>CM028130.1:911515000-914105000 GCA_016271365.2 Neoceratodus forsteri | reverse complement strand
GTTATGGCTTTTTGTGTTCTGCTGCTGTTTCTGTGTTTGCTGTTTCTGTGTGAGATTTTCTGAATGGGCTGGCAGTGTTACAAACTCCGTGGGAAAAGCTGAGTGTGTTTTGCAATGCTAAGTAAGTTAGCTTCAGGCAGCAGTGAGAAAGAAAATGTTTTGTGAAGGTGTCTGTTTTAGAATTCTGGTTGCAGTCAAGCTGAGAGGATCACAGCAATGGGTTGGGAGTGAGTCAGAGTATAGGAAACACCCGAGAATGTTTTGCCATGGTAACTGAGTCTGAGTTGGGTGCAGGTAGCAGTGAGAAAGAAATTGCTTTGTGAAACTGTCTGTTTTCGAATTATGGTTGCAGGCAAGCTGAGAGGATCACAGCAATGGGTTGGGAGTGAGTCAGAGTATAGGAAACACCTGGGAGTGTTTTGCCATGGTAACTGAGTGGGCTGCAGGCAGCAGTGAAATATCACTTACAGTGGTGATGTCACGACATGATTTATGTCAAGCCGTGCTATCACGACATGAAATATCTCATGTGGTTATGTCACCACAGTGAAGATACATGTTTTTATCACACTCATTTATCCTTCACCTCTATTGTATGAATATATATATTTATTTTTTATTATTTTATTGATAAATATCGGATAACACCTTTGAGTCAATAACTCCTTTACAAAGGTTCCACATCATACATAAGACAGAGACAACCGTGAACAAAGTAACAACTAAAATAGTAATTAAAGACAATGGTTACAGAATGGTTGCAAATGAATACAGAAAATACAAAATAGCAGCAGGGAATGCATGGTAACAGAGAGCTGCTAAACAAGGTACAAAGTGCAAAAGGTTACAGGTACAAGCATAACATTTCAGGGCGATGGGGCTAGCCATGCCCAGGAGTTCTGTTGGCCAAGGCAGGACATTAGGGTCCATTGTCATGGTATAGGCGTGCCCAGAGGTGGCGGATCAGTGTTAGGTCCATGGTCAAGGGAGGGGGGGGAGGTGGGGGTGGTAGAAATGGAAGGTCAGGTTTAGGGGCAGTCACATCCTGATCCCTGGGTGATAAGGTCCCTTAGTTGGGACTTGAACCAACCAAGTTTGGGTTCAGTAAGGAGGGAATTTTGGAGTGAGTTGAGCCTGGAAGGGGCCAGATATCAAAAGGTTCCTTGGCCTGAGGTGGTCTTGCAGCGAGGTACCCTAAAGTGGGTAGTCATTGATTGCCACATGAGGTGGGTAGACAGTGGGGACTGAAGTAGTGGGGAGAGGGCTGGTGGGAGTAATCCTGAGGTGATTTTCTTAGCAAAGAGGCAGACCTGGTACTTTAGCCTCCCATCGAAGTTGAGCCAGTTTGCTGATGCGTAGAGGGTGCAGGTGTGTGTAAGTCTAGGACAGCCTGTAGCAAGTCTGCAAGCCTTATCGAGGGCCAGTCTAATCTTGTGTAGGTGGGTGGTGTCGGCTGCACCATAGATGATGATTCCATAATCAGTTGGAGATAGAATAGATGCAGAGATGGCTAGGCGGAGAGATTCGGGCGGGGAGGCAGTGCTTATTGCTGTGGAGGAGACCAATACATGTATTAACAGCGGTGCTGAGCATCCGGATATGGTTGTGGTAGGTGAATCCAGTGTCTAGGTTGATGCCAAGGTATTTAAAGGTGGTAACCAGCTCAAGGGGGTCTTTCAGCGAGTTCAGGATGAACAAGGGTTGTCCTAGGTTCTTATTTTGGGGGTGTGCAAACATCATGGATTTAGTTTTTGGAATTTAGTACTAACCTATGCTGAATGAACCAGGATTCAGCTTCAGAGAAGGATTTCTGGAGTGCTGAGTAGAGGGCTGCGGGATCAGTGTGTGAATTGTAGAGGACTGCATCATCTGCATACTATATAATTTTTTCTCGAGCAGGCATTGGGCAGGGTGTTGAGGAATAGGGAGAAGAGAAGTGGGCCAAGTATTGAGTCTTGAGGGACCCCAGACCTGACTTGGTCGGGGGATGACAGGGAGTGGGCAATCCAGACTGTCTGGGTTCTCTCAGACAGATAGCTGGCAAACCAGTCAATGGTCTCATGGGAGAGGCCTATCTGAGTGAGAAAGTCCAGGAGAAGCGAGTGGTGCATGGTATTGAATGCCTTTGAGAGGTCTATAAAGACAGCGCCAGCAGTGTAGCCGGTGTCCAGGGATGTATGGAGGGCGTTTGTAAACTCCAAGACGGCAGTGGTAGTGCTATGGTTCTGTCAGAAATCATGTTGTTCAGTACACAGGATACTATATCTAGTGAGGCAGTCTGTTAGTTGGGTGGCCACGATTTTCTCCAGGGTTTTAGAGAGAGGAGGCAGGATTGATATTGGGCGGTAGTTCCCAGGCAGGGTGCAGTCACCACTTTTAAAGATAGGAGTGATGAGTGCAGATTTCCATTTGGTGGGGAACTGACCCAGAGAAAGGGAGCGGTTCAAAAGCATGGTGGGGGGGGGGAGAACCTCATTGAATGTGAGTCTAAGCAGTGTTAGGTCCAGTGTGTCACTGCTGAAATGAGATTTACTGAGGGCTTTGAGTAGAAGAGGGGCAGCTTCTCACTGGGAAACTGTTTTAAAGTGGAAAGGGGGTTGGGGAGGGGGCAGTGTGGAGCAGGGTGGGTGGGGGAGAAAAAGTTGGGGAGGAGAACACCAATGAGGTCAGATAAGGTGTCATTTAATGTGTCTGCGATAAGGGCTGGGTCTGAGGTGATAAATCCGTTGGCCCTGATATGGGTAGGCAGGGCAGTGGAGGCTTTTCCACTTAGCGTTTTGAGTGAGTCCCAGAACTTGCAACCTAAGCCCCATGTGTTGGTGAGCAAGGTTTTATAGTACTCAGCCTTTGCTTTTCAGATATCCCAGGTGCATTTATTGTGCGCTTTCTGGTAGTGCTGCCTGTCAGAGGGTTTTCTGGTATCCTGTGCAGTGTGCCACAGATTGTCTCATTCGTGCATCTGGTCCAACAGGGCTTGAGATAGCCAAGGTGTGTTGGCACCTTTAATTTTTTGTTTGGTTAGGGGTGCAAACAGGTTGCAGGCAGTGTTGAACTTATGAATGAAATAGTTGAGGGCAGAGTCAATGTTCTGAGCATTTCTTATGGGGGACCAGTCAGTAACTAGGAGGTACTGTTTAAGGGATTGTAGTTTGCCAGGTTTGAGGCGGCATTGTAAAACAGTTTTGAGGGGGGCTTGTTAATGCAGTACGACCAGTGACATAGCACTGGGGAGTGGTCACTCAGAGCATTGGGTAGTACCCTGATCTGTGTAGCTTTATGTGGGGTGTTAGTGAGCACTAGCTCTAGGAGTGTGGCAGTAACAGTCCTCTGGTTTGTTCTAGTGGCAGTAGTCACAAGCTGGGTCAGGTTTTGAGGAGTTGCAGCATCCCTAACAGGGGCTGAAGTGTCAGCCAGCCAGTTTGTATTGAAGTCTCCCAGGGCAGTGATGTCAGCATTGCCAGGGAGAGTCTGGAGATGGTTGAGGACAGAGAGGAAATCAGTCTTCTGATTTTGGGGGGGTGTATACAGAGGAGAGGAACAAGGGGGCTCTGTTATGGGCAAGCACGATTTTCAATGTGAGAGATTGGGCCCAGTGTTCAAGTGATGGGGAGGGTAGAGTGAGACTCTGTAGTGATTCCTGGACATACAGTGCACAACCACCCCCTTTCTTTGAGGTTCTATCAGCCCGGTATAGTATGAAGCCAGGAAGTGAGACTGCAGAGTCGGGGGTGTGGTTGTTGAGCCAGGTTTCAACTACTGAGATGACACTGGGGTGATTCTGAGCAACCCATCCCTGAAAGGAATCAAATTTCTTGAGTAGGCTACATATATTGAGGGAGGCAATGGTGAGGTTCTTGGATGTAGTAACCCTGGGGGGGGGTGGGTCCTGGGTTGGGGTAAATGTCTCCGGAAAGAAGGAGTAGTACTAGGAGGACACACAGGGTAGCCAACTTTAAATGTTTCTTCATAAGCTTAGGCACCATTAGGGAGGGGGAACTGCATCGTGTGGAGGTGGGAGTAGATAGATCCTGTAGGGAGGGAGAGGCCAGGCAGAGTAGTGTCCATTGCAGTAACACGGTAGTACCTGTAGGGTGATTGGAGCTTAGGGGAAGTATGGTCCATTGGTGGTGTGAGAGGAATGGGTTGGTGGTAGGGGTGGGTAGGGTGGCTAAGGTTAGAAGCTTGGTGCTAGGTTGTTCCGAGTCACCGAGTGGAGGGAGAAGTGGAGCTTCCCCTAGTAGGAAGATAGGTGCTATGGTCAGTCACAGGTAACATATGGTGATGGAATACACGGTATGCAGTGTTATAAGGACACTGAGGTGTTGGGGGAAGACCATGGGCAGTAGCCTGTTGGACAGTGAGGGAGCCATTATAGCTTTAAGGGGCAGGGAAGGAGAGGGATGAAAGATATGGTTTCGGGCAGGTTGTGATAGTATGACCTCTGGTGGTGAAAGAAAATAACCTGCAGATGGAAAAGTTGGGTGACTGGTTAAAACGGAGAGGGAGTGGTTTGATGAGGTATAAAATGAGGAGCCGACCAAGGTGGTGGTGGGGGCGGGGGGGAGCCGACGCTCTGCATCGGCAGGGTAAACACACACTGCGGTCACAGCTGGCAAGTGGAGCAGAGGAAAAAAAGCCATCTACCTGTAGTCAGCGTGTTGTGTTCGGGGGGCAGGGGAGGGCGACATCAACGGACCCTCATGACCTCCTGTGAACTGCAGAAGAGAGAAGAAGGTCAGAATTTTATATGAGGGATACAGGGAAGAGATGGAGGGTCAGAAGATTACCGTGATGGGGGGGCTATCACAATAGACACACAAAGAGAGAGAGCTCAGAAGCCGACAGCGAGTGCAGTAGCTCAAATTTCATGCAGCGCCTTACACATTTTTACAGAGATATGCAGCAAACATTCAGGTAACCTGAAAAATAAAACTATCTCCACTTATGCGGCGACAGTAAATTAAAGCAGCAAGCACTAGCAGTAATTAAAGTCACTGGTTTAGGTGGATTTGTAGTCCTTTTTGAATTTGAGAAAAGGTGTCAAAAAACACACACTGTGGTCACAGCAGGCAAGTGGAGCCGAGGAAAAAAGCCGTCTACCTGTAGTCAACGTGTTGTGTTCAGGGGCGGGGGAGGACGACATCAATGGATCCTCACGAACTGTGAACATACCTGTGAGGTTAAAAAAAGGCAAATATTTTTGATATTCTCATGGTGGTCAGATCTACAGTGAGGATATCACATTAATCCTCACTGTAGGTAAATTTATCCACACAGTAGGTAGAGATTGGCTATTCGAAACTCATTTGCATATTCAGCTGCAGTAGCAGTAGTAACTGTGTTCAAATGCGAATAACTTTAAAACAAAAAATGATACCATGGTACTGTGAGCACAGAAGTTGTTCAGCACAAAAATATCTACAAAATGAGTGGTGTTTCATTTATGGGTAACTTTTATTTTTTTATATAATTAGCTGAAAAACAACAAAGAGTGCATTTTTTTCACTTTTTCGATGAACAAATGTGAATAACTTTAAAACGCAAAATGATAGTATGGTACTGATAGCATGAAAGTTGTTCAGCACAAAAATATCTACAAAATGAGTGGTGTTTTATTTATGACCAAATTTTATTTTTTTATATAATAAGCAAAAAGAACAGCAGAAAATGCTATTTTGTTTTACTTTTTCGACAAATAAATGCGAATAAATTTAAAATGAAAAATGATAGCATGGTACTACAAGCATTAAAGTTGTTCACTACAAAAATATCTACAAAATGAGTGGTGTTTCATTGATATATACCGTTTAGTTTTTTTTTATAATTAGCAAAAAAACTGCAGAAAATTCAATTTTTTTCACTTTTTGCAACAAACAAATTCGTATAACTTTAAAATGAAAAATAGTAGCATGGTACTTTGTGAAAAAAGTTGATCAGGACAAAATACCTACAAAATGAGTAGTGTTTCATTTATAGCTTTCTTTTAGATTTTTTATAATCAGCAAAAAATGGCAAGAATTTCCTTTTTTTTCCACTTCTTTGGAGGTATGGCATAAATGGAATCATGGCCCCCTACTGGAAATGGTTGATATTTTTGTTCTCATTGCCAGTTGACCCGATAACATCATGAGTGGCTTCACCACTCATGATGTTATCAGGTCAATTGTATACATGTAACAAAAATAGACAATATTTCCAGTAGGGGTTATGATCCATATATTATATATATATATATATATTATATACATACATACATACACACACACACCTATATATCTCTCTCTCTCTCTCTCTCTCTCTCTCTATATATATATATATATACATATATACACACACACACACACATATATACATGTATATATATATATATATATATATATATATATATATATATATATATATACACATATACACATATACACATACATACACACACACACACACACACACACACACACACACACACACACACACACACAGTATATATAAACTGCTAGGATGTTTTTCTTTTATTTCAGATGGTGCCAGTGGGGAATGGACACCACTAGCTGCCGGGTGCTATATCTGTGGGGGGCTGTGGGGGTACTGAGTAGGAGGGTCAGGTGGGAGGAGAGTAAGGACAGCGGCAGCAACAGACACTGATGGACAGTTTTCTATTTTGCAGGGTGTAATTCAACCTCAGCAGGCTGATTATGACAGATCAGTTGTGTTTGCTTGCCGGCATTATGTAGTTCAAAGGAACCTATGATTGGGTTGGAGCTCTCCTTTGAACTACACAAAGTTTTTGCCTAGCAAGCCAGAATACTGTCATAACTAGCTTGGCTGATGATTGCTATGACACTGATGAGCTCCTTGCAGACCATTCTGCATTGAACTGACAGTGTCACACCCCTCAAAAGCCACTCTGATAACAACATTTCGCTGTGTGTGCGTTCACCTATATACAATACCAAGTATGAATTTCCTGCCAAATGCTGGGACTGTTTGTAACCAGATTTGTTGCAGAGCATTGGTCTCACACATGCCCATAAGTGGTTCAGCGGTGATGCATTCTGATATATATATATATAAATTTTTTTTTATTTTAGATAAACCACTCTGAGGTGTGTGGTCACACTCTGATATACACACACCTTGGTGTGCGTCAACCACCCAAGGTGTGCGTATATCAGTGCTCAACAGCACACCTCAGAATGGTTTATCTTATAAAATGTCAAAATTGTTTTTTGGGGTAAAAGTGCAGGTGTGCGGTCGCTCTCTGATATACGCACAGTCATGTGATGTGTTTTATACAATCAGAAGATTGGATTTGCAAATAGATATCATGCCCGTTTGAGATATATATATATATATATATATATATATATATATATATATATTCTATATCTATCTATCTATATCTATATATATCTATATATATCTATTATGGTAGCACGGTAGTGCTACCACAGTTAGAATTGAGTAGCCATTTACATGTTAAACCTAAAATTATGCACCTTAATAACTTTGCAACTGTTCAACAGATTTGCCTGAAATTTGGAATACATGATCAAGAACCATACATCTTGGGATCTGCCAACTTGAGTACTGTTCGGATATATGGCTGTGGAGTTATTAAGCATAATCTGCACGCACATTTATGCTTTTTTGAATACTTTGCTTGTCCCTACAGGTCGCACAGTTTGTGCAACCGATCTGAAAACTTCAGGGACCATGCGGCCAGGGTCCCCGATATGCCTTTTGAAGATTTTGTGAAAAAAATATTGAACAGTTCAAAAAGTTATTCAAAAAACAATTTCCCATTATAAGTCAATGGGAAAAGTTAACAAAAAGTTCAACACATTCGCAAATACAGTTTTTACTTTTGCAAATGGCCATTTTCCTTTCGCAAATCCACCATTTTGTTTTCAGCTGGTGATCAGAAAAATGCTTGGCATTTAAATTTGGGACCCACTAGCAACCCAATTCTTTTTGTGTTTACCTAGGCAGACCCTGAGGATGCTAGGCATGTCTTTATTTTGAGGTTAAACACCCTAGAAATATGTTTTTCAAGTTTCTGGAAAAAGTACTTTTGCAAAGTAGTGTCGCACTCACGAAAGTGTCGCAAATTTTTGTGAAAGTTTTTACAAATTGCGACACTACTTTTCCTGGCTGTGGCAAAATGACAGCAATTATTTGCCACCCTGCTGCAAAAGAACGGTTTGGTCTTTTGGGCTGAAATTTGGAGGGAACATAGCCAACATCTTTCAGTGTTTTGGTGAAAAATATTACAGGGCGGCAAAGTTACAGCACTCCAAAGTTGACACTTTTTCCCATAGGATAACATTATGGCGTCCGCCGCATTACAGGAATCCTTTGCCGCCCTGCTGCAAAATAACAGTTTAGTCTTTTTGGCTGAAATTTGAAGGGAAGAAAGCCAACATGCCACTGATGTGCCTTTTCATGGTTTGGTGAAAAAATATTACAGGGCGGCACAGTGACGGCAATCCAAAATTAATGCTTTTTCCCCATTGGATAACATTACGGCGCGCCTTTCGGGCCCCGTATCTCGGAAACGGTGCGAGATACGGACTTTTTGTCACAAAAATGCTTAGCCCCCTTCTGGGGGCTGAGTACAAAACTAGCCAGGAAAGTCATAATTCATATGAAATTTAAATTTTTTCCTACGTCGTACGGTTCCTGAGATATAAACAATTTAATATTCCAAGTCCTTATTTTCTGCTCCGAGGCCGATTGTTATGTATACATTCTTTGTTTTCACTGTGTTTTCCAATGCATTTTTTGGGGAAAAGAATGCTGTGCCCTTTCGTTACTGTGCCAGTTAGCATTTTCAGTTGCGTTTCCATTACCATTTGTGGCACCATTACCGTCTACACCACCGTGTGCGTTACGGTTTGCGTTTTCGCTTGCGTTTGTGTTTCTGTGTCGTTTGGTGTTATTGTTGCTGTTACCTTTACCAGTTTCATTTGCAATTGTGGTACCATCCACGTGCATTATGGTTTGCATTTTCATATGCGCTTGCATTTCTGTTTCGTTTTTGTTTCTTTTGGCGTTATTTTTGCTGTTACTGTTACCATTTGCGCTTACCATTGCGGTACCGTGACTGTGCGTGTAATGGTTTGCATTTCTGTGCTTGCTTGCATTTGCATTTCTCTTTCCTTTGGCATTATTGTTGCTGTTACCATTACCATTTTTCATTAACAATTGCATTTCCGTGACCATGCACGTTACGGGTTGAGTTTCCTTATGCACCTCCATTCCCATTTCCATTTCTGTTTCCTTTGGCATTATTCTTCATCTTAACTTTACCATTTGCGTTTACTATTGCGGTACCATGGCTGTGCGCATTATGGTTTGCGTTTACGTGTGCGCTTGCGTTCGCATTTCCTTTTCTGTTCCCTTTCTCATTCTTTTTGCTGTGACACCTAAGATTTCCATTTAAAATACCACTGCCATCACTGTTTACATTGCCAGTTGTGTTTTTGTATGCCTTCAATGTCCGTTTGCGTCACTGTTCGCTTTGGCGTCCCTTTGCGCTTGCATTTCTATTAACGTTTTCTTTTACCATTTACGTTTCTGTTACCATGTGTGCCACTGTTGGCACTTCTGTTTGTGTTGCTGTTCCTGTTACTATGTCACAAGACATCATGTGGTGGGATCGTGGGGCCCTAAGGGCCCTGCTCTCCCGCCGCTGCATTACTTTCACTATTTGTCATCATCATTCTCAAAAAGAAGGGAAATTAGAGGCAAAAAACTCCATTTAATGGATCAGTTAGGGTTGTTCCACAGTGACAAAAGTGAGGAAATTCAATGTTAGGGTTGAAAATCCCACTTGGACCCTCAGCCCACCCCCTCAACCGGCATCGGGGTGCGCATTGGGTCATCGGTCCCACTCTCACCCATTCTCCTCACCTCTGCTTCTTTACACAGTGATGGGTGAGAGTTAGATCTGATGACCCCAATGTGCACCCTGATGCTGGTTGGGAGGGTGGGATGGGGTTCCAAGGGGTTTTCAACCCTACCACAGAATTTCCTCACTTTTGTCACTATGGAACAACCCTAACTGATGCAATAAATGAAGTTTTTTGCCTATAATATATATCTAAAGTGGCATCCCTCAGGATGAAACACACTTTTAAAGCACTGTGCAGTATGCTGAAGCAGACCCACTGAATAAAGCAATGTAGTTTCAATGGCAATTAGTCCCTTTTGTCATGCTGGAAACTATGGCATTCACTTCATCCTGGCAGTGTCACTTTTTTCTGAATGACAAAAGGGACTAATTGCCATTGAACTTACATTGCTTTATTCAATAGATCTGCTGCAGCATTCTGCAGAGTGCTGCAAAATGCTGCAGAATTGGGTTTCATCGTGGGGACACCACTGTGTGTGTGTGTGTGTGTGTGTGTGTGTGTGTGTGTGTGTGTGTGTGTATATATATATATATATATATATATATATATATATGGGATACATGATGGGCAAGAGGGTGATATGTGAACAGTGACCTCTGGATACTCATGAGTGCTGAAGGCATGAGTGAGAGTATCCAGAGGTCACTGTTCACGAGTGATGATATTTTACATATCACATGATCTGCACATTGTGTGTGATTCATACAATATCTTTTGTCAAAATATCAAAGGCTCTTCTGAAGTAATTCTCTGTTGCTGTCAAACTGTGTACAAGATAGAAACACTTCTTCCACATTCAGTAGTTGTTTTCTTCTCTAAGGAGAATTTATGTATTTCTTCCAGGATAGTTTAGCTGTATCAAAGTATGTTTGTTGCTTTGAGTCTGCATGGTTTGATGTATTTAGCTGTCAGTGCTCTTTCTTTTTTTTTCTTCTAGTAGGAACTTTAGAGATCTTCTCAGCATGTGAGTGTCTGTGAGACTGAATGCAGTAAATATGTTGTTGGGGCTTCAGTTGCTTGAAAGACAGGTGAATTTCATTTGTTTTTCTACTGAGCTGAAACAAGTTGCAGCACTGAGGGAGAGTTAATGGGCTTGTCTGTGACAGCACCACAGTGAGAATAAATGCTGGTGAGGTAAGCACAGTGTGTATAAACAGCATTTATTATCACTGTGTTAGCCTGGGCCTGCTTTTATCTCACTGTGGTAGTAATACATGCTTTTATCAGTGAAAAATATAACACTCTTATTGTATGTATGTATGTATGTATGTATGTATGTATGTATATATATATACATACACACACACACACACACACACACACACACACACACACACACACACACACACACACACACACATATATATATAAAATATTATGGTAGCATGGTAGTGCTACCATAGTTAGGGTTGATGAGCCATTTACATGTTAAACCTAAAATGTTGCACCTTAATAACTTTGCAACTGTTCAACGGATTTGCCTGAAATTTGGAATACACAATCACGAACCATAGATCTTGGGATCTGCCAACTTTTGTATTGTTTGGATATACAGCTGTGGAGTTATTAAGCATGATCTGCACACACGTTTAAGCTTTTTTGGAATTCTGTGGTCATCTCTACAGGTCGCACGGTTTGCGCGATTGGTCCGAAATCTTAAGGGAACATGTGGCCGGGGTCCCCAATGTGCCTTTTGAAGATTTCATGAAAAAATATTAAACAGTTCAAAAGTTATTCAAAAAACAGTTTCCCATTATAAGTCAATGGGAAAAGTTAACAAAAAGTTCAACACTTTCGCAAATGCAGTTTTTACTTTTGCAAATCCACCATTTTGTTTTCAGTTGGTGATTCAGAAAAATGCTTGGCATTTAAATGTGGGACCCTCTAGCAACACAATTTTTTTTGTTTACCTAGTCGGAACCTGAGGATGCTAAGCATGTCTTTATTTTGAGGTTAAAACACCCTAGAAATATGTTTTTCAAGTTTCTGGAAAAAGCAGTTTTGCAAAGTAGTGTCACACTCATGAAAGTGTCACAAATTTTTGTGAAAGCTTTTGCAAATTGCAACACTACTTTTCCAGGCTATGGCAAAATGACAACAATTCTTTGCCACCCTGGTGCAAAAGAACGGTTCAGTCTTTTGGGCTGAAATTTGGAGGGAACTCAGCCAACATCTCACAGATGTGCCTTTCAGTGTGTTGGTGAAAAAATATTACAGGGCGGCAAAGTTACAGCACTCCAAATTTGACGCTTTTTCCCCATAAGATAACATTACGGCGTCCACCACATTACAGAAATCCTTTGCCACCCTGCTACAAAATAACAGTTTGGTCTTTTGGGCTGAAATTTGGAAAGAAGAAAGCCAACATCCCATAGATGTGCCTTTCAGTGGTTTGGTAAAAAAATATTACAGGGAGCCAAAGTTATCGCACTCCAAACTTCTCTTTTTTCCCATGGGATAACATTATGGCGCTTACACGCCAGGGCCCGGGATCTCGGAACGTGCGAGATACGGACTTTTCGTCGGAAAAATTCTTAGCCCCCTAACGGGGATTAAATACAAAACTAGCCAGGAAAACCATACATCATATGACTTTTAAATTCTTTTTCTACATCGTACGGTTCCTGAGATATAAGCAATTTAGTATTCCAACTCCTCTTTTCTGCTCCGAGACCCATTATTATGCATACATTCTGTGTACTCACTGTCTTTCTCTATGCAGCTTTTGGGGGAAACCAGCCTGTGCGCTACATTACTGTAACCCTTACCACTTCCGCTTGCAGTTCCGTACCTGTTTCACTTACTGTTCCCGTCAATGCCACCATGTGCGTTATGCTTTGCGTTTTCATTTGCGCTTGCGTTATTTTAACCATTTGTGTCTACAGTACTGTTTATATTTCTGTTTCGCTTTGCATCACCATGCGCATTACTATTTGCGTTTGCGGGCACCATGTTACTATGCGACAAGACATCATGTGGCGGGAGCATGGGGCCCAAAGGGTCCCGCTCTCCCGCCGCCACATTACATTCACTATTTCTCATTATCATTCTCAAAAGGAAGGGAAATTAGAGGCAAAAAAATCCTTTTAATGCAGTAGTTAGGATTGTTCCACAGCGGCAAAAGTGAGGAAATTCAGTGTTAGGGTTGAAAGCCCCCCTTTGACCCCCCGTCCACACCCCCAACCAGCATTAGGGTGCATGTTGGGATTGTCGGTCCTAACTCTCACCCCATTCTCCTATACCTCTGCTTCTTCACACATCTGATGGGGTGACAGTTGGGCAACAACCCAACACACACCCCGATGCCGGTTGGGGTGGACGGGGCCAAAGGGGCCAAACCCAATAATCGGGAATTTCCTCACTTTTGTCACTGTGGAACAACCCTAACTAACGCATTAAACAGAGTTTTTTGCCTCTAATATATATCTTCTCACCGGATGAGGCTCTGTCCCACCCCCTTCCCTCCACTCTGCTGGAGGATCACCCTCCTCGTCAAATGTTCCACCTCTGGGCTGTATCAGTTCAGGACTTGCAGAAATGCCTAGCTGGCCTCTCCCAGTACTCCAGTCCTGGCCTAGACAACCTGCAGCCTAAACTCCTTAAGCTTGGTGCTGCACACATTGCCTCACCAGTAGCCTTTATCTTCAACCTATCCCTTGGTCTGGGGACCATCCCAGACATCTGGAAAGAGGCGAGGATTGTCCCTGTACTGAAGCAAGGAAATCCCAAACTGCCTGACAATTATTGACCGATTTCCATTCTCCCAACCCTTAGCAAGCTCCTTGAAAAGGTAGTGGCTGAGCAGCTTTCAGAATATATCCACTCTCATGAACTTCTGTCCCCAGCCCAGCACGGCTTTCGTAAGGGACACAGCACCACCACAGCCTTAATCTCGGTTACATCAAGTATCCGGACAGCCATGGACCAAGGCAAACTCTCTGGTGCAAAATGTATTGACCTGTCCAAAGCCTTTGACCTCGTTGACCACAAACTGCTTGGGGCACAGTTGTGGTCACTTGGCCTCTCCCCCCATGCCATGAAATGGCTAATGGGTTATCTACATGGCAGAAAGCAGCATACCTGCTTCAATAAAGTCCTCTTCGAGCCCCTACCGGTGACCTCCGGAGTGCCTCAAGGCTCAGTACTGGGTCCCCTCCTCTTCTCCCTCTTCATCAATCAACTATCCATGGTTACTACCAGTTGTAGTGCCACCATGTATGCAGATGATCTGGTAATCCTGGCTCACTCCCAGAATGCCACTACCCTAAAACAGAACCTGACTGATGACTTTAGCAGGGTATTGTCATGGGTTACTAGTCAGAAGCTGGTCCTGAACCTGAAAAAGACACAGGCTATGCTCTTTGGCTCAATGGCTAAAATCAAAGCCTCATCGGCCTGCTTACATGTCACCAGCGCAGATGGATCCTCACTACCCATAGTGAGCTCCATCAAATATCTGGGGGTAACACTTGACCCCCAACTTGACATGGGTAATCATATCCTTAACATCTGCAGGGCGGCAAACTGCAAACTGGGTCTGGCCTATAGGGCCAAGTATAACCTTACACTGGCAGCCAGGCTTGCCCTAGCAAAGGGTGTGCTCCTTCCCTCCCTCAGCTATGGGCTGCACCTATTTGCTCGCTCTCCAAAGACACATCTCACCCGGTGGTCCACTGCTTACAATAACATTTGTCATTTTGCCTTGGCTGCCCCCGACTCACCCACTGTTGTGAGCTATATGAGAAACTCTGCTGGCTCTCACCAGCTAGATACCTTGATTTTGGTTTGGGATGCCTCTCTGGGAAAGTGATCAGAACTAGCACCCCCCTGGGGCTGGCCCGGCTTCTGCCTAAACTGAATCCCACCTCCTACCAACTTAGGTCTCACATCAGGGATACTCAAAGTCCCTCCTACCCAGACCCTCATGGGGGATCAGGACTTTGCCATAAGTGCACCCAGACTCTGGAATTCGCTGCCTGTGGATATCCGAGCTGCCCCCTCCTATCTGAGTTTTCAAAATTCCCTGTGGGGTTTCCTAAAACTAGCATCAGAGTGTGACTGCCCCAAACCTCCCTAGAGTAAAGTGTCAAATTGTTTTGTCTGAACCTCCCCAGGGTGTCTCCATTGAATTCCTGGAGATATTTTCCCCACTGTATCAATCACTTCTGACTACTCCTGCCTAAAAAGCCTTGGGCATTTTTACACCCATTACTGCTCCACAGTCATAGGCTAACCATGACATATTGCACCTTGGTCACTTGGTAGAAACTTGTACTACCTAGTGTTTCTGTTTCTGTCTAACATGTGCATATTTAGAAAAATGTGTTGAGCTGTATATACCTGTCCGCGATCCAACTATCCTAGGGGGGTGTATACGACAATGTTATAAGTTATATTATGACCAATCCAGTCCTTGAGCTGTGCTCCACTCCTATGTATAATGAACTGTATATATCTGTCAGTTGAACTAGCTAGTCTAGAGTGTATAATTTGAAATGTGCTTACTACTATATGTTTACCCTAGCATCAAATGATGTATTTCCCACATGTTTGTTTACTGTGACAAAAAAAACTGTACTCTCTTTGCCATGTCTCCTTGACTATTGTTCCTCATGTTGTATTCTCCCGGGTCGTTCCTGAAAATAGGCATAATACTTGTCTAGTGTACTTACCCGGTAAACAAAAGCTAAATAAATAAATACATATGTGCAATAAGAGTGAGCTATATTTTTCACTGATAAAATCATGTATTACTTCCACGGTGAGATAAAAGCAGGCCCAGGCTAACACAGTGATAATAAATGCTGTTTATACAGCAAAAAAAAATAATATGCCCAGTTGTTTAGTTTACAATGTGAAGGTGCTTGGAGTGGGGCCAGCAGGGGACATTCAAGGAGGGTTGGGGCATGCCCACCTCTTCAGTGGCCCTGATAGGAAAAACACTGGGCCACTCCACAGAAGCATGCCCTGTGGGGGGAGGGGGGACATTTTGGGCAATGGACACAGTTCTGCATTGAAAGTTGCCTCTGAGGCAGCCTGCCTTAAAGGGAGGCATGCCTCAGAGGTAGTACTTTCTTGTTGCACTTATTCTTTCTCACATCTATGCCCCTCTCCTAGAAATTTACTATTCCAATTCCATACCATAATGGATAACCACTCTAGTGAAATTCTGAACATAGATAACTAAAGAGATCTTGCCTGGATTAGAGCCCATGGTCTCTTGTTTATCAAGCTGTAGACTGCTCCATTACACCACCAAACTGGCACAGTAGAGAAGTTCAGCTTTTTAGCTGTAGAGGTTAAAGTCCTGCCTGGGAGGCAGACCTATCATAAGGTCTGCCTCATAGGCAACTTTCATTACTGAAATAAGAGTCTCTTTCAAGGTTATGGGCCCATAAAATAAAGCGCAACCCTCGGGTAGAAGATGTCCCATTGTCCCACAGTGCCCACCTGGGTTCCTTGGCCTACCTCCCCCTCACTGGATCCTCCCTCTGGTCTCTCATTCAGTTGAGTGAAGTATGTCCTAGTAGGTCTGGGCCCTCTCTGAGGTCCCATTCATGGGGAAAAGTCACATGTTGCTGGTCCAGGGCCACAGGTAGGAGTTAGCAAAGGCAGGAAAGAAGTGTCAGTCCCCAGGGTGGTTCCAAGGGCGGGAAGTGTTTATTTTTTATTTTAATAACCAGTTGGGCCCACTGAGACAGTCAAGTCTCTTTTTCAAGGACTACCTGGAATTAATTACATACAGTGACAGAGTTGCACATACTTATAGAGTAAAACATGAATTGCACTGATACAAATGGGTTTCACGTATAACAAAGGGATTATAAGATTGATGGAAGGAGGATCCTAGGTCAGGGCCATGATCACTAGTAAGAGAAAATGTAACTAAAAGAGATATCAAGCTAGCCACCCTGCCACTTTGACTCCATTCTATACCAAGATCTCAGTTTAGTGACTCCAGAAGCTCAGGATGATGTCATCATTCATTTGTTATGTTCACCATGCACTTGTGTGCACAGCAAGCATTTTGTTATGGTAGTTGGCTGTTGAGAGGTGTGACACTGTCCATCCAATGCAGAGTAGTGTTTTAGGGGTGCGACAGTGGCACATCTATCATCAGCCAGGCTGATTATGACAAAGTTTTGGCTTTCTGGGCGGAGATGTTGTGGACTTCAAAAGGAAAAGCTGACCCAATCATGGGTTAGCTTTTCTCTTTGATTGACGTCACCCAGAAACCAAAATTGAACTGAGGAATGGGAGCCCAATACTAGATGTACCACCTGGCACAGCTGTATGGAGTACCTTTCCGAAGAGTAGGAGCCCAGTACTAGACCCACCACCTGGCATAGCTGCACAAGGGGTTCCCAAGGAGTGGGATCCCAATACTAGATCCACCACCTGGTATGGCTGTACTGGAGGCTCCTGAGAAGTGGGATGGGGCTCCTGAAAACTGGGATCTCAATACTGGATCCAACACCTGGCACAGCTGTAGGGAGCAGCTTCCAAAGAGTAGGATCCCAATACTAGATCCACCACCTGGCATGTCTGTACATAGAGGCTCTTGTGGAATGGAACCTCAATTTTATTTTTTTTTTTGTTGGGTTCAAAAGTGTCTGTCATATCAGGTCATTTTTATGGGAAGAGAAATCCCTTCATAAATTTAGAAACCTATTCAGACATTCATCATTTTCCAAAATAGGTGGTCTATCAGGTGAAAGGAATCCGTGGCACATTACATAAAAAATAAAGGACAGGTAAAGGCTGAGTGCAAGTCGTGTCTTATGTTCAAATCTTATTTTTACTTTAGTTCATTCAGAAATGGTTGCCATGTTGCCACTTTGTCTCAAATGTATCCTTGTCTCCCATCATGTAATAGTGTACTCATTCTATTTTTGAGCCATCAATTATCATATTCAAGAATTTCTCAGAGTTTAGGGGATTCGGATCTTTTCATTGTTGAAGAATTCCTTTTTTTTTCGCATTTATTAACATTAAGAGAAGAAGTTTTGTGATTGTTCAGTTAGATCAATATTACTTATAACTCCCAGCATGATAATTCCAGGATTAAATGGAAAAGTCATTTGAAATATTTTGGACAGTAGCTTTAAATATTTTCGCCTAATACTGAGAGAGTAATGGGCATATTGCAAACATGTGAAGAATAGTGCCTTTAGCGTCAGGGCATCTGGGGCATAACTCTGATATGGATTCATTGAATTTATTTAGCCTTTCTGATGTATAATAGATTCTGTTTGCAATGTTGAATTGAATCTGTCTCAATTTGTTGTTTTGTGAAACTAAGCTAAATGATGATACTAAAGTATATCCCCAACTGTTGCTATGAAAAAGTAATACTTGGGTCCAATTTTCATGCATTTTTTAAAGAAGCAAGCTGTATGGCCAAACCATCCCTTAATAGAGCATACTGTACATTTTTCCTATATTTTTGTCACAAGAGTTAATCATTGAGAGAAATGTTTCAAGAGGGCTCTGTGAAGGAGGATCTGGATTTCCTACTGAAAGCCTGATAATGTCTCTAAGATGAAGATATTTTATGAAACTACCCACTCAAAGATCTGAACCATAGGACCACCCCAGCCGAGGAGGTAGGGCATATAGATAAATACATAAATAAATAAGTAATAAAAAAAAAAGATCTATCACATTTCTAAGATATTCAAGGCATAATTTTTTTGTCTCTATATAGATTTTTCAGTAACATAAATAACGTGTATCTTGTAATCAACCTTTTGGAATTGTTATAATGAGGAGACGAGGATTAAAAAAAAATGGTGTTACAGTAGATTAGACAACTAGTTACTACAACCCAGTAATGAATGTATTCATTGTCATGCAGGGTTCTTTGTAAAACCTGACATTTTTGATGATGATCTTTCTTCATAAAATCTAATTCTAATGAGACAATTAAAGATTTACATAGCACAAAATGTGCTTCTTGTGAGATCCATGATGGGACTGTATCTGGAGTCTTCAGCCAGAGAAAAGCTGCTTCTACTTGGGTAGTTAAATAATACCAACATATATTAGAAACATGGGGGCCAATTCCAGGATGAATGTCGCAATTCGGAGGCATATGTGAGTTGCAACATTCGCTGCTACATTGGGAATCTTGCGCCGTATTCTAAGAGCAGCAGGGTCCCGGCACTTATGACATGCGACTTGTGACATGCATAAGCTAACGCCATTGGCTTGGTGTAATAGCCTCGCATGTCACAAGTTGCAGCCCGCTGCAGACTGCTCCCCCAGAGCCACTCACCCTGGAACTCCACGGCACACACCAGGGGGGCATGGGGGGCTGGAAAGGTGGCACAGGAGTCCTGAGGTACAGTGGAGAATGGACCCCCAGGGATCCCCAACATTCAGGGATGTGGAGAGCATGGTCATGTTTGTGGGGGCATGGGGAGCACAGTGGGACCTTTGCTGTGGTGCTGAGGAGTGAGCATCCATCGGATGGCACCAATGGATGCCCCTTAGAGCATCTCTAAGATGTTCTAAGTTAGCTCCACCAGTGTGGCTCCTGGAATTGTGGTAGTGGGTTATGGCAGCCTCCCTTCTGGAATAGGGTGCAATTGCTGCCATAACCCACCCTTGCACCATGTCATTGTGGGTTGTGGTGTAGTGGGTGGCATATCCCACGGTTGGCATCGCCCGCAGCTGACATGGCACAAGGCACCTTTTTGGAATAGGGAATGGCCTCATGCATGGCTGGAAGGTCACGAGGTTATGCCATGGGTTTTGGCGTAACTTCGACGCGATGTATGCTGCCTTGAATCGGGCCCATGGAAACACAGAAATTGTTGGCAGGTAAGGACCACTAGGCCCATCCAGTCTGCCTGTAAATCCTACCCTGTTTGCAGCTTCTGACCCTACTTGATCAATGACTTTCTCCTCTCCTCCCCATTTCTAGGGTTCCCTTATGCCTGTCCCATGCATGTTTAAATCCCTCCACTGTGCTTGCTCCCACCACCTCCTGTGGCAGACTGTTCCATGCATCTACCACCCTTTCTGTGAAGAAAAATTTCCTCACATTTCCCCTTATCCTGCCACCTTCCAATTTCATATCATGCCACCTCATTCATGTACTCTTTCTATATTGGAAGATGTCACCCCTCCAGCACCTTGTTTATGCGTTTAAGGTACTTGAAGGTTTTTATCATGTCTCCCTGCTCCTGCCTCTCCTCCAGTGAGTACATATTGAGGTCCCTTAATTTCTCCTGTGTTTTCTGGTGCAAGCCCTGTACCATCTTTGTCACCATTCTCTGGACTGCCTCCACCCTGTCAATGTCCTTACGAAAATACAGCCTCCAGAATTGTACACAGTACTCTAGGTGAGGCCTCATTAGTGTTTTATACAATGAAATCACCACCTCCCTCCTTCTGCTCATGATACCTCTGCCAATGCACCACAGCATGCCACTGACCCTCCCTGCAACCTTTCTACTCTGTTTGGACACCTTTAGGTTGTGTAAAATGATAACCCCCAGATCCCTTTCTTTCTTGGTGACCATCAGCAACTCCCCCCATCCTGTAGCTCCCTCCACATTTCCCTCATCTCAGGTGCATTATTTTGCACTGCTTTGAATTGAACCTCAGCTGCCACACCTCAGACCACTCTTCATGCTTCCCCATGTCCCTCCTCATTTTCTCCACCCCATCTGAAGTATCATCCCTGTTGCAGATCTTGGCAACATCTGCAAACAAGCAGACCTTTCCCTCCAGCCCTTCTACTATGTCACTGATAAAGACATTAAACAGGACTGGCCCAAGGACTGATCCCTGAGGCACCCCACTGGTCACCCCCCCCCGGACTGCATCCCATTTGCCACCACTACCCTCTGCCTCCTATCTGTTAACCAGTTTCTGATCCAGTTTGTCACCTTGTGGCCCATGCCCAGACTACCCATCTTGCTAACCAGCCTTTTATGTGGGACAGTGTAGAAGGCTTTGCTGAAATTGAGGTAGGTGACATCCACCACTCCCCTCAATTTACCTCCTTCATAACCCAGTCAAAAAAATCTATCAGACTTTTTTGGCACTATTTTCCTGTTATGAATCAATGTTGCCTTGGATCTTGGGCACCATTGGATTCCAAGTGTCCCACTATTCTTTCTTTAAGCAGTTCCTCCATAATCTTACCCACTACTGAGGTAAGGCTGACTGGACTATAGTTCCCTGCCTCCTCCCCGCTACCACTTTTGTGAAGAGGGACTACATGTGCCCTCCTCCACTGCTCTGGAACCACTCCTGTGTTGAGTGACTTGGTGAACATGACTGCCAGAGGCACTGCTAGCTCCCTCCACAGCTCCCTTAATATGCCAAGGTATATGCCATCTGGCCCCATTGCTTTGTCCACCTTCAGTTTTGTGAGCTCCTCCAGGACTGTCTCCACAGTAAATTAATTGGTGTTCACCTCCCCGCCCACCACTGCCCTCATATCTGTTGCCCAACTGTGGTCCCTGACCTTCCACCTCTTCAGTGAATACTGAACAGAAATATTTATTCAGTATTTCTGCCTTTTCCAGGTCTCCCTCTTTACACTCCCCTTCATCCCCTCTGAGCCTTACAATTCCCCAGTTTTCCTTCTTTTGCTGATGTACCTATAGAATGTCTTGTCCCCTTTCTTCACCGTCTGCTCTAATCTTTTCTCAGTCTGTGCCTTTGCACTCCTAACAGCCTTCCCCACTTCCCTTAGACACTTTAGGTACACCTCCCTGTCTTCCTCCTTTTCAGTCTCCTAATATTTGCTGAAACCTGCCTTTTTGGCTCTTACTTTGTCTGCCACATCTTTCGAGAACCATAGTGCTTTCCTCTTTGGTAGGATTACCCCCCAATTCTTGAAATAGAGATCATTTCTCTAAAGAGATTCTAGGTCTTTTTTCCAGCCAGAGATATCCTCTTAATTGTTTTTTCAAATGTTTTGAAAAATGTTGCATCTTTTTTAATAGGAAGGACTTGAAAGTAAAAAAGACTTCTTGGTAAAACATTCATTTTTATATTTATCTGTCCCATCAAAGAAAGAGGAGGTAATGACTATTTATCTACTGTAAATCCAGATATATGTTGTTCACTGCTGGAGCTACGTTTAATGCAAACTAACTTTCCTGTATCTCGATTTAAAGTAACTCACAGATATTGAATATTTGTTTTCGGTTTTGCAATAGTCGAATGAAGAGGCCTGCTCATATCTTGACCTGGATCCAAAGACACTGCTTCACAATTCTGTCAATTGATTCTATCACCCGATACTGTAGTTTACCAAAATTATTGCTTAAGTTGAGAAGAGTAGGTATAGAACTTGGAGTGTCCTGTAGATATAAAAGGATGTCATCTGTGTACAGTGACATGATTTCTTCCACTAAGGGATATGCCCTTCACCATTTGAGTTGCACAGATTGCAATTGCTAAGGGTTCAATATAAATTGCAAATAGCAAAGGCGATAGGTGGCAGCCCTGTCCTGGCCCCCTTGATAGGATCCGATGTGGACATTTACCATTAGTCTTGACTCTAACTTCCGTACTATTACAGATTAAGTCTATCCAGGCTATGAACTGACCATGAAAACCAAACTGTCTTAGCACTGCTTTCACAAAGGCCCAGTTTACCCTATTAAATACTTCTTCAGCGTCTTATGCCAAAAGAGTAGTTTCATTGATGGGTGCTTGCTGAATAATATTGAGAGTTTTTATAATGCTATGTTTTAGTCTTCTCCCTGATATGAAACCTGTTTTGTCATTCCCAATTATCTTATGAGCTATTTTACTGAGTCTTTTTGCTTACATTTTTGTATTTGTTATTTATTTATAATTCAGAAGTACCTTTGAGCAAAGGGTTCATTTACAGAGGTTCTACATCAATCAATGACAAATCACAGAGTTACATAGGTTCAAACAGTTAACAGAGACATAGGAACAGGGAATGCAATCATTTGTGTGAGGACAATTGGAAAAATTTTACAAAAGGAAGTTAAAACAATGGAATAAAACACAGGCAAGATCCGTAAATTATAAACAGATCTATTGTCTAAGTGCTAACAGAACAAGTAGGTAAAATGAGAGGATTTTTTTTTCTGGAGACTAGAGAGGGAAGAATTAGAGATGGGCAGGAGAAAGTAGGGAAGAGAGAGAGAGGGGGAAGGTTAAGGGGAGAGTAGGAGAGGGAGAATGTGGTCATGGAGTGGGAGCAGAAAGGGGTGGAAGTAGAATAGAGAGGGGGGAGTATCTGAAAGTGGGAGTGCAGTAGGGAAAGGTAGATTACAGAGAGGAGTGAGAGAAAGAAATCTCATTCTAAGAATGGGGGGGCCCAGTGAAAGGGGGCAAAGAAGAGGGATGGGAGCAGGGAGGAGTTCTAGAGAACGTAGGATGGAGACTGAACAGGGGGGCAATGAAGATGACTAGGAACCACAGTCACAGTCACTGGAGGATGCCAGCAATGTTCGAAGTTTAGTTTTAAATGGCCCCAGTTTGAGTTCCTTATGTGCCTCTTCTCAGAGTGCATTGAGCCAAAGTGGCACACAGTATTCGTAGGAATGTTGGCTCCAAGAGGCCCAGTGGAATGGGACTTTTAGTGTACTATTTTTTGCACCCCTCATAGATCTGGAGGAGGATTGAGTGTTAAGGAAGTTTAACATGCCAGAAGGGGTGAGTCCTAGTGTAGATATCTTGGCAAGAAGGCAGACCTGATATTGTATTCTAGACCCTAGGTTGAGCCAGCCAGACTGAGCATATATCTCACAGGTGTGAGTCCATCTATCAACACCTAGGACCAGTCTACAAGCCTTATTAAGCATAGTTTTGATGCGTTTGAGGGCTGATGGTGTTCCAACCCCATAAACCGCCAGGCCGTAGTCAACGACTGATAGCACAGAGCTTGTGACTGCAGTTCTCTTTGCTTCTTTAGTTAGGCAGTGTTTGTTCTTGAAAAGCAGACCTAACTTGCATTTGCTGTTCTGGCTACCAGGTCAATATGGTAACAGTAAGATAATGTGCTGTCAAGAGTAATTCCCAAGTATTTGAATTTGTTAACCATTTCAAGGGTGGTATATAAGTTGTTTCAGGTTTGAAGTTGGTAGGATCTGTGTCTGTTATGGGCTGAGGCAAATAATACAGTTTTTGTCTTCTTGTAGTTTAAACATAATTTTGAACAGAGGAACCATTTTTCTACAGCTGTGAAATTAGCTTGCATTTGGTTTTCTAGAGTGATAGGGTCAAGGTGTGATGAGAAAAGTACTGCATCATCTGTGTATAATAATATATTGTCCTGCATGGCTAGGGGGAACTGGTTTAGAAACAGGCTAAAGAGCAGTGATCCAAGAATTGAACCTTGGAGTACTCCTGTAGTTACTTGCCTTCTTTCAGATAGGGTTTCTTGGATTTTTACCTTTTGTTCACTGCCTGTGATGTAGCTCCTGAACCATGCAACTGATTTAACAAAAAGACCTATGTTGGCTAATTGGGTTAGGAGCAGTTCATGGTTCACAGTGTTGAAGGCCTTGATGAGGTCTATGTAGGTAGCACCCACCAAGAGTCCCAGGTCAAGGGCACTGTGAATAAAGCCAGTTATTTCAAGAAGAGCAGTAGTGGTGCTGTGTAGCTTCCTAAATCTGTGTTGCTGATGGCATTGCAGTTTGATTTGTCAAGATAGTCAATTGATCAGATACTATGCATTCTAATGCCTTGGAGAGGGGAGACAGAATTGATATTGGATGATAGTTGGAGTGTAAGGTCTTGTCCCCACTTTTGTGGATTGGGGTAACTACAGCCAGTTTCCAGAGCCTCAGGAATTTACCCAGTACTAGTGACAAGTTTATGATTTTAGTTAGTGGACCAGTAACAGCATCAAGTGTGGTCTTGATGAGCTTGATGTCAAGCCCATCATTACTTGTCCTTGATTTGCTGAGAGCTTTTAGAAGGTACTTTTTGCTATTGATGGGGTGGGGAGCCCTCAGTGGACTCGGGGGGGATGAGGGATGCTACTTTGACTTGAGCATTGAGAGAAATCTGGTGGCAATATACCACTGAGGTTGGTGAATGCTTTGTTAAAGGTGTTGGTGATGATGTCAGGGTTCCATCCACAGATAGAATGGTGGGGGAGTCTTATTTGGTTTACCTGACAGAGATTTGATGTTGTCCCGAAAGTGACGGCCATCACTCCAGGAGTTTGTGAGTTCAGTTTTAAAGTGTTGGCTTTTAGCCTTGTGAATTTCCCAGGTACAGTTGTTAAGTGCTGCTTTATACCTCTGGGTATCAGCAGAGGAGCCAGTGTTTTTTGCTTTTTCCCCAAATATTTGTAAATATTGTAAATATTTTATAATCGTCATTTAAGAGCAAGATATACCTATAGGAACTGCAAAGAGAAGAGTTATTATTGCTTTTAATATTAATGAGATGAAGGCTTCATTAAATGGAGTAGGAAGAGAATTTTGAATATATAATTGATTAAAAATAATATGTAATATCGGAATTATTTTATCTGAGAAAACCTTATAAAACTCAGCAATAAATCCATTGGGATCTATCATTGGGTAAGTCCCCTATCACCTCTGCTACCTCCATTAAAATAATTTCCTCATTTAACAAATTCAAATCCTCCTCTGTAATCTTTGGAAATTTATAGTTTTCAAAGAATGGCTATAGTCCATTTTCTTCAACTTTTGTGTCTGTAGTGTATAGGGTTCCATAAAATTCTTATTTGCTTATTTGTTCAGGATTATACTGTATCTGCCCATTATTATGTTTAATTTTTGAAATTCTATTTCAATTTTGTTCATGTCTAAGTTGAAAAGCTGCTATAATATTTTGTCTGGTATATCACTGAAAAAGTAATACTTAGACCTAACTCTAATTACAGTCCTTTCAGTCTGTTCTTCGGCTTCTCTATTATATAATTCCCTAATATACAATAGATCATTTAAATTATTTTGTTGTACCAGAACCGATATGCCATTCCTCAGTTTTTTGCTGTTTTTTTCCCCCAGTTTGCTTATTTTTTAAATTCTTTGTTTCATTTTAAATGAGGCTTGAGAAATAAAGTAGCCTCACAGATATGCTTTTAAAGTACCCCATGCTGTCTTGATCAAAATACTTGGATTTATGTTTTGATCCCAGAACATCTGGATTTAATTATTGATTTTTCCACTTATAATATATCCGTAAGTAAATACAGATTCAAATTCCAAATAAAACCAGCTTAAATGGTGCTAGTTCCATGGTTAAGTAGAAATGAGCATGATCAGATGCTTTGATGGAGTCATGTTCTAGTCTTTTAACATTGTGTAAGAGATTATCACTGATTAAAGCAAAATCAGTTCTGGAATAAGTATTATACACTGGACAATAATATGAGTATTGCCTTAGATCTTGAAATTTAGCATGAAATTGGTCATTCAGGGCTAGAGCCTCCATAAAGCCCATGATTGTGTTCACTGTTTTAGTTTTCCATTCCCTATTTGAAAAGCAATCTAAGTCTTGTAAAGTAACATTAAAATCTTCAGTTATTATATATGGTGCAGGGAACTGTACTGATGTTAAGATGAGATCTATGAAGAAGATAGGATCTTCTTCTTTAGGTGCATATATATTTACTAATGAAAATAGCAAATTTGAGTTTTTAGCATCGTTATGATGAATCTGCCTTCTGGCTCACCTAAATAGTCTATTATTTTAGTGTGTAATGATGTTTTAAGTATTATGGCTACACATCTTGCTGTATTTAAATATGGAGCATGAATCCATGTTCCTCAAAATAAATTTAATTTATATTTAAAGTCAGCCTCTGTGAACTGTATTTCTTGCAATATAAGACAGTTTATATGAATCTCTTTTGCCACCTTCATTATTTTCTTCATTTTTTCCATGTCTCGTGCCCCTTTGACATTCCGGCTGTTCAGTGGACCTCTTTGGAGTGGGAGCCCAATACTAGATCCAAGTGTATTATTAGATGTTGAAGTATGAGGTGTAGAAAAATAACTAAGAGGGACATTAGATAACTATGTGATTAACTCTGCCTCTTAGGGTCGGTGAAAAGAAAGCAAGTGTGGAGATACAGCCTTATTTTTAACATTTCCATAATACGTGAGACACAGGCCCAGATATTCAAACTGCGCCCAAAAAGTGCGCAATAGCAGGAGCAAGCACAAGTCTATTGCGCCCATGCACAAGAGACGTGATATTCAAAAACAGAGCAGGCCAAACTGCGCCTACAGCCAACGACTGAATATCGCGCCACCTGCACCATAGCGCAACTAGGGAGGGGAAGCTGAGCAGATCTGATGCGCCATAGCGCAACAAGAGATGCTCAGGTGAGCAGTCCAGAGGTGCCATACTGCAACCAGGGACGACCCCCCAGCAGCAGAGCAATGCAACTGCACAACCAGGGAGGTAGGGGCCCACCACCCATGCCAAAGATGGGCACAGGAACACACAGCAGAACAGACATCCTCACCCCACATCCCATGCACTGCACAACTGGGGGAGGCTGAAATAACCACTGGCCCATGGAGACAAGCAAACAACCCACAGCCGGGCCATGGTGCCCCATCACACCTCCTGGCAAGCTGTGACTGGCACACAAGGAGGGCTGACCACCCCATGCCACACCATCTCCCCAATGCAGAGCACACCCTGCACTGTGACCCCCAGACACCCCCCATAAGCAGTGACCACCGCTGCAGGAAACCCCATGCATGCTACCACCCCCACTGTGACAATGCAACCCTGTGCACCACAGAACCATGCAAGCCAGCCCCACCATGAGCACCTATCAACGGGTGGCAGCACACAGCAATGCAACAACAGCAGACACAGTGCCACCATGCACAGTCCCCCCCGAGGTACTGCTGAGAGACCAACCATGCATCGGCACATGAGGTACCCCACGCAGGACAGGGCTTGCCCTGGACACCACCACCAGTGGTACAGCACCCTGCGCAGTATTCCAATGACACACCCCAACCCACCACTGGCCACAACAGCCAGCACAGACACCCACAGTGCTGTGTGGAAGCATGCACCACACTGGATGCCACACAGTGCATGGACAGACACCCACCCATACCCAAGGGCACAACAACACAGGGACACAGTGGTGGGGCAACCAAGCCCCCAGTGTGGGCCCATGTAAACTGTGTACACACAACCCACAGTCCTCCATGGCACTGGAGTGCCAGCCACCCTGCACAGGCACTGTGGACCCATACACCACCATCATTCTCCTGGAGCACAAATCACAGACAGTGGTGCACATCCCCTGCAACACACACAAGGCACAGCATGGAGGTGGGACAACAACTGTGGAGACCACAGTGTCACCCGAGGCAGACATGCATCACATCAGTGACAGGAGGCAACCCAGTAATGTGATGGGTACAGTGGCTGCCCTGCAGGGACTGCCACCACTGACATGCCAGCGGACCATGCAGGTCACAGACATACATGTGTGTCAGCTGCACAGGCCATGAATGGGCTGATAGGTGCACCATGGACACAGAGCACGCACCATGGACCACTGCACACAGTCATCCAGTGCACAGGGCACAACACACACACACCACAGACACTGACTGATAGCTACCCCCACACCATAGTCACCTCCACATGGACATACACACATACCCATGACTGCACCACCCCTGATGCCATGCACACCACTGCAGCTGAGCACCTATAGCCCGCTGCAAATCAGAGACCACCACAGTATTCATATCAAAATAACTGTATTGAACAAACATATAAAATTCAACTATTTACAATACTATGTACAAAATATATACAAGGTTGGGAGGAGGGCCACAAACAAGGTGGGGGTGGGTAGGGGGCAGAGGTGGACAAATGGGACGGGAAAGGAGGGGTGTGAGGGTGGGTGCAGGGGGTTAGGGGATTACAGGGACTGAGGGACCCCTAGCGGCAGTGCCTCTCCCCACTCTGACTCCGTTAAGCTCTGTGCCTCCACAGGACCCCGGTGTTGTCAATCCTGCAGAGGATGTCCAGCAAAGCCCTCACCACCTGGAGTATCTCCCACAGTGCCTCCCTTATTTCCCAGAGATGGCGTGTATCTAGGACAAGTGAGCACAGTCAATAGGTATGAATGCACAACCCCATACGGCCCACCCACTGTGCATGGCATATGGCCGTGGGACATACCTCTGTGATGGTGTGTGACCACCCGCAGTGATCACGTCCACATGACTTGCCCACCCAGGTGCATACAGCCATGCAGAACGCTGCACACACCCGCCAACCAAGTCACACACAGCACCACTGTGGCCGTTTAGTGACATGGCTATGTGGTGCAAAGGCAGTGGCCCAACCAAGTACCTGGTGCATGCATGGACCACCATTGATGTACCCCCAGACGTGCATTGCCACTGGACAGTGTTGACTGTAACAAGTCACGTGCATGGCAGTGGTTTCGATGGATGGTGGCCATACCCTGCTGCCCACCCTGTTACACAGCATGCAATAGTAATCATGGAGGTATGGCACTCACCTTCATCGGGCCGGTCCAGTGGGCGTTGAGGGCCCTCGCCCCACCTTGCTGCCTCTGCTCCTCCTGCCGCCCGGGATTCACGGGCGGCGGCGTTCCTCAGGCCTGTGGGCAACATGGAGAGGGAACATCAGTACAAACCCATAGCAAAGTCCCCTGCCCCCCAGGTGTGTGCCCTCCCACCCAGCCAGACCCACCCACCCCACACCCTGATAACACCACCACAGCCAACCCGGATGGTCCCTCCCCATGTGCTGGACACATACACAGTGTTACCCATATGGAAGATAAAAAGTGTGTTGGCGTAACCCTACCTGGCTGTGGCACGTGCCCCTCTGGCATGTGCCGCGGGTGTGCTAGCAGCTCCGGCTCCCCTCGGCCCGCAGGTCCCCGTATCTGTAGCGGCACTGTTCAACGCCTCCCTGTTCTGTGGCTCTCAAGCACAGTGACCACCTCCTCCCACACCTGGGTCCTGGACCTGTCCAGGGGCACCTCCCAGAACAGTGGCCCATGGTGTGGCTCCACAATGCCCACTAGGTTGGCCAGCTCTATTGCCGACCACTGAGCTTCCCTCCTGCGTGCCATGCTTTCTGCTCGATTTGGCAATATGGCACTCTGCAGCGCAGCTCCCCACATGCAGATGCTGCGCAGTACAGCGCTGCCATTCCCTATCGCGCTGTCACCGAACAGCACAATAGAGGTGCAACCATGCCTGATGCATGGCGCCTAGGAGGCAAAGGTCGGGCACAGGGTCAAGGGTCTCTGGCGCATGGACACACACAGCGCCATTGGAACCCAATGCGTGTAGTGCGATTGGCTGCCTGTGTGCCACCACCATTAGCGGCCTACTGTGCAGTTGGCCCAGTGCGCCTATGATGGCCCAGTGCCACAGCGCCATGTAGTGACCATCGCTATAGTGCCACTGGCACAATGGTGGCCGTGCCCTGCATTGCCTACCGTGCACAGCACTTCATCAGCGTGGCAGACACCTGCGTCAGCAACCTGGGCATGCGCAGTGAGGTGTGTACTATGCATGTCACAGAACTGCGCCATTGGCTCAGCACGTTCAACACAATTGCACAAAGCACAACATTCAGCCGTCATATGCAAATCATCTAATCAGCCATTCAATGGTGCAGCACTGCAATTTGCATCCACTTAAAGTTGCGCCTCGCCTCATTTACATGGGTTGCACTATAAAAGTGCGACATTGGGCTGCAGTGGCCATAGTCAGTTACTGCAGTCTATTGGTGAGTTGCATGCTGTTTGGGAGTGTGGACTGTGGATTTAGGGACATGCATGGGACTGCACAGTCACAGGTAACAACTGCCATTCTTACAGGCTACATAATGACCGAGCAAGTTGTTGGAGAGGAGGAACACAGTGGTGGGAGGAGGAGAAGGAGGCCTAACTTTACCAAGGCCGAGACCGAAGCCCTGTTTGAGGCCTACCTGGATCAGGAGCCACTTCTCAGTGGACGGCGGGGAACACCTCAAGCCCATGCTGCTGCATGGGGGGAGGTGGCACATGCTGTGAACCTGCATGGCAGTCACCAGCGCTCCGTGCAGGAGTGTAAGAAAAAGATGGCCATGGACAGGAGGAGGATAAAGGAGAAGGTGGCTGCCATCAGGACAGCATGAGCTGCAACAGGTGGGGGACAGCCCGAGGTGGTACAGCTGACCCCACAGGAGGCGAAGGTTGCTGGAAGCATGCAGCGTAGTGCCATTGAGGGTGTTCTAGGTGGTGGCTTCCGGATGGGTGGTGGCCCATCACTGCATGGTAAGTCATGGTCTGTCTATGGGGGGGCAGGGTAGGTCACATACAGTAACGCGACTTTGCTTTCCCTTACAGATCCTGAGAGTCTGCATGGGTCAGCGGTGGTGGGTCTGTCCACTGAGGACAGTCAGCTGGAGATGGAGGAGGGCCCATCCACCTCCGCAGGTATACGTGGATCTGTGCGACAGTGGGGCAGCCTGGCTGTCCACACTGATGTCATTGTAACAGGTGTGGAGGAAGCCCTGCCTGTACATTGCCCCTCTTGTTATTATGTACCTGTGTTTGAACCTGTATTTTCATTGTACTCTCCTGGGTCATGCCTGAAAATAGGCATACAGATTGTCTAGTGTACCAACCTGGTCAACAAAAGCTACATAAATAAATAAGAAACATTGACCGATTCTAAATTATTTTTATTTAGTTTTATTTTATTTAGTTTTTGCTTACTGGGTAGGTGCACTAGCCAACAAGACTATTTTCAGGCACGACCCTGGAGGGTACAGAGACAAACTACAGGAAAAACATTTTAGAACAATACTAAAAGTGACAAGTAAGTGTTTGAGTAAATTAACAGCGGAAAACTGACAGAAACAATACATTATTTAGGTTAAGCATGTAACAAAATACAATCAGGTCATTTTTAGAGTGACTGAGCAGTATACAAGGGACGAGGAATAGAGTGCAAAGAGAGCAGGTAGTAGTAAAGTAGGAGACAGGTTGGTAGTGGGAAATGGGAGAGAAAAGAAAAAAGTGCTCCCTGTTGGAGTGGGCCCCAGGGACAATGGATAAACAGAGGAGAGCGGTCAGAAGAGGAAAAGTGAGGGCTAGGGTGGTTTAAAATTGGAGCAGACATAGGAGGAGAAGAGATAGTGGTGTAGTTCTCTTTTGAAGGAGATATGAGAAGTGGATTGACGTAAGGTTAGTGGGAGTGTGTTCCAAAAGAGGGGAGCATGACAGGCAAAAGCATGACCACCTTTGGAAGTGCAGTGTCTTGGAATTAGAACAGGGGCCTGGTCAGCAGAGCACAAGGCATAGTTGGTTTTCTGGTGGAGAAAGAGACTGGTGAGGGGTTTAGTTGTATGGGATCTGATGATGTTATCAGTAATGGATCAGAGAGCATAATACCTAAGCTCTTGGGGGGGGGGAGCCAGCCCAGATCTAAGTAGAGGAGACAGTGATGTTTCAGCCTGGGGGAGAAGGAAGCAAAGCAACAGATATTATTATAGGTAACATCCCACTTTTGTAGACTTGATTTGCAAGCAGAGACGTGAGCGGCAACCCCATAGGTAAGTGAGGGAGTAATATCCCATGGGCAATAGCCAGCCTGGCTGATGGGGTGAGTGCATAGCTCGTACGGTAGGCGATGCCTAGTTTAGAGTTTACTTGCTTACAGGTAGATTGAATGTGGAGGTCAAAACTCAGTGATGGGTCAAGGGTGACCCCTAAATATTTGAAGGAGTTAACCACCCCAACTGAAGAGCCATCCAAGGAGGAGACATTGAAATGATCTTGGGAGTGTTTGAGTTTGAGCTTGGACCCAAATAGCATAGCTTGGGTCTTAGTGTTATTTAGAATAAGTTTGTGATTTGCTAGCCACTGTTGGATAAGCTGAAAGTCAATGGAAAGTCGAGAGTTTATGCCCTCTATACTGTTTGAACTGGTATACAATACAATGCCATCTGCATATAATAGAGAGGAGGCCTTTAGGAGATTGGAGGTGATATTATTTATAAAAATTGAGAAAAGTAGTGGACCCAAGATGGACCCTTGAGGTACGCCGATATTGATGGTGATCTTGTCAGAGAGGGCGGAGTTGAATTTCTCTTATTGAGACCTATCAGTCAGGTAGCTATTAAACCAGTTCACAACATTTGATGAGAAACCTAGAGAGACTAGAGTGGCAATGAGGATGGAGTGGTCTACAAGATCAAATGCCTTGGTCATATCTATGAAAATGGCACCCGTGAGTCAGCCAGAATCCATGGCCACTAGGGCGTCAGATGTGAGTTTGAGCAGGGCAGTAGTGGTACTGTGTCTCTTCCGGAAACCATGTTGAGCATCAGTTAGGAGGTCATTTTTCAGAAGGAAGTCAGTAGTTTGGAGGGCAACCAGTTTCTCTAGAATTTTGCTGAGTGCATATAGTAAGGCAATATATCTGTAGTTAGAAGGGTTAAACGGAGCACCCTTTTTGAGTACAGGGGTAACTGGCTATTTTCCAGATGTCCGGGATGGAGCTCTGACACAAAGAGAGATTGAAAATCTTTGCTGGGGGGCTGCTAATGTATGGGGCAGCTAATTTTAGGAGCTTAGGCTCCAAATTATCAGACACCACGGCTGCATACTTAGAGATGTTCCGTAGAAGTCTGAGAACCTCTTGCCTATGTACCAATTTGAAGTGGAAAGTGGGCCTCCTGCCCTCTGTGCACATTTGGTGTGTTGTGTGTGTGCGTGTGTGTCCATCTGCATGGCATGTTAATCCTCACCCATCCCTGGTTGAGTGTGTGCTTCTGTGCCCTGCCACTTCCCTTGATGGCATGCACCCCTGGTGTGTGTCCATGCATGTTTGTGGGTTGTGCCTTAGCCACTGGTGGTTGCACATGGCCCCATGACTTACCTGGGTTGGCTGAAGTGCTCCTCCAGTGATGGTGTCCCGGTGCAGCTGTGCCAGCCGGATCAGTCGGGGTCCCATCGCCCAAGGGGAGGCTGCCCATCACCATCATCACTGGCGTCCTCATTGTCCCCATCGCTGTCCCCCTCTTTGACCTGTATGGCTATCCCACATTCGTTGGCCATGTTGTGCAGGATGCAACAGGCCAGGAATAGCCCACAGGCCTTTGAGGGGCTGTACTGTAGGGCACCGCCGGAGGTGTCCAGGCAATGGAAACGTGCCTTCAGCATCCCGAACACTCACTCGATAACATTACACGTGGTGGCATGTGCCTCATTGTAGCATTGCTGCGATGGGGTCGCAGGCCGCCGTTAGGGTATGAGTAGCCAGGGACAGAGTGGGTATCCACTGTCACCTGTGTGTAGAGGGTGGAAATTAGTTTGGTGATCAGCATCGCCCTGCCCCGGGCCATGTAGGCCACTACCCATGTCACCTCTGGCCATGCCCCCCCAGGCCCTATGATTGTCCATGTGGTTTGCATACTCACCCACTAGGTGGCCAGCGGGGATGTCCCCACTCTCGAATCTGTGGCACAGTGCTGACTGGTGCCAGATGAAGGCATCGTGTGCTCCCAGGGTGCGTGGCACAGACATTGATTATCGCCCCTGGCATCACACCACCTGGCGGTTGATGCTGGCATAGCCTGCGATTGATGTCGGCCCCTCGGGGCCAGGTGGTGTCAATATGGCCACATGGGTGCAGTCTATTGCCCCTAGCATGCCAGGCATACGTGCTACCCTGTGGAACTCGTGTATGTTTACTGTGCGCTCCGCCGGTGTGCTGGGGAAATGGATGTACTCCACAGCATGCGGCAGCTGTGTGCTGAGGAATTGGGTGAGGTGGCATGACGTGGCCGACTGGGTTATGCCTGTGGTGTCTCCAGTTGGTCTCTGGAAGGTACCCATGGTGAGCAAGCACATGCAGGCTGTTACTTTAGTCTCCACTGACAGGGCATGGCTCCGTCGTGTGGGTGCCTGCATCACATCACTGAACAGCTCACAGAGCCGCCTCAGAATTGCCCTATTCAGGTGGTACCGGCCCACAATCTCAGTATCACTGTACAGCTCAAAGCTGGTGTGGGCTCGGTACTGCCTGTTGGGGGCATATCGCCGACGGGCCCTTCCACAGCCACGCCCCCCTCCTGCCCGTCTTCTCACTCCCTCATAACGGCCTCCATCTGGAAGGTGGCACTGGCCATGTCCCTGGCTTGTGTTCACCCCCCCAGCAGCTGTTACTGTATTCCCCCCGCTGTCCTCCCTGCAATTTCCCCTGCACCGGGAACACCTGCCTGTGGTGGCCTCTGTGCTGTGTGGCACTTCCCCCTTCTGCACTAGCTGTGGCTCCCCACACCTTCCCTGTCCCTGTGTGTTCAGGGTGCCCTTTCTGTGTGGCTAGAGTTCTGCCTCATGTGGCTTCTCTGTAGCGTTCTTGCATCTCTCCCTTGCTCCTTTTTATTTTGGCTCATTTCCGCTATGGCTCAACTTCCACTTGCTCCCCTACTGTGCATGGCACAAGTTGTTGAATATCACACTGTGCCATTTATGCATGGTTCCTCCCCCTTCAGTTGCACATGCCTTCATTATCATTGCGCTGTTGCTCAGCATGATTTCGGGGGCGCAACTGCCTCCTGCTGAATATCGCAGAATGGAGCAATTTCGGACTTGCGCAGGCGCAACCCTATTGCACATGGCTCAACTCTTTTGAATATCTGGGCCACATTGCACTGGATCTTTAGAAAGGGTGCATAAAAAAACTTAAATGAACGATTACAAGCCCAATGTTATAAGCAAGTTGTGCATATTTTGCTCTTTTCAGGATTGGAAGGAAAAAGAAAAAAATACATCAGAAATATGCCAGCTGAAAAAATAAGATATATAAAAACAAGGACTTACAGATGTCTAATGTGTGCATTAAGTGTGTAATAAAGATCTTTGGGCATTAAAATAATGGTATTAAGACTGAGATGTAGGGGAATAAGGTCTCACCATCTGTTCACGCTTGGATTTAAAAGAAACTACTGTTTTAAGGATACTGCAATCACAGTGCAACTGAGATTTTTAAGTAAAATGTAAATAATGGGTTTTTGGTAATGGGGGACACTAGGGTGAAAGTAATGCAGAAAATAATCAGAAGTGATTCTAAAGTAATATATATGTATTTTAAAACAGAATAACTGAGCTACGGACCTGAAGAAATGGTGATGTCATGAAACTGTCGCCCCATGGGTACATAGAAAATGAATAAAGAATTAAGAAACTTAATGAATAGTGGAGTTGGTGCTATTTTTTGATAAGCCCAAGCTAGATCCATTACCTGGCATGGCTGTACAGGGGCCCCAAGGAGTGGGAGACCAATACTAGATCCAACACCTGCTATGACTGTTCAGGGAGCTCCTGAGGAGTGAGAGTCCAGTAGCAGATCCACCACATGGAATGGCTGTACAGGGTGTTCAGAGGAGTTAGAGCCCAACACTAATCTACCAACTGGCAGGCTGGCACCACTGCACAGGGGGCCACCAAGGAGTGGGAGCCAATACTAGATCTACCACCTGCCATGACTGTATGGAGGGGCTCACAAGGAGTAGGAGCCCAATACTAGATTCAAGCCTGACACAGCTGAATGCATGGGCTCCTGAGGAGTCGGAGCTCAATACTAGATCTGCCACTTGCCATGACTGTATGGAGGGGCTCGCAAGGAGAGGGAGCCAAATACTAGATCCAACCCTGACACAGCTGAATGCGTGGGCTCCCGAGGAGTGGGAGCTCAGTACTAGATCCAGCACCTGACACGGCTCTATGGAGGGGCTCACAAGGAGTTGGAGCCCAGTACTAGATTCAAGCCTGACACAGCTGAATGCATGGGCTCCCGAGGAGTGGGAGATCAATTCTAGATCTGCCAATTGCCATGACTGTATGGAGGGGCTCCCAAGGAGTGGGAGCTCAGTACTAGATCCAGCACCTGACACAGCTCTATGGAGGGGCTCTCAAGGCGTGGGAACCAAATACTAGATCCAACCCTTACATAGCTGAATACGTGGGCTCCCAAGGAGTGGGAGCTCAATACTAGATCCAACACCTGAAATGGCTGTATGGGAGGCCACTGAGGAGTGGGAGCCCAATACTAGATCCAACACTGGCACTGCTGTATGGAGGGGCTCTCAATGACTGGGAACCTAATACAAGATTCATCACCTTGTATGGCTCTACCGGGTGCTCCCAGGAAGTGAGAGCCCAACACTAGGTACACTACCTGGCACAGCTGGACATGGGGCCCCAGGTAAGTGAGAGCCCAACATTAGATCCACTGGCTGACACAACTCTATGGAAGGTCCCTGGGGGGGCTCAACACTTGATTTACCACCTTGCACAGCTGTACAGGGGGCCCTTGAGGAGTTAGATCCCCATACTTTATCTGCCACCTGGCCCAGCTGTACAGCAGGGATCCTAAGGAGTGGGATCCCAATTCTTCATCTGCCACCTGGCATAGCTGTACAGTGGGGATCCTGAGGAGTGGGATCCCAATACTAGATTCACCATGTGTTAAAGGTGTACAGCAGGCCCCAAGGAGTGGAAGCCTAATACTAGATCCACCACCTGGCATGGCTGTACATAGGGCCCCCATGAGTGGGAGCCCAATGCTAGATCCATCACTTGGCACAGCTGTACAGGGGAACCCCCATGAATGGGAGCCAATCACTAGATTCACCACCTGTCATGGCTGTACAGGGGGCCCCTGAGGAGTGGGGGACAAATACTAGATCCACCTTCTGGCACAGCTGTATGGAGTCACTCCCAAGGAGTGGGAGCTGAAATAGTAGGTCTACTCCCTGGAACAGCTGTAAAATGGAGTTTTGAGGAATAGGGATGCTGTACTAGATCCATTATCTTGCACAGGTGTACAGAGGTGCTCCCGAGGAGTGGCAACCCAATACTAGATTCACCACCTGGCATGGCTGTACAAAGGGGGTTCCCTAGGAGTGAGAGCCCAATTCTAGGTTCACCCCTGGCATGGCTGCAAAAGGGAGTTCCATGGAATGGGGCAAAATACTAGAATCACCAACTGTACAGCTCTATGGAGGGGCTCCCAAGGAGTGGGATCTCATTTATAGATCCACCACCTGCATTGCTGTACACCAGGTCCCCAATGAGTGGGAGCCCAATATGAGAATCACCAGGTGGCATAGCTGAACAGGGGGACTCCTGATGTGTTCGAGCCCAAAACTAGATCCACAACCTGGCAACACTGTATGGAAGAGCTCCCATGGAATGGGAGTGCAATACTAGATCCATCACCTGGCAAAGCTGTGCAGGGACCACCAATAAGAGGCAACATAATACTAGATCCACCACTTGGCATAGCTGTACATAGGTGCTCCCCTGGAGTAGAAGCTCAATACCAGCTCCACCACCTGGCTCTGTTGTTCAGTGGGCCTTTTTAGAGTGGGAGCCCAAAACTCGATCCACCACTTGGCACAGCTGTAAAGGGCTCTCCAGATGAGTGGCAACCCAACACTAGATTCACTACCTGGCATGGCTGTACAGGGGGCCCCCGATGAGTAGAAGTCCAACACTAGATCCACCCCCTGTCACAGCTGTATGAAGGGGCTCCCAAGAGGTGGGAGCCCAAAACTAGATTCAGCACCTGGCATGGCTGTACAGGGGCTCACGAGGAGTGGGATTTCAGTAGTATATCCAACATCTATCATGGCTGTATGGAGGGGCTACCGAGGAGTGGCAGCCAAATACTAGATCCACCATCTGACATGGCTGCTCAGGGAGATCCCAAGAACCCACTACTAGATCCACCACCTAACACAGCTGTACAGGGTGCCTCTCAATGAGTGGGAGCCATCCACTAGATCCATCACCTGGCATGGCTGTACAGGGATCCCAAAGGAATGGGAGCCCAATACTAGAGCCACCACCTGGCACAGGTGTATGGAGGGGCTGTCAAAGAGTGGCAGCCCAATGCTAGATTCACCACATTACAGCTGCACAGGGGGTTCCCAAGGAGTAGGAGCCCAATACTAAATCCGCCACCTAGCATGGCTGTATGGAGGGGCTCCTGAGAAGTGAGAGCCCAATACTAGATCCACCCCCTGGTATGGCAGTATGGCCTCCTGAGGAGTGGAAGGGAGCCCAGTACTAGACTGACCACATGTCACAGCTGTGCAGGGGGCTCATAAAGAGTGGGAGTCCAATACTAGATCCACCTCCTGGCACAGATGTACAGGGGGGCCTTGTGGTATGGAAGCCCAATACTAGCTCCACCACCTGGCATGGCTGTTTGGAGGGGCTCCCCAGGAGTGGGAGCCCAATAGTGGACCACCATCTGGCATGGATATTCAGAGGGGCTCCCTAGGAGTGGGAGTAATGAACACAAAACCCAGTACCTGGTGTGGCTGCAAGAGGGGCTCCAAAGGATTGAGCGCTCTGAACATAAAAGCTGCTGGCTGTCATGGCTTTATAAGAAGACTCTGGGAGCCCCATCACAAGATCCAATGTCTTGTCTGTTGTGTCCACTGCCTTCTTCCTTCCTATTGTAGGCAGTATAGAGTAGTGGTTAAGGGCACTGAGTTGCAAACCTGGAGACCTGGGTTTGAATCCTACAGCCTCCATTTGCATACTGTGTGACCCTGAGCAAGTCACTTACCTTTCTTGTGTTCCCATGTCACACCTGGAAACAAGCTTTGACCTTGGTGTGCCTTTCTTGGTTAAACAATTTCCTCCTTCCTTCCTTCCTTCCTTCCCTCCTTCCCTCCTTCCTTAGCTGTGTATTCCTGTTACTGGCATTTGATTGACTGAACCAGTGATGGAAGTTTCCAGAGTCCTGACACTTCCCCCATTGGAGTTGTGTAAGTGAGGCTGATACGTTGGTGGCAACTGCCATTTTGTCATTTAGTTGCAGCAGTGGCCATCCAGTCAGGCACATTTTTCCATCTGGAGATGGGTTCCTGGACTGCTGTGAGGGATGACGACGAGAATCTGAGGAGCAGTTTTTTTTTCTAGTCCAGAAAACAGGCAGGTACTTAGAGGGCTCAGTAGGCAGCCAGCCCATGATATTTTGCTTTTTCATATTTAAAAAAAATAATTCCCCCCTCAACAACTTTTTGGAAACTACTGGATACTGTCTTGAGATTGCAAGTGTGCTGTCAGGCAGAGGCAGGAAGGGGAGCCAGGACATTCTGCAGCGTGCCTGTAACTCCAAGGCACAGAGCCAAGTAGTGGGACTCAAGGAAAGAGAAAGTCATAAGTGAGACTGAGGGAACAGCAGGGTAAGAGGCAGCAGTGGTCACAAAGGAAACTTCTAGAGCCTGGGCCTGGTACAGTAGAAGAACATGCAGCAGCAGCACACTTTGTACAAAAGGTTTAGTGAATTTCTTTGGCTCATTGTGACTTGAAACAAAGAGGCTAAATGTAAAAGGTAAATTAATCTGCTTTGTGACAAACAGTTAAGCCTCTTAGTCTACTACTATGCAAGGTGCTGCTTGGAAGGAAAATGGTTTAATTAACTTGTGTAAGTTTTTTTGTACTACACTGTCTATAACCGTGTCTCACTACAACCACATTTTTTGATGGACCAGACAATAAAGACTTGTTTATGCTACGCCCTATCTGTTAATTTAAAGAATTATAGAAGTTAGTACAGTAGCTGAGCACAGCTTCTACCATTAGACAAACTTTTGAGAAAGTGCTGATTAAAGGAAGTGGGATGGGATGGGATGGTGGTGTTGGGCTGGGCATGTGTGGTCTGTCCATAGTCTACCAATCTGTTGGCTCCATGACCATTTTTTTTTTTTTTTTTTTTTTTTACTTCTGTTCTTCTCCCCCTCAGACCCACCCCCATCATGCTAGCCTCCCTGGCCCAATCTCCCAGCTTCTTGAGGGACTTACCTCACCTCTTGTGCCCCCAGGACTTTCCCCGCCAGAGCGATTAATGGGGTTCTCCAACCCCCGCTGCACACAGGATCTGGCTTGAGGTGGTGCCTGAGTTGCTGATGTGGGATCTTGCCAGTTTGGGGCATTTGTGCCTCGTCTTGCCATGGGCTCCTGGGATGTTGGTGGTGAGGGCGTGCACGTGCATGCATGCAATTATGCATAAACGCGGCACTGGCTGGCATCCTTCCTTCCTTCTCTGAGCTGCTCCAGACTGCCCTGAAAACTGAGGTCACCCAGGTAGCAGCATGGCAATGGAGCTCAGTGCCCTCCCTTGTCAGAAGGGAAGAGTGTCCTTTTGGATGCTAAGTCCTCCTCCCCCAAGCTGGCTCCCCAATGAATTGAGTGCATTTCTGAAGGAAGGTGCTAGCATCGCAAGCAACAGTGCTACTGCAGCACCGATGGGCTGGCCTTCCATGCTCATTCTGATGTGAGCAGTGAGCTACAGTACCACACACACACACACACACACACACACACACACACACACACAGAAAGACTACTCAATAAATCTTGATCGTCTCTGACCATTCCCCCCCCCCATCTGCTCTCCATGAAGCAGGCTTTAGCTGTATTGCCGCCAGTCGCCAAGCCCATTTTGCAACAGCCTGCTCTGAACAGCCTAAAGTGTGTGATTAAAATATTGAAGTGTGAGTGAGGACACATAAATAATTGTTTACTTTGGCCCATATGTTGTTTTTAATTACAAATCTAAAGTCATCATTGTATGACACCATGAGGATTCACAACACTGTAGGGGTGGGACACTAAGGGGGCCCATGTTTACTGTTGAGCATAGGGCCAATAACCATGACTCTAGATTTTCCTGCTGCTAAAACAAAGTGACTCCATGAACATATGAACATGCTGGCAACTAAACGCCTTATGGTTTATCTAGTCTGCTTGAGTGTACAGTTCCTCTCGTTTACAGAGGGACCTGATCCCCTCTCTATTTCCCCCTTGACCCCCTCGAATACTGCTCCCCCTCCTCTGCCTGCAACTTTTCCCTTCATCCTGTCCCATCCTCTCTTAAAAGTTGTCCACCATTTTTAGGGATACCATCTCCTCTGCTCTCTCCACATGGCCACCACCCTCTCAGTGAAAAAGGGCCTCCCCATCTCCCTCCTGAACCTCCCCTCACCAGCTTTAGGCAATGCCCCCTAGTGGACTTGTTCCCACTAAGGTTCAGGATGCCCTCTGTACTCACTCTGTGCATACTTTATGGTACTTGAAGGTCTCAATCATGTCTCCCTGTCCCTTCTGTCCACAAGACAGTACACGCTGAGCCCCCTGAGCCTCTCCTCTTAGGTGTTGCCCTCTTGGCCCTGGATCATCTGGGTTGCCCTTCTCTGGACTGTCTCCAGCAAATTGGCATCTTTCTTAAGATAAGGGCACCAATACTGCACACTGTACTCCAGGTGTGGTCTTACCAGTGACCTATACATCAGCAGTATGACCTCCGCTTTCCTTCTGGTAATTCCATGAGGAAGAAAGAGAGAGTTATTTTAGACTGCAAGGGTTTGCATGCTAAATGAGATCTCCCTTTGATGGTCATCTTCCCATTGTATAGTCTGGGGGAAAGTGACACCTTGTCTGATTCCCAGCAAGACTGGCAGCTAGCATGCCTGCAGGTACAAAGCCTCCAGGCAAGCAGTGCCTCTCCCAGTGTGTGGGGAAGCAGTGGATTGGGTCCTGTACCTGCAACTGGCTGGGTCTGAAGAGTAAATATCCATGATGGTTAACAGATATGTAAATACTGGGCAATGGTGGTGTGTCTGAGGGATTACACTGCTGAAGGGAAACAAAACAGCAGCAGGTATACAGTCTGACCCTCACTGCAGACCCAAGCTGCTGGGTCAATGGAAGGAATTATGAGCTGGCACTAGGGCCACAGGCACAGCATTGCACTGTCAGCCAGAGCTCCTCTGTGGGTGTGTCATTGTGTTAGGGTCTTCTAGGAAGTCAGAGGGATCCACTGATAGCACATCCACCTCTGGGTAAGAAGGTTGTGGGTTCTAGTCCCACACCAATACTGGGCTCATATCATAAACATTGGCACCCAAGTGCTGTACTAACGGTATGCTGTACTGTTGGGATGTGCTATCATTCAGATGAGATGTTGAACCAAGGTCCTTTCTGCTGTCTCTGGTGCTGTCTTGGTGGGTGTCCAGGTAGAAGTAATAGAACCCATGGAACATTTTACCAGAGTAGGGGGATGTCCCTGTTGTCCAAGCCAACATTCCTCTTCCCATAAAACTGTTTCATGCAACTGACCAAGACTGCGTGTGAGTGCTGATGTGTGAAATGGCTGCCACTACACATTTATAGTCAGAGAACCTCTGTGCACAAGCACTGAGGCAATGGTTACCCCAAAGAGCATTTGGCTGGGAAGCCAAGTTTCAAAGAAATACAAAATCACACATGCCCCCACAATGTAAAGCATCATGGGCTGCATATGCAAATCACCACAGAATATTATGCCGGTTCAACTTTAAGCAGAAATGCATGATGCCGAAAGGCGTCTCACACAGTTTGCAAAGGGTGGCAACAGAAGACATAGACACGTGTTTCGTCCTACCAGGACTCATCAGTATGCCTCGTCTGCTTGACACCCCAGTGCAATGAACCAGCTACCTTAAGATGGTCTATCTGGGTTATGTTGTGGTGAACCCAATAATCCAATTGACATTTATAGTCAGTTCACTACCATTGTCTCATTACCTATAAACACTTTGTGATACCGTGTGTATGAAAAGTATTATATTAATGCTACTTCTTCTGCTTCCACTTACAGGGAGAGAAACACATTTTCTTGGATTGTGTTTTATCTCTGTGCACTACAAAACAGAACAGCTGTTAGTTTTACCATGTTTGGTTCCCTCCTCTGAACCATTTTGCAGCTCAGGGACAACGTGTGACAGACCGAGAATGTGTACCATATTGGGGTGTGTGTGTGTGTGTGTATGCGCGTGTGCATGCATGCAAGCATGTGTGTGTGTGTGCAGTTTCAAGCTCTGTGCAAGATGATCTGCTCACCTGAATAGTAAATCCCATCTGACACTGTTCCAGTTGGATGGAGCTCAGCTTTGGACCTTTCCATGCATTGCAACTGAAAAGATTATTTTCCCTTGGAAAAAAAATGATGTATCAGTGCTAATAAGTAAGGCTTTAATGTGATGTAAAACATTCCCCCCACATTAGTCAGAATCTTATACTGTTGTTGCTATGCAAAATATTTTGACTTGCATAGTGAGAGGATTGGATAACTAAACGTTACCCAGTAATTATGTTCCAATTAACTGAACTGGTAACACAGTTAGTCTGAATACTCATGAGGGTCACAAGTTAATAACCCAGGAGAGGAGTACTACCTAGGAGGAGAGAAACTGGAAGCCTCTAAACAGGAAACAGATCTGGGAATGCATGTAACAGATGACCTAAAAATGTCCAAGCAATGTGATAAAGCGGCACTGCGAGTAAATGGTATGTTGTGATGCACAGGCAGGAGGATTACCAGCAGGAAAAAAGAGGTCACCTTGCCACTCTATCAATCACTGGTGAGGCCACACCTGGAGTACAGCATCCAGTTCTAGAGGCCATGCCTTAAAAAAGATACTAACTATGGCCTAGTGGCGCTGGAGGCTGAGGCACTGGCCACTACACCTTGCGCCACACCGGTGACCTGGGGTCGGCAGGGGCGAGGGAGGATCGAGCGTCTGGAGGACTGCTCTCCTCTCCCAGGGGAGGGAGGTTTGTTGTCCCACTCGTTGACTGCCCTCTGGTGGTGGCTGGAGGGCAGTACAGGTCAGGAGACACATACCGACGTCCTTACGTCGGTAGGGGAGGGGGGGACAGGAGAAAAGAGGAAAAGGGAGCTGGTAGGCTCCATGATGGCCCCGCATCCCTGTGCCACCCCCGGCTTCTGGATTTGTGCCCTGAGGATGACAGAAAAGCCGACTCTCTCCTCCCTGGCCCCACCACGGGGGGCAAGCTACGGGGGAACTACTGGGGGTTGGTTGAGGTGGGACACGTAGGGCGGGAGGATGAGTCCCTCCAAAGGATGGCCATAGCCACCCATCAAGCTTCGAGGTGCAGAAAAACCTCTATGGAAAAAAAGATATTAACAGACTAGAAACAGTGCAGAGAAGAGCTACAAAAATGATTCATGGAATGCACAACAAATCGTACAATGAGTATCTGTGTGACTTAAACATGTACTCCCTAGAGCAGCGGAGGGAGAGACATGATTGAGAATTTCAGATTCCTAAAAGGAATAAACAAGATACAGGTACAGGACCTGTTCCATATCAAAAATAATTCAAGAACCAGGGGACATGACATAAAGCTGGAGGGGGGCAGATTCAGAGGCAACACATGCAAGTTCTTCTTTACCAAGAGAGTGGTGGATTCATAGAACTGCCTCCCATAGGAGGTGGTGGAGGTGAAAACAGTGGGGACTTTCAAAAATGCATAGGAGAGATACAAGTGCACAATAACACTGAATAGCAGTTAAAGGAAGGGGGTCAGCTTATGGGCAGACTAGATGGGCCTCATGGCCCCCTTCTGCCGTCACTTTATATGTTTTTATGTTTCTATTAATATAAAATCCATTTTTACAAGGGCAGGTTAATCCTACAAATGTGATTAGTTGCCATGCCCTAGAACCAGTGATGTTATCTGACAATAACATCACCGGATCTAGGGCAGGCACAGAAATTGCCTCATTACCAGTACTGAAATCCCTCTCTGCTGAATCCATTGAGAAGCAGGCTTTTCATTCCCCATCTAGGAACTACAGATGCATAAAAAAACAAAGTCATCATGATTTAATGCAAAGCCATCACAGGTTCACCCTCCTTCCCCTGAATAAATTGCGCCAACCTTTCTTTTCTACATTTAAACCAACCGCCACACTGAGCAGCTTCACGTCATTGTAAGGCACGTGTGTCCTCTGCTCCCCCACCTGTCTCATCTCCCTGACCGGTCACAGCTAACTGGGGCCAATGAGCATTTTCACCACAGTCCTGTGCTCTTCTCCTGGTACAAATCAGAAATGCTACAAACTGTACCAGAAGAACCTGAAAAAGAAATAGTAAACATGATCAGCAGCTCAGGTGTTAGCAGATGTGTGGTTCAAAAGTGCTGCGCTTTCATCTTGGTGGCAGCATTGAAGTCAAAACTACCAGCAAATTCTCCTTTTCATGCAAAAGAAAAAGCACAGCAATAGAACTTATGACAAGGGAAGGGAGGAGGGGCAAGAAGAACACTACATCAAAACCAACAACAGGAGACAGCGTGGGGAGGGCATGGGTAACAGAGAAACACAGAGATACAGACAGCACACAGAAAACAGTGCTACCCGCTCGAGAAGCCCAGAAAAATCATTTATTTTTCTTTAAATAGCCTTCCACACTAATAAATCAGTTAAAAAAACAATTAAAAAGTGTATTTATGGCATTTTTTTAAAAATTCTCAATATAGTGCAACATTACATAATAGCAGTAAGGCATTCCAGTGTGTGTATTTCTCTGTAATAACATCACTTCTTAGTTCATGTTTGCCCTTCACACACTGTGGTTTTTCTATCTTCTGTTCTAACCCCATGGAACTCGGCGCACACACAGCCTCAAGCATGCACATGCAAATGATTCACTATGTGTAGTCCATATGAACGTCCACTCTCCCTGCAATGCCCTCACTGCACTAACACATGTCATCCCCCATTGTTGCAGTAAGGGTAGTTTTGTGACACAATCTTTCTACCTAAGCTGACTCTGAACACCCTTCATCATTTATGAACAAGGATCACTGGTGTTGGAAGAGATAGCACAAAAGCTGAGCCAACAGGTCAACTTCCATCACAGGTTATGAATATATTTCTAATGTCACAGGCAAATAGGAAGGAGTGCTCAGTTTGGTAGATGTCGCTGTCTCAATCAAACATAACAGGAATAGTGTTACTAATGTACTGTACTGTTTTTTAATTTACTGTACTTTACCTCCCACATTCCACTAGCCCCATCCTCTTTTCATGATCATTGTCACCCGTTGTCCCTGGGACTTACCTCTGACTTGACAATGCCCCCCTGTTTGTCTCCCCATGGTGGAGCCTCCTGGGTTGCCCAGGCCTGGGAGGATTTTAGCTTGGATGTTTGGTTGGCAGCCAAGTGAGCAGTGCAAGGCCTGTGAGGAGAGAGGTGGTGTCATCCTGTAGTAGAAGGCTCTGTTTTCCTTTTTTCTGCCCCCCAGGTGTCTCGCTGGTGAGAACTGAAGGGGACATTTTGCATACAAGCATACCAGCATCCTCAGTTAGGAGGTGCCCACCATACCTCTCAATCTCTTTACTCATAAATCAGGGACAAGGCTAAAAAAAAAAAAAAAAAAAAAAAAAAAATCAGGGACAAATCTTAAAAATTGGTACTATTCACTCAGAAAGCTGATAGAATAAGAGGATTAGTGTAAGATGCATTTTCTGAAGACGAACAAGTCTGTAACTTTAATGTTTGGCATTATTTTGTACTTTCAATGCTCACTGTTCTGTCACAAAAACACAAATTTTACGAGGGACAGAGGAAAATTGTGAGTCAAAAATCAGGGACGTCCCTGAAAATCAGGGACAGTTGAGAGGTATGGTGTCCACCCAAACATGGTGGCTTCACTTGCACTGCTTCCTGTGGCTTCCCAGGGTGGCAGTGTTGCAGGGGAGCTCACAGCCCCCCCTCCCCACCGGAGGAGGAGAGCATCTTCTGGGATGCTTGATCCTCCTCCCCCCTGACTGGCCCACAATGACTCTGGATCACTTCCAAACCTGAGTCACCGGCGTCACTAATGGCAGCACTACCACTGCACTGACAGGCCAGATAATATAATGTACTTTATTATTATCAGCAAACATAACATGCTGCTGGACAAGAAATCATCATTCCTGGCATCTAATTGTTGTAGTCACACTTATTTTATGAAGATATTATATAGGATTTCCACTCACTCATGATTTAGAGTGTTGTTTATATGGCAAAAGTACTGCCAATAGGCATAACTGGCAGTTTATAATATCAACAAATCAAGGCAAACAGTTGCAAATCCAGTGTGAACAGTAACGCAACTGTGTTTAATGGCATTTTCCATACTTGATCTTATTGTCTGCAGTATATACTGTAGATTCTGTCAAAGCTGATATTCTGACACAGCAAGTGCACCAACACCTAAAAGAGAAAGTTAAATATGTCAAGCTAATTTAATAACATAAAACTTTTTTTTTTTCTGTATTCCAGATAATCCATGTTATAATCACTATAAATCTATGTAAGGCATGTATTAAGCAGGGCATTTTCACATCTGATGTGGTTGACCACAGCCGGCTGCAACTCCTAGCTATATTTATTTAGTTAATTTCTCATTTTATTTGTTGCCCGGGTACGTACACTGATCCAAGGGACCTTTTATCAGGAACAACCCATACCTAGGTAGGCATAAATGCATGGGATAAGCATAAAGGAATCTTAGTAGAAAGGAAGGGGGAGGGAGAAAGCTGTAGGGAGGGTACAGTCTGTGGTAACAGTGTAGGGAGGGAGGAATGGGCAGGCTGGATGGGCCAAGCCAAGTGGTCCTTATCTGTTGTCAAGTTCTATGTTTGTGTGTTACTGTCTGGCAAATAAAACATTGTTATAAACAAGCTGAGAGATACAAAAGAGTAACTGATAGCAAAGATAAAAACAAAGTAAACAGTAATGTACAGCTTAATAAAGTGGCAGAAAAACTTGAGTTAAACAATTTTTTTTGTAAGAATGCAATACTGATTATATATAACATAATGAGTACAAGTGTTGCTAACATAGCCCATATAAACTAAAAAGACGGTAGCTAGCATCTTAAGATGCACAATTAGAAACATAGAAAATGACGGCAGAAAAAAAGACCATTGGACCTTCCTGTCTGCCCATAAAACCCTAAAACCCCCAGAACCTATTGTCCATACAGGGTCCTAACCCACACCATCCACATCCATGCTCCCCACCCAAACACTACCACCCTGAGCAATCACTAAGCCATTCGCTCTGTCCCAGCCGTGTTCAAAACCATTGATAGTTTTGGCACCCACCACATCAGCTGGCAAATTGTTTCATGGCTCCAGCACCCTTTCTGTAAAATAAAACTTTCTCAGTTCCCTCTTGAATCTCTCCCTTGCAGTTTTCATTCATGCCCCCATGTTATTGATCCACTTCTTATGCTAAGTAGTTCCTCTAAGGTTACTGTGCTCATTCCTTTCGGGTTGCTTTCTTATGTCCTAGCTTATTTGTACTGAATTGGACTACATTGTGTATGGAATAAAACCTTTTTGCAGTCAAATGTGACTATGATATCCTGATTTGGGAGTGCAACTTCCCTCTATCATATCTGCCCTCTCTTGTCTGGCCTCCAGTGAGTGCATGTTCAGTACCTTGTGCCAATCCCCGTTAAACTCTGCTCTGCTCTGCTAGCCCTGAATCAATTTGATCACCCTATATTGCACTGCCTCCAGCCTGTCATTATCTATCCCTAAGTGAGGACTCCTAAAAACTGGGTTCAGTGCTCCAGATGGGGCCTCCCTAGTGATCTATAGAGAGGTAGTAATAACTCCTTCCTTATGCTGTCAATACCCCTTCCTAGCACCCCAGCATCCTGTTTGCCTTATCATAGGCCTTGTTACATTGGCTTGATTAAGGAGTCACTGATGACCTAGGTCTTTTTCCTCAGAGGTTGTGTCCAGCTCTACACCCCAACCCCACCCCCATCCAGTACTCTGTCCTGCGGTTCTTGTTCCCTATATGCATCACCTTGCACTTTTTAGCATTGAAATTTCAACTGCCAAAGCTTTGATCACCTTTCTAGCCTTTGCAATTCTCTTTGCATCTCCCTCCTCTCTCTCCTCGTGGTCCCTGCCAGTGGGATACACTGCCTCTATGCCTTCCCTGACATACAGAGCTATGACTCCTCCTCCTTTACCTTTTCCTTTGTCACATCTAAACATGGTATAGCCTGGGGCTGTCAGGTTTCAGTCATAATTTCCTGGCCCAAGTTTCTGTGATGGCTATTAGGTGCATCGTAGTATCTGCCACCATTGCTTGGAGCTCACTAATTTTATTTCCCAGACTTCTGGCATTAGGGCGGACCCCCTTTCCATCTTTCTCTTGACTTCCTTATATTTTTTCCTATTCTTTCTCCCTTATTCTTCCCTAGTCTCCTTAATTTGTTATTTTTCGTACTGAATGTACACTTTGTCAGATCTACCCCATTGGTCTCTTCTCTTAATCTAATTTGAAATTCAACAGTGCTGTTACTCACATTGCTGCTACTAGTCCCCTGTTCAGTGGGAGCCCTAGCTAGGTTCCTCACCTTTTTCCCTTCTCACTGGTTCTCCTAGGCTCCACCTCCCCCCAGTCAGTTTAACTGTCCAATGTAGATGTTAAACTTCTGCCCTGAGCACTGGTTCCCTCTCTCATCAAGTGAAAGCCTTCACCCTTGATGAGCCTCCTGTCCCAGAAGACTCCCGCAGTTCCCAACAAATTGGTACCTCTCCTCCTGACACCATCCTTCAACCACCCATTAAATTCCTCAGTCTCTTCACTCCTTACTCTGTTGTTCCCATTCCCCCTATTCCACACAGGGAGGACCTCAGAAAAAGCCAGAGAAGCCAAGTACACCTTCAATCTGTCTTTCAGTCTCTTGAAGTTTCATTTCACTGCCTCCACAAGCTGGTTCGGCACATCATTGGTACCCAAATGTACCAGCACTCCCAGCTCCCTCTCCCCCCTTCTACGCCATCCTCCCTATCCTATCTATATCCCATATGGCTGATGTCCCAGAAAGGCATTTGACCATTTTGCTTCCCTTCCCTGCAATGCAATTGTAAATCCCCTTTCAACTGCAGTGGGATGCTCTCAACAGGTGACCCAGAGGCCATGATTTAAAGAGGGTGTGGGAGGGGACAGTTTTTATTCCTACTGGAAGGGTGTTCCAAAGGGATGGGACAGCAGTGGAGAAAGCCATTTTGCCCTTGTTAGAATTTACCCATGGCACTTCAAGCAGAAGGTGACCAAAGAAGTGCAGGTAATGTGGCTTTGTTATGTGCCTTAGGAACCTCAACAAGGGAAGGAGGTTAGGGGTACGTAGTGATTAATTAATCAGGCAGCAGATGGTGAAGTCACTGTGCACATATCTGGAGAGCCAGCCAAGGTTATGGTACAGACTGCAGTGCTATGTTCTAAAAGGAACCAGTGAGGCAAATCGACATATGCTGCCCTAAATTGTCATTAGCCAGGCAATGTCTTTCACAGTGACTTGGGAGTAAATGGGAAATACCTAATGTAGAATAGCCAGCATAGTACTTTTGGCAATGGTGAGGTGAACTTCAGGTGTCATGAATTTATTCATCTCTATGCCAAAACCAATTTTTGGTGAATTCTTTTACTTAGAGAATTAATGTGGTCCAAGTAGGTGAGGGAGGAATCAAGCATGATTCCTAGGTATTTAAGAGTGTGTACTTGCTCAAAAATCTGGCCAGAGTAGACAATATTTAGGGCAGAGGTCAGAATTAGTTGAAGAGTTTTGGTTTAGAGCCAAATAGCATGGATTTATTCTTTCTGACATTGAGTAGTAGCTTGTTTCTTAGGAACAAACTTTGAATGTGGGAAAAGTTATCATTTAGGTTCTGCAAGAGATTGGTCAGTGACTTTGAGCTATGCAATATTATGAGATCATCAGCGTACAGGAGTGTTACAGTTGTTGCAGGTTTCAGGGAGGTTATTTATAAATGAGGAGAAGAGAAGAGGGCCTAGGATAGATCCTTGTGGCACCCTGTACTTTATGGGCTGAGTAGCAGAGTGCATGTTTCTAAGTGAAACATGTTGGGATCTACCTGAAAGGTAGTTACCAATCCAGGAGGTAGCCTTAGGTGATATACCAAGATTTGGTAGTTTAGTTATTAGGAGATTGTGGCCAGTGAGATCAAAGGTTTTTGTCAGATCCACAAATACTGTTCCTGCGTGTTTGCCATTGCCCATGGTCAAGAGAGTATGGTCAGTAAAACTGACTAGGGCAGTGTCAGTGTTGTGCCCCTTACTGAAACTGTGTTACTCAGGAGTGAGGAGGTTGTGATAGTTTACATATGAGTGAAGTTTTGGAAAGACAGTTTTTTCAAGGAGCTTACTGGGTGGAGATAGAGTGGAGATTGGTTGGTGGTCCTCGACAAGTGAAGGGGTTCCTCCTTTAAGTACTGGCACAACATGGGATTCCTTCCAGATAGCAGGTAGAGTTGATTAGATGAGGGAAAGATTAAACATTTTTGATAGGGGCCAGGCAGTAGCAGGGGCAGCAAGTTTCAGGATAACAAGGATTCCAGTCCATCACTGCTAGTTCCACCATTAGGTAGGGAAAGGAGAGCCTCGTAGGTCCTAACAAGTGAGATTGTTTCAAAATAGAATGGAGGCATCCAAGGCTGAGGGGGGAGCTGTCAGTCAAACTGCTGGAGAAGTAGTTGGCTGTTCTGATCACAAGAAGAAAGTAGGAATAACTAACTAGCTAAATTCATAAAGTTCTCATTAAATTGGCTTACTACAGTGGTGGGGTCAGTAATTAATGTACCTTCAAGTGAGAGTCTAGTAGGTTTTTACTTGGATCCAGGATTAATTAGGGAATTAATTTCAGACCAGAATTTCTTCAGGTTACCAAAGCTCTTGGTCTGTTAAGACTTGAGGCAACTAGATTTGAGTCTCTTTGTGTTCTGCTTACACGTCGCTTGTAGCTAGAACAGTCTGCTAGGGATGGAGAAAGCTTTAAAGCTGACCAGAGTTTATCGCTAAGCTTCATTTAAGTTTTTATGCAAGGCCCCAGAGCCTCAGGGATTGGGTGCTGTATAAATAAAATTGCCTTGCCTTCATTTTGTAAAGAAGCTCTCTAGTCAGCCATTTCTTGTTTATTCTCTTACTTGTCTAGTAATAATATGGAAGTATTTTTCCTGGATAGCTCTAATCTTGGTATAGAGGTAGGATGTGGCTGTGTCAATGTCAGGGAGCAAGTCAAGTCTGGACCAGTCTATGGAGTTAGCATCAGATAGGACTGGAGTGGCATCTGTGATGGAGGAGCGATAGGTCAAGGTTTTGGGGCGTGGTCGCTGAGGTTTGCAGAACCAGATGAAGTATGTGGGGGAGTGGTCACTGATAGAATCAGTAAGTGTTTCAGCTCTGTTAACCCTGTCAACTCAGCCAGCTAACACCCAGTCCAGAATAATGTGTTTATTACTCTTTAGGCTGAGATGAGTGGGGGTGTCCATGAGTTGACCGAGGTTTAGACTTTTCAGGGTTTCATTACAAGTATGCTGGTTCCCTTTGTTCCAGTCTATGTTGAAAGCCCCAGAAAATTAGGGTGCCTTTCTGGAGTAGGCAGCTACCAACACTGCGGATAATTTGGGTTAAGTCTGTGATGTGACTTCTGACAAGGGGCTGTAGGAACAACAGGTGAAAAGCTTTTTATAGGAGCCTTAGATTGGCTCAGTTATTATCCAGTCTGAAAGAGATCCAATATTGAGACTGATAGTAATTTTGGTTACTATTAGGTGGTCCTTAAAATATAAGTGGACTCTACCTCCCCTTTCCCTTCTTATATTTCTGTAACATTTTAGGGTGCAAACAGAGTCAAAGTTTGAGGGTTTTACCCTTATTTCAGTTATACCAAATATGTCTGGACTGTAGAGATTAATCTAGGCTTCAGGTTCTACTGATATGGGAAGGAGGCTGCAGCAGTTATGTGCAGGATTTTGAGCCCATGGTAGGAATTTCAAATAGGATCCCTGCACAATACAGTGGAGGGGCCTGGCTCAGGGTTAGCTACAATGGCTCTTGCAAGAGGTAGTAGTAGTAGTACATGGACTATGGAGCACCTAATAGAGTGGTTTGGGAGGGGCTAGGGTAGGTAGTGTCCAACATCGATTAACTTGCTTTTTAAGTAAAGCAATGCAGAATGTAGTGTGTACCCTGAGGGAACAGAGCCTTATAAGTAGTGCTGACATGGAATAACTGCACAACTCAGGGGCGGGGATGGTACTTTGATAGTGCTGCAGTAACACACACTTGTCAATGACAAATAGGGAGCACATGAGGAACCCAGAGAGAAGGCACAAGCAAATTAACCAGTTCATAGTTACAGTATGAACAGTGCCTGCTCACACTTATTGGGACACTGGAGACCGCAGCTGGGGGCAATCTCCTACTGCTTGCTGCCCCATGCTGATGGCACCAGCATGGTGCCTGTGTGTTCCTGCCCAAGGCCTACAGCCTAATGTTGGCTGAGGCAATGACTGCAGTTGATGGCAATACCTAGAACAATAAATACAGCAGGTGACTGTACTTTACATCAGTAACTAGTGGACTACATAGGTAGACAGAGGCTATGAAACTGCATTCAACAGCTTGCATTTACCTAGAACAGTATGTAGACAGAGGCTATCGGTTGCACTCAGCAACAGTACCTAGAACACTATGCAGACTGAGGTTATGGGCAGGGCCACTGGAAAATTGCTCCCGCAATTTTTTTGTGGAATCCGCAATTTTCACCATTCTCCGCAAAAAACTACATGTTCCGTAATTTCTTGCAATTCTTGAGTTTTTATATTGAACTGTATAAAAAGTATTAACATTTTGAACAAAATGCTCCCCAATATATTGACAATTTTGCTTGCAGACTTGGGTTTGGCCAAAACAATGTGGTGCAAGGTAGGGCAAGGGTTTTATGTGACTCTGATTTCTTTTGAATCCTTGTCTTGTTTGGTTTCAAAATCCACTGGCCAAGAATAAGTACACTTAAACACTTCACATTTGTTTTGTGTTGAAGCAGTCTATCAGAAAGCTTTTTGTTGATGCAGACTGAAACAAAAGATGGGAGAAAATGTGCAAATTATCCCATTCACTTAAATGGGATGCTAACAATGAAGCCTTTTTGTAAGTGGCAGGGCAAGTTTTTCCTTGTGAGCATACTTTCATTCATACTAGTCTTGATTGAAACAGCTGAGGAGTTTTGGATAGCCCAATGATTTTAAACTTGAATATGCTAGTTGCTATCAGTGATCTCACTCTTAGCAACTACCTCCTAGATGCTCACATGCAAAGACTACAATAAAAACCTGACTAAAGTCCAACGCTTATGAACACAAAATGTATCTGAACATTTATCTTTAACTAAACAAAATCATTGCTGCCGGAGTAAAACAAAGGTAAATTACTGGGTACCCTGACTACTGTATGATGCAGTAAAAATATATTGGTATTTTTGTACATTTTTTGATAACAGCATAAGGCCCACTAGGCAGAAGTGCCCGTTTTCAGGTACAAACCAGGAGCACTAAAGAGGTTAAGTTACTTGCTCAGAATCACACAATATGCAAGTGGAGGTTGTGGGGATCAAACCCAGGTCTGCTAGATGTCATCAGCTCATTCAGTTTGTTACTCTGACCTCTAGATTATACTGCCAGCCCCAATAACCTCCAGATTTAATGTTTAAATATATGATTTCAAAAATAGGGTACAGTACCTACAATACAATTTATGTCCATTAAACACTTTAACAACATTTTACTAAAACTCAATTATTCTATCTGCTTATTTTTTCTTGTACCAAAGTGGGTGAATAGCTGGCAGAACACTGTAAACAGCTGTTGATTAGGCTTCATTATTCTACAGCCAGAAACAAACAAAAACATATTTCTTCTGGCTTAATTTAATGTCGATTTGCTGTGGCTCACTTTATAGAATCTGTTTAGCACTGTATGAGGCAGATGCTTTTAACATTTTGGAAGATAGGCAATGCTTACTATAGCTTATCAGTTTAGTATTCTTTTTAGGAACATAAACTTTTCTTTATGTTTTAGACATATTTAGGTGTCAGTGTATTCATTTAGCAATTTATACTGACTAATATATGCAGCAGAAAACATTAAAAGCTTTATTGTGAAGCACTTGGGGTCTGTAGTAGAACTCCTGCAATTTCCCACAATTTTTGCAAAACACCCCACAATTTTCGGTAACCTTTTCTGTGATTTTCCAGTGGCCCTGGTTATGGGTAACTCTCAACAGCAGTTCCCAAACAATAGGCAGGTTGAGGCTGTTGGTAACACTTAGCAGTAGTACCTAGAATAACATGTAGGCAGAGGCTACGAATTACATTCAGCAGCAGTACCTGAACAATATGTAAGTAGAGGCTATTGATTACCCTTAACAGCAAACAGTTTACACTGTGTGATCATACAGTTGTCATGAAATTGCACTTTGCAGCAGAAACTAGAAATGCATGCAGGCAGATGCTATGGATATACTGTTTGGCATACCACAAGTTTGTATTGCATAGCCCATATGATTTATGTCATGCAATTCATACAATGCAACTACAGTACAGTTACAGCTGTGAACTACTATCGCAAACACAGGCTCAACAGACACTTTAGTCAAAAAGGACAGGAAGTCCAGTTGCCCTCTCACAGCCCAACTGGCTATGTGGCAGGAGGCACAAAATTCAAAGCACAAGTTATTCTGGTAATGGCGACTGTTGGGGGGGGGGGGCAGATCCTTATGACTCAAGTGACCCACTGCTTGCATCTAGTCCTGACCCTGGTTAGGCCTGAAATGCCTCCACTCCTAGGGACAGGTGCACCTGACTGGCTACTGGGTTGGTGCTGCTAGCCAACTGCAAGCAGACAGAGGTAGGAGGTTCCAGGAAAGCACCCTCCAGCAGCCCAATTGGCTGTGTGGAGGGAGATTCCAAAGTTCAAAGTCACAAGCTACCCTGGGATTAGTGATTGTTAGAGCAAAAGTCATTCCAGACCCTTAGGACCTGATTACCCCACTGCTGGAATCCAGTGCTAGCCCCAGTTGGGCTTGAAACGCTGCTGCTCCTAGGAACCCATTAACCCAACTGACTACCAGATCTGTGCTGCTTGCTTACTGTGCTAGACCAGTTCAGTGTAAGAGGAAGCAACTTTGAGAAAATACATATGGTGAGGGGATCCAGGAGAAACTGTGAAGAGCAGCAGATAGTTCAGTTAGCAACAGGGAGCCAATCTAAGGAGGTACTACTTGCTGCCATAAGATAAGAATATCCAGGTTCTTTGTCCACAGAATGCAACAGATCTTGAACTTTCCAGCACCTGACAGTTTTGTGTATTCCAAGGTAATGGCTCTTGGTGCTGGTACAGCTGACGTTTTCTGTAATCCATTGTACAGAATAATATTTTTCCTTAGTTTAGCTTGGAATGATTTCCAAAAGACTGATTTAAAATGAAAATGCTAACACATGGAGGTGATATTTTGCAGGTATTCTGTTCTGGAGACTTTCACAGTCAACACACCACAGACGTGGTGTTATCCCATAATAAAACTGTGCATTGAGAAATAAAGCCATCTGACTGACTGACCAATGTGAATTCCTGACAGTATTCAAATATGTCTCACATTCAGTGACAGAAACAGAAACATACAGTAAAGCACATTTACACAGCCTGATCTGCATCATTGTGAATGGTACAGATGAGTTGCTCCGCTGTAGATTAGGCCATGTAAACAGCATGAGGAACATTGTAGACTGCTCCATTGCAGCAAAATGCAATCGGTGATTTTGTGGGGATGCATACTGGTGCAGGCGTTTTATGCTAGTGTGTAAATATGGTGCACTACCTGCAATGGTGCTGCTCTGTGGCACCCTGCATCAAGAAAACCACCGACAGCTTGATTCCAGTAGGATTACCTGGCTACTTGCACCACACTTGTGATAGGAATGATTTTTAATGGCATTCCACCCCTCTGCCAGCAGATACTGTATCATCAGTTTTACTCTTTTTACTGGTCCTCCTGACACCTGGCAGAAATGCAGAGTGCAACACCAGAAGTACTGGGTACAACACTGCCTGGCTCTGCACCAGTGCAGATGGGCAGCAGTGTAAATGCATGGTGGGAGTGCTGCTGGAGGAGTGGCACTGGAGTGTTGGAGACTGGAATGCTACCTTCAAGGTAGTGTAAACATGCCTATAGACAATGATGGCAGAAAAAGACCAGTGGTCCATGCAGTCTGCCCATAGTTCCCTATCAAACCCCAGGACCCAATGACCATACAGGGTACTATCCCCTCACTTTCTAGTTCACTGTTCCCATCCCTACTATTTCTGCCCTGAGTAGCCACTATACCCTTCACCCTGACCCAGCAGTGCTTGAAACCATTTATGGTTTTGGCACCCACCAACTCAGCTGGCAGACTGTTCCATGGTTCCACCACCCTTTCTGTAAATTAAAATGTTCTCATATTGTTCTTGAACCTCCTTCCCATCAGTTTCCAATCATACCCCCATGCTCTTGAACTGTTACTCATGCTAAATAGTTCCTCACAGTTCACCTTGTTTATTCTTTTCTGAAACTTGAAGGTCTCTTTCATATCACCTCTGTCTCGTCTTGTCCCAAGGGAGTGCCTTGAGCCAATTCTTGTCAGATCTGCGCTACTGGCCCTGAATCATTCTAGTTACCCTTTGTTGCACTGTCTCTAGCCTGTCCTTATCTTTCCTGAGGTGAGGACTATGGAACTGGGCACAGTACTTCAGGTGCAGCTTCACAAACAATCTATAAAGACGTAGTAATACCTCTTTTCTTTTACTGTCAGTATCCCTTCCTATACAGCCCATCATCCTATTTGCCATACTATTGGCCTTGGTGCACTGGCTTGATTGTTTAAGGGAGTCACTAATGATGTCTCACATCTCCCTTTCCTCAGCCTTAGTGCTCATCTTTACCCCTTCCATCCAATATGCTGTCCTAGGGTTCTTATTTCCTAAGTGCATAACATTCCACCTTTTGACGCTGAATATCAAGTGCCAAACCTTAGACTGCCTTTCTAGTCTTTGCAAGTCACTCTGCATCTCCCTAATTCCTTTGTTGCCATCTACCCTCCCATACAGCTTACTGTCATCTGTGAAGAGACACAGCTTGTTCTGGATTCCTTCTACAATGTCACTGATGAATATATTGAAGAGGACAGGACCCACAGGATGGATCCCTCTGGCACTCCACTTGTGATCTCCCTTTCTTCTGGTTTGATACCATTAATCACAACCCTCTGCTGCCTCGCCTTCAATCAATTTCCTACCTATCTTACCATGTCCCTTGTCACACCCAGATACTTCATCTTTTGCAGCAATCTTCTGTTAGGCACTGAGTTGAAAGCCTTGCTGAACTTGAAGTAGAGCAATTCCAAGGTGTGGCCCATATCCAGTACCCTCATCACCCAGTCAAAGAAAATTATCAGGTTGGCATGACAAGGCCTCCCTGCCACAAGCCCGTGCTGTTTATTATCCTGGAGTCCACTGCTCTCCAGGTATACCATGAGGTCCTCTTTGACCAGTGACTCCAACAGTTTACCCACAACAAAGGTAAGACTGACAGGTCTGCAGTTCCTTGCTTGCTCCTTGTCACCACCCCTATTATGGAGTGGAACTAAAACAACCATCATCATGCAATGCCTTTGACTGCGGCTGGCAGTATAGCCTAGAGGTTAGAGTAACAAACTGTGAAAGAGCATGGTACAATCCATCCAGCAGACCTGGCTTTGATTCCCATAACCTCCACTTACATACTGTATGACTGAGCAAGTTACTTAACCTCCCCAGTACTCCAAGGTCACTCCTGAAAACAGGCACTTGTGACTATTGGACCTCACCAGGTTACCAGAGACTTAAAAATAAAAAGCCATATATTTCACTGAGAAGTGGTGGAAGGGGAGTTAAAATCAAACAGTAACATATATAGATGCAGTTTTATATTTAAATATGTGTTATGCAGGGGCCACAAAAGTTCACATCGATTGATAATGATCACAGTTCAGTGGCAAACTCCAAAAGCCTGTATCTAGTGCATTAGTAGTAGTAAGGTTTATTGTTGGTCAGTTAAAACAAACATTACAACGTAGCACATTAAAATACATTTAAAATTTCTGAGTCCATTCAACTGTTCAATATTTAATACACAGAATATTCCAAGAGCCCATCAATAACATATAGAAAGCCTTTTTCAATTAAGCAATAAGGCACGACAGGGTGTGGTATATCTTGGGATATCGTCACGCCTCGGGAAGTTGGGTATGAGGCCACAGGCTTGAAAAGGCCCAGCCATCTGAGAAGTTAACGATATCCCAAGATATACCACACCCTGGAATGACTTATTGCTATTATGAACTGGCTTAAAAGTTTTAGTAGTATAAAATACAAAAACAATTTTTTTAATATTTTTAAAATGACTTTTAGAGTGGTGGAGGAGTATGTTTTCAGAAAAAAGGTCCTATAATTCTCTGGTCATCAGGTGGCACTGTTATAAGTGGAGATGGTTAAAGAGGTGCTGCTCTGAACTCTCACCTCCCAGCAGTGTGTACTCCTTACATTTAACCTGGTCATGCTGTGTGCTCTGAGGCTGTGTGAAGATGGACTGTATTTATTTGAAACTTTGATCTGGTGGCAGTGGGAGAGAGCAACTAAACAGGTACGCTCACACACATATCATGTGGACAGGTTTTCTTTTTTGTGTGTTTTGCGGGGAGTTGCTCGAGGCATGCCTGACACCACACTGAATGTGTTTTCTGCTTTGTGGTATTTGTTGTGTGAGGTGGAATGAGCGATGGTTGTTTTTAAACAGACGCTCCGTGACGCTCGTTTTGGGGAACTCCATTTTTCCAGAGGCAGTGGGCACAGCTGCGTGAGGTATAGTGGGGAAATGCAGCTGTTGGAGGAATTTCTCTCTGCAAGGAGGCTGGTGGCCGGAGGTTTTTGAAGCCATGATGATGTAGCCCAATATCATCATGGCTTCAAAAAGCTCTCAGCCAATCAGATTCGTCTATTTTCGATCACCGGTTCATAATCTACATTAATCCATAAACAAACCAGGCATAAATCACAACCAAAAAAAACATGTTTGTCTCAATTTTGATAAATTATTTCTCCTCTTAATCCCTTCATTCAATTTATTTTCCTTAAATACATTTAATCAGGGGCTGAAGGGCCCAAGTCGGCAAAATGCAAAAGTTAATATGAGGATCTAATCTGGCTCTCCCAGAGGTCTACCCAGCACTCTAGCTGAGATATCTCTTTTTCAGTAAGCCCACAGTAGGCCAAGCAAGGCACAAATTCAAATCATGAAAATCTGGCCATACATTAAATACCATTATTTGGAGCAGAACCTACTCTGTCCCATATATCTATCAGCAGGTTATTGCTCCATTATCAGGGTTGAGACAACTTGTACAACCAGTTAGCCTCATCCCTAGGTCCCAGCAGAAATACCATGCAGCACATGCTGCCCCATATTCCTCTTATGTGGGCCCCTGCATCAGGCACTTTCTACCGGCCCGTACTCTGTGTCACAACTACCAGGTTGGGGAACTTAATTCATAGACAAATACTGGGTCATTTCTCTTTCCTACACCATTTATGAATTCAGTCCTAGGCACTGTAACTTGACTCAGTTATGCCTCTACACTGTTTGTCTAATGATAGCTACGTACTGGAGAAATAAACAGCCGACTCAGTACAAGTTTCCCTGGACATTCCATGTAGCTTCCCTAAATCCAACTTACATCAGCCACTTGAATCCCATCTACTAATTCCTTACTAACCATGAAAATCTATGTACCAGGCCTACGTTCTGTCCCATACATAGGATGAAAGGAACATAGTAAAGTAAGCAATGTCATAAAGCATGGGTATACAATTCAGATCAGTAATAAACCATTGATATAACAAATTAAAAATGAAAATAATTTTAGCAAAGCACATAATTGTTAGCTTCTATTCACACAGGGTCCTTCTAAAATCATAAATATACCATAAATTTATTAGAGAGTTCACTAAAGAAAGTTCACTAAAAAGAAAATGTAAATATTTGTCTAGCATCATTCCCCTGAGAGTATGATATAGGCTGAAATAAAGTTGTAGGAACATACAGCCATAAGCACACCATAATACAAACTCTCCAAACACAATATTTTTTAAAATAAAAATTTCCACAATAACACTATTAACCATGACATATGTAGAATTTTGGCCAGTTCATTAAATGGGTTCATAGACATTGAGACTTTGGTGAGGTATGGAGTTGGAAAACTAATTCAGGAAATTAAATGGGGCATTTCAAGTTTCACTCTGCACAATACCAGCATTCGGTAAGAGCGAAATGTCAGTATGCTCCTTGTCCAGGAGTCCTCTTGCCCTATATTAAATGCCATTCCTGGGATGAGAAATTAAAAATTTCCAGTACTCACCCCTCTGGCATCCTGTACTACCGATGGACCGAACTTGATTCATAACTCCGACTCCCGGCAACTACTATGAGGAGTCAGTTACTTTCTCATCAAATCTCCTATTATAGGTAAGCCAGATCTTCCCCATGTTCCAGGTAGGAGATTCCTTGCCCTAGTAAGGCTCTTCTAGTTGGTCCTGTTTAGTGTTGTGTGAAATTGAAATATTTCACCTGGTGACATTTTTCACGTAATTCCACAATTACACAAACTTTTTTGCCTATGCGAAACATAATTTCACCTGTTTTCTTGATTTTGTGTAATGGCAAAATTTTGCTTACAATGACAATTTTGCCCAATGATGATCCAAATTTTGCCTTGTGGCGGAATTTCACTGGTGAAACTTTTGATTTCGCTGGTGAAATTTTGGTACAAAGGCAAAATTTCCAATGCATTGTGGGTAAATAGGTCAAGAGTCACATGTAGCTTGTTTCCAGCTCATTCTAATGCATGTTGAGTCAGAGAGCAGTGTGTTGTGGTGCATCAGAGCCAATAAAGCCTTTGAAAACATAGCTAAAACTTGTTTTTGAGAGCTAATTGCTGCAAAATATAACTTTTTTTTCTTAGTGCTGCTGTGCTGGTAGTGCCTGTTACTAGGGAACACTTTATAATTTTGTGAATTTTTGTATAATACGTAGTTTGAATTAGGTTAACTTTTCTCTCTGTCTTTGAAAGAGTTGTGTGGTGTAGGGTAGGAGTGTAAAGCAGTGAAGGCTATTTCTAGCCAAGCAGATTGGTATATTTACTCACAATTGTGAGTTATCTATTTACTGTTATTTCTTAATAATTTTGTTATATCTTGCAATTTATTTTCTCTGAAAAGTTTCTCTGTCCTGTTGGAGAGAGTTCCTGCTGCTGTTAGCTGTGTTATATATACACCATTCTTCTGCTATTAGTTGTAAATTGATTTTGAATTCTAAAGTTTTAAATACACAGAGCTGATCCTTTCTTTTATTTTTTTTGTGGTTAGTTCTGTTGGCTGGAGTGTTAACTTGTGTGTTACTAAAACTGTGAAAATTAACAGTTGTAAAGTACTAGTCGATCACTTGAACTTGTCTGTTACAGTCGCACTGCATTGTTGAATTGTTCCCCTGTATGTTATTGCTGGAGCTCGACTCTGCACACTGCGCAGTGTTCCTGTTTTAGTTAATTTATGTACATTACCCTTTCTCTGTTATAGCATTGTTTGTGTTTCACCTGACGCGTGCATTATAAAAAACAGTATGTATTAAAATAGTCATTTTCAAGAGCGTTCTTGTTGATCCCTCCCATCCAGACCACTAACATAGTGTGTGGTACTAATTTCCTTTGTTGCTGTTTTATGGTCGTCTCTGCTGTCACATAAAAAAACAAGCATTTGTCAATGCCGAATGTTTGCTTGCTGGCATTGGCATTGGTAGTGTAGGAGTTACAAAGCTGCATAATAGGAATGGCAGTGAAGTATTGAACTGAAGCCAACCCCACTGCCACCCTGCAGATACTGACAGGCATTGGGGTGTGCCTTTGGGTTGTCAAGCATAACAGCCACACCATTTCACCACGTCATACCCTGCAGACACCGACAAGTGTCACGGTGTGCCTTGGGGTCTTTGGGCCTTATGTTCACCCCATTCCATCAGAAAATATAGTGAGATGGGTCATGTATAGGAGAATAGGGTGAACTTTGGGGCCGAAGCGTCCAAGGCACTACTCGATGCCTCTCACTGGCTGCAGGGTGTGGGTTGGGGTGGAATGGTATGAGCATTACAGGTGACAATCCCAAGTCACACCTCTGATGCCTGTCAGTCTCTACAGGGTGGGGCATTATGGTTGGAAACCCTAATGCCTCAGGCATTCGTTGGTATTTTCACTCCAAATTTTCAACATGATTTATTTTGTGACCCCCACCTCATGAACAGTGGCAATATCAGTTTGTTAGTTGAAAGCTGATTTTGCACAGTGACTATGCCATTTGGCACCACAAATGCGAAAGCACATTTCAAACAGGATGTGAAAAATGACATCTGTACTGTTCATGGGGAGGTGTAAAAAAATGGCAATGTTGAAAATCTGCAGTGAAAATGTTAAAAAAAACTGGTGAAGTCACAAGTGTGCTTAGAAACTGTGCAACGCACACCTGTAATGTAATTAGTTTGGGGATTTTTTGCAGCACATTGTCAACACAGGCATTTTGGGACCTCTGCTCCTGAACAGTGTCACTGTGATTTTCTTAATCTGTCCCGAACAGTAATTTCCCACAGCGACCACACATATCTGCGCTGGAAGTGCGAAAACACATTTCGGCCATGGTGTGAAAAATGACAGCTGTACTGTTCATGAGGTAGTTTGGAAAAATGCCAGTGGAGAAAATCTGGACAGAAAATATTACAAATTCATGAACTTCCGAGGGTGAGTGGAAACTGCACAATGCTCACTCGTAACACAGTCATTTTATGGACTTTTGTCACCAAATTTTTAACATAGCCATTTTAAGACCTCTGTTCATGAACAGTGTCACTGTGACTTTTCTTAATCTGTCCCAAACATTGATTTTGCACACCAACTGCGCCATTGTGTGCTACATGCGCAGAAACACATTTTGGGCGAGATGTGAAAAATGACATAAGTACTGCTCATAAGGAAGTGTGGTAAAATGGCAATGTTGAAAATCTGGAAGGAAAATATTAAAAATACACAAACTTATCAGCGTTCGTAGGAACTGCTCAACGCACGCTCATAAATCAGTCATTTTTGGGAATGTATTCACCAAATTTTCAACATAGGGTTTTTGGGGGCCTACCTCATGAACTGTGACACCGTCATTTCGTAAATCAGTCCCAAAAGGTGGTTTCATGCAGTGACCGAGAAATCACCTTTCAGGGGCGATTAATGCCATGACAGTGCCAGAATTCATGAGGAGGGTCCCAAAAACCCCATGTAGAAAATTTGGTGCCAAAATTTGGTGCCAAAATTCCAAAAAATGCCTGAGATATGCATCAAAGTTGAAAAAAAAACTATTTATTCCATTATACAGCTTACCAACATTTCTTCAGTTCACGGTCGGCTTTGAAGAGTGCAGACGTGTTCCTGGTCCACCGAAGACCATCACGCCAGCCTCCGGAGGTAAATATGGGGTGAGGCGGAGGTGTGGGGAGGTGGATACGCAGAGGGTGGGTGCGGGTTGGGGGCAAGACAATCAAAGAGGAACCGTTTTTTTTCTTTTCAGTTGTTTGTTTTCTTTTTAGGAAGATGACGCGGGACTTGTGCCATGCTGGGGTGGGCTCCCAGCATGGCAGCTGGAAGATTTTTTTGGGGGTGGTCAGTGGAGCTGATGGGGGATTGGGCACCCCAGTTGGCCATATAGATGTGTGCCACGCTGGGGTGAGCTCCCAGTGTGACAACTGGAAGTCTGTTTCTTTTAGGGGGGTTTAATTGAGCTGACGGGGATTGGGCACCCTGTCACCATTCTCACTTATGCCATGCTGGGGTGGGCTCCCAGCATGGCACCTAGAACTCTGGGGGGAGCGCAGAGCCGATAGGGGATTGGGCACCCCCATCAGCCATACTGTGTGCGGAGGGCAGGGGGGGAGTGGGGAGCGCTATTCAGAGACACTCAGAGGGTTGGGTAATATTATTACAATACTGATCAGGTATGCCAACAGATGAAAACTGCGTCTACTTTTTCAGTCTCTTTGGGGTTCTGTTTCCCTGCTTTTGTCAATGCCGCTTCTACCCTGAACTCTGGCTCAACATTTCAAGGATGGCAATTAGATCTTTTTTTGGAAACATTCCAAGGATGTCATTTTAGTTACTTGCCTCCTCCCAGAAAGATAGTCCTAGGAAAAGTTCACTTCAAACTGAATTTATGTTCCAGGAAGAGAAAGCATAGACATATACAAGCAGGATTGCCAGCAATATGCCAATCAACACTATCTTATCGCTGCTCACTGAAGCGGTCTCTCCCTTTCAACTGTACACCCCTGCATTTTCAACTGCTGTCATAGACAGCTGCAGCATTGATTAGTGAACTGTGGCTGTGCCTGCAAACACACTGACTGAATTGGTAGGCAGGGTGCCACACCTACAAGAATTCGGATGATGGCACTATGTTTCTTGCACATGCGTGCAAGTAAACATAACAAATTGTGGCACTGAGTAACATAACACCTTACAGTACTTTATTTTCCAGAGGCTGAGAGACACAGGTGATCTGTATTTAAAGTGTGCCACTTGTGCCCTTTTTCCTTGTGTGTGTTTCTTTAATTCCTTCCTGTTTGGGGAAATAAAGTTACCTTTTTGTGTTATACTACACTAGGCTGCCTACCATATATGGTATTACCTCTGCTGTAAGTGCTGGTACCTGTCCTGATTGTTTTTGGACTTTTAAGGAAGCCAGTACTGTAGGTGTGTGACGTCATCATTCACGTGTGAGGTATTATTCACATTTAGTAGTAATACATCCTTTCTTCAGGTACTCCCCGAGAAACAGCAGTCAGCAAAAATGCTGGTAAGAAGCGGCCAAGTACAGGGGGTAAAGTTGGCAGGGGGGATGAGGGAGCTAAGACATCTGCTGAAAAAAATGCAATTTCAGTTCCAGTTCCCCATTGCAGTGAAAGCACAGATATGTCTGCATCACTGTCTTCAAGTTCTGATATGGGCCTTGGTGGTGCGGCAGGAATCAGCAAAGGAGTTGGTGGCTGAACTGGGTCAGGCATACCTGTGTCTTACTTTTTTAAAACTCAGACTGTTGCAGCCATGCTAGTGGGGGATGCTGACAGTGAGAAGAAGGGAAGCACTGACACCAGCACAGGAACAGTGGTCCAGGACTCTGAGGAGGGTGATAATTCTGTCAGTGTGACTGTCCATGTTTCTGCAGGAGCTGGTGATGATAGGGTTCAACAAGAGTCTGATAGTCCTGGAGATAAGGATAGTCAGGCCAAAGAGATAGTTGTAGAGAAAGAAAGAGGTGTGGTCCTCCAAGAAGACAATGCTGGGGGAGGAGGAGGAGGAGGAAGACAAGGACATCATCGCTATTGGAGGTGATGATTATGACTGGGATGATCCTATATGGGAGCCTAAGTTAAAAAAAGTCAAGGGTGATGTAGGCCATTTACATGTACAGCCCATGGTGGGTCAGTTTGTCACCAAGCCTATAAGCACACCTCCAAGCAGTCAAGTAACCACCCCTCCCAAAAGTAGTCTTGTGGAAGTCGTGTTAGCAGCTCAAAAAATACAAACTTCCACACCTGTTTCTGAATCATCCCAGTCCCAGAAGCATCTGAAGTTCAGAGGTCAAAAGTCCCTAGCTTGAGACATTTATGTGCTAGATCCTGCTGATAAGACCACAGCAATATGCCAACTTTGTCAAGCCCATGTTAGTCGGGGGAAAAAGGGAAGCCACATAGGCACTGGTGGCCAACACACCCACCTGAAAAACAAGCACCCACTGAGATGGCATCAACACCAGAAGGATGCCAGAGCTGTTGGTAGCAAGGTGCATATAGTAGAGCAAGAACATGAGGAGGGAGGGCAGAGTGGGTCAGTGGTGGAGGAGGAGAGTGAGCAATCCTTTACTCTCTCTAGTAGTGGGCAGAGCATTGTTGGTGTGAGTCCCAGTCCCACGAGTCTTAAAAGTACACCACCCCCACACCCACAAGCAACCAAAATAACTGCTTTCATGCAGTCTCCACAGCCTGGCCAAGAGTCAGTTGTTACTCCTAAAAGAAAATCATTGCTGACACAAGTACAGCATTCTGGTAGGACAGCCCCAAAGATGCAGCCCACTCTGAAGACCATCCTTGAGTGGCAGACAAAGTACCCACCCAATCATGCTGCTGCACGAGAGTTAAATGCTGCCACTGCTAAAATGCTGGCCATCAATCTGTTGCCATTCTCATTCATAGAGAATGCTGGTTTCTGCAGGTTGATGGCCTGTGCCTGTCCCAAATGGCAAGTTCCATCACAAACCTATTTTAGTAAGCGTGCCATGCCGGAGCTAAACAGTAGAGTTACTGATTACATTAGACATGCATTGAAACATAGCACATCACACTATATCCATCTTAGCATGGATATGTGGACCAGTGGACAAACAGCAGCAAGCTTGTATCTGTGCATAACAGCACAATGGGCACAGTTGCCTGGTGCAGCGCTTGATTTTGGGCCTGGCAAAACATGCCTAAAGCCTAACTTGAGTTCCATTTATTCTCTTGGTTGTAAAACGGATAATGTATTGAGACAAAAAAGTCTCTCTCCCTTGTATTCTTTGATATCTGTAAGGGAAGCACCGAGAAACTTGAGATCAAATTTTCTTTTTTGTTCAAATTTGAAAGTCACTAAAACTAAAATGGGTGCTCAAGCTTTTTCTATCCAAGCACCAAAATACTGGAATGATCTTCCAATTGAATTGAGAACTATGAGTAGTCATAATTTATTCAAAAAGAAATTGAAGCATCATTTATTGGAGTAGTTTGCAATGTCACTGCTATTTTAAATAATTTGTATTATATTGTTTGTCTTTTATGTCATGTATTTGTATTCCTGTATTAAGTGAATGTAAAAGTTATCTTTTGTATAACATCTTGTGACTATTTTATAGTCTCGGGTTGAATATGAAAAAGGGCCTTGGCGCATATGCTTACCCGGTTAACAAAAGAAATAAATAAATAAAAAAGTTAGAAGAAGAAGAAGCAGAGAAAAAAAATGTATACTTACCATACCCTGTGATATGATGTCATTCAACTGAGGACATTCCCAGAATCCCCACAGGAACATGCTATGTGGTGCACAGGATTCCAATCCAGACAAGGTCTGATGAACCACAGTAGCACTAGCAGGCATTCTCCTTCCCCTATCAGCACTGCGTACCTTGACATAAGAAAAAAAGAACAAATTTTGATGATTGTTGGAAATTCCCCACTACCGCCCTTGAGTCTGACCATCTACCCCCCTCCCCAGCCCCAGAGAACCATAAAAAAATGAAGACATACTTACCTCAAGGACTGTAAAATTGGAACCATCGTGCAAGGGTGCGATTAAATAAATCCCCAATACCTGGTTTGGCAGCAGTAGCAGCAGCAGGATGGAAAAATACTTAACTTCACCTGAATTCCCGATGTTGAAAAAAGCAAAAAATAACACAACTACTATCAGGCTCAGACAACCATATGGCAGTAACAGACATACCACACCTGGATGAAAATTTCAATACTTACCGTCTGTGTTGGGAAATTGGGAAGATCTATACATCTGACATCTCTGAATAGGGGGATCAATACCAGTCCATTCACAGAAGAAAGGATTTTGAAAGAACTCTTGAAACTGAGGGTGGACAAAGCAATAGGGCCTGATGGGATTCACCCCAGAATTCTAAAAGAACTAAGGGTAGAACTAGTAACGCCACTGACTACTCTCTTTAACAAATCATGGAAGGATGGGGTGGTACCTGAGGACTGGAGGAGGGCAGATGTGATTCCATTTCATAAAAGTAGGAGCAGGGCAGAGGCAGGAAACTACAGACCAGTTAGTTTGACCTCAGTGGTAGGGAAAATGATGGAATCACTTCTGAAGGAAAGAATTGTTGAGTACCTAGAGGCCAGTGGGGCACAGGACCCAAGGCAGCATGGTTTTACAGCAGGAGGTAATGTCAGATGAACCTAATAGATTTCTTTGACTGGGTGACCAAAATAGTAGACCAGGGAGGTGCTGTGGATATGGCCTACCTAAATTTTAGCAAGGCATTTGACACAATCTCACACAAAAGATTAATATACAAGTTAGCCAGCCTTGGAGTGGGTCCCAAGGTGGTGGCCTAGATAAAAAACTGGCTGGACAACAGGATGCAAAAGGGTAATAGTAAACAGAGTCCTCAGTGAAGAAAGGAGGGTAACTAGTGAGGTACCGCAGGTTTCGGTACTGGGACCGGTCCTCTTTCATATCTTTATAAGTGACATTAGAGAGCACCTGGAAGGAAAAGTATGCCTGTTTGCAGACAACACAAAGATCTGCAACAGGGTTGATACACAAGGTGGGGTGGAAAGGATGAAAAGGGACTTGGCAAGGTTGGAGGAGTGGTCAACTATATGGCAGCTCAGATTCAATGCAAAGAAGTGCAAGGTAATGCATCTGGGAGACAAAAACCCAGGGGAAGAGTACACAGTGGGGGGTGAGATAATAACAACAGCAAAAATTGAAAGAGACCTAGGAGTAATTATATCAGATGACCTAAAGGTGGGCAAGCAATGTGAGAAGGCAGTAAGGAGGGCTGGAGGGGATACTGGGATGCATAGGGAGAGGCATCAACAGTAGAAAACAGGAAGCTGTTATCCCTCTGTAGAGACAGTTGGTGAGACCCCATCTGGAGTACTGCATGCAATCCTGGAGACCCATCTCCTCAAAGACATAGACAGAGTAGAGGCTGTTCAGAGGAGGGCAACAAAAATGGTTCAGGGTCTGCACCAGAAGACATATGAGGAGAGACTATAGCAGCTTACAACGTATACCTTTAAGAAAAAAGAGGGACGGGGGGACATGATAGAAACTTTCATGTATCTCAAGGGAATTAACAAAGTACAAGAGGGTAGCATCTTTCAGAAAAAGAGATGTGCAAGAACAAGGGGGCACAATTTGAAGACAGAGGGGGGACGGCTCAGAGGAAATGTTAGAAAGTATTTTTTCACAGAAAGGGTTATGGATGCATAGAACAGCCTTCCTGAGGAGGTTGTGGAGTCAGGAACAGTGGGAGAATTCAAGAATGCATGGGATAGACATAAGGCAATTCTAGTGGGGGGTAGGAAGAAGTAAGCTGTTGATTAACTTGAATCTGCAGCTTATCCATCAGGTAGAGAAATGGGCAGACTAGGTGGGCCAAGCGGTCCTTATCTGCCGTCAAATTCTATGTTTCTATGTTTCTATCTCCCTCCCTCATAGCCCGGCATGATGATGTCATCCACAGCACACTGAAAAATAATGTAAGAGCAGTATAAGCATATTAGAACTCAAGATGCCATAATACCAACCCACCAACACCCTTACCTTGCACAGGAAAAACAATGAAGACAGATACTTACATGTTCATCAGCAGCAGTATGGACTGTGTGAGGATAATCCACCAGGCATCAACCATCTAGAACAGTAGTTCTTTTGGCACCTTGGAAAGTAGTAGTCATAGATAGCAGCAGGCAGCAAGCTACAGTGCCCCAAAATTTCATTCACTACCCCACCGCCAGGCAAGGTACTACCACAAAGACAGTCACTCAACACAACTAGATAATCAGTACAGCAGCGCAGGGATAGGGAAATGATACTTCTGCATTTCTATGTCAATCAATTGAAACACAGCAGCAGCAGCAGAAAAGAATTGAAAGTAGCAGCAGCATTTTGCAGGAGGAATTCATTTTCTCTGCACATTGGCACCCCTTTTCAGGCCCCTGAGGTGGTGGGGCACCATCAAACATCATGGCTGAGACCTGATTTCACTCTCAATGTACTGTGCAATTTTTGGCAATATTTCTGGACATCTGGGAAATTATTTGAACGTGCAGCCACACACTTAGACCCAAAAAGCATTTAAAACGTGCAGAAAACAGCACATTTGGGTCAGCAGGGTGGGTGTGAGCCTGTAACTGCGTGTCTCAGACCTGATTTCACTCTCAATGTTCTGTGCAATTTTTTTGACAACATTTCTGGACATGTTTTGAGCTGGCAGCAATGAGTTTCAGGCAGAAATATTGTGTGAACAGGCCCTAAAACAGCTACTTAATGTCTGGGTGGTGGTAGTGGGGGGGCACCCTAAAACATAATGGTTGAGACCAGATTCCACTTCCAATTTAATGTACCATTTATTCTGCAACCTTTCTGGGCATTTACTGCCTGTGCTGCAGTGGCAGAAACAAGAGAGGGCCTAAAGACAATTGTAAACAGCAGCCAAAACAGCATTTTAATGTCTGGTTGCTGGTGAGGCACCATAAAACATCAGGACTGACAGCGCATTTCAGTTTCAGTTTGATGTCACATTTTTTGGAAAGCATTTCATTACCTGAGGGTCCTGTTTTACATGAGCAGAGCCAAGATCCACTCTCACATGGCTTTAGAAAATATGTTTGTTCACAGTAAAGTGCTTATACTTGACATTTGTGGATAGGACAGAAGGAGCAAGGAGGAAACATATAAAGGAAAATGGAGTAAGATAAAAGTAGGAAGGTAAACGATTTATGGGTATGGTACAAGTACAACAGGGGGACGGGGAGGTGGGAACTGGGGAATGGGGACTTGCATGGTCAGGAGGAGGACAAACTTACTCATATTCATATATGAAAGGGGATGGGAAACAGAGACAGCATAGACCAACTGGAAAAGATAAAATAAACAAGAGGATATAGATCAGAAGACAATGAGGTCAGAAACAAATGAAATAATATAGAAGAAGAGGACAAAAAAAATATATATATATATATATATATATTTGAGTTTTGTTATTTTTAGAGGGTGCAGATGAGGAAGAGTGACAGTAACAAAGCAAGGACAAGAGAAAGAAAAAAAAAAAAAAGGTTATGCCAGTGCAGTGCTGACTGGTCTGGAGGCTGACAATTACACTGCACTGGCACCAGGTACAATTTTGACATGCCACCACCATGCAGCTCCTTCAGAAGCTCAACCATTTTGTCTTGCACCTGAAGTAGTTTCCTGAGGTCCCCCCGGCCTCCTCTCGGAAATCGCTGAACTCACTGTGCAGTGCTCTCAGGTCATCACTCACTGCTGCTGGTGCTGGTGCTAGGGCGGCTGCAGGCTGTACTGGGTCCCCACCATGAACCCGGCGACGCCTCTGTCTCTAGGGTGAAGGTGATGGGGGCTCTGCACCTGCCTCCTGCTGCTGCCTTCTGCTGCGGTGCCTATGCCCACCACTGACCTCTGCCTCCTGCAGACCCCCTTCACCTTCTACTACCAGCTCAGCAGTACCCCGGGCCCCTCTACCTGCTGCAACCTCTTTTTGTTTTTCAAGCCAATCGGCAGCATGGTGGTACTGCAGATGGCTCCTTCGCCCACCAGTCCCAAAATGACCCCCAGTCTTGCCCCTTCTCACTGATCTGCCACACAAGGTGCAGATCATGATGGAGCTGTCATTTGGATTTTTCTTAAAAAACACACAGCACATGACCCTTTCTGGTGGGGGGGGCAACAACTGATGTCACAAGGCCGGTGGGCACATCATGCTTCTGCTCAGAGTAGGTGGGGGGTGCATGCTCCAGCTGGGGGGATGGCATCTGGAGGTGCCTGCTGCTGCTGCCTTGGGGTGGGGGCCACAGGAGGATCCTGCTGCTGCTGGGATGGGGCAAGGGGCTCATGCTGCTCCTGGGGAGTGGGGCTATATTCTCCTGCTTGGGGTAGTGGGCAAATGCTCCTGCTGCTGTTTGGGGGGGGGGCACAGACATAAAGGCCTGCCAATTGTTTGTTGACCCGGTAAGCCCACTGGGCCTAGAAGTCCCTTTTTCAGGGGCTACTGGGGGGGAGGGGGATACAGATGGTAAGCAACTGAAATTGAACCAGATTAAGCTGTTGGTGGTATTTGTAGTGAATGAGGGAAATTTGGTCAGGACACCGGGGAAATTCCCCTACTCTTTTCGATAAGTGTCATGGGATCTTTAACATCCACCTGAACTACCACCACCAATCCAGGCAGATGGGACCTCGGTTTAACATCTCATCCTAAAGACAGCACCTCAGAAGTACAGCACCCCTCTCATGCTGCACTACGGTGTCAGTACTGGGATATTGACCCAAGTGCCAGATGTGGGAACTGAACCCACAGCCTTCCGATCTCCAGGCCTCAGAGGTGAGTGTGCTACCTACTGAGCCACTGACACTGCTAATATGGATATTGGTTTGGGGCGGGGTGGTCCAGCTGCCTTCTTCCCATTCCCACTAGTCTCCATAATTTTTATCTCTGTCTATCTCCTTCTCACCAAAAAAAAAAAAAAGGGAGTTTTACACACACACACACACACACACACACACACACACACACACACACACACACACCACAAAAGATAGATGACTATAAAAATTAAGAAAACCTAACTGAAAATATTAACTTTTTAAACTAATGGGGAACAGAGATCAGAAATCAAATAAGCTGCAAATGCAAAACACACACACACACACACACACACACACACACACACACACATAAACAATCCACTATTTGTTTTCACTGAAGTTATCTCTCCTAGTCTCTCCTCTCCTACTTCCTAGCTGAAACAGCTCTAAAGGAAGTAGATTTAGTCTGACTTCCTGCCTAAGTGCAGTCACCCATGTGACCAGCAGTCTGCTAGGGAGAAAGTCATGCGATAAGCTTTTTTCCCCTAATTTCGCTGGACACTTACATGTGGCAAAATATGCAGTCGAAAGGTGAAATTGACAACGAAATTTCACCACAATTTACAGGTGAAATTTCACCAAAATTTACAGGTGAAATTTCACCAAAATTTACAGGCAAAATTTCTCCATAAGGGCACAATTACGTGAAATGTTTTGTGCGGCAAAACTGGTGATTTCACCAGAATTCGCTGGCAAAATTAAATTTCGCTGCTTCGCTAGTCCTGTTAGCTCAAACAATTTCATAAAAACGCTGTCATCGACAGCTCTGCATCTTTTTTCACTGGCTCAGCCATGGCACCCTTTCATAAGGCCAATGAAGTCTCTCTTTGCTCAGGCTCATATCTTTGAAGTCTCCTTCAATTCCAGGAGTATGTTCTGCCTGTAAAACAAATAAAAGAGAAGTGCCCACTAAGCGCAATAAAAAAGACCACAAATGGGGAGTTAAATTTACAGCATCTCCCAGGCAACACAAGCATACCTATTTTAAAGGCTTTATGAGCCTGTCTTCACACATTGTGCTATCACTGTTTGCAGGCACTTTTCTCCACAGGCTTCTTCTCTTGTCTTGCCATGCACTCAGCATGCAACACCATGAATAAGCAAAGCAAAACAAAGTGTCTTGAGCAAACCATCTCGAAAGACAGCCAGCTCACATTCAAATTCAGCATCAGCACCAGCCGATGCTCTGTCTCAGTGCTCAATAAGCGGATGGCAAAAATAAAAGGTTTTAGAGTGCTAAATGTCAAGGGGCAGTCAGAAGGAAAACAGCACCCACTACGGCTACAATTTAACAAGACACTACCAATAAACAGCTGAAGAGCCGACAGCAAAAATGTGTTTAGTTACTGATTATTTAGCTGTCTGCAGCAGAATCCAGCTTATCTTTGGAAAGACTCAGACAAAATAACTAAAGTTTCATTCAGGAGGTCTTCAAAAGAGAATCCTCAATTCAGTGTCTGAAACATGAGTGAGTTGTGTGGAGCAGAGCAGCACTGCGGCCTCTAGAGTGTTCAGTGCTGAGTGGTGCTTCTTAGTGCAGCACAAGGCTGAACAGATAGGGAAACAGCTAGCACACTGCATCACAGTGGCACTTCATAGTGGGTTAAGGAGCATACTCACTCATAAGGGGTGATGTCTGCACAAACTGTGCATTGCAATTATTGAGGCCAACATAGACTCTGCATTACAGTACCAGAGATTGGAAGGACAAAATCAGTGTGTAACACACCTCCATTAGAATGGCTGCCAGGAATTGAGGTTGGTGTGGTCACCATAGTTGTACTCCCACCCAAACTTGATGTAAGACTTGATGGTGGCAGAGGATATAAGGCTTAATGACATATTCTAAGTGATTTCAGACATAATATATATCTGTAGAATCACTGTCACCAGCAGTGAACACAACATTGCCATGCAATTGCTCAGTGTTCTAATTACTCTGATTTAATCCACTGTCATGTTCAGTATCTATTGACACTCAACCAATGGGCTTGTGGTGTATACTGTAAGCTGTCATTGACAGTTCAGTCAGTGGGCAGCTATTGAGGTGGGAGGAGGGCTGTGCTGCTCGTCAATTGGCAGCCATGCTGGGCGGGGGGAGCAGGATGGTATGTGCTATACAGAGTGGGGGGGGATGGTGGAACCACTGCACTATGGAAAAGTGTTTCTTTTATAACCCAGTGGATAATTGGGTAATCTGGGATGGGGAGGGACCACTACTCTATGGAAAAGTGTTTATTTTATTACTGGGTGGGTAATCGGTCGATCGGGGTGGAGAGGGACCACTACTCTATGGAAAAGTTTTTATTTTAAAAACAAATTGGTAATCGGGAGATCAAGGACTGGGGAGGGTGGTGGGGCGCCACAGTACCTCTGTCAACCACTAGGGTTGCACGGATTACCACCAGGTTTTTTGGGTCAGTAATTTGCTCAATGCAAGAACCTTTGCAAAGACCCTTGCATGGAGCAAATCCTTTGTGAATGGGATTGTGGGGATATGCAAGTCCCTGACCCCTCATTTGAACTGCAACTCCCCTCACTACTTTGCCTGGGTGCAAACTCAGTTTGTGGGGGAAAACTAGGCTTTGTGAATACCAACTATTCACAAAGCCCAGTTTTACCCAGGCAAACTGGGTTTGTGCCCAGGCAAAGCTTTGTGAATCCTGCCCTTGGAAAGGAGTTGAGAGTGTTGTTATAGAATAGGAAGGACAGGATAGATGACTGCATTCAGTGTAACAGAACATCTTTAAGATGCTGGCTTCCTTGCAGAGTTCATTGTTTTTATGTTTCCTTGCGCATGCAGAAGAAACATCTTGCAGTAGAACGACTTTTCAGGGGTGTGTCAGGAATGAATCCAGTGCAGAGCAATTTACAGTGGGCTCATCCCTGACAGACCAATAAGCATGCAACCAGACTGTGACACTAGTCAGAATTTCACAGCTGAAAGACATTCTCTAGCTGAAAGAAATGAAGCGCTCCTATAAGAGCACTTCACTCCTTTCATTTTCATAATGCCAACTGGTAAGCAGACTCTGTCCCCTGTTCTTTGTTGCCATTTGCACACTGCAGTGCCTTAATAGCTGTTGTTCCTAGCAGAAGGACCTCTGTTAGGCTTTCTCTCAGTCTGTTGTGCTATTGCAAACATCGCAAAGTCATGCAAAACTCTTTGGCTCCCTTTACTTTTCCACTCTGTTGGCTAGTTTCTTGCTGACATGGTATGGGGAATGGAGGCTTGGGCTGACAGCACTATGCAAATGAAAAAATTAAAGCACTCTCTCATTGGATTGCTTCATTTCTTTCATTTGCATAGTGCTGTCAGCCCAAGCCTCCATTCCCCATCCGGTATCACAATGAAGCCCTCGCACTCCCTCCCTCTGCCATGCCATCTGCCCTGAACCCTTCATTCTCTGTCCTGGGATCACAATGTAGCCCTCCCACTCCCTCTCTCTGCATACTGTCTTCCCCACACCCTTCATACCCCATCCTGGTATCACAATTAAGCCCTCCCGCTCCCTCCCTTTGTGTGCTGTCCACCCCGCACCCTCCATTCCCTGTCCCCGTGCTGACATCGGAGTACCCAATCCCTGTGTCAGCATTATCTACACCCTGGGACACTGGGGAGCCCATTCCCAGGTACCAAATTAAAAAAAATAAGAAAACTGTCCCCAATGTCTTTTTTCAGCCTGTAAAATAGAAAATGGCCCCTCATCATTTCCCTGTCCCACTTCCCCATCCCGACCCTCCCACTGAACAGCCCACCACCCCACACCCCTGTTACCCTATACTTACCATCCAAGGTTGGTGGCTGTCATCTTCTGTGGACCAGGACACATCTGCACTCTTCAAAGCCGAACCGCAAACTGAAGAATCAAGGTACAGGCCATAAAATTGCTGTCAATGGAGTTTTCATCTTATGTTGATGTCTTGACCGTGTTTCAATATTTCTGCACCAAATTTTCAATATGGGGTTTTTGGGATCCCACCTCATGAACACTGGCACTGTCATTTTGTTACTCCATCCCAAAAGGTGATTTTGCAGTTGCTGTGTGGAATCACCTTTCAGGACTGAGTAACAAAACAACTGTGCCAGTTCATTAGATGAGGTCTCAAAAAGCCCATGTTGAGAATTTGGTATGAAAACACCTTATAAACTCCCAAGTTATGCGCAGCCATTGACATTTTTCTATGCATGCTCGTAACTTCGGGAATTTTTTAATATTTTCACTCCAAATTCACAACATTGTTATTTTTTCACACCCCCTCATGAACAGTACAGTTTTCATTCTTCACATCCTGCCCAAAATGTGTTTTTGCACCTGTGGCACCGAATGGCGCAGTAGCTGCGCGAAATCATCTTTTGGGACCAATGAATGAAATGACAGTGGCACTTTTCATGAGGTGGGGTCCCAAAAAGGCCTTGTTGAAAATTTGGTGAAAAAACTGCAAACAATGGCAGAGTTACAGTACATGCGGCCATTCAAATTTTTCTATGCAAGAGTGTAATTTTGGTCATTTTCAATATTTTCTCTCCAAATTTTCAGTATAGCAATTTTATCACACCATCTCATGAACAGTACAGCTGTCATTTTTCACATCCTGCCCAAGATGTGTTTTAGTACCTGTGGCATAGAATGCCATTTTCCCCTGGATTTGAACATTTTCACCTATGGGGTTCATGTGGTGGGGTGATAAGAAGACTATGTTCAACATTTGGAGTCAAAATATGAAAAAATGACAAAGTTGTGCCCATTCATTGCAATTTTGGCACACATGCTCGTAACTACAGAAATATTAAATATTTGCACCCCTTTTTTTCCAACATAGCCTTCTTATTACTCGAGCTTCTGTATTCAAATGCTGTGCAAAATCTATATTCCTACCTGTGGTGCACAATGGCATTCTACTTTGCATGACACATTTAACAGTCCCAGAAATCCCAAATAAAGTTTCAGTTTATTTTTTCCTAGCTTGAGTGTGGCTGTGTGTACAGGGAAGGGCAAGGGCAAGCTGGCAAAACAAATCTTTGACTTGTGCCATCCAGAGGAGAGAGAGACAGAGAGATTGTGGGGTACCAAGAAAAATGTCACTGTCCCAGAAATCCCAAATACAGTTTTCTTTCTCTTCCTCACTTCAGTGTGGCTGTGGTGTACAGGGTAAGGGCAGGCTGGCAAAATAAAACTTTGACTTGTACCATTCAGAGAGAGAGATATTGCACAGTGTGGCTGTGTGTACAGGGGAAGAGCAGGCTGGCAAAATAAATCTTTGACGAGTGCTATCCAGAGGGGAAAAAGACACACTACAGAGGGGCCCACAAGAAATTTAACAGTCCCATAAATCCCAAATAAAACTTCCTTTGTTTTCCTGGCTTCAGTGTAGCTGCGTGTACAGGGCAAGGGCAAGCTGGCAAAAGAAATCTTTGACTTATGCCATCCAGAGAAGAGAGAGATAGAGAGAGACAAAGAGATTTCAGGGGGCCCAAGAGAAATTTAACAGTCCCAGAAATCCCAAATAACATTTTATTTTTCTTTTCTAGCTCCAGTGTGGCTCTATGTACAGGGTAAGGGCAGGCTGGCAAAATAAATCTTTAACTTGTGCCATCCAGAGGAGAGAAAGACAAAGAGAGAGAGAGGGCACAGTTTGGCTGTGTGTACAGGGCAAGGGCAGGCTGGCAAATACACAGACATTTAACAGTCCCAGAAATCCCAAATCAAAGTTTCTTTTTTTTTTCCATGGCCTCAGTCTGGCTGTATGATTCTTGATGTGCTGTCTGTGTTCAATCTAAACTGTAGGCCTACTCAACTGGAATTGAAATGCTTCATGATTGTAGTCCCAGAGAATCAGGGAGTGCTGCTCTACAAATTAAATTACAACATCAGTGTATAACATTGAGACCCTGCACTGCAAGGCTAGCAGCAAAGATGTCAGCAAAAACTTGCAGGAGACAATTTACACATTAAGGACCAGATATTCAAAGGTTAGCATGGGGCACAAATCCATTGCACTGGACTTGTGCTGAATTTGCCCCCAACTGCCATATTTAAAAGTATATTTAGCACAGCACTAGGTGTTAGCGCTGAAGCTAAATTATAATGTATGCAAGGGAGGGACTGAGGGGAGGGGCCCTGAATGCTGGGGCACTGGCATATTCAAAAGTATAGCACCACGCTACAAGCATTAGCACAACCTGTAGCACGGCACTGAATACCACTCAGAAAAGGACAGCAGTAAAGCACGATTCCTGATCCCCAGTATCCTCCCCCATGATGTCAGTTCCCTGGTAGTCTAGTGATCCCCCCACCCCTCAGCACATATCCCGACCATGTTGTAAATAAAAATGAAGCCATTTCCCTGGTAGTCTAGTGGTCCCCCCACCCCCAGCACATATCCAACCCCGTTGTAAATAAAAATGAAGCCAGTTCCCTGGTGGTCTAGTGGTCCCCACACGGCATGTATCTTGGACCCAATTTTGAATCAAAATAAATAGTTTCCTGGTAGTCTAGTGGCCTCCCCAACCCCAGCATGTATCCTGACCCCCATTTCAAATCGACACAAATAGGTTCCCTGGTAGTCTAGTGGCCCCCCAGCACATATCCCGACCCCCATTTGGAATTGAAATAAATAGTCTTCATGGTAGTCTATTGGCCTCCCCACCTCCCCAGCATGTATCCCGACCCCCGTTGTAAATAAAATGAAGCTGGTTCCCTGGTAGTCTAGTGGTCCCCCCACCCCCCAGCATGTATCCCGAACCCCATTTGGAATCAAAATAAATCATTTTCCTGGTAGTCTAGTGGCCCCCAACCCAGCAGTGACATCCCACCTATCCAAATAGCATCCAAAAACAGAGCTGGTAACTGGCTCAGTCCTCCTCTCACCACCACGGCCAGCCACCGACTGAGGTAGGAAGGAGCAGTATAAGACATTGTAAAAAAAAAGAAAAACAAATAAAAACAGTAGAAAGCAGTCCCACTAGCAGTAGCAGACATGCCCAAGAAACTGGGGACCAAATTTTCCATTGTACCCTAGCTGGCTGGAGGTGCTACTAAATAAGCACTAATATTTATTCTATCATTTTTTTAACTGCAATTATAATCCACCTTGAAGTTCATTACTTATTTACAGTTTCTTGCAGTGTAAATTACCACTTCATATTCTTCAGTCCACTTTATTATTTTTGGATTCTGTACAGCATGTAGCCCTGATGTTTTATTTTATTGATCATTTCAGCCAAATCATACTGAACAGCACTCGGACTACAAAAAAGTAAGAAGAACATTTATTCATCATGCCATGAAATTAAACATCAGCACTACATACTGTGCAGTAATCCAGAAGTAAGAAAGTGAATTGAAGAGTATGAAGTGGTGAATCACAATGCAAGAAACTATAAATCAGTAATGGACTTCATGGTGGAATATACTGTAACTTCACTTAAAAGAATAATAGAATAAACATTAGTGCTTATTTAGAAGCCCCCCCCCAAACCAGTCGGGGTAAACATAAAGTTCGGCCACCAATTTTTCGGGTGTGTCTGCTACTGTTAGTTGGACTGCATTGTACTCTTTTAATTTCTCGTTCTTTTTTTAATGTCTTATACCAGATTTGAAATTTAAGAATGTTTTTCACAGTTCTGTATGTCTTGGTCAGCAGTATTAAATGTGTACTATTATTTCATGGTTTTAGTGCGCTGGTTAGTTTAAAATATCAAATATGGCACAAAGTGTATATGGAGCTTTCTTTCAGGTGGCTTCACAGATTTTTGATCTGTCTTTTGAGAGAAACAGAAGCTGTAGATTCATGGATTCAAGTAAAACTATCAGGCCAAATAAATACGTTGTCCATTTAAATAGTTTATATGTATACCTTGTACTGTAATATATATACACCTTGTACTGTAATATACTTCCATACATGCTTTTGCATGTTGCTTTGTAGCCCTAGCAAGTTCAGCAAGCTAGGTGGAGGAGTTGTAGTTCAGAGGGAGACGTGCTCCTGAACTACATCTCAGGATCACATACTCAAATTCTGATTTTAAATCCAGGAGGAGGAAGCTTTTTAACTTAGTTAAGCCACAGAGTGTGGCGATTTTAACTTTGGGGAACTAACTCCAATATTTATTCTGCACTATCTCAGGGCTCTGTGTGACCTCCAAAAACACTTCCAGGTTCCCTGGGGCTATATCTACCAGCCCTGCAGTGAGCAGGGTGAGCCCAGACAGGGCGAGCGTGCGAAGACGTGAGCAATGACATGCGCATCTGCGTGTGTTAGGCGTGTTCGGCGGTCAGGCATTTTACAGGAGAAGCTACAAAATTGAGAACTATTCATGGTATCAGGCAAGTTACAGTCCCAAAGTTACATAGTGTTTGGGAACAATAATGGCCACTGTTATATCTACTTCAGATTGGAGAATAGGCACGATGTGCATAACGTGCAACATGTACAATTTTGAGCTTGACCAGTTAAATAATGATTCTTACATATGTAAAAAGTGCTTAAAGAACCTTGAGTTGGAAGAGGAAATAAAACTGTTTGACACTAGATTAAGGGCTCTGGAACAAAGTCAGTCAGAAACCACCAAGAGACTCCAGCTGTCTAGTGTATCAGTCCATTGTCGGATGACAAAAAGAGATACCTATGAGCCCACAGTTTATTAGAGATGTACCATCTAGAAAGGGGCCTAGGCAGGAGGGAGATAATGCAGATAATGAGGATGAATGGTATACTGTGCAATCCAATAAAGTCCCCAAACAAGGCAGGAAAGCCAATGATTTCCAGTTTCCACTTTGTAATATATTTGATCCATTGCTAGTCAATTTCATGGATGATATCACAGGAAATATCCCCACAGTAGAAAACAACATGTTACATTCAATTGTTTCTTCGGCCTTACATCAAACTAATGACTGTGTATTAAACTTTGGATCTCATTGACACACCAGACATATGAGTCAGATGACCAGATAGAGTTACTCAGTTTTTCTAGACCAATATTAAATACTACACATCCTCTCCATACAGCGAATAAGGTGAAAGACACAGCCCAACATTGCACTAAACAAATCTTTGTTTTGGGAGACTCTATGATTTTAAACCTAGATAGACAAATAAGTGATATTAATAAAGCAACTCAAACTTTATCTTGCTTTCACAGTGCAAACATCCAAGACATCACAAAAATGAGTAAACAAATTTAAAAAAAAAGTAGTGGTAAGAACCCCCTGGTAATTATCCATGCTGGAACAAATCATTTTAGGAATCAGAGTGTCCAACACATCAAGGAGGCCTATGAAGGACTGACTAATATACTAGCTGATATTGGAGCTAATACTGTCTTGTCTGAGATTTTACCAGTACCAAGAGTGGATTAATACACAGTGGATAAAATAAACATGTGAATGATTGGTTGTGTGGTTGGTGCTTAAAGCAAAACATAAAGTGCCTGACACACTGGGAACAATTTCATTATAAATGGAATCTCTTTGCAAGAGATGGTTTACATTTAAATAAAAAGGTCTCTGAATTATTGGGAAGCAGTATTAATGCACAGATTGCCTCCTCTTTAAATGGGTAATGGGGGGGGGGGTTACTCTTAACAATGAAGTACCTTTAGAACCCTGTATAAATAATTGTAATATGATTATGGAACCAAATATTACTATTATTCAACAAGAACAGAATTCCACTACACAAGGGACAAAACTCAAAATATTATTATTAAACACCAGAAGCCTATTAAACAAAATAAAATAACTTCAAATTGTTTTACACTCCCAAAATATTGATGTCTGTGGAGTAACAGAAACTTGGTTCACAGATGAACAGTGGGGACAAGAAATACAAGTTTATACACTATTTAAAAAAAAATTGAATCACCTCAAGAGGTGGAGGTGTAGCTGTTTATACTAAAATCAGTATAGATTGTATGGAGGTGTATATAGACACCTCCTCACCCCTTGGTATTGAGATTATATGGGTTAAATTTAATTATTATTCAAACCCTATTACGGTAGGGCTTTGTTATCGTCCTCCATCTCTGGACTCTAATAAAAATTATTCTTTCTTGGACTATCTACAAAATATCAATCAATTGGAGAATATACTATTGATGGGAGACTTTAATTTTCCAGGAATTAATTGGGACATATTAGAGGGGACTAATTACCAGTAATTAAAATTTCTGGAAACTATATTACACTAAGGCCCTGATCAATTGGGTCATGAACCAACAAGACAGAATAATATCTTGGATTTGATCCTAACAAATATTGGAGAAATGGCAGAAACACCAGTAATATTGGCTCCACTAGGAGATAGTGACCATTGTATGATACAGTGGTCAATAAATTATTGTAAACAAGATCCCAAAGGAGTAACTAAAATGAGGAATTTTCATAGAGCCAATTATGAGGCAATAAAAGCCTATTTATCAAATTGGGACTGGCAACAAGAGCTACACAAACTTTCTGTAGAATAGATATGGACCAAAATAAAAGAAAACATTGATTATTGCATCCTAAATTGGGTACCTGAAAGGATAACATATAAAAATAATAGGAGGCTGCCACTTTGGTATACTACAGCAATTAAAAGACTTGTTAGGGCAAAAAAAGGCCTTTAATAAATATAGAAAACATAGGTCAGAGGACAACTGGAACATGTTTCAACAAAAAACTAAGAAAACTAAATCATCTATTAGAAAAGCCAAGAAAGATATGGAGTATAACCTAGTATGTGTTCAAAAAAATAAAAAAAAAGTTTTTCAACTATATTGGCTCCTTAAAAACTACAGCTTGCAAAGTCGGACCTTTTTTGATAAATGGAAACTTAATTTCCGATGAACAATTAATGGTAAATGAATTAAATCAGTATTTTGCCAGCATTTAAAAAAAAAAAAAAAAAAAGAAATATCATGTAATATAAATTGTGACTCTATAGATCCTATAGTTACCTTTACTTATGCTGAAACTTACTCAGCCATTAACTCATTTAAATCTTCTCCTTCAGTTGGACCTGACAATGTTCCTTTCATTTTTCTAAAAAAAGTGTTGTATGAACTAGCTGGAGCTTTAACATTATTATTTAATGAATATATTGCTAAGGGTGTGGTCCTAAAAGAATGGAAAGAAGTCCTGGTAATCCCTATACATAAGGGGGGAGTAAAGCAGGATGTGAAACACTATAGACCTGTAAATCTAACATCCTGCATAGGTAAAATAATGGAAATATATCGCTCCCAAAAAATTAGTACTCACATATTGAAACAAGGACAGTCAGACATTTAGCAATATGGTTTCCAGCCAGGAAGATCTTGCCATACTAATTTAATTAATTTTTACGAACCCATAAGTGAAGCACTGGATCTAGGTCTTCCTGCAGATGTAATTTTCTTGGATTATGAAAAAGCCTTCAACTCTGTGTTACATAAAATCTTAATTGAATACTTAGTCAAAATGAAATTGAATAAAAATATTATTGTCTGGATTTCTTCATGGTTAACTGACAGATACCAGCAGGTTACTTTAAGGGGGTATAAGTCATCCTGGACTGAGATCACTAGTGGAGTGCCCCAGGGCTCAGTTTTGGGCCCTATTTTGTTTAATGTCCTAATCTCCATTATGACCACCACAGATGGAATATGGCTAAATAAATATGCAGATGATGTCAAATTGGGTGGCATTGTAAATGACATAATCTCAGTTCAAAAACTATAGGCAAACCTGAATTGTATATCTAATTGGGCTAATAAGTGTAAATTAAACTTTAATCTTTCTAAATGCAAAGTGATGCATTTTGGAAAGAACAATACAAGTTTTAATTATGTTATAAATAACACTATATTGAGTAAAGAAAGCTCTGAAAGAGACCTAGGTGTATTTATTACAAATAACTTGAACTTTTCGCAGCACACAACTAAAACAGTTAAAAAATGCAATCGCTTAATTAACTGTATTTTAAAAAAATTTAAGAGCCGGGAGACTGAGGTATTAATCCCTTTATATAGTGGCATAGTAAGATCACATTTTGATTATTGTTCCTCCTTCTGTGCTCCAACTCTAGTACAGGACAAACAGGCCGTAGAAAAAGTACAAAGGAGATTTACAAAATATTTTACTAATATGAACTCACTTTCATATAAAGATAGATTAAAAAAAATGTAATATTTTCTCACTTGAATATTGTTCTGTGAGAGGAGACCTATGTCTAATTTATAAAGCTATTAGAGATAATGTTTTTTTTGAATACATATGTATGGACTGGCACCCTTCAGTTTGTACAACTCGATCTCATAATATGAAGTTAAGGGCAAATATAAACAAATCTTCTAAGAGAAACAGTTTTTTCACTCAGAGGGTAGTTCCAATTTGGATTTCCCTTCCACAAGAGGTAGTGCAAACTGCAAACTTATTCCAATTTAAACAAAAATTAGATTAATATATGGGTGAATCTAAATACAATTTCCACCCGAGGTAAGGGTGGCATGATCAAAATGGGCTAGTCCCTTGATTTCATATTCACCCATGAACCTATGAATCTATAATACCAACACAACATAGAGTGAATGGAAAGCAGCAGTCTTGCTTCATGCTCTCAACAGATGTCCAACCACTATACAGGGGGGTGGGGGGACCACTAGAAACTACCAGGGAAATGGCTCAATTTTTATTTATAACGGGGTCAGAATACATGCTGGGAGGTGGGGGAACCACTAGACTACCAGGGAAAAGGTACATTATATATTTTATACTGGGGTTGGGATTCATGCTGGGGGGGTTGGAGGACCACTAGACTACCAGGGTCACTTATGCACCCATACCTCCTGACTGTCGCTGCTTTTCAGGGAGGTCCCTGATTTAGCATCCACATGTTCCTCTATCCCTCATATAACGTGTTTATGTGACAGAACAGCAACTGTGCTTGGCAGCACACAGTTCCTTCTGACCTGTACTTCTTCTCTGACCAACAGGGGATGCTGTGGGCATGCCTTGGCCTGCAGTATCCAACCTGTACTTCCATTCCGACCAATAGGGGGAGCTTTGTGCTCCATGCAGTAGCACCGGACAAACTGCATGGTAATGTCCGCTAAGCAGCACCTAATGAGATGCAAAGTTACCTGTTTGCCCACAGATTACCCAAGTAGGCTCATTTGCATGGGAGCTTTGAATATAGCTCCCGTTTACCCCAGGCTAACCAGTTTGCACTGGCCTAATGTGTTAGCACTATGCAATCAGGTTAGCCCGGGGCAACCTTTACTTCCCAGCATAGCACAGTTTTATAGTGTGTGGCTTACATTGTTGTTTGCAGTAGATGTTAGACATCTCTGTGCAATCACACACAATGTTCTCCACCTGCAACACTGGCTTGCTATAGAGTCTAATGAGCTGCAGTTGCAGTGTGCACTTCCCTGTTGCTATATTCAGTGCTGTCTTATTCCCGGGCAATTTTTGCCCTGCACTCCTGGCCCTGTTTGCCCGGCTTCCATTGGTTGCTACATTCAGCTGGTTTTGTACTAGGCCATTTCCTTTTCAATATAGCTTGCTTTGTGCCCCAGGCTAAGTTTGCCCGCTGAGCAGTGATAATTTAGTCCCAGGGCAAAGTTTTGAATATCTGGCCCTAAATGTTTTAGAAAATCTACTTCTGTAAAATATCTTTTTAATGAGAGTTCTTAAAATGCAAAAATTACTACTCTATAAAGTAATACTCTAATCAGTTTATTTTCAGTTCTTCAAGTAGTGAAATATGAGAACAAGATGTTTTTAATTGTATCACTTCATCTTGTACTGTATACCCTTTGCAAAAAAGGTATTCAGGTATAAATTGTTTAAAACAAGCCATTTGCTAAGCTGTAGAGGTGAGATGACAGCTTGTCAAAACATAGTTCGGGCAGGTTTTTCCTCCCACCAGAAGTTCAACTAACACAATACACCCCTGACACATAAACCATGCAAGGAAACATTTGGCATTGACAAATGCTTGTTTTTTGTTTGTTTGTTTTTTACTTTGATAAGCAAATGCTTTTTTTTGTTATGGAAAAAGGTGGAACATCTTTAGATTTATGCAGCACTTTTTGTAGTATTCTTTTTAAATGTAACCCTCTCCAGAAAATCAAGATTATTCTGGATTCTGAAAGACATACTTAAGTAAGCCATGGTGCATCAAATAAAACTTTTGTTTAGATTAAAGCGTAACTGTCCACAATATGACAACACCCATGGATGTTTCCTTGTGTTTATGTGTCACTTCTTCCAGAGAAGTGATCCTCAGTGAAACAGTTATAAATGCAATTAATGAAGAAACAAAAAATTAGGACTGCAAAGTATATAATTTTTAAATACTATAGATTACTGAAAACTCCTTAAAATTAGTAATTTTACAATATAGTAAGGTATGGTAATGTAAAGCCCTTTAGAGCTAAGAAACTCATTAGCCACAGGCATATGATTGAGGGTCATCAAAGGGACTGATCCTAACCTAAAGACTAGATTGTGCTATATATATATATATATATATATATACATATACACACACACACACATATATATACACATATATATCACACACACACACACACACACACACACACACACACACACACACACACACACTTTGTCCTCCCAAATGGCTACTCAGCCCTGTCCCCCTCACCGGTCCACCAAGCCCCATATTTCCCATGGATTGCCCCCTGTGGCAGTGCTGGGAAGAGGAGGGCTGTCCTCCTTCCACCTGAAGATCCTGTGTCCAGGTTTGGTGGGTCAGTGAGCTGGCAACTGTGCAGGATGAGGGCAAGCAGGCAAGGCTCCATATAGCCTGTGACTGCCATTTTCCCACAGTTTTTTTCCCCATCCCCTTACTGCAGTGGGACATGTGTGTGCGCATGGAGGTGCACACATTTTATGTAACTGCAGCCCCTCGCTTCCACATCACTTGAGCTCTGGTGCTGCCACCCAGCCTCCACCATGTTGCAGCCAAGGAGCGAGATGAAATCTCTCCCCACCCCAAAGAGTAGAGCAGTCCATCAGATGCTCAATCCTCTGCTCCCTGGCCAAACCCCAGTGACCTGAGCTTGTTCCCGAACTCGGGTTGACAGTATGGTGAGAGGCAAGGCATACAGTGCCACAGCCCTTGTGCCACTGGGCTGGCCTATACTGTGCTTTTTTTTAGCCAGTGGAAGATCATCTCATTTCTATACTTAGACAGGAGTCTGTACACAAAAAATATGTACGTGAGCTTGGACCATGAACAATCTAGAATAAATAAGAAATACAGCTCAGTGGAGAGATACTCAGATTTCAAAACATTGCAAGAAATATCAGCCATGCTTTCTCACGGTATGAACTCTGTCAAAGAAATTGCTTATTAGCCACCCAGTAGCACAGAGGGATGAGGCTCTATAAAGTGCTTACCTTGCATCATGCTGGTTACCTGAGTTGGGAATGAGCTCTGGTCACTGAGGGTCAGAAGTGGGAGGACTGGGAGAGTATGGAGCAGCCACCGGGCAGCTATCCTGTCCCAGACTGGGATGATGAGTTATCCCCATCAAGGCTGCCACCAGGTGGAGGCTCGGTGTCAGAGCAGATGATAGGATGCTGACATGATGAGAGAAGGGTGGAAGGAGCCATGGTTCCAGGATCACATATGTGCCTACATACTCATGCATGCTTTGTACACCCACAGCTCTGAGATCAGGGGAGAAAACTGGGAAAAAAGATCTCCCCACAACCAAGCATAATGGCCCCAATGCTCTCAAGTACTGCACTGTGTGGATCCCCACCAGCTGGATGGTGGGGAGATCAGCAGACAGGACTGGGAGTGATCAAGCACAGGACCTGAAGAAAGGCACAAGACAGTGGAGCAAACAGCTGTATGAAAAACAAGCATTTGTCAATGCCGAACGTTCGCTTGCAGGTATTTGCAGTGGTATTTGGCACTTGGACATGGCTTAAAAAAATCAGTGACAAAGAAGTACAAGCATTTGTCAATGCCAAATGTTGCTTGCTTCTATGTGCTGTTTAGGTATTTGGAAGGCATTGGAGTGCAACTATTGAAAATTCGCGAACTGAAAGGCATAGTAGGAACTGCTAACGCACGCCGTCAGTAAAACAGTCATTTTAGAATTTTTTCACCAAATTTCAACATAGCCATTTTAAGACCTCTGCTAATGAACAGTGTCACTGTGATTTTCTTAATGTGTCCCATACATTGAGTTCACACACTGACTGCGCCATTGTGCGCTACATGGGCGGAAACACATTTTGGGCAGGATGTGAAAAATGACAGCTGCATTGCTCATAAGGAGGTGTGGTAAAATGGCAATGTTGAAAATCTGGAGTAGAAAATATTGAAATCATGAAACTTCACAGGCGTGCTGTAGCCTTTCATTGAACAGTCATTTTAGGGAATTTTTCCACTAAAATTTTCAAAATAGGCTTCTTGAGAGCCCACCTTATGAACACTGGCAGTGTCGTTTCATTAATCAGGCCTGAAAGGTGATTTCACACAGTGACTGCGAAATCACCCTTCAGGCCTGAATAACGCCATGACAGTGACATCATTCATGAGAAGGGGTCCCAAAAACCCCATGTTGAAAATTTGGTGCAAAATTCTAAAATGCCTGAGATATGCAACAAAGTTGAAAAAAACCCATCTAGCACATTATACAGCTTACTGGCATTTCCTCAGTTCGCAGTCGACTTTGAAGAGTGCAGAGGTGTTCCCGTTCCACCGATGATCGTCGCGCCGAGCTCCAGAGGTAAGTATGGGGTGAGGGGGTTGTGGGGAGGCAGAGTGCACAGTGGGTGGGTGCGGGTTGTGGGAGGGGGAGACAGCGATGGAACGCTTTCTTATTTGCAGGTTTTTTTTTTTTTTTTTTTTACTTCAGACGACGTTGGATGTTTGCCACGCTGGGGTGGCTCCAGCCGCGGCAGCAGGGAAAGCTGTTTGGGGATGGAGCCAATGGGGATTGGGCACCCCTGTCGGCCTAAACAAGACTTGCCCCAGCTGCGGCACCAAAGCTTTGGGGAATCGCGCAGAACGTCCAGGACAGCAACAGCGGTGGTTTTCTTTGAACTGAACACCACCACTGTCATACACAGCACCCACATCCATTGGTGCAGGACCGCCATGCCTTCTCAACGGAGCAGTGGATTGCACAGGAGAGTCACACCTCCAAAGTGTGCTATTCTCCCAAGACGCTCCTTGCGCATGCGCTCAAGCGAATGTAAAAAGAAAAATAAATTACTTATTAAAAGCTAGATTTTACCAGCATGAATCCTTTTTTCAAATATATTTTCCCCCACAGCAACCAGTGGACTACAATATATTACTTTCAGGATACCTATCATTATGACTGTTTCCTGCTATTTACTCTATCATGCTGTTTACCTAGGTAGGTGTCATTTGCAGAGTAATCAAATGAGATTGTCTAAATACTGCAGTTCAGAATTTGATTCACTCTAAAGAAATGGAAAACTTATGTTTGTTACTTTATTTACTATAGCATGACAAATTGCATCTTCTTTTCCATATAAAACATGACTAAAATGGCTCATAAAAGTCCATTTTACAATTCTGATACTTCCAACTAAGGTGCATTTGATATAGTGAACCTACCCAATAGCTGATTTGGAATACTGTTTAGGAAAGGCAGATTTTAGGAGGATGAGTGAAATTTTGCAGAAGGAGCTAGACGGGAAGGAGAACATGGATGACATGGAGGAGCTGTGGGAGGAAATTAAAAGAGTAATACTAAGGCGACAGAAGTATACATTAGGATGGTGAGCAAGAATAAGATGGGGAGGAAACCAATTTGGTTCATAACAGAAGTGAGGAATGCAGTTCGGGAGAAAATGAGGGTGTTCAGGGTATATATAGTAAAGCCTCTCAGAGGGAGAAGGACAGAGAGGTATATAAGGAACAATTGCGGGAAGTGGGGAAAGTGATCAGATGGGCAAAGGTGGAAATGGAAGAGCATATAGCAAGGGAGGCAAAAAGGGGGGATAAAAAGTTTTTCAGACATGTGAGCAACAGAAGGAAGGGGAAGCAGGGGATTATGAAGCTCAAAGGGGAACGGGTACTGGTAGAGGGGGCTATAGAAAAAGGTAATGTTCAGAATCAATACTTCACTTCAGTCTTCACAGTGGAGGAGGGGAAAGGTCCGGAGTTCAAATGCAGGGAAAGGATGGGTAGGGCGATGGACTCAAGTCCCTTCATGGAGGATAGGTCATTGGAAGAAATAGGAAAACTGTGGATGGATAAAGCAATGGGCCTTGGATAGGATTTACTTGAGGGTGCTCAAAGAATTAAAACAGGAGTTGGCAGCACTGCTCACGAGGTTATTTAATTTGTCACTGCTCAAGGGAAGGGTTTCTGGGGACTGGAAAAGGGCTGAGGTGGTGCCATTACATAACGGGGGAGGAAGGGAGGAGCCAGGAAACTACTGCCTGGTTAGCTTTACCTCCATGGTTGGTAAGCCAATAGAGGCACTTATTAAGGAAAGGCTGATAAAATACCTAGAGGAGGAGGGCTCCTGGATGACAGTCAACATCGATTCATAGATGGTAGGTACTGCCACACCAACCTGACTGAATTCTTTAACAGAGTTCCGGAGATATGGGATCAGGGTGGGGCAGTGGACGTGGCCTACCTGGACTTCAGGAAGGCCTTCTGTCCCCACAGGAGGCTGAAAGGCAAGGTGGGCAGCATGGGAGAGGGGAGCAAGCTCACAAACTGGGTAGAACATTGGTTAGAGGGGAGGACACAGAGGGTTGTGATGAATGGGGTACACTCAAAGGAAGAAAAGGTGATGAGTGGGGTTTCTCAGGGATCTGTGCTGGAACCCATACTTTTCAACATATACATAGGGGACATTATAGAGGGTCTATGGGAAAAGAGTGTCTGTTTGCAGAGGACATGAAGACCTGTAGTAATAGGATTGATACGACGGGGGGGGTGGAAAGTATGAGGGAGGATCTGGTTACGCTGGAGTAGTGGTCAGAAAGGTGGCAGCTGCAATTCAATGTAAAAAATGCAGAATTATACATATAGAGCATACTAACACAAAGGCAAAATACTAGCTTGGGGGCATGGGTGTAGGCAGGCATACTCCAAGCACTCCATGGTGTGCAATTTTATTTAAGGGGGGTAGCAACTAGGCTCTGAACTGCTTCCTGTTTCCATGAAAACTAAAAAAAAATACTGAACCTTTCTGTAATTTTATTCATAGGAGACAAAACTAGAAGGACTGGTCACTAATATTCTTTGCATCCGAAGGAAAATACAACTTTACAGGCTCTGGGCTGGTATGTGGGTGTCAGAGGGAACAATGCATGGTATTTGTAGTTACCCATGCATGGCAACAACCATTGTCATGAGAAACAAAAGTTGTATTTATTGTGCCAGATGAGTCAACAAACATGGTCCTGGTGTACATTTGCATATTGTCTGGCTACACGGGGGAGGGGGAGCTCACCCTAACAAGGGGGTAGAAGTGACTCCACTTGGTGTGAATATCTGAAATCCCTGGCTACACCCCTGCTTGGGGGGGGTAAAAGATCAGGAAAGAGACGTGGGGATCACTATTTCAAATAACCTGAAAGTCAGAAGTCAGTGTGATAGGGCAGCAGAGAAAGCACTTAGAGTGTTAGCATGCATAGGGAGGGGCTTTACAAGTAGGAGGAGGAATGTGTTCACGCCACCATACAAAACCATAGTCAGACCACACCTGCAATACAGGGTCCAGTTCTGGAGGCCATACTTGCAAGAGGACAAGAACAGACTAGAAAAGGTCCAGAGAAGGGCAACTAAAATGGTGAAAGGGCTGCAGGGGAAGTCATATGAAGAGAGACTGGAGGAGCTGGGCCTGTACACACTGGAGGAGAGGAGGGAAAGGGGGAATATGGTTGAGACATTCAGGTACTTGAAGGGCATAAACAGGATGAGGGTTGACAACATCTTCAGAATGAGTGAGAACAAATCCACTAGGGTCATGCATTCAAACTGGAGGGATGAAGTTTCAGAGGTGGGGGTCACGTGATGGCATCCATCTAAGCAGCAGCTGGGATACGGAGCTCCCCCCTCTGGCCGCCTGAATTGAGAATTTTATAGTGCTTTCTGTGGGTTTTCTCCAGAAATTCAATCAAAAACCAAGTGTGCTGATAGCCTGGCATCGATTGAGGATCTTATTCTGGGAAACCGAACCCCTGTTGGGTCGAGATGGATGTGGATGGAAAGCAGGCCCTTACAAAGCATACCCCTCCTGCATCTCCTAAGAAGGCCACAAAAAAGCAAAGGAACCAGGCCCCTGCTAGGCCGGACCGCGGAGGAGATAAAGCTCCACAACCTATGCCACTGTCAGAGGATAAATTCCTCCAGGAAATCAATCCTTTGAGGGAGCTCCTGGTAGAGCTGAGTGGAGAACTTAAATCTTTACGTAGCGACCTCTCCACTGTGTCTAAAAAGGTCTCGGATGTGGAGGTCAGGGTCGCTTCCTCGGAGCAGTGGAGAGCCAGGGCTGAAACAGAAATAACTGAGCTTAGGCAGCAAGTTAAGAAGCTGCAATTAAAGACTGAGGATCTGGAGGCGCGAAACCTCCGAAATAATTTACTAATAATTGGCCTTCCCGAGTTGGAAGAAGGCCCAGACCTCATGGCCTTTCTACAGAAATTCTTCATCAAAATAGTGGGCCCGTCTCCCATAAATACCTCCTACCACCTTGAAAGGGCACATCGCTCATTGCGCCCTCGACCTGCAGCTGGATCCCCCCCACGTCCGATCATCATAAAATTCCTTAGTTATTTAGAAAGGCAGCACGTCTACCTGAAGGCCCGGGAATTGAAGGAGATTCTGTGGGGTGCTTCAAGGATCCGTATAACCCAGGACCTTCCCAAGGAAATCCGGGAGAAGAGGGCAGTGTACCATCAGATAGTGCAAAAATTAATAGTGGCAGCAATCCCATTCAGGATGGTGTACCCCGCTACCCTAAAAGCGGCTGTCGGTGGATGAGCTACGAGTTTTGGCACCCCTGAACCGGCGCATAAGGACCTCACAATCCGACTGCCTGATCTGTTCAAGGGACTTGGATGAAGACCGTGCTGTGGACTTTGATTAAGGGCTCTAATGCTCGTGAGCTAAATTTCTTGTTTGTAGGTCTCTTTGTGTTTTTCCCTTTCTGGCTGTTTGTTTTCTCCCGGCCCTTTGTCTGGCGTTGTTTACCCTCCCTGTCACCTACCTCTGTCTTTGTCCTTTTGGGCCGTCCTCTTCATCTCGGTCTGGCTGTCTCGGCTCTTCCTTGAGGGTCCTCTTCGTGGGGTGGCCGTCGGGGGAGGAGGGCAAAAGCTAAGTTTGGGTCCTGGTTCAGGTTTCCCAGCTCCAGCGATTACAGAGGCGTCCAGGTGGAACCTTTATTTGAGGGTTGCAGTTTCCGGGTGGAAACTTCCTGGGGGACGGACCGCTTGGTGTTCTGCGGTTTAAACGGTCCCCCCGGAAACGGCAACCACGGTTTGGGTCCTCTGGTGTTTTTCTCCCCATTTCCAGTCTGGAATGGCATATGAGGATTGGGTTTTCATCGCCCACAATCGGCGAGGACTCGGGTAGGTGTTCTATGTATATTGCAGGGATGGGGAGGTGAACGGGGCTTGGCTTGTGCGTTGGGATGACAGGGTTTAAGAGGTATCCCCTAACTCGAGATGTAAGCTCCTTTTATGCTTTGTTTTTGTTCCTTTCCCTCATGCCTTCTTCTATTTCTCCTGTTCTGGTCTTGGCTTGTTTTATATGTTGTGGGCTGGGGGTGGCTATGGGGAGGACTTAGTGGGCCTGCTCGCTGGATGCGGGATTCGAGCGGTGTGTTGGGGGTAGCTAACCCTGCCTGGGGCTGGTCAGGGTAAGAATAGTTTCATTGCCACAGAGGCTGTACTTGTACTGAGGATGTACCTGTTTTTCTGACACATGGGTATCTGTTTCCGGTTCTGGGGGTTGGGGGTTGGTGGGGATTAGGGAGGTTCATGACTCGGGGTAACAAACTGCATCTGGACTACCTTAAATCAGAACCCCCACTTGTATATAGTTTCTGGTGGGTTTGTGGTTTGGGACGTTTTTTGGGGGATGGAATATGCAGGTTATGGTATCGATTTCTCTGGTCTCATTAGTGGGGATAGGGTTTTTCCTGGATGTCTGGTGTTTTATGGCTTAGAGTCTTGATGGGGGTAGGGGGGTTACGGATCGTTACTCCACTCAACTACTGGTACTTTGGACAATTTTTTAGAGATTTTCTTGGTCGATACGGTCTTTGGGGTAATGGGGAGTGGGGGAGGGTTTCTCAGATTGGTCTATTTCAATTTTCTGGGTGGGGGGTTCTCTGCAGGGAGGAGGGAGGGAGGGGGAGTTATGAAAGGGTTTCTGGTTGTTATACATGAGGTGCACCTTGCTACTGTAGGTAATATGTACTTTGTCTGGATATCTAATTGTTTTGATACATTCATAAGATGGCTAGAAATACAGTTAAAATAGCATCCTGGAATGTTAGAGGGCTTAGGGATCGGATCAAGTGCCTACAGGTCTTTAATCACTGCTCATTACTCCACATTGACATCCTTTTCTGCAGGAAACACATTTATGTCATGATGAAGTTAGACTGCTTTCTCGATCTGGGTTCTCTCATTTTATCTTAGAATTCCTGTTTCAGCAAGGGGTGTGATTCTTTTTAAAAGACATGTTTTATTTATTAAAGAATTAGCTTCTCAGACCCAGAAGGGAGATATGTTTTATTAAAGGTAATTTAAATGGAGAAAACGTGGTTCTTGGTTCAGTTTATGGACGGTGGGAGGAATCTTGAGTTTTATGACACTGGTGGATAAGCTGGCCAGCTTTTGCCCACTCAATTTGTGTTGGGTGGGGATTGGAACGTACCCTTTTCCCTGAAGTTGGATAAGGAACCCCAAGACAGGCACGCCTACTTCGGCCCAGAAAGCCTTCTGTGAAATGGTTTCATTGTTGGGTTTGGGTGATCCGTGGCATCTGGCTAACCCTTCCTGCCGTGCTTTCACTTTCCAGTCCCAGTCACATGGTACTAAGTCAAGATTAGATATGATATTAGTTAGTCTCTCTTTCCTCCCGAAGATCCCTTTGTCTGGCTTGGAACCGATCATTGTGTCGGATCATGCTATGGTTTGGATACAACTGTCCCTAGATCCTGACTACTCTCGCGACTCCAGGTGGCGTTTAAATACTCAACTATTAAAGGACCGCCAATGTGTCTCAGAAATTAGCTCTAGAATATCTCTCTTTCTGGCCGATAATATGAGCTCTACCCCTAGGGTGGATATGATATGGGGAGCCTTAAAGTGTTATCTCAGAGGTGACCTTATCAAAATGGCTTCCCTTAGGAAGAAGGCACAGTTAGCTAGGTCGCTGGAGTTGGTTGGTAGGATTAGGGAGTTAGAAGATAGGTATTCATTATCTTCCTCGGTTTCAGATCTTAAGGAACTTCTCTTGGCTAAGAATGAATATTCGGATCTTCTGAAGGAAAAAACAGAGTACTGTCTGGCGAAAACCCAGGCTAGATATCTGGATCTTGGTTAAAATCCATTAAACTACTAGCTTTAGCCTCGTGCACTTGAGAGTTGAGGATTATTCCCTCTTTGGTTTCCCCATCTGGTAACACTGTTTCCGCCAGAGATATTGCTCAGGTTTTAAGGAATACTATTCGAGCCTCTATTGTCATTCCCCGACATCCTATCCGATAGCGGACATCAGGGAATACGTAAGAGGAATCAGTGTTCCGTGCATATCGGAGTCTCAGCAAGCGAGCCTATTGGCCCCTATCTCAGCCGAGGAAATAAAGAATGTTATTGCTTCTCTGGTTTCAGACAAGGCATCGGGCCCAGATGGATTCCCAGCATACTTCTATAAAGTCTTTGTCAAGGAGCTCACTCCTATCCTTCTTGAGTTATATAACTATTTTTTGGTCTCATCTGAGCTTGATCCTGCTTTATTCGAGGCCACCACAGTTCTAATTCCCAAGGCAGACAAGGAACCCTCTGATCCGGCTAGTTACCTCCCTATTTCTCTCCAGAACTATGATGTTAAAATACTGGCCAAAATACTAGCCGAAAGGATCAAAAAGATTTGGTTGGGTCTTCTGAGCCTTGAGCAGGCCGGTTTTGTCCCTGGGAGGTCGGCGGCTGACCATCTGAGGACCTTGTCCCATATCTTGCAGTATGCCCGGACTACCTCAGGCCCAGTCGCCCTAGTTTCTCTTGATGCGGAGAAAGCATTTGATCGGGTTGACTGGTCCTTTTTATGGACGGTAATGGAGGAAATGGGTTTTCTGATTTCTTTTTTGAATTTGATACAGGTATTTTATAAGTGCCCCTCTGCCAAAATTTATTGTAATGGGGTCTTGTCCCCCTCTTTCCGTCTTTTGGCCGGTACTAGACAAGGCTGTCCCCTGTCTCCCCTGTTGTTTAATTTATATTTGGAACCCTTATTGATTAACCTTAAGTCTTCCTCTCAGGTGAGAGGTGTCAGGCTCCAAAATCGGGAACTAGTCTTATCGGCGTATGCAGATGATGTCTTGCTGCATTTAGTGGAACCAGTAGCATCCCTAGAGGCAGCTTTGGGTATCATTAGGCAGTTTAGTTCCTTTTCTGGTTATAAATTAAATCTCTCTAAATGTGAGATCTTTCCTTTAAATAACTATACTTTCAAGCGAGATTTTCACTCCTTTGAGATGAGGTGGACCTCCAGTTCAATCAAGTATCTGGGGATTTATTTCTCTACCGATCTCTTCTCAAAAAATTAAACTTAACCAAAGTCAGAGATTCGATCAGCCAAGACTTACAACGTTGGACAGTGCTCCCCGTTTCCTTGTGGGGCAGAATCAATATTATTAAGATGAATGTCCTTCCCGGATCTTCTATCCACTGAATCTTACTAATCTTTGGATCCCCCTTTCCTTTTTTCAGCGGCTTCATAGTCTGGTTTCTACTTTTATCTGGCGGGGGAAGGGGGCACGTTGTTCTTATGGTACCCTATCACTTCCTAAAGAAAGGGGTGGCTTGAGACTCCCTAACTTCCTGCTGTACTACTGGGCAGCCCATCTGTCCAAGTTAGGAAGATGGTTTTCTACGAACACTGAATGCTGTTACCCAAGCTGGCTTCAGCTGGAAAAGGCCTTTCTCTCCGAACTTAAAGTTGATATGTTGGCTTTATTTTACCAGACCCCGAAAACACTTTCACAACTGATCCCAGATGATGCGGTGGCAGTCTCCCTTAGAGTGTGGGCTCAATGTCTCAAGTCTTTTCAGATTTCCAACCACATGGATTTAGGGCAGCTGATAACTCTTAATCCCAATATTAAATTAGGAGATTCTTGGATAGGGCCAAGCTGGCTCCCACAACTTAAATATTCCATGGTTGAGCACTTGTTCGGTCATACCTCGCTCCTTGATTCTGGTGATATTTTAGTTAGGTTTGGTATATCAAGCAGAGATATTTTTAAGGTGTTCCAGCTCCGGCACCTGGTGGGTAGCAAGTTCGGTGTTATGTTTAGGCAATTGGTGGTTCACCCTTTTCTCTCTAATATTATTACGCTGGCCTCTCAGCCCCATTCGATCTCGCAGATTTATTCCTATCTCTTGACCTTTAACTTGCGGGAGGAGGTTGGGGTTCCCCGGGTCTGGATGCATCTCCTTCCGGAGGACGTCCCGCTTTGGAGGAGTTTCTGGCCTAACTTACATAAATATTACACTCAAGATAGGTTTCGGTTAGTGCAGTACAACATTGTCAATAACCTGTATTATACTCCTGTTAAACTTTTTCAGCGTAAATTAATCTCCGTCCCAGATTGTTTCAGGTGTTTGCAAGGTGAAGGTAATTTAATTCACATTTTTTGGGAATGTTCTAAAGTTGCCCCTCTGTGGTCCTTGATTCGGGACAACTTGGATCCCCTTCTGGGTCTGAGTAGGTTCTTTTGCCCTGAAATTTGTGTGTTGGGGGATTTCTCTCATGTAGATAGCGTGGAGCGTAGATATTATATGGCCCTGGTATCTATGGCAGTCAAGAAGCTGGTTTTAAGACACTGGAGGGACCAGTTGGTCTTATCATATGCTGACTGGTTAAAGGAGTTGATGTTATATCTCCAATCTGAAAACCTGATTGCCAGCTATAAGAATCGTTTGGACCCATTTCATAAAAAAATGGGGTAAACTCAACCTTTGTTTACCCTAAATGATAAGGCCTGGCGACCCGATCCTTGACCCTCATACCATATAGTACAGTATATGCTAACTCTATGGTTCTTTTGTATCATAGTGGATGTTGGACTTGTTATCTTCTCATTACAACAAATCTAGCTGTTGGTAAGGATACCAATCATTATGTAATGAGAAGATGATATCCAGAATCTAGAGGTTCTGTGTTGAAGGTTATTTACGGGTGCACCCTGGGGAGGAAGAGGGGGGGATGGGGAAGGGATAGGTTTCTTTGACACTCTGGCTGGTGGATATACCTTTCATGTTTTTGTTTTTATCTTCAAGGTTTCCTGATATCCTATGCATTCGTTTTATGGGGGGTGGGGTTTGGTGTGGTTATGGCTTACTGGTTTGTATCTTGTCTGCTTTGTGTTTGATTGTATTGTCTTTGAAACTAATAAACTTAAATTTCAAACAAAAAAAAATGAAGTTTCAGAGGTGACATCAGGGGGAAATTCTTTACTGAGAGGGTGGTGGAACTGTGGAACAGACTGCCTGAATTGGTGATGGGGGTAGATACAGTGATACAATTCAAAAGAACTTGGGATACATACATGGGACTAACCAACAGGGAGCAGGCTGAGAATGGAAGGTGGGGGGGTTGGGCAGACTAGATGGGCCATGGGTAGAGATGCAGCGAAGTAAAATTCAGCCCATGAAGTGGTCATTTTAAACCCCCACTTTGCCACTTTGCATTGTAATTATGACTTCTCATTGTGCACTCTGCCTTATTCTGCTTTAAGGCTGAGTGAGAATTTACAGGCAGCCCACACACATCACATGGCTTACACAGTGTAGGTCACATGCTTCAGGCAGGCAGGCAGGAGGTTATGGCCAAAAACACTCTCCAGCGTGGGCTAATTTACACGTTTTGCATGGGGTGTGACAAATGGCTCAGCTCTGTGAATGGCTGGGGGTGGGGTGTGAATGTGTGATGAAGAGGGGTGCACAGGTTACAAGTCCACAAATGAAGTTATTTTCCCCATTTTACATACAGGGGTTGATGTACCACTTGCACTAGACATACTGCAGTGACCACCACCACCACCACCACCACCACCACCACCACCACCACCACTGCTACTTCTAAATCATAATCCTCCCCCTCATCATGCCTGTAGTAATCCTCTAGTGTTATTTCATCACTACTGTAGACATTTCTACTTGACTTCACACTCATGGAAGGGGATAACATGCTCAGTAAGGTTGATGACGAGGGTGAATGCCCCACCATGGCATTAGCTGCCATCTGGTGCCAGGTCTACAGTGCTATGTGCCTGTTCTTAAGATGTGCATGCTGGCCTCCCATGCCCAGGTGACTCCCCTTTTTACCTTGACTCACACATGCATGGCAAAGCTGGCAGATTGCAACTGACTCCTCATTTACACCTTGGACAAAAAAAAATACCAAACAAGGGACTGTGATCCCCTACTTTTAACATGTCCCTGATGCTGCTTATTGGACTGTTTTTTTAACCCCTGAAATGGGGGGTGTGCTACATGATTTTTCAGGCTAGACACACTTGGACTCCAACTGACCACCATGACTACCTATGATTGTTACTGGGCCATCATCATTATCATCAACAGGAACTGCTAAATCACAACTTTTTTGAGGAGGGGGGATTTAACGCTAACAGAACCAGACACAGCCACCTTGACTTTCATTTTCTCCAGTTCCCAACAGGGGTCATTGACATCATTATCATATACATCAACATCATCCACATCCACATTTTCAGCTTGGATGCTGTCATATGGAGAACATGTTCCAACCACAGCAGCAGCAGCAGCATCACCCGATATTTTTGTGCCACACTTTGAATCATTGGGTTGCAAAGGCATGATATCAACATTGATGGAAGAAATGTGACATGTGACAGGGGGAGCCACTTTGTCCTTATGTAGTGCTCCCAGGTGTGTGTGTGACGCAATCCAAATCCAGGACAAATCTGTCTGCTTTATTCAGGGTAAGGTGGACTTTGTGTAGGCTAGTGTCTATGGCAGCACCATAAACCACATTTCCATAGTCCGGGATTGGCAAGATTGTGCTATTGACTGCCTGGAGAACTAGCTTCAGGAGTGAGATGGAAGTGAAGTCTGCAGAGTGTCCCCAACTTCCTGTTTGCAGCCTTAGTGATATTACTTAAGTGTTCGTTGAAAGAGAGGGACTCATCGATTGTGACCCCCAGGTACTGGAAAAAGTGAACCTGTTTGAGGGTGAAGTCCGTATTGAGTGCTATTTTATACAATGTGGTGAACTTCCTTTTCTGGTGACTGGTAAAGAGCACTGTCTTAGTCTTTTTACTATTGAGTACTAGGAGGCTGGTGTTAAACCATTCCTGTTGCACTGTAGGTTCCTGGTCAGCATGTCTTGGCAGGAGCCTCTAAGGAATAGCACTGTGTCATCTGCATAGAGCAGGACTTTGGCAGAGGTGCACGCAGCTGGGAGGTCATCTATGAAGAGGCTAAACAGGAGGGGGCCCAGTATGGACCCTTGCGGGACTCTGACCATGACTTCCATGGCCTCTGAGATGGTACCATTAATCTTTACCTTCTGTGAGTGCTCAGACAGGTAGCTAGAGAACCACCCAACCGTGTCTATGGACAACTCAATGCAGGTTAACCTGTGGAGCAGCAACTTGTGATCTACAAGGTCTAATGCCTTGGATAGGTTGATATAGATTGCTCCAGCTAGTTGTCCCTGGTCTAGTGCCTAATGGACATAACCTGTGAATTCAATGAGGGGCCGTGTTGGTACTGTGCCACTTGCAAAACCCATGTTGTTGCTGGCTGAGGAGGTTGTACTTGTGTAGGTGGGCAGAGAGCTGGTCTGCAATGGTCTTTCCCAGCGCTTTGGAGAGAGGAGACAGGATGGAGATGGGCCTATAATTGAACACAAGTGACCGATCCCCTCCTTTTAGAACCAGAGTGACCAGGGCTGTTTTCCAGGTAGATGGGAAGGCTGACATCTGAAGTGACATATTAAAAAGCTTAGTGATAGGTATGATCACTTTAGGGAGGGTGATTGAGATAAGTTTCATATCAATCCCATCCCCACCATCCTTGTTTTACACAGCACTCTTGCATGGTATTTAGCAGGCTCCTTGGTGGTCACCTAACAAAATTAGAATTTTGGGCTGGTGCTAGGAAGGGGCAAGCATTCACAGCTCAGTGTTTTGTCCTCGTGAGCAGTTGTTTTAGGTGGTATGATTGCACTGCACATACTGTACTGTCTGAAGATCACTACATCTTCACAAATGTGTGTAAAAACATGCATGTTGTATGTGATTAATTTAGAGCACTACACTTTATCAGTCCATGTTTCTAGTTGTGATTCTTAGTGGAAACTCTTTTGTGTGTAAGGGGAGATTGAACTATCAAATAGGCAGTTGTTTCTTGTATATGGTCAGTGCTGATGTCTTAGCGTGGTGACGTACTCTCTGATATTAAGTAAATCATTAATATTTTTAAAACAGTGTAAATGGTCTGTACTCAAGTAAAGCAGACATTAGTTGATATGTTTATCTTATGCCCATTTCAATGTTTGCTTGCCTGCATGCGCACAGCACATGCACAAGAAACATCTTGCGACAGTACCACATTTCAGAGGTGTGTCAGTGTTGTGGCCAATGCAGCGGATGCTTTACTGGGTGCTTACCTCAGCCACCAATCAAAGGAGAAGCTGCTGATGACAGGAGCGTCAAAGAGAGCCAAGGAGTTGAAATGAATCTGCCGATACAATGACGAACAGTTTCAGCATTGCAGCGGCACCTCCCCCTCCCTTGCAACCTTGTTGACTCCTGCAGCCCAGCACTCTGTCCCTGGCCCTTGCTCCGCCAACAACTTGTTTGTTCTGTGTGCCTTTCCTGGTGAAACAAGTATTGAACTGCAGCTCCTGCCACCCACCACACACTTCAAGGAAAGCCAACATTGGGGTGCTCAATCCCCGTGTCGGCATGTATCCCCCCTCCCTTCATTAATGTGGCACACTGGGAGCCCACCCTACTGTGACAAAATGTTTCTGACACTGGGATGCCCACTTCAGTGTCGGATGTGCCCCCCCAAACCTGTCTGTAATCTACCGACATTGAGGAGCCCAATCTCCATGTCGGCATGCCCCCACAACCACTACCTCTATTATGGCACACTGGAAGACCACCCCAGTGTGCTGAAATGTTGTTTTTTTTTTTAAACCTGTAAAACAAAGAAAGCCATCCCCCTTATGTATTGTTTTTTTTTTTCTTGTAAAAAAGAAAACAGTCCACTGTCATCTCCCCAGTCCTCCCCCTCCTACTGAGCTTACCACCCTCACCCATACTTACTCTCTGGAGGTCGGGAGTAGTGATCTTCTCTGGACCAGGATGCACCTGCACTCTTCAAAGCAGAACTTCAAAGTGAGAAATCGGGTAAGAGCTGTATAATGGAGTCAATGGAGGGTGTCAACTTAGGTTGATATCTCAGCCATTTTTAGGAATTGTGGCCCCAGATTTTCAACATGGGGTTCTTGGGACCCCTCCTCATGAACATGTCACTGTCATTTCATTACTCAGTCCTGAAAAGTGATTTTGCTGTCACTGCACGGAATCACCTTTCAGGACTGAGTAATGAAATGACAGTGCCACTGTTTATGAGGAGGGGTCCCAACAAAAACATGTTGCAAATTTGGTGAAAAAATTCCAAGAAATGAATGCAGTACAAGCGTGCATTGCACAGTTTCTTCACACACTCATAACTTCACCAGTTTTTAATATTTTCACTCCAGATTTTCAACATTGCCATTTTTCCACCCCTCCTTATGAACACTAACTAATTTTTCACATCCTGCCCAAAACATGTTGTCACACCTATGGTGCAGAATGGTGTGGTTGCTGTGGGAAATCAACTTATGGGACAGATTAACAAAATCACAGTGCCACTGTTCATGAGGGGAGGTCCCAAAATGCCCATGTTGAAAATTTGGTGAAAAAATTCCAAAAAATGATTGTGTTATGGGCATGCATTGTGCAGTTTCTATGCATGCTCGTAATTTCAATTGTTCATATTTTCACTCCAGATTTTCAGCATTGCCATTTTTTCAAACCTCCTCATGAACCTTATGAACAGTACAGCTGTCATTTTTCAAATCCAGCCTGAAATGTGTTTTCCCACCTGTGCTGCAGAATGGTGTAGTCACTTTGCGAAATCACCTTTCGGGATTGAGTAACAAAATGATAGTGCCACTGTTCATGAGATGGGGTACCAAAAAGCCCATGTTGGAATTTGGAGCAAAAATACCAACAAACGCCCAGGGTGTTAGAGTATCCAACCATAATGCCCCACTATGTAGAGACTGACAGGCATCGGGGGTGTGACTTGGGGTCATCGGTCGTAATGTTCATGTCTTTCCACCCCCACTCCCACCCTGCAGCCTGTGACAGGCATTGATGTGTGCCTTGGGGTCTTTGACCCCAACGTTCACCCCATTCTTCTATACTGCACCCATCTTAGCTTATTTCCTTATGGAATGGGATGAGGGTAAGGGCTGAAGACCCCAAGGCACACCATGACACTTGTTGGTGTCTGTAGGGTGAAGTGATGTGGAATGGCATGAGCGTTATGGCCGATGACACAAAGAGACACCCCCAACACCTGTCAGTCTCTGCAGGGTGGGGGTGGGGTTGGGGGTTGGCATTAATTCAATACTTCACTGCCATTCCTATTATGCATTTCTCTAACTCCTGCACTACCAATGCCAATGCCAGCAAGCAAACAAACATTCAGCATTGACAAATGCTTGTTTTTTTTAAGAATGCAAGCTGATATTCGGTATAGTGTCAGCAGAAATCAGATATGGGTGTATGCAGGCTCTAGAAACCAATTGTTCCAAACACTAGTTTATCTCTTTACAGTACAGAGTCACACTTTGTAATAGTCTGATCCTTGTATGATCAACTTAACTGCCAGAGTAACTTATTGAGCCCCAAGTGGAGCTGCTGATTGAGAGAACAACCACCAGATGCAGGGACACCACGGCTCTGAATTTAACAAAGTAGGCAGAATGCGGGGGAGGGGGAGGAGTAAGAAATAGTGCTGTTAGGTGCTGCTCCATTGTTCAAAGAAAAAAAGTGCAAGGAGGGGGGGGGAGAGGGGGATGGGAAGACAGAAGAAGACTGGGGAAGAAAGCAGACTGATTCCTCCAGTGTGTCTGCTTCAACTCCACTCTCTGGTGGAGTGCGGAGCTAACAATTGTGATGTGTTAGCCCCTTTTTCCACTCCTCCTCCTCCTCCTCCTCCCTCCATTTGCTATATGTCAGTATACCTATCTCTATGCAGCCATAAAAAAATAACCAGACACACCGGCACTACACCCCTGAAGCCTCTTACTAACACACAAGTTAAACATATAAAGTGAGTCATAGTATCACGTTGCTTCAAACACAACCAAGCAGTCTGCGACTGCTGAGTGCAGACCGCACTGGGTGACAGGTGGCCGTGCCACATGCTTCCCTACATGATGTCATAAGGAAGCACCAGCATTGCCATGACCTCATCAGACTGCTGAAGATGCTTCTTTATGAAACAAGAGTATTTTAATAAGAAAAAAAAAAGGACTTTGCTTTTCATTATAAAAGCACTGCAAATTTCCAAATTATGCCACACAGTGATCACAAAGCAAAACCAGGTAAAAACACATCAGTTAAAAATCTCATTATATATGGGAATCGCACAACAATTCTTCATAATGAGATTAATGGTGTAATGCCTATGTACAACAATAAACTTCAGCATCTAAAAACTGGTTAAAATCACATCTAGAATCCAATGACCCCCCCCCCATATAGCCCAATCAGTCATATATATGCAAGTCTCTTGTCACCCGATTATGGTGTACATGGATGTATTGCATATTGATTCTGTGCTGCATTTTTTTTTTTTTTTTTTTTTTTTTACTTATTACTTCCTTCCTCCTCGATCCTGGACTGGCCCCCATCAGCCTCCCCCCCCACACCCAGCCCTGTCACCTGCCTTCTCCAGGACTTACCTCTCCTGTGCTCCTCCTTGGCTTGCCCCCCAGGGTTGGGCCACCAGAGAGGGCATCAACCCCCTGACAGAGTGAGGGCACAGTGCCAGAAGAACACTGTGGTTTGCAGAGCAGTGCCTGTGTTGTGAGGCGGGTGTCTTCCTGCATTGGTCAGGGATGTTTTTCCCTGTTCATCCCCAGATCCTGTGATGTCAATGGTGTATGCAACATGCGTGCTTGAGTATTTGCACATACACACTGACGTCCACCCTCCCTTAGCCTGGGCTCTGACTCTGCCTCTACCTGTGGTCACCCAGCTGGTAGTACTGTGCCAGAGACAAAACCCTTCCTCCCTTGAGGTGGACAGTGTCCCAAGGGGAAGCTCAATCCAACTCCCTCAGCCAGCACTGCGATGTCCCAGGTGTCACAGGCCCACTCCTCAGGGGCAGGATTCCCTGGGCTTACAGTGAACTCCCCTCTGTGCAACCTGTGTGGTGTGGGTCAGGAACCCCCCCGTCCTTCCAGGGTGCTCACTGGGTTTTCAACTGAGCATTTGTCAGCAGGTCCCAGGGCTTTCTTCTCTCTGTGTGAGGGGTGAAAATACAATCTCAAGTTTGTGTTCCTGGGACAGAACCCTTTTGGCCACTGCACAGTGAAAAAGAAAAGCCACAGGCATTTATAGGTCTTCAGGGTGCCCTATAAATCCTATATATGTCTTTTCCAGGGAAATGCAGGGACTGGTTCAAACCCCACAGACCACTCCATGAGACCTCGCATATCTCCTCTACGCTCACAGAATCCATTCTCATGCTCTGTCCCGATAGCATTTGGCCTTTAAGCGTTAGGTCAAGCATGGTTTTGTTTGAACAAATCCTTCCCAAGCTTACACACACAACAGACAATTTCAGAGGTATTATAAAATTATGCCAAAGGCTTTACTAATATCTATTAGAAAATATAATTTAACATAGAAATACTGTAGCATTCCTAGATTGGTTATAGGATATAAGAAATAAAAGTTGGATAACATACAAAAAAAACTTACACTTAACTTTCCTAAATCTAATATATAGTTTCTAGCTTGTTCCAGTTGCAGTTGATGTAGTTAGAGTCCAGGAAAATTGTCCTGGTTACCCATCTTATGGTGGAATTCAAAATGGGGGGGGTCCCATTTGGTTAGTTTCTCATCTGAAGCAGAACTTAATTCAACAAGTCTTTCTCTAGCTTTACAGAAGCATGTTCAAAAGCACTGCCTCTGGATTGCCCTATTGTGATTGTCTGGCCTTTGCCACATGGCTGCAAAGAACAAACCAGCTCTCTAATGTTTTGATTTAAAAATTCAACTCCGGGAAGGCCCTCCCCCAGGAGAAAAAAACATTTGTACTCCAAGTTTGCTTTGGAGTCAATATGGCAAAACCCCCTGCTGAGCTAACTGGGCCCAGAGCCTTTTTTTCCTGCTTCTTTCCCCCAGAACTATTCAGACTTAAATGGTTCAACTTTTTAGCTTCTAATTACTCTCCCATTAACTGAAGCTGCCTTATCCAGGCACACTTTCCTGAAAACAAAGGACCAGTTAAAACTAGCAGAACAGACCCAAGAAATATTCCGTGCCAACAGAAGTTTACAGAAAAAAAAAAAAAACAGGCTTGACCAACACCATACAACAAAGGGAATATTAACTATTAAAACAACAGAAATATGAATGGTACTATTCTGCCACACAACTCTCTCCTTAAAAGGAACCCTTTTACTTGGCTTGGTTTTCATCAGTTCTGTCCCTTACTCTGACTGGCGGGATAAGCCATCTGCATTGGCATTTTCAGACCCTGACCTATGTGGGATGTTCATGCCATACACTTGTAACACAATACTCCATCTTAGGAGCTTCCCATTAGTTTTCCCCATTTGGGTCAGTCATTTTAGAGGGTTGTGGTCTGTTTGTACCTTGAAGCTCCTCCGATAGAGGAAGGGCTCTAGTTTCTTTAGCAACCATACCAGTGCGAAACACTCCTTCTCAACAGCAGAGTACGCCTGCTCGTGTGGAAGCATCTTTTTACTGAGGTACACAATGGGGTGATCTTTCCCATTCTGGAATGCCTTGCTGAGGGCTGCTTCAATCCATACATCAGAGGCATCCATCTGTACTACAAACGGACAGATACAGTCTGGGCTAGCCAGCACCAAGGCACTGCACAGCATGGTTTTCAGCTGTGTGAAGACCCTGTCACTTTCTGGGTTCCAGTTCACTCTCTTTGGCTGTCTCTTTTTTAATAGGCCATATAGAGGAGCTGCCAAGGTGCTGTAGTTGAGTACAAATTTTCTGTAGTACCCTGCACTCCCAAGGAAGCTCATTACCTGCTTCTGGGTCTCCGGCATGGGTCATGCCTCAATCACTTCTATTTTTGCCTGGTTTGGGTGGAGTTGCCCCTGCCCCACTACAGTAGTTGCCACAGACACTGCCAGCTATTTCCTGAAATTTCTGTGATATTTCCAGAAATATCTCATGCTTTCTCCATTTCCACAGTAGGGGCAGCAGAGAGAAACTCTTTAGAAATTTCACAAAATATCTGGAAATAGCTGGCAATGTCTGTGGCTACTACTGTACGTGTCCCAACAAGGTCATCTTTGCCATAGCCACCTGGCATGTTTCTGCTTTCAGTTAGTAATGCTGGCTGCACTCTGCCCAACACTTTCCTCTGATGGGCCTGGTGCTCCTCCCAGCTATGGCTAAATATGGCAATGTCATCTAAGTATGCCACTGCATAATCCTCTGTACCATGCAGTACCAAATGTTGGAAGGTGGTAGGGGCATTCTTCATTCCAAAGGCCATTACCTTGAACTTGAATAGGCCTATTGGGGTGATGAAGGCTTTCCCTAGCCCTGGCCATTAGTTCTACCTGCCAGTACCCCTTAGTCAGGGCCATAGTAGTCATATAGGTCCCTCCCCAGCTTGTTCAGAAGCTTGTCTGTGCAGGGCATTGGGTGAGCATCAGACTTTGTGATGGCATTGAACCCATGATAGTCTACACAAAGGCATGTAGTCCTGTTCGGCTTGGGGACAAGGACTACAGCTGTGGCCCAGGGACTGTGTGATTTCTGGATCACCCCTAGATCCAGCATCTCTTCCACCACCCTCCTAATATCTTTTAGGACTGCCTCAGACACCTGGTAGACTGTTTGATGAAAGGGTGCCTGGGATCCGGTGTCCTCATCGTGAAGTGCTAGCGTGGTCCATTCAGGCTTGGATGTAAAGAAAGGAGCAAAGTCCTGTGAAACCTTTCCTACCTTCTGGGCCTGTTCAGGTGTCAAATGTGGAGACAACTTGATGACTTCCACAGATGACTCCCACTTGCTCTCAGCTAGCAAGTCAAGAAGGGGTCTTCTTCATCCATCTCCTCCCCAGAACTGCAAACTGTAAATATCATGTCAGCCCTACTGAAATAGGGCTTCATTATGTTTACATGGTACGTTCTGTAGGTGTGTCTCCAGTCGGGTAACTCCACAATATAATTTACACCGTTTACCTGCTGGACCACTTTGTATGGTCCTGCCCACTTTGTCTGCAGTTTGTCTTTCTGGTCTGGGATCAAAACCATGACTTCTTCTCCTTCTCTGTACAAGCAAGCTCTGGCTCTGCGATCATGCCATATCTTTTGTCTCTGCTGGGCAGCTGACAGGTTGCTATGGGCCACTCCCATTATCTCCTTCAGCTTTTCCCTAAACCTGAAGACATGGTCCACTATTGGAGTCTTCTGAGTGACATGCTTGCTTTTCCAATCCTCCCATATCAAATGTAGGGATCCTCGCACCCTACGTCCATACGTGAGCTTGAAGGGAGAAAATCCTGTCCACTCTTGGGGCAATTCCCTGTTGGCAAACAGCAGGTGGGGGAGGTATCTCTCCCAGTCCCACCCATACTGTTCTGAAAACACCCTGCACATGGTTTTCAAGATCACATTAAATCTTTCTACCAGCCCATTCGCTTGTTGGTGGTAAGGTGTCGTGTGCCTCTGCAGCACCCCACACTTCCTTACACAAACACTTCATCAGGTCCGACATGAAGTTACTTCCTTGATCAGAGATAACTTTCTGTGGTAACTCTACATGGGAAAAAATCCCTAGCAAGGTGTCTGCTACTTTTCCTGCCTTAATGGAGGACAGGGCTTCCACTTCCGGATATCGGGTGGCATAATCTACCACCATCAGGATATACTTTTTCCAAGAGGAGCTTGGGGTATTCAATGGACCCACAATATTCATTCCCACATTTAGGAAAGGTTCCTCCACAATAGGTAAGAGAAGTAAGCAGCTTTTGCTTTTCCTTCTACCTCCCCTATTCGCTGACACTGGTGACAGGATCTGCAGTATTTTTTCACCTGCTTGGTAAAGTTGGGCCAATAAAAATTATAAGTTAATTTCTTCATAGTGCCAGCAATGCCCAGATGTGCAGACATGGGAATATCATGAGCTATAACTCACTATAACCCTCGGGAACGACAAGCTGCCTGCCCATCACCCTGCTATCCTCACATCCTGTGTGTATAACAGTCCATTATCCCAGAAAACCTTATATTTTATATCACCTCTTTGTGTTCCATCTGACTCTGCACAGGACCTCAGTTGCTCTAAGCTAGGGTCAGTCCTCCGAGCTACTGCAAAGTTCTCACACTTCCCCAAAGCATGGGACATGTCCCCTTCAGCTCCCAGACTGAGGTCCATAGCTGCGGCATTTGGGGATTCAGCATCACAGCAATCCCCAGCCTCCTTGCCATGTGTTACCTCTCCCTCCTCAGAGCCAAGTTCAGTAGCTGTCTGGTGAATAGCTACTCAGGGGAGACCCATCTCCCTTTTCTCACCCTCCCCAGCAAGAGACTCAGGCTGGTGGACCAGCCTCCCACTCTCTCTCTTGCATGAGCTTCTGTGGGGTTTAGGGGGAAATCGCATGAGGCCCTAGCCATCTGGCTGTGGGAAATGGCACATACCACCCCCCTGCTGAACATCATTCCCTAGGATAACATCCACAGCGAGAGTGTTTGCTACAGCCACCTTTCGCACGCTTTCTCCTGCATCACCCAGTACAGGATAACACTGGCTAGTGGCAGGGTTTTAGCCTCCTCAGTGAATCACTTAACAGACACAAACTGATTTGGCAGGAGTTGCTCTGGCCTGACCAAATCCCCTTTTACTAGGGTAAGAAAAGTCCTAGTGTCCCTTAACCCTCGGGTCTGCACCCCATTCACTGTAACCAGATGCATGTGCTCCCTCATATTCACAGGAATAGCCTCAAGGATACAATTAAGAACCAGTTCAGCTGGAGGGACCCATTTTACACATTGTGTCTTTTTAGGACACTGCCAGGCAATATGTCCTGGCTTTTTACAGAACAAACAATCATCACTTTCCTTTCCCCCCAAAGTTCCATTTTGGTAAACTGTGATTTCCCTCTTTCTGCAGAGGCAACAAGGGTTTTAGCTGCCCTGAAGGCATGTTTTTCCTCCTTGCCACTGCAGTCCCTGCTCTCTCACTTCCCTTCAGAGCAGGTCTGCTCCTAGCATAGCTCAGGGTCAAGAGGGCTAGCCTGGTAAGCAGCCCTCCCCAGCTCCCTCGCTGCTCCCAACCGAAGCTCCTCAGCTGGCTAGCAGAAGGGCTTAGAGGGCTAGCCTTGAAAGCAGTCCTCCCCAGCTCCCTTGCTGCTCCTGACTGAAGCTCCTCAGCTGGCTACCAGAAGGTATGGGAAAGGACTTGGCTTGCCCAAATTTAAAACTTGTCACCTTTTTTCTTTTCTGGGCCCCAGGCACTGAAGTTTCTTTCTGTGTCAGACTGCCAGCTCACTCTGTTGCTTAAAGTCACTGAGCAGCAGCTGTTGCAGGGAGCTCCTGCTAAGACTGCTTGATTTTCGGCCCCCCACTGAACCCCACCCCCCCTTTCGCTATTAAATACACCTCTGCCCCACCCTTCTCTCCTCCCAGCCTGAATACTAATTGTTAAAGGCTATCCTTCCTCTCCACCTCTCCCTCTAGCTGTTACTTTTCTGTCTCACTCCAAGCTCATAAAATGCAACTGTTCTCGTTCCCTCTTGCCTCCTGATTCTGTATTGTTAGACTCTGTTTAGAGTTTTCACCTAGAAATATAATGTCAAATAAATCTCCTCACTTGGTCAGAGCCCTGTCTTATTTTGCAACTATCTGTCCCTGTTCACTTTGGGTATTGTGCAGCTGTACTACATTACCTAAAGTGGCAGTCCCTATCTCAGTTCATCACACACCATGCAAGCCTACACTGCTCTCCCTAAGTTGCCCTCTTTTGGTGACAATTCTAATCTTTTAATTCACCCTAACTTCAAATGCTGCATTAGCTATTAGTGTACAGCCCCATCTGCTGAACACAACACTGTGTTTAAAAATTTACAGCCCACAGCTGTACTTAGATCCACAGACTATAGCTTCTGTGCTTACGCTGCCATCTAAACTACTATAAATCTGCACAATAAACTCCTACTGGGTATTGGTAGATCGTCCATAGTTCCTGTAATTGCATTGCCTCCTTATTGCTAAATACATATATATATATACACACATATACATATATATATATATATATATATATATATATATATATATATATATATATATATATATAATACACACACACACACACATATATATACATATATATATACATATACATATACATATACACACATACATATATATATATATATATATATACATATATATACACACATACACACACACACACACACACACACACACACACACACACACACACACATATATTTTTGTTTTATAAAATGGGTAAGGAAAATCAGTGAAAATCCAAAATCCTTATTGGCTGAAACATGTCACATGACCCATGCATTATTCCACAATGACTGCACGCCTCCCAGTATGACCACACACCTGAGCTACTTTCCAGCCCTCAAAACCTTCTCACCAGCAGTGTGATCACTCCACACCTGAAACAGATAGGCATCACACACACACACACACACACACACACACACACACACACCTGCTGCCACTGGCACACTCAAGCTGCCACCCACAGGCATTAGTAAATATACTAGTTCCACACTGTACCCACCGTTGTGCTTGATCCTGCCATTCATTTTTTTAAAAAAAAAAAAGCATGTAAAAATCTAATCCTGCCTGCCATTTCCACAGTCTCTTAGCACAAGCACTTTCACTTTTATACTGTAAAGTAGCATGACTGAACAGTCTTAATACCATTAAATAATATGATGGCAGATGTCCATAAACCTTCCTGTATACAAAAAGTAAGAGAACTTAGATTTTTTGAGCTTACTTCATTTCAGTAAAAGAAAGCTCCCACCATTTGCAGAGAGAGGGGAACGACCGTGCAGCACTTTCATTTTCATGGCCGAAATGTTCCGTGACCGAGTGGTCACAACCTGCTACAAGCTCAGAGTAAGCCCCTCTCTGCTTAAAAATGAACAAGTGTGTGTCCCTCATGTTATCTTTTCTTACATTTCAGTCTCAGAACGAAGCCTCCGACTCTAGGCAGAAGAGAGTGAGCACAGACCGAGTGACCAGGCAGATTTAGAAAACTAGACGGAACCCAGAGCGAGGGTTGCTGCATAGCAACCCTCGCTCTGGGTTCCATCCTACTGTAAAGCTGACGACTCACTTGGACTATGCTCACTCTCTTCTGCCAGTCCTGTGACTTCATTCTGTTACTTAAATGTAAGAAAAGATAACATAAGAACATTGTTCATTTTAAGCAGAAAGGAGCTTACTCTGAGCTTGTAGCAGGTTGTGATTTCTGCTTTAGACATCGCTCGTCATGGAACATTTTCGCCATGAAAGTGAAAGTGCTCCACGGTCGCTTCCTCTCCCTGCAAATGGAGGGAATTTCTTTTTACAGAAATGAAATAAGCTCAAAACAGCTAACTTCTCTTATTATTTTGTACACAGACACCCTTACCTTAAACCTCTGCCACCATATTATTTATCAACTGCTACATTTTGACAAGTAACGTGACCATGATCCCCAATCATGCTCCGTGTCCTCTCCCTACAAACAGCACTTTCTTTTACAGAAATAAAGTAAACTATTTATTTTTCCAACACAACCTTATCTTAAACCTCTGCCAGCATATTATTTAGCAGCCAGAGACAGGAACTACTTTTTCCACCCACACCCAAAAAAGCTTTGTGGCCATTTTATAAGATAGATAACCCACTCTAGGGTGTGCGGTCATGCTCTGATATACACACGCCTTGGATGGTTGAACGCACACCAAGGCGTGAGTAGATCAGAGCGTGACAGCACACCCTAGAGTGGGTTATCTATTATATATATTTCCACTCTCCAGCCCCCCCCACCATGGAATTCTCTACCCTTATATAATCCTTTCCACTAGATGTCTATTCCATCTCTCCCCCTGTCTCTCCTGGCTCAGTAGTTACTCATCCCAGGGTCCCCCTGTTCCCCTTACTCCTCTGACCCCTCTTATGCTCCTCTTCCAGTCATCCTCATCAGGATAGCCTTGGACAAAAATTAAAATATCCACTACACATACCCACACAAATTGGCAAATGGTGGCTAGGCAAATCCTATTAGTGTCACCCCTCACTCTGCTTCTGGTGTTCCTGAGCAGTCATGAAACTGCCACTAGATTTAGCTGTCACCAATATGGGAATGCGGACCCAAATGATTTCACCCACTGCAATAAGTTAATCCTGCCGGAGAGACGCATTGATGCTACCCCTACACTAGTCCCAGGACTCCTTATGTACTCTGCCACAGCATCTGTTGCCAAGCGGTGTCATCTATTTTTCTACAATGTCCCCTTCACATCCTGTAAGTTATGGTACCTAATACTCTTAGAGAGCATACTTTCTGGTGATATTGAGCCAAGCCAGGGTCCTATGACTAGTCAAGTGTCCACAAACTCGCTGGTTATGACATGAGGGGTCTGCGCATTGTCCACCTCAATGTCAGGAGTCTACTCCACAACTATGCAGAACTTGAAGCATGGGTGACAAACTACCACCCTGATGTTATCTGTGTATCAGAGAACTGGCTGAAGCACCCAATCCCAGACTTCTGCTGCCTAATACTGAACTACAACATCCTCAGATGTGACAGACCACCCCCAAAGCATGCTGGTGGTGTGGCAATCTACTTCAAAAATAACCTTAACCTATCCTTGGTAACTGACAAATGTAACTCTTTGTGCGAGTCTTTCCATGCTATACTCAGTCTAGGCACCAAGAAGATTCATATCATCTGTGCCTATAATCCCCCCAAATGTGGGCATTCTGGCCTAGTGGAATTGCTGGACCACACAGCCACTATTGCTGGGAAAAATGAACTTCTAATCCTCGGGTACATGAATGTTAATTGGTTGAGCAAGTCCAATGATACTCTGCAGTCCCTACTGCAGAGTTATAACCTGCATCAGGTCATTACCGACCCTACAAGAGTGTCAGCAAATGCTAGTTCCAACACCCTTATTGATTGGGTCCCAACAAATCATATGGACAGAGTTGTGGTGGCAGGAACTCTGCCTGATGCTATAAGTGATCATTCCCCTGTATTCTGTATATAGAGTCCCTCTGCAGTCTCCTTGTCTCATCCACGCTGCATATCCTAACTATGCCAACTTGAACCAGGCCCATTTTCTCTAGGATATCTCTCAGAGTGACTGGTCCCCTGTTTTCAGCTCCCTAAGTACGGAAGATCCTCTGCACTCTTTCCTGAATGAATTCATTTCACTTCAAGAAAAACACACTCCCCTCCTCACTTGCCATGTACGAGGTAAGCAAACCCATAAGGACCTCCTCGCATCCCTAAAGGATAGGTATAAATGCTGGAAAAAGCACAAAATAACTGGACTCTAAGTTGACTATCATGCCTTTAGGGAACTGCGTACAAAGTGCAAGAAACTAATTAGGCATGCAAAAAGCCAGTACTGTAAGGGCCTATTAGCAGACACAGCTGGTGACCCCAGGAAACTTTGGTCGCATATTAAATCTTTCCTTGGCTGTAAGCCAACCTACAGTGACAGCGACATGATACTGAAAAGTGTGCACTGTACGCACTCATACACAATTGCTAATGCGTTCAATGCTCACTTCTCAGATCTCTCCAATTATACCTCTGCTTTCCCACCTGTGGACTTAAAGCCTGAATCTCCCACCCCGCAGCATATACCAGAGAGGCCATCATTCTACTTTAAAGCTATCTCCAAAAAAGGATGTCATAAATCTTCTCAATACCATATCAGATAGTATTGCTGTTGGGTCCAACTACCTAGAACCAAAACTCTTAAAACTGGCTGTCCCCTTCATTGTGGAACCTCTAACCAGACTATTCAGTATGTCCCTTGGCGAGGGCACGGTGCATAATGTATGGAAACTGGCCAGAATTACACCAGTTTTTAAAAAGGGTGACAAGAAAGACATTGCGAATTATAGGTCAATAGCAATACTGTCAATCTTAAATAATGTACTCGAGAATCTCATCGCAGTGCAGGTGACGGAATACCTCACCAGATAGAACCTCCTCTCTATGAATCAGCATGGCTTCAGAAAAGGCCATCATACCCAGACTGCTTTACTACAGCTAACCATTGACACACTTCATGCCATGGATCAAAGCCTCCAAACCGGTGCAGTATTCACTTACCTAACAAAGGCTTTTAATCTAGTCGATCATACACTTCTACTAGCTAACTTCCTTTCCCTGGGTTTTTTGCCTACATCTGTAAGCTGGTTTCATGGCTATTTAGCCAAAAGGACACAAGTTGTTAAATTCAATTCAGCAACCTCAGACAAAACTATCATTGATGTTGGTGTACCATAGGGATCTATCATTGGACCTCTTCTCTTCTCAATCTATATCAATAATATAACACAAAACACCTCCTGTTCATCGTTGCTGTATGCCAATAACCTCATTCTGTATACCAGCTCAAATGATGTCCTGACTCTCAACCATAAGCTTTCCATCGATTTCCAAATATCCAGTCCTGTATCACCAGCAACAGGCTTGTTCTCAATATTGGGAAAACTTAGGTTACCTTTTTTGATCACCTGCCAAGCTAAAAAATAGTTGGGATCTTTTCAGAGTCTCCTGTGTTGATGGTACCCCTTTGGAGGTGGTAAACTCCTTTAAATACCTGGGTGTCCTACTTGATGAATCACTTAGTTCTGAGCCTCATATCACCACTACGTGTAAGGCGGTTAATGTTAAACTGGGGTTAGCCTACAAAATGGGAGTGCGCCTCCGAAAAGCACTAGCAAACAGGCAAGAAGGTGGGGTGGAGCAACAACGGGGAAACATCAAAACCACCATCACAGAGGCAACAAGCCTTTGTGTGAAGCAAATAAACAAATTAAAACAAAAGAAAAAAACACTACGGTTCTCAAAAGAATTGGCGGGGAATGTAAGGGAGAAAAAGATAACATTCAGGAAGTATAAGGAAACACAGAAGGAGCAGGACAGAGAACTGTACCAGTTAAAATGGAAGGAAGCGGGTAAGGCAGTCAGCATAGCAAAGGCCCAAACCAAGGAAAAGATAGCCAACTCAGTTAAGAAGGGGGATAAAACCTTTTATAGGTACATTAGGGAGCAAAGAAAGACTAAGGCAGGGATACTGAGGCTGAACAAACAGGAAGGTGGTTGGACAGAGAGCGACAGTGAAAAAGCAGGGATACTGAATGAATACTTCTGCTCAATATTCACAATGGAAAAGCAGGGAGAAATACCTAATCCAGTCAATAGAAGCACTCTGCATAGGGGGGTTGATATTAGTTCTTTCACAGAAGAAAGGGTTCTGAAAGAACTCTTAAAACTGAAGGTGGATAAAGCAATGGGGCCTGATGGGATTCACCCCAGCATTCTAAAAGAACAAAGGGAAGAACTAGTAACACCACTGACTACCCTTTTTAATAAATCATGGGAGGATGGTGTGGTACCCGAGGACTGGAGGAGGGTGGATGTGATTCCCCTTCACAAAAGTGGGAGCAAGACAGAGGCAGGAAACTACAGACCTGTCAGTTTGACCTCAGTGGTAGGGAAAATCATGGAATCACTTCTGAAGGAAAGAATTGTTGAGTACCTAGAGGCCAGGGGGGCACAGGACCCAAGGCAACGTGGGTTCAGAGCGGGAAGGTCATGTCAGACAAATCTAATTGATTTCTTTGACTGGGTGACCAAAGCAGTAGACCAGGGAGGGGCTGGGGACATGGCCTACCTAGACTTTAGCAAGGCATTTGACACAGTCCCGCACAAAAGATTAAAAAACAAATTAGCCAGTGTGGGAGTGGGTTCCAGGGTGGTAGACTGGGTAAAACACTGGTTGGACAACAGGACACAGTGGGTAATAGTAAATGGAGTACACAATGAAAAAAGGAGGGTTACTAGTGGGGTACTGCAGGGTTCAGTACTGGGGCCAGTCCTTTTTAATGTCTTTATAAGTGACATTGCAGAGGGACTGGAAGGGAAAGTATGTCTCTTTGCAGATGACACAAAGATCTGCAACAGGGTTGATACACAAGGTGGGGTGGAAAGGATGAAAAGGGACTTGGCAAGGTTGGAGGAATGGTCAAATGTATGGCAGCTTAGATTCAATGCAAAGATGTGCAAAGTAATGCACCTGGGAAACAAAAACCCAGGGGAAAAGTACACAATGGGGGGTGAGATACTGACAAGAAAAATGGAAAGGGACCTAGGGGTAGTCATATCAGATGACCTAAAGGTGGGCCAGCAATGTGAGAAGGCAGTAAGGAGGGCTGGGGATACTGGGTTGCATAGAGAGAGGCATCACCAGTAGAAAACAGGAAGTTGTTGGCCCTCTGTACAGACAGTTGGTAAGACCACATCTGGAGTACTGTGTACAGTTCTGGAGACCCCATCTCCACAAAGACATAGACAGGGTGGAGGCTGTCCAGAGGAGGGCAACCAAAATGATGCAGGGTCTGCATCAGAAGACATATGAAGAAAGGCTAAAGGAACTAAAGATGTATAGCCTCGAGGAAAGGAGGGAGACGGTGACATGATAGAAACTTTCAAATACTTCAAAGGAATCAACAAAGTCCAAGAGGGTAGCATCTTTCAGAAAAAGAGATGTGCAAAAACAAGGTGGTACAATTTGAAGATAGAAGGGGGACGGCTCAGAGGTAATGTGAGGAAGTATTTCTTCACAGAGAGGGTTGTGGATGCATGGAACAGCCTTCCAAAGATGTCAAAGAGTCAAAAACAGTGGGGGAATTCAAGAATGCATGGGACAGACATAAGGCAATTCTAGTGGGGGGTAGGAGGAAGTAGACTGTTGGTTAACTAGGCTCTGCAGCTTATCCGTTAGGTAGGGAAATGGGCAGACTAAGTGGGCCAAGCAGTCCTTATCTGCCATCAAATTCTATGTTTCCATGTTTCTAACCCCCTCTGCATGGTTGGCCGTTGCCAGAGGAATCCTACTTCCGTCACTCACTTACAGAGCCGTAGTCTACTGCAGCGCATTAAAGTCTTCCCTTCACAGATGGGATACAACTTACAATAATATATGTCGATATGCCTCTACATCCTCCAGGCTAAAACATCACTGCCTGCTATATGCAGACCTAAAATGGCCCTCTCCTATGGTCCACCAGCTCCTATCTCTTGGGAATCTTCTGGACCATATCATTAGGTCCAACATGCCTAGCTCCCTTGCCTCCGTGCTTACTCCTCAGTCTATCTCCTATGGCCTCCAATCTGCTAACTATTCCTTGCTCCACATCCCTAGATGCAAAACTACCAAAGGTAAATCAGGATTCTCAAATGTGGCCCCCAGTTATTGGAACTCACTGTCCCTTAATGTATGCATGGCCCCTAGCCATGCTACTTTTAAGAAAAGGCATCATTCTCTTCTCAATGTACATGCCCAGTGCACCTGTTTCAACCCACCCTAGGTCTTGGCTACTCTCGTTATGCTGCTACCCTTACTATGGAGCTATGAATTTCCGCTTGTATTCCTGCCACCCGCTATCTATCTGCCTCCCCCACCTCTTTCTACTATGCCTCCTCTCCCCATCCCTTATCTTCCTCCTCATCTCTCTCTTTATCCATCTCTCTCCTTGCTGTATCCTACAGTTTCATATTTCCATTTCCCTGCCTTCCTGCTCTTTGTTCCTTTGTATATTGTATGAATTTAGCTGGTTGTATGACATACTTGATCTAAACTTTATTCTTGGCACGTCTGTACTTTAAATTGTATTCTACCCTCACTGCAAACATGCACACTTACCATATGCTTGTATAATATTCTTACTGTGCTGTGAGACTGAAACTGTGAAAACTGTTATCCACTCCTCCTGAAATTCCTATGTTGTATATTTTTTAGACACTGTATCCTGCCTTGTACCTATGTACCTGTACCTCCCCATGTTGTGACCTCCTGGGTTGTGCCTGTAAATAGTCACTTCCAACTGTTAAACCTGTGCACTTACCATATGCATGTATAACATTCTTAATGTGCCATGGGACTGAAACTGTGAAAACTGTTATCCACTCGTCCTGAAATTCCTATGTTTATATATTTTTGACACTCTGTCTTGCTCTGTACCTGTGTACCTGTACCTCCCTATGTTGTGACCTCCTGGGTCTGCCTGAAAATAGTCACTTCTGTGTCTAGTGCACCTACCTGGTTACCAAAAACTAAATAAATAAATAGCAGTCAGAAAGCTCAGCAGCTTGTTTTGCCGTCTGAGGGTCCTGGTCCTCTAGCTAGGTTATCAGTTCTTCTGGACCTGCCCAAAATAACTTTTCCAATAATATGACTTCCTCAGTTGCTCCTACAGAGTTAGCTTTTACCCCTTCCCACCAACGTTTTAAAAACTGGCAGAGTTTTGGGGCGAGTTTCTCAAAGCTAATTTTGGGGCCCTTTCTGAGCTTCCCAAATTTCACTCTGTAAGCCTCAGGATTTAAATGATACTTTTTTAATAAAGCAATTTTGAGTTTATCATAGTCCTGGCTGTCAGCATTTTCCATTTGGCCCAGCACCACACGTCCCTTCCCAGTAAGCATCTGGGATAACTGAAAGCTCCAGGCCTCCTTGGGTATTTTTGCCTGAATGCAGACCTTTTCAAATTAATTCAAAAAAATCCATGTCCTCTCTTTCTTTAAATTCTGCAGTTAATTTAGAATTTAGCTTATACACCAGCCATGGAGTTTCATTTTCAGCCTCAACGCCTATCTTCTCTGGTGATTGTGGCTGAAGCCTTAGTTTCTCCAGCTCAAAGTCCTGTTGGTGTTGTTTGTCCTGCAGCTCTATTTCAAGCTACAGCTTTCTCTGCTCTAGCTCTCTTTCATACTGTTTTTCCTGCATGGCAAGCTGTTTTTCCTGCATGGCGAGCTGTTTTTCCTACATGGCAAGCTCCAATTTCTTCATCTCCAATAGAGACTTGACCCTCTCCAGCTCAAAATCTGTGATTTTCCCTTGATGCTGTGACTCCTGGTTCATTCTGGTCCCACTTGCCTCCATCCTGGATCTGGTAACTGCGGTTCCATCTGGCACCTCCATGTCCAAGATCTGATCCCCTGCAGTCACCGACTGTGATTCGAAGTCCCGGGCTGCAGCCTGGTCATCGACTGCCACGAACACTTCTAGAAAGTGCTTCTTAGTGTGCCCCTCATAAAGGATCCCTCTCTCCAGGCACAGCTGTTTCAGCAGTTCCACAGTGTAGTCATTGTAGCTGGAGGCCATCTCCCCTCCATACACTACCACTGGTCTAACTTAGCACAGCACCACAAAAAAAAAAAAAAAAAAAGGTAGGAAAACTATATTCTATAGCCAATTTTCTCCTATTTCAATTTCTGCTCTCTTTTGTATGTGGTTTGTTCAAACAGTTCACAATTCCATACGTTGGCACCAATCTGTCAAAGGTCCACTCCTGTGGGGCAGGGTTCCCTGGGCCTACAGTGAACTCCCTTGACTGCAGCCTGTGCGGCATGAGTCAGGAAAACCCCATCCTGTCCTTTCAGGGCATTCACTGGGTTTACAACTGAGCTTCCATCAGGAGGTCCCGGGGCTTCCTTCTCTCTCTGTGTGAAGGGTGAAAATACAGCCTTGAGTCTGTGTTCCTGGGAGATAACCCTTTTAGCCACTGTGCAGTGAAAAAGAAAAGCCACAGGCATTTATAGGCCTTTAGGGTGCCCTATAAACTCTATGACCCTGATATTCAGAGCTGCACCCAGCAATGGCGCATGTGGTGGTGCAGTGCAACTGTGTTGCACAGGTGAAACCCAAGAATATATTCAAAGGAGATGAGCAATGGCGCATCTCCTCTGAATATATCAGGTAATGCGCACTGCACAAATACCATGCACTGGCGCATCCAACCCAGACAGGGCTGAATACCAGGAATGGGAACTGTGCCAGCACAACAGAATTATGCTGTGTGCAACACCATGATATTCAGCTGGCAGTATGCAAATGGAGCCATAATGTATGCAAGGCACACATGTGGCCATTTGCATGTAATTATGGCTCCATTTTCATGAGTTGTGCAGGGCTGGTCAGTGGACTGCCCATGGCACCCTGCACAGCATGTGGTGCTACTGGAGGGTGTCTAATGGCACTCCTCACCCTGCCCATAGCTGCGATTGCCCCCTATAAAGTCACAGCAGCATGCCTTGGTAGTCTAGTGGTACCCCCCCTTCCCTTAGTCGTGATCACCCATACAATACCATTTAAAATATTCCTTGGTAGTCTAATGGTACCCACCCTCCCTGTAGCTGCGATCACCCATACAATACCATTTAAAATATTCCCTAGTAGTCTAATGGTACCCTCCTCCCTCCCTGTAGCACAATTGTCTAAAATATAAGTATGTCATATTCCTGGCAGTCCAGTGGTACCACCCACTCCTCCCGTTACCCTGATCACCGATCATACAGCATGGTTCTCTTCCTGGTGGTCCAGTGGCACCCCCACCCACACAGGACCCAGGCCCACCCAGCCCCCCTTTCAGAAGCGGGCAGCAGCACACCCATCCACATACCTCTGCGGCTACCCACCAACTGACAGCTACTGTATGGGCTGCAATCCCATTGGCCCACAGTGTGGACCAATGAGCTTACAGTGCATACTGTAATAGCCAATCACAAATATGTGTGAATGGCTATTACAGTAACCCATCTTAAATACCTTGTAGTGGAATCAACCTAGGAAATGAAATACAACACCTGTTCATGTAAGTCTAAAATATATACTGGTTATTTGGTCTGTCTGAGAGGCAGTACAACTGAATAGCTGAAAAGCAGGCATGCAGACCAGGAGATTCATGTGTAAATCCAGCTGAACTATGTTTTCAAAATGTGACCTTGAGCAAGCCTCATAAACCACCTGTACTTCAGTGTAACCATCTGTAGAACTGAATTTTATGAGGACCCACTGTACATGAGTGTTCACAATGCAACTGTGTCATTGTGTGGTAAATGAAGGTCCCCCCCCCCCGATGAAGGCTCTGTGTGAAGTGAAGTGCTGCGGGATATCAGACCAGCACTGTGCGCTACTCAATAACCTCTGTATTCATGGTGAGGACATTTGTTGTGGACTTAGCTGGAGATAGACCTGCACCACTGCTTGGGCTGTGTGTGTCTGTGTTGGTTCCTGTTCCCTGGTTGGCTGCAACTATGACCACAGGGCTCAGCATCACATGTTCACTATTTTTGTGAGACCCTATTATCCTGCCCTCCATCAGTAAATTCCCATGGCAGTAGATTTAGTTCAGACATCTGTCACTGGTAGTCTAGTAGCTCACCTCACTCCTGGTGCTAGTACCAGTCCAAAATGTCCCGTTCCTAAGACCATGGTCAGCAGGTACCTTTGGCTCATCTTCATGGCCAGATGCTCTCTGGATCATGCAAGTACGTTTCGGTTCTGTGGAAGTCACTGTATCAATACTGTACTCACACAAGTACAATTTCAACAAGGTGGCTACAAAATCAGATGTCACATGTATCAGTCAGATGGGGGCCTGCAGCAGAGGTGAGCGTATTTTACATGCCAACCACTGTTTCAGGACTGGAGTGAGTATTTTGTACTGGTTCTGACAGTAGGAGGGGAATGACCATAGACTACGAGGAAGAGCTCCTGTGCCCAGTATCAGGATTGTGTGCAGGAGGGGCAACAACACAACCACTAGGGATGAATGTCATACATAATACTACTGGCACGTAGATCAGACTATGGAGAGGTTAAACAGTGCACATGTGTTGTTTTTCTCAAGGAACTTCTCAGTGGGGGAAGGGGGGACCACTAGACTACCAGGGCTATACAGGGTTGTACATGTACAGGGATTGCAGCATCGGGAGGGGCGGGGGTCCCACTGGACTGCCAAGTATTTGATTTACTTATGTTTTAAGTGATCACGCTATGGGAAGGGAGGGAGGTAGCGCTAGACTACCAGGGATTATATCAAACGATATATTACGGGAGATCGTGTCTACGGGGTGGAAGGGGGGTACCACTAGACTACCAGGGCGGTATGTGGGTGCTTGTGGATGGTGTTCTGGGGGGGTGCCACCCATGGCTAGCAGCCGCTGTGTTGCACCCTGTATTACAGTGGCCCGCCTGTGGGTGGCTCCCATTTGAGCCTTTTTTTTCAGGCTCAACTTTGTGCCTCAGTATGCGGCACATCTCAGGGTTGTGCCAGCATATGTGCCACACATTCTTGGCTGAATATCAGGATGTGCCGCATGTGCATGGGCATGCCCCCTGGGGATGCGTCGCATACATTTTCTGTGCACCCCGGCAGATCGGGACTTGCGCTGCACAAGTCCCTCCTTTGACTATTGCCCCGAGGCACATTTTTGGGGTTGCGCTGGTGCACCTCAGTTATGCCAGGTGCAACCCCTTTGAATATCTGGCCATATATGTGTCTTTTCCAGGGAAATGCAGGGACTGGTTCAAACCCCACAGACCACTCCACGAGACCTTACATATCTCCTCCTACACTCACAGAGTCCATTCTCATGTTCTGTCCTGGTAGCATTTAGCCTTTAAAGAGCTGCTGATGTCTTAAAAAAAAAAAAAACTTTGAAAAACATAATGATTAGGTACAAATCAGCTTCCATTCCGTATATATTCTAAAGATTCTTCCTCCCCAGTATTTATTACTAAGGGCATTTGCATGAATGCATGATCTTTATCCCACAGAGTTTATCTGCCTCTGTAACTGACTCTCTACTTCAAGTCATAATCCTCTGTTGTGACATCACAGTCTGCTGCCATGGGAGTACCTGTGATGTCACAAGGAGTGCATTATGACCTCAGGTAGGTAGACAGCAACAGGAATAGATGAACTCTTCAGGAGCAAAGAGCCTGTTTTCATGCAAATGGCCTCAGTAATAAATAATGGGAAGGAGGAATACAGAACTAATGTGAAATACAAGCTGGACTGCATCTAAATATTATGTTTTGGTAAAGTCCTCCCAAAGGCGTCAGCAGCTCTTTAAGCGTAGGTCAGGCATGGTATTGTTTGAACAAAACCCTCCCAAGCTTAGACACACAACAGATGATTTCAGAGGTATTGTAAAATTATTTCAAAGACTTTACTAATATCTAGGGATGTAAGTTTGTCATGGCAGTCATACACATCATTGATTCCATGACATTTGATCTTTATTCAGGACTTCCATGATTTTCACTAGTGTCATCAGAATGTAGCAATGATGACAGTGCCACAACATTTATTACTGTTTACTAATGATTTCATGAACAAACAATGAGTCATTAAAACCTCATCTATGACAAACTTACATCCCTACTAATATCTATTAGAGACTATAATTTAATATACAAATAGCATTCAAGAATGGTTACGGGATATAAGAAATAAAAGTTGGACAATATACAAAAAACTTACACTTAACTTTCCTAAATCTAACATATAGTTTCTACCTTGTTCCAGTTGCAGTCGATGTAGTTAAGAGTCCAATAAAATTGTCCTGGTTACCTGTCTTGTGTTGGAATTCAAAACTGGGGGTCCCATTTGATCAGTTTCTCTTCCCAAACAGAACCGAATTCAGTCAGCCTTTCTCTGGCTTTACAAAAGCACGTTTAAAAGTGGTGCCTCTGGATTGCCTTACTGTGATTGGCTGGCCTTTGTCACATGGCTGCAAAGAACAAACTGGCTCTGTATGTTTTAATTAAAAATTCAGCTGTTGGAAGTTGTCCCCCATTAGGAGAAAAACAGTTTTACTCACAGTTTGCTTTGGAGACACTATGGCACCAACCCCTGTTGAGCTAGCTGGGCTAAAGCCTTTGTCCTGTTTCTTTTCTCCCAAAACTATTCAGACTTAAATGGTTCTGCTTTTTAGCTTCTAATGCCCTCCCACTAACTGAAACTGCTTCATCCAGGCACAGTTTTCTGATAAAAAAAGGACCAGTTAAAACTAGCAGAATAGACCCAAGAATTATTCCATGCCAACAGAAGTTTACAGAACCACCCCCCCAAAACAAAAAAAAACAGAGGCTTGACCAACTCCATACAATAAAGGGAATATTAACTATAAAAACAACAGAACTATGACATGGCACTGTACTGCTACACAAAGCTCATTCCCGAACCCGGGTCATTGGAGTGTCAAGCGGTAGTGCTACCACTGCACCAACGAACCTGCATGTATTGCATTCTAACATTTGAAAATGCCAGCAGAAGCAGGCCTTATGGTCTATTGAGTCTGCTGTAACATGCTGCTAGCCCCTCAACTTGCTGCTGCCCCACTCTCCCCACCCCTCTTCATCATACCCCCCTCTCACCCTGTCTGAACCCCTCTTAAAGCCATCCACCTTTCTACAGAATATCACTTCCTCGGGCAGAGTATTCCACCTGTCCACCACCCTTTCAGTGAAAAAGTGTCTCCTGATTTCTCTCCGGAATCTTCCACTCCCTCCAGTCTCAGCTAATGCCCTCTGATATCCCTCCTCCTTCTAAGCTGGAACATCCCTTCTGAATTAGCCTTATTTATCCCCTTAAGATATTTAAAGGTTTCAATCACCCCTGTCCCTCCTCTCCTCCATGGCGTACATGTTCAGCTCACCCAATCTATCCTCGTAGGACTTTTCCCTCCAATCCCTGGATCATCTTTGTTGCCCTACGTTGCACCCCCTCCAACAATTTGATGTCCTTCTTCAGGAATGGACACCAGTACTGCACGCAGTACTCCAGGTGAGGCCTGACCAGAGAGACCTGTACAGGGGAAGGATTACCTCCCTATTTCAGGAGGAGATTCCCCTCACTATACACCCTAGCATCCTGTTGGCTTTTGTTGCTGCCTTCCTGCACTGAGCAGAGCATGTATTGCATATTTATTCTGTAGCATTGCTCTTCTTTATATCTCTGAGTCCCCATTGAAAATGGGTACCTAATGCATTGGAGCCTTCCAGGTTAACAAATTACAAATTAAAAAAATGTCTCTTTTGTTTTGTTTCTATTTTCTTACTTCACCTCATCTGTGAGCTTCTTGTACCTGCACACTGACAATTTGAAATAAAGAAGCTTGGGAGGGATCGTGCACAGAGAAAGAGTGAAGCAGCACACCCCTGCTCATAAAACCATGTAAATACAGATATTAGATAGTGTCTATACCTGGCTTATAAGGTGACACCTTGTCACAGGTGGTCAGGAAAGTCCCACTTCTGTTGACCTTTGAAAACTAAGAACTCCTTTCTAAATTATGCTAGGAAAAAAATGCAATTAAAAGAAAATAGAAAAAAAAAACTGTTACAAATACACAGGCCACTTTGGGCTAAGTTGGGGGTGGGTTCGGGGGAGAACAAAGAATTTGGTTTGTTGATTGCTATTCGGAGCACACCAGAAGTACCCCTGCAAAGAAATCACACCTGATCAGTCATTACAAAACATTTTCTGTATCAGAGAAAGCCCTTTTAGACATATGAAAGCATATATTTTAGGCCTAGCCAGTCTGCCCCTTAAATGGGAGCAGTTTCTTGGATTGTTTTGTATCAAACCTCTGACCCCCTGTTTGTAATGCCAAGACAAATCCAGTACACCAGTAAAACCACTGTTAGAATGACTTCCTCAGAGTCACACAGTATGTGAATGGAGGTTGGTGGAATCAAACCCAGGTTTGTTGGATATACTAGGCTTATTCACAGCTCATTGCTCTAACCACTAGACTATACTGCCAGCCCCAGCTGTGAGTCAGGTTTCTACTGCTTCACTTAAAGTGGAGTCCCAGTTCACTCACAGCAATTTGTTAGGAAACATTGGGGCTTCATGAAGCCATTAAGCCAGGATGACTACTCAGTTTGGCATGCAAAACCTAAACCCTGTATACATGGTTAGAGTACTGTATGCTCATACAGTAGTAGAACTCAGAATACTTGTGAGCGCTCTTGTAGTAATGTTTTTCTGTAGGGCATTTCCCTCCACAAGACTGGAGGAAATCTAGCTGAAATAAAATTAAAGCATGACAATGACATCACAGTTTCCTGCAAGGCTGTAGAAATCCCCTTCTGGAGAGAGGGCTCAAGAACGTGAGCAGCTCTGTACAATATGTCTTAACATAGCATGGTGTCCCCTGGAAAACAATATGACGTACTGTACTTCAAGGGACTCTACAGCTGTGAGCAATTACAAAATGCAGTCTATATGTATGCTGCAAAGTTCATGTTATACCATTTATTAAAGTATTATTGTGCTCAGGAATCATGCCAAATAACGTTTTTGGCCTCTCTAGTTCATTTTGAGGTTAATTTGAGTCTTGTAATTGTCCAGTACTTTGGTAGAAATGAATATTTCTTTGGCAGAAAATCCTACATTTGGAAAAATAAAGAAAGCATCCATCGAATTTGTTCCACCACAAACTCAGTGTGCCTCACTAGTTAAACTTTTTCTCTCCAGGTACTTCACTAGCCTTAATTTAATGAATCTTCACTTGCCCAGTGGTGCAGAGGGCTGAGGTGCCTAGTACCTTAGCACCTTACCTTTTCCATGCAGGTGACCCAGGTTTGGGAATAAGCTCTGGCTGCTGGGCTGTCGGTTGGGGGTGGGGTGGGCTGGGAGTATGATCGAGTGGCCGTCAGGCAGCTCTCCTCTCCCAGACTGGGGAGGTTGGTCTTCCCTGCACTTGGCTGCTACTGAGTGGAGGCTTGGTAGTAGTGTCATGTAAATGGAGGACCCGGGACTAGGCCTGCTGGGTGGAGCAGGGTCCTTGGCTCTGGCATGCCTGTGTGCCTCCGTGCGTGACTGTGTTGCTGAGGCCATGGGGAGCAAAAGGGGAAACCTCCATGTCCCCCTGTTGCCGTATATGATGGCCTCCTGGACTCTTGGTTCCTGCACTGTGTGGATCCCGGCTGGTCTGACAGCCGGAGGAGTGGCAGTTGGGACTGGGGGCTCCTAAGAAAGGAGAAGGTGGTGTCAGATGACAAAATGATAGATGAAAAAATATGAATAAATCTTCCATCATAAACATTTCATATCCCATGTGGCATGGCAGCATATAAAAATGTCTCTTTATTTTCACACTCACAGAGGCCACGTTTAATATTGTAAGACGAGTCTCAAAAGCATTTTTTAGGGTGGGAGGACTGTAAACTGAAGGTGAGTAGTTTTGTTACCCAAAGGATGTAAGTTGAGACCCTCTTACAATTGGATATGTTGCAAAGTTTTACTTCACTCTGAAGTTCCAGAGAGGTTGCAAAATTCACCTTCATGAATAACTTTGTGAACTGTCCACTTTGTCATTTTGCATTCAGATTTCCTGAGGAAATGGCACTTTTTCAGGTGAAGTTAGGCAAAGTAATGGTGAAGATGTGACTTTGCCAGGGAATTTGCATGCCTTCCCCTGAAAGAAGTGCCTCTTCACTTGCCAAAAACATTACTTAGCTGGCACTTAGTGAATTTGGTAAACTTTATTGAATTAATTTGCAAAGCAAAGTTTACTAAGTTTGCACATCTCTACCTACAACAGTAAGACTGACCTTGAGGGCTGTATTGCTGTATTTTTGATCAAGTCTGATCCATAATATATTAAAAATTGTAAAAAAAAGGCTTCAAAACATGGACATTTTCAGGGCACTAATGCATGCAATACTCCTTACAGAATAAGAGTGCTATGTGCGCAGGAGAACGGAGTGGTGCAAATATTGAAGAGCACCCCTTCAATCTATAATCAGAAGACAAACAAAATTCTTGCCCCATCTTAGCTGGTACTTTCAATCAAGAGCTAGAATTCAGTGCGTCAAAGCAGTCTAAGCTTATTCAGGTCTTTGAGCGCATATGCATTTGCCCTTTGAATACTTGGCATGCCTACTGGTAAAGTATAAATACAGTACAGCAAGAAAAAAATAAACTGCCTTTTTGTGACTGCTCTTCTTCTAGTACTTTTTGCCTCTGGGTCCTCAGTTTGCAAGCTGGCAACAACCCTTCAGCATGATATTGACAACATCCAGTACTGATGCCACTCAAACCAACTCTTGTTTAGTGCCAAAAATGGTCTCTTTGACTTTTGGCAGCAAACAGTGACTTGCCAGGCTGCCTTCAACCCCTTTGTCTCACATCTCTGGGTGGTAAAGTCCATGGAGAGGTCTCATACTTTTGGCAGAATTGAAGCCTTGATTTTGTCACCCACATTGATACCATCTACAAAAAGCTCATTCTCACGCTTAGCACCTTGTACCCCAATAGGTCCTGCCTTCCACTCCTGGTCCACTGAGAGACTGTCCTCAATGTGATCTTCCCAGTGATTGACTAAGCAGATGTGGTATATAGAGCTGCCTCCAAAACTACCTTGGCTAGTTTGGATCTCCTCTTTCATTCTTTCTATCACTTCACCTTAAACTGTTCCTGTCACACTCATCACTGCTCCCTCGAGTCACGGCACCTCTTCCACTATGACACCTTTCTCTCTAAATTCTGCTTCAGGTCCCTTCCCTGTGACCTTACTTTCTGCTTGAGTCCTCCCTCCCTCCCCCACTCATACTTCCTCCACTTCTGACTCTCTTCATCCCTTTATCCTCCTCTTCCTCCTGATTTGACACCACCAGAAGTCCACAAGGTATAGTTGAATAAAGTCACAAGAGTCAGTCACTTTCTACTCCTACTCCTCCTTGGCAATACCAGAAGTCAGCAAGTCACAGCTGATGAAAATTACAAGAGTCAGTCACTTTTACCACCTTCTCCTCCTCCTCCTTGGCACCACCAGAAGTCTCCAAAGCACAGCTGAATAAAGTCTCAAGGGGCATTCATTTTATCCTATTTCTCCTTGGCACGAGCAGATATCTGCAAAACATAGTTGACAAAAGTCACAAGAGTCAGTCACTTTCTCCACCTCCTTCTCCTCCTTGACACCAATAGGTGTCTACAAGGCTCAGTTGAATAAAGTCACAAAAGATCCTGACTTGAACTCCTCCTTGACATGACTGGAAGTTGATAATATACTATTGACTAAAGTAACAAGTCAGTAATTTTCTACTTCTCCTCTTCTTTGGCACCACTAGAAGACTGCAAGGAACAGTTGAATAAAGTCACAATATGCACTCACTTTCTCCTCCTTCTCCTTCTCTTTGGCATCACCAAAGGTCTACGAGGTACAGTTGAATAAAGTCACAAGAGTTAGTCACTTTCTCCTCCTACTCCTCCTTGGCACCACCATAAGTCTGCCAGGTACAGCTGAATAAAGACGTAAGAGACAATCACTTTATCATCCTCCTTGGCACTACAAGAAGTCTACAAATGGGCCCCATTTTCAAAAGTTTAGCACAGCAGAAGCCGGGAATAGCTCCAGCTGTAGGGGGTGTGCCCATGTTCAAAGGGCACATATGCGGGATGCACCCCCGACACTGCCGTTATGCACAATATTGTGCTGCACCTATGCAAATGAGGGTTCTCTCAGGCATACACAGTGCAGTACAATATTGAAAGTTTTCAGAAGCACTAAATGGCCACCAGCAGTGGTGCAGTTTAACGCTTCTGAAACCCAGCCCTTAACAGTGCGCAAACCCATCTGCATGGTGCCAAGGGCTGGGTACCCTAGTGGTCCCGCCCTAGTCCTGGTCCTTTCCCCACTAATATGTCTATAAGACCTGGTGGTCTAGTGGTCTCTCTCTAGCCTCAATCCCTTCCCTGGTATGAACTGTAGAAAACCTGGTGATCTAGTGGTCCCATCCTAGCCCCAATCCCTTCCCTGGTAATATCTGTATAAGATCTAGTGGTCTCTCCTTAACCTCGATCCCTTCACCAGTATTTCGTATAATCCCTGGTGGTCCAGTGGTCTCTCCCGGAGTCTCCGATCATCATTCCGACTCAAATAAATAAAGTCCCTGGTAGTCTAGTGCCCCCCCCACCCTGGCAGGTAGTGATCCACCTCCCTGCTCCTCCCCCACCGGACCCATGCCAGCAACTGGCACAACCGTCCTTACACCACCATGGCAGTCACTGACTGAACTGTCAGTGAGCATGTACAGTACATAGTATGCACTTATTGGTTAATCGGTCAATGAATGTGCACATACTATGTACTGTATACATTCATAAACAGTTCAGTCAATGGCTGGCCATGGTGGTGTGAGGAGGGCTGTGTCAATCACCGGCACAGTTCAGGTTGGGGGGAGCTGGGTGGTGGATCACTGCCTGCAGGTGTGGTTGGGCATTAGACTACCAGGGACTTTATTTCTTTAGCTCAGGATGGTGATCAGGGCCTGGGAAGGGACCACTGGACCACCAGGTCTTATACAGCTATTCCTGGGGAAGGTATCGGGGCTAGGGAGGAACCACTAGACCACCAGGTTTTCTACAGTACATACCAGGGAAGGTATTGGGACTAGGGAGGGACCACTAGACCACCAGGTTTTCTACAGTATATACCAGGGAAGGGATTGGGGCTAGGAGGGACCACTAGACCATAGGTTTTCTACAGAACATACTGGGGAAGGGATTGGGGCTAGGGAGGGACCACTAGGCCACCAGGTTTTCTACAGAACATACAGGGGAGGTATACCATTAATACAGTTCAGGAACAAGGGCATCATAATGTGGGTGCTGTAATATGAGTGCACTGAATGTGGTCTTCGAGGACTTGTGGGCGACCTGTTGGCAGGGCATCACTCTGTCTCCTGCTTCCTGATATGCCCCACTGGGGAATTGGTTATATTAACTTTGGGGTGTGTGGAGGCAAAGCCCCCCACAACAGTATGGCATGGAATTCTGTATGGTGTTGTACTTTACGGGGTCAGCTTTCTGGCAGCATTGGGCAATATCACCCTTTTTCCTATCGCCTTTTTGATGGGCGGTATTTTGGTTGCACCCTTTTCACCCACCATCTTTCTGTTTTCACCCACATGTGGTAGAACCTACCAGGGATGGGATTGGGGCTGCTTGGGGACCTGGCCCTGTGCACTTGGGCTGGGCACTTATATGCAGATGAGCTCACAATGGGCATGCAGAGGGCCCCTTAGCACCGTGCATGACCAATGGCCTAATCTGCATATTTGAGTTGAATATCGCCCATGGGAGCCATGGCACTCACAGGTGTGTGCTGCCCTTTACCCCATGGCGATCTTCAGTCCGGCCCTCTGGTAGTGCTATGCCAAAGGTGGCAACTGCTTGCTGTGGGTCACGCTACCACGGTCCAATATTCAAACAGATAGTGTGGTCAGGTTGTATAGCACTATCTGTCTGAATATGGCACCAGAACTGGCCTGCCCTATTTTTTTCACACTGCACACATTTTTGCGCTTGCAGCCATCCGACTCTGAATATGGGGCCTATGGTTAACTAAAGCCACAATAGTCAGCCACTTTCTCCTTCTCCTCAGCACTGCCAGAGGTTTACAAGATACTGTTGACTAAATTAGGGACAGTCAGTCATGATCTGCTTTACCTCCTCCTATGCATCACCAGAATTCTGAATGGCACTGTTGATTAAAGTCACATGAGCCAGTCACTGTCTCCTCCTACTTGTTAGCAGCACCAGAAGTCTGCAAGACACAGTTAAATAATTAAATTTTATTTATTTATTTTAATATATTCAGAGAGTACTTTTTAGCACAGATACTTGTTTACAAGGGTTCCATGTCAAAGCATAGTTTATTTATTTATTTATTTATTTGTGAAATCAGTTTACAACCTTTGAGCCAGAGGCTCATTTCCAAAGGTACCTCGTCACATTAAAGACATACATAGAGATTTAGGTTACATAGCACAGGTTTGCTAAAAATAGGCATTCATCAGAGGCGCCACATCACACTGAGGTCAGACAAAATACATTTAGGTTACAGGGTACAAGTAATTGAGAACAGGTGTTACACAAGTTGGTATCAAAAATTGAGCAATCTAATAGGCATACCATAAAACAGCTGGCACTGGCCAGGTTAGACATAGGTACGGTGTACCCGGGAAGAGGTGGTGGGGAGGGCTAGGTGTAGAGCCACCTGGTGGGCATTGCCATGAGAAGTCGAGGTGGAGGCTGCCTTCAGAGACAGGAGCAGCTACGAGTGTTGATGAGTTGGTTTTGAAGGGTGGTTTTGAACTTGGAGATGGTGGTGGCATTGGTGGTGGGGGCAAGGAGAGAGTTAAACCAGGATGGGGCTCTGTAGCAGAAGGACCTCTGGCCATGGCTGGTTCTTGATCTGGGGACCATTAGAGTGGTCTTGTTGGATGACCGTGTTGCAATAGTGGGTGGGATCCAGTGGATGGATGCCGTCACCCCAGGAGGGGAGAGCCCGAGTAGGGTTTTTTTTTTGTGAGGAGGCAGGTTTGATATCGGAGCCATTCATCCAGGGTAAGGAGTTTAGCCTCATCATACAGCTGACAGGTGTGTGTGAGCCTGGGGGCACCAGTAATCAATCTGCAGGCTTTATTCAGGGCTAAGTGAATTTTTTTGAGTGCAGTTGTGTCGGCAGCACCATAGACTGGTAGACCATAGTCTACAAGGGACAATACGGAAGATGTAACAGTGAGCCGGAGCGCAATTGGGGGAAGGCAGGTTCTATGGCGGAAGAGGATGCCAAGCAGTACTTAATTTGTGCCGGTGCTAGCCGGGGCTCAGCCCCGGCACCTCTTTTCATTCCGGGGCTGAGCCCCGGCAAGCGGCACCTTGCTATCAGAAACGTGTGCTAACACAGCCACATTACGCAGCTGGCAGCTACCGTATATTCAACAGGCAACCCCAAGGAAGAGATTAGTGGCCATCTTTAATGTTGTGAGGCATTAATTACAAAATTAGCCATAGAAGCTGTTTCAAAACCATCTAAGCAAATACACTGAGGTAAATCGCTAAGGATGTCAGAAATACATTTCAACATTTAAAAAAAAATATTTATTTTTTTCGCTGCTTAATAGTGCTGCTTTAAACGAAAATACATTAAGGAAACTGCATATTCCCTTTATACAAGTGTTACATCCAAAAAAAAAAAAAAAACTCAACTCTACATTGCAGACTGCTCTTGTAATGCATCGATTTATGTTTCAAATTAAAAGCAGGCCTTACGACCCGCCTCTGTGACACAGGCTGAAACAAGCACGGTACTATACTGATATATTTATTTTATGTTTTTAATGATGGGTATCGCAGGGGGGAGCACTTCAGAATCCTGTATCTTGGTCCAGGAAAGACAAAAGGAAAGAAGAATGGGCGAGTGAAAATGTTCAGTAGTGGATTTCCCGTTGTCCTAACTCCCACATTCAGTCACTTCACTACCTGTCTAGTATTGCTTGTGAAGTGCTTTGGGATGCACTGGTAGGAAAAGCGTTATATAAATGCTGATTTTTCTTCTAGTAATAAATACTGCTGCTTTAAACACCTCGATGGCCCAGTAAAAGTTTTGTGAGGCTACTGAGCTTTGAGTGCACGATAGCTAATTGTTCAGCTATGATGATAATTTTCATTGTTAGTGTTGGATTATAATTGCATATTCTATGAATTCCTCTTGCCAGTGACTGACTGCACTTAAGGGAATTCTGTCAAAAAGGACTAGTAGTAAGTGACTGCAGGAAAGCAGGTACAAGCAATGCAATACTACTCCAGCAAACTAATGGCTTGTGTTTAATATACTCAGAAGACACACGGTCCCTGCACTGATTTTATTGTCCTCATTACTATACACATTCCTGCAACCTGATTAATAATATAACTTGCTGAAAGTTGAAGTTTGCAAAACCCCGGTACTGATGAATGGATCTGTAGTGAGAGAAAAGCTGCAGTTCACGAAGGTGATTTGCAGGGTCTTCAGCTCTATGGGAACAGCTTCCCTGTGGTGTGGATGGTTCCATTCCCTGTAGAATACAACACGAATTAATCCCTGGAGAACGGGAGCCCCTGCACTGAATTACTGATCACTTGTCAGAAGCCTCTTTCTCTCGCTAATATTGAGGTGGATGTTTGCGTACCACTTTTTTTGTTTAGTTCAGCACCATATTCTATATGACTGAGGTTCGGACACTGTAAGCCACTTGAAAGACAAGTGGAACGAAACCGTCGATAAGATCTTACGTTGTTTAAAAATCGCTACTGCCCTAGTAGTGCTGCTGGGTATCTGAAATATCCAGCTCTCCCTGTAATTCAATTAGTCACAGGCATGAGGGTGGGGTCTGAATTCCTTCGTCCCTAACTGACTGATTCCCTCCCAACTCTGTGTGCCTCCTCCTCCTCCTCCTCCTCCAGCACCGCAGGAACCAGCAGCAGCACAGGATCGCTCCAGCCGCCGGGCTCCACACCAGCGCTGCCGCTCCCGCTCCTCACACAGGTTGCACAGGGATGATGAGGAGCTGTATATTAAACAAAGATTTAATTTTCAGCCCAACACTGAGCAGAGAAGAGCGCTAGCTAGCCAGTGAGCCTACTTACAGTTCGAGTTGCCGGGCGGCTTGCCAAGTTGCCGCGCAGTCGCAGACCATCACCGGCTCGGCTGGCTCGTCCTCGCTACTTGTGGGGCGGGCGTGGCGGCAGCAGACGCTTCAGGCATCACCTGATCAACTGTTCTGTGGTCAGGTGGTGCAATGATCTGTGTCACAGCGTAAATGGTAGTGGGATGGACGGGCCGGGGGGAGGAGTCATGACATTGGCGCCTTGCCGCCGGCCGTCGTTTTAGTCCAGTCGTGTTGTTGGACTGTTCTGTCTGTGTTGGTGACTTCACTTGTACATATTCTCGCAGAGCACTGCAGAAACAAATGTTCTTTTGGGCGAGTGGGGCGACACAGGGCGGATTCGTGAAGTGAGGGATAGTGGTTTTACCCGTTTTGCTGCTAAAGGTGAATTCATGGGGTGGGGTGGCTGATGGCTCAGGGCTGGGAATAGAAAACGAGTGGGCGAAAGGAGAGGAGGAGGTTCAAGTTGGAACATACCTCTCAACCTCCTGCCTCATAAATCAGGGACAAAGCTTAAAAAATCAGGGCAAAGGACTAAAATCAGGACACTTCTTCAAAATTGGAGATATTCACTCAGGAGCTGGAAGAATAAAGGGCTTAGTGTAAAATGCATTGTCTAAGGAAGAACAAGTCTGTAACTTTAATGTCTGACATTATTTTGTGCTTATAATTATAACCCTGTTGTTTGTCACAGAAACACAATTTTTAGGAAGGACAGAGTAAAATCTGAGGCAAAATCAGGGACGTCCCTGAAAATCAGGGACAGTTGAGAGGTATGAGTTGGAACTTAGTTGGAAGCCAGGCTGCTGAACTTGGGATTCAAGGAGAAGTCTTGCTACCTACCTAATAAAAGAAATAAATAAGTAGTAAACCACAAAAAAAAAGAAAAAACAGTAAGTGAAGAAGCAGACAGACTGCATTAAAGCTGATAGGTTCAGTCTGTCTGTCTGGATTTGACTACTATTATTTTACTTAAAGGTTTTCCTAGTTCTCCAGCTGAAGTAAAATAACTCCTTCCGGCCTTCCTGACTTCTTGATGAAAAACATTTTTTGTCACCTGGACGGAGTCGGAGTCAGGGGATATTAGAGACTCTCACTCACCTTATTAAGCTTAAACAACAATTTCAAGCAAGCCAGAGACTAGAAGCAGAGCAAAATACAGGCAGAGGAGCACTTGTGCGGACTGCAAGCTGGGTTTAATTCTCACAAGTTCCACTTACATATAGCACATTACTGTGTGCGACAGACAGTAACTGTCTTTGTCTCTTTCAAGGGGCTGGGGCTTGAATAAAAAAGTCTAATACAGGCAGAGGAGCACGTGTGCGGACTGCGAGCTGGGTTTAATTCTCACAAGTTAGTTCCACTTACATATAGCACATTACTGTGCGTGACACGGTGACAGTAACTGTCTTTGTCTCTTTCAAGGGGCTGGGGCTTGAATAAAAAAAAGCTAAGTGAGATAGACAGAGGAGCAGGTTACATCTCTATTCATTTTGGAGACAGGCAGACAGCTGATACATAAATCCCAAAAATGTCTCATGGTCAAAAGAAAATATGGTCGTATTTTTTTAAGCCAGGAGGTAGTATGAATGAGGGTGAGCCAGTGACTAAGAGGAAGAAAAAGAGAGTGATAAAACTACAGAAATGAATCTGAAGCTGTATCAGGTGCCACTGTTACATGTGTCAGCAGTGCTACAAAAGAAAAGCAAGTTCATGATTTTGAAGGGAATAGTGTTGTCGAAAACAGTTGTGCCAATAGTGACTCTGAATCACAGAGCTCTGGTACTGAAGATGAATTACCTGAACAAGTTGTGGCTCACAGCAACATTTACTTCCTGCCGGATGGACGGTGAACAAAACATTTTTTCAGAGCAAATACCGTGGTTAGTCATCAATGGATCAAATCTCGGTTGCAGTGTGTCAGCAAGTCAGTAACTTGGGTCCTGAAAATCTGCTGGAATGAAGCTGGCTAAAGAATGGATCGAAACCTGTGTTACTTCATACGGTACCAATAAAGCAAAGCAACAGAAATCACTACGAAAAGATAGGAGAACATGCACAAACTAAGTCACATGTCGCGCTTGTCGATTCTTGAGCAGTCAAAAAGACACATTGCTGCAATTAGCTGCAAATGCACAGTCTGCCCAAATTGCAACTACTGCCAGAATCTTCAGAACTGCTTATAAAGAAGCAAAGCGTGAATCCGTCATTATATGGTTTTGAAGTAGAAATAGACTGTCAGCAGTTGAATGGACTAGACATGGGTAGGATTTTGCATTCCAATGTGGCATGTTCTAACATTCAACATCACATTTCGTCTGAGATGAAGAAAAAGTTGTTTGCCCAAATCACAGCGATTGCTCCTAAAGTGAGTCTTTTACTTGATGAAGCTACTGCTTTAAACAAGAAGAGCGCTTTAATTGTGTACATGCGACTGATGTTACCTGGCATGGAGTCTCCTGCTAATTTATTTGTGGACCTTGTGGAGCTGCAGGATCTGACTGCCGAGGAATAGTGAACAGTTTATTGTCTGCGTTGAAAAAATTAACATAAATGAAAACTTTCTTGCCAAGTGCCTGGTAGCAGTTGCTTTATGGAGCTTCAGTGATGTTTGGATGCAATACAGGTGTCGTGGAAGCGTTGCAAGACATGTTTCCAAATATCATAGCATGGCACTGCTCTGCTCATCGCCTAGAGCTTGCAGTCAATGATGTCATGAAAGATGTTGGAGCTACTAATCACTTTAAAAGTTTGTTAGAAGCTATATTCTCTTTATAACACATCTGGAAAAATAGGTTAGAGCTGAAGGAATGCGCTGAAGCACTTGACATTCAGCTTTGCAAGATAGGTAGAGTGTTAGACACCCGGTGGGTTGCGTCAAGCTTTAGAACAGTAGAGGCTGTTAGGAATGCTTACCCTGCTCTCTATAAGCACTTCACATCTGCGGCTAATGACATTTCTCGTGACAGCACAACACGCAAAACCTACTCTGGTCTAAGCAAATGGTTGTCATCTATTCAGTTTGTCAGCAACCTTGGAATTATGTATGATGCCCTACAGGAGTTGTCAGAGTTATCTCTTGAATTGCAACATCGCGATTGTACAATTGTTGATGCACACCGAGCTATCTGCCGCCAAATAGCGGTATTCGACGCAATGGTAGAAAAACAAGGCAAATTTTTGTCACAGTGTGAGAAAGCCATAGAAGAAAGGATGTTTCAGGGTGTCCTATTGCATGAAGGAAATGTTTGTGACAAGAAGATTCACCCAGGACAGTTTTTCAAGAGTTTAGCAGACAACTTACGAAAACGTGATGCTGTCTACAGGAGGCACAACTGGTGACAAGACTGGATATGAGAATCTGATCACCGAAATGAAAGTGCTATATAAGCAGTACTGGCCTGATGAGCTACCTACACTGTATGGAGAAAGTGAGATTGAATCTCTTTGCAGAAGATTTGATATTGGTACTACTCGTGAAACCATTCGGGCATACAGGGTGTACAAGGAGTCAGGTGGTAAAGAAATTCAGGAGCAGTATAAGTACCTCTTGACAGCCGTGAGCACTATTGCTATCTCCAGTGCCGAGTGTGAGCGAGGCTTTTCCCAAATGAACCTCATATGCACATCAACACGAGCATCAATGCTTATTGAAACTATTTCATCATTACTATTCCTGAATCTAGTCGGCCCACCATTAAAGAAATTCAATCCCATCCCTTATGTTCGCTCATGGCTTGCCAAAGGGCACAGATCAGCTAATGATACACAAAGTAAGGAAAGAAAACATGAGGATAGCCAGAGAAATATGGAAATTCTATGGTCTTTTCTCGATATGTAGAGAACAAACCAAACCAAACTCAGAATTTCTTTCTGCAACCTACAAAACTGGTGTAGCAACATGGATGGTTACTTAATGGTATTTGTAGCTTAATACAGAAACTGTTTTTTGGCTAGCAGGCAGCAGCTGAAACAGTGCGTTATATACTCTTTTCTTTGTGCTACACTTCCACCATGCATTACCACACACACATCAAATTACTGTAGTATTTTGTGCAAGCATCCATCATAAAGTAATGGTGGCCTAGCTACCACCACCATCCATTACATCATGATGGATACTTGCACAAAATATTATAGTAACTTTTGTTAAGGAACATTAGTGTCTCTTACCTGATCAATCCAAGCTGGGGATTAGCTATTCATCAAAACTGAGTCTGTTCCTGAGGAATTCCTGCAAAGGAAAACAAGAAATTTAAACAGGACACAAAGAAACAAGGGTTGGATTTAAACCACTTGTAAATCATCAAATTAAAAACGTTTTTATACTTATCTGATAAGGCAATTAAGACATGTCAAGACCTGTAAAATAAAAGAGAGGTAACTAAATAAAATCTTCTAGAAAAATATATATTTTTTTTAAAAGACAGATGGTGCAATGCTAGACATTTTAATATCTTGTTCTGATGAGGGCCCCCAGAAACTCCTGGGTTTTAGATGGTCTGTTTTGAGTATTGTGGCTTTTATTGAAGATAGAACACACTTCTGTTACAGGTTCCCTAGTACCCTCCATGTTGTTGCTTAATAAGGTGGCGAGAGTCTCTATTATTGATTCCATCCAGATGATAAAAAATGTTCCCCTAGAGGAGTCAAGGGGAGCATCCCCTTGACTTATAGGGGAACATTTTTTTTTCATCTGGATGGAGTCAGGATATTGGAGACTCACGTACTCACCTTATTAAGCAACAACATATACCACATGGCATCTAGCAGGGTACAACTTTGCCCAATGCCTGGTATTGTATGGTGTGCACGGTGGCCTGGGGTTCGATAAGTATTAGACCATGTCAATGTGATATTATAAAATGTTCTTACTTCAGCAGCTAACCTCCCATTCTAACAAATTAATTGCAGCAGGAGCATAATTAATGTTATAGAGGCCAGGCCCTTGGTTTTGGATGCTCTGTGGTGAGTTTGGGGCTTTTATTGAAGATAAAGCACACTTCTTTACAGGTTCCCTAATTGTAACAGAAATGTGCTTTATCTTCAATCAGGAACATGTAACAGAAGTGTGTTTTATCTTCAATTAAAGCCCCAAAGCTCACCACAGCACTTCTAAAACCCAAGAGCTTCTGGGGCCTTCCGTACCGTACCCCACACCCCTGGCCTTTGGATCACAGTACCTTGCCATAGCTTCTACATGCCCATGATCCTTTAGCTATAACAACTTTTTCCTGCTTCAGTTTTAATTGGTTCTTCTATTACTTGTACCATGCTAGATGTTATGTGGTACATTTTGTTGCTTAGTAAGGTCAGCCACAGTCTCCAATACCATAACTCCGAGTATAAAGGGCAAGATGCTGTGAATTGACCCAAAGCCAAAAGGCCAGGGTCTGGAGACCAGTAGGCACCCAGAAGCTCTTGGGTTTCATTTCAGATGCTCTGTGGTGAGTGTTGGCCAGAGTTATATATTGCACATAAACACATTTCTATTCTTTGTCCCCCAAAAAATTCTTCCTTGGATTCAGGGATAGGAACCTGGCACAGAATAGAAGTGTGTTTTATCTGCAATATAACCCATCCAAAACTCACCACAGAGCATCTAAAACCAAAGAGCTTTTGGGGGCCTACTGGCCCCCAGATTCCTGGCCTTTCGTTCAATTCACAGCATCTTGCCCTTTATACAAGCCCACAGTCCTTTACCAGTGGTCAGCCAGACTCTACAATAATTGACTCTACCCCCCAAAACAATTCTTACCCAGATTCAGGGGTAGGGAACCAGACACAGAAATGTGTTTTATCTGGAATATAAATTATAACCCCCCAAATTCATTACAGAGCATCTAAAACCAAAGAGCTTCTGGGGGCTTACCCGCCCCCAGACCCCTGGCATTGGAGCCAATTCACAGCATCTTGCCATTGCATTATACTACATGCCCAGCCATGATCCTTTATTAGTGCCTGGTCAGCCAGGCTCTCCAACCTGACTCCACCCCCAAAAAAAAATTTCTTCCCTGGATTCAGGGACAGGGAGCCTGATATAGAAATGTGTTTTATCTGCAATATAACCCCCAAAACTCACCACAGAGCATCTAAAAACCCATAGCTTCTGGGGGCCTGGTGGCCCCCAGACCCCCGGTTTAGTGTTTGGACTCAGAGCCCTGGCAACTCTTTCTTTACAAATTAAGCACTGATGCCAAGCCGTGTGTTAGTGGTGGATGTTAGGGCATCAATGTGATTGTGAAATGTGAGGGCTGAGTCGAAGGTAACCCCAAGGTATTTGTAGGAGCAGACTTGTTCCAGTGGCTGTTTGGTACTAGGAAGGATATAGAGTGGGTGGTTGCTAGCTTTGTTTTGGGGGTGGGAAAAGAGCATAGCTTTGGTTTTAAGATTGATGATGAGTCTAGCCCTTAAACCAGACTTTGGCATTATTGAAAGACTGCTGTAGGGGTGTCCTGAAGGGAGATGGGATTGGGTGGGTGGCAAAATGACAGCGCTATCTGCATACAGGAGAATTTTGCCAGGGCATGCACTGGGCAGGGTGTTCAGATAGAGTGAGAAGAGAAGGGGGCCCAGGATGGAGCCTTGGGGGACCCCAGAGTGAATGGGATGGGTATCAGAGAGTATCCCATTGATTTTAACACACTGTGATCGAGCGGCTAGATAGCTTGTGCACCATGCTAGGGGACCAGCTGAGAGACCAGTGTGGCAGAAAGCATTTAGCAGAAGAGGGTGGGAGACGGTGTCGAAAGCCTTTGAGAGGTCGATGAACACTGCACCAGCTAGGGAGCTGGTATCCAGGGAGGAGTGTAGGAAGTTGGAAAATTCAATTAGTGCAGTGCTGGTACTGTGACCAGCATGGAAGCCATGTTGCTCTGGGCATAAGATGTTATGCTTAGCCAGATATTCAGTGATTTGAATGGCCACCACTTTCTCCAGGGCTTTAGAAAGGGGAGGATGGAGATTGGCCGGTAGTTGTTGGCCGACGACCTGTCACCCCCTTTATGAATGGGCGTGATTATGGCTGTTTTTCAAGCAGTGGGAAATTGTCCCAGGCAGAGCGATCAGTTAATTAGGCTGGTGAGTGGGGCAAGGACTTCATCTAGCACCAGCCTGAGGATACTGGGGTCCAGTGAGTCACTGCTGGGACTGTTGCTATTCAAAGCCTTGATTAGGATGGGTCTGGCTTCCTGGGCAGAAATCTTGCACAGGTGGAAGCTGGGGTGCTGGAGGACAGGGGGAGGTTGGTTGGGGGAGGGTCAAAGAAATTACTAGGGAGGACTGAGCTAAGGTCAGTGAAAGTGGTGTTGAGCCAGTTAGCTATGGTGGCAGGATCGGTGGAGGTAGTGCCATTACTAGTGAGCTGGGATGGAGCAGGGGTGCGTGATTTTCCATTTAGTTGTTTAATATTATCCCAGAAAGTCCAGGCTGACCCCCAGGAGGAGGTAAGGGTGGCCTGGTAATGGTCGGCCTTGGCTTTCCGGATGGCCCAAGAGCACTTATTCTGGGCTGCATTGTGAGCATGCCTATCAGACAGCCGACCCATTTCAGTGGCAAGGTGCCAGAGGTTATCCCAATTTCTTAGTAATTGTAGAAGGGCAGGGCTAACCCAGGGTGCATTCTGCTTTTTGGATCGGATTTTGGTGAAGGGTGCAAAGAGATCACAGGCCATGTTGAAGGTGTGTGAGAAGAAGGCGAGGGCAGTGTCAATGTCCGTTGCACGATGAATGGGGGACCAGTTTATCTGGGTGAGGAATAGTTTAGTTTTTGCAGCCCACTAGGGCGGAGGTGCCTCAGGGTGGTCTGGGCTTTGGGTTTGGATTGGGGACTGCCCAATGAAATAGGACAGGGAGTGGTCACTTAGGGAATCTGGTAGGACCTGGATGTTTTGGATTTTTTGGGGTCGGTTGGTGATAATTACATCCAGAAGGGTGCTGGTTCCTCTCTTAGGGTTTATTCTAGTGGGCTGGGTGACGAGTTGCATCAGGTCTTGGGTGGCAAATGAGTCTCTGATCGTGGAAGAGGAGGTGCTGAGCCAATTTACGTTAAGGTCCCCAACTAGGATTTGTTCCGCCTTATGGTGGAGGGAGGCCAGATAGTCAATTAAAGATACCAGGGCTGGGTGCTGGTTCTTTGGGGGAACATAGGCAGTGGTGAGATAGAGAGGGACCCTAGAGGGGTCCGGGGTGAGTTTGAGGGTAAGAGCCTGGGCCCCATTTACAAAGGCAGGGGTGGGGAGCGCGTGTCCAAATATTGTGTCCCTAGTGTAGATTGCACAGCCTCCCCCTCATTTGCCTACTCGGTCCTTCCGGTATAAGGTATAGCCTGGGAGGGAGACAAATGAGTCGGGGTGGATTTGGACAGCCAGGTTTCAACCAGGGCTATGATGTCTGGTTGATGAGCCATGGCCCAGCACTGTAGGGTGTCAAATTTTTTCAGCAGGCTGCATATGTTCATGGAGGCTATTTGGAGACCAGTGGGCCGAGTAGGTGGGTGGAAGGGGGCAGGGCCTGGGTTGGGATGTATGTTCCCCATCAGGAGCAGAAGGAGGAGAACTGCTCTGGTCAGAGGGTGGCAGAAGGAGAGTTTATGCCGGGAGTGATAGGAAGAGAAGGGGGTTTCATAGCACAGGGGTTGGGTAGGGCAGCACAGGCAGAGAAGGCTTGAGTGATCAGATGCCCAAGGGAGCAGGGGTGGAGGAAAGGTAATGTCTGGATGGGGGGTGAGGTGGAGAGGAGCATATGGGGTGTGTGGAGGAGGAGGAAGGGGGAGGAGCAGTGGTATAGGAGGAGGGGAGGGCAGAAGGGTAGGTAGAAGCACTAGAGTAGTGAGGCTGAGGGTTAACAGGGACAATAGGGTTGGTGGAAGGCAAAAGAAGGAGGAGGAGGAGGAGGAGAAGAGAGGCAGGTGGGCAGGAAGTGCACATGCATAATTGGTAAGGGTGAGAGAGCTGAAGTGAAGAAAGATGGGGGAACTAGGGTGATAGAGGGGGAGATAGTAATGAGAGGTCGCCTCTAAGTGTAGTTGCCACTTTGGTACAGTGGCAGAGCTGGTGCCTGAGGTGCACAGGGCACTAGGTTCAAGACTTGCCCAGGGTAGCAGGAAGGACCCCCAGACAGTGGCTATAGCAGCATGGAGCTGGGCTCAAGGTCTGCAGAAGCAATCAGACAACAATTTAGCAGGGTTAGAGGGTTTTTTTTAGAGTTAGAAATCCTGCACAAATAATAGACAGGTGTGCTAGCTTGAGTGGTGGAACTGCTGACTAAAACAGTGAGGGTGCACGGTTCAATGCCTGCAAAGGCAGCAAGAGAGAAGTAGTAAAACTTTATATTTTGGCAGGTTGGGGGGGGTAAGAGACTAAAAGTCCTAGAAAGTAGGAATAAAATAGCTAGACAAAGTGGTTAAGAGATAGAGCTGTTGACTCTGATGGCAAGGGTACTGGGTTTGAGTACAGCTTAGAGACAGAGTGTAGAAAGTTGTTTAATTCAGAGAAGGAGGGAGAAAGGATTAAGAGTTTGAAAGGAGAGGAAGATGTTGGCTTAGTGGTTAGGCAGTAGACTTTGGAATAAAGGGTACCAGGTTTGAGGCTACTGGGTGCTTAGTGGTAGGCTGATGGGAGGAGTGAGGAAAGTAGATAGCAGAATGGATTCAAAGGGAACTGCAGGGACCTCTAGTGGGTAGGGTTTGCAAACAGTTGCTAGGAAGGGTGGAGAGTTGAAAGAGGAGCTAGAGTGGAGAGTGCAGCAACCCCTTGTGGTTGGTGTCTATAAGCTGCAAATGGGAAAGTGGACACTTAGTTAAAAAAAGAAGGGTAGGTCACATGATGTGACATGTGACCTGCCAGCAGCAATAAATGAAGTGCTGACCCTGGTTGGGATGGGTGGGAAGTGCCACACAACAGTCAGGCTGTAGTGCAGGACGCATTACCTCTTACATGCTCTGGCAATCCCCAAGATCAGGCTCCGCTGCTGGGCAGAGTAGTTGCAAACAGAGCAAAAATCAATTACAGCAATTCAATGCAATGTAGTCAATAAAAGCACATGTAATAGGATGAGAAGGGTACAATTAAGCCAGCAGTTACACTACTGTATGGTGTTTTAAACTTCGGCTTATACTTTGGCAATAGGGCAACAGAAGACTGAGGCCCATGGATGCTGCCCCCAAATGCTCAGTGGAAGTTACCTAAGCTGCCCTCCCGTATAAAGGCATCCAACCCTTGTTTAAAATTTGCCAGGTTTGATGCATTCACCAGGTGCCCTGGGAGCTGGTTCCAATGGCCCTTGGAATAAATTTGTTTTTCCTAAGTTTTGATTTTGGACAGTATTCGACTAGTTGCCACTTATGGCCTCTGAGATCATATTTAATATCCTTGTATTCCAGCCCCAGATCTGCACTTAAGACTGGGTCCTCCAAAACCTTAAACAGGAGTAGCATGTCTCCTCTAAGATCTCCCTAAGCTTAAGTCCCACAGGCCCAGGTGCTTTAAACGCTGTTCATACAGTAAAGCCTTTCAACACCAGACAAGTTTGGTATATCTCCTCTGCACTTTGTCTATCATGTCCTTATCCTTTTTGAGATAATGACTCCATGCTTGTGAACAGTAGTCCATGTGTGGCCTAATATAAGACCTATAAAGGGGTAACAGCACAAAACTAGATCCAGAGGAAAAGGACCTGCACATACAGTTTAGTAGGTGTCCTGTGTTTGAAGCAACTTCATATGGCCACAGTGGTAAGATCCAGCAGTGCCTTTTTGGCAAGTAGACAGGATTGGTATTTTATTCTGTCATGCAGGGGTAGCCAGTTGGTCAGTGAGTATAGGGTACAGGTGTGGGTGAGCTTATCAGCTCCTAGAATGAATCGACAAGCTTTATTGCAGATCACTTTGATCCATTTAATAAAGTGTCATTAGCAGCAAGATACACAAGGAGGCCATAGTCAACGAGGGACATGATAGTTCTAGAGACAACAAGGTGTCTAGCTCCTGGTATAATGTTGTGGCAGTTCTTATAAAAGGCACCCAGGCTTCTGTTAATGGTGGCCATGATGTTGTTCACATGCATGGCAAATTAGCGGGTATTATCCAGAAAGACGCTGAGGTATTTAAAAGTCTGTTCTTGTTCCAGACTTTATCCTTTTTTGTTCATGATGACCAGTGGGGTATCTTTTTTTTCAGTTGTGGGCCCTAGAAGAACATACTTTTCATTTTTTTATAGTTCAGCACTAATTTATTGGCAGTCAACCTTTTCTCCAGTACCCAAAATTGGTCTGGAGGTCTGCTGTGATTTTACAGTGGCTGTTATTTCTGGAGAAGATGACTGCATCATCTGCTTATAGTAGTATCCCTGTAGACCTGCAGGCCTCAGGTAGATTATTAATAAACAGTCAGAATAGGAGGGGGCTGAGTATTGAGACCTGGGGCATCCCGATTGAAACATTCCTCATTTCTGAGAGAGACATCTATTTTACTCATTCAGATTGTTTAGAGAGGTAGCTTTGAAACCACATTACCATGTCCAGTGGTAGGCCAGCAAAGGAGAATTTGTCTAGCAGCAGCATGTGATGAACCATGTCAAAGGCTTTGGTCAGGTCAATATAAATGTCTCCAACCATGTCTCCGCTGTAGAGTGCTTCATACAGGTAGCTAGCAATTTAAATGAGGGCAGTGCTGGTACTATGCAGCTTTCTGAACCCCTGCTGTTGTGTGCATTGGATGTTCTATTACTCCAGATGAGCTACCAGTTGGTTCAAGATGATTCTCTCCAGTGCCTTAGATGGGGGGGGGTGCAGGATGGAGATTGAGGTCCTCACATTCTCCTCCTACACCTCCTTGACATAACCAGATGTCAGCAAGTCACAGTTGTCCAAAGTCAAAAGAGTCAATCATTGTCACCCCCTGCTGTTCCTTGGCACCTCCACAATTTCACAGTGCTTAGTTGACTAAAGTCACAAGAGTCAGTTTATTTCTACTCTTCCTTGTTGGCATCACCAGAAGACCACAAGGCACATCTGAAAAAAGACACGAGAGGTAATGTTTTTTTTTCCTCATCATTGGAACTACCATACATCCACAAGGTGCAGTTGACTAAAGTCACAAGTCAGTCACTTTCTCCTTTGCCTCCTTCTTGGACCTACCAGAAGTCTGCATGGCAGAGTAGAATAAAGTCACAAGAGTTAGTCACGTTTTCCTCCTCCTCCTCCTCCTCCTCCTCCTTGGCAGTGCCATATGTCCACAAGGCACAGTTGTAGAAAGTCACAAAAGTTAGTTCATTTCTCCTCTGTCTCCTTGTCACCACCACTAGTATATAAGACAGTTGACTAAAGTCACAAGAATTAGTCACTTACTTTTCCTTCTTCTTGGCACAACAAGATGTCTGCAAGGCACAACTGAAAAAAGTTGCAAGAGGCTTTCATTTTCTCTTCTCCTCTTTGGCACCACCAGAAGTCTGTAAGGCACAGATAAATAAAGTAACAAGAAGCACTTACTTTTTCCTCTGCCTCCTTGGCACCATAGAAACATAAAATTTGTTGGCAGATAAGGAACACTTGGTTCACCCAGTCTGCAAATTTTTTTCTTTGCTGATAATGTCACAACAGACCCTACCTGATCTCTAGCTACATCACCCCTGATTTCCTACCAAGATTGCTTTGTACATGTCTCATGCATGCTTGAAGCCCACTACTGTTTTCACACTAACCACCTCCACTGAAAGACTGTTCCAGGTGTCCACTACTTTTTCAGTGAAGCAGTACTTCCTGACTTCCCTCTTAAAATTTCCCCTTCCAGCTTCATTGCATGCTCTCCTGTTCTCATGCACCTTCTCTTCTGAAAAAATTCCCCTCCTATACCTTATTTATCCTTGTAAAGTATTTATAAATCTCTACCATGTCCCCCACCACTCTTCACTCCTCCAAGATATACATATTAAGATCCTTTAGTCTCTCCTCATAGGGCTAATGATACAGCCCTGCACCATTTTAGTTGTTATCCTATGGATAATCTATGTCCTGTCTGTGTCCTTCCTTAGATGTGATCTCCAGAACTAGACACAGTGCTCCAGGGGGTGTCTCATCAACTATCGATACAGAGGCAATACCTCTTCACTCCATCTGCTGGTGATATTCCTTCCTATGCACCCCAGCATCCCACTGATCCTGCCTATTGCCTTGATGCACTGACTCACCACCTTAAGGTCACAGAAATAATTAAAAGGTCCCATTCCTATTTAGTGACTGTCAATACCTCATCCCCCATTTTATACACTGCCTTTGAGTTCTTGTGCCCTAGGTGCATGATTTTCCACTTTTTTGCATTGAAACCCAGCTGCCATACCCTTGACCACTCTTCAATTTTTCTCAGGTCTCTACCCATTCTATCAACCACCTCCAGAGTATCCACTGTATTGCAGATTTTGGTACCATCTGCAAAGAGGCATAACTTCCCTTCCAGCTGTTCTTCAATATCACTTATAAAGACATTAAAGATGACTGGTCCCAGTAATGAGCCACAAGGTGCCTTGCTGGTCACTGTGACAGTGTTGAGACAAGATCCTGTCCCATTTGTTATGCAGAGAGAGTTAAAAGCAAGGGTCTATTCTGTCCTCTCCTGTCCTGTCACTTGTCTATCTTTTGACTGTCTGATTGCACAATCAAATTTTCCTTGTGGCACCTTGAAATTGGTCACTCCGATTTCCCCGTTTTCTCCCTTCCTTCACTTGCTGTTTCTATTCTTTTGTTCTTCACTTTTTTCCTGTGGTTAAAAATATATGTACATCTTTATGTGAAACTGAGATCCCTTGGTTTGCAAATGTATACAGCTATACTGTTGAAATGACTACAGATGGGTATTTGAGTTTACCTGGTACATAGGGGTTAACACTGAGGTGCATTTTGATCTCCACAAGCTTGTTTGCAGAATTATCAGCTAGAAAGTGTGGGACAGGATGTCTTAACTGGCTGCAAATGTTAAGAAGACTAATGTACTCTTCAGACTAATCACATGAAAGAAATTGACAAAGTCTTAAAACATTTTGTAGAACACAGGTGGTGTAATTTACAACAATAGGATGCAGAATTTAATTGCCAGGGGAAACATTTTGCAAAAAGAGAGCAATGATTTGTTTAGAGATACAGCTGGAGATTTTAAAGAGACTCTTAGATGAAGGACTTCTGTTTGTTTGAACTGCCTGTGTCACAAGCTATTCTGCACAATTTTATTGTTTATATTTTATTGTTATTGTAATAATAGAACACTACTTGTGACTTTTATACCATCTCCTGGTCTGCCTATGCTTCCTGCCTATGTCTCTGTGACTGGTGGTGTCAAACAAAGCAGAAACAAAAGTTCAAACCGAGACTGTACAGCAGGTATCAGTGATGACAGAAGAACAGGCAGAAACAGAATCAGAAAGCAGGTCTGTCTTCTTCAGATGATGGGATATACAACAAAGATGGACTGTGAAGCAGAGAAGAGAAGCAGCAGAGAAGAAAAAAGTTGCAGTGACAGCAGCAGTGATTGCTGAATGCCTTGTAAGCTATCAAAGCTGGATGATCCGATACAGGTTCAGCAGATCAACAAAACACAGACAGCTTAAAAGATATTAAACTTACAAAGCTGTGTACCTGAGATGATATTGAAACATACCTGAAAACTTTTGAAAGGGTCGCTGGAGCCTGCCAATGTCCAAAGCAGCAAAGGATGGTACCTTATCTGACAGGTAAAACCCAACTTGCGTACAGCAATATGGATACTGCACAGTCAGAAAACTATGACATTGCAAAAAGAGAAATCCTTAAATGGGAAGACATCTCAGGAGAGACCTAGAGGTGAAGATTCTGTTCCCTGAAGTACAACTCAGTTGACAATCCTCAAGAAGCCTTCACTTGACTCAAAGAACTCCTCATTAAAAGGCTCCAACTAGAGGGCAAAACCATCTCACAGATCATCAACATATTTGGGTGGAGCAATTCACCAATATCCTTCCTACAGACATGTGGCTTTGGGTAAAAGAACACCAACCTGAAAATGGGGAAAAGGTCACCTCTTTAGCTGAGGACTATAAGCCAGGCAGACACCGTAGCAGCAAAGTAACAGCCAAGGACTGGTAAGACCCTCTTTTTCCAGCTTTAACTGCAGGTCAGATAACAACCCCGACTGGGATATCAAATCTTCAATCAAAGACTTTATTTGCTATAACAGTAATAAGCCAAGTCGTATTGTAACAAACTGCCATAAAAATAAGGAGGGTAACATTGGAGCAAATTTGGCCTTAGCAAATTGGGTCAAGTATTTAACAGATGTTGGGTGGAGTAGAGATAGGACTGTGAAGGGACTTTTAGATTTGGGAAGACAACAGACCCTGGTACATGCTGACATTTTGAGAAAACCTGTGCAAAAGGACCAGGTTCTGAGGTCATATGCATCCACAGGGATACTCAATACTATCCCACCACCCCAGTGACTCTGAATATTAATGGGGTGCTCTCACCAAATCAAAGTGGGGGGTACTACCTAAATTACCTATACCTGTGATTATTGGACATGACTTTCCAGGATTTGTGATGTTAATCACAGAGGGATTAAATCCTGCTTTGTCAGCAGCTGTGATAACAGCACAGGTAGAGAAAATCTCAGATGGTGGGGATCCTTTTCCTTTTGGTGAATTTGATTCAGCCTTGTTTGAGCCCAGCTCCAAGTTCTGGACGTCCAAGAAAGAAAGAAGATGCATGAAAAAACAGTGTCAACAAAAGACTGATGGACATAAGGAGCTGATAATACTGAAACTAAACTGATAACTAATTGTGATTTTATTTCTGAGTAAACTAATGATGTTTTGCTCTAAGGTTATTTCAAGCAGCAGGGGGTGAAACAAAAACAGGGTGAATCAATATTCAAAAAATGTAGTGATCTACTGTACTGAGTTTGGATGCAGAACAAATAGAGCAACTGGTCAAACCAAATAAATATAAACTGAGTTGTTACAGATAGCACATACCATTTCTATGTCTGGTCACTTGGTGAGGGACCGCACCCTTGCTTAACTGTTATACAGATTTTATCTTCCTGGGATTCATGAGGATATTGCTACCTAACACAGTTCTTGTGCTGAATGTCACAAAGAAGCCCTAGTAACTAAAAAATACAAGGTAAGGTGCCCTTGGTGCACCTACCCTTTATAGATGTGCCTTTTGAGAGAATTGCAATGGATGTGGTTGGCCCCTAGACAAAAGTAAAATGGGTAGTTGACTCATTTTGGTAGTATGTAACTATGCTACTTGATATCCAGAGGCAATTCCAATGTGTATTGCCACAGCCCCAAAAATGGCAGCAGCGCTCACCAAAATTTTCAGTAGGGTAGGCACACCTAAAGAGATTATTACTGATCAGGGTAATAATTTTGGTGCTGCATTACTGAATGAGCTGTACAGACTACTAGGTATCACTGCCATAAGAATCTTCCCTTACCGCTCACTGACCGACAGTTGTGTTGACCATTTTAATCAAACCCTTAAATGCATGTTAAAAAGGTTTGTGAAAGGTGAAGGGAAAAATTGGGACCTGTATTTACTCTACTTGCACTTTGCTGACAAAGAAGTGCCATAAGCACCAACAGGTATTTCATCCTTTGAAATGTTGAATGGTAGACAACCTAGAGGGTTACTAGGTGTAGTAAAAGAAACATGGAAAGGTAGCCCTGTTCAGAATGGATCTACTATATCTTATATGTGTGCACTGAGAAAGAAACTGGGAACATATGTTGAAATTGACCACAGGAACTAGGAAGAAGCCCCAAAACAGCACAAGGTGCATTATGACCACGAGGTAAAAGAAAGAGTTTTTGAGCAAGGTGAAACTATCTTGTTACTGTTACCCAATACATTAAACAAACTCAATAAAGTGGCAAGGGCCTTATAAAGTGGTTCATACGATACAGTTAACTATGCAAGATATACCATGCTAACCGCCAGAAGAAATGGGTTGAAAAAACATCAAAGGTTGCTCTGTTGGTATTGCCAGAAACTGATAAAGAAGATATTTAATTTATTTTATTTATTTATTTAAAAGTTGGTAACCAGGAAAGGCACACTAAGACGAAGCTTGTTTCGAGGTGTGACCCGGGGATAGGGAACATACAGGGTAGTTAAAGACAATTTGTACAGTACAGAAAATGTATACATATTAAGTACAGAATTACATAGCATAGGTATATAAAGATACATCAGAGAAAAATAATACTGTAATACATGATAAATACAAATAGTGCAAATATGTATAAAATAATTGCAGGCTTGGTGCAGCAGTGCTTTGTCAGATACTAGCATTAAGGATTCTTAGTGATGAGAGATAAGACAATTCAGTGGTGGACAGAACATGGATAAACTGAAATAGATCAAAGGGGATGGAGCATTTTGACTGGTCTCCTAGGGCTGGCAAGGATGGTGACACTATGGGGGGGAGGAGGCGGGAAAGGAGGGAGGGGAAGGGGAGAGGAATGTCAAAAGCATATATTGTCAGGAACAGTTTGGAGCTGGGATTTTAGGGCAGAGAAAGTAAAGGAGTGGTGAATGTCCCAAGTAAGTTGATTCCAGAGGTGAGGGAGACAGTAGGCAAAGGCTGTCTGTCCTTCGCATGTGCGAGGGTGGGAAGGGAGAACATTCGGGCTTCCCTGGAATGAAGGGAGTACATGGAGGAGCTAGCTGGAGATAGGCAGGATTTGAGGAGGGGGGAGTGTCCAAAACCAGAATTTGCAGATGAAGGTGAGGCTATGAATTTGGAACCTGATGGTTAAAGGCTTTAGGCAGAGGGATGAGTAGAGTGTACAGTGGTGAGTGAGATGAGGGGAAGAGATGGCAATGCAGCAAAATAAGTTGAGTAGGGTATCATGTCTTCCTAGGTAGGTAGCAGGAGCAGAGCTACATACAATGTCTGTACAGCCTATTACAGGGAGAATGGTTTTGGTGAATAAGTCTCAGTGAGTGGACAAAGGGAGGCAGTCTTTGCGTTGGTAGAGGGCACTGAGTTTAGGGGGGAAGTTTGGTGCAAATGGAGTATATGTAGGCTGAGAAATCTAAGCTGCTATCCAACCAGACCCCTAAATATTTAAATTAATTGACTGTTTCTAATGGTGAGCCATCCAAGGTAGTAAATGCTAGGGGATTAAGGGACTTGGGATGTCTTTGCTTCAAACCAAAGAACACTAATAGTTTTTTTGGAGTGTAGTTTTAACTGGTTTTGATGGAACCATTGCTGCACTTTGTCAAAGTCACACTGCAGGGAGGGAATTATGTCTGCAGCCGAGGTAATGGGGAAGTATAAAATGGTGTCATCCACATACATATGGATTTTAGAGGGGGAGCAGATGGAGGGGAGATCATTAATGAATATTGAGGACAGAATGAGACCCAGAATAGAACCTTGTGGGACTCCAGCAAGGACTGGGGGGAGGGGAGAGAACATTTCCTACTTGTATAGATTGCTGCCTGTGTTGAAGGTATGACCTGAACCAATCAGTAGCAGCTGGAGCCAGACCAGAGGAATGGAGCTTGTGGATTAGAAGGTGGTGAGTCAAAGGCCTTTGCCAGATTCACAAAAATTGCAGCAGTGACAAGGCCTTTGTCCAAAGCTGACTGGACAGAGTCGGTGACATGTAGCAGGGAGGAGATGGTGGAGTGCTTCTTCCTGAAACTGGACTGGAAGAGTGAGATACTGTCAGATGCAGAGAGATGTTCCAGGAGCCTTGAGTAGATAAGAGACTCCTGGAGTTTGGCAGTGCAAGTAGGATGGAGATGGGCCTATAGTTTCCAGGCAAGGTGGCATCCCTACCTTTGCAGAGGAGGAGCACTTTGGCTAATTTCCAAGCCTGGGGGATGGTACTGGTGGTGAGGGAAAGGTTAAGGAGATTAATGGGGGGGGGCAGAAATGGAAGGTGCTAATAGATGCAGTATATTGGGGTGGAGTCCATCTGAGCTTGTTTTAGTAGGATTGAGTGACATGAGTGCCTTGTAGACCTCTTGGAAGGAAATGGGGGAGGGGAGAAGCCAGACCCAGCAGGCCAGCAGCAGGGGTGGGAGGAGAAACTGTGGGGGGGGAATAGGATGACCAGGAAGGGTGTAGGTTATAAAGAATGTGTTTTAGTTATTGGCGATTAACGCAGAGTCAAAGAATGTTGAACCATCATGTTTTAGGATAAGTGATGCCTGAGGTAATGGAGAGTCTAGGAATGAGCAGAGAACTTTCCAAACATTAGATGGAGAACTGGATCCAGCCTGCAGCTGGGGCTTAAAATAGGTTAACCTGGCTTTTCTGATGGCCTTACTGCAGGCATTTCTGTGGGACCTGTAGAGTTGAAAATGTGAGGGTAGAAGGGAGGCCTTGAATTGTGTCCAGAATTTGTCTCAGGTTCTGGAGAGGGTGAGGAGGTTTGGTGTTATCCAAGGGAGGTGGTGATGCTTGACTCTTGCCTTTTTTGGGGGGGGGGCATGGAAATTCAGATTCTAGTTAGGTTTTCAGTGAGTAACTGGAGTGCTGTGTCAACGTCGTGGGCTGAGTATAATGGAGACGATTCTGCTTGGATTAGATCCTGGAGAAGCGAGTTTGAGTCCAGGGTGCAGAGCAGGTGGTACCAAATATATTTAGGGGTTGATTGGGGAGTTGAAGCTTTTCTTACACAGAAAGTAATGCGATGATCTCTGAGGGTGTCAGGGAGTACCCCAGCAACAAAAATGTGGTGAGGATGTGAGGAGAGTACACAGTCAATGAGAGAATGATTTAGGGACTTGGTTTTAGATTTGTTGGCTCTGAGATCAACTGGGAGAGGTTTAAGGATTCAATTTTAAGGATGGAAGATTTGGAGAAAAGGGGAGAGCCAGTCCAGATTGAAATCTCCCAGCAAGATGAGCTCCCCCTTGCCTGCATGAGAAGTGATGGAGGAGATGCATTCTGCAGTGGTGTTGTGGTACACTTTGGGAGAGCAATATACAACTGCTATATAGACAGGGAGGGAGGAGGAAAGGGAGAGGAGGACAGTAAGACGCTCATGGGAGGAGGGGTGGTCATCTCAGAGGGAGATGGAGCATGAGAGGGATTGCCTAGCGTAGATAGACACACACCTTCATGATTACTGCTGTCCTGCTGGAACAGGCTGAAATCAGCGATAGGGAGGAAAGAATCTGGGATCCTGGCAGAAAGCCAAGACTCAGTCATACACAGTACATCAGGGGAGTGTTTGTGACCCAGACTTTTAGGGTGTCCAATTTGGGTAGGAGGCTTCTTGCATTTAGATGGAAAATACGCAGACTCTTTGGTGATGCTTTGGGGTTTTGAGAGGGAGGGGGACCTGGATTTATTTCAACATCCCCAGAGAGGAGTAAGAGGAGTAGGAAGAGGGAAAATTGGGGGGTTATTTAGACCTTTTGGTGGAGCATAAGTAGAGGGTGACGAGGAGAGACAGGCACAGCGGAGGAGGGCCTCGAGATTTAGAAAGGAGAACAATAGTAGGCCAGCATGAATAGATGTTGGAGAAGGAGAGATCAAGTGAGTTGGCAGCTGGGAGGTAAGGGGTTAGGAGAGGCTGGAAATAATGGACTTGGCAAAGAGGGGTGGGCAGGTCTGGCTGAAGAAGGGGGAAAGTTAGGGCGAAGGAGTCAGAGACAAAAGTGGGAAAGGGAGGGAAAGGAGGAGGCAAGAGGAAGGGTTCTGAGTAGAAGTTATGCCAGATGAAAGGAGGTTGGAGAGAGGAGATGGAAGGGGAGAGTGTATTAAGATGAGAAAGCAGAGAGAGATTAGGAAGGGTGTGTGCAAGGCGGAGTGAGTGAGGAGGGGAGGGGCAGAGAAGAGTCAGTGCCAGAAGCTTGAGGAGGCTTCGTATAGCAGTAAAGGGGTGAATAAAGATAAATACACTAGGTGGCAGTATTGCAGAAAACAGGAGGAAAAGAGCCATAGGCAATATTAGAAAGGTCTCTGTCTGGCTGCTTGTTGGCAGTGGTAGTCTAGTGGATAGATCGCTGGGCTGGGGAAGAGTCAGGAAGCTGTAGACTGGGGTTTGAAACCCAGGGCCCCCACCTGTGACTGAGCTTAGTTGGGACAGGTGGAAGGGATCAAGAAGGGAGGGGGCAATAGGTCAAAATTAAAATCAGTCAACCAGCCTCCAAATTGGGAGGGGGCAGCTCTTACTTTGAGGAAGGGGTGCAAAAGTGGGCTGATTGGTTCTAAGTGAACCTTTAAAGGCAGCAGCACCACCCCTGGGTGGGGGGATGACTGGGGAGAGGTGCGTGGGGATAGGTGCATGGGCAGAAGCAATGCAGTGCCATGTGGTGCTGCACAACAGCTCTGCTGAGAGTTCTGATGAGACTGCAGTACCTGCTGATGTGAGAGTAGGCTTCTCCAGGAGTAGAACACTGTTCTGTGGCATTGTAGGGTGGAGAGATGACAAATGAATGGAGCCCTGTAGAGCGGGGAGCCTGCAAATAAAAGAAAAGGGTGAGGATTAGCTGGAACAAAAGTGCTACTACAGTCACGGTAGGAAGTTGAAAAGGGGGGGAAGGAAGGAGAGAGAGAGAGAGAGACAAAGGGTAGAATGGCCACTCCAACTGCCAGTGTTTACACTGGAGTGATGCTGCTATCACCACACTGGAACTACTCTGCATGCAATGAACAGTCACACAGGTACAAACAGAATAATCAGAATCAGCTGCATAACTGAGGAATAACAGACCTCTAGCACAGACAATCAGGCACATTAAAGCTCTAGAGTAGCCAGATAAGAACAGATAAGGCTTCTAGATGGCACGTAAGGCACCATTGTAACACACAACTAAGTGAATTTGGAGCAATTATGGTACACAAATTAAACTTTCGGAATAGCTCTGCCAAGAGGTCCAATGAAGCTGCAGTACCTGCTAATGTGAGAGCAGGCTTCTCCAGGAGCAGAATCCTGCTCCGCAGTGTTGTAGGGTGGAGGGAAGATGAATGGCATATATATTGAAATAGCTTATAACAGACTGTAACAAACTGTAATGTCTAATGCTGTAAAGGTGACTGTTTCCATACCCACAGGACAAACAGTAGAAATTTATAGAGTGACCCCGGGTAACTATCGACCTATCTCCATCCTGCCCCCACTCTCTAAGGCCCTTGAAAAAGTAGTTGCCAATCAGCTTCCCGAATACCTGGCCATGCACAATATCCTGTGTCCTGAACAGCATGGCTTTCATTCAGAGCACAGCACCACAACTGCGCTACTTGAATTCTCCACTTCCTGCATTCTGCTCTTGATGCTGGTGCTGTGTTCATTGACCTCTCCAAGGCCTTTAACATGGTTTGTCATCCCCTCCTGCTTCAATCCCTCAGATGCCTTGGTTTCTCCCCTGATCCCCTTGCATGGTTCATCAGCTACCTCTCTGTCAGAACTCAGTGTGTAAAAATCAATAGCACCCTATCTGACATATGACCTGACCGCTCTGTGGTTCCCCAGGGCTCCATTGTAGGCCCTCCCTCTTCAGTCTCTACCTCAACTCCCCCCCCCGTTGGTCTGCCCAAGTGAGATCCCCTTCTATGCAGATGACACTGTGCTCTTCGTCTCTGACCCCAACCCCAACAAACTCCAGGCCACCCTACAACAAGCTTTTGATAGAGCTGTGCATTGGTTCACATCACAAAGGTTAGTCCTGAACCTAAAAAAGACCAAAACTATGCTCTTCTCGCATTGCCAAAGCAAAACCAGTGGTGCCCCTCTCATGATACTGCCTAGCACACTAAACCCCACTGAGCAGGTTTTTTCATACAAGTATCTGGGAATTACCTTTAATTCGACAGTCTCCTTCCATTCCCATATCAATGCTCTTTCTGCTGCTACCAATGTCAGGATTGGACTGTTATACCACCATAGGGACTGCCTACCACAAGAGGCCCTTAGATTGGAAATCACCTCCTCTGTCCTGTCACTAATAGACTATGGGATGCCCATCTATGCTGCAGCTGACAACACTGCACTTTCAAGAATCCATCTCTCTCTATAAACAAGGCCTGCAGGCTAATGCTGGGAGCCCCTAGGCATACCCATACGTGCCTGCTGTACTCCATCACCAACTTGCTCAACCTTGAAGAAAGTCTCCACTTCCAAACCTGCCTTCTTGTAAAAAAGACCCTGCTGGGGCTCTCTGCCCCTGGGGTCACCACCTACCTGCAGCATGCCTCCCTCTCAATCTCCACCTGCAGCACTGTCAAAACCTCCCTTATTGTCCCCAGGGTAAGGACCTCTATGGCCCAGAGATCCTTTTGCTATCAGGTTCCCTCCTGGTTCAATTCCCTCCCAGCCAACATAGCTGACTCCACTAAGCTTGGTCCTTTTAAGGTCTCCTTCAGAAGCCATCTGGCAAGCATTCACTGTTGCAACTGCACATAAACTCCCACCTGTCCCTTACCCTTCCCCCTAGGCTGGATCTGCCCTGTCTACTTTTGCTATATATGCTGGGGTCTCAGGTAACATCTGCTGACTAATGTAATAAAATATTTCTGGTTGCTACCTGACATGGTACTTGTGTACCTATATTATGACTACTGTGGTCTACCTATTACCAAGCTTGTACCTCCAGTGAATGCCTGTAACACTGGTTACTTTTTTAATCTAAGCATTATGTACTGTATTATTTTGTTTGCTGTGATGTATTGCTCTCTTGATGAGGTGCCTTTGTAAATGATTCTTTGACTCAAAGATCTGCAAACCGATGATCTAATAAAATAAAATAAATAAATAAAAAATAAACAAATAAATAACTTGGTAAAGACATTTAGAAGTACTTTTCCCACACTGCCAGGCTGAGCATCACCAATGGTGGCTGTAAATAAAAAGGAAGGGGGTGTAAGAATCTGCCTTGATGTTAGGAAACATAATTGTGTCCATGTCTGACAGTTATCCTATGAACAGGAGAAATGATTTGGTGGACAAACTGGGGAGTGCCTAGTATATTAGTACACTTGATCTCACCAAGGGTTACCAGGAAATTCCCTGAGCTAAAGAATTTAGAGACAAAACTGCATTTTCCACTCCAGTTGGATTCTATCCATTCACCACTATGCTGTTTGGTTTACCTGGCAAACCCGTTACATTCCAGCAGTACATGGATGTAATTCTAGCCCCTCACATTGGTTATTATGCTGCTTACCTGGATGGTGTCATGGTGTACAGTCCAGACTGGAAAAGCCACCTGGAACGCCTACAAGCAGTTATCCAATCTATCAAAAATGCAGATCTGACCTTTAATCCTAGCAAGTGCACATCAGGCATGCAGAAAACCAGATATGTTGGTTATATTTTGGGAAATGGAGAAGTAAAGCCAGAGATTTCCAACATGGAAGCTATAGCTAACGGTCCTGTCCCTAAAACAAAGAAACATGTCAGGTCATTTTTAGGGCTGGGTGGTTACTACGGATTTGTTTCCAGCTTTGCTCAGTTAGCTATTTCCCTCACAGAATTAATGAAAAATGGCACCCAGATAATGTGAAATGGTCCCCAGAATGTAACAAAGTTTTTTGGGCCACCAAGGCTGCATTATGTTCAGCCCTGTTTAAAGAAGTCCAGACTTTGAGAAACAATTTGTGTTACAAACAGATGCATTAGAGGCAGACCTAGGTGCAGTTCTGAGTCAGAATATAGATGGGAAGGAACATCCCATTCTGTATATCAGTAGGAAAACTACACAAAAGTAAGAAAAAGTACCCCATCAGTGAAAAAGAATGCCTTGCTGTAAAATGGGCAAGGGAGTCCCTTAGGTTTTATTTGCTAGGTGCTGACTTTGTACTTACTGTATAACAGAACACAATCCCCTCTGTGGGCTTAAGCAAATGAAGGATAAAAATCCCAGAATCACATCATGGTACTTGGCACTGCAGCCATTTAAATCCAGAGTGATGCACAAATTCAGAAAAGAGAATGTCAATGCTAATTTTCTGTTAAGACATGGTTCCGGAATTGAGAATTCAGAAGATTGAAAAAATGTGTGTGCTTAACTGAAATGTTTGCTGTAAAAGCTGTGATGAAAAGGGGACACAGAACTGTAAATATTATAAGGTAATGTTAACAGAAAAATAAAAGAAGAATTTGGAAACCAGTTTTTAGAAGAAAAAACAAAAACAGGTTCCCTCTTAAAGAGGATGTTATGTAACAGGGATGGAATAAGAGCCTGTGCCATTTGTTATGCAGAGAGAGTTAAAAGTAAGGATCTTTTTGTCTCACATCCTATTCTGTCACTTTTTTGTCTCTTGCCTGTTTGATTGTGCAGTCAAGTTTTCCTTGTGGCACCTAGGGATTGGCCACTTCAATGGCCCCACAATTTCCCCCGTTATCTCTCTTCCTTCACTTGCTGTTTCCATTCTTTCTTTCTCCCTTTGCTTCTCTATGGTTGAAAAGTATGTATAAAACCGTACAATATGTAAATCCGGGGTCTCTTTGTTTGCAAATATTTATATTTATGCTGTTGATGTATTTATACTGTTGAAATGAATGCAGAAAGCAATTAGGGTCTCCTTTAAAAACGGCAATCTGTAACACAAGGGGTTAACCTTGATGTGCTTTTTGACCTTTACAAGCTTGTTTGCAGAATTATCAGCAGGAAATTAGCCATGAGACAGGCTATCTTAATTGGTTGCACCTGTTAAGAGTTTATTTATTCATTTGAATTTTGATGATGGGTGGGCCCACTGAGACGAACATGTCCCTTTTTCAGGAACAACCTGCGGAAACATACATAGAAACACAGAACATAGACCATAATGGCACAAAACTAGAAGTCCATCAAGTCTACTCATATTCACTATAATCCCTGGAACCTTCCCTGGAACCTACTGTTCCTCCAGAGTACTAACCATCCCTGCCTTATCCCTATTCTCCTTCTCGGTCTTGTCACCACAGGCAACCACTATTCTCTTCATTCTCTCCCATGGCTGACTGAATGCCCTGACTGTGTTAGTACCCACCACCTTGGCTGACAGACTGTTTCAAGGTTCCACCACACTTTCCGTAAAGAAGTACATTCTCACATCCTTCCCAAACCTCCCTCCCTCCTGTTAATTTCAACTCATGACCACGTGACCTCAAGTTGGTATTCAGGGTAAACAATTCCCTGCAGTTTACCTTGCTAATTCCTTTAAGGAACTTGAAGGACACTATCATATCTCCCCTCTCCCTTCTGGCTTCCAGTGAGTATGTATTTAGTGCCTTGAGGTGTTCCTCACAGGATTTGCCCTGCTTGCCCTGGATCATTTTTGTTACTTTGCACTGCACTGTTTCCAACCTATCCCTGTCCTTTCTGAGGTGTGGGCTCCTGAACTGGATGTAGTACTCCAGGTGAGACCTCACAAGGGATCTGCATAGGGAAAGTATTACCTTTTCTGCTGCTATCAGTGCCCCTCCCGATATATCCAGCATCCTGTTAGCCTTGCTATAGGTCTTGTTACACTGGCTCATGTGTTTAAGGGAGTTACTGATGATAGCTCCTAGATCTTGTTCCTCTTCTGTAGTGTTAAGTTTCACCCCACCCATCCAGTGCTCCATCTTGGGATTCTTGTTCCCTAGAGATACTGCCGTGCACTTTTTGGAATTGCATTTTAACTGCCAGACCTTTGACCACCCCTCTAGTTTTTGTAGGTCCCTCTGCATATCCCTTATTCTTTCCTCATATTCCACCCTTTCACATAGTTTTGTGTCATCTGCGAAGAGACACAGCCTGCCCTGGATTCCCTCACCAATGTCACTAATGAACATGTTGAAGAGAACTGAACCCAGGACTGATCACTGTGGAACCCCACTCATAGCATCCCTTTCTTCTGACCTAACCCCATTGACCACCATCCTCTGCTGTCTCCCTTCGAGTCAACTACCTATTCATTTCTCCATGGTTTTAACCACACCAAGGTCTTCCATCTTTTTGAGCAACCTTTTGTGTGGTACTGAATCAAAAGCCTTGCTGAAGTCAAAGTACAGCAGATCCATAACATGGCCCTTGTCTATTTCCTTGGTCACCCAAATGAAGAACACCTATCAGGTTTGTCTGAAAAGACTGTCCCACCATGAAACCCTGTTGTTTACTATCCTGGACTATGTTGCTCTCTAGGTAGAGATGTGCAGAATATAAAATTCTGCTGATGGAGTGCCTATGGAATTACCATTCTGAGTCTACAGAATTTCTCAGAATTTGCATGAACATTCTGCAGTATTTCACCAAATTTTCAATTTCAGTTATTTTGGTCTAGTTTTTAAAGTACATATCCATATAATACCCAATTTGCTAAGTAAACAGGTACTAGTAGCTTGCATAAGTGTACCAAAGTCCAGAGACCTAAACTGACAGGCTGCTGAGTTATGGGTAGCCAAATATTTAATCAAAATTAAATTTTCAGTTTTTTCAATCTGACTTTGAAATGTCTTACCCAAATTTCTCCACTGTTTCAGGATTTAGAGAAACATGCAACATGGGTATGTGTGCTAAGTTTTAAGTCTCAAACTTTAAAGGGGGATGTTCTATAGGTAGTCAAACATTTTGCCAACAATTAGACTTTAGTATAATTTTGAATTCAGTCATCAAAATGTTATAACATTTTTGTAGATATACAGGTTATTTCTACATTTATGAGTGTACCCAGTTTCATATTTCTGTCTTCAAAAGTGAATGAGTTATATGAAGATAAAAATGTTCATGAAATGCCCCATAACAAATACAATGACAAACTTTGAGCACCTATCATTTTGAGAAGGTGCATTCTAGTACCACGAAAATTGGCACACCATTAGAATTCCTACCAGCATGTAATCATTCCAACATTCAGATCTATAGCTTAATAGAAGGCTGAGTTATGACTAAATTGATACAGTTCAAAAATTCCACTGAATTTCATCAAATTTAAAATTCCAGTTATTTTGGTCTAGTTTTCAAAGTACGAATCCAAATGATACCACATTTGGAAGGTATATAGGTACTAATGGTTTTCATAAACGTACCAAATTTCAGAGTCCTAGATGGAAAAGGGTGAGTTTTGGGTGGCCAAACATTTAATTGAAATTTCATTTGCAGTAATTTCCATTTAGTTAAAAAAAATCTTATCCCGATTTCTCCACATTGTCAGGATTTAGAGAAACGAGCAACATGGGTACATGCGTCAAGTTTTAAGTATCATGCTTTAAAAGGGGCTGTGCTATAGGTAGCCAAACATTTTGACAAAGTTTTGATTTTAGTTACTTTAGTATAATTTTGAAAGCTTTCAATGAAATGTAATAAAAATGTGTAGCTTTAACGATTTATTGCTACATTTATATATGTACATAGTTTCAGATTTCTAGCTCCAAAGGTGCCTGAGTTATATGCAGATACAAATTTTCTTGAAATTTCCCACAAAAAATAAAATGACACACTTTGAGCTCCTATAATTTTGAGATGGTGTGTCCTAATATCATGCTATTTGGCTGGGTAACCAGTACAGTGGACAGGGGCCAAGCAGTGGACATCCTGTATCTATATAATGTGTAGCAGCACTACATGTGCTATCCTCCAGTACAGGGATGCTTCCCCATCACCAGAGTGGTGTTAAAGAGGTCCACCAGGGGACCCACCAGCACGTCTGCCAACTCCCTCAACACCCTCAGATGTACACCATCTGATCCTGGGATGTGTCTACCATTAGAGTACCTATACAGAAGTAATCATACCACATTTCAGATCTCTAGCTCAATTGGCATCTGGATTATGACCAAATTAATAAATTTTAAAAAATCTGTGAAATTCTGATGAAAGTACACAACATTTCATGGAATTGCACGGAATTCCATTGAAATTCTACAAATTCAGAATTTTCTCATTGTGCATAGCTCTATCTCTAGGTATTCCACAAGGTCCTCTTTAATTAGTGATTCCATCAGCTTCCCCATGATGGAAGTCAGACTGACAGGTCTGTAGTTCCCTGGTTGCTCCCTGCTCTCTCCCATGAAGTGGTACAACATCTGCCACCCTCCAATTCCTTGGAATTTGCCCAGTCCTAAGTGAGGCATTGAACAGCCCAGTCTGTGCTTTAGCCAGTTCTTCTGCTAATTTCCTAAGTATCCTCAGACGCAACCCATCTGGTGCTGAGGTCTTATCTATCTTAAGAGCTGCCAACCTTTTCAGGACTTTCCACTAGTAAGTCTTGGTTGCCACATTTCCAGCCCTCACTTAGTGGCTGTTGGTGCCTCTTTCTGGCATGGACTCATAGTCTTCCTTATTGAATATTGAGCAAAAGTAGTCCTTTGGGATGGCAGCCTTTGCCCATCCTCCCCTATCACCCTACCCCCTCCAACTAGCTGTGTGATGTCCCATCTTTTCCTTTTTTCACTAATATATCTAGAACAATTTTTTATCCATTCTTGACCCCTTCTGTGATACACAGCTCTACATCTGCTTTTGCCTCCCTGATGGCCCTCTTTGCCTGCCTATTTTTCTGTGGATTAGCCTCCCATTCTGCCTCCCCCTGCTTTTTCTTGCATTTATAGAAGACTTTCTTTTTGGCCGTAACCAGTTTCCTGGCTCTAGCTAAGTACCATGGTGGTCTCTTAAACCTGTCTTACTATGTACTGTTCTTGTGCTTGCCCTTGATGCCTCGAGGATGACTTTCTTTATTGCCCCATGTCTCCTCAACCCCCACTTATGTCCTCCACCCCTACTAACTTATCTATGATCGTTCCCTCAGTCTATTCAAGTCCACTCTTCTAAAGCCAAGGACTTCAGTTCTTGAATGTGGGTTGCCAGCCCCAAGGGCAAATTCAAACCACATGAAGAAGGCAAAGGAGGCAGGCAGTGCTGTCTGACTGGCCAAGACAAAGAGTGAGCTGCAGCTGGCAGACGGAGTGAATACTGGGAGAAGTCTTCCTTCCAGTATATCAGGGAGAAGACAGAAATTAAGGATGAGACAGTCAGATTGAAAAGTGTGTGAGGGTGGGTGGATGGATGTGAAGAGAAAGCAGAAGTGTACTTCTGTTCAGTCTTCACTTAAGAGGAAGATGGTCCAGTACCTTAGGAGATGGGGAAAAATGAAGTGGGTAAAGTCACAGATGGGAGATTGACATTGAAAGGGTGAAAAAAGGCTGAAAGCCCTGAAGGTAGACACATCCCTGGATCAGATGGTGTACATCTGAGGGTGTTGAGAGAGTTGGCAGAAGTGCTGGTGGGTCCCCTGGTGGACCTCTTTCACACCACTCTGGAGATGGGGAAGCACCCCTGTACCAGAGGATAGCACATGTAGTGCTGCTACACAAAACCCAGTGGAGGAATACATCTGACCTCGATAGAAGTGAAACTCATGAAAACCATAGTGGAAGAAAGACTAGTAAGCTTTCTGGAAGAAAATGGACTCCAGGAAAAGAGGAAGCATGGGTTTGTGTCAGGGTGGTCCTGTCAGACTAACATGATTGATTTCTTTGACTGGGTAATCAGTACAGTGGACAGGGGCCAAGCAGAGGACATCCTGTATGTAGATTTCAGTAAGACCTTTGGCTCTGTTCCTCACATTAATCAGAAAGCTGGAGGACCTGGGTGTAGGGGCAAAACTGGCTACAGGATAGGAGTCAGAAGGTAGTGGTCGGGGGGCTCTCAGAGGCTAGACCAGTTACTGATGAGGTCCCATAGGTCTCAGTGATGATCCAAAGTTATTTAACATCTTTGTCAGTGACATTGCAGACAGGATAAAAGGCAAGATATGCTTATTTGTGGACAACACAAAGCTCTATTGGGCAATAAACATGGAAGAGGGTAAAAAAGACATTAGGGAAAACCAGGCCAAACTGAAAAGGTGGTCATGTATTTGGCAGTAGGGATTCAATGCCAAAATGTGTATGGTAATGCACTCGGGAGCACAGACCCCAGAGGCCAAATACTGGCTGAGATGTACACAAGCTAGCAAGTCAGAGGAGAAGGACTAAAATTTAATCATCAAGAGTAACCTAAAGCACTCATCACACTGCAGGAAAGCAGCAGCCAAACCAAGCAAATCAGATGATGGGCTATATAGCCAGGGGTATAACCAGCAGAAAAGTGGAGGTCATTTTGCCACTGTACAGATCACTGGTTTGGCCACATCTTGAGTACAGTGTACAGTATTGATGTCCTTAAAGAAAGACATCAACTTGCTAGAAATGGTCTGGAGCAGGGCAACCAAGATGATCCAGGGACAGCAAGGCAGACTATACAAGGAGAGACTCAGACATCTCAACATGTACCCCCCGGAGGGTAGAAGAGAGAGGGTGACATGACTGAAACCTTCAAATACCTTAAAGGTTCAACAGAGTTAGCTTTAAGGATTTCTTCAGCCTTGGGGGAACAGGACCACTAGGAGTCACTGCTTCAAGCTGCTTGGGGGGAAGATTCAAGACATAAATGGGGAGACACATTTTTACTGATTGAGTTGTCAGAGGAAGTTGTCTCCTTGAAGACTGTGGACAGCTTCAAGAGAGGCTGGGAAAGAGTAAAGGGTAAAGTTAAATGTGTAGGAGGAGCACAGGGGAAGGGAGAACATTGATGGGGGGAGGAGTGGATATCGGGGAGGAGGCAGATCCCTCAGTAGACATTGAAGGGTCTGCAGACTTGAGCAGACAAGATAGACCACAAGACCTTTTTCTGCTGGGTAAATTATATGTTTGCATATTCATACTTGCCCTCATGGGGTATGAGCCATGGGCAAGGTTCCAATTTATGCAGCGTATGTGTTGCAACTGTATAACTTGAAATACGGATCGGGGGCCCAGACTATTATGTGTTCTAAAAGTCTCAAAACTAACTGGACCATCTCTGTCAATAACCAACATTACTTTGGACAAATGTGTGCCCTGGAGGAAGGTTTCATGTACCATTTTGTCCCCAGTTGTAAAGATTGGGTTATATTTAAGAGGTTGTTGAATATCAAATAGGGACCTAGTTCCTAGAGAGGCATATAAATGTTTATATACTTAAAGAGTGATACCCATCGGGGCAGATCTCAGGGCAGTTGGCAATTTTGTAAGGCTGCAGCTAGTCAGTCCCCTAATATCAATGTTGTTTTGTTTAAATACGTGGACTTCAATAATCATTCGTGGTGGCAAATACTCAGTGTCTTCTACCAGTAGGGGTTCCTTCCTCCACCAAAGGAAGTGGCTTGTGTGGTAGGCCAAATAGTACAGAAAAAAATCAGCCAGTTGAACTCCAGCTTTGAGTTTAGCAAAGGTGAGTTTGGCATATGCCTGCCTCTGTATTTTCCCCATAGGAAGTTGGATAGTGCAGTTTTCAATGCTGCAAGCCAGCTCTTGGGAAGGAAGAGAACTGTCATGCTGAAGGGATAAAGAATGCAGGCCAGGAGGTCATCTCAATGACATTTTTGCTGCCCCATGACATCATGAATAAAGTTGCCTGTCTAGCTAAGTCAGCCTTTGTCTGCCCCTTCAGTTTAGTCAGATTTTGGTCATGCATAAGTCTTCTGTTTCTGCTTACTTCTATCCCCAGATATTTAAGGAAAGATGCTGCCCATGCCCCCAGTTGAAGGACTTCTACTTTGTAGGTATAGATATTTAGAGGCATTATGACTGTCTTGGCTATGTTCAATTTATATCCCAAGACTTTTCCAAAACAAGATAGCATGTGCAACATTGCTGGGATGGAGATTACTGGGGATTCTAAGAGCAGTAAGACATCATCTGCATACTGTAGGTTGAAAAGGTATATCTGTGATCACCTGTTGTCATGCCTTGAATTTTTTCATGCAGTAGTATGGTGCAGGAGAGAGACTCAAGATACTGGTTAAGAAGTAGCAGAGACAAGGGGCATCCCTGGCACGTCCCTTTCTGTACCTTAACATTTTTGATTTCAAGCCATTGCAGCATACCCATGCTGTGGGGTGGGAATACAGTAGTCTGAACTAGTGTACAAACTCCTCAGGAAGTCCAAATTCTGCCAATATGTAGAAAAGGTAGTCCCAGCCCAGGCCACCCTGTCAAAGGCTTTCTCCGCTTCCAGGGACACCAGAACCACAGGGATCCTGGCATCCCTGGACATGAAGATTATGTGGCTAAGCCTTCAGAGGTGGTCCCTGGACAATTTTCCCTGCATAAATCCCACATGCTCAGGCCCTATTAACTTGCCCCATACCTTGTACATTCTTGTAGCCAGTACTTTGATATCTATATTTAACAACAGTATGGGCCTGTAGTTATTTAGTAGCTCCAGGTCCCTCCTGGGTTTGGGGATCAATGTGACCAATTCTTCCTGGAGTGTGGGGTCTACATTTCACAGTATAAGCCAAATTAAAAAAAAATCACTAAGGTGTGGATCTAGTTCCTCCCCTGGCACAGGTACCTTGTAGAGTTTTTATTCCTTGATGGCTTCCCTTACCTTTGCAGTTGTAATAAGGTTTATCAGGCCTTCTCTCTGCTCTTCTGGGATTTTAGCTAGTTTAGCTGCTTTCAGGAAAGCTTGAACATCAGATGAAGTACCACCCCTTCCATATTACACCTACCTACCCCAATCATTGACAGTGAGCAAATATGGATGGAAGGATGGAAATTTAAGGTGAAACAAGATCAAACTATTACTGGAATCTGTAATTTACCTGAGAGTTTATTCATTGGTAAGGATAGAAGAATGTGTTTTATCCTGGTCAGCCAGCAGCTTCTCATTAATGTGGATCTAGAATGCATCCGAATTCAGCATTTGTTGCTGCACGCTGTAACAGTTGTTTAGAATATGGTCACTTGAGCATAGGATGTCCAGACCCATTTAAGTGTAACCTCTGTGAGGATATTCATATAGATAATCTCTGGGCATCTCACAATAGGCAGAACAGTTTGCATCAGGAAGAACTTATAACAAAAGGGCAAGCATTCAGTGTAGCCTCTGCTAGGATAGAGAAACAAGCAGAGCAGCAGGCAGTGCAGAAAGAAGTCCCTCAATGTGAGGGCACAAGTGGGCCTCATCCTAATGAAGGCACTTTTAATTCTGAGGAAGATAGGCAAATGGAAACTTCAGAAACCGAAGCATTAGTGGGCACAAACATTAAAATAACTGAGGATACAATGCAAGTAGAAACAAAAGTTGCAACCATTGCTGAACCCCAGACAAGCATGTAGAACTCCTCCACCACCACCACCACCATCACAATAAAATTAAATGCAATTTGTTAATACTAAGAAAAGAGGTATGGAAGTAAAACACATACCTACTAAACAAAAAACAATCCCTTTGCAGAATAAATTTTCAGTTCTAGCTAAGACCAAGCAATGGGGTGATACAGAGGATGAAGAAGAGGATTCTGTAGCCTCTTCTATTTCTTGCTTTCTTGGGGACTTGTCTTCAGATTTAGAAGGTTCTGATTCTGTGTTCTCAGCTAAAAAAGTATGTTGTAGGACACGGTGTCAAATAAGAAGATGTTTGTATCCCCCACCTTAAGACACATAAGCATGACATTTATTTTTCTTTAAGTGTTGTGTCTAGGTCTCACTTTCTCTCCTGTTATACTCAGTGTCAATAGTATGAAAACATACAGAAAATGCATGTCTGCTTTGACATTATTAGAAACTGTTTTAGGGAATATCATATTCATACAATATACTCAATTGAAGACAATTCATGAGATTAATGCTGTTAAACATGCTTGGATACACGGGCATTCATATTGGTCACAGGGAACAGAGCGGTATGATGGGGTGGGCATTCTATTGAAAAATATGAAATTTCATATAGAACAGCTTGATGACATTGCACAAGGGAGAGTTTTGCTCTTAGACATCACATACGAGTCATTAGAATTACAGCTATTTAATGTACAGTATACGCTCCTCAAACTAAAGCAAGCAGAGTGCAACTTTTTCAAGATGTCAGGCCTTTCATGCATGCAAGTCAAAAAACAATATTAGGAGGCATTTTTAATTGTGGATTAGTACAAACTGATAGAGGTGGAAATACAACAAAATTATTTTGTGACACTAATTGTTGGAGAGAAATTTGGGCAACAATATAACTGAAAGAATAGTGTTGTTGCAATTCATAAGACTCCAGCAGCTACTGTTTTTAAAGATCACTAGCTACAAGGACTGATTTTTCATTATTTTTCAAAACACTTTACTGTTCTAGAAGCAAAAAAAAAAACAATAGCTATAGAAACATCAGCTCACTTGGCAGTTTACTGTAAAAGCTGTGTGACCAATAATCCTTCAATAGCACAGGCAAAGGTTTGGAAGCTTAATGTACAACTGTTAGAGCAAGCTACTGTTCAAAATAAATGGAAATAGGTTTTCTAGTGAGATGGTCTGTGCTAAGCATACATGAGAATTTAGGGGAATGGTAGGATGACTCAAAATTGGAATTTAAGCAGTTTTCATAACACTGGCTAAGCAAATACAACTTCCAACTCCCCCTACCTATACCAGCACTCACTCCCTCCCTCTCTGTCATTACCACCCCTTTCCCTCCCAACCTCTCTTGTCCCTTCCCTCCACATGTCTCATCTCAATGTTTCTACCTCTTCCCCTCTCAGCCTCTTTCATTATCTCTTCTCCAACCTAGCAACTCTAAGCTATTGACTCTACACTGGCCAAATTTTTACTCTGATATGACCACCCCTAAATCACTTCCCCTTATTTTCTCCACATTAAGTCAACTTCTGACAGCTCTAAACCTATACAATAATTATTTGTACCTTGGTAATCTTCTCTGTTCTACCTTTTGTCTCCTCTTTGTCATGGCTGTACACCCCCTACCAATATGGCCGTCTCAGCCTAGTCCAAGACAACATCATCTTACTGACTGCACATTACTACCCTTTACCTACTGTCTAAAGCTACTGTAATCACTATTGGCACTTACTCAGCTCTTATTGTGTGTATTTGTTACTGTATTACCATTCTGTTACCTACCATGTACATGTTTTTTTTTTTTTAGCAATTGTTTAATCAGGAGTAGCACACTAAGCTGAAAGCTTGTTTACAGGTGCGACCTGGGAGCACAGAGAAGTTAAGTGACTTGCTCAGGGTCACACAGTATGCAAGTGGTGGCTGTGGGATTCAAACCCAGGTCTCCAGATTTGCAGTTCAGAGCCTTAAACCACTGCACTATACTGCCTACATATCCAATTGTTGTAATTTCATTTTTGATCTGAAACCTTTGTAAACAAGTCTCTGGCTCAAAGGTGTTGCAATTCCAATTAATTAATAAATACATACAAATAAATACCTGTCATATTTAAGAACTCAATCACATTTACATAAATTAATATCAAGAGGACAGGAGGCAGGCGCTGACCTCACTCACCAAATTAACAACATCAAAGAGCAGATAGAAAAATATCAGTATAACAGAGAAATGTTTCTAACTCAAGAGGCTAAATTTGATATGCAGGAGAAATTTCAAGCCTTTGATACCTTCAAAGCATGTAGCAACTGGGTAGATAAGCGAATTATCAATGAATTGCACAAACCTATGGATGATAGCACAATGACCAACGTGGCAGATATAATGGACTATGTACAGAAGTATATAGCAGAAAATGTTGGAGTTCCAGAGACTCCTAAACTAGATATAATACAACTGGGTACACTGAACAAACCTGGAATTCCTCCAAATATTTGTGACCAGTTATAAAGCCGATAAAAAAACAGAAGTTGAAAGTGATATCAAATCCTTAAGTAATAGTACTGCTCCAGGTCAAGATGGTCTTATGGCAGAATTTTATATATAGAATAATGTCTGGATAGGAGGTTATAATGAGAATTTTACACACACACCTCCCCCCAAGGTGTGGGATGCTACATAAATCCCTAGAGCATCCCGCACTGAGGGTGTGTGTAAAATTCGAGTTTTACAACCTCTACCCAGCCTTTACTTTATATAATTGCTGGGGATCATTTTTGCTCCACAGCAATTATAAAAAATAAAGATATCTCTACGGAGCAGTGGACTGGTTGGGTTTCAGTGCAGTCTTTGACTCATGATAAAACCTTTCCTTTTTTTTTTTCAGCTGCATCAAAAATCTGCTCATTTGATTGTTTTCTTTTTTTTTATTAACTTACCACTGCTAAGTCTGAGTGTAGTGAACTGTGGAGTGTGGGGAAAGGCAGATGGCACCGAGAAGTGGAAGGGTGGTGACTGCACATACTCAGTATGAAGGAAACCCAGCACGTGTTCACCGTTATAACCAGCTGTTTATAACAGCAAATTACAGCCAGGTTTACCTATGGGAAAAAATGAGCACCAGTTATTATAAAGTTTTTATTGACTATTTGGCACCAACTTTGCAAGTAATATTTAATCAGATTTTGTCAATGGGATCTCTTCCTCCATTGAGGAATCAAGCATTATTAATCTTTCTACATAAAAGGGGAGAAAAAAATGCTGGAAACCTGGAGGCTCTTGTGTCTACTGCATACCGATCAAAAAATATTATCCAAAATGTTAACAGCTAGACTTGCATTAATATTTCCTTTGGTAATTTCGAAATCTCAAACTTGTGTGGTACCAATGAGAAAAAAAAGAGGATAGCTTAGTGGCAATCAGAGAAGTTATTGAAAGATGCAAAATAATACTTGTTCTGGTTTTTTAATCACCCCGATCAAGAAAAAGCTTTTGACCATGTTTCAAGTAGGTTTTTATTTATTTAGAAAAATGGTTGAGATCCAAATAGACTTTGAAGAAGTAGGCAAAACACTTAAGACACTGGGATGCAAAGTCTTCATCTCAGAGGTCCTTCCAGTCCCAAGAGCTGGACAAATGAGACTGAGAGAAATAAGACAGCTAAATGGGTGGGTGAAAATGTGGAGCCTCAGAGAAGGTATGTTCCTAATAGAAAATTGAAACACCTTCCTTAACCCCAGACTATTCAGTAATGATGGGTTACATATAAACAAACAGGGGACTAGAATCCTGGTTCAAAACTTTCTTCATGCAGTAAATCCATATTTAAACTAGGATACGGGGGGGGGGGCAGAAGGGTGGGGATGCTAGATCATATAGGAACCAAATAGAGATAAACAAGAATAAATCTATTTGGAAATGTGTGAATGTCAATGCAAGCAGTTTAGTTCAGAAATTTGACGAACTAGTATCCACTCTGATTACTGACAAGGTACAGATATGTGTCATTACAGAAACATGGTGGGATACTGAAGATCAGTGGGAAAGGCAGATTTTAGGATACCATCTGTTTAGTGCTGATGAAATTGGCAAAAAGGGAGGTGGGGTAGCTGTCTACATAGCTGACAATATAATAGCAGTCAACTAGAAGTAGAAGCAGTAGATGGAATAGAACAGTTGTGGGTCAAGGTTACCCCAGAAGGGAGAGCAAAAATTGCCATTGGAGTAATATATAGACCCCCAATACCCTCCCAGACACTGATATACAGCTAATAGAAAGTACGGAGAACAGCAACACACTTGAAAATCTAATAATAATGGGAGATCTAAACTTGCCCGGTATTGACTGGAAAAATCATACGGTTAGGACCTCAATGGAACAAAGATATTTGGAGACTTTTAGCCTACTCGGTATAGACCAATATGTCCAAGAAACAACAAGGCAAACAAACATACTGGACATAGTTTTAAGTAAAATGGGGAAATATACAGCAATGCAGGGTTACCACCCCACTTGGTTCCAGTGACCATGCCAAGGTGGAATTTATTATAAATAATCTAGAAACTAAAACCACCAGAGAAACAATGATCAGAAACTTCAGTAAAGCATATTATAATAAAATAAGAGAGGAATTTAGTAGATGGGGTGAAAGGATGATTTTCATAACAAAAATGTGTCCAAATGTGGGATGCTCTAGCTGGGAAAATAAACCAAATAATTGATAAACATATCCCAGTCAAAAGGAAATATAATAGATCAGGAAAGATTCCGGTGTTGATGACTGGAAGCATTAAAAGACAAATTAATAAAAAGAATTGAGTGTTTGTTAAAACCAAAAAAATAGACATGTAAAGGACAGAGACAACTATAGGCACCTATTAAAACAAACCAAAAAAACTATCCTAAAAGCCAAAAGGGGATATGAATACAATCTGGCACACTAATTTAAGGATAATTACAAGACATTCTATAACTATGTTAGTAATATGAAAGGAGGATCACAAGGGATATGCCCAATAAAGGATACAGATGGAAGTATGATACAAGATAATAAACAAATGGCTGAAAAATGTAATACTTATTTCTCAACTGTATATAATACCAAAACTTCGGGAATTAAACAGCATCATGAAAAACATAACGCAATTAAATTAAATAAGGATGAAATTAAAAATAAGGTTGCTTAATCTTAACCCTAGCAAATCCCTGGGACCAGACGGAATACATCCAAAGGTGGTAATTGAATTAGTGGACATTTTGGCAGAACTCCTAACATACTTATTTCAGATTTCTTTGGACCAGGGGGAAGTGGCAGAGGCATGGAGGGAGGCAAATGTAATCCGTATATTTAAGAAAGGATCCAAAGAAGAAGTTAGTAATTATCGACCAATAAGCCTAACATCTATTCTGGGCAAGGTTTTGGAGGGGGTTATTAAGGACCACATAGAACAGGACATGCAGCAAAGAGGGGATATCAAGAATACACAACATGGTTTTAAGCATGGCAGGTCATGTCAAACTAACCTTTTGGGTTTTTACAAAAATGTTAGTAGGTCCCTAGATGAGTGTATCCCTGTGGATGTCATTTTTTTTGGACTTCTCTAAAGCCTTTGATAGGGTTTCACATGGAGAGCTGGTGGATGTCCTGATTGAACATGGTATCCAGGGGAACATAACCCATTGGACCAACTCTTGGTTGAGTAATAGAAGGCAGAAAGTGACAATTAGGGGATGTAACTCAGGTTGGTCAAAGGTCACAAGTGGCGTTCCGGAGGAATCTGCGTTGGGGCCCTGCCATTGTAATCTATACATTCACTCAGTGACAGCCAGAAAGGGTGTGTGGGAAGCCAAATTTGCTGACAACACAAGACTCGGCTACGCAGTAAACAACAAAACAGAAAGTGCCATACTACAGGAAGCTATAACTACACTACAGAGGTGGGCACAGGACTCTAAACTAACCTTTAATGTGGAGAAATGTAAGGTCATGCATTTTGGAAGAAAGAATTTAGGGACAACTTATAGGCTCAACAGACATAGGCATGTAGTTGTTAAAGATGAAAGAGACCTTGGTATTAGGGTCTGAAATGACCTTAAGTTTAAACAACATAGTAGCTTGTTGGTCAAAAAAGCAGGTAATATATTGAGTTGCATAAACTGGCACATTAAGTGTAAGAAGAGTGAGGTTCTGTTGTCCTTGTATGGGTCACTGGTGAGGCCACATATGGAATAATGTTCATGTTCTGGTCACCAGGATATAGAAAGGAAATTACAACTTTGGAGAGAGTTCAGAGAAGGGCCACTAGGATGATCAGTGGAGTTCAGGGTATGGGCTATCAGGAAAGATTGAATTGCTTGGGGCTTTATACATTGGAATACAGAAGATTGTGGGGAGTTATGTGCATGGTGTATAGAGCAATAAGTGATATTAATTTAAGGAGACTTTTGGGTTTAGAATTACGTGAGCAACCATACCAAATTAGAGGACACCAATTTCAGTTAAAAAGGGGGCAATACAAGACCACTAGGATAAAGCATTGGTTTAGCATTAGAGCTGTGCCTTTATGGAATAGGCTACCTTTAGAACTGATAACCAACGAAAGTATGCAGGCCTTCAAAACAAATCTGGACAAATTCCTGATTAGTAACAATATTAAGAGTTGTTATTAGGATTCAACAGTGAGCCATATGGACTAACTAGTCTTCTCTGCTCTGTAGGACCTGTGATACCTATGATTATATGGTATACCAAGGATTTTCATCACATGGATCAGTACATTACAAGAATGATCTGAAATGATCCCATTTATAAATTTTCATCTAGGTCTTGCAGTTTTATTTAGAAGGGGTGTAAAACAGGGGTGTCCCTTGAGCCACATACTATACATATTTTCGGTTGATCCTTTAAAAATGGCAAAGAGTATTTTTAATAAAAAATTATGTTGCCTTGTTTCCTGCATTTAAGTTACATTTTCCACCTCCTGTTGAACTTGAGACAAGACTATATAATGTATTATTATCAGGGATTTTGGTGATCCTGAAAAAATTCAATAAAGAAAAAGTGTACTTATCGATCACTGCATCTGGGGGGAGTAGGTATGATAAATCCACTTGTGTTTTTTATTAGTCTTTTCTTAGCATACAATATAAGTCCAGTCTTAAATAATGAGGATAAACAATGTTTCCCTACAGTCAAAGAATGATTAGTGCCAATAATAATGGAATGGAACAGAGGAGAAATGTTCCTGTCTCCAGAAAGATTATAAACATTTAATTCTGGAGTATTTTAGAACTGCCTGTTTCAACTACAAAAGTGAAACATTAAGATAGAAGATATAAAACACAGTAATGGGAAATGTCTACATAAGTTAATAATAGAAGGAAATTCACACCCCCCCCAATAATTCTGCCACATTGCCCGCCCAATAAAACTGCAGTTGCTTTGGAACTAGTGTAACAACCTCCCCCTCCTTTGGTGCAGTGCCATACACTGACATCATTTAAAAATTACTTAAAATCCTATCTCCTTGACAAACTCCAATGCAGATGCCCCTGACCTATGTTATCAGCCCTGACCTATGCTATCCATTTTCTTCCTGTATCACCTAACAGTCTGCTCTATCAAAGGGCCTTTATATGCTAATTTTGGTTGTATGGATACACACTGTACCCTTGTTATTTAAGGATGCTCTGTTCATCTATATAAAACTGTCACACGTCTGAAGTCTATTTTGTACTTTACTATGCCAATCACTGTTCCTGCACTTCTCACTTGGCTTATTTTTTTCTTCAAAATGTTATGACCCCTCCCATATGCACATTTATTCCTGACTATGTATTGTTTCATTTTGTGTCACTGAACGCTTTTGAAAACGGGCAATTGTGCTCACATGTCTTTCCAGTATAAACAATAAATTAAATGAAATTAAATGAATAATAATAGAATACCTCAAAATATCTGGGATCTTGTCTGGTAGTTATCAATTAAAAATAATTTTAAATACAAAAAAATAGAGGTGAGGGAATATCCAAAAAATGGTTTTCAAGGGTGTCTTGAAACACCTGAACATGTTCTTTTAGAGCGTCCCTATAGCAGGTTCTTATGTCAAGCACAGAGCAGGAAATAGAAGGATCCTTTATTTTCTAATGTGTCATACCAAAATGTGGTCTTAGGTATATTTTCATTAGAATGGGGCAAATATAGTAAAAGGATACAACTGTGTTTTGAAATATGTAAATATTACATGTGGCATGCACAATGCTTTTAACATTAAAACAAAAGTATTTACCTCCTCAGGTTACAGCAGCCATGATCTCTACATGCCTGAAGAGACTTTATCAGGTTGAAAAGGCTGAATTGTCGAACTTAAAAATATGGAAGCTTTGGAAAACTTTCTTTATAATTTTGGAATCTTGACTCAGGTAGATTAAAGAGAATAGGCTAGACTAATAATATTGAATACATAGTAGAGGTTAGGATATCTTTTTCCTTTTTTCCTTGTTTTGTGGGTCATTTTAACCTGAACTGCTGTAATACTTTTTTTTATATGACCATTTTACTTCGTTCTTTATTTTGTCATGACAGTTATTATGGTTTATTTTGAGAATATTTGTGTGGGTTTCATTTGTGATATATTGTATTTCATTTTAATTAAATACCCCTATTCCTCCACCCCAGGAAGTGGAAGAAATGGAAGACAAGATTGAGGGCAAGGAAAAAGACAACTTGATGAGTCCCGACTATTATTTACTTTGACCATGGCATCACCTTTACATCTAGCATGTGCATCTCTCAATGTGACTAGCAGAAAAAATTTAAAAGGAAGAGAGGATGCCTTCTCCATGTTAAGTCAAGCTAAATATGATTGTTTATTTCTGCAAGACACTAGACATAGATTCTCTACAGACATTCAATTGGTAAAAAAATCATGGGTCTAGGGTAGTTCTTTTTGGTCTTTAAAGGAAGATGCAGATTCTGGTTTAGGCATTTGTTTAAAAAATTATAGCTTTGCTGTCAGAAAACTGGTTGAGATCTCACCAGGAAGAGCACTATTGTTAGACATTAAATTATGTAACCACAGATATAGGTTAATCAGTATATATGCCCCTCAGTCAAAGGTTGTCAGAGTGGATATATTTAAATTAATTCAGCCTTATTTGATTATATCTAGAAGCATTTTGTTTGGGAGAGTCTTTGTGTTCTTTCTTGGACAAACAAATGAGCTAAGACAAAGAAACTTTTCTGTGATACTAATTTTCTGAGGCAGATGTGCCAGCAATCAGGGTTAATTGATGTTCATGGTCATTGTGATACACCATCAAAACATACATATTTCTGTGGCTTGTTGTCCACCAGAATACATTTATGGTTCATTTCAAATTATCTGCCACTTATCAAGACAGATACACCATTGATAGACACTACAGATTATAGATTGCTAAGTATCCAACTCACCAATTTGAAGGATCCTACTTTTGGGAAAGGTTATTGGAAAATGAACTCTACATTACTAGAAAACTGTAGGACACTTCAGCAATTGAGAGGTTTAGTAGAAGCATGCAAGTCAGTATATTTTGTTTATGATTTGAAAATTACTTGATGGGAAGATAGTAAAAAAGATTTTAAAGCCTTTTCTTCAAACCAGGCTAGACTTAGTGATAGGTCAAATTATCATAAGTATCCAGAAAAAATTTCAATTACATATATTGATTTCCCTGCAGAATGAAAAGATGGGTAATTTTAGTGAACAAATAAAAAAATATTAGGTTGGAAATAATGCAATGTCGGTGGTGCATGCGCGAGCCACAGAGGAGAATGGCCACCTAGAGGCAAATCTCCGTGCTACCATGACTCATTATGTTGCTCATTTTAGTAATTTGCAGAGGTATGCAAAGTCTTTTTGGTTTCATTCATTCAGAGAGGTCCCTGGTAAATGAAGCCTGCAGTTTCACCTCAGTGCCTAGTGGGTATCGCTGTTTTTTTCCTGGCTGTAAATCCACCTGACAACAGTACCGCATGGCAGTCGAATGTCAGCAAGCATCTGACTATAGGATGGTGGCCACAGCTCCCTCAAATGACAATGGAGAAATCAAATCTCTGTTACACGATCAGCCCAGTGGTGCTGAGGGTTGAGGCACTGGATGCCACACCTCGCGCCATGCTGGCGACCCGGGTTCCGGAATGAGCTCAGGCCATTGTGGGTTGGCAGGGAAGGACTGGGATTGAGCATCCATAGACTGGTCTCCCAGTCCTGGGTGGGTTGGGGGAATCTCGCTGCGCTGTAGCGGGTCCTGGGGATGCTTGGGGACACTACAAGTGCTGGCAATCTGAAGGGGGAACGCAGTGGACATCAGCATGCTGTGCCCAGACGTCATTGCATGGCCACATTCCAGGGGACCAATCAGAGGAAAAATGGCTGGGCATGACCGTGCAGCTTGATGGCCGTGCTCCGAGCCGCCTGGAGGACTTTGGTGGAATCCTGTTGGGGAGGGTCCGGGGCTGTCCTGGCTGGCTGAGGCAGAGTGGGAGCCCTCCAGCGGGATGGCAAGATGGCTGTCCTGGATCCTCCTGGGTGCAGTCTGAGCTACCCAGTTCTCCGGGTGGGCGGAGCTGGTGGCTGGGTGCCCCAAGCCGGTAGTGTGCCAAAAAAAAACTCTGTTACACCAGGTTCTCAGGGAGATTACAACTTTTAAATCCTCCTTTGCCTCACTGGAGGATAAAGTGTAAGACCTGCAAAATAAAGCAAGTGACATGGAGACCTTCCTTCAATACACCGATGACAAAGATAGCAGGCATGAGTCCATCATACAAGAGCTTGAGAGACTGGTTAAGGTTCTGCGGGATTATACTGAGGATGCTGAAAACTGCAGCTGCAGGAATAATTTGAGGTTTTTTGTCTTCCCGGAAGCAGCTGAGGGGGCAAGATGCATCAGATTTTCTCTGCCATATGCTCTCAGACCTGCTGCAGCATATATGGAAGGGGCTGCTAGAAACTGATAGAGGTCACTGGGCACTACATCCCAATACTGGGGCGGTGTTTGTGGACCTAAGTAAGGCTTTTGACTTGGTACATCATGAGACTCTTTTGCACAGATTGTTGAATATTGGGGTGCAACAGACATCTCTGCAATGGTTCAGATCCTACTTATCTAATCGTAGGCAAAGGGTGGTCTGTGGTGCTGCCGTCTCAGGTCTCCTGGATCTAAATAGAGGTGTACCTCAGGGCTCTATTTTGGGCCCTGTGTTATTTAACATCTACATAAATAGTCTTGTAACTCAAATAACTAGTACAGAAATCAGGCTCTATGCAGATGATATTGTATTAATTACATCTGCAGATGATCCCGGAGACCTGAAACAGTGGCTCCAAACAGACTTCTTTAATAGTGAGACTTGGATGAGAGACTCAGGTCTTTTAATGAGCATTGGAAAAATGCAGAGTATGATCTTTTCTGTGGGATCACATGTAAAAAAGGATTTTACAGATTTACAGATTAATTTTCTTGATGTGACCAAGGTTCAGATGGTATCTAGTTATAAACACCTCGGAGTCCTTATTGATTCCAAGTTTTCCTTTTCTGAACACATTCTTTTACAGACAAAAAAGGTGAACCAAAGATTGGGAGCCTTAAGAAGGATGTCAGGATGCCTGACTAGGGAAATTAAAACTAGATTAGTAAAACAACTATTGTTGCCCATACTTGGTTATGGATTTCCATTGTATATGCATTCTTACCAGAAATCTCTGGACAAGATAGACCATATGTATTATAGAATGGGGAATTATATATTACAGAATAGATATTGGGCTCATCGATGCCTGGTTTATCAAGAACTTGATTGGCTACATCCGATAGCACAGAGAAGGTGCTTATGGTCAGTGGTATGTCATGGCCTAATTTATCCTATGAATAAAAAATTGCATCCACTAAATCATCTAATATGTTTGAACATAAATTTGACATATTTAGATAGGCTAAGGAAAACATCCAGGAAATTGCCTATGATCCGAATCAGTAATCGGATGGGGGATATAATTCTTCAGAACAGTCTAGCAAAGACTTGGAATGAATTACCATTTCAAATCATTTAGATTCTTGATTTGCACATATTTAAATCTAAATTGCATGATTACTTGAATGCTTGTTGTAACTGTTTTTAGTTTACATGTTCTTTTTTTTTGCTCTGTATGTACCTATTTATATTGTTTAGTTGTAATTATAAGTATATGCCACAGGAATTTGTTGTAAATGGGGATTTAATTCTCCAACAAATTAACCTGTATAAACAGGGGAGTAATTATAGGGGGGGACGGGGGGCACAAGTCCCCCCCATCATTTTAGGTGAGCACATTTGTCACCCACAACATTCAGGCCATATGCTATTGCTGCCTGCTGGTGAGCTGGGTGGGACATAGGAACCTGCTGTTCTGTGGGTGAAGGGTTGGATTTTACTGGTGGGTTGGGTCAGGTCCTGGGAGTGACAGCCCCAAGAGAGTGCAGTGAGCTACGGCAGCCAGACAGTTAGTCGGCAGAGGGGGGACCAGTGCCATGCAAGAGGCCTGGCCAGAACCAGGAGGAGAAGAGTGAATTGTAGCAGGGAGGGAGAAAGTGATGGACCACATCACACCCAGAAGTGGCATAAGCAAGTGCCAACGTCAATAGCAAGGAGTTGGGAGGAGTGGGTGGGAGACTGACTGCTCGCATCAAGGGAAAAAAACTGCGGTGCTACCATCGATGTGTTTGCCTGCTTGGTGCTGCTTCATTTCCCCTCTCCTCCTGACTGTGACTGTCATGTCCTGTGACTCCTGCTGCCTCATCTGCCCTCCGATGATGCCTGAGGAGGAGCTGCTGCTTTGCTTTCCAGCCTGGGAGTTTGGGGAGGGAGGCTGGGGTTTTATGACCTGGGATCGAATGGTTCAGGGCCGTGGGCACCAGTGAGTGACTGTGGGGGTCAGATGGTTGGATCAGTCAGGGTGTCAGTCGGTCTGAGCCTACAATGGACATTTGGAAGGCACAGAAGAGGACAGAGGAATATGGACTGCTGGAGGCTGCTGCAAGCAATGATGAAGCAACAACTACCTGGGAGGTAGGACTGACTGGTGGTGCTGCAGTGCAGTGGGTGGGGGTGAGTAGTGATTGGGGGGCAGTAAGCCAGCAACATCATTATGCCACAGTGGCATTTACTCACAATGCTGTATGCACAAATTTGCAAAACAAGACACTGGCAAACAAGCAGAGGAGGTGGTGAAAGGGAATTCCACTTTGCACAGGGCAGTTCTAAACCAGCAGGGGCCACACACTATTGGCCATTTGATTTGGCACCAGTCAGGATCAGGGAGTGCCTGGGAAAAGAAGCCTGCTGCAATCTATGAGGCATTCTCTTTACTGTTGTATCTGAAGTGGGCCAGTGGCTCTACCAGTAGACCGTGACCAACACAATCAGCAGTCAGCACAAAACTGTTCAACTTGAGCTAACATAGCTCTAATAGTCTACAAAAGGCAAGGGTAGGTGATGTTTCTATTTAATTATGTTTATTGGTGGTCTGTTCTGCTTTGCTGTGTTGGTTGTGTCTGTACTGTCTACAGTCAGATCTGATTTAAAATGCTGTGCTGGCTAGTGTCTCTCCTGTGTGCCAACTGAGCCTGACTATTGCCTGCTTTGGTAGGGGCAGGGTTCTGCTGGCTGTTGGGGGGTTATATGGTTAGCCTAGCATGCAACTCCAGTGTTTTCCTCTGTATTACCAAAGCTAAAGTAATTTCAATGGGCTTGTGCAACTGGATGAGATGTTTGCTTGTGTGACTTCAGTGCATTGTGGCTGTTCACCTCTTTATCCATGGGATATACTATCCTGTGGGGGGTATGACGCAAGGAACCCTAGTGGTGGGTCCCCCCCATAGGTGTCGTGGGAATTATTTCCTTGGCTAAAGGTAGCTTAGGAAAAAGCCCATGGGAAAGAGAGATGAGTCGCTGGAGGAGGAGGAGGAGTGGTGGATGGTGGGGCAGCAAAGGAAACAAATGAAGAATGGCCTGGAAGAAGACCTCTTAAGGCCTGGTTGGGGGAATGGTTTGTTGCTCTGCCCATTGAACTCCAGCCAGCCCTCAGCCCTCAGTTTCAATGAGCTTTCGCAACTGGATGAGATGTATGCCTGTGTGACTTCGCTACATTGTGGCTGTTCACCTTGCTATCCAAGGGATATACCACCCTGTAGCAGTACAACGCAAGGAACCCTAGAGGAGGATTCCTCCCATATGTGCCACAGGAATAATTCCTTTGGCTAAAGGTAACTTAGGAAGAAGCCCAAAAAGAATGCCCAAAAGGGTGTCGAGCATCGAAGAGGTGAGAAATCAGAAAATATCAAGACTGGAAATTAAGGTGATAGACATAGATGGGAAGGACAGAAGAAGAATGAGACATGAAGAGGATGATGAACGAAATAAAAGCAGACAAGATGCAGAAGGGCAGACTTCCTAAAGAGAGAGGGAACAGCTGGGGCCACCATCTGACTCCATCCAACAGCAGAACTAAACTACAGAACCTAAGGAAACTCCAACAGTATCTAATATTATGACCATTAGCAATGAGGAGAGGAAAAAAAACCCTTTGAGAAGGAAACCTCTGGGGATCCAAGTTCTAGGTTGCCTTCCCTTCAGGCTGAAGGATGTTTTGATTAGTGATGGCTCAGCTACTGCAATTTAGAGTAGAGATCTAGTGAGAAGGAAAACATTCCAATTTAGAGGAAGCTTTCACTCTGTCCTTCTAAATGGACAACTGTTGAGGGTTACAAGTGATGTCTCTGCAACTAGATGCTCAAAAGAAAGAGAGGAGAGAGATGACTGCTAAGGCACTCAGCTGGCCAATGTGAGCCTGTGAAACAGCCTAGGTGAACCAGAGGTGGTCCTGAAGGAGAATAGCATAGAGGGTGCCTCTGAACCCACTCGGGCAGCCAAAGGTACTTTGATGATGAGAGCCCCACCCCTCACAGCTGGATGGCATAAATTCTACATCCAGAGGTGTCACCAAGATGAGGGATCACTGAAGGTTCACCCAGAGCGAAGACATTCTCACTATGGGCTAGGGAGAAGGACCCTGCTATGAGCTTTGCATGCTCTAGATGCAGACTTTGTGGGTGCAAAGCGAGACCGTCAGCTAGAAGTTAGCCCTGAGCCAAGGAGCAATGGACACAGAAGGCATGTCTCTGAATGGAAAGCAGTTTGGTGAGGTAGCATAAGACCCAATAAGAAGTTTGCTCAATTAATCGATGTGAATGAGTAGACCCTGAGATCAGACTGATTGAAGGAGAACCAGACTCATGTCATGAGGAAGCTAACCATGATTGGTAACTACGGGAGTGCATGCCAACCGGGTCCATTCAGAGCCAAATTAGGAATGGATAGAATTGCATGAAGGTAGCAGCAAGAGGTGAAGCAGGCAGCCGATGGTGAGGTAGGTAGTACCAGGAGGACATCTGGATAGGTTTGATTAGCATGAGGGAATAGGGTCAGAGGAGGAGGAGATGAGTAGGCAGGGTGATATGCTGGAGGGAATATTAGGCGCTGTGAATGATTAAGGTATAGTGGTATAGCAGGATGGCAGGATAAGGAAGCCCCCAAAAGAAAGCAGAGGTTAGAGAAAGAGAGGAATGGAGGATGAAGGGAATGGGAGGAGGAGGAGGAGGAGGAGGGCAAGCACCCACTATGGGGAAGCACAGTCAGGGATGAAATTAAGAAAGTGCATCATGATGTAACCAAGAGCAATGAGTGGCAAAGGCCAGGGAGAGAAGGGGCAGGGACAAATGGCAAATCCCACAGGAAGGCTGCTGAGTACACCAGCCAGGCATACAGTCCAGTCGGATTTATAGTCCTATGATGTGAAACAGGATGGGTGGCAAACAGGTTGGGTTGAGGTTGAGGAAAGGAAGGGAGGAGTACCAGGAAGAAAATTAGGTATAATGGGAGGTAAGAGGAGACCAGACAAAAACCGACAGTAAGAGTCACAGTCCCCATAGAGAGCAACTGCCCCTTTAAAAGGGAGCCAGGAACCAATAAGGGAGATAGGAATCCAAACCACAGGGCACTAACCGTAGAAGTGGTCCAAACATCAAGACAGACCATCAAAAATGAAGTCCTGGAACAGGAACGAGAGGCCAGGAGGTGAGCATCAACCAGAGGGAGAACAGAAGTCGAGAGGAGCAAAGTAAATGCTGTCTCCCAGCTCACAGGAACTGCTGAGGAGCTCAACAGCACAGGGCACAGGAAGTCGCTGTGGAGAGAACTAAAGCAGAGGAGCGAGGCATCCCGTGTAGCAGTGGGGATGAGCACAGTGGGCAAAAGGGACAGAGAGAGCAAAGGTAGATGGATCAAGGGAGAAGGAGAAGCAAGGAATGTACGAGGGAAAGGTGGGTAGTGGCAACACCAGCACAAACCCGGAAGAGGGAAGACAACAGAGACAGAAGCAGCAAATGGAGAGAGAGAGAGAGAGAGAGAGAGAGAGAACTGAAATAACAACTTTTTATTTATTTATTGCAATTGTTTCACCAGGAAAGGGACACTGAGCAACAAGATGCTCCTTTCCCGGTGCTACCTGGGGGGGTACACATGGATATGATAACACGCAGGTTATCAAGTGAACAGTTAACAGAAGCAAATAAAAAGTAGCATAAGGATACACGATTGCATGAATATACAAGCAGCGCACATTGAAAGCTTCGGATACTATAGTATCAAAAAAGGTACAGGGGGAAACGAAGTGAGGAGGATGGATGGGAGAACCAAGGAGCCACGGACAGCCACTGAGCAGTGAGACAGGAGAAGGAGCACAGGCAACAGAAGGGGGAGCTGCATACAGCCATGGCCGGGAGGTAGAACTGGCAAAACAGGCTACTCAGCATACCGGACCAGGACAGGAACAGGATGGAGGCAATCAAGTGAGGGAAAAATGAACACCAGATGGGAGGAGACATGGGAAATAGGGGTTGGGTGGGAGGGAGGGAGAGAGGCCACAGGCCAGTGGCAGTGAGCAGTAGGATGAACAGCAGGGAAATGGAACAGAGGCAGCAGTTGGAGCTGCTGCTAAAAAGCAGTAAATAAAGAACAAGCAAGAGAACAGGAGAAGAGGTATGAGGAGCAGCACCTCCAGCCGCAACAAAGAAAACGAATGAGGACTGGCCCGGGGGACGACCTTTTAGGGCTTGGTCGGGGGAGTGGTTTGTTGCTTTGCCCATTGAATTCCAGCCAGCCCTCAGCCGTCAATAAAAAAAAAAATATCAAACCCTTACCCTGCAGGTGGGTCTGGGGTGCATGGTTCAAAGGAGTCATTATGAAAAGGAAGGAGGGAGGGAGAAAGAGCTGTAGATCAAGTTGGGTCTATGGACCATGGTGATAATGTAGGTAGGGAAAAATTGTTATACTAGGTAAGTCAAGTGAAGCAGTCCTTATCGTCCATCAAATGTTATGGTTCTGTGTTACAATGAATTAACAGCTGTGCAAAATAAAAAAAAATAACAAACATTTGTCACTGCCAAATGTTTGCCACTTGCATTGCTGTTGTGCTGGTGGGTCCTGCTAGCGTGTGTACATTTTTAGTATATATTTAACTAAAATAGACCAAATGAGATGTAATCTGTGATATGTCATTTGCAATTGGGTTCTGATGTCTACTGCATTTTCCAGGATAGTAGAGGTGAGATGCAATATCTCGTTTTTTTATTTTATTTATTTTTATTTCGTTTTTGTTGACTGGGTGAGGCACACTAGCCATAGAGATAACTATTTGCAGGCACAACCTGGGAGGTTACAAAGCAGAGAATATATAATACAGAGAGAGCACAACAAATGAGGTAAATAATACAATTTCCCATGATGGCAGAGACAAATAACATAATAGGAAATACAGTCTTGACCTAGTTATACGATATACTTCTTAGAAAATGCAGGCACATAAAACATTGGAAAGTAACACTGAGAGTATAATGGAAGGTAAAAACAAATGGTAGCATGAATAGGAAGGAGAGAGAAAAAAGGGAAGATATCCAGCTAAGCAAAAATACAATGATAAGTGCACAAAGTAATGAACAACAAGGAATGAGTGGCGGTCTGGCGGAGTACGTAGTAAGGGAACCAAACAATAGTAGAGACACACAGTGGTTTAGTACCAGGTAAGTGCAAGCAAAGAAAATGAGCAGAAGGATAAAAGGGAGAGGAACTATTCGGGTAAAGTCAAAATCAACAGAGAGTTTAAGGTAGGAGGACATGTCAGAGAAGCACAATTAGAACGGGTTAGGTAATCTGGGTAAGGATAAGGCAGTAGTAAGTGGACTAGATAGAGGAGGACCAGGTAGGATCAAAGCACAAGCAAGGGACAGATTTGGTTAGGAAATTTTGTAGCTCCTTTTTAAATATAGCATGAGTCGGCGAGTGACAGGTGGCAAGGGGAAGAGAGTTCCAGTGCTTCGAGGCAGCGTGAGAGAAAGCACAGGTACCCTTTGAGGTTTTACATTAGTGCTGTCCTGCTTGTGTAATTATTTATGTATTCACTTTCAAAGGTATGTTGATAGAAATTATTATATTTTTCCATAGACAATTTACTTTTTGCTGGGCAACATAGCACTCGTGATCTGAGGCTGGCTGAGAGTGATGTTGTCCCCCCCCCAACCTTTAAGCCAAAATTACTCCTCTGTGTATAAAAATAAAATGTTAAACTCAAACTCAACTCAAACTCAAGCCAGGTGAAGAGGAGTGCCTGTGACCCATCATAGCCTGGTTTCTGCGCTTTATGGATAAGGAATTGATTTTGTCACTGGCCAGAGACAGGGGTCCCCTGACTGGGAAGGGGCATCACATTTACTTTTTTCAAGACTTCTCAACCGAGCTGGCTCAGAGGAGGCAGGGATACAACACAGTGAAAAAGGTCCTGCAAGATGATAACATGCAGTACAAACTGTTGTACCCTGCCAGGCTCCAGCTTAGCCACAACAGAGCTTCCAACACTTTCAACATCACTGAAGAAGCCTGGGATTTTGCTAGAAGGCACTGGCTGGCAGTGGTGCACAACACCCAGCAGCCTGGTGCAACTAAGTCCGAGAGCCAGGGCCCACTGCACAACGTCAGCTTAACCCCGAGGAGCTCACTCCCCTCCAAAGTAGGCAAGAAATGGAGTGGCAGAAAACAGGATCCAAGCGGAAGGGTACAGAGAAACAGCAATCATTGAAGAGAGAAAGGGGAGGGCAACGAGCTGATAGCTGAGGCGCCATACAGTCGACAGGAAGTAACTCATCGAGCAAACATGCAGCCAAGAAAATGGATAAATTGGACTCCCTGAACTGGCCAGCAGCTGAAATTATCCCGGCAAGACAAGGTGCAATAGAAGGAGAAGGGGATGTCTCCCACCAATTGAGTGGTGGACAGGAACGTATCTGGGCTGAGACTGTTGGCCGAGACTACTCAGGGGAGAGTGACAGCATTTAGCAGTGCCCTCCATGAGAATATGGACCCTTATTGCCTCTCTGAAACCCAGAAACCAGGAATCCGGGGCTGAACTCTGCCTCATGCAACTACAAACAGTTGGTGTGCTGTCCCATTGTATCCCTGGACTCTATTACATGTTATACTTAAGTGACATTTCTCTCTTTCAGATTGTGGGAGATACTGGTCCTCCCAATGCTTTTTCAGCCATTTCATGTAAGTAAGTCACGGCTATGACATGAGTGGGGAGAGGGGTGCTGGACAGCCAGCCATGTGTGAGTAGCAGCAGTGGAAAACTCCTGCCACCTATGAGTTGATCTGTGAAGTGTTTTAGCTGTGCTGCTGCACTGGTCACAGCATGGGTGGGAAGTGAGGGAGATCTTCCAGAGGGCAGTCATGTTTTTTTATTTGTCTTTTGTTTCACCAGGGAGCTGTCTTGGGACCCGATTGCCATTTGCCTTGGGGTGACTGCTATGGAACTTGTTACTAGCTGTGACTGCCAACAGATTTGAATGCTCCTGCTCGAGCGTTTAAAGCTAGAAACATAACCTGCCTGCTCTCTAGATGCACCATGCATGGCAGTTCTCTGCTAATGGCTGCAAACATTGGCATCCAGAGTGGCCTTGATGATAGCTACTGGAGGGGGAAGCCCACATAACCAGTTTGACCAGGGTTCCCTCCCCCTGTGGTTCCTTAGTCAATCTAGGACTGCCTTTGAGCCTGTGTGTCTGCCAAAAGCTGAGGGACAGGGGGAGGCAGCCTTGGTGGATGCTGGACGCTGTTTTATTTTTAACTTTATTATTACCACTGTATGACAGTCAGATCTATACAGGAAGTGGTCTGGGCTGTGTAGTTCGCCACAGGGACAGACGAACTACAGACGAACTACAACTTTCAGCAGAGCCTGTAATTTTAACTGGGCACTAAGTGGGCTTACATACTCGGAGCTTGCTCCATTAAGATAGCCAGGGTGCAGGTTTTATTCAGTCAATCAGGCAGATTGTGCTATTTGTGACTGTGATCCCCTGGCTGCACTTCCGAGTCGCGGCACATAAAAAGCAATGCAGGAGCAAGAGTCGCAAGCTTGAGTGCACAGCCTTGCATGTGGAGACATGCACCAAGACACACGCGTCTCAGTGCATGTTTATGCATGTTCACACAGGGTCCACTGGCTATGGAGAGAGGAGGGCCCGGAATTTGTCTAAGTTAAGGTGCAGCAAGAAACCCACGGTGCTGTAGATAGCAGAGCACAAGTTAAACAGGGTGAGTGCTACCAAAACGATTGTTATAACATGGAGAGTACTATTATCACTTTAAAATCTGGGGAATTAGGAATTAAATGTCAGGAGTGTAAGAAATTAGTGTTGGGGAGGCTACAGGCCTGGAAGCCCATATATGTCAGCAATGCAACAAAATAAAAGAGCTGAAGGTCAAGATAGTGGGCCTAGAGTTACAGCTGAAATGTTTCCAATCACCTGCAGGTTTAATAGCAGGGATGCAGGGGAATGATTTAAATCATGCTGGGGTACAAAAAAGACCCAGAAGCGGTCTGGAAGCTGACAAGGACTGGGAGCTACAACCCACTGCAAGAATGACAAAGAAGGGAAGGAGGACCATGACCTTTCAACTATCAGTTAACAATGTATATGAGCCCCTGTCTCAGGATGCAGAACCACAGAATAATAATAATAATAATAAAATAAAACTTTATTTTTATGGCGCCTTTCAAATACCAAGGAGCCGAATAAAATTTAAAATACATCATACAGCTCAGTGTCTTAAGAGTATAAAGCAACAATAAAACAGTTAATGTAGTCGAGAGAAGATTAACTAGCAAAAGCTTGCATCAGTATCAGTAGTTGTTCAAACAGTGCATCAGTGTAATATCAGCCCTGAGGGAACTAACTCGGGGGAGTCAGAACAATCTGGAGAAGTAGTGGAATCTAAAGATATCCATGAAGAAGGAATTTTAGATAATGATAACAACCAGGAACCAGGATCACATAATGATTATCAGATTAGTGTGGGGATATCAGATTATAATAATACTCAAGAAATGAACCCAGTAGATGACCATCAGCATATTGAGATGGACATGGAAGAGCATGTAGAAGGGGGGAGAATACATGTTATTGGTGACTCCATTGTTAGGTACACAGATACCTATACAACAAAAGGCCTAAAAACATTGTGACAAGTTCCTACCTGCCAGGTGCCACCTTGGCAGACATAGATATCATGACCCCTAAAATGGTAACAAAGGGTTCCTACACACCTCTGTTAATAATTCATGCTGGCACAAATGATCTGTACAAAACCAGGGAAGAGCAGATGTATCTACAGATTATGAGTATAGAAAAAACAGTTCAAAAAATAAATGGGAAAGTTGTCTTTTCGGAAATCTTACTGGTTCCTAGGGCAGGATATGAGATAAACCAGAAGGTTAAAAGGGTGAACAACTGGATGAGGAGGTGGTGTTTTATGAATAACATTGAGTGCATTAAGACCTGGGAGGACTTTGAACTAAACCCATATTACTTTGGACAAGATGGTAGACATCTTAGTAGGAGAGGAAGTAAGGAATTGGGAAATGTTTTTAGGAGACGAATACATGTTCATTTAAACTGAATCAAGGGGAGGTGAAAAAGCAGGTGCAAATAGTTCAAGGAGGCAAATTAAATCCGTCAACTGGTACCAGGGTTGTCAGAACAAATGATATAAAGTTACTAGTAAATGCAAGAAGCATTAAACCTAAAATAGATGAACTTAAGTATATCATTCATAGAGATAAAATTGACATTTGTGGGCTGAGAGAAACTTGGCTGAGAGAGGATGACTGGTTGGGCAAGATCAGTGGATATGATTTCTTCCATAAACCTAGGTTAGGAAAAAAGGGTGCGGGAGTAGGGGTCTATATTGCATCCCACTTGAAGACAAAACTTATAGATCAAAATAGTATCGAGTGGACTCGGGTGGAACAGCTTTGGCTCTCTTTTTGGACAAGGAAGAAAAATATAAGGTTAGGGGTATGCTATAGGGCACCAAATCTGAATGAACAAGAAAATAAAGATTTTTTGGATCTACTGGATAGTGGTAAGTCAACAGATAACACTATCATAATGGGTGATTTTAATTTTCCTCTGGTAAGTTGGGAGCCTCTGCTAGCAGAAGGAACAGTTGAGGAAAGATTTCTGAAAATATGTGAAACAAATTGTTCAACACAGATGGTAATTGAGAACACAAGAGATCAGAATCTTTTGGACCTTATATTGTATAATATGGAGGGGGCAATAAGGGATGTTAAGGTGATCGAGCCACTGGGAAGTAGTGACCATTGTATGGTTAGGGCACTTCTAGTAGAAGACTCTCAAAGTATCCTAGGGGAAAACAACTATTAGGAACTATAGTAGAGCCAATTACACCAAGATTAAGCAGATACTTGAAACATATAATTGGGACGAGTTAAAAGGTACATCCATGACTGAATCCTGCAACCAACTGGATCAGGTTCTGAAGTTTTGTATACACAACTATGTTCCACTCACAAAAAAAAATACAATAGGAAAGGCCGAGTGCCTAAATGGTTGTCTTATACACTCTGAAGGTTAATAAACAGGAAAAACAAAGCCTTTAAAAAATTTAAGAAGAACCCATCTCCTGGAAGATTGTCTAACTATAGGTCCCTGGTAAAGAAATGTAAAATGGGTATCAGAAGAGGGAAGGCCAAGGCCAAATTGGACCTAGCAACCAAAAAGGGAAACAGTGTGAAAGAATTCTATAATTACATTACCCCTGGGAACTACAGAATGCTATGGAATGGGTAGAATACTTAGGGGTAAAGTTTCATTGGAGCCTCACAGAGCTGGGGAAACCCCTCAGCTGGATGAACTGGATGTCAATCTATGTAGATGGGGTAGACTGAACTTGTCCCACTGGTCAGGCCTTCAAGTTAATGGCTACTCCCAAAGTTCAGTATATACTGGACAATCTCCCTTTGAGATTGGATTCTAAATTAATGAAAGTGATCCACACCAAAATGCTGAATTTTTTCTGGGGGATAGACTCCCACTGCTTGGGTTGGCCCAAACTGAGGTTGAATTTTAAGCATGGCAGTTTCAAACTACCAGGCTTCCCACTCCAAATTATAGCACATGCCCTAATTCAGATAGCCCAAAATGACACAGTGGATTCTGAGGGAACTATAGCCCTGATTGAAGAAGTGTGAGGCTGCAGCTGCTGAAGGGCCTCCGGTGAATGTCCTGCAATTTGGGACACTTACTAAACTGGCCAACTTGCATCCAGCACTTACACATGATAGTACAGTGTAGGAAAAATGCCTCAGAATGAGTGGCTGGTCTCCCACACAAGCCAAATTCTTTCCCCCTCTGAGCAAATCACAAATTGTAGATAGGGGCAACAAGTGAGGTTCAAGGAATAGGAATAAGCCAGCATTCACACCTTAGTGGACATTATGCACCCCACACTGCATACTCTTATGGCCTTTGCACAAATCAGAAAAAAATATGACATTCCTCAGCAGCATCACTGGTGCTACTTCTAGTTGAGTAATGCCCCCATGGCAGTCTTAGGTCTGGGCCTAGCTGCCCTGACATTAAACCCAGTGGACAGGATCCTGTGGCCTGGACAGGGGAGACTACCTCAAAGCAGAGATGTCTATCAGCATCTTTTGGACTTGCTACCCAACCCCATTCATAAGGCCCAACAGAAATGGTTGAATGAGCTAGGCATCGAGCTTAAAGATGAAGCATGGTGGCTGTGTCACTCCAATGCTCAAAGGATGACCAAAAACATAAAGCTTAGGTTTAAACAGTTGAAGATTCTACAAAGATGACACAGGATCTCCCCAACGCTCCATGAATGCAGACTACACCCCATTCGGAACTGTTGGAGATGTACAGTAACACACCGGCTGGTTCCATCACCCACATTATATGGACCTGCCCAGCTCTAAAGGACTTTTGGGGAGTGGAACAAGAGGTACGCAGTAGTATCCTTCACAGGAGTGATCCCTCATAGGGACTCTTGTAATGCTGGGACACTTGGCTGCATGGTGCAATAACTGATGCAAAAAGAGTTCTCTTGAGACACTGGAAAGACCCTACCCCCCCACTCCTCCAAGAATGGCTTATGCAGTTGGGCAAAGCGGACAGTTTTGAAAGGGTACTTTATGCCAACTAAGGCAAGTCACTGGCCTTTGATAATATTTGGGGCCCGCATTTGCACTCAAGGTACTGTATAATACCTCCAGGGTACTTCCTTCATAGCAGGTATCCTGACCCGCATGGATCATAATAGATGCCAATGCCCCCCTTGTTGGGGGCACCCCCCCATAGTTCCCTGGCAAGTAGTCCATTTCACTAACAAAATGAGGAATCCCTCAATGGTAACTCAGCAATATACAGTGTTACTTGAGTCTTTCTGGCTACTATACAATCCATTGGGAAGGTAAGTGTGCCTGTACTGTATCAAATTTGTTAGCTATTTGTTTATAATGGTTGAACATGGTAGTTTTGTGTTTTTTTCTTGTTAATGAAAAATTGTTCTAGACCATCTCTTAGTCTATAATCCATGGGTTAAACACCCAGCCAGGATGGTGCTATGTTGCTATGAACTGCTCAATATATATATGCGCTGTTTTCCTAAGTTAAAATTTCAATAAACTTTGAATACAAAAAAAAGAAATTATGCAATATCAACAGGTTAAAATCACTGGAGGTGGAACAAAAATTTGGAATGCACGGCAGTAAGTTTCAAGAAAATTCATATGAAAGCTGTGTGCAAAGAGTACAATATAAAATCATTAAATAGTTCTGGTGTGTTTCTTAAAGATAAGACTGGTATTGAGCAAATTTTTGATTCTTATATAAAGCAGCTGTTTGATATTAATTTTGAAGATACTTCCCAAATGGATTTTATTTAGTTGTCACTTACCACAAATTTCTGCAGAAGCCAATGATCTTTTAACAAAAAGTACAACTTCAGAAGGATTAGGTTATGTTATAAAATCACTTAAAATAGGCATAGTGCCAGGTCTGGATGGAGTCCCGACTCCCAGGTGAAATGTATATGTGGTTGTGGGAATGGATGCCAGAAGAATTATTGGGCCTGTGTAATGCTTTCCTGACATATAACAGTATCCCTTCAGATAAGTATAACAGTGCCTTAATATTTCTGTTTTAAAAGGGGGACAAAACAGATATAAACAATTGGAGACCAATTACACTATTAAATACAACAACAAAAATCGAAAGAGACTTAGGAGTAATTATATCAGATGAACTAAAGGTGGGCAAACAATATAAGAAGGCAGTAAGGGGGGATACTGGGAAGCATAGGAATAGGCATCAACAGTAGAAAACAGGAAGTTGTTATCCCTCTGTACAGACAGTTGGGGAGACCCCATCTGGAGTACTGCGTGCAATTCTGGAGAACCCATCTCTGCAAAGACATAGACAGAGTGGAGGCTGCTCAGAGGAACGCAACTAAAATGGTGCAGGGTCTGCACCAGAAGGCATATGAGGAGAGACTAAAGCAGCTTAATATGTATACCCTTGAGGAAAGGGGGGCGGGCATGATAGAAACTTTCAGGTATCTCAAGGGAATTAACAAAGTACAAGAGGGGAGCATCTTTCAGAAGAAGAGATGTGCAAGAACAAGAGGGCACAATTTGAAGATAGAGGGGGGATGGCTCAGAGGTAATGTTAGAAAGTATTTTTTAACAGAGAGGGTTGTGGATGCATGGAACAACCTTTCTGAGGAGGTTGTGGAGTCAGGAACAGTGGAAGAATTCAAGAATGCATGGGACAGGCATAAGGCAATTCTAGTGAGGGGTATGAGGAAGTAAGTTGTTGATTAACTAGAATCTGCACCTTATCCATCAGGTAGGGAAATGAGCAGACTAGGTGGGCCAAGCAGTCCTTATCTGCCATCAAATTGTATGCTTCTATGAAAATACTGAATTTAAAAGCTTAACTAAAATCATTAGCAAGAGGCTTATAGTATACATGAAGCATACAATTCACCCTGCTCAGTCTGGTTCAGTCCCAGGCAGAAAATAAGTGATGCTTTGATATTATTGAGAGAGATTTTTGAAAGTGGCAGTGAAGGACAACTGTCAGGCTTTTTACTTGTAGTGAATGAAGAAAATGCTTTTGATCAAATTCCATATTCCTTTTTGTAGATAACCTTATAACAGTTTGGGGTACCACAGGATTTTATTGGTTGGTTCCAAATGTGTTACGATCAAGCAAATTTGACTCCCTTATTAAATGGATGGTTAAGTAAGAAGCATTTGGTTAAGAGAGGAATGAGAGAGGGATGTCCGCTAAGTCCCTTTTTATATATTGTGTAAACAATAATACCTGACAGGTTGGGCATTATTGGGAAACACTGGACCACCCAGGAGCATGATGAGGCTCGACACTGCAGGCAGAAGGCCTTATAGCCCCTGGAAGGTCCGGTATTTCCCAATAATGTCCACCCTGGAGAGTATTATTGTGCTTTGAAAATGGCTTTCTTAGTAAGTTTTAATGAAGTGGTAAAAGAAGAGAAGAAATGATTATAAAAAAATGAATAGCATTAGCAGAAACAAAAGTATTGAAAAAATAGTCCATGTTTCTTTAAGGCTGTTCCAGGTCCTGTTGCTCTTCCCCACAGCTATCAAGCCCCTTCCCAACACACACACACACACACACACACACACACATCCACCTGAAGAACAAAATTAGTTTGTAGTAAATATCCAGTAGCAGTCTGTGGGTATCGTTTTTAAGTTGTGTCGTGTTTGTGTAAGATTCTTTTTTAAAATTGGGCTGCAGTTGGACGTTGCATCTGTTAAGCACGGGACCTGTGGATTACAACTATGTGCAATGAAGAACAGCCCTAAGGTAAATGATGTGCTACTTTTAAACTGGTAGATTGAATAACTGTGGGAGTATTGTGCTTTGAGGGAGTTCTGGCATCTCTGGAGGTAGAATGGCATGGTTTTAAAAATCCTGCTTCTCACTAACAAGCTGTTCAGAGCAACAGCTTAATTTTACTTCCGGTTAAGCGCAGTACTGCGAGAGTGCAGTCAGGAGAGTGCAGCTGTGAGAGAAAAAAAAAAACATTTTCTCACTCTTCCCAACCACAGAATAAGTGGAACGTGTTTTTTTTTTTTATGAAGAGGGAGCGAGCTGATAGTGAAGGAGCGAGTGTTTGTGGGTTGGGTCCAGTTGCTCTCGCTAAGCGAGAGAAAAACATGGTGGGGATTTTAAATTTTATCTGGTGGTTTGAGCCAATGACGAAGCAGGGGGAGCACCCCTGCACAAGGGTATGTGGTAAGGTGGCAGTTAGGCTGGTACTAATTTCTTGCTGATCATTTATTGAAAAATAAATGCCCAGCTTGGAGGTGGTATTAGCCAATCAGCATTGAGAATCCATTCTTGCCATTTTCTAATTATTTATATCCCTAATATGGTTAATAGATAACTCAAGGGAGATTTGAGGTATGCCCAGCCCATATAATCTCCACCAGTTAAAACTGTGGTTTATGTAGATGATATGTGTCTTTTTTTGTAGCAGACCAGCAATCCTGTGAAAAAGCTAAACAAATGTTGGAATGCTTTTCTTCCACCACTGGAGCACAAGTAACCTTTCAGAAAAGTTCTGGGTTTTGTTTAGGTTGGACAGGAAGGTTCACAATATTTAGAAATTACAGGGATAAAATTAGTAAAGTGATCCTGTAAGATTCTAGGATTTTGGGAGGCCCAGGGGACACGGCACGATTTAGTTGGGAAAACTGTTTGAAAATTGGAAATAAGAAAGCTGAACAATGGAAAAAAATATGGTCTACAGTATGTGCAAGAAAAAGACAAATTTATATTATTAAAACCTTTTTATTACCTACTTTTTGTATCTTAGCTATGTGTATCCCATACCCTCCAAAAATTAGAAACCAGTTCACAAAGTTTTTTTTTTCAGTGTCTTAATCCTATAAAACATGGAATCATGTACAGCATCTTGAATTTAAGTTTGGAGGTTTAAAAATGTTAAATACGTAAGTTTTCTTTCACAGTATTTTTCTGTTTGCTAATATAATACCTGTGTTAAAAAGGGACTACACAGTTGTGGGTGTCTTGAATTTCCCACCGGGTGGGAGATATCTTGGAAGAATGCAGTAGGGGAAGATTTCAGCCAAAGCGTAAGAAGTTACAGCTATTGGTATAATATATGGATGGCTATTTTACTAAATTAAAACAGCAGGATAGTTCAAGACATCTGATCTTGAACAGTAATAGAATAGGTCTGTATGACAACATATTAGTCAGGAAATTTTCTGAACAGCAAAATATTTATAGAGATTCTCAAGACCAAATGGCTATACTAGCGAAAAACCTGACAAAGAAACATTTTCCCAGTAAAGTGTGGGACACAACACGGTTACCCAGTCATAGTAAGCTTAACGTAAAAAATAATTTGAAACACAAAGAAGTACAAGCTTGTTATTGTCCTAGATTTTGCTGTACAAATTCATTAGAAACTATGAACCATTTATATTTTGACTGTCCCTATACAAAACACTTTTGTGTGTTGCTATCATATTCATGGAAGATGCCATTATTTCTTTCTTTAACATACAGTATGATGAATTAATTTTAGGACTATTTTCCACAGCCTGGAATCAGTTAGATGCCAGTACAGTACAATACTTTATGAGTAATTTGTGCATGTTTGAAATACTGGATATGGCAAATATACTGTACTGTAGATTTGTGTTGCAACAAACTTATTTATCTCAAGAGGAACTAATGAAGATTATTCCAGAAGAATTAATTGCTTTGTATAAGCAAGAAATAAAACTACTTGTACACAGTTTCAAATATGGTGGAAAAATGTGACTTGTCTCTATTATACTGAACAGGACTAAAGTTGGTACAGCATTTTTGAATGGGTTTTTCCTTTCTTTTTTATGCACTCTAGATATTAATATTTCCTCTTTGACTGAATGTACATGCTGATTTCATTCTTAATTTATCTGATTTTCTTTTTGTTGTTCTTGATTTGATTTATTTTAATAAAACTACCCCTACTCTTTTCGAGAGGTGCCATGAGATCTTTACTGTCCACCTGAACAACCACCAGAACAGGGAGACAGGACCTCAGTTTAACATCTCATCTGAAAAACAGCACCTCTGGAGTTAAGCTTTTCCCTCATGTCATGCTGCACTGCATTGTCAGTATTGGGATTTTACTTCAAGTGGGGCTAGAATCTAAAACATCTGAATTTTTTCCTTCAGAGGTGAGTGTGCAATCTGCTGAGCCATTAACACTAGTAACATATTGGAATTGTTTAGTCAGGCATTACTTTAGGCTGTTTGAGACTGCTAAATGATTTGCCTTTCTCAAAACTATTAGTTACATAATTGAGACATATAATGCAGATGGTGAATCTGGAGTAAAATCCTGCAACAGGAAATTTATTTTTTTGTATGTGAAATGCCTTTAGGCATGCAAGTGCCACATGCATTTGTGCATTAACATATAAGCCTGCATTTAATATGTATACCTCCCCTATGCCTTGAGCAAATAATCTCCTCAGATTTTAAATGCTAAATAAAAAACACACCACAACACACACAAGAGGAAATACACCAGACACTAAAGCTAAAGGCTGTTGCAAATTATATAATTTATTTCATCAGGTGATTTGCACACAGCATTTAGGTTAATGCCATCCCCTTGTGCTGGTGGTTTGTTTTTTATTTTTTTACTGTACCCTTGGGAGTTGCCAGTTCCTTCAAGCAAACCAGGCTGTGGCATTGTACATGTCTCTTGTGGGTTTGTTAGGTTAATCTGCATGTTTCTGTTTTTGCATTGTTAAGAATAGATAGATAGATAGATAGATAGATAGATAGATAGATAGATAGATAGATAGATACAGACAGACAGACAGACAGACAGAGAGATGACCAGATAGCTAGATTGAGACAGGCAGATACTGCAAATACATAGATAGTTACAGTAGATAGACAGACAGACAGAGAAATGGCTAGATTGAGACAGACAGACAGATACTGCAGATAGATGATAGATCAATAGATAGATAGATAGACAGACAGACAGATAAATAGATTGGTGTAGATACAGGAGATAGAATTGAATTTATAATAAAATATGAACAAGGATAAACTCGATTGAGCCAGAGCTCATTTATAATGAGGTCCCATTTGCAATTTGTAACAGATTAATACAAATATATATAATTTACAGAAGGACAGAATAAATAGTCAAAAAAGATAATTTCCAACAATTAATAATAGCAAGGAGAATAGATATATTAACAAGCCTATGTCCTTTTAAATGATCTTAGGTTAGGGAAATGCATTCTAAGCTACTGAACCTAAGTAGTAGAAGGCTGATATTCATATTTGTAGGTTCTTTGGAGGGAGGAGCACTAGTTCCAGCCCTGCAGCTGATCTTAGAGAGGCTGTCTTTCTGTCTGATGATGTTAGTTAATATATAATAATTAATGGGTTCCGTTTTTTTACATTGACAAAACCGTGTATTAAATACCGTAACACCTGAGTAGGTGTTATGGCATTCACGCGCCCACTTCAAATCGAAAGTACAGTGGGGCTCGAGACTTTCAAAAACATGCTGTCTCTCAAAAAATACACTTAATGACAAACACTCACCTCATCAGCCACTGTAAAACTGAAGCACATTTTCTTCTTCCCGCTCACTACGTAGCTTTCTCCCAAATCTTTCCACTCTCCCCCTCCCTCTGCAGATCACAAGACTCCACTGCCAGGCAACACGTAGCAATGGCCGTAGCAACGTAAAAAAAAAAACAGCCAGGCGGAAGAGTCAAACGGACATTTTTCCTTTCTCTTTTCAGTTAAAGCTAATGAAATTGCACTTCTAACAGTTAATTTAATCTGGCTACTCATTACAAAGTACTCTGCCTACCAAATAAAGAAAATCTATGACGCAAGGTATGACTGTCTATATTTTATTTATCAGAGCTCTCAGTGACAAGAAAAAACGAAACCCCTTGAATTATATAAAATAAAATATGGGGTGCAGTGTGTTTAACTCGAATTTAACACACACCCTTGTTATTGGATGGCTATCATAAACCCTTCGGGCTTCGCCCTCGGGGTTTATGTGCCATCCAACAACTCAGGTGTGTGTTAAATTCTCATAACACACTGCACCCCATACTTTATCCTATATGTAGAATACTTATTTGCTTGTTGCTTGATAAACTGGGCTACCTACCCATAAGCTGCAATTAACATACATGCTTTAATTAAATGCGTTATTGAGCAACTGGAAAGTGAGAAGTGCACATTGGCAAAGATACCATCAATTAAGAGACTTGGGGATACAAATTTTAAGTTGCCTTTCCTGTTTTCTTTGTACTTTTTCCCTTTTTATTTCTTTTCTTTTTCTTCTGTATACAAATAACACAGTAGCATAGTTATTTAAGATCAGAAGGGACTCTGCGTCTATTAAGTCCACCACTCTTCCATTTCATAAGCAGGTATGAACAAGTATGTTGTGCAAACACATACTCTATACAGCTTCCCCACCACCCTACTACTCATGGTACCCTGTGGTTCTTTGTACTCTACTATTTGTGGTACCCTGTGGTTCTTCATACTCTACTACCTGTGGTACCCTGTAGTTTTTGATTAGCAGGAATGGGTATGGGCTTACACTGAAGGCCTGAATATTCTTCTTATTCATTGTCTCTCTAGTACGTTGTTTCATAGGTTCACCACTCTCTAGGAAATGAAGCTGTCTTCCAAATGCTACCCTTGAATTTGTCACTTTGAGATTCAGGGCACATCTCTGTGCCCCACTGGAGCTCACCAAATCAGACATCTCATTCTTTTTAATTTTTATTTATTTACTTTGTATTTAGTTTTTGTTGACTGGGTAAGTGCACTAGGCAGATTCTGCCTATTTTCAGGCATGACCCAGGTGCAAGGGGCTACAGGTGAAATGCCAACTGACCTTGAACCAGATTAAGCTGTTGGTGGTATTTTTTTAGTGAAAGAGGGAAATTTGGCCAGGGCACTGGGGAAATTCCCTACTCTTCTGCAGGGGGACTTGCTGTTGCATGGACAGGCTACAGTCAGTCTCAGGCTGGCGACCGAAGGAAATGGTCATTGTTTAGAATTGGAGCCATGGTCTGAGGCTCAGTTTTGACTTATGGAGGATTCTAGTGAATTTACTGAGGAAGCTGTGAAAGATGCCAGAATAAACCATCAAGTTCATTCTGAAGGTGATCTTTTATTTTCTGGTACTTCTGCACCAGTGGAATTACTTTGACCCATGGAGCTGATTTCTAAGTAGGTCAAGTTTCAGGCACAAGGTGCCAACCGGGAGTGTGTAGATGGTCCTGTTGTTCGGAGACCTGCAGTGGAATATCCCTTGCCAGACCCTGCTCTTGACTCTGTCAGCCTCAGCTGTTTCAGGCTGACATTGCTGCTACCACAGCAGAAAGAATGTGGAAGTCTTTTCACCTTGCTGCACCAAGCACTTCATTCACAGCCGAAAATTGGTCTACTGAAGATTCTTTACTTCATTCAGGCTGGATGAGAATGGAGGATGTGAGATGGGTTCCTGACCTAGACTGGACATCTATTTCAGCTGAGCTTTGTACTCCTGACCCTTCTAAAAAGCCGTCAGAAGGTCCTGCCTGCTTGCTTACTGAACCAGCACTAGAGACTTCTCCCCCAGTTAATACTACTAGAGAACAAGGGGATTCCAAGACTCCTTTACCTGACTTTATTCCGGATGAGGACCCCCCTCACTCTCCTAGACAGGAAAATCAATGGAAGGGTCCCACTTTCTCTGACTTATTTAGACATGACAAAGTGGACCAAGTGCCTAGGAGAATTGCAGTCCACCTCCGTTATAGTGGTGGGCTGCAGGATCATCCAGACAGACAATATGTTGTTAAACATTTGTTGAAGGATTCGATGGGTTTCATTGCCTCTGACATTTATGCCCTCATTAACATCAGAGGAGAGAACACTTTTGACATCAGTTTTAAGACTTTTTCTGGTTTAGACTTTCTGGAGAAAGTATGAGACTTTAAAACATCTACCTTTATGGACCCCTTTTTGGACCATTCCATTGACTAAACCCCTATACAAAACTGTAAATGTTATGTTTAGGAACAAAGGGGTAAATGTGGGAGACATTTATTTTTGGTTAGAGAAAAAATGTCTGGTTTTGGGTCCTCCTTCTGCTATCATTGATTCAGAAGGCATTTGGACGGGTAGCTGGCGATTTAAAGTAAAATTGCTCATGCTAGGGGATGACATCCAGCACATCCCCAATAGTTTTTTTCTAGGGAAAGACAGAGGGGTTGCATTTTACCCAGGACAGCTCAAGGCCTGTTACAAGTGTGGGAATCATAGGCATTTGAGCAGTACTTGTGACAGAGTGATTTGTGCACTTTGTGGGGATTATGGTCACACCAGTAATGTATGTAGGAATGTGCACAAATGTAATCTTTGTGAGGACCGAGGCCATACATACCACCAGTGTCCTTGGGCAGGTCAGAACATGCAAGGTGGCTTAAACAAGGATGATCTGGTCTCTGATGCACAGGATAAATATAGGTCTTCTAGGCCTGACCCCCCCAGCTCACCCCCACCCCCTTTCCCATCCCCAGCAACCTCAGCTGCAGGGCAGACAGATCATGATCCAGGCCAGACTGTTATTGTTGACCCCCCTCCTGAGGTTGTTCCTACAGAACCCCCTGATAAATCAGGAGAAGGGAGTGATGGGTCTAGTATGCCTCCCCACTCGGCTAATTTTGAAATTCCTGCTAAACATATTACTAGGTCTTCTAGTAAAATGTCTGCTTCTCCAATGCCAGTGCCTACAAAAAATTATTTTGATAAATTACAGGAGATAGATGGTGGGTTGGAGTCTGATGCTTCATCTATTTCTTGGGCTGTGTCCGAAATAGACTGTGAAGAGGAACTGGTTGGGCCTCAAGAGGTGAGGAAAGAAAAAAAGGAAAGAAAAGGAAAAAAGTAACAGAGATGGGATAAACTTTTCTTTCTTTTCAAACTGGCATCCTTACATCTGGTCTCTTGCAATATTTGTCACATAAAAAATGCTAAATGACATCTGGCGTGGTTTACTTGTCTTGCTACCCTACGGGCAGATATAATATTTTTTGCAAGAAACCAGGTGTAATTCTGTCACCGATATTGTGCAATCAAAACGCTCTTGGCCCTGGGGACCTTCCTTTTGGTCTTTTGGGACTGACGTGGCAGATGGTCTGGGTATTCTTTTTCGTACTTATGACATCAGGGTACAAAAGTTTATAGATTTGGTACCAGGAAGAGTTATGGTCCTGGACTGTATTTTTCAGGTTTTTTTTCTGTGCTTCATCAATACATATGCACCTAAGAGTAAGAGTTCTAGGACTGATTTGTTTAACCAAATTAAACCTTTTTTATTTACGACTAGATCTGTTATCTGGGGAGGGGATATGAATTGCAGTTTGGACGTTAAATTTAAGGATAATGTGGAAAAAAAAGACCTACTGTGACTCTCATTCTTTAAGGGGTATATTAGAAACAGCCATGTTAAGGGATGCTTATCATTCCTTACATAAGCAAGGTGGTACAACCTATCAAAGAAATGCATATTTCACTAGAATTTGTTATGTTTTGTTTCTAGATTTCTGCATGTTTTGAAAATGATTGTGTCTTTGAGTGAATTCACTGATCATAATCTTTTACACTGTACACTTGGTTTGGGAAATGTTCCACCAGGTTTCCCTGCCATCCCTCGATGTTGGAAGTTGAGCTCCTCAGTGTTATTGGATAATTACATTAAGTTACAGGTTCATAGGTGCCTTCTTTTTCGTAAATCTGTGGCAGAAATGTATGAGGCTTGGGGTAGTTGGTGGTTGGACACTAAAGCTGACCTTAAAGCTCTATTTTTAAAATTAGGGAAACAAACTGGAACTGCTGAATACATACAGTATTTGTATTACAGGGACCAGTTATATAAATTGACATCCTTCCCGAATGTTAGTGACTGTAGGATTCGGTCACAAATAGATAATATGAAGGAAAAAATGAGGGCATATCATTTTTCTAGGGCTGCATATTTAACTGCTGAGTTTAAATTTGGCCAGTCACTTCAGCCTTTTTCTGACCCTTTTGAAGCATGCAAATGTAAAACTGGACGTAAAGTAATGGAAGGTTTATTTGACACAGCTGGGGTTCTAAAACATTTGGCAGCTGAGATTTTGGAAATTATTAAGGAAGCTTTAACTGATTCTTTGGGGAATGGTTCTTGTTCAAAGTTGGTTTGGAATCAGGTGTGACCTGTCCTACTCCTCAGCTCTCGGAACAGATTGTTTCAGCCATTAATGGACCCATTATGCTTCCTGAAGTTTTAGGGGCTATTTCTAATTTGAGGGATGGGGTTTCCCAAGGGGAAGATGGCTTAACAAACAAATTTTTTAAAGCATTTAAGGATGTGCTGGGTGAAATATTGGTGGCTACTTATAATGATATGGTGATTTCTGGAACTATGCCTTATGAATTTACCAATGCTATTTTGATTTATTTATATAAAGGAGGTGATAAACAATACTTTACTAATTGGAGGCCGATCAGTCTTTTAAATACTGATTATAAAATGTTGTCATATGTTTTATGCAAGAGGTTACAGAAGGTAGCTGAGGAACTTATTCACCCTGTACAAACTTGCTCAGTTCCTGGTAGAAATATACAACTGAATTTAAGATTATTAAGGGATGTTTTTGAATATGGGTCTCAGGGTAAATTGAAAGGTTTTGTGTTGGCACTTGATCAGGCCAAGGCCTTTGATAATGTTTCGCATGATTACTTCTTTGAAGTGTTATTTAATTATGGTATTCCACTTAATTTGATCACCTGGATTAAACTATTATACACCCAAGCTTATACTTGTCCGTCGGTAAAAAATGTTTTAGGTACTTCGGTCTTGTTACGGAGAGGGGTCCGACAGGGGTGTCCCCTCAGTCCCCTGTTGTATATTTTTAGTCTTGACCCACTGATTTGAGTTATTTTGGCTGCTACTGATATTGTGGGATTGTCTCCTTCACTTACTGTCCATACTCTGAAACTTTCTGCTTATGCAGATGATGTGTGCCTTTTTGTTTCTGATGTGCATTCTGGTATTCAAGCTTTACAGCTCTTTGATAGTTTTGCTCAGTTGTCTGGGACTGGTTTGAATTATGCTAAAAGTAATGCAACACAAATTGGCTCTGATGATCAAATTGATTCTATTGCTGGCATAAAGGTACAGAAGGGGCCTCTGAAGATTTTGGGGGTTTTCTTTGGAGCTGGGGACATGGCTTTCCATAATTGGAATACTACAACTGCTTTCAGGAGAGCAAAAGGTGTCACACTGGAAGTCTTGGGCATTTGGAAAATTAAAAAGAGTCCAGATCATTAAACAATTTTTACTTCCAATTTTTATTGTGTTTGGCTTTTGTTTTTCCTGTTCCTAGTGTATTGGAAAAAAGACTTTTTAGTGTCTTTTTTAGATGGTTTGGGGTTGTCGGTTAAACCCAGTTAAAAGAGATTTTACACACCTCCGAGTTTGCCAGGGTGGTTTAGGTATGATTAACCCAGAATTTTTTTTTTCATTCTTTTTTATATTCTCAACTTTTGGCTCTTTACTGAGGAACACTACCTCATTGTGGGATCCTTGGACTAGGGGTCTTTTTCAGGCATTTGAGGAAGCTTGGGTTACAGAGGTTCCTAAACTTTGTGGGGCAGTTTCTGTTCCAGGCTTAGCAACCACTACTGTTAAGAAATTTAGATTATGGGGATTTAATAAATTTGATTATTTTAATACCCAAAGGAAGGTGTTATATGTCAAAATAATGGCAAAAGTCCACAGCCCTAGGGTTGACTTTCCTAGATGTCTTCCAACTAAATTGGATTTGGCTTTGAAACCTTTGTGGGACAAGAGGATTCTGCAACATATGTGGGATGTGCAGAGGCTGAGTTGTCATGGTAGATTGGGGTGAAGGGCAATTGGAAACATAAACCATTATCAGAAAAGCAGTGTTTAAGGCCTGATGGTAAGGGGCAGGAGGAAACGATGGAACATTTCTTTATTCTGTGCACTTATGTGAAATAATTTTGGAGAGATTGCTCCATCAGGTGAAATTGGGGTCCTGTGCAACATCTCCAATATGGATGTTTAATTTTAGGTGAATATACCAGTTTTTATAGAAAGTATCATCCAAGTACTTTGAATGTTATATTTGCCTGCCTCAAATATCATTTATGGCAGGCTCGATGTAAGTTTTCATTACAGCACGTTACTACTTTATAATCAGTATTATTAGCCAGTGTTGAGGCATCCCTAACCCAGCTTAAGCAAAGGGAACATATGTTTTTTGATAGAGGGAAGTTTAATGATCTCTGGCGACATGTGCATTGGCTGGGGTAGTTATTTGTCTTCCATTTTTTCGGGGATACATATTCTAAGATAGTTTGTGTTTTTGTAAATTTTTATTATTCCCAAACCATTGTGCATGTAGCTAGTTCTTTGACTGTATAACTGAATTTCAGTGTGATTTTGCTGATCTTCCCTCACTTCAGTTTTTGGATGTTTTGTTTACCTGATGTTATGTATTCTATTTTCAATAAAAAATTCCCCTACTCTGAGGTAGGGGGCACTACTGCTGACTGTCATGGTGGCAGTCAGTGTGGACCTGGTGAAGGAGATGGACATGGAGGAGGCAAGAGGGATCGTTCTACTTCCTGCTTCTCAACAACCTAGAACGCAGCAGGCGGGAGACCCACTTTTTGGAATTAATACTGAAGGTGACACACAGCAGAAATCAGCTCAAGATAAAGAAGATGATGAGTTTTTAAGTTTGGAATGTCAGGAGATGATGATTATTGGAGGTAATTGCCCAGCAAGAAGCTTTGTTGGCTAAGCAACTTGTTAATACTGATTTGCACCACTCAGTAGATGTGCCTCATGCTCTAACTTGGGTGGAGGAAGATGTTTCAGATGATGAACTATCTCATGATAAATGATAACAGCCTTTATTAAATGGACTTCCTCATATTAGCCCTTAAGATTCTGCGGTGGTACCTCTGAAAGAACCGACTTTGCCACTGTCAAGTATTGACTCTCAGCTGGTTTCGGCTGCTGACGTGGCAGCATCAAAGGCTTTGCAGGATGAGTCAGTCTGTAATACCCCACTCCAGGCTTTGGCCTCCTCGACCGAGCACCTTGCTTCTGCTACCCCTGTGCACTCTGACAACACTGAGCCATGGTCTGTAGATGCCGTGTTGTCTGCTGTGGGTTGGGAGAAAACTATGGATGGTAAACAATGGGTTTCAGGTACGTCCCAATCAAAATTCCTACAGTTACAGTACAGGCTGCTAAACCTGTTGAAGGTGTTCTCTCCCCATTGAGTTTGCCATCAGATTTACTTACAGTGCCGATTCTGACACAACATTTGCCAGAACAGACTGCACTACCTGTCCCAGATGGTCCCCTGAATCAAAGGCCTGATAAACCTCGCAATTCTTTTGCTTCTTTATTTCATCTGCCTGTGACCCCTGCTAAATGTCTCAACGCTGTTCATTTGCTGTATAAAGGGAGGTTGGACTTTGTCCCTGACCATGTCTATGTGAGGAAAATATTATTGAAGGATTCTTTACTTTTTTTTGCAGCTGAAATATATGGTCTTATCCATGTGTCGGGTGAGCACACCTTTGATGTTAGTTTCAAGATATCTAGCGGTCTGGAGCGTTTTTGGGGAAAAATTACAATGAACTTAGGAACACTCCTCTTTGGACCCCTTTTGAGGCTATTCCTCTCACTAAACCAGCAGTTAAGTTTGTAACTGTCTTATTTTGGAATGAAGGGGTCAGTGTGACGGATTTGACCTACTGGATGAAGCAGTACTGTACCATATTGGATGGTCCTACAGCTGTTTTTGATAGTGAACACTATTGGACTGGGGAGTGAAAATTTAAGGTTATGCTTTCTTCACTTGGTGATGGCCTACGGCACTTGCCTAATTCCTTTTTTCTAGGTTGTGACAGAGGGGTTCTGTTTTATGCAGGTCAGCCGAAGGCCTGCTATAAATGTGGTTCTGAGGGCCACATGAGTAGTGTATGTGATAAGGTGCGCTGTCCTCTTTGTAATGAGTTGGGCCATGTTAGCACTAACCGTTTAAATGAATTAGTCCGCAGCCCGTGTGATGACAAAGGACATTCTTATCAGAGTTGTTCCTAGGCAGCACATAACACTAATCCTGGAGGTGATAGTGAAGAACAAAGGCTCTTGATAGTGATTGCTCAACAACAGCAGTCAAGGCCGGTGTGCCCCCCCCACCCTCACCCCACCCATTTCACCCCTCCATAGTTACACAGGCCCAGTTTGAGGAACCACATATGGATCCTCTAGTAGATGTAACCCTACTCCTGTAGCTCCTTCTCAGTCAGGAGTTAGTGACGACAATATAACTATGGTAGTACTTCCTATAGAGGTTCCTGAAGATATTATGCCCCCCCTTTGCCCAACGTGACAAGGAAAGGTATTTTGGGCTGCAAACAATCTGAAAAACTCATCCCAGCTTCCAAATTGGCTAAAACACAATCTATCCCTCTTCAGAATAGATATCAAAATCTTCCTAATGAAGATAGTGATTCTGAAGTACTCTCAGACTCTTCTTCCATGATCTCACTAGGTGAGGTAGAGGTGGGTCAGGTAGGAGAAACTCCTACTAACCAATGAAGTGGTTCTCAAGGGAAGAAGCAAAAGCCTCATGTGAAATATAAAACTAGATTGGATACCAGGAGTGGGGTTAGAAAAAATTAATGTTTTCTTAAAAATCAGATATGTTTTATTTTTTATTTTTGCTTTCTTCTCATTTTTGTATGTCTCTTTTTTTTCAGCTCAATCAATGTCAATAGTATTAAGAGCCTAAGGAAGAGAGATGTGTTTTTTTTTTCAGCTCTGCTTCTTCAGCAACCGGGTATTTATTTTTTACAGGACACCAGACTGCATACTTTATTGGATATTCAGAAAGCTACTAATGCTTGGTATGTGGGACCATCCTATTGGTCAATAGGTACAGACCAATGTTCAGGTGTGGGGATCTTGTTTCATGGCCTAGACTTTACATCTCTTAAATTGTTGGATCTGATCCCTGGCAGGGCCTTATTGCTGGATATTTGTTTGCAAGGGAAATTGTTCGCCTTATAAATATTTATGCAATGCAGTCAAAAGCTAATAGGGTTTCTCTTTTCAGATTGATACAACCATATTTACATACTGCACAGGTGGCTATTTGGGGGGATTTTAATTGTGGTTTAGATAAAAGAGATAGGGGATCAAATACTTTAACACTAAAATCCTTTTGTGATTCCAACTATTTAAATGAAGTACTTCATGGGATCACGTGATGCAGCAGACTGCATAGCAGCATTTGGCTTAAGCTCCTGCTACTAAAAGCCTTAATCTTAGTAAAATTCACTTAAAAAAGGGGCTTATACTTCTGTATAGGCGGCTGCTCCTCCTCTACTTCTACCAAGCAAGTGTTTGCCAAAAATGGAAGCTGAAATGAGGTCGGCGCTGCCCCGACATACCCTGCCCATCTCCCCAGAGAAATCTGGAAAATGTTCCAAGGCCCAGCCGATGGGTAGTGGTAAGCACTCAACTACTACAGCTCCTCATGTGCTGGCGGTGGAAACCACTCCCCTCACCCTGGAACTCCTTTGGGCAGAGTTACAACCCTTTTGGGAGGATCTCAAAGCTATAGTGTCTGAGATTAAACAATTGTCTGGGGCGCTGGAGGATTTGTCTGCAAGAGTCTCAGATTCGGAATCCCGAATAGTCTCTTTGGAGAATAAGGTGGGGCGCACGGAGGAGGACATAGTAGATTGTCGGCAATGCATTAAGAAATTGGAATATAAGGCTGAAGATTTAGAGGGCAGAAGCTGTAGAAATAATGTGGTGGTTTTGGGTTTTCCTGAGAAAGAGGAGTGCAATAATGCAGTGCTGTTTGCCCAGAAGCTGTTCGAGAAAATCGCGGGCCCCTCTCCTTTTGGAACCTCATATACATTGGAAAGGGCTCATCATGCGCTCTGTCCGATGCCCGCACCTGGCCAGCAACCCCGACCCCTGTTGATTAAGCTTCTTAATTTCCAGGAGAAGTAATTTTTGTTATCAAAGATAAAAGAGCTGGAACAAGTTCTATGGGAAGGCAAGAAAATTCAGGTAACAGGATCTCGGCCACGGTGCGCCAGAGGAGGGCGCTTTTTCACCCCATCATAACCAAGCTTATCGCCGCTGGAATAAAATTTCGAATGGGGTATCCTGCCTGTTTTCAGGTGGTAATTTCAGGGGCATGGACATCCTTTGAGAAGGTTGAACCTGCTAAGAAAGCACTGCAGAAGGAACATCCTGATCTCTTCAAGCCGACCTGAAGTAAAAGGGGACCCATTACTGCCTTTATGAGATTCACTGCAGACTGGGAAAGCCACAGCAATAAGGAGCATTTTGGACTGAACTGTTTGCATTTCCAAAGTTGTTGCCGTTATCCTTAAGCTTTGTTGCCTGGTTTTCTTCCTACACCAAGATTAGTAGTTGTTATAAATCGTTTATCGAGGGTGGAAGTTTTAGGGGGGAATTTTCTCAATTATGATGGATACCGGGGATAATTATGGCTTTATTCCTTCAGGTGGGTGGGGTGCATTAGTTATGAGCTACTATCTGGGTAGTGTTGTACCCTTATTGTTAGGCTTGGAGGGGGGGCATGGAGAGGCTGCGCTGTGAACCCGAGGCTCAGGGTAACTTAATGGTGATATTTAGTAATTGGCTAGGAACATATTGGCGGGGGAACTCCAGAGACTTCTAGCCCACGAGTTGGACATTCATACATCTTAACCTCAACTATGAAGTACTTGCTTTACTTCACTATTCTGATAACATTGTACAGGGTAGAGATGGACTCGTTGAGTATTTTGTGAATAACTTCACAGTGCAGCCCCCCTCCCCTTCCATTGTCTGCATCTTAGAGATTTGGAGGTTGCAGTGTTTTGGTAGTAATTGGAGTAGCACCCCCCCCCCCGGTTCTCCTATGGGATATGAAGTTTTTTGGGGGTTTGCTTTATTTAACAAGGCATTACCACCTTATTAGGCTTTGGGGTGGTGGGAGGGGAAAGGCCGGATACTGTAGCAGAACCAGCTGTACCGCAGAACAAGGATAGGAGGGGGATACTGCATGGATTTTCAGTTCATTTTACCAGTTTACTGGTTGCAAGGGGTCTTTATGGGGGGAAATAAGGGTGGAAGAGTGGGTGGGTTTTCCACTAGGTTCTTGATACTATTGCTAAGATCGGATTGTGTCAATTCAGGTACCGTTTTTGGTGCGGATTACAGAGAATAACGGGTTTCTCATATTGTTATAATGAGCAGCAGGGTAAATGTCGCGACGTGGAATATCGGGGGGGGCAGAAATAAAAGGAAGCAATACCAAGTCTTACAGCACTTAAAGTTAGTAAAGGCAGATGTCACGTACATTCAGGAAACACATCTATTGGACTCAGAGGCCTCTCGGCTCCGGAAAATGCAATTTGGTCAGTTTTTTAGTGCAGAGGGTTCCTCTAATAGTAGAGGGGTGATGATCCTTATACACAGGAAAATTCCCTTTAGTACAATCAAGGTGGTTAAAGATCCAGGGGGCAGGTACGTTCTCATGCACGGTTTACTGTATAATAAAGAAGTACTTCTTGGCAGTATTTATGGCCCTAACAGGGATACTCCCGAATTTTTTACTCATCTCGCTTTGGTCTTACAGACATTTATCTCGATTCCCATGATTATCGGGGGTGATTTCAATTTAGTACTTGACCGGGATATGGACTGGTCCAGTCCTCAGAAGACCAGTTTCTCTCCGGCCCATCGGGCGTTCAGGGAATTTCTCGACCAGCTTGGGTTGTGTGATATTTGGTGGGTATTGCACCCCCAAGAGAGGAAATATACCTTTGTTTCTCCGGTACATTCCTCTTCTTCGAGGATAGATTACTTGTTTTTGTGTCATTCCTTGCTACTGGCCTCACCTGACTCTTCGATTATCCCTGGAGTTCCTTCAGATCATGACATTGTCTCCTGTTGGATAACGATGGTCTCGCTTCCGAACAGGACCCCTAGATGGAAACTAAATGACTTATTGCTGAAGGACGACTCTCTTACGAAGCAGATACAGGAGCAGATAGATATTTTTTATCATTCCAATAAAGTCTCCTCGAGTAGGCCAGATCTACTTTGGGGCGCCTTCAAGGTGTACACCAGGGGAATATTAATTAGCCTGGCTACATATAGGAAAAAGGCTGCCAACGCCAGACTGTCCCAGTTGCTTGCCCAGATTAAAATCTTAGAAGATAACCCTTCCCTTCCAAATGCAGAAATTCATCGGCAAGAGTTAATTAAGCTGAGGGCTGCATATATGGAACTCCTTCGGGAAAAGACGGATTATTATATATTAAAAACCCAGGCGTCATACGTTGACCATGGGGAAAAGGCAGGCCGGCTTTTAGCCCTCAGGGTGAAACAAATGGAAACTGCCTATTATATTACTTCCATACGGTCTTTGAAGGACAAGTCCCTTAAAACTCACTCCCTGGAGATTATAAAAGAATTTACCGATTATTATATGGAGTTTTATGGCCCCATGCCCATTCCTCCATCTGCTCAACAGATTCAGGACTTCTTGCAGGAGTCGCATCTCCCCTGACTTTCCAGGGAACAGCAGGATGCTTTGGTGGCCCCAATAACTTCAGAAGAACTCTCCACTGTCATTAAAGCTCTGCCAATTAACAAAACGCCAGGCCCCGACGGATTCTCCACTTTATTTTATAAAAGGTTCCTAATTCAACTAATGCCAATGCTCCTTCCCCTGTACGCACATATTTTATCTGGTGCAGATTCTGATTCCTCTTTATTTGAGGCACTTATTGTCCTGATTCCCAAACCGGGTAAACCGTTAGACTGTGTGTCTAACTACCGTCCTATCTCATTGATTAATCAGGATATTAAGATCTTGTCTAAGCTCTTAATGAACCAGTTGGCAAGGGTTCTGGATTGCTTGATAGGGTCGGAACAAGTGGGGTTCCTAAAGGGGAGGTCCTCGTCGGATCACTTGAGAACTCTCTCGCATGTCTTCTCAGTGTCCAGGGATGCATCCTATCCTGCCGTCTTGATATCCCTAGATGCCGAGAAGGCATTTGACAGGGTACACTGGGATTATCTTTTTCAGGTTTTAGAGAGTTTTGGCTTCCCTCCACTTTTTATTAATTGGATACGTGCATTATATAAATCCCCCTTAGCTCGGGTCTCAGGAGATGGAGTTATCTCTCAAAGGTTTGTTCTCCACACTGGTACCAGGCAGGGATGTCCCCTGTCACTTTTATTATTTAATTTGTATCTTGAACCGTTAATTAGAAGGTTGCAAAATTGTCCAAATATTCAAGGGATACCAATTTTTCCTTGTGAAGTTAAGGTCTCCGCTTACGCAGATGATCTCCTTTTGCAATTAGCCAACCCAAACAGTTCTATTCCGTACATGTTGGACATTATTGCTTCCTTCGGGCATGTTGCTAATTATAAGCTTAATATTAGTAAAACTACGATATTCCCTCTAAATCATAAATCTTTTAAATCCGATATTGAAGTCTACGGGCTGAGGTGGCAACAGGGCTCTCTCTCCGGTATTTGGGAATTGATCTTGCCCGTAGTAGTAATCATGTGATCAGGATGAACCTAGACACTTTGGTGAACAAGGTGTCTCAAGATTTAAATAGGTGGGTTTCTCTTCCCATTTCATTGTGGGGGGGAGGATAAACCTCATTAAGATGAACGTATTCCCCCATTTATTATATCCTTTGATTATGCTTAATGTTTGGCTCCCAATATCCTGGTTTAAAAAATTTCAATCCTTGTTCATTAAATTTTTGTGGTCTAGTAAATCCCTTCGAATAGCATACCGCACTTTGGTGGCCCCCAAGGATAAAGGAGGCATGCGATTACCCAATGTACTTTTTTTATTTTTGGGCCACTCTTATCAACAAATATATGAGATGGGCATCTCATGGAGCTTTAGGTAAGGCCCCAGTGTGGTTACAGATCGAAGTAGAGCTCATACGTTCATGTGGTTTAAACCCCATGGGTTTACTGCATAATGGGGAGAACCAATTGCCGGTAAAACTTAAAAGCTTGGTAATTTACACTTCACTTAAAATCCATACACAGGTCTGTAGATTTCTCGAATACAGTCACTTCAAGGATCTTAATCAACCTATTGTAGGTAATCTTAATCTTAAGACTGGGGGCAAACCTATGGCACCATATTGGTTTTCCGTACCTAGCGATTGCGAAGTTTCCAGTCTGATAGAGGAGGGCCAGGGGTGGATGTCCACTCCAGAAATGGCAGACAAGCTGGGTGTTTCCAACAGGCATATTTTTCAGGTTATTCAACTTAAGTACGCTTTAATAAGTTTCTTTGGCCATTCACCTTGTACCGGCCAGCCTATACCCTTCTGTAAAGAGCTTAGTCTTGTTAGCGGTGGCCCCAGGGCGATTGCTAAGATTTTTAATTTATTGGTTGGTTGGAAAATACCCGAGGGTTGTGGACCTACAGACCTGTGGGGATCCCTTTTCCCTGATAAGGTGATCGAGTGGTTGTCCATCTGGAATACCTCCCATAAATTTATCAAGCAAGACAGGTTAAAGCTGATGCAATTTTTTATATTGCACAACGCTTACTATACACCCTGTAAATTGATGAAGAGGGGGCTTAAAGTTTCCAATAGCTGTGTGAGATGCAATCAGGAGGAGGGTAATTTAGTTCATATCTTCTGGGACTGCCTGAAGGTGGCCCCACTGTGGGGGAAGATCAAGCAATCCATAGATCCTCTTTTAGGTTTAGGGGAATTATTTACCCCCCAAATTTGCCTCCTCGGTGATTTATCTGGAGTTAGAGTAAAAAATCAGAAATACCACATCATGCTTATTGCGATGTCTGTAAAGAAATTGGTGTTAAGACATTGGCTTGATCAGCAGGTAATCTCCTATGAGGAATGGTTGTCTGAACTTCTAGCTAACCTGCATACCGAGAAAACTATTGCTAATCTGAATAACACAATGTCTAACTTTAGTAAGATTTGGGACCCTCTGTATACTCTCTATTCCCTGCAGGGTTAATTAAATAGGATATGGCTGTAACCTATTTTGAGGAATAATACTGTTTGGATCAGTCTTAGCAGGGTAAGGGGTTTTGGGTACTATTTTTTCCTAGTGGTGGTGGATACGGGGGGAGGCGGAAGGGAAGGGATGTAGTTTGGGAGGGGAAGCAGATTCATGTGTATATGACTGTGTATGAAAATGATTTGTCTGTTTGTACATCTGCCTGTGTATCATTTTTGGTAAAATGATTAATAAATTTTAAATCGAAAAAAATAAAATAAATGAAGTACTTCGCAAAGTGAATTTGATGGATGCCATGTTTTCCCACCTTTCAAAAGTGGTACCAACTTTTCATAAAGGTCCTTCGTCTACTAGGATAGATTTTTTTCTTCCTTTCTATCACAACATTCACATATTTCAGCAGCAGGAGTTCAGGCGGTAGAATTTTCAGATCATTCTTTGCTTTTTCTTAGTTTGGGAACAGGGGTTCAGATTGGCCTGGGACTGTGAAAATGTAATTTCTCTTTGCTGTGTAAAGACTACTGTCATACACAAGTGCAGTATTTTCTATCCTCAAAGAAGATGATATTTTTTTCTATATGACTCACTGGTTCAGTGGTGGGAGGATCTGAAGCGAGAGTTGATTGTTTTGCTGAAAGTGTTAAGTAAAAAAGATTGAGATATGAAATATTTACAATGTTTGCGAAATATAAAACAATTACAATCTCTGATTTCCTTATCATATACAACAGCACATGATTACAGCACACAGATTTCACACTTAAAGAGAGAAATGTTTCAGTTTCCTTAGAAAAAGGGAGCTGTTTTAGCTTTCCAACAAAGTTTTGGTTTAAGGGGGGCTGTTTCTACTATTTGCCCATATGATACCTGTAAACAGAGGGTACAACAAAAAAAATAGATAGTTTGCAAGATTCTTTAGGGCAGGTCCACAATGCACATCACAAAATAATGGATATTGTGTCTACATATACTAAAAATGTTTTTTCACATAAAGATATAGATCCAGAACATATTCGTCACTTTTTGCGAGGTATAGAGATTCCAGAGTTTCCAGCCACTTTGGCTCAAGAACTGCTGGAAGAAACTAATTCTTCTGAAATAGTAACAGCTGTCAGGTCTTTACCTCTTAACAAATCTCCAGGTAAAAATGGCCTCACCACTGAAGTATATAGACGTATTGTAGATGTGTTGGCCCCGGAGTTGGCCCATGTTGTTTCTTACATGCTTCAGACTAAATTACCTTTTGATATGGTACAAGGTTCCTTGGTGTATATTCACAAGGCAGAAGATAGACGTTTTTTGCCAATTGGAGTCCTATTTGTCTATTAAATACTGATTTTAAACTTCTAACTAAAATATTGACTGTTAGGTTACAACAAGTGGCGAATTGTTTGATTAGCCCTGCACAAGCGCGCTTGGTTAAACACTTAAATATCTTGGAACATTTACTTTTACTTTGGGAGATTGTTGTGAGGAGTAATAAAAATGAGATTGAGGGCATTTTATGCTCCTTAGATTATAGTAAAGCTTTTGATTCAGTTAGTCATGTTTATATGTGGGAAATCTTGAAATGTTATAATGTTCCGGGGCAATTTATCCAGTGGATTCAACTATTGCACAAACCAGCTACTGTAACCCTATTAGTTAATGGGCATGTTGGACCCTGAATTCTGGTACAAAGAGGGGTTAGGCAAGGCTGCCCCTCAGCCCATTCTAATATGTATTTTGTAATGACCCTTTATGAAGGAGCATTAATGCTCATGCAGGTATCAGGTCTTTACAGTTGGGGACGTTGCAAAACCCTGCTAAATGTATTGTCTATGCAGATAACTTATGTCTTTTCTTGCCAGATGAATTTTCTATAGCAATAGCGTTAGATATATGTACTGATTATTCTTTGGTATCAGGTGCGAGTTTAAATATATCAAAGTGTCAAGGCATCCATTTGGAGATGCATCAACAGATGGTTACTATGATATCAGGAATTCCTTTTTATCAACATCCAATAAAAATTTTAGGATTATTATGGGGTCAGTGGGACTTGGATTTGTTAAACTGGACCTCAAAGATAGAGCTAGGAAATGTGATGGCATCCAAATGGAATACTTGGAAGCTTGATAAACAAAAATGTGTGGTATTAATTAAAATGAAACTTTTACCACAATTCCTTTATGTTAGTAAGGTGTATCCACCTCCAAAGAAATTAGAAGCTAACCTGCTGAGCTTGTTTTTCTGTGCAGTTTGGGGAAGCAGGTTAAATCCCATAAAGAGGAATATTACGTATTTGCCTTATTCATTAGGGGATTTGAATATGGTTAACCCATTGGTATTTTTTTATTGTATGTTTTTTTATATTAATCTTAGGCCACTGTTAATAAATCAGGATAAGGTTTGGGTTTCTTATCTTTATGCCACTGTTCAACAATGGTTTTACTGTTGGAAGGGATCAAGGGCATTCCACTTGAAGCAAGATCCTACCCTTTCTGTTTTTTATAGGGAATTTTTTCTAAAATTATGAACTTGGTGTGTGTCTAGCCATATGTTGATTAGCAAAACTAGAAACAGTTATACCATCATATCATCACCACGAATTTTACTGAACCTCTGACTTTTCCTCTCTGACCACTACATTTGCAAGAGGCCCACTTGACTTTGCTGGCTGAACACAGAGTCCCAAGAAAAAACATGGGATTTTCATTGACTTAGTTGCCATGGTAAGATCAATGTCAAAGGGAATCAAAAGCACGAACAGCTTGCTGAATGCAGTTGTATCAGACCAGACTGTGCACAAGCAGAGGAGACTATTGAACATTTATTTTTTCTTTGTACTTTTATTCATACATTTTGGCAAATTCTTGCAAATACTTGGTCTGTACCTATTTTTTCCACAATGACTTGTGAGAAATTGATATATGGTGTTTACCATAAGGGTTGGAGGCACTTCCATAAGGGTACTATGAATGTTATTTGCTTAGTGCTTAAATGGTACATCTGGACAGCCAGATGTGGGTTTATGTTACAGCAAGAAGATACAACTATTGATGTTATTATTATGAATGTTACTAGGGAACTGCGTGATACTTTCTGTGGGGAATGTAATGTTTTACCACAACATGTTTTGGAAGCATATTGGTGGAATATGCCTTGGATAACTACCTCTGATTTTCCTATTACGTGAATGATTTATTTATGATGTTTCCTTGTATATTCCTTTGTTTATTTTTTATTTTTGTTTTTTTATGCTGAATTAAGCTTTTTCTGGTTTTAATTTTATTTGAATGCTTGTATATTTCTTTTGTCTGATTTATCCTCTCAATAAATTCTCCTACTCTTTTTGAGAAGTGCTATGGGATCATTAACATTCACCTGAACTACCACCAGAACAGGCAGATGGGACCTCGGTTTAACACCTCATCTGAAAGACAGCACCTCAGGAGTGCAGCACCCCCCTCATGCTGCACTACAGTGTCAGTATCGGGATAGTAACCCAAGTGCCTGGTGTGGAGATAGAACCCACAGCCTTCTGATCTCCCGGCCTCAGAGGCAAGTGTGCTACCTGCTGAGCCACTGACACTGACATCTTGTCAATACCTTTGAGTATGCAGAAGATGGAGAACAATCTAATTTTTCCTATGGTGAACATGTTAAGGGCCACTAGCATGTCCTCATATTTATTTATTTTTTTATTTCCACAAAACCTTTTATCACCTCAGGACAGATCTGGTGGCTACTCAGCCTCATCTCAGGGTACCGCAGACTGTGCCTTTCCTCACTCTGGGTTGGGAGCTAGGTTCCCCACAGATTTCCCCCTGCTGCAGGGCCAGGGAGGGATGGTCATCCTGCTCCACAGTGTACTCGCATCCAGAATTGCTTCTAACCAGAGTGACAAGGTGGAACACAGCGTCACAGACAAGGCTTTACAAAGCCCTAGTCTTCCCATTTTCCTCCCACATCCTGGAGCTTCATCAGCATGGAGGATGCATGCATGTGGAAGACTGCAAGTGTTCCAGAACACAGTTCATTGCACCCCTCAGACCACAGTCTGTCTTCTGAGCATTGGTGCTACTGTACCACCAGGCCTTTACCTGCTGGCAGCTAAGAGCTGGGAAGACCCACCACCCCTGTCCAGGACAGGAAAGTTGGCAGCAGGCCACTTAATCCACTCCCTGCTCTCTCCCCCCTGCCAACCCCTGGTGACCTGAATTCTTTCCCACACTCGGGTCGCAGGCATGGGGAGAGGTAAGATACTAACACCAAAGCCTCTGCACCACAAGGCCAGCCTCCTCATAGTTCTTGACCAAACTCCTGATCATTTTTGTGGTCCTGTGTTGCACACTCATGACTGCCTCAATGTCCTTTTTGTGTTGGGAAACCCAGCATTGTACAAAGTAGCCATATGTTTATTTTCTCATTTACTAGGCAGACATAGGGGATGTACAATAGGTTTACTCAAAATACGCAATCTGTCTTCAAGTGTGAGTGGCCGGTACCATAACCCATGATTGGAGAAGCCACAAGTGAGTTACAAAAGCCCTACTCTCACACAACTGATGATAAACTACGTATTTTCAGACAGATCATTACATATTTGATTTATACAACATCAGTTTGCTAATTATATAGTTCTTACATCTGCTGTTTAGTGCTGCACATGGCTACTGTGATGTCATAAGCATTGTGAAAGCTGCTCTCTGATTGGTTCAGCATGCATTGTGATGTACCCAATGGGCAAAATATCATCTGTGACATACCCACCTCACAAGATAACATGATATCTTGTGAGTTGGGTATAAGACACAGTATCACTTTTTATCTTGCCATTTTTATCTCTACCAGTGTTGTATAAATTGTAATACCATATATTGAGATTTCTTACGAAATAGATTTTTTTTGCAAAGGCTTGGAGTGACTCCAGTTAATATTTAATAATAAATTTCAAGGAGAAAGCAAAATGTTTTGAAATTACAGGAATGATATGTCCATTAAGAACTTAAATACACTCTGAAGAAGAGGGAAATCCAAACAAACAGACAGTTACACATCTGCAGTTTTATTTAAAGCCAGGCCATCAATTCATCATAGAGGGTATGAGGCCAATTTTTAAAACAATATCTGGGCTGCAGTAATGGATTTCCATGTCAGTTTCTTTGCCATATGAAGGAGTAGGGGAATTACAAAAGGTTTTGTTCTTGGATGGGCGGGACAGCTGTGACCTAATTCTGATTTAGGCTTGTATGTTTTTCCAAAAGGTTCTGACTGACTCTGATTTGTCAATAAGCTTGTAGATTTCTCAGACTGGGCCAGAATCGGGTCATGACGGCTCTAGATTGTGTCAAATTACATCTCGCTTGCTTCTAGTCCCCTTACTACATTTTCTAATTTATGTAATTTATTGTTTAAAATAGTTGTTTTATGGTATTTTTTTTCTATCAGTTTTCTCATGTTTAACACTTATAAAGCTCCCAAATCATTTACTTTATTTGGACTGGGTATGAACCAGGTTCCAGTCCTGAGAGTTTGCAGTATAGCCTAGTGGTTAAAGCAGTGAGCTTTAAAGGAGTTTGTGACATCAAGCAGACCTGGTTTTGAGCCCCATGACCTCCATGTGCATGCTGTATGACCCTGAGCAAGTTACTTATCCTCTCCCCTGTTCTCCCAGGATACACATGAAAACAAGATTCAGCTTAGTTTACCTTTCTCAGCCAAAATTAGTAAAATAAATAAATAAAATCTGTTTGATTTGAACCTTGTCAATGAATTGGAATGGGTCAAATACAAGTTGAGTCACAAATCACTCTGACTCTCAAAGCAGAGTTGACGCATTCTGGTCTGGGCAGGATCCTGATCTGCCACCAATCCCTAGCTCTGAGGTTCTGGAAGATTCTGATAAGTTATGAACATTTCTGACAGTTGTTCAAATATTATTAGAACTCTCAGAAATTGCATGATTGTATGAGTGGTAGATTATACCAAACCAACCTGACCATCTTCTTCGGGGTGGGTAGGGCAGTAACCAAGAAGGAAGACCATGGCAGGGCTGTGGATGTAGTTTGCCAGGGTGTGGGGGGTGGTGACCAGATAGACATGGTCTGGAGCGTGGATGGTGTGGCAACCAGGGAAGTGGACCAGGGCAGGACTGTAGATGGAGCTTGTCAGGGTGGGGGTGGGGGGAGTCTGGATGGTGTGGTAACCAGGGAAGAGAACCAGGCAGGGCTGTAGATGGACCAGAAAAAATTAAGTAACAGCACTCCAGGATTAGCATTTTTTTTTAATCTTTTTCTTCTTTTCAAAAAAAGCAGTGCCATTTAACACACAATATTTTACAACAAAATGTGGGTTTACATACCACTAACAGTGCAGCCTAGTGCTTTAGGGTCCCAAAAACCTCTTCATCAGGGGCATGGCTAACCAGTAATTCCTAGTTTTTATAATTCATTCTCTACAGGTGATAACCCTAAATCTGTTGATGTAACCAATGTTATTTAGAACATCATATCATTGAATAATTGATTTCAGTTGCAAGTGTCAAAATACAACAAATAAATCCTCATTTTATATAGTGTTTCTAAAGTGCATAACAATGTCTCATCATTACATTATATACTGGCAAGCCAGCTAGAAATCAACTGCAGCCCAGTCAGCCAAATACACCCCTGTGTGTGCACATTATTTTTATTAAAAGGAAATTACCTACTTATGCACTTTTCAGGGGTTGCTGACAGGGTGCTGATATATATTTGCTTTCTTGACTGCCTCCTGTTGTTGCCATGCCTTGACTCTGTCCTAGCCACTGTGTTTATTACTGCCTGTACCTGACTGTACCTTGTTGTTTGCTGTACCTTGACTCTGAATTGTTATTACCTGTACCTTGAAATCTGTACCTTGTTCGATTGCTGTACCTTGACTCTGCATTGTTATTTCCTGTACCCTGTAATTCTCCCAGGTCGTACCTGAAAATAGGCACTTGACTGTCTAATGTGCTTACCTGGTAAACAAAAGCTAAATAAATAAAAAATGTTCCAATATGACATACCAATATGAAACATATTGATTAAAATTCACCCTGCAACAAATGTTGTTACAAAAAAACTTGTTTAACATCTTTATAACATAGAAAAAAGAAAATAAGGAAATATAAATCTTTTATTTATATCTTATAATTATTATTTTTTTAATTTAAACATCCTCACCACTCTACAGAGGGTTCTCATCCCATTACTCTCTACTGAGGCTTTTTTTTAATGTTTTTATAAAAAAAAATCTTATTTGTGGTTATATCACCAGCAATCAGACCCTTGGGCCCAGATATTCAAACTGCGCTCAAAAGTAGCGCAACAGCAGGAGCAAGCACAAACCAGTTGCGCAAATGCGCAACAGGTGCGATATTCAAACATGGAGCAGAGCAAATAGCGCAAGCAACCAACGTCTGAATATCGCACATACTGCGCCATCGCGCAACCAGGAAGGAGAAGTTGAGCTAAAATGTTGCGCTATGGCGCAACCATGGAAGCTCAGCTGAGCATTCCAGAGCTGCCATAGTGCAAGCACAGCCCCCCCCAGAGCAATGGAACTGCACATCCAGGGAGGCAGGCTGGGGCCCACCGCCAGCCATGCCACACATGGACACAGGAACACACTGCAGAACCCACACCACACCGGCACACCCCAAGCACAGCATCACTGGTGGTGGGACGGATGATCCACGTGCCCATGGGGACAAGCCAACAAAGCATAGCAGAGCCCTGACACCCCAGCACAACCACTGGCAGGCAGAGAGTGCCACACACAGGGGGTTGACAACCACAGTGCACATCAGCCCCCCGTATGCACAGCGCACCCTGCACTGTGACCCCAAGACACCACCCATGTGCAGTGACTGGCACTTCAGGAAACCATGCAGTCCCCAGCACTCATCAGCCCCATGCAACACAGAAGCCTACAAGCCAGACACACCTGTGCACCCAGCAGTGGTGGGCAGACGGCAAGACCAACGAAAGGCACTGCCATGCTGGAGATACCTCCCCATGCACATATGCACACACACACACACACATACCCAGGACCATACCAGCCCAGATGGCATGTACACCCTGCAACTGAGCACCCATAGCCAGCTGCAAATCAGAGACCAACACAGTATTCATATCAAAATAGAAATGTATATTTAAAGGACTAATCACAAAACCAAGTGAAACTATGTACAAGTGGGGGGGACAGGTAAAAGGCAGGGGTGTTCAAGGGGGAGGGAATAACAACTTGGAGAGGGAAGGCAGGGTGATAGGGATGGGAGAAGTGGGAAAGGAATGTGGGCTATGGCCTAGCTGGCTGCTGGTCCTCCCCCTGCTGGCGCCCCCTCCTGTGGCTCCTTCGCCGATCACTCTGGCGCTGTATGGCCTGCAGGATCTCCTGGTTCTGATCTGCAACCTGGCTGAGGTGCCGAAGATCCTGGGACATCCTCCTGAGTACCTCGAGGCCTAGGAAAATGGGAACACAGTCAATGGCTGAGACTGACCACAACCCTGAACACCACCCAACCTGCAAGCCATATGGCCCAATGTCCCACACCTGTGATGGCATGCACCCATCCACAGTGAACATGCATATGGCCATCACAAACAGGCGGCACCAGCTATGCGCACACCGCCCACACACACCTGCCCACGTCAATCACAGTACAAACTAGGCTGGCAAGTGATGTGGCAATGTGGCGATGCCAGTTACACAGCTATGTGCCTAGTGCATGCCTGGACCACCAGTGATGCATCACACAGACGTGCCGTGATACTGCACTGTGATGCAGGTCACCTGTGTCATGCCTACACATGGATACATAGACAGTGTTGGCAGATAAGGGCCTATGGGACACCCAGTCTGTCCATTTGACCTTGTCACGTTCACTCTGTTGTCCTATAAGTCCGTTCCCCCTTACCCCTGACCTCCAGAATTCCGTTATGGCTAACCCATGCATTCACAAATCCCGTGACCAAGTCAGCCCCCACCACTTCCTCTGGCAGGGTGTTCCACTTGTCCACCACCCATTCTGTGAAGAAATACTTTCTCATGTTTCCTCTGAATCGTCCCCCCTCCAACTTCATCCCATGCCCTCTACTCCTGGAACATCCTTTACGCTTAAAAATATTGTTTTCCTGCACTCTGTTCCCCCCTGTAAGATACTTGTATGTCCCCATCATATCCCCACACCCTCCTCCCCTCCAGGGAGTACATGTTCAGTTCCGTCAACCTGTCTGCATAGGACTTGTGATGCAATCCATGCACTATCCATGTCGCCCTCCTCTGAACCCTCTCCACCCAGTCCATGTCCATACGTAGGTATGGTCTCCGAACTGTACACTGTACTCCAGTGTGGGGACTCACTAGTGTTTTGTATAGTGGAATTATGACCTCCCCTTTGGTTGTGTCCCACATGGCTGGTGGTCTTGCCCCCAGCATGCAATAGCATCCATGAAGTAATGATACTCACACTCCTCCAGCAGCTGGGTCTAGCTGCTGCTGCTGCTGCTGCTGCTGCTGTTGGGGCACAACACCCCCGCACCGGGCCCTGGCATGTTCACGTCACCCTGGTCCTGTGTCCTCACAATCCGGCCTGTGGGAGACATATGTTGAGACAAACATCAGTGTGATCAAAAGCAGAGTGCCCCTGCCCTAGTGAGGAGTGCCTGCCACACAGCCATAACCAACCATCGCACAGCTGCACACACTGACACACCTATGCACAGCCACCCAAGCACACACACCCCTACAGAGAATATAGGTGCATAGATGGTACACTCACCTGACCTAGGCACCACGCCCCACCTGGCACGTGAACACAGCCACGTCAAGAGTTCCGGCTCCCTCTGGCGGAGGTCACTGTACCGGTGCCGGCACTGCTCAGCAGACCGGCTCCGGCCAGTGACCTCCACCAGGTCAATAAGCCACTTGCTGCCACACGGGGTCCTAGGCATGGTGAGGGGGCCTCACCATACAGTGCCTCACAGTGGGGTCCACCAGGGCCACCAGGTTGGCCATTTCAAGCTGGCTCAGGACACTGCCCTCTTCTAGCCATGGCACCAACTTTACAGCAGGCAATGAGACGCTGCACCCGTAACCCCATGTGGGTTGTTGCGCAATAGACCACCACAGGCTCCAATCGGCGCTGTTCGAACAGCGCCGTCACTACATGGCGCTGTCACGGACAGCGCAATAAGAACGATACATGGCATGCCAACAGCGCCAGGGGTCAGAGGGCATACACAAGGTCACGGCAATGACGCAAGGCTACGCACAGCACCATGGACGTATAGGCATCCTGCGTGACTGCCAAGCTGAGCACCAGTGCCACAGTGGACTATCGCGCAGTAGTGCCACAGCGCCATATAGTGCCCAGTGCTGTAGCGCCACTGGCACAATGGTGGCCATGGCCGAATCGCCTATCGCGCCAGCAGGTCTGCAGCGATAGGCGCTATGCGTAGCTGTCTGGGCATGCGCAATGTGGTGTGTACGCAGCCACAAACCTGCGCCATTGGCTCAGCCGGACCTTCAGTGGCGCAAAGCGCAACACGCGAGATATTCAGCCGACATATGCAAATCATCCGATCAGCCATTCAAAGGCGCAGTGGCGCGATTAGCATGTCATTAAAGTTGAGCCACACCTCATTTGCATGTGTTGCGCTATAAAATGCGACTGTGGGTTGTGCTGGCCAGATTTGGTTTCTGCAGGTGAGAGGTGAGTTACATGCTGTGTGATGCTCAGGACAATGCTCATGGGCGGAGGATGATAAAGGCTGAGGGGCTGAGCATGAAAGGGCACTAGAAAGGACAAAGGGCACCCTTTCTGTCAGTATCTGCCATGGGAGAGAGAAACGGGGGGGCTGCACCCCCCGGCGGACTATGCTCCATGGGAAATGCTGTCGACTGCACAGTGACAGGTGTCCACTTCCACCCATACAGATCACCATGACTGACCAGAGCCAACCTGAGGGGTGTGAGGCGGGCGGAGGAGGAGGCCGAACTTCACCACGGCAGAGACAGAGGCCCTCTTCCAGGCCTACCTGGAGGATGAGCCAACATTGAGTGGACGGAGGGGCACCCCTCAGAAGCATGCAGCTGCATGGGAGGGTAGCTCGCGCCAACCTGCACAGAAGCCACCAGCGCTCCGTGCAGGAATGCAGGAAGAAGATGGGGACTGACCGCAGGAGGCTGAAGGAGAGGTGGCAGCCTTCAGGGTGGTGCGATGCTGGCACTGGTGAGGGCCCACCAGTGGTGTTGCAGCTGACCCTACAGAGGAGACTCTGGTCGTGGCCATGCAGCTGAGTGCCATTGTCGGGCGATCAGGCGGAGGATTCCAGACAGGTGGAAGCCCATCACTGCACGGTATGACATGGTGATGTTGTTGGGGGCTGTTGTTCACATGCACTCACATGTACTCTCTTTCTGTTACAGATCCTGTTCGCCTGCAGGAGGCGGTGGTGGTGGTGGGTTCAGACAGTGAGGCAGACCTGCTGGACGTGGAGGAGGGAGCATCCACCTCCGCCACCAGCCTGCAGGCACTGCAGCAGCATGCACGCTGGGCCAACAACTCCGGTGTCAGTGATCGGGTGCAGGGGTGCACAGCCTGTGTCACAGCAGTCTGGCACGCAGGTATGCCAGCATGCTGTGCCTATGGCGATGGCACGCACCTGCACCATTGATGAATAGCAGGCCTGCAATGGGCAGTGATAGGTGTGTGTCCCATGACGGACACATGGCAGGCCAGCACGTGCCCTGGGCCTTCCTGGTTCACACCTGTGTACCAGCATGCTGGCACAGTCCCAGGCTGTGCCTGTCAGCACCGTGGGGCAGCACCGGTGGCTGTGCAGGTGTCTGGCACTGTTGTCAGCACAGAGGTGGAACAGGTGGACCTGGGGCTCAGCAGTTGGAGGGGGGCGGCAGCAGCAGTTGCACACCAGGTCTGGGGGTACAGTGTCAAGCAGTGGCACATGTCCACTGCCCTCTGATCCACCCATACCTGGTCCTGGCAAACAGCGCCCACCCTCAAGGGGTGCTGTGCACCAGGACCGTCCACACCCTGGGGGTCACGATGCCATTGGGGCACAGTACCCATTGGATGCGCACACCCACCTGCTGCAGGACTCGGTACAGCTGCAGGGGTGGGTTGCAAGGTCCGTGGAGGCACTGTCTGTGTCCATGGGCGGCAGCAGGGAGTGCTCGGGACCGAGCCGAGCTGGTCCTTATCGGACGGATGTGACGCTGCCATTGACAGGCTGACCCAGGCAGTGGTCTCTGTCGCGGACGCATTGGCCACACTGTCAGGTGCCCCTGTACCACACACCCCACACAGTCGCTCTCCACTCCCGTTCCTCAGCGTTAGGCGACACCAGGCCTGTCAACGCCTGGTTCTGCTGTGGCATCCCAGCACCCTGGTGCAAGTTTGTTTGGCAGGATGCAGACCCCTGTGCGGGCAAGGTCGCGTTGGCCGCAGTGGAACCCTGGTGGTGCACCAGCACCACCCGATGTGGCCCTGCTCAGTCTGCCAGTGCTGCTGGGCCACGGCGGGCTGCCCACGCATCTGTGGTGGCCGTGGGACAGTGCTACCTGACTGAACTGTCTCCCAGTGCAGGCCCTGTCTGGTGCTGCCCTGTGTGCAATGTGTCATGGTGGGCAGTGCACTGCTGGGTGCTCTGCTCACCAAGCTGACTACGGACCCTCACACACTCCCAACTGCTGTCCACAAGTGCGTGTGCATGATGATGCCTGCATTGCACTGTACACCAAGGTGCAAGGGTGCCCAGGTCCTGACACACGTACATGGACAGTCCAGGTGGTGGGGGTGGTTGGTGGTGCTGTGTGTTGGCAATGTCATTTATGCAGTGCCATGCTGCTGCCCATGTATGCTGCCTGGTGTGTGTGTGTGTCCATATGAGTGCTCCCCCCTCTCTGATGGTGTGTTGGTATGCCTGGAACCTTCAACTCCCCTGACCTTCATGCACAGTGTGTTCCCCTGTGTGCCTGTGGTTTGTGCATGGACAGTGTTCCCTGCACATGTCCCCTTGACTTACCTGTGTTGGGCGTAGTGCTCTTCTGCAATGGTGTCCCGGTGCAGCTGGGCCTGCTGGGTCAGTTGGGGGTCCCTCCGTCCTAGGGGGGGCTGCTCATCACCCACATCACCGGTGCCACTGGCGTCCCCATCGCTGTCCCCCTCTTGGACCTGTATCGGCTATCCCATGGCCCTTGGCCATGTTGTGCAGGATGCAACAGGCCAGGAATATCCCACAGGCCTTTTGGGGGCTGTACTGTAGGGCTCCGCCGGAGGTGTCCAGGCAACGGAAGCATGCCTTGAGCATCCCAAACACCCGCTCTATGATGTTACGTGTTGCGGCATGTGTCTCATTGAAACCTAGCTGCGCTGGGGTCGTGGGGCCGGGCATGGTGTGAGCAGCCAGGGACGGAGTGGGTATCTGCAGTCACCTGTGTGGAGATAGTGGAGATCAGTGTCATGTCAGGTCCATATTGCCTATATCCTTGTGTGCCACTACCATGGCACCTGTGTCATTCCCACCTTGCACAGGTTTGCATTCCATACATGTGTACTCACCCACTAGATGACCCGTGGGGATGTTCCCACTCTCGAATCGATGGCACAGTGCAGACTGGTGCCATATAGAGAGCATCATGTGCTCCACCAGGTGTGTGGCACAGACATTGATAATGTGCCCAGTGGCATCACACACACCTGGCAGTTGACACTGGAAAAGCCCTTCGGTTCTGAATCCTCTGGCCGTCGGGGCCAGGTGGCGTCGAATGGCCACATGGGTGCAGTCTATGGCCCCTAGCATGCCAGGCATATGTGCTACCCTGTGGAACTCCTGCATGTTTGTTGTACGCTCTGCCGCGGTGCTGGGGAAATGGATGTACTCCGCAGCATGAGGCAGCAGTGCGCTGAGGAATTGGGTGAGGATGCGTGACATGGCCGACTGTGTAATGCCTGTGGTGTCCCCTGTCAGCCTCTGGAAGGTGCCCGTGGCGAGCAGGCACATGCAGGCTGTCACCTTGGTCTCCACAGACAGAGCATGACTCCGTCGTGAGGTTGCCTGCATCACATCACTGCACAGCTCGCAGAGCCGTCTCAGTATTGCCCTGTTCAGGCGGTACCGGGCCACAATTCTGAAACATCTGTGTACAGCTCGGAAGCTGATCAGCGGGCACGATAACCGCCTGTCGGGGCATACCACCGACGGACCCTCCGTGGCCACCGCCCCCTGCAGCATGGTGTCTCACCCCCCTCATTACAGCTTCCATGTGGAAGCTGACACTGTCCATCTCCCTGGCTTCTGCCCCCGGCTGCTGTTCCTGTGTTACCTCCGCTGCCCCCACTGCTGCTTCCACTGCACCGGGCACCCCCACTGGCCTCTCTGTCCTCCTGGACCCACTGTCCCTCTCTGCCCTTCCAGCTCCTGTCTCTCTCTCTCTCTCTCTGTCTCTCTCCCCAGTTTGCGGCCTGCTAGAGTTCTTGCGCCGCTTCCTTGAGCCTTTATTTTGGCTCAAATCGTACTGCGAACTTCCGGGTTAAGCTACCGCGCACTGCGCAAGTGTTCGGATATCGCATTGTGCACTTTATGCATGGACCCGCCCCCTTCGGTTGCGCATGCCTTCATTTCCATTGCGCTGTTGCTCAGCATGTTTTCGGTGGCGCAACTGGCCCCTTCTGAATATTGCAGAATGGCGCATTTTTGGAGTTACGCACGCGCAACCCTTTTGAATATCTGGGCCTTAATGTATAAATCTTATGTACTCACAAAAGGGCTTCCAATCCATCACGTCATTTAGCCATTTGTTCTCCTTGATCTCAAGCAAAAAAAATCTAACATGATTCCTTTTGATCTAGTGCAGCATCTCAATCCCCCCTCCTTTTTAATGGGTCATGGTCAATTCCCATGTAAGAAATGTTATGCCCTCCCACATTTTGAAATTCATCTAGATGTTTAGCTATGGGATGTGTCACATTTCCATTTAAAATAGCCCTGAAGTGCTCCTGCAGCCGCTCTTTTAATTTTCTAGTTGTTTGTCCTATATAGACACGGCCGCAGGAGCACCACAGTGCATAAATCACATAAGCGGTGGAGCAGGAGAAAAAATGCTCCACCCTCACCTCTTTAATTCCTTTCTTACTTGGATTAGTAAATGTATTCCCTTTTATTGCACTGGAACATGTTATGCAGTTCCTACATGGGAAAAAGCCATTTTGTTTTGCCGGTAGCCAATTTTCTGTAGTCACACTGCTTCAGTATTCACTATGGACCAGAAGGTCCTTGAGATTCCTTCCCCTTCTAAAACTTATTACAGGTCAATTTCTTTGTACATCTGCTAAATCTTTATCTGTGCCTAGTAAGTGCCAATGCCTCTTAATTATTGATCATATCTCCATAGAAACTGGCAATATGTGGACACAGAGCTAACATGTTTGTAGGGGTCATCTTTTTCTTTGTACTGCAGTAGCAAGCTCCTGTCTAAATTGTTTATTTTATCTAATAAAGGTTTTAAAACTTTCTCTGTGTACCCTCTTTTCTGTAGTCTGCCAATAATTCGTCCCTGGCTTTCACAAAATCACTTTCCTTAGAACTGCTTCTCTTTAATCTCACCATCTGATTAAATGGCAGACTTTCAATTAAATGTGTCAGATGTGCACTTCATACATATAAAATACTGTTGCCAGCAGTGCTTTTCCTATACCCTACCATGTCAACTATTTTGCCATTAATGCCCTCCAAAGTAATATCCAAAGACTATTTTGTGTTTATCATATTTTGCCATGAAATGAAGTCCCACTTAATTAGTGGCAATGTATGTTAGAAAAGCTTTTCCTGTGCCTTCCCACATGATTAGCAGATCATCAATAAACCATGAATAATGCACCATGTTTTTAAAAAAATGGATTCCCCTGGGGGTCATAGATCAACCCCCTCCTCCCTCCATCCCATAAACAGATTAGTATAGGAGTGGGTGACTGACAACCCCATGGCTGTTCCCCACTTCTGCAAATAATATTTACCATCAAACAAAAAATAGTTACTTTTAAGGACTAAATCCAGGACTAACATTATAAATGTAACTGGAAACTCCATGTCTGACATAGCATAGTATGGACTGCCTCTATGCTACGCTGGTGTTCGGGGTGGGTAGGGCAGTAACCAAATAGGAAGACCATGGCAGGGCTGTGGATGGAATCTGTCATGGTGTGGGGGTGGTGACCAGAGAGGAGGACCAGGGCATGGCTATAGATGGAGTCTGTTAGGGTGGGGGGTGGTGACCAGATAAGAGGACCAGGGCAAGGCTGTAGATGGAGCCCGTCAGGGTGGGGGGAGGCATGGATGATGTGGTAACCAGGGAAAAGGACCAGGCAGGGCTGCAGATGGAGCCTGTCAGGGTGGGAGGAGGTGTGGATGGTGTGGTAACCAGGGAAGAGAACCAGACAAGGCTGTAGATGGAGTCTGTGAGGATGGCAACTAGGCCTTTCACACTGCGGCACATGACAAGCAGCTGGGCAAAGTCCACCAGTATGATAGTCATGGAGCATACACAAGTTGGTCTGCTAACAGGCTTGTGGTCAGGAGGCAGTAGATTGTAGTCAACAGGTACTTCTCCAAATAGAGGGGGAGTATTCCACCTCATATGTCAGGTGCACTGCTTCGTCCTCTGCTGTTCAACATTTTCATCAATATTCTGTAAGCTGGGGTCTCCAGCAGGCTGCCTGAGCCCATGGATGACATTAAGCCGGCTTGAGTGGTGGGCTGCTTGAGGATGGGGATAAACGTCAGGAGGATTAAGCTGCATGATTGGTTATCTCTTGAAGTCTCAGATTCAGTGTAGCCCAATGAAGCTGCAACTTTATCACTGTGTACATTGGCATTCCTGTACTCCTCCCCTTGGATCACACCTAGAAATGATTCTGGGCTCAGTGTTCCTTTCCCAGGTACCAATTTTCAGTAAATAAACAATAAGTAAATACATAGATGGAGGAAAAACAGAGGTAAGAACTATACATTATGTAGGCTCTGCCTCCTTCTGCAGTGAAAGATGACAATGGCCTGAGGGTCATATTAGATATGGGGCTGATGCATGAGAACAGTATGCAGTCACTGTCTACTATGCCAGCAGAATGCTGGTGTGTATCAAAAGAGGTGGAGACTGACCAGCAGGACAGAGGATGTAATCCTGTCACTTCACAAGGCCCTGGTCAGAGGAAGTAATCTTGCCACTTCACAAGGCACTGGTCAGAAAAAGTAATCCTACTACTGTACAAGGCCCTGCTCTGGGGAAGTAATCCTGCTACTTTACAAGACGATGGTCAGGGAAAGTAATTCTGTCAATCTGCAAGACCCTGGTTAGGGGAAGTAATCCTGTCACTTTACAAGGCCCCGGTCAGAGGAAGTACTCCTGCCACTTTATAAGGCCCTGGTCAAGAGAAGTAATTCTGCCACTTTAATGGCAAGAATCTGACCTGGGTCAGTGGACATAATCCTGCCTCTTTGCAAGGCCCTGGTCAAGGGAAGTAATACTGCCACTTTGCAAGACCCTGGCCAAGGGACATAACCCTGACTCTTTACAAGGTCCTGAGCAGGGGAAGTAAACCTGCCACTTTATAAGGCTCTGGTCAGGAGAAGTAATCCAGCCACTTTATAAAGCCCTGGTCAAGGGACATAATCCTTTCACTTACAAGGCCCTGATCAGGGGAAGTAACCCTGCCACTGTACAAGGCCCTGGTCATGAGAAGTAATCCTGCCACTTTACAAGGCCCTGGTCTGGGGAAGTAATCTTGCCACATTACAAGACCCTGGTCAGAAGTAATCCAGCAACTTTACAAGATCATGGTCAGGAGAAGTAACAAAGTCACTTTACAAGGCCCTGGTCAGGAGAAGTAATAAAGCTACTTTACAAGGCCCTGGTCAGGAGAAGTAATCCAGCCACTTTACAAGGTCCTGGTCAGGAGAAGTAATAAAGCCACTTTACAAGGTCCTGGTCAGGGGAAGTAATCCTGCCTCTTTATAAGGCCCTGGTCAGGGGACGTAATCCTGCCACTTTGCAATACCTGGGTCAGCAGACATAATCCTGCCACTTTACAAGGCTCTGGTCAAATGAAGTTATCCTGCCACATTACAAGGCCCTGGTCTGGGGAAGTAATCCTGACACTTTACAAGGCCCTGGTCAGGGGAAGTAATCTTGCCACGTTACAAGGCTCTGGTCAGGGGAAGTAATCCTGCCACATTGCAAGGCCCTGGTCTGGGGAAGTAACCCTGACACTTTACAAGGCCCTATTCAGGGGAAGTAATCCTGACACTTTACAAGGCCCTGGTCAGGGGAAGTAATCTTGCCACATTACAAGGCCCTGGTCTGGCCCCATCTGCAGTATTGCATGCAATCCTGGACTCCTTAATACACGCGGACATTAAGGCAATTTATTTGGGCCCAGTGCAGGGCCACTAAATTATTAGGTTTATTGTGGACAAAAGTTAGGAGGAAAATTTATGGCCCTAAATATTTTCATCCTGAAAAAATGAGGCTGGGGAGAAGGGAGGTGGCATATGATGTCTGTCTTTCCCATACTCAAAGTGACTGAATAGAGATCTTTGATCTGGTGTCCTCCAGCAGAGTACAGGGACATTATCTGAAACTCAGAAATTATAAATTCAAATGTAACATGAGAAGGGGGTGTGATAGAAACATTAAAATTCCTCACAGAGAAAATATTGTATAGTAGGGGAGTATTTTTCAGAAATAAAAATGCACAAGAACAAGAGGACATCCAATGAAGCCGGAGGGGGCTAAATTCAGGAGAGTTATGAAGAAGTACTTCTTCAGTGAAAGAGTGGTAAATGTCTGGAACAGTCTTCCAGCAGAGGTGGTGGAAGCAAAAACAGTGGTGGGTTTCCAGACTGCATGGGACTGGAATAAGGGAAGCTTAGTGGAAAATGTGGGGGTGGTGAGGAGAAGAGCCAGAGATCAAGTAAGATCTGCGGTAACACTATTTGAAGGGAAACATGGCAGACTGAGTGGGCCAAGTGGTCATTAGCTGCTGTCAAATTCTTTGTTTCTCCCAGAGTGTGGTGGGGAACCTATGGAACAGCCTGTATCAGAGATGGTAGGCATGAAGATAGTACCTAGGGAATCATAGTGTGCCATGGAAAATAGGCACAGAACTACTATGTATTAGGCAAGCGCAAGACACTTTCTATTAGGCAAGAGCAAGACAATTTCACTCATGTGGCTCCCTGTCCACAAGACTCATGATGCTTCACAAAAATATAGCACAGCATAAATGTAACATAAAATAAACATGGTAAGTAAAACAAAATAAACTTTAGAATAATCAACAAAAATCACTTACACACAAAACACATAATAATAGTAGTAATATTCAGACTTTAAAGGAAAACCAAAAACAAAAAATTAAACAAAAAACAGGCTCCCAAAACAATGTAACCAAAGATCAGCTGTTGCCGTAAGCTTATATAAACAGATAGAAGATATTAGTCCCTTCTTAAACAATCCACTGAGGGGGATCTCCTGAGATGACTCGGCAGAGAGTTCCAAATAACAGGAGCTGTGGCCATAAAGCCTGATCATGAGATTGTCTAAGAGAAGACCAAAGTTCAAGCAAAAAATTGTGCTCTATAAAGCAGAGGAGGTAACCTGGAGCATAAAAACACAGGAGGCCTTTCAGGTGGCCTGAACCCAGTTTATGTGTGGCTTGTACTGTAAGTCAACAAAGTAATCTTGAAAGTGGTGTGCCAGCTAATTAATGGATATATCATTTAGAATCATTTGACATTTTGTGGTCTCAAACCCTGGACCAATTCATCAGGACAATGATATATCTTTTTGGCTGTATTTTTAATTCAGCTGCCTGTGCTAGATTTGTTTTTAAATTCCTTCATTTTCTCCCTCCATCTTAGGCCATCTATTCATAAGCTTTCTAGTGCTTCTTTGTCTGTTTTGGCCCTTACTTTGCTTGAGCTTACATGCTGCTCTCAGAGTGAGTCAGTGAATGGATGAGTGACAGAGTGAGTGAGTGAGGAGTGAGTGAGTGAGTGAATGAGTGAGTGGCTGAGTGGGCGGTGGGTGGGTGAGAGGAGGAGTGAGTGAATGAGTGAGTGGCTGAGTGGGCGGGTGGGTGGGTGAGAGTGAGTGAGTGAGTGAGTTGGTGGGCAGGTGAGTGAGTGAGTGAATGTGAGTGAGTGAGTGAGTGGATGAGTGGGAGAGAGTGGAGTGGTGGGTGGGTTGGTGGGTGAGTGGGTCAGTGGGTGAAAGAGTGAGTGAGCTTCAGTCAGTGAGTCAGTGGGTGGGTGGGTGAGTGAGTGAGTGAATGTGTAAGTGAGTGAGTGGGTGAGTGAGTGAGTTAGTGAGTGAGGGAGTGAATAGCTAAGTGAGAGTGAGTGAGTGAGTTGGTGGGTGGGTGAGTGAGTGAGTGAGTGAATGTGTGAGTGAGTGACTGAGTGACTGAGTGAGTGGGTCAATGACTGATTGAGTGAGTGAGTGAGTGAATAGCTAGGTGAGAGTGAGTGAGTTGGTGGGCGGGTGAGTGAATGAGTGAGTGAATGTGTGAGTGAGTGAGTGAGTGAGTGAGTGGGTGTGTGAGAGAGTGAGTGGGTTGTGGGTGGGTGGGTTGGTGGGTGAGTGGGTCAGTGGGGTGAGAGAGAGAGAGTGAGTAAGTGATTGAGTGAGTGGGTGAGTCAGTGGGTGGGTGGGTGAGTGAGTGAGTGAGTGAAGGTGTAAGTGAGTGGGTGAGTGAGTGAGTGGGTAGGTGAGTGAGTGAGCAATTGAGTGAGTTAGTGAGTGAGTTAGTGAGTGGGTGAGTGAGTGAGTGAGTGATCGAGTGAGTTAGTGAGTGAGTTAGTGAGTGGGTGAGTGAGTGAGTTAGTGAGGGGGTGAGTGAGTGAGTGGGTGAGTGAGAGTTAGTGAGTGAGGGAGTGAATAGCTAAGTGAGAGTGAGTGAGTGAGTTGGTGGGTGGGTGAGTGAGTGAGTGAGTGAGTGAGTGAATGTGTGAGTGAGTGACTGAGTGACTGAGTGAGTGGGTCAATGACTGATTGAGTGAGTGAGTGAGTGAATAGCTAGGTGAGAGTGAGTGAGTGAGTTGGTGGCCGGGTGAGTGAATGAGTGAGTGAATGTGTGAGTGAGTGAGTGAGTGAGGAGTGGGTGTGAGAGAGTGAGTGGGTGTGGGGGTGGGTTGGTGGGTGAGTGGGTCAGTGGGTGAGAGAGAGGAGAGAGTGAGTGATTGAGTGAGTGGGTGAGCCGAGGGTGGGTGGTGAGTGAGGAGTGAGTGAGTGAAGGTGTAAGGAGTGGGTGAGCGAGTGAGTGGGTAGGTGAGTGAGTGAGCAATTGAGTGAGTTAGTGAGTGAGTTAGTGAGTGGGTGAGTGAGTGAGTGAGCGATTGAGTGAGTTAGTGAGTGAGTTAGTGAGTGGGTGAGTGAGTTAGTGAGGGGGTGAGTGAGTGAGTGGGTGAGTAAGTGAGTGTGTGGGTGGATGAGTGAGTGAGTGAGTGAATGAGTGAGTGGGTGGGTGGATGAGTGAATGAGAGAGTGAATGAGTAAGTGAGTGGGTGGGTGGGTGAATTAGGTGGCCTGAACCCAGTTCATGTATGGCTTGTACTGTAAGTTAGCAAAGTAGTTTTGAAAGTGGTGTGCCAGCTAATTAATGGATATATCATTTAGAATCAGTCAATGTTTCTAGGTCTCAAACCCCTGGCCAATTCAACAGGATAATGAGATATCCTTTTGGTTGTACTTTTAATTCAGCTGTCTGTGCTAGCTTTCATTTTCTCCTTCCACATTAGACTGTCTATTAATGTGCTTTCTAGTGTTTCTTTATCTGTTTTGGCCCTTACTGTGCTTCAGCTTACATGCTGCTCTCAGAGTGAAGTGAGTGAGTGGGTGGCTGGGTGAGTGAGTGAGTGAGTGAGTGGGTGAGTCAGTGGGTGGGTGAGTGAGTGAGTGAGTGGGTGGGTGGGTGAGTGAGTGAGTGGGTGAATGAGAGAGTGAGTGAGTGAGTAAGAAGTGGGTGAGGGAGTGAGTGAGTGACCATGTAACTGAGCGACTGGATAAGTGAGTGAGTAAGTGGGTGAGTGAGTGAGTGGGTGGGTAAGTGAGTGAGTGGGTGAGTGCATGTGTGAGTGAGTGGGTAAGTGAGCGAGTCAGTGAGTGAGTGACCTTGTAAGTGAGTGAGTGAGTGGCTGAGTGAGTGAGTGAGTGAGTTAGTGGGTGGCTGGGTGAGTGAGTGAGTAGGTGAGTGAGTGAGTGATTGAGTCAGTTAGTGAGTGGGTGAGTGAGTCAGCGAGTGAGTGGGTGAGTAAGTGACTGGGTGGGTGGGTGGATGAGTGAGTGAATGAGTGTGTGGGTGGGTGGGTGAGTGAGTAAATGGGTGGCTGAGTGAGTGAGTGAGTGACTAAGTGAGTGAGTGAGTGGGTCAGTGACTGATTGAGTGAGTTAGTGAGTGAATAGCTAGGTGAGGGTGAGGGTGAGTGAGTGAGTTGGTGGGTGGGTAAGTGACTGAGTGAGTGAGTGAATGAATGTGTGAATGAGTGAGTGGGTGGGTGAGAGAGAGTGAGTGAGTGGGTTGGTGGGTGGATTGGTGGGTGAGTGAGTGAGAGAATGAGTGAGTGAGTGAGTGGGTGAGTCAGTGGGTGGGTGAGTGAGTGGGTGGGTGGGTGAGTGAGTGGGTGAGTGAGTGGGTGGGTGAGTGAGTGAGTGAGTGAGTAAGTGGGTGTGAGTGAGTGAGTGAGTGACCATGTAACTGAGCGAGTGGGTAAGTGAGTGAGTAAGTGGGTGAGTGAGTGAGTGAGTGAGTGAGTGAGTGGATGAGTGCATGTGTGAGTGAGTGGGTAAGTGAGCGAGTCAGTGAGTGAGTGACTGTGTAAGTGAGTGAGTGGCTGAATGAGTGAGTGAGTGAGTGAGTTAGTGGGTGGGTGGGTGAGTGAGTGAGTGTGTAGGTGAGCGAGTGAGTGATTGAGTGAGTTTGTGAGTGGATGAGAGAGTAAGTGAGTGATTGGGTGAGTGGGTGAGTGAGTGAGTGGGTGAGTAAGTGAGTGGGTGGGTGGATGAGTGAGTGAGTGAATGAGTGTGTGGGTGAGTGGGTGAGTGAGAGAGTGAGTGAGTAAGTGAGTGAGTAAGTGTGTGAGTGAGTGAATGGGTGAGTGAGTGAGTGAGTGAGTGACTGAGTGAGTGGGTCAGGGACTGATTGAGTGAGTTAGTGAGTGAGTGAGTGAATAGCTAGGTGAGAGTGAGTGAGTGAGTTGCTGGGCAGGTGAGTGAGTGAGTGATTGGGTGAGAGAGTGAGTGGGTGGATGGGTTGGTGGGTAAGTGGGTTAGTGGGTGAGAGAGTGAGTGAATGAGTGGGTGAGTGAGTGAGTGGTTGAGTCAGTGGGTGAGTGAGTGAGTGAGTGAGTGAAGGTGTAAGTGAGTGAGTGGGTGGGTGGATGAGTGAGTAAGTGAGTGGGTGAGTGAGCGAGTGAGAGAGTAAATGAGTGAGTGAGTGAGTAGGTGGGTGAGTGAGTAGGTAGGTGGGTGAGTGAGTGAGTGATTGAGTGAGTTAGTGAGTGAGTTCGTGAGGGGGTGAGTGAGTGAGTGGGTGAGTGAGTGAGTGGGTGAGTAAGTGAGTGGGTGGGTGGATGAGTGAGTGAGTGAATGGGTGAGTGGGTGGGTGAGAGAGTGAATGAGTAAGTGAGTGAGTGAGTGGTTGGGTGAATTAGATGGCCTGAGCCCAGTTCATGTATGGCTTGTACTGTAAGCCAGCAAAGTAGTTTTGAAAGTGGTGTGCCAGCTAATTAATGGATATATCATTTAGAATCAGTCAATGTTTCTTGGTTTCAAACCCCCGGCCAATTCAACAGGATAATGAGATATCCTTTTGGTTGTACTTTTAATTCAGCTGTCTGTGCTAGCTTTCATTTTCTCCCTCCACTTTAGGCTGTCCATTAATGTGCTTTGTAGTGTTTCTTTGTCTGTTTTGGCCCTTACTTTGCTTCAGCTTACATGCTGCTCTCAGAGTGAAGTGAGTGAGTGCCTGGGTGAGTGAGTGAGTGAGTGAGTGAGTGAGTGAGTGGATGGGTTGGTAAGTGAGTGAGTGGGTGGATGAGTGAATCAGTGAGTAAGTGGGTGGGTGAGTGATTGAGTGAGGGTGACTGGGTGAGTGGAGGAGGAGTGAGTGGGTGGGTGGGTGAGTGAGTGGGTGGGTAAGGGAGTGGGTGAGTGAGAGAATGCGGTGGAGTGAGTAAGTAAGTCAAGGGGTGGGGAGTGAGTGACATGCAACTGATTGAATGGGTAAGTGAGTGAGTAAGGGGTGAGTGAGGAGTGGTAAGTGAGGAGGGTGAGTGCATGTGTGAGTGAGTGGGTAAGCGGAAGTGAGTCAGTGAGGAGGACTGTGTGCGAGTGAGTGGCTGGAGTGAGTGAGTTAGTGGGTGGGTGAGTGAGTGAATGGGTAGGTGAGTGAGGAGTGATTGAGTGAGTTAGTGAGTGAGTTAGTGAGTGAGTGAGTGAGTTGGTGAGTAAGCAAGTGGGTGGGCGGATGAGGAGTGAGTGAATGAGGTGTGGGTGGGTGGTGGGTGAATTAGGTGGCCTGAGCCCAGTTCATGTATGGCTTGTACTGTAAGTCAGCAAAGTAGTTTTGAAAGTGGTGTGCCAGCTAATTAATGGATAAAAGCTGGTTTCAGTTTAAGAAATCTTGTCTACCAGAAGATTTACTTACCTACAGGGAACTTAGAAATGCCTGTAAGAAATACATTAAGCAAACAAACAGCTCCTACTGTAAGGCTCTACTAACTGACTCCCAGGGTGACCCCAAAAAATTTTGGGTCCATATTAAGCAATTCCTAGGCTCAAGTCAGTCCACCATGCCACATAACATGACTCTTAATGGCATCCACTGAAACAATCCCCTCACTATTGCAAACTTCTTTAACATGCAATTTGCTGACCTCTCTCTTAATACACCTCCACTTTCCCTCCCCTCTCAAATCCGGTCCTACAAGCAAACCCTGCCGGGCCCACTTTCCACTTCAAATCGGTACGTAGGCAAGAGGTTCTCAGTCTTCTATAGAACATCTCTAAGTATGCAGCTGTGGGGTTTGATAACTTGGAGCCTAAGCTCCTAAAATTAGCTGCCCCATACATTAGCAGCCTCCCTAGCAAAGATTTTCACTCTCTCTCTTTGTGTCAGAGCTCCGTCCTGGACATCTGGAAAATAGCCAGAGTTACCCCTGTACTCAAAAAGGGTGATCCGTTTAACCCTTCTAATTACAGACCTATTGTCTTACTATCCGCACTCAGCAAAATTCTAGAGAAACTGGTTGCCCTCCAAACTACTGACTTCCTTCTGAAAAATGACCTCCTAACTTATGCTCAACATGGTTTCCAGAAAAAACACAGTACCACTACTGTCCTGCTCAAGCTCACATCTGACACCCTAGTGGCCATGGATTCTGGCTGACTCACGGGTGCCATTTTCATGGATATGACCAAGGCATTTAATCTTGTAGACCACTCCATCCTCATTGCCACTCTAGTCTCTCTAGGTTCTCGTCAAATGTTGTGAACTGGTTTAATAGCTACCTGACTGATAGGTCTCAATAAGAGAAATTCAACTCCGCCCTCTCTAATAAGATCACCATCAATATCGGTGTACCTCAAGGGTCCATCTTGGGTCCACTACTTTCCTCAATTTTTATAAACAATATCACCTCCAATCTCCTAAAGGCCTCCTCTCTATTATATGCAGATGACATTGTATTGTATACCAGTTCAAACAGTATAGAGGACATAAACTCTTGACTTTCCATTGACTTTCAGCTTATCCAACAGTGGCTAGCAAATCACAAACTTATTCTAAATAACACTAAGACCCAAGCTATGCTATTTGGGTCCAAGCTCAAACTCAGACACTCCCAAGATCATTTCAATGTCTCCTCCTTGGATGGCTCTTCAGTTGGGGTGGTTAACTCCTTCAAATATTTAGGGGTCACCCTTGACCCATCACTGACTTTTGACCTCCATAGTCAATCTACCTGTAAGCAAGTAAACTCTAAACTAGGCATCGCCTACCGTACGAGCTATGCACTCACCCCCTCAGCCAGGCTGGCTATTGCTAATGGGATATTACTCCCCTCACTTACCTATGGGTTTGCCGCTTACGCCTCTGCTTGCAACTCAAGTCTACAAAAGTGGGATGTTACCTATAATAATATCTGTTGCTTCGCTTCCTCCTCCCCCTGGCTGATACATCATTGTCTCCTCTACTCAGATCTGGGCTGGCTTCCCCCCCAAGAGCTTAGGTACTATACTCTCGGATCCATTACTGATAACATCATCAGATCCCGTACTCCTAAACTCCTCATTAGCCTCTTTCTACACCAGAAAACCAACTATGCCTTGCGTTCTGCTGACCAGGCCCCTGTTCTAATTCCAAGACACCGCACTTCCAAAGGTGGTCATGCCTTTGCCTGTCATGCTCCCCTCTTCTGGAACACACTCCCACTAACCTTACATCAATCCACTTCCCATATCTCCTTCAAAAGAGAACTACGCCACTATCTCTTCTCCTCCTATGTCTGCTCCTGTTTTAAACCACCCTAGCCCTCACTTTCCCTCTTCCGACCCCTCTCCTCTGTTTATCCATTGCCCCTGGGGCCCACTCCAACAGGGAGCACTTTTTTTTTCTCTCCCATTTCTCACTACCAACCAGTCTCCTACTTTACTACTACCTGCTCTCTTTGCGCTCTATTCCTCGTCCATTGTATACTGCTCAGTCACTCTAAAAATGACCTGACTGTATTTTGTTACATGCTTAACCTAAATGATGTATTGTTTCTGTCAGTTTTCCACTGTTAATTTACTCAAACACTTACTTGCCACTTGTAGTATTGTTCTAAAATGTTTTTCCTGTAGTTTGTCTCTGTAGCCTCCCGGGTTGTGCCTGAAAATAGTCATGTTGGCTAGTGCACCTACCCGGTAAACAAAAACTAAAATAAAATAAAAATAAATAAATATAATTTAGAATCAGTCAGTGTTTCTTATTTATTTATTTAGCTTTCGTTGACCAGGTAGGTTCGCTAGACAATCTGTATGCCTATTTTCAGGTACGACCCAGGAGAGTACAATGAAAATACAGGTTCAAACAAGGTACATAACAACAAGAGGGGCAATGTACAGAGTTACAAGAGAGCAAGATAAACATAGATAGTCTACAGTGAGCAGTAATAGGTAAAATATACATATACATACAGAATGAATAGACTAACACATTCAATGGTAATTACATTGCATGAGTCACCCTATTTACCAGGGCCACTTAATTCATAAGCAGATGGCGATCAATCACATGCTACCCAGAGATTAAAGGACAGTAGGCAATGGGTCAGAATGGGACCAATTTGGAGACCTGGTTAGGGCGGCTTGGGACACCCACACACCGAGGACAGTTTCAAGTGCTCCCACAGAGAATTCCAGAGACACAGTTGGGAGGGGGAGGAACGTACATTGTCAAGAAGGGAGTTCCATAGCCTCGGAGCACATGTAGCAAAGTCTCTATCACCCATTAGGGTTCGAGTATATGGAACTTTGAGCACCGCCGGACCCTGAGACCTGAGGGAGTAGGAGGAGGTACCAGCAGGCAGGAGAAGCTGTGCAAGCCCCAGTGGGGTGCCAGTTCTGAGCACCTTTCCCACGAAGCAGCCCAGCCCATATTTCAAGTGATTGGCTGAGGAAAACCAGCTCAGTTTGTAGTATAATTTACAATGGTGGGTGAGACATGGGACAGCCAGGGCAAAGTGACAGATGTTGTTATAGGTCATGTTCCACCTGACAAGGTGGACCTTGGAGGTGCCAGCGAACAGGAGAAGGCCATAGCTTAGTGAAGGGAGCAGCACACCTCTGGCCAGTGCCAAGCGAGCTGCAGACATCAAGTTTTTCTTTCCCTGTAGGCAAGACCCAGTTTGCAGTTTACGGTTCTACAAACATTTAGGATGTGACTCCCAAGGTCGAGTTGGGGGTCAAGTGTAACCCCAAGGTATTTTATTGAAACTGTGATTAGGAGGGGGAGAGCCATCTACACCACTGACACATAAAGGGACAGTGGAGGCCTTGATCTTGGCTGCTGACCCAAAGAGCATGGCCTGAGTATTTTTCAGATTAAGGACCAGCTTGTGTGATGTTACCCAGGCTTGAGTATTCTTAAAGGCCTCACTCAGCTGAAGGTTAAGAACCCCAATGTCTCGGGAATGTGCAAGGCTGACAAGATCATCTGCATAAAGGGTGACACTACAGTTGGAAGCAGCAGCAGGGAGGTTGTTAACAAATGCAGAAAAGAGAAGGGGCCTTAAAACTGATCCCTGTGGGACACCAGAGGTCACTGGAGTGGGGTCAGAGAGGACCTTGTTGAATTTAGTCTGCTGTGTTCTGCCCTGGTCTCAAACCCCAGGCCAATTCAACAAGATAATGAGATATCCATTTGGTTGTACTTTTAATTCAGCTGTCTGTGCTAGCTTTCATTTTTCTCCCTCCACTTAAGGCTGTCTATGAATGTGCTTTCTAGTGTTTATTTGTCTGTTTTGGCCCTTACTTTGCTTCAGCGTACATGCTGCTCTCAGAGTGAAGTGAGTGAGTGGCTGGGTGAGTGAATGAGTAGGTTGGTAAGTGAGTGAGTGAGTGAGTGGCTGGGTGGGTGAGTGGGTGAGAGAGTGAATGAGTGAGTAAGTAAGTGGGTGAGTGAGTGAGTGAGTGAGAAAGTGAGTGGGTGAGTGACTGAGTGAGTGAGTGAGTGAGTGAGTGAGTGAGTGAGTGACCATGTAACTGAGTGAGTGGGTAAGTGAGGGAGTAAGTGGGTGAGTGAGTGAGTGGGTGGGTGGGTAAGTGAGTAAGTGGGTGAGTGCTTGTGTGAGTGGGTAAGCGAGTGAGTGAGTGAGTGAGTTAGTGAGTGAATGGTGGAGTCAGTGAGTGAGTGGCTGAGTGAGTTCAAGTTCAAGTTCAAGTTTATTGCAGGGAAAACTCCATTGAGCAAGCTCATTCACAAGGAGGTCCTGTGACATAAACACTTAAAGTACAAACACAGATAGGTAATAACAGTATATACATGAAATGCACATTACATGATACAGGCTGGATATACATACAAGGGTACCACATAGGGTGACCGCAAGTGGTAAACATTGATATGAAACAGGGAAGCGACTTACAGGTTGCATACTGATAAATGAAACATGATGACTGGTGTGTGCAATACATATATTTTGGCAGCTAGAACAAACAACAGACTACAACTGATATGGGGGGGAGAAGTGATTTGATAGAGTAGCAGTGGAGCGTAAGCATAGATAAAGCCAGGAGTAGAAGGGGAAGGGAAAGCAGTTAATATGACAAATCAATTAGTTAGTGAGTTAGTCGAGTGAGTTAGTGGGTGGGTGAGTGAGTTAGTGGGTGGGTAAGTGAGTGAGTAAGTGTGTGAGTATGTGAGTGAGTTGGTGAGTGCGTGAGTGAGCGAGTTGGTGGGTTGGTAAGTGAGTGAGTGGGTGGGTGAGTGATTGAGTGAGATGGTGGCTGGGTGAGTGATTGTGTGAGTGAGTGAGTGAGTGAGTGAGTGAGTGAGTGGGTTAGTGGGTGAGAGAGTGGGTGGGTAAGTGAGTGAGTGTGTGAGTACCTGAGTAAGTTGGTGAGTGAGTGAGCAAGTGAGTGAGTGAGGAGTGAGTGAGTGAATGTGTAACTGAGTGAGTGGGTAAGTGAGTGAGTAAGTGGGTGAGTGAGTGAGTGAGTGGGTGGGTGGGTAAGTGAGTAAGTGGGTGAGTGCTTGTGTGAGTGAGTGGGTAAGTGAGTGAGTGAGTGAGTGATTGGTGGAATCAGTGAGTGAGTGGATAAGTGAGTGAGTTAGTGGGTAGGTGATTGAGTGAGTTAGTGGATGGGTAAGTGAGTGAGTAAGTGTGTGAGTATGTGAGTGAGTTGGTGAGTGCGTGAGTGAGAGAGTTGGTGGGTTGGTAAGTGAGTGAGTGGGTGGGTGGGTGAGTGATTGAGTGAGTTGGTGGCTGGGTGAGTGATTGTGTGAGTGAGTGAGCGAGTGAGTGAGTGAGTGAGTGGGTTAGTGGGTGAGAGAGAGTGGGTGGGTAAGTGAGTGAGTGTGTGAGTACCTGAGTAAGTTGGTGAGTGAGTGAGTGAGTGCGTGTGTGAGTGAGTCAGTGAGTGAGTGACCATGTGAGTGAGTGTGTGAGTGAGTGAGTGAGTGAGTGAGTGAGTGGGTGGGTGAGTCAGTGAGTCAGTGAGTTTGTGGGTGGATAAATGAGTGAGTGAGTGAGTACATGAGTGAGTTGGTGAGTGCATGAATGAATGAGTTAGTGGGCGAGTGAGTGAATGAGTGAGTGAGTGAATAAGTGAGTGAGTGGGGGTGAGAGTGGGTGAGGGATTGAGTGAGTGTGACTGAGAGTGAGTGAGTGAGTGAGTGAGTGAGTGGGTGTGTGGGTGGGCGAGTTAATGGGTGAGTGACTGGTAGAGTGAGTGAGTGGTTGCATTAGGGAGTGAGCGAGTGAGCGAGTGAGCGAGTGAGTGTGTGAGTGAGTGAATGTGTGAGTGAGTGAGTGAATGGGTGAGTGAGTGAGTGACTGACTGAGTGAGTGAGTGAGTGAGTGAGTGAGTTTTCAGTGAATTAGTGAGTGGGTGAGTGGGTGAGTGAGTGAGTGAGTGAGTGAATAGGTGGGTGAGTGAATGAGTGAGTGAATGAATGAGTGGGTGAGTGGGCGAGTGAATGTGTGAATGAGTGAGTGAGACTGAGTGAGTGGGTGAGTTAGTGAGTGAATGGGTGGGTGGGTGAATGGGTCAGTGGATGACAGAGTGAATGAGTGAGTGTGTGTGTGAGTGAGTGGGTGGGTGAGTGAGTGATTGGGTGTGTTATTGAGTGAGTAAATGAGTGAGTGAGTGAGTGAGTGAGTGAGTGAGTGAGTGAGTGGGTGAGTGTGTGAGTGCGTGAGTGAGTGGGTGAGTGATGAGTGAGTAAGTAAATGAGTGTGTGAGTGAGTGAGTGAGTTTGTAGTGAGTGAGTGAGTGAGTAGGTGAGTGGGTGATTGTTTCAGTGAGTAAATGAGTGATTGTGTGAGTGAGTGAGTGAGTGAGTGAGTGAGAGTGGGTCGGTGAGTGAGTGAGTGAGTGAGTGAGTGAGTGGGTGTATGAGTGGGTGAGTAATTGAGTGGGTGACTGAGTGGGTGGGAGGTTGAGTGAGTAAGTGAGTGCATGTGTGAGTGAGTGAGTGATTGAGTGAGTGAGTGAGTGAGTGGCTGTGTGAGTAAGTGGTTGTGTGTGTGAGTGGCTGCTTCAGTGGGTGAGTCAATGGATGGGTGAGTGAGTGAGTGAGTGAGTTAATGGTTGAGTGAGTGGTTGTGTGAGTGAGTGGTTGCTTGAGTGAGTGAGTGAGTGAATGGGTGAGTGAGTGAGTGGGTGAGTGAGTGAGTGATTGAGCGAGTGAGTGAGTGAATGAGTGTGTGATTCATTGAGTAAGTGAGTGAATGTGTGAGTGAGTGATTGAGTGAGTGAGTGTATGATTCACTGAGTGAGTGAGTGGTTGAGAGAGTGGTTGAGTGAGTGAGTGAGTCAGTGATTGTGAGTTCATGAGTGAGTTTGTGAGTGAGTTCGTGAGTGAGTGAGTTGATGTGTGAGTGAGGTGAGTGAGTGAGGGTGGGTGAGTAAGGCATGAGTGAGGTGGGAGGAGGAGGTGTGAATCAGTGGGTGGGTGGGTGGGTGAGTGAGGAGGGGTGGGTAAGTGCATGAGTGAGGTGAGTGAGTGAGTGTGGGTGAGTGAGTGGGTGGCTGGGTGAGTGAGTGGGTGGGTGAGTGAGTAAGTGAGTGAGCGGGTGGGTGGGTAAGTGATTGAGTGGGTGTGTGGGTGGCTGAGTGGGTGGGTGGGTGAGTGAAGAGTGAGTAAGTGAGTGAGTGCGTGAGTGAGTGAGGATTTGTGTAGTAGATCCCTCACTATGTTGTCCTTATATAATAGGTCCATGGATGTACCACACTGGTACAGGTGACAGTTACCACCAAATCAGCAGCTAGTTGCTCACGGCGCAGTACACACAAAACATGTTCCGAGGTTGCTGTGCCACGAATCAGCCTGTCCATATGAGCATGTTTGCACACCATACCTAAAGTACTCCTCTTGCCTTTGCTGGTAAGCCTTGCCTTAGTGCTTTTGTGCTGACGTTGTTTGCCATTTAGATTACCTTCCTGTCTTGGGTTCACCATGACCCAGACCCATCTGATTATCTTAGGGATGGTTCCTCCTTCCCCTGGGCTGAGATACAGATGAGGCACACTGGTGAGTCCTTGGAGGGACAAAACTATGCCAAATACCTAATCCTAAATCTATACCCGCTGGAGGTTAGAAAAGATAAGAGGTGACATGATGGAGACTTTCAAGTATATGAAGGGAATACATACAGTGAATGAAGGTAACTGTGGGAATTAAAACAATGGGTCATAATTTAAGATTGGAAGGTGGAAAATTTAAGAGCAATGTAGGGAGATGTTACTTCACTGAGAGGGTGGTGGAACCTTGCAACAGATTACCTAATGAGGTGGTATGTGCAGAAACTGTGGAGGAATTCAAAAGGGCATGGGACAGACACAAGGGGTTGACTAGTGGGTAGAGGAAAATATCCCTGAGAAGTGGAGACAAGTAGGGTCGAATGGGGAAATGAGCAGACTAGATGGACCAGGATAGTCCTTTTCTGCTGACACATTGCTATGATACTATGATACTATGAAAACACGTGTCTGAGTCTTCTGTTTTCAGCTATTGCAGCCTGTGTGTGAGAGGTCATTTGGCACCATACACTCCAGCTTAAAGCAGAACCAGTCTAAATTCATTTGTGCGGATTTGCATGCCTATGCCACCGTGGTTTACATTATTGGGGTCTGTGTAATTTGAAATTTTTGTTTTCAAACCTGACTTTGTTACCAATATCCTTTTTGGGTAACCATTGCCTTGGTCATTTTGTTTTGAGGGTATTTGTCTTCTTATACTTATTTCTACTTAGTAAGTGTGTGGTGGTGGTGGTGGTGGGTGGGGGAGATGAACATCCAGTGCCTAGAGTCCTTCCAACCTTAAATTATAATGTTCTACTGTTACTAAATTGAAAAGCACCAGTACAGTAACAGTATGTCCTTGTTGTGGAAACTACAGTATGTACTTTTATATGAGCAAGTTTCTGTCTGTAGGTGAAGTTGACTGTAAAAGTGACTCACTTTAGGACACATAATTCCTACAGCAGCTGTAACCACATCCCAGACACTGGTGAGTCTTTTAAGGTCATTCTGCTGCTTTTAGTTACTTTCCTTTGTTTATGGAATGGTCTGGCCCAGCCAGTTCTGGTTGGGGAAGTGTGTTATCAAATTCAAGGTAGTATTCATCCAATAGCTGACTATGAGGCCTTCTTCCTAAACCTAAGATTCTGGATATATCCAATTGGATCATAGTAACATAGCAACATGGTCACCTAGTAACAATATTTAAAGGACAACTGCACTGAATTTACAAGTCATTTTCCATACTAGAAGCTGTTTTTTTAAATAGTGGTTCAAATTATGTTAATTGCTCAAGTTAGCCAGGATGTTTAGTTATCTGTGTGGGTGTTTATGATTTACATGCTGCTGGTAAGAACCATTTTAGAACTGTATGATGTGGTTTATGTCCCTGTTCTACTCTTCTATTGTTGGCACAATGCATCCATGTTCTACTATAGAACTATGTGGCTGAGAGGGACACAAACTACACCACACTGTTCTAAAATGGTAACTTCTATCAGACTGTAAAGCAGAAACTTCAACTGAGGTTACTGAAAACGTGCAGTATAAATGGAACAATAACAGAATTTTAACCAGTACTCCCAAAACAGCTTATATTGGGAAAAATGACATTTGGACTCATAGAAGCATAGAATTTGATGACAGATAAGGACTGAAAGGCCCATCCAGTATGCCCTTTTCCCCTACTTATTAAAAATGATGGAGATCTTACTTTATCTCTGGTTTTACCTCCTCTTTTGAATCTCTAGGGTCCCCCCATGTCTATTCCATGCAGTTTTGAATTCCCTCACTGACTTTTCTCTCACCACCTCTGCTGGGAGGCTGTTCCATGCCTGCACCACCCTTTTCATGAAGAAGTGCTTTCTCACATTGCCTCTTAGTCTACCCCCATCCAGTCTCATGTCATGCCCTCTTGTTCTAGAGCATCTTCTTTTCTGAAAGATGCTGCCCTCCTGTACCTTATTTATTCTCTTCAGGTACTTGAAGGTACTTGAAGGTCTCCTTTACTCTTGATGTGTAACCCTCAATTCTAATCTTTGCTTTGAAAGCCTGAACAGTGCTAGTTTGCACTACTTTACCATAAAGACTCTACCACATGCTGCACCCTATAAAGTAATGCTTTTTGATGTTTCAGAATGTGATTCTATATAACTTAAAGGAGAAGTACGCTGAACCTGTAAATCATTTTAGCCTGTAGACACTGATTTTTATGTTTGCTTGTACATGCAGTGCAAAGCAAACTTTTGTTACAAAAATGTCTTTCAGAGGTGTGTCACTGTCAGGACAAATGCAACTCAAGCTGCAGTGGATCTGGCAGTGACAGAAAATGAGCAACCAGGCTTATCCTAACACTGGTCAGTGTTTGTGGGGCAGAAACGTTGTGTATTTGAAAGGAACTCGCCACTCCAATGAGACAGCAGCAAGCTAATTTCACCTACGTAACACCACTCAGTAGCCAGCTGAGCAATGTCATTATCAGCCTGCTTCCCTCCCCAGTTCAGCAATTAGTCACCCCCCATTGCATCTGTGGTTGTTGCACTCCCCAGCCCCACTTGCAGAGTTTGTGGAGCCAGGAAAGAAAGGATCAATGCAGCACAGGCTACAGGAACAACTTCCCAGCTCTATTTGTCAGAGTCTCTCTGTCTTCTTCCTCCATTATGTGGGTGGCTATTGCAGACAGGGAAGTAAAGATCAATATGGTGCTGGCTACAGGAAGCCAACCTGCTTGTGAAGAGATTGTCTTGGATCCCATCAACTACCTACAGCTCTCCTCACTCTACCCTGCAGCTCCCTACAGGCACTCCCTCCCTCTACACATTGCTGTACCCCTTCCCTCCAGTCCTGGTCCCTGTTAAGTACAAAATAAACCCCCTCCTGCTCCCTCCCTCTGTTCCTGGTTGAGTCCAAAACAACCCTCCTCCAGCTCCCTCCCTCTGCGTGTTCCCCAACCCTCTCCCTCTGTTCCTGGTCCAGATCAAAGTCAAAACAAAACCCTCCTGCTCCATCCCTCTGTGTGATGCTCAACTCCCTCCCCCTGTTACAGGCTTAAGAAGCACTCTTTTATCTTCAAGGGAAGTATTGGAGCATCAGTCAAAGTACTGCGGCATCATAGCAGAGGATAAACAGCTTGTAGAAGAAGCAGTGATTTCAGCAGCAATGGGACTTGTGGAGGTTAGTGATGGGAGCAGAGCAGGAGAGCTTGTGACAAATTGGGCCGAATCGAACCAATTCATATTTGAACTATCCTGAAATTAGCCCATCAGGCCAAATTATGTAGTTCACACTGTACAGCCCTAGCAACCACATTGTCAGTAATTGGAAAACAACAATGTTCAAGAATTGCCACTAGCTGGCAACTTAGGTAATAGAATTTTCTCAATAAAAGAAATCTTCAAATTTGGCCTAGAGTAGAGAGTCAAGCCCCTGTTCCATTCTATGCTCTTGAGATCTGCATTACCATTTCAGTTCAAAACTAGGTATAGTTCTGAAGGAGCACCATGCTGCCACATACCACAGCAAGCAAACAAACATGAATGTTGGCAGCAGAAGAAGGCACAATGGCAGATCATGTTTGCCCCATACATGGAGAGCATGGGATGGAATTTTGCAGCAGGAGCAGTGACTTGCCCCATACATGGGGAGGATGAGATGGCCTTTTGTAGCAGGAGTAGTGATTTTCCCATACATGTAGAGGATGAGATGGCCTTTTGTAGCAGGAGTAGTGATTTGCCACATACACGGAGAACATGGGATGGCCTTTTGTAGCAGGAAGAGTGATTTGCCCCATACATGGAGAGCATGAGATAGTCTTTTGTAGTAGTAGTAATAGTAGTGACTTGCCCTGTAAATGGAGAGGAAGAGACAGCCTTTTGTAGCAGGAGTAGTGATTTATCCTGTATATGGAAAGCATGGGATGGCCTTTTGTAGCAGGAGTAGTGATTTTTCCCATACATGGAGAACATGAGATGGCCTTTTTGTAGGTATCTTATGAAATGAGCCACTCAATATGAGTGACTCAATTTGAGCACCAGTCAAAACAGCAAGTGGTGTGGAATAGCACGTTATGTCAGCGAATCAGTGCTGCGAGGCGACTTGTGCTAGGGTACTGTTTCAGATTTTGTTATGGTTAGTGCAGTCTCAGAGTTAGATATTTAAAGTGAGGGGGTTTTGTGGGGCGAAGTCCCCCAATGAGAGGTGAGGGGGGGGCGAAGTCACACACATAAAATATACTGTAGTTTCATGCCCATGGATGTGTTCTGTCCTTTCTCGGAGTGTGTGCTTTTTTTTGGCTGGGTTGAGATCATGGTCCCATCATGGCATAGTGGGTAGAGTAGGGTGTAGGTAGGTAGGGCATTTGTGCAGATTTGTGTCATGTGGTGTTGTGGGTTTCAATCTACTAGTCACCGTCTCTGTTGAGTGTGTGCATGAGATAATTTTCAATTACAAGTTTGACATGTGCATGTTGATTAAAATTGTTGTTCTTTGTAGTTTTCTTTAGTAGTTTTTTTTGTTCAGTTAAAGTTTATTGAGCAACATTTATAGTTATTACAATTTAGAGAGCAGTCTTCGATAAATTACATTATGCAAAAATAGAAAACGCATCTTCATAAAATACATTGTAGATTAAAAAACATACATTATCCCTTCAGATTCCTCATCATAACTTCCCTTACTTTATAAATTATTGTAAGGTAGGTTGCCAGTCCGTGAATTGTCCACTCATCCAGTGTGTAATAATATTACTGAAAGTAGATTTTTGTCAAAAGGTTCCTCAGAATAAATGAAAGGGGCTAACAAAAATCTCTTTGTCTATAGTACCAGGGACAGTACCAAACTATGTCATTTAGATCTTCTTTTCCTCCTTGCGCGCACTTGCAGTTTTTTTCACTGATGGGCAATTCAAACAACATGACGTCTTGCTGTATTCTGACATGTGCAGTTAGCCCAAGCACTTGAACTGCTCTGGAGAGGAAAGAGTTAACTCTATGCAGGAAGCATAGAACGTTGAGCTCAAGCTCGGTTTCAGACCTCTGTCTGCAATGCTTCAAAGTGTAACTGTCAGATTCTTTACTCCACCTAACTGTTCAGTCGCTCCAGAGATTGCTCCTTTGCTATGGTCGGTTCGGTTAAGAATCCATTAGTTTATTTAACCGATTTGTTTTTTTCTCGGCTTCAGATCCCTGTCTGCGGTACAGTAAGTGGTAGTAGGTAGTGGACTATTGTTAAAATTATATATTCTCTGGAAATTGTCAAACCTGTGGATTGGTCCGGTTTGGAACTGATTGTTTGAGGGTTTCTTTTATTCATTCTATGCAGTGTGAAGTACCGGTTCCTATTGGTTTCATAAAAACACCATTTTACATGTTTTTTTCCATGACCCGTAACATGGTTGGTAACTGATAGGAGTGTCTTACCTGGCAATCAAGCTTTAATGGATAAGTTTTGTAGTCTGGCCATGTCTGAGAAACCCAAGAAGAAATCTGGGCCCACTGGGTATCAACACTGTGGTGATTGTGGGGATGCCTTTGCTAAGGCAGACCCTCACACCATTTGTATTTATTGTCTGGGGTTTGATCACCTTGATTCAGACTGCCAGATTTGTAAAAATTTCTCAAAGGCCACCCTAGCAAAGAGGTTGGGTAGGCTCAGGGAAAAGGAGGCAGAGAAGTCCGCTAATCCAGATGGCCAGCCCTGTTCGGTGGATGTGCCCATTGACCTGGGCGATACTCCCTCAGGCAAAAGGAGATCAAACCCTGAGGAGTTGGTTCCATTGAAACGCAAAAGGAAATCAGCCGGTTCAGCTCTAGAACTGCATAATCCAATCGCTGAAGAAATAGCCAGGGCGATAAGTATTGTGCAATCGCTTCGTCCAGCTCCATCCGATCCGACGCCTCTCGGTAGGCTCTCGGTTCGGTCAGTTCCTCTGGTTCCAGAATATGTTCTGGATGAATTTTATGAATCGGAGTAGGAGGGGGAGGAAGGAGATAATGATGATGATGATAATAATAATGGTGTTGAAGGTCTGGATGAGCCCATTGAACCAGACATCTCCCCAGACAGGCCATCGAATGTTTCCGCTCCCAGGCTTTCTGAGTCCCCATCCCACTATTTGTTCTACAAGAAAGTGGCTAATACCCTCCAGCTTCCCTTGGTTGAAGCTGTCGAGGAACAAGAGAAGCCTGACTTTGTGGAGATGATGGACATCCCAGAGTCCAAGAGGTTGTCTATTCCATCCATAAATCCTTGGGGAAACAGACACAAAAAATTCTGCAAACTCCAAATTCTTTACCTCCTGTTGATAAACAAATGGACAGGAGGAATATGCTTTCAGGCTCAGGTACAGAGTTTTTGTTCCACCAATGCAGTCATGTTGGGGTAGTGCAGGCTGCAGCCTGTGACAAGGCTAACATACCCCTGACTTCACACCACCCAGATAAAGACTCTAGGAAGGTTGATGCTATGGCCAAAAAACAGTATTTGGCATCATCCATGGGACTCAGGCAGGCTAATTATATGGCGTACTCAGCCAGGTATCAGAAGTGTAGATGGGATGCTGTTCTGGATCTGGCTAAACAGGATTCCCCCCAGCTAGCCAAGGAGCTGGAGGAGGTGGTTGCTGATGGGATTGAGGTATCCAAAATGCAGTTCCATGCTGCTGTGGATTAGAATGATGTTACATCACGAGTCTTGGCTACACCTGTGTCTCTCTTAGGAGGTTTGCTTGGCTCAGATGTACTAGCCTCTCACAGGATACCCAGGCTAAGTCCATGGATTTCCCTGTGGTGGATAATTCTGCTTTTGGGGAGCAGACAGAGAATTACATGAAGAAAATGGACAAGTATTGGACCACCTACAGGAGTGCACAGGCCAAGGAAAGGCAGGCAACTCCTCAGAAGCAGCAGTCTAGGGGCAGGGGCAGGCCTTTTTACAGGCCTTTCTACCAAGCACAGGCTTCCTCTTCCTTTCCACAGAGGGGGTTCTTCAGAGGGAGAGGTAGGAGGGGGATGAGCAGGGCTGCATCCTCATCTCAGTCCAAGGATCCTGCCAAGCAGACACCCTGATGTGTCAGCCCTGGTCAACTCCCCAATTCCAGTAGGAGGCAGGCTGGCTTACCACTTCCAAGCATGGAAGTCTGTTACCTCAGACAAGTGGGTCCTGGAAGTAGTAAGCCAGGGGTTGGCACTCAGTTTTACAAAGTTCCCAAAATTGAGGGCCAAGTTCTTTCCACCTGCAAACCTTTCCAAGACCACTGCTTTAGAAGCAGAGGTTTCCTCTCTGCTACCCCTCAGGGCTGTAGAGAGAGAGTTCCTACTCAGCACAGGGGCAAAGGTCTGTATTCCAGATATTTCCTTACCCCAAAAAAGCAAGGGGAATGGTGGCCCATCCTAGACCTAAGATATCTAAACAAGCACATCTTAAAACCAAAAACCAAAATGGTGACTCTGGGCGTAATTCTTCCCTCTTTAAGGCCAGGGGATTGGCTACCTTCCCTTGACCTCAAGGATGCCTACTTTCACATCCCAATCAAGTGCTCCCACAGAAAGTACCTCAGGTTTGAGTTGCCTTCAGGCCATTATCAGTTCAGAGCAATACCCTTTGGCCTAACATCAGCTCCAAGGGTGTTCACAAAGTACCTAGCAGTTGTAGTGGCCTTCCTCAGGAGGCAGAGGATCTCCATGTTCCCATACCTGGATGACTGGCTCATTATGGGGCAGTCTCCAGACCAAGTCAAGTCAGACCTAAACGTTACTCAACAGCTGCTCACTTCTGTAGGTTTTCTTCTCATTCTGCCAAAGATGGTTTGTAAACCAGTGCGACTCCTCACCTTCATAAGGGGTAGAGTTGGATACTGTGCAGGCAAAGGCTTTTCTCCCCTTAGTAAGAGTAAAGGCCCTTACAGATCTTGCTTCTTCTGTCCACCTTCTGGTGTCTGTCAACCTCAAGGCCTGGTTCTTGAAGAGCTAGAATATGTAGGTCCGCACCTGTCATGGGGGTGTTGGATATTCTCAAGGCCTGTCGAAAACCTGCCACCAAAATGACTTATAATTCCAAATGGAAGAGATTCAGCATTTGGTGTTCCCATAAGGATAGTTTACCAGATACTGCTGATCTGGGTACAGTTCTGGATTACATGGCCCATCTTAATGGCCTAGGCCTCAGGCCAGCCACTTTAAAAGTTAATTTAGCAGCTGTATCTGCATTTCTGTCAGCAGGGAGGACTTCTCTGGCATCTCGCCCTGTCTTCTGTAAGTTCTTTAAAGGTTTGGTTCATACCAACCCTCCCTTTAGGGACCATACCCTTGCTTGGGATCTTAATGTTTGCATTGTTCAGCTCATACAACCCCCTTTCGAGCCTCTGGTTTCAGCTGAACTCAAGTATTTGACCTGGAAAACTGTGTTCCTGGTAGCTATCACTTCTGACAGGCGTATTAGTGAATTGCAAGCCCTGTTAGTGGAGCCAGATTTTATCTCATTTCGTAGAGATAAGGTGGTCCTCAGAACCAATAGGAGGTTCTTACCCAAAGTGGTCTTAGATTTTTATCTGAACCAGTCCATGCCTCTTCCTGTGTTTTTCTCTGATCATTCTTCTTCAGGAGAAAGATTACATAGTTTGAATGTTAAGAGGGCACTTAGTTACCAGACTGGGCATACTAAGGCACATAGGAATGAATGTCTCCAATTGTTTCTCACTTATTGTGAAGTGGGGAAAGGTAGGCCTGCTACTAAAAGAACTATTGCATAAGATACACCAAGGTGTCCTGCCTTAGGGACCCTTCTTTGTTTGTTAGTAAGTCAGTTGACTGCTAGTTCATTATTGTTGCTACTAGTTGAACTGTTTTTTTTTTTCTTTCTCTCTTCCTTCATAGTCGTGTGTTAGAACTCCAAGGTAAAAGCTGTGTCTGCTCCTGGTGATGCTTCCACCCCTTTATATCCTTTCTCTTGATTGGCTTGTGCTAGTTTGTTTAATGTACAGTATCATGACACTAAATCCCACCACAGAGCTCGTCCCCAACTAGAACATGCAGTAAGTACATTTTTTCTTGTCTCACTGAGAGAGGACATGGGGTCAAACCTTCCCCCATCCCAGGCCCACAGAGGGGTATCCTGGAATGTCAAAGGGCTCAACCACTCAGTTAAGAGGACAAAGGTTCTCCAGCATCTAAGTCCCTGAAAGCAGAAATAGCTCTGCTTCAAGAAATGCATCTCCTAGCTAAATCTAATATATAGCTGAAGAAATCATGGGTGGGAGAGATGGCGGCGAGTTCCGCCCCTACAAAATCTAAGGGGGTAGCCATTTTGCTTCACCGGATCTCTGCCTGGAAAATTGAAGGTGTAGAAAAAGATAATCAAGGCAGATAGCTGATCACACGATTAACCTCCCCGGAGGAAGCCCTGATACTGGGTTTTATATATATATATACTGTATATGTATATATATATATATATATATATATATATTATATATATGCCCCTAACAGTGAGCATATTGATTTTTTCCCAGCAGTGAGTCAGGCAATTTCAGAGTCACAAGCTGATGGTCCCCCCTTCCTATTATGTTGGGAGTTGACTATAACCTAGTGGAGGACATATTTTTAGACAAATCCTCATCCACCCCTCATGCCACCCCCAAAGTGAGGTAATCCCTTGCTGAGTTACAGGCAGAGTGGGCACTGGTAGATGCCTGGTGCAGGGAAGATCCTACCGACAGAGATTATACATTCTTTTCTACCCCACACCAAATTCATAGTCATATAGACTTCTGGGTGGTGAATGACCTAGCTGGGCAGGGTATCTCTGGTACTGGGATGGGCTCAATAATACTATCTGACCACTCCCCGATCTGGCTCTCATACCTCCCTTCCAAGCAACCTACACATAAGGTTCGCTGGCGTAGTAACCCATTATTGTTTAAGGACCCAGACTTTAAGTGAATGCTGTCACTGGCCACGAAAGACTATTTCACATTAAATGCAGATTGTGGAGTGTCTCCTAGCATGGTATGGGATGCTTTTAAGACGGTCCTGTGGGGGTGCAACATCACCTTTTCAGCAGCCCGAGATAAGGCCTGTAAAGCCAAGCTTGTCTCACTGCAAGAAGAACTGGTTTGTCTAGAGCGGAGGTTCAAATCTGACTCAAGGATAAATGGGGACAGTGACCTATATCGCAGAATATTGAATCTCAGATATCAGATTAATGTAATATTACATCAGAAAGCTGAGTGGTTTCTCCTTCAATCCAAACAGGAGTTTTGGGCCAATGGCGAATGATCAGGAAAACTCCTGGCCTATCGCCTCCATAAACAGCAAGCGGCCATGCGGATACACTCTCTCTATACTCCCTCGGGCACTATAGCAAGTACCCCAAAAGATGTGAACCAGACCTTGCGGTTATTTTATGAATCTCTGTATCAATCTCATTCCACGACTAACCCCGCAGAGTTGGGACAGAAGCTAGTGAATTTCTGTCACCAAGTGCAACTGCCTTCCCTGTCGTCTGAGCAAGTGTCTCATTTAGAGTCACCTATATCTTGTAAAGAAATTCGGCTCGCGCTTGTAAAAATGGCACGTGGGAAAGCCCCTGGCCCAGATGGCATGTCAGTTGAGCTTTATCAGGCCTTGGGTTCGGACATTTTGCTCCCACTGCAATTAGCTCTCCAGGGCTCACACAACAAGATTACTTTCCCCCCAACTATGAAGGATGCACTTATCATACTCCTACCAAAAAAGTCGGCAGACCCAGTGGATTGTGAGAACTTTAGACCAATACCTCTACTACCAGTTCACACTAAGATTCTAACAAAGGTGCTCGTTACCAGATTGAGCTCGGTGCTTCCCTCCATTACACATCCAGCACAGGCTGGTTTTATGAAGGAAAAGACTAGTGCGGATAATACACGCCTGCTACTTGGCCTCAAATAGCTCTCATCTAAAACCACTCACCCCATGGCAGCCATGGCAATAGACTGCCAAGGTATTCGACTCCATAGAGTGGGATTACTTACATGAAACATTAAAGGTGTTTGGTTTCGGGCCTTACTTTAAACAATGGATACACATTTTGTATGCCTCTTCTACTGCATCTATCCTCACCAACAGTGATATTTCTCCCCCTTTTGCCTTACATAGAGGTACTAGGCAAGGCTTCCTGCTCTCGCCTCTCTTGTTTTTGATTACTTTAGACCCACTTATGTGGGCTATTGCAGCGGACCCATTGATACAGGGCATTGAAAGCAAGAGGCACTCATATGTGGCTATGGCATTTGCAGATGGCCTCCTATTGATCCTGACTAATCCTCGACAAGCAATCCCTGAGGTACTTTTGCTCTTGGAGGAGTTTTCCACTCTATAGGGTCTTAGGATCAACCAAAAAAAGACCATTCTGGCACCATTAAACTGTCCTTGCACAAAGGAATGTTTGCTGGGCACTAATCTCTCATGGGCTGACCATAGTTTCAATTATCTAGGGATAAAAATTCTCTCTAAATGGGCAGCCCTTGAAATGATAAACTTCTGTCCCCTGTGTGCCCAGCTAGCTGTGAAGATAGAAAGGTGGCGAAAACTCAAACTATCTCTCCCTGGCAGGTTAGCCACAATTTGCATGTTGTTCCTGCCACGGGTCCTGTTTCTTTTTAACAACTTACCCATTTCTTTATCCCCAAAACTTTTCCAAATCCTGGAAAAACTAGCATCCAATTTTATCTGGGATTCTAAACCACCAAGATGGAACATACAAAAAACAAAAACACATTGGTCTAAAGGGGGCTTTAATGTACCCTGGTTTTATGGCTACCAACTAGCATGTATGGCAGCTAATGCCACCAAGTGGTTTATGCCACAAAACCAGACTACCCCTCTCTGGGCTCCATTGGAATCGGCCTTGGTCAGTCCCTCTACACTATAATCTCTTAACGCCTTATTCAAAAAGGGACCCACACCCCCGTAATTTCTTGTACTACTAAAGCCTGGAAGCTATTATTCACCAAGTCTCTCACTCCAAAGCAGGATTGGTTTCCCCCAGTACATTTTGCCCCCTTATGGCATAACAACCTTATCCAGATTGAGGGGGTAGGGGTAAGCTAGCTGAATTGGCAGCAACAGGGTGTCCAAACAGTTCAGGACCTGGTTATTCCGGGGACAACACATTTGCTCTCCTTTGAACAGCTGCAGAGCAAATACACCCTACCAAACAAAGATTTTTGGCACTATTTACAGATTCATAGTGCTTTAACACCCCTTTTCACTAAAAATAAGGATAACATGCAATGGCAATGGTTAACTGACCCCAACTGGCTAGAAACTCAGAAGGGCCTTATGGGTAATTTTTATAGTACTTGGAGGGATGTACAACCCAACCCCATGCAGACATGTAGAGTACAAAGGGACCTATTGTTAGGGGTTTCAATCTCTGGGGAACAGTGACTGTTTTACTGCAAAAGCATTCATTGCTCATACAGAGATACCAATAGTCGTTTCATACAATTGAAAGTGTTACTGTTCTGGTATTGTACTCCAGTAATTTTGCACAAGAGGGGTCTACTTAATCATAGCCATTGCTGGCGCTGTTCACAGCCAGATTCCCACATTGCTATATACTCTGGTCCTGTCCCCACCTTATATCGTTTTGGGATATGGTGGCTGCGGATCTTTCACGGGCACTGGGGGTTAGGATCACTCTGACTGCCTCCCTAGCTCTTCTAGAGGACACAAGGCAGCTACAAACTCTCTAAACCCCTGCAGTATTGGGCCCTTTCCTCCATATTGGAAGCCAAACGCCTGTTGCTCATGCACTGGAGACAGCCTTTTATACCTAGCAGGTTTATGTGGCATTTGGCTATAGCTTGCACCGCTTTGTTTGAAAGGCTATCCTCCTGGCAAGGGTTAAACATGAAGCCATATTATGCCAAATGGGGACCTTACCTTCAATCTGATTTTTTGAAAATTCCAGAGCAGCCGGGAAACCCTCCCTGAACAATACTACCTTAATGAGAGTGGGCTAATTGGAACGATGGAGACCTCCTCTCCCTCCCACTTCTTGGTTTACTTATTGATAGCTAGACTGAAGCTGAGGATGGAGGTGGAAGCATGAACAGGTTACAATGTATAAATTATCAACTCATGGAATACATAAATATTGTTAGCATGCTGGTGCAGATTGGAACATGGAGCTATGGAGCAGCTATGTACTTATCTCCTGTTATACTAGTATTGTATGTCCTTGACCTACTTATCCTATGTATCAGTTACAAAACTGTGACATATATTATTGTATGGTAAAAGAAAATACCCAATAAAACTTTATACGATAAAAAAAAAAAAGAACTATTGCCAGGTGGATTGTCTCTTGCATACAGTTCTGCTATGACAAGCTAGGCAAAACACCTCCCTCAGGCCTGAGGGCTCATTCGACTACGGGTACAGCTGCTTCTTTGGCTGCTGCCAGGGATATACATTTACTAGAGATATGCAAAGCAACCACTTGGAAAACTGTCCATACTTTCACCAAGCATTACTCTCTGGATATCCAGGCTAGGAGTGATGCTTAGTTTGGAACAGCAGTACTGCAGAGCCTATTCCCAAAATAGGTTCGGTACCCCCCTCCATGGCGGTACTGCATGGTAGTCTGCATATGTCAGACTACAGCAAGGATTCATGTTGTGGGAAGAAAAAATTACTGACCTTAATAATTGTGTTTCTTCTAATGGAGTCTTGCTGTATTCTGACCTCCCTCCTTGTCGCCCCTCTCTGAACCTGTTTTTGGGAAGTGGGCTGGCAGGTACAGTGTTACACCTCAGGGGTGTACTTGGCACCTCTCCTTTCTAGACGGTGGGGTGGGTTATTGCTAGATTGTCTTTTATAGTTATATTTTGGTTCACTACCTGGTTATTTATCTTGGGTTCTCGACTTGAGTCTTTTAGAGGACCCAATCTGTTGCCTGTTGGCTTATGTTCTTTTACAATTTCCACTATAGAAGCATAGTTAGTAGTAGCTCATAAGAATCTGATGGTTACACTTTGAAGCACTGCAGACAGAGGTTTGAAACCGAGCTCGAGCTCAACATTCTATGCTTCTTGCATAGAGTTAACTCTTTCCTCTCTGGGGCAGTTCAAGTGCTGGGGCTAACTGCATATGTCAGAATACAGCAAGATTCAATTAGAAGAAACACAATTACTAAGGTGAGTAATTTTTTCTTTTTGTATTTTGCCATCCAAATATTATTTTCAAATAACTCAAGTTTGGCTTTAATAAAGGTGTTTCTTAATTTAGGACACTCTATTACGTCTAAGTAAAATTTATCCCTGAAGGTCAGATTACTTGTTTGCAAACCATTAGGAATATTCAGACATTGAGATTTTAATCATATCTATTTTATTCCAGTAATTACAGATCTTAATTTTAATGCATTTTTTTTTATATTTTAAGCTTAGCGTGACCTTTTTTTTACATAGTCTGCCATAACTGTAAGGTTATATTTCTCCAGGTCATAATACACCTTTTTAAACCGGTTTACATTTCCAAAATGATTTAGTATCCAAAATAATTTTTCTTGTAAGCATTCATTAAGGAGCATATCTGTATTGAGCCGGGTAAGGTGAAGCCAGTAGTTGATTTTTCTCAAGTCCATAAAGCATTAATGTTAGTGAGTCCTATTTCTGATATCAGATACATGGCTGGACATGAAAGGGGACACCCCATGACAGATCTCAATAATTTGTAAACTGGAGTTGTTAATATTTCACTGTTATTTAGGTTCCATATTTCTGAACTGTATAATGCTTGTGAAAAGAATTTAACTTTTATTACATTAACCAGTCATCATATCGAAAATACTCCATATGTGTGGTTACAGTTTCTCAGAACATAAATTGTTTTTGTGATTGCTTCTAGAGTTTTTGGATTGTTTCACAGTGCCATTTGTAATAAAAGTTTGTCCTAAGTAGACATAGGAATTAACACTTTGTAACTTTTCTGCTGTTGTACCCTCTGCTGCTGTTACTGCTAGAGATGCAGCGAATTTAAAATTCGCTGGCAAAGTGCATGCGAAGTGGGCACTTCGCATTGCATAGTGGGCAATGCAAAGTGCTCACTTCGCCTTGTCATTACCACTTTGTGTTGGCATAATGAGAACGCGAAGTAAGGCAAAGTCATTGTTTTTAATGGACTTCACATGCCTGATTATGATTCTAAGTGATCCACTTGGTGTTTCAGACTTGGCAGCCCCCCACAGATCACATGGCTTACAGTACTGTAAGTCACATGCTCTCTAGCCAGGCAGGAAGGAAGTGAGTCACACAGACAGTTTCACTTTCTCCTGTGCAGACTGAGAGCGAGGAGTGTGTGTGTACTAGAAAGAGGAGTGTTTTTTGATTGTAGAGAGAGTTAAAATTTGATACTTAAACCAACAGCTTTTTAAAAGCTACATTTTTTTGTCTTTTCTGTACTGTTTTTTACTTAATTTGTTCTTTCTGTAAATTTTATTTTTCTTACCTACTTAGTTGTTTGTCTGTGTGTGTGTGTGACTGTGTGTGTGTTGTGCTTGTGTTGTGAGATGGAGCAGGGTGAGGGAATGTCTGGGGCAGGGCAGCTCTGGGAGAGTGTGGTAGTACACGTCGTTGTACCGTGCACATGCGTGGGGGGCATGGGCACCAATTTGTGTTGGACCGCTCTAAACTTGTGAGTGTCCAACCCCCGGAAGCAGGACCAGCATCGCCTCCTGACTCTGAGGCAGCTCAACCACCACCACCACCAAGTCCAGCTCAAGGTCCTTTGGAGCAGGATGTGCCTGTTCCCCCAGGCCCAGGTGTGGATCCCACCATCAGAACTGTTGAGCAGTGTGAGCAGCCTACTGCCAGTTCATCTGGCCCTCCCCTGCCTGTGCCTGGTCCTCCCCGCACCTCCGTTGTTTAGCAGTTTTTTGACTGTGTCGGGGGGGACAGCAGTGTGGTTAAGTGTTGCCTATGTGCGGTGGAGGTGCGCCATGGCCCCCGGGGGAGTCATCTGGGGACTGGGGGACAGCGCACCCATATGCTTAATCACCACTAGTTGGAGTGGCAGGCTGCCACAGAACGGACCATGTCTGCACCTGCTGGCCATTCTGTGGCAGAGGGTGCCACTGTGCATAGCGGGCAGAGCACCCCTAAGAAGAGGAGTGCCACAGCAGCACCTGTTGCTCCACCAGCACCCCCATCACCACCACCACCAGCATGTCAGCCTGTCGAAGGAGTGGACGCCACAGAAGTGCATGTAACACTGTCTGACTTGGCAGTTCTCTGGAGTGCTGTTGAGGAGAACAGCAAGAGGATGAGTGCTGTGGAGCAGTGGCTGGATGACATAGAGGGACATCAGCTTCAAATTATGTCCATGCTGGAACTGCTGCTGGATCACCACAGGATCCCACATTAGTTTTGTTTCCTCACACCATGTTCCCCCCACCTTCTTTGCTGTGCCATAAAATGTATTCCTCCACCATCCCTGACCCTTGTATGTAATTATGCCCTTTTTTGTTGTAATCAGTATGCGTTACACTTTGTATTCTGGGGCCCCTTCCTTCTGTTAAGTGTCTGTGTGTTTTGTGTATGTGCGCTGTTTTGGTGCCTCATTTTTCTGCATCCGCAAAAGGCATCTCTCCTGTGTTCAGAAAATTGACAAGTGGTAACACAGTGAAATGAGACTGTTTCAGCACATACAAAGTCCCCAGAATTTATGGTGCAGTCAGTCATGCACACAACAGTGGCACAGAGTCCCCAGATTTTTTCTGCAGGCCCAGAATGCATCCTCCTTGTGTGCAAAGAAGTGAAAGGTGATCATCTCAACTGGATTAAAAGGTGCCCTTTGGATGTACAGTAACAGTAGCCTTGGTGAGTAGATATATATATATAGATATATGGTTGTGTATTTTGTAGGTGATGATGAGGAGGGTTGAACTTGACATGGACATGTAGTCATGCTATTGTTCTGCATCACACACAGGTGACTCCATCTCCGAACTGTTGCTGTATGCCGTCCAGTGCTCAATGAGAATTTTTTGCACTTAAATGGAACTGGATAACTCTCAAGCACATGAAGGTAAGTATTTCTTTTTTTGGGGGGGGGTCATATTTTCAGTTTTGTCTGTAATGGTTTGTTATTTTTTTATTTCTTCACAGATTTCATCAGCATTCTTCTGGAGTCCGGTTCTTAATGATGGTCATGGTCATAGAATGAAACAACTTCTTCGTGTTGCATGTGTGCCCAAGCTCGGTCAGGGAGGGGTGTGCCTGATCATGTTGATGAACTTCTTTGGATAAGGCCACTTTGACAGAACAACAAAGTATCATGAATTTTCCTAAAAAAAGAATGAATGACTTCTTAAAAGTTACAACTTCATTGTTATGTGTCCCTCCCTGGTTCTCAAATCTCAATCCCTATTGTCAACTAAGTTACATTTCAGAGACACATCTGGTCAAGTACTAAGACAACCTGTTGTTTGCAATATTTGCAGCAGTCTTTACAAAACAATGAAACAAATTAAATAAAATCTTCATACTTACCAGAATGGATTTCACATGGATATTACATCGCTTCCTCTCTGTCTGTACGGTATAGCTACAGAAATCTTTCCCAATGAGTAATATACTGATGCAGCCTGTTTTTGTTCTTCTGTAAAAGAAACAAAATAAGTGTACTGTATGTGTTTTGCCACTGCGGCTCTGAAAAGCTACAGAAAACAAAACAGACAACTTAAGGAAGTGAGGCAGCATAACAAACATGAGTGAACATACTCACTTTATGGTTTAAATATTATGAAGCTGGTGGTGGTGGTGGTGGTGCACTGGTAGACTGGTGGTCCGTGGTGGGTAGACAGACTCATGGTGGCAGCAGACTTGGATAACATCAGTCCCGGTGGTGGTGGTGGTCCATGGAGGGCAGACAGACTCATGGTGGCAGCAGACTTGGATAACATCAGTCCCGGCAGTGGTGGTGGTCCATGGGGAGCAGACAGGCTCATGGTGGCAGCTGACTTGGATAACATCAGTCCCAGTGGTAGTGGTCCGGGGTGGGCAGACAGACTCATGGTGGCAGCAGACTTGGATAACATCAGTCCCGGTGGTGGTGGTGGTCCATGGGGGGCAGACAGACTTATGGTGGCAGCAGACTTGGATAACATCAGTCCTGGTGGTGGTGGTTTGGGGGGCGGCACACCGCCTTTTAAATACTGCAGTTAAAACCTGCCAACATTAACCACATCATCATCCTCATAAAGAAACTGCCTCACAGTCATTGATGTCTGAAGTCTGACCACTGGGAAATTCTTTCTCCATTGTGTCATCATCTACATCAGTGGTGGGCCGTTTCAGGCAGCCACTGCCAGTGCCACCAGGTTGTTCCATTCCCACATCAGCAAGGCCACCATGACTAGGCCGGGGTATGAATACCGAGGTTGCAGTCTGTGCTGGTATGTGCCTCTCATTCATTTTAATGAATGTTAGCAAGCTAACATTTGCAGGAGACAGGTTTGTCTGTCGATCCCTGACTATTGCACCTGCTGAGCTGAATACCCTCTCAACAATTACACTGTAGGGTGGGCATGTGAGGTACTTCAGTGCCACTGCAGTCAGCTCTTGCCATTCACTGAACTTTCCACTCCAGTACAAAAGAGGATCTTCACTTATTGTCAGATGCATGTTTTCAGGCAAATATGACTCAACCATTCTCTGTGCTGCACTAAGTCCGATTGTTGATGCATCAGCCTGTTCCTCGGAATCATTGATGTCACAAATACCCACTTGGGACAAAGCCTCCCAAAGTGGGTTGATGCCAACCACTTTGGATGACAGACCACCAGGAACTACAGTTCCCTTGCCCTTGCATGATATGCTTGCTGGTTCTCCAGGTACACCTTCAGCTGGATTATGCTGCTGAGGTTTGCAAACCTTGGCATGTGACTTCTGTGTCCCACGAACCAAGTGAACCAGTTGACCACTGATATTTTTTACCTGTTCAGGCCCTCCCTCCAGTACTGATGCAATTCCATGTTTGTATCGTGGGTTCACCATTGTTGCCATGGCAAAGTTGTCACTATGCTGAATGCTCACAGTGTGATGATTCTGGTCGAATACTGTCAGCATGTGTTGCAGCAACATACTGCTACCACCGCCTCCAGCAACATCAAGGCTATGCTGTACATTCGCCAATGTCTGCCTCAGTACCCACAGCAGTGGAATTGATTGGCTAATGGAGGCTGACTCACCACTCACTGCCTGTGTGGCATGTTCAAAAGGCCACAAAATTGTTATTACAGAGTCCATGAGGCGCCACTGTTCAGTCGTCATAGACATGGAGGCCTCAGAACTGTCATGTTAGTGTGCATAACAAGATATTCTGTGATGGCTTTGTATTGTTCATACAACTTCTCTGCCATGTATAATGTGGAGTTCCATTGGGTGACAACTTCCATCTTCAAGCGGTGCTGAGGCAGGCTGTTTTGCATCTGCAACTGCCACAGTTGGTCACGGGCCTTTCCAGATCTTGAAAAGTGAGAGCAGATATGTTGTGCAATGGTCAGCATTTCCTTTATGTCAGGGTGCTGCAGAAACTCCTGAACCACAAGATTTAAACAGTGGGCCATGCATGGAACACGAAAAACAACACCATTCATGATGCATTTCACCACATTTGACTCATTGTCACTTGCTATGAACCCAGCTCTCAGGGACATAGAAACATAGAAACATAGAATTTGACGGCAGATAAGGACCGCTTGGCCCACCCAGTCTGCCCATTTCCCTACCTACTGGATAAGCTGCAGATCCTAGTTAACCAGCAGCCTACTTCTTCCTACCCCCACCCCCTAGAATTGCCTTATGACTGTCCCATGCATGCTTGAATTCCACCACTGATTTTGACTCCACAACTTCCTCCGGAAGGCCGTTCCATGCATCCAAAACCCTCTCTGTGAAAAATACTTCCTTAAATTACCTCTGAGCTGCCCCCCCTCTATCTTCAAATTGTGCCCTCCTGTTCTTGCACACCACTTTTTTTGAAAGATGCTACCCTCTTGGACTTTGTTGATTCCCTTGAGGTACTTGAATGTTTCTATCATGTCTCTCTCCTCCTTTCCTCAAGGCTATACATATTAAGCTCCTTCGCCTCTCTTCATATGTCTTCCGTGCAGACCCTGCACCATTTTAGTTGCCCTCCTCTGGACAGCTTCCATCCTGTCTATGTCTTTATGGAGATTGGGTCCCCAGAACTGCACACAGTGCTCCAGATGGGTCTCACCAGCTGTCTGTACAGAGGGATAATAACTTCCTGTTTTCTACTGGTGATGCCTCCTATGCATCCCAGTATCCCCCCAGCCCTCCTTGCTGCCCTCTCACATTGCTTGCCCACCTTAGGTCATCTGATATGACTACCCCAGGTCCCTTTCCATTTTTGTTGTTGTTAGTATCTCACCCTCATTGTGTACTCTTCCCTGGTTTTTGTTTCCCAGGTGCATTACCTTGCACTTCTTAGCATTGAATCTAAGCTGCCATACATTTGACCATTCCTCTAACCTTGCACAAGTCCCTTCTCATCCTTTTCCACCCCACCCTGTGCATCAACTCTGTTGCAGATCTTTGTGTCATCTGCAAAGAGACATACTTTTCCTTCCAGTCCTTCTGCAATGTTGCTTATAAAGACATTGAAGAGACCGGTCCTAATACTGAACCCTGCGGTACCCCACTAGTAACCTTCCTTTCTTCTGAGTGGACTCCATTTACTATTACTTCTGTGTCCTATTCTCCAGCCAATTCTTTACCCAGGCTGTCATCTTGGGACCCACTCCCAGGCTGGCTAACTTGTATATTAATCTTTTGTGTGGACTGTGTCAAATGCCTTGCTAAAGTCTAGGTAGGCCATGTCCACAGCCCTCCCTGATCTACTACTTTGGTCACCCAGTCAAAAGAATCTTCAGATCTGCCTGGCATGACCTTCCGGTCAGAATCCATGCTGCCTAGGGTCCTGTGCTCCTCTGGCCTCTAGATACTCAACAATTCTTTCCTCATGAAGTGATTCCATCATTTTCCTATCACTGAGGTTAAACTAACAGGTCTGTAGTTTCCACTCTGCCTTGCTTCCACTTTTGTGAAGGGAATCACATCTGCCCTCCTCCAGTCCTCGGTACCACCCCATCCTCCCATGATTTGTTAAAAGGGTAGTCAGTGGTGTCACTAGTTCTACCTTAGTTCTTTTAGAATTCTGGGATGAATCCCATCAGGCCCCATTGCTTTGTCCACCTTCAGTTTTAAGAGTTCTTTCAGAACCCTTTCTTCTGTAAATGGCTGGTATCAACTTCTGTATCCAGAGTGTTTCTACTGTTTGTTTTATGCACCTCCCCTCTTCATTTGTAAATACTGAGCAAAATATTTGTTTAGTATCTCTGCCTTTTCACAGTCTCTCTCTGCCCACCCTCCCTCCCTTTATTAAGCCTCACTATCCCTCCCTTGGTCTTCCTTCGCCTCCCTGATGTACCTATAAAGGTTTTATCCCTTTATTAACTGAGTTGGCTATCTTTCCTCGGTTTGGGCCTTTGCTGTTCTGACTGCCTTCCCAGCCTCCTTTTGCCTTAACTGATATAGTTCTCTGTCCTGCTCCTTCTGCTATTCCTTGTACTTCCTGAATGCTTTCTTTTCTCTTGAACCTTCACTGCCACTTCCTTTGAGAACCATAGTGGTTTCTTACATCGCTTTGTTTTGTTTATTTGCTTCACAAAGGCTGCATACCTCTGTGATGGCAGTTTTATTATTCCCATTGTTCTTCCACCTTCTTTCCTGCCCATTTGCTAGTGCATTCCTTAGGCACTCACCTTTTTGGCAAAGTCAGCCCTCCTAAAGTCCAGTACTTTGTCTTGTATGGTTTGGACTCTATTGCTGTGTTTGTTGTGAACTATACTGTTCGGATGGTCGCTAGTTCTCAGATGATGGCTACCCACTCTCACATCTGTGATCCTCTCCATCTCCATTTGAGAGAAGCAAGTCTAATATTGCTCTCTAGTGGGCTCCAATACTAGTTGTCTAAGGCATGCCCTGTAGGGCATCTAGAATAACTCCACTCTTCAAAGTGGCAGCTGCAACTGCACTCCAGTTAACATCTGGCATATTCATATCACCCATCAGCAATATCTCCTTTTTCTGCCATTCTAAGTATACTTTCTATCATTTCCTTGTCCATTTCCTCCTGAGAAGGGGTCTGTATATAACCCTGTGCAGATTGTGTGCCATTGCCGTCTCCAAATTTACCCACAGTGCTTCTTCTCCTCCCTGTTTACCCTTTGTTCTGTTGCTTTTATTCCTTCCCTTATGTAAAGAGCTACTCCTCCTCTTTTACCCTCCTGTCTCCTGTAGATAGTGTATCCTGGTATGTTTATGTCCCAGTCACGGTTTTGTGTGTACCATGTTTCTGTGACTGCCACTATATCCAGATGTTCCTCCTCCATCAAGGCCACTAATTCAGGAAGCTTGTTACCCAGACTACGGCATTGGCACTCATCGCCTCCATTTTTGATGGCTTTACCTTCTGTTGCAGCATCCCCACTGACTGTTCTACCTCAGTCTTTTCACATTTAGTACCCTGTTTTGTAGTGAGAGGCTGGATTTTCCTGCTGCTTGTCAGTGCCTCCCTTTGACTAGTTTAAAGCTTGCCAATGAAGCATTTAAACCCGATTGCTCAAAAGACTTGTTCCTTCTGGACAGATGCAGACCATCCTGCCAGTATAGGCTGGTGTCCCTCCAGGTGGAACCCCAGTCCCCAATGAAGCCAAACCCCTGTGCTCCACACCATTTTTTCAACCATTCATTAAACTGCATGGTGCTAATTACCCCCGCCTCCCCCACGCCTGTGACAGGCAGCACCTCTGAGAAGGATACTGTGTGTGCTACTTGTCTTAGGCCCCTCCCCAACTCTGCAATGTCCTCCTGCACTGCTCTAATCTCATGATGAGCCAAGTCATTTGTCCCTAGGTGGACAATTATGTCCAGCTCAGACTCTCTTGCAGCTGTTCTCGTGATCCTGAGGATGCTGCCTGTCCCTCCAAGCCATGGCACCAAGCAGGCACCTTACTCAGTTTTCCCAGCTCCCAGTTCTATACCCCTAACACTGGAGTCTCCCACCAGGAGCTGCTTCCTTTCCCTGTGGTGTCCTCTGCCTCCTTCCTGTGGGCCTCCCTTGTGACAGTTGTCATCAGTCTTCTCTGTGGGTGCATCCATAGGGGAGCTATGCTCCCCCAGAATGGTGTATGGATTGTGGAGTGGAACAACTGACTGGGTGTGCCTCTGTTCCACCATCCTCACCCTCCCTGAGCCCACTGTGGTCCAACTGCTGTGCTTTCTTCGCAACCTCTGAGGTAGTGGTGGTGGCCCTAGTGCTCCCTGGATGGGGAGGTTCCCTTCCTACTGTCCAGTGTGGCCTGGGGGAAGGTTTCCTTACTACTGTCCAGTGCGGCCTGAAGACGGGCAACTTCCTCCCTCAGGGCAGAGAGTTGTCTGCAAATAGGGCAGCATCTCAGCCTCCAGAAAGACTCCCGGAAGACTGCTGCCCCACAGCCATTACATTGCACTACTCCCCACATGTTTATCTACTTTTTTTTGTTTGTTTGTCAGTGCGGACAGAGGGTTTAGCCATCTGTCAGTTTCAGTCAGTACCATGTCCAACATGTTCTCACCAGTGTATGAACAGGTCACACTGTGCATAGCAATTGTTGCATGCTGGCGAATACCAGGAAGATTGCTACCGTGACAATCCACCTTCCTGCACTGATTATTCACACTACCAGCATTACAAACAATCCCCGGCACCTGCGCCCAGTGTGCAGTTATACACAGATATGAACTCCTCGCTGTTTTGCCACTTGTCCACATATCCATACTTAAATAGATGAATGGAGAGGAGGAATGTTGAAGGGCATGTCTTATTGAGTCTGAGACAGTGCGGAACAACTCAGGAACAGCACGGGTAGAAAAGTATGTCCTGAATGGGACTTTCCATTTTGGACAGGCATGGGCAGCAAACTGCCGAAACCCAGAATTCTCCACAAAGGAGAAGGGCAAAAGACGGATTGCTAGCATTCCCGCTACAGCAGCATTAAGTTCACGTGACACTGTATGAGTCGGGGGGTACTTCAGCTGATGCACAGAAACACTCTGTAATATCGACTGACTTAAACATTTTACAGGATGTGTGTTGGTCACAAATGGTTGTGCTCTGTGATGAATGGCATTGGCAGGGAGTGGAGTGTGGACATTTGATGAAGAGGGTTGCACAGGTGATGATGACAAACCCAGAAATGATGTTATTTTTCCGGATTTGCCAACCGGAGTTGATGTACCACTTGCATTAGACATACTGCATTCACCACCACCACCACCACAAAAACTGCTACTCTCACCAGCACTGGACAACATTTCAAAGTCATTATGGTCCTCCACCTCATCATCATCATGCTTGTAGTAATCCTCTGCTCTTATTGCCACACTATCGCACACGTTTAATTTCCTACTGGGCTTAACAGTCATGGAATGGGATAACATGCTGTCTATGGTTGCCGCCGGTGATACGGGTGAACGCCCAAGTCTGGTATTAGCTGCCAGCTTGTGCTGGGTCCACAGAGCCAAGTGCCTATTCTTAAGATGCGTATGCTGTCCTCCTGTCCCAAGATGGCTCCCCTTTTTTACCTCGACTCACACGCACATGGCAAACCTGGCAGATTGCAACTGAATCAGCATTTGCATCTTGAACAAAAAAATCCAAAACAAGGGACTGTGATGCTCTGCTTTTAACATGTCCATGATGATGTGGCTTATTTAAGTCTGTTATTTTAAGCACTGATGTGGGGGAGGCACATGATGTTTCTGGCACTGCACACCCGGACTGCAACTGACCACCATGACTACCTATTATATTGAGTACTGGGTCGTCATCATCATCATCATCCACTAAAACCGGTACATCACAAGTTTTTACTGGGGGGGGGATTCCTGCAAACAGATTCAGAAATTTCAGACACAGCCACTTTTAATTTCTTTTTTTCCGGTTCCCAACTGGGGTCAATTAAATCAACATCATATTCATCAATGTCACTGTCACACACATCCACATCTTCTGCTTGGATGCTAACATGTGGACTGCATTTTGCAACAACAGCAACATCATCATCATCAGCATCATCTCATTCATCATCAGCATCTACACCACCATCACCTAATATTTTTTCACCACACTGTGAATCACTGTTGCATGGAAAATGAGTGACGTTAAGTGCCAAGATGGATGGAATATCACATTGTATGCTATCGTTGACATGATCATCAGAATCAGGTTCAGTTAATGGGATGTTACTGGGAAATATGACATCATCTACACTGTCACTCACTCGCACTGCTTCACACTCAATATGTTTGGATATGGTACACTGGTCAGAATTAGAACTTGTGCAACAATGCTAATACTACCTCCACCACCACTATCACCAGTAACACTAACACCACTGGCTGGGAAAACATCATCTCCTCCAACTGTCAGTGAAGCTACTGATTGGGCTGTAAAAAACATTGCAGAAGAAATACCTTTCCTCACATCACCAATGCACTTCTCCATCCACATACTACTACCACGCCCACAGTCCCTCTTACTGCTACCATTGCCATGGCTAGAAACAGCTTTACTTGAATGTCTTATTTGCAGGCATTTTGGGGGATCAACCACAATATTATTACCAAATTCAGATTTTGATACTTTCACTTTCTGACTGGAGGGTCGCTACTCGCTACTATCGCTAGCTGGATGTGAAGCAAAATAAACAACTGTGGCTTCAGCAACAGATAAGGGGACTACTGTGCTGTGACACTGTCACAGAATTAAAACAACTTCAGTAGCCAGTGGTGCTGACGGGGTCACAAAAACAATCCAGTCTGGTAAAAAATATCTTTTCGACATGATGGGCACTGAATACAGACAGTGCTGATTTTTACAGCACTACAAGCAGCTACACTAAAAACAGAGAACACGATCGCAGTACAAAATCAGGCAGCTGCAGTGGATAGCAGGTTCACACTGCTGCGCTTAGTTGCACTTACACTGATCTGTGTCACAAACTTTAAAAGGTGTATTATATTTGATGCACACAACACTGCACACACAACAAAGAACACTTTGTGTACAATGCTGAATGAGGAATGCTATGCAAATGCAAAAGTTCAGTGTACTCAGTGCCACGTAATGTAAATTTGTAATTTAAACAACCTGACCTTATGAAATGCTGCACCACATTCATACAACAAGCAGCAAGAAAATTTGTACTATCACTCACAGTTTTACTATGTGTACAGTAACACAGTCAGTTATATAACAAAAATATTGCCAAAACACAAAGAAATCACTAGTTCTCCAACTTAAATCTACCTACACACAGATACGCCCCTCCCCACACAGCACACTTCACTGTCTTTCACCACACACACTCAATGTTGTAAATTTACATTCAAAATCCACACACAAACAAAAACGCCCAATGATGTGAGCACAGGAGGGTTTCCTACAATCGATGAACAACAGTTGGATCCCTCCAAAAAATCAAAAATGCTTTTTCAACTGCTTTTAAAAGATTCCTAAAGACAGCTATCAGAGCACACTGTCTCCTACTCCTTCCTACTCATACTACCTCGAACTGAGGCTGTGCAGATCAATATAGAGCCCATGTGACCTGAACTCCCATGAAGCACTGCAAAATCTTCCTTCGGAGCTCAAAAACAAGGTGAAGTAGGCGAAGTGAACTGCCACCAATGTACTTCACCTTAAAAATTGAAAAAGAAGTGACCAGTGGAGGCAGAGTAATGCGAAGTAGTTGTTTTCAATGCACTTCGAGTTCCTCATTATAATAGAGTACTGCTGTCAGCATTGTGGAGCACTACGCGAATCTGCCTTTGCTCCGCTAATCACTTCGCGGAGCGGATTGAGCCCACTTCGCCCACCACTAGTTACTGCTCAAATGCTCTTGTTATTGCCTGTCTACTGCCATTACCTACCATTGTTTTCATTATGCTGTATCCTACTGACTGTTTAACTGAGTTTTGCTCTTGACTACTAGTTGTACACATTTGATTGTTCTTGTGACACCAATGCATCCACCTTTTGTTTTGTTTTATTAAAGTTAATTTCCCAACCTGTGTACCAGTAGTAGCCACAGACATTGCTAGCTATTTCCTGAAATTTATATAATATTTCTAGAGAAACCTCTTGCTTTCTGCATTTCCACAGTAGGGGCAGCAGAGAGAAATGCTTTAGAAATGTTGCAAAATATTTGGAAATAGCTGGCAATGTCTGTGGTGACTACTGTACTTGTGGTGTACTCTCCTGGGTCATGCCTGGAAATTGGAAGGTCCTGCCTAGTGCACCTACCCAGTAACCAAGAGCAAATAAATAAATAAATAAACTGGTGCTTGCCCAGCATCCGGTAAGACTTGACCTGGTTTTGTCTGAAAATTAATGTTTTTCTTTTGCCATGGTTACTTTTTAGTTTTAACTCCTCTGCACTGTTCTGTAGCAAGTCCAGTTTTTGTTGTAGGCCATGTCTGGTAAGAGCTAAAAGAATGATACTGTTCATGTATACTAAGACCAGACATCCATCCTGCAATTCAAGATTCCCTCAAAGATTGGTCTATGAACAGGCAAAAAAGAGATGGGGACAGGACACAACCCTGCCTGACCCCCTTATTTGTTGGAAATGTATGCAAAAACCTCCCTCCCAGACCCAGTCTTATCCTTGCTCATGTTTCATTGTATAGGTTTACTATTATTTGGATTATTGACAGGCCTAGTCCACGACTTAACATCCATTTCTACAGGATAGATCTGGAAACTGTGTCAAACATAGCTGAGAAGTCTATAAAAGCAGTGTACAGTTTTTGTTCTCTTATGAATATGTACTTTTCTATTAGATATCTCAAAATAAAACAGTTGTCAATCAGGGAACACCTATATCTGAATCCCACTTGTAATTCATGTAATCCTCCAGTAATATTTTAATTTGGTGTAAAAGATGGTTTAATATGGTTTTGGAAAACATCTTAAGATTAATGTACTGATGGGTCTGTACATTGCCAGGTTTGCGATGTCACCTTTTTTATGCACTGAATAGATATTGTCTCTGCCCCTCTACAAGAAGGAGGGACAAAGTTATTTTCAATACACTTATTATAGAGCAGTGCAAAGAGTTTACACCATTGAAATGTAATGCATTTAAAGACTAACATACGAATCTTATCTGAGCCAAGGGCCTTGTTTAATTTTAATGATTTTAATATGAAATATATATATGAACATATGAAGAAGCCAGAAGAAGGCCATTTGGTCTATCAAGTCTGCTCATCTTGCAGGGTCCACAGCTTGAGCTACTGTCCCTGCCCCCTCTCCCCACTCCTCCTATCCTATCCTCCCTACCCATGACCCTTACCTTCCCCCTATGCCTGTCCCAGCCTCTGTTAAGGCTGCCCAATGTCTTTAATGAGATTACCTCTTCTGGCAGTGCATTCCAAGTGTCCACCACCCTCTCTGTGAAGAACTGCTTCCTGACCTCCATCCTAAACCTCCCACCCTCCAGCTTAAGTCTGTGCCCTCTCATGTTATGGTTGCCACACAGTTTAAAGAGACTCTTTTTATCAACCTTATTCATCCCTTTCAAGTACTTGAAGGTCCCAATCATGTCCTCTCTCTCTCTCTTTCTCTCTCTCTCTTTCTCTCTCTCTCTCTCTCTCTCTCCTGTCTTCCAGGGAGTACATGTTCAGTGCTCTCAACCTCTCCTCATATGCCTTACCCTGCTGACCAGCTATCATTTTTGTAGCCCTCCTCTGGACCTTCTCCAGTAGGTTATTGTCCTTTGTGAGGTGTAGGCACCAGTACTGAATTCCATAATCTAGATGCGGCCTTACCAGTGACCTGTACAAGAGCAGTAAAACTTCCTCACTCCTACTACTGATCCCCCTTGATATGCATCCTAGCATCTTGTTTGCCTTTGCTGCTTCTTTCTTGCAGTGTGTGGAGTGCTTCAGATCTTTAGTGATCATCACTCCCAGGTCCCTCTCCTCCTCCTCTGATGCAAATACTCAGACTCCATCCAGGTACTCTGTCTTAGGATTCTTGACACCAGTATGCATAACTTTGCATTTCTTGGCATTGAAGCCAAGCTGCCAGATCCTGGACCACCTCCCTAGCTTTTTCAGATATTCCTTTAGGTCCTGTATCTCTTCAGCTGTGTTTGCTCTCCCACAGAGCTTGGTGTCATCCACAAATAGGCACATAGAAACATAGAAACATAGAATTTGACGGCAGATAAGGACCGCAAGGCCCATCCAGTCTGCCCATTTCTTTTTCTACCTTATAAATGTGCCATCGGCCTTTGCTCTGTCAGTGACCTATCTATTCATAGTCATTTGTATTGCTCCCTTATGCCTATCCCATGCCTGTTTGAAGCCCTGCACTGTATTCATAGCCACCACTTCTTGTGGTAAGCTATTCCATGCATCTACCACCCTTTCTGTGAAAAAGAATTTCCTCATATTCCCCCTTAATCGGCCTCCCTCTAATCTCATGCTGTGTCCTCTTGTCCTGCTATTTTTCTTATATTTAAACATGTTAGACTCTTTCACCTTGTTTATGCCCCTAAGGTGTTTAAATGTCTCGATCATATCACCTCTCTCCCTCCTTTGCTCAAGGGTATACATATTGAGCTCCGTTAATCTGTCCTCATATGTCTTCTGATGCAGTCCCTGCACCATTTTGGTTGCCCTTCTCTGGACTGCCTCAATTTGGTTAATGTCCTTGTGAAGGTGTGGCCTCCAATACTGCACGCAGTACTCCAGATGGGGCCTAACCAGTGTCTTGTACAGAGGGATTATTACCTCCCTCTTACGACTTGTGATACCCCTACTAATACACCCTAACACCCCCCTAGCCTTACCTACTGCTTTAGAGGTCTGCTTGGATGATTTTAGGTCATCAGTGATGATGATGCCCAAGTCTCTTCCTTTGTGACTGCTAGCAACTCCCCTCCCAGCCTATAAGTGGCTTCAGGGTTTCTCTTCCCTATGTGCATGATTTTGCACTTCTTTGCATTAAATCCCAGTTGCCACTCTTCTGACCATTTTGCTAGTTTATCCAGATCTCTTCTCATTCTGCCCACCCCATCTGGATCATCTACTCTGTTGCAGATCTTGGTGTCATCTGCAAACAGACAAGCCTTACCCTCTAGTCCATCTGAGGTCACTAATGAAGATGTTGAATAGGACTGGCCCCAGGACTGATCCTGGTACCCACTTGTGACTTGCATCTCTTCTGACTGTATACCATTTACCACCACTCCTGTTTTCTGCCAGTCAGCCAGTTTGCCACCCAGTTGACCAACTTCTGACCCACCCAGGCCTACCTAGCTTATTTATCAATCTTCTATGTGGAACAGTGTCAAAAGCTTTGCTGAAGTCAAGGTAGGCTGACATCAACTGCTCCCCTTGGTCACCACTCTGGTTACCCAGTCAAGAAATCTATGAGATTAGTTTGACAGGACCTTCCTTTGTAAACCCATGCTGTCTTGGATCCTGTGCCCTATGGATCAGGTGTTGCACTTTCCTTTCCTTAAGGAGTGCCCCATAATCTTGCCCACTACTGAGGTAAGACTGACTGGTCTGTAGTTTCCCGCCTCCTCCCTGCTACCACTCTTGTGGAGCGGGATCACATGAGCCCTTCTCCAGTCTTCTGGGACCTCTCCTGTGCTCAGAGACTCACTAAACAATTCTGCTAATGGCTCTGCTAGTTCCTCCTTTAGCTCCTTAAGTACCCTGGGATGTATGCCATCAGGTCCCATTGCCTTATCCACCCTGAGCTTAGCAAGCTCTTGTAGGACCCTTTCTTTGTGAAGGGTAGTGCTCACCTCCCTCCCCTGTGTCCATGATGCTGAGCTGTGGGCCCTGCTCTACCTTCTCTTCAGTAAATACTGAGCAAAAGTATCTATTTAGGATAGATGCATTTACAGGGCTCCTCCTCCTCATGCTCCTTTTCTCCATTAAGCTTAGCAATACCCCTCTGGACTTTCTCCTTTCACTAATGTATCTATAGAAAGTCTTGTCTACCTTCTTTACTGTTCTGTGCTAGTGTTTCTCAGTTTGGGACTTTGCCTGCCTTACTGCCTTACCTGCTTCCCTTAGGCAGTTTGGTATGCCTCCCTATCTTCATCCCGTGTGTTCCCTTATATTTCCTGAAGGCCAGCCTTTGGCTCTGACCTTTTCTGCTACTGTATTTGAGAACCAAAGTGGTTTCCTTCTTCTTTTGCACTTCCTTTTCTGTCTAACACAATGGGATGTTGCTTCAAGTATTGTATCCTTAATGCTTGCCCACTTTGCCTGTACCTCCCCACCTGTGTTTCTTTTGCCAGGCTAGCTTAACTCTGTTGGCCATCTTATCAAAGTCAGCTCCTCTGAAGTCCCATATTTTTGCCTTGGAATGGGATGATTTAGATGTAGTAGCCAAATTGAACCATACCATGTGATGGTCACTGGCCCCGCGTGACCTTCTACCTGGAGATCTGTGATCCCTTCTTTGTTAGTCAGTACTAGATCTAGGATAGCCCTGTCTCTTGTGGGTTGCTGTACCAGTTGTTTGAGGCCCTCCTGCAGGGAATCCACTATGAGTCTAGTTCTGGCAGATGTTCCTGCTGGTATTGACCAATCTATATCTGGCATGTTGAAGTCTCCCATTATCAGAACCTCCCCTTTAGCTGTCATGTTTTGTATATCTTCTAACAGTAATGTGTCTATGTCCTCCCTCTGGTCTGGGGCCTGTAGACAACCCCAGTTCTTATGGCTGTCCCATTTCCTGTTTCCAGGGTGACCCACAGTTCTTCTGGCTCCTTATGTGTATTCTGAATTTCTGTAGCTTTGATATTTTCATTGACATACAGGGCCACCTCCCCCCTTTGCACCTCGTCTCCTTCTGAACAATACATAGCCAGGTACTGAAGTCTCCCAAGTGTGGTTACTGGTAAACCACGTCTCACTAATTGCTACTATGTCCAGTTTAGCCTCTGACATTATTGCCTGCAGGTCTGGGATCTTATTTCCCAGGCTGTGAGCATTTGTGTACATGATTTTCCATTGGCCAGATTTGGTGTGTTAGTTGTTGGGTGAAGTTTGCATTACCCTGTGCATCGTTGGGGAGACAAACCTTTTTCTTACCTGGTGATGCAATTGAATGGCAAACACGCTGAATTCCTGTTTGACCACTAGCTGAGGGGAGGGTGTTCTTCCCATTCGACGTAGGGGTGCTGCACCCTCTCCCATTTGCTAGTTTAAATATTCTGCAAAGACGTCAAACTTCTGCCCTCAATGCACTGACTCTCTTTAGTCAGATGCAGTCCATCAAATTTAAAGAACTTCGCCTCCCAGAACTGTTGCCAGTTCCCTACAAATCTGTGTCCTTTTTCCTGGCACCAGTCCTTGAGCCACGTGTTTAGCTCCCCTATCTCCCCTTCTCTGACCTTCCGTCCATCTGCTCCCTTCTCCCAGACTGGCAGGATCTCAGAGAAGGAGATGCCGGACGAAATAGATGATAGTTTGTCACCCAGCTTAGTCAGGTGTTCCTTGGTCTCCACAACTGACCGGTTGGTGAGATCATTAGTCCCTATGTGTACTAGGACATCAATGTTTTCTCCTGCTTTGTGAACAATTTTAGTAATGCGATCAGTGTCTCTCCATGCTGATGTACCTGGGAGACATCTGACCATCACCCCTGGCTGGAGATGGGTATCAACTCCCCGAATCATGGAGTCTCCTATGATCAGAAGTTTTTGGGATTTCCTTTGTGCTTGTTTAGTTTTGGTTCCTGATTTGGGTGAGTATTGTTGTGCTAGCTCCTGTGCCGCAGTGTCCTGCTCTGCAGTGTCTTCTGCCTCTTTATCCGTCTGCTGATCAGTTGTGGCTAAAACATTAGTTATTGAAAGCAAGCTTGAGTTAGCCAACTGGTGCATTAAAGTACTTGAATTATTTTTAACAGATGGGTCATAAAAAATTTCCATAAAATACTGAACCCGTTGTTCACCTGGGATAAATGAGTAAATTTTATCTTTAAAATTTTTGGTGCCCTTGGTGACAAGTTTCCAGAAGTCTTTATAGTCTTTATTAAAAATTACTTTCGACATACTATTCCATTGTTCTTGGAAAAATCCTGATCTCTTCTTTTTTAAAAACTTTCTATCATTTTTCCTCTCAATGGATAAAATCTTTAGTTGAGACACATCCCCAATTTTTTTTGATTGCTTTAATACTCTTCTTGGCTTAGCCTTCTGTGTTTTACACATCCATTATCAAACCAGCCCTGTTGTTGTTTTGTTTTCTTTCCCTTAGTTTTGCCATCTCTCTGTATGTATACATTCCCTCTTAGTATTTCAAAGATGGGAGCAATTTTTTAGCCACAACTGATCAGCAGACTAGTTATGTAAGTTATTCCAGTGTAGAGATGCTAACAGGATATCTATTTTTTATTTAATACGTTCTCCTAGACGGACATCCCAGATTATTTTTTTATTCACTCTGCGCTGTGACAATGGGGCTTCTGGGGTTAGTTCTAATCTCTGGGCATCTACCAAGCCATAAAGCAGAACTGGCATATGATCAAGCTCTGCTCTAGTAAGTATTTTCAGATTACTCCAGACATTCACCCATCCTGACCATAATGCTATTAGGGATGAGTCAGTGGCCCTATAATAGGAAAACTGACCCTTGAGGTGTGATAATCGGCCATTTAAAGGAAAAAGATTGAACTCATTCATGATACCCATCATGTACAAACCAGCTTTGTTAACATATTTGTCCTTAAAGCTCCTTTGTAACATAACAGGTAATTCATTGGTGTATCCAAGTGTTGCGTTATCAAGCAAACCATCATATTTCCCAATTCTCGCATTCATATCCCCCAATAATAATATTTCATATTCAGAAAAATTAAATTTTAATTCCTTAATGTCTATCTGAGCAGATCCCAGATGCTGGAGGAGTAAACCTTTACCCCACGGGGATGTAACTGTTTTTTGTAATTTACTTTTTTGACTAAGGTTACAATAAAGTTAGAGGAAATATGCAAATTTTGTATCTTAATAAATGCACTGATCTTAAAGTAGGATGCCAGTCCTCCAGAAGACCTCCCTAGTTTTGCAACCTTGGTCCCTGGATGATGGAACATCTGGTATCCATTAAGTGAGACATTGCTGTTAACATTGTGCCAAGTATCCTGAAAATATAATATGTTGCACTTGTAAACAAAGTCTAACTAGTCCTGATCAGGGGATTTCTGTTCCCATCCTGAAATATTCCATGAAAAGAAAAAAGGCACCTCTGTGACATAAACTTGATTCTCGGAAATACTATTTTCTAAAATGTCCCTAATTATATCATGAATTTTAGAATCATGTAGTCAGTGGCTATACCCTGCCAGACCTAAATATTTGTTAGATATGGGGACTGGATACATGATGTCTTGGTAACATGGCCTATCCTGTGGGGAATTCATGTTTGGGGGTTCATTATGCATAGAAACATCGTAGTTGTCAACTAGGTAGAAGCCCAGTGCATCCAAGATTCTTTGTTTGTTCAATATTTTATCAACTATTTGTTTGTTTTTTTTCACCAATATATCTACTGTATTTGGCTACCTTCTTCACTATGAAACACCTTCAGCACCCCATTTTGCCCAAAGCAGTTTGTAAAAAGTTGCAAAAAAAAAGTTGAAGTGTGAACCCTTTAGCTTGCAGTTATTTTCATATGCCAGTTTTGGCATGCCAAATATACTAATCCAAACTGGTTGATTTTTTCTTTGTCTGGAAAGATGGTATTGATGTTAAACAAATGCATGTTTGGAAAGAGTATTTGAATTCTCTTATGGTGAATAAGAGCTTCTTTATATCAAATATCATTTGCATCTTTTGGGAACTCAAAGTATACAACAACTGTGGGCATAGATGGGTCCCTCACAGGAGTCACCTGACCTCTAAGATATCTTCCCTTTGCAGCTTTATGTCCATATTTACACAAATCAAGGAAATAATTTGTGCTTTTAGATCTGGGCATGTAGGGTCTATCCAGCTGGGGGGCAACAAAATCTCAATATGTCTTCTCTGACCAGTCTTCTGTATGGAGGTTTAATGACCATGCTGGTTGATTCAGCTTTTTAAATATAGAGGCCAGGGTTTGTTTTCTTAACAAGTGAGATGTTTTTAATCTATATTTAATAGATAATCCACTATCAGTTAAAGCTGATAAGGTGCTATACTGTACCCCACATAAGTTGTTATACTTATTCATCAACATTTTAATCTCACTCTCTAATTTACCCAGTTGAATTTCAGTCTTATTAGGTTGCATATAATGCAGATTTTCCCCTTGAAAGGCTTTTTCTTTATAGAGGGAGTTCCCCTTGGCCAGAGGATTGAGGGTTCTTTAATGGGGCACCAGTATCTATCAGAGTGTTTTGACTAGCCTTATTTTTATTATTAGTTTTTTTTTTGTTTGTTTGTTTTGAGATTCTACTATTGTTTTTTTCACCCTTTTATTATGGTCTGTTTTCCTTTTAATTCCTCCAGCTTTTTTAACAGTTGAATTGAACTTTCTGGAATTATAATGGGGATAAATTCTAACCTGATGTCATTGTCAGAGTTATTTGGCATGATGATTGATCTTGAGGAGGATCCTTTGCAAGGCATAATCCTATCTAGTTTTCTTTCAATATCATTGAGTCTTGCTCCATGCATTGCTATATTTTCTATTAATGATTCAATCACTCTTCTATTAATTACTAATTGTTCAATTAGGAGCAGGTTTGCTGTGTATAGGTTTTTTAGGAGTTTAATTATCTCTGGGCCTAATATTGTGGGGGAGTGTTCTGCAGATGCATAATTAGATCTTCCAATGATCACTTTGATTAAGGCTATTTGCTATTTTTTTTCCAAATCAATGCCTTTGAGGCCTTTGAGGCCATTAATTATTATCTGTAATTCCTGCAAAACTTCTTGCTGTCCTTTAAAGATATGTATACTTCTGTTCTGGTCTACTTGATCTACTTGTAAGGCAATATTTGGAGATCTTAGGTAGCTACTGAATACTAGTTGTGGTGCTGAATTGTTCCCTTCTTTTAACTTGATCTCTTTACTAGGATGCTCTGGAGATAATGTGGTCTTCTATTCTGTGTTTTGTAAATGCACCTGTTGTGATAAAAGAGATTCCACTAATTAGTCCCTACCTGATTGGTCCTCATTAGACAATATACTTAAGGAATTCCTAGTCACCCAATTGGGAGTGGTGGTCCTTTCATTTCTACAAGCTTGCCAATATGAGCTGAAAGTTTTAGTACTTTGTTACTCTAACTAACCCTATTCTTTTTCCCAAAAATAGGGAACTGTAATTCTTCATAAATAGGAGAAGTATTGTTGCCAGAGTTTGTCTGTGCTATTGTATTAACCAACAAACTACAGTCGCACTTATAACACTCTTGTGAACAAAGTGAATCAATTTATATTCCCACAGGTTACCACGGAAATAGAAAATCCCTTGTAATTAACAGTAGTCAGCAATGGTACTGGGTCAATACCACACATGTAAGACAGTGTGGTATTAACCATGCTGTACATACAGTGCTTGAAATCAGAGTGACGGGGTAGAATAGAGATATGAGTTTACTGCTACCCCTTTCACTGCACAGTCATGGAAGGAGAGGAGAAGTTGCCTTGTGCTTTGTGCCTGGTCAAGCCGCTCTGATGGTGGATTGACTAGGGCACCAGCACATGGAGCAGTTGGAAGACCTGGGACTGTGGTTCGTTCCCCCCACCAGGTCTCCCCTGCTGCAACTTTTACTGGCATGTTTTTTTTTTTTAATTAAAACTTCCCCCCTCTAGAGTTTCTCCCCATCCCTGAAGTCCACTCCCCCCCCCAGGGTTTGTTAATTAAGTTCTGGAGAGTGTTGGGGATGAAGCCCACCATGTGGGGGGAGCAAAGCCCCCTGCAAAAAAACATGCAAACCCATTGTTTATAATGGGCGTCGTGCCTGGAATAGGTTGGTGCTTTACCCAGCTCTGTTTTTGTGCCACACTATTTCACTGCAGCATTTTCAGCCATGTGGTTTTGGCATATGGCAGTCAGACCCCGTGCTGTTAGCAACACTATTCCACTGTACTACTACACCCTTACACACCCTGAAGCTTTTACACTTCATCACTCTACTGTATATATAGGGTTGTATATAAGGTTAATATAGGAGTAGGACAGTCCAGCAGATAATTTATTTAAATGAAGTAATCAGATCAAGCCTAAGCCACACTCTCTAAATCTTGATTGCTGCCAATGGAACTCCTGTGATCTAGTAGTAGTAATGAATTTATAGTTCAACACATGGTTATTACAATATAGTACACTTGTTATATAAAAATAAAAGCATATTAACAACATTAAAACCACAAGGATTCATCCCTTGCATGTAACAACATGGTCACATATTCACTAAATTCAGCAAAATATATATAAGGTTTCCCTAAAGTGCCTAGCAAAGCTAGATTACATTTTATGAAAAAAATCCATTCTCCAGTTCCTCTTTATGCTCAACATTAATATCTTGTGATTATGGGATTTTAAAATCTCTTAATATATACAATAATATGCTAATTAGTAATTTATTTTTGCTTTTTGACTTTTGAGACACATATAAAATAATTCCCCAGACATTTAATTGTATATGCATCCTTGCTGAAGAGCAACATTTTAGTTAGCTCTGCTTTGTCTATCCCTATACTGTTAATATCAGTCCCTTGAAACACAGGGCCCGATTCCAGGACAGTTACGCATGTCACAAAGTGACTTGTGCCAAACTTAATGGTGCAAGTAGCACTTTGTGCCATGCATAATGACATATGGTATTCCAGAAGGCAGAGTGCGACATGTCGCAGGCTGTCTGCACCAAAGTTGTCCTACACCACTGGTTGTTCCATAACCCCCCCCCCCGCGACATGGCACAAGGGTGTTTAGGGCAGCAGCTATGCTCTATTCCGAGATGGTGGCTGTCAGAACAACAAATGTGCTATTTCAAGACAACCCCTGGAAGACATTGGTCTAAGTACATTAGACCAGCTATTAGCTCATCTAAGTGCACTGTACATCCACCGGGGGTGCACCACTGTGCCATGTGCCCCAACAGCTGCCCCATGGTCCCACATAAGCCCCTTGTCCCCCATTGACAGATGACCTGGAAAGCCCTCTGTGGGCTGCTGGCACCCCAAGCCCCAATACCCATGTAGTGCCCCACAGGACAGAACTTTTCATCCCCCGATCCCTGAGCAGTGCCCCACAGGGCAGTCTAGTCTCCTGGTCCCCAAGCCCCAATCCCCAAATCACCGCTATTGGCATTTGTGCTGTGCCACTTATTCCCTGATAGTTCAGTGGCCTCCCACCCCCCACCCAGCAGTGCCAGTCACCCCACCCATACTCATTTCCAGTCGGTGACTGGCACAACTCATCTCTCTTCAAGTTCAATTACTGACTGAGTTTCCCTGAGTGTGTACTATATACAGTAGTACACACTCTGAGGGAGCTCAGTCAGTGGCTGGCCTTGGAGGTGGGTTGTGCCAGTTGCAGGCTGGAAATGGGTTTGGGGTGGGTGTTGACTGGTACTGCTGAGTGGGGAGCCACTGGACTACCAGGGATTGCCAGTACTTGTTGGCGGCTGGCATGGGAGCTGTGTGTGTGTGGGGGGAGCTCCTGTGTAGCCCTGTGAGGCAGGGCAATTGTTTTGGGGAGCAGGCCTTGGGGGGGCTGTGCATTTGGGGCTTTGGGATGGGGACCTGCACCCTGTCAAAGGGCATTGCTATGGCTTGCAGCACCCTGTTGAGGTGTGCTTTCTCTTTGGTGCACTGCCTGGGGTGACACAAGTCACAGGATGTAGTTGCCGGGGACCTGGCCTGTTCTGGAATATGGCACAGGGTCCCCAGTGTATCTGCATATGTGGCAACTCACAAGTGCTGGAGAGTCGTGTCATATGTCTTGGAATCGGGCCCAAAGACTTTCATAAATACATACGGTTTATTTGATACCATTTACATGACCACAACACATGCATTAGGTCTTCTAATTCTCCATTGCCACATTCACAAATTGGAGATTTTTCCCATGCTCAGTTGTATCTTGCCTGGAACATATTGCTTTTAAACACCTCAAATTTATATTTGGTATACGTGCTTCTAATTTTATAATCTGTCAGCACTTCTAGATAGTACTAAAATTCAAAACTTATTATTGTTCACGTACCATTTTGAAAATCTAGAATCTCTAAAATTTTAGAAACATAGAAACATAGACTTTGATGGCAGATTAGGACTGCTAGGCCCATCTAGTCTGCCCATTTCCCTACCTACAGGATAGGCCGCAGATCCTAGTTAACCAACAGCCTATTTCTTCCTACCCCCCACAAGACTTGCCTTATGTCTGTCCCATGTATTCTTGAATTCTCCTACAGTTTTAGACCCCACAACCTTCTCACGAAGGCTGTTCCATGCATCCACTACCTCTCTGTGAAATAATACTTCCTCACATTGCCCCTTAACCTCCTTCTATCTTTAAATTGTGTCCCTTGTTCTTGCAAGTCTCTTTTCTGAAAAATGCTACCCTCCTGGACTTTATTGATTCCACTGAGGTACTTAAAAGTTTCTATCATGTCCCCCTCCTTCTTTCCTCAAGGGTATACATATAGCTCCTTTAGTCTCTCCTCATACGGCTTCTCTTGCAGACCCTGCACCATTTTAGTTACCTCTCTGACTGCCTCTATCTTGTCTATGTCCTTGTGGAGATGGGGTCTCCAGAACTGGACACAGTACTCCAGATGGGGTCTCACCAACTGTCTGTACAGAGGGATAACAACTTCCTGTTTTCTGCTGCTGATGCCTCTCCTATACATCCCAGTATACCCTCAGCCCTCCCTACTGCCTTCTCACATTGCTTGCTAACCTTAAGGTCATCTGATATGATTACCCCAGATCCTTTCTTTTTTGTTGTTGTTACTACCTCCCACCCAATGTGTAATCTTCCCTGGGTTCTTGTTTCCAGGTGCATTATTTTGACTTCTTGCATTGAATCCTAGCTGCCAGACTTCTGACCATTCTCCAACCTTGCCAAGTCCTTTCATCCTTTCCACCGCCTTGTGTATCAACCTGTTGCAGATTTTGTGTCATCTGCAAAAGGCATACTTTTCCTTCCAGTCCTCTGCAATGTCACTGATGAAGACATTAAAAGGACTGGACCCAATACTGAACCTCTGCGGTACCCCACTAGTAACCCCCTTTCTTCAGAATGGACTCCATTTACAATTACCTTCTGTCCTGTTGTCCAGCCAATGTTTTACCCAGGCTACCACCCTGGGTCCCACTCCCAGGCTGGTTAATTTGACTATTAATCTTTGTGTGGGACTGTGTCAAATGCCTTGCTAAAGTCTAGGTAGGCCATGTCCACAGCCCCTCCTGGTCTACTACTTTGGTCACCCAGTCAAAGAAATCTATTAGATTCTGCCTGATATGACCTTCCCGCCAGAACCCATGCTGCCTTGGGTCCTGTGCTCCACTGGCCTCTAGGTACCGACTATTCTTTCCTTCAGAAGTGACTCCATCACTTTCCTACCACAGAGGTCAGATTGACAGGTCTGTAGTTTCTGCCTCTGTCTTGGACCCACTTTGTGAAGGGAATCACATCCGCCTCCTCCAGTCCTCGGTACCACACCATCCTCCATGATTTATTAAAAGAGTAGCCAGTGGTTTCACTAGTTTCTCCTTAATTTTTAGAATTCTGGGGTGAATTCCATCAGGACCCATTGCTTTGTCCACCTTCAGTTTTAGGAGTTCTTGCAGAACCCTTTCTTCTGTGAAAGGACTGGGATTGACCCCTATCAAGAGTGCTTCTGTTAATTGGATTAGGCACTTCCCCCTCCTCTTTTGTGAATACTGAGCACAAATATTCATTCAGTATTCCTGCTTTTTCACTGTCCCCCTCTGCCCACCGACTGTTCTTTCTATTCAGCCTCACTATCCCTCCCTTTGTCTTTCTACACTCGCTGATATACCTATAAAAGGTTTTATCCCCCTTCTTAACTGAGTTGGCTATCTTTTCCTCAGTTTGGGCCTTTGCTATTCTGACTTCCCTCCCTGCTCCCTTCTGCCTTAACTGGTACAGCTCTCTGTCCTGCTCCTTCTGTGTTTCTTATACTTCCGGAATGCTATCTTTTCTTCCTGACTTTCACAGCCACCTCTTTTGAGAACCATAGTGGCTTTTTCTTCATTTTGATTTGTTCATTTGCTTCACAAAGGCTTTGTTGCCTCTGTGATGGCAGTTTTGATAATTTCTACTGTTGCTCCACACCTCCTTCTAGCCTGTTTGCTAGTGCTTTCTGAGGCACTCTCCCATCTTGCCAAAGTCAGCCCTTCTAAAGTCCAGTACCTCACTTTTGTATGGCTTGACTCTGTAGCTGAGTTTAATGTGAACCACACTGTTTGATGGTCACTTGTCCCCAGATGGTAATCCACTTCTAGATCTGAGATCCTCTCTACTGCCCCGCTTGAAGAGTCTGAGGTCTAAATTGCTCCCTCATGAGTGGGTTCCAAACTAGCTGTCTAATGCCTGCCACCTGTAGGGCATCAAGAATGACCCTGCTCTTGGATGTGGCTGCAGCAATGTGCTCCAGTTAACATCTGCAATTCAGGTCTCCCATCAACAGTATCTTCCCTTTCTCTGCCATTCTAAGAATGCCTTCTATCATATCCTTGTCCATTTCTTCCCCTGACATGGGGGTCTGTACACAACCCTGTGTGGATTGTGGTGCCTTTCCAGTCTCCAAGGTGACCTGAGTGCCTCCTCTCCTCCTGTTTACTCTTTTGTTCAGTTGCTTTTATCCCTTCCTTTATAGAGAGCTACTCCTCCCCTCTACTCCCCTGCCTGTTCTCTCCTGTAGGGTATGTACCTGGTATGTTAACATCCCAGTCATGGTTCTCTGTGTACCATGTTTCTGTGACTGCAACGATATCCAGGCATCCCTCTTCCATTAAGGCCATCAGCTCAGGGAGCTTGTTGCCCAGACTACGGGCATTGGTACTCATTCCTCCATTTCCTGATGGCCTTACTCCCTTTTGCCCCATCCCGTCCTTCTTACCTTGTCACTTTCTCCATTTACCTCTGTCTTCTCCCTATCGACACCTCTATGTTGGTGTTTGCCGCACTTATTACCGTGATTATTTTGGGGGCTAGGATTTTCCTGCTCCTTTCAGTGCCTCCCCTTTGGCTGGTTTAAAAGCTTCCAATGAAGCATTTAAACCTATCACCTAGGATCCTGGTTCCCTCCCGGACAGATGCAGCCCATCATGCCAGTATAGGCTTGCATCACTCCAGGTGGACCCCCAGTCCCCAATGAAGCCAAATCCCTGAGCTCCACACCAGTTTTTCAACCACTGATTGAATCCCATGGTGTGGAACACCCTAGCCTATCCTATGTCATAGATGGGTAGCACCTCCGAGAAGGCTACCGTACGTGCTACTTGACTAAGGCCCCTCCCCAATTCCACAAACTCTTCCTGCACTTCTCTAATCCCTTTCTTAGCCAGGTCATTTGTCCCTAGGTGGACAATGACATCCAGCTCCCTCCTGTGCAGCTGCTCCGGCAATCCTGAGGATTCGCCTCTGTCCCTGCAAGCCATGGTGCCAGGCAGGCACCTTACCTCCCTCTCCCCTTCCTCCCCCAGTTCTACCTTCCTAACAATGGAGTCCCCCACCAGGAGTTGTTTCCTTCCCCTGCAGGGTCCCCTGCCACCCTCCTGTGGGTCTCCTTTGTGGAGGTTCCCAGCATCCTCCTTGGTCTCCACTGTGGGTGCCTCCATAGAGGAACCACACTTTTATAGAATGGCATAGGAATTGTGGAGAGGTACAATGGGAGGGATGTGCCTCTGTTCCACCACCCTCACCCTCCCTGAGCCCACTGTGGTCCAACCGCTCCTCTTTCCTGGCAACCTCTGAGGCAACGGCAGTGGCACTGGTGGTCCCTGGATGGAAGAGGAGGTCCCACAAATCCTGGCCAACTCAGCCTGGAGATGAGCAACCCTCCCTCAGCCCGAGAGAGGTGCCTGCAGATGGGACAACACCGCATCCTCCAGAACATCTCCCTGGAAGACTGCTGCCCACAGCCACTGCACTGCACCACTCCAATCATGTCTTATTTCTGGCCCCTTAACTGTTTGAAATCCTTACTCTTTCCTCTGTTTTTTTTCTCTCTCTCCTTACTTTCTGCCTGAGTGCCCTTTAAGCTCCTGATTGTCCTGTTCTGAGACAAGAATATCCTATATTTCACAGTAGACCACTTACTTGCTCAGAGGCAGACCTCCAGCAGCTAGAGGTGGCCAGAGAGCTACTCTTGCCCTTCTAGGATGGTGGGTCCTTGGTGGTTCTGTGATCACTCACTTCCTGCCCCTAAACAGGAAGTTCCTGTTGTCAGTCAAATTCTGTGCCTATAAAAATAGAACTAGCTTTGGGTGGGGGTGGAGGGGAGGGAAGGAGGGCAATATAGTCCCAGCAGAGAAGTTCAGTCACACTGCAGTCCTTTCTCCTGGTGTCTTCTGCCAAGCTATTAGCAGAAACTTTCTAGGCAGTCTTTAAATGTAGCTTCCTTCTAGCTGAGCCACTCCCCCTACTTACCAGATCTTTCTACAAGTAATTTAAACCTCACAGCAGTTAAGTCCTTTCAGTCACCTGAGATTTACACCTAGATAACTCTTCAGATACCCATTCAGTTCAGTTAACCCAAACACACACTTTTTTTTATATGTTAGTTTTTTTACCCTAAATTGTTTTTCTATTTCTATCCAGTACTCTTTTATCCTTTTGTTAATAAAATGACAATATTGTTTACTTAATGATTTTTATCTTTGTGGTATTTTAATAAATAGGTTAGATCATATTTATCCAATAGTTCACAAACTGATTTATACCACATTGAAATAAAGCAGTTCCTTTTTTTCTACTCTTCTTTTTCTTGTAAACACATCCTTGAAAGCCTTTTTTTGTGGATGACGTATTAACCTTAACCAGAAGTTCAATTTTTTTTGTGTCTAATAAAGCATTAACAATGTCCGGGTCTAGTTCAGCTCATAAATATACAGCAGGAAAAGAATGACCCACTGTCAATGTTTTCCTTAATATTTTATAAATTGGACCATCAATGTTTCTCTTGAAATGCCATCCCATATTTTGGCACCAAAGCTCTGTTGAGCTAGGTACTTCATCTTTATTGCCTTGATGAGGGGATTTACTGATAGCCCACCATATGAACCATTAGTTTTACTCAATGCAAATGCTGTCTTTTTAGGTTTTCTCAGGGTCTTTGTATATGTTTGTTCCATTTCCTGTTTGATGCAAATGTAACGCCAAAATACACATAAGAATCTACAAAAGTCAATTTTGTATCATGAAAAGTCCAAATCTGTTTCTGTACTTCTCTTCCAAATACTGAGACCTGAGTTTTAGTGACATTTATTTGTAACATTAATGTCTCAGATGTTTTTTCTAGCAAATTTATTTTTATTTGTAACCCCTTTTTAGATAATGAAAGGAGGATTATGTCATCCTGTGATCTAAAACCGGGTTCAAGCAGGTCTTATGGTACAGTTCTTCTCTTGCCCACAAGAGATTATGGGTTTGTCCAAGAATCATCCCTTGTGTCCGTAAGTAGGTCTGCTAATTTGTGTCTTCGATAGTAGCACTGAATATGTTAAGATTCAAGTTCTGATTTTCTTCACTTGCAGCAATGAAGGGTCATAAAAAAATAGCTCTCCCATTTTGGTGGTCAGGATAATCAGGGACAACTCTTAAAAAGAGGAAAAAAGAAGTAAAGAAGGACAGAGTATAAACAAAACAACCTTGCTCTGTATTATTCCACACTGCTTAATATGTTTCCACAACAGAGCTTATAATTAATGTCCAATGAAATCCCTTTTAATATTCAAATTAATTCAGGTTTTCAACCTTTTTTAACTTATTAACCTCATTAGTCCTTGTAAACTTTTAGCCAATAATGAAGCCCATTTCCAAGATAAAATCCAAGATAAAATCTTCCTAAAAACAAATTGGAAATATTTGTTAAAACTTCTTGATGAATTCCAGAATATCGGGCTGGGTAGTAAGTAATATCTAGTATCTAGTTTGTCAGAAAAGAATAAAACAGAAACAAAAGAAATGAATTAAATTATCTTCAAAAGAAAAGACGGTCACACACTGGAGATTTTACTTGGGAAGGCTGCAACAGTTCTGTAGCTCTTTGTAGGGAGAGCAAAGCAGGACAACAATACTATGTCTAACCATAGAAAATGTTTTGTTTTTATAAACTAGAATAGGACTTAGGAGACAAAAAATGAATACATACAAAAAGCCCTACTTACTCTTCAGGAAAGGGTATGACATGACTAAAAATGTTGCCTAGAAGCAGCAGAAGCAAACAGCTGGTACTTAAATTCCACTTTGGGAGTTTAATCAAGCATGCAGATCCAGTGCAGCAAAAACTACAAACTCTTTTATAGTTCAAAGGCTCCAAAGAAAGCTCAAAGATGCTTCGCTAGGTTCCTTCACTGGAAAAGGAAGAGGAAGAAACAACAAGTCCAGTGCTCTCTTCAGACACTTGTAGGCTGCTGCTTAGCTGATGCAGAATGGCATGTCTAGGAGCAAGACACCAGTGCCTGCACTAAGTACACTTTACCCACATAACCTTGTAGTGCAGTTTTTAAAACATAGTAAAATTCATCAATTTAAATAAAGACTTAGTTTTAAATTAAAACATTTCAGCAATGACACCTTCAACGTAATTAACCAGATACAACACTACCTTTAAAAAACACTGAAAAAGAAAAATATTGTTCGCAGAATGGGACAAAGGAAATACTTTTTTAATAGATGATTAATTTGGTTGTGAATTTCTTTAATCTTCTTCTTCTCTTCTTCTTCTCTTCTCTTCTCTTCTCTTCTCTTCTCTTCTCTTCTTTTCTCTTCCTCCTTTCTTTATTCTGGAGAAGCAAATAATGGTAGGAGTTGAGGATAAAAAACTTATTTTCTCATGGGGGGGGATATCACAACCCCACTTAAGCTGAATTCCCTATGGATGGCTCAATGTAGGGCTCCCTGCCTTACTCCCTCTGAGTGGGTTCCATGGCCACCTTCAGAATTCCAAGCTCTTGGGGGGGGGGGAGAAAACCATTGATGGGGAAAGTGGCACAATACAAACAAGCCACACCAGTTGGTCCATAAAGAGAAATGGAAATGGTATTTTCAGTACATAGGCAATGGTGGCACACCATAACTGTTTCTTAAACTTGCATTTCCAGTTCTCCTGCTCTTGACACTCCTCCAAAGCAACACAGCATGTAGTGACTCCTCAGCTTCTCTTCTTATTTTTTTGTTACTAAAGGCACTGTTTTGACGTTCGCTGTAATTGGCATGGGCTGTAATTTTTTTTCAAATTGTTTAACCAGGAAAGACACACTAAACTGACATTGCATAGTGCAGAGGTACAAAGCATCATAATGTCCTCTGCACTGCCTGTGTGTTTAACCAAGGGGGATGCTGCACTGGAGTCTTTGCAATAGCACTCACTTGCCATGGAGCCCATGGGTCCCCCTGCCATATATGGGATGCTCCTGGTGAGCACTGTACTCCATGGACCCCTTGCCAACAGGGAGCATGGGTGGGTTTCCTCTGCACCCATGACCACCTACAGCTATGCAGGCATGTCACTGTGCTAAGGGAGATGGCTCTAGCACAGCCTGCATGCCCAGGAGAGGATGCAGTGGAAATCAAATATCACTCCTGCATGGTATTCCCCTTGTATTCTGACTTTCCAGCTCCTGCTGCTGAGGGTCCCCTGGCACATTGCCATGGCTACCTCCACCAAGTGGGATAGGGATGCTGCCTTTGACTCTGCAGTAACAGTACTGCGGACCAGAAGATCTGATTGATCCTCCTGTACCCAGCAATGTGCAACAGCAGGCCAGCACTGTGACACATTATGGTAAGGATGGCCTGCATAGAATCAATGCAGTCCACCAACACCTGCACTGCCTGTCTCCCTGATCATGCACCTCTCAGTCATCAGTGGCCACAGCTTCTGTGCCACAGACTCAAGGGCCTCCATAGCCCCCCTGTACATTTCTTGGTACATGGTGTCCATATGAAGGGACCCACATGGTGGAGGTGAGAGCCATTGTGATGCCCATTTGCAGTTGTGGAGAAGTGACTGTGTTTTACGCCTGGGCTGTGTGTCCACCTCCTCTGCTACATGGGTTGCCTGGACTGGGGATTCATGCTGTGTGCCTATCTTCTCCTGCTCCTCCAACCCCATATCCTATAGCATCACATAGGGGAGCGCCCCCTCATCTGTCTATGTGTCAGAGAAGATGAGCATTGCTTGCTCCACCTGTTCCACCTCCTGCTCCTCTCCCTGTCCTTCCAAGATGAGTCCTTCTCATCGGGCTGTCTATCCCTGCCATCCGATGAGTCATCAGGGCTGCTGTCATCACCATCAACCCCATCCAGTGGATATGGAAGAAAGGGAACACAGGGCCATGTGTCACAAATAGACCAACAGTACAGCTGTGTTACACACCACAACCCAGTACAATAAATGCTACAGGCAAAAGCCAGACCACAGGCACCCATGCTATGGAGACCACCATGCATACCCAGAACACCATGCATGCACTGACACATGGTGGAAGAAACAACACCTGAATCATAATGTGCACTGTAATGCCCATGCCACCCATGTGCATCCCTTTCCCCTGCCATGTGGTGGTCTCAGTGGTTGGTAAATGTCTATTGTGCCATATTCCTTGGGCCCATAACCCTGCCCCCAAGAAAATAGTCTGTAATGCTCAGAACAACTACATAGGTACTAAGCAGTCATGTGCATATACTCACCCTGATCGCTGCTTGTGGCTATGGTGTCAATGCAACCCTCCATGCCTTCCACCTGATGGCATCCCAGGGTGCCAACAGTGAGTTTCTCCTCTGGTGTGAGAATGCTCTGAGTCAGTGGACTACCACCAGTGTCATGTAGATCCTGTGTTGCCATGACCAGCTTCTCTTTTGGGCACCTCCTCATATCGTAGTAATGCTTAGGAATCTCCTCGGGTGTGTGCTCACCTCCACACTGTGCATTGATTGCCTCTGAAATCTACTGTCATGCTGCCATCTGGCATCAGGAGGGAACACCTGTGTGGAACTGTGCCTCTTTTGAAATGTATTCACTGGTGAAAATCTGTGTGAGAAGGACAGTTCTGTTCATGCCATAAACCTGTGCATTCACCAACTCGCAGACTATGAGACAGACTTTAATTAATGTCCATACATTTTTATTGTAGAAAAACACTACAAAAATGGACTGGTCGACAGAACACAGATCTCCCTTCATGACAACAATGGTTTCACAATTCTCATGCTTTTTCAAGGCTACAATAGTGAGCATCTGGCAGGCATTTATAATCTGGTGCTGAAAGATACAATACATAATAAATTCATTCTAAATGGTGCTCCATTCCCACCTGACCTACTCTGTGTATTATTCAAAATAATTACATTGACATACATTATAACAAAAACTATGTGCAAAAGGTATAAAAAAAACAGAGAGATCATAAAACCCAAGATGAGAAAGTGTGTGTGTGTGTGGGGGGGGGGGGCTAGAACAGAGGACAAGGGTTTACAAGAACTAAAGAAGAATGTATGGGTAAGGGTAGTGGGGGTGATAGGGGAATGAGAAGGGAAGAAGGAAAGAGGAGGTGGGAGGGTAGTGGGGAATGTACAAAATTACACACATATGAATGCTCATATCAAATAATACACTGAACTATAAACGAACATACAAAAAACTATTTTGCTAAAGAATAGACATAAATATATAACAGAATAACTATAGCCATATTCAGTTCTCAGAGAAACAGTCCATGTTGGCAAAAATCAATCTTCAAGGAAAGGTGCCAATTGAAATAGTTCATTTAATTCTGGTTTGTTCAAGGAGTCCAAAGTGTATTGCCAGAAGCACTCCCTCTCCAATTGTTTTTTGTCCAGATCTTCTACTCAGGGGCCCATGTGTTCTTTTTCCAGTCCCTGAAAGGAGAAAACATGACTAGTGTCATGACTCATGATGTGTCAAGCAAGGGCATTAGAGTTATCTCTTTTTCAATTTCTCTGAAGTGTTCCCTTATTCTTTTTCTAAAGTTTCGTATAGTGTTTCCCACAAAAAATGCCTCACAATTACAGGTAGCCAAATACAACAGCTTCTGTGCCACATGTCATTAAATCTCTTATTTCAAATATTTTTTTCTGTCCTCATACTGGAAAAACATTTGGTTTTATTAATTTACCTGCAAATATTACAGTGTCCACATGGATAGTTTTTATTTATTTATTTAAAATTCGGTAACCAGGAAAGATACACTGAACCAAGGCTAGTTTCCAGGTGTGACCCGGACAATGGGGAAAAGAGGAGGTACATACATAAAAAGCAATTCTAACCATCCAAGGTGCAGCAAACAAAATACAAAATACAGTGGCAGAACCAAAATGTGAATGAATAGACAGAGCAGTGTGCTTCACGAGTTAATGTCCTATTTACCCATTTGATGTAACCACACCATGATAACTGCTATTAACCATTGTCTCTAGTATTAATGTCCCTTCTATAAACCATCCTGAAACCATTTTATAACGTTTTTCAAATTTATTATCTGTCTCCAGTACATGCCAATGTTTTTTGGATTCTATTTTGTACTAAGCGTCACTGAGGGGAGTAGGTAGTTATAAACTTCAACCTAAGATTCGTGACTGGGGCTCTTTCTTCTCTACTTTGACAGAGCATTGTTTCTCTGGTTTTGCTCAGAGCTTCATTTTTTACTTGTACTAAAAGTGGTTATGGACAGCCTCTTATTTCAAATCTCCTATCCAGATCAGCCACATGTTTTGCAGAATTTTCATTTGTGTTACAATTTCTTATTGCTCTAAAATATTGACTTTTGGGAACATTCTTTTTAATATATAACAGATGGCAGCTGCTGTAATGCAAAACTGTGGTGCAATCCATTGGTTTCCTAAATAGTTCCTTTACAAGATCGTCAATGTGTTTGAGTACATGTATGTCCAAAATGTCAACCCAACTGTTACTGGACTTCACAGTGAATTTCAAATTTCTATTGCTGGACTCTAGATAAGCCACAGACTGCTTTAATTCTTACTGAGTTCCCCTTCAAACAGAAAAAAATCTTATTATCTATGTACCATTTTTAAATGTCAATGTTTTTGATAGAATGGATTGTTTACAGCCGACAAGATGACTATTTTCCCAGTTGCCTAAATAGATGTTAATATGTTAATATAATTGGGTGCAAAAGATGCATTAGTTGCTGTTCCTTTTTTTTTTTTGGTAGATACATTTTATCTGTAAATGTAAACAAATTGTAGTTGAGGATTTTGTTCTGTGAGGGTGATCAAGAATTTGACAAAGCCCAGAGGGTACAAAGAATCTTGATAAATGGTTTCCTTCAAAGCTTCCACACCATCCTGGTGGGAAACACAATGAGAGAACACTGCCCAGCTGAGGTGCATGCAACAGGAGACTCCAAAGAGCCTTAAGAGGTAAAGCCTCCTTCCTTCCAGCATACTTGTGGAGAGGTGTTACCCTGTTGGCACTGTGCACCAGCTGCCCCAGCCACCAGCTCAGCTCTACATTTATTGCTGCTTACAGGTCACATGACATATCAGGTGACCTCTCATTATTTCTAAGTGTCCACTTTTCCGTTTGCAACTTTTACTCTTTGACCACTAGGGGTTGCTGCTGTGCCCCACCCCTCAGTCACTACTCTGTTCACTTTCTTTATCTCCACTCCCTATTTGCTACTATTGGTTTCTGGCCACTAGGAGTCACTATAGCACCCTCCTAGCCCCTGTTTCTTATTTGTCTCCCTACTCTGCATCCCTCCTAATTTCTACTCCTCTTATCTGCTGCTGTCCCTTGTGGATCTCAAACCCTATACCACTGACTCCAAAGTCAACAGCTCTACCACTACAGCTCTACTACTACACCAATGTGTAGTGCAGCTATTTACTCCCTCTGTTCCACAGCTCTTAAAACTTTTGGCTTCATAGTCAGCTAAAAATACTTTTATGCTGTCCCATTGTACTGTAGGTCTCAAACCCTGTACGCTTGACACCAAAGTCAGCAGCTCTACCTCTAGGCCAACAAGCCAAGAAAAATTTCACTCCATTTTTAAAGCTCTTAAAGCTTTTCGGCTCCATAGTCAACAAAAATACTTTCTGCTGTTCCACCACAGGTCTCAAACCCTGTATGCTCGACATCAAATTCAGCAGTTCTTCCTCTAGGCCAGCAAGCCACGATAAATTTCTTTTGGTTTTTAAAGATCTTAAAGCTTTTTGGTTCCATAGTCGACTAAAAATGCTCTCTGCTGTCCCACTACAGGTCTCAAACCCTGTATCCTTGAGACCAAAGCCAGCAGCTCTACCACCAAGCCAACAACATTTTCTCATGGTTCTTAAAGCTTTGGCTTCCCCCCAGCCACTTTGCTCCGCCTCCAAGGCTACCTGTCACCATGAATGCTTACCTCCACCTTATGTGTCTCATCTTCATAAGCATCCTGGGGCTCACCTCCCACCAGCCAGACCTTACCCCTTGCCCTTTGTCGACTGCACCCGCATACCTCACCAGTGTAACCCACTCACCCCCCACCATGTCAATGCACTCTGGACTCCTGCATTCATCCCCTAGCTGCCCCCAACCCCACCACCCACCCTGGCTCCCCTTGGCTCCACCACCTTTGCATCTTCCTGACCCTCCAAACCCTGCCCACCCCTTCCTCCCCTACTGCCTGCCCTGCCTCTCAACGTACTACCAAAAAGTTAACAAACTGCCACCCCAGGGCTAGAACCTTGGTCATTCTATTACTCCTCTCTGGTAATATCCACCCTAACCCAGGCCCTGCCCCCACAAGTCCACCAACTAGGTCCAATGGACTCCGCATTGCCTCCATGGACATATGCAGAATGCTGAAAAAATTCACTGCCATTCAGTGCTGGGTCATACTACACCAACCAGATATCATAACCCTAGTAGAAACCTGACTAACAAAGTCCACCCCAGACTCCTTTTTCTCCCTCCCAGGCTACACCCTATATCACGAGGATCGAGCAGGTAAACGTGGAGGTGGTTGTGCATTTTACGCTTGTGACACCATTATTGGCCATGCACTCGCTGCCCCCAAGCTTGGAGATGGTGCCCAGGCCCTTACCCTCAAACTTACCCCAGACCCATCCAAGAGCCCACTCTATCTCGCAGTCTCCTACATACCTCCAAGCAATCAGACCCCAGCAATTTCATCTCTCACTGAATATCTCTCCACCCTCCCACATAAAGCACAACAAGTCCTAGTCGGAGACCTCAATGTGAACTGGCTCAGTCCCTCTGCCTCACCAATAAGAGACACCTTCGCTACATTAGACCTGACCCAACTCATCTCCCAACCCACTAGATGTAACCAAACTACTGGGACTTGCACCCTCCTAGACGTCATTGTCTCCAACCGCCCCCAAAAGATTCAGGATATTCAAGTCCTCCCAGACTCCTTAAGTGACCACTCCCCTCTCCTATTCCTCTGGTCTGCCCCCACCCCCAAACATGTAGCCCAAGCCACACACCGCAGGCATCTCTGCCCAGGTAGACTGAAAAAACTCAAACAGTTCCTCGCTCACATTGATTGGTCTCCCATCTGTCATGCAACCAACATTGACACTGCCCTTGACCTCTTCTCACAAGCCTTTAACAAGACCTGTGATCTTTTTGCACCTTTCACCATGATCTGCTCCAAAAGGCAAAATGCACCTTGGGTCACCCCTGCCCTACTCCAATGGCACAGAGATAGGGATAACCTCTGGCATATAGCCACAGAGACTGGCTGGATGGCTGACAGACAAGCATATAATGCCGCATGTAACAGGTACACGTGGGCCATCCAAAAAGCCAAGGCAGACCACTACCAGACCACCTTCTCCTCCTCATGGGGGTGTGCCTGGAACTTCTGGGACCATATAAAAGAAATAAATTGGAAATCACACCCCCCAACCCCAGCTTATGGTCAATGGCTCCACCTTTACTGACCTCACTGACATTGTCAACTGCCTTAACTCTTCCTTTACAGATCTTAGCCCTGTCCTCCCGAATAACTTTTTTGACCCAACCCCCAACCCACCACCCTCATATCCTCAGCACCCCCAGTTCTATCTATGCAAAGTATCCATCCAGGAAGCCAGACCACTCCTGCTTCAAGCGCTAAACAGCTACAGTCCTAGCATCAACCCCCTGGATCCAAAAATACTCAGACTGGTCCTGGATGATGTCCTAGTCACACTCACTGACCTACTAAACTGGTCCCTCTGTCTAGGGCAATTCCCCACAGCTTGGAAAACAGCTATAGTCACACCTATTCACAAAGGAGGTGACAGATCCACCCTCAACAACTATGGTCCAATCTCCATCCTTTCCTCCCCTCTACAATGCCTTAGAAAAAGTGGTGGCCACTCAACTCACCAAATATCTAGCAAAATACAACATTCTATACCCACAACAGCATGGCTTCCACGCTGGTCACAGTACAAGTATAGTATTAATGGAGTTCTCCAACTTCCTGCAGTCCTCCCTGGACTCCGGTTCCCTAGCTGGAGCAGTGTTCATTGACCTCTCTAAGGCCTTTGACACTGTCTCCTACCCCTTCTTACTAAATGCCCTCAACCATACAGGTTTCTCTGCTGGCCCCCTCGCCTGGTGTGCAAGTTACCTATCAGCCCGCTCCCAGCGTGTCAAAAACAATGGGATACTCTCAGAAACCCATCCTATCTGCTCAGGGGTTCCCCTGGGCTCTATCTTGGGCCCACTACTCTTTAGCCTCTACCTAAACTCCCTGCCTAGTGCCTGTTCTGGCAATATTCTCCTGTATGCCGATGACGCCATTATTTATGCCACCCCCAGAAATCCCTCCTTCCTCCAAGACTCCCTCCAAGATTCCTTCAATGATGCTGAGAACTGGTTTAAAGAAAGCAGACTAGTCATTAGCCTCAAAAAACTAAGGCAATGTTCTTTTCCCACCACCAGGACAAAGCCAGCAACAACCTCCTCCAAATCTTCCCCAGCACTCATCATCCACTTGAACAAGTTTACTCTTACAAATACCTTGGGATCACCTTTGACTCAGCCCTCACCTTTCATGCCCACATTACAGCCCTCGCTTCCACTGCTAATGCTCATCTTGGCATCCTCCACCGTCACAAGGACTGCCTCCCACCTGATGCCCTCAGGCTTACCATTATGTCATTAGTAATGTCCCTTGTCAATTATGGCCTTCCAGTCTATGGTGCTGCTGACTCCACAGCCATCAACAAGATTTGACTCACCCTAAACAAGGCTTACAGACTAGTGACCAGTGCCCCTAGGCTCACCCACACTTGTGAGCTCCATAACATGACCTAACTCCTTAGCCTCGATGAACGCCTTCACTACCAAACTTGCTTACTAACCAAGAAGATTCTACTTGGGCTCTCCCCCACGGGGTTTCTGCCTCCATCCAACTTACACCTTCCAGAGTCACTACCCAAATCACTGACAAGGTCACTCTACTAGTACCCAGAACTAGGAGCACCTGGGCACAGAGGTCGTTCAGCTACAGTGCCTCATCCTGGTTCAACTCACTGCCTGCAGCCATTTCTAACTCTACCAAAATTGCCCTCTTCAAAACTGTCCTAAGGAACCTATTGTTCAACACCCGCTACTGCATCTGTCGCTAACAGATGCTCTGCTGCTCTCAAAACACTATTGACATAGCCCTCTGGGCAGAAATCCCCCTCACCCCACCACCCCCCATTCCCCCATGGCCTCCCTCTCCACTGCCAGTACCTGCTGGTCAAGTCTGAAATGTTTTTTAATTACTCTTTGTGTTCAAGCAATTATGTAAAACTATGTTATTCTGTATGATTGTATTCTGTTGGTATGTTGACTCTGTTTGTCCTCTCTGTGACAAGGTATCTTTGTAAACGAGCCTCTGGCTCAAAGGCTGTAAATTCGATTATACAATAAATAAATAAATACATAAATAAATATTTGTGTAGAGAGAGAGAAAATGTCCATAATTACCAGCAGCCAATCCTGAGCTACAGTATATGTAGATTGTCCAAAATTTGCAACATCTGTGGTGTGTCCTTAACATGGGACATGAAAGCTTCAGCAAATGGTTTTATATGTTTATCAATAAATTTGGCTAGGGGTATGGTTACTGATGCTATCAGTGGAAAACTTCCACACGGGTGGGTGAGCTAGTAAAGAAACACAGAACACCAGCTCAAATACTTCAGCACCACCCATCATCAAAACAACATCACCAAAGACCAAATTGTCGTAAAAAATTTAACTTTTATTCATGAAGTGTGCCAAGACCTCTTACCAAAAGGGGAGAACACCAGGGGGACCCCAAAAGAACTCCAACCAGTTTTGCTAGAGTGTCATCAGGGAGTAACTGCTAAGGTGCATCACACTCATTTTAAATCCAGTACTTAAAGCTGTACATACCATTTCACAGACAAAAGCAGTGTTTGTGCAAAAGGCAGAGAAATAAATATCAAAAATGCAAATCTAATAATCAGCAATTAATAAGAATAAATACAACGCTGCTGATATTCATAGAAATCCAAACATATCTAGTACATATATAGCTCTTGCAACATTATTTATTTATTTATTTCATGGTTCAGAAACAACCTTTGAGTCCAGGACTCTTTTACAAAGGTTCCACGTCAAACAAACAAAGATAACGTGATATAGACATATTAAGTTCACTGAACATTTTGTTCCACAGAAACATCTATTTAGGTGACTCCTGCCAGGAAGTTACATCTTATTCAGTAATACTCTAAACAGGCTAGAGAAGGATGTAGCAGAGTTCTGTTAAAGATGATTGTGGGGGAGAGGCAAAGGATTACAGGGTGTAGCCCAGCAGGCATTGTCAGAGATACAGATAGGGGTTGGGGAGGTGTGAGAGAGGTGAAGATAGTGCATTGGACAGGTGGGATACAGCCTGACAGTGAGGAGTGGTTTAAGGGTACCAAGGTACCAAGGGGAGTGATTCTTGGGCAGTGTGTAGAGCCATAGGGTGGAGAAAGGGTAGAGGAGGGGGTAGAGATAGCAAAGGGGCCAGAGAGATTGAGATAGTGGGGGGAGAGAGAGAGAGAGAGGAGAGAGAGAGAGAGAGTGTAGTAGGTAGGTGTGTAGAGCCAGGGTGGAGAAACAGTGGAGGAGGGATAGAGATAGCAGAGGGCTGGAGAGATGGAGGTGGTGGGGGTGTGGAGGGCTAGAGTGGAGAGAGAGAGAGAGAGAAAGGGAGAGAGAGAGAGTGCATGTGGGGGAGAGAGAGAGAGAATGTAGTGATATGGAAAAGATGAGCAATGTAACAGAGTGATAAGGGGAGGTGGGAGAAGAGAGGGCACTGGGGGCAGGTTATAGACCTCCTATTGAGAATGGGAGGCCAGAGGGGTAGGTGGGTTTAGTATCCACCTTCTAAACTACTATGATACCTTACATGAATGCAAGCCATACCTCATCAAACCAGATGATAAAAAATAATACAGAAATTGAAATAATGGTGTTAGTTAAATTATATCAATGTCATCATGAACTAATATCACTTTTTTAAAAGACAGCCAATTCAATGCTGTCATTGCATCCCAGCAATTTCATTGCACCTAATACAAAGATTCAGAATGCTTCCCTTTTATTCAGGAAAGTCTAAAAATGACACCCCTAGGGCCCATATTAACCCTTTGTATGCCCCTGAAAGTAAACTGATGTTGTCCTGATGTTTGTTTTAAATGACAATAGAGAGTATTGTGTTCATCTTTTGTTCTAATGAAGCTAAGGTGCTCTCCTACTTGTAACTTAAAAGCCCTCTTTGTCTTACCAATGTAAAATGCCCCACACACACAGGTGGCCAAATACACCACCCTGTGAGTGTTGCAATTAATGAACTATGTGATTTTATAAGTTTTATTGCTGTTGATAGTCATGAAAGTTTGACATTTCTAAATCATACTGCAATAAACACACCAACCGCAGTTAAAGCAGCCAACCAGTGCATTTGGTAAACATTGCTGCTCAGGCACCCTCACCATTGGCAAATAACTACTAACCAAAATGTCACCCACAATTAACCCCTTCCTATTTGGAATGTGGGGTGATCTTGTAACAAGTTATCAGAGTGCTGGCTCTGTGCCCAGACTATGCCAATTGCCTTCTAGGCATTTGCGAATGACCCTACTTCTTGCACAAAATTGTGTTACAAAATTAACCATTTTTGTTGTATTGTCATTGTTTTGTTGTTTGTATGTCAGTAGATCTCTGGGCATATGTTGTACTACTTGTTTTGCCTCATTAACTAAAGGTGTACTATATCTCCTAGCAACGAATCATGTTGTTAGTTCATCACTTCTTCTTACAAACATTGACAGCTCTGAACAGTTTTTTCTGACTCTCATAAATTGTGACTTTGGAATATTGGTGTGGCATGGGTGGCAACTGCTTGAAAGCAGCAAGCTATTCCTATCAGTGGATTTTCTAAATAAGTCTGTTGAGATAGTACTGTCTTCATTTTTGGAAATGTTCAAATCAAGAAAGTGAATAGTATTATAACTGTAGTACATAGTAAAATGTAGGTTTGGATTTGTCTCAAGTTTCAAGTTTATCACATGTGCATATACAAATGTGTAACACATCATATCACATCACACATCAAACTTTCTATGCATTTAAAAATAGGTTATAAATTACCACATATATAATTTAATACATTCATCCCTATTTCTAATCACACCTTTGAAAAAACTATGAGAGGCAATTGAGTACTGTGCAGCACTATACATAACTGAACTATCTATAGTATTCCATAGGAGTCTTAATTTTTCATCCTTTATAGCATTACCTGTGTTATCCAAATACGGTGATAACCATTTCCTTGTTAGTAAGGGGGCTAGAATTGAGACCTTTATATACATCACAGGGGTAAGTAAGGTACAGGAGGGGAGTATTTTTCAAAAGAAAAGGTGTTCAAGAACAAGGGGGCATGCTATGAGGTTGGAGGTGGGTAGATTCAGGAGAGATGTGAGCAAGAACTTCACAGAAAGAGTGATGGATTCCTGGAACAGCCTTTGAGTGGAGGTGGTGGAGACAAAAACAGTGCTGGGGTTCAAGAATGTATGGGATAAGTACAAGGGAATCATAATACTCTGGTTCCGGACTCCGCAGTTGCTCTAAATGACTACATTATCTTCAGAGAAGATAGGGTGGGAAAGAGGGGAGGTGGGTGTGCCATCTATGCCAGAGCAGAATTTAAGCCTCTATTAGTCCCCTTGCCAAACCTGAAACATGGTGCCCAAGCAGTCACAATCAAGGCAACAATTGGCTCCCATGGGAAACCACTATATCTAATGTCAGTTTACATACCCAACAACCAAAAAGGAGTCTTTGACTCCATACTGGCAAATATAGCGATGTTCCTCCCCAGAAGCGATCTCATAATAATGGGTGACTTTAATGTAAACTGGTTATCAAAAGCAGCAGATCCCTTTAAAGACGCAGCAGCTGCTCACGATCTGACTCTGTTGTCCAGACCCCACACTGACAGGACCCCAGAACAGGAAACACGCACACGCTCCTTGATCTCATCCTGACGAACTCCCCCAAACACCTATCTAACGTCAAAGTCCTCCTGGACGTCCTCAGTGACCACTCTCCTCTCTCCTGCTCCTGGTCCAACAAGAGCCCACACAAATGCCCCAAATTATCCCACCACAGGCACCTCAAACAGGGAGCAATATCCAAGATTATCTACAGCCTCTCCACCAGTGACTGGTCCCCAGTCCATACCACCATATCCATTGATGAAGCCCTCACCTCCTTTATAAATATTTTCAATGCAGCCTGCAATAAACATGCCCCTCTTGCCAAAAAGTTTCTAAAATCTAGGGACACACCGTGGATAACACAACCCCTCCTAGACCAGATGATACATAGAGATAATCTCTGGTATAAAGCTCTCAACTCCAAAGTCCCCCACGACAGACAGCTCTACAGGGAGGCTAGAAATAAGTGCACTGGGGCCATTCGGCTAACAAAGACAAGCCACTACAAAAAAGCCCTAACAGCGTCCTGGGGCTCAGGGAACAAGTTCTGGAGCAACATCAAAGAACTATGTGGGAAAACAAAACCAACCACCAACCCTGATAACCTATAATGGTACCCCCTCACAAGACTCCACCTTAATAGCCAACATTCTGAATAACTCCTTCACAGACCTCAGTCACATACTCCCACCAAACTTCTTTGACTCGCCCACCTCAGCCCCACCCACCTCCCCTAGCACAGCATCCCACCTCCGGTTCAAATCAATCTCCTGCAGTAAGACCAAGCACTACCTCACAAAAGCCTTAAAAAACAAAAGATATAGCAGTGATAATTTAGACCTCAAGATCCTTCGACTAATGCTAGACGTGACCATCCCTCACCTCACTAAAATATTCAACCTATCATTATGCCTAGGGCAATTCCCAACTCTCTGGAAAAGGGGAATCATCACACCTTTACTAAAAAAGGGTGATCCAACTGATTCTGGTAACTACAGGCTGATCACGATACTTTCCCCTCTCTCAAAAGCTCTCAAAAGAATAGTGTCAGACCAACTCACTGAGTACCTGACAAAGCACTCCCAGCTCTGCCAAGAACAACATGGCTTCAGAACAGGACATAGCACCACCATGGCACTCCTCACGCTGACGTCTTACATCCATGAAGCACTTGACGCGGGTGACTTAGCAGGCGCAATCTTCATAGATCTAACCAAAGCATTCAACACTGTAAATCATGATTTACTATTACACCTACTTCCCTCCCTCAACCTAGCCCCAGACACTATACTCTGGTTCAAGAACTACCTCACAGACCGGACACAAGAAGTAAAAATAAACACCACCCTATCCTCCAAACTCACAGTCCAGTTGGGTGTACCCCAAGGATCAATCCTAGGCCCGCTACTATTCACCCTCTTCCTTAATGCCATCCCAAGTGCCTGCAATGGTAAACTTTCTGCCTTACGCGGATGATGCAGTAATCTATTGGAAAGATTCCACCCCAAATGCCCTTCAACACAATCTCCAAACTTACTTCCAGGAACTTGAACACTGGTTCATGAAGCAACGGTTAGTACTAAACTATAGCAAAACAAAATCCATGATCTTTGCGCACAGACAAAGCCCCTACAATAGCTCCCAACTAAACATCTCCAACCACCAGGGCACCAAAATTAACCAAATATCACACTTCAAATACCTTGGCATCACACTAGACACATCACTCACCTATCACACACACATTAACCAACTTTCTGCCTCAGTAAACGCCAGACTAGGGATCCTCTATAGGCATACAGAATGCCTCCCACCCCATGCCCTACGTCTGGCAGTGAGCAGCTCGGTTCTATCATTGGTAGACTACAGAATAATAATATATGGAGCGGCTGATCCCACGGCACTAAAACTAATCAATCTGGCTCTTAACAAAGCCAGCTGTCTGGTCACAGATAGTGACAGACTAACACACACCTGCGACCTCTACAAAAAAGCCAACTGGCTGACTTTCACAGGCAGGCTAAAATACCACACCTGCCTCCAAGCCAAGAAAATCCTACTGGGGATGGCACCCACTGGCCTTCACCCCCTAATAAAACCTAACACTCACAGGATCACCCCAAGACACCCAGCAAAAACACATACCTTAGTCCCCCTTAGAAGGACCACGCTAGGCCAAAGGTCTTTTGGTTAGCGGGCACCCACCTGGCTCAATGAACTCCCCCTACCCATCTCACAGGCCCCATGTCTAAGCCTGCTCAAAGCCAGCATTAAGAGGCACCTCCTAGATTCAGAGACATGTAGCTGCACCTAAACACGCTACTCCACCTAGACGCAGGGTTGATTATCCAACCTGAGATGATACCCATTGTCTGCAAATGTTGATACACATTTGGAAAGTACTGAAGTATTCATATAATGCTGCATGTTCTATTGACCTGGGATGCAAAAGCAACCCCAAAGAAACTACTCAATTCATGTATTTGTATTTCATCATTTTGTAATCACCTCTGTATATCACTATGTATTAATACATGTTGTTATCTTGCATAACATGTCTGTCTGCCCTGACGTGGAGCCTTTGTAAAGGAGTCACTGACTCAAAGGTTGTGATTCCAAAACTTTAAATAAATAAATAGTGCAAATCATAGTGGAAAGGAAGGGTGAAGAGGAAGAGCTATAGATTGGGCATGGTCTGAGGTAATAGTGTAGGTAGGGAGAAATGGGCAGAGTGGATGGGCCAGGTGGTCCTTATCTGCCATCAAATTCTATGTTTCAGTGTATTCTCCCCTAAAATGAGCTTTTTGCTGACACATGCCTTGGTGACATCAGGACCATTCCTGATAATGACACTAGGAACTTTCTGCCAACATACATGTTTGCAATTGCAAGCAACTAATAGCAGTTGCAGACCCTAATGGGTCATAATGTCACACACTTAATAGCGTATGACATTATGGCCAAGTGAGTACAGCATAGTCTGTAAGCACTAATGGTGCAATACTGCGTATAGTGCTGTACGTGATATTGTACCAGTAGTGCCTTCCCAAGCTGAGGATATGACCTCTGCTGAGAGTGGGTTCCACCTTGCAGCTGCTGTGGCTCACAGGACTAAGTCACCGCAGCATAAACCCAGGCGCTGCATCTGGGACTGGGTTCGATTCCTAGTCCCAGAATATTTTATTTTTTGTTTACTCGTCCACTCCCCGAGTTGAACCCCCCCTCCGGAATTGAGAATCTTTAGTGTGGTGGGTTTGGGGGGTGCAGCCCCCTGTAAGGGGGGGTGTTGGGGCAGAGACCCCCACAGTAAAAAGACTTGTGCCTCATGGCAGAAATTGCACTGTATTGGTGAGATTTTGCCATGAGGCATAATGTCTTGTGACATTATGACCCCATGCCGCTGCAGACTACATGGAAGTGAATGTCTGCAAAGTACATGCACCAAGTGGTGTACATGTGGCGGCATCATGGGATGATGATTTGCAGATGGTACACATGCACAGGACATTGTTTGCGGGAATTTATGCTCTCAAATGACATAAAGGAAAGAGGAAATGTGTTGTCCACTTCTACAGTCAGAATTGCGGTACCAATAGAGACAGAATGTTAACCAGCAGGAGAAGGATGCCTAAGGATCAGAGGGTGAGCGGCAGGTGATTCAGCACCCAGAAGTTGGATGTCCTGGTGAGGCAGGTCCTCCTTAAGGAAACCTCTGTCCTTTGGGACACAGTCAGGATCTCCCCAGGGCTGAGAAGGCCTGTATTTGAGAGAGGGAGGCCTGGAGTGTCTTGCGGATGCAGGGCCAGGTAAGGACACCCGCACAGTGCCAACAGAGCTGGGAAGATGTGGACTGGCATGAGGGAACTGCCTGCAAAATATGCAGACACAGAGACTTCTGGTGATGTAACAAGCCTAATGGCAGTCTAGCTTCACAGCTCATGAGCCCCAGATCGTTTATATCATTAATCTCAAGCCATCCGAGTGCCTAAAAATCGAATAAGCGTTAGTCACGGTTTTGTTGTGGTCTAGCAAGATTTGGGTCCGGTCGGCATATACAAGACAACATTAGGTTATTATTGAACGTCTTGGCAACGAGCCCCTCACTCCCTTCCCCCTAACACAACCTCAGAGCAGTCATTGCATTAGATGCCGAAAAGGCGTTTTATCGCCTTGACTGGTTATTTTTAAACAAAACCTTAATCGGGTTTGGATTCAGAACCAAATTCAGAGATTGGATTACTAATCTCTATAGTAATCCAGAAGCTTGGGTTAGAGTGGATGGAATTCTGTCAGATAAATTTAATATAACAGTGGAGGAGCTTGAAATCAGCAACGTCCAAATTCATCTGGAATCATAAACCACCCAGGGTTAAGTGGCAGATGCTAAAATGGGCCAAAGGGTAGGGGGGTTTAGGGTCCCCACACTTTATTAAATATTATTGGGCAGCCCAGCTTCAGGTGCTGGCCCAGTTATGGCCTAATGAGGATCAGCCTCTGTGGACAGCTTTGGAGAAACCAGTTATACCAAAAGCCCAGTTGGCAGACATAATTTTCATGGATCAAGCTGGTCTATTGAAGTTCTGGCTGGCTAACCCCCGGTCGACTGTGTTAAAACAAGTATGGATTGGGGTTGTAAGGAATTTAGGCTTGCAGTTGAGACTATCTGCCCAGACTCTTATCCGAGCTTGTGTGGACTTTTTTCTGAATCACATGGATTTGGGCTTCTCTAGATGGGAAAGGGCATGTCTTCAACGTATAGGGCAGCTATATGACTCACAAGGTTTTAAGAACATCCAGCAGCTAACTAGGAAATTTGGCTTACCCTTCCGAGACCACTTCAGATCTTTACAAATCCATCATTTTGTTTAGGTAAAGGCCTAAGTGTAAAGGAGTTGGAGAAGGTTAATCCTTTCACAGAATTTTTTCTATCACTGCTGACTGGTGGGAATGGCATCCAATTTCGGCACGAGGTCATATTGTCACAAGACATTATGCCGCATGGCTAAATCACGCTGCCAATACAGCATGATTTATGCCATGCGGCATAACTCTATCTGTGTCCCCACCCCGGACCTCCCCACTAAAGATTCTCAACTCCGGGGGGGGAGGTCCAACTCAGGGAGTGCACAAATTGTTTAAAAAAATAAAATTTCTGGGACTGGGAATCAGACCCGGTCCCAGATGCAGTGCCTGGGTTCCTGCTGCTGTGGCTCTGTCCAGTGAGCCATGGCAGCAGCCCAGCAGAACCCACTCCCAGCAGAGGTCTTATTCTCTGCCTGGGAGTGTGTGAATGGTGCAATACTGCATACAGCAGTGTACGCAGTATTGCACCATTTGCTGTCCTAGACAGCACTATTCCAGGATAGCTATAATGTTGTACGCTATTAAGCGTATGACATTATGACCCGGTACCTTTAATTTCAAAGTTGGTAGCCTTCTTTTCCAATAGGGAACCCACCCTCACAGGAAACCTAGAAGCAAGATGGGCTGAGGGACTGAATTACTCACCTGGGGAAAAAAAGTGGCAACAGTTCTGGGAAGGGGTACACACTACTTCAGCCTCACCCATATGGAGGGAGTTCAGATGGAAAGAAAATGTGAGATACTTTCGCACCCTGGCAATTACAGCACATTATGGGACTACAGCTTCAGATCTGTGCTGGAGAGAATGTGGAGAAAGAGGTACACATACTCACATTTTTTGGGGTTGTCCCAAACTTAAGGCCTTTTGGCACCAAATAGTTCAAGTCTTTGAGCAAATATTTCAAGTGCAACTCCCGAAAGAACCTCTGTTTTGGTTGTTAGGTCTCCCACCCCCACAGATTAAGACTAAAGGTCAGATATATTTATTTCTGATCCTTTCAGCAGTGGCACAGAAAGCTATTACAAAACTTTGGCTAGATGAAAACACCCCGACCCTTGGTCTGTGGTATCCTATATGTATACAAGTGCAGGAAACGGAAAGAATTACAGCACATTTGAGATCACAGAAACAAAAATTCCAGGGGAGATAGTTACCCTTTTTTCATTACCAAGAAGAAAGGGAGAATAAAACACTCCTGGGGATTTTGGCTTCATGTTCTGGATATTAAAGATATGTATTGATTGAAGTGGTGGTCTCCTCAAGTGGTGGGATACTCTGAAATTTCTGAGGTGGAAACCTTTCATCCTGGGAACCCCAAGGTATAGTTTCACAGTTGCACTCAGGGGACATGCCCCAACCCCAAACTAAGTGGATTTCTGGTCTCAACTTCTTTCTTCCCTTTTACTCTTCTAGTACCCCCCATCATATTTACATTTACTTGGTTTAATCATTATAAGCAGATATATTCAGTCCCCTTCTATAGAACCACAAACGTCATGATTTAAATTAGATTTTGTGTAAATCTCCCTTCATTCAGTGTTTTAATACATTTTTTTTTTTTTAGTCTTTGGTAACCAGGTAAGGCCCACTAGGTACAAGTGCCTGTTTTCAGGGGCAAGCTGGGAGCACTGGTTCGTTAAGTGACTTGCTCAGCGTCACACAGTATGCAAATGGAGACAGTGAGAATCAAACTCATGTCTGGTCTGCTGGATGTATCAAGCTTGTTCACACCTCATTCCTCTAACCTCTAGGCTATACTGCCATTTGATAATGGCTCAGCATCCCACCACCTCTGGTGCCACTATCTCCAACTCATGTTTTACAGTTATGTTTTAAACCCCTTTTACTTTCCCCTCTCCTGTTGTTTTAGTTAGGGAATGTAATGTAATGTAATGCAATGTAATGTTATTAATTTTTAATTGTCTTTGTGTAACATCAACTTTTGGGGGGGGCTAATAATTCCTTCCTCTTGTACCCCCTTTTTTTGTTTGGCCTGGATGTATTATTATTCTGTTAATGTCTTAGTGTAGATTTACTGTATGTTCTTCTTTCCCTCCCCTCCTTTTTTTCTCTTTTTTGTTATGTAAGTATACTTGTTGAAATGAAAAAGTAAAATCCAATAAAAGTACTATTTTAAGAAAAAAATATGCAGACATAGAATACTGCTAGAGGCATACAGGCAGGTGAGGCAGTGTCATCTGTTACATTGCATGCCATATGATTGCAACTGTTTGGGAGGAGGCACAACCAGCATCAGCTATAAAAAGAGTTAGAGGCTGCTGGGAAACAATACCGTATTTATTACTGTGATTATATTTGACACTGTGAGGTATGCACTATCTGCAGTGTGTATTTATGTATTCATATAGTGTACAGTATCATAGTTCTGTATTTGTCTTTTATGTAAATGGTACTGTTGCTGGACTATTACATGGACATGTCCCAGCCCTTGAGTGCCCCACCATTAGGTATGCTTACAGACCAGTGGACTTGTGCTCCATGGAAACTGCACATCCCCATGCCACTTGGCAAGTTATATACTATTTGTAGAACAGTTGCACAGATTCATGATCCCGAACAACATGAACATAGAGTGTCTCAGGCACTCCATCTGGCCATGATAAAACCTGTCAATGGAGTATATCATCAATCAGTGGTGGACAACTGGAAACAGTGAGTGTGTCCTTACACTTTCAGCCATGAACATCTGCAGTGTTCATCGACAGCCACAGTTTGTATGTGCTGCAGGTGGCAATGTATGCACACTACATTCACTGCAATGTTTATGCTGCATGTAGTATGATGTGTGCACTGAGCCTGATGTCCATCTGTAGGGCCTGCAGATGAGGTGATACAATGTGGGTCACCAGGCATGCATGCAGCATGTTTATATCTATGCCACTGTATGCACACTAGTGCCAATGTTGCCAGACCACATACTGGACATGACACTGTACCTGTGCATGTCTATGCAATGCTCTGTGATATATGCCTTCTGTGCAACATAGGTGTGCCTGGCACATACCTATTGTGCCCCTCAGTGCCCTGTCATTCACTTACAGACTGCTTTCTGTTTTCTGTGTTCCATGTCTCCACGGCTCCAGCAGCAGGGGTGAGGCATCCCAGAGGGATGGAAGAGGGAGAGCCTAAATGGGTGTGCCTGCATCCCAGGAGCCCTCAGCTGAACTCACCCGATGAGGAGGAGGGCCCACAACAACCAAAGGCAGAAAGACAACATCATCCAGCCAGAGAGGGACAACAGCCAGTCATGCAGAGGTGGAGGATCTAGGACATCCATGGACCAGTCTCAGGCATAGAGCTGCCAGTACAGCCACATAGGCTGGCATGCTCAGGGATGTCTCTATTTGTTTTCATATTGTACAATCCAGATCCGAGTGCAGCATATGGATGCTGGTTAATATACATTCCTCCTGCATATGGCATGCAGAATCCTGGGTTATGCATGTCTTCTGCCACTGTGATTCACTTGCATTGTCTGCTCATGGGCTGTGCTGTGTATCTGGCTTTGCCGGGTGTTCCATGCCTACATGTTTGTGGACCGTACTGTGCCATTCGATGCAACTTTGTGTATGGCATGTCACATATGCTGCACCATCTTCACTGTGTCTCCTGGGGGTGACATTTACAGTGGGATTGGCGTAAGGTCATTGGGTATCTACTGCTTCACCAGTGATCCCACATGTGCTGCATAACCACCTATGTTGAGTACAGCGCATGGAAACCTCTCCATATACCACAGTGGTGTATTTTCATACAGGGTATCCATCTACCTCTGTCAGCATAGGCACAGACGGCTGGCAGTATGCCTGGCTGCCATCAGTGCTCATGCTGGACAGCAGTGTTGCAAATGGTGGAGTCACAGATCGCTAATGAATGTTCCATGATGCACCTGTGGAGTCAGTACACATAGACAGTGTGGCAACCGTATATGCACCATATCGCCACATAGAAACACAGAAACATAGAATTTGCTGATGGATAAAGACTGTTTAGTCCACCAAGTCTGCCCAGTTTTCCCTGCCTGTAGTATCACAGCAGATCCTACTTGATCTCCAGCCCATTCATCCACCCACTCCCCTTCCCCTAAAATTCCCTTATGCCTAGCCCATGCATTCATGGACTCCACCAGTGGTTTCACCCCACCACCTCTTTTGGAAGACTGTTCCAGTAATCCACCACTCTTTCTGTGAAGAAGTACTTCCTCACATCTGTTCTGAATCTAACCCCCTCCAGCTTCCTATTGTGCCCCCTTGTCTTTAAGCACCTTTTTTTTCTTTTTCTTTTTTTTATATGCTCCCCCTCTCTTCGGGAGACGCCTATGGCCTTTTTAAGCCCTAGCTCACCTACCAGGTGACCGGAGCAGTCCGTCCCCCATGGAGCTGTGGCTGTACCCCCAGGCGGGTATGGGGCGGGGGCGGGGGCTTGGGCTTCTCACCCCGAAACATCTGCATTCGTCGGGACGCTGTCTCCGGTCCTGGTAGGGGCATTGAGGGTCGGGGCCTGGTGCTCCATCTACCGGGAGGCCGCGAGGCATTTTTCCCATTTTATCCTGACATGCCATGTCCCCCGACGTCAAGGCGCTAAGGCGCCGACGTCTGGCACGTCGCCCCTCTGTTCTGCCTCGGACGCTGTACCTCAGGTCTCCACCCGGGGCCAGGCAAGAGCTGAGCTCTGGCACCCCCCTTCCCCCGGAGAGGACGAGCGGTCCCTGGAACGCTCAAGTCCTCTCCCCCGGCCGGCCCTCCAGCTCCCCGGGCTCATTCCCGAACCCAGGTCGCTGGCGTCGCAAGCGGAAATCCTACTGCTGCGCCGGTGGGCCGGCAGCACCTTTTTTTTCTGAAAAATACTTCCCTCTTGTACCTTATTTACCCTCATGAGGTATGTAATGATCTGTAACATACTTCCCTTCTCCCTCCTAGGTTGTACACATTTAGGTCCTTAAGTTTCTCCTTGTAGGGCTTCTGATGCAAATCCTACACCATTTTAGTTACCCTCCTGTGGACTACCGTTTCTCTGTCCACATCCTTCTGAGATGTGGTCTCCAGAACTGGCCACAGTACATTAGTTGGGTTCTTACTAGCAAATTATACAGAAGCAATACCACCTCCCCTTTCCTTCTGGTGATACCCCTCCCTATGCACCCCAGTATCCCACTTTCCCTTCTAACTGCCTTGACACACTGCCTGGGCATAGATCATCCAATATGATTACCCCCAGGTCTCTTTCCTGCTTGGTGTTCCTAAGTACCACTCCTCCCATTTTGTACTCTGCCCCTGGATTTCTGTGCCCCAAGTGCATTACTTTTCAATTTTTCACATAGAAACCCTGCTGCCATACCCTTGACCAGTCATCTAGTTTTCTTAGGTCTTTGCTCATCCTTTTCACCCCCGGAAAAGGTCCCAGAACCTAGCCCCAAGGCACTCTGCTGGTCATCCTCCCTTCCTCTGGGTGAACCCCATTTACCACCATCCTCTGTCACCTATCCCCTAACCAATTTCTTACCCAGTTTACCACCTTTGGTCCCACTCCAAAGCTACCCTGCTTGCTTACTAGTCTCCTATGTGGAACAATGTCAAAAGTCTTACTGAAATCTAGGTAGGTCATGTCCACCATTCTGCCCTGATCTAATTCCTTGCCACCCAATCGAAGAAATCTATCAGATTCATTTGACATGACCTCCCCCAGTGAATCCATGCTGCCTCTGGTCTTGTAACCCACTGCATTCAATATATTCCATAATCCTTTCCTTCAGCAGTGACTCCATTAACTTTCCCACCACCAATTTAAGGCTGACTGGTCTATAGTTGCCAGCCTCTTCCCTGCTACCACTTTTTACATTTGACGCTCATGCAGCAAACATTTTGTGATGAGTGCAAGAGGATTTTGGAGGAGTGTCATTGCCGAGCTTATTGCAGTTCACGATACTAGGAGCTTGGCAGTCTTGTCCAATTACCACGCATTGTGGTGGTGACACAACTCTCTGCATGGTAGGCTGAAACTGCATGTACTTCAAAGGACCGAAGATGCTCCAATCAGAAAGGGATTTGGTCCTTTGAGTTGCATGAAGCTGCATCAGCAAAGAGCTGAGCGGCTTTCAACATCAGGAGCTTGTCTCTGGAACCTTAACTCCAGCATGAGCATTAGCATTGATGCTGAAGCGCATGCTGAAATCACAGAAATTCCTCACATTCCCCCTATCCACAATTTTCCCTGGTGTCTAGTGGCATCCCCACCCAATCCCTCACTCAGCTCCCACCATCCCACACTCCTGCCCACACTGCCCTCCGCAAACATATCACTGACATTCGTGGTGCCCAATCCCCCAGTGTCACCAAGCCGTCTCAGTTTTTTTTTGTTTTGTTAATAGTCTGCAACAAAGAAAGCCATCCACTGATGTCTGTTGCAGGCACCCCTGTACCTCTCCCCCACCTGACCCCCCCCAGCACCCACCACCCCACTCACCCCCCACACAAACAACACTGCCACTGGGGGTGCCCAATCCCTCAGTATCTTCACCTAAAAAATGAAAACTGTCCCTTCTCATTTTTTTTAACTTGAAAAAATAAAACTATCCATCGATGCTTGTTGCACCATTATTCCCCCCTCCCACCCAACCATCCTACTCAGCAACCACCCACCCCAGCCCTTACTTACCCACTGGGGTCTGACACTGTAATCTTTCTTGACCACAGATACATCTTCACTCTGCAACACAAGACCGCGAACTGATGAAATCAGGTATGCAGTCCAATGTATTTCAATGGGGATATGAACTTAAAGAGCTACTGTACTGCTTGGGATTAATAGTAATTTTCAGATGCAGTCAGCTATCACTTCTTGTATTTCAAGTATTTTTCCTTTTCTGTTTGCTAATTAAAAGATTTTCTACCTGGCAGTTCTGGGGTGATCTGTGGAGCAACACTCTGTCAGGAGGGGAAAAAAAAGTTGGTTCTGTTCCTCCCACTACATCATCAGAAATGAGACCAAATACTTTGATGCACCACAATCCTTGCAGCCTGAGCAGTGACTCTGACAATCTACCAGTCAAAATGCAGGAAATTGTGACATCACTGGTAACCAGGGAGAGCCAGTCCCTGCTGCTTCATGTGAAAGTGAAGCCTGGCAGTGAGAAACGGTTCTCATTGGTTACTAGTGATGTCAATTCAGTGTGGTCTCAGTGTTGATGTAGTGAGAAGAACAAAACTGACTTTTTTTTCCACTCCAGACAGAGTGCTGCTCCAGACATCAACCTAGTACTGCCAGGTGAAAAATCTTCTAATTAGTAAACAGAAAAGAAAAAAATACTTGAGATATAAGAAGTGATAGCTGACTACATCTGAAAGTTACAATTAATTGCAGGCAGTTTCCAGGCAATACACTAGCTCTTTAAGACTTATTTTCCATGTCCCTGTATTTCCCTGGTATCAAGTGGTATCCTGCACCCAACCCTCCCTCTCAGCACCAACCACCCCACACTCCCCATCAACACTGCCCCTCGCAAACATAACACTGACACTGGGGGTGCCTGATCCCCCTGTGTCGCCAATGCCATCACGTAGATTTTTTTTTTCATAACCTGCAACAAAGAAAACCATCCGTCGATGTCTGTTGCTGATGCCCTGTAACTCTCCCCACCCAACCCTCCCTCTCAGCACCCACCAGCCCAATCCCACCCGCACAAACAACACTGACAAGGGGGGTGCCCAATCCCCCAGTGTCTTCACCTAAAAAATGAAAACTGTCCCTCGTCATTTTTATTTTGAAAAAAAAACTGAAAAAAAGAAAAACATCCATCGATGTCTGTTACGCCATTATTTCATCCCCCACATGACCCTCCCACTCAGCACCCACCACCCCACACACACACCCAGCCCTTACTTACCCTCCGAGGATCCAACGCTGTAATCCTTTCTTGATGGCAGACATGTCTTCACTCTTCAATGCCGGACTGCGAACTGTGGAAATCAGGTATGTGGTTCAATGTATTTTAATTGGGATTTGAACTTAGTGGCATAACTTGCCCATTTTTAAATATTTTTGGAAATTTTCAACATTCCTATTTTGGGACCCCACCTCATGAACACTTAAAGTGACATTAGGCAAATCTGTCCTGAAAGGTGATTTCGCGGTCTCTACACAAAATCACTTTTTGGCAGCAGCTGAACATTTTCTCTGCCCCTGTTTATAAGGTGGGGTCATAATAAGGCCATGTTGAAAATCTGACATAAAAATATTAAAAAACAACAAAGTCATGAGCCTACATTGAAATTTGAAAATGCAGACTTGTAACATTGGTAATTTTCAATATTAAAACCCCAATTTTCAACATAGCCATTTCTTCACAGTATCTCAAGAACATGACAGCTGTCATTTTTCAAATTCTGGCCAAAATGTGTTTTTGTGTCCGGAAAGGTGATTTCGCAGTTGTTGCACAAAATCTGTTTTTTTGCAGGAGTTGAAAATTTCTCTGTACTAGTTCATGAGGTGGAGTCATAAGAAGGCTTTGATGAAAATCTGGGCAAAAATATTAAAAAACAACAAAGTTATGAGCCTACCTTGAAATTTATGAACAGAATCATAACTTGGGTACTTTTCAATATTTTGACCCTAAATTTTCAACATAGCCATTTCTTCACAGCACCTCATGAATGTGACAGCTGTCATTTTTCAAATCCTGGCCAAAATGTGTTTTCATACCTGTGGCTTAGAATGACATTTCAGTGGTGAGGAATGACATTTTGGCAGATAGTTGCAGTGTCAGTGGCTCCACAGGTTGCACACTCACCTCTGTGGCCAGAAGATCAGAAGGTTGTGGGTTCTTTCCCCACATCAGCCACTTGGGTTAAATTCTAATACTGACACTATAATGCAGCACGAGGGGCGTACTGCACTCCTGAGGTGCTATCTTTCTGATGAGATGTTAAACTGAGGTTCCGTCTGCCCATTCAGATGGATGTTAAAGATCCCATGGCACTTCTCAAAAAGAGTAGGGGTATTTTTATTGCAAATCATATTATAAACATACAATATCATACATCTTTTTTTTTATCCAAACAAAAACATGAACATAACATCCTTATATAGAATAAAATTACAGGGAAGGAGAGCAAAAAAACATAAATTTACTATTTACATCTTAATATTAGCAGTGTTCCTCTTTACTCCTATTGTTGCCCACAGTCACTTAAAGTAGTTCATACTATTACCGTTTCCTTTCCTTTATGGCCTAGATATTCAAAGGGGTTGCACCTGGTGTAACAGAGTTGTGCCAGCACAACCCCAGAAATGCACCTTGGGGCAATATTCAAAAGATGGAATTACACAGCACAATTCCCGATGCGCCCTGGAGCAAAGATAATGTATGCAGCACATCTCCAGGGGCTGCACCCATGCATATGCGGTACATCCCGATATTCAGCCTGGGATGTGTGGTGTATATGGTGGCACAACCCTGAGATGCGCTGCATACTGATGCTCAAAGCTGAGCCTGAAAAAAAGGCTCAAATGGGAGCCACCCACAGGTGAGGTGCTGTAGTACAAGCCACAGCACAGCAGCCGCCAGCCATAGTTGGCCACCTGCCCCCGCAAGTACATTGTGTAAAAGCACCCATAACATCCCTGGTGGTCTAGTGGTCCCCCCCCCTCCCCATAGCCCCAATCAGCCAAAATATAGTAATATAAATCCCTTGGTAATCTAGTTGTACCCACCTCCCTCCCCATAGCCCCTATCTGCCCTATTATAGTAATAAAAATTCCCTGGTAGTCTAGTGGTACCCCCCTCCTCACCTCTAACCTGATCACACTATAATTCTAGTTCAAACCTTCCTGGTGGTCCAGTGGTACCCCTTCCCTCCCCATAGCCTGACCACAGTAAAATCCTGCATCAAAATACCCTGGTGGTCCAGTGGTACCCTCCTCCCACCCTGTAGTCCTGATCAGCTATATTATAATAATAAAAATTCCCTGGTAGTCTAGTGGTACCCCCCGCCCTGCCCGTAACCCAATTGCACTATAATCCTAGTTCAAACATTCCTGGTGGTCTAGTGGTTCCCCCACCCCACCCATATCCCGATCACCGGTACAATCACTGTACAAATCTCTACTGTAATAGAAATTAGCAAATATGTGAATGAAGTCTTCATTCACATCTTTGTGAATTACTATTACAGTATGCACTGTAGCTAATTGGTCCACAATGTGGACCAATGGGCTTATAGCTACTACTGTAAGCCATCATTCGGCGGGCAGCCATGGTGATATGCGGATGCACCGTGCTGCTGCCAGCTGATGATGGGGGAGCTGGGTGGGCAGGGGGCCTGTGTGTGTGGGGGTGGGGAGTGCCACTGGACCACTAGGGAGATTTGCACAGCGATTGTACTGGCAATTGGGGATACAGCAGGGTGAGGGGAACCACTAGACCACCCAGAATGTTCAAACTAGGATTATAGTGCAATCAGGTTATGTGTAGGGTGGGGAACCACTAGAACACCAGGAATGTTTGAACTAGGATTATAGTACAGTCAGGTTATGGGTGGGAGGGGGGTACCACTAAACTACCAGGGAATTTTATTACTATAAGATGGCTGATCAAGGCTACAGGGTGGGAGGGAGGGTCCCAGTAGACCACCAGGGTATTTCGATGCAGGATTTTTTCACCATCAGGCTACGGGATGGAGGGAGGGGAGGTACCACTAGACCTCCTCTGGCAACACCGCATGCTGTGCAGGGTGCCACGCACATTTTGCTGGCCAGCCCTGCACAACCCATGCAAATGAGGCCATAATGACATGCAAATGGATCCATTTGCACCTTGCATGTATAATGGCCCCATTTGCATACTGCTAGCTGAATATCAGGAATCTGTGTACAGGGTAACTCTGTTGTGCTGGTGTAGTTCCCATTTCTGGGATTCAACCCTGTCTGGGGGGGATGTGCCAGCGCATTGTATTTGCACAGTGTGCATTACCTGATATATTCAAAGGAGATGCGCCGTGGCTCATCTCTTTTGAATGTATCCCTGAGTTGCCCCAGTGCAACTCAGTTGCACTGCACCACCACATGCACCATTGCCAGGCACAGTTGTGAATATTAGGGCCTATATTACTAAACTATATATTTTACTTGTATTTAATGAATATTGTGAATCCTTCCACCAGCTAAATACTTTCTGAGTAGAGTAGCGTACTTTATCCTTTATATACACAGGCCCGGATAGTCAGACTGCGCCAGGCTGTGGCGCAAGCCCTGGTGCAGGCGCAGCTGGGTTGCGCAGGGGTTGAGAGGGTGATATTCAATGGAGCCGCGCCACGCACAGCATCATTGAATTACTGCACCCCTGGCTACCGCGAGCGCATGGCGAGTGGCACTGCAACAGTGCAAGTGGCCAGAGTGGAGCAGGGGGATGCGCTAGCTCAAGTTCTGTTGCGCTAGGTGCAACAACCGCGATATCCAAAGTGCACATGAAATGGGGCCATAATGCATGCAAGGTGCAAATGGGGCCATTTGCATGTCATTATGGCCCCATTTGCATGCAGGTGCACTGCTTCCCAGTGACTTGTGCCTGGCGCCCTGCCAGGCTGCAGCAGTCGGGGACTGATGCCCCCTGCACGAGCAGCAACACACACCGACACCCGATCATGGGCATATGAACACCATGTAAACATCCAATATCCCTGGTGGTCCAGTGGACCGCTCGCAGCCTGATCGCAGGCATATGTTATAATTTAAAGGTCCAATATCCCTGGTGGTCCAGTGGACCACTAGCAGCCCGATCATGGGCATATGTTACAATTTAAAAGTCCAATATCCCTGGTGATCCAGTGGACTGCTCACAGCCCGACCGCAGGCATCAGTAAAACATTAATGCCACAGCAACCCCTACCCTGGTGGTCTAGTGGTACCCCTCCCCACCCCACCACAGAGCCCCACTGCCCGCTCCTCCACGGTCAGCAGTTGGTAGCAGCTCCCCACCCTTGCCGCCCGCTGACTGACACCGTGGGTGGGCTGTATGCCCATTGGTCCACAGTGTGGGCACAATGGGCGTGCAGCACGAGCCATACTACAACAGTCCAATATGCGAATCACATATCTGGACTGTATAGACGGTATAGCTGCTGCCCATAGCCCATGTGGCGGACAATAGGCGGCTATATGGTGTCAGTCATGGGTGCTGGGGCAGATGCTGGTGGGGAGCTGACACCCACTGCTGACTCCGAGAGCGGGGTGAGGCTCAGGGCGAGTAGGGAAAGGATCACTAACACCACCATGTGACCTCATTGATATTTTACTGATGCCCACGATTGGGCTGCCGAGCAGTCCACTGAACCACCAGGGATATTGGACTTTAAATAAAACATATACCGTGATCGGCTGCAAGTCCACTGACCACCAGGGATATTGGACTTTAACATAACATATGCCCGTGATCGGGCTGTGAGCGTTCACTGGACCGCCAGGATATTGACCTTTAAATTATAACATATGCCCACATTGGCCAAGAAAGTCCACATCGGACCACCAGGGATATTGGACTATCCTTTACTACTATGCCCACAATCAGGCATGGGGGCTCCACCACGAAGGTGCAGCCAGGCTGGGTGGCCACCCACAGGTGGCAACAGCCGTGTTGTGCCCTGCACAGCGGCAGCTCACCTGTGGGTGGCCAGCTTTTGCTCCTTTTTTGGCTCACCTGTGTGCAGCATCAAGTAGGGTTGCACATGCATGGGCTGCCTCAGCACATCCCGGGTTGAATTCTCGGAGGATCTCACGGAGTAGCATGCCGCCCCCCACACACGCATACATTACTGATATGTGCGGTGCATAGGGATTTGTGCCAGGCTCAACCCCATTTGACTATCATGCCAGGGGCGCATCAGTGGGTTGCGCATGGCCCAACAGTGTTGCACCATGTGCAACCCTTCTGAATATCCGGGCCACAGAGTTCATAGCTCGGTGGACTAAAATACACAGTCTCATGAGACATTAATCTTTGGTAAATAACCCACTGACAACTAGCTTGCCAAATATAAAATTTTAAGCAACAAATAAAAACTGCTATAGTTCTGTCATCATATTTGCTACATGGATGAGAATAGTTCCTAGATCTAGAATTTCAGAATTCAAATTCTGAAGCCACCCAAACTTCCATTTGTCTGCTAAAAATTTCCACAATGGTTTAACATAGGAACAATCAAATAGAAAATGTTCCATTGTTTCTCCTTTTGCAATGCATGATAAATATGGATAATTTCTTTCCTCCTGTATTTAATGTTTATGGTTCCCCCAATGTTGAGTCTCCCATACACTGTGAGCAAAAGTACTTCCCACATACTGTATGTGGGAGTATCCTTTCATTTTTTAAATTAGTTAAGATTCTCCCCCTCAAATTAAGAAGGCAATTTTTAAACTCTGGTTCTTCTGGGAATATTTTTCCAATATAGTGTTGTACAACCTTGATCAATAATTCTGACAGATTTGGGCCTTGGATAGGCCCCATTTATATAGTTTCTTAGCTGTTGGTTTAAAAAATTTGGGAATCTGCAAATGGGGGATTACTTTAGGTGGACCATTTTCCAGTTCTGAAAGTACTTTGCTAAGTTATTCTGAATCCACTTATACTGTAAGGATTCTGTGGGTAGTAGGCCTAACCTTACTGTTTGGGAAATAAAAAGTGTATGAAAAAAGATTATAGGATCAATCATACCTATAGTCCACCTTGAGATTTTGACAGGTACATGAAACATCTTTTTATTGGGTTTAGCTTGCTTCCCCACAACATTTGGAAAAAGCAGCCATATAGACATGTCTGTAATGATACTGGAAAGGGAAAATCATGGCTATATATAATAAGCAGGGAATGATAAATCTTTTTATGATATGAATCCTTTTGATCATTGACAGCTTTCAATTTTTCCATCTCTGGACTTTATTTTCTTCTATTCGTAGAGCAGAATCCCAATTTTGGCAGGGGTTGTTTGTTTGTCCAAAGGTTATCCCTAAAATTTTACAGGGATCTGTAGGAATATGTTTACCTTCCACTGTTACGGGTGGGGGGGCAATATGACCTATAAATAGCCCCTTACTTTAGTCATGATTCAGTCTGGAGTTTGATACTGAAGAGTAAATGCTCATTTCATGTAAGAATATACTGATTTGATTATGGTTAGAGAAAAGTAGACAAATATCACCCACGTAAGCTTGGACTTTTAAGATGTCCTGTGTACTACTCCCGCTGATTCCTAAGCAACTTATACTGGTTTCTAATTTCCTTAAAAAAAGGTCCAGAGAAAAGATGTAGAGCAGAGGGCTTAGGGGACAGCCCTGTCTAACCCCTGTTGTAATATTAACACTTTGTGTAATGTGCCCTTTTATTACCAGTTGTATTGTGGCCAAAAAATATAATAATTGAATCATTTTACAAAATCAGGAGGTATACCATAATGTTCCAAAGTTGCAAATAAAAAGGGATGATGGACCCTGTCAAAGGTTTTACAGAAGTCTAATGAAATTATGCAGCCGTTTTTCTTTTGTGTTGAACAATTTCACCGATGATCATAAGAGCATACTGGATCTAGTGGTTTGGGAGACTACAACATTGGGCAGGGGAGATTAGAGTGTTTGCCACCTTTCTTAATCTATTATTCAGAATCTGGGACAGGAGTTTGAAGTTGGAATTTAAAGCAGCAGTGCAACAAAATTGGGCAAACATTTGACCCTACTTTTTTCCCCACTATAAAAGATTCCAGGCATCTTCCCATTTTATTTGGTGGTACAATTTTCTAATTCAACCAGAATTTGAGTATTTTATAAATGTTTTAATTATTTTCTCAAGAAAAAGAGATGGCCACATTTTCCATAGAAATGGCATCGTAGACCTGAAAAGGGCTAGGTGGTTTGTAAAATTAAAAAAGACTCATACTGTGTAGTATAGAAGGCACCAAGACAAGTACATTTGACAGGTATGCTAATATTTTTCTTAATTATAGCTGAAAATAGATTTTTTGGAAAAACATTTTTCATTGCACTGCTGCTTTAAGATGGTGATTGGTCTCCAGTTTTGTATTTGTTGCCTATTTTCTGATTTGAAAAGAAAAGTCACTAAAACCTCCTGTAAAAAAGTAGGGATTTCTGAAGATTTTAAAAAAGTATGCAAAGGCTCCCACTAAACATGTTGCTAATTCCCTAGAAAATGTTTTATACAGTTCATGTGGGAGCCCATCCAGGCCTGGGGAGGTACCTAGTTTAAGTGAATTGATGACTTGCTGTATTTCTACAGCTGTAATTGGGAGAATTAAGTCATTTCCTGCTCCGGAGGGGGTAGGAGTGTGTATTTCCTGTAAATAAGACTTTATAACTTTTAACTGGGGGGGGGGTCCTTGATAGAGTGTGACAGAAGATATTCATAAATCACTGGATGTAGCCCATCTATGGATTCAACCACATTACCATCTGTATCTGTGAGGCTATCAAACCTTGAACTACCCTTCTGTTTTTACATGCCTCCATGGGGTCACCTATTGGAGTTTTTGTGTTCCATACTGCAGCATGGCCCTTATAGTGCTGGCTCTATCGTGCTGAAATTCTTTCATTTTGATCTTTAGTTGCTTTATTTGTGTTGATAAATCTCCCCTGGCGGTGGCGGTTAGAGAATCTAAATATTGGAGCTGACTCCGTAATTGTAAATATTTGAAAAACTTATTTTTCCCTTGTTGTTTCCTGAATTTTTGGAACCAGTTTCTTAAACCATCTTTGGTATCTTTCCACCAGTCTCCTATATTATCGTATAGGAACATTACAGATACCCTGGCATATAGCAAGCGTTTTACTTCCTTCTGCAACATTGGATCAGAAAGGCATGCAGTGTTGAGCTTCATCTATTTTTTTGATTGCTAGTTTGCCAATTCTGAAAGGAAAGTTTAAAAAATAAATGATCAGAAAACTCACTTGGGACTATTTCTAATTGAGGTGTGTATAGGCCCTTTGAAATATATATATATATATCTATATATCTATAGATATATATATATATAATCTATTATAGTGGTGTATTTTCCTCTTTCATAGGTAGACATAGGACCCTTAACTTGGAATTTTTTACAATCCACAAGATCAGCTAAAGATATACATCTTTGCAAAGCATTTGCAGCACAGTAGGTTTTCCTTCCACTGGAACCTTTGGCTATGTCTGAGGTATCACAGTTAAAGTCCCCTCCTAACAGGATGTTACTAGAGGTAACTAAATAGGGCTGTATTGTAGCTAATAGACCTACTCTCTCTGCCTTTGTTTGGGGACCATATACTGATATATTTCTGCAGGGGGCGCTGTTCCAGAGGCCATCTAGTATTAAAAGTCTGCCAGGAATAGGATCAATTAATTCTGTCAGGGTGAAAGAGAAGGAATTTAAAAGTATCCCTATCCCATCTGCTTTGTCCAGCTCAAAGGACCAGTAAGCGGGTCCCTAGACCCATTCAGATTGAAAAAGTCGAGCTTGGTCAATTGACAGCATCCATGTTTCTTGTAACAGGCATATATCTATTCCATGTTCATGCATAACCCCCCTACATATGGGGTTCCCAAAAGTCTTCCTTGGGTGAGCCTAAATGCCCATTGCCAGGGTGGTGTTCTGTGTCTGAGCAGGTTTAAAAGTGTTTGCATGTAAGTGCCCAGTTGGCCTCTGTGCCTGTCTCTTTAAGAGCTGCCTATTCTGTGACTTATAATTAATCTGGGTGAGGACCGAGTGTTTTTAGGCTCGAGTCCCAAACAGGCTGCAGAACAGCTGTTTCTTTCTGCCATCAATAAATCTGCAGAGGAAACCCTATAGGACTCTGTGATTGTTCGCTATCATCTTAGCTAAATGGAAAATGATATTGGGTCTGTTCATGAAAAGGGGTTACCAAAGAATGACACGGAAGTCAAATTTTAAAATCGACCATAAATTAATTTTGTAATACAGGTTAAGATACTGTGACCCACATATGAGAAAAACAGTATGTTGCAAGATAAAAAATGTTAAGGTTCCCAAGAAAAATACGGTCTGGTGTGATGGGTGTAACAAGACCCACCATGGTGGGTGTAACAAGACACCACTCGCCATGGTGGGTGTAACAAGACACACCGTGGTGGTTGTAACAAGACACCATGGTGTGTGTAACAAGACACACCGTGGTGGGTGTATCAAGACACCACACATCCCAGCGAGTGTAATAAAGGGCACCACACAATTGTTGATGGGGGAAAAAACACCTTTACTTATATAAACTGAAAGCTGTAAAAGGCATTGCGTAACATTAAACAATGATAACATGTTTGTTAGAATTATGTTATTTTAAACTGTGCAATTCTACAATTGTGCGAATCAGAATTGGAATGAGAATATCTGCTACACATTTTTATTATGCTCAACATTTCCCAGTAATAGTGAGACTGTTTTTGTGGGCCATATACAAGTTCACTGTCCACTTCATGTGCGGAAAGCACCGTGCAGTTACATTGCGATGCATGTAACAGACACACCGCTGCATACCTCTCAAGGGTCCCTGCTTTGATGTCCATTATTTCACCATTAGCAACTACTGTATTATGTCCCTTATTCCTCCTAAATATCACAGGCAATAGCCATGCAAAGAACATACTAAAAAATAACACAAAGTTTTGTAAACTGTAGAATTTTTGAAGTTGCAAGCACCACAAATAAGCCATTTACAGTCCGACAATTGCATCCAGTGTTTCTATTTGTGCAGAGTCCATCACTGTTATGTTCAGTGTCAGTGTCCCTAATTGAATTGCAAGAAGGTTATGTATGAACCACTTTTAATGCCAGTGGGCTTGCAGTTCTTCATATTTTTTCATTATGTTTTGCAGCTCTTCCTGTTGGATATTGTATGTGCCTGGTGCTGGAAAAAAAATTGGTCCATGGAAAATACTTCTCATCTTCCTTTCAGCATCAGAGTCCTTTCAGCGTGGCCATGTAAAGATGCCATCCCCACAATGCCTCAAGAAACTGAAGTGGAACCGCCACCTGTCATCAATCATTGTTAGTTGTCCAATAAAAAAGTTGCTTGAATAATAAATGGCATAAAAGTGGTTTATTTTTATGTGCTCCAATTTTTGGTGAGAGACCACTGAGGTCGATGGTGTTGATGAACTGGCTGCATCAAGGGGCTGGTTGGTGTTTTTGCTACTTGAAGCTATGGTAGCCACAGTATGTACCACAGTAGGCACTTCAACATTAACATGCGTTTGTGCAGCTATAGGATTTACTCGTTCAGGTTCCTTGATCAAATCTGGCATGTCAGTACCATCTTGACTGACCTGGGAGGAAGAAGGTGCCAGTGTTGCAGAATCATAAGTGACGGGTGTTATCTATTTCGTGGACAGAATGACATTTGTTGATCCTTGGCACAGAAGAATTTGTGCCCACAATATTTTTAAGTTTTGTTGCCTTCCAGGGTTCTACGTGGCTGCTGTTTTCACAGTGTCCTTTGCCACTCAAGCATGCAATGCAAAAGCAGCTATGCTCTTGTCTAACAACCACACCTGAAGCCACAGAGCATACACTATGTAGTTTCTGTGTCCCTGGTACCGCTCTGATTTGTTGTTTTGCACTCCTCTTTATGGCATTCTCCCCCACCAAGAAGAATGTGTGCAAATCATGCCTGCAGTCTTCAGTTGTTGATTCTTTGCGGAGGTTCTTTTTACAGAACTCATACAGCTGTTTCGCATTGGCAATTACTGCTGGATGGGATTGCACTACTAGACTGGCACCAGACTTAAACACAGCAATCTCTCCTTCTGATGGTCCTTTCCCATGTCTGGAACAGAAGAAAGGTCTTTCAATTGTAAATCCATATTTTATGGGTGCTTCTGAAATGTCCTGGAATGCCCACTTTGATTTGCACTGGCTTCCGCAGCCATCTGTGAAGTGCACTTCTTTCTCAATCCTGAGTGAGTGGATGCTCTGAAGATGTGCATTGCCTAGTTCGACAAAGTGCCTAACAGCATGGCGGTCATGCTTCAGGTCACTCAATATAAACACTAAGGACTCTTTCATAATACTTTGGCATGTACGACACCTGTAGAATGTCACTGTGGAGTGAACAGTGGCCTGTTTGTGGTGCCAATGGGCAGATTGAATTTCATCCTGGAAAGTACACATGTGGGTTTCTGCAAAGTCCAGTACCATGAGCACACATCCTTCTGGCACATTTGCTTTTAGAGACTTAAACTGACTTTGTTGCCAGGATGCAACATGCAGGTGCTGCCCAAAAAACTTTATGTCAGCCTTCAGCACTTCAACAAATGTTGATATTGTGCTGCTTTTTCTTTTCAGTACTTTTCTGTTTTTCCTTTTTGTCTCAGCGCCTTCTGTGTTTGTTGTAATGGTAACACTGTCCCATTGGTACCATTTCAGTTTTTCCACGCCATGTCTGTCCAACAGTTCCTTTGTTTTTTTTTCTATGCCATCTGCACTGCAGTTTCCACAGCTCTTCTCAATGCATTTCTTTGCAAAGAACTGTTAACCTGGAGACCTTGGACACATGGTCATGTTGACAGCACTGTATATACTGGCAATCTTGCAGTGTGGGACTCTGTGTACATCTGCAAATCAGTTTAATGATTGTAACTTTAGGATGGCATTTGTGTGTGTAGTACTCGCACAAGCACTGCTGAAGATTTTGATCCTTTGCCAGTTTAATGTGCTTGGGCAGCAGACTGCAGAATTTGGTTAGTCCAAATTTTTGCCCCAGGTTTTGCTCACAGAACTCATTGTACAAAATATGAGGAGGCTTGTCATGGAAAGCCTTTGCAATTCCTGTTCATTTTGAAATGGCCTTCTTATGTGGTATGGTGTGGATGAGGCCTCAAAAGAAGTTTTTACCTTCTGCACCATTTCTTCAGACAATGCTGACTTGTGCCTGTTGATGAGTTTCACCCTTTGGCTGCGTGATGCCCTCATCATCCGCCTCCAGCTGATTCCAAGTGTCTGGCTTGCACAACGGAGCATACAGTACTTTTTCAGTACCAATATTGCACTGGTAAAGGCATGTTTCAATTCTCATTGTGCCTTTGAGTTTTTATGCTTTAAATCTGATAGTTTGTCTTTCATTGCCTCCACCAGCTTGGTATGCAGGTTTGTGCGGCACGGCATGCTCAGGTTCACTTTGGATAGGCTCTCCTGTTTTGCAGGGGAGCAGGATGAAATAAGTTTAAAAAACAGTGGTGGCAAATCATCTTGGAGACCGTGGAAGTCCTCTGCATGCTCTTTGTAGTGCTTTTCGGATGGCATGGTTTGATCGTGTGTCAGTCACTGGGGTTTCATATATGCTTCCATTTGTTGAGGACTCAGGAAATGGTGTTGGGGTGGTGAAGAGGCAATTTTGGTTGTTGTTCAGGGTGTTGGGGTTGGTGAAGAGGCAATGTTGGTTGTTGTGGAGGATACAGTTTTATTAACACTGCTGTTTTTTTTCTTTTTCTCTGTTTTCCTTGTATTTCTCGCTCCTCTTTTCATTTATTCTTCTGCGTTTCTGTGCAGACGTATTGCCACGGTCATTCCTTCTGCTTTCCCTCCAGCGTACTCTTTCTTCCATCTTCTTTTGTTCTTCTGCTCTCATTGAATTCATGGTTGTCCCCCTACCTGTTAGGCACTCTGCTGGCTCAGAGATGTTCTTCCACCGTTCCCTCTTTTTCTGTATTTGCAGCCGTGACTTTTCATTATATTCTTTTCTCTTCTCATCACTCAGAGAAGCCCTGTGATTTCTGCAGCATAATACTGTTTTTTTCTTATGTTCTGCATAACGTTCAGGATTCTTTGTCAGGTTTCTCTGTATCGCTGACTTCGCTCCCTGTCAGATATTGGGCTGCATACATTTTTAAGTGCATCTTGCAAAAGCACTACAACAGCTACTTGCGGTCTTTGTCTCACATTCTCCATTTCTCCAGTAATCTTTAAGCGAAAAAACAAAGTTCCGATTACTTCACAATGCATAGTGAAGGATAGGCACTCTACATGGGGTGCTGTAAATCCCTGGAAATGCTATCAACACTGAACACAGGGGAGCTGCACAGAACACTCCGGACCACTCGACTAAGAAAGCCAACATGCACACTCCGTAAGATACTTCCAATCAAGGGAGCTGCACAGAACACTCCTGACTATTCAATGGTAAGAAAGAGCCAGCATGATACTTCCAATCAAGGGAGCCACACAGAACACTCCTGATCATTCGTTGGTAAGAAAGAGCCAACATGTACACTCCGCATGATACTTCCAATTAAGGGAGCCCCAGAGAAAACTCCAGACCACACAACAGAATCAAAGATGGGATAGTATAAAAAGGCTTTAAGAAATGCTTCAATCTGATTGGCTGTTCAGATTCCAATGGCTATAACCCACGACATAGCATGGGTGTATCGCAGCATCAGTGTATGCCATGGGTGCGTTGTTAGGCATGAGGGCTTGCCCGAGTGTCTTCAACCAGTCGGGAAGTACATTAATGCCCTAATATACCCATAGCTGTCAGTTGATCCTCTAGCACAGCTGAATTACTGGAATTATACTTTCTGATGCTGAACCAGCATTCTCAAACTGTTGGAAGAAATTTAAACAAAAGAGCAAAACACTGAAAAACACCTTTGTTTTGGAGTAATTTTAATAATCACCATGAGGCACTCCCAGGAGTTAGATTAATAGTCAATTAATTACCCCCTCACTGCAATATGGCACTCTGATGCACCATGTGCTGCAGTACGCCCATAAGGGGTGTTTAACAGACTATTACTCTAACACCTGGTCATACCTTATTGCTTATTACAAAGCAACTATTGAAGGAGAGAGAAGGTACATGTAGTTATTTAATGATATAAAATAAAAAAAATAAAAAAAACACACCTCATCCCAGGCCAGCATGAAAACCACAGCAATATTCAGTTTTTTTAAACCAACACAAATATTTGGATTTAAAGCATCGAGGATGTCTGAGCATTCATATTCAGCCATGATGAGACCAGCACATTCACCGAAAAGCCACCCCCCCCCCAGCAGTGAAGCTGTGTGGTCCTCAAGATGGTGGAACATGAATGCTCACACAGGTCGAGACACAGACTGCCTGGGACTAGGCCCCAGGCCAGCAAAAACACCACATTAAAAAAAAAAAAAAGATGCTTATGTACACCAAACCACCAATGCACAATGTTTGAGCATTCATGTTCATCCATACTGAGACCCGAAAACACAGATGAGGTAAGAGATCCACCTACCCCCAACCCCGGCAGCAAAGCCACATTGTGCTCAAGATGGCTGGACATGAATGCACAAACATACAGCCCGATGTTGAAGCCTGCCTGTGACCAGGCTCCTGACCAGCAAAACCACATTTCTTTAAAAAAAAACAAAGATGCTTATGTACACCAAACCACCAATGCACAATGTCTGAGCATTCAAGTTCATCCATACTGAGACACCCAAAAACATTGATGAGGCAAAAGATCCATCCACCCCACCCACCCACCCACCATGGTGTTCAAGATGGCCAAACATGAAAGCACAGTCCGAGAGACAAAATGGCATGATACAGCATTTCCAGAACAATTTTCCCCGCACCCCGAAAATAAACACAACAATGAGAAAGATCTTTATACTAAGCATTTTACATGCTGGTCGTTAATATTTAACACAATATCTACACAGTCCAAACAAAAACGGCCCCACCCCCAAAACATTGCTACAGGTCTGCAGTATTCTAGAACACTGTCTTTCATAATATAGCACAATACCTGCTCAGAACATTATCCATGAGGTTATCCTCTATTTGTCTAGCAAGGCTTGGTGGGTGCATGGTGGGAAAACTATGATTTAAAAAAAAAATTAATGCTACTGCACAGCTCTGCTACAGCTGTGCTCCCCCCCAAGCTGTTTCAGACCACCCCAAACAGGCAGCATGGTTGGCGCACTGAAAAACACAGCGTGATGGGCGAAATGCACACACCACAGGCCTTGGTGTGTGTTCTCGACTTTGATAAGGCTGTTTTGGTTTTAAGACAGCTGGCTACACTACATGCAGCGGAACCACACTGGAACTGCCATGGGATGCCAGCAGTGATTCCCACACACAAAACTGCAGGCCATTTCTTACACAGCAACTTGTCCCCCATGATGAGCGTAAAAAGTGCCTTACCTAAGGTCGTTCATAACGGGCTCACTTCTTTCGAACATGGTAGTCGTTTTCTCTGTCTGGGATTGAACAAGTGGTCAGAAAGAGTAGAAACCACAGGCTTTATAGCTCAATCCATGTAAATTACATCCTCCGATGACACAACACCTCAGACACACTGCAGGAATGTAAATTGACCCCCCACCTGTGACGTGCAAACACACGGGAATCGCGAACACCACGTCAGGTGGGGGGTCAAATGTTTGATTTGTAGTACCTTGCAGGAGTCCAGGGAAAGAGCACAATTTATCAGCACAAGTTGGGAGTTTGCTGTACACATCACAAATCCTGCAAATTAAAAAGATTTAATGGAATGTATGTTTGGAGCCACCGTGATGGGTGTAACAAATGCAGACACCACAGGTTACACCCATCGCGGAATATTCAGAGCACCGCTGCACCTAAAGGGAGCAGTAGAAGGCAATAGGACACTATAAAACTGCTAATTTGTAATGGCAGCATTAACCCCATACTTTTAATTGTATACTGTGATGCACAATGGGCTCATAATAGCTAATACAAAATACATGCCTCAAAATGTCACGCTTGAGGGAGCAGAAAACTAGCTGCTAAGCACACATTAAAACAAAACAATTATAAAAAAGGATGTATTAGACAATTGATGTTATGTTTTGTACCTCTACAAGTTGGTACATAGATGATGGACTACTTTCATGTTTAAAATCTTTTTTTTTTGTAATTTAATGACAATTAAGTTATGTGTCCCTTGGTAACCCCTTTTTGTGAACCCACCCTATTGTGGTTTGTCTAATCTGCCTTTCTTTGCAGCATGAACATTTTGTTATGTACCATCATTTTAGTTCTGGCCTGCCTATCTGCACCAATCAGCACCTTTGGTGGCTTAAAATTGAGCCTGCCCCCAGGGGGCCTTGTGGGAGTAAAATTTGGTAGGAATTGTAGTTTTGACAGTTTAGTGCCTAAATGGATATGGAGGGGGAGCTCTAGCTGTGACAGATAGGCTGATCCACAAATCAAACCTTTTGGATTAGGGAGAAAGTCCCGTGCAGCCAGCAGCAGATGGTTAGAGTAAAGTTGGAGAGGAAAGAGTTAACAGCTCGAGAGAGTCGGGCAGCTGCTCCTGCGTAGTATGCAGAGGAAATCAGCGGGAAGGCTGTGTCTGGCCTATCTGCCACCATCTTCCCTAGTGAGGGAGAGAGTATTGCCTTCAATATTTTGGACTGCATCCGAAGAAGCATTGCTACTGGATCGCTGAATTGTGACTACATTTCACCTGAAGAGGACCGAAGACTTGCGTTTACGCAATCGGCCTGTCAGGACTTCCAAAATGACTGCAGAGTGTACGGTTTGCACAGAGACACTGTAAATTGTAACCGGATTGTCATCCGAATCTGTGGTAATTCCCTACCTTTACTATAAGTGTGCTGATTGTGGAGTGTGGATCGCGATTTGGTTCCCCACCTTGCCTAATGCATCACGCTTGCTGGAAGCTGTATCCAGCATGTAAACAGACTGTATCTGAATTGTTCACCTGGTTTAGGCCTTGCCAATCTGGCCCAGACAATTGCTCATGCTGCAGAGAAACAACTGACAAGAGACCAGCCAGGGATTCGGCTCCCTGATCGACAACAACAGACAGGAACGACACCATGGTGCTTCATGTGGGCCCTGTTTCTCCTTGCCATCCAGCTATTCATCTGGAGGTCTCCATTTCATCCAGCCTGCATCCTGAACTGGGTAGCATGAGTAAACACCAAGGTAGCTCCCTGCAACAAAGGTCAAATCAAAGTGTGTCAACTGATTTAGTAATTGTTGCTAATCTTTTCAGACTAAGCCATCCGGCTCTGGATTACTAATTAAGGGTTAAAGTGCATGTCATGTTTTCTTTCTTCCAATGGGCCCCGACCAGCTGCAACACTAGCCTACCCCAGGCAACGTTTCAGGCTAGCCTGTAGTTCTAACTGGGTACCCAGAGCATGTGTTGTATTACAGAGACATTTGAGTGCATGCCTTATAACTTGAATCAATCAGATCTAGAGTCAACCTCTAGATTACTGCCCATCCCTTGTTCACGTCCCCCTAATAAATCAGATCTAAATCTTTTTGCATCTTAATTGGTGGTGGTGTACCTCATACTGAAAGCTCTGTGATATTGCTGTTTAACTTTACAGGCCTTGTTTTACAGGGGGCCTCCAGGGCATTTCAGCCAATCCAGCCCCGGTGGTAAGTGGTTTTCAGGGGAAATTCACTGTATATTGCAAAGTGTATTGCTGTGGGGTAGCTGCAAGCAAAGTCAGACCACTAGGAGAGCCAGAGGGGGTATCAGTGTCCCGGAGGGCTGTACCCAAGGCAGTCACATGGCCAACAACCCTGTCCTCCAGGTGGAAGCTCCCGTTCAGAGACTGCAGGCCCCTCAACCTGCTGACCACAGTGCAGGCATGGGTAGTGTCCCTTGGGATAGTGCCACCTAAGGGTTACACATGTATGAATTGGAAAACATCCTGTCTCTTTGAAAAATTAATTAAGCTATGGGTGTTCAGGGACCCTAAACAAAGAGGAGACATGTTTTCAGGGAGAGAGTTAGGGATTTTTTTCCTTTTTTTTTTTCTTTTTCCCTCTGTAACCTATAGGATCAGTGCTGGATACGGCAGTATCCAGATTCTGGGCCAGAGAATCTGAATCTCCTACCTCCATATCAGATTCCCCCCAGTTAGTGGTTAAAGCAGCATAAAGGTTATCAGTCTCTATGTTGTGGGCTTCCTTGGTGGGGGCTTCAAGTGCCTAGTAACCTGTCTCGGTAGAGGGGGGGGTCAAGAGCAGGACAGGAGCTGTGGCTGAGCCTTGTTCATGCTCAACCCTCTCTGTTGTCTCACTGTAGCAAACTGGGGTAAGTAGGTCTGTTTGGAGGTCAGAGGAGGAGGACTTGGCATCATCTTTTGGGTGGTCAATTTCAGATTTGTCTAGAATTTTTTTCTAGCTGTAGGTGCTTGGGTTGGTTTTGGGGGAGAAAGGAGGGGCGTCCTTGGGAATATCCTTTTCAAGGGGGGTTGCAGCATCCTGTGCTTGTTGGATTAGCAAATCTGGACTTATGGAAGAGGCTTTCTTTTTTTGTTTTCCTGGGGCACTCTTGAAAGATATGGCCTGTCTCCTCACACAAGTCACATTTGGTGAGATTTGTACATTGTAGACTAATGTGTCCCACCTCCCCAGAGTTGTCACATCTAGGCCTGTCACAAACACTTGATAAGTGTATTCCAGCACCACACTTATAGCAGGTCTGTGGCTGGCCTGCATAAAAAGAGACTCCTCTGTTGCTACCTAATAGAAAAGAGTTAGGTATATGTTCAGTGCCAGAATCTTAGCTTCACTTTATATTTCCAGTTCCCCATCCAGAAAAGCTCTGAATCTGAAATAGGGTCAGGGCACTGAGGAGTTAACATTTTTGTGACAACCAGTATGTTATGTCCTCAATCTGGACCCCCTCATTCCTAAACATCGCACTCATGAATTTGATCAGGGGTTTTGGTAAGGGAATTACGAAAAAGGGGGTCCACGGGGAAGAATTTCACCTGGCTATAATGCTCCCAAAACATTTCTAAAGCATATAGTGAATGAAAGCTTACATCAAAATTATCCTCTCTGGATATATTTTTAGATGCAAACACCTCCCTAGCTGAAAAATTCAGAGAATCTTTAAGTAAAGTCCTTCCTACATAATGCCTATCCGGCCTGTTTTCCAGTCCTCTTTTGTATCTGATTCGGACTGCATGTCTTCTTGGAGCAGCTTCTTTGTTTATTTTTTGGAACAATTCAGAGAGTAAAGGTCTTTGTGGACTTGATTGATCCTCAGTTCCTTCTGTGGTATTCTGGACTGCCGTAATCTTTGGGTGTACCTTTTCTGTTGTTTTTGGGACCATCTGTGGGGGGCGGGTCCAGACCCATTCTGAGAACCATAGGATTCTGTAAAGATTTTTCTGGGGTTTCTTTAGGATTCTTTTTACTAGATGAAGCATCCAGAGCTAATGTTTCTGATGCAGGTACCAGTTCTTTGTTTTGTGGGTGCTATTCAAGAGAGTCCTGGGACAACAGAGGACTTGGGGCCCAGTTAGGATCAGGAAGTCACTGGCCTTCAGTCATTTTTTTTCAATCCTGCCTCTGCTAAAGCCTTTTCTGAAGACTACTGGGAGAATGGGTTAGCATTTAAGGGGCATCTTGTGTAGGCTGCCTGAAAGGCTGCAGCAGTAGTTTGTGGCTGTGGAGAATTTTTCATCGTTTTTGGTAATTCATCAGGAGCATCCTCAGATGCATTTGAAGTTTCTAGCAGAATATTCCTTTTAGATAACGTCAATGCCTCTCTTTTTTGTTTAATGTCATCTCTTACTGCCAATTTTCCTGCAGGGGGCCTCTTGCCAAAAAAGAAAAGACAGTTACCCCTGACTGGATACTTGCATCCTTTTGATAAGGGATTCAGATGTCAGTAGTTGCTGAGCCGTCCCCTAGCCCAGCAGATGTAGAGCTCTCGTTTTTATTTATCAACGCATTTGGTTTGTTAATAATATTGCATGCTTTATAGTCCTGCATATTTGCTATATACTTTGTTTTATCTTCTGTTAAGGTATTTGCAACTTTACTTGATGTGGTAGAATCATTTTGTGAGAAAGGGAGTCTCCCTTTTTTCACCTCTAAACCGGCATCTTGAAATTTTCCACCACCCACTAATCCTATCGGCTTTTCGCACACGTTTTCTCAGCACTTCCACTGCCAGCCGTATCAACATTTGTGTTTAGAATGGGGATCATGTTTACCTGTGATGCTGCATTGTGTAGTTCTTTTCCTTCAGCTGGTGCATCACAGGGAGAGGAATGCTATTTGACAGACGGTCAGCATCCAGCGACAGACGCGCTCTCAGCTTTCAATTTGTTTATTTCAGCTTGAAGCTTCATTTTCAAATGCTGATGCCTTCTTCTGCTGCTAATTCTGTCATCATTTTCTCTTTCAGAGTAAGTTCTTCATTAGAAAGAATGTTTTCTGTCTGGTTGTTAGATTGGCTTAAATCCTCCATCGATAAGATAATCTCGTTACTTCCATTGTCTTCTCTTAAATCACAGATTGTTTCTAATTGTTCAGGGGCCTCTGTCAAAGGGAGTGCAGGGGAGGAGGCCTGCTCCCCTGACTCCAAGACATCCATATCCTTGAATCTCTTGCACTGAGTGGCCATCCTGAGATGGCCAGCAATTCCCCTACAGGTGAGTAGGGGAGTTTTTATTTACAATAGAACATAAATCCAAATATTACAAAAATAATACAATATTGGTATCATACAAATTGTAAGGAACACCTAGTATCAGACAATTCAAGATTATATTTTACTAGTCAAATCATTAGCATAATTTATAGTTAATGATATGTGAAAAAACCCTTCCACCAGTTTTTGACTTTGGCAGCATTATACAATTGCACATCTTTAAAATACACTTTCAGTAATTCATTTTTATCCATTGACAGTACCCTTCATAGGACACTTTTTTTTTTGGTATATTACCCATTGGCACCTCACCTGCCATAAATAGAAATGTTAACACCCCAAAAACCCAGCTAAAGTGCTGTAATTGTAAGATTGTAAACTGTGTGGAAAATTACCTGTCACCAAAGTATCATAATTTAAATACGGCAACCACTGCAAGTTCCATTTTTTCACAATGTACTTCCATAGTGGTTGCACATAAGAGCAATATAAAAAGAAATGCTCCATAGTTTCTTCCCGGTTTATACAGTCAGGGTAAGGACAGTTCCTTTCTTCCTTAGCTTCATATTTTGCTGTACCCCTCACATTTAAATGACCGTACATCAAGAACCACTGAGTTTCCCACATGAAGGTTGGTATTATGGGGTTATTTAACTGGTCTAGAATACAAGAATTATGGGCTGTAGGACAATTCTTAAAGTTAGGGTTAATAGGGAGAATTTGGCCCATTATTACCTTATACAAAAGTTTAGAGGCAGGGGTGTAGCCAGACAATATACAAATGTACACCAGGACTGTGTTTGTTGCCTCATTTGGCACACTAAATACAACTTTTGTATCTCATGACAATGGCTGGTGCCATGCATGGGTAAACACAAATGCCATGCATTGTTCCCTAAGACACCCACATACCAGCCCAGATCCTGTAAAGTTGTATTGTCCTTGGGATACAAAGACAGTATTAGTGACCAGTCCTTCTAGTTTCGACTCCTATGAATAAAATTACATAAAGGTTTGGCATTTTCTTTGTTAGTTTTCATGGAAAAAGGAAGCAGTTCATAGCCTATTTGCTACCTCCCTTAAATAAAATTGCACACCATGGAGTACTTGGAGTATGCCTGGCTACACCCATGTTTAGAGGTGTTGGAGCTAATTTGTTGTTTGGAAATCTGCCATTTATATAGTTTTTGTGCTGCTGGATGAAAGTATGCAGGAATATGAATGTGTGGATTGATTTTTGGAGCACTATTATGTCACACTTTTAAGTAGCGGCCTAATACTATCTCTATCCACATACCGTCCTTGCTATCAGAATGTATAAGCTTTTGTTTAATAGTTTGGGTAAAGAAAAGAGTATGAAAGAATATAATTGGGTCAATCATACCTAACCCGCCTTTCCCCTTTTCTAAATAGGTATAGCATCTCTTAACAGGGTTTAACCTGTTCCCCCATAGTATCTAGAAAAAGTAGCTATATAATCTGGTCTCATATTGTGGAGGTAGAGGGAATAGCATAGCCACATATTGTAAGAAGGGGATTATAAATTGTTTAAGGATCTGAATTCTTTTCTGTTTTGAAAATTTATGCTGTTTCCATCTGCTCACTTTAAGTTCAACTTTTTTTAAGACATGATCCCAGTTTTCTTCTGGGAGGTTTTGTGAGCCAAACTGTATACCTGAAATATTTAAAGGATCAGAGCAAATGGTAATATTTTTGCAGTTAATGACAGTCTGACCACTGGCCCCTATAATTAGACCCCTAGATTTGGTTAAATTTAGTCTGGCATTAGAAACTTTTGCAAAAGAGTCAAATTCCTTGAAAAACTCTCTTGTTTATTCATGGTTACTAAAAAATAAGCAGATGTCATCTGCAAAAGCTTGTACATTTAATTGTACTTTTAACTGAGGTACTCTTATCCCTTCCCACTTAGGTACTAAGGCCAAAGCTTGAATAAAAGGTTCTAATGAAAAAATATATAAGGGAGGACTTAAGGGGCATCCCTGATGAACTCCTGTTTCTAAGTAGATTCCTTTAGTTAATGTCCCTTTTGTAAAAGGGTACACTTTGGCAGAGGAATATAAGGATTTGATGATTTTTACTATTAAAAAGGGAATCCCAAAAAATTGCAGAACCATAAACAAATAGGTATGGTCTACCCTATCGAATGCTTTTTCTAAATCAGCCGAGATTAAAAACCCAGTCCTACCTTCTAATGATAAATTTTCTATAGAGTCTCTTATAATCATAAGAGCTGATTGTATCAGTCTATCTTGTAAACCACAGTATTGACATGGTGTAATCATATTTTTGGCACAAACTTTCAAACTATTATTTAATAGACTGGCAAATATTTTGTAATCCAAGTTTAGAATTGTGATGGGTCTCGGGTTTTTGATATCTCCTTTATCTCCTGATTTAAAAATACGGATCATTAATCCCTCCGTAAAAGATAAAGGTATTGCCTTGCCCAACATAAAAAACTGAAAAACTAAATATAGACAGGCTATTAATTCAGTTTTAAAAGTTTTATAAAACATGTTAGGTAGTCCATCCGACCCCGGTGAAACACTATCTTTTAGGTTTTGAATTACAAACTCTCTTTCCTTTTGGGAGAAGGGCTCCAGTAAAGTCATGGTCTCCTTTGGAGAAAATGGGGAGGCTAAGTAATCACTAATTTCTGTACTTGAGGTGGAAGCCTCAGGGCAGAGATATTTGAAATGAGATTCTATAATGGAACCTATGTTTTTTCATCCTCAACCCTGTTACCTTTAAAATTTTAAAAATCCATTGCTGTGGACTCTTTTATGGTTTTGCAGATTTTGAAGGGGTCTCCTACTACAGATTTGTTTGTGTGGTTTGACAAAAGAGCCTGAAGTGATTTAGATCTATCATATTGAAAATGCTTCATCTGAGATCTGATGTTTTCAATTTGTTCAGAGAAGTCTAATCTAGATGTATTTGCTATTGAAATCAATTGCTGCAACTGATTCCTAAGTTTAAGGTAGGAAAATAATTTTGTATTCCTCTGGCGAATATCATATTTTTTAAACCAGTTACTACAATCTTTTTTCGTTTCCATCCACCAACCCCCTAGGTCAGTGAATAAAAAGGCAACTGATAATATAGCTTTTAGAATGACTAACACATAGTTTTTTACTTGTTCATCAAGGAGGATGGAAGTATTTAACTTCCATCTAGGTTTACTATTTATAACCGTGTTAGTTTCTCCAATGGTGTATTGCAAAAGTAAATGGTCAGATAGTTCAACCGGCACAATTTAAAATTTCCAACAGGGACTTAACTAGATATAAACATATAATCAACTGCGGAACATATGTTCCCTTTTATAAAGGCACAACTAGGACCAGAATTCTGAAGGAGGCTACAGTTTGTTAGACTGGCTAGTTTTATAATGGACTCAAGATAGTTTGAATCACAATAAATTTTATTTTTAGTTAGTTTATTTGATTTTAAGCTACAATTGAAATCTCCACCCCAAAAGATCTTGTGAGAGGTTACCAAATATGGTTGAATGGCTTTCTTGCAATCAATTCTATGTGCCTTAGTTTGGGGATTGTAAATATTTATGAATCTGCAATCCATTGAATTCCATTTCCCATCTAATATTAAGACTCTGCCTGGGATTAGATCAATCAATTTATTTAGTAAGAATTGGAAGGAATTAAATAAATTACCCACCCCGTCTGCACAGTCCCTACCGAAGGACCAGTATGATGGTCCCCACGGCCAGTCTCTTTTAAAAGAGGCTATCTGATCAAAAGAGAACATCCATGTTTCCTGTAAAAAACCCACAGAAATATTGTTATCATGGAAGTACTGAAACACAGACTGCCTTTTCGTATTATTTAATATACTGTGAGTGTTTAATGAGCCCCATTTTTGTACCACCATTGTTTATTTAGAATGCCTTTAACCCTTTTTATTTGTTACGTCTTTCTTTTCCTTTTTCTTATATTCCTCTGCTGGAGCCCCCATGTACTCCTGTACAGATTTTTTGAAGTCTGAGTCACCTACCTCCATTTCTGAGTCACCCCAATTTGTAAATAAAGCCACATAGAAGTTTGGGGTTTCAATAGACATAGTGGAGGGGGAAGCTTCTGCTTTAAGATTTCTGTGTGGTCTTCTAGGTGGTAAGGGAGAACGGGAGGTTCCCACAACTGGTGTTTTGCCCAAGCTTTCTGGGTCTTTAGAACATACCAGCTCAAACTTCTCTGCCCCTTCCTGACTCCCATTCTGATCACTATTTTTTTGGCAAGGTTCACCTACAATCTTACCAGTGTCAGATGATTCCATTTTAGTGAGTGGGGGTGGGAGGTTTCAGTTAGGGCAATTTCTTTTATTTCCTGTAGCTGGGTATTGGTGGGCTTCTCAGAGGGTGATCCTTCTTGCTTTGCAGTAGCTTCTTGGGCCTGTTGGATCAATAAATCTGGGCTACCACAAGAGGCTTTGTTTTTTGCAGCCCAGAGGCATTCCCTAAATGTGTGGCCATATTCCTCACAAAGGTCATATTTAGTGTGATTAGCACACTGCATTGTCACGTGGCCTACTTCACCACGGTTATCACATCTAGGTTGGTCACATATGCTAGAAAGGTAAGTTTTTGACCCACATTTATAGCAAGTTCTTGGCTGCCCACCATAAAAACATACTCCCCTGTCCCTCCCCAGTAGGAAGGCACTGGGAATATGTTCTACCCCTGTGTCAGATTGTCTCAGTTTGACTTTGTACTTCCAGCCCCCAGTCCAAAATTGTTCTAAATCCAAGATGGGTTCGGGTTCACTGAGGACTTCACACTTTTGAGATAACCAGTATGTTATGTCCTCCACATGGACCCCCTCATTTCTAAACATTATAGTAACATTTTTTATCAATGGTTTTGTCAGTGGAATCACTAAAAAGGGGGTCCATGTGGGGGAAAACTTTACCTGCCCATAGCGTTCCCAAAATAAATCCAAAGCATAGGACGTTCTGAATCTTATGTCAAAATTATCCTCCCCTGAAATATTTATAAAGGCAAATACATCTCTTCGGAGAAATGCAGTGAATCTTTTATGAGACACTTTCCCACATAATGTCTGTCTGGACGTTCATCTAGTCCACCTTTATAGAGAATGCTGACTGCACTTCATCTGGGCGCTGCTTCTCTTTTAGACTGAGAAAAAAGTTCTGACATTAATGATTTATTAGGTGTAGTGGAAAAGATTTTGCCACCAATACTGTCTCCATCTTGTGGGAGAGTATTTACATTATGCTGTAAAGGAAGTGCAGCATTTGTAGTCCTAGGAGGTATAGTTAAATCAGATCCCACAACCTTGTCTATGGGCATTGAAAGAATTTGTTTGTCATCTGTTGTCTCGAAACTTGCAGCTTTTGGCTTCCACTAAGGGGAAGTGGCTTGTAAATTAAAAGTAGAGTCCCATATTGGGTGAGGAGACCAAGACCCTGTGGCTGTCTTTTCCCATCCTACCTCAAGGAGCGCTTTTTGGGGCAACCATGTATCATCATGCTCGTCAGCACTAGCAAACTCTTTTGCCTTTGTATTAAATACAGTTTGTGCTGTTTGTTTATTTAATGGGAGCTCCTTTGTACGAAACTTTGTTAGAATGATTTTATTAATCGTCTACAAACACAAAATGTTAAGAATGTTTGGCTCTCAAGAGTAAATGACAAAATCAAAGCAGCAGGTCTAGAAGGCCTCATTTACCCAACAGTGGAATATAATGTTACACAATATATAGATAATGCCATGTTAAGATTAAAAGATATAACTATTGCTAAGGATCTCGAATCAATACATGACATTGACAAATTTGGTGTTTATTCATCACTTAAACAACAGTGGGGTATGGAGCCCTATCTTATGTTCTGTGAAAAGGCTTCACATAGAAATGTTTTATGTCAATTAAGAATGGATATGTTAGGCTTAGATACAACTTCTGTTAAACAAAATTATGTTGTGATTAAGAAATGTGATTGTAATGATAAGTCACTCCCTAGAATGCTTCATGTTATGTATAAATATCATAACTGGGAGAAAGAGAAAAAGAGATGGCTGTCTCCACTTTTTGTATCAGGAATTTTCGGGACTTCCTTTGTCGCTCGGAAAGAAATTTTAAAATTAGAGAAAGTAAATGTAATGTTTGGTATTGCAAAATTGTTATTGGCGTGTGGAATTTAGATTTCTTAAGTTATGTAAGTGTATTGGTGATATTTAAGTAATTTTAGATGGAATGTTATAAATCTCTTGGATTTTATACATTTATTTGTGCCAATAATAAACTTGAAACTTGAACTTGTATGAATTCCTAGAATGACCCCTTTCAAATGAGTGTTGATAGATTTATGTGAATGCCGAAAACTGAACTCTGCAACTCCCACTTGCTGATTTCCATCTGTTTGATAATTCACATAAGACACAGTATCTGAGCCTTTCCCTCAAGAAGCTGGTGGTTTAAATACAAATCCAGCTTATTTTGGTAGATGGGATTTTTTCTCCAAAGCTAATCGCTGAACATTTTAAGGCAAAGAAGTATTGCATATGTTATAAGACAGGGGGTTTTAGGAACACTTTCACTGGCAGGAGAATTTTTTTGAAACTTAATAGGCTTTGGCACTCGCTTTTACTAGCGATTAAACTGCCAGCCTCAGAACTTTTAGTAGTCATGTCTTTTGTTATTACAGAGTCAGAAAACTCACCCTCTGGTTGCAGGCATTCCTTTTGTGCTGCATCATCGATGCTGCTGTCAGGCTTCTCCACCGGCCTGTCAGTTGCAGCAGCTGTTGACTCAATGAGCTGAGGGATCGGTTCTTGGTGAACTTTATTAATTTAAGCTGAATGAAACTCTGCATGCATATCAGCTTTGTGAGAACTCATTCCATCAGTAGCTTTTGCATTCTTTACCTTGCTGTACTCGCTATCTGTCTATAATTCTTCCGTTGAATAAAATGCTTTGTGAAAAACCTCTTCAAAGTCGACTTCCAGATTTTCTACCTGAACAGCCTCAGCTTGTTGAGCGGTGAGAGGAGAGGCCTTCCCACCACTCAAGTCAACATCCTCCTCCTCCTCTGGAGACTCTCCCAAAGTGGCCCTCTTGCAGACTGATGGTCCATCCACCTACAGGGAAGTAGGGGAACTTCCCCGGTGTCCTGGCCAAAATTCCTCCATTCAACAAAAATATCACCAACAGCTTAATCTGGTTCAATTTCAGTTGGTTACCATCTGTATCCCCCCTTCCCCTGGTCACTCCTGAAAAAGGGAATTCTAGTCTCAGTGGGCCTACTAGGTCAACAAAATTCAATAAATAAATAAATTATTTGAAAATCTTCACCTGCCGGCTCCATTAGGTGGGATAATAAGAAGGCTATGCTGAAAATGTTATTTTCTTTATTTATCATCTTGGAGTAATACCTTTGCACTAGGAGCTCATTTACAGAGGTTCCATGTCAGTAAAAAGAACAAGTACAGGTGTGACAGTCATTAGATATGAACAGGAAGTAAAAAAAATATATAGTGGAACAATTCAAATATATACCTCATTTATGTACAAAACAAATCTTTTTTTTTTTTAGTGTGACTAGATTAGACTAATAGTTCTAAGGTGCAAGACTTAGAAGGTGGATTAATTAGGTAATGAGGTGTGGAATAGAGAGCAGCTAGAGGATAGCTTTGTCAAGAGGCTGTGAAGGTGAAGATGGAGTGGATGGGGAGGTAGAGAAAAGGTGGGGGTGAGGGTGATTTGATAGCGGAGAGGCAGAAATGGGGGAGATTTATTGAGTGTTAAAGACAATTAAGAGGGAGGGGTGAGGAATATGGGGAGGGGAGGGAGTGTATGTTGGAGAGAGTAGGGGTGATGGGGAGGAAGGGACAAACTAGTGAGCTGGGGTAGATGGGAATGGGAAGGAGGGGTAAGGGAATTAGGACAGGCAGTCATAAACACTTAGTGTAGTCAGGTGTTGGAGGAGTTTTTCTTAAAAGGTCTGAGCTTTGGCACATTAACTATGTCAGAAGGGAGATCATTGAGTCAAATGGGTGCTGGGCTAGAGCAGTGTGATGAAAGGGGATATGTAGGCCATTTTTCCCCTTACTTCTTGTCTGGTGAGAGTTGGATGCAGGTTTATGGAAGTTTTGGATGGCTGGTGGGGTTAATCCAAGGATGGATTTTTTTCCCTAGAAGGCAAACCTGGTACTTAATCCTCCCCTGGAGGTTTACTCACTTGGTCGGGGCATATAGGCCACATGTGTGGGTAGGTCTGTACATACCTAGGACCAGCCTGCAGGATTTGTTTAAGGCCATTCTGACCCTTTTCAGAGCAGTGGCAGTGGCAGTGCCATACACAACTAGCCCATAATCTGTGACAGAGATACGTGAGCTTTTGACAGCCAGAGACAGGACTTCAGTAGTCATATTATGCCAGTGCCTATAAAGCAAAGTGATTCTGGTGTTGATTATCTTTATAACATGATCTATATGATGGGCATAGGATAGAGAGCTATCAAGTGTGATGCCTAGGTACTTAAAGGTGTTAACCTGGTCAAGTGGATCATGTTTGTTTTTTTAGAATTGTCAGCTTGCTGGATTTATATCTACTCTGAGGGTTTACAAACAACATTACTCTTTTTTTTGTAGTTCAGAAGGAGTTTGTTTTGATTAAACCAATTCTCAATTGTGGTGAAGCTTTTTTGAAGATTAGTTTCTAGCAGGTATGGGTGTGGAATACTGGAGAAAATGGCTGCATCATCTACATAAAGTAGGATTTTTTTCAGGGCATACCCTAGGGAGGAAGTTAAGGAACAGACTGAATAAGAAAGGACCAAGAATGGAACCTTGCAGAACACCAGTGGTCACCTGCCTTTGGTGTACAAATATGATAAAATGCCCAGGTTATGAATGAATGTTACACTAGTTCAGCGTTCACTCATAACTTTACTAATTTTCAAAATTTTGACTCCAAACTTTCAACACAGCCATTTTTCCACACCACCTCATAAATGTAACATGTCATTTTTAAAATCCTGGATGAGATGTGTTTCGCACCTCTGGTGAGAAATGATATTTCTGTCAATATACAGTACTATAAATGGTACATGTCATGTCTATAAGGCAAATCCTAAAACAAGTATCTTCAGAAGTTGGGGTCAAAATTAACAAAAACAACTTGTGTACTAAGCATCAAATGTTCAGCATTGACAAATGCTTGTTTGAAGTAGAACTGCATCTGCCTTTCTCTAATCTTCCAGAACCACTCCTGATTCCAGTGAGCTGTTAAATAGGACTGTCAGAGATGCAGCCAGTACCTCCTTGAGCTCCCTCAGTACCCTTGGACACACATCATCTGATCTCATTGCTTTGTCCACTTTCAGATTACCTAGTCCCTTCAGGACACTCTCCTCTAAAGAAGAAATAGTGTCCACCCCTTCTCCCTACAATGCAATGCAATACAATCCTATTACTTTTTGTGGCCCTTCCCCTTCTCTTTCCTCTATGAACACTGAACAAAAGTATTTGTTCAGGACATCTGCCTTTTCCTGGTACCCCTCTGCAAAGTCCTCCCTTTCCCTTTTTAACCTTATGATCCCAGCCCTAGTCTTCCTCCTTTTGTTTGCATACCTAAAAAATGTTCCCCATTGTCACTGCCTGCTCTATTCTCTCTTCAGTTTGCACCTTTGCTCTCCTTACTGCTCTCTCTGCTTCCCTCTCTTTCCCCGATACACCTCTCTATCCACTTTCCTCTGCATCTCCTTATACTGTATCTTCTGAATGCTACCCTTTTCTGTATTTATTTCTTGGAATTACAAAACCTTTGAGTCAGAGACTCATTACAGAGGTTCCATGTCTGAGCATACAATAGATTAGAATACAGACAAAGTACAATAAAATAGTACAGACAATGGGATATTGAATCACAAGGCAGAATTATGTGGTTAACAAATGTAAACACATTTGGGTAACAGCACTGTGTACATTTGTGGATGCAGTGGGTGCAGGTGATAATAGAGGGCACAGACAATGAAAATATTGGGCGACACTTGAGCCATCAGTGAGGAGACATTGTCAAAAGAGCATGGGATTCCAATCCCAGTGCAAATTGATAAATAACGAGGAAAGGTAATTGCATGGACGTGTAGAGGGAAACAGATAAGGGGGTTACAGGTAGAAAATACAAATTTACGATGCAAATTACAGGTTGGTGCACCAATAGTGGGACGCAGCAATGTTTGAGCAGTTAGACTATTGGTTTTGTCAAGTAACAGAGTGGAGAGAAGGACAAGGAGCAAAAGCAGAGCAGCCAGCAAGGAGACTTTGTCAGGCCGAGGGTTGAAGGGAGGGAAGTGGAGTGGTATGGGAGAGTGGGAGGAGGGAGGGAGCACAGAGGACATGGGGGTGACAGAGAGAAGGATCAGGGGAGAGTGTAGAAAATCTGGGAGTTGTCAGGGGGTGAGGATGGGGGAGTAGGGAGGGGTTGACTGGCGAAGGGAAGGGGAGCTGATAGAGGGCGCGAGTAGTAAGGTGCTAACACAAAATAGGGAATTGGGGGGCAATGTTCTGCTAGGGTAAAAAGCTAGTTGGGACAGTCACAGTTGCTATGTGCAGTAAGGTGATTAGCCGTTACCTTTTCTGCCACCTCATTTGAGAACCATAGCTTCCTCTTTTTCCGCTTACTTTTGCTCACTTGATTGATGCAGAGGTTTGTTGCCTTCCCTATGGCTCATTTTAGCTTTGCCACTGTTCCTCCACCTCTCTCAGGTCATCCCATCTTGCCAGATCATCCCTGAGGCACTCACACATCTTTTTAAAATCTGCTCTCCTGAAGTCCATGATCCTCACCCTTGTGTGGTTCAATTCTGCAGCTGTCCTTATAGTGAACCACACTGTACAGTGATCATTGTTCCCCAAGTGGCCTTGACGTCTGCAACACAGTCCCTGTTAGTGAATAGCAGGTCCACTATTGCCCCATCATGAGTGAGATTACTGAGTATTTGCCTGTGGAATGCTCCCTGCAGGGAGTCCAGGATGTCCCTACTTCTTGCTGAAATTGCAGCTGGGAGGTTCCAATCTATATCTGACAAATTGAAGTCCCACACCAGCAGCATCTCCCCCTTTTCTGCCATGTTGCCAGTAGCAACCACCAGTACCTTTCGAACTCCTCCCCCTGTACTGGAGGTCTGTAGATCACACCTGTGTGACTAGAGGCTCCACTCCCCACCTCTAGGATGATCCATCATACCTCAGCTCCCCCTGTGTTCCATGTATCTCCACTTCTTTTATGCCTTCTGTTACATAAAGCAACACACCCCCTCCCTTCCATCCCACCCGTCTCTCCTGAACAGATTATAGCCCTGTATGGCCATGTCTCAGTCATAGTTTTCAGTGCACCACTCATAGTAATGTCACACATCGGGTACACACATGTCACAAGGGCCTTGCTGCAGCATTTCTGTGGTGAATAGTCCATAGTGCAACACTGTAGCACTGCTGTATGGGTAGGATACATGTGGTGGCTGTGTCTGCTGGTCCCTGTTCTGTCCACAGACAATGCAGGCCAATTTTCCCAATGACATTCACTGTGTCCCACACAAAGGCATCATATACATACAGTGGGGCGGGGGTTGACACATGTCACCATCATTGTACACCCACTCACATTGGTGGCATGCACATCCTGGGTTTGTGTGGGGCAAATTTGGAAGGTGGCAGCATGCTGGCCTTTGTGTGGTGCTGTCTGCTTGGAAGGAGGTCTACCATCCAGCACAGTTGCTCTCCTTATACATGTTTTGCCTACAGTGTTCCATCAGCTATCTGCTACTGATGTCTATGCCCCACTGTCTGTCCTGCTCCTCATGTGTAATGCACTACACTATATGGTGTGTGCATGACGTCTGTGTTGCTCAACTGGCCATGTCCACAGGGAGTGGGGCAACATGGTGGTGCAGCTAAGAACTAACACGTGCTATCACTATCTGGCCCTGGATCCTAACTATCTGCCCAAGGATCCATGGATTCTAACTAGGATACTTGGATCCTAACCAGGATCCATCACTATCTGGCCCCAGATCCTAACTATCTGCCCTAGGATCGGTGCTCCTAACCAGGCTACATGGATCCTAACTGGGATCCTTCACTATCTGAATCTGGATCCTGCATCTGTCTTTGGCAGGATATCTGGTAGAAACCAAGGCAGCATACCAGCACTATCTGGCAGATAGTGGTAGGATCCACAAAAGCACTATCTGAGCAACACTAGTCACAGATTATGGCACATTGTCAGTTCTTAGCTGCACCACCATGTAGGTGTGCAGCATGGTGCTTTCCTTACTATGGTCCCTATGCTGCACTTGTTATATATGTGCAGCCATATCTTCTGTCATTGCGCACATCACACAAAGGCCATATGTGTCCTAACCATTGGTGAACACTTCATTATGATGTTCCATGAATGTGCTCCTGCTGTGCTCATGTTTCATCCTCTCTTCTGTCCTTTAAACAAGCCCTCTCCCACTCCATCCCTTCCTTCCTCCTGTACATGCTATCTGCCTCTCTAGTCCCCACTCCTGGTACAGTCCTCCTTCCCCCCTCCCCATTTTCCTTGTCATCTCTTCCTCCCCTCAATCCCCCCATTTCCTGCTCCTGTCTACCCCCACATCCCCTGTACACCCAATTCCCTTCCCCTTCTCACTCTCCTCCAGTAGTTGATCAAGTCAGTTCATTCTTAGCTTATGCCTAATTATGCATCCTTGTTGATTCCAATGCCTTGTACTACCTACGCTCCATGGAACACTGCCATTGTGTTATTTGTATTACTTGTATTAATTGTATTATTTCTTACTTATTGAAAATGTACTCAATGTCTCTACCTCGACTATTGTATCTGTCCTGACTATTGTAGTTGTATTTGGCCTCCCCTACTCCCCTTTCCCTGGGTTGCACCTGGAAATGAGGCTTGGCTCAATGTTCCTCTCCCGGTCATCAGACTTTAAATAAATAAATAAATAAATGTGTCCTGCTCATGTGTGTCATATGTTCCTCATGTTGCTGCCCATGCCTGTTGTGCCCGGTTGACCCCTAGTAGTGTGTATGCCCCATTGCAGTCGTGCAGCTGTTGATTGGTACTCTGATGATGTTGGTGTATGCTGGGGAAGGATCACATTTTGTTCATTGCACAGTGTATGTCAAGTGCTTCACTGTACCTCCGACTTGCATTGGTATAGTGCATGCATAGATCACCACCACTGTGCATTCTGTGACGCCTGTGTGCTACTACCATGTCTGCTGGTACACAGTATGTGCCCTGTGTATGTTGCCATAATGTGGGGCATCATGGTGTGGTTCCACCCCACAGGACACTCCAGCTGCTGCCCCAGTACATGTCGACCAGCCTGCACTTTGTGGTTCATAGTACATTACAGTTGCACACAGTGCCACTGGTCAGTTACATATCACCCCCACTGCCTCACCACTGTCACCTGTATCACCCATCACGCAGAATACTATTGTGACATACATTCTTGACACTGTGTCATGTGACATCTGGACATGGGCATGCCACCTTGGGGACCCCTACAGTTTTGAGTATGGACCCAGCTGATGGGTGACCTACAGTACCTCAATGTTGGTAGCTGGGTGACTTCACAGCAGGGCCCTGAAGTGAATACCAAGAGAACCCCACTCCTTTTGAAACCAAATTAGTAAGTTGTCAATTCAGGCTGAAAAAATATGTTTATTTTTACATTTACCTCGGGGGGGGGGGGATCATGGTGTGCTCTGACTTGTTGTTTTTGTTGATGTATGCCATATATAGTAGCACCCCTCATTTAGAATCCCATTTATAGTTTGTGAGTGAGCAAGGGTGAGCACTTCACATTGGATAAAGTGTTACCAGCAAGTCAGTTTCTGTGGGACATCAGCTCATCCATTCTTTGCAATGCAGCAGTACCATAACTTTAGAGCTGCAGCTTACAAACCAGCATAATTTATGTTCCTTGAAATCTGCACCACACGCACAAAGTAATAACCGCACACAGATAGCAAAATCAGGAAATATAGATGCCTGACCAACATAATTTCTGTTCCTGAAAATCCCCACCACATGCACAAAGTAATAATCACACACAGATAAAATCAGGATATATTAGTGCCTGAGTGTGAGTTAACATCCATAACACTATGCAAGGATAACTTATTAAACCAAATATTCCTGCTGCTGATTTTGCTGTCTGACTGACAACAATCAGGCTCTCATCCCAACTGGCTACATGCATGTTCATACTACAATTCATACTAAGGGTGCATAAAGAGCAATAGATCATGGTCTATAATATCCTCCTAAGTGGCTATAACTATTCTGAAATCCCCATATCCCTACATTCATTGCAACACAGTGGTACCTTACCTTAAGAGACACAGCCTCCAAACAGAGATGTTATGAAGTTTTAATTCTATCATTTTGCAAAGTGTTTCTATTTAATAGGAAATTTGCCATTGGTAACATTGCCTTGCAACTTGACCTGTAACTTCTTCTTGGGGTGCGCAAAGGTGAAGTTGGGTCAAAATGACTTTCACCAACTAGTTCTTTTGTATTTTTAGGCATAACTCAGTCAAATTCTGTTGCATTTGTCTGAAACTTGCCGTGGTTGTATTCCATGAGGAGGTACATATTTGGCGCAAGTTTAATGAATATTGGACTTAAATTGTAGATTTGGCACCCTGGTCAATTTGTGAAGTGATTGTGGGGTGCTGGGCACACCCCATTAATTTTTTCTGGGGTATTATATGTTACTATTGTAGTACTCATTGAGACCCTTGTTTGGATATATGAAGTGTCCCTTAGCTCTAAAGACTGGTAGAGTTATGGCTTGTTAAATTTGCAGTGTTACCCTATGGGACATTAGGGTTAGGTTTAGGGTGAGTGTGGTCACTTGTAAGCTATGCAATAAATATGTCCCCCTGGGCAAGCAGAGGACCCTTATGGGTCCTGGAGACCAGAGGACCCATCTCATGACAAATCACTGGCTAAGTAGGAGGAAAAGCAGAGGAAAGTGGCAATTGGGAATGGAGGTCCATCTATGCCAGCAGCGGTTCATAGAGGGAATAAAGGAAGTGTCACAGTAGGGCGGCAGGCACAGCCGTTGGAAGCAGCAGCACCCTCTGTTGAAGTTCAAGCTCCTCATGAACTAGCATCACTATGTATTCTCACCTGCTGCAGAAATGTTCCTGTACTTGTTGTGGTTTATTGGCTGCATTTTCACCCCTACCGCTGCTCCTCTCCTTATACATCCATTTCCACACAGCTTAATATCACCACTACATTCTATTTTGATTACTTACTTTATCCATGGCTTCTACAGTGATTTAGTTTGATTGCCCATGACTTTTGCTATTTCCTCAGAGTGTACCAACACCCTTGTGTTTAATTTGCTGGCTTTTGACTTGTATTTCTGTATATTGTATTGTTATTGTAACATGTTTCTCCCTTTACCCCTTCCCTGAGGCATATCTGGAAATGCACTCTGACTCAGTGTGCCTTTCCTGGTTACCAACTTTTTAAATAAATAAATCAGTTCTTTTCCTTTTCCTTTTTTTCTTTTTTTGTTTTGGGCACAAACAATACAGAAAGGGATTTCAGGGACTAAGGGGAACATTCAAGATGCAACAACTCAGATAATTATAAAGACATTACTGTGTATATGAAAAACTACTAACATCACTCAATAAACAAATGTGAAATCAATATAGTCAAACTACAGTGACAAAAATAATTCTGTAAAACTCACCTAACTGTTCTACAGAACTATAATTACAAACCAAAGGAAACAGAAAAATAAAATCACACAAAATACTGACTACAACAGCACTAGAGATGTTGCAAAGTAAAATGTCACCCGAGAATTTCTTGTCAAGTGCCGAAAATTTGCACTTCGTAGATTTCAGGGCATCAAGCCAAATTTTGATTCACTTGAATTTCATGAATTTAATGGTGAAATTCATGCTTTTTTGCCATTGAGGTGTGAATTTCATGGGCAAAGCATGACATTCATGGGTGAAATCTTGCACTTTGCTGTGAATTTGTGTAATTAGTGGGCTGCAAATTGCACTAATATCACTCCTCAAATTCTGTGGAATCTGCAACTTAATTCATGGAGTGAATTTCATGGACTTCTCACATCTCTAAAGAGCACTAGTACTACTAAGACAGATAAAAGCTGCCTAACCTGCCTTTTTATGCCTGCAGTGGGTAGAGCCCTGCAGACGTCTTACTGTCAGAAAAAGGACTCAGCAGATTCCGACCGAGCAACAAAATGTAGAGTTGCACCACAGTCTCCTCCATTTTATGTGAATTACTCCACTGTCTCCATTCATTGCAGAAGTTCCCCAGTGCAATTTTCTGTGTATGGGATGGACAACAAAGAAAAAACAAAGGGCGTTCCCTCCCACAGGGCTATTTTGTAGCTGTGGGACGGACAAGAAAGAAAGAAAAAAAAGCCTGCCACCCCCCACCGCCATTTCAAGTTTTCTACTATTTTAACAGCCAATTTAGACAACATAGACAATAGCTGCATTGTTCATTTGGCAATGCCAACATTTCTCATCCATTTTTTTGCATTCACTAAGCTAGGTTTTCATCTTCTTCTCCCCAACTTCTTGTCGCACTCGTTTGTTGCTGTCTTCCCCATTAAGTAAACTCAGATGAAGTGGATAGATTTCTTAGCTACCCGATTGGCCCAAACAAACAACAGCAATGTTTAGTGTGCTTTTTGGCTGTCCAATTAACCCAAACAACAGCAATGTTTAGTGTGCTTTTTGGCTGTCCAATTAACCCAAACAAACTACAGCAATGTTTAATGTGCTTTTTGGCTGTCCAATTAACCCAAACAAACAACAGCAATGTTTAGCTACCCAATTAGCCCAAACAACAACAATGTTTAATGTGCTTTTTGGCTGTCCAATTAACCCAAACAACAGCAATGTTTAGTGTGCTTTTTGGCTGTCCAATTAACCCAAACAAACAACAGCAATGTTTAGTGTGCTTTTTAGCTGCCCAATTAATCTAAACAAACAACAGCAATGTTTAGTGTGCTTTGTTAGCTGTCTAGTTAGCCCAAGCTTCCCCAAAACAGTGCACTACCTCTTACAAAAACTGCCCACAAACATGGACTGCCCAATCTGGCTTTTCTCTGTGGCTGGTGCTATCTAAAGCTAGGAATGTCCCAAGTAATTTAATCACTGGGCTGACAGCAGGAAGTATCTGATTTGTTTCCTCTGCTGAATGCTCCAACTTAATCAGAGTTTACCAGGGTTTATGCAGCCCACACTCTCTGAAGTTTTACTCAGTGGATGTGTTAAGCAGAGCAGCTGCTCTCCAGCTCCATTCCTAATCATGGCTAATGCTATGCTAACTGTGTCACTCGGCTGCCCCCCCAATGCAGAAAACACAACCTTCCCCATGTACACTATTTCCATGACTTTATATTCCACCAGATTTAAACAAAGTCATGCCTTCATAAAACCACCCCATCTCCATTCTCCCTCCCCTATCCAAGGCCCTAGAGTGGATTGTCTCTGATCAGCTCACTGACCATCTCAGCAAATACAACCTACTCTGCAAATAGCAACATCACTTTCGCAAAGGCCACAGTACTACTACTGCCCTTCTCCAGTTTACCACACACATCCACTCCACCCTAGACTGGGGTCATATCACTGATGCTGTTTTCATCGACCTCTCTAAGGCATTTGACACCGTCAACCACTCCCTCCTTTTAACCACTCTGTCCAACATTGGTTTCTGTTCTGGAGACGCCCTTGGTTGGTTCTCTGATTACCTTTCAAACCACTTCCAGCAGGTCAAAATAGGTAATACCTTATCCAATAGGTTACCTGTCCTCTCAGGTGTCTCACAGGGGTCCATACTAGGACCTCTACTTTTCAGCCTCTTCCTTAACTCCCTCCCCATGTCCTGCTCTGGTAATCTGCTACTATACACAGATGATGCTGTCCTATTTTCCCCTGACCGTGACCCTTTTCAACTCCACCATTTCCTTCAATCCACCTTTAGCTGTGCTGAAAATTGATTCCCTGCACAGCACTTTATTCTCAACTATAAGAAGACCAAAGTTATGCTATTCTCTCATCCCTTCAACACCCCAAAGGCATGTTGCCCCCAAGTACTAACTGCTAATCTGACCCCCTTGAAGCAAGTTGACTCCTTTAAATATCTGGGCATCACACTAGACCCTGCACTCAATTTCCACCAACATATCCATCTCCTGTCTAAAGCCCTCAATGTTAGGCTGGGGTTATTGTATCACTTCAAGCACTGCCTTACCCCAGACTCCCTCAGGCTCACCGTCTTCTCCTCTGTCCTCTCCCTGCTTGACTATGGCATACTTATCCATAGTGCTGCAAGCACCTCTGCCCTATATAGACTCCATCTTTTCCTAAATAAAGCATGTCACCTCATCTTGGGATGTGACCATCTCACCCATATGTGCTCCCTTTATAACACCACCAACTGGCTTAATCTTGACAATAGGATCAGGTTCCACACCTGCCTCATGGCCAAAAAGATTGCTCTTGGCATCTCCCCCTCCCGGGCTCACCTCCTTAGTCCACCCAGCCCTGAAGCTTAAGCACACTCAAAGCTCTACCAAGCCATTCCTCTTGGTTCCATCCTGCCTTACCTCACAATTCCAAAGGTCCTTTCAACCTTGCTTGTAAATGAAAATAGAATTGGCCCTTTTAGAACCCACCTTAGGGACCATCTCCAGTCCTCAGATACCTGTGATTGTTACTTAAGCCCTACCCTCTCCCCTTCTCCCTTTCCACGCTGACCAATGTCACTGGCCTGGCTACCATAGGGTTCCAGGCCTAAGATATATCTTTGAGTTTTACATTGTACTTCTAAGTTGTACTAATTATCCCTAGTTTCTGATTATTAGCCTTCATGGTTTCTTTATATCATTGCTGAACTGTGTCCTCGTTGAATTGTTATGTAAAGTTTGTTCTGTACCTCATTTCTGTGACGTGGAACCTTTGCAAATGAGTCTTTGACTCAAAGGTATTTCTGAATCCTCAATAAATACTAAATACTAAAATTGAATGTTTACTGCGCCTATCCATTATTTAAGCACACTTGTAATACGCTTAAGTAGATTGTTTCTGCAGTGGAAGAAATGTAATGGACTTATGGCTTGATCTTTTAACATTATGCAAAAATGTGTCAAGGTAACCAGCAGGTCAAATTCCTGCTGTAACTTTCAGAACATTTTTGAAATATTATTAACACTTGCTGGTCTACAAATCTAAGTGTTTTATAGGAACAGGTTCCTTCTTAAATTGTTGATTTCAAAGCAAGCCGTTGATTGCTATCCACACTTGTAATTGATACTTCTATATTTTAGATGCAATTTAATCAAGTACCCAGTTAAGTAAGCAATAACCCATGACAGGGTATGGTGTTACTGGGAATTAATCAACACCCCGGGTGCATTGTGAGGCATGAGGCTGCAGGCCAAGTATCCTCACAGTACCCAGGGTGTTGATTAATCCCCAGTAACACCATACTCTGGAGTGGGTTATTGCACTTATGAGTCATGTCCAAAACATGGAAAAACCCACAGAAAGGGTGTTTTCTCATGCTTAAAGATAAAACAAGGTACTGTATCCTGCCACCTTGCAAAATAGTCCCTAACAAATAATGCACACTGCATTGCTGTTATGCACATTGAAATGTCACATATACAGTACTGACATGATATGTGACATTTTTTTGTGCATAATATGCTCTGCTACCTTGCCTACAAAGTTCCCTTTGGCACCCCCCCAATGAGACATGCACACAACTGAACACCACACTGTAGGACTTCTGTACTTGACATCAACCAGATAAAGCACTTTTATCAAACCCTTCACCTCTTTGTGACTGGGTGGGGAGGGTGTGAAACATACTGCATGACAGAGCCTACACTACAGAAATATACATAGACTTTGACGGCAGATAAGGATCGCTTGGCCCACCTAGTCTACCCAATTCCCTATCTCTTGGATAAGCTGCAGATCCTAGTTAACCAATAGCCTACTTCTTCCTATCCTCCACCAGAATTGCTTTATGTCTGTCCCATGCATTCTTAAATTCCCCTACTGTTTTTGACCTCACAACCTCCTCAGGAAGGCCTTTCCATGTGTCCACCACCCTCTTCATGAAAAAAATACTTCCTCATGTTGCCCTTGAGCCATCCCCTCTCTATCTTCAAATTGTGCCTCCTTGTTCTTGCACATCTCTTTTTCTGAAAGATGCTATCCTCCTGGACTTTGTTGATTCCCTTGAGGTACTTGAACGTTTCTATCATGCCCCCCCCTTCCTCAAGGGTATACATATTAAGCTTCTTTAGTTTCTCTTCGGATGGCTTCTGGTGCAGACCCTGCACCATTTTAGTTGCCCTCCTCTGGACTGCCTGCATCCTGTTTATGTCCTTGCAGAGATTGGGTCTCCAGAACTGCATGCAGTATTCCAGATGGGGTCTTACCAACTGTCTGAACAGAGGGATAACAACTTTCTGTTTTCTACTGGTGATGCCTCTTCCTATACATCCCAATATCCCTCCAGCCTTCCTTACTGACTTCTCACATTGTTTGCTTACCTTTAAATCATCTGATATGACTACCCCAGGTCCCTTTCCATTTTTGTTGTTGTTAGTACCCCTTCCCCATTGTATACTCTTCCCCTGGGTTTGTGTTTCCCAGGTGTATTACTTTGCACTTCTTTGCATTGAATCTAAGCTGCCATACTTTTGACCATTCCTCCAACTTTGCCAAGTCCCTTCTCATCCTTTCCACTCCCCTTGTGTATCAACCCTGTCGCAGATCTTTGTGTCATCTGCAAAGAGGCATACTTTTCCTTCCAGTCCTTCCACAATGTCACTTATAAAGACATTAAAAAGGACCGGACCCAGTACTGAACCCTGCTGTACCCCGCTAGTAACACCCCTTTCTTCAGAGTGGAATCCGTTTACTATTACCCTCTGTGTCCTGTTGTCCAGACAATTTTTTACCCAGACTACCACCCTGGGACCCACTTCCAGGTTGGCTAATTTGTTTATTAATCTTTTGTATGGGACTGTGTCAAATGTCTTGCTAAAGTCTAGGCAGGTCATGTCCACAACCCCTCCCTGGTCTACTACTTTTGTCACTGAGTCAAACAAATCAATTAGATTTGTCTGACATGATCTTCCCACTGTGAAACCATGCTTCCTTGGGTCCTGTGCCACACTGACCTCTAGGTACTCAACAATTCTTACTTTCAGAAGTGATTCCATCATTTTCCCTACCACTGAGGTCAAACTAACAGGTCCGTAGGTTCCTGCTTCTGCTTTGCTCCCACTTTTGTGAAGTGGAATCACATTACCCTCCTGCAGTCAGATCAAATCAAATCAAATCATTCTTTATATCTAAAAGCCCTTTTCCAAAACCAAAGAGCTTGCACATAAAAAACATATAAATAAACATATTAAAACAATCAGTATTCAGCCAGCACAAATATAAATTCTCACATTCTCAACCGGTCCCTCTGTCAAGGGAAATTCCCCTCCTGCTGGAAATCAGCTTCAATCACCCCCATCTATAAATGTGGGGACCGCACCTCCACTAACAACTACCGTCCTGTCTCCATTCTCCACCCATCTAAAGCCTTAGAGTGTATTGTCACCGACCAAATCACTGACCACCTTATGAAATATAACCTCCTTTGCAGCCAGCAACTTAGCGTCTGAAAAGGACATAGTGCCACTACCGCCCTTCTTGAATTCACCTTGCATGTCCACTCCACCTTGGACAAAGGACACATCACAGGTGCCATCTTCATGGACCTCTCTAAAGCTTTTGATACCGTAAACCACGCCCTCTTACTAAACACACTATCCTACAGTGGCTTCTCAGATGATGCTTTAAGCTGGTTCAAAAACTATCTGGTAAATAGAACCCAACGGGTTAAGGTAGGCACCGTCCTGTCCCCCACTCTCCCTGTCTGCTCCGGTGTTCTGCAGGGCTCCATTTTTGGTCCTCTGCTTTTCAGTCTTTATCTAAACTCCCTCCCGTTGGCCTGATCTAGCAGCCTGCTCCTTTATGTGGACGATGCCGTTCTGTACACCTAAAATCCCAACCCACTTGAACTCCATTGAACCCTACAACACTCCTTCTAAGAGGCAGAACACTGGTTCACTGCCCAGCGACTAACAATCATCTACAAAAAGACAAAAGTCATGATCTTCTCCCATTCAAGGAACCTCCATAAGAACCTCTGCTCCCAATTTTTCGCTGCCAGTCAAACCCCTCTTGACCAAGTGTCCACCTTTAAATATCTAGGGATCACACTAGACCCAGCCCTCAACTATAATCAACGTATTCTACACCTATCTACTGCCCGTAACTCTAGATTAGGCGTACTTTATTGGTACAAACATTGCATCACTCCCGAGGCTCTACGGCTAACCATCAATTCCTTCGTCCTCTCCCTTCTGGACTACACTGTTCTCATTTACAGTGATGCACCCACCTCCTCACTTAACAGACTCCGGCTTGTTCTAAACAAAGCCTGCCGCCTCATTCTCAGATGTGATCGTTTCACTCACGCTTGCTCCCTCTACAGTACCACAAATTGGCTAAATCTAGACAGCAGAATCAGGTATCACACTTGCCTTATGACCAAAAAATTGACTCTAGGTCTTGCGCCCCCTACTCTCTCCCCAATTATTCACCCAGCAGCGCCAGTCAGAGTTACCTGTAACTCAGACAAGCCTCTACTATGGGTACCCTGCTGTCGGACTACCCAATTCCAAAGAACTTTTTGCTACCAAGCCCCTACCTGGACAAACTGGCTCCCAAACCAAATAGCCAATGAAATAAGGATTGGCCCCTTTAAATCCAGACTGAGGGAACACCTTCTAGCCACCAGCCTATGTGACTGCCCATGATACCCTCCCCCCGTGTGATGATCTCTCTCTCATTGATCTAATTTCCTTTGGTCCCCTTACCCAAATTGCCCCAATGACTATTAGCCTACTACAGAGACTCCTCCAACGTTATGGCTGCGCTAAAGTACTGAAGCCTATGCTACCATTAAATGAAAACCACTTATTGAACAACTATGTAATCTAATTCCTGCCATGTAATGTAATGTTCTGTAATCTGTAACAAATGTTGTCCCTGTACCTTCATGTATGACATGGAACCTTTGTAAATGAATCTTTGACTCAAAGGTCTTTCTGATTATCTCAGTAAATAAATAAATAAATAAATAAAATACATAAACTAAAATTAATCCAGAAATGACTGGCTAAATAAGTATGTTTTTAAAGCTGTTTTAAAACTCTGGATGGTCAGGCACTCTCGAACCTGATGAGGTAGAGAATTCCACAGGGTAGGGGCTACAAAAAGCAAAAGACTGAGCTCCAGATGTCTTTAAGCACACCCTGGGAACCTCCAGCAATCCCTCGTCGGCAAAGTGAAGTGAGTGGGGGGGCAGTAGAGGTGAAGGAGATCTTGCAAGTAGTGGGGTCCCTGTTCATGTAGGGCTTTATAGGTCAGTAATCTGACCTTAAAGGTGATCCGCCGCTGTACTGGCAGCTAGTGCAGTCCATGCAGCACAGGTGTAATATGACTGGTCCTAGAAGTACCAGTCAAAAGCCTGGCTGCAGCATTCTGCACCAGCTGCAAGTGGCAGAAATCAACCCCTGGTAGCCCTAGATAAAGGGCATTGCAGTAGCCAAGACGGGAGGTCATGAAAGCATGGACGAATATTGGGAAGATAATCATGAGGAACCAGATGCTTCACCCAGGTGATATTCCTCAGATGAAAAAATGAGGTCTTAACAAAGGCCAACACCTGAGATCTAAGGGTCAGGCCGCTGTCAAAAATAACACCCAGGTTCCGCAACCGGTCTGAGGTAGTCAGCTGAGCACCCCGAGCCAAGTTACAGAGGGCTGCAAAGCATACAAATCTGACTCTTGATGACCTGGATCCATCACCAACACCTCAGTCTTAACTGGGTTCTACTGCACTCAGCTGGCACTCATCCAGTCTGGATCTCAGAGACACAGTTGTTAAAGACTGAGAGAAAGTCATCTTGCACAGTCACAAAGACATATACAGCTGAGTATCATCTGCATAGCAGTGAAAACTCAGCCTGTACCACCTAATGATATCTCCCAATGTCAGCATGTTCACTGTGAACAACATGGGTGACAAACTGGAGCCCTCTGGTACCCCACAGGTTAGGGGGAGAGGGGCTGATGAATAAATCCCAGACACCAATCTCTGAGACCTACCCTCGAGGAAAGATCGAAACCATCTGAGAACCATACCAGACAGTCCGCAGATGAACTGTAGGTACTCCAGTAACACACCATGGTCTACAGTGCCACATGCTGCAGAGGGATCAAGGAGGATCAATATTGAACAAGTCCTCCGATCTCTCACTATTAGGAGATTATTTAGCACCCGGACAAGGGCTGTCTCAATACTATGTCTCTTCCTAAAGCTCAACTGGAGAGAATCATAGGCATCATGGGTAGATGAATGATCATCCAGCTGCAGCTCAACCACCTTCTCAATAACCTTACACACAAAAAGCAGGTTAGAGACAGGTCTGTAGTTAGCTAGACAGTCTGAGTCAAGGGAGGATTTCTTAAGGAGAGGTCATACAATCGCCTCCTTTGGGGGTCTGGAAAGACCCCCCTCTCCAATGAACTCCAGACTATCTCAGCTAGGACATGGCTGATCTCATCAATGCACCCTACAAGAAGGTACATTGGGCCCAGGTCCAAACCACAGCAGGTTTGCAGCAAAGTCTGAATGATCCTCACAATGTTCATGAATTCCTGCTGGCTGAAGTCAGACCAAGCAAGTCGGGTGTCCACGGCCTTCAGCTGACCTCCATAATACCCAATAGATGGGGCCTGACAGATCTCAGACCAAATGGTGACAACCTTATCTGTGAAGAACCAAGCAAACGCATCACATCTGTCTTGTGAAAAGGATCTACCCGGTTGAAGACAGATTGGATTGCACAATCTGTCAACAGTCCGGAAGAGCTGAGCAGGTCAGTTCTGCACTGCGGCAATCTCCCTGGACAGGAACTCTGCCTTCTTATGGTTGATTGCTGATTGATAGACAACATAATGGTCCATCAATCTAAGTTTGTCACCATCCAGGCCCGAGTTCCGCCAGGACCTCTCTAGCCTTCATCCCTCTTTCCTCATCTCCCTCAAGGTCCCATCAAATCATGGTGACCTAGGGTGAAGAGTGAGGGGAAGAACCCAAACTGGAGCTATGGAACCCAGGACCCCTTTCCCTGCCTTATTATATGCTAGTACCAGATTCCCTGGATCCATGCATTCACTCGAATGCCCGATAGGTCCAGTACTATCATCAGACCATTCAGGGTCACACCCCTCAAAGGGTGGTACCGGACCATCTCTATGAGGTCAGGTCCATTGGGGGGAGCCACAAAACTGAATCCTGTGGCATGATGGTCAGACCAACCGACTGGCTGTACCACCAAATTGGAGATCTCCATCCCCAGGAGGAACACCAAGTCCAAGGAGTGACCACCACTTTGGGTCATGGAGGTAATAAACTGTGTAAGGCCCAATGAGGTCATTAGTTGGAAGAAGTCTAGTCCAAATTGCGACAGTTCATCATCAACCCAGGCACTGAAATCCCCCAGAATTATCCATCTGGGGGATCCCAAAACCTCATTGACAATGAAGTGCACAACTTCCTGCAGGAAAACATTTCCATCTCCGGGTGCATGGTAGATGAGAAGTATCCTGCACCCTACACCTGTGCCCATGATACACTCAAAGGAGTTGGTGGTCCCCACTGGTACTTCCACAAGGTCCAGTTTTGATCTAAAACAGATGGCTACACCCCTGCCCCTCCGATCCATCCTCGGGAGGTGTATCACCGAGTACCCAGCTGGAACTGCTGAAGCCAAAACAGGGCCAGCATTTTCATCCAGCCAGGTCTCGGTGATGCAAGCCAGATCCAATTACCCAACAAGATCTGCTATTAAAGCAGTCTTGTTCCTGATAAATCTGGCATTGCATAACACCACCTGAGTAGGATGAGCAATCGAGGAAGGCCACGCCACCTGCCTTCATAAAACAGAGCCCTTGGGTATGGGAACAAAGCAGGGAGGACCCCTTTCCTGGTCCCATTTCACACCAGGGTGTCTCCTTATCCCACAATCCCAATCGGCCCACCCCCATCCATTCCCCCACCAGGCCCAGCACCCTTAGGTACCACACCATCCTCCAATGATTTGTTAAAAAGGGTAGTTAGTGGTGTCACTAGTTCTCCCTTTACTTCTTTTAGAATTCTGAGGTGAATCCCATCAGGGCCCATTGCTTTGTCCACCTTCAGTTTTAGGAATTCTTTCAGAACCCTTTCTTCTGTGAATGGACTGGTATCGACACCTCTATCCAGAGTGCATCTAGTGATTGGATTAGGTATCTCCCCATCCTCTATTTTTGTGAATACTGAGCAGAAGTATTCATTTAGTATCCCTGCTTTTTCACTGTCACCCTCTGGTCATCCACCCTCCCCTTTATTAAGCCTCATTATCCCTCCCTTGATCTTTCTTCACTCCCTAATATACCTATAAAAGGTTTTATCCCCCTTCTTAACCGAGTTGGCTATCTTTTCCTCAGTATGGTCCTTTGCTATTCTGACTGCCTTCCCCACTTCCTTCTGCTTTAATTGGTACAGTTCTCTGTCCTGCTCCTTCCATATACCTTATATTTCCTGAATGCTATCTTTTTCTCTCTAACCTTCCCTGCCACCTCTTTTGAGAACCATAGTGTTTTTTTCCTTTGTTTTGATTTGTTTATTTGCTTCTCAGAAAGGCTTGTTGCCTCTGTGATGGCAGTTTTGATGCTTCCCCATTGTTCCTCCACACCTCCTTCTTGTCTGTTTGCTAGTACTTTTCAGAGACACGCTCCCATTTTGACAAAGTCAGCCCTCCTAAAGTCCAGTATGGAAAGCCGTTCTTTGGAGCATGAAATTAGTTAAATAGTTTATCTTGAATCTGATTGGTCAGAAATGTATGACATTATGAAATATGAATTTCAGTGCTAGCATATAAAAGGGCAGTCCTTTAAACAGGTGATCACCCCCAATGAAGCCTTAATTGGTGAAGCACTGGGGCATCTGCATATGGACATTTCTGTTGTGCCTAATGTTGTTTTCTCTGTGTTCAAATGAAATAAATGAAGATTTTTTGATTGAAACAATCTTGGATCTTGTGGTGTTAGTGCCCCCTTCATTGGAGAGACCATCTCCTGGCTCTGGAGTATGAGTGTTTTTTGTTGTGTTTTGCAGACTTTAGGGGTGGTAACCATCCACTCACACCCCACCCGATTTATAGCACAACACCCTTTTGTTTCACACAGTTGACTTACAAGTAGTGTTGCAGCTTAGGCACCATTGGCAACAATGGCGAGAAGTGAAGGAACAGGAAAGGGCACAACATCATTGCCAAACTGGCCTAAGGAAGTGTTAATATATTCCATATACTTCTGCAGTAACCTGTATTTCAAACAATTAGTGGAGAAAATTCATCTGAAGAAGAACCAGAAGTGGGGGGGGGGTGCTGAGTGCTGCTGAGCAGCCAAGAGGAAGCAGCACCTCACTTGAACTCCCAGAGAAAGATTTTAAAAACTATTAAATCTTAATATATTTTCCTATAAAAAGTTCTAGAGGTTGCTCCAGAGTGTTTGGGATATTGATGAGTGACAAGATGGTTAAAACTAAAGGGGCTGGGGTGCCAGCCGGTAATTTTTTTGCTCCTAAGAAACAGAATAGGGAACAAAGGCCTGAACAATGTGGTGGAGCCAGGGACTCTTCCAATATGCGACTGGAGGAGGACTCGCTGACTTCCATACTTGCCACGCTCCATCAGCTCATCAAATCAGTACAGGATTTGGACAAAAAGTTTGATTCTCTCACTCTAAGAGAATCTGCTCTGGAAACAAAAATGGAGCACTGTGAAGCTGTAGTACAACGCTCCGAATCTTCCATCCTTAAATCGATGGAAGCAACTGCTGAGTTAATAAAAGAAAACTCACACCTCCATCAAAGGTTGGAGACTGTGGAGAACCAGGTAAGAGAACGGAATATTTCTGTGATTGGGCTGTTGGAGAATGCCGAACTGGAGGACAGCTTGATCTTTGCCAAAATGATTTTGCTGGCCTTACTGGGTCTTGATGAAGCTGACCCTCCTCTGTCCCTAGAAAAGGCTTACAGAATCACCCCCCAGAGAGTCTGCAGCAGACTCCTCGACTCCGAGGACCTTCTTAGTTGTGTGCACTGGGATTGGGGACAGAGACTGGGCTTTTGCAATCGCCAAACACCACAGGGTTTTAAAATATGGCAATGACAAAGTTATGCTATTCCTGGACCTCTCATTTAGCACCTGCCAGAGCCACAAGGCATTCAACTGACTGCGGGGCCAGCTACGTCAACTTAAAATACAGCACCAGTTACTTTTCCTGGCTAAGCTCCATTTCCTGTGGAACGGACAGCAATATTTATTTAATAAGCCAAAGGATGTAGATAAGATGGTCCAGCGGATTGAACATGAGCTGGCTGGGGGAGATGAGGAGGGAAACTTGTCGAAGGATGACTGAACAGCTAAGTTATCCTGGTAATGTAAATTCAGGATGAAGGAGCTGGGACTGTTATATCTAATGGCTCAGTTTTAAAACATGCAATGCAGTGCATACATTGTTTATTTTGGACTGTAACTCGAACTGTGATAATAGTGCTTGCTGCATGTTTCAGACTTTTTCGATCCGGGACACTATTAAATATGGTGACTTTGGCCTGCCCCTTTCTTGGCAGAGCTTTTGTGGGACCATCATTATAGTTGGTCAAATTAAGATTCTTTTCTTTTTTCTATGTAGTGCTTGTCAAGCGGGCAGGGATGTTTTGCTTGACTCTCCTGCTGTTCCTCCATTTTAAGGTTTGATAGGGGAACTTTTGATGTGAGAACAAAAAGTTTAATTTAATAATAGTTCCACTGATGGATATGCTTTCTAGTTGCTACTGATCAGACAAATAAGAGGGGAGTGTGTATTGGGAATAAGAATTTGCTATACATAAACAGTTTGTACTGGGGAATTATTTAAACTTTAAAGTCACTCTGGTAATGGAGTAATTCTATCTGCACATTCTGTTAAGATTCCCCATTGGCATTCCAGGCTGCATGTGTTGAGTGAATTTATTTTGTACAAGCATTCTTAATTGGGAATTCCCCCATGATGTACCATTAGATGGGGTGTTGTTCACAAGATCTTTGTAAAAGTATATCATCTGTAATGTAAACCTTGTGTTATCCTCCTATGGTTTTGAAGATGGCATGAAAGATAGTCCATTACACAACAATGTTGTTTGCTACTCAGTAAGTTCAGTGCTTGACAAGTTTATGGTTGCTGCTCCTTGTTTTTGACTGAGTAGCAGGATGGCCTCCCACCCCTCTTCCCCCTCCTAGTCTTTTTCTATTTTTTGAGATACTTTTCATTTGATTATTCTGATTACTGGCGTCTTTCTCAGTGGAAAACGTAACAGTATTAGTGTTGCGAGTTTGTATTCAACTAGCAGACGTCGATGCCATCATAGATCCTATTTGTCCATCTGAATTATTTGCACTTTGTTCAGACTGTTCCTATTTTGTTTTTTTTTTGTTGTTGTCATGACCTCTAGATATGAACCTTGATCTAGATCTTGATCTGTTTCTTGATGAGGACCTCTCACTTGAAAACCGTGACCACTTAAAGAAATGTCCTTCTTTATAATCAAGCAAGTCTCTCTCCAATTTATGTTGCTTGCATTTAATAGCTTGATTTTACTTTGTAAAGTGGTATCACATTTCTTTAAAGTCAGGATGCCCAATAAGCTTTTTCAAGTGTTTTTTTTAAAACAAATCAATAAATTCTCAAAGATTATTTGTTAAAAAATCAATTCTAGACACTATAGGGTGTTCAGGAGGATTTGTCATGCTCTGGTGTAGTTTTGGAAGAATGTATAAGGTAGGGGTCATCGGAAACTGGGGAAGACTGGATGGGCCTTGCGGTCCTTATCTGCCGTCAACTTCTATGTTTCTATGTTTCTATGAAGCAGAAAAGAAAATTCACTTTTCATTGATCCCATCTATACTTTTTGCCGGTTCTAGTAAAATAATTAATTCAGCTTTAAACTTGTTAATTGAGGTCACCAGTCAGTACTTCATAGTTATTTGTATCAGACAGTAGCTCAAGGACCTTATCGTTATAAAATTCTCAGTCCATTATTACAAGATTCCTACCTTTGTCAGCTGGCTTGAGCACAAGGTTTAAGTCATGTCTCAATTTCTCTAGTTCAATTCTTCCCTCTGTGATAAATTGTTTTTATAAAATGTATCGCCATCATTTAGTGTTTTTTTAACTTCCCTCAATACAATATTTTTGTAAGTACTGATGTATGGATTGTTACTTTGGGGACAAAAGCTAGATTTTGGTCTGAATAGATATTTTCTAATTTTTGTTTTAAGGTAGCTGCATTTGTATCATATAAATATAAATTCAAATAGTCATTTCTTACACTTTCAGCTTGTTTGGTATTTTCAGTCAAACGGTCATCCAAAATATTGTAGTTCTGCTTGTCCAATATATCCAAATTGTCAATGTTATTTATATCCAGAGTAGTATTGGAAAAAATCCAAAAGTAAAGTCCCTTCTACATCCTGGTCCAATGAGTTATTACCAACACTCAAATTATCTTAACCAGTGGTGTCATTAGGTGGTGGATTTGGGGCATAACAAATTTTAAGCTCAATCCATCAAAAACAATCACTCCAAATCTATTATTCAATTTTTTTGTTTTTTTTTTGTAGCTCCCACCAACAGAAAGACAGTATAAATAAGACAATTCATCTGCTGCATAACAATGTTTATAATATACAGTATGCATTGTGGTGTGATTTTGAAAAATTGTACATTGGCAGGACAATGAAGCAGTTCAAGGTTAGAAACCAAGAGCATGTCAGGGACATTAAAAATGTGGATTCAGATAGTCCTGTAGTGACACATTTTTGGGAACACCACAATAGTGATCATAAAAGCTTACAGTTCACAGGTATAGAACAGGTTCGAATTGGTAAAAAAAGGGGTGACAGGCTGAATAGGCTCTCACAAAGGGAGACGTATTGGATCTATGTTTTGAGACCACTAACTCCAGATGGACTCAGTCAGGAATGGGACCCAAAAATTTGTCTGTGATGTAAAAATAACCCCCCTCACACCCACTCTTTGCTCTTCCCATACCACCTTGGTATATATCTATTATATATTAATAATTAATGGCTATGATTTTTTTCCATTGGAAACCCATGGCATAATTTGCTGTTATAAAGGAGTGCTTATAACGGCAAACACGCGCCAGGTTTCCCTACCACTGCGCATGTGCCTTGTGCCGCTCTGCTCTTTCTGGTAGTCCGAGACCGTGGCTTACCGCTGGAGATCACACAGTAAACTCTGACTGGGCGGTAAGTCAAAAAAATAAATACAAGAACTCAGGGCTAAAAGTAGGCTACTGTTTAAGAAAAAAAATGATGTGTCCTCAGCAGCCGCTTCTGACCGTGAACCGAGTCGAGATTGGGGTGCAGCTGCACAGGTAATATTTTATTTTATTTAATTGCTATGGCAAAAAAATCATAGCCATCAATTATATAAAATAAAACATGGGGTGATGTGTAAACTCAAAGTATACACACACCCTTGGGGTTAGTTGCTGACATAAACCCCGAGTATGAGCATCTAACCCCTTGGGTGTGCGTAAACTTCTTGTTACACACACCACCCCATACTTTATTCTATATTTTATGTCAATAGTGGGTATTTAACATGTTGTGTTTATCTTGGTTTCGATTTGGTTAGGATATGTAGTGTTTGAGAAAGGTATTAAAGAGTACCATATAGAGATGCAATGCAATGGTGAGGCGATCAGTGGTTTGATTAAAGTTAAGTTTGTTTCTAATCTCTTCATGTTTCAAATATGTGTCTAAAAATGCAACAGGTTTATCAGTTTCATAGTTTGTGATTATATGATTATATTAATGTTTGTAATTTCTTTTCTTTTCACAGTTCTGGACATCTGTGAGTGCAGTCGTACCTACAAATCACCTGAGACCAGGCTATAATTGGAGATAACTGGGACTTGTGGTAATAGCTCCTGATTCCCACAAACTGCTATTAGTTGCATATTTTTAATACTTTCTATGCCATATTTGCAAATGGTTGGGACTCGTGGCAAAATGTCCAGTTTCCCCTAAACGCCTAATTAAATATTTTTCTAATTGTATACATTTAAGGAAGCAATCATTTTTGTTTATCATGCCCCACCAGAAAGATATTTGCCAAGAAGGACATATGTATACCAGGTTAGGTTCAGCACAATGTTTTGTTTCATTCTGCCTAAGTGAGAATATTTTTAAAAATAAGCTATTGATGGCCATAATTACAGAAACCTGTTTATGTATATAGCATATATATAACCTTTCAAGAGGTATTGCTACTTTCCTAGGTAATGTGTATGTTTCATTTCAGTCATTTAATCAATTGTGAGCAAATTTATGCCATAAATTTAAGATTTTGGATTCTTACGTTCTGATTGGTCAATAACATTTAATGTTATAAAACAAATATTTTTTAGGATCAATGAATTACTATGACTTGTTTAATAATGAAACATTATTTTGTGTTATGAAAAGCCCTTTTTTGGAGCATTAAAAGAGTTAAATAGTTTATTTTGAATCTGATTGGTCAGAAATTTATGACATCATGGAATATACATTTCAATGCTAACATATAAAAGGGCAGTCCTTTAAACAGGTGATCATCCCTGATTAAGCCTTAATTGGCAAAGCACTGGGGCACCTGCATATAAACATTCTGTTGTGCCTACTTTTGTTTTCTCCATGTTCAGACTAAATAAATGAAGATTTTTTTTGATTGAAACAATCTTGGATCTTATGGCATTTGTACCCTCTTCATTGGAGAGACCATCTCCTGGCTCTGGAGTGTGAATGTTTTTTGTTGTGTTTTGCAGACTTTAAGGGTGGTAATACCCTACTCACGCACTTGCACCCCACCCGGCTTGTAGTGCAGCACCCTTTTGTTTCTCACACTGTGTTGGGAGTGCTTGTAACTCTCTGTCTCTCCCTCTCCCTGCAGCACTACTGTCTTCCACAGTACCAGGACTTACACTAACAGACTTGCTCATCAGGGGGGAGACATAGCGATCATTCGAGGGACAGACCCAGCCATAATGCCCAGATACACAGTGTGCAGATGCTGCCTGTTGCTCTCTCTCTCTCTCTCTCTCTCTCTATCCCTGTATCTGTCACCCATATACTCTGCTCACTTTTGGTCTGTCTCTGTAGCCTCCCACTGTCTCCCTCTCCCCATAACCTGGTACTGCACACTTGTTTGTGGGGGTTGCTGATGGGAAGGGGGGAACCAGGAATGGATAACAGCCACCGCCAGGCTTACTCTCTCTCTCTCTCTCTCTGTCTCTCCCTGTCTCTCCCCTGCAGATACAGAACATACCTCCCCTACACTGAGTGCTTCACTGCCAGTCACTCTTGCTGCTCTTCCCTGTCCCCTTGTCTTTCTGTCTATCCCTCTGTCATGCATGCTGCCATGACACTGACACACAGATACACACTGAGAGAGCTACAGGGCACAGGAGAAATTCTATTCTCCAGCTCACTGACTCGAGTTGACATGGCTGCTGCTCAGCTTTCACTCCAGAGTCACTCTGACAAATAATAGATTAAATAGGCTGTTTAATCCACAACCATGCAGAGTGACTCCACCAATAGGGTTATGTGTTTCTCCCAAATTATGTTATAAAAACATTTTGTTCTTATCATGCTGCATTGTGTGTTGGGATATTAGTTAAGATTACTTGCTTAAGGAGAGAGTAGCAGACTTACATTTGACCATCATGAGAGTGGATTTAATAAGGAGTTTAGCTAACTGATTATGTATAACAAATTAAATCATCCAGAATGTCTGTAAATGTGCAGCAACATATGACCCTATACATGCAAAAAGTAAGCTGACAGTCTGCACACAACACAGCATGATAAGCACCAAGTGCTTTTAACTGGATACTTGATTGCTTTACATAAAATAGCACAAAACGGTTGATTTTCACTGTATTTTTATAATTAAACTTGTTATTGGTTTTCAGTATCATTTACATTTGCATATACCATCAAATTGCATCCAAAATTTAGGAAGTGTCAATTACAAGTGGAGCTAGCAACTGATAGTTTGTTTATAATGCTTAGGATTCACTTTACATTTTCTGTGGCTGTTTTCCTACATATCTGCTAAAACAAAGGTAACGCGATCAGTCACTAGGCTAACATAATTTTTTAGCATCTTTGTACACTATTTTTTCTTGTTTAGAAAAAAGAGTCATTTAGTGACTTTCGGACTTACAGCATGCTCTGCTGAATCTAAGTGTTTACAAGCACATAGTATACCTAGTTTGTCTCACTTTTTTTTTAAATTACAATTATTTTCAGATGTCTCTGGTTGGGGGAGGTGGTGTTAATGTTTGTGCTCCTTGTACTGTTTTTAAGTGTAGTAGAGCTGTAGAAGGTCAGTAACCAATGTATGAATTTCAAATAAATTTAAATGTCTCGCTTTTCTATTGTGAAAGCTAGGACACTATCTTGTGCACACTGGGGGGCTGATCATCAAGTTGACATCACAGGAACTATCTGCACCACTGCTCAGCCACTGTAGCACTCCATTGCTATGCAACAGAATGTGAGTCCTGCTGAATGAGACATGCAGGGTGCTCATATAAACACTTGTTTGCAGGCTCGCTATTTATTACATTTTATCTGTTTTTTTTTCCCTCTAGAGAGGGCGTGTAGTATATGCTGCTGAGATCAGTCAGTAGCAAGTGGGAGACACAGGGTCAGAGAGGGAAGTGTGAGGGAGGCCTGATCCTCTGACTAATACTACAATTTGCTTGTTTACTGTGAGCCTGTCCCATCAGTGTAAGTAAATATGATCACCAACATATTTGCCAATTTTCCACTTCATTCAACCCGACTAGGGGATCTAATGTGCCCAATGTGCAAATCTAATTCATTTATTTTTTCATCAATAGTTTCTCCTAATCTCCCCCTCATGCAAGGTATCATGTTTCTGCATACCACTCTCTTGATGCACTGTTACCACTGGCAGCATCTCCAGTACACTGCACTGTCTGCTGCAACTATTCAGTTTTTCATAGGCCTGTGCTGAAGGTGGCTGTGGATCAAACAATCAGTGCTCAAGGACATGTAATGTCACTGGCTGGTGACATCATCCCACTCCAGCACTCACCCCCATCAGTGTAACCTGCCGTTGCCATAGCAATGGCTTTGCAGGACCTCCAAGCTGTAATACAAGGGGCAAATTCAGATTAAAATGCCCTCTTGAGGCCTGCTACTCATCCTCAGGGCTAGGTTATGCTAAAATCTTTGTCATCATTGAGAGCTCTTGAGCACACCTATGTATGGTGCCACCAACACCACCTGACTGGAAAATTGCAGTTGTATGTATTAATTAACATTTTGAGTAGTACCACGGCACTCACCATTCCCACAGAAGGAAGTCACATATGTACAATGAAATACAAAATATTTAAACAACAGGAATGGTTACAATACAATGGCCTGAAATTCTCTATGGTACTGGATATGACTTTCTTGGTGCTACTCAAAATACTAATGACACTGGTGGGGGTAAGTGCTGGAATGAAATGACATCACCAGTTGATGATGTCATTCATCCTTGATCAGTGATTGGTTGATCTGCAGACGTCCTCAACACAGGCCTATAAAAAGTTGAAAAGTTGCAGCAGACAATGCAGTGTACTGAAGATGCTGCCAGTGATAATGATGTATCAAGAGAGCAGTATGCAGAAAGGTGATACCTTACATGATTAAATGAGGAAATAACTTTTTAGTAGAGAGCCTAACTCCATACGGCTGAAACTAGTGCGTTATCTTCTACTTTTTCCAGTAGAGAAAATATGAATAATTGACATAGGAAAGACAGAAAAAAAATCAAAGTACAGTGGTTTGAAGGTATGATGGTGGTATAACCGAAACATTTTGCACAGTACATAAAGCACTTTTAGAACCATGAATAGATCTGCTATACATGTCATTTACACATCTTAATTATGCTTTAGGTGATGAACCATGATACGTACATTTGTTGACTCTAACCGATAAGAAAGGAACCAGTACTTGCAAGGTAATAGTAAGGTGCCGAGAAAGATGAACAAAATATTAACACTAGCTGATTAGTAATAAATGTCTTTGTTGTTCATACAGGTTTAATAGTATGTTCCATATGACTGATATCAAGAGAAAACAGTGGGAAGAACAACATAATCAAACATAACTAGAACAAAAGGTAATTAGTAAAAATTTACAAATAAGGAGAAAAACAGTTTATAGTAAGAACACTAGTGTGTCAGAATATATGTGCAGAAATGTCTAAAATACTTAATACTTGTTCTAAATGATATATATTAAAACTGCTAATGTTTTGAAAATGTACTGGTTACCGCTTGGTGCACTATCACCACGTGGATTAGTATCACTTGAAATCAGGTTATTGAGCACTTTTAACTATGCTGATTTGAGATGAAAATCTTTAACTGATTAAATCCTATAAATATTATACATAGGAAGCATGTAAAACCAGAAAATAATTTAATGGCTGCATTGTGTCATGATACTATACTGATGTATTGTTATCAGAAGAAGTGGTCTGTGACTGGAATGCTTAATGCAGCACAGCTGTATTGTTTCGAGGGAGTGGAATTGAATCTCAGTTTCCTTCAAATTTGACTGTGTCCTGACCATTCTCTAAAATGTGTTTCCTTCTTCTCCCCCCTACCCACCCGCCGCACTAGTTGAGCAAATGTGTCAATGTCAATTGTGGCAACAATCAAATAAAGCATCTTGTAAGAAATTTCTTCAAGTACACTAGGGTGAGCTGTATTTCTTCTATAAATTGATATCTTTGCAACAATAACAGACACTTCATTGGAATGGACCGAATCATGGAGATCAAGTGACCACAATCAGTAGGTACAACAATTAAAGCCCCAACTTTTGTCTTTTGATCTGGAAGGTTGGAGACTGACTTTCTAAGACTAAGAAATGTCTTGCTTTAATAGCAGTAACTACCGATTGTGGTCATTTGATATCCATGACTCTTCGGTTCATTCCAATGAAGTGTTTGTTATTGTTGCAAATATAACAATTCATAGAAAAAATACAGTTCATACTAGCATGCTCAGACAAATATGCATGTCACTGGATTCCAAATGAAAGCACTACTTTTATGTGAACAAAAAGCATTGTAGTTTTACCTTATCACAGTAAGGGGTAGTCTGAGCATTCTAAACTATATCAAACTATCCCCCATCTGGATCCATGTATTAAGAGATTACCACATCTACCCCCCATATAGTAGCTTTCCAGACTAAAGGATTTTTTATGGACAAAGATTGTGATATTGTCCTGAAGATGTGCCAAAAGTAGAGGATAATCCATTCAAACCCATATATGAGTTTTTAAATCATGTGATTAAAGTGGTGATAGATAAGGAAGGCAGCCAACTTAGTGTGAGTGTGTTAACAAAAAGCCCAAACTAGGCTTTCTGTGTTTTGCAAGTACAAAATCATATTAATCCAAGACTGGTGAACAGCTCTGAATTCCATAGACATCTTTTTATGGCTGGATCACATAGCTATGCATTACATAATGCATTCAGGGCAGAAAATGAACAGTGGAAATGTAACCAATACATATTATCTTTGGCATCCCTAGTGGGATCATATCAGGTATGCATCAGTTTTCTCCATTCTTCTTTGTTAGAGCTGCCTGACTACCTACATGAATGAGACTGCACATGTGAGTAGTATAGTTGAACAGCTGATTACTGTTATTGTGCCTATGATCTCATTCATCTTGCCAAGGTACAGAAATGAGAGAACGTGCCAGGTGCCATCTGCCATTATGGTTCAATACAAAGTTTGGTTACTGGCCTCAGTCTCCCTCTTGAGAAAAAGTAAATACCAGTAACTTCCACTCCCTCCCTCCCTCTTTCTCTCTGCATGCTTTCTCACCCCATCTTCCATTAATCATGCAGTCTCTCAAAAAATATAGACATCCCAATCCCTCTCGCTGCAATTCTTTCTCACTCCACCCTATGTTACTGGATCAGTCTAACTACAACAACAAAAAAATCCTGCTCCTACCCTCTGTGTGCTTTTGTACCCCTACCTTCTATTACTGGCCCTGGTCTCTCTTAAAAAAAAAAGCTTTTTATCCCTCCCTCTGCATACTTTCCTTCCCTTAGCCTCCATTACTTACTCGGCGCTCCACATCCATCCTTCTGGTACTCACGTATTGGGAAATAAATCTGGGTAGGCATTCAATTCACCTCAGTTGTAAACCTTATGAATGGATAAGCATGTCCACATCAATATTAAAATTGAACCACTAATAACTATTAGTGCAGGCTCACTTATTCATTCAGATAGCCATCAGCCAATGTGGTGCAAGGAGTGCTGTGCCATTGCCATCTACCCAGATTCATTTCACAGTAAATGAGCACCATGGGGACAGATGTGGGGATGACGTGAACAGAGGGTGAGGGTGGAAATACATGCAGATGGAGGGAGAATATTTTCTTATAGTGACCGGGGATGAAGGGTGGGGGTGAGAAAGCAATGCAGCAGAAGGTTTTTTTTTTCAGCAGACCAGGAATGGAAGGTGGGGTTCAAAAAGTACATAGAGGGAGGAAGTGAGAAGATTTTATTTCTTTTTATGAGGATATAACATGCAATACAATTTATGTTAAACATATTATGCAACCAGTTAGCAATCCATTCCATTTATGCGATTGCTATGAACTGCTAACAACTTCAGAATGTGGCTTTCAACTGAAAATATATTCAGGCAGCTTGCTTGGAGTTTAGCAGAAACAGTTCAAATGCTACCTGGCTGTTATTGACTGAACAATAGGTGTAATGTAAGCTGTACTGTGTCAGGTTAATGCATTGCAGCCATGTGGCTCTGACCAAAGCATGTTCTTTCTGGAAGTTGCTGCAGCTAATCCCCACCCCTTCCCCCAACAGTACTGCTTCACTGCACAATACAGAAAATGAAATTACAACTTTAAACTAACTAAATCACAAAAAAAATCACAAATAATTGGTGATCTAGAAGCACAAGGCACAGTAGACTGTGAATTGTTGGGAAACAAATGCCTGCTTTAAATGCTTTCCAAAATTTTTTAGGCACAAAGAATACAGAGCACACTTAACACAAACTGTCTCTTCCTCACACTGCACTGAATTCAGCCTATGCATTGCAATACAGCTTATTACAGCACCATGTGACCTCCAGTCCCATGGATCCTTACAAACTTTGCTTTAGAGCCAAAATTCACAGGCGAAGTTCACAATTTTGCCATTTGCGAAGTTCTTCATTAAGATGAAGTAGAACTTTGCCTCAAAGGAGAATTTCACAAATTCGGTAAAATTTGCAAATTTCTGCAAAGTGAAGTTTTCTAACTTTGTCCACCTCTACCTCCAAACCAGCATAATTTCTGTTCCCTGAAATCCCTGCCCCATGCATGAAAAAATAATCACACACAGATAATAAAACCAGGAAATATAAATGCCCAAGTCTGGGTTAACATCCATAACTTTATGTAAGGGTCATTTATTAAACATTCATGTTGCCAGTTGTGCTGTCTGATTCACAACTGACATCTGCCATCGGGCTCTCATCCTAACTGGCTACACGTGCATGCCTGTAAAATCCCCAAATCTCTGCCCTACAGAGTCACGCATGTACACTGCACACTGAACAGCTCCATGGTGTGATCCTTCATTCTGAAAGTGAACTTTTTGAAGGTGTTACCATGGCTCGGCCTTTGGCAGGCTGCAGTTTCAGGGTGCTGCTGCTTCTGTAGCTGACAGTCTTGAGTGTGTTTGACCAGTGGATTTCAGGTAAAATGTTTTGTTCAACCAACACCTGACTCCACTGGTACTGACCAGGGAAAACCAAGCTATAGCCTATTACACTGATTCAATTCAGAAAGGGTGGAGAACTGAAAGGTACAGATTTTTTTATTTATTTTTATTTAGTTTTTATTGATTCTGCCTATTTTCAGGCATGACCCGGGGGAGGGCGATACAGGTGAATGCCAACTGATCTTGAATCAGATTGAGCTGTTGGTGGTATTTTTAGTGAATGGGGGAAATTTAGCCAGGGCACTGTGGAAATTCCCTTACTTTTCTGTAGGGGAGCCCTTGTCAGCCACTGCCAAGATGGCCAATGTCCAAGATGGAGGAGGAGGAGGTGGTGATGGAGCGCTCTCTCCTTCTGAGGTTTCTGCCTCTGTGTCTACAGCAATTTTGGATGTACTCTCCAAAGTAGATGATGACAGGCTGATATTTGCAGAGAGTATAGTATCCCAAGTGTTGGACCACCCAGACCTGCAAGCCCCAGCAATGGTACAATCAACTCCTAATGTGCTTTCTGAGGAACAGCTGAGATTTGTATACTACCAACATATAAATCTCCTCAGGCATCTTATGCAGGAAGACACTGCTATTGATAACGACATGCCTGACGCTACCTATGCTGTATCAGCCTCACTCAATATTTCTTCTGCTCCACCCAAGGAAAATAAATGACAACAGTACCTCTACAGCATGTTCTACAGCACCTCCTTCTTCTTTGTATCTCAGGGACAGTCACAGGACTAATCTACTGGCTGAGCATACCTGGTCCCCTGAAGCCACTCTTCGTGCATCAGGATGGCACCAGACAGACATGGGTGCTCCTTGGAAATCACCAGGTCCTGTCAGTGCACAGGACATAATTTCTGATGCATGGGGCATTTTGCTTCAAAACTCAGAAAATGCTACTACTAAGCAGATTTTCAGGAATGATTTTGAGCAACCAGCTCCTACAGTCTCCAATCCTCCAGTAGGAATCCATGTTACTGGCCAGCTACCACACGTCTCTATGGATACAGCTAGCTCTAAGGGCCCCAACATAGAAACACAACAAACAGACTAATCTTCATCTGAAAGCAAGCATGCACGAATTACTGAATTTTGTACCACAGACTGAAGGTGAGCTGTAGCTAATACAGCGTTCAGACTGAGTAATCTGTTTCAGAACTTGGCCAAACCTGCACAACGCAGGAACATTGTTCGTTTGAAATTTTTGAGGATATTAATATAGTCCCAATCGAAAATCTGTTCTTCGTAATATGTTTCAGGACTCTTCAGGGATTGGGGCTTCAGAATTATTTGCATTCATACATGTGCATGGCGAGTCCATCTATAATTTAAGCTTTAAAAATGTGTACACATTAGAAACATTTTGCGCTAAGTACGAGCTGGTTAAGACACAGTTTCTTTGGACCTCCTATCTGGTCATCACCCTCACTAAACCCACAGTTGAGATCATCACACTGCTTTTCAGGATGAGGGGGTGAGCATAGTGGACTTTCAATACTGATTAAAGCAGCGGTGCAACATACTAGATGCCCCTCATCCTATTCTGGGGGAGGATTTAGTTTGGACAGGGGGATGGAAAATAATAGTGCAATTAAAACAAACAGATATGGGTATCTCTCACTTGCCCGTGGTTTATGCTTTTATCCAGGCCAAGCCCAAACTTGTCATAAATGTGGTGCCAGAACCCACTTGAGCAGCACTTGTGACAAACCTCGTTGTAACCTCAGTTCGACCTATGGGCATGTAAGTCTGGGATGCCCGAACCACCTTAAATGCAACCTATGCAATGAAGATGGTCATTCTTATAAACAATGTCCATGGGCAAACCACAATAGAGTGGATCACCCCCCTCAGGATCAGGTTGCTCTAATCACAAACTCTCAGGTCCAGGCTGTTTGTTTGAAGGAGGTCCCTCCCCTGCTGCTCAGCCTCCATTGGCTGAACCCACTACTTACACATGCTTCCACCTCTGCCCTCATTCCAGGTTTTTCTCCTCCTCCTCTTCCTTCTCCCTCCCCCGGCGGGCACCTATGGACCAGGAAATTCCCTCCTCAGTTTCCGCCATGGACCCCAATGATCTATCTGGAGTCCATCATCTGAAAGATATGCTGCCCCCACCCCCCAGGATGTAGCTCCCTTTGTGACAGCCCCCCTCCCAGACGGGGGAAAGGGAAAAGAAAAGCAGATGCCCATACTCCTGAAAAAGAAACATTCTCACCAGAAATAGATTCCAGGCCCTGGAAAAAGAAGACAATGGGGTGACATGGAAGGAAAGGAGGGTGACTCTGATTCTTCACTTGCCTCCTTCTCTAGAATGGATTACTCTTCTGATTTTCAGCATGACCCATCTCCTAAAGGGAAACATGGAAAAAAATCTGCAGTGACCTAGACATGCGACTCTTGTTGACTTTCCCTACTCTTTTTTTTTGTTATGCATTCTGGTCTTGGATTACGCTGTCTCACACTTAATGTGTGCGGCATGAAATCCTTCAGGAAACAGATGATCACTATGCAATACTTGGCTGACTTACACCATGACATATGCCTGTTCCAGGACTCAAGACTGAAAACAAGATTTGAAATTTCTCAGGTTATGTCCCAATGGACCAAAGGACCCTCCTTTTGGTCCTTTGGGAAAGACAGATGTGACGGGTTGGGGATTCTATTTTTTGTGTTTGACTTTCACATCACTAGATTAGTGAACATATTCCCTGGTCAGGCCCTATTGTTAGACTGTGAGTATAAGCAGTTGAGAATTAGAATAATAAATGTATATGCCCCACAGAGCATTGCATCTTGGACAGAGCTATTTATGGCACTACAGCCATATTTATGCACTAACAGGCATATTTATTTGGGAGGAGATTTTAATTGTGGTCTTAAGCTTGCAGATAGGGGGCTCCACCCCAAAAATATTTGGAGATTCAGCCACCTTAAATTCGGTCATCAAGATGGCTGCACTTATAAATGGGTACTGTGTAGTTCACAATGAAGGTGCAAAGATATACCATAGGGGCCCATACGCTACCCATATCGATTATATTTTTGTTTCCCAGAATATATTGATAATGCAAGCTGCAGTTATATCATGCGAAACTTCAGACCATTTAACAGTTTCCCTAATCTGCTCCCCCTCCGGTGGGTCCTTTTCAACAAGACCTCATTCCAGTTGGAAGTTGAATAGTTTCCTATTATCTGACCCTGGTATTTCTACCGACTGCCAGGAACTCCTGAGGGCTTGACTTTCAGTCATTGAGGCCTAACACTCTTCCTTAAGCTGGTGGGAAGACACAAAAAAGATATAAAGTTCTGCTTTATCAACCAGGCCAAGAATAAAACCTTAGATTCCTATTTAAAATATTTGACTCTGATGACAAAAACTTTTAGATACCATTTCTAGAGCATTTGAGACCTACTCAGACTGCTCACAACAAATAAAATCACTTAGAGAAGAGATGGAGAAATATCAATACAATAGGGCACTCTCCCTAAGGATGGAAGCACAGCATGGCACACAAAGTTCCAAATCATCACTAGATATACATAACAGCAGCACTGACAGAGTGGCAACAATACACATAGAGCAACTTATTGATCCTGACACTGCTCACACTTCTTAAACTTTACCTGCTATAAAGCAAAAAAGCTCAATCCTATTTGGAGAACATGTTTGGCTCAGACTTTTCAGCTTCTCCAACTGCTGACTTTTTCTCAGATATCTCTATTCCCACTGTTCTGGCAGATCAGCTGAATTCCCTTATTACACCTTTCTCTTTGAAAGAAACCCAGCAGGCCATAAGCCATCAGAAAAAGCATACTTCTCCTGGGAAGGATGGACGAGTTATACCAGTATTTCTTAGGCTTTTTTGCCCCTTTTTCTACACTGGTGTACAATAGTATTATAACTTCCAATTCTATACCCCAGCACTTTTCTGATGCAACCATGATCCTCCTGTTTAAAAAGGGTAATAAAAATGGCATTCGTAACTGGAGACCTTTCAATATCCGGAATGTTGATTATAAGATTTTTTACATCCATTCTTCTCAGCAGACTTACCCCCATAGCAGCACAGGTGATATCAGATGTACAGACATGCATTCTTTCCCACAGGTCTAAAATCTCTAATTTAACTTTGCTTAGAGATATCACAGCTTTCAGCACCTCATTTGCACCCACCCTATGAATCTCTCCATCATGTAAACCATGAATACCTATTTCAAACTTTATTGCACTACCATATTCCCCAAAAAGTTTATTTCCTGGATCAAATTGCTATACAACACTGCTTGGATACAGTCGCACATTAATGGTTCACCATGTTCTCCTTTTTTTGGGCATGGGGGGGTATAGCAGGGTTTTCCCCTTATCCCACTTCTATATGCTTTTCAGATAGATCCCTGTTAAGGAAGTTTCTACAGAAACCTTTCCAAGAGTCACACTCCTACTGGTCAACCCCGATCGCATATACAGATGATCTGTTCATTTGCACAACCCCCTCAATTTTGGATGCTGACCGTATATCTGTAATTACGATCTTTGAGACAGTATCTGGATCTAAATTAAATTACAGTAAAAGCACAGTTATACACGTTCCTCTTTTAAGAACTCCACATTTGCTTACACACATAGCTGGGATTCCCTTAGCTACCTCTCCAATCAAAATTTTGGGCTTGTTTTTTGGTAGTACTGATGACATCTCCTACAATTGGAGTATTATTTTGGACAAAGCAACATATGCAGTCTCTTCCTGGAAAGGATGCACTATAGTTAAACAAAAGAGAGTGATGTTATTGGAAACACTGATACTCCCCCCCCCCCTTTTTTTTTGCATTTAGCTTCAATTTTTCTGGTTCCCTTCTGTTTGGAGGCAAGGTTGAATAGTATTTTCTTCCAAGGTTTTTGGGGCATTCACTTAAATTCCATTAAGATTTATACATACCAGGATGACTGACATGGTGGAGTCAGGATGCTGAATCCTATTGTCTTTTTCCACTGCTTATTTATAAAAGTGAACATACCGCAACTCCTCCACTCGCAATCTCCTTTTTGGTTTTCAATAATACACTCTGTATTGCAACCATTATGTCAGATTTGGAATCAACCCCCCTTGAAATTCCCAGAAATTTTAGGAGACATAGCATCCCTTATTATTTAATTCCTACCTTTCTTAAAATAAGACAATGGAGCCTGTCACCCAGAACTATAATGGCCTTGACTAGGAAACACTTATACCAATCCATTCTGGGAACTTACTTCTCAGACACTCCCCATTAGTAGATGCACATGGAACTAGATTGGATCTGACCATAGATTTTTTCCAATTAACCGACCCTAGGATTCACATACGCCTATGGGATGTTACTTGGCTAGCCTGTCGTGGCAGACTAGGTGTTCGTAACACCTTAAAGCACAAATCAGTGGAAGAAAGGATGTGCCCTCGGGACACCTGTCCAAATGTGCTTGAATCTATGTGACATTTCTTTATTGAATGCCCTTACAGTAACTCTGTATGGACTCTCTTGCTTCATAAATGGAAAGACAAGGCACTCACAACACTCATCTACAACATTTTGATCTATGAGATATTTCCCCCTGCACTGAAGCATTGTTTTCCCAGCACCTTACATTTAATTTTTGCATTATGCAGATTTTATTTATGGCAGGCCAGGTGCGCCTTCCTTTTGCAACAAAAGATCTATACTGCTGTTCAAATCTTAACACAAATAGTGCAAAAATTACAATCCATTTATGATACAGAAAAGAACTGTGTTTCAAAGGAATTGGGAGAATTCTACATGGTTTCTAACAGCAATGTTCTAAATATTCATCCTGTTGCTCATTTATGAATACTGTTTAACCATTTTTTTACAGTTCTATTTTTTACCATTGCCTCCCTTTTTCCACTCCTTTCCCTTCCTTTCCTTTCCCCTTTTTTTATACATATATTTACTTGTTGCTTTTTGATCATATTGTTTTGCCTTTGATTATATAATATTGTGTTGATACCTTGGTTAATTTTTTTTTAATAAAACAGTCCCCTACTCTGCAATAGCGAGAGCCCTTGTCAGTCATTGCCAAGATGGCAGAGGAGGTGGAGGTTCTGGTGGTGCTGAGCTTCCTAGCTCTGCTGTTCCCACTGTTATGCCTTCAAATCCTTGTAAGTTGCCTTTAGTCTCTGGCGATGAAAATGCCTTATTTGTGGAAAGCATTGTTTATCAGGTTTTAAACCCACATTCTCTGACTCTCTGGAGGGCAGATTTGAACCTTGTCTTAGATACTACTACCTCGGATGCCTCTGAAATGAATTTGCATGAGATATTTTGTCAACATAGATCCTTCATGTTACAACTGGTACAAGAAGAAAGTGACTCACAAAACACTATTCCTGAGCCTACTTATCTGGTACCGACTGCTCCTGCTATGACTACTACTGTTGCCTCTTGTGCATCTGCTTCTACTTCATCAATCTCCTGTACAGCCCACTGAACTGTTACAACTTCATCTTTGCAACTAAGGAATACTCACAGGTCACACAATCCCACGGAGTGAGCTTGGTCCCCTGAGGCTACTCTTCATGCAGCGGAATGGCAACAAACTGTAGAAGGTGCTCCCTGGACTTCCCCTGGTTCCATCAGTGCTCAGGATATCATTTCAGCCTCAACAAACACTGAGGGTGACCTCCCTCTCCCTAGCACTCCTGCTTGTCACCCTAGCAACCCTACTACAGGCTCCTGTTCTACTACTTCGGCTCTACCTGTAGGAGACATGTACCCTAGCCAGCCACCACACTCCACGCAGTCTCTCAAGCAATCCATGGGCTCCAGGGATTCACCACAGCTCTCTGGACATTCTTCTTTGGAGGAAGATAATGCAAACACTTTAGGAGCTGCTGCTTCTGCCTCACACTCTACGGATAATTCTCCAGTGGCTGCCCCCTTTAAAATGAGTGACTTGTTCCAAACTGTGGGGGAACCTGCTCAACACAGGAATGTCATCTGGCTGAAGTTCTTGGGGGACATTAATCAGGCCCCTGACTGCAGGACTGTACTGCATGATATGTTGTGGGACTCCTTGGGTATCGGGGCATCTGAGCTATTTGCCTTTACTCATATGCATGGTGAACCCATTTATGATTTAAGTTTTAAAAATGTGTTTTCTTTGGAAAAGATATGATCTAAGTATTAACTTGTAAAAGCTTTGCCTCTCTGGTCATCCTTTTTGCTCATCCCCTTGACCAAACCTATGGTTAAAATTCTCACTTCATTGTTTCATAGCAAAGGGGTGAGCATTGCAGACATCCAGTACTGGTTGAAGCAGCGCTATGACATTTTAGAAGCCCCTCGTCCTATACAGGATGAGAATTTAGTCTGGACAGGAGAGTGAAAAGTAAAGGTACATTTGAAGCGAACTGAGAGGGGTATTTCACATCTATCTGACAGTTTTTTCATAGGTAGGGACCAAGGGCTGTATTTCTATCCAGGGCAACCTCAGACCTGCCACAAGTGCGGCTCCAGAACTCACCTCAGAAACACCTGTGATAAGCCCCATTGCAACCTCTGTCTCTCATGTGGGCATGTGAGCTTGGGATGCCCCAATCCTTTGAAGTGTAATTTATATGATGAGGCAGGTCACTCTTACAAACAATGCCCTTGGGCTGACCACAACTGATTGGTTTGTCCCCCTCAAGACCAGGTTGCCCTTATCACTGACTCACAGGTTCAGGTTTTACATCACAAGGAGGCCCTCGCCTCCACCTCTCTGGCTCTGGCCCCCAATGAGCTTCTAGCTCCAGCCTTCTCAGTTGCTACCTTTCATGAAACCCCATCTGACCCACCGCCCCCTTCTGATGCACCTCTAGTGATCCAGTCAGCTGCCTCTCCTGTTTTCCCTTCTGGGACTTCTATTATGGAGATTTCCCAGGGCTCCTCTTTCTTGGTCGGAAAGGGGTACGACTGGGCTATCCACTCAGCCCTCTTTTATATGTCTTTCAAACAGATCCTCTACTCAAAAAACTTTTACAGCATCCCACTCTTCCTAGAATCCTTCTCCCCTCTGGACAAAACTGTCCCCTCCGTTTGTGCATATGTAGATGATCTCTGCATCTGCACCACTCTTGCACTGCAGGATTCCGACTTTATTCCTCTTATTTCACAATTTGAGACAAACACAGGCTCCAGATTGAATTATGGTAAAAGTTCTGCCATTACTACCCCATCCTCTGTTGTCACATCTCTCCCTTATACCCTGACTAGTGTCGCTGTTGTGTCTTCCCCTATTAAAATTTTGGGACTCTTCTTTGGCAGTACAGATGATGTTTGTATAACTGGTCTATTACTGTGGACAAAGCCTCCTCCCTGGTTGCCTCCTGGAAGGGATGCCCCATTTCAAAATGGAAAAGAGTCTTTCTGTTAAAGACATTAGTCCTCCCCCTTTTCTTACACTTAGCATCAGTTTTCCCAGTTCCCTTCTCTCCAGAAGCAAGAGTGAAAATAGTTTTTTTTTCAGGGTTTCTGGGGCAGTCACCTGAACCCTGTGAAAAGTCTTTACATTTACCCTGACTACTGCCATAGGGGCATTAGGATGCTTAATCCTATTGTTTTCTTCCATAGTTTATTTATTACACAAAGTATTTCTGTACTACTACATCCCTTTACTCCCTTCTGGTTCCTCATTATGCATTCTCTGACTCTGCCATTATGTGGTATTTGGCAAAAACCTCCCTTTGAGATCCCCAGAAATTTTTGAAAACACCATATTCCTTCATATTTAGTTCCCATGTTTTTAAAGATACGGCAGTGAAGATTAACAATTGCCGTTATCTTGGCTTTGACAAGGAAGCAGTTGTATCACTCCATCCGTAGTTCTTTCTTTTTTGAAGCACCACACTTAATAGATACACTTGGGCATGTTGTGGATTCTAACTCAGTATTCTTGCAGCTGACTAATGTTAGACTCCCTTTGCACCTTTGGGATGTTACTTGGCTGTCGTGTCATGGATGACTAGGAGTCTGCAATTCCCTGAAACATAAATCACTGGAAGAAAGGATGTGCCCCCGTGACTCTTGTCCTTTCAGTCTGGAAACAGTGCACCTCTTTTTCCTGGAGTGTCCTTATACTCGATCTTTCTGGAATTTATTCTTACAGAAATGGAAAGAGAAGCACCTTACTACTATTACCTACGATATTTTGGTTTATGGTATATATCCCCCTGAATTGCGGCACTACCACCCTAGTACTTTAAGATTGCTTTTTGCTTTTTGCAGGTTTTATTTATGGCAAGCTAGATGCACTTTTCTTCTACAGCAAAAGAGTTATACACATGTACAAATTATGACACATATATTACAAAATTCACTGAATGTTTATACTGAAAAGAAAACGTCACTTTCATATACCACTTTTAGTCAATATTGGAACAATTGCAAGTGGATTTTAACTGCTTTGAAATAATGTGATTTATTTTTTCTTTGATTACATAGTATTCTGAGTTTGTGCATTAATTGTACTGTACCTTATTTATTTTTTTCTCTAATTTTTATTGTATAGCTTTTCTTTTGGGTTTATATTGCATTATTGTTTGTTGTGTATTTTCTTTCAATAAAACATTCCCCTACACTTTTTGAGAAGTGCAGTGGGATCTTTAACATCCCCCTGAACTGCCACCAGAACAGGCAGATGGGACCCCGGTTTAACGTCTCATCTGAAAGACGGCACCTCAGGAGTGCAGCAACCCTCTCATGCTGCACTACAGTGTCAGTATTGAGATTTAATCCAAGTGCCTGGTGTGGGGATAGAACCCACAGCCTTCTGATCTCCCAGCCTCAGAGGCGAGTTTGCTACCTGCTGAGCCACTGATACTGCCAAATTGCATTGCTTGCATTACAGATTTGCAGGCAGCTGAGATGAGCTATGGCATATCTAAGGCTGATTTGGAGATCAGTGAATATATTAATTTTCTTTGTTATAGTTTGCAATATTGGGACTACCAGTGACTGCTAGTCTAATTTCCAGATTTTACCATGATTCCACTGTCTTGCCTTCATTATGTATATAAATATATAGAGAAAGTTAAATATACAGCACATTAAATTAAACAAAATTGAAAGAGTCGACAACAATTTACAGAAAAATATGTGTTTATGAAGATTCATTATTGTGGTATAAAATGAAAGATTTCAAGTCAACCCTTTTTCCTGAACTGTTCCTTACCCTTGCCTGGCTTTTGACCACCCCTTACATCCCCTCCCCTTAACCTCATAGTTCTGGCAACCTCAGTGAAGTTTCTCAACCTGTTTTGATGCCAACTTTCAGCACCAGCTCAGCCTCCTCTCACTCTGGCACTATGCACTTTGATTTTGATCAATTTGCACAGGTGATTTATATGCAAATTCATTTGTCCTCCATCTGCAATGCGTTGCCATTGTGTCTGTACTGCACTCAACTTATGCTCTTTATGTCATCCTCATTGTTTTTTTGAAATTGTAATTTTATTAAATGTTTCACAGTACCTACACTTAACACACTTCTATAACAGGTTTTAAGCCTTATTAGTAAATGTTTTACATAACAACAAAAAGAAACACTACAACCCCACCAACAGGAGCTATCTCTGCTTATAACTTTACATTGGTATCTAAAATTCATATAAGCATTATTTAACTTCTTTGTTTATATCTGACCTGTTAATTATCTTTTAAACACCTTTCATCTGTGTTGAGGTCCTTTCACCTTTTTGTTTTAATAATACTCAACACTTATGGCTTGGCCTTTTCCAAACTGTCTAACTCAATGATTCTCTTGCCAGCATGTCTAGTATAGGGATACCCTGTCTATCACTTAGGAACCCAAATATGGGTGCCAGCGTGCTTTAAACTTCTCTATATGCATACAGAAATGAGCTGCAAGCTTTTCCATGTCCTTTATTTGTACACAACATTCTAACCATTGAGCTAATATTGATGTGTGCACTGACAGCCATCTTTTAGTTGTCACCTTGCTGGCTGCTGCACATTAAACAAATATTTTTGTCCTGTGGTATGGATTTTAGTGGTGAACCCCCCTAACACCAATACTTCACAGTGCTTTGGAATTTGTATCTGGAGAATTTGACCCATGGCCTGGCTTACCCCCTCCCAGTACTTCCTGAGTTTTGGGCATCCCCAGAAAATATATTCATGTGTCCCCATTTGACCGCATCCCCTCCAGCACTTATCAACGGGAAACTTTCCATAATGTTTTGTTATCATTGGATTCTTGAAGAAACACGCTATTAACTGCCACCTGAATTCCCTCCATGAGGGTGATACTGTTGTTTTTGGCGCCTGCTCCCAAATCTGGTCCCACCTAGACATTGGAATTATCCTGCCTATTTCCCTCTCCCATTTCTGTTGAATAATTTGTCTACCTGGGAGGTCTTCCTTTCTGCCCATTTTGTATAATTTAGAAATTAAATGATCTTCCTTACCTCCTTCCATCAATTTGAAACAATAGCTTACCAGTGTTTGTAGCTCTGTCTGTCCACACAGTTCTGTTCTGTTCCCAGTGACAAGCTAATGTCTCACCTGCAGAAAACAGAAAAAGTCCTTGTGTGGCAAACTGAACTCCCTCTGTAGTTGTTAACCTTTTAAGGTACCGTCACTGCATAGATGACCCATTCTAACTAGGCCCAGTCTTTTCCATCTCATCATGACTGGATTATCCCTTCCTGGAGCAAAGTCTCTACAGGCTGTGATCTGCATGAGACTACTGATTTCGTCTGCTACCTGTTGGTTTTGCAAGGAGTCCCTCCATGCTCTCAAAAGAGTCTTAAGCCATAGGCTAGGCAAAGCATTCATCATTCTGGCATCCTGTTTGTTAAGAAATGATTCTTCTATCTTTCTGGGGCCTAGAATACTCAGCTCCATCTTTACCCAAGCTACAGTAGTTGTTGGCTTGAGGTGCAGTATGCCTATATATATTAAAACTTGGCTGCTCTATAATACCCTTTAACATCTGGAATTCCTAGGCCACCCCGGACTTCTCCATGCCCACAATACTTCATTTTACCCGCAGCTTCAGACCTCCCCATTTACATTTTTTGAAAATTGTATTGATTGTACCCCAAAATGATCTTGAGAGACAAATTGGTATCTTGTCAAACAAGAAAAGCAGTCAAGGCAGGACATTCATCCTTAGAGTTTCTGATCTTCCCACTATTGACAAAGGGAGTGCTGCCCATCTCATGCAGTCTGATTTTATGTCCTCTATGAGGCGAAGATGATTGGCCCGGTATAGTTTAGTCTGATCAGGTCTGCCATGATCTGAACCCCAAAATATTTAAAAACATTTATTGACCATCTTAATTTTGTATTTTTTTTTAATCCTTTCTGAAATAGGCACCGGTATTGACATAATTTCTGATTTTGACTCATTTATTTTAAACCCTGAGAGTACCCCAAATGTCTCCAACAATGCTATTGCCTTAGGTAGTGTTGTGGCTGGGTCCTGTAGTTAAAGCAGTTTGTCATCTGCATACATTGAAACACAGTTTTCCACCCCTCCTATCTGAATCCTTTTAATTTCTGGACTAGTTTGGAAAGCCTCCATCAGAGGATCCATAGTGAGAGCAAAAAAGAGGGGGAAGAGTGGACACCCCAGTCTAATATCCCTTTGTATAGTGAAAGCTTGTGATATGACCCCATTCAGCCTGACTTGGGCTGTTGATTTAGTATATAATGTTCCTATCCATGTTCTGAATTTGTACCTGAAATTAAATTTCTTTAGTACCACATCTAAATATCGCTAGTCCAGGTGGTCAAATGCCTTTCTCTGGGTCTAGCGCTACCACCACCCTCTGTACTGCAACTTGGTCCCTATTAGCCCTAGCCATAGTGGTCAGGAGTGTCCTAATATTGTTGTGCAAGTGCAGACCTGGGATAAACCCTGTTTGGTCTGGGTGAACCAGCTGTTCTATTACTTGCTGTAGACGATTGGCGATTACCTTAGCAAAAATGTTTACATCCAGGTTTAATAACAAAATTGGCCTTGACCCCTCCACGTGCTCTGGTGTCCTTTACCGGCTTTGGCAAAACTGAGATTAATGCCTGTCTCCAGGAATCTGGACTTGTGCCCTGCACATGATTCGCATTACAAACTTGTGTAAAGATTGGAACCAGTTCTGCATGGAATTTCTGGTAAAACTCTGCTACATAACCATCTGGCCCTGGGGATTTGTTATGTTTGAGTGTTTTAAGTCATCCTCATTGTAACCAAATCACGTGACTGGCTGTTTTTTGTTTGTAATTGTGCCTCTCTGCTTTCCCTGGGTCACATCTGGTAACAATCTTCTGCTCAGTGTGCCTTTTCCAGTTACCAGTTTTAAATAAATAAAATCAATAAAATAAAGAGTGTGATTTATTTTAGCAATTTGCAAAGACACATTTCAGGATTCTACCATTGTTACGTTTGCTTGCGCATACATGCATGTAGTGAACATTATTATTACAATGAAGGCCTTCAGAGGTGCGTCACTGTCAGGTCCAATTGAGCTCAGCCTGCAGTGGGTTTGATAGTGACAGCCCAATGATTAGTAAAGCAGATCGTGACTCTGTTCTCTGCTTACTGGGAAAAAAAGCTTCTCGTAGTTGAAAGGACAAAGCCGTACCAATAGTGCAGCTCCATTATTTCATTTACAAGACACTGCCCAGAAGCCAGCTGAGTGATGACATGATTACCCTGCTTCTTGTCCTCCCCCTCCACATTTGACCCAATTGTATGTGTGCCAGAAGGTACATGCACATATTACTAGGACACCCAAGTTATATTCTGTACCATGGCATGTATTCCCTCTCCAACTCTCTGTGTACCTATGCCCCCCAACTGCCACCAATCACAGCTGTGAATTTGTTGATAAAGTGAGTCCCTTGCAGTGCAGTTGTTAAACTGCGGCAATCTCTAATTGGTTTAAGTAGATTGCTGCTCTGCTGCTCCCCAGCCCGATCGCACTTGTGAGTTGCTCAATCAAGTGAGTGAGTCCCTTGCTGTGCAGTTGATTTCTATGCTTAAAACAACTCAGCAGCTGCTGTCCTGCTTTATTTTTGTTCCCCAACCATGCCTGTGGCCCAGAGTTCCTTTTTTTATTGGTCCCAACTCTACTGCAAACCCCCCCTCCCCCTTCCTGTGCCTTCTGATTAGACTGACATAAAGCACAGGAAAAACAAACAATTTTTGTTACTGCCACACTGACTCCCCATGCCACCTACAGTAAGGGATATGGCACACAGCAGACAGAGTAGTAGTTGGTCTGGTGGGAAGGCAGACAGAACAGGAGTGGACAGGAGGGAGTCAGATGAGATGATGAGTCATTTATGTCATAGACAGCCTTGAAGCATGCTGCCTGCATGTTTGTCTGTTAGACAGACAGTCATCATTCAGTTTGACAGGTGGGTCACCAGGTCCAGGTGGTCAGAAGGGATGCAGAATACAGCTGAGGCAGTGAGATTGGATCGGTTATTTGACACGGGTGACAGATGAGCAGATATCCATTCCTCAGCAGCCCTGTTTATTGCATTGCCACTCTAGTCTGCTTAAATTGCCAATCAACTGTATAATCACAATCACTGAATGCATAGGTAGACAAGTGACTCATTTGTCCTAGGTAGTTAGTGAGTAAGAAGAGGGCTTCAAACTCAGATCTCCTAACTCTCAGCCCTTTGCTCGAACCTGTATCTCACACTGCCTTTTTTGGTTTTCATGTTATGAGAAGCACTAGTTTGAAAAGCAGTGAGCCATGAACTGCATACATTAAAAGGTCAGTTGAAGTTGGAGAGCAAGAAAAAAGGATACAGTTGATGACAACAAGGAAGTGAGAAGGATAAGCCTAGAAGTGAGATGACATGTTGTCAGCTTTCTCTGGGTATTGCCTAATTGTCTGAAGTGGCAGAATCAAAAACAAGCACTTTGCACATAATCTTTCCAGTTAAGCTTAGACAAATTGGAAGAGTAAATCACAGAACAAAATATTTCAAGTGAAGTTGGTGCTCATTTTTTTTACTTTTCTGTATTGCCAAGGAAAAATGTAGACACAGTTGCCATAATATATAACATTTGCAAAGATACTTCTGCTCAGAAAAGCATGAGTCCCAGGTCCCAAATGTTGTGAGTGATGAAAGGCACTTGTTGGCAGTGTAATGTGATACTGATGAATATTTTGTTGTTTAGAGAGGGAAACTTGGCTTGGGGAAAAGAAAGGATAAAAGACAGAGAAGGCTAAAGACAGAGAGAGAGCAGATTAAAAACAAGCATTTGTCAGTGATGAATGTTTGCTTGCTGGCATTGGCATTGGTAGTGTAGGAGTTAGAGAGATGCATAATAGGAATGGCAGTGAAGTATTGAACTGAAGCCAACCCCACCACCACCCTGCAGAGACTGACAGGTATTGGGATGTGCCTTTGGGTCATTGGGCATAACGCCCATGCCATTTCACCACACCCTACCCTGCAGACACCGGCAAGTGTCACAGTGTGCCCTGGGGTCTTTGGACCTTATGCTTACCCCATTCCTTAGGGAAATATGATGACATGGGTGCAGTATAGGAGAATGAGGTGAACTTTGGGGCCGAAGAGGCCAAGGCACACCTCGATGTCTGTCACTGGCTGCAGGGTGTGGGTGGGGGTGGAATGGTATAAGCATTACAGGTGACAATCCCAAGTCACACCCCTGATGCCTGTCAGTCTCTACAGGGTGGGGCGCTATGGTTGGAAACCCTAACACCCCAGGTGTTCATTGGTATTTTCACTCCAAATTTTCAACATGGGTTTTTTGTGACCACACCTCATGAACAGCGGCAATATCAGTTTGTTAGCTGAAAGCTGATTTTGTACAGTGACCACGCCATTTGGCACGACAGGTGCAAAAGCACATTTTGAACAGGATGTGAAAAATGGCAGCTGTACTGTTCATGGGGAGGTGTTAAAAATGGCAATGTTGAAAATCTGGAGTGAAAATATAAAAAAAACTGGTGAAGTCATGAGTGTGCATAGAAATTGCACAACACACACCCGTAATGTAATTAGTCTGGGGATTCTTTACATCAGATTGTCAACACAGGCATTTTGGGACCTCTGCTCATAAACGGTGTCACTGTGATTTTCTTAATCTGTCCTGAACACTGATTTCCCCCAGCGACTGTACATTTCTGTGCCAGAAGTGTGAAAACACAATTCGGACAGGGTGGGAAAAATGACAGCTGTACTGTTCATAAGGAGGTGGGGAAAAATGCCAGGGTTGAAAATCTGGACTGAAAATATTACAAATTCGTGAACTTATGAGGGTGTGTGGAAACTGCACAGTGCATGCTCATAACACAGTCATTTTATGGACGTTTGTCACCAAATTTTCAACATGGTCATTTTAAGACCTCTGCTCATGAACAATGTCACTGTGATTTTCTTAATCTGTCCCAAACATTGATTTTGCACACCGACTGCACCATTGTGTGCTACATACGTGAAAACACATTTTGGGCAACATGTGAAAAATGACAGCTGTACTGCTCATAAGGAGGTGTGGTAAAATGGTAACATTGAAAATTTGGAGAGAAAATAGTAAAATTTTTGAAGTTACGAGTGTGTGTGTAGGAACTGCACAACGCACGCTTGTAAAACAGTCATTTTTAGGAATTTTTTCACCCAATATTCAACATAAGGTTTTGGGGGGCCTACCTCATGAACTGTGACTGTGCTTTAATTTAGTTTTTTCTCAAGAAAAAAGATGGCCACCACTTTTGACTTAGAAATAGCACTGTAAACATTGCGAGGGTTAAGACTGAGAAAATAAAAAAGATCATGGTGCATAGCATAGGAGGTACCTATAAAAGTATTTTTGACAGGTATGCTACTATTTTTTGCATTTAAAATTGTTATTAATTTTATAAAATAATATATAAGGGGATACTTTACAGAGTAAGTAATAGAAAGATACATACATGCAAGTTTTACAGCAATATGCACTGAAATACATTAAGTTGTCCTGTAGATTAAGTATTCTACTTTACCGGTACATTAACAAAAATATTTTGTTTAGACACTGTTGCCATATGACTATGTAGGAAAGCTCAAGAGTATTTAAAACCACAAAAGCTTATAGCTGTACCAGGTCTATTAGAATGGCAATTACCAACAGTACTTCTCAGTAACTAGGTGAGCTTTGCAAAAGCTAAAGTTGAGATGTTAGGTTATGTCCTGTCTACAGACATGCCAGCATGACAGAAGGAATAGAGAGTGAGAAAGAGTAAAAAAAGGATGGGGCTGCAGGGGACATCCTATGGCATGAAGTCAGAGTCAGTTCGCAACTAATGCATTACCTACCTTCTCCATTGCAGGTCAAAGGTGGGGAGTTGGTTGTGTAAGGAGTATGTTAATATCTTCAGGGCATATATTTTCACAGCTTCTGCCCTCTAGTTACCCACCATTTGGATTTTAGGGGTTAGCCACAGCTGGGTGCTCACCTTCATAGTGGCTAGTATCAGGGTTAGGAGTAGTTTTAGGTTCTGGTCTTGGAAGAGGCCTCATTGATATTTGATGGCTAGGGAAATCAAAGAGGGAGTGATAGCTCTTGGACTGTTAATGATCTCTTTCAAGTGCTGAATCACTGCTGCCCAAAACAACTGGGGGGGGGGGCACATACCAAAAATGTGAGTTTGATTTTCTGGAGTGGTCCCACAGTTCATCCTGGGTGACATGACATGGGCCAGTATATTTGGCCACTAAGTCTGGTGTTCTAAAAAATCTGTATCTGCATTTCCAAAAGAATTCATGCTATGCTGTGGCTGCTGTTAAACAATGGGCTGGCAGGGTGTATTTGTGCCAAGTTTGTGCAGTGAAGTGTTCACTAAGCTCAGAATTCCATTTCTGTAAAATGTGTTCTATCATTACTGGGTGGACCTCTTGTAGGGCTTTCACAAGTTGGCTTATAAAATGCCAGACAGAATTGCCTTGAATATGGGAAATTACTATTTGCATCAGTAAGGGTAAGGGTTCAGAAAGAGCTGAGTGAGATTTCCCTTGATGTCGAATATAAGACTGGGTTTGCAGGTATCAATGATGGTGAGTCAGAGAGATATGGTATGCTGAGCAGAGTGACTCAAATGGCAGTACTCCCCTTGAGTCCATCAACTGAAAGAAAAATTGTAGGCCTTGTCTGTTCCAGTGCTTTGTTACTGTGTCAATTAATTTAGAAGGAAAGCCTGATTGTTTGCTATATATATATATATATATATATATATATATCTTAGTTGGAAGAGGTGGGCAGGGGTGAGGTAGCAGGTGGCTACTGCTAGCCATTGTTTAATTGTTATAGCAGAAAAAAGCATACATTTCTATGAGTTTACTTCATGATGGGTGGCTGAAAAAATAATAATTGACATTAAATAAGTAATCTAAAAGAAATTCTATTTGTTTCCTATAAGGTTGCTGAGGTTCAGGTAACCAGAAACAGAATGTTTGTAGATGTGCCGCTTGTGCAAACCATGTTACATTTGGAAGAGTGACTCCTTCCTTATCTCCATTCAAGAGTCAGGTTTGATGTCTATGAAAGCAACTGGCTAAAGTTTCAAGATTCAGGTTTGAGGTCTATGAAAGCAACTGGCTAAAGGCCCTTTACAACAAGGAAAATTAGAACACTGAATACTGCAAATGCAAATTAGGAGAAGATGATTTAACACACCTCCTAATATTATGCCCACTTTATGAAAAAGAAAGGAACAAATATTTAGGGGAAACTTTTGAAAATCTGGCATTGAACCCAAAGATATGGCTACCCACCTACTTAAATCTAAGACAAAATCAACCTTGAAATCTGTGACTTCCCTCCTCTGCCTCGTTGACAAAAAGAAGACACATTTACAATAAACACAATGTAGTTCATATGAGATGGGAAACAGACAATAAGTGAGCATTCCAGAATTGTTCAACCCACAGTCTGGATAAACTGAACAACCCAGGGTTTGTTGTGAGTTCAAAGAAGAAAAGAAAACAATAAAGGAAATTTATATAAATGTATTATGGTAACAATAATTACTCTGCAATAATATGATTATCATGTAACAATATGAAAAAGCAACTTTAGACAGATATATAAAATACAGTAGTTTTATAGCATATTTTATTTAATCTTTTTATATTTGTAAAGAAAGTTTGTATATTGTGAACAAATTTATATTGTCTTTGCATTGTGAAATGGTACATTTGTAATCACATCAAGAATGTCAAACAATAAACTTTATCTGAATCTGAATCCCTAATCTCCAGGAAAATGTAATGTTGATAAGTGGAAGTGAGGTTGTGTTCCATTCCAGATAAAGTGTGTGTGTGTGTGGGAGGGGGGGATCCTATTCCATGAATGAAAGTACTATTGAGCTGGCATAATGGAAGAGTTTGTAAATAATCAAGTATTCAGGGGAGTGTGTTTTACCTAATCACCTCTATTCAGGAGAAGAAGCCCAAGTGTAGATGCAACCATTTGTACAAATCAGTGGTGATTTGCTGGGTTAATGGTTACATAGAAACATATAATTTGACAGCAGATAAGGACCGCTTGGCCCACCTAGTCTTCCCATTTTCCTTCCTGATGGATAAGCTGCAGATCTAGTTAGCCAACAGCCTACTTCCTCCTATCCCCCCACTAGAACTACCTTATGTCTGTCCTATGAATTCTTGAATTCTCCCACTGTTCTTGACTCCACATCCTCCTCAGGAAGGCTGTTCCATGCATCCACAACTCTCTCCATGAAAAAAATACTTCCTCACATTACCTCTGAGCTGTCCACCCTCTATCTTCAAATTGTGCCCCCTTGTTCTTACACATCTCTTTTTCTGAAAGATACTACCCTCTTGGACTTTGTTGATTCCCTTGAGGTACTTGAAAGTTTCTATCATGTCCCCCTCTCCCTTCTTTCCTCAAGGGTATACATATTAAGCTCCTATAGTCTCTCTTCGTATGTCTTCTGGTGCAGATCTTGCACTATTTTGGTTGCCCTCCTCCGGACAGCCTCCACTCTGTCTGTGTCTTTGCAGAGATGGGGTCTCCAGAACTGCATACAGTACTCCAGATGGGGTCTCACCAACTGTCTGTACAGAGGGATAACAGCTTCCTGTTTTTTACTGTTGATGCCTCTCCCTATGCATCCCAGTATCCCCCCAGCCCTCTTTTTCTGCCTTCTTACATTGCTTGTCCACCTTTAGGTCATCCGATATAATTACCCCCAGGTCCCTTTCTATTTTTGTTGTTGCCAGTATCTCACCCCCCATTGTGTACTCTTCCCCTGGGTTTTTGTTTCTCAGGTGCATTACCTTGCACTTCTTTGTGTTGGATCTAAGCTACCATACATTTGACCATTCCTCCAACCTTGCCAAGTCCCTTCTCATTCTTTCCACTCCATCTTGTGTATCAACCCTGTTGCAGATCTCTGTGTCATCTGCAAAGAGGCATACTTTTTCTTCCAGTTCCTCTGCAATGTCACTTATAAAAACATTAAAAAGGAATGGCCTCAGTACTGAACCCTGTGGTACCCCACTAGTAACCCTCCTTTCTTCACTGTGGACTCTGTTTACTATTACCCTTTGCATCCTGTTGTCCAGCCAATTTTTTTATCTAGGCTACCAACTTGGGACCCACTCCAAGGCTGGCTAACTTGTATATTAATCTTTTGTGTGCGACTGTATCAAATGCCTTGTTAAAATCTAGGTAGGCCATGTCCACAGCCCCTCCCTGGCCTACTACTTTGGTCACCCAGTCAAAGAAATCTATTAGATTTGTCTGACACGACCTTCCCACTGTGAATCCATGCTGCCTTGGGTCCTGTACTTCACTGGCCTCTAGGTACTCAACAGTTCTTTCCTTCAGAAGTGATGCCATCATTTCCCTACCACTGAGGTCAAACTAACTGCTCTGTAGTTTACTGCCTCTGCCCTGATCCCACTTTTGTGAAGAGGAATCACATCTGCCTTCCTCCAGTCTTCAGGTACCACCCTATCCTTCCATGATTTGTTAAAGAGAGTAGTCAGTGGTGTCACTAGTTCTACCCTTAGTTCTTTTAGAATTCTTGGGTGAATCCCTTCAGGCCCCACTGCTTTGTTCACCTTCAGTTTTACTGGTTCATAATTAAACAGTTCTAAATAGTTAAGATTTTTTGTTACTTTGACCCCTAAATATTGAATAGCCCCTTTATTCTATTTAAAAGGGAAAGAGTTTTTTAAGGATAGGGTTGGGCAATAATTGTAAAGCAATACAGTATCTCTGTTTTTTTGTCTGTTTAATTTATAACCCTCTAATGCTCTGAAGGGTTAAAGAAGATTTCATATGGCTGGCATTGAGTCATCTGTGGAAGTTAATGTCAGTAAGATGTCATCAGCAAAGAGAGAAAGTTTATAGTCTTTCCCTCTGAGTGGAATTCCAGTTATTGCCGGGACTGAGCATATAGCAGCTGCAAGACATTCTAGGAATAAGGCAAAAAGGAGAGGAGATAATGGGCAGCCTTGCCCGATGTCTCTGCCTAATGCAAAGGGGTCCATTACAGAGCCATTAACTTTGAGATAGGCTTGTAGGGAAGTGTAAAGACCTTGAAGCATCAAGATGACTTGTTCTGGGATACCGAACTTTGACAGGGTGAGAAAGGTCCAGTTCATCCTGTCGAATGCTTTCTCTGCACCTAAGCTGAGGAATACCATGGGGATGCATCTAGTTGTGAGGTATTCTATGAGCGGTAATGTATGGTGAACACTATCGTGGGCCTGGCAATTCCTAATGAAACCCACCTGATCTTTATCAGTCAGCTTAGGCACAAGGGATTCCAATCACTGTGCCAAAACTGCCTCGAACAATTTATAGTCACAGTTTAGAATATAAATTGGGTGGTAAGAGGCCGGGAGATGGGGACCAACAGAGATGCTACCATTATTAGTAACTATAGCTGAAACTAGCTTTTTGGAAAAATGTTTCTCGTTGCAGTGCTGCATTAATACTGAAGGTAATGTTTGTGAATACAGGAAAATGTATATTTTGTACTTGATTTGTTTTAATCTGCATCATGTTCCGTTCCCCCCACCTTTCCCGGTCCCTGATTGCACCTGTAAATGAGCTTTGGACCACTCAGTGAGTGTGCCAATCTAAGCCATCAAATTTTGAATAAATGAATTAATGAAAGCTCTAGACAAAGGGAGAATGGGGAGTTGTATGTCTGGATGAGAATAAGAGAGTGAGAGAGAAAGAGTTTCAACCATGTGAGTGTATGGTAGAAGAAAATGGTATGTGATCCTGGAAATGAAAACAAATAGAAGAGAGTGCTCTCCATAGAGACAAGGGGGTAACACACTTGATCAGAGAGAATGTATGAGACTGTCTGGCTTGCATGAATACTTCATCTACTGGTCAGCGACATCTAAGGTTTCAACTTGCCCACCTATTTCATTGTACATCTTACAAGTGTCACACTGCAAGCATTTTTGTGGTATAAGAACCATGAGAAAAAAACATATGACGGTTGTTGTACTTTCATGGTATTTTGGTAAATGCTTGTATGGATATTAGATGCATTTGCGGTACATTGTAATATGCTGCTTTCCTGTGCTTTGGATGTCCAATGCCAGATAAGTTCCAGTTACAGGTATCGAACTACAGGCAGTGAGGTTTTAATTAACCGTATGTGGGAAGGACCAGTAACATCCCAGACTGGGGGGACGGGAGAAGCTTTGGGGTGGCCAAGTAAAAACCATGGTGTAGGAAATTCTACATGACAGGTGACAGAAAGTGGTAGTAAATGGCACTCACTCAACTGACAAGCAGGGTACATCAAAGCTGACTACTGGTACCAGTCCTGTTCAATGTCTTTATACTGGAATCATGGGACCTACTGAGTGGCTCCAGCTGCAGACAAGGAGCACATATGTTATGTCACATGGTAATGCTGGTGTCTTCTGTCCAGGTTACAACCCCACAGCACAGTCTTGGGGCTAGGATTGTGGGACCAACTAAGAGGCTCCAGCTGCAATGCTGTAGCAGGAAGCCAGGCTCGACTCCCTCCAGAACATCTGCCAATTGCCCTGCAGGTCCCTGATTGTGCAGTCCTCGGGGACTGGAGGCTGAAGAAATCAAGACAGGGGCATGTGGGAGAAGCCTGACCTTGTGAGCCCAACAAGTGTGTTTATCATACTTAGATTATGTAAGGACTCTGTTCAAAAATGGATTGTGCACCTTGGGACGCTTACATCTTCCAATCAGGCCAATAGGAGAATGGGTACCCAAAGTGTTGCTGTCCACAACATTCCTTTATGCTTTAATGACCCAGGCACTGAAGGGTAAACCAGCATCCCCACTGCTCTTCTTTCTTTGTCATGAAAATAGGCACCTGAAAATAGGCACTTGGCTGTCTAGTGTGCTTACCCGGTTAACAAAAGCAAATAAATAAATAAATGATCTCTTTCTCACTGTCATTTCTATTACTTTTTTATTTCACAAATTTTCACTTTTCCCCTCACTTTTACTTCAAACTCTCACTCTCTTACGAATTGTATTCCTGGTATTTATGTACATACATGTATAGTGATTTCCTGTATAGAGTTTTTGCTCTTGTATGAATTTTATCCCTTGTATTTATGTACATACATATATAGTGTTCCCTACGTCGATCTGTACTGTATGTAACTATGTCTGTATTTGTATATACTATCTGTTTCCTGATGAAGAGCCTTTGTAGATGAGTCCCTGACTCAAAGGTTTGCAATTCCAATTTCTACTAAAAAAATAAATAAACTGTACCTTTTCTCCAGACATACTTTTTACCAAATATCTATGCTTATCTTGTAGTTCATGTAACACTCCACAACTTTGTCTCTACTCTCGCTCACTAATGTTTTTTCCTCATATAGTATACTGTAGCTCACTCACTGTTAGCCCATATAGTGGTCAGCTGTGGAGGTGAGAGGTGGGCTATGCCATCACCATATTGGGTGGCAGTGTGTGACCCTGGCTTGCCAGTAAGGGAGTAGTTGGATGTATAGTGGTCTGGGTGTTGGCAGGTTGGGTGGGGGACCGCTGGACCACTAATATTCGCCGGTCTGTATGTCACCCAGCAGTTTTTTATTTATTGAATTTTGTTGACTCGGTAAGCCCACTGGGCCTAGAAGTCCCTTTTTCAGGGGTGACCAAGGGGAGTGGGATACAAATGGTAAGCAACTGAAATTGAACCAGATTAAGCTGTTGGTGATATATTTAGTGAATGGGAGAAATTTGGCCAGGACACCAGGGAAATTCCCCTACTCGCCACTGGGGGGAATTGCTGGCCATCTTCCAAGATGGCCACTTCGGTGGATACTGGAGAGGAAGGCAACGGCATGCAGGCAGGGGGGCTAGCCTCCTCCCCTGTCCTGCTACTGCAAGAGGCTGATGCTGTATTGGGAACAGTTGTGGATGTTGCCGATGACATGGAAACTGAAGGACAAGAGATACTTCTGTACGAACAGGATTTGGACTTACTACAACAGACGGAGTTTCAGCATACTGAATCTATGGCTTTTAGTCACTCAGATAGTGAAAATGACATTTCAGCAGACTATGGACATTCGCAGACCTTGCTGGACCGAGAAACGGAGGAAACCAGACAGTTGCAGCACCTCTTGGATGCTGAGGAGTGGAAATTTCTCTACAAGAAGTTGTCTCTTCAAAAGAAAATAAGAGAAATTAGGTCTGATGGTGTGGCTGGGAAGGTGATTTCTTCTCAGCAGCCTGATCCTGTCAATACTTCAAAGCCACCGCCTGAAGCTTCCCGGAACAGGAACGCGAACATACAGGCCTCCCAGCTGGATGCCGCAGCTACTTCTCAGAGAACTGTGCGTACTAGCCCTGTGTTGGTTAACATAGAGACGGGACACATGCAGACTGTTAGACCGGAGGGAGAGCTGCTTCCTGCTGAAACTGACTGGTCAGTAGCTCAGGCCTTGGAGGGCACTGGCTGGGAAAAAAGTCCCACAAATGATCAATGGGTCTCTGGATCTTCTCCCATCAGAATGCCCACTACTGATGATTTTGTGATACATACTCCAGTAGCCACAGGGATACCAGTCATTGCAGATCCTTTGCATATATGTCCTGATTTGCATTTAAACCAGAACCCCATATTGAATCTCCCAATGGTCCTACCAAAAGCACAACGTCCTGAGCAACCGGGCCTGCCTGAACAGCCTGAGGCCCCCTTAAATTCCAGAACTTCAGTTTCAAAATGGCCGTATGCATCCTTTTTCAAAACTCAGATTCTTCCAGCCAAGCGCCACAATACGGTGAGACTTCCTTATATCGGTGGTATGCTAGACCCACCAGGACTGCTTGTTTGTGGCCAGGACTTTAATAAAAGATTCTATAAAGTTCTTTTCCCATGAAATTTAAGCCATGATCCATGTTTCAGGGGAAACCGTGTTTGATATCAGCTTCAAGACAACCAGAGAGCTAGAAAGATTCTGGACCAAATAAAACTCTCTGAAGAACACTGCCCTTTGGCCTCCTTTTTTAGCTATCCCTCTGACTAAGTCTGCATCAAAATTATTACAATTCTCTTTCATAATGAGGGGGTGAACAAAGCTGACATGGAATATTGGCTAAAACTGCATTGTACTGTTCTAGAGGACCCTGAGGCAATTTTGGACTCCAAAAATATTTGGACTGGAGGGTGGAGGGTAAAAGTGATGTTAAAAATGAATGATAATGGCATGGAACATCTTCCTAACTCCTTTTCTTTGGGCAGGGACAGAGGAGTTTTATTTTACTCAGGCCAGCCGAAGGCCTGCTATAGATGTGGGGATACGACTCATCTGAGCAATGTATGTGAGAAGATCAAATGCACATTTTGTGGGGAAATGGGACATGCTAGTTTACACTGCCTGAGGTTTGATGACCCGATCCCTGGACCCTCATACCATATAGCATAGTAGACATTACCTTTTAGTGTACTGTTTTATTGTGGTTTTAAGATACGTTCCTCTTATTATAATTTGGACTGTTGGTCAGGTCACCAAGTATGCTGTTTAATAGGTGTGGATATCCAGACTCTAGAAGTTGTAAGTTTATGATTTTAGCTGGTGCACCCTGGGAGGGGGAGGGGGTGGTGGGGGTTATATACTCTTGGCACTCTGACTGATAGATAGATAACTCATGTTTTGTTTTCTTACTCTCAAGTGTGCCCTGTTATTCAGTACATTTGTTCATGGGGGGTTGGTTTGGTCTTGGCTTACCGGTTTGTTTCTTGGTTGTTATTGTCTTTGGCTGTATTATTTTTGAAGCCAATAAACTTAAATTTCAAAAAAAAAAAAAAAAATTAGTTTACACTGCCTGAATGAATGTAAATATAGCCTTTGTGGAGAAACTGGGCATACTTTTCAAAACTGTGCAAGAGTTGCACATAATACTGGCAAGGCAAGGCAAGGCAAAATTTATTTAAAAGACGCCCAATCCCGGAGGCTCTGGGCGCCGTACAAATTTAAAAAACAGCATTTAGAAACACAAACACAAAAAACACAAATATTTTTATACAAAAATAAAATAAATTACTCCAATAAAATCTCAAACTATATAAAAGATTCTAATCTAAACATCAAAAGCTTGGGAGAAAAGGAGTATCTTCAAGTGGGCCTTAAAAATATCCATAGTGGGGGCTTCCCTGACCTGAGCTGGTAATGAATTCCACAGAATGGGAGCCTCAACACTAAAGGGTCTATCACCAGCTGATTTAAGCCTCGTTCTGGGAATGGTCAGGAAGCCACCACTAGAAGATCGAAGAGGGCGGGTAGAGAGGACAGGTATCAGAAGGTCCGACAGATAACCAGGGCCCTACCCGTGTAGGACCTTATAGGTGAAAAGACCCACCTTAAAGAGGATTCTCCACCTGACTGGCAGCCAGTGCAATTCGCACAATACCAGTGTAATATGGCAACATTTTTGCTGCCCAGTCAATAACCGGGCAGCTGCGTTTTGCACCAGCTGCAGTCTGTGGAGAGATCCCCCTGTGACCCCGAGATAAAGTGCATTACAGTAGTCTAGCCTAGATGTGACTAAGGCATGTAACAAGGTAGGGAGGTCCAGAGGCGGAACAAGGGGCTTAATCCTGGCAATACTTCTGAGATGGAAAAAACAGGTATGAACCGTGGAGGATATTTGAGCCTCCATGGTTAAGTTCCTGTCCAGAATCGCTCCAAGATTTCACACCCAAGAGGAGGCCTTCAATGACACAGCTCCAAGAACAAGTCCAGTTTCTGAGTCAGAGGCCGTCCTATCAGAACTCTGTTCGACTCCACTACCAATACCTCCATCTTGTCAGGGTTCAGTCGCAACCAGCTGGAGGCCATCCAGTCGTTAATCTCAGCCAGACAGATATTAAGCGCATCCACTGTGTCGGATGTTCCTGGGGCAAAGGACAGATATAGCTGAGTATCATCGGCATAGCAATGAAAACTTAGACCATACTTCCTAATGATCACTCCCAGGGGCAGCATGTACACTGCGAACAACACTGGGGCCAGTACCGATCCCTGAGGGACTCCACAAAAAAGGAGACTGGGCGTAGATGAAGAATTTCCCATCATAACCCGTTGCCTCCTGTTGGTAAGAAAGGACTCAAACCAGTTGATGACAATACCGGTGAGTCCACATAACTCCCTAAGGCGGACAAGCAACACACAATGGTCCACAGTGTCAAATGCTGAGGAGAGATCAAGGAGAACAAGAATTGTCCTGTCGCCCCGATCTCTAGCCCTGAGGAGATCATTCTGCACCCGAACAAGCGCAGTTTCTGTGCTATGTTTAGCCCAAAATGCCAACTGGAAGGGTTCATACAACTCGTGAGTCACGAGGTGCTCTTCCAACTGAAGCGCTACCACCTTCTCCACCACCTTCCCCAAAAATGGAAGGTTGGATATAGGATGGTAATTTGCCTTGATCTCCAGGTCCAAAGATGATTTCTTTAAGAGGGGTCTCACCAGAGCCTCCTTCAAGGCATCTGGAAAGACCCCCTCAGATAAAGAACACCGTACAATCAAGGCAAACACCGGGCCAACAGAGTTAACGCATCTCATTAAGAAACGCGTTGGCACTGAGTCCAGCTCACAAAAGGTATGCTTCAAGTTGACTGCCATCTCAATAACCTCACTAACCTCCACTGATCTAAACTCCCCCCAACTAGGTGGAGTGCACTCAGAACACATAAGGTGACCACTGTCAGCTATAACATTGCTGGCTGAAGAAGCCACCCGCCAGATCAAGGACACCCTGTCCGAGAAAAAACGAGCAAACTCCTCACAATCTGTATTAGAAAAAACCCTCCCGGACTGCAGACAAGCTGGATGGAGAAGCCTATTCACAGCCCGGAAGAGTAAAGCTAGTAATTTTTTCCCAGCAGCAATCTCCCTGGACAGGAACACTGCCTTCTTACGGTTGATTGCCCCCTGGTACGCATGATAGTGCATATGCAGGACCAGTTTGTCCGCCTCCAGACAGGACCTCCTCCAGCAGTACTCTAATCTCTGACCCGTCTTCTTCATCTCCCTGAGATCCCCGTCAAACCACAGGGACCTCAGGTATGAAGTTCTGGGTCATACACGGACAGGTGCAAGGGAGTTGATGGTGTCAGATAACACCCTATTATAGGTGTCAACCCAACATCAACACCTCCGAATCATGCAGCACCCACACTAGACAATTTAGCTGCCACCAGAAAACCCTCAGGGGTCAAACCCCATAAAGGGTGACAGCTAATCATCTCAGTAGGGGAAGGACTTATGGTGGGAGCCCCAAGCATGAACTGCACCGTGCAATAATCGGACCAAGATACTTGATCAATCCTGAGATCACTGATCTCAAGCCCCAGTGAAAACACCAGGTCCAACATGTGGCCATCCTGATGGGTTGGTGCAGTAACAGCCTGCATCAATCCTAAGGAGGACATAATCTGCAAGAAATCGTAACTGCATCTTTGATTCCCATCATCGACCCAAACATTGAAATCCCCCAGAAAAACACATCTGGGGATCCCAATGTTTCACCGGTGATGAATTCAGCGATCTCCTGCAGGGAATTCCCCATCGGGTCGGAAGGGCGATAGATGAGGAAGATCCTGCAGCCCACGCTGAGTCCTCCATGAATAGCCACACATTCAAAGGAACCTGGAGTTCCCACTGGGTGCATGGTGAAGGTCAGACTGGATCTAAAACAAATAGCTACACCGCCACCCCTGCATTCCACTCTGGGGCAGTGCACCACAGTATACCCAGGAGGGACTGCAGCCTCAAAAATAGGGCCTGCATCATCTCCAACCCAGGTCTCCATGATGCAAGCCAGATCAACCGAAGAAATCAAGGCAGCAATAATTGCCGTCTTATTTCTAATCGATCTGGCATTGCACAGCACTGCTGTCAGAGGATTGGAGAGTGGTGCAGCCCCTCGGGTTACCTGACCACTCGGTCTGGTGGACTCCCTGGGGATGGGCACCAACTATGTCTGCCACTCCCTGGGGATGGGCACCAACCACGTCTGCCACTCACGACGGGGCTGACCAGTTGCTGTTGATTACTAAAACGCAAAAAGTCAAGGTTAAGAATAGACCTCTTCCCTTAGAACCCTCAACCCTCCAACCAGGTGAACCTAAGCCTGATCCCCTGAACCCCCCTGTTTTTTATGACTCTGTGGTACTCCCTTTGGAACACCTGCATCAGGTTCCCTCTACTTCTTCTGAGACTCTACTTGGGTACTTGCCTATTTCAACCCTGACATGCCCTCCCCAGACCTCTGCGCAGTACCCTGAGAAGGTCTGCTAGATCTCGACCGACATGTAACCCTCCTCCTTCCAAGACTCCAAAAACATCAGATCTCATAACCTCTAATAGGTATGAAATCTTAGGGGATCAGTCTGATGACTCCCGAGGAGATACAGACTCCTCCTCGTCAGCCTCTTCTCATATAGAGGGAACTTCTGACTCTGAAGTGCAACAAGGGGGTCCAAAACAGCAGAAACGAAAAACCAGAGCGAAGATGAAATGGAAGGGTAGCTCTGGGAAGAAAGCATAACCGGTTGGGACTACTGTTAACACTTTCTTGGTTTTCCTTTTTCTTTCTGATGAGTTACATTTTTACATGTTATACATTAAATGTGAACAGTATAAAACGGACTGACAAACGACATCTTGCTTTCTCATTCTTACAAGACCTGAGCCTAGGTATCTGTTTTCTTCAGGATGTGAGATTTCATACCACCTATGAAATTCGGCAGGCCCAAAGGGATTGGTTAGCGGGCCCCTCTTACTGGTCATTGGGACTAGAAGCTTGAGTGGGTGTTGGGATTTTGATAAAACTACCGGACTTTAAATTGCTTAAATTATATGACCTAGTTCCAGGCAGGATTCTTATTTTGGATGTTCTTATTTCTAACAGATCCTTTTGGCTGATAAACTTTTATGCCCCATAAACAAAGATGAGCAGTATTGAGTTCTTAAAAATGCCTACCGGGTCATAATTTCGTATGCTTAATAGCATGCGGCATTATGCAGGAACCCCAGACCTGTGTGCTCTCCATGTTGGACCCCCCCTGGAGTTAGGATTCTAAGTGGCGGGGTCCAGGGGGTGTGGGGGGCAGAGCCCCCCACAGATCAAAAGTTATAAATAAATCACGCAATGCAATTAAGTCGCATGGCATTCTGCAGTGCAACATTTTGACCCCTTGCCTTAAAAATGATACAACCTTACTTGCATACATCGATGCTTGTTGTATTTGTGGGGGATTTTAATTGTGGGTTAAGTTTACAAGATAAAAGTAGCCACTCTAAGACCCAAAAAAATGTTTTCTGATTCAGATGTTTTGGGACAAATTATACGCACAGCACGATTGAAAGATGGTTATTTGGACAAAACGCACCAACATACTGCACCCTTTCACAAAGGGAACTTTACAACTAGGATTGATTTTATCTTTCTCTCTCAAACTATCCCAGTCAGTAGAGCAAGCACTTCTCCCTTGGAATTTTTGGACCATCATATGGTATCCCTCATTATAGGGACAACTCCCCCCTCTTTGCAAGGGTCTGGGAGTATGGAAATTTAATTCATCCCTACTTCAAGAGTATGATTTTCTAGAACATTTAAGCCACTTCATTATAGCCAGAAAATCCATGGTGATCTGTTACACCGATATAATCTTATGGTGTGAAGATATAAAAAGTGATTTGGGATACTTTTTACAACAGTACAGTAAACAGTGGAATAACAAGACCAACTTAATTTATCTACAGCAGAGGCACCAATTACAGAATTTGATGTCCTTGGCTAGTACTACCAATCAAGACATGAGCCAACAAATTTGACTGCTATAAAAAGAGATGAGGAAATTTCATGATCGCAAATCTAAACAGTTATATTACCAGTTTAAATTTCGGCCACAGGGCCACATAGAGGCAGTCTGCCCCTTTGCACACAATTTTCATAGGGTGGGACAAAAGGAAATGTCTAGTCTTATAGATATGACTGCACAGACACTTGCTTCTAAGGAAGATATCCTTCAAGGGGTTTCAACTCAGTCTTTACTGTTATTTGCAGAACTGCACACAGATCAATCTAAATTTCTTGACTACTTTTCGAATGTTGCAGTCCCAATGGTCCCTCAGGACCTGACTACTAAATTAGGAGCACAAATCATAGTGCAAGAAGCATTAGAGGCTTTGTACACCTTAAAAACTAATACAAGGCCGGGGCCCGATGGCTTTTCCAATGACATTTTTAAAATATTGGGAGAACATTTGTCCACAGAACTAGCACAAGTTTTTAATACTTTATTATTGGAAGGGGATATCCCGTTAAAGTTTAATAGGGGAATCTTGATATACCTCTACAAAAAGGGAGACAGGAAGTTATTGCAGACCTGGAGGCCAATCTGCATGTTGAATACCGACTTTAAACTTCAGGTAAAATTCTTAACAAAATAGCTTCTGTTGGTAGCAGACTTGGTGATTTCAAAAGCACAATCCTGCTTGGTTCCGAATCAGAAAATTGCTGACCATCTTCTTTTATTGTGTGAAATCATGGAAAGAGGACACCTAGGGGATGTATCTGGCTATGTTATTTCCTTAGATCAAAAGACAGCATTCGAATTCTGTTTGTCACGATTTTCTTTGGGCCACCCTCCACCATTATAACATCCCTCAGCTGCTGAGCCACTGGATACAAATGCTCTATAAGATGGCCACTGTATTTCCGTTGGTGAATGGATGGAAAGGTTCTATGATACCCATACACAGAGGGATAAGGCAAGGTTGCCCCCTCAGCCCATTGCTGTATGTTTTCTATGCCCCCTCTTACGGAACATAAATGGCTTACAATCCATATCTTCAATCACGTATGGGCACCTGGTGGTACCCCATTCGGTGATTGCATATGCCGATGATATGAGTCTCTTAGTTGCAGATGAAGCATCTGTGAGACACTCATTATGCTTAACTGCAGAATTTTGACTATTATCCGGAGCAGCTCTTAATTATGCTAAATGTGTGGGGTTTCCATTGGGGCAGGCCCAACAGCATACATCCAGTATAGGACAAATTAGGATTTGACCAGACCATATCAAGATTCTGGGGGTTAAGTATGGGTTTTTGGATGTGGCTGTACTGAACTGGGAGGAAAGATTGGCCGCCAGAAAGTGGCAGTATGGAATGGGTGGAAATTTGGGAAAAAGAAAAGGATTTTTTTAATCAAAACTTTTTTGATTCAGGTCTTTTTATATATTAGTTCGATATTCCCCATACTGAAACAATTAGAAACTTCAATCTTTAGTGTATTTTTCCTGGCTTTGTGGGGCAGCCACTTAAATCCGATCAAAATAAATGTTACTTACTGTACCTTCCCATCAGTGAGGCAGGCTTAAACATGGTGAATCCCCTTCTGATTTTTACTAGCATTTTAATTGTAGAAAACTTCAAACCTTTATTGATCAATAAACAAATAGGATGGGAACCCTGGTTTTATAATGTATGTCACCATTGGTATCATGCATGGGAAACGAATGCCCCACAAGTATTACGGACTACACCAGGCATACCTCCCTATGTTAAGGACACATTTCTTCGACTGAAACAGTGGAGGGTAACTGTACAAATGGTATTAAGCTCATCACATAAATCTTTATAAAACAATCTATGGAATGTGCTCTGTGTGGTGTAGAATCCTTTTGATAAATGTCCAGACTCTTACTTACAATCTGTCCACAAATTGTTGCAGAATAATATAATCCCAGCCCATATGTGGGACTTGCATTGGCTATCATGCCACAAAAAACTGAATGTTAAATCCAATCAGAAACATAAACAGTTACAGGACAGGATTTGTAGCTGTCCCTGTTGCATAAATAGTTTGGAAACTATCCCTCACTTATTTTTTGAATGTTCCTTCATTAAGGATTTTTGGATATATATATAGGACATCTTTGGAATGAACCCCTATTTCAAACAATTACCTATCTGACTTTAATTTATGGTCATATACCGCATCCGTGGTCTATATGGAATGAGAACACTTTATGGGCCAGATATTCAAAGCTTTGCGCCAGCCAAAAAACGTTTGCATGGGTTTAGCGTGGGATTAGCGTGGGTCTGCTATATTCAAAAAGCCAAATAGCGCGGGCAAACCGCATTAGCACAGGGCAAACCATAAATATATGCAAGGGGTAAAGTGAACATGAATACAGGTGCAATGAGAAATTCAGCAACTAGCGCCATGCTAAGATGTTTAGCGTGACTTAGCGCGACCCATAGTGCGATACAAATTACCTCCCAGGAAAAGCTGATCCTAACCCTGGACAAACAGCTTTGCACGACATTGGTGCATTACACGGTGTTTGCGTGGGATTTGTGCAGCTTGCGTGACCCTAACATAAGAGCATGACACTTAGAAAATGCCAGACATGGAGGACACATGCTGCTCACTGTTGGCACCACCATGATGCCAACAGCTGCCACCAGTCCCAGCCAAGCACAGACAGTAAGGGGTGATCCAACCCACAGGGGACATCATGGTAGTGTGGCCATATAGCACACACCTGCAGACCATACGTCTGTAGTGCCTAACAGATGCCAGCACATGCATGCAGCACTGTGGGCATGGTGGCCATTGAGGGGAGGGCGTATGGGTGGCCAGACCTCACCACAGCCCAGGTGTGGCCACAAGGCTGGTACACATCACGCAGTGCACGTGGGCCAGTAGTGGGAATACAACACCACCAGTGTGCCTGTCAGATCTTACATGTTCCCCCAGCCACATACCTCACAACTGTACAGATGCCACAGCACACACAGCCGGCCATGTATATTTCACTGTGTGCATCCCATGCCACAGGTGCAGCATCTGTGGATCGCACAACAGTGTAACAGTACTGTCCACTGTCAGTACTTACTTGCAAGCTGGGCCTGTCACTGTGTACAGTGCAGTGGTCATCACTGCCCTACATATCATAGGCATTGCTGTGTCCATCACACCACCAGCGCCGTTGCTACTGTAGTGTCTGCTGTGCACTGTGGCATGACCTACAGTGTGAAGGTTGCATGCAGCATCACCACCACCTGTGCCTATGCTGTGTTGTCCCTTGGGGTACGTTCTGCTATGCTATGCTGTACTGTTTACATGTAGCCTGCACACTGCCTGAATGACCTACAGGTGGAGCTGCGGTCGGACCTGGCCAGCCTCTGTACTTCCAGACTGACCTACAGGTGGAGTTGTGGGACCCTGCAGTAACACTGGGCAAACTGCATGCAAATCAGGGCATGATGAGATGCTAATGTGGCTGTTTGCCCAGAGACTATCTAAGTAGGCTCATTTGCATGTCACTTTTGAATATGGCAAAGTTTAGCACTGGGCTAATGTGTTTGCACCGGGCTAACGGCTTAGCTCCGCACTAAAGCTATGCTAATGTGTTAGCGTGGCGCTAACGGTTTGGGGAATAATATACAGTGTAGATCGCTGTTCTTTCCCATCTGCTGCTGCCTGCAGCTGTACTGGGTCCACGCTTTTGTTGGCACACACATTGGCCACATAGTTCATCTCTACCTGCCCTCACGTTGCTGTGCACTGTGTTGTTGTTGTAGTTTGCACTTCCTGGTTACTATATTCAGTGCTGTCTTATTCCAGGGCTACGTTTGCCCTGCACTCCCAGCCCAGTTTGCACGGCCTCATTCCCATGCTATATTCAGTAGCTTTTGGCCCCGGGCTATTCCTTTTGAATATAGCTTGCTTTGTGCTCCGGGCTAAGTTTGCCCACCGGGCAGTGTTAACCTGGCCCAGGGGCAAAGTTTTGAATATCTGGCCCTATGTCTTTTGTTTGTTGTCATTAAATGGAATATTTGGATGGCCAGATGCCTCTTTGCCCTTCAACAGAAAGACAGTACTTATATTGAATTGTCCAATAAACTAATTAAGGATATGGTTAACATTTATAATGCTGAAAGTGTTCGATTGTCAAGAAGGGAGCTCCTCGAACTGTGGAAACATCTACCATGGATTACTACCTCTGATTTTGCTGTGACTTAATTTAAGACTGCAGGAGATGTACTTTTGTTGTTTATATTTTTTTTCTTGTTCCTTTTGCTGGATTATGGATAACACATTTTCTTTTCTTTTCTTGTTATAGTTTTCCTGTACTGTGATGTTTGCTGATGATGTATACTGATTTTTGTTTCTAATAAACTTTCTCCTATTCTTTTTCGATAAGTGCCATGGGATCTTTAGCAACCACCTGAACTACCACCAATCCAGGCAGATGGGACCTCGGTTTAACATCTCATCTGAAAGACGGCACCTCAGAAGTGCAGCGCCCCCCTCATGCTGCACTACAGTGTCAGTACTTGGATATTAACCCAAGTGCCAGATGTGGGAACTGAACCCACAGCCCTCTGATCTCCCGGCCTCAGAGGCAAGTGTTCTACCTACTGAGCCACTGACACTGTTAGGGGGTGGGGCAGCGGTATCTCTGGACACCAAGGTTATTGTCTGTACCATTGGATGGGAGGTAAGAGGGAGGAGGTGTCATTAGCCACCAAGGTTAAGAGCATATTCTATGGGATGTGGGATAGGTGGAAGAGGTGCCACTAACCACGAGGGTTAAGGCCATATTCTATTGGATGGGGAATCGGGCAGAGGAGGTGCCACTATCCGACAGACTTACACATGTGTTATACAGTATGGGGGATTGGAGGGTAAAGGTGCCACTAGACACCATTGTTTCCTTTTCACTAACTGGGATGAGGGATCCGGGGGGGGGAGTGCTGCTAGCCACCAGGGAACATTTACACTGTGCTGGGTTGGGTGTTTGGAGGGGTGCCACTTGATACCTTAGAATCGTTTACATCTACTGGGATGAATGTTCAGGGGTAGGGGGTGCCACTAGACACCAAGGAATACTTTACCTGTACTGGGATGGAGGATTGGAAGGTGGGGGGTGCCATTGGATACCAGGGTTGTCTGACAAATGGGACAGGCAGCCAGGGCCAGGCTGCAGCAGAACAGTCATCCCCAATCAGTGGGGTGGGGGCGCGGACTTAGCACCCAGTTAAGTCAAGGTTTTCAGAGGTGGTAAATAGTGCCACTTTGGATGCAATTTACTGCCAATGCAAACCTTTGAAATTGCCTCTGCACCTGTATGCAGGTGAGGATCCCTCATTTGCATAGGCTCAGCATTATTTTAGCATCTGGGCTAACAGGTTTAGCCCATTCTACAGGGATCTCTGAATATAGACCCCATCCCAAAAAAGGATGCAAATCCCTGATAGCTTGGGCAAACACCCATTAGCGCCTGCCCTACTTTAGCATATATGGCCCCGTATATTTAAACTAACCACCTCCCCCAAAACAGTGGGTTCCTATATAGCCACCCACCTGACCATTTCTTTTGATTACAACAAACAATTGGATGCACGCTTTAGGAGGTAATATGCAATTTTACATTTAATCTGAAATTATTAGAAATGGACATAAAGATGGATATTAATGTAAAAAAACTTTTGTTCTCAATTTTTCTGAGATTTGTTGTGCTTAGTCGGCATTTGTTTGTTGATTTCAAGCTGTTTGTATGTGAATATATTTCACTGCTATTTGAATGCATTTTCTTTTGTGCCACAACAGTCACTATTACTGACTTGAATATTTATGGCAAACTTTCACTTTATGAAGTACTGTAATATCTTTTTAACATTTGGATACATACCTTTCTCCTTTTCTAAAGGATGCAAATGTTATGTAAAATCACACATTGCCTTCTAATGGATGCATCTAATCAGTTATTGTATTCTGAAAGTATCAAGGATGACCCTGTCCTTCTGGGTATACCATCCACTTTAAATTGTAACAATCTGTGATAATTCTCATTCTTTTGCTATGGTAATTTCTTTTGATTATCTGACTTCAAGAAAGTGACTTTCAGGTGCTGTGACAAAACACTCACAAACATCTTGGAATAAGTATAAAATAACACTGTCCTATGACAAAGCTGTAATAACCTGTGCAATGGCCTGAATAGTCACTATTTTTGTGTCTGTCACATAGAAAAATAGAATTTGATCGCAGATGTCTTTTTAGCCTTTTCGTAAACTCCCTCCCTTACCACTGCTCTGAGCAGATCATACTATATGCCGATGATGCTGTTGTATTCTCCACTCACAAAGATCCTGCAACTCTTCTACATAACCTTCAACTTGGTTTCAGTTCTGTACAGATATGGTTTCTTAATCATAAACTGGTCCTAAATGACAAGAAAACCAAATCTATGCTCTTATGCTGCTCTCATAACCCACACAAGCTACACCACTTGGCTATCTCCACCACCCAGGGGAACACTCTAGATCAAGTGGAGTCCTTCAAATACTTAGGGATACAGCTTGACCCTAATCTCTCCTATGGACTTCATGTAAATAATGTAGCTAGAGCTGCTAATACATGGCTTGGTCTCCTCTACAAACACAGACCACACCTCATGCCAGAAGCTTTGAAGGTTGCAGTCCTGAGCTCTGTGATCTCTGTAATAGACTATGGTCTCATCATTTATGGCTCGGCCACAACCACAACCCTTAGACGCCTCTCAACTGCCTTAAATAAGGCATGTCGGCTCATCACTGGTGCTCACCATCTCACCCACACTATCAAACCGCATAAAGTTTCTCACCTGCTCCATGGCGAAAAAAATCTACCTTGGCCTTGCACCTTCTGGGGTCTCAACTCTGTTACAACACTGAATTAACAAATGGTGCCTTAGGAGATCCACGCTACAGCTACTGAAAGTCCCCAACTGTCACACTTCACAGGGACAACGCTCTTTTGCTTATTGAGCGCCACTCTGGTTCAATGGCCTCAGTCCATCCATCTCCTCTGCCCCAACAATTGGTATGTTTAAAACTAGGCTCTGGGACTATCTCACTACCAACAGCTCCTGTGACTGCCCAACTTAACCTTGTTTCTCCACTTCCCTTCCTGCTCTAGTGGTCCCCCCTCCCCTCCTCACTGGATTCTACCCTCACATCTTGGTATACCCAATGCTGCACTTTTCACCCTCTCCCCACCCTTCCTACATTCCTTCTCCCCCTCCCCTCTTCCCTCTCCCTATGACTCTGGCACTTATCTGTTGTCTATTTTCTCTGACAAATGCCGCTGGCTGCCTTGTTACAATGCTACCCTTGAATTGTATTAGTCTGTACTCTGTTTGCAATGTCCACATTGTTGTAATGTCTGTCTTGATGTTCCCCATAATTTGTATTTCTCTGACATGGAACCTTTGTAAAAGAGCCAAGGCTCAAAGGTATTTGTAATCCTAGACTTGATAAATAAATAGATACGAAGCATGTGACCCATCCAATCTGCCCATTTTTCTCTAACTACAATATAACTACAGACCCTAACCAATCTCTGGATCTTTCTCCCTCCCCCTTTCTTTTCCACTGAGATACCCCTCTGCCTATCTAATGCATTCTTGACCCCCCCCACACACACACACTGTGTTTGCTCCTAACACCTCTTCTGGAAGGCTGTTCCAGGAATCCACAACTCTTTCTGTGAGCAAGTATTTCCTCACATCTCTCCTGAATTTAGTCCCCTCCAGCTTCATAGCATGTCCCCTTGTTCTTCAGGTATTTTTAATCTGAAAAATTCTTCCCTCCTGTGCCCAATTTATCCCTGTGCGGTATTTATAGGTTTCTATCATATCCTCACTCTCCCTGCTGTCTTCCAGGGTGTCCATATTGAGGTCATTTAGCCTCTCCTAGTAGGAATATTGATCAGACCCTGCACCATTTTAATTGTCCACCGTTTGGATTGCCTCCACGTTGTCTATATCCTTCCAGAGATGTGCTGTCCAGACCTGGGCACAGTACTCAAGGGTGGGGTCTTACCATGATCTATACAGCAGCAACATCACCTCTGTCTTTTTGCTGGTGTTACCCCTTCCTGTGCATCACAGCCCTTGCAGCTGCTTTGTTTCACTGCCTGGCCACCTTTAGGCCATCTGGTATGATTACCCCCGGGTCCCATTCCACCCTTTGGTTTCTGTGCCCTCAGTGCATTACTTTGCAAATTTATGCATTGAAACCCAGCTGCCATGCCCTTGTCCACTCCATAGGTTCTCTCAGGTCTCTGCTCATCCTTTCCAACGCCCCTCTTCCCGAGTGTCCACCCTTTTGCAGATCTTGGTGTCATCCGCAAAGAGGCACACCTTCCCTTCCAGCGCCTCTCCAATGTCACTTATAAACATTTTAAAGAGGAAGGTCCCAGCTAGGGTTGTCAGAACTAGTTCTAAAAAGATAAGAACCATTTTAGAACCCAGGGGTTTCAGTTCCAATTTAGAACTAGAACACCCAAGGGGTTTAAGTATTAGGGGTTCTAAATACAAAATTAAATGCTTTTTTTGTTCAGACATTTTAGAAACAGGAGATTCCAGCATGGAAAAAAAGCTTATTTTTGGGAATTACATCCTAAAATATTTTAGAGAGACAGTATAAAAATGAACTGCTCATGTGCAGATGTGCCAAAGACATGGAATAGTGACACTTGGGGCCCGATTCCAAGACGGGTTACGCATGTTGCAAGGTGACTTGCACCAAACCTAATGCCACAAGTTGCATCTTATGACATGCGTTACGCTGCCCACTATTCCAAAAGACTGCCTGCAATATGGCACAGGCTGCCTGTGCCAAAGGCTGGCTATGCCACCCACTATGCCTGAAATCCCCACTAAATGGTGCAAGAGGGTTTCTGGCAGCTTTTATGGCCCTATTCCAGGTCAGTGGCTGATGGAATGGCATATCGCTATTCCAGGAGAGACCCTGGCAGACAATGGCGTATGTACAGTTAGACCAACTATTGGCTGGTCTAACCATACCCTATGTCCACCAGGGTCACACCTCCATGCCTGGCACCCCTATAGTCGAACTGCCCCATGGTCCCACATGGGTCCCCACCCAACACCCGGTGGCAGGGCTGCCCTCTGTGGGCAGCTGGCATCTCCATGCCCCCATCCCCGAGTGGTACCCCGAAGGGCAGTACATGTCCCCCACCTGCCATGCACTCCAGGGTTGTTCAGTGGCATGTCCCACTCCAGCCCTGTGGGTTATTGCCATGGTGTCCTGGTGTGGGGCTTTGGAGGCTTTGCCATACTCGGCTTGCGCCCTATGGGTGGGCATTGCTATGACTTGTAGCATCCATGTCAGATGTGCCCTTCCCGTGGTACAACCCTGGAGCTGCCACAAGTTGCAAGACGTAGGTGCCAGACCCTGCCTGTTCTGGAATGTGATGCAGGGTCCCCGGTGTAGAGGCGTATGTTGCAACTCGCATCCGCCGTGAGTTATGCCATACATTCTGGAATCGGGCCCCTGGTATTTACATTTTGAAAGGCATAGTGTGTTTCTGTTTTCAGTGTATGCAGTGAAACAATATTATTGCTGTGCTGAGTGGGCAGGACTTTTATTTATGTTGTTTTTCTCCTCTTAATACTGTATCTTTATATGTTCTTTCTCATCAGTCCTATACACGAAAGAGTTTGAGTTCTAAAAAAGATTAGAAACCTAGAACTATTCACAAAGTTCTAGATCAGAATCAGAACCTAAAACTTCAGTGGGTTCTGACAGCCCTAATCCCAGCACTGATACTTGACATACCTCACTGGTAACCTTCCCTTCCCTTCCTCAGAATGAATTCCATTTACCACCACCCGCTGTTGCCTATCCCCTAACCAACTTTTTATCCTGTTTACCACCTTTGGGATCCACTTCTAGGCTACCCAAGTTGCTTACTAGTCTCCTATGTGGAATGGTGTGAAAATTCTTAATGAAATCTATGTAGCCCATGTCCACCGCTCCACCCTGATCTAATTCCTTGCTCATCCAGTCAAAGAAATCTATCAGATTCATTTGACATGAACTTCCCCCTGTGAAACCATGCTGCCTTGAGTCTTGTAACCCACTGGATTCAAGATATTCCACAATCCCTTCCTTTAGCAGTGATTCCATTAACTTTCCCTCCATTGATGTCAGGTTGACTGGCCTATAATTACCAGCCTTCTCCCACTTTTGTGAAGTGGGATTACATCTTCCCTCCTCCACTTCTCTGGAACCACTCCTTTTTCCAGTAAGTTGTTAAATAGGACTGTTAGAGGTGCAGCCAGTACCCCACTGAGCTTTCTCAACACTCTTGAATGCACCCCATCTGGCCCCATTACTTTGACCATTTCCAGATTTGTGTGTCCCTTCGGAACTCTCTCTCCTCCATAGAAACATAGAAAGATGGTGGCAGAAGGGGACTTTTCAGTCCATCTAGTCTGCCCATTTCAAAGTAGCGACCCCCCTCCCCTACTTACTGCTGAGTGCTATAATGCCTTTGTATTTATCCCATGCATGTTTGAAACTTCTGACTGTCCTGACCCCTACCACCTCCTGGGGGAGACCATTCCAAGGGTCCACCACTCTCTCTGTGAAGAAGAACTTTCTCACGTTGCTCCGTATTTTCCCTCCCTCAAACTTCATATTATGCCCTCGGGCTTTTGTGTCATCCCTACCATTGAACAGGTCTTGTACCAGAGTTTTGTTGATACCTTTTAGGTATTTGAAGGTCTCTATCGTGCCCCCCCATCTCTCTGTTCTAGAGAATACATGCTGAGTTCCTTCAATCTATCTTCTTATGGTGTCTCGTGCAGCCTTTGTATCATTTTTGTTGCCCTACGCTGAACCTTTTTCAATCTATCTATGTCCTTCCTGAGAAGTGGCCGCCAGAACTGCACACAGTATTCCAGGTATGGCCTCACTAGAGATCTGTAGAGTGGGAGCAGTACCTCCCTTTTCCTGCTTGTGATTCCCCTGCCTATTCAAGCCAGTATTCCATTTGCTCTGAGTGCAGCCTTTTCACACTGTTTGCTTGTTTTTAGGTAATCTGTAATAATCACCCCTTGGTCTCTCTCCTGCTTTGTGACCTCCAGTCTCATTCCTCCCATGAAGTACCCATCACCTGGGTTACCCTTCCCCAAGCGCATGACCTTGCCCTTCTTTGCACTGAAATTCAGCTGCCAGGTCTCAGACCACTGTTCCAGTCTTTTTAGATCAGATTTCATCCTTTGTACCCCCCCCAGGAGTGTCTACCATGTTGCTGATCTTTGTGTCATCTGCAAACAGACACACCTTTCCCTTTAACCCTTCAGCTATGTCCCCAGTGAAGATATTAAACAGGGTAGGACCCAATATTGACCCCTGAGGCACCCCACTGGTCACCTCCCTCTCCTCTGATAGTGTTCCATTTACTATTACCATCTGGTTTCTTCCACTCAGCCAGCTTCGAACCCAGTTTACTACCTTTGGACCAACTCCTAAGTTGGCTAGCTTGTTTAGCAAACTTCTGTGTGGAACGGAGTCAAATGCCTTACTGAAATCAAGATAGACTACATCCACTGTTCCTTCATGGTCCACTATCTTGGACACTGAGTTAAAGAAGTCTATCAAATTTGTTTGGCATGAGCTCCCTGTTGTGAACCCATGTTGTCTAGAATCTAATGTTGTACTCTCCTCCAGATAGGACATGATTCTTTCTTTGAGGAGTGTTTCCATAATTTTGCCCACGATTGATGTTAGGCTTACTGGCCTATAGTTACCTGAGACTTCTCTACTACCACTCTTATGAAGAGGGGCCACAGTGGCTGTCCTCCAATCCTCAGGGACAACTCCCTGTTCCAAGTATAGGTTGAAGAGTTCTGCCAGGGGTTCTGCCAGCTCTTCCCTCAGCTCCTTAAGTATCCTGGGGTGTATTTCATCAGGCCCCATTGCTTTGTTTATCTTGAGTTTCCCTAGTTCTTCCAGGACGCTTTCCCTTGTGAATTGTCCTGAGTCCACCTCCTTGCCAGAGGTGCTGCTCTTGTTTAGTTTGGGTCTGCTACCATCTCTTTCCATGGTAAAAAATGAGCAAAGATAGCCATTCAATAGCTCTGCTTTTTCCCTGTCATCTTCTGTGTGTCCTCCTGTTTCCCTTGCTAGTCTGACTATAACCCATCCCTTCTTTCTTCTTTCACTTATATATCTAAAGAAGACTTTGTCCCCCTTCTTAACCCCCTTAGCTATTCTTTCCTCCAAAAAAGGACTAGTGTTCACCTCTTCCCCTTCAAAGCTCCTGTTACTTTTTGTGGTCCCTCCCCTTCAACTTCTTCTGTGAACACTGAACAAAAGTATTTGTTCAAGATGTATGTTTTTCCTGATTCCCCTCTGATAAGTCCTCCCCTTCCCTTTTCAACCTTACATTCCCTCCCTTGGACTTCCTCTTTTCGCTTACATACCTAAGAAATGTCTTGTCCCCTTACTGCCTGGGCTATTCTGTCTATTGTTTACACCTTCATGCTCCTTACTGCTTTCCCTGCGTCCCTCTGTTTCCCCAGTACATCTTCTTATCCTCCTCTTTCTGCGTCTTTCTGTACCTTCTGTTTCCTTCAGTATTGTGTTATTGTTTTCTAATTTTAATGTAGAGAACTAGAATCCCTATTCCATCCACTTCCTACTCATTGAGAAACATGGCATACTCTATCTGGAAAGGTCATATTGCATGGGCTGACTTCATCATTCTCTTCAACACAATCAAAACCTACCTGGCACAGCATGCAAGCAGACATTCAGTATTGGCAAATGCTTGTTTTTATACACTTTGCAGATGTAGCCGCATTTATTTAATTTAATGGCCGTTTGCCGTTTTAGTTTTGTTTATAGACATTTGCCACTTTTCTGTTTATTTCATGGCAGTTTGCCACATTTTTTGTCTTATGACTGTGTGGTACATTAGTTTTGTTCCTGGCATTACGCAACTTAGTTTTGTTCCTGGCCTTTGACAGTTTATCTTCTTTCTTTTCTATTACAGAATAAGACCTTACTTTGACAACATATAGTACATATCTGTTGTTCTTCAGGGTTCTGAGTGCATTTATGGGGCATGGAGGGGTTAGTGGTACTGCCTGTGGTATGCCATGCATGCTATGCCTTGGTCCTGTGGATTCTCTTTGTGATCACAAGGGAGAGTTTGTGAAGCACTTTGCAGCAGTTTTTGTGGATGCATTTGCAACCACAACTATTGTCTGCTATATTGGTACACTTTGTGTGACCACTGTGTCAGTTTGTGATCATTCCAACATACCATTGTTTAGTGACAAGCATTGATTTGCAATTGCTAAAGGTGGTTTGCACTGCAATTAGCAACTGTTTGAATATCACTGCCCTGATGTTGGGAGGCAGGGGAGCTTGCAAACAGCACAGTGCAAAGAGGATACTTTGAATACTCTAACGTTCTGGAGCCTAGTCAACATTCAGAATAGATGCACAGATTTAGTATGACATCATCCACCACATTCATGTTATTCAAATATATAGCAGTCAGTACAAATAATATATACAATTCAGTACCATTAAAAATTATCACATACAACAGTATGTAGCACCAATGGAGTTAAACTGTTAGAAGCTTTACAGAAATGGAAAACATAAATATGACTTTTCTGCAGCACTGAAAGGAAACAGTTATAGGGAACTGTAAGATGAAAGTATCACAGATAAAAGAGCTTTACCTTGTCACCACCAAGACAGAGGTAGCGCAGAGAGGGGAAGATGTGGAAGGATAACATTTGTTTATTGGTTCTTAATTTTATCTTCTATTACTCTTCTAAGTCTGTATAGCTGTCAGTTATGCTTCTGCCAATCATTTATAAAACACTCTTCAACTCTACTTACTTCCATATAATATTAAAAAAAACATGGTCCAAATTGTAAAGAACGTCCTTGAGCAAACCCCACCCAACTGTGGAAGGCAGTACAGCGTAGTGATTTAAGGCACTGAGTTGTAAATCTGGAGAGCTGGGTTTGAATCCCACAGCCCCCACTTGCATACACTGTGTGACCCTGAGCAAGTCATTTAACTTCCCTGTGCTCCCAGGTTGCACCTGTAAAAAAGTTTTCAGCTTAGTGTGTCTCACCTGGTTAAACAATTAAAAAAAACAAAAAGAAACTGTAATAGACAAGAATGCTCTGCCTCATGATGGGTGGAGCTTAGTAGAACAGCTGGCTGTGACAGAAATGAGGTCCAGGTACACTCTCAAAGATTACACAGCATGGGGAGATGTGACAATGAATAGTGGGCTCTGAATATTGGGCCATATTTTAATATATGTTATGAGTGAGTGAGTGGGGTTGGTGACTTGAAAGGGCAGTAAAGGGGACCATGCAATTGTAAACCAGTAGGTGAAATCAAGAGCGGGGATGAAAGGTACTGCTGCCAGTTCATGGAGGGGGGGTATGATTCAACGCAAGGAGCCTGGGAAACAAATTAAGTGACCTACCGTCAATAATAGCAGACTCCAAGTTAGGCCTGGTGGCCATGACGGAAACATGGACATTGGAGAACAATGATTGGGCTTTCTAAATCCCAGGCTACTTACTATTTAGACAGGATAGAAAAGGAGCTGGGGGCATGGCGCTTTATGTGCGAGAAGGAATTAAACCCACTACACTCAACATTCAAAGAGGAAGCTATAGAATCCATGTGGGTGCAGCTCAGCTCAGCAGTAGGGAAGGAAGGAAGGTCTGTATTGGAGTAGTATACAGGCCACCTGGTCAAACAGAGGGCAAGGACAAATAACTTTTGGAGGAAGTCAGGGGTGTGTCACAGAAAGGGTGATATAATGATGGCTGGATACCTGAACATGTCCAGTGTTGACTGGAGTATCCCATTGGCTAAATCCCCAAAACATCAAACTGTGGTAGAAGCCTTACAAGACTGCCTATTCACCCAAGTAATTAGCTCTCTGACTAGGCCAGATGCCACCCTGGACATAGTTTTCACCAACTTGGAGATGGTTGGTGCAGTTACAGTTGGGGAACCACTGGTAAACTGAACACTATTCCATTTGGTTCGAGTTATCCCATGGGGATGTAAAATTTCAATCCCGAGCAGAGGTTTTAAATTTTGGAAGTACTAATTTTGGAAAAATGAGAAAATTAGTCAAGGACAAATTGGCTAGTATACAGAAGAAGTTGGATACAGAAGGCATTTGGGATCTAGTCAAACAGGTCATCCTAGAGGCTACAAAACAATGCATCAGGAGAGTGTCCAAATGGAATAAGCATAAAAGACCCATATGGTTCATTGATCAGATCAAAAAGGCCTTAAAGAACAAAAGAGAAGCTTTCCACAAATACAAAAGAAACCACGGGGGACAATGAATGGGCTGATTTTACTCAGAAGAGCAAAGAAGGTAGTAAGACTAGCTAAGGTGACAGCTGAAAGTCAGATTGTGACAAGGATTAAAACAGGGAATAAACAATTATTTCACTACATTCAAGAAAAAGATGGCAAATGGCTCACTCCACAGAGGGAAATGTGACCAGTGGGGTTCCACAGGGATCAGTGCTGGGTCCAGTCCTCTTCAATATCTTTATCAGTGACATTGCAGAGGACCTAGAAGGGAACATTTGCCTGTTCACAGATGACACAAAGCTTTGCCACAAGGTGGACACACCAGAGGGTGTGAATAGAATGAGGAGAGATCTGCAGAAGCTTGAAGACTGGTCAAGATTTAATGCTAAAAAGTGCAAGATGATGCACATGGGCACAAAAACCCAGGAACAGCATATCAGCGGGGGGGGGGCAGGTTATAGAATGCTCCAAGCAGGAAAGGGACCAAGGGGTTATCATCTCTGATGACCTCAAGGTAGGGAGTTAGTTCAACAAGCCAGCAGGAAAAGCAAACAGGATGCTGGGATGCATAGGTAGGGGTATCACCAGCAGGAAAAGGGAGGTCATAATTCAACTATACAGGACATTAGTGAGGCCACACCTCAAACACAGTGTCCAGTTCTGGAGGCTTTACCTACATAAGGAAAGATACAGGTTGGAGGCGGTCCAGAAGATGGCAATCAAGATGGTGCAAGGATTACATCACAAACCCTATGAAGACAGGTTGAAAGACTTAAATATGTACTCCCTGGAAGAGAGGCAGGACAGGAAGGATATGACTGAGACATATAAGTACCTCATGGGGAGAAACAAGGTGCAGGAAAACACAATTTTCCAAAGAAAAAGATGCTCCAGGACTAGGGAACATGGGATGAAACTGGAGGGAGCGAGGTTCAGAGGGAACATGAGAAAGTACTTCTTTACAGAGAGGGTGCTGGACAAATGGAACTGCCTACCGGAAGAGATGGTGAGAACAGAAATGATTACAACATTTAAGAATGAATGGGATAGGTATAAAAGGATCCTGGTAGTCGAGGGAAGGGAACAATCTAGTTCCAAGGTAGCGTGAAGAAGCAAAATTATATGCATTCACGGGCATACTAGGTGGGCCGAAGGCCCTTATCTGCTGACAACTTGTATGTATCTGTGTAAAAGGGAAAGAAAGGGGGTGGGATAGTTAGACTCATAGATGGTGAAGGATCATTGAGGATGATGGACAGAAGGTCAATGCTCTGAACAACTTCTTCTTCTGTTCAGTGTTTATGAAAGAACACAGCGGACCATTGCCTGATAGTGGCATCATAGCAGCCAATAAGGGGATACCACGAATGAAAGCACCATCAGCTACCACCAGCAGGGTCAGAGAGGCTGTATGGCATCTAAGGGTGGGACAAAGCACCAAGGCTTGATGGCTACATCTGATGGTGCTGAAGGAGCTTGTGGAGAGATTAGTGGGACCCTTGGTATACAGTACCTGTTTAATTGATCACTGCTGATGGGAGTCATGCCAATTGACTGGAGAAAAGCAGATGTGGTACCTCTCCGCAAGCCGGGAAGTAGGTAGGAAGCTGGCAACTACAGACCGATTAATCTCACACCTATAGTGGGGAAACTAATGGAAACCCTAATTAAGCAAGACCTAGTAGAGCACCTGGAAAAGAACGATCTTCAGGATATCAGACAGCATAGGTTCATAGCAGGCAGGTCATGCCAGATGAATCTGATTACTTTTTTGACTGGGAGACTAAGGAAGTGGATAGGGGACACCCAGTAGACCTCTTCTACTTTGATTTCAGCAATGTCTTTGACTTAGTGCTGCATAATCGCCTATTGAAAAAGTTAGAGGACTTAGGCAAGTAGTAGAGTTTGGTTAGGTGAGTAGGAAATTGGCTCAGTGACAGAAGGCAAAGTTTGGTAGTAAACAGGGTGAGGTCATCTGGGGGTGTCACTAGTGGAGTGCCCTAGGGCTCAGTCCTGAGCCAGGTCCTGTTTAATATGTTCACCAGCAATATCGGTGTAGGCATTCAGGGCAAGCGTGTCCTCTTCACTGATGATACTAAATTAGGTGACAAGATCAATAGCATGGAGGCAATTGGGGACCTTCAAAGGGACCTGCAGAAGCTGGAAAGATGGTCTAAAATATGGCAATTGAGGTTCAATACAAAAAAGTATAAGGTGATGCATCTAGGCAAGGTAAACCTGAGGACCAAATATTGGCTAAATGGAGTCAAATTTGCCTCCTCACAGGAAGAAAGGGACCTAGGGGTCATCATTAGTGACACCATTAAGCAATCCAGCCAATGCAGCAGAGCTTACAGCAAGGCCAGCAAAATGTTAGGATGTATAGGGAAGGGTTTTATTAGCAGAAATAGGGAAGTGATCCTACTACTCTATAGGTTCCTGGTGAGGCCTCACCTGGAGTGCTGTGTTCAGTTTTGTGGTCCTCATCTTAGGAAAGACAAGGATAGTTTGGAGGTCATGCAGGGGAGTACAACCAAGATGATACATGGGCTCTAAGGGCTCTCACATGAGAAGCACCTAAAAGAACTAAACATGTTATCGCTGTACACTAGGAGGAAGAGAGGTGACATGCCTAAGACGTTCAAGTTCCTGAGAAGCATAAATAAGGTACCCTACTCAAATATTTTCAATAGGATCCCCACCTCAACTACTAGAGGTCATGAATGGAAGCTGAGAGGAGGGAGCTCCAAGAGAGAACTAAGGAAACATTACTTTGTGGAAAGGGTTATGGATCCTTGGAACAGGCTTCCCAATGAGGAAGTGGGAGCAAAGACAGTGACCACATTCAAGCTGGGGTGGGACAGATTCATAAGGGAGACAGGTCCCAGGATCCTTAGAGGGTCTCAGAAACTCATGGGCAGACTTGATAGACCATTGGTCTCATTCTGCCATCATGTTCTATGTTTCTATGTTTATTTGAATTGGGGGTGGGGGTGGGGACTGTAACGTACAACTGTAAAGACTTGGAAATGGCTGATACTTGGCTGTGTGGGCTGCCAAAGATTTAAAAATGCTTACATGCCACCACCAGGAGAGACAACTAGAAAAACTAGGAGCACACATCAGTGTTCCTCTGAAGAAACCTATCAGTAAGGTGTTGAGTGGGAAAAGAGAGAGGCAGGGGATTAGAGATGCAGCAAAGTTTTACTACCTTAGCAAAGTAGAGACAAAGTCACCCACTTTGCATTTGTTTGGGGCTACTTCACCCTTAGCTACTTCACCCTTAATTGACTTTACTAAAGTGACTTTGCATTCACTTCACCTTATTTTCAGAAAGGCTAAGTGTGTGAGAATTGAAACAGCCCAACAGATCACATGTCTCAGAGCCTACAGGTCACATGATGCAGACAGGAAGTTAATCAGGCAAGACGGTAAACTAGTTTCAATTTCACATTGTCAAGTACTGGAGAAAGAGTGGCTTTTGTGACTGAGAGAGTGAGATTTAAATTGCCATTAAATTTGCTGATTTTTTTGCAGTTTACTTGCATATTTCTTGTTTTGAGTTGTGCCCATTTTATGTTTCTATTCCTGATTCCTTATTTTACTTGTTTTTATTTTTGTTTTAGTAGTTGTTCTTACTAGTTTAATTTGTTTCTTTGGGGGTAAAATGGAGAGAGGTGGTTTTGGTTCGGGGCACGTAGAGGAGGTTCTGTTGGGCCAAGGATGCTCAGTGGCACCATGCGCATAAACCGTGGGACTTTGTTCCCTCTTAGTGCTCCCTTCCCTGGAAGTGGAGATAGTGGTGCCATGCAAGCACCCCCACGAGTGGCACCTAGCACTGCCCCCCCACCGCTTTCCATGGCAATGTCAGATCATCATCAGCAGCAGAAAGACTTGCAGCAGCCACCGCAGCAGGAAGAACAGCAGCAGGTTGTTCCCCTACCCAGTTGTCCACCAGCAGCCTGTAACATTTGGGTCCCCCCACTGCCTGTGCTAGCTCTGCCAAGCAGCTCTGTTGTGTGGCATTTTTTTACATCATTGCCTGGTGACCCCAGTGTGGTGAAGTACAACATCTGCGGTGTGCTGGTACATTGTGGGCCCAGGGGTAGTCATCTTGGGACAGATGGGCAGTGCACTCACCTTGCTAACCACCACTGTGCAGAGTGGGAGGCCAAGACAGCGGAACTTGCCAGCAAAGCACCTGCTGTGCAGCAAGTAGAAGCACAACCTCCTCCTCCTGCTCGGGGCAAGAAATGTAGAAGGACGAGGGACCAGGTGGCTGCTCCCGCATCTGCATGGTAGGGAAACCCAGCAACAATTCCTGCCACACAGGCTGATCTGGGGCTGTTGTGGAGCAAGGTAGACCACCTTAGTAATGTGGAGGAGATCCTGCAGCAGCAGTTGGAGCAAATGGAGGGTAATCAACTCCAAATTATGGCAATGCTCCAACTGCTGCTGAGTCACCATAACCTGGCCCAGTAGTGTTTTTGTTTTTGGTACAAGTTTCATTTTTTGTTCTGTCTTTCTTTTTCATAACCTTGTTTCTCCCCCCCAAACTATAACCCCCAAAAAGGTTAAAGAAAAGAACATAAAAAAAATGCTGTCCTTCCCTTCCTTCTTTTCCTACTTGGTAATCTGTTTACAAACAGGAAAATTATTATTATTTTTTTCACAGTAATGTTTTCTTCCTGTCATATTGTGTTAAAGCAGCAGTGCAATAATGTTAAAGAGCAGGTGCTCACTGTCAGGTACCCAGCCCCCTGCAAACATATCTGATAGCTGACTTGGTCCAGTGTTGAGGGGTATTAATAATACCATGTGGTCCCATCTATTAAAGTAGGAACAGTCAATACGGCTCTCAGTCCCTATCCACAGCTTAATAATCAACAGCAACTGCAGTAGGATGCATTTCCCGAAAGTTTATTTTACCAGCACACAGATACTGTAGAGGTGCTCCTCCCCATATAGCAATCTGAACGTTGTTGCACAGTACCCGTGCTTTGTCAAGGCTGAGGTGGTAATTGGCGTTACACCCTATGTAAAAAGTTTAATTAAAGTGACAGTGCTAAAAAGCGGTAAACTGTCAAGTGAGCACTACCAGAATAGCACTGCACTATACGGTGCTAGTCTGGTAAGCGCTCACATGGACAGCAAGTAGGGTTTTACAGCCCTAGCTGTAAGTGCTCCCCTGGTCGCTGTCCATGGTCTTTAAAAGGACAAGGGCTGCAATGAATGGGAGGCTGGCCGAGCTGCTCCCGTGCCAGTGGCAATGGAGACCAGGGTTCTAATCTTGGTCTCAAAACTTTTGCCAGCATTTGGGACTTTGTTTTTTTATACAAGGGGCCATGGAAATGGTATTCCATAGCCCCAGAAATTTAACTTGCCCCATCATCCGCTCCTTCCCGGAGTGGGAATCCTTAAGTCCAAGGGTGCAGGGGCAGAGCCCCCCTCAAAAGAAAAAAAGGCACCATTATTGCGGCACGCTCCTAGCTGATGCTATTCTTGTCAGCACTCTTTGGACCCAGTGCCTGGAAAAGCACAAATATAAAGTGCAAAAAGTTGGTGCAAACATTATCTGTTTTTAGACATCTTTTACCAAATCTTACATTAAATTCCATGTCACACAGTTTATTGATCTGCCTTTGGTGGCACAGTGCATACACATAGAACAATTACTATTATTTAATAGCATACCCCTTTATTACTGTTATTTATTATTATCCTTTGCACAGACTTTTAGCAATTTATATATGTGCTGTTTCACACTGTCACTTTAATTAAACTTCTTAAATTGTGTCCCAGGTGTAATGCCAATTATCACCTCATCCTTGACAAAGTGCTGGTACTGGATGAAAATGATTGGCTTGCTATGTGGGAAGAGGCACCTGTATCTGTATGCTGGTAAAATAATGTTTTGTGGAATTTATCCTACTGCAGTGTCTGTAGATCATTAAGCTGTTGACAGTGACTGAGAGACATACTGACAGGTCTTCCTCTTCCAGTAAAAAATTTATAGCACCCGAATGTGTACCTACAGAAAAACAGAGGCATTTCCTGAACCTGCTGACACGCTCCCATGCAGGCACTCCCATGTCAATTTTGTGATGTTAGAAAATGAATGCTGAGTGTGCACTTCATTGACCTGTATGGGTGTGATCTTTCTTTAGCTGTTAATGCTATTTTTAGCTGCAATTTAGAAAAATGAAAGCGACTGCTGTAGTAAGAGTGGCTGTTACTCCACTCCAGCGGTTGCTTTGATTTCTGTAAATTGCAACAGTAAGTAGTATGAAAAGCTGTAGAAAAATCGCACCCATACATGTCAAGGGAGTGCACACTGTGGCCAGGATATTCAGACTGTGCCTGGCAGGGGCGCAAGCCTGGGCGCAGCACAACTGGGATGTGCTGGGGCCTGGACCAGGTGATATGCAATGGTGATGCACCATGGTGCAGCACCATTGAATATGGCATGGACCGCACACAGTGCAGTGACACTGCACACAGAGCAGTGGCACTGCACCAGTGCAAGCTACAGATAGGGAGCACAGGGATGTACCAGCACAAATGCAATTGTGCTGGGTGCATCACCCCGTGATATTCAGCAAAGGGCATGCAAATGAGGCCATAATGTATGCAAGGTGCAAATGAGGTTCATTTGCGTGTCGTATATTTGTTGCATGCCTTACCTAAGACAGCCAGTGAATGCACCTGGCACCCTGTACAGAATAGCGTGTGCACAGCGGGGGTCCTGGGACATCCCTGCCCGTAGCTGTGATCACAGTAAAACTCCATAACACACTTCCCTGGTAGTCTAGTGGTGTCCCCTCCTCCCTCCCATGTCCCTGATCACCAGTAAATGACTGTAAATGAACTCCCTGGTAGTCTAGTGGTACCCCCCTCCTCCCGTGTCCCCGATCACCAGTAAATGACTATAATTTAAATCCCTGGTAATCTAGTGGAAACCCCCGCTCATTGCTGCAATTGCGATGAAGCACTGTAACATAATTCCCTGGTGATCCAGTGGCACCCCCCTCCACCCACACAGAACCCCTTGCCCACCCTGCTTCCCCGTCATTGGTGGGTGGCTGCAGCCTGTCTGCATACCGCCCGGCTGCCAAATGACAGGTACAGTGAGGAGCTGTAAGCCCGTGGTCCACAGTGTGAACCAATGGGCTTGCAGAAGCATACTGTACTAGACAGTCCCAAATATGTGAATGACTTCATTTTACATATTTGGACTGTCTAATACAATGTCCCTAAGCCCGATAGTCCACACTAATGTGGACTAATGGCTTACAGCCATACTGTACCTGTCATTGATGGAGTGGCAGGCGTATGTGGGAGGGTTGCAACCACCCTCCAATGATGGAGGGGCCGGGTGGGCAAGGGTTCTGTGTGGGTGGAGGGGTGGGGGTGCCACTAGATCACTGGGGAATTATGTTATGGCTTTGCACTTGGCAAGTGCGGCAATGGGCGGGGGGCGGTTCCACTAGACTACCAGGGATTTCAATTATAGTCATTTACCAGTGATTGGGGACACAGGAGGGAGAGAGGTACCACTAGACTACCAGGGTACTATGTGTGCTTGTGGACAGTGTTCTGGGAGGGTGGGTGGCCACCCACGGCTGGTGGCTGCTGTGTTGCACGCTGCAATACAGCAGCCCACCTTTGGGTGGCCAGGATTTGTTCCCACTCTTCAGGGGCTCAACTTTGAGCCCCCCATGTGGTCAATGCAGGGTTGATCCAGCCGAATATCATGATGTGCAGCATATGCATGGGCACGCCCTCTGAATATGCGCCACATACACTTTCATTGCGCCCTGGCGCATTGGGATTTGCTCTGCGCCTGGCAGCCTAGTCAATATCCCACCAGGGCGTAGTGCAGGGTTGCTCCAGTGCAACTCTGTTGTGCCATGCGCAACCCCTTTGAAAATCCAGGCCTGTGAATTCATTTACTGACGTCACAAAAGGTGGCTGTGGGTGCCTGCCTGGGGGTGTGTCAGCCGGTTTCAGACACTGCTCTGTTTTTCTGTGGGTACACATTCCTGGTGCTATAACTGTTTTACCAGACCAGACAGCATGGTATTATTAATACTCCTCAACACTGAAGCATGTCAGCTATTATATATGTTTGAGGGGTGCTGGGTAACTACCTGATAATGCACACCTGCTCCATAAAAATTTTGACCTATAGAGTTTTATTCTATTTTCAAGTGTCCCTTATTTACAGACTTGTATGTATGATACCATTCCTTCCACAATTCATGTTCTTCTGCATTATAAAAAGGTCATTAATGAAAGTTCAAATGTTGTGACTTGCCATTTGGCAAGAAGTGTCACTTGGTCATTTATTAATGCCCCGCTCGACCAACAGTTGGCATGTTTATTGTAAAAAGGTTTTTATTTTTTGCTTTTTACAGTTAGCTAGCCTGTTTTATAAGTGCGATAACTCACTCCAGCCCATGGGTGTATCAGAGCAGTAATGCACTTCCCAGCTGGAGTAAGTCACTCTGGCAAGCCTTCGTGCCTCACAAGGTTCCCAGAACATGCATTAATGCTCTGATACTCCCATATTCTGTTGTGGGTTCTTTCTAACATGCTTACTCCCTATTTTCAGATATGAAATAACAGTAGTGTTCCTTTTAATCTTGTTCTGAACCGTTGTTTTCATCAGTATATCCAGCTGTTTTTGAACACCTACTGCTCTGTAATGTAATGGTGATGTACCTTGTCCTGCCGGATTGCATGCTACTTCGTTTGAGTCACAAGAGAAATGATTTGAAATGATAGATGTACAAAAACAGGTGTGAATATTGATGAAAACCTGCCACAAGCAAGATTAAAAGTAGCGCTGTGTTTATTATGTCATATGTGAAAAAACATAGTCCAGCAGTCGTAAATTGTGGAAATAAGGGTATCATATAGACAAGTCAGTAGATAACTACCAATTGAAAATCGAATAGAAAAGTACAGGTACAAATTGTCAACAGATTATTGCACTGCTGCTGTAGTCATCATACAGTATAAGTTTTGGGGTATTGTTGACTGTGTTCAGTTTTCTTAACACACCTACAACAACCACAATAAAAATACTCTACCATCACCCAACACAATTACTGTACAACCCCTACCCGGAAAAAAAAATTACTAGGTTATGTGAATGTAGCATGCTTATACTGCTATCTTGCTACATCATTCAGCATGCAGTATTAGTGTCCCGACTCCCAATGAAGAATAATCACATGAGAAAATGTTCAGAAAAGTCACAATTGTTTCAGGACGCACTGATTAAAGTGTGCACCAACAGCCACAACTCTCAATAAGTGTGCACACTAAATTGGCTGCTGTTAAAATGTAATGAAATGTCATGACTCCCGATGAAGAATAATCACATGACAAAATGTTCAGAAAAGTCACAATTATTTCAGGACTCACTGATTAAAGCGTGCACCAACAGCCACAACTCTCCATAAGTGTCCCAAGTGAGAAAATGATGTGCTGGTGCCTGTTGCTGCTGTTGTCCTTCGATTTTCTGCTGCTGCTGACTGAGCTGATGTACAGTATAGTGTGTTACCAAATGATGATAGCCACAGATGACCATTGGGCAAACCATAATTTGATGTTCTGGACCATTAATCTGCTGCGCTGACTGAAACATGCTGCCCTATGTATATGTATTCATACTGCCATTGGTAAGTTACTGTACATGTCACACTCATGTTTTTTTAGTGACCCAGACATTTACTTTCTATATATGTAATCATTTCTTTTTTTTCTGTTACAGGTCATAGAGTCCTACTTTGATTGTGCACATTTCGGCTTGCTGATGACTTTGGCTGTATGAAAACTATCAAGCCACAAAAGGTAAGTATTTCTGGGGGAGGGTGGATTTGGGGCATCATTTGAAAACAAGTTTCATTAAATGTTTTGGTCTTCTTTACAGGTTTTCTGAGTATCCTCTAGATTCATACCAGTTGCACGTCTTCAGATTTGAATAAAGCACCAATGGCAGCACACAGCATCTAAATGTTACCTGCAAACAGATGAAGAAGAAATTATTCAGACTTCATTTCACTACCACATTCTGTTCCAAGGGTGGCTGTCACTGTCTGTTATGTCCAGCTTAAAATGCCAATCTATTAGTAAGCCAGTTCAAGACCAACTGACATGTTTAGTGCATGTGACATGCACTGGCCCACTGTCTTAAGTTACATAATGTGTTATCGTTACCAGGATAAAATGTTGTACAACCATGGCGTGCTCAAGTACTCTAGTGACAGATATACATGAAAAATATATTATCTGGCCTGTATGTCACCTCCGTTGCATGCTTTACACTGGCTGGAAAAAATGAAAGACAAAAAGGACAGATGAAATAAGTTTGATACTTACCTGAAAATGATATCCTTTAGGTGGTTGTAGTATTACAGTAGTTTTGTTCTATTACACAGCTTGTAACTGGAACCTGTGAAAACAAAATGAAAATCAGTTGCTGGTATTTGGTGACAAAGGCATCTATAAAAAGGTTAAGGAAGCATTCACACCACAGTTCATAGTATATGGAATTAGTACATACTCACTGTAAATTACTGATAAGAAGCATGGTGGCTGTGGCAGGCTGATGGTTCCTACATTGGGCATGGGCACAGGTACACATTCTCTGTCTTTCACTCTCAGGAAGATGGGTGGCTGTGGCTGGCTGATGGTTACTACATTGGGCATGGGTACAGGTACACATTCTCTGTCTCTCACTGTCATGAAGATGGGTGGCTGTGACTGGCTGCAGGTTCATACATTGGGCATGGGTACAATGTCATTGCCTCTCATTGTCATGAAGATGGGTGGCTGGATATGGTGTGTTACAGTCTTTCAGTGTCAGGAAGAGGATAGCTGTCATTTAATAAGCATGATTTAAGTGGCTAAAACAAGTTGACATTTGTGTTTATGAGGCTGATTGTGTTTGCTATTGACAGCACACATTCTGTTAACTGTACTCACAAAATTTACGAAGTGGAAGGTAAAATAGAATGATGGGTCATTATTTGTACATATCTGTCATATGGAAAGAGAGTCAAGGACACTGTTTTCCTTTGACGAAATGCAAAAAAAATTACCATTACAGAACTGTGACAGCCTTTAAACCCCGTTACGCACTACCACCAATTTCCTCCTCATCCTGATCAAGGAGGAAGCTGCCCTCGCAGTTGTCAAGGTCAGAGTTGTACCCACTAGGAAATCCTTTTTCCATGACTGCATCATCAACATCAGTGGTACACCATTTCACTCTGCCACCAGGATGGTCTGCTTCACCCACATAATAAGCACAACCATCATCGTGGCAGGGTACAAACAGAGATGTCGTTGTTCAACTTGGTGTGTGACCTTCATTCAATTTTATAAATGTCAGCATGCTGACATATGTAGGTGATAGGTTAGTATGACGGTCATGCACTATTGCCCCTCATTGAACAGAATACCCTCTCCACACTTCCACTGGAGGGTGGGCTTGTCAGGTACTTCAGTACTACTGAAGTCAGCTCTGGCCATTCATTCACCTTGCCACTCCAGTACACCAGAGGATCATCAAGTACTTAGGAATGCCTGTTTTCTGCCAAATATGTGTCAATCAGGCTCTGTGATGCACGTAGTCCTGATAAGTCATCCACCTGTTCACAGGATTCATAGAGGTCCTACCTGAGACAAGGCACCCCAAAGTGGGTTAATGGCAACCTGTTTTGCTGACACACACCCCTTGCCACTAAGCCACATTAGTGGATGTGCTTACACCGCAGTGAACTTCTGCCTTGTTATGCTGCAGTTTGCAGAACTTTGCATGTGACTTCTGTGCCCCATGAACCAATCGGACCAGCTGTCCAGTCAGATTTTGAATCTGATCAGGCCCTCCCTCCAGTAAGGATGCAATGCCACATTTGTAGCGTGGGTCTAGCATTATTGCTATTCCAAATTCTGCACTTTGCTGAATAGTGGTGATGTGTCGATTGTGGTCGAATATTGTAAGCATGTGTTTCAGTAAGCCACTGCTTGACCTATCTCTGGACACATCAAGGCTAGGCTGCAAATTCAACAAAGTCTTCTGAAGCACATGCAGCAGTGGAATGGCTTGATTAATGGATGCTGTGTCACCACTCACTGCATATGTGGCATGTTCAAAAGGCCTCAAAATTGATATCACTGAGTTCATGAGTCACCATTGTTCAGTTGTCATAGACACTGAGGCCCCTGAACTGTCACAGCTAGTGTGCATTACTAGGTATTTGGAGATGGCTTTGTACTGCTCATATAACCACTTTGCCATGTAAAGTGTTGTGTTCCAGTGCATGACAACTTCAAGCTTGAGGCGGTGCTGTGGGAGGCTGTTTTGAATCTGCAGCTTCCTAAGTTAGTCACGGGTCTTTCCAGAGTGTGCAAAGTGTGCACAGATGTGGCGTGCAACAGTCAGCATTTACTTGATGTCAGGGTGCTGCAGAAACCCCTGTACTGCAAGATTTAAACAGTGCGCCATGCAGGGAACCCTCAAAAAGCCACCATTGCTGATACATTTAACAATGTTTGATCCATTGTCACTAGCTATAAAGCCAGCTTTTAGGGACAGGGGGTGCAGCCACTGATCAATTTCTGTCACTAGCAAGTCTAGCATGTTTTCACCTCTGTGACCCTGTTACACTACGCATTGCAAGCATCGCATGCTGTCTAATTCCATGAAGGTTGCTACCATGACAGTCTGACTTATTACATTGCTTTCCAATCCCACCATCACAGACAACCCCGGTACCTGCCCCCAGTGTGCAGTAATACACAGATAGGAACTACCTGCCAGTTTGCCACTTGTCCACATATCCATACTTAAGTGAATGTAAGGTGATGAGGAATGTTGAAGAGCACATCTTACAGACTCTGTCACAGTCCAATATAACTCCGGGACAGCTTGGGTGGAAAAGTATGTCCTGGACAGGACTTTCCATTTGGGATAAGTGCGTGCCTCAAAATGCTGGAATCCAGAATTCTCCACAAAGGAGAAGGGCAAAAGGTCAATTGCCAGCATTTCTGCTACAGCAGCATTCAGTTCATGTGACATCGCATGATTTGGTGGATATTTCATGTTCTGGGCAAAAAGACTGTGCAACATGGGCTGCGTTGTTTCCCTTTTGCACCTGGCATGCCAAATGGCTCTGCTCTGTGAACTGCCATGAGTGGGGTGCTTTTGCCGTGAGATGGGGGTGCACAGGTGATAAGTCAACAAATTATGTTATTTTCCCCATTTTATGCACAGGTGTTGATGTACTAGAAATACTGCTTGGACTACCACTGCTACTTTGACCACTACTTGACAATTCAAAATCATCCTCCTTCTCATGCCTGTAGTAATCCTCCAGTATTAATTCACCAATAATAAACACATGGCTAATTTGGCTACTTCCAGTCAAGTATGGGGATACCATGCTCAATAAGGTGGGTGAGGATGAATGCCCCACTATTGCAGGTCACGGTCATGTATCATATCAAGAAAGATTAAACAACTTAGAACTTTACACACTACAATATCGCATAACAAGGAGAGATATGTGCATGATATATAGGGCTCTTCAGGATGATCACTTGAGGCAGGATTTGGGACTTGGGGTTAGGGACATGTACCTGCGTGAACCCAGGGCACACAAATTGCAATTAACACAAGACAAGTGGAGAACCCTGAGGAGAAAAAACTGGTTCAGCCAGAGAGGTGAAAGGCTAGGTTTGCTGGCCAAGGTACCTAGCTTCACCTGAGCTCTTTCCTTCTAGCTTTCTTGAAAGGACAGACCTAAGAATCTTACCAGAGTAAGGGAAATGATTAAGACTTTTGGCTAGGCAGATTTACTGTGTGTTGTTGTTTTTATTTAGAACTCACAGGGATTGTTACTGTTTGTTGCTAACATTTTATTGTTTTATTTTTCTCTGATTCACATTGCTTGAGTATACCTTCTTCTGCATTATTACAAGGTGTGCCTACAGGTGTGTGCTAACAGATTACTGCTGTAATCTTCTGATTCAAATTGTCTTTTGCAAGGTATATCTTCTGTTACTGCTTTATTTTTCTCTGTAGCAAAGTATTTCTTACAGGGTATATCTTCTGTGAAATTATTACAGGTGGTGCTTAAATTTTTGTGACTTTTTATTTATTTATTTTATTTTTATTTATTAAGCATCAGTTTACAACCTTTGAGCCAGAGGCTCGTTTACAAAGGTACCTCGTCACAGAGAAGACAATACAGTGATAACAACTTAGTACAGAGAAACAGTGTACAGTTTTTGAGGATACAGGAGGACAAATGAGATCAACAATTTACCACATACAGGATTGGTGAAGTTAACATTGTTCAGGAAATAACTAGAACATCAGAAAAACATAGGATATCAATACAGTGTGTTTTAGCGGAGTCAACAGGGAGTAACAGGAACCAAGGGTAGAAGATAGAGAGGATTTGAGCAGCCAACAGGGCTTTGTCAGAGAGTGAGCAAGATAGCTTAGAAACAGCAACAGCTGCAAGTAGTGAAAAGGTGGTTCCGGAGGGTAGTTTTAAAGCAAGAGATTGTGGGGGTGTCTGAGATACTGGCAGGAAGGGAATTGTACCAAGAAGGGGCACGGTAGAGGAAAGTCCGTTGTCCATGAGAGGTCCTTGCCCTAGGTACCTTCAACTTGGTTTTACAGGAGGACCGTGTTGAAGCTAGTGAGTAACATGGTGGATAACGGCAGTCAAACCAGGAGGAGAGAGCCCAAGGAGATTTTTTTTTGTAAGGATGCAGGTTTGATACCTAAGACGTTCATCAAGATTGAGCAGATTTGCCTGGGAGTAAAGATGGCAGGTATGTGTAAGTCTGGGAGCACCTAAGATTAGTCAACAGGCCTTATTTAAAGTGAGGTGGATTTTGTTTAGTGAGGTCTGGTCAGCAGCCCCATAGACTGGTAAGCCATAGTCAACAAGTGACAGAATGGAGGACATAACTGCGAGTCGGAGGGCATTGGGGGGAGACAGTGTTAGTGGTGGTAAAGGATTACCAACCTAATATTAGTGGTGGAGGCTAAGGCGGAGATATGGGAATGGAACGTGAGGGCAGGGTCAAAGGTTATTCCAAGGTATTTGTATGTGTAAACTTGTTCGAGTGGGAACATAGAGCTGGCGAAAACTTGAAGTTGGAAATTACTAGCTTTGTTTTGGGGGTGGAGAAGATCATAGATTTGGTCTTTTTAAGATTGATAACTAGTCTATGTTCTTTAAACCAGGCTTCCGTCTTTATAGGATAATTGCAGGGAATCTTGGAGGGTGGTGGGGTTACGGTCAGGCGAAGATAACAGTATCATCTGCATAAGGGAGGTTTACCAGTACAGGTACCTGGCAGGGTGTTGAGATAAAGGGAAAGAGCAGGGGCCCAGAATAGAGCCCTGGGGAACCCCAGATCAGATAGGGCAGAGGTCAGAGAGGGTGCCATTGATTTTTACACGCTGGGACCAGGCAGACAGATAGCTGGAGCACCATGAGACAGGTCCTGCAGCAAAGCCAGCATGGCTGAGTGCATCCAGCAGGAGAGGATGGGATACGGTGTCAAAGGCTTTTGGCAGATCGATGAACACTGCACCAGCAAGAGAGCCTGAGTCCAGGGAGGAATGGAGGAAGTTAGAAAATTCAATGAGGGTGGTATTGGTGCTGTGCCCAGCATGGAAGCCATGTTGTTCAGGGCAGAGGATACTGTATTTGGTAAGAAGCTCAGATATTTGGGAGGATACTACTTTCTCTAAGGCTTTTGAGAGTGGTGAGAGGATTGAGATGGGATGATAATTACCTGAAAGGGCCCTATCTCCACCCTTATGTATGCGAGTGACAGTGGCAACTTTCCAGGCTGATGGAAATTGCCCTAGATAGAGTGATTTGTTGAAGAGGCTAGTGATTGGAGAGATGACCTGGTCAATGCCAGGCTGAGGAGTCTGGGGTCCAAGGTCACTGCCAGTGGTGTTGCTTCTTAGGGCCTTGGTCAGAATCTGGTCTGACTTCATTGACAGTAACCGGTGGAAGTGGAAAGATGCGTGTGAGGGAGCAGGGTCAGGAGAGTGGGGGGGTCAAAAAAGTTGCTAGGGAGTACAGAGCTAAGGTCAGTAAAGGATTTATTGAGATGGTTAGCAATGAGGGTAGGATCAGTAGAGATAATACCCTCAATATTGATTTGGGAAGGCAGAGGAGAGCGTGTACCACCATTTAGTTGTTTGATGTTATCCCAGAAGGTTCTAGCATTCCTCCAGGACAAGGTGAGTGAGGCCCAATAATGATCGGCCTTTGCTTTGCATATGGCCCAGGTACATTTATTTCAGGCAGCAACATATGCTTGACTGTCGGCATGGTGGCCAGTTTCTGTGGCTAGGTACCACAGGTTATCCCTGTGCCTAAGGAGTTGGAGTAGGGAAGGAGTGATCCAGGGAGTATGCCGTACCTTGGAACGAAGTTTGGTTAGAGGTGCGAAGATATCACAAGCTTTGTTAAACATTAAGGTGAAGAAGGCCAGGGCTGAATCAAGGTTGGGGGCGGTCTCAATGGGAGACCAGTCAACTTGGGCTAGAAGTTGCTTCTGGCCTCTCAGCCCACCTGGTCGCAACCGTTGCCATAGGGTGGCCTGTGCAGTGGGTTTGGTTAGGGACGTAATCCAACAGAAAAGAATAGGGGAGTGGTCACTGATTCCATCTGGAAGGACTTGTAGATTGCAAACTTGGTTAGGTTAGTTGGTGAGGACTACATCCAGAAGAGTGCTCGACCCCGTTGTGGGGTTCACTCTTGTTGGTTGGGTAACAAGTTGCATTAGGTCAATAGCAGTAAAGGAGTCGCAGGTGGAGGAGGATGCGGGGCTAAGCCAGTTGATGTTTAGATCACCCATGAGAATATGCTCAGGGGAATGTGGTAGAGAGGTGAGATACTCTATTAAGAGGACCATGGCCTGAGTTTTATTTTTGGGGAATATAGGCGGAGGTTAGAAGAGGGGCCTTTAGAAGGGTAGGGGTAAGTTTAGGGTAAGGGCCTGGGCCCTGAGGGTTAGGACAGGGGCTGGGAGGGCTACTCCAGGAAGAGTCTTTGATATAAATAGCACAGCCTCCACCTCATCTCCCTACGGTCTTCTCAAAAGGAGTAGCCAGGGAGTGAGACAAGGGAGTCAGGGGTAGAGTCAGATAGCCAGGTTTTGACTAGGGAGATGATGTCAGGTTTGTGGACAGTGACCCAACATTGAAGCGAGTCAAATTTCTTCAGGAGACTGTAGATATTCATAGAAGCAATAAGAAGCCCAGGGGATCTAGTCAAGGAGTTATTGTGGGTTGGGCCAGGGTTGGGATGAATGTTCCCTGACAAAAGTAGGAGGAGAAGTACAGCCCTGATCGGGGGGCGTGGAAGGCATTTTTGCATCGAGCGAGATAGTAGGAGTGGGAGAGCTTAGAGACACAAGGGGTGGGCAAAGAGGTACAGGATGGGCAGGCTAGTACAATAAGTCGCCCGTAGGTGCAAAGGGGGGAAGCTATTATCATTAGGCTAAGCAAAATTACTGGTTGCTCCTATTTTATTTATTTCTTTTTTGCTGAAAATGTTTTTTTATCTCAGAGGTGTTGCAGTCTCCTTCTCACATTGAAGACAGGGAGAGTGAGAAAGCAGCCACAGCTTCTTTGAATCAAGGAGGTTATTTTGTAGACTACACTGAACTGAATTATTACGTTTTGGACATGTGTAAGTAACTAGTATTGATTCTGTTTTGGGGTGGACTTTTCTTAGTTTTAACTTTAATTTGCCAACAACAATTTGTCTGTTTGACAACAGTAAAAATAGAAAGAGACCTGGGGGTAATTATATCAGATGACCTAAAGGTGGGCAAGCAATGTGAGAAGGCAGTAAGGAAGGCTGGGGGGATACTGGGATGCATAGGAAGAGGCATCAATAGTAGAAAACAGGAAGTTGTTATCCCTCTGTACAGACAGTTGGTGAGACCCCATCTGGAGTACTGTGTGCAGTTCTGGAGACCTCATCTCCGCAAAGACATAGACAGAGTGGAGGCTGTCCAGAGGAGGGCAACCAAAATGGTGCAGGGTCTGCACCAAAAGACATACAAAGAAAGACTAAAGGAGCTTAATATGTATACTCTTGAGGAAAGAAGGGAGAGAGGGGACATGATAGAAACTTTCAAGTACCTCAAGGGAATTAACAAAGATCCAAGAGGGTAGCATCTTCCAGAAAAAGAGATGTGCAAGAACAAGGGGCCACAATTTGAAGATAGAGGGGGGAAGGCTCAGGGGTAATGTGAGGAAGTATTTTTTCACAGAGAGGGTTGTGGATGCATGGAACAGCCTCCCTGAGGAGGTCGTGGAGTCAAGAACAGTGGGGGACTTCAAGAATGCATGGGACAGGCATAAGGCAGTCCAAGGGGTGGGTAAGAGGAAGTTAGCTGTTGGTTAACTAGGATCTGCAGCTTATCTGTTAGGTAGGAAAATGGGCAGACTAGGTGGGCCAAGCGGTCCTTATCTGCCGTCAAATTCTATGTTTCTATGTTTCTTGCCTGGGAGGAACTGTAGCTGGGAGATATTTGCAGTCAGTTGTGACTAGACCTGTTACTTAGCCTTTGTGAAATAGGTGTCTGAAAGGAAGGAAGGCACTCCCCGGGGTGGAGGGTAAGAGTTGTAGGTGATTGTTTCTGGACAGCATAGGTTTACCCAGGGACCACCCAGGACACTGCTTTTACCTCAGAGGTGCCAAGAAAGAGGAGTGGTTGGACCATGGTGGATTCAGGGAGGATGAAGGTGGTGGAACAGAGGCGCATCCTTCCAGTTGTGCCTCTCCACAATTCCTTTGCCACTCTGGTGAAGCATGGTTCATCTATTGAGGCACCTGCAGTGGAGACCAATTAAGATGCTGGGAACCTCCACAATGGAGACCTACAGGAGGGGTGGCCCAGGACCCCACAGGGGAAGGAAACAACTACTGGTGGGGGACTCAATTGTTAGGGGGTAGAACTGGGGGAGGGAGAGGAAAGGGAGGTAAGGTGCCTGCCTGTCTCAAAGGCTTGGAGGGACAGGAAATGAATCCTCAGGATCATGGGAGCAGCAGCAAGGGGGAGGGAGCTGGATGTCATTATCCACCTAGGGACGAATGACCTGGCTGAGAATGGGATCAGAGCAGTGCAACAGGAGTTTGTGGAGTTGGGGAGGGGCCTTAGATAAGTAGCACACACGGTAACTTTCTCGGAAGAGCTACCTGTCTATGGCATGGATGAGGCTAGGGCACTCCTCACCATGGGATTCAATGACTGGTTGAAAAGCTGGTGCAGAGCTCTGGGATTTGGCTTCATTGGGGACTGGGGCTCCATCTGGAAGGATGCAGGCCTATACAGGCATGATGGTCTGCATCTATCCTGGAGGGGAACCAGGATCCTAGGTGATAGGTTTAAATGCTTCAGTGGCAAGCATTTAAACTAGCCAAGGGGGGAGTCACTGAAGAGGAGAAGGGAAGTCCTAGCCCCCCCAAAAATCAGGGTAATTAGTGAGGTAAACACCAAAATAGAGCAGTCAATAGGGAGAAGGGCAGGGGGTAAATGGAGAAAAAGATAAAGGCAGTAGGGAGAGAGATGGGGCAAAAAGAAATAAAGCCATAAAAAAAAATGGAGGGTAATGAGTACCAATGCCTGAAGTCTAGGTAAAAAGCTCCATAAAATGGTGGCCTTGATGGAAGAGGGATGCCTGGATATTGTGGCAGTCACAGAAACATGGTACACAGAGAACCATGACTGGGATGTCAACATACCAGGGTACACAATCTACAGGAGGGACAGGGAGGGAAGAAGAGGAGGAGGAATAGCTCTCTATGTAAGGGAAGGGATAAAAGCAACAGAACTAAAGGGTAAACAGGGAGGAGAGGAGGCACTGTGGGTCACCCTGGAGACTGGAAATGGCTCCACAATCCACAGAGGGGTTGTATACAGACCCCCACCTCAGAAGGAGGAAATGGACAAGGAAATGATAGAAGGCATCCTTGGGATGGCAGAGAAAGGAGAGATATTGCTGATGAGGACCTGAATATGCCAGATGTTGACTGGAGCACCTCTGCTGCAGCCACATCGAAGAGCAGGGCCATTCTCGATACCCTACAGGGGGCATGCCTCAGACAGCTAGTTTTGGAACCTACTCTGAAGAGAGCAATCTTAGACCTGGTACTCTCAAATGGGGATGGAGAGAGGATCTCTGATCTTGAAGTGGGTAGCCATCTGGGAACAAGTGACCACCAAACAGTGTGATTCATGATAAACCTAGCTGCAGAGTCAAGTCACACAAAAGTGAAGGTACTGGATGTCAGGAGGGCTGATTTTGACAAAATGGGAGAGTGCCTCAGAAAAGCACTAGCAAACAGGCAAGAAGGTGGGGTGGAGCAACAAGGGGAAACATCAAAACCACCATCACAGAGGTAACAAGTCTTTGTGTGAAGCAAATAAACAAATCAAAATGAAAGAAAAAAACACTATGGTTCTCAAAAGAAGTGGAGGGGAAGGTAAGGGAAAAAAGATAGCACTCAGGAAGTATAAGGAAACACAGAAGGAGCAGGACAGAGAACTGTACCAGTTAAAGCAGAAGGAAGCGGAAAGGCAGTCAGAATAGCAAAGGCCCAAACCAAGGAAAAGATAGCCAACTCGGTTAAGAAGGGGGATAAAACCTTTTATATGTACATTAAGGAGCAAAGAAAGACTAAGGCAGGGATACTGAGGCTGAACAAGGAGGAAGGTGGTTGGGCAGAAAGTGACAGTGAAAAAGCAGGATACTGAACGAATACTTCTGCTCAGTATTCACAATGGAAAAGCAGGGGGAAATACCTAATCCGGTCAATAGAAGCACTCTGGATGGGGGGGGGGGTTGATATTAGTCCTTTCACAAAAGAAAGGGTTCTGAAAGGAAAGAACTCTTAAAACTGAAGGTGGATAAAGCAATGGGGCCTGATGGGATTCACCCCAGAATTTTTAAAGAACTAAGGGAAGAGCTAGTAACACCACTGACTACCCTTTTTAATAAATCATGGGACGATGGTGTGGTACCTGAGGACTGGAGGAGAGTGGATGTGATTCCCCTTCACAAAAGTGGAAGCAAGACAGAGGCAGGAAACTACAGACCTGTCAGTTTGACCTCAGTGGTAGGGAATATGATGGAATCACTTCTGAAGGAAAGAATTGTTGAGTACCTAGAGGCCAGTGGGGCACAGGACCCAAGGCAGCATGGATTCACAGCAGGAAGGTCATGTCAGACAAATCTAATTGATTTCTTTGACTGTGTGACCAAAGCTGTAGACCAGGGAGGGGCTGTGGAAATGGCCTACCTAGACTTTAGCAAGGCATTTGACATAGTCCCACATAAAAGATTAATAAACAAATTAGCCAGCCTGGGAGTGGGTCCTAGGGTGGTAGCCTGGGTAAAACACTGGTTGGACAATAGAACACATCAGGTAATAGTAAATGGAGTACACAGTGAAGAAAGGAGGGTTACTAGTGGGGTACCACAGGGTTCAGTACTGGAGCCGGTCCTTTTTAATGTCTTTATAAGTGACATTGCAGAGGGACTGGAAGGGAAAGTATGTCTCTTTGCAGATGACACAAAGATCTGCAACAGGGTTGATACACAAGGTGGGGTGGAAAGGATGAAAATGGACTTGGCAAGCTTAGAGGAATGATCAAATTATGGTAGCTTAGATTCAATGCAAAGAAGTGCAAAGTAATGCACCTGGGAAACAAAAACCCAGGACAAGAGTACACAATGGGGGGTGAGATACTGACAACAACAAAAATGGAAAGGGACCTGGGGGTAGTCATATCAGATGACCTAAAGGTGGGCCAGCAATGTGAGAAGGCAGTGAGGAGGGCTGGAGGGATACTGGGATGCATAGGGAGAGGCATCACCAGTAGAAAACAGGAAGTTGTTGGTCTTCTGCACAGACAGTTGGTAAGACCACATCTGGAGTACTGTGTACAGTTCTGGAGACCCCATCTCCACAAAGACATAGACAGGGTGGAGGCTGTCCAGAGGAGGGCAACCAAAATGATGCAAGGTCTGCATCAGAAGACATATGAAGAAAGACTAAAGGAACTAAAGATGTATAGCCTCAAGGAAAGGAGTGGGGGGGGCATGTTAGAAACTTTCAAATACCTCAAGGGAATCAACAAAGTCCAAGAGGGTAGCATCTTTCAGAAAAAGAGATGTGCAAAAACAAGGGGGCACAATTTGAAGATAGAGGGGGGACGGCTCAGAGGTAATGTGAGGAAGTATTTCTTCACAAAGAGGGTTGTGGATACATGGAACAGCCTTCCTGAGGAGGTCATAGAGTCAGAAACAGTGGGGGAATTCAAGAATGCATGGGACAGACATAAGGCAATTCTAGTGGGGGGTAGGAGGAAGTAGGCTGTTGGTTAACTAGGATCTGCAGCTTATCCGTTAGGTAGGGAAATGGGCAGACTAGGTGGACCACGCGGTCTTTATCTGCTGTCAAATTCTATGTTTCTATGTTTCTATGATGGGTTCAGCTATGGAACAGTTTGCCAAATTGAGTAGTAATGAGTGATTCAATGGGTTCCTTCTAACACAGACTGGATAAATACTATCAAAATAAAACAACTTTAGTTTAAAACAAAAGGCCAAACATTATGGACACAAGTCTATGTACCTTCATCAACCTATGAAGCCCCCCTCTTGTGCCGAGTCCACAGTGCCATGTGCCTTCTCTTCAGATGTGTATGCTGGTCCCCGGTGCCAAGATGGCTACCCTTTTTACTACACCTCACACATGCTTGGCAAAGCTGGCAGATTGCCACTGTTTCATCACTTGCATCTTGTACAAAAAAATCCCACACTAGGGATTTTGATGCTCTACTTTTCACATGCCCTGATGCTGCATTTTGGCCTTCAGTTTTTGTGGCACTGAAATGGGTGGTGTACTGTATGATTTCTGTTGTTGAGCACACACAGACTCTGCCTGAACATCACAATCTATGACTATTACAGGGTCATCATTATCAACAGACACAACTATATCAGAACTTTGATGAGGGGGTGATTTAATAACAGACTGTTTACACACAGCCACCTTAGGTTTCTTTTTCTCTGGTTCCTAATTGGGGTCACTAGCATCATCATCATAATCATCATCATCTGCATCCACAAATTCAGTTTGGATGATGTCCTGTGGAGAACATGTTCCAATCACAGAGGCAGTATGATCATCCACAATTGTTTTGTCAGCATTTGAATATTTGGATGGCCCAGGCATAACCTCAACATCACAGGGAACATGAGATTGTGAGTCATCATCATGAGCAGAATCATGTTCATCTAATGTGGGGACAGGGAGTGTGACATCATCTACACTCTGAATCACATCTTCAGACTCCACAACATTTTGGCACCCAGATAAGTTTGCACGGGTTGAACTTGGAGCAATACTCATGCCAGGCTCCTCACTAACTTTACTGCCCCCACCACCAGCAGGGACAACAGCATCTCCAACCATCATTGAAGTGAATGATTGCACTATGAGAAACATAATCATAGAAATCCCTTCATTTGGCATCAACTATTCCCTTCTGCTGCGTACTACCATGGCCATAGCCACTCTTGGCACTGGCAGCAGTGCTACAGCCAGAAACATCTTTGCATGCACATCTCTTCTTGGGCAGTTTTTGGGATTATACAGACAATTAACAACAAATTTTGATGTAGGCACTTTTGGGAGGATGGGAAGCAAAAAAACAAGTGTGACTCACAGATGGAGATTGGGCCCTAAAGACATGCAGTAACGCTGCCAGATGGAGCTTGTGCACTAAAGAGATGCAGCAACGCTGCCAGATGGAGGTTGTGCACTAAAGAGATGTAGCCGCACAGGTGCAACAACACCTTAACCGGTGGTTAGCAATCCAAAACTGGAAAAAATAATACCTTCTTTTGCTGGGGAAGGGGGTACAGCAGTGCCTAGATAGAAGCAGTAAAAAATAATGCAGACGGGAGAAGAAATTAAGAGTATTGCGATCATGGTGCCACAATAAAATGCATTTGACTTGATTACACACACGCACACTAAAGGTAATGGTCAGAAAATTTAACAGTTTAGTACACTACAACCCCATCTTTTAAACAACTGAAAAAATGCAAAGCACCACAGCAAACAGCAACAAATGATCAAAACTTACTAGAAGTATTAATGTGTGTACATGAACACACACATACTAAAACAGTACCCAACAACAGTTGGAAATATTACCTTTCTCACTGTGAAACTCCCTTCACCACAGATATGCCCCTCCCCCGAAGCACACTTCTACAGTGTCTGTCAGTACAGAGACTGAATGTGCTAAATTAACATTCAATATGCACACAAAAATCAATAAACACTTGATGATATATCACACAAGGGGTTCCTACAATCGATATACTAAATTTTGACACAAAATTTTGTCACAAAAATTAGTTTTTAAAGCTTTTTCAATGGTTTGATTCTCAGAGCTCTGAGATCAAACTGTCTACAGCTTTCCACTACATACACTAAGCTGAACTGAGGATGTGCAACACAATCTAGAGCCCATGTGACCTGCCATCCCATGAAGCACTTGAAAATTCACCTTAAAGAGCAATAAAAAAAGGTGAAGTTAATGCGAAGTCCATTGAAATCAATGGAACTTCGCGTCAAAACTAAAGGCGAAGTTATTCACTTCATGTTGCTTAGTATTATGTAAATTTCACATTATATGCAAAATGCTCTGCATAGCAAAGTTTAGGAACTTCGCCCACCACTACAGGGGATCAGTCACATGGGTGAGTATGTGAAACATGCATAACAATAAATTATTTTTACTAACTTTCACCTGTGCAAACTTTCACTGCAAGTTCTTTGTCAGTCTGAAATTCTGCCCAGCTGTATACAGCTGTGAAAGAAAACTTATAGATAGCAGAGAAAAAATTGAAGGATCCAATTGGCTGCCAAGATTCCAGCAACCTTCTGTTAATCTTTGATTATTATGCATGTAGAGCCTCTTTACATGCAGATCAAACATGCTGAAGTAGACACACATTTTAAAACAATGTTCCAGATTAAAGTTCTAAACTGCCATATGCAGCCACCATTTAATTATGCCGATCATGATCGGTGAAACTGATAGCTGCATTTGCTGATCGAGCTTCTAAAAAAAAAAAAGAAACCGAATTTTATTGATCCTTTCATTCACAGTATTGCCATGAGTAACAGCTTCAGCAGAGCTGATTCTGACAGTTTTTATTACTGTTCCTCTTTATTACTATTATACTTTATTATATTTATTTTGTTTTTGAAAAATGTATTTATTAAGGTTCATGAGTGCATATGGTCGACGATTATTAGCATTACAGCTCACAATTTCTTGTAAGGACAAGGTACAGTTACCTGGTTGAGTAGAAGGCTGCCCCTAGGGAGTGTGTAGACCGACACAGAGTTTTCAGACTGTTGAGCATAAAACATTATCTTTATTGAATGTATTAAACTGTGTTAAAAATGTTCAAGACTGCACTTTGCCTATTGCACTTCTATATTCTGATAAAGTTCATTCCTAGTGGAACACTATGGCAACCATTCAGATAATAAGGGTTTTGTCGACCAATAAGCATCTCACAATAATCAAACATAGAAACATAGAATCTGTTGGCAGAGGTCACGTGATGCAGAGCACCTAAAAGCAGTACTACTCTGGAACTCGCACCTATCGACCGCTATTAATCCTCTTTTTGTCCTACAATCTTTCAAGGGTACATTTTAGACGTTGATTCTAAGCTTCCTTAACATTCTGGATCCCAGTGGTCGTGTTTTGGCTGGTTTGTAACAATGTAAACGGTTTTACAGCCGAAATGGAAGCTGAGATGAAGCAGGCCGGCATCCGACATACTCCACCACCTACCCCAGAGAAATTGTCCAAGAAATCAAAACATCAAAGTACTGAGAATGTTTCTAAGTCTGGTTCTTCTGACACATCAGCAATCCCTTTAACTGAGGATCATTTCCTCCAAGAACTGCTCCTGTTTAAAGAAACCCTAGAGGATATCTCGGCAGATTTAAAATCTATTCATGGAGACCTCAGCTCTCTATCAATAAGAATGGGAGATTCGGAAGCGAGAACCTCCTCTCTGAAGAAATGGAGAGAGAAATCAGAACCACAAATCATTCACCTGAAGCAGCAAATTAGCAAACTGCAACTGAAAACTGAAGATTTGGAGGGGAGAAGCAGAAGGAATAATGTGTTGATTTTGGGTTTGCCTGAATTGGAGGAAGGATCTGATACTATTGCCTTCCTACAGAAATTCCTCCTTAAGACTGTTGGCCTTTCTCCCCTCAACCCACAGTACCACATTGAGCGAGCCCATCGTTCCCTGAGACCAAAACCCCCACCCAGTGCATCCCCAAGGCCTATAATTGTGAAATTACTAAGTTTTCTGGAAAAGCAGCATGTGCTAACCAAAGTGAAGGAGCTCCAGGCTATTTTGTGGGGTAGCTCCAAGTTGAAGTTCGCCCAAGATCTTCCTTTCGAAAAGCGCCAGAAAAGATGTGCCTTCCACCCTATGGTCAGCAAGCTAATTGCAGCAAGAATACGATTTAAGATGCTTTACCCCACCAAGTTATAGGTGGCAATTGATGGAGCATGGTACTCATATGATTCTTCCGAGCAGGCCTCCACAGATCTTCCCAGCAAATTACCCAACCTGCTTAAAACAGGGTGAACTTTCACTGCAACTACCTGAGGACTACTGTTCTTTTATGCTGTGGGAGTTGATTATTTACCTGTTTGGAGTTTTTCTCTTTTCCCTTCTCTCTGGGTCTCTCTGGGGTAGGATGAGCGGGTGGGCATTCTGAAGAGGTGAGGACGAAGGTGGAAAGCTGGGCCTTGTGGGGGACAGGAAAGGGGAGGGTGGATTGGGGTTTTAGGGTCCAGAAGACGTCCTGGGGTGAAATGGTGTCAGGATAGAGGTCGCTCTTATCTTGTCCCCATACCCAAGAGTCCCAAAGAAATCGGACAGATGCCGAGGTCTTCCTCGACAGCTCATCCTGCCTTGGCGGTGTTGTGCAATGCCAGATCTATAAAAAACAAGACAGCTATTATAGCTGATCTTGTTGGGTCATCTGATCTGGCTTGCATCACTGAGACCTGGCTGGATGAAAATCCTAACCCTATATTGGCCTTGGCAACTCCAGCCGGGTTCTCGGTGATACACCGTCTAAGGCTGGATCATAGGGGTGGAGGTGTGGCCATTATGTTTAAATCTGAACTGGGCATTGTGGATGTGCCATTGGGGAGCACCAGATCTTTTGAATATATCCTGGGCGAGGGTGCAGGTTGTGGGATTCTCCTTGTCTACCATCCACCAGGTGACGGTGGCGAATTCCTACAGGAGATTGCAGACTTCATTGTCGACCTGGTGTTGAGGTTCCCAGATTAATACTCCTGGGCGACTTCAGCGCCTGGAGTCGACGATGAACTATCTCATTTGGTCAAAATCTCCTCCAGTTGATGAATACACTGGGCCTGACACAGGTTGTTACCTCCTCTACCCATATAGGGGGTTCATTAGATCTGGTCTTTCTCTTGGGTATGGAGATCACTGACTTGGGGTGGAACCAGTCAGTTGGTCTGACCATTACACCATAAGGTTCAGTTTCAGGGCCCCCTCTAATAGGTCTGCCCCTACGGAGATGGTCCAATACCGCCCTTTAAGGGGTATTGGCCCCAATGACCTAATGGCGGTGCTGGATCTATCGAGTCTGTCGGGTGAATGCATGAGTCCAGATGGTCTTGTATTAGCCTATAATAAGGCTGTGGGAGATGCTCTGGACAAAATTGCTCCTGTTCGTGTTCGGCCTCTCACCATCCATCCAAGGAGTCCATGGTTTGATGGCTCCTTGAAGGAATCAAGGCGAGTAGGCCGAAGGCTGGAGAGAGCCTGGTGGAAATCGGGCCTTGATGCTGACAGGCTTAGATTGTTGGCCCATTATGATAACTACCAATCAGAAATCACTCGTAAGAAGGCAGAATTCCTGTCCAGAGAGATTTCTGCTGCAAATAATCGACCGGCTCAGCTTTTCCGGACTGTGGACAGACTGTGCAATCCAGTCTGTCTTCAGCCTAGAGAAGCCTTTTCTCAGCTTAGATGCGAGGAGTTCGCTCGCTTCTTTGCAGATAAGGTTGCCAGCATCAGGTCCGGCATCGGTCCGACCTCTCCTATGGGGGATCGTGGTGGATGACTAGTGGTGTCTTATCCTCGGTCTGTCTGGTTAGATTTTCACCGCCTGGAATTCGTGGATATTGTGAAGATCATCCAAACAATGCGACCAACTAGTTGTAGTTTGGATCCGGGTCCTACACCACTGTTAATAGGTTGTGTAGAAGTTATCTACCCAATCCTTGCTGACATTATCTGGAAATCCTTGGAGAGGGGGGTTTTTCCTGACCCCCTTAAAGAGGCAGTGGTTGACCACTCCTAAAAATCCTCCTTGGACCCAGACTGTCTAACTACCTAGGCCTATCTCTAACCTGACATTTGTTGGTAAGGTTATTGAAAAAGCAGTTGCATTGCAACTGGATGATCATCTTACTTCTCATAATGTCTATGCTACTCTCAGTCTGGCTTCAGGAAAAGGCATAGTACTGAGACTGCCCTTGTTTGGGTGTTGAGCGACCTCTAATGGCCAGAGATCGAAAGGCTTGTACCATTCTGGTCCTTCTTGATCTATCTGCTGCATTTGACACTGTAGACCATGGGGTGCTATTGGAGTGACTGCGGGTCTTTGTGGGCTGTCTGGTACAGTCCACAAGTGGTTTGTTCTTACTTCACTGGCAGATCTCAGAGAGTTGTCACGGAATTTATTCCTCTGACACTTTCTCCCTGCCGTGTGAGTCCACAGGGCTCCATTTAGCTCCCATGTTGTTTGCAGTGTATATGCTGCCATTGGGAGAAATCATCAGGCGATACAGTCTGAGTTTTCACTGCTATGCAGATGATACTCAGCTGTACCTGTCCTTTCTCCCCGATCAGAGTGATGCACTCTTTGTACTTAATAACTGCCTGGATGAGATCAGAATTTGGATGAGTTCGAGCTGGTTAAGGCTCAATCCGGATAAGACTGAGGTATTGGTCGTGGATCCAGGTCGTCCTGGGGTGGGTTTGGGTGCTGGACAGCCATCAGGTTTAATACTTGGTGGTGTACCGCTCTCTTCCTCTCGATAGGTGTGAAATCTGGGCGTTATTTTTGATGATGGTCTGACCCTGAAATCTCAGGTGTCAGCTGTTGTCAAATCCTCTTTTTACCATCTGAGGAATATCGGCCGGGTGAAACATCTGATTCCCCGGGAGGACCTTCCAACTTTGGTCCACGCCTTTGTCACTACCGCCTGGACTACTGCAATTCCCTCTACCTGGGGCTACTAGGGTGCGATATCCACCGCCTTCAGCTGGTGCAGAGCGCTGCAGCCAGGCTTTTGACTGGGACTCTTAGAACCAGTCACATTACGCTCTATTAACCCATGAACTGCACTGGCTGCCTGTTCGGTGGCGGATCACCTTTAAGGTTGGTTTACTAACCTTTAAAGCCCTACATGACCAGGGACCCGGTTACCTGAAAGATCTTCTGGTTCCCTATTGCCCCCTCCGTCCTCTCCGTTCCACCAGCGAGGGATTGCTAGAGATTCCCAGGGTTTGTTTGAAGTTATCGGGATCTCGTGCTTTTGCCTTTTCGGCTCCAACCCTGTGGAATTCTCTGCCTCGCTGGTTGAGAGAATGCCCAATTGTTGACAGTTTTAAAACTGCTTTAAAGACATATCTTTTTACCCTGGCCTATTCTTTTTAGTCATGGTTGTTTTAATGTTTGGATTTTGCTGTTCTATTTATTTTTGTACAGCGCCTTGATTTCGAAAGGCGCTTTATAAATAAACATGACTTGACTTGACTTGACTTGGGGGAGGCTGATGTGAGGCCTAGTAGACCTGGCTCTGGCTCAACGGAGTGTTCGTGCACTCCTATAAGAGGGTGGGAGTGAACCTTATTTCAGGGTGCGTTGCGGCACGTCGACAACACAGATGGACCAGCTGGTCCCACCAGTTTGTATGTCCCCCTGTCACTTCGCATTGTTCAGTGCTGGGATTACCCCGGGGAAGCTGATAAGAGCAACAGGATAATTGGGAGTCCTGGGGACTCCGCCCTCCTGAGTGTTGGCCCTTTGGGTAAGTCATCTTCGAAACGCATTTGCGTGGGGCAATTGCCTCATTGGGAGAATAAATTTGGCAAGGTTTGTGAGTGAGCCAGTTTGTAATCTGATTTCAGGGTTCCCACAACCATTTCAACATGTTAACGCCTTTACTCGTTTGGAGTACCACTACACTAGTTAGGGCTTTCGTTTGCCGGGTTTTTCCAGAGGGTTGATGGGGGGGAAGTTTTGGGATGGAGCAAGCTTAAGGAGCGATGCATAGCGCACCAGGGAAGGGGGTTATAGGTGCATTTCCTGTGAGGTATGAAGATCAAAGAGCACTTAGACTTATTATGTCTCTCTTTCCGGAATCAGTTTATGGCGCTCTAGTCCAGATTCGGCTCTTGAATGTAGATTATCCTTCCCATAGGAATGCAGCCTATTGGGTCTGGTTCTCGATACAAGTAATAAAGATACTGAAATCTTTTCTAGTATACAGGGGGGGGACCTTTTGTATATAGGTTGAGGGGTTTATGGGGGGAGGGGGGGTTTACTGTCCTGGTCTCTTCCCCACTGACTACAAGGTTTGAGACTATTACTGGATGGTTAAGGTTATTTACCCTTTCAGTTACTCGAACAACCTATGAATCTCCTTGGGAAGGGGAACTTTTCCTTACTAATTCTTCTCCACAGGGGTTGTCGGGGATGGGGGGGTGGGACTGGAGTGTGCCTTCTGGGATGATTTGGTCAATTAGTGGTATATGTTCTTTTTTCTTTTAATAAAAAGGTACATGACCTCGGTACCAATTAAAATTGCCACATGGAATGTCAGAGGCACCAGAGATCTGTTCAAAAGATATCAGGTTATCAGAAATTGCGCTCTTTTAAACATTGACATTCTTTTGATGCAGGAAACCCATCTCATGGCTTCGGAAACAAATGGGCTATGTCGGCAGGGTTTCTCTCAAATCTTCATGTCTTGTGGGTCGTCATCTAGCAAAGGGGTGGCAATTTTGGTCAAAAGACACATATCATTTGTGGCAGAAGAAAGTCTAGCAGATCAAAAGGGTAGATTTATTATTGTTAAAGGCATACTCAATAATGTCAGGGTGGTGTTAGGGGCAATTTATGGTCCAGTCGGAGGGGATGCGGATTTCCTTATGAGCTTGGCTGACAAACTGAGTGGATTTCTGCCCTCCTTGCTAATTCTAGGGGGTGACTGGAATATTGCTTCATCACAGGACCTAGATAAAACTTATAGGCCATTAAAACCCCTTTCCTCTCCACCACTAGCTCTGAGGGATTTTATGGACTTACTGGGTTTATGCGTTCCATGGTGTCTGCTCAACCCCTCTAGTCAACTTTTCTCTTTCTACTCCCAGATCCACCGGTCGTGGTCCAGAATAGATTTCATTTTAACCAGCACCACTCTCTTAGCTGGTCTTCACCAGACAGGAATTGAACCAATTGTTATATCTGATCATTCTGTGGCATGGATTTTGATCTCCCCCGATCTGAATTTTCAAAGGGATACCTCATGGAAACTAAACACACAACTTCTAAAAGAGGAATGAACAATTTCCCACATTAAGACGCTAATCTCTTCCTTTATAGATTTTAATAAAGGCTCCACAAGCAGGGGGGACTTGATTTGGTGCTCTTTTAAATGTTACATCGGGGAGAATTCATTAAGCCAGCTTCCAAAAGGAAAAAACAGAGAGAGGCTAGAGTTATTTCATTGTCGAATCAGATAAGGATTGCTGAAAATAACTTATCCTCTTCATCTTCCCCAACCGATTTGGAAACCCTACTGAAGCTTAGGAATGAATATGCGGATTTGCTAAGGGAAAAGGCAGAATATGCCATCCTTAAAACTAAAGCTCATTATTTTGACCAAGGCGAGAAACCAGGTAGAATGCTAGCCCTTCGACTTCAGGAAGTAGAAAGCTCAAGACTGATCTCTGCACTGCATTCCTCAGACGGCTCCATTAAAACCTCTCCTTGAGATATTTCCCAGGTCTTCGAATCCTTTTACAGGGACCTATACAGTAAGGGTTCTTCTCAAACCTCCCATTCCCGTATTGAACACTTTCTGGATGGCCTTAACCTCCCCTCCCTGCAGGCCCATCAGTGCGCGATCCTGGCCTCTCCTATTACTCTGGTTGAAGTAGAAGAGGCAATTAATGAGTTATCACTGGATAAATCCCCAGGTCCTGATGGTTTTCCTTCCAACTTCTATAAAGCCTTTTGTAGTGAAATAGCTCCCCTCCTCCTGAAATTATTTGAGTATATGTTCACCTCAGACCCCCTAGACCCCAACTTGCTGGAAGCCATGATAGTCCTGATTCTGAAACCAGACAAACCCCATAGTGAGCCCACTAGTTACCGTCCAATTTCATTACTAAATTACGATATTAAAAGTTTAACCAAAATCCTATCTCTTAGAATTAAAAAGATTTGGTCTCATCTGCTGAGTCCCGAACAGGTGGGGTTTGTGCAAGACAGATCTTCTGCTGACCACTTGCGAACCCTTTCACATATTCTTCAGGCTGCCCAGGACTCCCAGATTCCCATGGCTTTAGTCTCATTAGATGAAGAAAAAGCGTTCGATAGGGTAAACTGGGATTTCCTTTGGGCAACTCTTAAGAAAATGGGTTTTCCAGAAACTTTTATTCAATGGATTCAGATGGTATTCAAGGCACCCACCACTAGAATTTATTGTAACGGGGTTTTCTCTTCTCAGTTTCCCCTGTTCACTGGCACTAGGCAAGGTTGTCCTCTGTCTCTCTTTTGTTTAATCTATATTTGGAACCCCTTTTACTTAGTATTAAGAGCTTGCCTCAGGTTATAGGCTGTTCAGTATACCAGCAATCTCTGACCCTCTCAGTGTATGCTGATGACATTCTTTTACATTTGGCTTATCTGGAAACCTCACTAACACATGCACTACAAATTATTGAACAATTTGGTCAAGTAGCTAACTATAAGCTAAACTTATCCAAATCAGTAATATTCCCATTAAATGCTCTCACTCACCAGGTCAACTTCATTAATTTTGGTATGAAATGGTCCCCTTCCTCAATCAAATATTTAGGCATACATCTCACTAGAGACCCAGAGGCTCTCAGGAGACTCAATCTGGATGATTTGGTGCTGAATATCCAGCAGGACCTCCAAAGATGGGTCAAACTCCCGTTGTCGTTATGGGGTCGTATCAGTATTATAAAAATGAATGTTCTGCCCCGTCTTTTCTATCCTTTAAACTTTCTGAACATCTGGCTCCCAATGTCATATTTTCAGCAGCTCCACTCTGCCCTCTCTAAATTCATTTGGCAGGGCAGACATCCTAGATGGGCTTTCTTAAAACTTAACCTACCCAAGGAGAGAGGTGGACTCTGCCTCCCCAATTTTATTTTTTATTACTGGGCGAGTCATCTGTCCAAAATGGGGAGATGGTTTGAGGTCATACCTGATGAACATTCTCCTATCTGGCTACAGTTGAAGAAAAGGCTTCTGGATATGCATAATCTTAACTCATCCAGAGTTTTTTATAATGTATGGTAGAACGCTGTTAACCTTAGGAAATCATCATTTCCTAAGGATGTGAACCTATCGATGTGACGTAGAAATGTTGTTAACCTATCGATGCTACGTCCACATCGATGGTTAACTAACAGCGATCGGTCTTCGCATGTGCACGCCTTTTTTTTTCACACGGGGAACTGACGGATGAACGCATCGGTTAGGGAAGGACTGAACGGCCACGGCGGTGACTATTTTTCAAAAAGTAAGCAGCCGTTTTACTTTTTACGTGGGACCATACACTATAAAAAATAATGTATGGTCCCTCTATCGGCAACCGGTCACTGCTAACCGTCTCGAGATTGCCATGGCGACGTAAACCTCTCAAGCTTCGGTCTCGAGGTTTACACGGTCACCCTGGCAACCTCTTGACAATTAACAGACCGGTTACTGATAGAGGACCATACATTATCCTCTATATCATATTATCTCTGCATTACCTACTCTCATACAAAAATTTGGATGTAGGTATCTCTATAAAAGTTTTGACTCAGTGTTGGAACTTCTTTAACATTTCACCCAAAAAGGATACTGCTCAACCCCTTTCTTTAAACCCTAGCATCAAAATAGGAGGGTCACCGCTTTCTCCAGAATGGCTTCCTCAGTTACAGGATATTCTAGTGGAAAGTCTGTTGTCCCAGGAGGCTCTCCTCTCCTCAACTGACATAATAGCCAAATTGAATATCCCTCAGAAACATATATTTAAGGTTTTTCAGTTGAGACATCTTATGGTCTCTATCTTTGGGACCACTTTCAAACTGTCTAAAGCCAGGCCCTTTTTAGATCAGATACAGGACTATGCAAACAAGTCCCATGGAATCTCAATGATTTATTCCTTTCTTCTGGGTATCAAATACCCTAATGCCCTTACAGGTTCTAAAACTTGGACTTCTCTTCTGCCAGATTCCTCCTTGGTTTGGAGTCAGATTTGGGAGGATATGCATAGATATCTCACTCAAGATAGGCACAGACTTATACAGTATCACATCTTAAATAACCTGTACTATACACCGTTTAAGTTGGCCAAATTAGGCAGACTACCTTTGGCTAACTGTACATGGTGTGGCGCAACTGAAGGGAACCTGATACACATTTTTTGGCATTGTGACAAGGTGGCTCAATTATGGAATACAATTCAATCCAATCTAGACCCCCTTCTGGGACTGGATGAATTGTTTACCATAAAAATATGTATCCTAGGGATGTTTTCCAATATCAGGGTTCAGGAGCGCAGATTTCACATGGCTCTAATTTCCATAGCTGTCAAAAGACTGGTTCTCAAGCACTGGATGGACCAACTGGCTATATCATATGCTGAATGGCTGAAGGAAATGTCACTTTGTTTTTACACAGAAAGGTTAATAGCAAGCTCCCAGAACCGTTTAGCCTCTTTTAATCATAAATGGGGTAAACTATATGCTTTATATTTGAACTAAGATCCATGTAATGCATGCCTCTGACTGCCTCAGTTTGTTTTATCTTTTTCTTGATGCCTGTTATGGCTGGAAATTTAATTTTTTTTGTATCTCTTTGTCATGTTGTTTTAATAAGGCACTCCAGGGAGGGTGGGGAGGTAGTGGGATGGGTGGGGTGGAGGGGTGGTTGGGTGTACAGTATATTATTATTTGGTTATATTTGATCCAGAGACAGTCTGGCGTCATGTTATCATTAATCTATTTTTGTTGCTACTGGTGTGTGACTATTTTGCCTTTTTGTTATATAGTTTGTGTTATGATATAAACTAATAAAGATGTTGAATTTCAGAATCTGTTGGCAGTTAAGGACCATACAGCCCACCTAGTCTGCTCGTTTCCCTACTCACTGCTGCATCACTTAGCATAATCACATTGCCTAGTTACAACACTCCAAGCTGTGAAGCAGAAACATTTTATAAACATATTGATTAACTGTTTTAAACTACTTTCAGACAGTATAACACTGCACTGTCAGCCAACTGAAAGTCTGGTAGCCATGAGTCCTGCAAAGTGAAGGTGATCAAGAAAATGTCAATAGGTTGCTGGGTTACCATGATGCAGTTGCCCTTATACAAACATGCATGCTTCAGGCAATATCTGAATGTTCTTAATTTGATTCCAAACTGCTCACACGCCACACCAAATGGTGAAAGGATTATTTGATATTCTGATGGTAAGTGATAGGGAGACTGTACTTTTTGATTATGCTTGATCTCAAGGTGGCTTTTGACAGCACTGATCATCAGATAACATTAGACTACCTTTTTTCTGTGAGCTGTTTCAGGCTGCAGTGAGTTGGTTAGGTCCTATCTGTCTTCTCATGCTTTTACTGTACAAATGAGAAACATTGAATCATCTTCTAAAGTAGTGACATATGAAGATATGATGTTCCACAAGGATCCTTATCAGGACCTATTTTTTCAATATTTACATGTTACCATTGGGGAAATATTATTCAGAAGTACAATCTTAATTTTCATATCCGTGCCGTACTTCTTTGTTAAGACACAGTCAAAGGATGTTATCGATAACTTAGAAGCCTGCCTTATGAATTAAATATGAGTCTGGCTGAATTTGTTTTTCAATTAAATCTTTAAAAAAACACAGAATCAATCTGTTTTGATAGAAACACTATTTGGCAACAAGTCAGCTGGAAATTCCAGACTTAGGATATAATCTGGCAGGAGAAACAGTTGTTAAACTGTTTGGAGTTGTAATGGATTCCAATCTGTCTTTTGACTCCCATAGAAATTCAATTAGAAGATTAGTATTTTGTTTTCTTAGGAGAATCTCTAAAGCTAAAAAATATGTATGTCATTCACATTTGAAAAATTTGTAAATGCATTTATTTCCAGAACTGACTATTGTAATGCCTTGTTATTGGGTCTTCAGAACTGCAGACTTGGCAAGCTGCAAAATGTTCTTAATGCTGCAGTGAGACCTGTTTCATAGGTGGGTTTCCATGATCATATAACTCTGGTACTCGGAGATCTATTTTGTCTTCACAACTGTAGCCTAAGATACCGCTCTGATTTATTTGTGGAATACTGTCCTACAAGAGCTCTTTGCTCTGCAGATCTTGAACTGCTTGTGGTCACAAAATTCAACCATAAAACAGTTAGTAGTTGAACTTTTCAGATTAGGTTTCTTCAGCTGTAGAATGCCCTTCTGATAGATTTATGGCAAGCACACTTGGTCATTTTTAAATCTGCCCTGAAATCTTCATTGTTTTTACACGCCATTTGATGTTCGTTATGTTAAAAGAAGTCTTTTCATAATTTTGTTTTTAGCTGTTATTGTACTGTTGTTTAATTGTACTGTGCATGTCATGTATTGTAGGGAAGATTCAGTTTTTGTTATTTAAAAGCAATAAACAGGATGATGTTATGTCATATGAGCTGTCATGATATCTCACATGTGGTACATATAATGAATGTTCAATAAACAATAAACATATGTAAGCAATAAGACATAACAGGGTGTGTGTTAAAGTATTTAACACACAGACCCTGGAGTGGCTTATTGTGCTTATGAAATGGACATCTACATTTTAGATGTCCATTTAAAAATTAAAGTTATTAGGATTAAGTAACAAAAAAGTGATTTTTTTGGTCTTTATTTTAAATAAAATAGCTCCTCTGCCTGGATGTGTTTTTTTTTTAGACTTAAAGTTTGTCCCACTGTGGCCCCCATAGCTGTACATTTTTTTTGGTTGTCATGGCTTCCCTCAGACAGATGAACACACAGCCACATGCACAAATTGTCATTATTTCTTAATTTTGTACATATGAGGTATAGAGCCTTTTTTGTTGTTGTTTTTGGAAGCGAGAGGAAAGCCAGCGTACTGAAGGGCATGGCAGTACCTGTTATGGAGTACATGGAGCGGCGCAGTGTGGGAGCAACTGTCTGCTATGAGAACAGAGCACCTGAAGACACATAAATAAAGGAGAACGGTCTTTTTTGGTGAAATAGTAAGAGTTTTTGGGGAGGGCGCTTGAGGAAAGCGAGCCTATAATGCAGTGTGGCAGCAAAGCTTTTGAGTCAGCTGGGTGACTGAGCGAGAGGGCAGGTAACGAGAGAACGATCACGATCGTGACAGTTTTTTTTAAATGATGCAGGTTATGCATTTCATTTTAAGATGTGCAAGTGAGTGATTGATGTTTGTTGGGTGGTTAGCTTCACAGTAAGGGTGGCATCACTTGTAGCACAAAACAAGATGATGGCTATTTGATTTGTGATCATTCTTTGTGGGCAGCATCACCGATATCAATGGCCAGTGGGCATTGCCTGGTCTTATTCCTGTGTTGTTAGACACTTTAGCACACAGTCAGTGGCCAATGAGAATGCTTGAATTTCAATGCCCATTTCATAACAATGTATACTAACTGCTTCCCACAACCACAGTTTTCTTGCTCCGTTGTTATCTGCCACTGCAATGTATTATTTAAAGGGACAGGATCTCCAATATGGGGTGGCAAAAACAAAGGGATTGAGTTCCAAAAGGATGGGACACTAATTATGAAGTTTCCCTTTAAACATAGAAGGTGACAGCTGATACGAACTGTGTGGCCAACTTAGTCTGCCCCTTTTCCCTACCTAATGCAATATCACAGACCCTAGTTGATCTGCGGCTTACCCTCTCTTCCCTATTATGAAAGTACTCTTATGTCTATCCCACGCATTAATGAATTTCCCTACCATTTTTGCCCCCAACACCTCTGCACGGCAGCTGTTCCAAGCATTCAAAACTCTCTGTGTGAAAAAGTGCCCATAGCGGTGAGGGTGTGTGGCACCATAAATTCAATACACCCTAACAGATGATGTACTCATATGTTACATATTTAAAATTGTACTCAAAACATCTCTTGGGGAAAGATCTAACTTATTTAATGCAATAAAATATTGGAATTCATGGCCAGGTTCTGTTCAATAAATTCAGTCCAATTCTGCTTTTAAGATTTACTAGAAAAAATTGCCTTGCAAGCTCTCAATGTAAATGTTTTTCTTAACTAAATACTATACATCGTATTTATATCTAGATGTCAGAATGTATTATACATTATGTACATTGACTCCCTTATTTTTATGTTAGTTGTGCAGTATGATTGTATTGTTGAATGTTTGTTATTTGTGTCCAGGTCCCCCTTGAAAATGGGCATTTACCCCCCTGGGTTCTTACCAAGTTAATAAATTTTAGATAAAACAAGCATTTGTCAATGCCGAATGTTATCATGCTGGCACTGGCATTGATAGTGCAGGAGTTAGAAAGATGCATAATAGGAATGGCAGTGAAGTATGACACTGACGCCAACCCCACTCCACCCTGCAGAGACTGACGAGCATTGAGGTGTGCCTTTGGGTCATCAGCCATAACGCTCATGCCATTTCACCTCACCCCACACTGCAGACTCTGATAAGTGTCGTATTGTGCCTTGGGGTCATCGGGCCTTACACTCACTCCATTCCATAAGGAAATACATTGAGATGGGTGCAGTATAGGAGAATGGGGTGAATTTTGGGGTCAAAGAGTCCAAGGCACACCTTGATGCTTGTCAGTGGCTGCAGGGTGGGGGTGGGCATGAAATGGCATGAGCATTACAGCCGAAAATCCAAAGTCACACCCCTGACACCTGTCAGTCTCTACAAGGTGGGATGTTATGGTTAGAAACCCTAATGCCCTGGGCATTTGTTGGTATTTGCACTCCAAATTTTCAACATGGACTTTTTGTGACCCCACCTCATGAAAGCATTTGGGACCTCTGCTCATGAACAGTGGCACTGTGATAAGGAAAATCCTATGTAGGGTAAGGGGTAGAACACATACTTGGAAGGAGAAAGGGAAACCAAGGGGGGGTAGTGATAAGGGAAGACTACAGGCAAGGAAAAGGCAGTGAAGCAAAAAGTTAGGAGGATAAACAAATCATTAGGCATGGGAGTGGTACAGTGTAATGGGAATGGGGCTGCAATCTTCAGAGACACGTTCTGAAGACTGAGGTGTTGCCCCATATGCAGGCAGCTCTTTGGAATTAGAGCAGAGGTCGCTCTACTCCAGGCCAAACTGGCATGAATGCAGGGTATCATCTGCCTCATCTAGGGGCCACCTAGTTTGCCATTGCTCCCACTAAGGATGCAAGCAAGGAGGCAGAGCTGCTGGACCTTGGTGGACGCCAGGAGGGTGGGAGGGGACGAAGGAGGGAGAGCACCCCTCAGATGGTACCGCTGTGCAATTCCTTTGCCATTCTGGCAGAACAGGGAAGCCAAGAGGAGGCCCCTGAGGCAGGAGTAAGAGAGGAGGTGAGGGTCCTCAAGAGAGCAGACCCCAAGGGGAGTGGAAGAGTTCCTCTGGGCAAAGAGGAGGCAGTTAGTGGGAGACTCCATAGTCAGAGGGATTGAGTTGGAGACAGGGGAAGGGAGGGACAGGGTAGTATAGTGCATTTCAGGTGCTTCGGCAGGGAGGACTGCAGGGAAGATCTTGTAGCTTGCCATGAAAAAGGGGGTTGGGAGGCAGCTGGATGTTGCTGTCCCCCTGAGAATGAACAAGCTGACAAGGAAGCTGTAGGGGTAGTGTGGGATAGTTTTAGGAAGCTGGGGAGGGGCCTGAAGCAGGTAGCTTGCACAGTGGCCTTCAGTGAGGTGCTACCAATACACAGTTGGGGGAAGGCTAAGGAACGTCGCACCATGTTCTTCAACAAGTGGTTGAAGGCATGGTGCAGGGAGGAGGGCTTTGGGTATATCAGGGACTGGGGTTACACCTGGGGGATGAAGGCCTGCACAAGGGAGATGGACTACATCCATCCAAGAGGGGAACAGCAGTCCTAGGTGGAAGGGTTAGATACTACTTTGATGAGCATTTAAACTAGTCAAGAGAGGAGGCAGAAAGACTGAGGGAGGCAGAGATCCCCCCCCCCACACAGACTAGTGCAACAGAGAAGGTTAACCCAGGGAGAATGAAGGAAGGATGGTGATGAAGGAAGCAAAGAGAAGGGCAGGGCAGGCAAGACTGAAGGAGAAACTTCAGCTGGAAAAGAGGGGAAGGAGGCAAGGCAGGAAGACAATGAGACAGGGGAGGGCAGGACCAGGGTAACAGAGGGGGCAAGAGGAGGAAGCAGGAAGGGGAGGCAGGTTAGAGAAAGCGATTGACAAAGAGAATGGAGAGCCATGTGCGCCAACGCAAGGAGTCTGGTAAACAAAATTCCTGACTTTGAGGCAATCATTGAAGAGGAAGACCTGGATCTGGTGGCCATAACAGAATCATGGTGCATGGACAACCACAGCTGAGAAGTGGCCATCCCAGGCTACACCATGTTCATGAAGGATAGGTCAGGGAGGAAAGGTGAAGGAGTTGTTTTATATGTGAAGGAGGGTATAAGAGCTACTGAGATTCAGGGGCAACATGGGAACAAAGAAGGGCTGGAAGTACTATGGGTCAGCCTAGAGATGGGGTCGGGGGCACTTATTCATACAGAAGTGTGTACAGGCCTCCATCACAGGGTGAAGATTTAAACAGAGCCTGGGGAAAGCCATCAGCAAAATGGCCAACAAGAGAGAAGTTTTGATAAAGGGGGACTTTAATCTGTCAGATGTAGATTGGGGCATTCTGCCCACAGCTGCATCAAGAGGCAGGGACATCCTTGACTCCATACAAGGGGCATTTCTCAGGTAGCTGGTTATGGAGCCACCTTGGGATGGGGCAGTGCTGGACCTGGTACTTACAAACTTAAACAAGAAAATACTATGTGCACTGTCAGATAACAGGGTGCAGAGCGGGGTAGCAAGCCCCTAACTTACAAACAAACCAAGAACAAACTCTGCACTCCTCTGCAAAATGACCATGAACAAATGCTGAATAGACAGTGAATAATCTATTTTATTTCCAGTGCTACAGCATCAACATAACAGTTGTAACAGCTGATGTTTGAGTAAACACTCCCCTGCACTTCGACCAACTACTCGGTCTTCATTAGGGGGCCCCTAATGAAGACCGAGTTGTTGGTCAAAGCACAAGGAGTGCTTACTCAAACACGGGAAAAGCGGTCATTATTCACTGTGATTGTTGAAATGCTGTTACAACTGTTATGTTGATACTGTAGCGTTGGAAATAAAATAGATTGTTCACTGTCTATTCAGTGTTTTTTCATGGTCATTTTGCAGAGGAGTGCAGAGCTTGTTCTTGGTTTACTTACAAACAGAGACAGCATTGCTGACATCACAGTGGGTAGTAATCTGGATACAAGTGATCACTGTACTTTGTGGTTCGGCATATGGATAGAAGAGGGAAAAAATACATGTAGACAAGGATTCTGGACTTCAGGAGGGCAGATTTTAAAGAAATGGGAAACTGCTTCAGAGACTGCCTCTAAGAGGGAAAAGGCAGAAGGGGAATGGAGACTCAGTGGAGAAAAATTAAGGAGGGTATAGCCCAGGCAATGGCATGCTGTTTGAATGAAGTGAGCAAGGAAAAGAGGAGGAGGAAGAGGCTGCTATGGTTCTTCAAGGTGGGGCAAAGGCAGTGAAGGAGAGTAAAACAGCATTTAGAAAGTACAAGGAAACCCAGAAGGATGAAGATGGGGGGGGGGATATCTGGCAAAGCAAAGAGAGGCAGGAAGGAGGGTGAGCACAGCTAAATCTCTGACAGAGGAGAGGATAGCTAAGGAGGTCAAAAAAAGGGGACAAGATCTTCTTCAGGTATGTGGGGGGAAGAGGAAGACAAAGGGAGGGACAGTGAGAATCACGAGGGCAGAGGGGAACTGTGCAGAGGAAGAGCAAGAGAAAGAGGAAATACTGAACGCTTACTTCTGCTTGGTCTTCATGGTACATTACGGGGGAAGGGATGGACCAGCATGCTGCAGTAAGCAACAGAGGAAGGAAGAAATGGACACCAGTCCATTCTCAGTGGAGAGGGTCCAGAAGGGACTGGAAGCCTTAAAGGAGAATAAGGTGATGCGGCCAGATGAGATTGATTCAGGAGTACTAAAGGAGCTGGGCACAGTGCTGGCCACCCCTCTGGCAGCACTTTGTAGCACCTCACTGGAAATGGGGGAAGTTCCAGGGGACTAGAGGAGTGCCAACGTTGTCCCTCTGCAGAAAAGTGGCAGTAGGAAGGATGCTAGCAACTACAGGCCAGTCAGTCTCACATCAGTGGTGAGGAACTTCATGGAGAAGCTACTGAAGGAGAGGCTGATGGAGCACCAGGGCTGCAGGACCACTGGCAGCATGATTTCGGGGGGGGGGGGTGATGTCAAACTAATCTCATAGATTTCTTTGACTGGAGTACCAGGGAAGAGGACCAAGGGAAAGCAGTGAACTTGGCCTATCCAGACTTAAGTAAGTCTTTCAACACTGTGCTGCACTGGAGACTAGTTAAGAAACTAAGCAGCCTGGGGATGGGGGAGAAAGTGGTAAGCTGGGTATCAAGCTGGTTAAGGGATAGGAGGCAAAATGCGCTAATAAATGGTAGCCACTCAGACAACAGGAGATTGATTAGTGGGGTGCCACAGGGTTCAGTGCTGGGACCAGTCCTCTTCAATGTCTTCATAAGAGACACTGTGGAGGAGCTTGTGGGTAAGGTGTGTCTCTTTGCAGATGATGTGAAAATCTGCAACAGGGTTGATGCACAGGAAGGGATGGAAAGAATGCAAAGAGATCTGAGGAAACTACAGAAATGGTCCAAGTGGTGGCAGCTGGGTTTCAATGGCAAAAAGTGCAAGATTATGCACTTAGGGTGGCGGAAACAAGGGGCTGTGCATAAGATGGGGGAGTGCAGCTTACAGTCACTAAGCAAGAATGAGATCTAGCGGTCATCATGTCTGACGACCTCAGGGTAGCTGGGCAGTATGACAAAGCAGTGGAAAAGGCTAGCAGGATGCTAGGGTGCATTGGGAGAGGGATTTCTAGCAGAAGGAGGGAGGTGGTGCTGCTGTTGTATCGCTCACTGATGAGGCCCCACCTGGACTACTGCATCCAGTTCTGGAGGCCACATGTCTGCAAGGACACTGAAAGAGAGGAAGCGGTACAAAGGAGGGCAACCAAAATGACGAGGGGGTTGCATGAGAAGCCATATATGGAAAGGCTGCAGGAGCTCAACATGTACTCCCTGGAAGAGAGGCTAGCAAAGAGAGAAGAATCAGAGAGGACATGACTGAAACTGACAAGTGCAAGTGGAGGGTCTATTTCAGAGAAAGAAAAAGTACTAGAATAAGGGGGCATTCAATGAAGCTAAGAGGGGGAAGTTTAAGAGTGATATGAGGAAATACTTTTTCATAGAAAGGGTGGTGGATGACTGGAACAGACTGCCAGAGGAGGTACTGGAGGACAAAGACTGTAGGGAGCTTCTAGCATGTGTGGGCAGAGCTACAGTCATGGGAGGACAAGTGGGGACTGTTTTCCCAGGCCCTTAGCTCAGGGGAGCCCCACTTGAGGAGCTGGCTCAGCCCCCCGGCATTAGCTGGTTTGGGAGACAGAAGCCCATCTCAAATTACTTATTCTGGGCCCCAAAATTCTTAGTTGCAGCCCAGTGTGGGGGATAGGCACAGGGGCATATTAGGTAGAGGAACAGTAGAGGGAGTGACACCTATGACCAACTAGGGTAAGTGGTGATGAACTAGGCAGAGAAAAAGGGGCAGACTGGATGGGCCTAAAGGTCCTTTTCTGCTGACAAAATCTAGGTTTCTATGATTAGCTACATTTTTGACACACCCAGGATAGTTTATGCACTTTCACCCACAATAGTTTATCAACATTTCAAACCTGCCCACGATAGTTAATACACATCTAGTTTACAGAAAAAAAGGGGGAAAAGCATCTTCCACTTTAGCTACCGGGGAGCTTTTAAAATCCTGGTTTTAGAACTCCTTGGGATACAACAGTAAAAATATTCAGTTGACCACAGTATACTCAGAATAACCAGATTCTGTGGTTAATTAAATGCCCACATCAACCGTCTGTTTTTTAGTATCTTTGGCTAACTGAATACTATCACTTAACTGGACAAGGGTGAACAAACGCAGAAGCCACAGGACAAGGTGTATGAATATCATTGTAGTCTGGTTATTACCGAGTTAAATCAGGGCCACTATACCATTATGGCTATTACTGTATACTTAAAAAAAAAACAAGTTTTAAATAAAGAGCCAAAATCACTCTCTCGCTAGTGCTGCAGCACTGTGAGAAATCCAAAACTGTCTGGCGGTTTCTCACAGATGAGCTGTAGTGCTACTCTTAGCCTATCAGAACATGGGATTAGCATAAAGTCCCATTAGTGAGTCTACCATCCAGTTATCATAGAACAACAGGGCATAAGCTCTTTGTTCTGACTGGCTAAGAGGTATCTTTTTCAGTGCAATCACTGTTTAAAAAGCACCTTTACAATGGCTTTTAGGTGCTCAAAAGAAAAAACAGAGAGCTCCCTTACGTGAATGGAGCTCCTCCATTGGGCTTGTAAATTTCTTAATGATGCCCCTTTTGGAAGGGAAGGAATCGTAATTTACCCCAGAGGGTCTGGATGCTCAATCTCTTCCACTTTATTATCTCTGTCTCTTCCCTTCCCACTAGATGTTTTGTGATGTCTGTATAAGGAGAGTGTGGGGGCAAACTCCATTCAGTTCTATGGAGCGTGTTTCCTGACTTTAAATTGGGGTTTGGTACAAATCAAAGACAGGGTTCAACCAACAGAGCTCTTATTAGTTGAACCCTGGCTTTCATTTGTACCAAAACCCGATTTAAGGTCAGGAAACAGGAATTAAAAAAACTTATGTTTGCAGTTCTCTTGCCCTAGGAACACTCAAGGTGACACATTCAATTTCAGTTTATTTGTTTACCATGTAAGTACACTAGACCAAAGAGCTGTTTACAGGCACAATCTGTTTTTTTTTTCATAAAAGTGGATTACCCACTTAAATGCACAGTGAAAACCTGCATGGTCAAAAGCACACTGCGCAGACATCCCACAAGTGTGCAGTCTGAAAACTGCGCTAATATAAATAAATTAACTCCAAACTGCACTCACTGTTTTGACTGCACATTTTTTGACGAGCGTCTATTTCTTTGAGATCTTGACAGTATACCCATAAAAACACAACTATTACGCATAATATCACACATCATTTACAATAAAAATACAAAACAAATAGCATATAGAAAGAGCAAAAATCTTGCAAATTCATTCAAACATGTAAGAGAAATATTGCTGTATAAACAATCAATAACATTCGCATACAGACATAAGTGACAAGTGGCCATATGCATGAGAGGCCTTCCTAGCAGCCCTATAAACTTATAACATACGTTCATAACCCTCTGAGAGCAGAAGTGCCTCCAAACGTTACCCTTAAATCTACCCCCACTGGGCTTCATTCTGCATCCCTACATCCTGTTGGGGGGATAAAAGATCCTCCTTCCCAAACAAAGGCTATGCCAATGCAGCTACTGACTTTATAGAGGGCATTCCAGCATAGGCACTTTGTGGGGCATGCTAGCATGGTACTTACTTTCAGAGCAATACAGAACAAGCTCTAATTTGGGGCATTTGGCATGGGCGCTCATGATGGGGGCTTCAAAATGGCCCTTACAGTTTTTACTGTTGCAGATCTGGGTGCATTTTGCCTTTGGTTGTATTCTAGTTTTGCCCAAGTTTAAAAATTCTGAACACACATTTTCCTGTCAAGATAAGTCTAACAGTTTCATGAGTAACCAAATGCATACAATGTAGGTGAGAATTAAACTTTGCAGATAAAGATGATGTCATTTCCACCACTGAAGCATTCTAAATGATGAGCAATTGTGCATCTTCACGTTATCTTCACTTTAGACACCTCACAAATGAACCCTTAACCAACTAGAGAACAGCTTGAGCAATGCCTGATGACATCACAGAAGCCTTTGCTGCACTCAAATCAGAGCACTGAACTCAAATAGAACTAGTTAAATCTTCATAAAAAGAACTAATATAAAAGTTTTACAAAGTAAAATACATTGTAGAAATTGGCTACAGAATGGCCTGGATCAGAATACGTAATTTATATTCATCAGTGAGGTGGCAAAAACTTCATAGCTAATTCCTGAGTTATGGTCCTGCACCCTCAATGGCATATTTTGAGTCCAGCCAATGTGTTAATGTCCAGCTCTTCAAACTGGACAGGGAAAGGGGAGGAGGAGAAGGAAGCAACAGTGATAGGGGCATTTAATGGAGCACCAGATATTGTGAGTTTCAGTTAGAAGATTGGTCAGAACAAGGTGCCCAGATGATTAAGGGTTAGAAAGGAAGGCAGTAGATGACAAAGTAAGGTCACGGAGGAAGAACATAGAGGTAAGGGCAGGGGATGATGGATGTGAGAACAGAAAATAAAATGAGGAAAAAAAAGAACGGAAAAGAGAGGGGGAATGGACTGGGGCAATTAGGAAAGGAAGGGCAGATAGTAAGAAGGAAAGGAAGGTGTAAGAATAAAAGGAAAGAAAGGAGAAATGAAGTGAGGACAGAATGAAGGAATTGTGGAATGAAACAAGGACATGAGAATAGACAGGAATGAAAACAGATGGTAAGGAATGGAGAAAAAAGAAAGGAAAGGGAGAAAATGAGTAAGGAAAAGGAGGATGGAAATCAGTAAGTGAAGGGAGGAATGAAAGAGATGAGGGAGGGATGCAGTATTGATGAGAAGTAGAGGGAAAGATGTGGAAAGGCACTTAAAAGGCTTACCATTTTGAAAATACCTGGTCCCGTATCCTGTCCTTCTGGTGCCCAAGGGCCGTGGCCTCCCTTGGGGGTAAATGTTGTAAAATACCAAGTTCCTGTTTTTATAGGGTTTTCGGGGATCATCCCCAACCATTTCCTCGAGGCTCCTTAGGACAGTGCCCTGGGCTCTGGGCAAGCTGCCCATCTGCCACCTTCCAGGCTTGTTGGTGCCCACCGGATGGGATAAATTAAGTTGTCTCCAGTCAGTGTGATCATCTCGGCAGCCAAGTCCTGGGTGCTGCCGCCACTGCCCAGGCTACTTCCTCCCTGAGGGTGGGTAGAACTGGGGCATTCCTCTTGCACAGGGTTCCTGCCAATGGACACCATATTGTGCCCCCTTGTGGTCTCCATTCCATCTTGATGCCTGGTGCTCTCCTGTGTTCAGTTGGTGGCTCTGCGAGATGGGCCTTCACCTGACCACACTTTGCCAGCAGCGCGAGCCCCATCATTGCACCTAGGACCCACTCTGCCTGATGCCGGGTGTTGTCAGGTGAGAGACAGCAGCATGCCACTCCCGATAAAATCATTCCCACCCTGGCTCACCATAATGGTGACCCCAGGGGGACTGGGTAGCCACTGGAAGGCAACATGCAGGCTCTCCTCCTCCCCGTTGTCGCAAAGTGCCTGTGGGGGGAGATTGGCATGCCCAAGGGGGTCTGGCAGTCCCCACAGAGGGTACAGATGAGGGTGTCATTATTAAGCCTGGCATGAGTGCCATGGGGACTCGAACCTCCTGTGATTGGTGGTCAGGTAGATGTTGTGGACTCCTCACCGGGTGGGCTGGTACTCGGAGCTTGTGCTGAACAGACTGTGGACCTGGCCATTGTTTTCCCACTGGATCCATTACTTCCACCACCCATTGACACTAGCATGCTGTACCTCCAAAGAGTCCAACAGATAGAGAAAACAGGACAAGGGCAAAGTCAGTTTAGCCATGGTGTTAGGGACCTGAGACAGTTTATAATGTGGCCCTAAAACTCACTTGTCCTTGTGCAGAGAAATCCCCAAAATACCGTAAATACAAGAAGTCAGTCTGATTATCCAACGCAATGTAAGTCCCTTTTCTCCACATATTCACTCTTCTAAGAAAGCTAGGAGGAATAAAAACTAGGTATTGCAAGAGGCGGATGGCGCGAGCAGCTGCCATGTTTATTGAAATGTTACACCAGTCAAGGCACATGCTGCAATGACGGAGTGCTCCCTCATTGCAGCGGCAACATTCTTTCAAGTTGGTGGCACGCTTTTGAACTGCTGTCATAGACAGCGTGCTCATTCATTGGTACCACAGAGACCAGCCCAAAAAAGCAGTGGCACAATTGGCCATAACATGGCTGCACCTCCACAACCTGCTACTCCAGCAAACTGTCACTAAATGTTGCTTGCACTGCACGCGCAAGACAACATAAAATGTTAAAGCTGCAGAAACAAGACAGTGGCAGGCTTCAGCAGGTGGATAGTAGGTGTGAGTTGAATAAAAATGTCAATACTAACCAGAGAAGATCTTAGTTATGTATGTGGATATGCTGGTAAGCTATACCAAATGGTTAGTATGCGTGGGTTGAATAAAAATGCCAATACTAACTAGAAAAGATCTTAGCTATATACTGGGATATAATGAAGATCTTAGTCATGTAGTGGGATATAATGAAGATCTTAGCTATGTACTGGGATATAATGAAGATCTTAGTAATGTACTGGGTCATAATGATTTTAAAAAGCTTGCCTTTAAGTACTCAGTTTAACAGGGAGGTACAAGGGCTCCAATTCATGTGCTGTGTGCTCAGTCCACAGAGGCCAGGATAAGCAGAAGAAAAAGTTTTAATGCCAGGACTGGCTGCTTCCCTCTCTTTATGGACTTCAAGGCAGCAGCACTCCAGCACAAACTCAAGTCACCAAAATTATGCATTCAGGAGACATTTTAATTTTTTTCAGTGCATAACAAGTGACAGTATACAGGGTACTGTGCAAGTAAAATGATCCTTACAGACTCAGGACTGCTCTTGGGAAACACTTCATTGGATGCCTTCAACAGGCTGACTAAGCTGATGTTTGGCATGATTAAATCTTTCTTAGAGTGACCTATATGCAATAATGCAATCTATATACTGTCCAAAGGCCCTGGCTACCTTGCTGATCTTCTGATATCCTCCACCTTAGTCCACTCCCTCCGCTCCTCAACCAGGGGCCTCCTTGAAGTTCCCAGGACTAGATTAAGAACTTCGACTTCAGTGATTGGGCCTTTAGTGTCACCAGACCAGTCCTGTGGAACTCCCTACCAGCCGATATCCGGAAGATCCAGAGGTTCAAGAGTGGCCTGAAAGCTCACTTATTTTCCCTGGCTTTCCCAGACATAGTGATCTGACCAGCCCAAAAAATCTGCAAAAATTTGCTAATCTTAATGTTGTATTTGATGTTTTACTGTTTTTCTTGTTTGGATTTTATGATATCTGATTTTACCTGATACTCTACTTGTTTTATGTTTTATATAAGATAGAACATAGAAACATAGAAGTTGACGGCAGATAAGGACCGCAAGGCCCATCCAGTCTGCCCATTTCTTTTTCTACCTTATGAATGTGCCATTGGCCTTTGCTTTGTCAATGGCCTATCTATTCATACTCATCTGTATTGCTCCCTTATGCCTATCCCATGCCTGTTTGAAGCCCTGCATGGTATTCATATCCACCACTTGCTGAGGTAGGCTGTTCCATGCATCCACCACCCTTTCTGTGAAAAAGAACTTCCTCACATTACCCCTTAATCGGCCTCCCTCTAATCTCATTCTGTGTCCTCTTGTCCTGCTATTTTTCTTATACTGAAACATGTTAGACTCTTTCACCTTGTTAATGCCCTTAAGGTGCTTGAATGTTTCAATCATATCACCTCTCTCCCTCCTTTGCTCTAGGGTATACATATTGAACTCAGTTAATCTGTCCTCATATGTTTTCTGATGCAGTCTCTGCACCATTTTGGTTGCCCTTCTCTGGACTGCCTCAATTTGGTTAATGTCCTTGTGAAGGTGTGGCCTGCAGTACTGCATGCAGTACTCCAGATGGGGCCTAACCAGTGTCTTGTAAAAAGGGATTATTACCTCCCTCTTCTGACTTGTGATACCCCTACTAATACACCCCAACATCCCTCTAGCCTTACCTACTGCTTTAGTGGTCTGCTTGGATGATTTCAGGTCTTCAGCGATGATGATGCCCAAGTCTTTTTCTTCCCTTGTGACTGCCAGCAACTCCCCTCCCAGCCTATAGGTGGCTTCAGGGTTTCTCTTCCCTATGTACATGATCTTGCACTTCTTTGCATTAAACCCCAGTTGCCACTCTTCTGACCATTTTGCTAGTTTATCCAGACCTCTTCTCATTCTGCCCACCCCATCTGGATCATCTACTCTGTTGCAGATCTTTGTGTCATCTGCAAACAGACAAACCTTACCCCCCAGTCCATCTGCAATGTCACTGATGAAGGTATTGAAAAGGACTGGCCTTAGGACTGATCCCTGAGGTACCCCACTTGTGACTTGCATCTCTTCTGACTGTATACCATTTACCAACACTCATTGTTTCCTGCCCGTCAACCAGTTTGCCACCCAGTTGAATAACGTCGGACCCACCCTGAGCCTACCCAGTGTATTAATCAATCTTCTATGTGGAACAGTATCGAAAGCTTTGCTGAAGTCAAGGTAGGCAACATCAACTGCTCCCCCTTGGTCCAACACTCTGATTACCCAGTCAAAGAAATCTATGAGATTAGCTTGACTGGACCTTCCTTTTGTAAACCCATGCTGTCTTGGATCCTGTGCTCCTATGGATTCCAGGTATTGCACTATCCTTTCCTTAAGGAGTGTGTCCATAATCTTGCACACTACTGAGGTAAGACTGACTGGTCTGTAGTTCCCTTCCTCCTCCCTGTTACCACTCTTGTGGAGCGGGATCACATGAGCCCTTCTCCAGTCTTCTGGGACCTCTCCTGTGCTCAGGGACTCACTAAACAGTTCTGATAATGGCTTTGCTAGTTCCACCCTTAGCTCTTTTAGTAGCCTGGGATGTATGCCATCTGGTCCCATTGCCTTGTCCACCCTGAGCGTATCGAGCTCTTGCAGGACCCTTTCTTTTGTGAAGGGACTTGTGCACACCCCCCGTGTTCATGGTGCTGAGCTGTGGGCCCTGCCCTACCTTCTCTTCAATAAATACTGAGCAGAAGTATCTATTTAGGATAGATGCTTTTACATGAGTCCTCCACTCACACGCCTCCTTATCCTCTTTGGTCTTAGCAATACCCCCACTGGACTTTCTCCTTTCACTAATGTATCTATAGAAAGTCTTGTCACCTTCTTTTACGGTTCGTGCTAGTGTTTTCTTGGTTTGCGCCTTCAGGATTGGGCACCAAAGAAATAAACTCTGCCTTGCTTTGATTTAAAGGAACAGCATATGCAAGGGCAGTTTCTGTGATACAGCTAACTGTGACACGGATAAGTGGGATGCCTACTTAAATGGGACATCTCCTCAGGAACCAGTTTTTCCCCCTTAATAAAAGCCCAGGGCCTGATTTTGGAAGCACTTCTTAGATCAGCACACCATGCACAGAATTCCTGACAGTGGATTTTGCTGCACTGGGGATCCTGCACCAGATTTTGCAAGAATCAGGGTCCTGGTGTCAAGCTCCCCAAGTTTGCCGCAAGCCATCCAGTGTGATAAACATACGGCACAGGCAAGGGGAATGCAGCAAGCTGCGGGACATTTAGCCAGCAGTGAGTAATGGTGGCCATGAGAGGGACCCACCAGTTGGGCATCCCAAAGGCTGACAGGGCCTGTGAAGTGCAGGATGGGGCAGGTTGGGAGGTGGCGATGGACCTGGACAGAAACATAGAACATAGAATTTGACGGCACATAAGGACTGCTTGACCACCAAGTCTGCTCATTTTTCCTACCTGTTTCATGTACTGCAAATCCTAAATGATCTGTGGCTTACCCTTGCTTTCGTATTGCTAGAGTTTCTTTATGTCTGTCCTGTACGTTTTAGACTTCCCCAACTGTTTTTGCCCCTACAATCTCTGCCGTGAGGCTGTCACATGGATCCACCACCCTTTCTGTGAAAAAATACTTTCTCACATTACCCCTAAGTCTACCCGCCCTCCCCAGTTTCATATCATGGCCCCTTGTTCTTGAACATCTTTTTTTATAAAGATGCTACACTCTTGTACCCATACAGTGAAATTCCGACAGCGAAAGCCAGTACAGCGACAGTTTCGACAAAATTCGAAATTGTTGCTGTTACAGTCCCAGTGGCACAATTTCACTGTTTTCCTTCAACTCAGGGTCAGCTTTTAGTTGGAGTTTGATCTTTAGAGATTGGGGGGGGGTGCAGGGTGCAAAGCCCCCCAGAAACAAGACAGCCAATGTCTGACAGGTGAAATTTCTCCTGTCGACGTTGGGGATTTTGTTATGCTGCACTTCTACAATGAAGTTGTTGATGCGGCTTAGTGGAACCCTTGTACCTTATTTACCCCCCTGAGATATCTGAAAGACTCTATCATATCCCCTTCTCTCTCCCCCTCTCCTCCAGGGAACACATATTGAGATTCTCCATCTCCCCTTAAATGACTTTTGATGCAGCCTCTGCACCATTTTTGTCGCCCTTCTCTGAACCGCTTGTACTCGGTATATGTCCTTCCAGAGGTCCGGCCTCCAGAACTGGACACAGTACTCTAGATGAGTTCTTAACAATGTTCTATACAGTGGCATCACCACCTCCTTCCTTCTGTTGGAGATACCTCTCCCCTATTCACTCCAGCATTCCACTGGCTCCCCTCACAGCCTTCTCACATTGTTTGGTAACCTTTAGATAATCAGGTATGATTACTCTTGGGTCCCTTTCCTGTTTGGTGACCATCAGTACCTTCCCCCCATCACATACTCCTTCCCTTCATTTGTGTGCTCCAGGTGCATGATCTTGCTCTTCTTTGCATTGAATCTTAGCTACCACACCCTTGACCACTCCTCAAGCTTGCTTAGGTCCCTTCTCATTTTCTCTACCCCATCTGGAGTGTCAACCCTGTTGCAGATCTTTGCGTTGTCTACAAAGAGACATGCCTTCCCTTCCAGCTCTTCTGCAATGTTGCTTATGAAGACATTAAAGAGGACTGGTCAAAGCACTGATCCCTGTGGAACCCCGCTGGTCACCCTCCTCTTTGGATTGAGCTCCATTTACCACCAGCCTCTGTGTCCTATCGCTCTGCCGAAGTTTGACCCAGTTTACCACCCTGGGGCCCACACTCCCAGGCTGTCCAGCTTGTTTACTAGCCTCCTATGTGGGACAGTCTCGAAGGCATTGCTGAAATCCAGGTAGGCCACATCCACCACTCTGCTTCTCCTTGATCCACCTCTCTAGTCACCCAGTCAAAGAAATCAGATTTGTTTGACAGGATTTTTCCACTTCGAATCCATGCTGTCATGTATCCTGTGTGCCGCTGGATTCGAAATATATCACAAACCTTTTTTTTAGTAATGATTCCATTAATTTTCCCGCCACTGAGGTAAGGCTGACTAGTCAGTAATTACCAGTCTTCTCCCTGCTCCCACTTTTGTGGAAAGGGACTACATTCACACTCCTCCAGTCCTTTGGTACCACACCTGTTTCCAGTGAACTGTTGAACAGGGCTGTCAGTGGTGCTGCCAGTACCTTCCTGAATTCTCTTAATACTCTGGGATGTATCCCATCTGGCTCCATTGCCTTGTCTATTTTCAAATTAGTGAGTTCCTTTAAGATTCTCTTCTTTTTAAATAGACTGCTGTCCACCTCCCTCCCAGTGATGCTTCTGTCGCCTAACCTTGGTCCCTCCCCTTCCCCTTGTTCTGTGAATACAGAACAAAAATATGTGCTCAAGATTTCTCCTTTTTCTTGGTCTCCCTCTGCACACTTCCCTCTTTCCTTCTTTAGTCTCACAATCTCATCCTTAGTCTTTTTTCATTCACTAACATACCTGAAAAGTTCTTGTCCCCTTTTGCTATTGCCTGGGCTATTCTTTCTTCTGTTTGTGCCTTTGAACTCCTGACTGCTTTCCCTGCCTCCCTCTGCTTTTCCAGATACAGTTCCCTTTCTTCTTCCCTCTGTGTTTTCTTGTACCTCCTGAAAACCACCCTTTCCACCCTCACCTTTTTGACCACTTCCTTTGAGAACCATAGTATTTTTTTTCTTTTTCTTTGGAGCATGGCTGCCATGGTGCCAGGGACTGAGCCATGGGTGGGAGTCAGGTGACTAGCACCAGAGGATCCCTGGAGGGCATCAACTGTAGCTCCACTGGTACCGGGATAGGTGTCTGAGTGCAGAATGGCCACTGAAGGTCACTTGCATTAGCCATGGCAGGTGTGCACAGACCACCTCCCTCCTTGACATGGCTCATGAAATGGTGCACAGGCTATTAGATCAGTCACTGCTTGGTGTAACTTTAGCAGCTTGTGTGCCTGTTGGGGGGAATTGCAGAATCCCAGTTAAGGGGATAATGCAGAGCTACTCTAGCACAAACCTTCCTCTGCTCTGGTGCATCTGTGCATCTGTCACATGGGTGACACAAGCTCTGCTGGCACAAGCAGCCCCCCCCCTAGTTGGTGCTTCTGGTGTCTGAAAATTGGAAATGGTGCACGGTGTGGCCCAAGATGCCCCTTGTGCCATTCCTTGTTGGCTCAAGCACTATGTGCCATTCATGATGGTTTGAAAATCAGGCCTCCAATGTCCAATCATTTAGTAGGCACAGTCCAGATTAGGAATTCCATATTATTGGGAAGACACAAAGTTGAAGGCTGTCTTACTTAGCCTATTAGCAGCTGCTTAACATGAAGTGTTATCTCCATCAGCTACTCAGCCATTTCCTCACCCTGACATGCCAACAAGACAGTGTATCAAACTGAAAAGAAATAAGGAAAGGAACAGAACTTTAAAGGAACCTCATAAAACATATTTTAGTTTACTTATGGGGTCACAGAAATGCACAAATGCACAAAAACTAAAAAGTTTTAGAGAAAAGCCAGTTCAAAACTGACATTGACTGTCTTAAGTCAAAATATGAGCCAAGGCTGTCTGTGTGTCAACTCTTTTTTCACCTCTCTTTTAATGTTACTCCAGCACTGTAGCAGAACCTGGCTCAAGTCTCAGCTTGAGTAGTATTTTACCCAGTTTACTGTTCAGTATTGCGTATATCTCTAAGCTGCTTGTTTCTGGAATTTCTCCAGTTAGAGGCATCCAGTTAACAGCATTTCCCTTGCTCTCTCTTTTTTGGCATGTAACAGATACCGTACACAATGTAGTTTATCAGGGTGGGCTTGCATATATGTTACACCCCCACCCTCCATTGGACCACAGTGAGAAATAATGACAAAGAGTTTACTTATGATAAATGAGACAGCTACTTAATCAGAACGAAACCTCCTCTACCAGGGCATCCTGATTAAGTGGCTTCTACTCTACAAGTGCTGTGATGGTACTTTACTATGTTAGCAGTGGCATGTAACATTTAAACATCTGTGCTTATGAATATGTGCCTCTAACCTCCATCTCAAAGATCCCCAGAAGTCATTTATGCCTTTGAAGGAGTGGTGCAACAGCCATTGTTACTAGAAGAAGAGTTCTGAAATGTATTTTTATTGATTGGTAACTGATAGGATAATGAAGACATACAGTAGGCCCGCTTTCCAACTACAATGCAGATAAAGGGTGAAATAACACAGCAGCACACCTGTGTGAGTGGACAGTGCTACAAACAGTAGAACAGGTAAATACAGTATTCAGGATTACAAGACTAGGGAGAAACAACAAACAAAAAGCAATAGATTAGTTTCCGAAGTTTCTATATACAAATATAGAAATGAGGAGGTAACTATATCAGTCTTGAATCAATGCATAGTTTGGCTCATCTTAAGTAGAAGGGTTAGCTTTATTCCACAGCCAAGGTCTCTAGCTGGGAAAAGTTATTTAACTAATTCTTCTTTTAGTCCTGTTATGGTTAGTAAGTTGGTGGTAGCAGATTGTTTTGGCTATTATTTCCAACGATGTCTGACCTTAATCATACTTCTACCATCTGTGCTGGCCAGAAAGCATGAAACTTGCCAACTATTATGACAATATTGTAAGATATCCTACCACCACCACACAACAGGTAGAATTTCGCCACAGTTTTTAGCTCTCCATCTCTAGTCCCAGGGTTCATATGACTTTTTTTTTGCTGTGTAGTTTTGAGAACAGAGCTGTCCATTTGTAGTTGTTCATAATTTCTTAAGAGGTTGAAAATCTCATAATTGTTTTCATCCAGAGAGAGAGTCCAGTGTGGCCAGTTGTATTTTAAGAGAAAAAAAGAAAGAACCTGACAAAGTTTGTCTCAGTGCAGCCTAACTGAATATTCAAAGGGATCTCTCTCATGCCTCACCATGAATATTAGTTTTTTTTTTTTATTTTTTTATTTTATTTAAACAGCAGTTTGGAAAACCTTTGAGCCATAGGCTCATTTACAAAGGTACCTTGTCACAGTAAGACAAACCAAAATACACAGTATAGCAGTACAACACATAAGTATAACAGTAAATTAAGACATAGATACAAACAAGCTGGTACAGGTAGAATGGATGCAAACAATACCAGAGTTATGTTGTCCTTAGCAGCTTAGTAATAAGCATTGTCATAAGTATTGAGTACGGCTTTGACTAGTGGCAGTTACAGCATCGGGTGTTAATAAGGTGGTTACATAAGGAAGTTTTGAAGCACGATATAGTTGGAGCTTCGGAGATGGAGGGGGGCAGTGTGTTGAACCAGGAGGGGGCCCTAAAGCTGAAGGCTCTTTGGCCGTGAGAGGTCCTAGCTCTAGGGACAACAAGAGAGGTTTTCCCAGAGGTCCGAGTATGAACTAGTGGGACAGAGCGGCATATGGTGGTGGTCAATCCTGGTGGGGATAGCCCAAGGAGGGTCTTTTTATAGTGTACAGGTCAGATATTTGAGGGCTGTCAAGATCAAGTACCAGCGCTTTAGCATACAGTAGACAGGTGTGTGTCATCCTAGGTGCTCCAGTAATTAACCTGCAGGCCTTATTCAGAGTAGTGCAATTTTGTAGTGCAGTCTGATCAGCAGCACCATACACTGGCAGTCCATAGTCCACTAAGGACAGGATAGAGAGAGGTGACTGCGGTGAAGAGCCTCCGGGGAGGCAGTGTTTATACCGATGTAAGATGCCCAATCGGATATTAGTGGCAGTGGCTAGGGCAGCGATGTGTCCATGGAAGGAGAGGGAGGGGTCAAAATGGATCCCTAGGTATTTATAGGAGCAAACTTGTTTGAGTGGGAAAGAGGACCCAGAGTGAATGAGGAGTTTGAAGTTGCAGGACTTAGTTTCAAAATAATATTTGCTTTACTAAAGAGCTACTGCACCTCAAGTCAGGCATCCCACAGCAAGGAGTTGCTGTCCCACTGAAATAAATGGCACATAGTTTGAATTTTTTATTCTGCCATTCTGAAGAAATTTAAATAGCATTACTTGCAATCTCCCTTTCATGTTATTGAAAGATGCTTGGTGCCCGCTGCAGCCCCGCACTTAAGGGGGGAGTATATAATTGCAATACTGACCCTCCAACATTTGTAAGTGCCTACAAAGTAAACTACTTGAAATTACCAGGTGCCACTGCTCCCAGCTGCTATCTATAGTCATTAGTAGTCATGCAGCCCCTTCCCTACTTAGCATCATCAAAATGCTGTTTTTAAGGGCGGGGCTGTAGCAGGTGCTCATTGGCTTTCAATAGCACTGAAAGGAGATCAAGGGTAATGTAGTTTGCATTTCTTCTTAATGCCTGAAGAAAAAAAATCAAACTGTGTGCTATTTAGGTCTTCAGGCAGGCAGTTCTTTGCCAAGAGTTGCTTGACCTGAGGCCATATAGGTGTCAACTTCTCTTTAATATTTCATACACAAGTAAAGATATCAGTACTGTACATTACAGCCTATTGTTTTATAGTCAGTGCTCATACCTGACCAGTGTATGAAACATTAATAAAGCAAAGATTATTTTGAAACAAATATTCATGGTGAGCCTATTTTCAAAATAATTGTGATTTTTGGCTCTGCAACATTGCTTTAGGGCCAATCCAAGTAGCAGCAGCACGGACCAAAAGTTGCCCTTGACATGAACTTCCATGAAAATGACTGTATCTTCACAAAGTGGCTCACATTCCCCAAGGTGTGGTTTGGTGCAGCATGCTTTGGTGAAAGTAACCATAGAGGTTGCTGAATCCATGGTACTGAGTAGTGGGGAACTGCTCTGGCCTGCTGGAAACCCATGTTTGCACCCTGATCCTGGGATGGTAGGAGGGCAGGTCAGCATGGAGTATGAAAAGTAACTGTCTGGATAGTCTACTCCTAGGGATAGGAGCAGCATCTCATCACTCTTTGAGTGACACCTGGTAGAGGCATGAGGTAGTGTCTGTGGCACTGTGGATGATTATGCATCACTAGCCACCCTCCAGGAATGTTGCAACCATGCGTATGAATCAGAGGTTGGTGGATTGGCTTGCTATCAGGGAGAAAACCCCAGCTGGAAGCAACATGATGCAGTCCATCTATCCATTCCCCATCCCATCCCATGGGCACATAGGAACAAGCAGCCCTCCAGTCAACTCGAAGTAATCCTGGATCAGCTCCGGAGTACACATAGAAGTCCAGAATGGAAGCGGGTACCCATTTCCTGTGGGCAAGCTGGCAGCCAAGGTGGGGTGCATGTACAGGAGCTTCTCAGTACATTGATACCCTGGATGGGAGGAGGGAACATGCCACACACAGGTATACAAGATGAAAATCAAAAAAAGTGTGACCATGAAACCTGAGGGTTTTTGTTACTTGCCATTCCCTATCTCTGCGACTACTCCCATCCTCAGGGTCCCCAAGGTGAACCTGGTAACATCATGGTGGGTTCACCCCAGCCTCAGATAACCCCCCAGGTAGGGTTGAAGTGGACCCCCAACCCCTCCAGCCAACATCCAACTTGTTAGGCAGCCCAGTCATTCACCCACTGAGACACAGGGCTGTTCCTGCTTCTTTTTTCAGTAGAGACATGGTTGTGCCATAACATCAGGGCTCTTGTCAATGTCAGCCATACTCCTCTCCACATTGTTGTGGCACTGAGCTGCTATGTCCCCAGTCTCCACTAGAGCTTGGTCCAGCAACAGTCCTTCCCCCCCACCCCAGGGGAGATGAGCAGTCCTGTGGATGCTTACCCTCCTCTCCCCAGCCGGCCTTCCATCTCGCCGAGCTTGTTCCCGAACCCGGGTCACTGGTATTGCAAGCAGTAGCACTACCACTGCACCGGTGGGGCAGCTGGAACCAGAGTTTTACATAGTATTTCTATAGGCTCACCAGGTCAATACAATGTGGAATAAAACTGGTATATTTGTTTACCCTTGTTAAGCATCTTATTTAAATAGTGTTGTGCGTATTGGTTATCGTGTTGCAGCTCTAATGAGGATGAACTTCATACTTTCTATTTTATTTATTTTATTTTAGCGTTTGGTAACTGGGTAAGGCCCACTAGGCACAAGTGCCTGTTTTCAGGGGCAACCTGGGAGCACTGGGGAGGTTAAGTGACTTGCTCAAAGTCATATTAAGTACACATAGAGGTCCAGAATGGAAGCGGGTACCCGTCTCCTGTGGGCAGGCTGGCAGCCAAGGTGGGGTGCATGCATGGGAGCTTCTCAGTACAGTGATACCCTAGATGGGAGGAGGGAACATGCCACACACAGAGGTATACAAGATGGAAATCAAAAAAAATTTGACCATGAAACCTGAGGTTTTTTTTTCTATTTGCCATTCTCTATCTCTGTGATTATCCCCATCCTATCCATGCCCCATCCCATGGGCACATAGGAACAAGCAGCCCTCCAGTCAACTCAAAGTAATCCTTGATCAGCTACAGAGTACACATAGAGGTCCAGAATGGAAGCGGGTACCCGTCTCCTGTGGGCAAGCAGGCAGCCAAGGTGCACCATGCACAGGAGCTTCTCATACTAAGCTAAGTCACTAGCAGATGGCCAGAAAGGAGGGTGGAAGAACAATGGAGAAAAATCAAAACTGCTATCATACAGGCAACAAGCCTTTGTGTGAAACAAATAAAGAAAACAAAGCAGAGTAAAAAAACACTATGGTTCCCAAAAGAGGTGGCAGGGAAGGTTAAGGAGAAAAAGGCTGCATTCAAAAAGTATAAGGAATCACAGAAGGAGCACAACAGGGAACTGTATCAATTAAAGCAGAAAGAAGTGGGGAAGGCAGTCAGAATAGCAAAGGCCCATACCGAGGAAAAAATAGCCAACTCAGTTAAGAAGGGGGATAAAACCTTTCATAGATACATTAGGGAGCATATAAAGGTTAAGGGAGGGATAGCGAAGATTAATAAAGGAGAGGGGAGGTGGGCAGAGGGAGACAGTGAAAAGGCAGAGATATGAATGAATACTTTTGCTCAGTATTCACTAAAGAAGATGAGGAGGAGTTACCTAAACCAGACAATAGAAGCACTCTGGGTAGGGGGGTTGACACCAGTCCATTCACAGAAGAAAGAGTCCTGAAAGAGCTCCTAAAACTCAAGGTTGACAAAGAAATGGGGCCTGATGGGATTCACCCCAGAATCCTAAAAGAACTAAGGGAGGACCTAGTGACACCACTGACCATGCTTTTTAACAAATCATAGCAGGATGGGGTAGTACCTGAAGACTGGAGGGGGGCAAATGTGATTCCCTTCACAAAAGTGGGAGCAAGGCAGAAGCAGGAAACTACAGACCTGTAAGTTTGACCTCAGTGGTAGGGAAAATGATGGAATCACTTCTGAAAGAAAGAATTGTTGAGTACCTAGAGGCTAACGGGTACAGGACCCAAAGCAGCATGGATTTACAGCAGGAAGATCATGTCAGATGAATCTAATTGATTTCTTTGACTGGGTGACCAAAGTAATAGACCAGGGAGGGCTGTGGATATGACCTACCTAGACTTTAGCAAGGCATTTGACACAGTCCCGCACAAAAGATTAATAATCAAGTTAGCCAGCCTTGGAGTGGGTCCCAGGGTGGTAGCCTGGGTAGCAAACTGGCTGCACAACAGGACACAGAATGTAATAGTGAATGGAACACATTCTGAAGAAAGGGGGGTTACTAGTGGAGTGCCTCAGGGCTCAGTACTGGGTCCAGTCCTCTTTAACACACAAGAGGGGGTAGAAAAGATGAGAAGGGACTTGGCAAGGTTGGAGGAATTATCAGACATATGGCAACTTAGATTCAATGCAAAGAAGTGCAAAGTAATGCACCTGGGAAACAAAAACCCAGGAGAAGAGTACACAATAGCAGGGGAGGTACTAACAACAACAAAAATGGAAAGGGATCTGGAGGTAGTCATATCAGATGTCCTAAAGGTGGGTTAGCAATGTGAGAAGTCAGTAAGGAGAGCCAGGGGGATACTGGGATGCATAGGAAGGGGCATCACAAGTACAAAAAGGGAAGTGGTTATCCCTCTATACAGACAGTTAGTGAGACCCCATCTGGAGTAATGTGTGCAGTTTTGGAGACCTCTTCTATGCAAGGACATAGACAGGATGGAAGCAGTCCAGAGAAGGGAAACTAAAATGGTGCAGGGTCTGCAGTAGAAACCATATGAAGAGAGACTGAGAGAGCTTAACATATATACCCTTGATGAAAGGAGGGATGGGGGACATGATAGAAACTTTCAAGTACTTCAAGGGAATCAACAAAGTCCAGGAAGGTAGCATCTTTCAGAAAAAGAGATGTGTAAGAACAAGGTGGCACAATTTAAAGATGGGGGGGGCTCAGGGGTAATGTGAGGAAATTTTTTTTCACGTAGAGAGTGGTGGATACATGGAACCACCTTCCTGGGGAGGTTGTTGGGTCTAAAACAGAGGGGGAATTCAAACATGCATGGGACAGACATAAGGCAATTACAGTGGGGGGTTGCAGGAAGTAGGCTGTTGGTTAACTAGAATCTGCAGCTTATCCAGTAGGTAGGGAAAAAGCAGACTGAGTGGGCCAAGTGGTCCTTATCTGCCATCAAAGTCTATGTTTCTATATTTCTATACAGTATGCAAGCAGAGGTTGTGGTAATCAAACCCAGGACTGCTGGATGTACCAAACTCATTCACAGCTTGTTACTCTTAACCTCTAGGCTATACTGCCATTTTAATTACAAGCATTTGTCAATGCTGAATGTTGTCTTGCTGTGCATTGGCATTGGTAGTGCAGGAGTTAAAGTGATGCATAATAGGAATGGCAACGTAGTATAGAACTGACGTCAACCCCACCCCACCCTGCAGAGACTGACAGGCATTGAGGTGTGCCTTTGGGTCATCGGCCATAACGGTCATTCCATTTCACCTCACCCTACCCTGCAGACACCAACAAGTGTTGAGGTGTGCCTCGGAGTTTTCGGGCTTTAAAACCACCCCATTCCATAAGGAAATACACTGAAATGGGTGCAGTATAGGAGAATGGGTGAACTTTGAGGCTGAAGAGTCCAAGGCACACCTCGATACCTGTCACTGGCTGCAGGGTGGAGGTAGGGGTGGAATGGCGTGAACATTACTGTCGACAATCCCAGGTCATACCCCTGATGCATGTCAGTTCCTACAGGGTAAGGCATTATGGTCACAAACCTTAATGCCCTGGGCGTTTCTTGGCATTTTCACTCCAAGTTTTCAGCATGGGCTTTTTGTGACCCCACTGCATGAACAGTGACACTATCAATTCATTAGCCGAAAGGTGATTTTGCGTGACTATGCCATTTGGCACCACAGGTGTGAAAACACATTTCAAGCAGGATACGAAAAATGACAGCTGTACTGTTCTGTTCATGAGGAGGTGTAAAAAAATGGTAATGCTGAAAATCTGGAGTGAAAATGTAACAAAATTGGTGAAGTCACGAGCGTGCGTAGAAACTGCGCAATGCACATCCGTAATGCAAATATTTTTGGGATTTTTTACATCAGATTTCCAACATAGGCATTTTGGGACCTCAGCTCATGAACAGTGGCACTGTGATTTTCTTAATCTGTCTTGAATGTTGATTTTGCACAGCGACCACACACATTGTGTGCCACAGGTTCGAAAACATGTTTCAGGCAGGATATAAACAATTACAGCTCTACTGTTCATCAGGCGGTGTGCAAAAATTACAATGTTGAAAATCTGGACTAAAAATATAAAAAATTGGAGAAGTGATGAGTGTGCGTAGAAACTGCACAATGCAAGCTAGTAACGCAGTCATTTTTGGGAATCTTTCCACCAAATTTGCAACATGGGCTTTTTGGGACTCTCCTTATGAACATTGTCACTAACATTGCTTTTGCACAGGGACTGCACCATTGTGCTCCACATGTGTGAAAACACATTTTGGGCTGAATGTGAAAAATGACAGCTGTACTGTTCATAAGGAGGTGAGGAAAAATGGCTATGTTGAAAATCTGGAGTGAAAATATTAAAAATTCTCAGTTATGATTTTGCTGATATAGCCACCTAAGTTGAAAATAAAATACATTTATGCCATTATACAGCTTACCGGCATTTCTTCAGTTCACGGTCGGCTTTGAAGAGTGCAGATGTGTTCCCACTCCAAGGAAGATCATCACACTGAGCTCCATAGGAATGTATGGGGTGTGGGGGTGTGGGGAGGTGATTGTACAGATGGTGGGTGCAGGTTTTGGGAGGGGTCACCGGAGGCAACTAGGGACCGTTTTCTCTTTAACAGCTTAAAAAAAAAACGAGAAAAACTTCATGGGAAGGTTTTTATTTCACAGGTGTGTCTTGGCACACTGGGGTGGGCTCCCAGTGTGCCACCTGTGTTTCTTTGGGAGGGACTGAAGCCAACAGGGATTGGTCCACCAGTCAGCACACAAAATGTGTCTGTGTTTGGGGGGTGCATGATAGCAAGGGGGATTGGGAACCCCCTTGGCAGTCAAATTAAAAGAGGGGGACATTATGCCAATGGGGATTGGGCTCCCCCACTGGCAAGTGAACTGGGGATGGGGCATGCCAACAGGGGGATTGGGCACCCCTGTTGGCTTTCAGGTGGCACTATAGGAGGTGGACTGCAACAGCCACTGATATGTTTATTAAAATGTTACACCAGGCAAGACACATCCTGTAATGATGGGTCATTCCCTCATTGCAGTGGCAAAATTATTTCAAGTTGGTGACACACTTTTCAACTGCTGTCGCAGACAGCATGTTGTTTAATTTGTGCCACAGAGCCCAGCCTGGAAAAGCAGTGGTGCCATTGGCCACAACATGACTGCACCGCCAAAACCTGCTATTCCAAGCTTCCACAATATGTTGCTATTGCGTGCACAAGACAACATAAAAATATAATTATGTAGATTGTTCTAATTCTGTACAGTGCTTAGAGCAATTTTGGATGAGTGTTTCATCAATAAAGATATAGTGGACTTGATATTTGCCAACATTTTGTAAGAAAAATAAGAGAATGATAGCAACATAAGATACATATTTGTTTTCACAATCTCCCATTTATAATAGAAACTAGCTATGTCTGGGGGTTATTTTAATGGTCAGTTAATCACACCGTGTGGACATATTTCATGCTACATAATTCCCCCCAGGATGACATTAACAGGCCATTTACATAACCCCAGATATACCTTATTTCTTAAGTATCTCACATTACCGGCTAGTAAGAAAATAAACTGAAATATTAACCTCTGACACAGACGTATTCATAAAATAGCTAGTGTAAGTGCACAAGTAGAAGGTTTTACTTAAAGCTCTTTATTTGTGTCAACCCCCCCCCAAAAAAAAAACACAGATCTGAGCTCATTTTTAAAATTAAAAATTTGAGGGTCAAAAAGTATATTGGATGTAGATATGAAGCTTGGAAACCAGTAACTACAGGTCTGTGCTTTTAGCAGCAGAAAGTTGATGAAAGTCACAGTGTTGCAGAGATATGTAGACATGTGTGAAGTTGACAAACTTCCCTTTGTGAATTAATTTGCACAGTTTGCCAGATTTGCAGAGTGTGATGTGCCAACTTCATGAAGTTTTGTCAGTCAAAGTGGTGCTGTTCAGATGAAGTCATGCAAGTTCACCAGTGAAGTTACAGCTTCACAGTGACTCATCAAAACATGGTTCAGTACCAGGACCAGTCCTGTGTAATATCTTTATAAGAGATATTGAAGATGAGCTGGAAGGGAAGGTATGCCTATTTGCAGACATCACCAAAATCTACAATAAGATAGGTACTCTAGTGGGGGTGGAGAGAAGGAATAAAGACCTGAGAATACTCAAAGAGTGGTCAAGTGTGATACTGATCTGTGGTGGTACTGTTGGACTGCTGACTAGTGAACTGTGCATTTAAACCATTGCTAACAACAAAGCAGGCAATAGATATTTGTTTGAGTTCATGAAGGATTAAACTCCAGACACACAATATATATTTGCTGTGGGACTGGGGGCTGTTGAGGTCTGTTGCTAGGACACAACACAGGGAGTGCTGGGAGTCCTGGGAGCAGTAGTCCAGTAAGTCCCAGAAACTACTAAAGAGTGTAGCTAACTGATTCATATATTTTCACCTCAGGCACTGTAGTCTGGTATCTTTTTAAACTTTGGCCACAAGCCAACTTTATTTATGTTTTTTACCCTTGTTTTAAATGTCTGCATCTGTGCAGAGTGGTCACAAGACCCATGGTTGTACTTCTGGGTCCTAGTGCTTAAATTTTGCCACTTAGCGAGTGGGGTGATCACGAGCAGGCTAGCACATGTGGAGACACATGCAGAGACAAGCATGCATGTCTGGTGAGTCCAACAAGACTGACGAGACAGTTGACCTTGTTAGTTTGAAACTGACCAAGAAAACAATGCAGACCATAAGTCATCTATGCTGGTAGGAACATTACATAGGAGTTTACAACTAAAAGGTTCTTGGGAACTTATAGCATACTGGTAATGTGCTAACAAAATTCACTAGCATGGATTTTTACACATAAATAACTCTTACACATACAGTAAATATATTAGGAGTTACAACCTATTTTTGAGTGCTACCAAAAAAGAAAAACTCTACTTTTAGAGGATTATTTCATGCTGAGTGCATCCAGAACTAATATTTCTTACTAAATAGATATTTTTAAGAACTATGTAAGGAAAGCAGGAGCATGTAACTTGACCTGTTCTGTTGTACTTTTGCTTCAAGTTGGGTTAATCCACATAAGGCGTGCTGGTACTGAATTGGTCTTATGCCAAGCAAGATCAATTATGCAGTACAATAATTGTAAAAAGTACTGTGAATCACCTAGTAATTTGAGTGGAGTCCTGTTTATCTGTAACAAATGTAAGGCCTACACTGAACTGAAAAAAGAGTTAACAAAAACATATAACAATTTAAATGAAGCCAGTGAGATTAACAGAATGGAGAGCTTCATAAACAATTTACAGAACAAAAAAGATACCATAGCCCAAAAAACAGCAAATAAAAAACACAAAAAAGAGATAGAGAGGATTCTGTGGTGAGGTCTTCAGATTGTCTGATAGGATTAAGGAATGAAAGTGTTATATGGGGCTCGCCAAGAATAGCAGGAGATTGGCATGCTGTTAGTCACCACAGAGGCACAAATAAAAGGAGAAGGCCCAGTAAAAGATGACAATATCCAATTAACTAACCAATATGTACTGTAGCTTTGACCACTGGTAATGAGGCCCCAGAGGGTTCTAACAGAGGTGAAGTAGTAAAGAAGCAACTGGTAGTAGTAGAAGACTCCATTATAAGATACTGCGATTCACACATTTGTGATAAGTTGAACAGAACTGTAACTTGTCTACCTGGGGAAAAAATGAAGGTAGTAAGACAAAGAACACAGCTGATCTCAAAACACAAAGGTAACAATACAGTTGTAGCTGTTCATGTAGACAGTAATAATGTGGGGGTTGGTCATGTGAAGGATATCTTTTGCAGATCTGGTTCATTTAAGGAAAGATATTCAAAAGAATGGAGGGACAGCCTTAATTTCAGGAATACTCCTCATACCAAGAGCTGACATAGAAAAAAAAAAAGAATCATGGAATGAATAAAATCCAGACTGGGTAATTCGTGTCCCTACCTGGTCAATATGTTGTAGGGAAGGACTCCATTTCATAGATACGTGGGACTTGTTCAACAATAGTTCTCACTTATGCAGTCAAGAGGGTTTTCAATTTAAATAAGTATGGTGCCAAGCTCTTAGGCAACCAGTTGAAATCTCAAGCTGAAGCTTTATATTTAAACTAATAGGAAAGGGGGGAAAAGGAAGGTTCACTTATAAAACTCATGGCAGACCAACGCTAAACAGTATTAGTCACCACAAGGATACCCTGCATAAATCATATCTAAGATGCTTTCTATCTAATGCAAGGAATCTAAATAATAAACTTGATGACTTATTATCCTGTTTGGCAATGAAGAAACATATGGATGTGGTCTGTATCACTGAAACGTGGTGGAAAGATAGGGACACATGGGTAAAAACATTGAAAGCTTCAACCTTTTTTATTCGGACAGGAAGGATAAACATATATTTATTTTTATTTATTTAGTAATTTGGAAAAGACCTTTGAGTGCAAACTCTTTTACAAAGGTTCCACATCATAGATTGCAAAACAAAGTACAATAGGAGAAAGCAAAGGTACATTATAATGCATGATACAGCTTGGATTCAGAACTTACAAAATAACTCAAAACATAGGTACAAGTTAAAATAACATGAAAAACACTTTATGAGGGTGGGGGGGATAAGCAACCACAAAGTGCCTTGTCAGTAGTTCAGAGGGACGGGGATAGCTGGGTGAAGAAGGGGTGCAGAGAGAGATATGTACTGCAGTGGAGGTGAAGGTGGGGAACAAAGAGCAATAAGGTATTGGGAGAAATGGTGGGATGAGGGGAGGCTGAGTGGAGAAGACATGCTAGAGTAAAATGGTGGGGTGTAAGGGGGCATGGTCAGGCAGCCTGCATTAGTAGTGACTGTTAGGGAAACTCATGGGACTGTGAGTTGGGGGAGGGGGAGTGGGTGGCGGGTGCTGAAGCAGCATGATGCAAACTGATTGTTGAGTCAAGTCATGAGAAGGGACAGAGGAAGGGGGTACCTTAGGCCTGCCTAGTGCTTGCTGGGGCTGCAGAGAGAGCATGTGTGGTTGGACTCCGGGGCAGGTGCACTTAGAGAGTGTTATTAGGTGCTGTTTGAGGTCAGTTTTGAATTGTGCCAGACAATTGGTGGGCAAGCGGTGCCCTGGGAGTTCATTCATCCACAGGGGAGCCTGGTAGGCAAATGCACATTGCCCAAGTGATGTGTGATGGAAGGGGTTAGCCAAGGCCCCTCTAGTCTTCCCTCTGGTGACCTATAATGAGTTGGCCATCTTGATCAAATTGCCTACACAGGGTGGTGTTTTACCCAACACAGTCTTCTTCCCTAGGATGCAAGTCTGGAATTTGACCCTGTTTCTTAATGACAGCCAGTTTGCACTTTCATACAGAGTACAGGTGTGAGTGCCATGCTCAGCATCCAGGGTGAGTCTGTAGGCTTTGTTGAGCACAGTCTGAATCCTCTTGAGTGCTGTATCCATTGCCGCCCTGTAGACCACTAGTCCATAGTCAATAGTAGATATAATTGAACTGTGGACTAAGAGGTGGAGGGCCCCAGGAGAGAGGTATTGCCTGTGCCTGTACAGGACATGAGTCTTGGTACTGACTGTCTTGACCAGAGAGTTAATATGGTGCACAAACGTGAGGGTATCATTTATTATGACCCCCAGATACTTGAACAAGTGAACTTGTTCCAGCGGCTCACTGCATGAATTGGAGATGATGAGGGGGTGGTGCTTATTTTTGCTGTGGGGGCTGGACATAAGCATAGTCTTGGTCTTCTTGTAGATTAGTAGCAACTTATGACTACAGAACCAGTCCTCAAGTTTGGAGAAGGAGTTCTGCAGCTCAGATTGTAGGGCAGCCTGAGATGTGCTGCTGCTCAGGAGCACAGCATCATCTGCATATAGTATGAGTTTGGTGTCGCAGGCTGTGGGAAGGTCATTTAAGATGAGGCTGAAGAGTAAAGGCCCCAGTATTGATCTGTGGGGTACCCCTAATGATACCTGTCTTGCGCGGATACTGTTTGCCCAATTTTGACACACTGATTTCTCCGTATCAGGTAGTCTTGGAACCAGCAAAGGGCATTGGGCACCACACCCATGTTTCTCAGTTGGATGAGTAACAGGGGGTGGTTGATTGTATCAAAGGCTTTGATGAGGTCAATAAAGACAGACCCCACCAGTTTGCCTTCATCCAGGGCCTTATGTGCATAGTTTGTGTAGTCCAACGGGGCAGTGGTGGTACTGTAATTATGTCTGAAGCCATGCTGGTTGGGGCATAGTAGATTATACTTATTGAGGCAGTCAATAAGTTGACCCACCACAATCTTTTCCAGTGCCTTGGACAAGGGGAGAGGATCGAGTTGGGTCTATAGTTGGCTATCAGAGACTTGTCGCCTCCTTTATGCAATGGCGTAACTAGGGCCTGCTTCCAAACCACCGGGAATTGGGCCAGGGCCAGGGACTTATTGTACAGTATGGTAATGGGCACTGTAAGAATGTCCAGGGTGAGAGATAGAAGTTTCATGTCTATCTCGTCACTGCCCAGTCTGGTCTTACCTAGTATTTTCTTGACCATAGTAAGGGCCTCCTTCACCATCACCCTTTTAAAGTAGAAGGTTGGGTGAGAACACTCGGTAGATACGTTGTTGGAGTGGTTCAAACCAGGTTGAAAATAGGCAGGTGGTAGCACTGGGGTAAGATTGTTGAAGGGCTTATTCAAGGCTTCTGCAATAGCTAGAGGGTCTGTAGTGGGGGTGTTACTGATACTGAGCAGCTGAGGGTGCTTCTTGTCCTCCTTTCCAAGGATGCTTTTGATGTTATCCCAAAATCTTTTCCTATCACCCCAAGAATTGCAAAGCTGGGCCATATGATAGTTGGCTTTGGCAAGCTGGATTAACTTGGTGCAGCAGTTCCTGGCTGTTCTGTAGCACTGGAAGTCATGCTTGCTACTTGTGTTTCTGGCCTTCTCCCACAGTATGTCCCTTTCTTTCAGGTAGGAGAGGAGCTCCCCATCAATCCTGCTATTTGCCTGCACCCGCATTTTTCTTTTTGTGAGCGGGGCATAGCTGTCACAGATGGAGCTAAAACCCTTAATGAAGTAACTGAGGACCTGATCAAGGGTAGATGCCAGGTCGATAGGAGTCCAGTCATGCAGGGCAAGGGCTGATTTGATGGCTCCAAGTTTACCCTACCTCAAGACCCTGCTTTCAATGAGGATGGGTGAGCTTTTTGTAAATTTATTAGACCACAGGAAGGTGATTGGGGAGTGGTCACTTGGCATGTCTGGGAGAACCTTGATCTCAGAGATCTGGGATGGTGAGTTTGCTAGGACCCAGTCAAGGAAGGTACTGTTTCCTGTCTTATAGTTCTGCCTAGTGGGGCAGGTGACAAGTTGTGTCAGGTTGGAGGTGGCTATCAGATCCCTGAAAGGGGCAGCCTCCTTTCCATCCCAGTTTATGTTAAAGTCCCCAGTAATGACAAGCTCCATCCCCTTTGGAAGGGTGCTGATAACATCCATAATTGTGGGAAATCCTGCTGTGGCTTTCTTGGGAGGTAGGTAGATTGTGGCAAGGCTGAGAGTTTTGCCATTCTGACTGACCTGTGCCTTTATCACTATTATCTCATGATCTCAGCCACCCTGGTTCCAGGGAGGATGGTGCACTGCAAAGAGTCCCTGGCATAGATGAAGCATCCCCCACCTCACTTGCTTATTCTATCAATCCTGTATGCTTGGAAGCCTTTGAGGGCAACTTCATTATCTTTAATCCTACTGGTCAACCAGGTCTCCGTTAGGCATAGGATGTCAGGGATATAGAGGGCCATCCATGCCTGTAGTTGGTAAAATTTTGCAGTTAAGCTGCAGATGTTCAGTGAGGCTATTATTAGGCCTTTAACCTTATAAACACCAGGGCCCATTGAAGTGAGTGTGTCTGGGTTCGAGTGAATGTTGCCAGAGAGGAGCAGGAGCATAAAGATGACCTTTCTGGAAGAAAGGTTTATGCAAAATTTGGCTCATACCTTCTGCTGCTGAGGCATCAGATGATTCAGGTGGCCGGACACTGGTTTAATTATTAGGGTATAGCTAACCATTACAACCCCTATGTGAGGGAAGGGCATATGGCCACCTGTGTTTGTAGGGTAAGGCCGAGTGAGTCACTGCTCACAGCCAAGTGAGACAGTTTCTGAAGGTGCATTTGACAGCCATGCACTACCCAGTAGTGGTTCAGAGGGGGGTAGCAGTGGCCCAGCTAGGCATCTGGTGCCAGCTGTACCAAGCCACGTAGCAAGAAGCAGAAGTAGATAGCACCCTTTGATAGGGGACATGGCAACTTGATACAGTCATCAAACCTAACACACTGGTGCCAAAGAGAGGCTGTACAGTTAACCACTGTACCTGGTGGTTTTTAGAGAGAGCTAGAAGGAGGAGTTACACTAAACAGGGAGGAGAATTGGCACTGTACCTAAATGATAACATCAATGCAGTAGATATATTTGAAAAAGTCAAATCTCCTAATAATTCTACATAGTCCATCTGGATCAAATTACTGGTGCAAAGTAATGGCATACATGGAACAATAATAGGCCTACATTATAGACCTCCAAATTCCACCACTGATTCAAATGACTGCATTCAGAAAGAAACTGAAATAGATAGTGAACTACGGGGTATAATAGTTGTTGGAAAGTTCAATTACAGTGATATCAATTGGAATACCTAAACTGCAGATTGCAAACAGAGTCGAGAGTTTCTGACAATGTGTATAGAATTACATTTAAAACAACATGTTAAGCAACCCACCAGAGGTAACAACATACTGGATTTGGTTTTAGGTTCTGAATCAATCACAGTAACAAACTATAACACCACACCCCACTTAGAGCCAGCAATCACTTGGGTATAATGTTTAACATAACATACACAAGTGAAAAGACACATGGGTGTACAGAAGCCTATTTATATCATACCACTAATACTGCATATATTAATTCTAGTATACATAGAATTAACTGGTCTGAAATTCTAAAGAATAAAACAATCGAGAAAACATGGCTATTGATTTGCAATACTATTAAAGTGACATGTGATACATACATGAAAAAGTATAGAAAATACAGCAAAACTGGCTTGAAACCTGTATGACTCAGTAAACAGAAATTAAAAAAGCTTATTAACAGGAAAAAAAAGCAATATGCAAGCTGTCAACAAGACAGGTCAAAAAATGTATGGAATAAATTTAAGGCAATCTGAAAATTATCTAAAAAGGAGATTAAAAAAGTGTAGATTAGAAAAGAATTAAGAACTGACCAAAAAAAGCCAACAAAAACAACTCCAAAGTTTTCTAGAAATACATCAATTCCTTATCAAAATCTTCACCAATAATAACCAACATAGAAACAAACAAACAAAATAAGTATTATTAATCCTATATGTATTGCAGAAAATTTCAACACGTGCTTCTGCTCAGTTACAAACTATGCCTAATCTAAAGATAGATAATATGCAGAAAATAGTAATACCAAAATAATCAATTATTAAATCTTTGGTAATTTAAAAATTCAAGGAGCACGCAGGCCTGGATGGAATTACTCCAATGATGTTAAAAATCATGAAGGATAGCATCATAATACCATTAAAAATTCTTATATGAAAAATCACTTAATAGTGGAGAAGTACCCGAAGATTGGAGATGCACCCAAGTGATACTGATACATAAAAAGGGTGACAAGAAAGAAGTATCAAATTATAAACTATCAGTCTGACCTCTGTCATGGGAAAAATATTGGAATCACTTTGGACCAAATAACTGAATCCCTAAAGAATAACAACAAAGTTGATCTAGAACAGCATGGTTTTCTCCAGGCAGATCCTGCATAAAAACATTACTGTTACCTAGATAACAAAGGATGTGCAAACGTTATTTTACTTTACTTTGGAAAGGTGTTTGACAAAGTACTTCACTGGGCAATCATACATAAACTCGTTAACCTGATAATTGATAAAACAATAATCTGCTTGGTGAAACACTTGTTATCAGGTAATACTCAGAGAGTTTCTGATCCATTTACTGATGCTTGCTCGACAACTTTACCATGCCTGACACTACAGAGACAACAGCGCCAGATCACGCGGGACCCTGGCACTGCTGTCTGAGGGTATTGCACCCCTTCCTGAAGCAACTTTGACTCAGAGTTGATTATCTGGTAAGGTGCAGGAGGCAGAGCCTCAAGATGGGGAGTTCAGGGGCAAAATCCACCGAAGAAAACAAGGTTTGATGTGGCTCCCTTTATGCCAACCACAAATTTGGTCAACATAAAGGAGTTGCTGTAACGTCAGTCGACATTGAAATTGTCGACGGACTGTCATAGATCCTTTCCATACATGGTTACCTCTCTGATACAGGCACAGCAACTAGTGGGGTTCATCAGGGATCTGTGCTGGGATGTATACTTTTAAAATCTTTATTTTAGACCTAAGTACTAACATTACCAATTGGCTTACAAAATATGCCAATGATGCAAAACTTGATAGACCTAGTGACACCATGAGCTGTGTAAGCAGCATACAAGAAGACTTGGATACAATCACTGCATGGGCATACAAATGGAATATGGTACTTAACATCACAGAGTGTAACATAATTCATTTAGGAAGCATTGCTCTATGATTTAGAATGTTATCTTGATATATAAATAAAGTATATTACATTGCAAAAAACAAATTAATTTAGGAAAACATTAGATTCCTCACTCTTACACATTGTGTGGAGTAACCCTCAAATCTGTTCACAGTGAAACGGACTTAGGAATTATAATTAATAACTCACTAACATCTGCTGATCAATGCTCTAGTGTGGTGGCAAGAGCAAATAGGGTAATGGCCGCAATAAGGAGAAACTTTGTAAGTAGGAAAATAGAAGTAATTATGCTTTTGTATCACTCCTATGTCCACCCAGTCCTGGAGTATGGTTCCCATATAAAACTGGTGAACTATCCACACTGGAAAAATCCCAAAGAACAGCAACTAAATCTGTGAGAAGCTTACAAAATACAGTATTTCATATGCAGACCGGTTAAAGTACCTCAGCTTATACGCACTCTAACATAGGTGACTAAGGGGTGATCTACTGTTACTATATGATATAGTTAAGGATTTTTACTTATTTGTTAAACTAAACCTCTCATTTAAGGATAATGGGATTAATACTAGAGGACACCATTTACAACTAAGTCCCACAAGACTTAGAACAGATGCTAGAAAAACATTTTTCTCCATATGGGTGATGAACCTCTGGAACAGTCTCCCTAGGAATGCTATTAATTCTACAAGTAAACTACAAGTCAAGCATAGCCTAGGCAAGTTTTTTGAAGAGGGTGGTACAGTTAAGTATTATTGAGAAATAAAGAGCAATTTTGGGCTCTGAGCCTCTATGCCTCTTTCTTCCTTTGTATCCCTTTTTATTCTTCTGTAAGTGTATGGCAGCTGGATTTTAATGTGAAACCCAGAGGTGGTGTACATAATGGTTGAAGTGGTATTGACAGTCGCTAAACAGGAAATAGACTTTGGGGTAAACATATCTGATGACATCAAGGTGGCGAGGCTGTCGGACAAGGCAGTAGGCAGGGCCAGTGGGAGGCTAGGGTGCATAGGAAGGGGTATCACCAGCAGAAGGAGAGAGGTGCTGTTACCACTGTATTGATCATTGATGAGACCCCACCTGGAATACTGTATCCAGTTCTGGAGTCCACATCTCAGGAAGGACATAGACAAAGTGGAGACTGCCCAGAAAAGGCCAACTAAAACGATGCAGGGGCTGCATCATAAGCCCTCTGAAGAGAGGCTGGGGGATCTCAATATGTACATACTGGAAGAGAGGAAGGAGGAGGGGATATGACAGAGATCCATAAATATTTCACAGGGATAAGTAATGTACAGGAGAGGAGTTCAATCCACATAATGATGTTAGGATGCAGATTAATCTTAACAAGTTGTTCAATTAAAACTCTGTGGGAGACTGAATCAAAAGCCTTTTCGTAGTCAAGGAACACGACATCGACCGGCAATCCACTGTCTAGTGCTTCACTGATAGGTTCAAAAAATGTATCAAAATTATTGTGGCAGGATCTTCCAGGTGTAAAACCATACTGAGTAATGTCAAGTACATTATTAGCAGAGATATGACTAGTAATTTTCTGTAATAGTAGTCTTTCCATGACTTTCCATGATTTTACCTATGCCTAATAGGTCTACAATTTGACACGTTTAGTTTAGATCCTCCTTTATGGATGACAATAACTGTAGCCATTTTCCAATCCTGGATACCCACACCTTCAGATATAGATTTGTTATAACAAGAAGGTAAATATGCCTACTATTTCACAGGAAATTTCCTTTAGAAATATGGAAGGGATATTATCTAGACCAGCTGATGAGTTTGTTTTGAAAGAGTTAATAACAGTATATGTTTCCAAGATGCTAAACATCAGTGGGGAATCATGATGGTTAGATCCTATATGCTTGGTTTTTTTTTTTAGGTTTATAAATGCTTGCAAAGTAGGCGTTGAACTCTTGGGCCATGGTTTATTCGTCAGAAATAACTTTATCCTTGATTTTAATGGGACCTACTTTCATCACGGTACTCATTAGGAAACCAATATAATTAAAGAACTGTTTCTTATTGTCTTTAGTAACTGTTGCTGGTTTATACTCTAGATCTTTTTACGCAGTTCTAATGGCCAATTTAGTTTTATTGGCTTTGGTTTTGAACCTGTTCCAATTTAGGTCAGTTTTATGTTTTTTGTACTTATTGAAGGCCCATTTTTTGTTCCTAATTAATCTTTTAATCCTAGTTGAATACCACAGGGGTAGTCTCCTTTGGCTTCTGTATTTCATGCGCTCAGGCACTCATTTGTATATGCAATATTCGATTTTGTCTTTAATTTTTACCCAGGTGTTACAAACATCAAGATTATTCAAATCATGTTACCAATTCCAATTTTTGAGATATGCCTTCATTTCACTATAGTTAGCTTTGGCAAAATTCTTTATTTTGGTAATGACCTTGGCAGCAGGGTTATAGTATTTAAGGGTACAGAGAACCATATAGTGGTCACTATCTCGCAACGGTTCACAGACTACTGGAGATTCCCCCAGATCACTAATATTTGTGAATATTAAATCCAAGATATTACTATGCCTGGTAGGTTTTAATACTAGTTGATCCAGGCTGAGTTGTACAGTGGTTTCTAGGAACTTATTATCCAGCAGACTTTTGCCTTCTAAGCTGTCCCAATTGATATGTGGAAGGTTAAAATCACCCATTAGTATAATGTCCTGTAGATGATTAATATTTTGTAAACTCTCCAGAAGATTATTATTACTTGAAATGTCCCGAGAGGGCAGGTGATAACAGAGTCCCATAGTTATATGTCCATGGCCAGGGTAAGATTCATCCAGATGATCTCAGTATTTGTAACTAAGAAGTTGTCTGCCTCAATTTCAAAACAGTTCAAGCTCTCAATGATAAAGAACACTACCCCACCACCTTTAGAGCTGGTATTTTTTTTTATGTTAATGTATACCCAGGAATGTCCTGACCCCAGTCATTGCCTGTGAACCAGGTCTCAGTAACACCACAGACATAATGTTTTCATTGTTCAGTATAAGCTGAAGCTCATTAATTTTATTGTTTAGACTCCTAGCATTAAGAAATAATATTTTGAGCTTGGAATAAGTAGTTATAGGGTCAGTATCTGAATGGCTAGAAGCTGCTTTGAAGTATTGGCCAGTAACTTTGCCAGTAGCTAGAGAATCAGTGGGTGTGGTAGTCAGCAAGTAAACAGTATTCCCTTCCCCTACATAAGTTAGTTTAAATATCTGTCAATGAGCGAGTTTAGATGATTTCCTAACATAGATGAGCCTTTCCTACTTGGATGGAGACCATCCCTGCAAAATAATTCCCTATTGTTTTGAACTTGCTCCCAATGTGTTATACAGCTTAAATTTTGTTTGAAGCACCAAACTCTCAACCAATTATTTATATGCTTAATTTTGAATTCAGTGCATAAATCTGCTCTGGGTACAGGTAGGATTTCAGAGAAGGCTACAGTACATCTTATGTCAGAGACTGTATTTGTCAAACAGACATATTCCTCCTTGATTTCCTGGACATTTTGGTACCTGATGTTGTTGACACCTGCATGTACAATGACCAAGGGATTGTCCCCACAGTTGGTTAATATCTGCCTGGACATTCTTGTAATGTCCTGAATTTTAGCACCATGAAAACATGACAATGTTCTTTTGGCTTTATCCTTATCACATATTTGGTGATCCAACTGTTTAATCATTGGATCTCCCAGAACATAAATTTGCTTGGGGGGCTGTATAGGTGGGATGTCAATGCCCATAAGATTTACCACTGTATTCTCTGTACTATTAATGGGATTCTTGGGTTGGGGTGTGTGGGACGATCCATGATTGAGGTCGCAAGGCTCCTGGGTGGGTGGAAGTAGGGTTCTGCTCATCATTGAAATTAACTAGCGGGTCAAAACTGTGTTACACAGGTAGTTGAAAGCGACTTGCTTTCCTGGTTTTATGGTAGATTTAGTGCTCTGGACCAAACCAGCTATCATCTGCAACATCTGACTCATCATCCTCTCTAAGCTTCTTTTCTGATGAGTGCTGAGAAGTGTGCTGACCATAACTGCACCAGTTAAAAGGGGATTATTCAGGAGTGAGGACATTTGGAATCTTTTAATGTGTCAATTTGACTTAGCTCCAAAGCACGCAGTCTAGCATCAAATCTGCTGATTTCCTCCACCATAATCTCATTTTGAGCACATTTGGTGCATTTATAAGGATTGCCAGTAATGTCCATCTCCTTAAAACTGTATATTTGGCAAGTGTTACATAAAATGCCTAACCTGCCATCAAATGCAATGATTATCTCAGCCATTCTGTGATGTAAATGTCTGAATCTACGGGCACTTGTTAACAAGTGTTTAGAGTTTGACACCTACCTCAAACGTGTGCCGCATGTATGGAGATTTTTCAGTTTTCCCTGCCTGTACCCACTGAACATGCCAAACACACGCAGACGCACATGACTTTGCACATGTCTTCACGTGTGCTGTTGTGTGCTCACCCTGCTCACTGCAGAGCACTATTTAGTAGTCCCAAGTGTCCTAGAAGTTACTTGTGAGGTCACGGAGTGAGTGATAAACTCAAAGTCTTTAAAACCCCTTAAAAAACACTAATTATAGCGCTAGAAGTATGCTGTGAGCTAAATAAGAGTGCCTACAGTGTTTCTTTAAGGAAAATAACACATGGTATAGCAGCAGTAGTTCTTAGCAAACACTAAAGAACTACAGGATCTCTTCCTGTTCCTGAATGGACAGGACTCCAATGGGTGCAAGTATAGCAGACAATACAAAAGTACAATGTCATAAAACAGCAAAGTTTCATTTAGGGAAGCAGCCCTTCACACTCCAGACCACCAGGAGTCACAGAATGAGAAAAACCCACTCGCGCATGCCACAGAGTGCTATTTAGTAGTCCCAGGTGACCCGGAAGTTACTCGAGAGGTCGCGGAGCTAGTGATAAACTCAAAGACTTTAAAACCCCTTAACAAGCACTAATGATAGTGCTAGAAGTATGTTTTGAGCTAAATAAGAGTACCTACAGTGTTTCTTTAAGAAAATGAACACTTGGTATAGCAGCAGTAGTTCTTAGCAAACACCAGAGAACTACAGGCTCTCTTTCTGGTCCTGAATGGACAGGGCTCCAATGGATGCAAGTATAGCAGACAATACAAAATTACAATGTCATAAAACAGCAAAGTTTCATTTAGGGTAGCAGCTATTTAAAAGGTTGTCACAGATTTTAGTATAATAATAATCGATTAGGATATTTATTGAAGCTTAACAAAATGGGTTATAAATTTTGCACATTTTGATGTAAGCACTGTCCCCCTGATGAAGTGCAGTTGAGGTCAAATGTGCATGGGTTCTTTGCACTTGTGTGGTAATTATATTTTTTTCATTTTTCCAACCTTGGTGTGTGCATCCATTTTTGTTCTTATTTGGTTCAAGGTTTGTGGATTGCACCTTTAGGGGACACAGTCATCTGTGCCCCACCTTTTAGCCTGACTGTTTAGTGTTTTGCAGGCCAGTGGAGTAAGAGAGTCTGCCTATGTGGTAGGATACCATGGGCGTCTTGAGCGAGACTCGGTCTGTTTACCTAGATCACAGCACAGAGTGAGCCTTCTATTGGAGAAAAGATTTTGGTGAACCAATTTGTCGCAGCAAGTTTGGACTGAGTGTGAAGAGCTCAGATGGCCATGAGTTGAGAGATACTCATGAGGTACTAGAAAAGGAAGGAAGCATCTCCAGGCAAGTGTGGGTAAGAGAAAATCCTTTTACCACACAAGGCGATGTAAAGCATACATTTGTTTTATCTGGGCTTGGCATAGATAAACTTAACACAGCAAAGCTGGATAATGAACTTATTTATATATTTATTTGAAAAAGTTTCACTAGGAAAAGCACACTGAGCTGCAATAGCTCATCTCCCAGTGCATTCAGGGGGGGAAGGGGAAAGTGGGGGTAGCAACAATAAATTACAGAAGGAGTAAAAATAAACAAGGAAGTGGCAAAACAATAATGCACTGCACATAATTCACACTGAGTCAGTACGTAACAGTGTTGACGATATACATCACACCACTAAGGTGAAGGCTAGGCACTAAACAATAGACATACACATGTGTTAAACACAGTTTTACAATTTATGTACCACTTTAATATATTCACTATAAGAGCTGAGGTGAGAGCGCGAGTATAATCATATGAGAGAGTAGCAGAGCTGGAAAGGAAAATGAGGACAGTAGGCCAACCCACCCTTCTGGGATGCATGAACCCCACAGAGGGGAAGGCCGGGGGCCATATGAGAAGCAGGGAAGGTGGAAGCAAGTAAGGGAACAGTGGAAGATGAAGAGAAAGGAATGGGAAGGTTGTAAATTAGAGTCATAGAAAGAGGAAGAAAATAGGGAAGTAGAACAGGTTTACAGAAGAGTGAAGGTGAGCTTAAGGAAGAATTAGTGAACCAACAGGGAAAGTGGGGGGGCTGTTGCAGTTGTGGGAGGAGGAACTGTGAAGATGTAGGAGGCAGGATAGTGAACTGGGTGACAGTGCAGAATAAATATCCAAAGGAAGGGCATTCCAGATATTGGGGAAGCGATAGGAGAAGACAGATCTTCCAACAGTGGATGAGTGGGGAGGGGCAAAAGTCCTTAGGGTGGAGTTGTGGAAAGTACAGGGGCAGCAGGACAGAGAGAGGAGGAAAAGAAGGTATGGTGGCAGGGAGCCAAACCAGAATTTGCCAATCAGGGAAACGCTGTGAGCAAGGTGTCTAGCACTAAGAGAGGGGGGAGAGAGACAGAGGAGTAGAGGTCATGGTGGTGGGTACTGATCAGTCAACTGTGAAGCAGCAGAAGGAGTTAAAGAGAGCATCCAGTCTGGTAAGGGTGGAGTTAGGGGTGGAACTGTATACAGTGTCTCCAAAATCAAAAATAGGGAGGATCATCTTTTGGACAATGTCCTGATGGGTAGGAAGGGGAAGGCAGCTGCGGTGTCAATACAGAGCACCGAGTCTGGGGAGAAACTTTGTGTGGATAGTGTGCATATGCACAGCAAAGTTGAGGTTCTCGTCAAGCCATAAGCCAAGATATTTGAAGTTGGAGACGTCTTCAAGGGAGGAACCATCAAGGGTGTGGAAGGAGGGGGTAGCAGCAAGCATCACAAGCCTTTCTCTGGTGCCAAAGATCATAGAGATCATCTTTTTTGGCATTTAGTGAGAGTTGGTTGTCACAAAACCAGCACTGGACATTGTTAAAATGCAGTTGAAGCCTGGTCTTGACACCTAAAGAAGAAGTACTGGAGACAAACAAGACTGTCATCTGCGTACATATGGATATAAGCAGATTGGAATGTCATTGAGGAAAATTGGAAAAATGTATTGGGCTGAGTACGGAACCCTGAGGGACACAAGTGCTAATGGGAAGACAGTGGGAAATGGTGTTGTCAACCCTGACTGATTGACTGATTGGCACCTACCCATGAGGTAGGAATGGAACCAATGGGTGGAAGAATCAGATGGGCTGGCTGCCTGAAGTTTGCAGAGGAGAAGGGAGTGGGCAATGGTGTCAAAAACCTTGGCAAGGTCAACAAATATGGCAGAGGTGATGCATCCCTGATCCATTCTAGAGAGAATGGAGTCAGTTAAGTGGAGTAGGGAGGTGGTGGTGGAGTGGGCTTTTGAGAAACCAGACTGGAAGGGAGTGAAAAAGGAGGAGGAGTCAAGGAAGGAGAAGAGCTGTGCCAGAGCCAGGTGCTCTTGCAATTTAGCAAGGATAGGGAGTAATGATATTGGGCAGTAGTTGCCAGGGTTGGAAGAGTCTCCACTCTTAGGAAGAGGGATGACAGTAGCATACTTCCAGGCTTTAGGGACTGAGACTAGAGAATAGGATAGATTTAGGAGACTGGAGAGTTGGAGGGAAACAGCAAGGGCAGAGAGAGATGCAGTAGCTTAGGGTCTGGACCATCAGAGCTTTTATCTTTGTGGGGGTTAAGGGTTAAGAGAGCTTGAAGGGTGTCAGCAAGGGTGACAGGTTGGAAGGAGAAGTAGGAGAATGAGAAAGAAGGAGCAGACAGAGCTAGCAGAGGAGGAGGAGCAGGGGAAGAGGCAAGGAGACTGGCAGCACATGTGGTGAAGAAGTTGTTGAATTCCTCAGCAACAGTTGGGGGGTCAGAGATATTAAAGTTTCCAACCTTGAGGACTGGGGGGGCATTTGGGTAGGGGGAGAACAGGGCATGTACAACCTTCCAGAATTTGGAAGGGTTGTTAATATTTTCCTGGAAGGTAGAGCTGAACCATTCAGCTATTGCAAGATGGATAGTCCTGGTGTAGGAGTTCTGGAGGGAACGATATGTAGTTAAGTCCCTTGGGGCACCAGATGCTTTGTAGGCTGACTATGCTAGGTCATGAGCATGCTGGCACACCAGGAGCTCAAGCGATACCCAAGGGAGGTGGGAGCCATAGACTCTAGTCTTTCCAAGAGGAGCATGCCTGTCCAAGGCATTTAGGAACTGCTTATTAAAGTAATACAGGCCAGAATCAATAGTGGGGGCATTGGCCATGGGGGCTCAGTCAGTACTTTGAGTTCATTGTGCAAGGAGGATAAATCTAGAGATCTAAGGGAGTGGAGGTAGACTAGGTTAGGAGGGGCAGTTGGCCTGTGAATTTTTCTCACACAGTAAACCATGTGGTGGTCACTGAGGGCATATGGAAGGATACCTGAGGAGACCACATGGAGGGGCTGGGAAGTCAGAACCCAGTCTAACAGGGAATGGTTACCTGACTGGAGATTTAGACATGTAAGTTCAGTTATGAGCTTCTTTGAGATTTAAGGAGGAAATTGCATTCCAGAGTTTAGAGTGATTACTGGACAGTCAGCTGATGTTAAAATCACCAAGGATGTAGAGTTCCACAGAGGAGGACGAGTGGGTAGTAAATGAAGAGATAAGGTCAGTGACAGTAGTGGGGGAAGAGGTGACAAGGCTGGGGCAGCAGTAGACTCCTCCCACAAAGATGGGGATGGAGCCCGGGAGAGTCAGCTTTAGTAACATAAGTTCATCGGTGGAAGGGAAAGAGATGGAGAGGCAAATAGTGTATTGGAGGGAGGAAGAAATGTAAATAGCAACTCCCCCACCCCTTGTAGGATGATCTTGCTGGATGAGAGAGTAACTAGGGATGGGATGGAGATGGCTGAATCAGGGATTTTAGAGGAGAGCCAGGACTCTGTGATGATAAGGACAGAGGGTTTCAAACTAACCATGAGTGTTTATACCAGGTCGATCTTGGAGGGGAGACTCCTGATATTTAGATGGGCTAATTTCAGTCCTTTTGGATGGGCAGTGGAGGGAGGAGAAGGCCCAGGATTATATTCAACATCACCAGCAATAAGCAGCAATGCTAGGATTAGGAGCATGGAGAGGAAGGATGTGCATATCCGAAGATATGCAGGAGGATGGGGTAGTGGGGAAGAGGCTGGACTAGAGGACTGGGAATGGGGGGAGAGAGAGGAACAAGGTGAAGCTAAGTGAACCCCAGAGGAATGAAGGAGAGAAGCACACAGGTGCCAAGGAGAGTTGAGAAGTGAATGGAGGCAAGAATTGAGAAGAGTGGGGGAAGAGCAGGTAGGACAAGAGGTAGGTATTGGGGGGATGGAAGGGAGGTAGGAGGGAGAAATGATGAGGAGAATAGGAGGGAAGATGGTAAGGACAAAGAGGGGCATAGTGGGAATGAGAGGGTGAGAATAGAAAAGAGAGAGTGAGTAAGAAAAGCAGAGTTGAGAGGAACAAAGGGGAGAAAATAGAAGAGACTGACACAAAAAAATACAGTAAGATGAAATCATACAGCAGGAAGTGGGGAGAAAACACATGAGAATAAGTTAGAATGGGCTGAAGAAGCAGAAGGAAGAAAGCACAGGAAAAAAGTACCACAACAACTATAAGAACAAGTATGTAAAAAGGCAGAATGAATAAAGGGCACAGGTGCAAGATGTGAATACAGTCAGTTGAGGGACAGTCACCAGGTTGCCTTTTCCAGACTTGTTAAGGATGTGCAGTGCAACATTGTTAATGGAATGCAAGAAGAATCACTGCTATCTCTACACAAAAGGTACATGGATATTCTTATGGAGTGTAGTGGGCATGAAACAAATGACTCACAGAGCCTGCAGTCAAAACTGGTGGATCACTTCAAAGATGGTATCATATTTGATACCAAAAGTAGAAAGGCGGGTACAATCATCAGGTCTGCTAAGAAACAGGCTGACTGGAGGGAAGCACAAGCAGCTCAAGTAGCTCAACACATAAGAGAACAGTTGTTGGAACTCCTAAGGGTATAGCCTCATAATAAAACCAAAGTTAAACTTGAAGACTTAATAGAAGAAAATGTAAAACTGCCACTCATTCTTCAGACATTCCTATGTACTATACTCACAACTTCATCAGAAATGGGCAGTGAAAGACAGGAAAGGGTAGTTCAATCTATTGCAGATGACATAGTGTTTGCAGTATCAAGGGGAATAATCAAACCACAAAAACACCTCTTGTTGGGCATGGGTATTAAATCCATGACAGGCAGTAAGAAAGTTTTAACTATTTTGAACAGGTTTGGACACTGTGTCAGCTACCATGTTGTGGAGGAACTCGAAACTGCCATCGCAACCAATATAATGGAGAAGAATGTGGCTACACCAGATGGGTTGCTCATACAGCCAGGTTTAGCCACTGTTATGGCTTTTGACAATTATGATGAGATGACAGAGACACTTGATAACACTGTGGGTATAGCATATGAAAACATATCATCCAGTATTGAGGAGACAGCTGTACCCAAAGAAAGGTACAGTATGAAGAAGCTATGACAAGAACACACATGGATGACCAAGTGACAGCAAGAAATGAAACACACACAATAGAAACAAACACAGATAAGCAAAGATCAGAAGTTGATGTCCATGACCAGGAAGGGCCAACTTTAACAGCAAAGAGCAAACCACGCAGAACATCAAAGACAAAGGTTGAAGATTTTGATGAAGACTATTTGCCAAGTGTAAAGAAGCAGATATTGCAGCCAATGGCACTACAGGAACCAGACACTGTACCCAGGCACATTCAAACATAACAGAGGAAAACAGCTCTAGATATTGGAGAGAAAGACATTCGACCATATACATCTGGAAAATCAAAAATAAGACAGTATCAATATAAGGTGACAGAAAGCTCTGAACCAAAAAAACCTCATGCAAGCTAAGAGAAGGGACATTGCCTGGATGATATCTTGTGCAAGTGTAGATGCTACTGCAATGCGGTATAGATGGAATGCCCTTGTTTCTGTAGATGACCTGCCACAGCAGATCATATCATGCATGGATCCTATAGGAAGGTTTCACGTCATTTCATCACAAAACTTTTCATCGCGGTCAATTACCGCGCGGTAATTTCAACACGATACTTTCCATCGCACAGACTCTACAGAGCATGACAGTTCAGCGTATATTAATTCGCTGTTCTGTTGCGCCACCACCTACTGTGCAAATTGAGTTCTGACAGCCATGCCATTAGAGTTTGTAAAAAGCATCAGAGGTCAGCCGATGCTGTGTGATGCTGGATTCTTATACCACCTGGAGCGTATTTATGGGGGTAAACAATACTGGAGGTGTCGTCAATATGACACTTATAAATGCCCTGCTAGAGTGCACACTAGTAACGATGTCATAGTAAAATATGTACAGGAACATAACCATGTTTCTGATGCTGGTTCCACAATGGCAATAAAAGCAGTATCTTTATTGAAGGACAAAGCCAGTTCCTAACAGGACAGCACCCAGCATCTGGTTGCAAGTGTTATTGGTGGGCTTAGCCAGGCAGTCAGTTCTCAGTTGCCATCCGTTGCATGTCTTAAGCGCACAGCACAGAGAGTGTGCCAGACTGTCGCTGCAGTCCCTACTCAGCCTACATGTCTTGTAGATTTACTGATTCCAGCAGAGTATTAGAACACCGAGAGAGGAAGCTATTTCTGCAGTATGATTCTGGGTCTCAAGATAACCAGCGTTTTATCATTTTTGCAACATCAAAAAACCTGCAGTACATGCACTCCACACCCCACTGGTATGCAGATGGGACATTTAAATGTGCACCAACACTTTTCACAGAGCTCTACACTATACACAGAGTCCGGCAATCTGCAGTTATCCCATCTGTTTTCATATTAATGTCAAACCATTGCACTGACAGTTATGTAAGGGTTCTTCAAAAAATAAAACAGCTTTGTCCTGAACTGTGCCCTTCATCAGTAATGACAGACTTTGAACTAGCAGCAGTAAAAGCATTTGCAAGTGAGTTTCCTGGGGCTAGAACAAGTGGATGCTTTTTCCACCTCTGCCGAGCTGTATGGCGAAAAGTGCAGGAAAACGCAATCATTCTTAAAAATTATACAGTGGATACTGATTATGCCTTACAAATAAGAATGCTTCCTGCACTTGCATATGTTGAACCAGCAGATGTTGTGGAAGCCTTCAAGGAACTGCGTGCAACTGATTTTTATACTGCAAACGATGACCAACTGGATCCTCTCGTTGATTACTTTGAAGACACATGGATAGGGAGGCCAGTTGGTCGCCGTGGTAGATGAAGACCACATTTTGCAATCGATTTCTGGAACTGCAGCGGTGCAGTCAGTACTGGGATCCCGAGAACCATAAACTCAGTAGAGGGGTGGCACCGAAGTTTTAATAGTCTGCTTGGAGCATGCCATCCCACTGTTTGGAAGTTCATTAATGCCCTAAAGGTTGAACAGAACCTTAATGAGCACCGAATGGAGCAATATCTTGCAGGTATAGAGCTTCCAGCTCAGAGGAAGAAATACAAAGACACAGCATAAAGAATTGTCAAGGTCGTTGAAACATACTGTGATACAAACAGGATGGACTTCTTAAGAGCTATTGCTCATAACTTCCAACTCCAGGTTTAGATGGGGTACTGACAATATTTGTTTTTATTTGCCCTCAATAAAGATTTCAGTTTAACCTTCAGTGAATGGCCTTTACCAAACACGAGGACACACAATATATAGCACTTCACGATAACGGCCTTTAACTTTGCAAATGCTTCCACTTTAGCAAACAAGAGTACACACAATATATAGCACTTCACAATAATGGCCTTTACCTTTGCTGTCCACAAACTCCTTTTCCCATGCCCGACCCTTGGCCTCTAATGATTCGTTTGATCCCACAAACTCCTTTTCCCCAGTCCGACCTTTGACCTTTGACCCAGACGCATTACGCATGACACATCACGCATATTTGACCCAGACTACACAGTAATCTACTTTCAACACAACACAGGTACTTTCAACAGAAATGGTATTTTTTTCTGTTATTATTATTATTGCGATGTATTTTGCGATGAGATTTCATTCGGTGAACTGTTGGATGCGATAAAGTTTATTACGATGAAGTGTTTGCGATGAAGTGTTTGCGATGAAGTGACGTGATACCCTATAGGAAAGCCTCCTACAAGACTTGATTTAGTGCAAGACTTCATGAATACTGCTATCAAGGTTATGGATTCCTGTCCGGAGGACTATATGCCCACTACTTATGACTTGGCCATAGCAAAACCTGTGTTACAAATTCAGTCCACAAAGTCCCCAGAATATGACAGACTTTTCGTATGTTTTGGACCATTCCATATAAATACACTACCTTTGCAGTCAAAATGAGGGTGAAGATGTGCATGTAGTGGTCAGGGCAGATTATACTGATATTGTGGTCATTCTGCTGTATCATGCAAGTCTAAATGATAATCTCAAACTGCACATGGATGTTGGCCATTCATGGAAGAACACAAGAAGATTCATGGATGTATCTCACTTGTCAGCAGCTAGGCAGACCTGTGTGTGCAGCTCTACCAGGTCTCCATGCTCTGACAGGGTGCGACTATTCACCAGCGTTCAAAGGCAAAGGGAAGGTGTGACCTCTAACAATTATGGAAAAGAATATAGAGTACACACAGGCATTTGGAAAACTGGGATGTCCACAGTTGTCTAAAGAAACTGAGACTATAATTGAGAGCTTTGTGTGTACGTTGTATGGACAGAAAGTAAAGAGTGTTAACAACACCTGCTACAGTATGTTCAATGTCAAGTTTTGAATGAGTGAGTGACAAAAACGCACCCTTAGAAAGGATCAAAGGAGCAGACTCAAACTCGCTGCCACCATGCAAAACAACTCTGACACAACACGTCTGCTGTGCAAATTACATTTCATTGTTACAGAAAAATGCAGACAAACCAGAAATGACAATACTGAAGCCAGAGGACAATGGCTGGACCTATGAGGATGGCAAATACAAGCCAGCGTGGTTCACATGTGAAGTTGTACCACCAGCCTTAAGTGAACAATTGAATGAACACGACAACAATCCAAATGAAGATGACAGTGACTGTGATGTCGATATTGATGAGACAGATTTAGTTCACATGTCAGATAATAAAGACGGTGAACAAGAATACTGATTGTTGTACTTAGGTTCATAAAACATCATAAAAAGCTGATTGTTTCAAGTTAAATATAGAATAAAATAAATAATAACATTAAAATTAAGCCTTTGATACATATGTTGTTGTTTGTTCCAGTGTCTGTAGTATTGCAATAAAAGCTTATAGAATTGAAATTATAGAAGGAACCATTAATTAAAATATACACAATTTTCACCGACAGTTCATTTTTTCATTGAAGAAGTGCATTTTCCAAGAGAACGTTCAACTTTGAGTGAATAAGAGTTGTAAATCTGGAATCTACACACTTTTTACAAAAGAAACAGTCATCAAACCTTTTGGACCTAGACACATAGATAAATGCACCTGACTCCTGGACTAAAAGCACACTGAGCAGTATTGGTGGGCTAAGTAGGGATAACATGTAACAAAGGAGAAACAAAATGTAACAGGCTGGATGGCCTAGTGGAGTAGACATCTGGCAATGGAGGACTTGACACAGGGGTTGAGGTTTGAAACCAACCAGGATAACAATGAGCAAATGGAAAAGAGAGAGAGAGAAATGGGGATATAATAGGTACTCATGGGTGGAAGGTAAATTTTTGGGGGGAAGGACATTGGTAGTAGTAAAAGGAAGAGAGGGGTGACTTAAAACTGTTACTTGACAGGGTTAGGACAATTGCAACACCTAGTGGCCAAACCAGATAACCTGCAAGTGGGAATCTGCGAAGATAGGGAGCGTGGGACAGCTACCATGGAGGTGGCCAAGCACAGGACCCTACACACTACCTGCCGCACTGCTCTGGGGGGGGGGAGCCTGGATACCCACTCCTCAATGGCCCACTGTACAACTGCTGCAGCTTGCAATGAGATGGTGAAGGGATTAGTGGGTTGGACAAGACAAGCAAAGGATGGTCAGTGGGAAATGGACTTGGGGAAGGGGAAGAGAACAGAGAGAACAGAGTCTAAGTAGCCACTATAATCACACAAGCAATGGGAATCCAACAGGGGTGTAAAGCTATAGCAATCTGCCCCCTAGCAAACACAACTGCTGGAACCAAATTAATCCCACCACACTCTGGACAGCATGAGAACACAATAACCTAGCAATCCCTGTAACTCCCTTAAAGAAAACAATACCTGAGCAATCCCCGTAACTTCCCTAAAGAACATAATACTCTAGCAATTTCCGTAAATACACAGCAGGTGTCCGCCCCTCACTGAAACTACTCTCGGCTTTTAAAGTAACCAAGAGAACAGCTCAAAATGTCTGGTGGAAAAGGAACTTCAATCTCCTGTGGAGTCTATCTGTGCAGGTCCTCTGACAGAAAAGTACGCACTGTAAATCAGTTGTTTAGAAGCACAGGTCACTGCACACTACATGCCGTGCTGCTCTGGGTGGGGGGAGGATAGCCTGGATACTCCCCTAAAGAACATAATACTCTAGCAATCACTGTAAATACACAGTGGGCATCTGCCCCTCACTGAAGCTACTCTCAGCTCTTAAAGTAACCAAGAGAACAGCTCAAAATGTCTGGTGGAATAGGAACTTCAGTCTCCTGTGAAGTCTGTGCAGGTCCTCTGACAGAAAAGTACACACTGTAAATCAGTTGTTCAGAAGCACAGGTCACTACACACACTACATGCCTTGCTGCTCTGGAGGGGTAGCCAGGATACACAGCCCTCGCGACCCACTTCTCACTGGTCCACTGTACAACTGTTGCAGCCTGCCATGCTGCTCTGGGGGGCGGACCTGGATACATGGCCCTTGCGACCTGCTCCTCACTGTACGACTGCTGTAGCCTGCCAGATTTATCCCACAAGTTAGAAAACTATAAACAGTAGGAGGTTAAAGCCTGGTTTGATGGAGTGGCCCTATCTGAATACAGCAAAGAAAAGAGTCCCACAAGGACTACGAGTGACCAAAACACCTTCAAGTGGGAATTTGGATTTAGATCTAAAAACAAGGTTAGAACAGCCATTAGAAGTCTACTCATTAGACCACAGTGCAATGGATCAAGTAATGGAAGAAGCAGAACCATTTAAGGATACAGAACAATACCTGCAGTTGAATGGTGCACCAATTGAAATATTAAACAAGTATGGAAATGAAGTCTGAGAAAGGAAACAAAGGAAATTCCTTAGAGACAAATCAGGCTATGAGGCTGAAAGGGTTTTCTTGTGGGACAAAGAACCAGTTTGAGTCCAGGGATCACTTCAGGTCATGGAATAGAAATTAAATATGAACTTGCCAGCAGATTAGACTTTAAGGTCTATCGTGTCTGCTTGAGTTGCAGCTCACAGATTAACTACTGATGCTGTCCTACCCTCCACCCTTCCATACATCCCTTCCCAGATTCCCATTCTGCTCACCCCAACCGGTCCCCTCTCTCCCAACCTAAACTTTGCCCATGTATCTGTCCCATCCATTCGTAAAACCTCCCACTGATTCATTTGATATCCCCTCCTCTGGTAGTGCATTACAAGACTCCACCACACTTACCATGAAATAATGTTTTCTGAGATCCTTTCTGTACTTCCCCCCCTACCAAGTTTAGGCTATGTCCCCACATGGTCCCTTCCCCCTTCAGTCTGAATAATTCCTCAGTGCTTACTCGGTTGATACATTTTAAGTATTTAATGGTCTCGATTATGTCCCCTCTGTCCCTTCTGTCCTCCAGGGAGTACATGTTTAACTCTCTGAGTCTCTCCACAAAGGACTTAGCCCCCATTCCAAGGATCATCTTAAATGCTCTCCTTTGTACCCTCTCCAGGAGCATAATGTCCTTCTTCAAGTAAGGTCACCAGAACTGTACTCAGCAGGGGGGTCAGTACCAAGGATGGGGCCCTAGCTAAAGGGGACCCACAGAGAGCCACTGGAGGCAGGGGTACTATTACAAGGTGGGAGGATGGCAGTGTGGGGGAAGGGGAAACCATCAGGGCCAGGATAAATGGTTTGGATAAGAGAGGGTTAAAAAGGGACACCTATTCAGAGGGGGTCTGAGTTAAGTGGGCAAAATAACAAGGGAGGCAGAAAGGGGAGGGTGACAAGGGGGTCTCTAATAAGACAGAAAGACTCCCATGGAATTGAGATCATGAATAAAGGGGGGAATGGAGGGCTGAGAGGGCATAGTGGCGGTAACCATAAGGATGATGGCAGTGTTAAGGTTCTGTTATTGGGAGACTCGATGATTAGGGGTATCCAGTGGGAGGGACGGGGGGGTGGATGCCATAGCCAGGTGAAGGTAGTGAGTATCTCTGGGCTGACAGTGCACAGAGCAAAGTTCATGGTGTATGAATTGGTTAGGGACTGTGGAGGGAAACCAGATTTCCTGGTGCATTTGGGAACTAACGATCTAGAGGGAAATAGCATTTTGGAAATCCAAGCAAGGTTCCAAGAACTTGCCAGAGTCTGTAAGGATAATGGATGCAACATTTCCTTTTTGGAGATATTGCCAGTACCAAAGACCTCATTGGAGAAAAAAATGAAGCTCACAGAGGTTAATGACTGGCTCAGGAAGTGGGGTGAAGAGAGTGGGTTGGAGTGTTAGGGAACTGGAAAGGAGTTTGGGAGGATAAGGGACTGTATGCCAAGGACAGGCTTCATCTTGCCCCATTAGGGAAGGAAGTCTTTAAACAGGGGATGGCTGACTAAATTCAAGAATAGTGGGGTTTAAACTTGTGAGGGGGGGATAAGGAAGGGGCTGACCAAGCCCTCTCCTCCAGATGAGGGTAGCCAGCACCAAGGGGAGGAAACAGACTGGGGTGGAGGTTTCAGGAGGTGCAGAGGGAGGATGGAAGTATAAGGAACCTGGGTGAGGTTCGACAAAGGGGATCAGGGATAAGGGGTGGGGGTTGGTGTTAGTAAATGCCAGGAGCTTGGGAAACAAGTTGCTAGAGTTCCAGGCCATGCTGTTCGAGGGGGGGGTGGATGTGGCGGCGGTCACTGAGACGTGAGCCAACAAAAACCATGACTGGGACCTAAATGTGCAGGGGTACACTATGCTTAGGAAGGATAGAAAGGAGGGCAGAGGGGTGGAGTGACTATGTTCATTAGAGATGACATAGAAATTGCTAGGGTAGAAGAGGCAGAGGAAGCGTGGAGGCCTTATGGGTCACCTTCGATCCCCAGCAGGAGATAAGGTCAAGCTGGGTGTAGTATATAGGCCCCCCGGGATGAGTGATGTTCTAGAGGATGGTTTGCTGGACAACATCATTGCCCAGTGTGGACCAAAAGGGGAAGGAGTGGTGTTGATGGGGGACCTTAATATGCCAGGTACAAATTGGGGAACCATGTCCTCTAAGGTGGCCAAGGAGCAGAGGCTGCTGGATGGCTTCCAGGATGTGTTCTTAACACAGCATGTGATCGAGCCCACAAGGGAGGGGCATGTCCTGGATGTGGTTCTGGCAGATGGGGATCTGGTAAGGGACCTGGTTGTAGAGGACCCCCTGACTGGGAGTGACCACAATACTGTCTGGTTTCAAATAAGCATGGGGGGGGGTGAGATCTAGGACACTGGCAGTGGACTTCAGGGGGCAGACTTTGTGGGCATGGGAAATATTCTCAAGGATCACTTGAAGGGGATTACATCAATGACAAGTGTGGAAAGGAGATGGGAGGTCATAAAACAGGGACTTCATGAGGCAGTCAGGATCTGCGCTAAGTTGAAGCGTGAAGGAGCAAGGTCACATAAACCATGCTGGTGGTCAGTGAGGTACAGGTAGTGGTCAGAGAAAGAAGGCAGCTATGAAAATATAAAACAACAAGAGGGGATAGGGATAAGGAAATGTAGCATCTTGCATCTAGAAAAGTCACCCGGATGGTGAGGAGCAAAGTCCAGTAAGAGCAGTGGCTGGCACAGGGATACATGGAGGAAAAGGGTTCTTCTGGTACATTGGGGCGGAGAAAACTAAGGGCCATCTCAGCAGATTGAGATCAGAAGGAGGGAGGGTGGAAGAGGCGAGGGACCAGGCAAAGGTATTTACCGAGTACTTTGCCTCTGTTTTCACTAGGGAGGGGGATGGGATATCTACAAAGCAAGGCATGATGAGAATAGAAGCGGCAGTGAGTGGGATTAGGGGAGCAACAGAAATGGAGCAAGAGGGAGGGAGAGGTACCCCAGGGGTGTCACATCTGGATAAGGATAAAAAGGCCAGTAAGGTGGAGGGGATGGATGATGCTATCTCTGCCAAAAGGTGTGGTTAGCCCTCAAGGCCCTAAAGAAAGACAAATCTCCTGGGCCGGATGGCATTCATCCGACAGTACTATGGGAATTGGCGGACATACTGGCTGCACCCCTGGCGGAGCTCTTCAACAGGTCACTTGAGACAGGGAGGGTACCTAGGGATTGGCGAGAGGCACACGTGGTGCCAATCCATAAAGGGGGGTCGAGGGAAGTACCAGGTAACTATAGACCCATCAGTTTGACCTCGGTGGTGGGAAAATTAATGGAGAGTATACTAAAGGAACGATTGGGGGTGTACTTGGAGGAGGTGTGAGGTCTGGATAGTCGGCAACATGGGTTTGTGCCAGGTAGATCATGTCAAACCAATCTTGTGGAGTTCTACGAATGGGTAACATCAGAACTGGACAGGGGAAAGCCTGTGGATGTATTATTCTTGGACTTCAGCAAGGCGTTTGACTCTGTCCCCCACAATGGTCTGGTGGAGAAACTGATGGGGTTAGGGTAGGCCTTTCATGGTCAGATGGATTGAAAACTGGTTAGCTGGATGCACCCAGAGGTAGTAGTCTGTGGGGAGCTCTCGAACCTAGAGAGGTTGGTAGTGGGGTACCGCAGGGCTCGGTCCTGGGTCCAATCCTGTTTAATGCATACATATTGGACATCAGGGAGGGTATAGGGTGTGAAATGAGTCTCTTCGCAGATGACTCCAAGATGGGAGCAGTAGTTGAGGGAGAAGAGGGGAGGTTGGCCCTGCAAGGGGACCTGGACACCCTGGAAAGCTGGGCTCACACATGGAAATTAAATTTCAATATCACCAAGTGCAAGGTGTTGCATCTTAGTTGGGGAAACGCTAAACACAGGTACACCCTGGCAGGGGAGGCGCTGGAGGCCTCAATAGGGGAAAAAGACCTAGGGGTCATGGTGGATGCATGTATGAATAACTCTGAGCAGTGCAGGAGAGTGGCTAGCAAGGCAAACAGGATGTTGGGATGCATCGTAAGGGGGATTACCTCTAGGAGCAAGGAAGTGATTCTGCCACTGTACAATGGACTGGTTAGACCACACCTTGAGTACTGTGTACAGTACTGGAGACCACACTTGAAGAGGGACATACAGCTCCTGGAGAGGGTACAGAAGAGGGCAACTAAGATGATACAAGGGCTAGGGATTTGGCATTATGAGGACAGACTTGAGACTCTGCCTTGTTTTCATTGGAGGAGAGGAGAGACAGGGGACATGATTGAGGGTCTTCAAGTACCTCAAGGGAATAAATAGGGTAAACATGGAAGGATCTTTAGACTAAAGCAGGAGGTATCACCAGAGGGCATGGGTTGAAGTTGGAAGGTGGAAGGGTGAGGGGAAAGAGAGGAGGTTTTCACTGAGAGGGTGGTGGACCCTTGGAATGCACTGCCTGGCGAGCTGGTTCAGAGATCCACAGTGGAGGACTTCAAGAGAGGGTGGGACAGACACAGAAAGTGGATGTATCAGATGATGGCCTGTCCCAGGGGGGTGGGGATGGATGATAGGGGTTTCTGGAACACAAGGGATGGGAGGGCCTCGGCACCCAACTAAGGATCTGAAGTTCGAGCAGACTCAATAGACCGTAAGGCCTAATCTGCTGGCAAATAGTATGTTAGTATGTTAGAACTCCAGGTGCGGCCTCACCAAGAATTAGTACAGTGGCATTATTTCCTCCTCCCTTCTAGAAGTGATCCCCTTAGCAATGCACCCCAGCATTCTGTTTGACTTAGCCGCCGCCTTCCTGCAATGCTCAGAGTGCTTAATTTTTCCAGTTATCACTACACCCAGATCTTTTTCCCCCCTTCAAGACTATTAAGCTGACCCCTCCCAAATGGTAATTGTACCCTGAATTCCTAGCACCCTAGTTCAGAACGCTGCACTTTCATGCATTAAAACCCAACTGCCATGTTTCTGACCACTGTTCAAGTCATTCTAGGTCTTCCTGGAGCTTCTTTCTTCTCTCCTCACTATCCACCACCGCACCCAGTTTGGAGTCATCAGCAGACAGGCTGATTTTGCTCTGAACTCCTTCTGCAATGTCTGAAATGAAGTCGTTAAATAACAGTGGTCCCAGCACTGATCCTTGCGGGACCTCAATAATGATCCTCCAGGGTGCTGATAACTCCCCTCCACCACCACCATCCATTGCTGTATGTTGCTCAGCCAGTTTCCAATCCAATTTACCATCCTTTCCCCTAATCCTAAATTCCTCAGCTTGTCCAGGAGTCTCCCATGCGGTACCAAGGGATCTTGTCACCCAGTCATAACATTTGACCAGATTTGTTTGACAAGATCTCCCATGGGTAAATCTGTATTGCTGGATATCTTGAAGGCCTTAAGCCTCCAAGAACTCCACCAGCCTTTCCTTCAGTTTTCTCTCTAATAGTTTCCCCACCACTGACATCAGACTTACTGGTCTATAGTTCCCTGTCTCATGCCTAGGTCCGCTCTTGTGGATGGGCACTATGTGCACCAGTCTCCAGTCAAGGGTTATATGTCCCATTTAGAGGGAGAAATTGAATAACTCCTTCAGAGGTGCCACCAGGACATCCGCCAGTTTCTTCAGGACTTTGGGGTGAATCCTATCCGGGCATGGGGCTTTGTCAGCTCTCAAGTCCTTCAGGCCCTCCCACACTCTCTTCTTCGGTATCACACCAGCAATTTGGTGTCCCATCTCCTCAACCCCTACCCTACCCCCTCGTGTGATTGGCCCATCCTTTTCCCTTATAAAGACAGAGCAGAAGTACTCATTTAATACCATAGCCTTCTCCACTCCCTTCTCTGCCCACTCCCCTCCTTTCTAAGTAGAAATCAAAAAAGCAGAAGTAGATATTCCAGTTGCAATGAGACCAATGTAACAGGAAATGGCAACAACATAGAAACATATACTTTGACGGTAGATAAGGACCACTTGACCCACCTACTCTGCCCCATTCCCTACCTGTTGGTTAAGCTGCAGATCCCAGTCAACCAGCAGCCTACTTCCTCTTTACCCCCCCTCCTCCCCCCCAACCCCACTATAATTGCCTTATATTGGTCCCATGCATTCTTGAATTCCCCCACTGTTTTTGACCCCACAACCTCCTCAGAAAGGCTGTTCCATGCATCCACCATCCTGTCTGTGAAAAAATACTTCCTCACATTGCCCCTGAGCCATCCCACCTCTATCTTCAAATTGTGCCCTCTTGTTCTTGTGCATCTCTTTTTCTGAAATATGCTACCCTCTTGGACTTTGTTGATTCCCTTGAGGTACCCAAAGGTTTCTATCATGTCCCCCCATCCCTGCTTTCCTCAAGGGTGTATATATTAAGCTCTTTTAGTCTCTCTTCATATGGCTTTTGGTGTAGACCCTGCACCATTTTGGTTGCCCTCCTCTGGATAGCCTCCATCCTGTCTATGTCCTTGCGGAGACGGGGTCTCCAGAGTTGCACACAGTACTCCAGATGGGGTCTCACCAACTGTCTGTACAGAGGGATAACAACTTCCTGTTTTTTACTGGTGATGCCTCTCCCTATGCATCCCAGAATCCTCCCAGCCCTCCTTACTGCCATCTCACATTGCTTGCCTACCTTAAGGTCATCTGATATAAGTACCCCAGGTACCTTTCCATTTTTGTTGTTGTTAGTACCTCCCCTCCCATTGTGTACTATTCCCCTGGGTTTTTGTTTCCCAGGCGTATTACTTTGCACTTCTTTACATTGACACTAAGCTGCCATACTCTTGACCATTGCTCCAACCTTGCCCAGTCTCTTTTCATCCTTTCCACCCATCCTTGTGTATCATTCCTGTTGCAGATCTTTGTGCTGTCTGCAAAGAGGCATACTTTTCCTTCCAGCCCCTCTGCAATGTCACCTATAAAGACACTAAAGAGTCCCAGTCCAGGTACTGAACCCTGTGGTACCCCACTAGTAACTCCCCTTTCTCCAGAGTGTGGTCCATTTACTATTAGCCTCTGCATCCTGTTGTCCAACCAATTTGTTACCCAGGCTACCACCCTGGGACCCTCTCCCAGGCTGGTTAACTTGTTTATTAATCTTTTGTGTGGTACTGTGTCAAATGCCTTGCTAAAGTTTAAGTAGGCCATATCTTCAGTGCCTCCCTGGTCTACTACTTTGGTTACCCACTCAAAGAAATCTATTACATTCATCTGACATGATCTTCCCGCTGTGAATCCATGCTGCCTTGGGTCCTGTGCCCTGCTGGACTCTAGGTACTCAACTATTCTTTCTTTCAGAAGTGATCCTATCATTTTCCCTACCACCAAGGTCAAACTAACAGGTCTGTAGTTTCCTGCCTCTGCCTTGCTCCCGCTCTTGTGAAGGGGGATCACATCCACCTTCCTCCAGTCCTCAGGTACCACACCATCCTCCCATGATTTGTTAAAAAGGGTAGTCAGTGGTATCACTAGGTCTCCCTTTAGTTCTTTTAGAATTCTGGGGTGAATCCCGTCAGATAATTTAGTTATGATAAACAGACAATCCAACACCAAGCATCACCAGGGCACTATCAAAAGGGGAGAAAACAAAAAGGAAAAAACTAGAGGGTCCAAGAAAAAACATTGGCCCCAGTTCCACAAGAACCAGGAAGCAGGCGAGAGTACAGTATTAGAAATATTGGTTTTGACTATCTTTACACAGTCTTTAAAAGGTGAACAGTTTAGGGCCTTGAACAAAGACTTCTCCTTTGTTCTGGGCTTATATCCTGAGTTTCTGAAACATGAAACTGACATTTGCAAATTATTATGGAAGATTGATTTGAAATGTAATTTCAGTAATACAAATGATAATATAATGCTGGATCATAATTGTGTTGTTTGCACGCATGTGCAAGAAATACATTGCTTTCAGCAGTTAGGGAGAATGTCTAAATGCTTCTGGATATTCCGGCCATGTCACCATGCAATCAGCTCTTTTGGTGCATTACAAGGTACCAAAACAGCTGATTGGTGTCCCCATGGCAACGGTTTCTCAGTTGGCCTCTCACAGTCCCCAGGAAGCCGACAGAAAGCTGCTGCCTACTGTTCAGTGTGCCTTCCTGGTGAAACATGTCAATAGAGTAAAAAATAAAAAAGCCAATGGGGTGCCAAATCCCCATCGGCATGCCCGCTTCCAGTTCAATTTGCCAACAGGGGAACCCACTCCCCGTCGGCATAATGTCCCCCCTTCCAAATTTGTTGTTTGCCAAGTGGTGCCCAATCCCTCTTAACTCTTGCCACCCCCATCCACACTTATATGTGCCAAGAGGGGTGCCCAATCGCCCTGTCAGCATGCCCCCTTCCTGGTAATTTTGCCGATGGGAGAACCCACTCACCATTGGCATAATGCTCCCCCCAATTTCTTGTGTGCCAAGGGGGGGTGCTCAATCCCCCTCGGCTCTTGTTTCTCCCCCCCAGCACTTGGTATGTGCCTATGGGGGTGCCAAATCCCCCGTCGGCTACAGCCCCTCCCCAAACACTCAGGTGGCATGCTGGAATCCCACCCCAACGTGCCAAAATTAAATGTCCCAGCAAAAAAGAAAACCTTTCTACGAGTTTTTGTCTTTTAAATAAAACAGTAAACTAGAAAGCGGTCCCTTGCTGATCCGGTGGTCCCTCCCAACCCACACCCACCCTCTGCTTATCCCACCTCCCCACACACCCCTTACCCCATACTTACCTCCGGAGTCCAGCGTGATGATCTTCAGTGGACTGGGAACATGTCTGCACTCTTGAAAGCCGACTGCGAACTGAAGAAATGCAGGTAAGCTGTATAATGGCATAAATGTTTTTTTTTCAACTTTGGTGCATATCTCAGCCATTTTTGGGAATTGTTTCACCAAATTTTTAACATGGGGTTCTTGGGATCCCACCTCATGAACTCAGTCACTGTCACTTTTTATTCATTGTGGAACCACCTTTCAGGACCAATTTGAACGACAGTGTCACAGTTCATAGGTGGTCCAAAAACCATATGTTAAAATTGGTAATGAAATCCCAAAGATGACTGTTTCTACCGTGTTGCTCTGATTCTCATTCATTCGCGTCAGAACTTGAACATTTTTAATATTTTCACTCCAGATTTTCAGCATTGCCATTTTACCACACCTCCTTATGAACAGTACAACTGTCATTTTTCACATCTCACCTGAAATGTATTTTTGCACATCTAGCGCACGGTGGCGTGGTTGGTGTGTGAACTCAATGTTTGGGACAGATTAAGAAAATCACAGTGACACTGTTCATGAACAGAGGTCTTAAAATGGCTATGTTGAAAATTTAGTGACAAAAGTCCATAAAATGACTGTGTTATGAATGTGCATTGTGCAATTTCCACACACCCTTTTAAATTCACAAATTAGTAATCTTTTCAGTCCAGATTTTCAACATTGGCATTTTTCCACACCTCCTTATGAACAGTACAGCTGTCATTTTTCACACCCTGGCCAAAATGTGTTTTCGCACTTCCTGCACAGAATAGCATGGTTGCTGTGGGAAATCAGTGTTTGAGATAGATTAAGAAAATTACTGTGACACTGTTCATGAGCAGAGGTCCCAGAATGCCTGTGTTGAAAATCTGCTGTAAAAATTCCCAAAACTAATTACATTACGGGTGTGCATTGTGCAGTTTCTATGCACACTCGTAGCTTCACCAGGTTTTTTATATTTTCACTCCAGATTTTCAACAATGCCATTTTTTATACCTCCTCATGAACAGTACAGCTGTCATTTTTCACATCCTGTTTGAAATGTGTTTTCGCACCGGAGGCACCAAATGGCGCAGTCGCTGTGCAAAATCACCTTTCGGCTAACAAACTGATAGTGTCACTGTTCATGTGGTGGGATCACAAAAAGCCCATGTTGAAAACTTGGAGTAAAAATACCAAGAAATGCCCAGGGTGTTAGGGTTTTCAACCATAATGCCCTACCCTGTAGAGACTGATAGGCATCGGGGTGTGACTTGGGATTGTCGACAGTAATGCTCATGCCATTCTTCCCCCACCCTGCAGTCAGTGGTAGGCATCGAGGTGCGCCTTGGACCCTTTGGCCCCAAAGTTCACCCCATTCTCCTATACTGCACCCATTTCAGTGTGTTTCCTTATGGAATGGGGTGAGTGTAAAGCCGAACACTTCAAAGCACACCTCGACACTTGTAAGTGTCTGCAGGGTAGGGTGAGTTGAAGTGTCATGACCGTTATGGGTAATGACCCAAAGTCACACCCCAATGCCTGTCCATCTCTGCAGGGTGGGGTGGAGTTGGCATCAGTTCAATACTTCACTGCCATTCCTATACTGCATCTGTCTAACTCCTGCACTTCCACTGCTAATGACAGCAAGCAACACTTGGCATTGACAAATGCTTGTTTTGAACCTGTGACAAAGGGGAATCTAGTTGTGGATTCTAATAATCTGGAGATCAATCTTGTACAGCTGATTGATGTTATGGGACAGAGTGAGTCTAATTAACTGATGGACATAAGGACAGAATCTGTGGTTGCACCTGATCAGGACATTATACAAGCAGAACGTGCTGGACTTTTTAATGAGCCTATGAATGAAAATGTCTCTACCTGTTAACCAGTATTTGGGGAATGGGTTGTAGAAACTGAAAACAGATATTCTTTTTTTAAAACTCAGCTTTATTTTATAATTATTAATAGCAGTATGACATTCTCAGTACAGTGCCAAATGGAGATAACAAAAGGGGGACTAAAGTTATATTCCATGGTACAGTTCATGATAGTAATTGAACAAAGGCATACAGTATGTTCCCTCCTGATATATGCACAGATGTCAGTATTAAAAGTATTCCTTAAAGGCTACTGCTTCTTACAAGATTATTTGTTCTATCTCATACCCCAACCAACCGGGGCTATTAAAATAATTTGGGATACAATGAGTAATATCTAAGAAATAAGAACAAAGAAAAAACAAGTTAAACCAAGGGCCAAGCAACACAGCCCAGCTGTTAATCGCTTGCTACTCTTTCCTTCCTCCCTCCTGTCTATAGAGTTATGTCATCTCTAAAGAAAAGGTGTCTTCCCTGGTGTTGAAAGAGACTTAAAAAGTTATCTCCATTGCCTACACCAGTGGAGGGACATCTCTTATTTAGCCTTTGAGTACTTCTATCTAGAGTTACATTCTAGGAAGCAGGGGGCTCACTGTTACACCTCAACAGGCATAATTCCCAACCTCTCCATCTCATTTCATGTTTATCAAAACTGAATCAGAGTGTATCCATCAGAGCTTCCATCTCTAAAACCCCTTTGACTCTGCCCACCCAGTCTCCCATTGTGGGGGGCTCAGGTTGGAGCTATCTGCCTGTGATGCATTTCAGGGCCACCACCATTAAAATAAGTAGAACTTTTCTAGTGTCCCCCCGCTGGTGTGTTGCCATGGGGACCCATAGCACCCACTCTGTAAAAGCCAGAAAAATCAAGATTCCTGTGATAGAGTGCACTGCCTGTTGCATCTCCTTCCAAAATGTTCGTAGCTTTGGACACTCCCAAAAGATATGCCAATGGCTCCCTGTCTGGCCACACACCCTCCAGCAAGCTACCAACTTGGAGACACTATAATATTGAGTAATTCTTGGAGTGTGGAAAAATTAAATCAGTACTTTCCAGTAGAATTCTCACCAGATTGGGGCTGAGGTGACCTTCCAACCCCATTTTAATCTGTGGGCCCAGTCTGCCGCATTGATTGAAGTGCTGGCCTCCCTTTCCCAGGCAGCTCACTGCACCTTCAGGAAGTCACCTACAGCCATGGTTAATAACCTGTAAATTCCAGATATGTATTTTCTTATACCTGCAATCCTTACTGAGCTATATAGGAAGGCTTCCCAACTTGAGTATGGCCTCGTAAGTCATACTATGTTGTCGTTCATGTTAATAAAATGTCTCACCTGCATGTATCTTAAGAAGTCAGTATTTGACCAGTGGAACTTTTCTTTGGTTCTATGAAATGTAATGCAAACTCCATTCTCTATAAATTGTACAAATCATGTTACTCCCTGGACCTCCTATCTGGCATAGCTCGGGTCCAGGGTAGAAGGAAGAAATTCTGAATCATGCCTGATGACAGAAATTGGGCCCAGACCTCTAGGAGTTGCAGTGAGCTTTCAAACTTTGTTAAGAAGGTATAGGCTATGCCTAACCCATCTACTTGAAATCATTTTTGTGTACTCAGGAGGGGTTGTCATAATATCCAAGGTAAACAAGGGGTGAAAGCAGCCTCCTCCTTCTTCTGGTACCACAGGGAGGAAACTCTTTGTTTAGCCCAGGTAAGGGTAATGGAAAGCTGAGCAGCTAAATAATAAGCATATAATTTAGGAAGGGCTGAGTCCCCTTCCATCCTGGGGAGATGTAGTATTCGTTTGGCCACTCTGGATTTTTTATTGTTCCAGACAAACTAGAAATGCTCTTGTTTAGCTTACTCCAGAAGGACACAGGTGGGCATATAGGAAGGGACTGGAATAAGAAAAGAAATCTAGGTAATATAGTCATCTTTACCACATCTACTCTCCCTACCAGGGAAAACAGTAAAAGGCACCACCTGGCTAAGTCTCGTTCCACAGTATCCCATACCTTATCATAATTCAGAGAGAACAACTTGGGAAGGTCTACAGAGAGTTGTATATCCAAGTATCTTATTTGGTTCTTGTGAGTCCAATGAACGGGGAATGTTTTCTTGAATTGACCTGGGCAGCATCCACAGGGAACCAAGGCTTCTTATTTCAAAAAGTTAATTTTATAGCCGGACAGTTGTCTGAAAGATTTCAGGGTGTTTATGAGAGGTTTCCGGAGAGGATGGAAAGAAAATAGAATTGTCTGCATAAAGAGGCAGCTTTTGTTCTATCCCCCCCACTGTAATGTCCCTTATCCCAGCACTCTGCCATACCTTATTGGCTAAAGGCTCTAAACTAAGGGTGAACAGTGAGGTCGACAAAAGGGCAGCCCTGCCTTGTGCCCCTGGAGACTGGGAAGGGGGTGGAACTAATACCGTTTACTTGTACCGGCACTTTAGGGTTTTTATATAACTGAGAGATTGTCTGCAGGACTTTGGGGCCAAATTCCATTTTTTCCATGGATGCTTTTAGAAATTTCCAATTTACCCTATCACATGCTTTTTCTGCATCCATGGATATGGTGATCTGTTAGGTATCCTGGGATGTGGAAGAGAAAATGATATTCAGCAGGTGCCAAATATTATCAGTGAGGTACTGACCTGAAATAAATCCAGTTTGGTCCTCGTGTATCACTCAGGGGACAACCTCCTGTGACCTTGCGGCCAATAGGCCTGTAAACAATTTTAAGTCCACATTTAGGAGTAAGATCAGATGATATGATCCACTCTCCAAGGGGTCCTTCCCCTCCTTATGCAACACTAATTTGTGCCTTGTCCCAGGAGAACAGAGTGTTCCCCTGTCCATTACCACCTGGCAAGATGGTAGTAACACTGGAAGAAGGATATCTGTGAAAGCCTTGTAGAATTTTGATGTGAGGCTGTCTAATCCTGGGGACTTTCCATTCTTGAGGCTTACTATTTGGACCTTCAGTTCCTCTATGGTTATGGTTACAGCCCTATCTAGTTGGTCTGCTCAGGAGGGGAGAAGGGACCCAAGTTCCAGGTTTTGGAAAAAATCTGTAACTTAATTCAAAAAGTTTGGAACCTCTTCCTGCCTATATAGAGATTCATAAAAGCTGGCAAAGACACTGGTTATCTCCCCCAGCTGGCGTGTTATAGACCCATCCAACGTGGGGTCCTGAATTTGCAGGACTGTCCTGCTGGACTGTTAAGAGTGCAGGGAGGCTGCCAGCAGTGGGCTTGCTTGGTTGCCATTCTCATAGTATTGTTGGAATATTCTTCTGTAACTACCTTCCAGTTGGGTAGTCAGTAGAGCTTCTAGGGCTGCCCTCCTCTCCTCCAATGCCTTTTTAGTGTCTGGGCTTAGAGTGATTTTATGCTGAAACTCTAAGTCTGCTATATCTGCCTCTAGGTCCCACTGTTTCTGTTTTTTGTGTTTTTTGAGAGTGGAAGCAAATTTAATAGTGACCCCTCGAAGGACCGCCTCCAGTGCATCCCAGCGGATTGCATGTGAAGTGGATCTTACCAGATAATGCAGAACATAGTCTTTTTTTTTTTAGTTAAAGGGACACTGTCAACCCCCTTAGGTCTCAAAGTGTCCCTAGTTTAAAAAACATATTTTATGATTGCCAAAATTCTGTAAAGATTGTTGATGTAGCTTGTTGTTTGATTCTGACTCTTATTTTCTTTTAAAAAGTGAAACACAGACTGCCCAACATACTGGTGTTATCACACCAAAACAGGTTTGTTTACATTCCTTGATCAACTCCAAATGCATCTTTCCTTGACTTGGGAACACCCACAAAACAGTCTAGTCCCTCATGATACAGTGGGAGTTTAGGTGGCTACTGCTTATAAGTGACTGCACTGTTTGGGTATGTTTCTAATGCTCAGGAAGTATGCAGTAAGAACAGAACCACTATTGTAAACAAAAACAATGTTGTTTATAAATATACATTGACATGTATTTCAGTTCTACTAAGCAAGGAGACAGACAAAACAAACAGCAACTTCAATGAATTTTAGAGAGGGTAAGTAATCATAAAATATGGGGTTTCACCTAGTAGTACATAAACAAATCATATGTCACCACAATAACAGTCAGAGAGAAGTCAACACAAGGGAGAAGGTCTATAACATCTCAAAGAGTATTTGGAGAGGAAGGAGGTGAAAGAGGGCACTTAGCTCTCTGGTCAAATATGAGTAAACTAGTACAAGTTAGATATGAGTACAGATTACATAGCAGTCAGTAACCATGCAAGCCAGAAAATAAAAGGAAACAAAAGGATAAAAAGAAACTAGACATTTAGATAAAATATAATAAAAGTAGCACAGTATCATAATCAGACTTGGTTGCCCATCAAATACAGTGAGATGACTCAAGGAGATTAATGGGAGAAAACAAAATATCACAAGTTACTAGGTTGGCTAGAGAAGAGCTTACAGTGGGGGCTTCAACTCCGGGGGAGCAGGTGAGCTCACAAAAGTATTAACCATCTTGGTGCTCATCCAATCCCAGTTCTGGGTTTTAAGTAAGCAAGAAAGGGGTCCCAGAAAGCATTATAAGCTGCTAGAGCATCTCATGTGATGTGTGTCATGCGGTCATGGGAGGCTAGCTGTACAAGAGCATGCTGAAGTTCAGCAAGAGAGGGGGCATCAGAGGTCCTCCACCGAGATAAGATTAGGTGCTTAGCTGAGATACTTAGCAGATCTATCCAGTGAAGTTGGTGCCCTTTGAGGGCCATATATTGAGGGGGTAATCCCAGAATCCACATCAAAGGGTCCATCTGCACTACCAGGGTCAGAGTTCTAGTAGCCAATTGACAAACCATTTGCCAAAAAGGGGCAATTAGTGGGCACGTCCAGATAATGTGATAAAAGTCACCAGTGTGGGCTAGGCATCTCCAGCACAGATTGTTATCTAGTAGCCTTGCTTTGTGTAAAAAATCTGGAGTTCTGTACCAGTGATGCAGCAGCTTGTTTTGTATGAGTTTGCTGTGGGTGTCAGGGCAGCTCTGGTGTGCTCGCTTCCAGCAAAGGGCCCATTGCTCAGCCTCCAGCTTGATCTGTAGTGCCTTCTCCCACTTTTGTTTTGACCCATCATTCTGGGAAGGAAGACTATCTTGTAGATCAGTGTATATTGTGCTGGCTTGACCCCTGGGGAGCTTAAGCCAGGAGGAGAGTTTCTGAGGTGGGAATGACTTGCCATAGTGTGTTTTGAAATGGGTCATCAATGAGCTACGTAATTGTAACTATCTCCAGAAATTGCTTTTGTGCAAGCCCTTCATGTCAGCCTGCTCCGAGAAGGGGAGCATCTTAAATTCCCCTCGGTCTAAAACATCAGCTGCGGTCCTTATACTCTGGCGTTCCAACTGGGGCCAGTTAAGTGGTTTACCCTCCACCATGACTTGGGCATTATGGAATAAAGGCATTTGCAAGGGCAGTTTGGGATTTGTTTTGAGTTTAGCATGAACTTTAAACCAGGTTCGGTCTGCAGACCCAATGGTGGGGTAAGACTTCATGATTTACAGTACATAGTCTTTGACAGTGGAGTCAATTGGTGTAGTAAAATCTGAGTTATTTAGGAGACCCACATTAAAACACCAATGAGAGTTTCGAGCCACCGGTGTTAGTTCTAAAGTGAGTTTTACCAAGGCATGGTCTGAGAGGGTGTGTGGCATTATTTTGTATGAGGAAACCAAATGGGTCCACTCTTCAGGTATAAAAAAATGTCAGTTCTAGTGTATCAATCATGCCTATCTGAATAGTGTAAATAATCCCATAGTTGGCCGTTGATCCACCTCCAGATATCAAGCATTTCCATTGTTTGACCTAATTTATTTAAAGCTGACCCCACTGCACCAATTTTGGTACCCCACGTTCTACCCTGCCTATCCAAGGTTGAGGAGAGTAATGCATTAAAATCATCTCCCAGGATGCAAAGGTGGTTGGTAGTGTCCAGGATTTCTAGGAACATTTTTCTGAAAAACTGATAGGCCTCCTTATCTTCATTAGGGGCATAGAGATTTAAAATTGTGCAGGAGATATCTCTGTAATTTGTATGAATTTTAACATACCTGCCCTCTGGGTCATACTCCACTGTCTCCACTTGTATGGGGCATGATTTATGGATCAAAATGCTGTACCTCTTCTATGGGGATGGGTCTGATAGGAGGAGGCATACACTGATCCAACCCAACTCCTGTGTAGCTTAAGATGTTCGCTATCCATAAGGTGGGTTTCCTGCAGTACAGCAAGGTGAGTGTCCATCCTATTGGGCTCCTGCAGGAGTCTAGCCCTCTTAATGGGGCTATTAAGGCCTCTTATATTATATGTAACAATATTTAAACTATCCATTTTGTTTTAGGGTCACCATTTGCATCCTGAGATTCCCCACCATCATCCTGGCCACCCTTATGCCTGGTTGTTTAGCTGGGATAATTAGGGGAATGTGGAGAGTGAGTGATCAAATTGTCTACCCAAACCTGAGTAGTAGTGACATTAACATAACCATTAGAACACTTGAAACAATAACTACTGTAAAAAGAATTAGAAATTATAATCTAGGATACCTCCCAGCTTTGTTTGCCACTTTTCTTAGGCGGGTAAAGTCCCTTCCATGGTGCCACGTTAATCCCACCACACCACTGTTGCTTCATGGTGGCAGGAAGTAAAGGAATCCCTTCTGCACTGGGCTGCTGGGTCCCTGAAAGACCAGGATCATGCAGCCAGTGTGGAGCCATCGACGCCATGCAGCACCCCAACTTCCCCCCCAGACCAACTTCCCCTCTCTCTGATGCTGTATCAGGTGGGTGGGCCCCTCATGGATGACACCAACCTAGCCAAGGCTGGTCATGGAAGCCCATGGCAGGCCCCCATATGTTCATCACATCCTGCAATAAACTGCATTTCACATCAATCATAAAATCAGCCAGTTCACTTGCACCCCCTTCTGATAACTGTTCAATTTTCCCCTCATACTCATAGAATCTGTAATTTCCAGACGGCAATTAAGACTTTGTGGAAAGTAAAATGACAATTAAAATACACTGGAAACATGGGATACAACAGTTTCAAACTTTAAAAAGTTAATCCATTTTTGCCCCATCCAGGTAGGATAGACAGGCTCCAAAACTAAAACTAATAACCCATACTTAAGTAGTCTGCTGGGGTGCCAAAGTCAGCTAAAAGTAAATGATTAAGGGTTACTGTCACTTCGATGACCTGTCTGCAGCAATAACAAGAGAGGCCCGCTAAGTCAGAACTAGAGAGCCTGACGATGATGCATGGGTAGCGTTGCAACTGGGAAAACACCATTTAGGTTAAATCAGAGTCCTACCCCTTGCGTGGTTCAAGTTGGCTGTTCTGCCAAATCCTCAGGAGCTTCCCCTCCAGTTAAGCAGATTCTTGTCTTACATTCACTGGAAGACTGAGAAGCTGAGGTCTTAGCTTTCAAACCTGTGGAGCCGGGTGCAGATTCATTCTGATTTTAGACCATGGACTTGATTCTCCACTGGCCCCAGAACAGCCCGATCTCTTCCCTCAGAGTCCGTTGCCTCCCATTAATGACCACTGCTGCTTCTCTATCTCCTTTAGGGTGGCCTAGTTAATTATTTCATCCACTATGATCCTGAGGGATGTCAAGTACTTTCTCGCTTCAGGGATGGTGTCAAAAATGTTGTTACCATTATCTGAGAAGATGTGAAGTCACACTGGGAAGTCGACTCTAGCTCCCAGGCCTTTACTGCACAAAGCTTTGATGATTGGGAACCATACCTTCCACCGTGCCATCATTGTAGGGGCATAATCTGGTTCAAGAAACAGACAGTTTTCCCCAAAGATTGCTTCTTTCATAGCCCATGACTTTCATAGGACCATCTCTTTGGTCCTAAAGTCCATGAAAGCAATCACAAATGACCGCGGGCGAGCCCTGGAATCTTTAGGTGGAGCTACAAGTGAGCGGTCGGGCCTGAATAATGTTTAGTTGAACTTCCTTATCCAGTCCTAATATTTTCTTCGGTAGACTTTCTATGAATTCCACTGTGTTGCCCGATTCTGTGTTTTCTGGAAGACCATGCAGTCAGATGTTGATTCACTGTGACCTGTTCTCCAGGTTCTCTATTTTATGCATTAGGACCTAGGTGTGATCATGGAGCTGAAGGACTGCGCCATTATGAAGGTCTACAGATTCAGAGTATGAGGTGAAGTGGGTTTCTAAGCTCTGGAGACATTTTTCATGTTGTTGCAGTGTTTCTTTATTTAAGCCCACTTCTTTTCTTACCGTGTCCATTGTAGCTCCCAGTTTGCGAAGTTCACGGCACAACTGCTGAGAGGTGATGATAAAATTCCTCCTCTTCCTCCTCTGACATGCTCTCACACTCAAGATCGGTGTTTTCTGAAGGCCCAGCCTGCTTTCCTCCTTTGACTGAGGGTCGAGCAGCGAGGGTGAACTTTTCTTGTTTAAGATTTCTTCCGGTTGGTGCCCGTGACTTACTTTTACTCGCCATATCTTTGGGCTAGTGTTCTGTATTTGTATCAAGCCAAGTAAAGTGCAAGATGTGAAAATTTTGCAAGTTTTATGGGAAATTGGACGAGAGCTCTTGCTTCAAGTTATTGCATCATGTGGAGGCATCATCGGAAGTCCGAAAACAGATATTCTGATGTTAGAGAATTGGTTGTGCTCCCCCTGCTCACATTAAGGGTCAGCCACAGTTTTGCAATGCTAAGACCATGGGCATCCTTTCATCTGAAGAGCAAGTTCTGTCCCTCCTCCAGACATCATGCAGTTCTTGTTTTTTGAGCAGATTATTACAAAAGATCTGTCAAAACGTGCACAGTGTCCAGTTTTGCAATCTTTTTGTAACATTTCCATTGCAGAAAGGAAAGCCTTAAAGATTCAGAACATGCCTCATATTATGGCAAAGCAGGTAGATAAAGGAGGCATGACTGTGATCCAGGACACCAAAAAATATATGGCAGAAATAAAGCAGCAACTGCAGGATACTGAATGCTACAAGGTTTTGACTTTTGACCCTACATGGCCATTTTAAATTACTGTATATTGGATGAAATGATAGATCAGGCTTATGGGAATGGGCACATTACTGAGTCTGAGTGTATTTTTTTTTAATTAAATATTTGGTTGTTCCAGTGCTGTACACCTTGCCCAAGATGCACAGATCTGCGGGGAACCTTCCTGGGCAACCAACTGTCTCTGGCAGGGGGTCACTCAGTGAGGGTCCTTCACAGTTGTGGAGAATTTTTGAAGGTTTTGGTTCCAAAATGAAGAGTCACATTCATGATACCATGCATGTGATATAAAAACTTGAAGGTATAGAATGGCAAAACCACTTTTGTTGGTTGACTATAGATATTGTAACTCTTTATACCAGTATTTGTCACCAAAATGGTATCAGGGCAGTACAAGAATTTTTGACTAGAGATACAGGGGCAATTCCAAGTCAGCATATGCCGGCATCTGCCAAGATATGCCAAACTCCTTGGCGTAACTCACGACTTATGCCAAGCAGTACGCCAGCCCCGATTCCAAGAGGTGTCTTGTGCCATGTCAGCTGCGGGCTATACCAACTGTGGTTTACGGCACCCACTACACCACAGCCTGCAACGACATAGCATAAGGGTGGGTTACAGCAGCAAGTGCACCCTATTCCAAGATGGTGGCTGCCATAACCCGCTGCCACAATTCTAGGAGCTGCACTGGCAGATCTAAGTTAGAGCAGCTCATATCTCCTCTAAGGGGCATCTGATGGTGCCATCCATCGGATGCCTGCTCTGCAGCACCACGGCAATGGTGCCAATGTGGTCCCTGTGCCCCCATAAGTACACTCCTGCCCCTCACCTCCCTGAACGTCGGGCACCCCAGGGGTCCGATCTCCAGTGCACCCACCTGGATCCCTGTGACACCTGTCCTGCCCCCCATGCCCCCTGGTGTGTGCCGTGGTATTCTGGGGTGGGGGCTTTGGGGGGGCTGCCAGTACTGGGCCACAACTTGCGAAATGCAGGGCTTCTATGCCATGCCCATGACATTAGCCTTCACATGGTGTAACCCACATGTCACAAGTGCTGGGACCCTGCCACTCTTGGAATGTGGCGCAGGGTCCCTGGTGTAGCGGTGAATGTCGCAACTCACAAATGCCAGTGAGTTGAGACATTTGAGCTGGAATCAGGCCCACAGATTCAAGGTTGGCACACCAGAAGTTCACATTGCATTTGTTAGCTTTTGTGTTGTATCACACTTACTTTTTATTTGATTTGAGATTTTATTTGCAACTTAGGGGTATGGCCATGGGCATCACTTGGATAATCTTATGCCAACCTGTTTCTTGCCTGGTGGGAGAAGAATGTGTTTTTTATTGATGCCAACACCCACCTCAGACACATCATTCATTAGTATAGACTTATTGATGATATTGTTTGTGTCTGGGGTGGAGAGATGGAATAAATTCTGATTTTCATTGAGTGGTTGAATAACAATAATTTGAATGTACTGTATGTTGCACTTACCATTGTGATCTTACTAGCATTTCACTAGGATGTTTAGAGACAGCAAAGAGCATGTTGCCCATCTAAAGCTATCCCTTTCAGTAGTATTATTTTAAAGGCCCCTCTGTAGAAAGGAAAATGTTGAGACTTTTTTAAAAATGTTAACATTTTCAATTTCTACATCACTGGGTAATCTATTCCAGATATTAACAACCCTTTGTATATAAAATCTTTTATGTTTTTCTGTACAAAATTATTTCTCAACCTGTAGTTGGCGATGATACCTTTTAAGATTGTTATTAGGTTTGTTCATTAACCCCAGAATCAGCTTTAGCTCTTCATCCTGTATAATTCTATACATGAGTAATAAATCACCTCATATGCTCCTGTCATATAAGGTTTCTTTCTTCATATGATATATTTTCCAGTCCCCAGATGTTTCTAGTAGCTTTTTTCTGTATGTGCTCGAGTTTATTAGTTTCTGATGCCCCACATGCTCCCTAAAATTGAAAAAAGTTGTCAAGATGTGGTCTCACATACGTGTTATGTAATGGAACCCTTATTGAGACTGAAGTACTAATAAAGTGTCTATTTATAGCATTATGTAATTTTTTTTTTAATATCTCTGAACGGTGGTTACTAAATTTTAAGTAACTGGAAACAATAATGCCCAGGTCTTTCTCATTCTCTGTGATCTACAGTAATGTGCCAAGCAAATAATAATTGAAATATTTGTTACCTTTTCCATAATGCATTACTTTGCATTTACAGATGTTAAAAAAATACCTGCATTCTTAGCCCACCTTGCCATTCTTTTTAAGTATTTTTGTAACTGCTTTGATTGTTCCATGTTATCCACAATTGCTCTGATTTTTGTGTCATTTGCAAAGACCTCATACCATGATTCCAGTCCCTCACCGATATCTGAAATGTATAATTTAAATAAGATTGGACCCATGATTGAACCCTGTGTTACACCACTCCTCACCTCAATAGGGGATGGTAGATGACCATCTATTCTCACAAACTGCTCCCTATTGGTCAGCCATTTACCAATCCATCTTATTTAATGGTAGTAAGCTTGTAAGCACTGAATATCTTGATATATGATTGGTGGACAGGGACAGCATCAAATTTGAAGGAACTGTAAATTGGATGGTAACTCTGAGGAGCAGGCTGAGAAGCTGTCCACCCGATTTAGGGAGAGGGAATATTCATGTGTGACAATTAAACAGGCTTCTCAGAAAGCCAAAAGTAGGGATCAAAAATCTTTGTTAGTTCCAAAGGATGAAAAGAAAATATCCAACAATGACAGAGTAACATTTGTTTCTGATTACAATAAGCTATCAGGTAAGATTAAACAAATCATTTAAAGTACATAGGAAATACTGGTATTGTCTTCTAATACCATCCTGGCCCAAGTGATAAAACCAATATCTAGGATGTAGGATGTAGGAGACAGTGAAACATTGCTGACTTGGTGACTTAATGTCACTTTGTTGATAGACTAGATAAAATCATACTTTCAGAAATATTTCAGAAGTGTCATAGCTGTAATGTTTGCAGATATGTGGTCCCTGGCCATGCGTTATACACCCAGAAACAAAGGAAACGTACCTATCAATCATTATGTAGACTGCAAAACAACACATGTGCCATGTACAGTATAGGATGGTACGATTGTAACATCTTACATGTGGGTAAAACTCAAAGATCTCTAAACTGCAGAAATCAGAAACCTATTAGAAGTATCCATAGTGGCGAGATGCAAAATGTGCTTGGTAAACATTTCAAATGTGAGCATAACAGCTGTTTGAGTGGATTTAAATTTAGAGTTCTGGAGTTTGTTCCTAAAGCTGAAGGGGGGAGGGGTAGAATAAGCAAACTGGACAGAAAAGTACTGGGCAGGATATACAAGCTGGGTTCTCAAAGCCCCAACAGGTCTGAATGAGACTTTTGACCTCATGCCATTTCAGAAAAATTGTTTGGATATATACTGTAGACAAAAGGCATAATTAATTACAGCTGCATAGCAGAACTATGTGATGTATTGCTGTTATGTAGTAGAGAGAGGGAGCTCTGGAAGACTGTGACTAGATATCAAGACTGTGTCCTTCCACAGTGGAGTTGAAGCACATGTGGTCCTCTCCATTGATCACAATGCCGTTCCTCCCCTACTTCCAGGCACACTATTTTTCCACTCCACGTTCACTTCCAGTTCACTTCTGGGTTCGGAGCTAGCACTTGTTTTTGAAGTGGGTGGAAGCCAATTGCAAAGTAAGCACTGTCACAACATTGGTCTACTCAAGCTGCATTTGTAATGGTGAAGCAAAAAAACAAAGTGACTCACACTCCAGAGACAGGAGTTGTAACTCCAATGAAGGTCTTAGATGCACAGTTGCTTAACCAGGATTTTAAATTTATTGCCAGCAATGCCACAATCAAAATGGTTACAAACAGCAAACCAGCAGGAGACAAAAATCTGTCCATCCAGGTGCCTCGTATGTGAATTTGTTCTTAGGATTTTGGGAATGACAAGTCCTTTCCAATTCAGACTCCAATCCCTTCATTGATCACATATTTAAGTGGACTAGAGGTGTGTGAAAAAAAACTTCTGCCTGTGGAATTTCTGTGAAAGTTGGATTTTCACTTCCGCATAAATATGGAAATCAAATTAGCAACTTTCTCAGAAATTCTGACTTAGAATGGTGGAATAAATTTATAAATTGTGGATTATTGTATTAAACTGCAGAGAAAAAAATCCACAGAACTGATCACTGAATTGCAAAATAATTACATGTACCGAGGAACAATTCATTTAACTGAGGGAAAAAAATTATTCAGATCTGTTATTCTGCAGTTCATGTGTATTATTCCACAGTTCAGTCAAAAAATTCCACAGAACAGAGTGAAAATCCACCAAACACATTCGGAAGATTTCAATTTCACCAATGGCAGAAGTTCAGAAAATTCCATGAAATTTCCAAATTTTCATGAAGTTCAAAGAAAGCAGAATTTGCAACATTTGCCCACCTCTAAAGTGGACCCAATTTATTGATGATGTGCTTTGCATATGGTCTGGGACTGAATTGGAAGTGAAAGAGTTTGTACAGTGGTTAAACCACAATGATAGAAATCTGCATTTTACACACAAATGTGACCCAAGAGAAACAGAAGTTTTGGACATAACCTTGTCCAGAGGACCTGATGACCATATCACCACAAAAGGTTAAAGGAAGCATACTGCAATCAATAACCTTCTCCTACCAACCAGTTCACATCCCAAGTCCTTAAAGGACTCTATACCCTACAGTCAGTTTTTAAGGTTGGGGAGAAACTGCAGTGACCATGGCACATTCTTAACACAAGCTGATGAACTAAAAATGCAATTTATTGACAGGTGTTATGATTTACCTATTTTGGAAAAAGCATTTCATTGAACAGAAATGCACAATAGGGAGGACCTATTGAAACCTAGAAATAGAGCTCATGATGAACAAAAACAAATAAATTTTTTCACTGGATTTAACCATTTATTAGGACAGCTGGGTAATATTGTGAGAAAATATTGACCATTTTATTAAGTGACAATGCATTTGCATAACATATATTGTAGGTGAGAGACCATGGGTATCATTCAAAAGAGGGAGGAATCTTATAGATGAGCTGGTTGACAGTCAGTTCTTGAGAAATGCACCAGTGGTCAGTATTTGTTTACCCATGAGACTACATGGTATATATAAATGTGGAAACTGCAGTGTGTGTGTGTGTGTGTGTGTGTGTGTGTGTGTGTGCACTGTCAACAAGGGAGCAGTTTTACAGCCCCAGCCATTAATAGGAAGGTGTTGGTCAATCAATTTATTTCCTGTGTAACCAAATACACAGTATATGCATTATAGTGTGAATGTACAAAGCTATACATTGGTAGGACAATACATCCTCTTAAAACAAGAATCCAGGAACACATTAGGGATATATGTAATGTACAGCTGGATAGTCCAATAGGTGAGCACTTCTTACTATATCACAACAGTGATCCAACAACCATTGGATTCACTGGTCTGGAACAGGTTAGGATTGGATGTAGGGGCATGGACAGAATGAATAGACTATCCCAGAGAGAATGTTTTTGGATTTTTACATTTGAATGCATTAGCATCTGAGGGTCTGAACTAGGACTAGAGATGTGATGAAGGCAAACTTCATCAGTGAAGTTCACGCAAAGTGACAAAATTTGCCACTTCGCGGAACTTACGAAGATTCCCCAGGTATGAGAAACTTTGACTTCACCCGAATAGTGAAGGTTTTGTCATGAAGTGCAGAATTTCACTGCAGAGTGTGGAACTTCAGAGGTGAAATTCTGCACTTCGCAGCAAAATTCCACACTTCACAGTAAAAGCGTTGCACTTCATGATCCACGAATTTCATGAATTGTGCTTCGCAAATTGTGTGACGTTCATGAATTAATTCATGGAACACAGTTTGCTGACTTCACCCATCTCTAACCAGGACTGGGACATAAAACCTTATTTGTAAATAATTGAAATTTGATCTATGAGGGTATGATTCCCCCCCCCCATGCTTCATGAGTATTTGCAAATGTGATACATCTGAATATTTGAGACATTAATCATACTTCATAAGGGTTGTTGTTTGGTTCTGTTAGGTCATTATGATATATAGATAAACTTACTAACTATATGTCTTCTGCTTTCTCTTCACAGTTGGATACTTATGGAGAATGCAGGATTTCCTGTTTACTACATCTAATCAGGTTATTTTGGAATTGCTTTAATGAGTGGTTTTGCTCCCGACTCCAGTACTGTAAAAAACTGTTCTGTTCTTTAAAAATGTATCTGCTCTTTGAGTATTCTTTTGTTTGCAGTTTTACTTTAATTGTAGTAAACTAGATACTATGGCCCAGATATTCAAAAGGGTTGTGCATGGTGCAACAGTGTTGCACCATGTGCAACCCACTGATGTGCCCTGGTGTGATATTCAAAATGGAAAAGGGTGCCGCACAAATCCCGATGCGCTGGAGCGCATCAGTAATGTATGCAGGCACAGGTGGGGGGGTTCCCATGCATAGCCTGCACAGCCCGATATTCAGCCCGGGATGTGCAGAGCCATGCATGCACAACCCCTACTTGCGCCTGCACAAAGTTAAGCCAAAAAAAAGGAACAACTGATGGCCACCCACAGGTGAGCTGCCACATTGCAGGGTGCAACATGGCAGCTGCCACCTGTGGGTGGCCACCTGGGTTCAGGCTGCACCTGGTGGCACCCCCCCATGCCTGATCATGGGCATTTGTCTAAAAATAGACTCCCCGTCCAATATCCCTGGTGGTCCAGTGGACCGCTATGTGCCCGATCACGGGCATCGTTATAATAAACCCCCCCTCCAATATCCCTGGTGGTCCAGTGGACCGAATGCTGCCCAATCACGGGCGTCTGTTCAAATGAAAAAAAAAAACAGTCCAATATCCCTGGTGGTCCAGTGGACCGAATGCTGCCCGATTGCAGGCATCTGTTCAAATGAAAAAAAAAACAGTCCAATATCCCTGGTGGTCCAGTGGACCGAATGCTGCCCGATCATGGGCATCCGTTTAACAGAAATCTTCCTATTACCCTGGTGGTCTAGGGTACCCTCCTCCCCACCCACCCACTGAGTCCCACCACCCTGCTTCCCCCAGTCAGCTGGCAGGAGGCAGCACCCACCCGCCTGCCACCCGCTGCCCACGACTGACACCTCGGTGGGCTGCACGCCCATTGGTTCTGGCGTGAGCCAATGGGCATGCAGCCATACCTACTACATTCAGATATGTGAATGAATCATTCACATATCTGGAATATGTCTGTTCATGGCTGCACACCCATTGACTCCTGCTGTGAACCAATGGGCGTGCAGCCCTACCGAGTTGTCAGTCAGTGGGCAGCGGGTGGCAGGCGGTGGGTGCTGTCACCGGGCTGACTGGGGGAGGGAGTGGGATTCAGTGGGCGGTGGGGGGAAACTTAGACCATCAGGGTAATAGGAAGATTTCTGTTAAATGGATGCCCGCGATTGGGCTGCATTCGGTTCACTGGACCACCAGGGATATTGGACTGGGTTTTTTTTTTCATTTGAACAGATGCCCGTGATCGGGCAGCATTCGGCCCACTGGACCACCAGGGATATTGGGGGGGTTTATTATAACGATGCCCGCGATTGGTCACATAGCAGTCCACTGGACCACCAGGGATATTGGACGAGGAAGTCTATTTTTAGACAAATGCCCGTGATTGGGCTGCAGGGGGCATTGGTCAACGATGGCTGCTACCTGGCAGGGTGCCAGGCGCAAGTCATCGGGGATCGGCACACCTGCATGATAATGGGATGCAAATAAGGCCATAATGACATGCAAATGGCCCCATGTGTGCCTTGCATAAATTATGGCTCCATTTGCATATCCTCTTTTGAATATCGCAGGTGCTGTGAATGGCGCAATGGCACTTGCGCTAGCGCTTCTCCATGCTCCACTCTGGTCACTTGCGCTGGCACAGTGCCACTGTGCCATGCACAGTGGGAGTGGCCAGGGTGTGATATTCAAAGCTGCTGAGCCATAGCGCAGCTCCTTTGAATATCGCCCAGGCCACACCCCTGCGCAGCTAAGTTGAGCTGCGCCCAGGCTTGCGCCACAGCCTGGAGCAGTTTGAATATCTGGGTCTATGAATCTAAGCATAAACCATATTTAGTGTTGCCTTCCTTTAGTTGTGAATCAGTGCTTGTGTTTCTTTTTGATTAATGGCATTTTCTCACCATAACATTTACAATTTGTATTTACATAGGGACTTTTATTAACTGTTGAACCCCCCCCCCATCACAAGCACTTTGTAAATTAACAACCTTTTTTGTTTATCTATGTTCATTTTTTATGTTATTTTTTATGTTATTGAGATTTATATTTAATATATATATTGTGCCATCATGTGAACTAGCATATAAAAAGGCATGTCCAGTACCAAGAAACTGCTCTCTGATGAAGTCTTTACATAGTGAATCGCAAGGGTCACTTGGCTGCACAGATTTTTGTCTCCTGCTGGTTTTCTGTTTGTAACTGTTTCGATTGTAGCATTTGCCAGCAATAAATTTTAAATCCTGGTTAAGCAACAGTGTGTCTAAGACTTTTATTGGAGTTACAACTCCTGGCTCTGGAGTGTGACTTGCTTTGTTTTTTTGTTTGTCAGTACTGGGTGGTAGCCTTGCACTCACACCCTGCGCAGATTGACAGAGCGCAGCATCTCATGTCCTCTGCCTGTAATGATGAAGCAACCTGTTCATCAGTTATATGCTGTTGTGTGTCTTTTTATGTCTTCATGTTTCTAACCACTGATCGTGACCAGCAAGAGACTGTAATGGAGAATCACCTAGATATGATTATGTGACTGCCACGTCACTCCCTCTGTAATCAGTGCCATGCCTCCAACTTTCTGCTGCATGAACTTCGACAGCTTGTCCCAGCCGTCAATGACAGACTTGTATTTTTAAGTTATAATAGCAAGCCAAACTTATAGATCAATGTAAACTCAGGCATGATGTGATTTTTTTTCCAGATGTATTTTCTGCCTACTTTTCTAGATTGCCACCGTCATCCCTTTCTTTATTTCATGGTTCCCTGGTGTCTAGTGGCACCCCCTGCCCCCTGATCACCATCCCCCAATATATATGTAATGTTTCCCTGGTGTCCAGTGGCACTTCCACCCTCCAATCACTGTCCCCATGTAAAATTTCAAAATATCAGCTGTAATAAAGAGAACTCTCCCTTGATGTTTTTTCACTTTAAACCTGTAAAAAGGAAAACACTCCCTCGCTGATCTGACCCCTGCCACCATGACCTCCCACTCAGCAGTCACCATACCACACCCCCACTACACTTACCTCACACTCTCACTCACCTGAACAAGTCCCACAGTGTATGTGCACTCTCCAGTCAAAGGCATGTCTTGCTGGTGAAACTGGCAACTGCCATATGAGAAACTAAGGTAAGTGTGGTTCAATGTATTACAATGAGGTTTTGAACTTTGAGGCATAATTTTGTCATTTTTGCATATTTTCACCCCACATTTTCAACATGGCCTTTTTATGATCCGACCTCATGATCAATGGTAGTGGAATTTTGCAAATCAGGTGCAAAAGGTGATTTTGTGGTCACTTGGTGAAATCACCTTTCATGTGAGATTTGAACATTTTCGCCACCATTGTTCACTAGGTGGGGTCATAAGAAGACTATGTTGAAAATTTGGTAAAAATATATAAAAATTAAAAAGTTATTAGTAAATGTTGAACATTTTCTATGCTGCTCTTAATTTTGGACATTTTGATCCCAAATGTTCAGCATAGCTATTTTTTACCCACCACCCCACGAATGAGACTGCTGTCATTTTTTATATCCTGGCCAAAATGTGTTTCTGCACATGTGGCATGGAATGACTCTTCAGTAGCAAAGAATCACATTTTGGTGGTGATTTGAAAACTTTCACCTATGGGATTCATGAAGTGGGATAGTAAGAAGGCTATGCTGAAAATGTGGTGTACAAATACAGCAAAATGTCCAGGTTATGACTAAACATTGCAGTATTTCAGTGTTCACTCATAAGTTTGCTAATTTTCAATATTTTGACTCCAAACTTTCAACATACCCATTTTTCCACACCACCTCATAAACGTGGCAGGTGTCATTTTTTAAATCTTGGATGAGACTTCTTTTCACACTTGTGCTGTGAAATGACATTTCAGTCAATATACTATAAATGTTACATGTCATGACTGTAAGGGCAGTCATAAAATGACTATCTTGAAAATTTGGGGACAGAATTAAAACAGTGACTGTGTGAAGAGTGAATGTGTGAAGAGCAAACATGTACTGAATGTGTGAAAAGTGACTGTGTAAAGAGTAAATGTGTGAAGAGTGAATGTGTACTGAATTTGTAAAGAGTGAATATATAAAGAGGGAATGTGCCAGGTCCTACACTTCTGTCAGTGGATAGTCTTCCCATAGCAAATGGCCCAAAGGGCCCCTCATATCTTCACCTCTTGATGCATTGATGAAATATTCAGCTTTCCTCAGTTCTGAAGCAGTCTCTCACTTTTTATGGCTGAATCAATACCATTATTGTGCAGCCATAGTGGCCCTCTGACCAGAATTTGTTTTAAAATTGTAGTGTATATTGTGAAAGATGATATGTGCTGCAGGATCTTACATTGCATTTTTCTCTGTAGTATTTATAGACATGGCAAATCTAAGTTTGTTTTTTGGAAGGGTTCCTGTTTTTGTGGTCGTACTGTATCTGTAGCGTACATTGCGGACACTGTGTGGTCACAGGTGCAGGAACATTTTTTTTTAAAAGGTTTGGAAAAACAAGAATACTGATATTAGAATATTAGAATCATTCTTGCAATCCTAGTTCAGGGTAGCTGATGCTCATTTAGTAAGATGTTGTCATCCCCTATGCTCAAATCCTTAGTCATTATATCGAGACCAGTAGTAAATAATTGAATATACTAAGAGGTTACATGATGGTAACTGGTTATATTGATAGCCAGATGGTGGTCATAGGGCAAAATAAAATGATAATGGACAGCAGGTTTGCTCATACTAGATTGAAAAACCATGCCTATTTATTGGAATAGCCCTGAATTGTGATTCAGTTGTTTTTAATTAGTCATTGTTATTCATCACAGTTAACACTATTAGTTACATGCCTTCCACACGCTTTGCTATTTAAAACAATGTCACAGATTCTATTATAGTAACAATCTACTAGAATATTTATTGAAGCTTAACAAGATGGTTTATAAATATTGTACATTTTCAAGTAAGCACTGCCCTTCTGATGATAGCTGGCTGAGGACAAATGTGCATGCCTTTTTCACTTGTGTGGTAATTTAATGTATTTCTTTTTGCCAGCCTCCATGTGTGCATCCATTTTTTTTTTCTTATTTGGTTCAAGGTTTGTGGACTACACCTCTAGGAGACACAGTCCTTTGTGCACCATGTTTTTTGCCTGATGGTATTATGGTTGAGTCCCCTTAAGTGCACACTGGATAACTGCACATTCTGGTTAAGAGCACACATATTGTATTAGGGCACACCAGTTATATGCACAGATTCCCATTCATAGGTGTGTCTATTATCACATAATTGATGCCTAATTAATTCACAGCAGGGTGTCAATCAATATTTGATGGGCAGCCATACAAGATGAGTCAGTTTCAGTGCATGTGTAAGAAAAACTTACACTATTTGAATTGAGCACTAACTCAATTAACACTGAAAGCTCATAAACACAGAAAAATAACATAATTTTTTAATATTGTTCGGCTGCTTAATAGAAACGCAGAAACACAATTTGTCAGCAGAGTAGGACCGCTTGGCCCACCAGTCTGTGGAGATGGTCCCTGTCTAGTCTATCTCCCAAGACCCTAACTGGTCTCTGTCAACTCTCCGCCCTCCCTGCCCATTTTCTAATATTCCCCTATCTCTATCCTATGCATGCTTGAAGCTCCCCCCTACTGTTTTCACCTCCACCACTTCTGCTGGCAGTCTATTCCAAGCTTCCACTACTCATTCAGTAAAGTAATACTCTCTCACATCCCTCCTGAACTTCTCCCCTCTAGCTTCATTGAATGCCTTCTGGTTCTTGTGCTCTTTTTCATTTGAAAGAGACTCACCTCCTGCACTCTGTTCACCCCTGTTAGATACTTGTAGGTCTCTATCATGTTGCCTCTTGCTCTCGTCTATTCCAGGGTGTACATGTTGAGATCCCTCAGTCTCTCCTCTTAGTGTTTTTTTGTACAACCCCTACACCATTTCAGCTGCCTACCTCTGGACTTCCTCCACCCTGTCTATGTACATTCTGAGCTGTGACCTCCAAAACTGGATGCAGTACTCCAGGTAGGGTCTCACTAGTAGAGATGTGTGAAGCCAGCAAACTTCACTTAGTGAATTAATTAGTGAACTTTGTCAGATTTGTGAAGTACAAACTTAGTGACATTTTTGGCAAGTGAACTGGCACTTTTTAAGGTGAAGTCATGCAAATTGACTGGCAAAGTCACAACTTTGCCAGGACTTTGCCTGACTTCACCTGAAAAGTAATATTTCCCCAGGAAAACTCAATGGGATTTGGCCAAGTGGGCATTTGTGAATTTACTCATGAAGAGTAATTAGCAACCTGACAGAACTTCACTGGCAAAGTAAACGTCCAAAGCTGCATTTACCAGCGTCCGGTATAGTGGCAACACCACCTCCCTCCTCCTGCTGGAGATACCTCTACCTATGCATCCTAGCATTCCACTGGCCCTACCCTCTGCTTTGTCACGCTGCCCTGCCACTTTGAGATCATCAGATATGATAACTCCAAGGTCCCTTTCCTTCTTAGTGACTGACAGCACCTCCCCATCCTCTGCTCAGTTCTTGGGCTCCTATGCCCTAGGTTCATGATTTTGCACTTTTTGGAATTGTACCCCAACTGCCATGCTTGTGACAACTCCTTGAGTTTCCCAAGATCCCTACACATTCTCTCCAACCCTTCCTTATTGTCCGCCCTATTAAAGATTTTGGTATCATTTGCAAAAATCATACCTTCCCTTCCAGTCCTTCTGCAATGTCTCTTATGAAGACATTGAAGAGGACTGGTCCCAGTACTGAGCTCTGTTACACCCTACTGGTCACTCTCCCATCATTATAGTGCCATTAACTATGACCCTCTGTCACCTATCCATTACCAGTTGCTAACCCAAATTTACCACTTTGGATCCCACACCAAGGCTGCTCAATTTCATTATCCATCTCCTGTGTGGCACAGACTTGAAAACCTTGCTAAAGTCCAGATAGGCCACATCCACTCCCCACCCTTGATCTATTTCCTTGGTCACCCAGTCAAATGACTCAATCCGATTCATCTTGCATAACCTCCCACAGTGAAGCCATGTTGCCTTGGTCTTGCAGCCCATTGGATTCAAGACACTGTACCAACCTTTTATTTAATAATGTTTCCATTGATTTCCCACCACTTAGGTGAGCCACACCAGCCTATAGTTACTGGCCTCTTCCCTGCTGCATCCCTTATGTAGAGGGACCACATCTTCTCTCCTCCAGTCCTCTGGAACCATGCCTGATTCCAGTGAGCTATTGAATAAGACAATCAGTGGGGCAGCCAGCACCTCAATGAGGTATTTTAGTACACTTGGGCCTGGTACTATAACTTTGTCCACTTTCACAGCTGTAAGTCCCTTCAGGACTATTTCTTCTGAAAATGGACTTGAGTCTGCCTCCCCTTCCCGTTTGTTCCTACTGATCACTGGTGGTCTGTCCCTCTCTCCCTCCACTGTGAAGACTGAGCAGAAGAACCTGTTCAGGGTGTTTGCTTTTTCTTGGTCCTCTTCAGCACATTCACTCTATGCTACACTCTTTATCCTTTCTATCATTCCCCATTGCTTTCCTATTATCATTTATGTACCTGAAGAAAGTCTTCTCTCTTTTTACTACCCCTTTGGCTATCCGTTTCTCTGCCTGTGTCTTTGCTGTCCTCACTGCTTTTCCTGCTTCCCTCTGTTTTACCTGGAACACCTCCCTGTCTTCCTCCATCTGCATCTCCTTATACCTCCTTAATGCCACCCTTTTTCCTTTACCTTTGTGATCACTTCCCTATAGTACCATAATGGTCTCTTTTTCCTTTTGCTTTTACTCCCTTTCTTCCTGCAGAGACTGGTTGCCTTAATTATGCCCTTCCTTATTTTCCCCACAATTCCTCTGCCCCTCCCTTGCATTTCCTCCACTATGCAGTTTTTGAAGCAGTCTCCCATTTCCTTAAATCTGCACATACTAAGTCCAGGACACTCATCCTCATGAGGTTTGCCTCTGCTACTGTCTTAATTTGAAACAACACTGTACAGTGATCACTGCTACCAAGGATACTGACCACTGAGATGTCTGCAATGCTGTCCCTGTTTAGAACCAGGTTCACCACTGCCCTGTGCCTAGTGGTCTCACTGACTAGCTGCCTGAGAAAGGGAGTCAAGGATGGCCTTGCACCTTTCTGAAGCTGCAGCTGAAAGACTCTAATCCACATCTGGCAGAGTGAAGTCACCAGCTAGCATCACCTTCCCTTCATTTGCCATCCTGATGATGTCCTCCTCAAGTGCCTTATCCAACTTCCATCATGAGCTGAAGGTCTATATACCACCATTGTATGGTTAGCAACCCAGCGCCTGTCTCTAAGATGACCCACTACACCTCCAGTTCTTCCTGTTCCTCTGGATTCCCCTCACTTCTGTAACCTTGATTCCCTCCCTCATATATAGTACAACTCCTCCTCCTCCTCTCCTTCCTTCCCTATTTCTGTTGAACAGAGAGTAGCCTGGTATGGCTACATCTTGGTCATGGCTGCCAGTGCAATGTGACTCTGTTATGGCCACCAAATCTAGGCTAGCTTCCCCCATGATGGCTTCCAGATCCCAAATTTTATTTATCACATTCCTTTCATTGGTGAACATTGCTCTCCATACCTCCCCCTGCCTGCCTCCCTGCTTTCTCCCTCTCCTCCAAGCAGAGGCTATGAGAAAAATCTTTACCACTATTTTGTGATATAGCAATATGAAAACATCTGAGTTTAGAAAGGATAAAATCAAATCCATTTGTATTTAAATTTCTACTGAGAAGGAGAAAGCGGTCCAAAGCATTTCTAGCTGCCTGTGGGATCCCCCCTAAATACCAGCACTGCTTGTTCTTGCATTACTGTTTGAATGACTTTTGTGTCTCTCCACCCTCTCCCCAAAACTACAACATTGCCAGTTCTTGTAATGTAATTCAGGTAGTGTGCTTGCCCGCAAACTACCAGCAAACTAGTGCCAATTCTTGCATTGCTGCTTAAGTGGCTTGTCCCCCCCATGTGATTGAATTTACAGTTTAACAAATGTAAATGAATTGAGTTGTGAGCAATTTCAGCATATCTCTTGGAATAAAATCATGTAAAATGTTAAGTGGCTTGCTGCAGAATTTTATTCTTGAACAACTTCACTACTGAAAACTCACAGGTGAACATTGTTGACGTTGACCAATGCTTGTTTTAGTTCATGCTGTCTCTTATTTCAACAAATGGTAATTGATCCAAAGTCTTGTCAGGATCAGTTGTTTCTCAAAATAAATTATGCAGTCTATTATCAGAGCTGAAAAGGGCAGCAGCACTAGCATATACTGTATGTGTTTTGTTTTTCAAATAAAAACAAATTTCCTCAAAATATATTCAGTTTGCAACATTATTTCTAAAATCTAGAGATTATCAAAATACCATGTGGATTAAAAACTTCTGTGGTTCCATTTGGCTATTATTCATGGTCTAAGTTGCTATATATAGAATAGTGTATGGGTGTCCATACGCAACAAGGCTGTGTTTCCATCGAATGTATGTGATGACAACAGAGAGACCCCAAGAGTGAAGTTCAAGAGGTCTCCATGATGTTATCACATGCCTTAGATGGAAACACAGCCTTAGTTGTGTATGGGCACCAATACACTGTTTTATATAGTGTATGTTTTTTCTCTAACAGTTCAACCTCGGTCAGTTTGTCCATTTTTCATTACCTTGAATAACTGCTTCTGCTCTATCCAACACATCACTGTACATCTGACCACATTGTTCCTGAGGGTCAGTCATTCCTGCTCCTGACAATCTGTCAATGGCCACAGGGTTAATTTACAAAAAAAAGCTGATAAAGATAAACAGTTTGGTAACACAATGGTATCTATGGCTGTCCATGTCCAAATGTCTTGGTCACCCACTCAGCACTCACTAAATGGTGCTGCCATTTCCCCCAAGTTTTTTTATTGAAGCTGTGTCATCAACCAATCAGGTGGCATGTTAAGGCTGAAAAGTTGTTGTGGTGTTATTGTGATGTTAGAACTGAACCACATCAATGTTTCATGACCTTTGACTTATACCCCAACAGCATTTTGATGTGTATGGATATTCATACACAATAGGGGCTCAACATACATTATATATATAGAATAGTGAATAGGTGACTATACACAACAGGACTGTGTTTCCATTGAGAGGATGTAATGATGTTATATAGACCATGAGAGTGAAGCTCAAGAGGTCTGTATGATGTCATCACATCAGTGAGCTGGAAATGCAGCCTTAGCTGAGTATTGGCACCAGCACACTGTTTTATCTTGTATATGGTTAGCCCCTGTTGTAAAATGAGATCTAATACAACAGCGCATAAAAGTAAATAAGGGGCTTACTGAACGTTACTTCATTGTGGAATGTTACTTCATTGCTCCTGCACACTTCTGCATCCCACCCTCTGAAAACTGAAAACCCTCACTCCTTCACTTGATATCCACAATCCAGAGCCACACCATTTAAAAAAATAAATAAACCACAATGAATAAATAAACCTCAGGGTAGCACAGCCATCCACAGCTCTACCTATCAAAACTGCCTGGGACATCTGCTTGCTAAACAGTGCCACCATTTTCCTTTAACTTTTTCCAAGAAAGCCTGCATCTTTAGCCAATCACTAACTATGCAGAAGACATCAAGGCTAAAAGGTTTTATCGTTGTGATGTCAGAAGAACAATACCAAAACAACTTTTCATGACCTTTGAACTGTACCACAACAAGAAAATTATAAAGTATATGGAAATACATACACAATAAGGGCTAAACATATACCACAGAATTTTTTAAGCATGATCTCTGTGTATTACAGCATTACTGAATATGTTTTCTGAATGTTCTGGACAAACCACAGTCAATGACTTTTTTTATCCATGTTTAACCATGGTTCATCCATGGTTCTAAGAGCATGGGATTGCAAACAAATTTGTCTAACTTATTTGCATATCAGAATGCTGTGTTTGATTCTTTAAACTTATATGAATAATCAGAATAATAATGTTTTGCAGTTTATGAAGAAAAATAAGGTTTACAGAAGGAAATTAATTATTTGAGTATAAAAAAAATAATATTTGAACTCACCTCATTATAAAGCAGCAGTATTTGCAAGCCTCAACAAAATTCAACTTAGAATTTTTTTAGTAAAAAATAAATTTCTGACAAAAACACAACTCCATCCATTTTTTTCTTTTCTTTAATTCCTGAACTGAGATATGAGGTTTTGAAGATTTTAAGAGTTACTGCATGCTTGCCATGCCCAGTATGAATAAATTAAAAATCTTGGTGTAATTTTTGTGCTGCTCAGTATCAGAAATACTGTATGTGTTAGCACCATCTTAATGCATTCACAGCATGCAAGTCTGTACAGTTAAAAACTACCTCAGTGAAGAACCCCCAACAAAGACGTTCCAATTGGAATGCTGGGGCTGCCAGTCAGTGTTCTCTACATGAGGTCTCAATAAATAATATAGCATAATTTTGCCTGCCTTTCAAGTTTTCCTTTGAGTGCCAGTTTCTTTTTGCTTCATCCCTCATAGATTAGCCACCCATGAGGCACCGATTACCCATTTTCCAGTGAATGCCTTTTTCCTCTGTGATAGACATTTTTGAAACCTGACAGTGGCAACCATCTTTATTGACTTGAGTTACTGATTATAAAACTAGTAATCAAAGCTGTTTAAAAATATTTGAGGAAATTAAAACACACTGATGATGAGCATAAGGGTGTCAGAAATACATAACTGCTAAACACACTAGATCACAAACTTTTTTGATGACTGACAAATACTGCTGCTTTAAGTAAGTTTAATTTTATGGTGGTACAAATAGAAATTAGGCCATTCTATCAGTTATGATGGAGAGACTCCATCAGAAAGAGGAGAAACAGCTGAAATGGATAAGTACCATAAATTAAAGGTATTTCAAAAGTATGTGTATTCATTACATAATGTTAAGGTTTTCAGAAAAAAACAAAAACAGACAAAAAAAAAAACAATATTACCTGAGTGGTGCTGAAATTTGTTTTTTGATGCTGGAAACTTCTGAAATTGGTAACCATGAATGACCATGGTCAAACTGTGCAATTCTAAAACTACATGGGCCGTGGTCATCTATGCTCTGTCACTTGGCCATTTACCCTCAGTGGTTGTCCATGGATAGCCATGGTTAAACGCATGGTCAAACCATGAATGATCATAGTCATCGACCATGTAAAACCATGGTATTTCCATAATCATAACAGCAGGGTAGTTATTAAAGGTATTACATAACTTATGAGTACAAGGCAGAAGTAGAGAGCATGTCTTTAAACTGAAGGTGGGGTGAGAAGAATAAGAGGAACATTTATTTATTTAAAAGTGTTTTACCAGGTAAACATAGAAAGATATACAAACAATCTTATTTACAGATGTGACTTGGGGGAAGGGGAGAGAAGCATGAGCAGCAACATGCAGAAAATATACATTATAATGTCAAAGTTATGTGCAACTTCAAACGAATCACAGGAATGGCCTGTAAAGCAAAGGCAGGGGTACACAAATAACTAGCATCAGGTACAGTCACTGTATGACACAACTGGTTTTTGAGAAGCATTTTAGCAGAGGTAATACTTGTGGGTGGGCTGTTACTCCAGGCTAGGTTGTTTCAAGCTTGGGGGAGCCTATAGCTAGATGCAGTTTGGCCAGAATGCAGTTTGCGCCTTTGTACAAGGAATCTGTTACCAGACTGGGGTGAAGTGGGTGTACAGACAGAACAGCGGGGGTGAGAAGGGAGCACAAATAATTTGGAATCTTGCTACGTCAGCATTTAAAACCATAGAGAGCAAGGTGTTGAACTCTTCTATCAGCCAGTGATGACCAGCCCAGGAGGTCATATAACATACAGTGATATGTCTGGGTGGGGATGCAGAAGATAAACCTACAGAGGGCATTAAAAAGGGTTTCCAACTTACTTAGCTGGCATTTTGGGATGACATCATAAATCACATACCCAAAGTCAATAACAAGAAGGATTAAGTGACCAGCCAGGTATTTGCACATTCATAGTGAAAAGCAATCACTCACATGGTAAAGGTCACCAGGATTCCTATGGGATGTAGAAACCAAAGATTTGGTATGAGAAGAAAAATCAAGTGAGCTATCTAGAATGACACAAACATATTTGTATTCAGATACCGCAGATAAGGCAGTACCATCTGAGGTAACAACAGTTAGGGCAGGACAGGTGGCTAGCCATTTTCTGGTACAAAAGAGCATGCAGACAGTTTTAGAGTAGTTGAGAGCCAAGCTATTTGCTTTAAACCAATTTGAGAGTGTATCAAAGTCTAATTGTAGGGCATTCAAGATATTAACAGGGTAATGAAGAAATGAGTAAAGAATGGTGTCATCTGTGTACACGAGACTATTAAAGGATTTTACATGTGTGGTAAATCATTTACAAAAGTGATAAAAAGGAGTGGCCCAAGAATAGAGCCATATGGGAACCCATGGATGATTAGTCTTGATCAGAAAAAACCAGGCCAGAAGAGACAGATTGGGTGTGACCAGAGAGGTAACAAGAAAAAAAACAGCAAATGGAAGGCCTTGAGAGGCCAGAAAAAGCAAATTTATTTAGAAGAGAATAGTCAACAGTGCCAAATGCTTTGGCCATATCAAAGAATATAACACCAGTTTGTAGATCCAGGACTCAATTAGAGAAAATTACAGTAAATTAGTAAGTCTGAGCAGAGAGGTGGATGTAGAAGGAGCTGCACAAAATCCAGATTGGTATTAAGAAAAGAATGTCTTTGCAGAGAGGTAGGCAGATAGCTGTTTATCAATCAGTCTCTCCAACATTTTAGAGAGAACAGGGAGGAGAACAATTTGCCAGTAGTTAGTAGGCAAGTCAGTGGGGACCAGCTTTGTAGAGGTGAATTACAATGGTATGCTTCCACAGTGAATGGAAAATGCTGATGGTAAGGGAGCAGTTAAAAATATGGGCCAAGGGCAGCAGTAGCAGGGACACATAACTTCGTGGACTGGCTGTGATACCATCAGCTGCAGAACAAGGACTTGGTTTGATACAGGACAGTTCCCAGAAGACCTCAGAGGGAGTGATACAGGAGATGGCAAAGTGAGCACTAGCCTAAGGGGGTGGGGCCTGGAGAGGGAGCAGTAGCTGTACCCAGGTGGAAAAGGGGGGACAATCACTAGGCTCCATCCACAAACTGGACAGTCAGGGTATTAGCTATATAAAATGGGTTGCTATTAAGGGCAGCCCCCATTGTTCCAGGCCAGCTGACCCTGGAAAGAGACTAGGATACAACAGGGACAGGAAGTGGGGGGTGGGGAAGGGGAGAATGAGGTCACAAAAGGGGGAGGTCTCTCTCATGGTATCACCAGAGTGTGTCAGAGAGGGCGGGGGATAAGGACCAATGGAATACAAGGGCAAGTAAGGAAGGGCGGAGCAAAGGGGTTAAGAAGAGCAACAAAGAAGGGCTCAGCCACTTTCTGCTAGGTTCTTTGGGTAAGGAAATTTCAAGACCCACCCACCTCCCTTGGTTACTAGAAAGGAAGCATAAGCTAGGAGGTAAGCATCTGAGAAGGAAAAGGGGGGAAAGGGTGGGGGGGTTAGGGAAAGCAAATATGGAGGAATTAAGATCTGGAAGAAGGAAAAGAGTATGGACACCTTGATAAGTGGACAAGAAAAAGGGGGGCAGGAATTGGACCTGCTCAGAGAGAAAGTATATGACCAGCTCAGGTTTACATCCGGGCAAGTAATGGAGCGAGACCACCTCAGGTTTCAACGCCCGAGGAAGAAAACTAAGGAAAGCAAAGAAAATAAAAAGGAGTGGAATAAAATGTGACAGAGAGAAATAAGAGGAACTCAATATTGTAAAATGGATATGATTTATGTTAGTGTGGACAATAAAAGGTTTTGCTGACTGAGCAGCCAAATCCACAATATTGAGTGTGATGTCTCCTTTTTGGGGGAAGGGGATCTGGAACAATGCAGGTTGGCAACCACCACAGAGGTACAATTGAGGCTAGTGATACCTGTGTATGACTGTGATGAGTTAAGCAGATTATTTAATGGATTCCAAAATCTAGTTAGAGTGGGCAAATCATGAATACATTTTTAACAGAGGTAGGAGGTTCTGGCTTTCTGGATAGTTTTGGTGCATAAGTTCCTGACCCTGTTGTATTGTAGTCTGTCAGCAGGAGTACCAGAAGCCTTGTGGGCAGACCAGGCAGCATCCCTTAGTTAATATAGTTCAATATAGTCAGAGGAAAGCCGGGGATAAAGGTTCCCTTCACCTACTCATCGTGATAGGGGTGTGGTTGTCACAAATGGACAGAAATAGGGAGCAAAAATGGGACAGTGCCTGATCATGGTCAATGGATCCATATATCAAACTCCAGTCAGCAGTCAGATAGGAAGTCAGGCAGAGAGAAATTATGGAAGGAACAATACCTAATCATTTTAGGTTGGGCATTGTCCTGGTTTTACAAACACAATAGGTGATATAGTGATCATTGAACAAATCAGGAAGGGTGTTAGTTGCCACAATAGAGTGAGGGTGAGAGGACAAGATCCAGTATCAGAAAGTGGTTAGAAGACTGGCTACTAAATCTGGTAGGGTCACAGAGTAGTTGCTCTAGATATGAGGGATTTGATGTTAGAGTGGAGATCTGAGGACTTAGTTTGTTCCAGGGTGTGCAGGGCTTGGTAATAGTAGCAGAGGGCCTGGGAGATATCATCTAGCTTTGTTACATATACTGTACCCCACTAGTTGGGTGATTCACAGCCATGACTGTCGCTGCACAGCATTGTTTTCAGAGTTGGTACTATAGTAAGCAAGAAGCTCTGGCACCCTCTTTATAACAGCATTGACATAGAAAGGTAATGGCAATTTTGGTCTGCTGGAGGCAGTGTGCATCTAAATCAGCCTTTACTTGTTTGAGTTGCTGAGTGACCAAGGTGTCCACCTGCTGGTGGCCTATCTGCAGAAAATACAGTGTGTCCTCCAGCATTTGTTGCCATTCACATCTCAGTTTAGATTGGGAAGAAGTGTATTGTATGATGTGTTGACAAAGGACAATTTTTAAAGTTATCCAGCAGATAGATTGGGAAATGTCTGGAGTGGCATTGTCTTGGAGGATCTCATCAATTTTGTTCTGGGTGTATTTCCTTAAGGCGTGCCCTTTCAGATAATATGTGTTTAGGTGCCAGCAGGTGTTGCAACATTCCAGACTCTAGATTCCAGTGACTTATTATTGGGGCATGGTCAGAATGGGCAATGTCACCCAGTCTGAAGTCAACCAGGCTAGCTAGGTGTCCTGCCAAGGTATAGCAGTGGTAAGTTCTGAAGTAAGTGCCATGCACTGCTGAATGATGTGTGTAGTTTTGCATTTGGGAATGGAGGGACCACCATGTTTCTGACCATCCCACTTCCTCAGTGAAGCATTTGAAAAATTTGTAGACTGCTGGCTGCCTTGGTGGGGAGGGGTTCAAGGAGTCCAGGCTGGGGGCTGTGGCTATACTGAAGTCACCAGCAAGCAGATGGAGTCCTTTTGTCATTGTTCAATATTTTGTCCAAGAGTGTTTTGACTGCTGGAGAATTGGTTCCCTGTGGAAGGCAAAGACTGGTGAGCGTGACCGCGATACTATTGAGAAGGCTCTATTTGCTTATCAGGCACACATCCTGATCCTCCCAGGACCAGGTTGCTTGGAATGAGGTGTGGTGAGGAATAAGGATTGCCACTCCCCTTTTCCTACCTACCTGGAATATAGAAGAGAAAATTGAGGAGAAGCCAGATTTGCTAGTTTCTTGTGTTCTGGGTAGGATAGGTGTGTCTCCTGCATATGGGTGAAGTCAGACTTTGTTTTTTTATGTGTGACATTATTCTTGATCTTTTAATGGGACTGGTGAGTCCATTAACATTGAGAGCAAATAACTGCATGCTTGGGACCATCATGAGAATCTTGAAAGTAAGGGAGTGACTGGCCCCCAACCCTCAGTCCCTCCTCACAGATCAGTTTATAAGACCATCCAGATATTTTGAAACTGAGAACAAATGAATTTTGATTTCCAGTTGTAGGGGTTCAGGCTTGGGCCATAATAAAGGCCAGATGTAGGGGAGGTAGTGTCTGAAACACAACCAGATCAAGGAAGCACCAGCTGGCACAGTCATGTGAACTAGAGGAACTATGAGCTTCCAATTGCATGGGTCTGAATTGGGAACCAGCCGGCTGGCATACATTGAGCCTGGAGGGTGGGCACCTGGCAAGAGACTTCCAGATGTGTCTAGGTAAGGGGGAACAGGAGGGACGTCATGCCGCCACTTCATCTGGGGTTGGCTAATAGAAAATGAATTAGAGATCAATGGCAATTATTTTACACATTGTTAAAAAAAAAGCCTAATTCAAGTCCTTGTGTTATGAGAAGTGTTTCCAGAAAATGTCATGTTATTTGGTTTTGTGGTTTTCTTTAAATCAGCATTTGCTAACTTGTTCTGCACTCACCGGAAAAGGTTAGGCTGTTTCTATCCCTCTAACTGAGCCTTGGAGAGTGATGACATCATATTGGAGTAAGCTACTGCTTCAGCAGTGCAAGTACAAGTCCCTGCTTGACTGAAGAGCTGCAAACTTCATAATTAGAGCAGTCTGTAGAGTTAACTGTTTGCTGTCCAGGGTTTTTACTAACTCAGCCTCTGGTATGTGTTCAGATGAATTAGCTAAAAATTATCATTTTGTTCTCTTAAAAAGCTGATCATTTGAGTTTGAGCGCTGAATTGAAGAAGTATGCATTTAAGAAATCTGCTTGTCTGTATCACAGCTGTGAGTTCTGTCCCATCAAAATTCTGTGTTTTTCTAGCTATGTAACATTGGGTTGTTTCTTTAGTGAATATAAAATACATCTAAAGTTTGTTAATTCATATACGTAGTTTGTCTGTGATGTAGTCTCGATAAATAGGTCCATGTAAGAACAATTCTCTTTCTTTCAGATTGACAAACAGGTGTCTGCCACACTCTGCTATTTCAAGCACATGTACTATATGAACTAACAAATTTCAGTTCATTGATGGTTTCTGTGTGAAAATACATAGGCCCAGATATTCAAACTGCACCCAAAAAGTGCGCAATAGCAGGAGCAAGTGCAAGTCCATTGCGCCCATGCGCAAGAGGCGTGATATTCAAAAAGTGAGCCGGCCAAACTGCACCTACAGCCGATGACCGAATATCGCACCACCTGCACCATAGCGCAACTAGGGAGGAGAAGCTGAGCAGATCTGATGCACCATAGCGCAACAAGGGATGTTCAGCTGAGCAGTCCAGAGGCACTATAGCACAACCAGGGACACCCCCCAGCAGCAGAGCAATGCAACTGCACAACCAGGGAGGTAGGGGCCCACCACCCATGCCACAGATGGGCACAGGAACACACAGCAGAACAGACATCGTCCCCCCACACCCCATGCACTGCACAACTGGGGGAGGGCTGGAATAACCACCGGCCCATGGAGACAAGCAAACAACCCACCGCTGGGCCATGGTGCTCCATCCACCCCCCCGGCAAGCTGTGACTGGCACACAAGGAGGGCTGACCACCCCGTGCCACACCCATCCCCCCAGAGCACACCCTGCACCGTGACCCCAGACCCCCCCCAGGAGCAGCAACCACCACTGCAGGAAACCCCATGCATGCCACCACCCCCACTGTGACACTGCAACCCTGTGCACCACAGAACCATGCAAGGCAGTCCCACCACGAGCACCCATCAGTGGGTGGCAGCACACAGCGATGCAACCACGGCATACACAGTGCCACCATGCACAGTCCCCCCGAGGTACTGCTGAGAGACCAACCATGCGTTGGCACATGAGGTACCCCACTCGGGACAGGGCTTGCCCAGGACAACACCACCAGTGGTACAGCACCCTGCACAGTATCCCAATGACACACCCCGACCCAGCACTGGCCACAACAGCCAGCACAGATGCCCACAGTGGTGCGTGGAAGCATGCACCACACCGGATGCCACACAGTGTGTGGACAGACACCCACCCATACCCAAGGGCACAACAACATGGGGATGCAGTGGTGGGGCAACCAAGCCCCCAGCGTGGGCCCATGTAAACTGTGTACACACAACCCACAGTCATCCATGGCACTGGAATGCCAGCCACTCTGCGCAGGCACTGTGGACCTGTACGCCACCAGCATTTTCCCAGAGCACAAGTCACAAACAGTGGTGCACATCCCCTGCAACACACACAAGGCACAGCATGGAGGTGGGACAACAACTGTGGAGGCCACTGTGTCACCCGAGGCAGACATGCACCACACCAGTGACAGGAGGCAACCCAGCAGTGTGATGGGTACAGTGGCTGCCCTGCATGGACTGCCACCACTGACATGCCAGCGGACCATGCAGGTCACAGATATGCATGTGTGTCAGTTGCACAGGCCATGGATAGGCTGATAGGGGTGCCATGGACACAGAGCATGCACCATGGACCACTGCACACAGTCATGCAGTGCACAGGGCACAACACATACACCACAGACACTGACTGATAGCTACACCATAGTCACCACCACACGGACACACACACATACCCATGACCACACCACCCTGGACGCCATGCACACCACTGCAGCTGAGCACCTATAGCCCATTGCAAATCAGAGACCACCACAGTATTCATATCAAAATAACTGTATTGAAATGACATATAAAAGTTAACTATTTACAAAATATATACAAGGTGGAGGGGAGGGCCACAAACAAGGTGGGGGTGGATAAGGGGCAGGGGTGGACAAATGGGACAGGAAAGGAGGGATGTGAGGGTGGGTCCGGGGGGTAGGGGATATCAGGGGCAGAGGGACTTCTAGCGGGAGTGCCGCTCCCCGCTCTGGCTCCGTCACTGTCTGTGCCCCACAGGACCCCGGTCTCATCAATCCTGCGGAGGATGTTGATTGACGCCCTCACCACCTGCAGTATCTCCCAAAGTGCCTCTCTTATCTCTCGGAGCTGGTATGTACCTAGGACAAGGGAGCACAGTCAATAGGTGTGAATGCACAGCCCCATACAGCCCACCCACTGTGCATGGCATACGGCCATCGGACATACCTCTGTGATGGTGTGTGACCACCCACAGTGATCACGTCCACATGACCTGCCCACCCAGGCAAATACAGCCATGTGGAACACTGCACACACCCACCGGCCAAGTCATGCACAACACCACTGTGGCCATTTAGTGACATGGCTATGTGGTGCAAAGGCAGTGGCACAGCCATGTACCTGGTGCACGCATGGACCACCATCGACGCACTCCCAGACATGCATTACCACCGGGCAGTGTTGACTGTAACAAGTTGCGTGCATGGCAGTGGTGTCGATGGATGGTGGCCATGCCCCGCTGCCCACCCTGTTACACAGCATGCAATAGTAATTATGGAGGTATGGCACTCACCATCATCGGGCTGGTCCCTTGGGCGGTGTGGACCCTCGCTCCGCCTGGCTTCCCTCTCTTCTTCATTTCTCCACAGATCATGGGCAAGGTGCCGTTCCTCCGAGCCTGTGGTGCAAACATGGAGAGAGGAACATCAGTACAATCCGTAGCAAAGCCCCCTGCCCCTCAGGTTTGTGCCTCCCACCCACCCCGACCCACCCACCCCACACCTGATAACACCACCAGAGCCAACCCTGGATGGTCCCTCCCCCATGTGCTGGACACATACAACTGTGATACCCATATGGAAGATAAAAGTGTGTTGATGTAATACCTACCTGGCTGTGGCACCGTGACCCTCCTGGCACATGCCTGCAGGCAGGCTAGCAGCTCCGGCTCCCTCCACTGCAGGTCCCCATACCTGTGGTGGCACTGCTCTGTACTTCTCCCCCATCCAGTGTCCTCCTCGAGTGCAGTGGCCACCTCCTCCCACACCTGGCCCCTGGACCTGTCCAGGGGTGCCTCCCCGAACAGCAGCCCATGGTGTGGCTCCACTATGGCCACTAGGTTGGCCAGCTCTATCTGAGACCACTAAGCAGCCCTCCTGCACACCATGTTCTCTGCTCGATCTGCAAATATTGCACTCTGCAGTGTGGCTCCCCATGTGCAGATGCTGCACGGTACAACGCTTCCATTCCCTATCGCGCTGTCACCAAACAGCGTGATAGTGGTGCACCCATGCCTGATGCATGGCACCTAGGAGGCAAATGTCGGGCACAGGGTCAAGGGTCTCTGGCACACGGACACGCACAGTGCCATTGGAACCCAATGCGTGTAGCGTAATTGGCTGCCTGTGTGCTACTGCCAGTAGTGGCCTACCGCACTGTTGCCCCAGTGTGCCTATGATGGCCCAGTGCCACAGCGCCATGTAGGTGACCATCACTGTAGTGTCACTGGCACAATGGTGGCCATGCCCTGCATTGCTTCCCATGCACAGCATGTCAGCAGCGTGGCAGATGCCTGTGTCGGCAACCCGGGCATGCGCAGTGAGGTGTGTACTACGCATGTCACAGAACAGCGCCATTGGCTCTGCATGTTCAACACAATTGCGCAAAGCACAAACGCGCGATATTCAGACGTTATATGCAAATCATCTAATCAGCCATTCAAAGGCGCAGCACTGCACTTTGCATCCACTTAAAGTTGGCGCCTCACCTCATTTGCTATGGGTCGTAATTATGTGCGCGACATTGGGCTGCACTGGCCATAGTCAGTTACTGCAGTCTATTGGTGGAGTTGCATGCTGTTTGGGAGTGTGGACTGTGGATTTAGGGGATGCATGGGACTGCACAGTCACAGGTAACAACTATCATTCTTACAGCTAAATAATGACTGGAGCAAGTTGTGGGAGAGGAGGAACACAGTGGTGGGAGGAGGAGGAGGCCTAATTTTACCAAGGCTGAGACCAAAGCCCTGTTTGATGCCTACCTGGATCAGGAGCCACTTCTCAGCCTAAGGCAGGGAACACCTCAAGCCAATGCTGCTGCATGGGAGGAGATGGCACATGCTGTGAACCTGCATGGTAGCCACCAGCACTCCATGCAGGAGTGCAAGAAAAGATGGGCACTGACAGGAGGAGGAGATAAAGGAGAAGGTGGTTTCCATCAGGGCAGCATGAGCTGCAACAGGTGGGGGACAGCCAGATGGTACACCTGGACCCCACAGGAGAGAGGATTGCTGGAAGCATGCAGAGTAGTGCCATTGAGGGTGTCTGGTGGTGGCTTCAGATAGGTGGTGGCCCATCACTGCATGGTAAGTCATAGTCTGTCTATGGGGGGGCAGGGTAGGTCACATGCAGTAACGTGACTTTGCTTTCCCTTACAGATCCTGGAGCATCTGCATGGGTCAGCTGGTGGGCATGACCACTGAGGACAGTCAGTTGGAGATGGAGGAGGGCCCTCCACCTCCAGGTGGCATACGTGGCTCAGTGTGACAGTGGAGCCACCTGGCTTGTCCACACTGATGTTGTTGTAACAGGTGCAGAGGAAGTTCGCTGCAGTCCCAGCATGCCGGGGTGTCCATGGATGCCAGCATGCTGTGACTGGGGCCGGTGCCAAGTCCGTCACCAATGATGATGTCGCTAACGGTGTGGGCAGTGACACGTGTGTGCCAGAGGATGGCCACACAGCAGGACACATCGCAGCCATGGCTGTGGGTGGTGCTGCTGTGGAGGCCTGCATGTCAGCACGGTCCCAGTCTGTGCCTTTCAGCACCAGTGGGGCAGCACTGGTGTTTGTTCAGGACAGTGGGACTGTTGTGGCCACTGCGGCAGCACTACTGAGCCCTGTGGAGTGGTAGCCTGAGGGGCAGCATCAGCAGTCGGCCAATGGGCTTGGGGGTACAGGGTCCAGTGGCGGCATCTGTGCACCACCTGTGGACATGCCCAGACCTGGTCCTGGTGCACAGTGCCCACCCTCAAGGGGTGCTGAGCATCAGGGCTGCGCACGCCCTGAGGGACAGGATGCCGAGGAGGCAGATGACCTCTTGGATGAGCACACCCACCCACTGCAAGCATCAGTCCAGCAGCAGATGCAGCTTGTGACATCGTTGGATGCACTGCGTGCAGCTCTGGAGTGGACAGAGGAGCATCACAGAAGGGACAGCACTCTGATCCTGGCAGGGATGGACAAGTTGCGGGAGGATGTGACCACTGCCATTGACAGGCATGCACAGGCATTCAGTGCTGTCATGGCCACAATGGGCACACAGTCATGTGCCCATGCTTTGAGGACACCACGCAGTGCACTGTCCACCTCACGTTCCCGGCATCATGTGACACCCTACCTGTCGACACCGGGTTAAGCTATGGGCATCCTGAGCACGCCTGGCACAGGCATGTTCGGTGTGCTGCAGACCCCTGCGCGAGCAGGGTTGTGTTCACACAGTGGAACCCCTGGGGGACCATCGGTGCCACCCCATGAGGCCAGTGGTCAGCCTGTCAGTGCTGGTGGGTCTCGGCAGGGCCATCCACACATCTGCAGTGGCCAGGGCACTGTGTCGCGTGACTGACCTGTCTCCCAACACAGCTACTGTCTGGTGCTGCCCTGTGTGCATTGTTCTGTTTAGGGCAGTGCACGGGTGGGTACCCGCCCTGTTGTTGATAACATGTCCATCTGAACACTCTCCGGTCTGCTGTCTGCAGTTGTACAGTGTGATGATGCCTGCACTGCGCTGTAAACCAATGTGCAATGGTGCTCAGCATCTGACACACGCACATGGACAGGCAGTGGGCGTGGTGGTCTGTGGACATGTGTGTGGCTAGGGGTGGCATTCTGGGTCGGTGTGCCTCCTGCCCTTTGTGCAGGTTTGGTGCATTGTGTGTGTGTGTGCATGTGTGTGTGTGTCCGTCCTCGTGGCATGTTAGTCCTCACCCATCCCTGGCTGTGTGTGTGGTTCCATGCCCTGCCACTTCCCTTGACAGCTGGCACCCCTGGTGTGTGTCCATGCGTGTTTGTGGGTTGTGCTTTAGCCACTGTTGGCTGCACATGACCCCATGACTTACCTGGGTTGGCTGAAGTGCTCCTCAGTGATGGTGTCCTGGTGCAGCTGTGCCAGCCGGAGAAGTCAGGGGTCCCATCGGCCAAGGGAGGGCTGCCCATCACTATCATCACCAGCGTCCTCATCGTCCCCATCGCTGTCCCCCTCTTTGACCTATACGGCAATCCCACATCCGTTGGCCATGTTGTGCAGGATGCAACAGGCCAGGAATAGCCTGCAGGCCTTTGAGGGGCTGTACTGTAGGGCACTGCTGGAGGTGTCCAGGCAACGGAAACGTGCCTTCAGCATCCCAAACACCCACTCGATGACATTATGTGTGGTGGCGTGTGCCTTATTGTAGCGTTGCTGCGATGGGGTCGCAGGCTGCCAGTAGGGTGTGAGCAGCCAGGGACGGAGTGGGTATCCACTGTCACCTGTGTGTAGAGGGTGGAGGTTAGTTTGGTGATCATCATCACCCTGCCCAGGGCCATGTAGGCCACTACCCATGTCATCTCTGGCCATGCCCCCCCAGGCTCTATGATTGTCCATGTGGTTTGCATACTCACCCACTAGGTGTCCACTGGGGATCTCCTCACTCTCTAATCTGTGGCACAGTGCCAACTGGTGGCAGATGAAGGCATCATGTGCTCCCCCAGGGTGAGTGGCACAGACATTGATTATGCGCCCCCTGGCATTGCACACCACCTGGCAGTTGATGCTGGCATAGCTCTTGTGATTGATGTATGTGGCCCCTCGGGCCAGGTGAGTGCGGGCCACATGGGTGCAGCTATTGCCCTACCATGCCAGGCATATGCCACCCTGTGGAACTCCTATATGTTTGCTGTGCGCTCCGGCGGTGTCTGGGGAAATGGATGTACTCCACAGCATGTGACAGCAGTGCGCTGAAGAATTGGGTGAGGTGGCGTGAGGTGGCCGACTGGGTTATGCCTGTGGTGTCTCCAGTTGGTCTCTGGAAGGTACCCGTGGTGAGCAAGCACATGCAAGCTGTCACTTTTGTCTCCACTGACAGGGCATGGCTCTGTCGTGTGGGTGCCTGCATCACATCACTGCACAGCTCACAGAGCCACCTCAGAATTGCCCGATTCAGGCAGTACTGGCCCACAATCTCAGTATCACTGTACAGCTCGAAGCTGGTGCAGGCTCGGTACTGCCTGTTGGGGGCATACCACCGATGGACCCTTCCACGGCCACGCTCCCCTGTTGCCCGCCTTCTCACCCCCCTCATAACGGCCTCCATCTGGAAGGTGGCACTGGCCATGTCCCTGGCTTGTGTTCACCCCCCTGGCAGCTGTTACTGTATTCCCCCCGCTGTCCTCGCTGCTACTTCCCCTGCACTGGGAACACCTGCCTGTGGTGGCCTCTGTGCTGTGTGACACTTCCCCCTTCTGCACTGGCTGTGGCTCCCCACACCTTCCTTGTGCCTCTGTGTTCAGGGTGCCCTTTCCCTGGCCTGCCCTGTGTGTCCCTCCTGCCCTGTCTGTGTGGCTAGAGTTCAGCCTCATGTGCCTTCCCTGTAGCGTTCTTGCACCTCTCCCTTGTTCCTTTTTATTTTGGCTCATTTCCACTATGGCGCAACTTCTGCTTGCTCCCCTATTGCACATGGCGCAAGTTGTTGAATATCGCACTGCCCCACTTATGCATGGTTCCTCCCCCAATGCTGTCATTATCATTGCGCTGTTGCTCAGCGTGATTTAGGGGGCGCAACTGCCTCCTGCTGAATATCGCAGAATGGCGCAATTTCGGACTTGCACAGGTGCAACCCTATTGCTCAAGGCTCAACTCTTTTGAATATCTGGGCCATAATGTATAACTAGAAACAGTATAGAGCATACTGATGCCCACTGTTTCCTGAGACAGGTACACTCTGCTGCCCCATCCTCTGCCCCACAAGCCCACTGTCTCTTGCCCTACATTTGAGGCTGCTGCACCCTACTGCCCACTGTCTTCTCCCACACAGCTGGGGTTGCTGCACCCTGTCACCTCCATCATTTCCCAGAACAGTTCGGGGTGCTGCACCATATGCACCTCTGCCCATAGTCAGATATGCTGTACCCTGATGGCCCTTGTATTCTGCCCCACAATTAAGGTTTCTGCACCATCCTGTCCACAGTCTCCTGCCACCACAGCCAGAGCTGCTGCACCCTGCTACTGCCTACTCAGGCAGAGCTGCTGTGGCCTGCTGTTCCCTAGGGCCCCTTGCCTCCACATTTAGGGCTGCTGCACCATGCTGCCACATGCCACAAGAGTTATGGCATTTGCTGCACCCTGTGCTCTGCCCCCAAAGTTGTGTCAGTTCCACCAAGGTGTGGCTGCTGCACCCTGCCCACAGTTTGGCCTGCTGTTCCCTAATGCCTCCCTTGTCTCCTGGCTAAACAGTCAGGACTTCTGCACCTTACTGTCTTCTGCCCTTCTCCCATAACACAAGATGAAAGTATTTTTCTGTTTTTCTTTTGGACACTGCAACAATAACTCTGACCTTGGTGGCAGGGGGCAGCATGGTGCAGCAATGCTAACTATGGAGTCATGGGGCAGTGGAAGCATGGAGCTGTATGGTGTAGCAGGGCACAGCAGTCCTGTCTGTGTAGACAAGAACAGGGTGCAGCAGCTCTGGCCATGGTGGCAGGGGACAGACTTCAGCATGGTGCAGAAGCCTTGATTGTTGGGCAGGACAGGGGGGCATCAGAGTTCAGCAGCCCTGACTGTGGGACAGGATGTGCATAGTGCAGCAGCCCTGTACATTTTGGAAAATGGAAGTTGATAGCAGGGTGCAATAAAAGCCCCACCTGTGGTGAGATGGGCAGCATTGTTCAGCAACCCTAAATGTGGAGGCAAGGGACATGGGACTCTAGGGCTTAGTAGAGCACAGCAGCCCCAGCTGTGTTGACAGAAAAGGGGGCAACATGGTGCAGCAGCTCTGGCTGGAGGGGCAAAGCGTAGCAGGGTACAGCAACCATAACTGTTCAGGCAGGGGCAGCTGGGTGCAGTGGCCTTGATTGTTCAGGCTGGAGATAGGGACAACAGGGTGCAGCAGCCCCAACTTTATAGGAGAAAAGAGTGGGTAGCAGGGTGCAGCAGCCTCAAATGTGGGGCAGGAGACAGGGGCAGCAGAGTGCAGCTGTTTCAACTGTAGGCAGTAGATGGGGGCATCAGGATGCCATTTAGTGTTTCTAGTTATACATATACGTGATGTATATTGACACAGAAACCATCAAAGAATTGAAATTTGTGAATTCATATGGTACATGTAGTGGTTGGTGAAGTGGCCGCAATTGGCTCCGCGAAGTGATTCGCAGAATGAAGTCAAATTCACGGAGTGCACCACAATGCAAAGCGGAGTATTTCATTATAATGGGTAATGTAAAGTCCATTGAAAACAATGACTTCACGTTACTCCTCCTTCCCAAACCACTACTCCATGAATTCTTAAGGCAAAGTACTTTGAAAACAATGTACAGTACAAGTCACATTAAACTGTTCCCTCAACTCACTGGTGTAGCATTGTTCAATGAGTTTCCTAATCTGTGCAGTGTTTAATTCAATTAATTAGTAAAAGGTTAGTATTGGTTTGCAACTAGCTGCTATGCACTGTAAGCTTTATTTTCAGCTGAGTGCTTATGAATTTCATTCCAGAAGGCAGACTAAACAACTCTTAAGGAATGCTGTGATATTTATAAACAATGCTGTCAAGGAATGCTGTTATATTTATAAACAATGCAATGAAATTGCATTGCATAAACTCTGCAAAACAGCTACTGCCATTTCACTAAACAGGTACAAGTGAGCTGAATAGGCAGTGAAGGATAGTTGTAAAACAGTTAGAAGCTTCAACAGTTCGAGCTGCCAGTGCAGTAGCATCACAAAAAAAACTGCTACACCAGTGAGTTGATGGAACAGTTTAATGTAACTTGTACTGTACTCTGCCTCACTTCACCTTGTTTTTAAGCTCCAAAGGCATATTTTGCAGTGATTTATGGGATTTCAGATCACATGGACTCTAGATTGTTCTGCACAGCCTCAGTTTGGGGTAGTGTGTGTTGGAAGCTGTAGGAGAAAATCTGCTCTGAGACCTCTCTGTGATTCAAACCTTCTAAAAGCTGTTAAAAAAGCCTTTTTGAGTCATCTGTTTTGCTGAAACCCTCCTGAGCTCATATCATCAAGTGTTTGTTGTTTGTGTGTGGATTTTGAATGCTAATGTACAACATTCGGTCTCTGTACTGAGAGACTGTGGAAGCATGCTTTTGGGGAGCGGTGTATCTCTGGTGTAGGTAGATTAACTTGGAGAAAAAGACAGTGCTTTCTGTTTTTGGTGATACTTTTCTTGTATAACTGTGTTAAGGTACACACAGTAATATTTTCAATAATTCTTGCCATTTTTTTGCTGATTGTTGTGGTGCAGCAGTGCATAATTTTAGTTTGTTTAAAATATGTGGCTATATTACTGAAGTTTTCAATTTGCTACGCATTACGTAGTGTGTGTGTGAGTATGTGTGTGATGTGTGTCATCAAATCAGGCACCTTTCATTGTGCCACATAATAATTTTAGCAATTTGAACCTGCTATCCACTGCAGCTATATGATTTTTGTACTTCTTTGTGGTATCTTTACTGGTACTAGTACTAGTGACTGTTACTGCAGCAGTGCAGTACACTGCCCCCACCCGCAACCTGCCCCAACTGGCAGAGGTATTCTTTTCCAGATTTGAATTTCTGATGGTGAGAACTGGTTAGGTGTTGTGCCTTTGCATCTGCATCTCTTCAGTGCACAGCGCAATCTTAATCTGTCTGTACATTTGCATCTCTTTAGGGCCCAATCTCCATCTGTAACTTAAGTCACAGTTGTTTCTTTGGCTTCCCTTCAGAGTACTGGACTGGTGTGGTGCATAATTCTGCATGAACATTGTGCTCATTAATATGCATTTTTAAGTCAGAAACATCATCACGAGTCACTCGTGATACAAATCACGTTCTTCATTATCACGGTCACAAATGCAGTCACAAATCATGATTCACGATCACGTCACGAATCACATTAATTTTTTTTCTAGTTACTTGGATGTATTGTAATCCTGTTTTGTAGTATCTCTCCAGGCTTCACCACCCCGCCATTGTACTCATTAATGAGCATTTTTAAGTCAGGGAATTTGTGCTACAGCCCATCAGGGAAGTACAGCCATAGACATTTGTGTTCCTTCCCGTACAGCATGTGTGCTACAGCTCATCGGGGAAGTACAGCTGAAGGCATTTGTGTTTCCCTCCAATACAGTTCCATATTGTTTATCTCACACCGTAGACACCGAATCACGTTCTTCATCATCAAGGTCACAAATGCAGTCAAAACTCATGATTCACAATCATGTCACGAATCACGACACACATTTTTTGACTAGTTACTTGGATGTATTGTAAGCATGTTTTATAGTATCTCTCCAGGTTTCACCACCCTGCCATTGTACTCATTAATGAGCATTTTTAAGTCAGGGAGTTTGTGATACAGCTCATCGGGGAAGTACAGCCGTAGGCATTCGCGTTCCCAATACAGTTTTCATATTGGTTATCTCACACCATCGACACTGAATCACTTTCTTCATCATCACGGTCAGAAATGCAGTCACAAATCATGATTCACGATCATGTCACGAATCACAGCATTCATTTTTTGACTAGTTACTTGGATGTATTGTAAGCATGTTTTGAGGTATCTCTCCAGGCTTCACCACTCCACCATTGTACTCATTAACAAGCATTTTTAAGTCTGGGAGTTTTGTGCTACAGCCCATCAGGGAAGTACAGCCATAGACATTCGTGTTCCTTCCCGTACAGCATGTGAGTTACAGTACTGTAAGTAGTGGTGGGCGAAGTGGTCCCAATTTGCTCCGTGAAATGATTCACTGAGTAACGTGGACTCCGTGGAGAACTCCACAATGTGAAGCGGAGTACTTCTCTTCATAATGAGGAATGCGAAGTCCATTGAAAACAATGACTTTGCGTTGTTCAGCCTTCCTCAAACCACTTCACCAATTTTAAGGCGACGTACATTGAAATCAATGTAATTCGCCTCACAGTTATTCATGGGATTGCAGGTCACATGAGCTCTAGATTGTTTGGCACAGTCTCAGTTCTGGCCTGGGTAGTGTGTGTGCAGTGTTAGCTGGAGACAGTTTGCTCTCAGAGCTCTGCGAATCAAAACATCTAAAAGCTGTTTAAAATGCCTTTTTGAGTAAGATTTTTTGCTCAAAATTTAGTACATCAATTGTAGGAAACCCTTCTGTGCTCACATCATCGAGTGTTTATTGTTGTGTGTGGATTTTGAATGTTAATTTAGAACAGTCAGTCTGTGTACTGTGAAGTGTGCTTTGGGGAAGGGGCGTATGTGTGGTGTAGGTAGATTAACTGGGAGAAAAAGGCAGTTTTTCTGTTTTGGTTATATTTTTCTTGTATAACTGTGTTAATGTATACATAGTAATACTTTCAGTAATTCTTGAAATTTTTTGTGCTGATTGTTGTGGTGCAGCAGTGTACAATTTGTCTGTTTAAAACATTTGATTATATTACTAAAGGTTTTTGATTTGCTATGCATTACTTGAGTGTGCGTGTGTGTGCAATGTGTGCCATTAAATCAGACACCTTTTATTGTGTAACAGAGTAATTGCAGCAGTTTGAACCTGCTATCCACCACATCTGCATGCATTTTTTATACTGCTTTGTAGTATTTTTACTGGTAGAGGATTGTTACTGCTGTGCACTAATCCCCCAACTGGCAAAATGTATTCCTTTCCAGATTTGGATTTGTGACTTGTGCACTAGTTAGGTGTTGTTGTACCTTTTCGTATGCATCCCTTGAGTGCGTAGCACAATCTTAATTTGTCGGTGCATTTGCATGGCACCATTAATTCTGGGAGATTGCATTTCTTGTTACGCTTTCATTTCATTTCGTCAGCACTGGGGAATTTTCTGGACACAAGGCAGTAGCCTTTTGGGGATGCACATTATTTCTGGTGACTCTGTGTGTGACCTGACCACTACACGCATGACTGAGTGCGCCATTAATTTTGGGAGACTTTGCATTTCTTATTACACTCTCATGTCACTTCATCAGCACTGGGGAGTTTTCTGGACACAAGACAGTAGCACTTTGGGGATGCACATTCATTCAGGTGACTGTGTGGGTGGGATGCTGCCAATATTGTCGTCACTCTGCCTTACTTTACGTTTAAGGCGGAATGACAACGCAAAGTAATAATAACAAGGTGAAGTGAGCCTTTCCTATGAGGCACTCTGTGAAGCGAAGTGCCAAGGTGAAGTGGCCACTTCACGTTCACTTCGCCGGTGGATTTTAAATTTGATGCATCTCTAAGTACATGTGCCTGATATAGCAGAATGTGGCAGGCACCTGTTTTTCAATCTGAGAGGAAAACAATTGTTTTTACATGAACCAATTTATGGACACTAAATCAAAGACAAACTATTTGTATGAATTAACACACATTAGATTTATTTTATATCTATTAAATAAACAACCCAGTGCTACATTATATAGCTAGAAAAAAAAGAGCTTTGATGGGGCAGAACTCACAGCTGTGATACAGACTAGCTGGCTACTCAAATGTATACCACTTCAGTTCGGCACTGAAACTCAAATGATCAACTTTTTAGAAGAAAAACATGATAGATTTTCAGCAAATTCATCTGAACACAAACCAGAGACTGAGTTAATAAAAACTTTGGACAGCAAACAATTAACTCTACAGACTGCTCTAATTAGGAAGTTAACAGCTTTGTAGCACTTCAGTCAAGTAGGGACTTGCACTGCTGAAGCAGTAGCTTACTCCAATATGATGTCATCACTCTCCAAGGCTCAGTCAAAGGGACAGAAGCAGCCTGACTGTTTCCAATTTGTGCACAACAAGTTAACAAACGCTGATTTAAAGAAAATGACAAAACCAAATAGCATGACATTTCAGGAAACACTACTCATGACACAGGGACTTGAATTCTGGCTTTTTTAGCAATATGTAAAATATTTGCCATTGATCTTTAAGTAAGTAAGGGCATTGAGGTGATTTGGACAGGTCTATTAGTACTGTGGAGTGGAGAGAGTGGAGCTGTTCCTCAGGGCAGTCTGGAGGAGGGTGTGTGTGCGTGGTTGCCTCTGGAGAGGCAAACAGGTATAGGACAGGCAGTCCTAGATCCTTTGCAGGGAAGGTATGGTAGAATTCAACTGTGCTCTTGCAAGGAGGAGGATCTGTTAGTGTCACCTGTTACTACAGCCAGGTGAGTGTATCCAAGAGATGGTCTGATATTCAGGGTAGCCTCACCTGAAGGGAGATGAGAACAGAGGTATGGGGGCAGAACAAGTCTGCCTGTACTGGAGGGCATCTTCTATGCTTAGTTTACAGAAGAAAAAGAAAAAAAATAAGAATAAAAATGTAATTGTTTCATTTACAGAGCCTTCATATGCCCCCCACCCCCAACCAGCTCGGGTTCCTGGGCTGCACAAAGATAGGCTGCACACAAAACATGAATGCTCCATTTGGTCATTGAAACATTTTAAGCATTGCACAGTACTGTTGGCACTAGTTTGTGTGATCAGTGGATGCTAGTTGGGTCCTAGTTTATTGTAGTTCATTACGACATCGGGTATGTTGGCATTTCAAAAGGAAAGGTTAATATCTGTCCCAGTCCTTCCCTTCATCATGGACAAATATTCTCAGCATTCATTTTAGAGTTTGGTTAAACCTTTCCACTAGCCCATCTGTTTGGGGATTATAGGGGGATGTCCGGGCTGCTGCTACACCAAACAGGCAGTGCAATTCTTTTAACAATGTAGCATTAAAATTGCATCCCTGGTCAGTCAGGATCATTTTGGGGATGCTTAGACTGCTAAATAGTTTTACCAACTCCTCAGCAGTCCTTGTGGTAGTGATTGTATGTAAAGGTACAGCCTCTGGGCTTGTGGTGGCATAGTCACACACAACCAGTATGAAGTGGTTCCCTCGAGAGCTCTTCTCTCATGGGCCTACTATGTCCATAGTTATTCTGTCAAAGGGTGCAGCCACCAAAGGTAAGGGCATTAGGGGCACCATATCATTCCTCCCTATCTGTGCAACTTTCTGACATTCTGCACAAGCTCAAAAATAATCAGCTACCTGTGCATGGATATTTGGCCAAAAGAACCTATGCAATAAGCGAGTCAAGGTACAGTCCTCCCAGCATGACCTGCTAAAGGTAAATCGTGGACCAAGTATAACAACTGGAGACAAAACCTTTCAGGGACTACCAACTGCTTTACTACTTCTCCTGTGTTTTGATTAACATTGACCCAGTATAAAATATTAATTTTTTTCCTTATACTTGAGTGTCCCTTTGCACATGCTTTTCCCTACCTGTTGGAAAAAATGTGATATTATGTTACTATTCTTTTATTCAACCCAAATATCACACACCCTTCAAATATTTTGATTAAGTGAATCTCAGGTAGTCCATTATGTTCTTTGTTTAATTTCTTCTTTAGCCTTTTCTTCTCTTTTCTGTACCTCTTATCCTTTTCAAGAGCCCCTATTACATATCCTTCAAAAGGAAAGGTGTAATTAAGGGTATTTTCTATCTTTGCATGGGCCCTGTTAGTCACTGCAGACTTCTTCCCTCTTTATCGAAGTGCTGAAATCTGGGAAATCATGCCCAATAACCACAGATACAGGGAGTCTAGGCACAGGACCTGCAGTTACTTTACTGGTTTACCATGTATGGTCATATTTACAACAAGTGTAGGGTAAAGGTGTGTGCCCCAATTAAAGCAAACGACACCTGTACAAGGGACTCTATTTGTCATATTGTCCAGGAGATGCGATCAGATTAATGTCTACTTACTGCCAGAGTCCATCAGCCCTTCACTTGTTATCAATGTCAGCATTAGTTAAATAATGTCGTCAGTTTTCCAAGGCCAGATGTGTGGGCTCCAATTTATTTTTCTGGCAATAACAAGCTATATGGCCCACCCCTTGACTATAGTGCCAAATAGTGTCAGGTGGAAAATTTCTCCCTTCTATTCCTGATTTCCCTTCAAGTTTCCCTGAAGCTTTTCTGGGCCCAATTAGGTATAAAAGGGGTTTGTCTTACTATAATGAATGTGGTAGTGTTTGAAAAAACATTACCTCTGTATCATCTTGTACTAGACTGTTGGGCCAGGAAATTCTCTACCAACATGATGGCCATCTCCTCAGTTTCCAGACAATGTTCCCTAACTCACATCTGGACATCTTGGGGTAGTATTTGTAAGTACTGCCCGATCACCAGAGTTTCCAAGATCTTAGCAACCGTCTTCACCTCACGTTGACGGCACTTAGTGCACAACTCCTTTAGCTGGGTATAAACTTCTCTTGGAGTATCCATGTTCTGGTAATGAAGTGAACAAAGCCTTTGTCTCCAGGTTTCAGTGCTAATATCAAATTATCATAAGATCTCCTTCTTTACTAATTAATAGTCATCTGTGTCTCTACTGTCTATATGACTAGGCTAACTGGGCATGACCAGGTAAGTATGGAGCTAATTGTACTACCCACTGGGCCTGAAGCCACTCACAAGCCCTTGCAAATCTTTCAGAGGTAGTCAAGTAGGCCTCAATATTATCTGTACCTGTCATTTTGGTAAGTTCTAGGTCTCTTGGGGTTGTACTAGTCCCACCAGTAGGATGACTGGTCATAATGACCTGAAGCACTGGCACTGTATGAGACCACCACTGATCCTGCCTTCATCACTCCATCTCCCTTTCTTGACTTTCTCTGTCTGTTTCTTCATCTCCATCTGCTTCACAGTCAGCCACCGCAACAGTTCACTTATACTCTCTGGGGGTTCATCAGCCAGTTCCTCACCTGTCTCATCCATACTAGCATCAAAGAAAGGATCAGGCTTTATCTTCCTTCTGGCTCCAAGCTCCAGACCAGGCAGTGGCATTTCCCCAATTTCTTCAGCCATGGCCCTTGTTAATACCCCTTGGGTTCTTACTGCTCCTCTGAGGCTATCTTTATGATCTTCAGACATTTGTCTTAGATATATTAGTAGTGTCAGTGACTCAGCAGGTAGCACACTCACCTCTGAGGCCAGAAAATCAGAAGGAAAGCTGTGGGTTCTAGTCCCCACACCAGGCACTTGGGTTAACTCCTAATACTGACACTGTAGTGCAGTATGAGGAGGATGCTGCACTCTTGAGGTGCTGTCTTTCAGATGAGATGTTAAACCAAGGTCCCATCTGCCTGTTCTGGTGGTAGTTCAGATAGATGTTAAAGATCCCATGTCACTTCTTGAAAAGAGTAGGAGAGTTTATTGAAGGAATAGAAATCAAACAAAAATACATTACCAGTACTCAGTCATGCATACATCATATACATAAATCCTTCAAAGCTCCATACTGTCAAATACAGTAATACAGAAAGAAAAACAAGGGAGAAAAAGGAAAAGAAACAAGACATTAAATCATTTTCTATAGGCCTACAATGGTGTTCTAGGAAGGTAGCACAGAAAAGGACACTGGTGGAGAAAAATTAAAGAAAAAAGAAAATTAAGTCATCAGCTGTACATAAATCAATACTCAAAAAAACAGTAATCATACACTGAACCAGTTTAGAAAACATCATAGCATAAATAACATAACACACCTTTCCATGGTACCAAACATCTAGAGTTGCTTAGTCATGTCTCAAATGATCACTCATGGGTCAGTTCAGGTTATGGATGCATCCAAAGTGGTCACCCAGGGCATATTCTGCCAATTTTCATCTAAAGGCTTTTGGAACAATAGTCTAGCCTCAGCAAGGTAGATAAGCTGTAATTCATTTTCAGTTTTAAGAATAAGTTTAAGATGGTCAATGCACTTCTGTTGCAGTGTATAGAGACTCCTACTCTGCCAAATATACCATTTTTTGACCAGAAGTACTATATGTAAAATGCTCTTATTCCAGCGGGAGGCTGTCAGTATAGTGGCCATACATTAATGCCTCATAGCTTGGAGAAGTAAACCATGGTTCATGCCAGATGCATGATAAAAGGTTCCAGAAACCATTAATATAGGTGCATGTAAAGAAAAAGATGACTGATTGTTTCTAATTGTTGGTTACACTCATGCCTACTACAATATCTGTCCTCCATCTGCTTGTGCTTATGATTACTTTTGACATTAATTTTCTCATAACAGCTAAGCCAGTGCAGATCCCACAGCTTAGCTGGTATTCTGTTTTCTTTTGAGAGGTGTAATAATGAATGATAATAATTAGCAGGGCACAGAAAAAAAGTGACAGCCTCTTGAAAGTGTGTTGCTTGTATCCATACATAAAATTCTTTCCTGTGTTTTGTTGTAGTCAATAGACTAGATATGCTCCACTGTTTCAATTTCAAGAATGTGACTCTCATATATTCAGGTACTACACTGGATCACTGCAATAGTCTCTAGTTTCCTTGCTCCCATTGGCGGAACCAAGGAGTACAGTAAGACATAACTAGTGTGGTCCAACTTTGCCCAGTATAAACTAGGAGCAGTTTCAGTTTAGATACCAGAAATAGGCTATATAGAAAGGGTAATGGGATTTATCATCCCTAGTCCACCAGAGTCTATTGGGAGGTATGTAATGTTTCTTTTCAGGGGGTTAAGCCTGCTGCCCCAGACTGCCTGAAAGAAGATACTTAAAATTTGAGTTTCCAATCACTTGGGGGGTGAGATACAGTACCAATATAAAGAAAAAGAGGCATCAAAAAAATTTTAATTGGGTAATTTCTCTTTTTTTTGCTATGTTTCCATCTGTTCCATCCTGAGACCATTAGTTGGCCCTTTTGTATTTGGGGTTCCCAATTTAGACCATCAGCCTGATCTGTACCATAGGTAATACCTAGAATTTTTATTTTGATAGGGTCAGATGTAATGTTGATGCCTGCAATACAGGAAATGACAGGATGTATGTCTCCCAGGTATGAGCCAATACATTTATCAAGGTTTAAGGATGAACCAGAAGTCCCTACCATAAGCTGCATAGAGCCTAATGCTTGTTCTGCTGAAGCTGTATCGCTGGTCAATGGACACAAATCATCTGCATATGCTATAGCTGACCATGGTAAGGTATAATCATTTAGGGAGATGTGGTGTATTGGAGCTGCTATATTTATTTTAGGCAAAAGGGGGTCTATGCAGAATGCATAGAGCAAGGGACTCATAGGGCATCCCTGATGGACACCTCTATGAACTGGGATTAGGTGCCCTTTCCATCCCTGTATGATGGGTGTAACCATAGTATAATGGTACAAACATTTTATCCAATCCACAACTTGGGGAGCAATATCATGTGAAACTAAAACTGACAACAAAAAGTAATGATCTAAGGAGTCAAAGGCTCTCCTTTGATCTAGTGACAGAACTTCACCCTGTAAAGCCTTTCTCTGGCCAAGTGTAAATAATTCCCTTAGAAGGGTCAGATGACCTGAGATTTTTCTGTTGGGCACTAAATATGCCTGTGCTAGACTAATAAGATATTGAGCTGGTTTCAACAATCTAGAATTTAAATTTTTACCAAGATCTTGGAATCAATATTAAGTAAACATATGGGTCTCCAATTCTGTATGTTCTGTGTATCTCCTTTTTTTGTAAATAAAAATAAGCTGCCCAATGATCATTCAAGGGAAGGTATCGAGTTGTCTAGGATGTAATTGTAAACTAGAGCCAATTCCTGGGAGATGGCCGGCCCTATAAGTTTATATAGTTCACCGGTAAGGCCATCATTGCCAGGAGATTTATTATTAGTGATCGAGGTACTAGCTGCCTCCACCTATAATGATTGAATAGAGCTTGTAAGCATAGTTTTATGTTCTGTAGTGCATGTTGGGTGCTGGGTGGCTAGCTGGTAAGTATTCATAATATCAGCCTCTGACTGTCTTCTACTAAATAAGTGCTGCACATGCCGTGAGGTAATATCGATCATTGTTTGCACTCCAATGCACACAGTGCCTGTATTATCTATGAGACCCACCATTTGTTTCTATTTGCCAGATTTATAGCAGGATTCATATGGGCATGTGTATGCTTTGAGTCCAGTGGTACCAAACCTTTGCTGATTATGTAGATTTTGCTCTTAGGTTTGATGGAATTGCACTATCTGATGTCTAATATTCTTAATTTGTGCACTAAAATCATGATCTGTCGTGTGAGCTAAGGATAATAATTTTTGTGGCTGTTGCTTATTTTTTAAATATTGTGCATAAATCATACACCTAGAAGTTTCACTATATTTCTTTTGTAAAGCCTGCATATCCTGAATCGTATCTTCCCACCAGATCATTGAGTTGTCATAAAGAACATACACTGATTCCCTTGCTTGTACAAAAGATCATAATTCTTGTTATAAGCCTGTGATAACAAGTAAGGAGGAATTAAAATTCTATACATCTGGACCAAAAGGAGCTATGTATGGCATCCCCAAATACAATTGTATGATGCAGTGGTCAGGAAAATTCATTATTAAGAACCTTAGCAGAATGAATTTGTATGGAGGTAATAACAAAGAAATAGTCTATTCTTGTGGTCAGATGGCCTTTCTTGAAAGTAGGTTCAACCATACCTGTATGAGACAGAAAAGCATCTTTTAAATCAGTGGACTGAGTCATTTGTTTCAAATAAGACATGTCACACAAAACTTTAGTCATTTTGGTATGCTTACCCCTGTCAGTTAATGACAATCCACAGTTAAAATCTCTCCCCCAGTATCCCATTCTGTGAAGAATACAGAAACGGTTATATAGCTTGGAATAATGCAATCCTGTCAGCCTTAGATTGAGGTGCATAAAGGTTGATTAGTCTATACAAGGAATTTTGGATTTTGATTTCAAATAAAAGAGCCCTCCTAGTCGCCAAATCAATTAGTTTAATAAACTGAAAAGAAATATTCAAAAATAATACAGCAACACCTGAACAGGGGTCCTTGCCCAGGGAACGGTAGGAAGGGCCCACATACCACCTGGGTATGGCTGTCCTTAGGTCAGCCAATGTATGTAGCCTGGTGTCTTTTAAAAAAGAGATACCTTCATGAAAGGATGACAAATAAGAGAAGATTGCAGTCTTCTTATGATTTTTGATGCTATCCTCATTTAAGGTATAGATGGGAATGATGGGCTCCATATGTGTGTGAAAGTGTTACATCACCATTCAAGGTGGCTGTTTCATGGAGCTTCTGGTTATTCTAGCATGTTTTAGTTTAGCCTTAGCTTTGGAAGGGACTTGGCTGTTAGGAGGCTGAAGGGTAAACCAACATCGGGGGGGGGAGACTACATTGAGGAATCATCTGTTTCATTCACTGAAGCATCAGGGTGCTCAGTTAAAGCTTAAACCTGTTAACGAAGGGTATCCTTTCAATTTTCTGAATTTTGGGGTTTGGCTATGTCCAGGTTTGCCTACATCTAGCCAAAGAGTTTGGATTTACCATGATCCTTGTGGGCCTGGGGAGGAGGGGGCATGTCTCCCTGCATGGCAGAGTCTGTCATAACATTGATCTCAGGGCTAGAGTATTCTATGGATGATGTAACAGACTATGGTAGGGGTTCTGATATCCCTGTTGGGGGGGGCCTGGGGAAGGCCTTTGTCAATGGCAGGAGACTCATGCACAGGTTCAGGAATGGGGGATGGGAGTGGAGGGAAAGGATCTACCTCTAGTATGTTGAGCTACTGCAATAAACAACCTTTGTTCTTCACTATCTGCTTGGTTGGCTGGTTGTGAGCAGCCCAAGGGGCAAGTGTGATATGAATGACCCTTTGTGTCACACAGATTACATATCTGGTCATTCCTGCAATGCTCACTTCTGTGACCCAGCTCCCCACACAACACACATTTCAGTTTGTCACATAAACTGCTTATGTGACCCATTTCACCATGTCTATTGCAAGCCTTGGGTTGGCCCGCATAGAACAAGGCACCCCATCCCACCCCAGAAAAAAACAATTTGGCAGATGTTGTAGTCTAGTAGCCATAGAATGTAACATGACCCGGACTTTTCATCCCCCAGTCCATATTTGTTTGTCATCAGATATTGCTTCTGGGTGACCCAGGACTGAACACCGCTGCTTTAACCAATATAGAAGATCAATAATACTGTCCCCTTCGTTCCTAAAGAGAATGGTCACAGTTCTGGTAGCTGGCTTAGTCAGTTGCACCTCTTCAAATGGTGCCCAAAGGGGAGAAGATTTAAAGGTCAGAAACAACTCACAAAATATTTGCAGCCCACTGGTAAATTTAAAACTCACATCAAAAGTTTGTTCTCCCAAGACATAGATTAAGGAATATATTTCGGTTGCTGTGAACCCCATGGAACCTTTAAGCAGGGTTTTGGTGAGAAACACACGGTCTGGAAATACGTTCATTCCACCTTTGTAGATGAGCCTTACTGCATTGTGATGCTTGACTGGATACGTGGGTTCCCTAAAGAAGGAAGCATAAGATCTGCTATTGTGTCTATTGTGGGGCATTCAGGTGCAGGTCCAGTTGGTGTATCTGGGCCAGTGGGCCTCAGTGCAGTGGGTGCAATTTATACCTGTGAAGGCAGAGGATCTTTGTCCTGGACATGTTCTGGGAGTGATGGAGTCTGTTCAGAAATACCAGGCAAAGTCATTTGAGGGTTTTGAGTGAGCTGTAATCCCTCTGGTAGATGCACGGGGGAAGTTTTCACTGGGTTCTCATCAGGCATTTACATTTCAAGGATTTGAATCTTTCTGTGAGGGACCAATATATTTTTCATGTCTTCTATACTGGACTCAATAAGTTCTGATGAGCCCAAGATCCACTTGCCATCTAAGCTACACTCCCACCCTGCTCCAATAAGAGCTGTCTCCACAGACCAGTCAGCCTCAGTTTTAACAGGCAGCTCAGGGTCACATCTTAGACCAGAGAGCTTTCCCTCTGTACTTGCCATTCCTGGCATGACTCCAACAAGTCTTAGCATTCGTCTGTCCTTGAAAAATAAACAGCAGCACTGTCGTTGTACTTGCCTGAGCAGCGAGGTCCTTGGCAACTCTAGCGGAAAGCTTTAGCACTGAATCATCTGATTCTGACTGAGCTAAAAAAGTGCAGTTCCAGCTGCATCAGTTGTCTGCCACTGGGCCTTTGAAGTCTCAGTCTCCACCTGTTGCAACAGATGACTATCGAGAGGCTGGATAGTCATTTTTTGTTGTTTATGTGCAATCGCGGCTTTTAATTCTGCCTGCAGTCTCTGAAATGTTACAGTAGTAACCACAGACCCAGACAGATATTTCCAGATATTTCGTGAAATTTCTAACAAATTTCTCTCTGCTGCCTCTACTACGTAAATGGAGAAAGCAGGAGATCTCTCTAGTAATATCACAGAAATTTCAGGAAATATCTGGCCATGTCTTTGGCTGTGACTGTAGTTCTTCTGTCTGTAGTTATTGCTCGAGATCTGCAGTGTCTGGTATCAATTCTGAGCTCCCGCTCATATGCTGGTCAATTTCCATCTCAGGTACTGCTGAGGGGAGGTCCACAGACAGATCTGTTTGTCCTTTACTTGTGTCAAAACTCCTGGGTGCATCAAAAAACTTGTCAGTCTCAATCCATTGAGGGGCAGAAAAGGAGACCAACCCCTCTGACTCCTGTGCATTCGTCTCCATTCGCAACACTGGGAAAGTGGCTATCCACACACTAGCAGAGCCCCCTACTGAACAGTAGGGGAATTTTATTGGGGGAATAAGGGATGTATAATTCATGTTCCAGACTGTTTTGTATCATAGCTGATAGTCTTGTATTTTCATCTCATACAATAAAATCACTTTTTAGTCCATGTAGCTTTCTTTTAGATATTTCTCTTCCTTGGAATATCTTTATATTCCCTTTTTTTTTTCTTTTCCAAAATTTTCTCAATTTTATTTCCTCATTATTTTCATTTTTTGTTGTTTCCTCCTTTTTTTTCATGCTACCATCACCCATACATCACCCGGTTATCTTCTTTACCTTACCCCTTCCTGTCTCCAAAGTATATCTATCAGATCAAAAACTGCTTGCAGCCAGTCCAAAGTGCTGGAACCTGCCTTATTCATCCAGTCTTTTTCATAAACCTGTTGCAGGAGAATAGTCACATTTCTGAACACTGCATTCTGCATCATCTTTTGTTGCTATAACACCAGTTTGCACCTAGCTTGCCAGATATAGCATTTTAATATGGCAAAGAAAACTTGCAGAGTTTCTTTGTTAACATTTTTCCATCTATATGGGTATATTGCCAAAACTAATTCCTGATAAGTCAGGGACTTTAAAAGAGGTGTATTCCATATTACTGCTGCTGGCTCCATAGGGATTTGGCGTAGTCACACTCCAAAAAAAGGTGTTCTTGCGTCTCAAAAATTTGGTGACATTCCTGTCTTAAACAGTATTTTTTGTCCATTGGTTTATGTTTATTACTATTTTTGACATTCATCCTTCCATGGACAGTCAACCAAACTAAATCCCAAGAGAAGGCCGCTATCCTGGAATTTGTTAACTGGGATTGAGTTATTTCTTTTTGCTTTTTGGGGCACAAGGGTAAGACCATTACTTCCTGTGCTGCTGATATTCGTATAGTCTCATAAATTCCTTGTCTAGTGCTTGCTAACATAGTATGGTAAGGTACTTTCCATCTAATCAGTTTTATACCATTGTTTTTATATGACTTGGGACTACATTTGTCCTAGTTAGCATCCTGCTTTTCCCCTGTATCCAGCCTTGTATACAAACATGTACCCACTCACGTAATATCCTTTGCCATGGGTTGGTTATTTGTTTTCTCCCTTCTAAAATATTATGGTGCAGAAAATTTACTATAGAAAAAATCTAGGGGATGAATCATTCCTAACCCACCTTCTTTAATGGGCCTATATGTGGTATCACTTTTTACGGGATTTAGACGACTCCACCATAGTGCCCTAAAGAAAGCACTACACAATTTGGTTTCCAGCTGGGTTGGAGGGGGAAATATATAACTTACATATAAAAATATTGGAACTAACACATTTTTTATCAATAAAATATGTTTCCTCTTAGACAGCTGTGTATGTATCCAACTTATAGTTAACTCTTCAGCTTGCTTTATGTTCTGTTGCCAGTTTACTACAGCCAGATTTCCTGTACCAAGCAAAATCCCTAAGACCTTAATTGGTCCTGTGGCTGTGGGAATAGAAGCATATGTATGTTTTTTTTTGGGGGGTTCTGTCCTAGCTGCAGACCTTTACTTTTCTCTGGGTTTGTTTTTGATCCTGAGGCTGTTGCAAAAAACTTTACGTTGTTCTAATACTTCAGCTTCATCCATGTTATTATTTACAATAATTACCACATCATTAGCATATGCCAATATTTTTACTGGAGGTATGGCTGCTGAGAGTGATATGCCTTGAATTCGAGCTGACATCATAACTGAATGTAAAAAGGGGTCTATACAAAATACATATAGTAGGGGACTTATTAGGCATTCATGCCTTACCCCTCTTTATATCTGCACCAAGTCCCCCTTTCACCTGTTCACCCTTGGTTGAATCATAGCATTTTTATATAAAACACCCAGCCATGCAACAAATTGCTTAGGAATTCCAAAGGCACGAAGTACTGTAAACATTAACTCATGGGAAACCAAGTTAAGCCTTTTGTTGGTCTAGGCTCAGCATAAAACCATCTACGGTTCCTATGAAAAATTTCCCGAAGCATAATCAAATTATCTTGTATACCTCTTCCTGGTATTGAATATGATTGTGCTACACCTATTTCAGTTTATGACATTTTAACTAGTCTTTTGGCTATGATTTTACTTATAATTTTAAAATCACAATTTTATAAACTGATGGGCCTCCAGTTCATCAGTTTGTGTCTCCCTCCTTTTTTATAGAGAAATATAAGATCTACTGTAGCCATTGATTCAAGAATCTTCTGTGAATTTAGTATTTCATTAAATAGTGTTGTCAGTCCTGGAAGTAACTCATTTAAAAAGGCTTTATAGAATTTGGGCATAAGTCCGTCCACCCCAGGGACCGTGCTATTTCTCAGTGCTGTTATCATTTGTCATACTTCATCTTCTACTATTGGTTGATTCAGTAAGTCTGACTGAGCATCTGTTAATGCTGGCACCTGTAACTTTTCTAAATATTCATTGTGATGGTGTATTCCTGGTGGAGTCCCAAAGATATCATGTACATAATTGTTTACTCTCTGCAATATATAATTTTTCCAGACTGGATTTCACCATTTTCATCCTCCAATTGTCTCATTATCTTGTTTTCTACCCTTTTTTGTTATCTTTAAAGGGATCATGCATTTGTTTTTAGTTTTCTGTTCCAAATCTTAATTTTTGTTGAAGTGTTTTGGTCCTGTTATACTGTATTTTATGTTTTATCTGAGTTATCTGTTTACTATAATTTTGTTTTAAAGTTTCAGTTCTTGATATTAAAATATGTAATTGCTTCCTTAAAGTAAGATACTTTAAATATGTATCAACAAACTGTTTGTTTGCTATCTTTTGAAACATGGTTTTAAAGTTTTTCTTGGAATCTTCCCACCAATCTATCAATGAGTCATACATACATACACATTACTGATTTCCTGGCTACCCACACATGATTCCATTCTTTCTGTATATTTTCTGACTTCAACTGGGTGGCATCTAACCTTCACGGGCCTTTCCCCAATTTTGATTGAGTCCCATCCTGATATATGGATTTCTAGACTGCTGTGATCTGTGAATGCCCAGTTGTGCATTTCAGCTAATACTATTTTCAGAGTCTGGTAACTAGGGAAGAAATATATGTGTGTTAAATGTGTTCCTCTGCTGTAAGAACCCCCCCCCCCTTGATGAATCATCCTATAAGCATCCATTAGTCTAACTGAAATGATAATCTCATTTAGTGTGTTGATGTCACAGAATAATTTCTGTATTTGTAAACCTCTATTTATTTGGGGTAAACTACACTTAAAAGCACCCCCTCACCCAAATTATTTGCCTAGCTGTACATAAGTAAGGCTGAATTTTCTTGAATAGTTCTATTCTTTTTGTCTTGGTCGGAGAGTCATAGGAGTTTATCAATCTAATTCTAGAGTCCCCTATCTGGTTGTCCAGAATACGTGATCTACCTAGGTCTAGATCTATGAATCTTGACACCTTCAACTTTGGGTTAAGGAATAGGATCCCCTAGTCTGCCACACAACTCAAAGCCTTGACACCAGAAGGTAACTTTCTTGGTCCACAATTTTGATGCATTGGCTACTTCTGCCAATGTTTCTAGATGTATGTCCTGTATGCACACTATGTCTGCTTTCTTTTGCTGTGGTTCATCGAGAATTGTCAGCCTTCGCTTACTACTTTTAATGCTGTTTACATTTATTGTTATAATTTTTAGATTTGTCATGAGGCAAAGAGTTGTGGCAGTGGTAAGTAGTCATGCTTTCTCTGTTGTTGCCATCTAGTGTTCCATTTTTTTCACTGTGTCTCCAGAGCCTTGATCCTCTAATCCAGAAAAATGGTCCTTTTCAGAGGAGGAAACTGATGAGGAATCAGATTCCACCTCTTCTTCATTCCATTTGTTTCCTACCTTTGTTCTATGTCTTTTTTTGTATTTTACTTGTTGGAAGACTGGTTCTGTTAACATCTTTGCTTGGGGGGTCATTGAAACATTATCTTCCCTAGTTTTCACATGTTGTCCTTGATCTGGGAAAACTGTATCAGCTACTGCAGCCATGTTCCACTCTTGAGTATTTTTCCCCAATCAGTTGGCTCTCTAATTCAGGTACAATCATACTAGAATCCTCCCCTTGTATCTTAGAAGTACTAGCTCCAATGTTTACCTGTAGACCCTCATTTCAAGTTTGTGCTGTACTTGTCTCTTGTACTTTATCTACTTGGTTTCCTTTTTCATGTGTGGGGTTCTCTTCTGCAGTTTCAGGGTTTTTTTTCTCTTTCTTTAAAACTTTCCTGCATGTGTTTCTCTGATGCTATGGCACAGCCCTTTTTTTGTGCCTGAGTTATAAGGGCTTCATGGGTTGAAATTTATGTTCCATTATGTGAAGCCCATGGGCAGCAGCCATAGGAGTGCCCTTTCTCTTCACAGAGATTGCAGTGTAAAGGGTTGACACAGGCTGCTGCCAGATGCCCTGTATCTAAACAACGTGTGCATCTCAGGGTGTTGCAAGCATTACTCAAATGCAGTCTGGACCCACATTTGTGGCATGATTTAGGTTGGCCTGGATAAAAAAGGGAGCCCCTGTCTCTGCCTAGATAAAAGCAACTTGGGAGGTGGATTATACCACTGTTTGACATAATTAGCTTACATTTCACTCACCAACCCCCAGTCCATATTTGTTTAAAATCTATGATAGGGAAGAGGTGTTCTAGGACTTCACACCTCTTTTTTAACCAAAACAGAATGTCTGCCACATGCACACCTTCATTTTTAAACAGCATTGTGATTGTCTGGACTGCTGGCTTAGTAATGGGGATTGCCAGGAAAGGGGTTCACAGGGGTGTCTCTTTCATGGTGTTGTATTTCCCCCCAAAATGGTCAAGAGCTTCTACAGTTTTAAAACTAATATCATAGTTATACTCATCCGTATGTATTAAAGCAAAAATCTCCAAGGCATAAAACTTCAATGAGTTTTTCAATAGAGTTCTTCCCAGATATACCTGGTTGGGGGGGATGTTCTAGGCCTCCCTTGTACAGCAATCTGATTGCATTTTTACAAGGACCCAGTTCCCCTTTGTTTTTGAATAAATCAGACATTCTTAATAAGGGTTTATAAAACTGTTTCTGATTTGGGTCTTGCAAATTCTGTACACCTAGGCCAATGGATAATGATTCCTCATTTCTATTGAGGGCTGGTATATCATGTAGTACCTGCTTATTTACTTCAAACCCTTCACTAGGCCCTTTGTGAGAAATGTTAGTTCCATTCTGAGGTGCCTCCCTATGATTTTCCCTTGAAACATTCTTGTTGGTCACTATTATTTCAGGTTCAAAAGGAACCGGGTTGTGCTGCTGTCCTGTAGTTTGTAATGTTATATTATTAACCCTCACAATTTTATACTCATGTTCTTGTACTGTCACTTTAAGAGGCTCTACAGTATTTCCTTTATTCACATCAATATTTCTAGATTCTCCCATACTTGAGTTTTTTTTTTGGAGAAGTTATGATTTTACCTGTTGCTGTGATTTCTTTATCTGCAGATTGCTGTACTTTAGGATCGGTGTGGTCTGGTTTCCATGAACCATCATGCTCAGTAACCCATCCTGCACCTTCCAGTGCTGTTGCTGCTGACCGTTCTGCCTTTTAACTTGCCTCTTGCAGTAACATTTCTTTATGACCCAGCTTGTGATTAGCTACTGTGAGATGTTTTCTCTGCGGCTATGCAGTTGGTAATTTAGATTGTTCAAGCAGTTTATTTCCTAGGTCTGATAGTCCTGAAATTTTTTTGGCTGATGACAGTGCCATTTCTGTTGTTTGGGGTGTGGCAACTGTTTGCAGTTGTTGTGCCACTGCCTTGAATTTCCAATCCTCTTCAACTATCTGTGCCAGTAAAGTTTGTTATTTTAATTCCAACTCTTTTTTTTTTTAATCTATCTCCTGCAAGCGCTTGGTGTTTTCCATCATAATGTGTGTCAGCTCGGAGTTAGATATCACCACAACCACATCTACAGCTTCTGGCTGACGGTGATCACCAATCCTGGATTCCAAATACTTATCAGGTATTTCTGTACCAACCTCGACTTCCATTTGTACATCTTTGATGCCATTCATCAACATTAATTGCTCAGATTGTGACATTTGCAAGGGTGAAAATGAAACCCCATTGCTTTCACAGGTCTCTAGCTGGGTTGAGGTAGGGGAGGAGACCAGCTCCCCTGCCTCCCACACATCCATTCTGTCTGCATCCAGGGTCAGAGTAGCCATCCTTCCAGATGGCCAGAGGTTCCCCTTACAGGCAGAGTAGGGGAATTTCCCTGGTACCCTGGCCAAATTTCCCCCATTCACTAAATATACCACCAACAGCTTAATCTGGTTCAAGGCCATTTGACATTCATCTGTATCCCCCTCCCCTGGGTTGTGCCTCAAAATAGGCAGACTTTGTCTAGTGCACTTACCCGGTCAACAAAAGCAAAATAAATAAAAATAAATAAATATTGTGCTACCAGGGCTGCTATCTGCTGGGTAACGTTTGTCTGTTCATGTGATTGTTAATCATGATCACACTTCTCACACCATGTGTCCCAGTGTGCAGGTGTAACAGATAGACTGATTCAGTTCGTATAAAGTAAAACACACTCGCTGTGTGACTTTATTTCTACAAGGTTCTAAAAACTAAAAACAAAACACAAGGCAATAAGAATACATAAAATAAAATAAATCATTACATAGCATTTGTCAGGATGCAAGTCAGGATCACATAACATCATTGGGATCCTTTTCCTATCTCTGCTTCAGATTGCTTTGAGGACATGAAGACTGCATGCCATTCCCTCTCTCATGCTTCAGGCAGACTGAAAATACCAGACTCTGCTTACAACTGTTTTAAGGCTGTTTGCAACTGGCTCCACGCAGTCTGCAAAACCAGGGCTATTTGCAACCGGAACTGGGCAGCCTGGAAAACAAGGCTGTTTAAAACTAGCTCCAGGCTAACTGGAAAAACAAGTCTATTTACCTCAGATACCACTATGAATTAAAAATAAAACAAATAAATTCTCTACCTTTTTCCTATCGAGGGAAACCTTTCATTTATACGAAATCTGACTTTTTCAGACACCAAATCATTGCATTGTACACAGCATTTTCAATGAACTTAGGCAATCAAATATATTTTATACTGTATGTGCTGCATAACAAAAGTGCAGCAAAATGTCTCATATTTTAAATGTGCAAATATTTAACAGCAAGTATCTGTTTTTATATTGGCAAATGAAAGTGTGCTAGCTAGCCATTACATTACTTAGTCACTTTGAGCCATGGAGGATATATTTTAGAGGGACTCAAAAAGGAAACATAGAGTAAAGAAGAAAAAAGGAGGGGTTCTGTAGGTAGCCATCCTTACAGAACAAGGAGAGGATAGCAGAATAGAATAGTTAGAATGCTGTTACAACAGGCTCTTAGAAAACAAAATAAGAATAGAATCCCTCTGAGGAGGTGCTGTGGAGCCTGAGCAAGATGGCAGATTATAGTAGCCACAGACATTGCCAGCTATTTCCCAACATTTGTGTGATATTTCTAGAGAAATCTCCTGCTTTCTGCATTTCCACAGTAGGGGCAGCAGAGAGAAACTCTTTAGAAATTTCATGACATATCTGGACATAACTGGCAATCTCTGTGGCTAGTACCATAGAACTGACGCACTGCATTGTAGATTAAAATTAAGTTCATTAAAGTTGGATATTTGGGCATTTTGAATAGAACAAAGGTACTTACTGGACATTGGAAAGCCTGAGGTAGCAATATGGGCAATCCCAAAAAAGATAAAACACAACAGGATGGAGTAAAAAGCAAGAACACTCCTGGCACTCAGGCCATGAATTCTGCACAGGGCCATATGGAGTTAACAACTGAGGAAGTGGGGGTTGAAACTATGCAAAGCATCAGAAATTAAGGTAAATAGACACATTACTACAGTATTGGCCTTGCAGAAATATTTGACACCTTAACCAACAGAGTCACCAACTTGGAGTCGGATATGACTTTCTTTAAAACAGAATCTATGGAGACTTGGAAACAAGCAGCTGAAGCCATGGGAACCCAAAAGTAATTTGGTTGAAGAGAATATGCATTTAAGGTCCTGACTCGAGACCTTGAAAAATCAAGCAAGATCAGCGAACCTGTGACTGTTGGGAATGCCAGAGAGTAGTGAAGGGGACCATATCGTGCTCTTTATTAAAGACTGGCTGGAACAACAGTTGGGTCAGCCCCTACAAGATCACAACATCAATATCCAAAAAGGATATAGGCTGGCCTACAGGGGACGCCAACATAATCCTGAAGCTCTAGAATGATTGTCATGGATCCTTGATGGAGTGGGAACCAGGGACTTAATTTTGGCACTGGCGAGACAGAATTGGACACTGTTGCAGGATGGGCAATGTGTCTGCTTATATCCTGACTTAAACTATGCAACAAGCCATAGGAGAAAAAGGTTTGATAGTGTTCGGGAAATCCTTTTTTTTTTTTTTGTAATTCAGTGCACTTTATTGTAATTAGTATAACAAATAAAAAGAAGTTGTGGGTATACAGGAACACTGGTGTAGGCTTGGGGGCTACACCCAAAGAAGAAGAAGTAAAAAACCTACGCTGATACAAATCACAGTTACTATGCTAAAGAACATAAAATAACCACTCCACATACCACCCAATCTCACCCCTTGCCAATTGCAGTCCTCAGCTGATTAGTCTGGGAATTAACCTGAGGTAATCAAGCTAAGTAAAGTCAGGAACTCCATATGGTAAGTAAAGCATCAAAGATCCCCAATTGTTCTGATAAACATTAAGTCTATTATGCATTGAAGCAATGTGTTTCTCCAGCTGGAGAGCCAGAACAGCTTCCCTGTGCCATTCTATTACTGGAGAAAGAGAGTCCGCCTTCCAATGCCTCATGATCACCAGTTTGGCTACAGCTGAAATTAGTGCCATGTGCGCTTTCCTGACTTTGGGAACTCCATGAGGGAAACTATTCAATATACAGGCCTCGGGGCTGAATAGTGAATCAAGCCCAATGATTGGGTCTAAGGTTTCCCTGATGGTTTGCCAGAAGATCTGAGCTTTTGGGCAAGTCCATAGGATATGGTATAGGGACCCTTCAATATTGGAACACTGCGGGCAGTTAGGGGAAGGGAGCCTACCCATTTTGTAGAGTTTTCCTAGTGTTAAATATAAGTTGTGCAGTATGTTAAACTGCAGTAAGCTCAACCTGTCCTGCTTAATGAACTTATACATGTTTTGCCATATCTTTTTCCAGAAATCTGCTTCAATTGGAAGAAGCAGTTCTTGGGTCTAATAGAAGCAGACACCCTTAGGCAAGTGAGGGTCCAAAGACTGCAACTCTTTGTATACCTTAGAATTCATATGTGGCTGGTCTGCTACCTGCAAATTGAAGGTAAGTCAGTTTTGGAAGGGGTTGCCCCCAAAGAATTTCCCAAAAAGGAAGTTATGGCCCCTTTGAGCTGCTGGTACCTAAAGAAGGACCTCTCCTGCACCTTAAATTGGGATTGGAAATTCGGGAATGAAATCATTTCTCCTCCAGAGCAAAGGTCAGAGAGTTTTTTCCCCATTAAAGGAGCCCAATATTTTACTGAGATAGGCTTATGCTCAGTTTGAAAGTGGGGATTGCCCAAAATGGGCTGATTGGTGAGCAGGTGCCAATTAAGAGAAAGTTGAGTTTGTACTTGAAGTAGCACCCTGTGGGACCACCCAATAGGAGTGTCCCTTAAGGGTTTGGGAAGCAATCTAGGATTTGTATACACTAGTGATGACAGCACACAGTGATTCTTGGCAGCCAGGAAGGTCTCTATATTTAGCCAAAGAGGCGTGCAGGTCTGAGGTCTATCTGCATTAACACCCTTAACCCAGAAAACCAATTTGCTGATATGTTGGGTACAATACTAAGCAAAAAAGGAGGGGATCGCTGATCTACCTAAAGATTTCAGGGCTGTAATCTTAAAGTAAACTCTTCTGACACCTTTCCCTTCCACATAAAGGCATTAAGTATTTTTTGAAGGTTAGAGAACCAGCTTTTGGGGAAAAGAAGTGTTTGGGAAATCCTGAGAGAAGCGGAGGTCTCTAGTAGAATGGTGTTCCCTGCCAGACTGGGAATAGTTCATCAGGGCCAAGTGTTGCTGTTTTCTGACCCCCAATGAATCCCTGAAATAACCCAATGCCATGCCCCTACTCCCCACCAGAGAGATGAATCATCCCAGTCAGATTCAGAAGAAGAAGAAGTTGCCATTTCCTGACTTGACTTATAGAGTGAACAGGTTTGCCTGAAGTTCTTTTCACTTGAGTCAGTATACTTTGACCCTCTTCTTGAGACTTTTATTGTGCCTGACGTGAGTTTACTATTGAAGTATGTTATGTTCTGGATCTGAACTTTTAGTCATAACCTCTGATGGGAAGGGGAGGGCAGGGAGAAAACTGTCTCACACTTCTCCTTTATGCATATACTGTTGTGCTGGGAATTGTTTAGCTGATGCTAGTTTTGTTTTAAGCAGAAATATATAGGATTAGTACATTTCTTGTTCAAGTGACTTTATTGATGAATATAATATAGAGTGTCAGTTAAAGAGCAGCTGACGCCTGATACAAAACTTTAAAAAACATAATAATTAGGTACAGTTCTACTTGCATTTCATTTCTATTTTATATATGTCTCCTTCCCATAATTTATTACTAAAGAAATGTGTAAGAATAAATTATTTTTGTCCCTTACAGTTCATTTTGAGTTCATCTGCCACTATAGCTTACTCCCTACTACATGTCATAATCCTCTGTTGTGACATCACAATCTATTGCCATGGGAGTAACGGTGATGTCACAAGCAGTGCTCTGTGACTTTAGATAGGGAGAAAGCAGTAGGAATAGATGAACTCTTCCTGAGCAAAGGTCCTGTTTTCATGCAAATGACCTCACTACTAAATAATGTGGAGGAGGAATACAGAACTAATGGGAAACATAAGCAGGACAGTGCATAAATATTATGTTTCATTAAAGTTGTCCTGAACATGTCACCAGCACTTTAACACTGGATAGTACCTTAAATGGTATTGCATATGGGAATAAATATGGTTTTAATCATTTTCCTTTTTTAGGAAACAGAAAAATGACAGCAATGTTCATATAACAATCCTCTTTTTAAACTTCCATGCAGCTCATGGGTTCAACACTGCAGCATTTTCTATTGTTAAATGTTCATCTGAGAGTATGGAAAAGTTGGGGGGATATCCTCCACTATGTATCTTTAAAATGGAGCACATTATTTACACCCACATGTGTTAAGAGGGGTAGCACCCTCATTAGACATAAAAAAATGTTTTTCCCATAAGTACTTTATCAGGATGATAATTGTATGTTAATTGACAAATCAATAATGTTTAAAAAAGAATAAAGTCCCTCTAATTCCAGAGTTGGATGACCAGCCCTACTACAGTGATGTGAAAAAAGTGTGCGTTACAGAACATCTTGAGTCAAAATACTGAAAATTACCACAGTTATGAGGGTGATTGAAAAATGTCAGTGCACACTCATAACTACAGCATGTTGATTTTTAATATTTTTACCCAAAATTTTCAACATAGCCTTCTTATAACCCGACTTCATGAACAAGGGTGGAGAAATTTTTCAAATCATGCCAGAAAGGTGATTTTGTACCACAAGTATGAAAACACATTTTGGCCAGGATTTGAAAAATGACAGCTGTCACATTCATGAGGTGGTGTGAAAAAATGGCTATGTTGAAAAGTTGGGCTCAAAATTTTGAAAATGACCAGAATTATGAATGTGCATTGGAAAAATTCAATGGAGACTCATAACTTTGTTGTTTTCTCAAATTTTTACCCCAATTTTCAACATAACATTTTTATGCCACCACATAGCCTTCTGATGATCCCACCTCATGAAAAAGGATGGGGAATTTTTTCAAATCCTGCCCAAAAGTTGATTTTGCAAAATAAGTGCAAAAACACATTTTGGCCAGGATTTGAAAAATGACAGCTGTCACATCCATGAGGTGCTGTGAAGAAATGGCTATATTGACAATTTGGGGGGAAAATATTAAAAATTGCCAAAGCTAGGTGCCTGTATTCATAAATTTCTATGAAGGCTCATACTTGAGTTTTTTTTTTTTACCCCAAATTTTAAACATAGACTTCTTATGGTCCCATCTCTTGAACAAAGATGTATAAAATGTTTAAATCCTGCCCAAAAGGTAATTTTGTGCAGTGACCGCAAAATCACCTTTTGGGGCAGATTTGCCTAATTTCACTGTCATTGTTCACGAGGTTGGGCCACAAGAAAAGACATGTTGAACATTTGGGGCAAAAATATTCAAAAACAACCATGTTATGTCCATAAGCCCAAAGCCCTATTGAAATGCATGGAACCACATACCTGATTTCCTCAGTTCACTGTCTGGAATTGAAGAATGAAGATGTGTCTCTGGTTCAGAGAGGATTATGGTGTTGGACCCCCTGGTAGGGAAGTTAGGGCTTGGGTGTGTGTGGGGTGGTGGGTGCTAAGTGGGAAAGTCATGTGGGGTGACAGTAATGGCAGCGGCAATATAAGTTGATCGATGGTTTTATTTTTTTATAAGCTTTTTTTAAAAATAAAAATTATGAGGGACTGTTTTCTTTTTTGTCAGATACCAACACTGGGGATTTGGCAGCCCAGTGTTAGTGTTATGTTTGGTGGCACTGGGGATGGGCTCCCCAGTGTCACAAATCAAAATGTCCAGGGTGGGGATAGCAGCCAGCAAGGGGGATTGGATACCCCTGTGCAGGAAAACACACTGAGGGAGGGTTTTATTAATGTTTGGTGGCAGTGGGGGTGGGCCCCTTGGTATTGCAGAATGAAAACTGGCTGGGTGGGGGTTGTAGGTACATCAGGCATTATGTTGGGGAGTCACACAGTAAAAATGGGCAGGGTGTGGGATAGACACTGACACAGGGGATTGGGCACCAATGTGCCTGAATACTAACACATCACTGAATATTCCACAAAACCTTTGTATTCTTACTGGTGAGATGTCGTGTGATATAGTATTTGTATTTACATGTAACAACTGGTGAAATTCATGAACTATGTACTACATGAAGCTGATAGGGGTAATCTCACAGGGGCAATATTCATGGATTTATCCAAAGCCTTTGATATATTTGATCATGAGATTCTGCTGAATGAACTAAACACCCTCAGTTTCCCCAATAATACAGTAAGTTGGGTCAAAAGTTACCTAGCAAACAGGACTCAAATGGTTCACTTCAGGGAGGTTCTGTCTACTCTCCTTCAAGTTCACTCTGGAGTACACCAAGGGTCGATACTGGGCCCGTGTCTGTACTTAATTTTTGTCATCCTCTACTAAATGAGCAATATACCAGTAAAAATATCATGTATGCAATTGATCTGATGCTATTCCACAGTGATAAAATCCCCGCTAACCTGTCTGATACACTGAACAGGAATCTCTGCTCTGCAGCTTACTGGTTTGACAACAAAGGCTCCTTGTTAATGCAAAAAAAACTAAGCATATGATGTTCGGATGCAAACACCAGCTATCTCAGTGCTCTTCTTCTCAACTGAACTCTCTCAACATTCGATCACCGGATAGACCCATGCTAGAGCAAGTAAAGGACTTTAAATACCTCAGTGTCACTCTTGATCCCTCTTTAACTTATTCCACTCACATTGGCTTGGCAATAAAAAATGTCAACTAGCTCTTAGGGGTGTGCTATCGCCTAAAACACAACATGTCTCAAGAAGCCAGAATAGTAGTAAGGAGGGGTATAATCCTTCCCATTCTAGAATACTGCTCTCCCACAATATTCCTCATATCTCCTCAGCCAAATGAATATGGCTTACAACATCATCTGTAGATTTTTCACCCAAGCCCCCTTCTGCATCCACCACAGCCAATTATACCAGACTCTTGGTTGAATCCCCCCAGGACTGTAGGGAGCTGCTGATGAGCTCCTTTACCTTCAAACTTCTGCATGTAGGGACCAAATCCCCTCTGCAAGATATGCTAAACTCAAAAATTAACAGGCAAGAACTATGGTCCTCTGCCAGCTGCCTACTAGAATGCCCTAGGATACTCATTGACATCGGTAGGAGAGCTTTCTCCTATGCTTCAGCTAAGCTTTGGAATTCCCCCCCCGGGGCAATCTGCATTCACTTGACTCACCTCCCACATTTAAAAAGCATTTCCAGGAGGCACTATCATCCATAGCACACTGTAAATACCTAGCCTAACCCCGTTATTGGATTATCTGGTTTGACTGTCTTATTTCTGGATCATTTATATAATTTGGATCATCTGCTAGAGGTGAAATGGAACTAAATTTACTTAATGTTGTTTCTCTTATTGTTTTATGTTGTTTCTTGCTACCCCAGTGTTATGTTGTATACATGCACGTGCTGTTTCCCTGCTATAACTGTAACCTTATGTACTATATGCCATCTAAATGGCCCAGGTCATACCTGAAAATGGTCGCTGAGTTCAATGTACTTACCCAGTTATCAAATAAATAAATAAAAATAAATTATATGGAATGGATGTTTTTTATATTTGCATAGGACAGCTTTGTAAATAGGTACTTCAGACCTAAACTTCATATCGTTAAAAAAATAAAGTTTTAACTAACTGACTAACACAAAGTGGTGGAAGACTTTGAGGGAGAGAGTTCTTTATGGATGGCAGCACTGGGGAGGGGGACTCCAGCACCGGGGATTACATGGAGGGAGGAACCACGGCATGCTGATCATGACAGATCAGTTGTGCTTGCTGGGCAGTGTTATGTACAGTAGCTCAAAGGAATGTGCCGCCCTATGATTTGGTAGGCTCTTTCCCTTGAACTACGTGAAGTTGCCACCCAGCAAGCCAGAACAGTATCCCTCAGTACCCTTGGATGCACCCCATCTAGCCCTATAGTTTAATCTGCCTTCAGATTAGTGAGTGCTTTCTGAACTCTCTCCTCAGAAAAAGGACTAGTGTCTACTTCCATCCCATCAAAGCTACTGATGCTTTTTCACAGTCCTTCCCCTCCCCCTTTTCACTGTGAACACTAAGCTGAAGTATTTGTTGAAGAGGTCTGCTTTTTATTGGTTCCCCTTCATACAGCCCCCCCACCAACCTTACTATCCCTTCCTTCTTTGTTTTCCTTTTTTTGCTAACATACCTAAACAAGCATTTGTCAATGCCGAACGTTGCCTGCTTGTATTTGCTGTGTATGTGTTTGGCACCAATGGTGCAGAGGCAATAATTAACAACTTAACGACAGACAGGTGTGTATAAAACCCAATGCAGCAGCTGCCAATTTATAAAAACTCCTGTAAGTTATCAGCAGCCAGCATTAGGCGACAGACCTCAGGCATGTCCAAAGCAGAAGAGGTTTAGGACTGATTCATTGTGAGGCTCTTAACTAACATTAAGCCAGTACTAATGCTGAATCAGTGTCACAGTCACTCACACATGACAGAAAACAATGCCTGACAAGCACATTACTCTAGTGAACTCCTGTACAAAGAAAAGCTGTCAAACAGCTATGTCTGTGCACACATCTCAAATTGAAGGAGAGGTAAGGACTTGAGCAAGCAAACTGGGTTCATAGGTGTGCAAGAAAGAAAGAAAGAAAGGAAGGAAATATTTGCTGGTACAACAAGGTACTTTTCTAATTTGCTATCTGACAAAACAAAAATGCACATTTTGCAATCAAGATACAACAGAGAGCACCACACACTGCACACAGATGGAACTTAACTTCCCCAACAGTGAATGCAATTGTAATTTGTTTCCCCTAGGCAAAAAAGAGGTACAGATGCAACACGATTCAGTCATTTGGTGGGATGATTATATTCCCTTCTGTCCCAGTGTGTGAAGGTAATGGATGCTAATTTTTCAGAGGTCACACTCCCCTTTCCCCAAATCCATCTCTTCAACCACCCCATCGTACATTACCTCTGTACATGGGTGAGCTGAGACTGCTCAATCTCTCAGGTGAGCTCCTGTTCTCCAGTGGGGACTGGTTCTGTTTCCCAAGCCCCCTGTCCTCAAGTCCACCCCCACTGCATCCACTGTTGCTCCCTGGGATAGGGCTTGGCAGGCTTGGACAGTGGGCCGACACCATCAGACCCATTTTGCTGCCCACTGAGGTGGATTGTGGGCAGCACGTCAGACTGCACTGCTGGTTGGCCCCCTGCAGGAGTTGATAGAGGATTGTGGCTCCCATGGGCTGCAGCAGAAAGCTGTTTGGGGAGCTGTTGCACTGGCACTGGTTTGGGAGCTGGCATTGGTGCATCTTGTCCAGTGCTGCTGGTGAGAGGAATTGGAGGGTGCTGCTGACATAATAAAACTGTGTGTGTATGTTTAAATAAAAAATGAAAACAAAAATATATATTGTGAGAGCCCACCCCAAAGTGTTTCAGTGCTTGCTGTTGCTGTCTGTCTCCCTCCCCATGCCAGGCTCTTTCTCTCTCTCTCTCCTCCCTCCCTCCTTGTGAAGCCGATCTGTGATTGCAACTTAGCCAGCCACCGGACACAGCACAGAGGGAGAAACTCTCAGAGTGGACACAATTAGCAGGGAGTTTAAGTGTTCCTGTCCTTCATACACAGTGGGCAGCCTACACTCCACAGCATGGGGAGTGGACACCTTCTGTGGGGGGTCTCACAATTGGGGATACGAGACCTAAAAAATAATTACTTTTTTAGTTACCAGTTTGCTCTGCCTAAAATGTAGAACAGCGATGATGAGATAGAGGGGGACCTGCATCAGCACTGACATCTTGGAGCACATGCTGATAATAAGTATGTGCACGACTGAGGGGAGGGGGTAGTGTTATGCAAATAAAACAAATAAATTGCTCTCATTGGAGTGGTTCATTCATTTTAACTACACAAAATGTCTGCCTATAAACTGTAAACCAGTGTAATAGTTAGCTTGCATGATCATTGGTCTGACAGGGATGAGCCCAATGTAGATTGCTCTGCATTGGGCTAGTCAGTGATATACCTCTGACATGCTGTTCTCTGTAGCAAAATGTTTCTTGCGCAAGTGCAAGCAATGTAAAAAATGTCTTGTCCCGATTTGATACAGCCTGAGCTATTATTTCTTCAGTTTATGCCTTTGCACTTTGTACAGCTTTCCCTGCCTCCCACTGTTTTCCCTGATGCACTTTCCTGTCCTCCTCTTTCTGTGTCTCCTTATACCTTCTGAATGCTACTCTTTTAGCATTTACTTTTCCTGCCACCTCTATTGAGAAACACAGCAGTCTCCTCTTCCTGTTGCTTTTGCTTACTTGCTTGATGCAGAAGTGTGTTGCTATCACTATGCCCTCTTTTAGTTTTGCCCACTGTTCCCCCACCCCCAGGTCAACTCCCCCTACTAGGTCATTCCTGTGGCATTTACCTCTCTTTATAAAATTTGCCCTGCTGAAGTCCAGGACTCTCACCATTGTGTGGTTTAATTCCACAGCTGTTCTTATGTTGAACCACATTGTACAGTGATCATTGGTCCCCTGTTGGCTTCCCAGCTTGATGTCTGCAATACAGTCCCTGTTAGTAACCACTAGGTCCAGTATTGCACCATCTCAAGTGGGTTCACTGACTATTTGCCTGAGTAATGCCCTCTGCTGGGAGTCCATGATGTCCTTGCTTCTAACTGAAGTCACAGCTGGGAGGCTCCAATCTACATCAGGCAGATTGAATTCCTCCACTACCAACACCTCCCTCTTTTCAGACATTTTGCAAGTTGTTTCTAACATTTCCTTATCTAACTCCTCCCTATGTGTTGGAGGCCTGTAGATCATGCCTGTCTGAATAGTGGCTCTGTTTCCTGCCTTAAGGGTGATCCACAACAACACTGATCCCCAAAAAAAAATCCCTGTATCTGCATTGCTTTTATGCTTTCATTCACATAAAGATCCACACCCCTCCTTTCCATCCCACTCTGTCTTTTCTGAACATCATGTAGCCTGGTATGGCCACGTCCTAGTCATGGTTGTCAGTGTACCATGACTTGGTAATGGCCACAATATCCAGGCTGGCCTCTGCCACGACGGCTTCTAGGTGTGGGGCTTATTGTATTTTCCAGACTTCTAACATTAGCATGCATTGTCTTCCAGATTTTGTTAGCCCTTTGCTTGTTGCACTCCTCTTTTTCCTTTTGCTCCCCTTCTACTTTCCTTATGACTTATTATTTTTCCTCCTTCCTCCTTTGCTCTCACCTTTTTTCTTTGATTAACTTGTACCCTGGGGGGACTCCCCCCCCCTTGGGATCTTGCTACAGCCTGTGTGGAGGGGGGCAGTTTCTGTTGAAAGAATAATAAAGCTGTTTTTAGAAAAGTAGAATTATATGGTCTAAATAAGGCAACGGGTTTCTCCATGAAGAAAGTGAGCAAAACCAAAAGGAAAAAAAGACTACTATGGTACTCTACGGAAGTGGCCATAATGATAAAGAAAGAAATGGGTGGCTTTCAGGTAGGGTCACCACCTTTGGATGAGGGAAAAACCAGATGCTAAACCACATCCTGAACTGCACCTCTGACTCCACCCGTTTGTATGACTGATAAGTATATCACTTCTCCAAAGCCATTTGTAATGTCAGAATAGACTAGTCCTCCAAATTTAGGGGACCACAGCAAAATTTTTTGCACTATCAAAATTAGAGTAGGCACATCAACTAAACAGAAAACTCTACTCTGCATCAAGAGAAAATGTTATAAAAAATGTAGCAATCGAGATTAAATAAAATGCAAAATCTAAAATGGTAAAGAGTAGCACTAATCCCAGACATGGACATGACAACAAAAGAATTTACTAAGATGTTTGTGGAAATATGTAATAAGTGTGCCCCTTTTAGGGAACAGACTTACAAATCCCAGCATCTGCTTTTGCTAAATGATAAAATTAAAACATTAATTAAAGAAAAGGACGAATTATGGAAAATTGCAAACAAAACACTAAATCAGGAAATTAGGGATAAATTCAACAGGGTGAGAAACAAGATTACAGAAGAGGTTAGAAAATTAAAGGGATATTATTACAAACAAAAAATAAGAAATGCCACTGACCCTAAACACTATCAGATGTAATAAAAATTTTAACTAACCCCAAGAAAAGCTTAACTGAAATAAATGTTGGGGAAAATGGTAAAACTGTCTCTTTGGAGAAGGCAGCAGATATTTTAAATAACTATTTTATGAATCTTCCAGACTTAGTTGGTTCTTAGTGGGATGTGTTGATGTTATCTGCCCAATCCTTGCTTAAATTGTCTGGAAGTCCTTGGAGAGTGGGGTCTTTTCTGACCCCCTCAAGGAGGCAGTCATTCGTCCACTCCTTAAGAAATCCTCCTTGGATCCAGACTGTCTAGCTAACTACTGGCCTATCTCTAACCTGCCATTTGTTGGTAAGGTTACTGAAAAGGTGGTTGTGTTGTAATTGGATGATCATCTTATAACTCACAACGTCTATGATTTTCTCCAGTCTGGTTTCCAGAAGAAGCATAGCACGGAGACTGCTCTTGTCCGGGTATTGAATTACCTCCTAATGGCTAGAGATCGAAAGGCACGTACCATTCTGGTCCTTCTTGATCTCTCTGCTGCATTTGACACTGTAGACCATGGTGTGCTGCTGGAAGGCCTGCAGCTCTTTTGTGGGCTGTCTGGTACAGTCCTTAAATGGTTCCATTCGTTCCTCATGGGCAGGTCTCAGAGAGTTGCCACTGGAATGTATTCCTCTGGTGCTCACTCCCTGCTCTGTGGAGTGCTGCAGGGCTCAATTCTGGTCCCATGTTGTTTGCAGTGTACATGCTGCCATTGGGAGATATCATCAGGCGATACAGCCTGAGTTTTCACTGCTATGCAGATGACACTCAGCTGTATATGTTCTTTCTGCCCAGACAGAATGATACACTCCTCATGCTAAATAATTGCCTTACTGAGATAAGAACTTGGATGAGCTCCAGCTGGTTAAGACTGAATCCAGACAAGATTGAAGTGTTGGTAGTGGACCCAAGTCATCTGGGGGGCTGGTTTGGGGGCTCGACAACCATCGGGCTTGTTGCTTGATGGTATACAGCTCACTACCTCAGACCAGGTGCATAACCTGGGCATTAGTTTCGATGATGGTCTGACTCTAAAGCCTCAGGTTTCAGCAGTCGTCAAATCATCTTTTTATCATCTTAGGAATATCGCTCGGGTGAAACACCTAGTTCCTTCAGATGATCTTCCAACATTGGTCCATGCCTTTGTCACTATCCATCTTGACTACTGCAATTCCCTCTACCTAGAGCTACCAGGGGTTGATATCCTCCACTTGCAGCTGGTGCAGAACGCAGCAGCCAGGCTTCTGACTGGGACCTCTAGGACCAGTCATATTACGCCTGTGCTCCATGAGCTGTACTGGCTGCCTGTTCAGTGGTGGATCACCTTTAAGGTTGGCTTGCTAACCTTTAAAGCCCTACATGATCAGGGATCCAGCTACCTGCAACATCTCCTTGTGCTCTACTGCTCCCTCCATCCTTTCCATTCCACTGACGAGGGATTGCTGGAGATTCCAAGGGTACGACTGAAGACATCTGGTTCTCAAGCTTTTTCTTTCTCAGTTCCAACCCTGTGGAATTCTCTATCTCATCAGCTAAGAGAATGCCTGACCATCGATAGGTTTAAAACTGAGTTAATAACTTATTTAATTTGATTAGGCCTTCCCAAAAATATGGATAACTTGTTTTGTTGTTTTTGTTTTAATTCTGTTTTTACCTGTTGTAATTGGTTTTATGTACAGAAACTTGGTTTGGAAAGGCACTATAAAAATAAAGTTTGACTTGACTTGACTTGGTTTATCTAATAGTACATTAAACACAAAGACATCTAGGATGACTAATAAAAATAGAGGAGATAATAACATACCAAAATTTAGATTTAAAAAATAGATAGAAGGGAAGTCATCGCAGCAATAAATAAGTTAAAAAATTACAAGGCATGTGGATTAGACAATATTGAAATCAGATGAATAAAAGATTCTGTAAAAGAGATTGCCCAGACTTTGATGGATTTATTTAATCTGAGTTTGACACAGAATATTTTTCCAAAAGAATGGAAACAGGCTAAGATTGTACCAATCTTTAAAGGGAGTGATGCCTCCAACCCAACAAATTATAGGCCATTTGCCTTACTATCTGTAGCATCCAAAATTATGGAAAGACTTGCACACACCCAGTTAATGAAGTACTTGGAAAAATACAAAAAAAAGGTACTCCTGTACAGTTTGGTTTTAGGAAAGGACTGTCCCCAGACACCGCACTCACAGACTTTTTAGATCATGTGGCTTTCCCACTTAGAGAGGGATGAACAGTGGGTGCAGTGTTTGTGGACCTGCCCAAAGCATTTGATTTGTTGGACCATAATATTTTGTTAGATAGGTTTAGTGGAGGGGTCACGTGATGCGCTGTGAAGCGTAGCGGACATTCGCCTTGCTTGCTCTCACTAAACGTTACTATTTTATAAGTTTTATACCTCTCTCCAACCTCCAACCAGAACCAGTAGCCTTAGGAGAGGTAGGAGAAGCGATCTGAAGTGAATTTTGTGACTTTGCAGAGTATGGACGAAACGGAAGCGAAACTGGAGCTCGAGGCAAAACGGCCCCGACGCAGCTCTTCTCCGGCAGATCCTGCGGATGATCTAACGCCAGCCTGTATCTATGGGGAGTTATCCACAATCAAAGATGCCCTCTTCAAATTAATTGAGGATGTTGCAGACTTCAAACCTGCTTTAACACAACTAGCCCGACGAGTTACCGATGTGGAAGCACGGGTATCTTCACTAGAGCGCAGTGCTGACAAGCAGGGCCCTGCTGTGACTGAATTGAGGAGGTCTGTATCCAAATTAGAGGATCGCCTTGAAGACCTCGAAGGCAGGAATCACAGAAACAATTTGGTTTTACTTGGCTTGCCAGAGGGGGAGGAAGGTCCAAACATGATTGTTTTCCTGCAGAGAATGCTGAGAAAAACAGTAGGCCCTTCAGCCAATGGGCCAGAGTACATCATTGAAAGGGGGCATAGGGCCTTGAAAGCAAAACCTCCTCCAGCGGACCCCCCGAGGCCTATAATTTTTAAGCTCTTGAATTACCTCGATCGAGAGAAGATATTGAGGGAAGCAAGGAAGCTCTCAGCAATCCTCTGGGAGGGCAAGAGACTTCATTTAGTTCCGGATCTTACTGTTAAAAGCAGGATGGCGAGGGCAAGCTTTCGACCTATTACATCTAAGCTTTGGGCTGCCGGAATTAAGCACCGCATGTAATACCCTGCTAAACTGGAAGTCACCCATAAGGAGGGGAAAAAGCTGTTTGAGACACCTGAAGAAGCCCTGAAGGTGTTAAAGGACTGGTTTCCGGACCTTTTCCACAAAACCTGAAAGCGCGACTGCTGGGTTAGCTTCCAGACTTCTCTGAATGGTGGACTGATTATATTACAGTTCAGCTTGGACTTTTCCTTTCTGTTGAGTATTTGAATGCCGGACTTTTAAGGACACCAAGTTACCATTTTCATTCTTCCTCTTGTTCCCTGTGCTCCTCCTCCCTTTTACCCTTCCCCCCTCCTCTTCTTCCCTAATTTTTCTACATTTCGGATTTTGGTACTTCCTTATACTTGCTAGGTTGTCATCCTGTTGGGCAACAATAATGGCTTTAATATGTCCAATGAACACTTTTTAAGTCTTTATTCACCAGGCCTAGAGAAAGGCGTTAACGGTCTTCTCTATTAGTGGATACTACGAGGGATGTATCCTAAGCAGTGCTTTTGTAGATGAAGGTTGAGCTGTGGTGGACAATGGGCACCTCTATGTGTATTGACCTCCTCAGTCAATCCGCAGTGATTTAAGGCACTGAAGTATAGGTTATTTGGGCTTGCTCCCTTAGTTAGGCCTACTTGTTCCTCCCCACCGTTCCCCTTTGGGGTGCTGTATGAGTACATTACTTGCCCATTAACTGCTTGTACTGGTAGGAATTAGTAGACAAAAGGTCAGATCCTTTTTTTTGGAGTTCCAAATAATTTGTTAAGACTTGCACCAATGAGCTGATGGCAGAGCTCAACCTAGCAGCAAATTTTTGGCATTATAGAGCTATCACTCTCAATAGTTACCTAATCTATTGTTAGAGAGTTACGGAGATAGTACGGTATCAAGGTTTGGTTGTTTATTCTTTTCTAGCTAGTTAGGGGTTTGCCGCGAGTAATTTTCATCAGAGTAGTACACTAAAATGTTATTCAAGACTGTTACTTTATTTCTAGACTTTATGGAGAGAGGTTAATTATCCAACTTTCTTAAGGTAGTGAGAGCCCCACCACCAGAGCGTGCCATGGTCCAGAAGGTTGGAGGCGGCTTAGGGCCGGGGTCAAGTTGTGTTTTAATGTTTGGGGGAATGGTTGGGTTTGGATGGTGGGTAAGGTTTTTCTTTACTTTCGGATGAGTCGGGGTTATTGGGGGGTCTGGCAGCCCAAGAGCAGATGTGCTATCTTCCATTATTTGTTATATGGTTTCGACTGAATATAATTTCTTGGAACATTAAAGGGGGGAGAGATAACAAAAAGAGGCACATTGTCCTTAACCATCTGGCACGTTTTAATCCTTCAATTGTTTTTTTGCAGGAAACACACACGATACCTGAACAACTTTCCTTTTTTAAAAAGAGATGGGTGGGCCAAGTCTTCGGGGCGGGGTTCTCCACATGCAAGAGGGGAGTGGTTGTTCTAGTGGCCAAAAGCATTCCCTTTCTGTCAACAGAGGTGATCTCGGACCCTGAGGGGAGGTATATCCTTGTCGTGGGTAAACTAGCAGGTGCAAATGTAGTGTTAGGTTCCATTTACGGACCCAATCAGGAATCTCCCACCTTTTTTACTCAGTTAGCAGTCCTCCTTGCGCCTATAGCTGATAAACCATTAATTTTAGGTGGGGACTGGAATTTGGTCCAGTCCAATTGCCTGGACCGCTCATGGTCTAAAAGCGTTTGCCCATCCCCCGCACAGACAGCAATATCTGAGTTTAAGACTTCGTTGGGTTTGTCTGACCCGTGGCATTTAAATAACTCTAAGGCTAAGGAATATACCTTTTTCTCCCCAGTCCATAAAAGCTATTCTCGAATAGACTATTTTTTAGTAAGCTATCAGCTACTCCCTCTGATTCATGAGGCCTCTATCTTTGGTCGGGTAATTTCCGATCATTCTCCTGTTGGCCTCCGGTGCCGTCCACTCTCCTTGCCTCCTAGATCATATTCATGGTCCCTGAACAATCACATACTTAAAGACTCCTCCTCATATGAGATATTCAGAATTTTTATGCTTCATACTATTGAAGTGAACTGGGGATCCCTCCAGGCAGTTGACCGTGTGTGGGCAGCACTGAAGGCCACATGGAGAGGTGAATTCATTAGATTGGCGACAATCAGCAAAAAGAAAATTACACGTACAGTGGTGGACTGTCTGAACAGAATAAGGACTTTAGATGCCATAAATGGTGATCTAAGATCTCCCTCCCAGGAGCAAGAACTCGCCTCGCTAAGAGTTTGGTATGAGACATCCATGAAAGAGAATGTAGAAAGATCTGCTTCTAATTTGAGGGCTTCTTATATAGGACAAGGTAGTAAAGCTGGGAAGATGCTGGCTTGGCAGTTGAAAAGAAGGGCAGCAGAAAGGTGGGTTGCTTCCTTAAAACATCCCCAGACAGGTGATACAATCTCGGGCCCCGAGGATATTTTGAAAGCCTTTGCTGGCTTCTATAAGAATTTATATGCGAGTGAGCCTCTATCTTCAGAAGCGTTTTTTAGAATGAGAGAGTTTCTCACAGATATTCCCTTTCCTCAACTCCTTCCGGACCTCAGTTGTGAGCTAGAGGCCCCCTTGGAGACTGATGAAATTTCACAAGCCATTGATGCTTTGAAACTTGACAAAAGCACCTGAGCCCGGATGGATTCTGACTTTGTTCTATAAGACCTTTAAAGAGATTCTTGTCCCGTTATTACGGCAATTGTTTACCTTTTGGTGCAAAGAAGGGATCAAGGATCCTTCTCTTTTTGAGGCAAGGATTATTCTTTTACCAAAGCCAGATAAATCTCCGGACCTCGTGATGAACTATAGGCCAATATCCTTATTAAATGTTGATATAAAAATTTTTGCGAAGATTTTAGCCAACAGGTTAAAATCAGTATGGGTGGGGCTACTAAGCCCCGAGCAAGATTGGAGTTTGTGGCGGCGTTCTTCAGCAGACCACTTTAGAAAGTTGTTTTGTAATACATGAATCCACGAGTCCAGATAAAGCCTCTCTGTATTAAAAGCGTTAGGCGTGAGAGAAAGGCATTTCATAGAAGTGGAATGGGAGTTCATGTTCAAAGTGCTCTCAAATTTGGCATCCCAGACAATTTTTGGGCTATATTAGGTTTTGTATACTTGTCCCTCTGCAAGGATTTCTTGTAACAACCTGATATCATCTCCCTTTAAATTAATACGAGGAACCCGACAAGGATGTCCCCTTTCACCATATTTATTTAATTTATATTTGGAACCCTTAATCAGAGCAATTAAAATGGATACTGGTATCCAAGGGGTATGTATTCAAAGTGCTGAGTTTAAGGTGTCAGCTTTGCAGGCGACCTACTAATCCACATATGGCATAGCAGGACCTCTCTCCACAGCTGTTTTCCATTATCTCGCGTTTTCAGAGTTCTCTGGCTACAAGCTTAATAAAGAGTAAAACATTAGTTTACCCATTATCCCTCACTTACACCGAGCTTGGTGTTCCTCTCTGGGCCTGACCTGGAAGACCAGCTTTCTTCCATACTTAGGTATTAAAGTCTCAAAAGACCCAACACAATTATATGAGCTAAATCTCAAACCCCTTCTTAAACAGATTAGAGATGATCTCAGCAGGTGGACCCAACTCCACTTTCCTTTTGGGGAGAGTGAACACAATTAAAATGATGATTTTGCGAAAGTGTCCTATTATCTTTTCAATCTTAACATATATCACCAAAGTCCTTTTAACCTTTGTCACAAATATTGCACCGACTTTATTTGGAATGGTAAACCCCTCACTGGCCTATCGAAGCTTACCTATTGCAGGGAAGAGGGAGGCCTGCAGGTGCCTGATTTTTATATTTATTATTTAGCAAGCCATATGGCAAGGTCTGCCCAATGGGCGTCCGACACTCTGGCATCTTCAGCAAGTGGAGCCTTAGATGAGTTGATGGCTCAAACTGTTAAGTTGGATCTAGAGGCCTCCTCTTCTCTCCTCGGCTGGAATTGTATCTAAACTTAAAGACACCCCACTTGGATGGGATATTAAAGCCCTTTTTCAACTTTAGTCGTTGCTAAATATCCTTTTAAAAAGTTTGCATAACCCTTCTTAATAATCCGAACTTACTAATTGGCAATCGGCCGATAAAAGGAAAGTAGGTAATTCTTCCAATAAACTTAGAATTGCTGACTTTGTGTCGGCGGATATCCGGTTTCTCTTCCAGAATTGATGGAAGTTTATATAAATCCCAAGGATAGTTTTCGGTTATACCAAATTGAAACTGCATTCACTCATTTCTGAAAGGTGGTCATGACAGGAGCAGATGGGAGCCTGATAAGCTAAGATAAAAGTCCTCCTTTATCCAACAAAGCGATCTCCAAAATTTACAAACTTATTCTCTCCTTAGAGGTCCAAGGCCTCCTGTCCGCATTATTGGAAAGTGAACTTGTTTCCAAATTGGCCAGATGAGACTTGGTCAAGAGTTTGCGAGACTTATACAATTGTATCAAACAAGACAGATTAAGAGGCCTACAATTTAACATTTTACGACTTATATCTTTCTCCAGCTAAGCTTTCATGCATATATAAAAATAGATCTCCTAAATGTCAGGACTGTGGTAACCCCTGGGCTACCACTTTACATAAACTTTGGGAGTGCCCCAAAGTATCTAAGTTTTGGGATTCTATCCGTACTTGGATGGCCCCTCTCTGTGATGTAGTGGTTTATTTTAGTCTTGAGACCTGCGTTCTGGGCAATTTGGCTAATATTTCGTCTATAGCCCACAAACGCCAGTTAGCATTAATATCCTTAGTGGCTAAATTGTTACTTCTCCGCTACTGGTGTAGAGAGGGTACACCCTCATGTAAGGAATGGTGGGACGCCTTTCTGGAAGCTTTAAATGCAGAAAGAATGGTGGCCTCTATTTTTAATTCGGGAGAAAAATTCGACAAATGTTGGGGCAATATAATTCGATTATTTAAGGCCAATAGGGTTAGTAGCACAATTGCCGCATAGTTTTGCATTGATAACTTAAAAGGGAAAGGGCGACCTAACCCTTTACTATACATTGTTGGACATTAAGGAATGAAGTGGCCTAGGGCTCTATTATTCCCTCGTCCTATACAGTTTAGTCCATCCTTTTTCCCTTTTTATTTGTTCCCCTTTTTTCCTACTACTATATATTTCCAATCCGCCCCACTAAATTTTTACCCAAATTCTTATTTTGTCTCCGTTCTTCCACTTGGGGTGGTCCTAAAGGGATCACCTTTTTGGATTACACTTCCCTTCCCTTGTTTTATTCATAGTGATCCCTATGGAATTTTGATTAAATTTTAATATCCTTTATTTGTTGGGCTGTCAGACCCAGAGGGTGGGGGTTTGGGGGTTGATAGGGTTTTATTTTTCTTGGTTTTACTTTTTATTGTACTGTATCCCACCTTATCTACCAATGTAAAGATGTAGTGTATTTGATGATGATGTACAAAGTTTGCTATTAGTGAAATAAAGTACAGTTATTTGCAAAAAAAGATAGGTTTAGTGGAATAGGTGTAATGGAAGAACGTTTAAGATGGTTCCATTCATATTTAGTTAACCGTTCTCAGTTAGTAACAGTGGAAGGTAGAAACTCTAAATTTGCCCCAATAGCTCGAGGAGTCTTGCAAGGGTCGATTTTGGGCCCTCTATTGTTTCTTATTTATTTAAATAAACTTCCAAATCATATACTCCATACAAGTACAAAACTTTATGCAGATGACACAGTATTTGTGCCACAGTGAACTGATTCTAAAGAGGTTGAAAACAAACTCCAATTTGATTTTAATAATCTACAAGAGCGGTTCTTGTCTTCTAACTTAATTTTAAATGCTAAAAAAACTCAAACAATGCCATTTAGCCATCTATGAAATAATAAATATAGGGAACTAAATAAACTTGAAATGAGGATAGCAAATGGCTCAGTCCTTACACAGGTTCCAACTAAAAAATATCCAGGATTGAAATTGATCAATGTCTTACTTTTGAACATCACATTGATAAATTAACTAAGAAAATAAACATGAAAATAGGAGCTACAAGATGTGTATCTAAATGCATGATAAAAAAGGGTATACCACTGCTGCAGCGAGTCCCTGACTGTGAAGACCATCACAGCAACAGGATTTGGCCAAAATCCGCATGTCACTGTGATGGTCTCTGCACAGCCAGGGGATTGCCGCACAGGGTGCCCCCCCCAGTCCAACTCCGACTTTGAGTTAGAATCCTAGAGACTGGGGGGTGTGGGGGTGGAGCCCCCCACAAGGGGGGGTCAGGGGAGCACCCCCTGATGGAAACACAGAGGCATCCCCAACACTGCATTGCCGACACTCGGCACTGCGGCTGTCGCTGTTGGGGATGTTTCCATAACTGCTGTCGCTGCGGGTAAGGTAAAACCCAATAAAAGATTGTTTAACAGTAGCAAATCAATTGATTATTCCCATGATGGATTATGGAAGCCATATCTTTATTCACATGAATAAACAAATCATTACATAAATAAGATGTTACATATCACAGATTAGCCAGATTCATATCAAAATGTGAATACAATACACATCAATGTAATATTTATCAAAGATTAAGTTGGAAATCATTAGATACAAAAAAGGACAGAATTTGGACAGTCTTACTGATTAAAATTTTAAAAACTGGAAAACCACTAAGACTCATAAACGCTGTCGATTGGACGAACCACAGCTTCCATTTAAGAAACAAATCCTAAACACTGGTGGCTCCTAAAGTAAAAAATTACTTTGGAAAGATAGCTTTTAAATACAAATCAGCAAATACATGGAATAACTTGCCAACCCAAATCTAGACACTGGACATGACTGTTAAATTAAATTTGAAACAGGATCAAAACCACATTTGCACTTGTTATGGATGATCTTTTTACCTCATAAAAACACAGTTTTAATGTGGTGTCTATAGATACTGTATGTCTCTTAGTTACTTGTGTAACTAAAAGTCTTATTACCTTCTGTAACTTTAAACAACTACAGGAACATTTTGTAAACAGGGTATTCATGGCCCTAATGGTGAATTTGTTTTTCAAATTAAGCCTGTATAAATAAAACTGTTTTGCTACTATTTAACAATGAAATGGTAGGGGAATTCAAGAATGCATAGGATAGACATAAAAGTACTCTCGCAAAAGGGAAGAGCGGGTAAGCTGTAGATCAATTAAGGTTTGCGGTATTGCATTAGGTAGGGAAAATGAGCAGACTAGGTGGACCACAAGGTCCTTATCCATCGCTGTCTTCTATGTTTCTATGTTTTATTGCAGTCATTTTATTTTGTAAATGTTTTAAATTAATTCATTTATTTAATTTTATTATTTGGTGACCAGGTAACTCCCACTGGGCACAAGGTCCATTTACAGGGGTGACCCAAGAGTACGGGGAGGTTAAGTGCCTTATTCTGGGTCACACATTAAGTAAGTGGATTCTGTGGGAATCAAACCCAGGTTTACTGGATGTACCAAGCTCATTTACAGATTGTTGCTCTAACCTGTGTTAAACACTGTTCCGTATTCCTTTTCATATCAGTCCATGCATTTTGGTATGCCTTGCGCAATTTTTGCTAAATTAATTGTCAAGCCTGTGGTAGTCTCAATTCTGCATTGTGTTCCCTTTACCTCAGCCTCTACTGCTGTTTCATTACAGATTTCTAAGAAATTCCAGAATTTCAGACACCCCATTCCATGCTATTTATCTGACTGGCCTGTAATGGTGTAGATAATATCATGGAATGTTCAGGTAGCATAACAAATGAGAACAGTAGCTGCTGAGGGCTCAGGAGAAAAGTAATCATTATAGTGATAAACACAATAAAAAATAGATGATTAATTTAACAAAAATGGGCCTAGAACATATTAGAATATAATACAAACAAAAATGAACACATGAAAGTATACAAAAGTATAAAAGCAGTTTCCATATACAACAGTAAACGGCCATATTTAAAATTCAAACTGGAAAATATTAGGCTGATTTAGTGCTAATGGTCTTAATGGCCATACTTCACACCTCCCAGACAGATTGGTTTTACAAACAAAGGCCTGTGACACCTAAACATATTTGTAACCTTGACATGCAGCCAAAACAGTGAATTATTTCACACAATTAGTTTTAAAAGTACAGTTAGTTCCTGTTGTATGCCTTCTGGTTAAGTGCACATTTCGGATGTGTACACAAAATGCACTGGTCCTGATTCCCAGCCTATCTGTACAATGCTAAGCATTTCAGTTCTGTGCACGATTTTCTACTTGCAGTGTGCCTTTTCTGTCACATGGCTGCAATTAAATACTCTGGCATGGTTGCTAACAAGGTGCTTTGTGGTAATTAGTGGCCATGGGCTGTATAAGTGAGGCTGTACTTATCACTCTTGAAATATTCACAATGAAGCACAAGCTTACCGGAAAGGTGTTGTCTCTGGATGACAAGGTAAAGATCCTGGAGAGATCTGCTATGACAAGCCACAAGGAATTAGCTGTCAAATTTGGAGTGGACAGCTCCTGTGTTGGCAGGATAATTCAGAGCTGTGAAACAATTATTGCTGACTGGGGGAGTGGTTGCCTGACATCTCGAAAAAGAAAACAGCATGGTAAGGACGCCTGCATGGAAGATGCACTGCTCTGGTGGTTTTCTGCCACCCACAATTGTGGGATTCAACTATCTGGTCATGTGCTGCTGGAAAAAGCTGAATGCCTGACTCTTGGAATGGGGCTCAATTTTGAACCATCCTCAGGATGGTAGTCATGGTGGAAGGAGCATCATGCAATCCACTACTCTTTCTGTGAAGAAGTACTTCCTCACATCTCTCCTAAATCTGCCCTCCCTCCAGCTTAATAGCATGACTCTTTGTTTTTGAGCACCTTTTCTTCTGAAAAATACTCCCCTCCTGTACTTTATTTACCCATGCGAGGTACTTAAAGGTCTCTATCATACCTCCCCTCTCCTTCCTCTGTTCCAGGGTATACATATTGAGGTCCTTTATCTGTCCTCATAATGCTTTTGATGCAGACCCTGCACCATTTTAGTTGCCCTCCTCTGGACTGCTTCAACTCTATGTCCTTCCAGAGGTGTGGTCTCCAGAACTGGACACAATACTGTAGGTGAAGCCTTACCAGCAATCTATACAGCAGCAACACCTCCTCCCTCTTATTTATTTATTATTTATTAAATTTTGGTGACTGGGTAAGCCCACTGGGCCCCGGAGGTCCCTTTTTCAGGGGCAATCCGGGATTACATAGCAATAGATGAACAGCACTGTGAAACAGTGAGCACGAGTTACATGTATTACAGGCAACATACAGTCATCGTACATGAGGAGTAAATAAGGTGAGCCACAATGCTGGTAAGTAGTATTAGACCTAAAGGAAACACACTAGAGTCAGAATAGGTCCAGGAAAAGCCTGTATCTGAGGGGTGGTCTCAGGGGCCGATGCAGTGGCAAGTACTGGCTACTGCTATGTGAGCTTAAAGCCTAGTGCGAAAACTTTTGATAGAGGGTGCTTCCTGCACACTGGGTGGGAGTATGTTTTTATTTTATTTTTATTTATTTATTCAATCTTGGATTACAATACCTTTTAGCGGGAGACCACTATTTTACAAAGGTTCTAAGTCGTAATGGGTGGGTATACATACATTGTAGGTTTAGGAGTATCTAGCTAGGTGAGTAAACACAGACAAAAATACATTGTAAATAGGAAACAGAGATGGTTTTAACACTAGGATAATTCAGGCAACAGTAGCAGCCTAGGTGGCATTGTCAGGTAAAAGACAGTAAGCAGATATCCAGAAAGGAGAGTAGGGTGCACTGAGTGGGGGGGTTATGATGACTATTTAGGGGGAGGTGGAACAGGAGAGTGCAGGGTATTGCAGGGCAAAAATGGGGACAATTCAGGGCAGAAGAACAAAGTAGGAGTAGCGAGGAGATGATAATAACCTGAAACGTGAATAGGACCAGGGTCAGAAGTGGGGTGTGTGTGTGTGGAGTAATTAGAAAGTACAGTCAGAAGAGCTTTACTTCAGCAGGTGTTGTTTTAGCTTGGTCTTGAAAAGCCCCAATCATGCAGGAGAGTTTGTCCTGTTGTGCGGAGGAGCCAGGGATTGGACTTTAGAGCAATGAGTCCAGAGAGACTAGGGGGAGGAGTTGGGTTGATTAACTTGTAGGCTAGGCTTAGCAGAGGGTACTGGAGGCGGGCATCCAGTGAGGGCCAGTTTAGTAGGGATAGGGTGTCACAGTGGTGATTCCTGGGGTTTGCCTGGGAGGCAAAGTGAGCCACCTTATTGTACAGTACTTGGAGTCTGTTCCTCTCAGTCTTTGCCAGCCCATATAAGACTGGGGCAGCATATGTGAGTGTCGGGAAGAGGACACTGGTGGTGATAGAGACCCTGGCTTCCGGTACCAGCTGGTCTTTTAGTCTGTAGAGGGTGCCTAGTTTCCCATGTATGGTTTTGGTGACTTGGTACACATGATTCTGAAGGGTGAGACCCTGGCCCAGGGTAAGGCCGAGGTATTTTAGGGAGGGAACTACTACGCAGATGCCAGATATGGAGGTGAGATGTAGGTGTTGTTTTCTGTCATGACCGAGGGATCTAGGACCAAACTACATGACCTTAGTTTTCTCCTTGTTAAGGACCATTCTGTTCTCGATGAGCCAGTTCTCAGGGGATCATAGGTCATCTTGGAGTAGGGGACTGAGGTCTGCCAGGTTGCCAGTGGATCGATAGATGACAGCATCATCCCCGTACTGGACAACAGTGCTCCCTCTGCAGTGGTCACTTAGTTCATTAGTGAACAGGGAGAAGAGGAGGGGGCTGAGTATCGATCCTCGTGGCACCCCCAAGTGGATCTGATATGGCGTCCTTCCATTTTACCCTCTGTGTACGACCAGTTAAGTAACTTTCAAACCACCTCAGAGCATGGCATTCTAGGCCTATGTTGCCCAGCTTGGCTAGAAGCAGGTTGTGACTGACCAAATCGAAGGCCTTGAAGAGGTCTATGAAGACCGCTCCAGTATGGGACCCCTTGTCCAGATCTCGGAGTACTTCCATTGAGAATTTGGTCAGGGCAGTATCAGTCCCGTGCCTGGCCCTAAAACCATGCTGGGAGGGTGCCAGAAGTTGATGGGCCTCCAAGTAGTCTCAGAGTTGTCCATAGATCAGCCTTTCCTGGAGTTTTGACAGAATGCAGAGGACGGAGATTGGCCTATAATTGCCAATAGACTCCTGGCAGCCTCCCTTGTGGATTGGGACCACATGGGCCTGTTTGCACTGCTCAGGGACTGCACCTTCCTTCAAGGAATGGCTGATGAGTCAAGTCAGGGGTCTGACCAGGGCAGGGGCACCATCTTTCAGCAGCCTGGGGTGAATCTCATCGGGTCCCCCAGAGCCTGAGGTTTTTAGGGTCATTAGAAGTGAGAGATTACCCCTCCCAATACACCACAGAATCCCACTCACCCTCCCTACTGCCTTGTCACAGTGTCTGGCCACCTTTACAAAGAACATAGAAACTGACAGCAGATAAGGACCGCTTAGTCCACCAAGTCAGCCCATTTTTCCCTACCTACTGCAATACCGCAGATCCTACTTGATTTCTGGCTTTTAACCTCTCTTTCTTATTGCTGGGTTTCCCTTGTGTCTATCTCATGCCTTCTTGAATTCCTGTACCATTTTTGCCCCACAACCTCCACTGAGAGGCTGTTCCATGCATTCACTACCCTTTCTGTGAAAAAAAATACTTCCTCATATTACCCCTGATTTCCCCAGCCTCATATCATAACCCTTTGTTCTTGAACATCATTTTTTTCTGAAAATTGCTACCCTCTTGTACCTTATTTATGCCCTTGAGGTATTTAAAGATCTCTATCATATCCCCCCTCTCTCTCTCTCTCTCTCTCTCTCTCCTCTCCCCTCTCTTCCAGGGAATACATATAGAGGTCCTCTAGTCTCTCCTCATATGACTGTTGGTGTAGACCCTGCACAATTGTTGTTGCCCTTCTCTGAACTGCCTCTGTTCTCTCTCTATGTCCTTCCAGAGATGTGTTTTCCAAAACTGGACACAGTACTCCAGATGGGGTCTCACCAATGATTTGTACAATGGTATTACCGCCTCCTTTTTTCTGCTGGAGATACCTCTCCCTATGCACCCCAGCATCCCACTGGCTCTCCCCACAGTCTTTTCACAATGCTTGGTCACCTTTAGATCATCAAGTATGATTACCCCCGGTCCCTTTCTTGTTTGGTGGTTGTCAGTACCTCCCCTAATAGTCATTTATAAAACAATGGCTGAAACGTCATTTTGCACCACAAGTGTTAAAACACATTTTTAGTAAGATATGAGAAATGACAGCTGTCACATTCATGTGGTGCTGTGAAAAAATGGCTTTATTGAAAAGTTGGGGTAAAATAGTGAAAATTACCACAGATATGAGCATTTGTTGAAAAATTGCAATGCAGACTCATAACCTTGTTGTTTTCACATATGTTTACCCTAAGCTTTCAACATAGCCTTCTTATAACTCTACCTCATGAACAAGGGTGGAAAAAATGTTCAACTCCTGCATGAAAGGAGATTTTGCTCAATGACTGCGAAATCACCTTTTGGGACAGATTTGCATAATTCACTGCCACTGTTCATGAGATGGGGGTCACAGAAAAAGGCATGTTTAAAATTTAGGGCAAAAATGTTCAAAAATGGGCAAATTGTGCCACTAAGTTCAAAATCCTATTAAAATACACTGAACTGCATATCTGATTTCTTCAGTTTGTGATCCAGGTTTGAAGAGTGAAGACTTTGCTGAAAAATCTTATTAAAGTATACTAAATAAACAAAAAAAAAGAAGAGTGAAGACATGTCTGCAGTCCAGAGAGAATAATAGCATTGGAGCCCTGGTGGGTAAGTAAGGGGCTGGGGTGTGTGGGGTGGTGGGTGCTGAGTAGGAGGGTCAGGTGGGGAGACTAATGGCACAACAGACATCGATGGACAGTTTTTTAAGGGTTTAAAAAAACTATGAGGGTAATTTTTCTTCATTTCAGGTGGCGACACTGGGGCACTGGGCACACCTAGTGTCTGTGCTATATTTGTTGGGGGGATGTGTGGTGGTGGGTGTTGAGTGGGAAGGTCAGGTATGTGTACAGAAAAGGTAGTGCCAGCAACAGGCATTGATGGACAGTTTTCTTTTTTACTGGGTCTGTCTGTCTGTATCTATCTATCAAAAAACTATAAGTGACGGTTTTCTTTATTTCAAGTGGTGACTCTGGGGGATTGGGCTCCCCAGTCTCAGTGTTATGCTGGTGAGGGGGTTATGGGGTGGTGGGTACTGAGAGAGAGGGTCAGGTTGGGGGGACACCAGGAACAGACATTGATAGATGGTTTTCTTTGTTGCAGGGTGTAATTCCTCAGTGGGCTGATCATGACATATCAGCTGTGCTTGTTAGGTGGTGTAGATGAAAGGAAAGCCAACCTACGATTGGGTCAGCTCTTTCCTTTGAAATACATGAAGTTTCCACCCAGCAAGTCAGAAATACTGTCATGAGCAACCTGGCTGATGACTGGTGTGACACTGACAAGCCCCTTACAGATCACTCTGCATTGGACCGACAATGTCACACCCCTCAAAAACCACTCTCATAGCAAAATGTATGCTTTGTGTGCATGCACAATGAACATGAAAATGAGCTGCTCTCAGAATCACACCTTGGCAGACCCAAAACTCCAGAAGTAATATATTTATTCATAGACTGAAAACATCAGGCCACCCTCTGGGTATTTTTTGTTGTTTTCATTCTGCGAACAAATGTATTACTTTTGCAAGTTTGGTTCTGCTACCATGTGATTTTGATGCAGCTCATTTGTTTCCTAGCTGTCTGTTTCAAGCTGGCTGCCCTAAGCTGCACCTCTAGCAGGTTTCAGAGTTGAGCTGTGAATAGTTTTCTTCTGGAAAACAGTTAACTCCATGATTATTCCCTTCTTCAACTATAGGGACACCCTTTATGGGCAGGCTGCCAATGTCCTACTAAAGAAACTTGACATCTTGTATAACACCCTGGGTCATGTTGTACCTGGAAACAAGCCTTGGTTCAGAGATCCTTTCCCGGTTACCAATTTTTAAATAATTAAATATATACAGTACAGTACTGGCTGCTCCAAGGGACTCTCACCACTGTAATAGGTACCAACAGTTATAGTGGATCCTGCATGCTGACTGAAGACACCTACACCTTTGTTGCTTATGCACAAATGCATAACGGGCACTGATCCTCTTTACTTGTACAACCCACATGCAGGCAAAGCACTGTACTCTAGATGATGGCCTCCTGCTGCTGGCTGTGAGCTCACAGCCCCGACAGTAAAAAGCAGTTTTTGCCAGCAATCATTCTGATTTGTCATACCCATCACTTGGAACTCCCTGCCAGTCAGCTGACACCCCAGCAGTGGCCTTTTCCCAAAGACTCACTATTATCCAACTGGGTCAGGGATCAAGCAAGTGATCCTTGTAACTGCTGAGGAGAGATCTTGCTATGTTTCCAGTGATTTTGATACCATTATGCCTTGAACTGTATTGTGCTGCTTGTCTTTGTTACTGAAACATTCTGACCATATATATTATGTAGAGTACAGGGAACACTGTACCTGCACTTCCCCAGGGCCATGAATGCCATTGTTTTATTTTTTGCATCTCCCTGGCTCCTGGTCAGCCACTCCTCTGGGCCACCTAGGCCCCATTTGCACTGTGCCCCGAGATCAGCCACCACCACTCCACATCGCAGCCCCCCCCCGGTAACCCAGTGTAACCCTTTGCTGGGTGGTTATCCCTGCTCCGAGGGAGATAGGCGCAGGTGAGGGTCAGCCAGCACACTCACTCTTATGGCCTGGGTGCTGCTGAGGTGGTCCTGGGCTGTCTCTCTAGGATTTCTGTGGCAGCAGTGGTGGGGGCTGAAACAATCACGGGATTTAAGAATGCATGGGATAGACATAAAGGAATTCTAGAGGTCAGGGGTAAGGGGAAATAGACTTCTAGGAAAACAAACTGAACTTACAAGCTCAAATGGGCAGACTAGGTGGGCCATAGGCCCTTATCTGCCGACACTGTCTATGTATCTATGTATCTATGTAGCAGGAACCGGCGACTATCATCCAGTTGGCCATGGAGCACTGTTTTCCCATTTTCTCCCTGGGGGCGTGGAGTCCTACTAACGTTAAGGCATATGCCAACATTCACCATGCCCTGTTATTCAGTGGAACCCAATGCATTGCCATGCCTCTGGCCTCCACCAAGAATCAGAAAGCGCTGAGTCATCTCCTCACTCTCCTCCCGAAAGAAGGAGAGCAGTCATCAGACACTCAAGCCTTCTCCCCAGGCTGGCTTTATCCTCCGAGAACTGACTGGGCTCACAATTATATGGCACACCAGTGCAGCCCATTAATACCCCTAACTCCCAGTCTACCCTCCCTCATAATGAGTTTATAGCTATGGTAACATTTGGGGAATGCTACAGCATTATTCATTGTCTTTGTGTCATCAGGGTAGTCCCCAAGCCCAGACTTCCCAAGTAAAAAACCTTGTGGTCTGAGAGATTGTCAAAAAGCCACTAAAAAAGTTTACACTTGTACTATTGCTACTTTCTGACAATGCCCACCCTAACCCAGGCCCTGTATTCAATAATGGGCTGAGTCCCAGCTACCAAGGGAAACTTAGCATTGTCTCTTTAGATATTGGCAGTCATCCTGCCAAATTCACTCAGTTTGAAGCCTGGATAGGGTCAGTGCAACCTGATATTCTATCTCTCACTTTAAGATGGCTTAGACCTAAAATATCTGATGCTACCATCTCCCTTCCAGGATTTAATCTCTTTAGAGAGGATTGCCAGGGCAAGTGAGGAGTGGGCAGCCTAGTTTACTCAAGGTCTGACCTAAACATTTCTAAAGTAGAATTTAATGATCTGGACAAAAACTGCAAATGCTTGTTTGTTAAACTTCTTCCAGGAAACGGTTGTAAATCACTTGTTCTCATGACAACTTATATCCCTCCAAGGAAGCAGCAAAAGGGCCTAGAGTGTTTCTCTTGCTACTACAAATAAATAAACCAAAACTGGGAAACCATTGTCACAAGTGATTTCAACATTAACTGGAATGCGAAGACCAGTATTGGCCTCAGACTCACAATTGCTAGCCTGTTCCTTTGCCAAATGGTCTCTGAAAGTACTAGAAGTAATTATAATACAGGCTCCTCAACTCTAATAGACTAGGTAATGGCTAGACATTCATCCAGAGTCAAATATATCAGGACTCTTCACAACATCCTAAGCAGCCCCTCACTAGTGCAATGTTCATGGTCAAGTCATTCTGTCCATTAGCTTCTGTTGGTGGCAGCAGAAGACTCCTCCTTTGTGTCCAGTAGCAACTGCAGTTGGCAGTAAGTCCCTGTTCCTCCTAGAAATGTTCACAGATGTTTGCTATTTTCAGTGAGACTGTGAGCCAGCCAATAAACAGCCTTATTAAGAGGTAGTAACTGTTACTATAACCCTTTGGGCTCTGTTGCTTGGCTGTTTAGGTGGGAATTCCCATAGAAAGAACCTAGTAAACTGCATTTGCATGGCACTGTTTGAAATTGTCTGCCATGCTACCCCAGAAGTGGAGTCATGGTTGCAGACACTCCAAAATCTTCTCTCCATGGAAGGTGTGTTGTTATTAATAAGGCACATTGCAGAGGAGAGGACCGTGTGTCTCTGCAATGTGTACATTTGTTCTGAACTGCCTTTTGTAAACTGGAGGGTACTACTATTGTCGCTAAGGAGCTGCTGAAAAACAGAAGTGCATCTCTCAATGAACGAGAGTCAGAAAGGCAAAAAGTGGCAATTTTGTGTTGGGGAAAAATATATTCTTTATCACACAGTGAAGAGGTTATGTGTTACTATCTCTACAATGTTTTTTTCTGCCCTCAGAAAGTGTTTACTTTGCCCCAGAAGTAGTGATGTGCCACAGTAAGTGAGGGGCTAAATGAACTAAGGTGGCACATGTAACAACACTAATGGTATGTTCTGCAGCACTAATGGTATGCAGAATATTAAAATACGATAGGTCACACTGCAGAGGTACCCATCTTGAAATTTTCCTCTGTAGTGTTATCAACATTTATGTCTAGTGGCTGTTTTTAGTAGTGAATTGTGTGTGCAGCTGCAAAAGTACATCTTCTGGTTCTTCAGTGTGTCAAACATGTCTACATCTGTTCATCACTGCTAATGTGTGCTTTATTGATGCTATCTTATGAAACGGTGATATGCAGGCTTGTTTAGCACACTGACAAGTAATGTGCTATGTCTATGTATATGTGTATGTGTATGTTGTAAGAAAAACTGTTAATCACTGTGATATCATAAGCTTGATGTCACATGTCCACATGTATCTCTACCCCACCTCATTGAAAACAGCTATTTGTAATGTTCATTGCAATATGCTTACATATGAATATAGCTACATAGGTATATATACGGGGTGTGCCTTGTGGTGGCTGGGCCTAACTCTCACCCCATTCTCCTGTACTGCATCATGTGAGCTTTGTTACACCTGGAATGGGGTGAGAGTTAGGGGGCCAATGAACCCAAGGCACACCCCATCACCCGTTGGTTTGTGGTGGGTGTGGGTGGGGTAGGGTGGTAGGGCGTGGGGGTGTTAGGGTGTCAACCCTAGTGCCTCATTTCCCTACTTTTGTCACTTCAATCCTAACTGATGCATTAATGAAGTTTTTTGTAATGAATATATATATATTTATGAAATGGGTAGGGAAATTGCAGCAATATCATTAGCTGAGCAGCATCACATTACCGTGCGTATTTCAGAGCGTGACCGCACACCTGCACTTTTGCCCCCCCTCCAAAACAATTTTGACATTTTATAAGATAGATAAACCACTCTGAGGTGTGTGGTCGCTTCTGATATACGACGCCTTACGCATTGATTTGGCCACCAAGGCGTATGTGATATCAGAGCGTGACCGCACACCTCAGAGTGGTATATCTATTATAAATATATAGTATATATATATATATATATATATACAGTATATTTATATAGCTGCAGTAGCACCCCATAGTTAGGATTGAGCAGGCACTTAAATGTTAAACCCCAAATTTTGCATGTTAATAACTTTGCAACCCTTAAAGAGATCTGCACAACATTTAGAGGTGACAGTGTTGGGTGGCAGATCTCTTGATTTACCAAGTTTTGTTTCAATTGGATTTACGGATTCTGTGTAGCAAATCATAAAAAACACTTTTTTTGCTAATTTTTGCCAATTTTTCCCTGTTTTTTCCTCATTGTGCTGCGCCCACACCATTTGAAATTTTTGTCTGAAATGTTCAGGGCAGAAAGAGGGTATCCAAATGAACAATCCAGTAGTTGTTTGGTGAAAACATATTAATCTGCTCCAAAGTTATTAAATTTAGAAATGTTGGATTCTGAGTATGCTCAGTTCAGTCTTTGGGATAGAGACACAGTTTTGATCAAGGATCCCTGGCTGTGGAGGGTTGGGAAGGGGGATTTGGAAATCTCACAAAATCCCTCTTCATGAGAAAAATCCCACTTCATCTGCCACCTTCTTGTTTTCTTGCTTAGCACAAAGCACAGTGCAAACAAAAATGTTTCAACTTGCTCCAGGGTCCCTGAAAAAAAGAAAACAATCCCCTGACATCTTTTTTTTATTATGACTTTTGCCCCCTGCAATTTTTGATGCAGCATACTGCATCAAACTGCCATTTTTGATGCAGAATCCTGCATCGAACTGCCCCCTCCATTCCCATTCTTTTCCACTGACATCAAGGTGCCCACTCTCCATGTTAGCAATTATCCCTCCCCCTCCACTACTGTGGCACACTGGGGAGCCCACTCGCAGTGCGCTCAAATAATTAATATTAATAAAAAACCATGTTTCTGACACCGGGATGCCCTCCCCAGTGTTGGATGCCCCTCCTCCAAAGCCCTTCTGTCTAAGTTGACCCTCAGGGTGCTCAATCCCGAGTCTGGCATTTATCCTCACCTCCACTATTGTGGTGAAACTGGGAGCCCACCCCAGTGTGCTGAAATATGTTTTATAGTAAAACAAATCTGTGAGAAAAATAAACTGGCCCCAATGTTTTTTTACCTGAAAAAAGAAACGGTCCTTCATCATCCCCTGCCTCTTCCCCATCCCAACCCTCCCTCTGCATGCCCACCTCCCTGCACCCCACCTTACTCTATACTTACCTCTGGAGCTCGGCCGCTGTCATCTTCTCTGGACCGGGACACGTCTGCACTCTTCAAAACCGAACTGCAAACTGAAAAATCAAGGTGAGCTCTGTATAATTGCAGTCAATGGGGTTTTCAACTTTTGTTGATATCTCAGCCATTTTTAGCAATGTTGGTCCCAGATTTTCAACATGATTTTCTTGGGATGCAACCTCATAAACACTGGCACTGTCTTTTCATTATTCGGTCCTGAAAGATGATTTTGCAGTCACTGTGCAGAATCACCTTTTAAGACTGATTAACAAAATGACAATGCCACCATTCATGAGGTGGGGTCCTGAAAAGCCTATGTTGAAAATTTGGTGAAAGAATTGCAAAAAATGACCACATTACGAGCATGTGTTTTGTGGTTTCTATGCAAGCTTGTTACTTTGCCAATGTTTAATATTTTCACTTCAGATTTTCTAAATTGCTATTTTTTCACACCTCCTCAGGAACAGTACAGCTGTCATTTTTCATATCCTGTCCAAAACATGTTTTTGTACCTGTGGCACAGAATGGCATGGTTATTGTGCAAAATCAACTTTTGAGATGGATTAGTGAAATCACAGTGCTAGTGTTCATGAGGCAGGGTGCTGAAAAGGCCATGTTGAAAATCTGGTGAAAAACTTACTGAAAATGCCCGCGTTACATGCGTCCATTGAATTTATTCTACACACTCACCTAACTGGTTCTTTTCAATATTTTGCTGCCAAATTTTCAACATAGCTATTTTATCATACCACCTCACGAGCAGCACAACTGTCACTTTTCACATCCTGCCCAAAATCGATATCAGCATGTTTGACAGCTGCAGTGACAGTAAGGAGGAGTTTCTAGGCTTCAATCATTCCCACACAGAAGTGGAATTAATGCTCATGTATCCAGACAGTGATTTCAGTGAAGATAATGATTTGCCACTTGCAACGCTACAATGGCAGAGGCACACCACTGACACAGATGATAAGGATAATCTGCCTTTATCAAGACTTCAGTGCACAAGTAACACAATCGATGGTGTGGGTGCTGCACAAGAAAATGACTCTGAACCACTTGCTACATATCAGGATGAAGTTCCCACTGATGTTTGGAGCAGTAGGTTATAGACAGTGACTGTGAGGACTTCAATGAGGCTGTTGGTTTGGCTACTGTTCTGCATAAGGGAAAGAAGCAGCTGGATTTTATGAATCTGATGCTCCTTTATCAATCTACAAACTGCTGGCAGAGGAGGTCAACTGGTATAGTGTACAGAAGCAAGCAGAGACACATGATGTGGTCCACTGATGGACTCCAGTGACAGCATTAGACATAAAAGCCTTTTTGAGGATGCAGATCTACATGTCAGTTGTAAAGGTGCCATATTATGGCATATACTGGAGCAAAAGCTATTTTTATGGACATTTCCCAATAGCACAAGTCAAGACTCCTGAGTGGTTCAAGAAAATTGTTCAGTATCATCATACCAATGACAGTTCACAGAATCAGCCAAAAGGAGATGAAAACGATGACAATCTTCATCACATACATCCTGTTATTAGCAAAGCTCTGAAAACATGCAAGATGGAGTACCACTGACACTGAGAAGTGTCTATCAATGAAGCAATGATAGGCTACAGAGGATGACTTGGGTTCAAGCAGTTCATGTCAAATAAGCCACAGCATTATCGGATGAAGGTGTAGGTTCTCACAGATGCCCATAATGGATTCATGGGAGAGTATCAGGTATATACAGGAATGGTTACAAGCACTATTGAAGTGGGATTTGGAGAGACAGTTGTCAAAGACCTAACTGAGGAGATGGGGAGGAAAATGCACCATGTATATTTTGATAATGAGCTTACATCTGTGGACCTGGCAAATAACCTTTTAAAACTTGGAGTGTACTTGTGTGGCAAGATGTGCACCAACAGGATCAGATGCCCTTAATCCCTCAACAAACCAGAAATGAGGAAGAATTGTCAGGAGCCAGTATGAACAGCTGCAAAATGGATCACTTGTCACTAGTTCCTGGAGAGTCAACAATCCTATTTTCCTGTTGTTGCTAACCATGACCTGATCTCACTTGCAATGTCTATTTCTAGAAGACAGTGAGATGGTACTGTTGTGACTGTTCCCTGTCCAGCTGTACTGCAGCATTACAACACACTCATGAATGGCATGCACATTGTTGACCAGTAACACCATTCCCTGGTGCCTAGTGGACCTCCCTCCCTATCCCCCATCCCCTGTATATGAAAGTAACAACATTCCAAGGTGCTTTAGTACCCCCACCCCCTAAGGTAGTGCCCCACTTTCCCGCTCCCCCCGTCCTGACCCTGAGCTGGTGACTTGCACAGCCCTCTGTTCTCCATCATGACTGGCCACCAACAAAGCTGTCAATGACCATGTACTGTACAATCAGCTGTTACAGTATGTTCTCACTGACAGCTCAGTTCAGTAGCTGACCGTGGTGGAGAGTGGAGGGCTGTGCCAATCTCCAGCTCGTGGTTGGGATGAGGGAAGCAGGGTGGTGGAGCACTACCTGCCAGGATGGGGGGTCTGCTAGACACCAGGGAATGGTGTTACTTCCATATACAGGGGATTGTGATGGGGGGAGGAAACATTAGACACCAGGGAACATGTATTTCAACATCAGGTATGGAAACTAGGGAATACGTATTTCAACACTGGGCATGGGTACTGGTTGGGGTAGGAACCACTGAACATGAAGGCATATGTATTTCAACATTGGGCATGTGTGTGGGTGGTGGAGGGACCACTGGACATTAGGGAATAGGTATTGCAACATTGGGCATGGGCGGAGGTGGGGAAAGGGACCACTGGACACCAGGGACAATTGTAATTTTAACATCAGGCTGGTGATCAGTGAGGGGGGGGAACTAGCACCAGAGAAAGTTTTAATTTTAACATTGAGTCAGCAATCAGTGGGGGGGGCACTAGCACCAGGGAAGTTTTTAATTTTAACATCGGTCTGAAAATCAGTGAGGGAGGGGGAATATTAGAACCAGGGTAAGTTTTAATTTTAACATTGGGCCACCAGTCAGTGGGGGGCACTAGCACCAGAGAATGATTTACTTTTAACATCAGGCCATTCATTGGGCTGGGGGGACCACTGGACACCAGGGACCACTGTGTTGGGTGCTGGAGCAAGGCCAATGCACATCCTCCACCAACTGCTAGGGTTGCAAGAGAATAACTCATGTTTTAGGTTGGTGGTATCTGTGCCATGCAAGAGGACTGATCAAAATGGCCTTGTGTGGTACACATACTCTGAATATTGGACTGCACCAATATTCAGGTCCCCGCCCTATCATTTGCACTTCACCCCCCTCCGAATATCGCCCAGGTGCAAACCCTGTTTGCCCATGCTAACCAGGCTTTGGAATATGGGACTTCATGCAAAGTTGGGTTAGATCTGGCCCCAGATAAGAGATTATAACTTTCAATCTTTTATGTACAGAACATAATCATAAGTCAAATTAATAGTATGTACTGAACTCTTTTTGCAGGTTGTTTATCTCTCTGATCACGATCATCACAGATCACCATCTGGCAAGATTATTGTAGTTATTATTTTGTTAACATTCTGTAATGACTTAAAACTGTTCAATTAGTATGGGCCACCAGTGCAGCAGTGACACTACCACTTGTGACACCGATGAACTGTGTTCAGGAACAAGCACGAGACATCAGAGTGCTGGCCTGGGGTGGAGGACTGAGCATCCGAGTGACAGCTTTTCTCCTCAAGGAGGAGGACAGCTCATGGCACTAGACTGACCTCCAGCGGTGGCTGGGATTATAGATGACTGGGAGAAGGGGTGAACACTGGCATGCTGTGTGCAGAAGCACACACAATAATGTCATGGATACCATTACATTTCTGATCCACCAAGGAAGGCAATAAGAAAATAGACACCAACTGCCAGATGACATCCTGCACTGTGTACCACAGACACAGTTGTATATCACCCAAAAGGCACAGGGTAGCTCTGGAAAAACAGAAAGCACTGATACTGGTGTGCTTACTGGGAATAAATAGAATGGGTACTTGTCAAAAACTATTCATACGGAAACACAAACGACAGCACTCATCTCAAAAGGTATTCCAAAGGAAGTCAAAAACATCAAAAAAGCCAAGAAGTATGCTCAACATGCGAGACACACAGCACAGCTGCCCCGGTGCTTCGAGTCATAATCGTGACTCTTTGTCAGGGGGCAAAGCCACAATTCCATGTCTTTTAATTTATTCTCATTAATCCATCCATATTCAGAGGACCAGACCAACCCCTCAGATGTTTTCCTTTTCATATTTTTTTTATTTGTTATGGATTCATTGAAACGTTATGTCATTATCTAAGCCCTCTGCTACTATTATATTGTGATTGCCTCAAGTTTAGAGATATTGCTGTTATATTTGAAACTGATTTTTGTTCAGTGACATCTTTGTTATTGAAATTAATTCTAATCTTTTCATCATTTGGATACAGTATTAAAAGAATGGATATTTTCAAATATGGTGGCTTCATATTAGGGGAGCTTTAATAATCTTTTTACCTTGTTTATTGTATATATTTGAAATTTGATTATTGCAGTACTTATGAAAAGGGTTACATATTTTTTTGAGTTAATATATGGTTATTTTTATTTCAATATGTTTATACAATATATTAATGAATGGAAAATATTATTTGGCATGATGAGAATTTTGAGGACTTCCAGTTTCTTTTTCTTTCTCTTTCTTTTGCCCCTTTCCCCTTACCCCTTCCCCTTCTTCTTTCTCATTGAGCTTACTTGATCTCTCAACTATGTCTTTTATTTATACATTAATTTATAAAATTGGCTGCTGAAACTCTTTTGTATACTGCTCACTTACTATATTTTATGCCACTTTTGATTATTGAGAGCACTTTTATATATGTTTAATTACTATGAACTTATTGTCTAACTGATGCAGCTTCAATGCTGTGTCTGAATTGTTGTATGTTTCTTTAATTAATGAGAATAAATTAAGTGATATGGCATTACAACTCCACCCCCTGATGAAAAGTCACCATTACAACTCAAAGCATTGGGACAGTTGTACTGTGGCTCTAGCATGTTGAGCATATGTCTTGGCTTTTTGACTTCATTTGAAATTACTTTTGAGATAAACGTAGTTGTTTTGTGTTTCTGTAGCTCAGGGACAAGCTTGGCACAAGTGATCAGAGAAATGGTGAATACAGCTGTTAAGGAGAAGGTTGATACCACCTGTGCGGGGGGCAAGTACGAGGAGGAACATCTCCAACTAGAATGGTTTTTATACTTTAAAACATTGGCCATAAAGGTATGATGAAGTTCTTTTTATGTTTCTTTGCACTTGTGTAGGAAACATTTTGCTACAAAGAATGGCATTTCAGAGGTGTGTCACTGACTAGCCCAATGCAGGGCAAGCTATATAGGGCTCATCCCTGACAGGCCAATGACCACACAAGCTTAGTTTGATGGTGATCATAGTTTCATGGGTGTAAACTTTATGTAGTTGAAAGGACTGAAATGCTCCAATGAGAGCACTTCAATACTTTAATTTGCATAAAGCTGGTCAGCAAGCAGCTGAGCAACTTTATAACTTAGTGGGTAGTGTTAACTGGGCAGCATGTCAGTGTAGTAGTGGCAGTTGATAGGTGGAGTGTTAAAGAGGGGAAAGTTGCTGAGCTGTCTCAAGCAGGGTTGAATACTGCAACAGTTTAAGAGCTGACACTGTCCATCTGTTCCAAACCACCAGTGAGACAGTGAGGGACACAGGCCATTTTATAGGGACATGGGCTGCAAGAGCCAACAGTAGGGGAAACAAATCCAGAGTCCCCCAGCCTCCCCCACACACAGCCGACCCATCCCTCCAGTGTCAAAATCATTACCAAACATAGAAATCAACAAATTAAATGAAACAAAACCTTTTCACTGAAGCCAAACCAAGAGCAGTAATCACTTAAAGAAAACAGTGGAACCTCACCAGTAAAATAGGCACACAAGAAGAATATGAGTGCATAAAAAACAATGTTGAATGACTGTGTTACCCTTGTGTCTGCCAGTACTATGGTTCACAAAAGTCGCCCGCCCACTGCTGGCACTGCTCAGACAAATCATTCTGATGCAAACCTTTAAATGTACCTTTTTCTTTACTTCCTTTCTTTGTTTTCCCCACATATTCTATTGTCTTTCACACAGCCCCAACACCGATCACACATCAAACCCATGGATGCCATAAACAAGCTACCACTAAACAGATGCTCATGACATTCCTAGTTATCATGGCAAATACTAGAAAGCTAAGACCACTACTGAGTTACAATAATAAAATTAAATTTAGAGTGTTACTGTGCCTCAGCACAAATCTGACTGTCCACTTCCTGTCTGTAGGTATTTGGCTCACGTGCCTGACACCCACTTCTTCCGATTGCATCCCCCAAAAGAAAAACACTCCTGCAGAAATGGTTGATAACTTTAGTTTAAGAGTTTTTTTAAACTACAGTGACAAAGACATCAGAGTACTTGGCAGAGAGTTTATAACAAAGTTTATTTGTTTTACTGGAGCTGGTGGGGGGATAGGTTAGTATAAGAGAATGACTAGTAGTGGGTAGGTGACCTTCATATAATTAAGTTCTGAGTAAGCTAGCAGGCTAAATAAAGGGCTAAGCTCAATTAACAAATGTTTATAGTGTTGCTCAGATAGTACTTTTGGGGATCATGCCACTGCCTGTTAGACAGTGCTGGCATCCTACCTAGGATCCTACCAGAAATCCTAACAAACACAGATGTAGGATCCAGGGTCAGGTAGCGATGGATCCTAGTTAGGATCCAGGGATCCTAGGTCAGATAGTTAGGATCTGAGGTCAGAAAGCGATGGATCTTAGGTCAGGTCCAGGGCTCCTAGGTTAGATAGTTAAGATCCAAGCTGGATCTGTTACAAAGATCCAAAAGATTCACAATATTTGTAGAATCTATTTACTGGATCCTAGAGAATAGGATCCATGATCAGATAGCACTGCTATCCTACCACGGCATCTGTCTGGCCAAATGGGAGATATCTGTTGGTACCCTAATATTTATTATACTATCTGAGCAACACTATTTAGTAAGCATGATACTTGACTTACCCTCTCGGTGATTGTAAAAATCCTTAGATGACAGAGGAAGAACCAGATGGTTCACCCCTGCAATTGCCCAAGTTTGTGCTTGAGCCCAACTCACAAAACCCCTCTTAAACAGAAACGAGCTGATTTCATTTAGAATCTTTGTTCTATTCACTGCTCTGTTGCCTGAAGTAATATCTCATTTTCAATGGAGGCCCAGTTTCACCCACTTTTGCAATGCATTTATCCAGAACTGGCCAGCTGTGCTACAGTATCTCATTGTCGTAAAGTCAAAAATACTGTCACACTAACTGGCACTGATAAAAGTCCAAGGCACAGTGAGCTCATATGAAAAATGTTTATTACACTGTTGTGCAAAACAAAGCTTGTGCTCACAAAAATCATAGACTTGTGCATTAGGAGCCACTTGCCACTGGCCCTGACTCTTTGACATGGCTCTGGTATTTATACCTTTTACTGAAAGTCTCTAGCACTCCGGACCTCTCTCTGTGTTCATTGCAGCTTCTATATCTTTCATGGATACTTTTCTGACACAGTCTGTCTGCTCTGCTGTTCTGTTTGGCTGGCACCTTGCTGATACAGTTTCTGGTCCTCTGCCTAATTGCTTTCTTGCTTCTTTTCTGTATCACTCTAGGGACTAGGACCCACTGGCACATCTGTGCCACTGTTCAAATCTGGAGTCCCAACACCACTTTCTGTCCTTTCAGGCTCATCCCAGTGTCAGGACTCCCAGAGGTGGGAAACCCAGCCCTAATGTTTGGAGCTACTGCTTATTCAAAGAGCAAACAATCCCTCTAAAATGTAAACATACATACATTGCCCTGTTTCAGGAAACCCACCCCATTGACCAGGAACATCTCAAGCTAGTTGGAGGTTGGGTGGGGGCACATTATGCCTCCTAATATACAGCCCACAAGCAATGGGTGGCAGTACTCATTCATAAACATCTCCCTCTGTGGGTGATCAGGGTGATGAAGGACCTACAAGAGGGAAGATATGCCTTTGTGGGGGGGGGGAGCTATTTGGGCAAAGAGTTACATACGGTAGTGTCTATGCTCCAGTTGTATTTGAACTGGGGTTCTACTAACAACTGCTGGACCTACTGCTCAAAGAAAGGTTTAAGGGGCTAATAATGGGAGGGGCACTTTAATTTCATTTAATTTCATTTTTATTTTTATACTGAAAGATCTGTGGGTTACTAACCCATTTTCACAGATATCCAGTGTTACAAAAACATACACTAGACAAATCCAATAAACACATTAATATAATGGGTAAAAGTCAATTATTGTACTTACATACAGAGTTCTTCATCATGTAACTCCTTAACTTTGCCTTAAAACTAGGTATTGTAAGGAGACCTACTATAGTGCTGGGTAATTTATTGTAGATAGTAACAGGCAAAATAGTTACAGTATTCTGTGCAAATTTTGTATGGTAGAAAGGAACCTTAAATAAAAATCTATCATGCATTCTGGTGTTTACTGAGTGGTCATTTCTGACAAATAAAGTGGTCATACTGTGGGGAAGTAGTTCAAGTTGAACTTTGTGAAGAAACAATAATGAATGAAAATTAAAATGCTGATCTAAAGATAAGCAATTAAATAAAGTATATAAAAGACAATGATGGGTGGACCCCAGACAAACAACAGCAAATTGAATAATACCATATGCAGACCTTAACTTGGCAAACAATCCTTCAGTTGTATAGAAATAAATCATTGAGCTATAGTCCAAAACTGATAATAATAGACTGTGAATTAGCATATGCCTGACTTTATTAGTAAGATTTTCCATATTCTGAAGAGAAAACCCAATCTGTTGTGAAGCTTATTAATTAAATCGGTGACATGAGCTTCGTATGAAAGATATGAGTCTAACAACAGGCCAAGATACTTTAATACCCTCACTTGCTCAATTTGATTACCAAAATTGTCACATAATAATAATTCAGATGAGGGACATTTCCTAGGACTTGAGAAAATCATTGTTTTAGTTTTACTGGAATTTAATACTAATCTGTGAGCTTCAAACCAGCAATGTAATAAACTAAATTCAGATTGCAATGTTGATTGTAGTGTAGATAAATCATAGCAAGAACAAAAAAAGAATAGCATCATCTGTGTACAAAACAAGTTCAGTGTGTTTAAATAAATTAGAAAATGAATTAACAAAAAGAGAAAAAAGTAAGGGTCCAAGTATCGAGCCCTGAAGGACTCCACAACTTATAATACTTTCACTGGATGTTACACTGTTCCACCAATGGAAGTTGTCTGATTCCTGACGGAGAGGTAGTCTGTGAACCAGGCAACCACATCATCCAAGAGATGAACAGAGGAAAGTAATTTCAATTACTCAGCATGGTCAACTAGATCGAATGCCTTGGTGAGGTCCATGAAAACCGAGGCAACAAGCTTTATTTCATCCATTGCCTTGATGATCTGGCCAGTGAACCTCACCAAGGCTGTCTCCATGTTGTGTTTAGAACAAAATCCATGTTGTGAGTCTGTCCACAGTCCATATTTCTTCTAGATGATCCATCACCTGGTTTGAGACAAGTAGACAACCATCTCTAGTACTTCTGACAATGGAGCCAAAAGTGAAATAGGGTGATAGTTGTTCAAATTTGTCTTATTCCCACATTTAAAAATGGGCTTCACCAATGCACACTTCCACTTACTGGGAAATACACCTTGGTACAATGAAAAATTAAAAAAGTTTAGTTAATAAGGGAACAATTTGGTAACCAACTCTCTTTAAGATCCAATAGTCTAAGTTGTCTGGACCAAGATTGGGTTTAGGATTCATTTTTTCAATATATTTATAAACAACACTAGAAGTGAGATAACAGAAATACAAGTTGAGGATATAAGAGGCTGCCTTAATCCAAATATCGCTGTCACCAGCAAAGGAGGTTCCATTTGGTACCTCATCATCTGGTCTAAACCTATGCAAGTTAGAGAAATGAGTGTTGAATGTTTCAGCTATCTTTATGGAATCAGAAATTATTGAGCCATCCACCTCAATGGTACAACTATCTAAACCCCTAGCTCTACCCATGATTTCATTTAGAATATTCCAAGTGGTCTTTGCATTACCATTAACTTCAGTAAGTTTTTCTTCATAAAACTCAGATTTACCAGCACAAATTGCTAGTTGACACTTGTTACGCAATTCGTTATATTTTTGTTGGAGATGTGGCTGGTTAGTTTTTCTGAACAGCTATCAGGCCTTTAATTTCATTAATGACCCTACGTTGGATTATTAGGGAAATAGACACTGAACGAATCATTCATCTAGGAATTGGCAGCTGAGCATGCTGGATTTGGATTGGATAGATTGAGGAATGCAAACCCAGGATGTAATGGGTACACATTCTACTCTAACCTGCATAAGACATGGTCAAGACTTGATTATATATACATGCGGAGGGGTGATTATGGTCGAGTGCTTTGAGTTGATCATGGGCCTATACACATTTCAGACCATGCGATGGTTTGCTTGAAGATGAGGAAGAAAATAAGTGAACAAAACATGTCCAGCTAGAAATTCCCGGCTTCTTTACTTGCTAGAGAAGACTTCAGGAAAGTTTTAAAAACCTCAGTGGGAAATATTTGCCAGTACGAATATGGTGACAATAACCTCAGACGGTATTTTTTGGGAGGCAGGGAAAGCCTTCATGAGAGGGGTTGTAATAGGCTATGTAACCTGCCTTAACTCATTACCTCCTTGGTGGCCATTTTGTGTCAGGTAAACAATGGATAATTCAGTCTTCATATGGAGCTATTGGAGGTAATGAGTTAAAAGGGAAAAGAAGACAAAGATAGCAAAGTTGGAGGCCATAGTGAAAGATTTAGAACACAAGCTGGCAAATAATGAGTGCTGAGGGGGCCAGACAACTGCTGGCTGCTAGGGAAGCATTGAATTTAATATTAACAGAGGAAGCCCAATCTAGGTTGCTTTTTTGCCAGACTATGGATATATAATAGATATATAAGTAGGGAAATAAGGCGGGACCTCTATTGGTGAGACTGATGAATGGAGGGAGAGTAATGGGCATATAACCAGCATCAGAACTAAATATGGGCAGCTAGTAAATGAAACTGCTCTCATTAGGAAGCAATTCTGTGAATTCTACCTAGAACTATACACGGCTGAATGCCTTGGGATGGAACATTAGGCCAAAGAGTTCTTGGATGGGAATAATATCCCACAATTATCAGAAGAACATAAGGCACTGCCGGGAACGCTGGTGATCCAGGACAAGGTATTTAAAGCCATCAGTAACCTCCAACATGGGAATGGGAAGGCAAGGGACTGGATGGCTTTGTGGTCAAATATTATAAAGAAATGAGAGAGAGACCCTAGCTGGCCCTTTGGTCAAATTAATGGAGGAGAGGAGGGGATCCAGGGGCTCCCTAGCACTTGCTGTGCAGCCAATACAGTATATGCATCATTCCAAAGCCAGGGGGAAATGTGCAGGAGTGTGCCTCTTACAAGCCAATCTCACTCCTAAATTGCAACAGTAAAAATATTGCAAAGGTGATGGTGAAGAGATTGGAAGGTGTGCTTCTGGCCATTGTACAAAGAGGGGGTACAAGGCAAAATGTCTTATCACAATATGAGGTGTCTCCTTAATGTGATCTGGTGGGGGTCTCAGTGTCTTGGGCAGACTTATGTGCTGTCCATGGACGTTGAGAAGGCATTTGATAGAACAGAATGGTTATACCTTTCTGAAATACTGCAGAGATTTGGTGTGGGGGAGGGATTCCTACATATGGTGAGAATGCTGAATCAGAGCCCTATGGCATGAGGGTAGCATATCAAAACGGCGACTGTGTAACAGCGACCCATGATGAGGGTGATGAAACCACAACACCAACACTTTTGGATGACCAGCAGTTCTCTCCATCCCCGAGTCTACACCCCTTCCGGAGTTAGTATATTAAATTAAGGGTGAGGTGGGGTGCAGAGGGGCAAAGCTCCCCATAAAAAATCCTTTGTTCCAAGTCACTGCACTGTGGGATTTGCGCCCACTTCATGGGTCGTTGTTCCACAGTCACCATTATGACATGGAACCTGGCATGAGTATTGGTAAATGGATCCCTGTCAGAGAAATTTCAACTTCACCAAGGGACCAGGTAGGGCTTGCCCCTCTACCCCTCCCCTTGTTTGCTTTAGCGATAGAACTGCTGGCTATTAAAATCAGGGCAGAAGAGAATATTAAAGGCATTTTTGAAAAAGGAGGGCACCAGCATAAAATTTACACTTTATGCACATGATTTGTTGATCTTTATTACGGATCCAGATATGAAAATGCCACTTTGCTAGAAGTTTTAGCTTCAACCTCCAGTTTTTTGGGGTATAAATTGAATCTAAGTAAATCTCATCTTATGACTCTGAGTAGGGAGAACCCTAGTATAATTCAGAATACTTGGGGCCTACAAGTGGTGAGGGAACAAATGTCCTATTTAGGCATACAGGTGGGGCGGAGACTAGATACCCTATATGCTCTGAATTATATGCCACTCAGGCCCATCCAGTCTGCCCATTTCTTTTTCTACCATATGAATGTGCCATCAGCCTTTGCTCTGTCAATGGCCTATCTATTTCTACTCATCTGTATCGCTCCCTTATGCCTATCCCATGTCTGTTTGAAGCCCTGCACTGTATTCATATCCACCACTTCCTGAGGTAGGCCGTTTCATGCATCCACCACCCTTTCTGTGAAAAAGAACTTACTCACATTACCCCTTAATCGGCTTCTCTCTAATCTCATGCTGTGTCCTCTTGTCCTGCTATTCTTCTTATATTGAAACATGTTAGACTCTTTCACATTGTTAATGCCCTTAAGGTGTTTGAATGTTTTGATCATATCACCTCTCTCCCTCCTTTGCTCTAGGGTATACATATTGAGCTCCGTTAATCTGTCCTCATATGTTTTCTGATGCAGTCCCTGCACCATTTTGGTTGCCCTTCTTTTGACTGTCTCCATTTGTTAATGTGCTTGTGAAGGTGCGGCCTCCAGTACTGCACACAGTACTCCAGATGGGGCCTAACCAGTGTCTTGTAAAGAGGGATTATTACCTCCTTCTTCTGACTTGTGATACCCCTACTAATACACCCCAACATCCCCCTAGCCTTACCTACTGCTTTAGTGGTCTGCTTGGATGATGTCAGGTCATCTGTGATGATGATGATGATGCCCAAGTCTCTTTCTTCCCTTGTGATTGCCAGCAACTTCCCTCCCAACCTATATGTGGCTTCAGGGTTTCTCTTCCCTATGTGCATGATCTGTGTCAGTGTCAGTGGCTCAGCAGGTAGCACACTCGCCTCTGAGGCTGGAAGATCAGTAGGCTGTGGGTTCTTTCCCCACACCAGGCACTTGGGTTAATATCCCAATACTGACACTGTAATACAGCATGGGGGGATGCTGCACTCCTGAGGTGCCATCTTTCAGATGAGACATTAAATCAAGGTCCCATCTACCTGTTCTGGTGGTAGTTCAGGTGAATGTAAAAGATCCCATGGCACTTCTTGAAAAGAGCAGGGGAATTTCCACGGTGCAATGGCAAAATTTCCTCCTTTCATGAAAAATACCACCAACAGCTTCATCTGGTTCAACATCAGTTGGCATTCATCTGTATCCCCCTCCCCCGGGTCGTGCCTGAAAATAGGCAGGATTTGTCTAGTGCACTTACCAGGTCAACAAAAACGAAATAAAACTAAATAAAATAATAAATAAAATCAATTTTGTACTTCTTTGCATTAAACCCCAGTTGCCACTTTTCCAACCATTTTGCTAGTTTATCCAGATCTCTTCTCATTCTGCCCACCCCATCTGGATTATCTACTCTGTTGTAGATCTTGGTGTCATCTGCAAACAGACAAACCTTACCCTCCAGTCCATCTGCAATGTCACTAATGAAGATGTTGAAGAGGACTGACCCCAGGACTGATCCCTGAGGTACCCCACTTGTGGCTTGCATCTCTTCTGAATGTATACCCTTTACCACCACTCTCTGTTTTCTGCCTGTCAACCAGTTTGCCACCCAGCTGACCAACTTCTGACCCACCCTGAGCCTACCCAGCTTATTAATCAATCTTCTGTGTGGAACAGTACCGAAAGCTTTGCTGAAGTCAAGGTAGGTGACATCAACTGCTCCCCCCCGGTCCACCACTCTGGTTACCCAGTCAAAGAACTCTATAAGATTAGTTTGACAGGACCTTCCTTTTGTAAACCCATGCTGTCTTGGATCCTGTGCTCCAATGGATTCCAGGTGTTGCACTATCCTTTCCTTAAGGAGTGCTTCCATAAACTTGCCCACTACTGAGGTAAGACTGACTGGTCTGTAGTTCCCTGCCTCCTCCCTGCTACCACTCTTGTGGAGTGGGATCACGTGAGCCATTCTCCAGTCTTCTGGGACCTCTCCTGTGCTCAGAGACTCACTAAACAGTGCTTATAATGGCTCTGCTAGTTCCACCCTTAGCTCCTTTAGTACCCTGGGATGTATACCATCAGGTCCCATTGCCTTGTCCACTCTGAGCTTATCGAGCTCTTGTATGACCCTTTCTTTTGTGAAGGGACTAGTGCACACCTCCTTCCCCCCTGTGTCCATGGTACTGAGCTGTGGGCCCTGCCCTACCTTCTCTTCAGTAAATACTGAGCAGAAGTATCTATTTAGGATAGATGCTTTTACATTGTCCTCCTCCTCACATGCCTCCTTATCCCCTTTGATCTTAGTAATGCCCCCTCTGGACTTTCTCCTTTCACTAATGTATCTATAGAAAGTCTTCTTTAATTATTTGTGCTAGTGTTTCCTCAGTTTGGGCCTTTGCCTGCCTTACTGCCTTCCCTGCTTCCCTTAGGAAAGTTTGGTATGCCTCCCTATCTTCATCCCACTGCATTACCTTATATTTCCTGAAGGTCAGCCTTTTGGCTCTGACCTTTTCTGCTACTGTTTTTGAGAACCAAAGTGGTTTCCTTCTTCTTTTGCTCTTCCTTTTCTCTCTAACACAATGGGATGTTGCTTCAAGTATTGCATCTTTAATGCTTGCCTACTTTGTCTGTACCTCCTCACCTGTATTTCTTTTTACCAGGGCTAGCCTAACTTTGTTGGCCATCTTAGCAAAGTCAGCCCCTCTGAAGTCCCATATTTGTGCCTTGGAATGGGATGATTTAGTTCTAGTGGCCAAATTGAACCATACCATGTGATGGTCACTGGCCCCCAGATGACCTTCTACCTGGAGATCTGTGATCCTTTCTCTGTTAGTCAGTACTAGATCTAGGATAGCCCTGTCTCTTGTGGGTTGTTGTACCAGTTGTTTGAGGCCCTCCCCCCTGCAGGGAATCCACCATGTGTCTAGTTCTGGCAGATGTTCCTGCTGGTATCTGTATCTGGCATGTTGAAGTCTTCTGTTATCAGAACCTCCCCCTTTATTTGTCCTCCCCCTGGTCTGGAGGCTTGTACACAACCCCAGTTCGTATTGCTGTCCCATTTCCTGTTTCCAGGGTGACCCACAGTTCTTCTGGTTCCTTATGTGTATTTTGAATTTCTGTAGCTTTGATGTTTTCATTGACATAAAGGGCCACTCCACCCCCCCCCTTTTTGCACCTCAGTCTCTTCTGAACAGTACGTAGTCAGGTACTGAAGTCTCCCAAATGTGGTTACTGGTAAACCATGTCTCACTAATGGCTACTATGTCCAGTTTAGCCTCTGTCATTATTGTCTGCAGGTCTGGGATCTTGTTTCCCAGACTGCGAGCATAAGTGTACATGATTTTCCATTGGCCAGATTTCGGTGTGTCTCATATGGGGTTATTCATTTGTAATAAATACAAAGAAGCTCAGTATGAATTCTAACATAGGGTATATTGTCCACCTAGCACAGTCCATCAATTTCATCTGAGGATTTCCCCAATGTGTGGAAGATGCCATAAAGAAAGGGGGGCATGTATTTCCATTATTTCTGGGAATGTCATGTCTTGCAAAGTTATTGGAAAACTATTTCCTGGGAGATATCATGAATCTGGGGGGTCCAGATACAATTCTCACCACTGCCATTGCTTTTTGGAGTGAGGGAGAGGTGTGGGGGAGAATGGAACCTTCAACCTGCACCTCTGCTGGATCAGAGTTCTATTGGTGGTAGCCAGGCGGGGCATTCAGAATACCTGGATGTCATGTAATTTGTCCACTCTAGACCAGTGGAGAAGTCCTGTGATCCAAGTGTTGGTAGTGGATAGAGTGACATATATTGAACAGAAAAACAGAAAAATTTATTCTAGAATGGGGAACATTTCTAAATGCCTTGCTTGTGGCAAAGGCCCAACTGTTGCAGGAAGGGAAAACATGATAGCAAATGGGATGGCCAAGAGAGCCATACAGGTAGGCTGCCATGTAAAGGAACAAGCACTGTACTTTTAAAGCAGCTCCACTGGGTCCCTGACCTCACTTTTTGCTGCATAGATTTATGTTCAATACTCTTTCAGCACGCCTGATTGGCAAACTAATTTTCAAATTTTGATATAAACTAATTTTCAAATTCTGATATTTAGAATTTCCAAAGCATTGAATGAGTTCTTTTATATTGCAATTGGTATTGTAATATTCTTTCAATAGACCTCAACTGTGAAATTTGAGCTACAGTTTAACATTTTTGTTTTGAAGATTTTTTAGCCAGTTCGTGGAGCATTCCAGTGTGGTGAGCAATTTGGAAGGTAAGGTAAGCTGTATCTTTGCCAAAGAGATAGGATTCATTGTTATTCAGTAGGAACACTGCACTGAGTTTTTGGTACTGGTTTTCAGTTTTGCTGGGGCACTGCAACATTGATTTAAGTTTTGGCACCAAACACTGGTGCAGTACTTACAGGCGCATCCTCCTAAGGGCCTCATCTATGGGTGAGATGGTTCCATTCATTGGGCAGTCTTATCTCCGGGGGGGGCAAGAATTTAAACAAAAAAGAAAAGGGGGGTTAACGAACAGTAAATGTCTCGGGTTCAGGCCTAGGATGCGGGCTGAGGACAGAGGTCCAATTATTTAACATTTTTCCACTGCTCCCCCCTTGCAGGCTGCAATCAACCCAACCAACAATGGTTTTGCAGTGGTACATGGTCTGCATCTGGGTAGATGCTCTGGTGACTGGATGGAGAGGTGTGGATATTGCAAGCCTTTTTTGGTTGTCCAATTTTGTGTTTTCCATGCTGATTTTCTCCCTTTGGGTTTCTCACCCTCATGGCTGATGAGGGACGGGGGGGGAAGTGGATGAAAAGGCTCAAAACTAAATTTGGACAGGGCCACGGGGCACCACATGGCCAAGGACAGACCACGTGTCATGTGGAGGGGACACTGGCTGTGCGGACCATGTGTTTGTACTTTCTGAAGCAACTTGGTGGTGTTCTGCTGTTGGGCAGGTATTTTAATCAAGAAGGAGGCAAGTTATTAACAAATTAGAGCATTTTCAGACATCAGGTTTGGCCAAGAAGCAAAGCCATGATCAACAATCAGGGACCAGGATGCCACACGGCTTGGGTCAGGCCACATGGCACTGAGAGAGCTTCTTACTCATCTGATCTGCAATGGGTGGTGTAATGGATCTGTTCACAGAGGGCACGATTTATTTTTGGGGAAGCAAAGGTTTTTTCTCAAAAAAAAAACAACTAGCGGAACAGCAGTGAAAGTAATCAGGTGGGCAGGTTTAATGGTCTAATTGTTACTTGAAAAACATCTAACTTAACCAAAAGGCTCTGTGGGGATATACTTGACTTCCTGTCTGCCAAACAAAAAGAAACATTACAGGCTTTCTTTTGTTGCATGATGAATAGGATATTAAAAAAATTGAATTCTCATGTTACACAGAAAAACTAAAAAGCCTGAATAAAAAGACAACTAAACTCAGCTTGATATGGAACATGCTGCATTTTAAGATAGATTAGTCTTAAACTACAATTTAAACCTATGATATGAGTTGTTTCTTGATTTGGGGATGGGGCACCATTTTGTATCAGGCCTTGGTGGCCATTTTGGTGATGAGGTGCAAGGCGGTGGCAGGTCGCCATTTTAAGGATGAATGTATAACAACCAATTCAAAAAAGAAAAAAGAACAAATAGGGGATTTAGGAGTTTTCAGTTAACAAAGGGGGTTTAATGGCCAGTGAGGCTTTGGGCCACGATTGAGGACAGCGGTGTGGACAGCTTATTACAGTGCGGCCCAGCATGTCGTGAATGGGGTACAGCAATGCAAGTTTGAGTGAAAAAAATTGAACAAAGTCCAACACCAATGCACTATGGGGAGGGGAAGGAGGGAGGAGAAGGGCGCTCTGGAGCACAAGAATAAGCGGAGACACCAAATCAGTAATTTCTGGTCAGGATAATAATGCTAACAAAAAGAAAGGGAAAGGGAAAGAGAAAGCTACTGTATGTATTAATGATATAAGAATATCAAAAGAAAGAGGCACTAACCAAAATATGATAAGATGACTGTATGACCGGGGTTCCCAGATGTAAGAGGGCAACTATGCTCATAAGCCCTGCATAAGAATTGTGGTTTTGTCCTAAGATGTTTAACTTTTTGAATTTGTGTTACAACACCGGTACACCTAGAGTTTAAGGATGGCTCCTAAGGAGAACAAGATGACCAAGGCTGATGCCTATAAGGCCATCATGAACCTGGCGGAAAAAGCCAGTAACATATGGGAATTGGTGGAGGGTTTGGAGACCAGGCATGGGGAGAAGCAGAAGGCAGAGAAGGAGAAGAAGGACAAAGACAATAAGAGGCCACTGAGAAGCCCAGCCCCCCTGCATCCAGGAACTCTGTGGTGCCAGTGCCACTTCCTCCAGCACCCGTTCCCATGCCACTGCCAATCCCCAAGCCTGGTCCCATGCCATTGCCAGGCCTGTTGCCCCCACAACCAGATAATCTGGTAGACCCTCTGCTGCCGCCAAGTCCATCTGCACCCCCACGCTGACACCACCAGACAATAACCTGCCAGCCAGGCCTGCTACACCAGGGCTGGTCTCTGTTCCAGATCCAGCCCCATAACCAGGTAATGATCAATCCCCCAACATAAGCAGTATTATTAAAGAATATATAGAACGAATGCTTGGGGCTATTGGGGATGATGGGATGGGGCAATTCGAGAAGGTGCCGGCAGAGTTTAAAAAGGTAAGAAGGAAGAGATTAAGACTGATCAGGGGTAGACACCGGGGGAAGGAATGGGAACAAGGCAGATAGGGTAACTGGGCATGAGAATAAGGGAGCATGTGCCTTTAGCCACAAAAGAGATACTTTGGAAGGGAAAATATGTGAATATATTTGCATTGGTAAGTAAGGAGGCTGTTACAAAATATGATGTATAAGAAAGCGTAGGCAAGAAGGACATGGCAGCAACAGTGGTACTGCTGGGCAAAGGGGAAGAGGAAAAGACTAAAAAGGGTAAAACATGAGATTCATGGTTAGTGGGATTTCCGAAATATTCAACAATAGTAATTGAAAAGAAGCTAGAGCTAGTGATTCTGCCGCTTACCTACTCCCTAACAATCAGAAAGGCCAAGCTGCAGGGAGAAAATAACTGGTTGCAATACAATGAACAGTTCCATCAGCGAATGGCAACATTTGGGGATGTTAGATGGGATACACGGGAATTTGATTTTTGGTTAGATTATTTGACGAGCACTGGAAGCAGTAATGGGGAGGGAGAAAAGAAGCAGAGCTTGATTCAAAAATGTTGCTGGGGATATAACAGAGAGGTCTGCTCATTGCCTCAGTGCTGTTTCAGGCACGCTTGCTGAAAATGTAGAGGCAACCACCCAGCCTCAACATGTAGGACAGACTGGTTCAATACTGACAACATGGGAGCAGTCAGAACACAAACCAACCAATCCTTTTGAGGTGGTCGGGGGGATACAGAGGTCAAAAGCGGGGTAGAGGTCAAAGTTGGAGGGGGTACAGAGGTAGATGGGGCTACAGTCAGTAGCAGGCACTTGGATACGAATGTTAGGACAGTTATCAGAAACTATTGTATGGCACTAACCCTGATAAGACTACAGGTATTGGAGGAATGGGTAAGTGGATATCCTGATACGGCAGCACCCAAAACACTAACAGACAGTTTCAGGGAGAGTTTTAAATTGCAATTCAAAGGCCTTGGGTAAGCAAGATGGCAAAAAACCTGGGATCTGTTATGGGGAAAGAGGAATTATTGGAGCAGAAAATAAAAAAGGAGCTAAAATTGGGGAGGGTGGAAGGACCATTCAAGTAAGCTCCTCTGCAGAACCTTAGGGTGTCCCCACTGGGACTGGTCCCAAAAAAACAACCAGGAGAACTTTGGGTGATACACCTTTTATCTTTTCCCAAAAGGGAATCAGTAAATTACTACATCATGGAAGAAGACAGTAAAGATACTTATGCAACTTTAGAAGAGGCAGTGCAGCTCATCAGGGCAACCCATGGGGCATGGCTGGCTAAGACAGATACAGAAGTGGCATTCAGGCTGCTGCCAGTCCACCCTGATGACTGGGATTTACATGGTTTTAAGATAGGGGAGGATTACTTTTTTGACAAGGTCATGCCTATGGGTTGCTCCATTGCCTGCACAGCTTTTGAGTTGCTTAGCAGCAGGCTGCGATGGGCTTTCCAAAGCAGATACGGGTATAAAACAGTAATTCACTACCTGGATGATTTCTTGCTGACATGGTGTCATGTTTTCAGGAAATGTGCCAGGAACTGGGGGTTCCATTAGCCCTGGACAAGACAGAGGGCCAAGCCAGTGCACAGAATCTTTGGTCATATAAATAGATGCAGAAGCAGAGCTATTACATTTGCCAAATTAAAAAGTGGAAAGGTTGAGACAGCTGCTACAAACCACCAGGAGATGATGGAGGGTATAGTTGTGGCAGGTGCAACAGCTCATGGGATACTTAAATTTTGCCTGCTGGGCAATAGGCCAGAATGGGCATTTACATGACAACTAGCCAGGGCGATGAAAGGGGTGACAAAGCTACATCACTGGGTGGACATATCCAAGCATACCAGGGCAGATATAGAGATATGGAAGAATTTTCTTTTTTTCATATCCACTGTATTTTTCCACCTGCTGTGGCACTTTGGGTGTGGGGCATCCAGCCACCAGCTCTGCCAGTCCAGAGAACTGGGTGACTCTAACCGCACCCAAGAGTGTCCGGGAGAGCTGTCATGCCATCCTGCTGGAGGGTCCGCCCCCATGCTTCTCCCTGCCAGGACAGCCCCGGGACCTTCACCAATGGGACTCCTCACAAGTACTCCAGGCAGTGCAGAGCATGGCCATCAGGTTGCATGGTCGCACCCAGTCAATTTTTCCTCCTCTTTAGTCCCTTGGAATGCATGTGTGCAATGACGTCCAGGCACAGCTTGCCAATGTCTGCCACATTCCCCCATGTTTGCACTGACCCTAGTAGTGCATCTGGGTGTCCCCAGTGGTCGCTACAGCATGGTGGATGTCTTCAGCCCACCCCAGGACTAGGAGAGCAGTCTGTGGATGCTCAATCCTAGTCCTCCCCTGCCAACCCCTGATGACCTGGGCTCATTCTTGAACACAGATCACCGGTGTGGCATGAGGAGTGGTGTCCAGCACCTCATCCCTCAGTGCCACCGGGTCGGTGCAAGATATGGGAGAATTTTCTGAGAGATTTTACCGGAAAAACATTTTGGCAGGACGACTGGTTGTTTAACACATACCTGAAATTATACACGGATTACTTGGTATTACTTGGTATGAAAGAACAGAAGAAGGCCAGAGCCCATCGAGACTGTTCCCCACACAATGTGGGACATTATTTATCTATTATCCTTCAACCAAACATCTAATTTGTTTTTAAAGACAGTGGCACTAGTTGCCTCTACCAATTCTTGTGGCAAGGTGTTCCATACAATGGATGCTCTTATTGGAAAAAAGTTTCCCCTTTTGCTGGTTTTATAAGTTTTTATTTCAAGCTGTTTATTATGCAGTCTCGGAACATGTCTCCTTTTGGAGAGTGTTAGACCACATTTTTTTTTTATTAAATATACTTTATTAATTTTTCATAGGTACAGACATCTTACGTAAAGGAGACCATAACAATATTGTATGTTTGCTGAACAGATCTTCTGATCCCCATACAGTATTACATAATCGCATTTAGTGTCTGTAACCCCCCCTTGCCCCCATCCACCCCTACCCTCCCCCTTTCTCTGCTCCTTCCCTATCCCCCACTGCCACAAATGTTATCTTGACAGTTATAAATACATATCAATGGAAAATCCTATTAAAAGTGTAGGTTAGATCATAGAGGGGCATTAGAATTAACCATTACTCTATTGGGTTGGATTAGTAACAGGTTATAAAAGGGATCCAAAAGCTTTGTGTATTTTCCCATTCTTTGGGTTAATCCCGCAATAACCCGTTCCTCCTATATAGCAAACATAATTTCTTTATACCATTCAGTATAAGTTGGTATTAGGGTATCTACCTAATGTCTAAGTAATACTTTTTTGGCACAAACAGATATCAACACCATATGTGCTCTTTGGGATTTGCCTTGGAGAGTCGTGTAATCCCCTAAAATACAAATTTCCGGGGTAAATTTGTCTGAAAGGTCTAATAGCGGATCCAGTCGGGATCTAATACTGTTCCATAATGGGGAGACTTTATCACATGACCATAACATATGCAAGAGATCTCCTTGAGCTCAAGACCACTTGGTACAAAGATTAGACTACAGGAAACCCATCTTAGATAATTTAACTGGGGTATAATACATGTTATGTACAATTTGGAATTGCATGTATCTATACCTGTCCCACTTAATATATCTATATAGGTGTTTCCAAATTCTTAACCAACATCTTGGGGGGGGGGGGGTCAGAAGATGGAAGAGATTGATCCCACCAATAAAAACAAACTTTCAGCTAGTTCAGCTTTTGGAAAACTCCAAAAAATGGCCACCAGGCTGGGTGTGCCTTTGGATGCTCTGTAGTTGAAATCGTAACCGTGTTTTACTTTTAAATTTGTTTTAATATTTTATTTTTATTGTTCTGCACGTCCTTTGTTTTGTCCTTATCCAATTCGTCCTGTGCTGTGGCTGAATTGCTGGGAATGAACAAATGAGCACGTTGAATAATTTGGTTTTCCCTGCCTCTCTCGTTATTGCTGAGGTGCAGAGGAGCATGAGGAGTCCGTGCACATTGCTGGAACTGGGAATGAATGAATTTTTCATTCCTAAATTGATCTGAGAGGGTTTTTGCGTTTGGACCTGGCGACTCTTGGGTCCCGGTGCCTGAATTGCTGTTCGTTTGCTGTTTGAGGAAGTCCGGCTGGCGGAGGGTCGGTGGAAACTGTCGACTGTTGGAGCTGTTCTTTGGAGCTTTTGGAGTACCTGGTGTGTGTGTGAAAGACCGAAGTTTGAGATCGGGTGGAGCTGTGGAGTGTTGGGGCTCGTTTTTGCGTTTTCCCCTTCTTTGTTCTGCCTGCTTTGACTTTCGACGTCAGAGTTGCTGGTGGATATCGCTTCCTGGTTCTGACCCTGACATCGCTAGTCTCTGTGCTCCGGGTATCTAGCTGCAGTTTGTTGGAGTGGTGGATCTCCCTCACTCGTTCTCTCAATAGTGTGAGCTAACCTGGGTCTACTTGAGGTTCCCTTGGATTTGCAAGAGTGAGAACTATTTTGAACGAATTGGAATTTACCGGTGTTCCGGCTTATTGATTTGGGCCATTGGCACGATTGAGCTGTTGGTTGGTGATTCACGCAGGGGTTGGGATTGGGGCCTGCTGGGGAGCCGACCCTTTGTCCCATTCCCCTAGACTCCGAGTGGTGTCAGTCGAAGGGCTGATCCGACTTGGAGTCGTAGCAGTGGGTCACCACTGCGGCTCGGTATCTGCCTCTCGGTCAGTCAGCTGGTCTACACAGTTGAAATATGTTTATTTCTTGAAACCTGACTGAATTGGATCCTTTTATACTGCGAACCTTGTATGGTACTTTGGTTCTGGGTATGTTTAAAGAATGTGTGCCCAGTATTGTCTGACCTTGGAAGCATAAAGAAGTGCAAAGAAGTGGTGTGAAGAAGTCTCCACAAGATAAGTGACCTTGGACTTAATTATGGTTTTTTGAATTTTTTGAATTTAATTTTCTGGTGGCCTATTGGCTTATTTCATTTTCGTGATGTTTATGTTATTTTGAGGGAAGAAAAAAAAATAATTTTAAGCAGTAAGAGTGCTTGTCATTGTTTTATTTTCCACCCGTCCGGTCCGGTGAGAGAGTTCCGGTGGGTGGTTCGTATATTTCTCCCTGTATATAACTATTTATTGTATTTTTCTTTTGTTATTATAATTGTTTTATTTTTGTCTCCTGTGGGACTTAAAGTAACTTTTGTGATTGTTTAATTGTTTTACTATAATACTGGTTTATTTAGTGCATGGTGGGTGGTAGTATTTTTTGTTTAATTTGTTATAATTGGTTTTAAATTTTTAGGAGCAGCCTGATGTGCTTGCCGGCTCCACCTGTTGTCCGTTACTCGGCCTCCACTCTCCGCACCCTCTGCCCCTTCTTCTCCCCCCCTTGCCAACCCAAGTTTATCAGTCGCTGTAGGGCTTTGGGATAGTGTGAAGGGAGGGGAGATGAGGGTTGTCGGAGGCTGTGGACAGCGGGTGGCATTGCTCTCCCATTGGGGTGGTTAGGCCTCGAAGATGCCCTGGGGCGAAATGGGTTCTGGAGCGTGGTAACCCCGTTCTAGTTCCCATACCCAAGAGCACCTCTTCTCTTAGAGGGCAAGTGGTTGAGACAATTCATCACCATCTTCCTACTCGGGCGCTGTTGTGCGATGCCAGATCTGTCTGCAATAAGACTGCTCTTATTGCGGACTTTGTTGCTAGGGCAGATCTGGCTTGCATTACCGAAACCTGGTTGGATGGGAATACGGCCCCAGTTTTAGAGGCCGCTGTTCCCTCAGGTTTCCGTTATACATCGCCCGAGATTCGACCAGCGGGGGGTAGCGGTCTGTTTCAAGACCGAATTGGGCCTAACTGAAGTCCCAGTTGAGGAGGCCAGATCATTTGAGTGTACGGTGGTAGCTGGGTTGGGGTGCAGCATTGCTCTCATCTACCGTCCACCCAGAGATGAGAAGCTTTTTCTGCAGGAAATAGCAGATTTCGCCGCCGACATGGCTTTGGAATCACCCAGATTGATGGTGCTGGGCAATTTCAATGCTTGGGTCGACAACGAATCTTCACTTTTTAGTCAACATTTCCTGCAGGCGATGTCATCTCTTGGCTTCACCCAGGTTGTTTCCACAGCTACTCACAAGGGAGGTCACTCTCTTGACCTGGTCTTCCTCCTGGGGATTGAGGCATCTGACTTGGTGGTGGAACCGGTCAGTTGGTCTGACCATTACTCAGTTGGATTCAATTTTGTGGCCCCCCTGGGTAGGTCGGCTCCTGTGGAGTTGGTCAAGTACCGCCCATTGCGGGATGTTGTCCCTGAAGACCTGATGGTGGTTATTGACCTCTCATTGTGTGACGAATTATGCTCTGATCCTGAGCGGCTGGTGGTGGCCTATAATGGGGCCATCTCAGCTGCTCTCAACCAGATTGCTCCATCCCATGTTCGCCCCCTTCTGCGCCGTCCTGCCGCCCCTTGGTTTGATGGGGTGTTGAGAGGGTTACGGAGGTTGGGGCGTAGGTTGGAGCATCGCTGGAGGAAGACAGCCTTGGATGCCAACCATCTCATTTTGCTAGAGCATTACAAGCTCTATCAATCAGAAATTTCCCGTAAGAAGGCAGAATTCCTGTCCAGGGAATCTCTGTCGCTCGGAATCGACCGGCTCAGCTCTTCAGAACTGTTGACAGATTGTACAACCCAGCCTGCTGGGAGGTCCGTCGAGCTTTTATGCAGATTGACTGCGAGGAGATCACTTGTTTCTTTGCGAATAAGGTGGAAGACATTCGGAGGCAGTGTCCCCAACCTCATTCCATGGTTGTTGCAGTTGATCAGTGTGCTGTCCCTGAGCCTGGAGTTTCCTGGAGTTTCTTTGATCTTCCTGACCTCATGGAGACTATGAGGATTGTCTCTGAGATGCCTCCAACCTGTTGTAGTTTGGATCCGGGTCCCACTTCCTTGATTATAGGATGTAGCGAACTTATTGGCCCGATCTTTGCTCGGATTATTCAGTGTTCTTTGGAGATGGGAGTTTTCTCTAGCTCTCTGAAAGAAGGGGTGGTGACTCCCCTTTTGAAGAAAGCTTCCTTAGACCCGAATTACCTTGCTAACTACCGTCCGATCTCTAACCTCCCTTTTGTGGGGAAGGTTATTGAAAAGGTTGTGGCAGCTCAACTTGATAACCATTTGACCATCCATAGTCTATACGAGCCTCTCCAGTCAGGTTTTCGTAAGAGGCATAACACTGAGACTGCTCTGGTTCGGGTGCTCAATGATCTCCTGATGGAGAGAGATTGGAGACACCGTTCTATTCTGGTTCTCCTTGATCTATCATCAGCTTTTGATACTGTGGATCATGGGGTGTTGCTCGAACGTCTGAGGTCCATCTGTGGGCTTTCTGGTGTTGTCCTCAGATGGTTTTCATCTTACCTCCTGGGGAGAACACAGAGAGTGGTCTCCAGTTTACATTCATCCGGGGCTTTCTCTCTCCCCTGTGGGGTATCTCAGGGTTCAGTGCTTTCCCCCATGTTATTCACAGTATATATGCTACCCCTCAGAGACATTGTAAGATGGTATGAGCTGAGGTTTCATTGCTATGCCGATGATACCCAGCTCTACCTGTCTTTCGCACCTGACCAGGTTAGTGCTATCTCGGTGCTGAATAACTGCCTCGCTGATATCCAAGACTGGATGAATATCAGTGGTTTAAAGTTGAACCTGGGAAAGACTGAGGTTATGGTGGTGGACCCTGGCCACAGGGTTGAAGGTTTAGGGATAGGGTCCCCCTCTGGATTAGTTCTTGGGGTAGATCAGATCCCTACCTCTGATCGGGTGCGTAATCTTGGTGTGGAGCTTGACACTGGTTTGACCCTTTGCCACCAGGTGTCTGCTGTAGTCAAGACTTCATTTTTTCATCTTAGAAACATCTCCAGGATTAAGCACCTGGTTCCACCAGGCAATTTGCCGGTTTTGGTCCATGCCTTTGTGACATCTCATCTTGATTATTGCAGCTCCCTTTACCTAGGGCTTGCTGGGGTTGATATCCGCCGCTTGCAGCTTGTGCAGAATGCTGCAGCACGTTTGTTGACTGGGGTGTCTAGGAGATCCCATATTACCCCTGTGCTGCGCACTCTGCACTGGCTGCCTATACAATGGTGGATCACCTTCAAAGTGGGTCTTTTGACCTACAAAGCCCTACATGGGTTGGGTCCCGACTACTTGAAAGAGCTTCTGGTACCTTACATCCCTCTGAGACAGCTTCGCTCAGCTGACGAGGGGTTGCTAGAGATTCCGAGGGTGAATCTGAAGTCTTCTGGAGCCCGTGCTTTTAGCTTTGTGGCGCCCACCCTTTGGAATTCTCTGCCCCGTCAGCTCCGAGAAAGTACAACGGTGGATAGTTTTAAGAAGGCCTTAAAGTCATTTTATGGAATCAGGCATTCCCCGCAGTATTTTAAAATGTTTTAATATTTTACTGGTTTTGTTGTTGTGTATGTACTGTTATATGGAATTTCATGATGATGTGTACAGCGCCTTGAAATATTTGAAAGGCGCTTAATCAAATAAATTTTATTATTATTATTATTATTATATTATTAAAATCTCTGTCCTTCTAGCTCAGCAATTGTAGTCTGTAGGAACCTTTAAATGTATGAAATTAAGGGAGTAGATGGAACCGACTTGATATACGGGGTTAATACAGTTAGAAGGTGAGTAGTCCACCTCCCAGTACCAAAATACTTTGTTAACATGTGACTAATCTGAAGATACTTAAAAACATGAGTAGTAGACCAATGATATTGGCTATTGGCTCCTGGAATCGCATCAGTTTCTGATTAATAGTTAACTCCTCTACTCTTTCAATCCCCATATTGGGCCAAAAAGTGTTAAATTTTATTGGTTTACCAGAGATTAACAAATTAGGATTATTGAAAAGAGGTTGTGTTACATCCTTATACCCATTAGTCCTTAGTAGGGTGTTAAATTGGTAATGTGTAGCCAAAAGAGCATAAAGCGGGGATGCCTTCAATTTATTTGGAAGATTTTTCTTATTCAGAAAGGGAAGGACTTCTGGGCCCATATCATATAGTGCGCACAAGGATTTCTTGATTCCAAGCCACAGAGGGAAGTACATAGAGTCAGATGTGTGCTCTGACGGGAGTATCCAATACCTAAGTCTAGTTAAGTGTATTGCTAGGTAATATAAATATAGATTGGGGGCCTGAAGACCACCATCATTTTTAGCCCGTGTAAGTTTACTATTGCCTCTTCTTGATTTTTTCCCAGCCCACGAAAAAAGCGTTAATAATTTTATGTACCTGCATGAACCAAGATTTGGATAAGTCCCAATTGTACATTTGCAATGGGTATAATAAATGGGGTAACACATTCATTTTTATTATACTCATATGACCCCAAAGTGATAAGGGTAATAAGAACCAACGCTTAATATCCTCTTGTATATGATTTAGGGTAGCGTCAAGGTTAAGCTTTTTCACTATTTTAGGAGAGGGGTGAAGGAAAATTCCCAAATATTTAAGTTTATCTGGTTTCCCCTGAAGGCCCAGTGTAGTTATTTCTGCTTTCTGAAAATACTGATTAAAAGGAAATACTTCCAATTTATCCAGATTCAATTTGTAATTGGAAATCTAACTAAACTGCGATATTAATTCAAGTGCAGCTGGGAGGGATTGCGAAGGAGATGAAATATGTAATAAGATATCATCCGCGTATACGGAAAGTTTATATTCTGATGTCCCTATTGTGATCCCTGATATTAAGAGTGAAGAATTAAGTTTCCTAATGAGGGGTTCAAGAAATAAATTGAATAAATATGGTGAGAGGGGACATCCTTGATGAGTGCCTTGACTCAAATTAAAGGTTGTGGAGAGTATTCCATTACAGTGAACTCTTGCAGAAGGAGAGGAGTACAATATTTTGACCTAAGTGAGAAACTCTGGTGGGATACCATATCTGGGAAGTAGGGAAAACAGGTATTCCCAGGATACTCTGTCAAAAGCTTTTTCTGCATCCAAGGAAACTAAAGCTGCCGGTGTGGAAGAATCCTTGGACACAGAAAATAAATAAGCCAACTTCCTGAGATGGTCTGATGAAAGTCGTCCCTTCACAAATCCTATTTGTTCTGCACTAATTAGAGAGTCCCAGACCCGGCCCAGCCTTAGCGCCAAAATCTTGGCCAAAATTTTTAGATCCACATTAATGAGTGAAATAGGCCTATAATTATGTACAACTGAGGGATCCTTCCCAGGTTTGGGCAATACTACAATAATGGCTTGAGTTAAGGATTTATCTGAAATACTATTTTCATAAAAATATTGAAAGGTATTTAAAAGAATAGGTGCTAGTGTATTTTTTAGGGCCTTATAAAAATTAGATGAAAACCCGTCTGGACCAGGAGATTTGTCCAGTGTAAGCAAATCAATAGCTTCTAGTACCTCTTTTATTTCTATTGGGGCCTTTAGTATAGAAGATTGTGCCTCTGTAAGTGTTGGCAATTTAACATCAGTGACGTATAAATCCAACATTTGTTGGGAAAAAGAGAAGTTAGTGGGAGTGTATAAACTCTCATAATAAAGTTTAAAATGTTCACAAATGTCTTGGGGTGAAGTCAAAACTATACCAGTAGGTGATTAAAGGGAGGTCACTATTCTATCAGCAACTTGGGCTCTTATTCTAAGTGCTAATAGTTTTCCTGCTCTCTCCCCCTGATCAAAATAAGTTATTTTAGATTTAAGCATGAGAAATTCAGCCTTTTTGGCCAGCAAGTGATTGTACTGGGCTCAAAGGGATTCAGCTTTTTCCCAATCCATATCAGGGGACACAGCTGAAAGATTTCCACCAGTGTAATCTTATTTATTGAAAATGTTTCACCAGGAAAGGCACACTGAGCAAAAAGATGCTTGTCTCATGGTGTGACCTGTGGGGGGGGGGTTACAGAGGAGGCAGGTATACATACAGTAGCTGAACTTCACAGTAGCACTTTAAGGATAATGTACATAGTTGGGAGGGATTACATTTGAACTTGTTACATAGGGAGAACAGTACAGTACAGCACAGGATCAGCAAGGACAGGTTATACAAATCATGGTTACACAACGAGGCAGGAACAGTACAGAACATGAACATAAGGGCATGGTATACAGATCATGGGTACACATCGAGGCAAAGCATGAATTACATAAGTGCCAGTATCAGAACAGGGGTAGCAATAGCAGACTTGAGTGTCAGTAGCAGAAGTTGAGCTACAGGGAGATGCACCAAGTTGTCAGGAGGATTTGGAGAGCAAGATGGGGGTAGAGAAGGAGGGACTAGTAAGCATTAGGTGTGTAGGGGGAGGTTAGGTGAGGTGGGAGGGAGTGGGGCTGGGGAGCGTAGGTGGATTAGGAAGTGGGAAGGAGATATTGAGAGTGCGAAGAGTGAGTAATAGAGAGAGTGTAACTACGCAGGGCAGTGTATAAGCCAGACAGTTAGGTGATGGCCGGGCCACTGGTCAGGCGCAGGGAGGAACGGGGGAAGAGGAGCTATCGGGGGGGTGGTCAGGGGCAGTAGCAATTGGGTGCATGGAAGTTAGACAGGGCATAGGAAAGGGAGAGTTTGGATGAAGAATGGCGGATCTGGGATGGCAGGCCATTTCAGAGTTTAGGGAAGAGGTAAGAGAATGCAGATTGGCCGGCGGTGGTCCTTCAGTGAGGGATGAATAGTCGCCTAGCATCAGCAGACCTGAAGGCGTGCGAGGGGGTAGGTGGGGAGGATAGGGTGGATATGAGGTAGGGAGGGAGGGAGGAGCTGAGCCAGAAGTTAGAAGCGAATTTAGTGCTATGAATTAGGCACCGGTTGCTCAGAGAAGGTAGGGACAGGGAACGATAAAGCATGCAGTGGTGTGATCGAGGGGGGGCATCGAGGGCAAAGCGGCAGAAAGCATTAAAAAGGGGGTCTAATCTGGCTAGGGTGGTCTGTGCGGCAGAGCTGTAAACTACATCACAGTAATTGAAGGAGGGTAGAATCATTTTCTGGACTAATTCACGTCTGACAGGAAGTGGGAGACTAGTGCGGTTTCTATAGAGGGCACCAAGTTTTGGGCACAGTTTTGAAATGATGGCATCCACGTGTGTGGAAAAGGAGAGATGGTGGTCAAGCCAAACCCCTAGATACCTGAAGGAGGGTACTTCTTCAAGGATGGTGTTATTTAGGGTGTAGAAGCTCAGAGGGGAGGTGAGTTTGGATAGGCGCTGTCTGGTACCGAAAGTCATAGAGTTGGTTTTCTTAGCATTTAGGGAGAATTGGTTGCTATTGAACCAGTGTCAGATTTTGTTGAAGTCGGTTTGAAGTTTGGAGGTGACTTCGTGGGTCCGGCCAGAGGTGAAGAGGACTGTGTCGTCTGCATACATGTGGATAGCGGAAGAGGAGCAAGAGTTTGGCAGGTCATTTAGCAGGATGGAGAAGAGGATGGGGCCAAGAACTGAGCCTTGGAGAACGCCAGTGGTGACTGGGGGGGAGGTGTGGTCAGCTATTTTAGTTGATTGGGTTCTATTTAGTAGGTAAGCACTGAACCAGTTTGTGGCGGATTCTGCTAACCCAGCTCCAGAACGGCAGAATAGTAGGAGAGAATGGGATACAGTGTCGAAGGCTTTTGCTAGGTCAATGAAAATAGCAGCAGTGATTAGCCCTTTGTCCATCCCAGTGAGGATGTGGTCTGTGAGTCTTAGCAGGGAGGAGGTGGTGGAGTAGTGTTTTCTGAACCTGGACTGGAAAGGGGTGAAGAAGTTAGTTTCTGAGAGAAAGTGGGAGAGTTGGGATAGCACAAGGTGTTCCTGGAGTTTTACGAGGGTGGGGAGGAGGGAGATGGAGGGTAGTTGGATGTGGAGGTAGGGTCATTGCCTTTAGGGAGGGGTAGAACAGTGGCATGCTTCCATTCAGAGGGGAGTGACTCGGTAGTGAAGGAAAGATTTAGTAGGGCTGTGAGGGAAGTAGCGATGGCGGGACCAGATAGGAAGAGGGGTTTGTTATCAAGACCATTGGGGATTTGCCTTTGGAGGGGTTTAGGGCATGAAGGGCATCTAGGGTTTCAGTGGGGGAAATGTGTCTAAAGGAGAAGGGGTTCCTACCAGATGGTTGGGGGATAGAAGACTGAGGAGATGGAGTGGCTGCAGGTGGTAGGGAGTCAAGGAGGGCCAGGGCACAGGTAGTGAAATAGGAATTAAACTCAGAGGCTACCTTCAGGGGATCAGAAAGGAGAGTCCCTTGGGCAAGGAGAAGAGGTGGAGGGCTAGCTGTTTGGGGGAGAAAAGGGAGTTAATGACTTTTGAGAATTTGGAAGGTCTTCCAAGGTTTGCATTAAGTGTGTTATTAAAATATTCAGACTTAGCTAGGTGGATGGCCTTTGTGCACCTATTGTGGAGCATGCGGTAGGAGGTATGGTCGCCTGGGAGGAGCGAGGATTTGTAGTTTCACCAGGCCTTATCATGGGCTTGTTGGCAAGCAATCAGCTCGGGGGTGATCCAGGGTAGGTGGGAACCACGGACTCTAGCCCAGCATAGGGGGGTGTGTTTGTCCCAGGTGGAGAGGAAGGTGTTCCGAAAGTGCATAAGGGCTGAATCCATATTAGAGCGGTTTGAGCTTGGGACCCAATTAGAATGATAAAGATCATCCAAAAGGGGGGAGAGGTTAAGAGATTTGTATGGTCGCTGGAGTATAAATTTGGGAGGGGATTTAACTCTGTGGATTTTGAAGACTAAGTAGATTAGGTGGTGGTCGCTAATGGAATCAGGGAGAAGACCTGAGCTAACGACGTGGTGTGGGTGGGAAGTAAGTGCCCAGTCTAGGAGTGAGTGATTACTGGACTTAAGGCTTGAGCGAGTGGGTTCTCTAATGGTTTGGCTGAGGTTAAGAGCAGTTAACTCAGTTTGGGTTTTGTTAAAAGTGGGTCCTAGCCAATTGTGGTTAAAATCACCCATAGCATATAGTTCACCCGACTGGGCAAGAGAAGAGAGCTGGCCCAGAAGGTCAGTGACTATTGTGGTTGGCGTGCCTGGGCAGCAGTAAATACCAGCCACAAAGATAGGTAATGAGAAGGGGGGGCAGTTTTACCATTAGAAGCTTGTAAGCTTTGGGTACAGTTTTTGTAATGGAGATAGTGAAGTGGAGGGCTGATCTGATGTAGATAGCCACCCCACTGCCTCTGAAAGGCCGGTCTTGCAGTATGATGTTGAACCCAGGAATAGCAAAATTTTTATCGGGTAGGCTAGGGTTTAGCCAGGTCTCAGATAGGATGATTATGTCAGGGGTGTGGTGGGTGGCTAGGACCTGGAGCTGATCGAGCTTTGGGACTAGGCTATGAATATTTAGATGGAGAAAATGCAGGCCTCGGGGGAGGTAGCTAGGATGGGAGATGGAGTTTGCTATGGCCAAGGGGTTTTGTTATGGGGTGTTCAGGGCCTGGAGTAGGGGCTGGGCCAGGGTTAGGGTGTATATCCTGCCGCCAGAAGGAGTAGAGCAATGGTAAGGTGGCAGCATAGCACATGGAGGGGCCGGCATTTAGCCATCTGGTGGGTGGGGGCAGTAGTAGAGGGGACTGTATGGAGGGAGTAGGTGCTGGAGTGGGAGAGAGAGGCCAGGACACAACCAAAGGAATAGACCGGGGAGGAAGGGGGTGTTGGGTAATGGCACCAGGAGATAGCTGGGAGGGAAGCAGTGGACTTATGGGGGCAAATGAAATCTGGTCAATTAAAGAAGAAAGGGCTTGATCTCTTTGCTTTTTGCATCTGACTGCCAAACGTATTAGCTCTCCCCTTGGAGCACATTTGAGTGCTCACCATAAGATATCTCTTTGGGGCATTAATGGAGAGTTATCTGCCATAAAATTAGAAATGAAGGATTGTATATATTGTATTTGATCTTCTGATTTTATAATCTGGTTATTAACCCTCCAAGGTTTATCTCGCTGATTATTAGGGGCAAGCTCTATAATTAATTGAACCATTTGGTGGTCCAATATAGTTTTCAAGGAGTAGAAAACTGATGCAATGCCAGGAAGGCAGTCACTGCTGACCAGAAAATAGTCAATACGAGAAAATTTATTGTGAGTAGGTGAATGCAATGAATATTCTGTCCTGGTTGGGTACATAATTCGCCAGGGGTCTGCTAACCCTACTAAGTGAATTAGTTCCATCCGGGGTTTTTGATCTGGAGAAAATTATATTTTAGGGGGTCCTGTTCTATCCAGGCTATTTGACAACACTTGGTTCCAATCCCTTCCCACAATTATTGGAATCGTGGACAATGGAGCTAGCATAGACATAAGATCTATAAAAAATTTTGGGTCATCAGAATTTGGGCCATAAATAGAACCAAGGATGACCTCAGTATGACCTAATACTGCCCGTAAAATCACATAACGGCCTTCTGAGTCTAAGATCTCTTGTAATAACCGAAATGGGATTCTACGGGCAATTAGAGTTGCAGTACCCCTTTTACATGAATTAAAACCAGACCCAAAGACTTGTCCCACCCAAAGCCTATGAAAGTAGTGTGCTTGAGTGGACAGAAGATGTGTTTCTTGCAAAAAAACTACATCTGCTTGTATATTACGGAGATGTATCAATATTTGCATACATTTTGCCGGGGTTTGTGCCCCTTTAACTTTCCATGCACAAAAATGATATCCTGACATTTTTAGCTATCTGTTACATTATTATGTCTCACTTTTGCAAAAACCAGTGACACCATTGAGTGATATTATTACTTTACTTATAATATTTGTGGCAGTACCCTCCCTCCCCAAGAGTATTTTCCCACTCCCATCCCCTTCCCCCACCATCTTGAGAAAAGACCCCCACAACATACCCTCTTGAGCATCGCATAACCAAACAAACAAAATAGTTATCTTGATCCCAAAATACCCCATTGATTGCATATGCTCAATCCCCCTTTGCCAAGACTCGATGTTCCACCCGGTTTAGCATATCCCGACTCATCCCCCCCAAAAAAAGTAACATTGAATATTTTAATTAAAGAATGTTCTTCTCCCCTGCTCCACCTTTCATAATAGATGCACCTCTGTAAAGCCCCATATTCTTATTAGCTTTTAAGTTCAGAATTGTGACAACTCTTCCAACAGTGAGCCCTAATCTGTATATTTATTTATTTATTTATTTAGCATATTTTGAGGCTTTTATAATCAAAGTAACCTCTCCCTTATCACCCAACTTCCCAATCCCCACCTTAGTCAACTCAAATAACTATTCCCCTCATATTTAGAGCTTAACCCTCAGCTCATTGAAGTCAAACTGTTATGCGGCCCATAAAGAATCTTTTGTGTCTACAGTGAAACATAATACAGGCCATTGCGTCTCCGATTTATATGCTGGTGGTTAGCATAGGAATCAACATAAAGTCCACAATGAAATAGTGGATAAACTGCTAAGCTTTCCTTCTGTCAATGTCCAGATATTGTCCCACCATCGAAATATTAAAGGTGACCAGAAAAATGATGCCGAGCAGGTCTTGGACGGAAAGGAAAAGAAAACCAGTCTTGCGGTATTTGGCGCAGTCGGCCATAAAGCTCACCCATGATTTGGGCTAGTCCTTGTTGCTTGTTAATAGATTCTCCAACTACATGAATCTACACAAAATAAAACAAAACAAAAAAAAGGAGGGGGAAGGGAAAAGGAAGGGGCTTTCAGCTGCTGGACCATACTAAATAGGGGATCCAAGTAGAGGTGTGCGTAATATAATCAGATTACAAAATAAAGGAAAAAATAATCCTCTCCTCAGGCAAATACCACTATGCAAAGTAGCCAGACTATTGATCCTTCCTTTGGATATTCAATGATGAGTAAACAAATCAGGATACATAGTGGGTAATTCTTCAGCTGCCAGGTCTGCATCTCCAAAGCTTCTCCAATTATCCTGATGCTGCACCATCAGTTTAGCCAGGTAAATCATCCGGATTTGAATTCCAGCTGCTATCAGCTTTTTAATGCAACTATGATAGGCTGCCCGCTTCTGTCTGACACTGACTGGCAGATCTTGAGAGAATCTGAGCTTGGCATCTTCCCATTTAATCTCTTGCAGCTCTTTAACTTTCCCTAGGATATGCTGTCAGTCAATGTAATTTAAGAGCCAAATAATAAATGGCCTAGGCTTAGCCCCTGGAGGAGGTTGAGGTTTCAATGAGTGGTGGGCCTGTTCTACCTGGTGCACTGTGGATTGTGGTGGAGGACTCGCTATTTTAGCTAAAAACTTCTGTGTGAACTGAATTATGGCTGATCCTTCAGCTTCTTCAGGCAACCCAAACACAACAATATTATTCCTCCTGTTTCTCCCCTCCAGATCTTCTAGCTTACTCTCAACTTTATTCAGCCTCTGCCTTAATGTTACCACTTCTGGCTCTAATCTTGTCTGCCACTTTTCTAGTGAGGATGTACGGGCAGAAACATCTGAGATCTTCTTGTTTGCTTCTCTCAATTCCGCTTGAATATTCTTCATGTCCAGGGCAAATTCTTTAAACGAGTCTTTAATGCCAGCCATTTCTGCCAAAAAAGTGTCTTCCGACAGGGGAACAGAGTTGCTAGCTGATGCCGCTGCCTTATTAGGGGTTGTGGTCTGTGTTTTGGTTCTCTTCGCTGATTTGTCTGGCATCTGCGGCGGTGTCTGGGCCGGGAGAGCCTGCCGCATTTCTGCATCCATTTTCACCCCCTTGGATGTTAAAAGCTGCTTCAGTTTCTTCTCTCAAACCCTCTTAGTTTCGGACAACTGTTAGTGATGTTTAAACAATCGATCTTAAATAAAACCTTACTAATTTTTGTAGTTTTGGAGAGTTCAGGGGGAACCGAGTCGGTGAACATCTGCTTAGGCTGAAGACATCATGTGATCTCCTAGACCACATTTTTCCATTAGATATGGTGAATTTATTAAATTAAAAACCATAAGCATATCACTTCTTAATCTTCTAGTTTGAAGAGAGAAGAGACCAGTAGCTTTTAATCTGTTCTGATAATCCAAGTTTGTTAATCTTGGAATCATTCTAGTTACTCTCCTTTGAACCTGTTCAAGAATTGCTATGTCTTTTTTGTGGATTGGATTCCAGAAAGGGGAGCCATAGTCTAGATATGGTCTAATGTATGCCCTATACAATGGAATAAGACATTGTTCAGTGCGATTAACAAAAGTGCATTTTATTTGCCTCAAAAGTCTGTTGGTCATGCAAGCAGTTCTAACACAGTGATCATTTGTTGTAAGTTTATTATTAACATATATCCCTAAATCTTTTTCACAATTTGATGAGTGAAGTGGTAGTCCGTTTATATAATATATCGTTTTTGGATTATTTACACCGAAATGCACTACTAAACATTTGTCTTGATTAAACTGCATATGATTTTCATTTGCCCAAAGTGTTAATTTTTCCAAATTCTTCTTTAATGTAGAAATATTTTCTTGATTATTAACTTTGCCCCCCCATTTAGTATAGTCTGCAAATTTAATCATGAAGTTATTTGGCCCTGTTTGTAAATCACTGATAAAGAGATTAAACAATGTTGGTCCCAAGACCGACTCCTGTGGTACACCACTTGTCACACTACTGTAATCAGACAAGGTATCATTAATTCTGACTCTCTGAGAATGATTTGTCAACCAGTTTAAAGTCCAGTTGACAATATCAGGTGACAAAGCTAGATTGTGCATTTTAGTAATGAGTTTTTCATGTGAGACTTTATCGAAAGCTCTACTAAAGTCCAAAATAATTACATCAGTAAGGATACCCACATCTTATATTATTGTAAAAATATATCAGATTGGTGGTGCAGGAATACTTGGGAGTAAACCCATGCTGATTTGAATCATAAATTCCTAATTTTTTACAATCTTGATCTATTAGAGACTTCATTACTCGTTCCATTAATTTACCAGCCACTGAGGTCAGGCTAATTGGACGATAATTTTGCACAGAACCTCCATTGTCTTTTTTAAATATGGGAGTAACTATTGCTGAACGCCAGTCATTTGGTACAATGCTTTCTTGTAAGGATTTGTTGAAGATAATTGACAAAGGTATAGAAATATTTATAGAGGTTTCAATCAGAAACCATGGATGAATACTGTCTGGGACCAGACTAGTATTTTTTTTTAGTTTTTTGATAGCCTGTATAATGTCAGTTGGATAGAACCTATGATAATCTATGTGGTGAACTTTAAATGTACTAATAGGTGATTTTTGAGAGATGACAGAACAAAAGTACTTATTAAAGAGATTCGAGGTTTCTATATCAGATAGAGAAGAGACATTGGTTATAATGGGACCAGTGGTCCTTGATACACCTTTTTTACTATTTATATAGGAGAAAAGAGATTTGTGACAGTGTTTTGTGTGAGCTAGTTTAAATTCTAGCTCATTTTTTGCCAGTTTAATAGAATTTTTAAGTTTTTCACAGGTAGTCTGTATTTATGTAATAGAGTAGTTTTAAATGGAACAGAACTATTCTTAAGTTTCCTAAAAAGTTTAATTTTTATTTTAATCTGATTTTTAATTGTCTTGTTGAACCAAGGGGGAATTTTTCCTTTATTATTAAATTTCCTCTTCGATGGAATAAAGGTATTTTCCAAATAATGTACAATGTTTTTAAAAAGTCCCAAGCTTGTTGTGCTGTACAATTAAGAAGATTAGACTCCCAGTTTATGTTTTGTAAGTATTCATTGATGTTAGAAAAATTTGCTTTATTATAATTTTTTGTACAGTATAACTTCCTTTGTGTAGTTTTAAACTGTTGAATTTCAAAAAGAATAGATGAATGATCACTGGTCCCAAGTGGATCCCAAATTTGTAAATTGCTAATTTGTTGCTCTGTGTTAGTAAATAATATATCCAAAATATTAGGACCGTGAGTGGGTTCAGTAACAAGTTGTTGTAATCCAGTACTAACTACCACATCTATAAGTCCTTTCTCGGCATAGGACTGTCCTGCGAATGAGTCCCAGTTAATATGAGGGAGGTTAAAGTCACCAAATATTACAGTACCTTGAGATTCTGAAAAATGTGTAATTTCTTTAAACACATCAGTTGTGTAATCTGAATTTAAAGATGGAGGTTGATAGATGTTATCAATAGTTATATAGGACTGCTCCTTCAATAAAATTTTAACTCATGTACTTTCCAAAGGAAAGGGAGAACACACTTCAAAAGAAGGAATATCATTTCGTATGTACATACAAACTCCACCGTCTTGCTTATCTAATCTGTTTTTATGATATAACTTATAACCTGGAATTTCTCTGGACCAAATTGAGGATGCATCCCACCAAGTTTCAGTTACTCCCACCACACCTATATGTAAAGTTTTACATTTGGCTTCGAGTTCTGCTAATTTGAGTTGGTTTAAAGATCTTGCATTCAAAGCTAGGAAGTTACATTTAGTTGTAATAATATTTTGGTAAGTATTCAGAGACTTGGGAATAGACCCATTCCCCCCATTGTTTTTAGTTTAAACAATGATTTATGATTTTAGTGATACTTTTCCCCATAAGTGTACTACCCCTACGACTGAGATGTAAACCGTCCCAGCAAAACAAGGAAGAATGATCTGAAAATGATTCCCAGTAGGTAATACAGGGTATATCCTGCTTAAAACACTACTTTCTCAGCCATTTATTTAGGGCTTTGATTTTCTGCGTCATGGTAGATGTTGCTCTCGGGACAGGTAGAATTTCAGATATACATACACAACATCCCCTAAAAAGTAACAGGTTACATAACGCCACATAGTGCTGTTGTAACTGATTAAATGAGGTGTTGTTTATATCATTAACACCGGCATGTATGATAACCAATGGATTTTCCCCCACATTTTGTAAAATTTTAGGCATCATGGAGGTAATGTCAGATACCATGGCTCCACGGAATCTAGAACAAGTGCGGTTGCTCTTGTCACTATTGCATACCGCCCTGTCAACGTGCTTAATGATTGAATCTCCCAGGACTAACACTTGTTTTGAGACAGTAGGGGTACAAGAATCAGAAACAGGTGATTGTTTAACACACTCTGGAGTGATTAACTTAATAGGTATTGATTTGGTAGCTTGAGACTAACTAGGACAAATATTCATGGGCATTAACTCCTGATTGAAAAGTGTTTTTAAACCATTATTATCAACAGAGGGTGATGCATAGGATAAATCATGTAGTACTTCATTATTTGATACAGTCAATTGCTCAAACCTATTGCGAGTTTCAATAGGGGCACTATTGTGCATTTGACTGCCCCTCCTTTTTTTAAGAGGCTTTGTGACAATGGTCCAGTCATGATTATCATGAGAAGAGGGTGGATAATCCTTCACCTTATAAGAGGGGGCAGAGGCAACAGGTATACTAGTACTAGTCGTTACAATTGTCTCCTCATCAGGACGCATAGAAATGCTACTAAATGTGAAAGAAATTGTTCATTAGAATGAAGTTGTTCATCCATAAGATCAATGTAACTTTCCAATTCCCTAATATCAGTAGAAACTGGTTTAATATTAAGCAGTAACGCTATCTCTGCTTCAAGAGTAGTAATCAGATGGCAATTAGCACATACATACTCACTCCCATACTTTCCCTCACTATACATCAAACATTGCATGCACTTACTAAGTTCTTTTTCCATTATTAAAGGTGTATATTTACTAACTAGAGAATATGCTAAAATTATCTTACCCAAGTTTGTCTAATGCTAGCAGTTTCAGCATGCCCAGCAGACACAGCAGACACGTGAAAACACATGTGACTCTGCGCGCATCTCCATGTGCGGCCCTGTGCATGCTCACCCTGCTTGCTAGAAGGGCAGGTTTTAAGCTGAAAAACTAGAAGTAAGCGTCCGTTCATTTCCGATTTCGTCGCGAAGTAAAAATAACAATATTTACTTAAATTCAGCAAGATTCTGTGAGTTGAAGGTTTACAAGCCCTTAAAAGGGCAAGAGAACCACCAAGCAACAATGCTTTTAACAGAGAGATGTTGTTTTGGGGTAGGAGGTATACTAGCCTATTGCTATTCCTCCAGGTTCTCACAATGCTCTGCTATTCATTGAAGAGTCAGTTACAAGCAAATGGTACCACACAATACAGTAACAGTTAAAACAAATAAATTAATGGTATATCAAAGTATATCGGTGCACTACACTACTCCACCTCTCACCAGAGGTTCACTATATCAGTAGCAATGCCACTATTAAATGCCCCACTCGCTAGAGGGGCAGGTTTTAAGCTGAAAAACTGGAAATAAGTGTCCGTTCACTTCTGGTTTCAGCGCGAAGTAAAAATAACAATATTTACTTAAATTCAGCAAGATTCTGGGAGTTGAAGGTTTACAAGCCCTTAAAAGGGCAAGAGAACCACCAGGCAACAGTGCTTTTAACAGAGAGATGTTGTTTTGGGGTAGGAGGTATACTAGCCTATTGCTAGTCCTGCAGGTTCCCACAATGCTCTGCTATTCACTGAAGAGTCAGTTATATGCAAATGGTACCACACAGGGTTGACAAAAACCAGTGTTTCTCTATGATCCTTCCCTTCCTACTGCCAAACAGGAAGTCCCTGTTGTCAGTCAAATCCAGTAGCTATAAAAGCAGAACTGGCTCAGGGCGGGTGGGGGAAGGGGTGGGATGGAGAGCAATTAGTAAGAAAAAAGGCATAGCAACCGGAAGTTGTAATTTGAGTCACCTGCTTTTATAGTGTCTAAGCCACACCCCCAATTAAGCTCTCTCTTCTCCTACTGGTTTAGCAAAGTAAGTTGATACAGTACCCTTCACAGCACAGAACACATACTGACTTTCTTTCATTTCTTTCTTTTTTAAACCCTAAATAAGACCCCTTCTACTTCTAATAAAGTATCTGTCTGCTTAATCTCAACAAACCCTGACTCCTGCTGAGATATAAGTGTTAAATTAATAAGAAAATGTAGCTTCTTTTAGTCAGCTGCTTTCTGCTCTACAAGCAAGGCTAGCAACAGGAAGTTGTAATTTGAGTGACCTGCTTTTATAGTGTCTAAGCCACACCCCAATTAAGCTCTCTTTCCTCCTACTGGTTTAGCAAAGTAATTTGATACAGTACCCTTCACAGCACAGAACACACAGTGACTTTCTTTCTTTTCTTTCTTTTTTTAACCCTAAATAAGACCCCGTCTACTTCTAATAATGTTTCTGTCTGCTTAATCTCAACAAACCCTGACTCCTGCTGAGATATAAGTGTTAAATTAATAAGAAAATGTAGCTTCTTTTAGTAGCTGCTTTCTGCTCTACAAGCAAGGCTAGCAACAGGAAGTTGTAATTTGAGTGACCTGCTTTTATAGTGTCTAAGCCACACCCCAATTAAGCTCTCTTTCCTCCTACTGGTTTAGCAAAGTAATTTGATACAGTACCCTTCACAGCACAGAACACACAGTGACTTTCTTTCTTTTCTTTCTTTTTTTAACCCTAAATAAGACCCCGTCTACTTCTAATAATGTTTCTGTCTGCTTAATCTCAACAGACCCTGACTACTGCTGAGATATAAGTGTTAAATTAATAAGAAAATGTAGCTTCTTTTAGTAAGCTGCTTTCTGCTCTACAAGCAAGGGTAGCAACAGGCTGGGGGCTTCGGCATGGGGGCTTATTGTAGGGGGAAATTGTTTTTGGAGGCATGGCCAGAGCAGCACAAGGCAGTGTGTTTAACTAAATACATTACCCTGCTTGAGATCCTGCCTATTTGTGTCAGCACACTACTGGGGGGAGAGGAACTACGGAATAAGAAAGTCACTTTCTGGTGTGACAATAAGGCAGTAATGGAAGTGCTGAACAAAAGGGGGGCCATGTCAGAGACCATCATGAGAGCACTACCGCAGCTGGTACTACATGGCCTGAGGCTTAATAGGTGATTTAGTGCTAGGCACATTGAAGGGGCACAGAATTACTTAGCTGACGGCATCTCCTGTCTGCAACTGGACAGATTCTCGACCAACACTCTGAGGTCAGATGCATAGTGGACACTGGTATCAGCATTCATTTGGGAAATTGACTGGAGAGAACCAAGTTGCTGTTCCATGACTCCTGGTCACCTAGGATCTTAAAGACCTATGAGGGGTCTTGGTGAGTTTTTCAGGCCTTCAGAGAAGGTCAGAAGATGGAGGTAAGTGGGACAGTAACAGAAGATCAAGTAGGAAAATTTGTAGTACGTGGGTGGCAGAAGGGTATAGCCCATGCAACAACGGGGGTGCATTTGTCTGCCTACAGCTTAATTTGTAGCATCAAAGGATAAGGAGATCCCACAAAAAACATGTTGATAAGGAGGATGATGTAGGGGTGATTACGCATAAAAGGGAGGACAGAGGATACCAGGAGGCTGATTTCTGAGACAATGTTTGAGAACTTCTTGAAAGCCATGCCCCGAATGTACAGATCAAAGGATGAGGCTGTTCTGTTTGCCACAATATATACAGTAATGTGGCACAGGGCTTTTTGGGTAAGTGAGGTAGTGGGGTACAGCAAGGGAGACAACTTAAATGGTTTGCTGTGGGAAGATATGACGTGGGGCAACTGGGAGGTTTAGCTCCTAATTAGAAGATCAAAGATGGATCAGATGGGGCAAAGGGCCAAGGTTGTGCTAAAACAGCACCAGAACCCAAACATCTGTCCAATACAAGTGCTGTGGGCATACATCGTAGTGCATGGGAAGAGGGCTGGTTTCCTGTTTAAGCATGGGGATTGGAAAGTAGTCGTAGGCATGCAAGTTGTCACGCTATTTAAAAAGAGAATAAAATTCCTCTGAGAAGATCCTAAAATATTTTCCTCCCACTTGTTTCATATTGAGGCAACCTCTGTAGCCACAGCAAAAGGGGGATCACAAGAGGAATTAAAGACACTCGGCCATTGGGCCTCATACTGTTATAAAAGATAGATGAGACTTTAACATGACTGATATTTTAACTGTGTTTCTATTCTCTTTTTACAGAAGTAAGTATTAAAAAAAGGGAAAAGAGGAGTGTTGGGTAGAGGGCAAAAAAGGGGGGGTAGATGCCTAATTCATTCTCACTATTACTTTGTTGTCAACAGAGCTCAAGAGAAGCTTGGAGATTTGGATTTGTGGGCACTCATTCATATTCTGGGCAGAGAGAAGAGCAGTGAGGAAACTGGGAGTCGACAACTATATCAAGATCCCAGGCAGTGTAAACTGACATGGAGAGGAATCAGAGGCACGAAGTGGGTGCAGCTTTTACCGGCATTCCAAGAGATGAGGGAGACACATCCAGAGCCGAATATGCTAATCATCCACCTTGGTGGAAATAACACTGGGTCCAGGCCATGGCTGGACATTTTTTATGATATAAAACATGCCATTGAAAAAATTAAACAATGGTGGCCCAGGGTTACCCTGGTTTGGTTGGACATTGTACCCAGAAGGGTTTGGAGATATGTCCACAGCCACAGGGCAATAGACAGAGCCAGAATGAGAATGAATTTGAGGGTGGGAGCATTATTCACAAGCATGGGGGGAGGGTTATTAGGAGGGGAATTGATGAGAAGGATAATGAGTTTTACAGGGGTGATGGGGTTCATCTGTCAGGATTGAGAAATGACATGTTTGGAGACCATGTGATGTAGCTTGCTGGATAGCAGCTTCTTGAGATCGCTCCGGCCACCGGACCACCTAATTTGGCTTAAAACAACATTTAAAATTGGCCGATTACCCAGATAATTAGCAATCTGTATGTTGGAACCTTCTCCCTACCTGAATATCAAAGGAGAGTTGACGAGAAGTCCCAAGGAATGAAGAAATCGGCTTTGAAACATATGCCGCCATCAACACCAGAAAAGGCTCCTAAGAAGGCAAGGGCCATTGAAATGGCTAGCTCGGCAAGCCCCACTCCCGGAGATCCTGAAACTGAACTGCTTACTCTTTCCCGATTCCTGGAGGAGTTTAAACCTTTTCGATTGGAGCTCCGATCGATCTCAGAAGAAATTAAATCTATGGCACAAGCTCTTGAGGATGTGGCAACCCATACCTCGGACAATGAAGCTAGACTGCTGTCCACTGAAAAAAAGCAACAAAGAATGGAGACAGAGTTAATTTCCACCCGGCACAGAATTAAAAGCCTGGAGAATAAAGTTGAAGATTTGGAGGGTAGGAGCAGGCTCAACAATGCAGTGTTAATAGGGCTACCAGAAAAGGAAGAGGGTCCAGATGCTGTTGGTTTTTCTCAAAAGTTCATGGAGTCTATAGCTGGTCCCTCGCCTTTTGGGGACAAGTATATTATTGAACGTGCCCACATAGCCCTCCATCCACCCCCACCACAAGGGTCCCCTCCTCATACATTCATTTTTAGATTTCTTAATTACCAAGAGCGCCAGCATTTTATTGTAAAGATTAAAGGATTACAAAATATCCGTTGGGCTGAATCGAAGGTCCGAGTAGCCCAAGACTTGCCATTATCAGTAAGGCAAAGAAGAGCTTCTTTTCATCAAGTGGTAATTAAGTTACTTGCTGCTGGTATTAAGTTTAAAATGGGGTACCCAGCGAGAATTCAAGTGTTTATGCATGGTAGTTGGACCACCTTTGAAGACGCAGAGTCGGCAGCTACAGAATTGAAGAGTGCTTTTCCAGATTTATTTCGGGATCGCTGATGTGCCTGAGAAGAGTAGGGTGCCAAGAAGCTTGGTTAAAAAATAGATAAAAAAGACGAAGTATAATCAGAATTATGGAGGTGGTTTGAGTGAACTTTATCTTTTGGTTTGAGGTGGCTATTTGGAAGACATTAAAGAACAGCAGTCTTATATGCTTTGCCGTTTGTATGGAGCTTCCTTTGTGGAGAGTTCACTGCCTGTCTGGTAACATTGTAGCTCCTGTGGCCAACTCCCTTAACTGAAGTGGAACAAAGGAGCTTGTTTCACTATCTGCGAGGAGAGAAATATGGAGAGTTTTGGGTGCGATTCTCGTCTCTGCCCACATGAGGGAGCCATAGACTGGACTATTGGGTTTTTTGCAGCCGCTGGAGTTCATTGCGCATAGATGGCCCCAGAGACTCGATCTTTCACTTAGTTATGTTTATATTTTGAGCAGATGGGATTTAGTAGGGTTGGTTAAGGCTCCACAGAGATGCTAATTAAAAGGGGCAAAGGAAGAAATCGAAAGACTATACCTACTGTTGAATTTAAAATCCTGAGACATTTGAATGGTGCCATTACAGTTCCAGTTCTGTTTTACTTAAAAGTATTTTAGTTCTTGGTTAAAATATACTGGTCAAGGAATGTTTGTTTGTTCATATTAGGGGTTTAGAAGGAGTCTCAGTCTCTTACAGGCACCAGAGTTTAGATTGTTTGGGTGGCCCTAGAGACTTGTTACTTTACTACGATATGGTTTTACTTCATGCACATGGGACTTGAAAGGGTAGGGTAGGTTAAGGCTTCATAGAAATATTAATTAAAAGTGACAAAAGGTGGAAGTCGAAAGAGTATACATCTAGTCGAGGTTGGAATTAGGTGACATTTGCATGATGCCACTAGAGTTTTAGTTTTGTTCCAGGGCTTTTATCTTAATCCTTGGGGAAATGCTCTGGTTTTGTACAAGGGTTATTCATATTAGGTGTCTAGAGGTAGTAGACTTAAATTAATATTTTTTTGCTGGGATGCACAACGATATTAGGGTAGTATTTCTCACATTAGACATCTGATTGTTAAAGATATTAAGTGTGAGTTGGGGTCCTTAATTATGGCGATGTGGCAGTTAGGTGGTCGGGATGGCTGGCTGGGGTGGTTGCTGTGTAGTTAGCTGCTGGCTTGGGCCATAATAGTAGGGGTGGGGGTCGGGAGGCTTGAGGGACTATGTGTTTATGGTTTAGTTTTGAGTTGCGGGGATACATTGGGGGAGAAGGAGGGAAGGGGGTTGGGGAAGGGGGGTATACAGCAATACGGTTAGACCAAGGCGAGGAGATAGTATTAGAAGGTGGATCAGAATTTTATTCCCATATACCCTATGTACTATTCCTAAGGTGATATTATGATGAGTTTATTAAAGTTTGCCTCGTGGAATGTGAAAGGACTGAGACACCAGCTAAAACAATATAAAGTCCTGAAGCATTTGGCATTATTATCTACTGAAATTGTGTTTGTTCAGGAATCTCATCTCCTAGATTCTGAGGCATTACGGATACGGAGACAGCAAGTTGGACACGTTTTCTCCTCAGCAGGTACATCCCAAAGTTGTGGGGTTCTCATATTGGTTTCTAGAAAGATTCCTTTTACACTTTTTCAAGTACTTAATGATCCTCAAGGCAGATATGTATTTGTTCATTGTCATTTATATTCTATGGAATTGTTATTGGGGAGTATGTATGGGACTAATTTTGATTCTCCTGAGTTTTTTATGCAACTGGTTAATGTCTTAGCTCCATTTTTATTATTACCCATGATCTTGGGTGGGGATATGAATATAGTATTTGATCCTATGATGGACTGTACATCAGGGCAACATAGAAGGCTCTCACAAGCGCATTGGGCCTTTTCGGGAATTTATTGATAGCTTGGGGCTATGTGATGTATGGCGAGTACTCCATCCCGGTGACAGGGGTTATACCTTCACCTCCCCTGTACATAAGACCTCTTCACGAATAGATTATATATTTATTTCCAAAATTTTATTGGCTGGAGTGTTTGAAGCATCTATTCAACCAGGTCCACCTTCTGATCACTCACTGGTGAGTTGCCAACTGTCCATGGTATCCATGCTGGGTAGATCGACATGGTGGAAGCTTAATAACCAGCTTTTGAAAGATAAGGCAATGATTAGTACCATTAGTAGACATATTGAACAATTTATAGAATTTAATATGGGGTCTATATCTAGAGCAGATTTATTATGGTGCGCGTTTAAAGTGTATATGAGGGCGGTTTTGATTAGTCTCTCTTCTCAAAGGAAAAAAGAAAAGGGAATAGGAATTAACTGCCCTGCTCACACAAATAAGGGCCTTGGAGGCTCAGGTCATAGCTTCACCAACCGAGGAAGTGAGTACTAAATTGTGCAAATTAAAGGATAGGTACTTGGAAATTTTAAGGGGAAAAGGCAGAATTTGCTATACAGAAGACTAAGGCTTCGTACACGGATCAAGGGGAAAAAACAGGAAGACTTTTAGCACTGCGTCTTAAACAACAGGAATCGGTCAGGTACATTTCCTCTATTCTATCTAACACAGATGGCACTCTGAAAACCTCCCCGGTGGATATAGTCTCAGAATTTAAAACCTATTATTCTAACTTATATAGCTCGATGTTGCAGCCCCCTACTATTCAGGAAGTGGATCGCTATTTAGAAGAAGTTAACTTACCAGTTCTGTTCATTTCACAACAACAATCATTAATAATGCCCATCTCATCAGAGGAGATACTTAGGACAATTGACAGTTTACCCTCTGATAAATCCCCAGGTCCGGATGGGTTCTCTTCTAACTTTTATAACCAATTCCAAAAGCAGCTTATCCCCTTATTACATATACTTTATCAGTACATTTTAAAGGAAAATGAGAGAGATTCCACGTTATTCGAAGTCCTAATTGTGGTATTACCCAAAACGGGCATAACCCGGAATTAACCTCTAGTTATCGTCCCATTTCACTCTTAAATCAGGATATCAAAATCTTGACCAAATTAATAGCCACCCGCCTCAATGGGGTTTTGCCGTCTCTTATCGGACTGGAACAAGTAGGTTTTATGAAAGGGCGGTCCTCTGTGGATCATCGTAGAACATTAACGCATGTTTTATCTGTCTCAAGAGATGCCCATCACCCGGCAGTGCTGGTCTCCTTGGACGCTGAGTAAGCTTTCGATAGGGTGAACTGGAATTTCTTGCTTGGTACACTGAAGGCTTATAATTTCCCTTTAGAATTTCAGCAATGGATAAGGGCTTTATATCAGGGTCCTTCTGCCAGAATCACGGTGAATGGGGAGATGTCATCAGTTTTCCCATTAGAATCTGGTACCAGGCAAGGGTGCCCATTATCTCCCTTACTTTTTAACCTGTATTTGGAGCCTTTGGTTCGCTGTCTAATGGGGTACTCTCAGATTAAGGGCATAACAGTTCTTGATCATCAAATTAAGGTCTCAGCATATGCGGACGATATTCTGTTACAATTGTCCGATCCTGAAAGGTCGATTCTGGCTATGCTCACTGTCATTAGAGAATATAGTCTTTTATCTAATTATAAGTTAAATGTGGACAAGACGGTTATATTTCCCCTTAATCACAAGGCTCAGCAGAGTTCCGTTGAGGCTCTAGGCCTTTCTTGGGCACAGGATACTTTAAAATACTTGGGTATAATTATCTCCAGAAATACTGCTTTTATGCAGAAGCTTAATTTAGACTCGCTGCTTCGAGTTATTGATTCGAATCTTGGAAGATGGTCTAAACTCCCTATATCCTTGTGGGGTAGGACTAATTTAATTAAAATGAATGTTTTTCCAAGGCTATTCTATCCTATGAATCTGCTTAATATTTGGTTACCTCTTTCCTGGTTCCGAAGAGTTCATGAGATGATTACTAAGTTTATATGGGGGAATAAGCATTCTAGATTGGCATATTTTAAGTTGGCTGCCCCCAAAGATATGGGTGGTCTGCGCCTTCCTCACTTCACCTTTTATTAGTGGGCTGCGCATATTTCTAAATACCTACGATGGCTCACACCGAGGGAAGAAATTCTCTCTTCTTCATTCTCTCCTCTCTGGCTTAAAATTGAATTTTCTCTTATGGCGGCTCATGGGTTAACTCCGGCAGCTCTCTTCTATACTAGATCTAGCTCTTTACCGGTGCAGTTAAAAACCACACCAATAGCAATTTCGGTTAGAGTGCATTCGCAGTTGTGTAATTTTCTCAAATACAACCATACACGGGACGTATGTCAACCGATTGAGGGTAATCCCAATTTAAAGATAAATAATAAATCACTTACCACCACATGGTTAGCATCTATTAGGGACCTACCCCTTGCCTCGTTAATTTCAGAGGACCATAAGTGGTTATCGTCTTCCGAGATAATATCGGTCTTGAAGCTGCCTGGTACATATATTTTTAAAATTTACCAATTAAGACAATTATTGTAAAGGTGTTTGGTACCTCCCCTCCTCAACTAAGTCCAAGAAGTTTAAGGAATGAATTGGGTACCCTAATTGGGGCTCAAAAAATGGTTTCTCAAGCTTATAAAATGCTTTATAAATGGGCCTATCCGAATTGTTTCGCCCCCTCAGATTTCTGGACCTCTTTTTTTCCTAATCAGGCTCTACATTGGGAGTCCTTATGGAAGAACTGTCATAAATATGTATCACAGGATAGATTACGTCTCACTCAATTTCATATACTGCATAATTTATATCATACTCCACAAAAATTATTCAAAATGGGGCTCCTTTCTACTCCGTCTTGTAATCGATGTGGTAAAGAAGAAGGATCTATTTACCATATTTTCTGGACTTGCTCTAAAGCTACAGCTTTATGGATCAAGATACAACAACACACGGATCCATTGTTAGGTCTGAAGGAGCTATTTACCCCTGATATCTGTTTATTAGGTGATTATAGTAAAGTTAGTACTTCAGTTAGATGTTATCATATGGCTCTTATATCCATTACTGCCAAGAAGATAATTTTAAGATATTGGAAAGACAGTGATGACATTGCCTATACTGAATGGATAAGGGAGTTGCTTGCCAATTTGAGAACAGAGAAAACTATAGCCAGTCTTAATAATCAACCTGAGATATACAAAAAGAAATGGGAATCATTGCACACACTGTTTTCTCTTTAAGAGGTCCACTGTATATATTTGTGATATTGTTTCTTTTACAAAGCAATTGGATTCACGTCAGTCTGGTTATGCCGTGTTGCAGGGAGGGAGGGGAGGGTATGTGCCTGGGTGGGTATGAGGGAGTGGGAGAGGAGGAGGGAGGGTTGGACAATGGGTCCTGTACAGGTTAGGCTTATTTGAATGTTGCGTACAATGATCTTATGGATCCCTTCGCATGTGAATGTTTGTCTGTTTGTTTTTGTTTTGTTTTGTTTGTTGAAGAAAACCAATAAAAAATTTTAATGGAAAAAAAGAGAAATGACATGTTTAACTCTGGGATTGAGGATTGTATTGTGGGATGGAGGAAGGAAGAGCCCCAATAGATGGTGGGAAGACCTGCCTTCCTTTGTGAGCTGGAGACAGGCTAATGGAAGGCAATAAAATTGGGGGCGTAGTGGTGGTGAGGTGGGAAATGGGAGTGGGGGACAGGTGGACACAGAAGGCCACAAATACAGATATGGAAGAAGGGCACTGATGTACACTTGTGCCTGGAGAAGAAATGAAAAAGAAGGAGAATGGTCCCCCAGGTGTACATCTGTGGGGAATGAAATGAAAAGGAAGAGGAATGGTGATTAAGGAAAAGAAATAAAGAAAAGGAGTTATAATGCATCAATGACTATCTCTCTATATATATATATATATTTATTTATTTTTTTGCAAAGAACTTCGTTAATGCAACATTTAGGATTGTTAGTACAGTGACAAAAGTAGTAAATTCAAAGTTAGGGTTTTCAACCCTAACTCTGACTCCCCCCCCCACAGCACCACAACATAGAGACACACAGAGACACACACACACAAACACACATAGACACACACAGACACACACACAGAACACACATACAACTGGGGGGGGCGCTACAAGGAAAGACAACTAATCTCAATACTTACCATAACACAACAGAAATATCATTCAGCTTCTTGATACCACAATAGCCATCCACCCTAACTGTTACATTAAGAAACTTTTACCATGATCATTTAAAATATGACCGCAACACTACTATCTTTATAATAGAAATACAACCGCAAACATAAAAAATAGTGTCGTGGTCATATTTTATATCATCGTAGATACTGCCATGATGATTTACTTGTGTGGTACCTGTAAAAAGATTATTATTAGTTCGGATAAACAGACTCTTATTTCTACAGACAAATATGTCTCATGTTATCTGATGATGATAAATACACTAGTAATAATAAGGCACACATTACTATTTTGTCACACTGTAACAATTTTACCGTGTGGTTTACCCTATGATATTGTGCATGCTGCTAACAACATCATTTACTAGCAATTGAACATGCTGCATTAAACCGCTAAGCCTTTTGACATTACACTATCACAGTTGCACTGTTTGGGTGCCTCAGCCCTTCAAGATATAATAGTTCTTTGCAGGATAAGTACCCAGCTGGCAGTGTATGTACTACAACTTCTCAGAAGTCATGTACTCAGAAAGCATATACGGTACCATTGTATGGTAGTTTCTGAAAGGATTGCTCTGTTCTGTTTCATATTCTTTCATTGCATGGCACTCTTGTAACTGTCAGTCATCAAGTCTTTCTATGTCATGTAGTCTGTAAAAGATATGCTCAGCATTGCTTTTTCCACCAATGGGCAGTCATGTACCAACACACAGTACACAGCCTTATTAACAGAGACTGACTGTGAGACACTTTGTCAGTGCCACTTCAGCTTACCTCTCAAGAGACTATTCAGGTAACAGCAGAAGGCAAGCCTTGAACTCTTTCTGAGACAAGCAATGGTCAGATATACTTACCACTGCACCTATTGCATGGAAGAATTGGGGGGCTTGTCGATAGAGAGCGTGAAAAGAGCTGGATAAGAAAATGTCACCCATTATAACCAAAGGCCTGGTGGGCCACACCCACCCATGTAATTTGTAATCAATAGAAAATGAGTGGTTCTAAGGTGATTATTGCAATCAGAACTGTAATGATTAAATACATTTTTTTTATTGCACGTGTACCACTGCAAGGTGACTTAGTCACATACATCACTTATAAGACCTGTAAGAGATACACATAAGCCAATCGACATGGTACATCATTCATGAGTAATTAATTACTGTAATAACCATAGTTGAAGCATTTCCAAAACAAATACACATGTACTGCTCTAAAATAACAACAGAACAGAAAATGGCCGTGACAATATCCTCAATGATATAAAATATGACAGCGACACTATTTTTTATTTTCACGGTCGTATTCCTATTATAAAGATAGTAGTGTCATGGTTATATTTTTAATGATCACGGTAAAAGTTCCTTAATGTAACAGTTAGGGTAGATGGCTGTTGTGGTATCTTTAAGAAGTTGAATGGCATTTCTATTGCATTATGGTATGTATTGTGATTAGTTGTCTTCCCTTGTAGCGCCCCCCCAGTTGCATGTGTGTTCTGTGTGTGTTTGTGTGTGTCTCTGTGTGTCTATATGTTGTAGTGGGGCATACGGACATAACGTCGCTGACTAAATTGCTGTGGACAAAATGCAGCCAACAAAAAGGAGAAATTACATGTGGTCACTGGTAAAGTGGTAGCGGACACAATGTATCTACCGTGACCAAATACCGGTGACGTGCTGGCCTGCTGCTCGTTGCAACATTTTTTTCTGTGGCTGCATTGTATTTAGTTATATCATCCCTGCTGCTCATTTCAGCTTACTTTCTTTAATTTGTAACCAACTTAGTAGCAAACTTTACAAAGCAGCTATCATACTATGGGTATCAGGGAAAAGCTGGCTTTTGGATCTTTTTATTGGTGCAGTAGCTACATTACAGACATTGGGGAAAAGCTGGCTTTTATTTTTTTTTGTAGCAGACTCAGCGTAGTCTATTTATTGGTAACAGACATGGCTCAGATCTTTTTATTGGTGCAGTAGTAGATGTAGCTTCTATTCAACCGAGCAGAGGAGCTACATTACAGACGGGGAAAAGCTGGCTTTTATTTTTTTTTTCTGTAGCAGACACAGCTCCATTTCATTCTAGCATAGGTAGGTGAGTGAGTGTGTTCTAACACAGAGGGTGTTGCACAGGGTGTTGCTTAGCCAACTTAGTAGCAACTTTACAAAGCGACTATTTGTCCAGTTATTTTTTTTTATGGTGACTTCTTCACCTATCTACGAGTTATGTTGACGATCAAATGTCCGGCTTCTATTTGTCCCTGCGACGTAATGTCTGCGTTATTTTGACTGCTACATTTTGTCCAGGATCCAATCGACCATACACGTGTAGTGGTGCTGTGGAAGGGGGGAAGTTGGAGTTAGGGTTGAAAACCCTAACATCGAATTTCCCTACTTTTGTCACTGTACTAACAACCCTAACTTGCATTAACAAAGTTTTTTGAGAAGAATTTCCCTCCTTTTTGTGACAATGCAATTAAACTAAAAAACAGACAGCTACCAACCATTTATGTAAGTAATGAGAACAGAAATAATAGTATTTGTATATGATAGCATGATATAATAACTGGTCAGCAATTTCTCTCAATGTACTGACCAGGTTGATATTTTCCATAACAACTGGCTGGTTGTTATGACATTCATGAGCCATGCCAGTCAAACTATGCTGCTGCCTCATTGGCCAACATTCTGTATGTGGGCGGGGCCAAACAGTCTCACAAACTGCTGGAGAAAAATTGCTGGCCTGTTATTATAAAAATAAAGATGGGGAGGGTACATATGAGTATTTTATCAGACATTCTCGTTGTGGATGTTTACAAACCGGCTTCACCTCGGGGTTTATGTAAAGATCCCACAACTCGGGAGTGCATTAAATTCTCATATCAACCCCTTCCCCATCCATTATTCTCTATATACCAACCTCTTAATTAACACAGAAACCTCAGTTGCTAGCCTTAAAGTATTGTTAACAAACACATACACATGTAGGAATACTAGCACTGCGTACATTTCCATATAATATCTCAGTGACATTATATCATTTCCATACACAATCACAAGAAAAATCACAGACACAATAGATAAGTTTTAAAAAAGATTTAATTAAGAATTAACTGCCAATTGTTATTTTATCAAGGCCACATTGCACAGCTTACTCAGTGCCATACAACTCCTCTGAATGTTTAATATCAGGAAACACAAAACAAATAAATGAATTTTTCTAAGTCATATGAAACTGAGCAAGTAAATGTTCCTGGGGTGAGCAAAAACCTAATGTGTCAAGTAATAATGCAAAAGCATGGCCAACAAAACAGTAAGTTAAAGCGTTGCTGTAGTGGTGAAGAATTATTTAATAAAACATTTACAATATGTGCATCAGGAAAAATTCCCACCGGCCCCCTTAATAAAGGCGATCAGACAAGCATCAGGAACATACCTCAGAGTGATATGTAGGTCAGTGTGTGATTCACAACATTATTTTCACAATCTTAAAAAGTTTACCTGACCAAACATAATACTAAACTAACAGTTACACAATTCTTAGAACATTTAGAAAAGCATAACAGTGAACACATAAGACATAGTATAACCAGGAACATGCTTCCATAGTAAATCTTTGCTACACAATGTGAGTCTTTCAATTGTAAAAAGTCATATGGCTAACAACTTCTTATTCACAGTGGGCCAGATATTCAGAAAAGCTCCACATGGCTGCGCAAGTCTGGTGCAGCGCAAATCCAATGCACCATGGAGCAATGAGTGCCATATGCAAAGGGTGCACATGGTGACATGCTCCAGTGCAAGACAGCTGAATATGGCACAGAAGTGCCATGGTGCAACTAGAGTTGTGCTGGGGAGCAACCAGACCTGCTCCAGAGTGCAACCAGAGATGCGCTGGGGCACAAAAGGACAAGCGCCAAGGCACACAAGGATCCACCCCAGGCAATGGTGGGAGCACAGCAGCAGTAGAAAAGCATGGGGCAGGCAGAGGAACACACCTGGGGACAGTGCCAGTGATGCACTGTGGCAGGCCACAGGTGACCACCAACAGCAGGGCACACACAGGCATCCAGCCCCCAGAACAAACTGTGGCACAGGATGCAGGGAACAGGAGGCACCAGTGGCCAAGGGAGGGCTGCCACAGGAACCTCCCTCACAGCATGCTGTGCCCCCACCCACCCAGACCCAGCCAGGCCTACCCTGGGCTATGACACCCAACACATGCCACACATCCTGGACAGCCGCCCCATGGCCACCCCAAGGCACAGCCACCAACCAAGGGGTAGGGCACCATCATGCATGACCCACACATTGACACAGGCACACCACACAGACACCCACCATGCCACTGCAGCATGGCTCGCTAGCTGCAAAGCAGAAACAGACATAGGCAGCTAAGCAGCAAAACTGTACTCAAAAGGCAAACTATATACAAAGGCATGGGGTGGGAAAGGGTAGGAGAGTGAGGGAAGGGGACAGGGAACAGGGACTGTACAGTGGGATGGGGAGGGATGGATGGGGAAGAGAAGGCGGGGTAAAAGGGAAATGGTGGGGACACTCTTTGGGTGGCCACGGCCTGCCACCTCCTGCCACCCCTGCCACCACCTGTCCTGTAGCACCATTCTGCTGGTCTGCTGAGCCACCTCCAGTGTGGTGGATGTTATGAGGATGATCTGCCTCAATAAGTGGCAATATAGGGGAAGCCGTGACCCCCTCCGGATGCCTATGACAAAGGAATGGACAGGTGATCAATGCAAGGTCTGTAGAAACCATGCCCTCCCACTGTGTGCACTGGGCAGTGGGAGCATACACCCTTGGAGTGGTGCCCTGGCCACCTACAGTGGGTGGGCCAATGCCTGCCAGCATCCCAGAATGCCATGACAGTACATAGTGGTGGACACTGCTGCCCAATGGCCACCCGACTGCTCAGCCACAGCCAGATGGAACAGGGCAACAGCAGCACCACAGCAGCACTGGGGCAGCCAGGCACACACCCACCCCACCAACAGTTGGTACACATGTGCAATGGCTGCCCACAGTGGCAAGCACCACTCACAGTGTGCAGCACAACACTGACATGGCACATGGCACAGGTGGCCATGGCGACACCCACTCCCCTGCTGACCACCCGGTACTGAGTATAGGAAGACAACAGTGCCTACCTGCTCACTGCAGCACTGCTTGTGCCTGCCCTGCTGCCACTTCACCTCCACCACCTGGACCTGCAGTGGCCTGCTGGGCACCCCTGCTGCCCTTGCACAGCACTGATTCTCAGGCCCTAGGAATGGAACAAAGACAGGTACACATCAGAGAACAACCACAGCATGTGCCCACCACCCCCACCCCTGTGCACAGTGTGTGCTCCAGCCTGATATGTCCCACACAGCAGTAGTGCAGCGCAACTGGCAGCCGGCAATGCCACACCACAATGCACAGGCTGACAGGGTATCCCCCCACATGGCATGTCAGGCAGCCCTGCCAACACCACAGTACAGCAGTAGGGCACACATGCAGCATGTGACATCTTACCTGGCCATGGCACAGCCTCCCTGTAGACGCATGCCTGCAGCTGTCTCAGTCACTTGGGACCCCAGCGCACCATGTCCCCGTACCAGTGGCTGCATTGCTCACTGGTCTGAGGCATCCCAGTGTCCTGTACCAGGTCTGCAGCAATGGCCTGCCAGACTTCTGTCCTGGCCTGCTGCAGGGGCACCTGGCCGAACAGCCCTGGTGCATGTGGCTCCACTAGGGCCACAAGGTTGACTAGCTCCAGACCAAACCAGTTGTGAGCACGTCATTATCCTCTCCGCACCATTATCCCCTCGCAAGGTGTCAGGTCAATATGGCAGCCAGAGATGCACGTGTGCACAACATGTGTGGGATGCGTGTCTTGGGTCAGCATGCACTGCATCTGCCAATCGTGCATTGTCGTGGATACATGGAATGGGGAGTGGCCCATCCGGCATATGGTGGCACAGTCCCAAGGGGCACAGGGTCACGACAGGGGTCAGAGGTCACCTGCCACACAATGTGCTCAGAGCACAGTGCACAATAAGCGGTGGCACTGCCTGCTAGCGCATTGCACATGTCTCAGCATTGAGCCATGACATTCATCAGATTAATTCCATTACTTAGGGTGCAAGCACATGATATTCAGCCACCAAATGCTAATGAGTTCATCAGCTAATGCATGGCGCACTGGGGATATTAGCATGTCATTACCACTGTGCCACTGCTCATCTGCATGCAATGCACTATAAAGGCACCCAACTTCACAAAGGCAGAGGCAGATGCCCTTTTTGAGGCCTACTTTGACAGGGAGCGACTGCTGAGTGGTGCCACAGGCACACCACAAGCCAGGGCTGTGGCCTGTGTGGAGGTGGCAGCATGTGTGAACCACCAGGGCAGCCACCAGCGGTATGTGCAGGAAGAAGGTGGGCACTGACAAACGCCACATCAAAAAGGAGGTGGCAGCACTATGGGTGGCCAGATCAGCCACTGGAGGGAGCCATGCTGATGTGCCCCAGCTCACGGTGCAGGAGGAGCTGGTGGTAGCCACTATGCATCGCAGCACTGTTAAGGGTGTGCCAGGTGGTGGATTCCAGACAGGAGGGATCCCATCACTTTATGGTACATATGCCATGCCCACGGGGGGGGAGGCAATACAGCACTAACACATCTGTCTTATCTTACAGCACCAGCACATCAGCATGTAGTGGAAGGGGTGCCAGCAGTGGCTGTGGGGGCAGGCCCAGCCCAAGAGGAACAGCCATCCACCTCCATGGGCATCCAGGGGCCTGATCAGCTGCAGAACACCACCACCATCCAGCCAGATGCCCTGGGCTTGGTGTCAGATGAGGCCCTGGCTGTGTTTCAGCAGGATGCCAGCCATGGTGCATTCTGTGTGGAGTCACAGACTGGGGCGGGATCCAAGACTGATGACGACATGACAATCATCCTGGACAGCATGAGTGGTGTTGTGGGGGAGACACCCATACCTACTACCAGCACTGGCAGCACACCCAGTAGCCTGTCGGTGGGGGGACAGCTGCCCGCCACCACTGCAGGTGCTGCCATGTGCACAGCCATGGCAGTGCCATGTAGTGGTGGTGGTGCATCTACTCCGGTGCTGGCCAGGCACTGGTCAGCATACAGGGGCCGGAGGTGCAGCAGCAGCAGATGGATGGGGATGTAGGTAGGACTGACGCAGTGTCCGCTGCTGGGGTGCCAGACAGGGATCTACCCCATGGGGGCCCCACTGTGCAGCATCCACCTGAGCAGGGTGCTGTGCAGCAGAGTCGTACACCTCCAGTGGATTGGCAGGCCACCCAGGCTCCCATGGGTGCAGACCCTTTGTCAGAGCACACCCGATTGTTGCGGGCCCCTGTAGAGCAACAGGTGCTGCTTGTAGCTGGGGTGTGTGCACTTCATGCAGAGGTACACCAGGTGGCTGAAATGCATGACAGGGGCACTGCACTGGTCCTGGAGGCTATGCAGTGCCTGCGGGAGGACACAACAGCATCCCAGGATTGCATTGCCAATGTGATCATGGTTGCCCTTGCACAGCTAGCTGCTACAGGGCATGGCCACCAGGCACATACACTGCAAAGTGCACTGTCTACCTCATGGGTCTGGCATTGAGTGACACCCTCCTTGTTGACACCTGGCTCTGCTGTTGGCATCCCAGGCATGCCTGGGGCGGGTCTGTTTGGGTGCCTTCACACCCCTGCCCAGACCCAGTCATGGTCCCACAGTACAACCCCTGGGGGGTAGCTGCACACCCCTCCTGCCCAGTGTGGCCACCCCCATGTCTGTGGTGGCCATGGTTCTGAACGGCAGACATGATGTGCATGCCACCCTGGCTGCTGTCTGCTGCAACTGCCCTGTGTGCACATGGGCGATGTGTGTGGGTGCATGCCACAGTTGTGGTAACTGTGTGTCATGCCACACACTGCCTGTGTGCACACCTGCCTGGCTGCTGGCCCATGTGGTGTGGGTGTGATGAGAGAAGACCTGCACTGGTTGCTCCTGTGCACCAGCACCCTGCATCTGATTCACACCAATTGCCGGTGTCTGGGCATGTGATTGCGTGTGTCTGCATTTGTGTGTGAGTGTGTGTGTGTTGCTGTACAGTGCTGAATGCTGTTGTGTGTGACTGTGTGGCACTGCCAGCCCACCCCTGCACCACTCCTCTGTGTGCATGCCCATTGCCATGCCCGCCCATGCCCATGTGCCATGCCATTGTGTGTGGCCACTGCATGGGTGTTGCTCCACCTACCTGCATGCACCATAGTGCTCCTGTGCAATCGTGTCTCGGTGCTTGCATGCCATCCACATGATCCGGGGATCTCTCCACCTGGGGGGGCTGCTCCCTGGCCCATTGCTCTCATTGTCCCCACTGCTGTCCCCCTCTTCAGCCTCGACAGCTATCCCAAGGTCAATGACCATGTTTTGCAGTATGTAGCAGGCCAGGAATAGGCCACAGGCATTCAAGGAGCTGTACTGTAGGGCACTGCCAGACATGTCAAGGCAACAGAATCATGCCTTCAGCATCCCAAACACATGCTCAATGATGTTCTACATGCTGGCGTGGGCCTCATTGTACCAGTCCTCTGCTGGGGATGACGGGCGCTGGTAGGGGGTGACCAGCCAGGGCCTGAGTGGGTAGCCACTGTCACCTGTGTAGACAATTGCATGGTTAGCCTAGTGTCCTATGTTGCTGTGCCCCTTGCCCATCCCTGGCACCCTCACCAGTGCACCCACCCTGCCCACCCCATCCCATGCCTTCTGTTCCCAGCTCCCCATGGCCATCCCATACTACCCAGTAGGTGGCCCATCGGGATGTCCCCACACTTGAACCTGTGGCACAGCACAGAGCTGTACCAGATGAATGTATCATGTGCACTCCCAGGGTGTGTGATGCAGACATTGGTTATGCGCCCCCTGGCTTCACACACCACCTGGCAGTTGACACTGGGGTAGCCCTTCCTGTTGATGTATGCTACCCCCTCTGGGCCATGTGGCACGCGGATGCCCACGTGGGTGCAGTCAATGGCCCCAAGCATGCCAGGCATCTGTGCTACCCTGTGGAAGTCCTGCATGGTTGTTGTACATTCTGCCTGTGTGCTTGGGAAATGGATGTATTCTGAAGCAGGGCGTTGAGGATGTGTGAGGAGGTGTGGCGTGGCTGGCTGGGTTGTGCCTGGTTCCTCTGTGGTATCCTCTGTTGGTCTCTGGAAGGTGCTGTCACCTTCATCTCCACTGACAGGGTATGGCTCCGTCTAGTGGTTTCCTGCATCTCCTCACTGCACAGCTCACAGAGCTGCCTCAGAATTGTCCAGTTTAGGTGACACTGGCCCACAATCTCCATACTGGAGAAGTTCTTGAAGGTGGTGTGGGCACAGTACCACCTGTTCTGGGTATACCGCCGACGGGCCCTTCCATGGCCACGACGCTCTTCCTCCTGACTCCTCACACCCCTCATTATGTCCTCCATCTGGAAGGCTGTGCTGGCCATGGCCCCTGCTGTCCTGTCTCCCCCGGGTGGTTGTCTCCTGTGGTCTGCTTGCCACTGTGGGGCAGTGCCTTTCTCTCTGCCTGCCTCTCCCTGTTGCTCCCTCTGCCCTGGCTCACACTCCACTGCCACCTCTGTCTAACACCCCTGTGGCTGCCTGTTCCACTCCCTCAGTCCCTCAGTAGCTCTCTCTGCCTTGGACCTTCTGGTTCCTACTTCCACTGTCCGGTGCTTGCACTGTCTCTCTCTCCAACTCTCCCTCTCCCTCTCTCTCTCACCCCTGGCACAAGTGCTGGCCCTGTGCTTGCACCCTGTATTTATAGGTACAAGTCTGCTTGGCGCATCTGGACATTGCTCCGCACTTGCGCCATGGGTCGGGGGTTGAATATCGCACTGCACTGTATATTCATGGGCACGCCCCCTGCCCTTACGCATGCATTCATTAGGGTTGAACACTGGCGTACTGTGACTTGCGCTGCACACTGGCTCCTGCTGAATATCACTCCTTGGCACATTTCCGCAGTTGCACCAGTGCATCTCAGTTGTATCCCGCCCAGTAAGTATATATGTAAAAAAACTGTCAAACTATGAACATATGAAATGATCATACTCTGTAAAGAAAAAGCAGCATCCCTTCAAATGATCAAATTGACATCGCATAATAACTTATTCATACACAAATGAACAAAATTTTTTCACATTTACAAAAAAAGAACTTCTTCAAGGTGCAGAAATTCATCAAAGTCCCACAAAAAATGCAAAATTTTAATGAGTATTTACATATTTAACATCTTATTTTATTAATATTATTAACAAAAGATGTAACTGTACATACTAGAATCAAATACATAGTGATGTTCATAAAGTAGTAGTATATATGTGGCAGAAAGCATATGAACCAAACTGACCACAATGTGTCAAGCAGCAACGTGTATGTTGAGTACATAGAATATTGCCAACACGTACACACAATACACATATAGTATTGTGCAACAGTACATATCTGCAAGGATTCACAAGCAAAGAGTCAGTTTTGCTGCACAATCTGAAGTCTTATATGACTGAGTAAGATTGCCAACACATATGTCATGCAGCATGAACCCAGACCATTAGTTAAGTCTAGAGTATAGCTACATCCATCTTTGCCTGAGAGGTGCACAATGTCACCATCTACTCCTTCACATATAGCAAGTCATATTCTAAGTCACATGGTGCACAAACTATCCAAGAACTTCTGAACACAGTAGAATAGTATACTGCATCAGCATCTAGATGCAGGTAATACTAGTAAATCACAATGAAAGAAGTAATAGCAAAAATGTGAAATAAGCATACAGTCCATACCAATTAAGGCCCACTTAGGCTGTTTCTTGATGCTGAAATCACAGCTAAAATACTTTCAGTGTAATCAGCAGAAATACATGTACCCATATGCAAACTGACTGTTATGTTTCATATACATACAGAAATCTACATTACACTTAACATGGAATGTTGCATGCAACAGTGCATTAACTGCATCACCGAATAAGATCTGAGTAATACATGCCACTATATTTATTCTTCAGACACATGAAGCTCATTGTAATTCTTCAGGACCAGGACATAAGCATCTTTTAGATTTTGAGGCAATCTCTGTTTAAAAGAGCTCATGTAGTTATTGCACTCCATCCATCCATTACTGTATCTCAGCCATGTGACATAATGGCCTGAATGGACAGATACACCATGATGGAATATAATAGCCTGAGTGTCAAAACATGCTCCCATGAATTGTACTCTTCTAGCAACAAAATCTGTGATTGGTGTGTCTACTCATAGTCCATGTGCATCAAATTGTTGCAACACTAGAAGGAGGTACTGAGAAGAGGTTCTAAGTCGGATTGACTGAACACACTCTACTCCACACCGGCAACACATCCAGCCACACTGTGCATTTGTCAACAACTGCCTAAACTTAATGGAGTTTACCTGTGGAACATAGAGTGAGATCCACAACATGTCTTCACTAGCTTCTCTTTCTGAATGTTGACAAGACAAGCAACTGTACTTTGTGACATAGGTAACAGTAAAGAAATGTCTCATTGCAACACCATCCAAACTGTTTATGATAGCCATCATAAACTCAGTAACATTTTGCTGAATGTTGTCAGAGGATGACTGATGTCCTTGATATCCACCTAAAACATGGTGTATGGGTTTCAGAATCTGTATCACGTTGTCATGTCTTTCAGTATCAGTAATAACCTTCTTTAGTGACTGCAACAGCGATGTGTCACAAGAAGACTGGAGAGTCCTCACAAAGTGAGGCATATGCAGAAATGCTTGGATTGCAGAGTTTGCATAACAGTTAACTCCAGTACTGTTGTCAAAAGCTAGAACAACAGACATACCAAGCACCTTCTTATGTGGTGGAGAGTCACTCTGTTGTTGAGATTTAGAATCAGTCTTTGTCCTAGCAATGTTCACAATAGGTCTATCTTCTTGATACCTCTCCTTATCACCAGAACTTTTAACTGTAACATCACTACATGACACATGTCTTGGCATTGGAATCAGAGGCAACTGTGGCTGGTAAAGAGTACGTAACCTATTGTACTCAGCAATACATAGCTTGTCAGCACAAACTTTCTGTGGTGTGATACTGATAATGTGCAAGCCAGGTAAAGTGAGAACACGAGAAAGTGCAACATAGGTCATTCCATCTTTAAAGATCCCTCTGCCTATGCCAACCATTGCTGAGTCCAAACTAAGCCCTTGAGATGTGTGGATCAATACTGCATATACAACACAGACAGGAAGCTGTTTCTTTATCACATATATGTCCTTCACAAGTTGAAACTTGACAGTAGCCCTAGAAATAGGCAAAGGCTCTCCAATGTTGTCAGACTTCACCACAAGTACTTCAATGTTCTCTGAATATTGAATTCATAGTCAACAATATGTCCCATTGCACCATTTACCATGCAGTGCTCCACACCAAGCTTTCAACATAGCATGATACATGCATCCATACACACAGCTAGAACTGCTTCTAACCCTACTGTGTGTGAGACATCTGGCTTCAACTGAGACAAACACTCTGTTATCCTTGCTACCAAGTTCCGTCTCAAAACGACACCATCACCAGTATCAATAGCATGTAAAGTAATGATCTCTTTGCCATGCCTCTGCAACATGATGCTGTTGAACTCAGCACACTACTTCAATAGAGGCATGAGACACAATTCAGAGTCTGGGTAAACTGAGGTAAAAAGATCACATGCTACTGTGAGAGAACAGCACTCACTACTGATGCAACGAGTTTTCAACAGAGCAATGTTCTTCTCAGACAATGACCCAATTCGAGCCCAATCCAAAAGTATCTTGTAGCCCAGATCACAATTCTGGAGCATATTAATATAGCTCTATGTAAGTAAACAGCTGCCAAAGATTGTTTCCTCCAATGTACCCAATCTTTTTTTTTTCTTCCTTGACAGTCAATGCTCTGAACACATGCTGTCCATTCACAGTTGCAAGTTGTAGGAGATCACCAAAAACAACAACACTCTTACCACCAAATGGCTGCTAATCATCAGTGCCAAGTATCTCTTGAAGCTGAAGATGAACACATGCCAGCATGACATTCGATACCATATTAAGCTCATCAATAATAAATACCTTCATCTTCACAAACATTGGCCACAGCTAAGATGCCACATCATGGGAGAGTTTCCTATACTCTCCTGTCTTACCATGCTCCACAGATAGCATGAAGAGCATGTGCAAAGTGACACCACCAATGTTGTACTCTGCCAATCCAGTTGGAGCAGTAACAGCTACAAACAACACTTCTCCAGTTTGCCTCCTTGTCTCTGCTGTAATAGCTTCAATAATGAAACTCTTTCCTGTCCCAGCAGAACCACAGACAAACAGTAACAGAGGCTCATAGTTTGGACATGTGCAGTGCTTCTTCTCATGGCAGATACTATGTGTAACAGATTCATGAACAGCATCATATGCTGCATATTGCTCAGTGTTGAACTCATTGATCAGTACACTTGGATCATATGCAACATGAGAAGAGTGCTGCATTGCACTTTCAACTTCACTCATGAAAATCACAGGGTCATTCAATAGTAGTGGAACACCTAGAGTTTCTTCTCCCTCAGGATCCAAATATTCCTGATAATTCCCTGGTGTATCTTCCTCAGGCTTCTTCTTAGCTTGCTTCATCTGATCTTTTTCAAACTCCAGCCTGCTAATTTACTTCTCAGACTGCTGAATCTTAAAGATTTCATATGTGAGGTAGAACTGTTCTTCATAAGTGTCACAGTCTCCTCTTAGTGCACGCTCATCCTTCTGTGGCTTGAATAGAAACAGCAAAGCAAAGTAGTAATGTTCTTTGCTGTCTGTCATTGACAGACTCGATTTGCGGTGGTCAATAAGCAATGGCTCATTCCTTTTCACAAGACAGCCATCTGAACCTCTGACTCTGTAGATCACTTGAGTCTCATCTGGTGATACATCAGTCTTGTAGTCATACCACTGAGCCACATGGTACAGCCACATCATCCATTGCATCTGACAGTTTTGGGTAGTATGTGTCAATAAGATTATTCTTCAGAATATTCTTTGATGAAGGACGGTGCACAGCCAATTCTTCAATTTCATCATGAGATTTCAAGACACGCTTTCATTTCTCCTTGTAGTTAACATTGAGAAACTGTACAGCATCAGACTTGCCGTACAAGTGTGTCCCAGTCAAGCGATCACTGGTCTCATATGCTCCACACTCTCTGTGTGATAGTGTCTTCAATTCCAATGACCAAAGTTGTGAAATTAATGATCAATTGGATGCTGCAATGTCTTCCCAGAGCTCAATCAAGCCTGTCTGCTCATGTTTAGTGATGTATGATGTCACATACCACACAAGAGACAGTGAGTTGTCAGCAATAAACTGAACGTCAATGTTAGCTTGTCACATTAGCAGAAGAATAGAATTGTAATCATTAATGAAACCTCATTCTCCTGTCGGGGTAACTCATAGACCTGCTTTGTGGACTTAGCCTTCAGATGATGTTGTATGGTAGAAAACAAATCATTCATGCCACCTTTCTGGCAAATATATCTTGGAAAACCAAACCAGCATCTGATATACCACTGATTTTGGCTCTTCACTGGTTGGTGACAGTATTTCCCACAAAGATGTCACTGAAATTTTTGCACCAGCTTCCACAGTGTTGGACTATCATACTTGCCAGGTATCTGACAAGTAACATACCGTGTGATGAATTTCAGCACTTCAAATGAATCCTCATCACCAATATGAGGTGCATCTTTTATCCACCATAACATGCGGATATGAGGTGCACCTCATGCTTGATACTCAATCCTCCAAAAGTAATGCTCAACTAAGCCAAGAGGAGAATTTACCTTAGACAAAATAAATGTCGGGATCTCATGGAAGCATTGCTGAAAGTGGTGTGACACTGAAACTGTGTCAAGTGAGCACATCTCACCAAGTTACATAGATGAGATGCCATCTACATCAGAGTTTGACCATCTCAACAGATCAATCAACTCATCCCAAGTGTACTCTCCACTGCTCAAAGTAACATACCAAGTCACTGCACCATACTCACGTAGCATGGTCATCACCTCTAAGTGTCTACAATACCAGTATTCTTTTGTGCCACACATATTTGACAAAAGAGATATCAAATTTACCTGCAGTGCTTCATCTTTTTTTGCCAATCATTGCAGAAACTGAGCTGCAGTCATACCCCCAAACTGGTCAGTCAACTGAAGCGTATGAGCAATAAATGCTGAGAGGACACTAAGTTCACTCTCCCAAAGCAAGTGAAACAAATACCGTATGTTCCTACGAAACTTGCCATCTTTGTTCAAAATCCTTGATGCACGGTATTCAGCACTAGGAACATGAACTTCAGGTTGATCCAGATGACCACCTGTTCCTTTTGGAAACAAATCTGGAAAACAATGAGCCTCAAGTTGTTCCTCCCATATACTGACAGGGTTACCTTCAACCTGTTGCATCTGGCATAAATCAGTGTTATCACCAACCGGATCTCTGCCATGTAGAGGGTGAATTGTGTATTGTTCATACACATGATCATCAGTTAAAACATCAACCTTCTCAATCATTGGCTTGGCAGTGTCGACCAGTCCAAAGTGACCACTCAAATCTGACAGTTCAGCAATGCAAGATTGTCATAGAAAGGATTATTGCTCTTAAGATATTCAAGAGCACTTTCTACTTTCTGAACATTTACAACATCTTGCCAAATGACTTTGAACTTAGTAGGTACACCATTGACCAGTATCACCATACTGTTATTGTCAGGGATTGTCTGTACTTTCTCTTTCAGAGGAAGAGGTACATACATAACTGCTCTTTTCAGAGACTTCACAAACTCTTTCTGGGGCACCTTTCAAATCTTCATATTGAGCCACAGAATTGTCTGAAACAGTTTCATGGTCTGTATCAATATCCATTCAAATATATTCAATGAAGCAGTCTCACTTGGTGTCTCATCTGCTGCCATATTGTTCAACACAGATCTGGCTGGCAGAGAATTGCTTCTAACCTCTGACAGACACTGCCGACACATAGTCACTACTCGATCCAAATCAAAGTCACTCTTCACCAGTAAGTAAGCCACTAATCGTGCCCACATATCATTGAAAGATGACATCTTTCCAAGATCAACTGTGACACACTGTGATGTGTAAAATAATCTGTCACATGACACACAAATGGAGTCAAACTTCTCTCTCTTTCTGATCTCAAACTTAGCTAGTTCCTTACCAAATCTTCTTAGGATGTCAGATTCTGACACAGTAATACTATAAGATGTTGTGACCGATGCATTCTCACATATTGTGTCAAGATGCCTACCAGTACACTGAACATCTCGAATCACAAGTTTTGCAGACTCTATATCTCCTGCTGTCAATAACTTAAGCTGCTTGTACACTGAAACAGCTTTTCTGACCTGGAATATTTTATGCTCAAACTAAGCATGGAAAGATTGTGCACAGCAATCATCAGCATGTGATGAAATACACTGTTGCAATCTTCACTATCTATGTACACTAACGAGTGCCCAAGCAATCCCTTATGCTTGCGGACTTCACAGAGATCATTTTTATGTAATAAATCACATCTCTATTTCGTTTGTACTTCTCACAAATCTGTCTACAAAATTTGCAATAGCATCAAATGATGACTGATGCAGATTTCAAGTCTCGTCACATGTCCATGATGCTCAAGATCTCTTAACAGAAACAATTTCTGATTGATCATCATTATCTGACAAGAGTTTTGTCTCCTGAACATGACACATCTAGCACATTGCAAACCTTTGCACTGTCATCCACCAGAAGGACAAGGTCCTTCGAGACAGGTTTATAAGATTCTTCCAAAAAGAAAGCCTCTGAGTACTCTTTGTGTAACCATGTGCCTTTAAACACATCACAAAAGTTGTCTCTGTTGAGACACTCAACATGCACTAGTCTGTCACATATAGACTGTGCACTGACAGTGAAGTGTATAATTTCTTTCATCATTTTCTTCCACAGACATGAAAGCACAGCAAGTGCCATGTTAGCAAATCTACAAACTCTAAGTCGTAATTTTATCAACCGCAATTTACTCTTGAGTCTTTTGCCTTGATGTCTCACAATGTTTGAAATCATCCGTTCAGCTCTAGCTTTTGAAGCAAGCCTATGGAAGAAAGACAACTTGCTGACATAGACACAGTTAGAAGACTTTCCTTTCTGTTTGCAAGTCTGAATACATGTATTCTCAGCACACCTCTGTCCACTTGTATTCTGAGCATGCCTCTGTCCACTTGTATTCTGAGTATGCTTCTGTCCACTTGTATTCTGGGCACGCCTCTGTCCACTTGAATAGCCTTTTGCAGTACCACAAGTAGTGGTAGAGCATGGTGCTCTTGCATCAGTCAACACAGGACGCTGACCATCACTACTATGCAAACGCAACTGTTTTCTGCTACAACACTTAGCAGTCTAACAGTTTTTGTTATATGCTTCCCTCCAGTACTACTCTTCATTGATCTTACATAGGCATCATACACATGTTTCTAGCTGCACATTGTTTTCTATACTTAGTCAGCATTTTCAAAAGGGAAGATTCACACATCTTAGTCAATGTTAAGATAGTATATCACACACCTATAAAAGAAAGAAACAAAACAAGGTTAGTTAGGTATGAACATAAAAAAAATCAATATAAATACTATACAGTTGTTTCCTGTCAGCTCTTCAGTATTATATCACAGTATAAAAATCACATTCAGAAATGCATTTCTCTTTCAGTGTATATTCTCCTAGAAATTTCTGTGAAAAAACACTACACAGTCGCAACACCTAGAAGCAGGTTTGCAGCGCTGATTCTTAGTTTTGCAATATTGTCACTGTTATTAGGATAGGAATATCACGGCAATATAAAATACTTCACGATCATTGAAGAAAACTACATTTTCTGTCCTCCTAACAGCTCTACAGATTCATTGTAAATGTTAAACTGTGATATCGGCCTCCATTTTCACCGACATCTGTAAATCTATTTGAAGACATATTAATTCTCAGTATTGTATTCCACAATAATTCATCACAGCTTTACATATACATAACCCAGGCACACCACTATCACCCCCATCACTGACAAAGAGGACTAAGACCTGTAGCAAAGATGCAGCATAACAACACAGACACCAATCACAAATCTACACACAGCAATAAGCTAATAGCCTGCTATGTACCATCTGTACTCATTGTAGGACAACATACACATAAAGACATGGCAAAGTATCATAAACATCCACCTCCAGACTTCTTTTCTCTATACATCTAAGGTACACAACAGCACACAAGCTGACTGTAAGACACCTAAAAATTAATAGAAATTACATACATGTTTACTGTTAAACCCTTACCCATCAACTCATGACTACACAAGACACAACATTTAAGAGCATTGTGATCCTGTCTCAACCGCTTCATCCATCATTCTATGATCATAAACTACTTTTTAATCTTGCAACACTATACAAAAAAAATGTCAAATAAATATTTCGATAAGAAACGCAGCCCTATTATCCTGCCAATTCCCATGACAACCATAAATGTAACTGCAAAACTATTCTCTAGGTTCACGGTTATATTACCATAATAAAGATACTAGTATTGTGGCACTATGACATTTGATCATGACAGTACAACAAACACACATTTTATCTACTGGTCACATCCTTTCATCTGCTGTGACTGTCAAAACTGTGCATATTATCATACTACTACTACTACTACTATGTGTATATTCGCAATGCAATCGCGAACCTATCAGATACGATCATGAACATTTGAAGAATGATTGTGCGCATAACTGCGCTTACATGGATAATAAGTCTACATAGTCATGTATACAAACATGCATGAGAGTATGAAGAATGGCATGATAGTGTTGAGCTTTCACATTGACATCAATGGCATATTTTCGCAATCATTGAAAATAGTGCCACACACATTTTAACTGTGATTGAGCTTTCTGCCCTTTCACCTTTTTCTCATGATGCATAGCAACCAGGAAGTGCTTAAAAATGAGCTCTAGAAATGCTAGTGACCAGCAAATCACTAAAAAATGAACAAATATAGTCCCTGTACTGTAACATGCTCATAAAATCACACTAATTTGGTGTATTGATGTTAATCACAGTAATTACCACACTTGCACCACTAACTGCAGCCATGCTTTCTCAATTGAAAAAAAAACACCCACATAAGCAATCAGACCTATCACAGCAATCAACACATAGCTGACAGTCACCAGTAACAAATCATATTACTGCACTAAGATATGATTTTTTATGATAATACAAATCACAGAAGGCAGCCTGCTCCACCAATCAACCAGCAGCAAAAAAACAAAGAAGAAGCAGGAAGTCCCACCACCCTCTCTAAACTGAGCTGCAGCAGACAACAGCAAGTAAGTCCACCATCTTGACTTACTAGAAAAATAACTTTTTTTATTACATCTTAGCTTAGTAGTAACATAAATTTTAACAGCACAATTACAGATTTCATTACAGCTCAAGAGGCTTAACTCTAAAGATGCTCTGTTGACTTATTTTAAACACAGTAAGTCAGTTCTTCTAATTGTACTCACCAGCACACGTCAGTCCAAAAGGGACTGGTAGAGTGAAAGCATGTGGCTTTGAAGCAGTATCTCAGCAAATCAGAATCTTCCTAGTCATGTTTTTTTCCAAACTAGACAATCATTGAAATAATAATTTCCACCAAAACAAAAAACAATGTTTAGTCTACTACTCAGCCAAGAGCAAAAAAAAAAAAAAAAATAGGGAATAATAACACAGTGCATATTTACTATTGGTAGCATGCTCTATACAGCATCCAAAAAGTATTCAGATAGTACTGTTGCTGTATGGCTGAGGCAGAATACAAAAATATTAGAGGGAAAAAGTAAAACAGTTGCTCAGATGCAACAAGCCATCAATAGACTCACACTGTCTTACATGACATCTCTGAAATATTTATTTTACTAGAAAGTACAATAATGTCAGAGAGGTCCAGAACCACAGCATGGATAATCAGCAGCAGTTTAATTCATCATGATGGTCAATATGCCAGCATAAGTCACTTTGGCAGTGACTTAAAGCTCAGTAAGTTTTTTTTGGTTTGACAAGGGAGACATGAGATGGGAGCAGCTCATGACCACTATGAAACACCTCTTGAGCAGCCACACTGCACCAGACAAACTGCTGATTAATCTTGGAGGAAATTATATAGGTGACAAACGATGGATTGATTTAGTTAGTGAAGCTAAACTGGACCTTGCTTCACTTAGAGATATGTTACCTGCCTTTAAAATCATATATTCAGATATTATTGAGCAGATGGTCTGGCGAGCAGATCAACAAATGTATCTACTCGACAGAGCAAGAAAAAAAATTTACATACACATCTCTGCATTTCTATGTGATCTGGGAATGTGGACAGTTCGGCATCCAGAAATTAAATATTTTAAAGATTGGCTGTATCTAAAAGATGGTGTTCACATGTCAGACACAGGCACTTGCTTCTTTTTGGGAGGTCTCCAAGATGCTACTGATGCTGTGATCTGAAGAAAAGAGTGTTTGTACCAACAACTGTACATCAAAGGCTCTTTTAAGAACCACCTTTATTTGTCAAAAAATAGAGAAACACACACTATTTTTCATTTATATGAAACCATTGAGCAACAGGCTGTGCATAACTGTGCTAGTGTACAAGCATCTTAGCAGAGGAAGAGGGAGTTGAGATCTCACACCACGGTAGTACCTATACAACGTGTAGCCACATATCAATATCACTTGGGTGGGCTTCTAGCCTTGGGAGCATAGATCATGCACCCATCTATTGCTCATTATCAGCCACAACAGGAACAACAGACAGCAGTTTAACATTATTATTCCACCTGTCTGGCTTACATTGTGTACAAGTATCTTACATCAGGCAGAATATATATACTCGTCTTGTTGTCACACAACATACAGTCATGTATTTGTGATGACCAGCTACAGTATAACAGAAATATAGACAGAAGTCTTAAGACAATGAATTTGCATCTGTGACTTCAGTTGTGTACAAGCAGCTTACGTCATAGTAAAGGGAAGGCATAGCAGACTCACAGGCATACAATACACAGTCATGTAGTCTTCATTGTCAGCCATAAAAAAATCTCCTGATGCAATAGTTCTAACACCATAGTGCACATGTATATGAGATTTTAGAGGCAACAGCAGATCAGTATAGTAGCCTTCATTATCTAATAATTAGTTACAAAAATTCAGTCTTTTTCCAGACATGCCAAGATATTGGATTAGTACAGAAATCCCCCTTCTCTTAGAAGCCATAGTTAAAATAGCTGTTCCAAAAATACTGATGAGGGTAACAAATGCTCCCCTTAAAGAGACCTGGCTGGGGTGGTCAAATTTCTCCGCAAGGAGAAAAATCTTCCAGACAAGAGATGGAGAATGTGCAGGGCAAAATGGAAGCTCCTTAGACAGAATTTTATAAACTTCAAAAAGTTGGAAAGGTGCCACAGAGAGACCGGGCCTGGTATAATAAAGCACACAGACTATGGCTGTAAGCCGGAAAAAAACAATTTTTAGGGAACATGTATTGAAATGTAAGTATCAATCCTCTTGTTTATTTCCTATGCAAGTAATACACCCTTTCTTTTCTTTATTGTTTTCTTTTTTTTTAGCCCAGCTCCACTCCTTGGACCTTATCCACCCACCTCCCCCATGCCAGGCTTAGCCCAGACTACTCCGTGGGTCGGGGCCGCAAGAGCGGGCACCCACCTGGCATTCGTCAGTGGCAGTGGACAGCACAGCAGAATGAGCTGCCATGCCAGAGCCATCACCTTTCCTGGTTTCTGGGGGGCAGGGAGATGTAATAATGTCCTGCATCTGCCACACCCTCTGTTCTCACTACTGATCCCCCCAGCCTCCACCAGAGGTCCATCAAGCACCAGGTGCCCACCCCATCCTGTCTGGAGAAGGAGAGCATTTCTCAGTATGCTCCATTCCCTTCCCCCCAGCTGACCCTCAACCAACTCATGGCCATTCCCGAAACCACATCACCATTATCGCAAGTGGAAAACCAACTCCTGCACCGAAGGGCTGGTGTAGTAATACACCCTTTCTTCAATAACCTTTTGTGAAGCAGTATCAAACTGCTACAACTTGCCTAAACAGTAACTACCTTAACAATTTCTAAAAGTGTTGTGCTTCACTTTCCATTTTGTCTCATCATCTCCACAGACAATTAGTAACAGACTTTTCATATAAATTTTGACAGTGTGTTATTCCTTTATTATTACAAACTTCTAGCATGCAGAAGTATTTAACTGTTTTTATCTCTCAGGACAAGAAAGATTTCAAATCTACAAGACACAAACATCATTCATAATGTTCATAATTAAATGTCAAGAATGAATACTGGCTTCTGACTGCTGTCTGTGACTCGATCCATTATATTATCCCAGTACAACATCGTGGGTCTAGTCTCAGCCTCACTGTGAACCTGCTCATGATATTTACAACAGCATCTCTTTTCATCTTCTCTTAAGAAACAAAAATTGTTTAATGGAGTTAAACATTTTTAAAAACATTTTTTAAATTATATATATGAGCAAGCCATTGTGTAATAGCAATAATGCCCTCCAGGGTTTGATTTGTGCTGGAATGATGCCGGGCCTCAAGCATTCAATGCACTCAGTCTGTGGCCTCATGCCTATCCACCTGAGGCATTGTATTATCCCAGGACAACACACACACTGTTGGACATTATTGCTTAACTGGTAACTGAATCTTATGTCTCCACCACTTCTCTGTTTTCAATCGTCATGCTTGTTTCAATGTAATGTTATTATAACTTATCTTACACAAAAAAGTGCATCTTAGAAACAAATGTCAAAAAAGAAATAAAACAAGTAATGATAACAGAATTTCTTTCATCTTTATACAGTAATGGAAAATAAAAACAAAACAGTATTAATACTGTAATACAGAATATCATCTCATAGTGCTGAGATGACTAATAATGTATTGTGCCTCCTCAATCAACAGCAACTGTACCCAGTAGTGAGTCAACAGTGCAAGTACCAGGCCCGGTCCACACAACACAGGTGACAGAACGTGCAGCTGATGATGATGTCATCATCATCAGTACAAAAGGTAAGCAATACCATACTGTTTGGCAACAATAAAGAAATAAAGTGAAAACAGAATTCTTGTACCCTAAAGAAATAGCAAAGCTCATACAGCTCAAACTAATTGCTTGACAGTCTCTACATACAACAATAATAGAACTTAACTATCTGACAAACATTATGTATATTATTTTGCTTACTTCTGGAGGTAATTCTCATGTTGTTATTACCAAAAAAAAATTATGTCTCTAAAACTGCATTTAGAAACCAGAACCCCCTGAACAAAATAAGTAACTGTGCCTACTACAACTATTACTTGCAAATGCATTTATTATCAGGGTAACGTTACCAGTTTAAGAATGTACAGATAATAAATTGCCAAAGTCCCATGATACTAGATAGAGTAGATCTCATGATGATAAGAAGCAAACCACCCATACTGTGTCAGTCCCTGGAAAACCACAATGAAATGTTGACACAGTCATCTATAGAATAATATTTAAGAACAACAACCCCTCTGCAAAGACTTCTTACACATTACTAACTTATCTCTCTTACTCTGTCTGTCTCATATCATATATAAACAACAATGACCTCAAAGCCATCCATTTCGTAGACATCAACAAGCGGTTGAAGCAGTGACGTGGCCAGGGCACAGACAAAACCCACCCCCAACCAGCAGATCATTCATCAACAACAAATAACCACCTCTGAGGTCAATGTCACAATCATTAGTATAATTGTAATTAATAATTTTCTGTTAGTCTTTTTCAAACCATTTTTTTGACAGCAGCAAAAGCTTACCGGCTGTGATACAATTCACTTCTAACATGTATCAGAACTGCACAGGACCCAATAAATGTGCCACCTCAGTAAATAGCAAAACAAAATGGTTATATTAAATGCACGCTGAAAATAGAAAATAGAGTTAAAAATCTACATTTCGACCTTAGGTCTTCTTCAGGAAATATCTAAAAGAGAAAAAAAACAAGTTAGTGTAGAGGAGAGGTAAAATGAGAGAGATATATATGTGGAGAAAGAAGAAGGGGGAGGCTAAGGGAGAAGAAGTGATAAATGGTAAGATAAAGAGAGTCTGTGAAACAAAAGGTGATGATGGAAAGATAAAGCATAATGGAGAGAAAGAGCTGGGAAGTTCCCAGGTGGAGACTAATTAACAGGGCCTTGTAAGAAGGCTGAAAGGTGACAAATGTGTGGGAAGGAGACAGAAATGGAGACATATGGTGAAAATGAAAAATAAATGAGTGCGAAAACAAATTGACTTTAGGGAAAAAAAGGGATGGCTGAAAGATGTTAGTGGAAAATAAGTCTATCATTTAAACCAGAGGGCTGCTGGGAGCCAAGGCGGATGATCAGCTTGGCTTCCATGTTTTTTCTATGGTCAGGATCCTGGAAGCCCTGCTGAAGGACACAAACAGAAAGGTCATTAACATTGTGGTCCCTGGAGATAAAGTGGGATACAATGGGTTTAGCAGTTTCACCATTCCTGACTGCTCTGTAATGTTCCCTGAAATGGTCAGCAAGATGCCTACCAGTTTCTCCGATGTAAATAGCTGAACACTTCCTGCAAAGAATACAATACACCACATTAGTGGAGGTGTATGAGAACTCCTTGGTGATGTGAAAAACACCTGTAGGCCCCAAATCTCAGTCACACTGGAAATAAATTTGCAGGTGTAGCAGCGAGCCCTGTTGCAAGGTTTGGTACCTGGGGGGGAGGAACTGTTAGGAGTGGGTAGGCTGCTTTTAACCAGGAGATTCCACAGGTTAGGTGGCCAGTGGTAGGAGGCAATAGGTGGTTCTGTAAAGGAAGCACCAATGTTAAGGTCAGTTTGCAAAATGGGAATGTTACTAGTGATGATCCTGTGAAGAGAAGGTGTGCTCTGATGGACAGGAAGAACTAGTGGAATTTGCCGTTGTTCTTGTGTGACAGTATCCCTCCTGCGGGGGTCAAGGTTATGGGGCATGTTACTGACCCGGGAGAGTGCTTTGTCCACTGTGCTTTTAGGGTATCCCCTGTTGATAAAAAAACTATGCATTATTTGGGTCTGCTCAGCAAAATCATCCTCTTCACTGCATAACCTCTGAAGTCTAAGAAACTGTGAATAAGGCAGGCCATTCTTGACATGTTTAGGATGGAAGGAGCTATGGAGGAGGAAACTGTGAGAGTCAGTGGGTTTGTAATAGACTGATGTCTTCAGACCAGTGTTCTGGACTGAGGCTGGATATCCAGAAAAGGCAGTGTAGAGGAGGATACTTCAACAGTGTACTGAAGGGAAGGATGGGCCATGGTGAACTTGTCAAGGAAGACTTGGAGGATCTCCCTGGAGCAGGAGGTGGCCCCCACAGAGTCATCAATGTAGCGTTTGTAGAGTTCAGGCACAGTCCCTGTGAATGAGACAAAAAAAAGTTCCTCCACCCAACCCACAAACAGATTAGCAAAGCTCGGACCCATCTTGGTACCCATGGCAACGCCACTGACCTACTGAAAAAAACTGTTGTTAAAAGAAAAAGCATTGAGTGTAAGAACCAGTTCTACCAGATGAGTTAGTGTGTGTGTGTGTGTGGCTGCTGGACTTCCCGCTTGTTCAAGAAATGCTGCAAAGCTGTCAGACCATCATCATGGGGGATCACTGTGTAAAGAGATTTGATGTCCATGGTGAAGATGAGCTGATGAGAGTCACTGAATCTGAACCTGTCAAATAACTGGAGAGCATGGTTAGTGTCTTTAACATAGGAGGGCAGGGACTCAACAAGGGGTCTCATGAGGCCATCCAAAAATGCGGAGATGTGGGATATGGGGCAGGAGCAGGCAGACACTATGGGACGGCCTGGGTTACCTGTTTTGTGGATTTTGGGAAGAAGATAAAACCTGGATGTCTGGGGATGCTGAACTATGAGTCTCTTAACAGAAGCAAGGAGCTCATTGTTTTCAATGGCAGAGGTGATGGTGGTGGTGACCTCAGTCTGATAGTCAGCAGTGGGGTCCTGTGGAAGAGAAGAATAAAACCTGGTGTCAGAGAGTTGCTGTGTGGCTTCCGTGATTTATAGCTCCTTTTGCCAGACCATAACAGCACCTCCCTTATCAGCTGGTTTAATAACAATGTCATTCTACATTGTAGAGATCCGAGGGCTGCAAGCTCACCAGGTGACAGGTTGGAATGGTTGTGCCTGCAATGAAGATTAAAGTTAGTGGTGCTTTCCATGCATTGGTTAACAAAATAATCAACAGCAGCAAAACGTCCTGGAGGGGGTGTCCATGCACTTCATTGGGGATTGATGTCATTGATAGTTCTGATGATACTGTCGTCATCTGTGGGAAGAGGAGTCATATTAGAAAAATGAGCTGCAAGGCGTACTCTACGATAGAAGCACTGCAGATCAACTTGAACCTGCGTTGCATCAAGATATCTGGGTGTGGGCACAAAAAAGAGACCTTTGCTAAGGAGTGATTGCTCATCTTGTGTCAGGGGAAGGTCTGGAGGAATATAAAATACAAAATTGTTAGGTTGTGTCTGACTCGAGGGCTTATGTTGGTTGTTGATCTGCTGGGTGAGAGACTGGAGTTTAGCAGATTTGGTATCCTTGAGAAACTGAAAGAGAGTGGAGTTAAGGTTTTGGATGCAGTGCTTAATAAAAGGAAGGTTATGTGGAGCCGTTCGCTGCAGGAAATCCTTTTGCCTTTGAATGGTTTTGTCCACAGAGATCAGCTGTGTTTTGATGGAGAGAATGGTGTGCATGATAAGTTTCCTAGAGAAAGTTTTCAAAAGCTTGTTAGTAGAGGAAACATGTGTCTCAGATCCAAATCTCAGTAAATAATTACTTTAGTAGATGAAATATTCCTTTTTTATCTTCCGTTTTCCACATGTAAGTGACTCATGTCCACCTTGTGAATGTCTTGTCTCAATGATCTTTCATCTGCAGAAATAAACAATCATTGCTTTATGTAGTCATAATAACCTATATACATATATCTACTAACATGTAAACCTTTTTTTCACAGCATCAATGGAGAGTAGGACACTGTCTGCCATAAAAATAGAACCAGAAGCTAGCACATCAGAATGTATGTAAATACTTTACACCTACCAATTGTATATTGTTGTACTAGAGCAGATCACAACTTTTAAATATGATACACCACTGCAGCATTTCAGCATTAATGTGACCAGTAACTGTCAAATTACTGCTTCCTAGCTGATGTGCCTTTTGAAGATGTTTGAAAACAAAGGTTGCTTCATTGAAATGTAATACAATGCTTACTGTGTCATTATAGTGTATAGTGGAACGTAGTTGTTCATTGACATCTAGCACTCTCAAAATGTTGTTCTACTGCACTACTGACATCCACAGTACAGCAGAACCAAAATGCACCATCCACAGCACACAACAAGAACAACTTTTTGTTGTGCTGCAGTGTACACGTCACACATAGTGTCCTCAACCAGCAATGTGATAGTTAATCTAATTTTAAAAAGAAAGATGTGTCACTGTTTTTTTTTTCAGGGGGGACATTCCATTATGCACTATACACTATACAGAACAGTGTATGCATAACATTTAATGGCAGGGCTGTTCTTTTACCTTGTTGATACTATGACAATGGATAACCTCTTGAGCTGCAGAAAAACTGATTCCCACAATGTTATCCTATAGGAAAATTTGTAAATTCTGAATGCTATAACTAGACACATGGTTATAGTTTTGGATATGTAAGCTATAAGACACAACACAGTGTGGCTTATCAGCAATGTGCCAACGTGTTACGTTGTGTGATACAAAGTCACACCTGGATCAGCTAAACACACATGAATTGGAAAAATCTGCCAATAACTGACACCCTGGAGTGCATTGCTACAATCATACAATAATCATGTCTACAATAGATGTTAAATGTATGCAGTTATCTGTTGTGTTATTGTCACTACTCAGTCGTGGCTTATGCACAATTCACCCATGATGATATGACATGCTCTCAGCAATGAGGTTACAGTATTTTAACAAATCATAGTATGATAAAATATACTCATAAGAAATGATGTTAAAAAAGAAAATCCAGTATCTTTTAGAACCCAGACAACAAATATATAAAAATGTTAATAAAGTGAAATACATACATAGAATGAAGTCACAGTAAATGAGCATGAAACATCTATTTCCCCAACTGTGTTAGTATTGAACAGCTAAGAGAGAAAGAATTCTCATAGTACAACTACTGAATCATTAACTGTTGCATTCTTAGTACAGTTAACTGAATGTCAATACTTGATTTATAATGGAGTTTGACCTTCAAGGGGCAGACCAAGTTGTCCTCGTGCACCCCTTCCCTTTACCTGAAGATGGTGTGCTCAGAAGGAAGGGGGGGAAGGGAAGGGGAGGAACAAGGGGACAGAACAATAGGCAGGCAACAGGAAGGGGAGGGGCTGAAGGAGGTAAATAATGGACAGCACAGGAGTGGTTCAGCCACTTTTTGCTGAAGTTTTGATTTCTGAACTACAGCAAGTCAGATTGGCATCGATTGAAACAGAGGTTTGTGATACAATCAGGTAAGAAACAAGCAACTCTGGTAGCAAAGTAAAAGAGAAAGATGTATAGATGGTTTTAAAAAAGAATATATATATATATAGGATAACATATGGTCAGCGGTGTGTAACAACTTGATTTCTCTTCAGTGGTTCCTTGGCGACTCTGTTAAATCTTGAGAGCGGAGCTCAAGAGGTTTAACAGCATCACCAAGGGAACAACAAGAAGGCAAACTGAGCGTTGTTACACACCGCTGACCATACGTTGTCTTTTATAGTGAATGGTCAAATGTATGGTCAGCGGAGAAAACATAAAAGTTTACAATATTTGAGATAATTTTATTACCTTGTGGTGAAGGATCACACATTTGTTCATGTTTTCAAAGCCAGGACATGTTTACTGCTTACGCTACTTTGGCGAGTTTTTCCTTCAGTTTATTTTAGTGTTTACACATGTTTTCGGTAGGCGTCATGAGTGTCCTAGCAACAACAAAGCTTTGTGTTTCATGTTGTTACACTACCGATGTGACGTAGCGATGATACTGTAGCAAGAGTGTGACGTCACATCGGTAGTGTAACAACGCTGTAAAATGATGATTTTTGGCACATTACAGCGTTCTACCATACATTTTATATATATATATATATATATACACACACACATATATATATATATATATATATATATATATATATAGAGTTGACCTGGGTTTATTCAGTGAATTTGTTTCAAGGTCAGAGGAAACAGGAAACAGAAATTAGTCGAAAACTCATTTAAAATTATAATAATAATAATTATGTTGGGGTTAAGGGTGGGGTATGGCAGATTTAAGAATTATAAGTGTCTAATGTAAACGGTCTGTATGTACATATGTCTGCTTTGTTTGTATTATGGGTAAAAAGGTTAATAAACTTTAAACTGCAAAAAATAATAATAATTGGTGTATTAGAAGAAGAGAGAGAGAGTTGGCTAGGCAATGCTACATGGCAAGGTATGATGAATTTATGCAGGAGAAGTTGCCTGGAGACATTATGTGAAAAAGTTTTCCCTTGGTGCTGAGCAGCAGGCTGAAGAATGGCCTTTTAGCAGGGCAAAAGCGCCACGTGTTTCATAGTTGGTTTCGATTGTCAGGGCAGAAGCCCAGATGGTTGTAGGAGTTATTGGTAGCAAATTAGAGACATGAGAGAGCTGTTGTTCAAAAATGGTTTGATTGTCAATGGGGAGAGCGATGACGGAACAAGGAATGCACACGCTTTTGATGCTTCAGCAACGTGGCCTACGCATGGTCCTATAAGGGCCTTGCAACAATAGAAGCAAGCGCTAGGCAGTAGCTTTTAAGTTTGCCTACATTCTACAGAGCTGCAGTCATTTAGTTGGATAGGGATGAAAAAGAAGAACAAATTTAGCAGTAAATGGATGCCTGGATGTAGCGAATCTTGAAATGATGGGAAGTTTTCATTTTCAGGATTGGGGGACCAGGTTTGGGGACATATTGGGCTGGACAGATGCCATGGGATGGCGTTTAGGCAACGACGGTTGAGAGAGTCAAAAAAGGGAATTGGAGCATGATTTGGGGAGTTAAAAGAGATCTGAAGAATAAGGGGACTCAATGGGTCAGAGGAGGCAGCGCAATGCTGGCATAAGGAGAGAACAAGAGTGTGAGGGCTAGGGCCTAGAGGGGAAGCCAGCACAGTCAAACTCGTGGCATGACATCACATGCCATTGGAAGAAGGCCCAAAAACTGAACAGGGCTCAATAAAGTGTGGGGGGGGGGCCAGGTATAGCCCTTGGAAGCTAGTGGGCTGAATTGTAGGCCAAAAAGGGCAGTGAGCACATAACGACAGCCAGAGGAGAGGGATAGGGCTGCCAATCATATTCGGACACAAGGTGTGATGTCACACGCTGTGGGGCAAGGTCTGTGAAGTAAATCAGGGCATGGGGAAGTAGTAGGGCCAGAAAAAGGCTCTCACATACCAGAGGGCTGTTTTGTGATGCCAAAAGGGCATTGGGCGCATTCACAAGGACGCGTAGAAGGGAAGCAGAGACCCAGCTTGGGCGGCACGTGGCATGACATCACACACCACAGAGCACGGCCAGAGAGAAAAGCGGGGGCAAAAGGAAAGTAAGGGGACTCAATGGAAGCTCCCAGAAGGAACGTACGAGGGAACCTCTCCAAGGGGGCAATGAAAGGGGTTTGCCTATAGGGAGAGACCAGGCAATAAATGGACAGCGTGCATAAATCTAGGGCCGAAGTGGGGCATCCATGCAGCAGGGGGACAGAGAACACAACTGAGCAGTGCCACAGGAAGGGAGTGAGAGGGGAGAAGGTCCCCCAAAATAGTCACTACCGCATAGAAGAGGAGATAATGATGGGACTGATAAGGCCATGTGGGAGAGCTAGCGCCCCTCCAGAAAAATGGGGATAGTAGGCCAGGATGGCAGCATGTGTGGGGAAGTGGGGTCAACAAGGCCTAGAGGAGGCCTGCATGGGTTGGAGTTTCTGGGACATGGGGGGGTGGGAGGCCTAGAAGGCCGCAATGAGCACGAGCTGCCTAGAAGGCCACACGGAATGATGCCTACATATATGCAGGTTTATTTAAAAAAAAAAGATGGGTGAGACTGCAGGGCTAAATCAGACAAAGTAATTAACATGATTTTCAATTTTCTTGGTTTTGGGCAGTGTTTCTACAGTTTACACAGAACAATATAAGGAGATGGCATCGAGAAAGAGCAAGCTGTCTAAAGAAGATGCATACAAAGCCATAGTGGAGTTCACGAAGAAGGCCAACAGAGTGTGGCAGATGGTGAAAGGAGGGGAGCCGGGGAGATCCAGGGAGAAATGGAAAGCAGGGAAGGGAAAAGAGGGCGATGGGAAGAGGCCAGAAGGTAGACCATGCAGCCCTACCAGGGTGCAGCCTCCACCGGGGGTACCTCCCAGAGTGGCCAGTCCAGTACCGCTGCAGCCCCCTGTCCCTGTCCCATCAGTACCTCCCCAAGATCAGGTGGTGGTTCCCCCAGCGGAACCCAGACCGGATCCCCCGAGCACACCAGCCCTACCACAGCCAATGGTACAACTGGACAATCCAGGGTATCCTGAGTCCAGCAGGCAGCAGGAAAACAACAAGGCCACAGGTAAAGTAGCTGGGGTGGTAGGAGACAGCATTAAAGAGTACATAAATCAGATTATTGCAGCGCTCGGGACAGGGGGGTTGGGTCAAATGGAAGCTGCGCTGACAGAAATTAGGTCAGGTGCAGCGCCGACGGAAAGGGATGAAAAAGGGTTGGAGAAGGCAAAAAAAGGGACAAGGGAGATAGGAAGCCCAGGAATGTGAATAGAGAAACACGTACTGCTGGCCATGAAAGAGAAGATTTGGAAGGGTGAGTATGTGGACATATTTGCATTAATGAGCCAAGAGGCAGCAGCAAAATATGAGGAAACGGAGAACATCGGGAAGAATGAGATGGTGGCAGCAGTGGTTTTGTTAGGCAAGAAAGAGGAGGACAAATTTACCAAGGGTAAGACATGGGATGGATGGTTTGTAGGTTTTGCTACATACTCAGCTATTGTGCTGGAAAAGAAGCCTGAACTGGGCATATCGTTGATCACGTATTCCCTGATAATAAAACAAGCAAAGGCGAAAGGTGGGGTAGGATGGATATATTATGATGAATTCTTCTGGCAAAGGATGGCGACCTATGGGGACATAAGATGGGATACAAGACAATTGGATCTATTGACAGATTATGTAATGGACCAGTCCACACTGGAAGGGGATATGGGAAAAAGGGGAGGGGCACCTCAGAGGTGTTGCTGGACTTACAATAGGGCATTCTGCTCTTGTCCCAATGCCGTTTTCGGCATGCCTGTTCAAAATGTGGGGATCACACAAATGAAAAGGAGAAGACAGGTGATCAGTTCCAAGCAGTGAGAACACCCATTAAGGCGCAAGTGTGGAAAAATGGCTAAGAAAATATCCAGATAGGGAGGTGGTGGAATCTCTTAGGTCAGGGTTTGAAATGGGCTTCCCATTAAAATGCAAAGGCCTGAGGCGAGGGAGAGAGGCCAATAGTCTTTGTTCAGTGAGAGGGAAAGATGACATTTTAAGAGGAAAAAATTGAGAAGGAAAAGGTGGCAGGTAGAGTAGAAGGACCATACATTGAACAGCCCCTGCAGAATATGAGAATATCTCCTTTAGGGCTGGTCCCCCAAAAAACAGTGGGGGGAATACAGAGTGATTCACCAACTGTCATTTCCAGAGGGGGATTCAGTGAATGACTTCATAAGTGAGGTACATAGTAAAGTGAGCTACGCCACATTAGGAAAGGTAGTACAGATTATTCGGGTGACCAGTGAGGCCTGGATGGCCAAAAATGGATATTGAGTCCGCATTCAGATTGCTTCTGGTTAGGAGGGAAGATTGGGACTTATTGGGCTTTAAGATTGTGGAACAATACTATTTCGACAAAGCAATGCCAATGGGGTGTTCCATAGCATGAGCAACATTTGAAGCATTTAGCACCTGTCTACAGTGGATATTTCGGGAGCAGAGTGGGTATAAGGCTGTAATGCACTACTTAGATGATTTCCTGTTAATAGGCAGTGGGAAGAGGGAGACAGAGAAAATGTTGGCCAGTTTTCAAGAGTTGTGTAGATAGTTAGGAGTTCCATTGGCACAGCATAAAACGGAAGGGCCCAGTAAGGTTTTGGAATTCTTAAGCATAGAAATAGATGCCCAGAATGAAGTCTTTAGGTTACCAGACAACAAGGTGGTGAAACTGAAGGAGCTGATTAAGGGGGTCACGGGGAGGAGAAGGGTGCAATTAAAACAGGTGCAACAGGTCATGGGACATCTGAACTTTGCATGCTAAGCAATTAGGCCTGGTAGGGCTTTCACAATAAGGTTCTCGAGGGCCACAGCAGAAGTAACAAAGCCACAGCACTGGGTTGACATAACAAAGGGAGTTAAAGAAGATTTCATGGTTTGGGAGGAGTTCCTCAACTCTTATAATGGCTGTTCCTTTTGGCATGAAGAATGGGTATATACTGTAACATGGATCTTGAGCTCTACATGGATGCAGCAGGGGGTTTGGGCATGGGAGGCTATTTGAAGGGAAGATGGTTTGCAGAACCATGGCCTACGAGTTGGGTGAAGGATGGGAAAGTAAGAGACAGCACACTGTTGGAAATCATGCCCATATGGGCCTGCACCCTGCTATGGGGAGAAGAACTGCGTAATCAGAAGGTCACATTTTGGTGTGACAACAAGGCAGTGGTGGAAGTTTTAAACAACAGGGAAGCCAGATCAGAAACAGTAATGCGGGTTTTGAGACAATTATTTTAAGGGTCCTGCAACTAAACATGTCATTCAGGGCCAAACACATAGAAGGGTTACAAAATATCCTAGCTGACAGCCTTTTCCGTCTGCAGCTGGACCATTTCCAGATGCTGGCACCAGCAGCAGTGGATTGGAAAACACCCATACCAACGAACATCTGGGATGTTGGCAAGAGGGAGTAGAACTGCTGTTTTGCAGCTTATAGGCACCACGGACTTTGAGAGCCTACAAAGGGGCATGGCGGATGTTCCAAACATTCAGGGCAACACACCACATTGAGGTAAGTAGGCCAATAACAGAAGAGCAGTTAGGGACGTTCACAGTAGATCAGTGGGAGAGAGGAACAGCTCACAACACAATGGGGGTGTATTTAGCAGGGATTAGCTTAATCTGCAGCCTTAAGAAATGGGGGGGACCCAACAAAATCAATGTTGATCAGGAGAATGATGCAAGGATGGGGAAGACTGAAGCAAAGACACGCAGATATTAGACAGCCTATAGGGGAACAGTGGTTGGCAAAATTAAAAGGGGCACTACTGGCAATTTGCAGATCAAAAGATGAAGCACAGTTATTTCACACAGTTTACCTGGTAACTTTTGCAGGGGGCCCTGAGAGTGAGTGAAGCAGTGGGATATGGCAAGAAAGAAGAAGAAGGAGGGGTTGGCATGGGAAGATATAAGCTGGGGGGTGAAGGACATACAAATACTAATCAGAAAATCAAAGACAGATCAAGGGGGTAAAGGTTGTACGGTGACCCTAAAGTACCAAGAAGAGAACACAGTGTGCCATGTAAAAGCTTTGAGGGCTTACACCGCAGAGTGGGGACATAGAACAGGGAGTTTATTTGTGCATGGGGATGGCAAGAGAGTCACCAGTTATCAGGTCACAGCCATACTCAAAAAAGGCATGCGATTCTTGGGGGAGGACCCAGGCAAATACTTCTCCCACTCTTTTCGAATAGGGGCTACATCACAGTGGGCAGCTGCAGAGGAGTCAGTGACCAAGATGTTGACAAAAGGGCGCTGGTGGTCTGCCGGTTACAAAAGATATATTTGGGCATTGCAGTACGGAGACTAACATGTCATCTGTTTTGTTTCATGTACAAGACCATGGGGGAGGGAGGGAAGGCCAAGAAAAAGGGAATATGAATGTGAACAAAGCATGTTTTAAGTATTATATTCTGTTTAATTCTCATAGGTAGAGGGAGAATCAAGGAAGTATGGATCTGTGGTCACTCATACATTTATTGGGCGGAAAAGAGAGAGGAGAAAAAGCCCAGGAAAAAAAGATTTATACCAGGATGTGAGACAATGTAGGTTGATTTGGCGTGGCATCCAAGGGATGAGATGGGTGCAGCTACTTCCCACACTAAGTGAGATGAAAGAGCGGTGGCCAGTTCTGGACCTAATTATCTTACATCTAGGGGGCAATGACATTAGGGGGAAAACCATGGGTGGACACATACATGCAGGTATAAAGGGATTTAGAGAAAATTCAATAATGGTGGCTAAGAGTATGCCTTGCCTGGTCGGATATGATGCCGAGAAGGATCTGGAGACAGGAACGCAGCCATAGAGCATTAGACAGGGTCAGGAGAAAGATGAATAGAAGGGTAGGAACATTGATAAAGAAAATGGGAGGGGAGGTAATACAGTGGGGGGTGGAGGAGTGGGTAGAAGATTTCTACAGGTCAGATGGAGTGCACCTGTCAGATTTAGTCAAAGATATATTTAATACAGAAATGATGGGCTTTGTAGAGGCATGGAGGAGACATGCAGACGGTACAATATAAATATATATATATATGTAATATACATAAAAGGAGAAAGATAAAGGAGGAGGTCCCCTAGCCTAAGTTGGGGGGAAAGCCAGCCATCCAACGCAAGCTGGAGACTGGCTAATGGAAAAAAGGGGGGGGGAGAGGGGGAAAGAAAAAGGAAGAGGATGGAAAGAAGGAGAAGCTGAAGGAGAAAAAGCAGTCTCGGTTCTCACCGTTATCTAATAGAAAAAGAAAAGAAGAAGGCACCCAGGTTTTCACCTGGGGAAGTGAGAAGAGGAAGAAATAGGGATAAGCAGAGATGGACACATATATGGATGCAAGAAAATGCAATGGTGAAATATAATAATAAAGGATAATGAGATGAAAAATGGAATCATGGTATATAATAAATTGACAGTCAGTCTGAGCACAACAACATACAGTGGTCTATGTCTTTTGTGGGGGAAAAGGGGGGAATCGGGGACAATGGAGTTTGCCCTCTAAGAGACAGACCAAGTTGTCCTGATACACCCCTTCCCTTTACCTGAAGATGGTGTGCTCAGAAGGGAGGGGCGAAGGGGTGGAACAAAGGGACAGAACAATAGGTAGTCAGCAGAAAGGGAAGGGGCTAAAGGAGGTACATAATGGACAGCACAGGAGTGGTTCAGCCACTTTTTGCTGAAGTTTTGATCCCTCCCACCCATCCTTCAACTATGGAACATGTGGGGAAGACAGTCAAAAAGGGACTGTGTGTAACTGGGGAAGACAATCAAAAAGGGACTGTGTGCATGGTCTGTCAAAGGAGGATGACAGAATTTGTCCGGTAGGATGGTTATTGGACTGCCAAAGGTGGGTGGCAGAGAGGGGAAAAAAGGGGGAGAAGGAGGGGAGGGGGAAAGAAAATGGAAGAGGATGGAAAGAAGGAGAAGTTGAAGGAGAAAAAGCGGTTTTGGTTCTCACCGTTATCTAATAGAAAAAGAGAAGAAGAAGGCACCCAGGTTTTCACCTGGGGGAGCGAGGAGAGGAAAAAAAAGGGATAAGCAGAGATGGACACATATATGGATGCAAGAAAATGTAATGATGAAATATAATAATAAATGATAATGAGATGAAAAATGGAATCATGGTATATAATAAATTGATTGCCAATCTGAGCACAACAACATACACTGGTTTGTGTCTTTTGTGGGGGAAGGGGGGGAATCTGGGACAAGTACAGAATATGTCCACATATACTGTATATAGCAACAATATGTCTAAAAAATATTATACTGATCACAAATCTCTGTCTGTCTCTGTCTATACAGTATTTCTTTATTTATCTCCACGGGAGCAGATGCACCAAGTCCTGGACAAATTTGTGAGCACCTAGTCACTCTGATTCAGGCACAGAAAGACAACAATGAATAAACTGGGCAACTTATTAAATTAGTGAAGTATCAAAATGCTAGAAATTTAAAAAAATAAGAAATTATTAATGAGCATAGAAAAAGCTATAATAGCTAGTACAAATCAAATGCAGTGCCTGAATCAGACGGTCCAGGTGCTCTCAGATAAAATCATGAAGACAGTTCCACAGAGCCAGCAACCATGCCCTGCTCCTCCAGAAACATAACAGCATGGTAGTTTCCAGTAGATCATGTTCTGCCCCCTGTTACAAAATGTTCTCTTTTTTGAACTTTCCCACTAATGGAGTTTCCATTTTTCCCTGCATATTCTGCCACTCACCCCCATACAGGTCTCCTGAAACTCTCCAACAGAATGCCAATTTGACAAGGTATGACCATAGGTTAGATTTGCAGTGTCCAAATCTACCCCCAGTGCTGTAAGAAATCAATAAAACACTACATAGTGTGCAGTATCTAAGCAATTGTCCACAACAGGGTGTTGGTGTTGATGGTTTACCCACGCCTGGCGTGGTTCAGTCACGAGGCCACAGGTCAAGTGATTAAACCTTGTCAGGTGTGGGTAAATCCCAGCACCACCAACACCCTGTCATGGTTTTTTGCTATAATACTATTGTATTGTGATTTAAAATACAAAGAAAATTGGATTTAAAGTATTTATTTTTCTTTAAGAATATAAAATAATGGAAAGATGCTTCCACCCAAAAAAAGTCAATTTACTGGTTTGATTGTGAGCATGTAAAAGTATGTTGTGGTTTATTGCTTAAATAGTTTCGTCGTTTACATATAAAAATGGTTGTAATATGTAAAATGGCCCACTGAACTATACATATTTGGTGAAAAATTATTTTTAATGGTTACATATTAAAACCATTTCTTTTCTAATGAAATACTTCCTCTGCCTCCATTAAAATGTTGTTTTATTGAACCTAGGACTAATGTCCTAATGCAGCCTCAGTAGTTCCTATGTTGGAGGTGGTTGTCATGGTTACCCGCTCCCAACCACACATATTCAGGGGTTTGAGGTAAAGAATCCTTCCCCCAGCACACTCACTCGTATTCCGACATTGCTGTCGGGTTTCATTTCGGGGTATGTGTTTTTCATCTGCAGTTCTATTGTAAGCGGAATGGAACAGCAGAGATCATAAAATGCCAGCAATGACCACCAACCTTGCTGGCATCCATCTATTTCACTTTTCTGGGGGGCAAGTGTTTCAATGTAGTACATATTTCTAGTGCCAAACACTGGGGTAGGGGGGAGCTGAGCAGGAGGGCAGGGTTGCCTACCAGAGAAATGCTTTTCAGTAACGCTCTTGCTAACGTTAAAAGCATGTTTATGCAGCACATGCTTCTTCCCACAAATGAGCACTTTGGTGGGGAACAGAGTGGCCAAGCTGAGAAAGCTATTGTTTGTGGGCAAAAGGGGCAGCAACAGATGTCTGTAACTTGTGTGTGCCACACAGTGAAGGAAGGCTGCAATTTTCATTTAAATGTTTATGGACAGGCGCACAGCTGCCTTTGGAAAACTGCACTGCTGGTAACCAGTTATGTCAGAAGTCGATAACACTGTCAGACAGGGAGAATCAGGCATATATCTCCCTGTGGCTGGATATAGAACAGGCAATAAGCTCCTGGTGTCAGAGTAAGCTCACCTCTTGGATTTATATTAGTCCCTCGAAGCTTCCCACTAAATTGAGAAATACTCCCATAGGATGGTCAGTCTGAGCCCTTCAGCAGATACAAACATTTCTCTCATGCAACTGGCACATATCCTTGGATCAGCCTATTGTGGGTAATCTCCATTTTCAAATAGATCATAAACCCATATCACCCGGATTCTGGCCGTTTCTAACAAAGGAAGGTCACTGACCTCATTGAGGGTGGACAACTGATGTCAATTTCAACCCTACAAACATGTTACTCGGTCCCAATTACGGACTTCTTTAAACATAGGCAGGTGGTAGTGGCGATTAAGAGTCACATTGGGAGAGGCGACACCAACTGTGTAGACTCGGAGAAACTGAAAAGGCTGTTGCAGGTAGCCAGCGAATCCCATGCAGTGTCCAAGACTTATAAAGAACTTCAGGTTTTGGACATTAGTCTACCCCGTGGGATTGGCTACTATTGGGTCCAGGAGTTGTCAATTTCACCTGATGTAGTGACCTGGGGGTGGGCCTGGAGGAACAATTACTCCTTGGTAAAGCAGAACAGGTTATGAATGAAACAGTTCAATATTATGAACGATTTGTATTTCACACCAGCCAGACTGCATAAGGTGGGGTGTGCCCCTTCTCCTGTATGCACCAGGTGTCGCCTCGCCCCCGGCTCACTATACCATATGTTGTGGGGTTGTCCACTTGTTCAGACATATTGGCAGGCTATTAGATGCTTGTTGGATCCATGGCTTGGTCTGGACTCCCTCTTTACCCCGGAAATATGTTTATTATATTTGCTGCCAAAAGGTATTCCTAAAATCAGGAAGGCTCATATTGCTTTAGTCTCGGCAGTAACCAAACTCATTATTATGAGGCACTGGAAAGAAGAAGCCCAGCTGTCTGTGGGGGAATGGTATAAAGAGATGCTAACTGCCTTGCAATTAGAAAAGCACATCCTGTTTATGGGCAATCGATCACACTTATATCAGCCTAGATGGGGCCCCTTGGAGGCTTTAATTACCACTTACAACCCACATTGACTTAATAGTTAGTGGATCCACTGGCTAATAGGTAGAACCTAAGGTGATATCCTCAAGAATAATGTACACACTTGACATGGGGGAGGGCAGAGGGGTAACTGGGGATCTTGGAGGATTTGGAAGAGGGCGAGGGATTTCTTAGCTTGGTATAATGTAGTGTACTTTAGAATATATGATGTTTACTTTAGCCAATGTAACCACAAGGCTATCATGGCATGTTTCACGATATCATGTAATAATGCATATGCCTAACAATCCATGGTGCTGTATGGATGTTGTTGAAAAATGTGAATAAAGTATACTAAATAAAAAAAAAAAAAATAAGAAGTCAATAACACTGATGGCTTTGTTTGGATTTTCTGCATGGGGCTTCTGTCTTGCTGTTTGTTCTCCCATGAATGAAATTATTTTTTGTTATTAGAAATTGAACTGGATTTTGTGGATGGGCCACTGGAGCTGTTGACAGCCTTGTGCGTGTCTCTGTTTAAGTAGTTGGTCTTTCCGGTCATTTAGCGAGGGGAAAAATGGTGGTGATCTGAAATTCATAGTAGGTGATTTTAGCCAATAAGGAAGCTACATGTGCACCATGATATTTCAGTGAGCGAAGAGGCACCTCAGCCTGGTAGTTCTTTTTACCAGGGCTCTCACTGTTATTTCATGTACCTCTGACAGCCAATCCCATTTGTCATTTTTTCAAGACCATTTTCTACGTAACCAATAATATCCAACAGGTTGGGCAGTATTGCGCTATACTGGACCACTCAAGGGCATAGTAAGGCCTGACACCACAGGCAGAGGGCCTTATAGCTCCTGGAAGGTCCAACATAGCCCAGTACTTCCCACCATGGAGGGTATTACTGTGCTTAGAAAATGGGTTACATGTTACATTTAAGGTACAATTTACAAAATAAAATGAAACTGAATTACATAAAATAGATAAAATACATTCAAAGTTGATATTTTGGTAAAGTAGTCCCTCTACTGATATGTTTGCCTGTACAGGGCACTGCTGTTTATCAGACCATTTTGTTTATCTGCCTTTCCTTCACTGTTACATTTAACCATCTCTCCCCCACTTCTTTAACCCTACAGACACACACACACACACATGCTCACCTGTGCTCTAGTGTAGTTTTAGTAACCAGTTACCCATTTTGTAAGCACAATAATACCCTCCAGTGTTGGCGGTATTGGTCTGTACTGGAAATCCAGTGCAAATTTTCTTACTGAGAGATACTCCCTCCCTCCGAACCATGTACAAGGGCAGTCAGCTAATTTAACAAAATAATAGGCAACATTGTTTATGCAACAGAATAACTTGTGTTGCAGTATCTTGCACTGCCCGTCACTGATCAGATGCCTGTTTCTAATGCCTGTCACTGTCAAATACACTTTCCCTGCCAAAGACGCTTGCCCTAGGATCTCCGCTATTTAGTGCTCAACTGTCGTGCGACTGTTGCTCTCCTACGCACCAGTCAACATGTCACCACAGACAATAGTAAAATTGCTACCATGTTTATATTATTCAGCATAGCACCACAGCACAGTCAGTCCTCTCGCCTGCTCTGTCTCTCCAATCACCTGCACCAAACAGTAACACCCTAGCCAGTGTACCCCCTCCCCCACGTTTGAAAACATTTCCCTGCTGTGCCCAAACTCTGCCATCCTATGGGTAAGCCTTGCAGTTAAAAATTAAAAAAAATACTGTTTCAGAAAAGACAACAGCCACAGCGCTGTAACTGGTATCATCTAACCTCAGCATCAACCATGGTTTGACTCATGCCACATTTGAAACCTAAGTGCATAAAAAGAAGTATCTTTCTGCAGTCACAGTACAAGCTGTGTCAAAAGCCAAGGTTTTGGTGAACTTGGCATATGTTCATCTGAGCTGCCAAAACAGTGCCCTCTACAAGCAAATATACCAGTACAGGGACTACTTTGCCAAAAAAAATTACTTTTGAACAATTATAACTATTTTTTCTAATTCATTTTCATATTTAGTGAAGTGTAACTAAATGTAACATGTAACCCATTTTCTAAGCACAATAATATCCTCGAAGGTGGATGCTATTGCTCTATACTGGACCTTCCAGGAGCTATAAGGCCCTCTCCCTGCAGCGTCGGGCCTCGTTATGGCCCTGAGTGGTCCAGTATAGCGCAATACTGCCCACCCTGTTAGGTATCATTGGTTGCTTATTTACTGGTCTTTATTGCCTGATACCTACCCAGGAAGAGTTTGCTCTCGACCAATCAGAGAGCAGGGTTTCCACGTCCTGTTCCTAAACAAGCAATAATACCCAACAGGGTGGACAGTATTGGGCAATACCAGACCACTGGGGTGAAATGAGGCCCAATGATGCAGGCAGAGGGCCTTATAGACCCTGGAAGGTCTGGTATTGCCCATACTGCCCACCCTGGAGGGTATTATTGCACTCAGAAAATGGGCACTAAGTAACTTTATTATTAAAATTAAATAAACGTTTAACAACAAATATGATAAATGTAAAAAAAAAAGAAGAAATCCACATTTTTCTTGTCAAGTAGTACTTCTGCTACTCTTGGGCAGTAAAAGGCATTACTATTTAGGGGACTATGTTTCAGTAAAATTCTTAGCTACCTCATGGTTTCATGGGATGTGTAGTTTCTTTGCACTGGGCCATGTACTGTAGCTGAATTGCAGGACAGAAAGCATGAACACCGCCTGCACTTTTTCGCTTGTTGAACCATCCCTCCCCCGTAGCTCAGTTGGGTACAATTTTTGTTTTCCTTTGCGAAACCACAGTTTCAACTTACCCCCACTAACACTTGTGTCACTTTTTTTGTTTTTGTTTTGGGAGACCAGTGTCTGACAGAAGCAGCAAGTTGAAGAGAACAGATTTAGATTGTGCATATTTGGAATGCGGGCTGAGTTATGTATACTAAGTGGTGTTACAAAAGGGAAATCTGTTGATTTCTACTTAAAGGGTAAAAAAAGAACGTAGGTGCCAAGGCAAGTCAGTGAGAAAGTTCAAGGGCTATGAAGGAGTAGCGCTGAGCACAAGACATGCTAGCACTACCAATTTAGAATGCATTTTGTGTGAGAGGGACATTCGTGGAAATCGGTGCTGGTGATAGAGTCATGTTTCTGGGTGGCAGCAATTGTGAGAACGTGCAGTGAATTGTAGGTCATGTGTAATGCTAGTACGGGAGTAAGGTCCAGCATAGAAAAGAAAAGGCAAATAAATAAGTTGTTTGAATAGTGGTTTATCTGTCGGCAAGTGGCAATTTTTTTAAATAAAATAATTGAATTGGGAATACCGTCAGGAGATATGTGGGACAGTAATGCATGCTGAAGAAGCGGCTAGCTGGAGGAGCAAGGAGTGAGAGGGTAGTCTGCTCTAAGACAGGTGGGGATCATTTTAACAATTACAAGCCATGGCAGAGCAGGGAATTATAGCTAAGAAAGAAAGAAAGAAAAAAAGTTGCCATACACGAGGATGATGTGTGGTTTGCCAGCTGATGCCTACTAATGAAGTACAGGGCACTAGGAGTCTCGCTAAGCCAGCCCAAAAAAATGGTGGTGATTTCATATTCAAACTAGATGGTTTCAGCCAATCAGAAGGCAGGCTAGGCACCATGATACTTCACTTGGTTGGCATAGCTGGGACTTTTTACTTACAGGGCTGTCACTGTAAGTTAATGTACCCCTGCCAGCCAATCATCTTTCTTGAATTTTTAAGCCCATTTTCTAATGTGCCTTATGAAATGGCTCACAGCAATCAAGCATTCTGATTGCTGCCTAAGAATGTGCCAATATGTCTAACACCACAGAGAAAAGATCAGCCTATGCCAGGCAGGCACTGATCTTCCCATTCTTTCACTGTTTCAAATTAGAATGTTAAAACAACAAAAGCTGCTATCTTGTTTTCACTTGTTCTCCTCACAGATGAACTGGCCCGATCACTGTAGTGCTGCCAGACCTAGTCACAGACTGTACAGCTAAAAAGCTGCTGATTTCCAAACCTCCTGCCCACTGAATATACCTGCAGAATTTCATCCAGCAGCCTGCCCAAGACTTTGGCCAGTGCAGAGGGACAGAGCCCTGTTGCATGCGCTTTGTCACAGAGGTCCTTGCAAGAAGCCCTAGTCTGAGTCCCCAGCACTGCAGTGTAATTTCTGGTAGCCCTGAGCATGAGACCAATGGTGCTTGAGCCTTTCCCCAATCCCAGTTGAGAGGTGGCAGCCACAGAACCCATCACAGCTGTGAGACACCAGCGTGAGACCCCTCTCCCTCCCTGTTCCTGGCTCGGCGATACCAAGTGGCAGCAGTAGCCCCGAGCATGAGACAGATGGAGCTCGACCTCAGCTGAAACTGCTGATTAACCTGCGGTAGCCTGCCAGGAGCCCTTGTTACACTGGAGAAAAAGATTTGTTCTGCAAACACAAATCATTATTATAGTATATGGGTGCTTTCAATTGTGCATGGATTGCAGTTGAAATCTTGTTGTAGGACAGCTCAAAGGTTAAAAAAGTTGTTGTACTGTCGTTCTGACATCACATCGATAGTACAACAACTTTTTAACTTTGACATGTCACCTGATTGGCTCAGACTGGGCTCGATGTACAAAATAGAGACAAACATGGCGGTGCAATTTTTCGCGCGCCGAGCAGCAATGTCACCGACTTTTAAGTTCAGAGTCGGGACATGGACTAGAGCCATACATGGTTCCCTTTTGGAAAAACTGTTTTTTTTTATTTTTAAAAATAAGTGGTGTGAAAAAGTGAAGGAAAGAAGTGGGACCGATCATAAGTGGCAGCAGCAGGAATGGGAGTGAGCAGGAGCACCAGCAGGAAAGGAGCAGCACCCACAACTAAGTATATAAATAAAATTATGTGATACTAAACAAAACCCCATATACTATATAAAACAGTGGATGGGTGACCATCCACAACTAAGGCTGTGTTTGCCTCTCGGGATGCTGATGACATCAGCAAGACCTCTCGAGCTTCGCTCTCGGGAGTCTCTGATGTCATCAACTCCCTCGAGGGAAACACAGCCTTGTTGTGGATAGTCGCCCATCCACTATTCTATATAATCTTTCCAAACTTAGGAATGCTACTAATTTGGTGGCGTATGGAGGGGTGGTACCATGGCAACTACATAATCAAAAAAAAATACAAATGCAGAACCCTAAACTGCTCAAAACTCTTTAAGTAACAAAGAAAAACTGTAGAAAGATTAATTGTTTTATTAAAAATTAAGACAAACTTTGAAGTTTTTCAGTACTTATTAAGTATTTTTTTACTTTCCTGTGCATCTCAGATTTAGATGCACATTTCATCAGTACAATAACTTCAATAAGCCAATCCAGGGTCTGTGTGTTAGACACTTTAACACATGGCTAGGAGGCTGGACACACTCGGTATGTGGCCTCATGCCTCAATACACCTCTTAGCCATGTGTTAAAGTATCTAATATACACCCTATTGTGTGTTATTGCTTACACAACACACCATAAATCTAACCTATGGTAATAACTTGTAGCTCATAGTACTGTACAACATCATTGAGAATAGAACACTACTGCAGTTTTTTTTTGCTTCTGTCAGACAAAAATAAACATTATTTACAGATAATTGTATTCCACTGCATAAAGTACTTGCACTATGACACTGTGTGTGTGATGCCTAACACACTGGCTGTTTTTTTGTTACTGTTACACGTTAACAAACATGGTCACCAAATAAGTGTATTGGCCTGTGTTCATCATGTGTCATAGCCCTAATTTGTAGTGTAATACTGTTTATCTGATCTAAGAAGAATGAAATTTTGTTTGATATGTAAGTTTTACAAATTTTATATATTAGGAATAATAAGAACATTTGCACAAAAAAAGTAATACAACGTACAATTGCCAAACACTATCTAGCTACTTTTGTATAATATAACATGTGTCATTGCATTACAGTAAGGTAAGACAGTGAAACATGATTCTTTCTCTGTCTCTTTCTGCCTGTATCTGAGTCTCTGTCTCTCTGTGTGTATGTCTCAATCCACATAATACATGGTCACGCATCATTCTGTGTGGGGCCATCTCTCTTTCTCTCCATCTATCTAGCAATATGTATGTCGCTCTCTCTCTGTACATCTCTGTCCACAGATCTCCATGACTATTCCTTTCCTTACCGTATATGCATCTCTCCCTAAATGTTCATTTTCTGTGTCTCTCCATGTGTCACACCAACAGGCTTAAGCGGTAGATAGAGTAACATGAGGCACAGAATCTTGCATTATGCATTTGCATTGTCAATCAAAGGATCACTCCACCAATGCATAAACAACCCTGGTTACAACAGTACAGCACAATGTGCATACAGTAAACCACAATAACCACAACACACACACCACTGAAGCTGTTGGTGTCCACAGTTTGGTGGAAAGTGCAGCAGCACTGTAAGGTCTGAATCCCCTAATGTTGAATGTCCACACATGTATTAATGTGGGGAAAAAAAACTAACATATACCTAAACACACTTCTTGCAAAGAATTTACAATCTTTTTAAATAAAACAGTTTCTAATTACAAATAGAAGTCAATGGCTTTGGGGGGATACTGGGCTGCATAGGGAGAGGCATCAGCAGTAGAAAACAGGAAGCTGTTATCCCTCTGTACAGACAGTTGGTGAGACCCCATCTGGAGTACTGTGTCCAGTTCTGGAGACCCCATCTCCACAAGGACATAGACAGGATAGAGGCAGTCCAGAGGAGGGTAACTAAAATGGTGCAGGGTCTGCAAGAGAAGCTGTATGAGGAGAGACTAAAGGAGCTTAATATGTATACCCTTGAGGAAGCAAGGGAGGGGGGACATGATAGAAACTTTTAAGTACCTCAGTGGAATCAACAAAGTCCAAGAGGGTAGCATCTTTCAGAAAAAGAGACTTGCAAGAACAAGGGGACACAATTTAAAGATAGAGGGGGCGGTTCAGGGGCAATGTGAGGAAGTATTATTTCACAGAGAGGGTAGTGGATGCATGGAACAGCCTTCCTGAGGAGGTTCTGGGGTCTAAAACTGTGGAAGAATAAGAATGCATGGGACAGACATAAGGCAATTCTTGTTGGGGGTAGGAAGAAATAGGCTGTAGGTTAATTAGGATCTGTGGCCTATCCTGTAGGTAGGGAAATGGGCAGACTAGATGGGCCAAGCGGTCCTTATCTGCCATCAAAGTCTATGTTTCTGTGTTTCTATGTTTGTCAACGCTGTGCCGTTTGGGCCCCACATTCCCACCAAGCTTCCCAACTGTGCAGCCTAACTCTCACCCCATTTCATATAAAAAGAAGCAATCTGGTTCTGCAGTATTATCTTGCTCATTTAAAATATGATTGCAACACTCCTGTCTTTATAATGGGGATGCAACCATGAATGTTAAAAATAGTGGTGTGATTGTATTGTCAATGTCCATGCATATCACTGCGGCACTTTACGAAAGTATCGCGATCAAAACATGACAAAATGGTAGAAAATATGAGAACTAAATTTCCACACCAGCTGGTGTAAAACTAATGCCAGATTCCTGTTCCTTAGGCCCCAAAATGGTAATCCCAATGGTTGGTGTGTCAAAAGGTGCAATATGTTTTGAGTTATATAGTTTTTTTCTCTCTCGCTAACGAAAAACAAAATGGTGGCAGCACAACACCATTTTTTACAAGCTCGACACTAAAAAATACTATCATAACAATTTATTAGTTGCACATATACATTTTTCCAAAGGATATAATGGGGCACTAAAAACGCTATAACTTCACCCTATTTCATGTATAAAGAGGCAATCTGGTTGTGCACTATTACCAAGCTCATTTAAAATATGATTGCGACACTCCTATCTTTATAATGGGAATACAATCATGAATGTAAAAAATAGTGGAGCTATTGAATTTTTAATGACCATACATATTACTGCAACACTTTGCTAAAGTATCGCAATCAAAACACAGCAAAGTGGTGGAAAATATGATAACTAAGCTTTCACATCAGCTACTGTAAAACTAATGCCAGATTCCTGTTCCTAAGGCCCTGAAATGGTAATCCCAATGGTTCGTGTGTCAAAAAGTACAATACAAAATGGTGGCAGCACAACACTATATTTTACAAGCGCAACACAAAAAAATTCTATAGCGACAATTCTCGAGTTGCACGTATAAATTTTCCCATAGGATACAATGGCATACTAAAAATGCTGTAACTTTTAAACAGAACAAGATTTTTATGAAAAATTTTCTAAAGGCACATCTGCAACTCAGGACCCATGTAGTCCACCCAATTTGAACCCACTCATATGCAGTCTTCAGTACAAAGTGGAAGTCTAAAGAAAATAGAGATCTACAAAAATCCCACCAACAGCATATTTGTGCAAAATGTATTCTAGGTAGGAGCGTTCTCGGCCCAGCGCCCTCACTATATATAAGCATGGAGCCATACAGTACCCCAATAAGGCAAGGAGTTTTTTTTAAAGTGTAACATAAGAATGATACAAGTGGGCAGTATTCTCACCAACCCACCAATTTACACATACTGTATAATGGGTAGGAGTGCAGCTCTTTCAGGCCCTGTGCTCCCACCTATAGATAGCCATGGACCCATCTATTTGCACAAAATGTATATGTGGGTAGGAGTGTGGGCCCTCCGGGGCCCAGCACTCCCACTTATAGATAACCATGCAGACCTACAGCAACACTATACATCAGGAAGAACTTACAGTAGCAATTTAACCACTGTAGCATAGGAGGGTGCTGGTGGGGTGGTAGGGGTGACAAACCTAACACTGAATTCCCACACCTTTGTCAGCATGCAAACAACCCTAACTAAGGCATTAATGATGTTTTTGCAAAGAATTTCCTTTCTTGTTTTAAAAGTGTAATGTAAGTAGTAATAGAAATGAGAAGCTTGGTGGGAGCACGAGGCCTAAACCAAACTACCTATCTGTGCATAATGTATGTGTGGGTGGGAGCATGGGCCTCCTGGGACCTGCGCTCCCATTTATATATAAGCATCAAGCCCTATAGCACCCCTATATGGCAAGGAGTTTTTTTAAAGTGTAATGTAAGTATAATACAAATGGGCAGCACTCTCATCAACCCGCCTATTTGCACATAATGTATATGTAGTTAGGAACATGGGCCCTGCACTCCCACCTACAGATAGCCAGAGACCCACCTATTTACACATAATGTATATGTGGTGGGAGCGTAAGCCCTCTGAGCCCTGCGCTCCCACCTATAGATAGCCATAGACCCACATATTTGTGCATAATGTATATGTGAGTGGGAGAGTGGGCCCTCTGGGCCCTGAGTTCCAACCTACAGATAGCCATGGATCCACCTATTTGTGCATAATGTATATGTGGTGGGAGCATGAGCCATCTGAGCCCTGTGCTCCCACCTATAGATAGCCATAGACCCACCTGTTTGCTCATAATGTATATGTGGGTGGGAGTGTGGACTCTCCGGGTCCTGCACTCTCACTTATAGATAACCATACAGCCATACAGCAACACTATAACTCATGAAGACCTTGCAGCAGTAATTTACCCACTGTAGCATACGGTGGTGGTGGTGGGGTGCTAGGGGTGGCAAACCTAACATAAAATTCCTACACTTTTGTCAGTGTGCAAACAACCCTAACTGATACATTAACAATGTTCTTGCAAAGAATGTCCTTTTTTTAAAAGTGAAATGTAAGTAGAAATATAAATGGGCAGCTTGGTAGGAGCTCATGGCCCTTTGGGAACTGCACTCCCACCAAATTGCACACATGTGTGATATAGTATGTGTGTTTGTGGGAGCATGGGCTCTCCAGGCCCTGCACTCCCACTTACAGTTAAGTGTGGTTCCATATAACAGATATATAAAGGAAGGAGGCCTAGTTACAGTAATTTCTCCATATCTCATGAAGTGTGCATGTTGCAAAGCGAAGTTAAGTGTCATTGTAATCATGAAACTGAATAGTTGTTGTTGCTAAGCAGTGACCAAACACATGTCACTCATCAGTGTCCTAATGTGGGCACCGAAAAGTACTGTGAGTGTGAACTGTGAAGGCATCTCAATCATTGATGCACACAGAAATGTACACATAGTATAGTAATTCACAAATATCTCGGAACCGTACATGGTAGGAAAAAAATAAAAAATGCAGGAGTTTCATGCCTTTCCAGCCTAGTTTTGTACATAGCCCCCTAGCAGGGGGCTAAGAATTTTTTCTGCGAAAAGTCAATTTTTCTAACCATTTTGGGTGCCACAAATGTTATCCTAAAGGGAATTTTCTGAACTTTGCAGTGTTATAATTATGGCTCTGTTGAATGGTCTCATAAGAAAACACTGAAAGGCACACCTGTAGGAGTAGGCCTCTGCACTGTGAAACGTTGAGGTATATAGCACAATCCATGTTGCCACAATGAGCAGACAAAGAAAACCCTGCACCGCAATGTCATCCTATGGGGAAATGTCCAAACTTCACAGTGCTACAACTATGACCATATTGAATGGTTCCATACCAAATCAGCAAAAGACACACTTGTATGGGTAGAAGTATGTACCCTAAAAATGTCAGGTCAATACCACAATGCATGTAGCAACAGTGAAGTGACAAACAAAATGACTCCCACAATGTTATTCTATGGGAAAATGTGTGAGTTCAGAATGCTATGACTAGGGATGTGGTGAACATTTTGTAACCAAACCACTTAAAGGCACATCTTCATCATTAGGGCTTGCCACCCTGACTATTTCAAGCCAATAACACAATCCAGCTTGCCACAATCAAGTAACAAATAAAACGGCATTCCAGAAAATGTGGTTGTGCAGTATTGCCGCGGTCATTTAATATATGATCGCGACACTTCTATCTTTATAATGGGAATACAACCATGAATGCATAAAATATTGTCACGGTTGTGTTTTTAAAGGACATGCATATTGCCACGGCACTTTGAGATAGTGTCATGAACAAAAAATGGTGGAAAAAATCTGAAAACCCCATTTCCAGACCAGCTGATGAAAAACTAATGCTAGATTCCTGTTCCTCAGGCTCCAAAATGGTAAACCCAATCACTGGTGTGTCAAAAAGTGCAGTATTTTTTGAGTTATATTGTTTTTTCTCTCATGCTAACTGAAAACAAGATGGTGGCACCACAACACTATTTTTGGCAAGTTCGACACCAAAAAGTACTATCACAACAATTTTCAAGCTGCACATATAAATTTTCTCATGGGATATAATGGGACACTAAAAACACTATAACTTTTGAATGGAATAAGAGTTTTACACAAAATCTTCAAAAGGCACATCTGCAACCCAGGACCCATGTAGCCCATTCAATTTGAACCCACCCAGATGCAGTCTTCAGTACAAAGTGGACATCTAAAGAAAATGGAATGTTGGAGATTTTTCACATTTTTCAGTGCTCTACAATTCCACACCGTGCATCTGATCGACACAGAAATTTCCTGATCTGGAGACCTACCAAAACGCTTCCTTTATTCTAAATGTCAGACAAATAGGATGAACAGTTGCAAAGTTATTAAAGTGCAAAATTTGAATTTGAGGTTTAACATAGAAATGGCTACACAACCCTAACTATAGTGGCACTACCGTGTCACTATAATATATATATCTATATCTATATATATATATATATATATATATATCTCTCTCTATATATATATATATATATATATAGATATATATATATATATATATATATAATAAATTGGTGCATGGAGAAGGTGGACATGTTGTAAAAATGTATGAAGAAATGATAATGAGTATGATGATGATGACATGAGGATTGTAAAATTAATTATATAATAAAATGTTTGACAATCTGGGCACCCACAACAGGTTTCTGTTATCAATTATTTGCTGGAGTCTCTGGGGACAAAAAGAAGATACAAAAAGAGAAAAGAGCAAACAATCAGCACCAGGAAAATGCAGTGGTGCTAAATGTATATACACATTGAACCAAACAAAAAATAAAGCACCCACTGCAAAGACAGAGACCCCAAAAACACAGATTCAAGTTCTTACTATTTTATTACAGATAAAAAAGTGCAGTTAACATCCCTCTAGCACCACCAGTGCTAGAGGGATGTTATTTGCAAATTTTTTTATCTGTAAATAAAATGGTAAGAACTTGAACTTTTTTTTTTTTTTTGTGGTCTCTGTCTTTGCAGTGGGTGCTTTTTTTCCTTCAGTTCAGAGCTATTGTTTACAATCTTCTGGAACTTTTAGACTGAATCCACAACTTTCTGGTCTTCCACGCCAACAGCTGAGCCTGCAACATACTGAGCCACTGATGCTGAATTGATATATTGCAATGCATGTAACTGAGTAGTACTTATGAGCAAAGTGTTGGCTGAACCCATTATCATTTTTAAAAAATTGCAATAAAATGTTATGATGTGGTGAGCTGAAGGACTCCTTTAGCAGACCCATATAAGCTAGCTCCCAACTTCCTCCTCTCAAGTCACATATATTGTACTTGCTATTATGTTTTTATTTTCCCTTTCTTGAAAGAAAAGAAGTTCCAGCCTCCCTGAATCCTTTAGTGTTTGCTATTGACTGTCTTCTAACAAATCAAACTTAGATCACCCAAGCTATTTCGAGTTGTGCCAACAGGAAGAGGTGAACAACAGCAGTACTAGAAAGTAAGTACTGTATTTTTGACATCTTAGTTATTGTAAGACATTGCTATGCACAGCATCATCTAAGAGCCCTATCAACATCCATCCAGGAAAACACATGAACTGTGCATATCCAGGTGGTGGACCTCAACACCCCTAACACTTCTGTGCTTGAGAGAATTCACAGCCTCAAATATCCCGATCTGCAAACCTGGAGGTCAGCACATGGGCAATACCTGTTTCTTTAGGAGTTGGGCTAGAAAATAGGACCCCCAGGTCGACTGCAGAGGGGTTGCCCTGCGGGAAAATGCATAAAAGAGTTTTTCTCCAAAGACTTCTACATCCCAATACAGCCAACTCACTTAAAAAAAAAAACTGGGTGCCATGCCTCCATGCTGGTTCAGAGGGCTGCGGCAATATCTCTGGGTAGCTGTTGAGGGACCCAACAGAGATGTCCACAGGCACTACTACACTGGTCTCCCTACTATAGCCTCTGCTATAGAGGTGTGTGAGTTTTTAAATACTCAGAGATTATTTGTACTGTCAACAACCCCAGATACTCAGTATTCAACTGCAGTTTACAAAAATTTAAAAACTATCCCTTCCAAGGTGGCTAGGGATAGTTCCTTGGCCGCCCTCCACCACACCCAAGCCATTTCCATCCCTCATCCACCTAACCCATTGTCCCACAAATGAGTAAAACATTTTAGCTTTTTGCCAACTCCTGGTACTCCTTTGAAGGACTCCCTAGTCCAACCCTCTCTTCTCCAAAGTTCTCAGTTTTAAATTTGCTCCAATCACTGCAAAACAATTCAAAGTGGCATAGTAGAAATTACCAGGCCAGCCAGGTCATTCCTCTCTCACAGTATGCCGCTGCCTGCTTGCACTGTATCACCTATATAAAAATGTAAAAAGACAGAAACACAGACAGTGACAGTAGCTCAAGATTTGAAATCCATCCAGTCTATGCTAAGTTGCTACCTGCTACCTGCTGCCTGATTGGCCTACTGTTGGACAGGGTCTATCTATCCCTTTACCTACTTCCCTTTTCAGAATCACCATGCCCCTGAATCTATCCCATCCAATCTTAAAGCAGCAGTACTACAACATTGGGCAAAACATTTAACCCTACCTTACCTTTACAATAAAAGAGCCAAGGGCATCTTCCAGTTTTATTTGGCAGTAACATTTTCTAGTTACACCAAAATTTCAGCATTTTACAAATGTTTTCATTTAGTTTGTTTTTGAAGAAAAAAAATGGCCACCACATTTGGCTTAGAAATAGCCCTGTAGACCTGGCAAGGGTTAGGACTGATAAAAAAAAAATAAAACCCATGAGGTCTGATTCTCAAAGCTCCTGGGGCAGCACAAGGGGGCTTGCATCCCAATGATTAGCACAAAGTGCCCCATTCACTAAACGATGCTTCGGGAGTGATTCACTAAGGTAGCCTACATCTTCCAAAGGCAGCCTGCACCCAATGGGGCTTGCACTTCCCTTGCAACACACACTGGGCTCTGGCATGGCTCCAGGGGTTTGAGGCAAACACAGGCTGCCAAATCCAGTGAATCCAGATTCACAAAACTCTCCCAATGGGAACATTTCTAAGTACTGTTAGACTAAGGATACTTAGAAATTTCTTCACTGGGAGAAGTGCCCTAGTTGTGGCTGTTTGCATGATCATTGTGGTGCTGTTAAAGTTACACCCTCCCCAGCCACGAGTAACCCTTGCTCTGTCTACTGTCTCCCCCACTCTCACAGTCTCATTTTTTTTTAATAAATACAACTAAATGCATTTTCGGTTTTTATGGGCTCTGCTCTCTTTTGGGCCAGGATCTCACTACCATGGCCGTTACCTGAAGAGTGGTACTCTGACTAATGCACATGCATGAAGGCATTGGATGCTGTTATGCTATCATTGTTACATGCTCAAGAGGGTATAACAACCTCTTGATGTCACAACGATAGTATAACAACGATAGGATTCACTGAATTCTATCATTAATAGCCCACTCTCATAAACTATATAAAAATCAGTGGCTACTCAAAACTTGCTGTGCACATTTTATGAGTTGTTGTGCATGTTCTAACAGTTCTGCACTTTCTAAAGGTTATTGCACATGTTCCATAATTAATATTTATGAGGCACTTTGCTATATGCCACCTCATTGGACACAGCAGGTTCACCAAAAGGCTTGGATAAAGACTGCCGTATTCAGCTCTATGTTTCCAAACCTTAACAATTTCAAATTTTTTTTTTTAATCAATTGTGGCCATGAATCTTTAAAGGATCACACTGGAACAAGACCACACCGACCCACTTTGCAGCACACGGAGCAGCTGACAACAAATGGGAGGGCAAATACAAGGTACAAAACTGTGTAAAACTTAAATTGTCACAATTGTAACTTTTTTTTTAATCTGGGGGAACCATATACAGTACTATAAAAAATAAAGTATGGGTACTTATTCGCAACTCTCTTTGTGTTTCCATCTTGAGGTTGAGATACCAGGATCCGGCCAGGAACATCGCTTCCAAAAACATTATGGCACAAAAAAAAGTGGGGAACACATCACAGACTACAATGTAGGCTTGCAAAATCATTGTTGCTCCAAATCATGCAGGCAGATGGCAGACAGTATGAGATAGGGACCCCTGGTGGCCTGTTGGTCCCCCATCCCACCTGCTGCATCCCAGTCCCAGGAACAGTAGACACATTAGTGATCCCCAGGGCCACCCTGCACCCCCTCACCATTACTGATTCACCCGCCTGCACCACTGCCTTTGTAGGCAGTACAATGCAAATTATCCCTGGTGTCTATTGAACCCCCACCCCTCTAGGTAGTCCCCACCACCGTTCCCCAACCCCCCCACCACTAGCAGGTGACCAGCACAGCCTTCCACTTTCCACCACCATTGGCCTCCCAACTGAGTTGCAATGAATGAGCACATATCCATGCTCACACCCTCATTTTGGAAAAGTACTCTAGGTATGCTCTCCCAAAACATGTATGAGAGCATAAGTCTCTGCTGCAAAAAATCTTAAGTAGTCTTTAATTAATGTTTTCCCAATAAATACCCTGTCGGGTACACATTCCAGTCCCTCTTTATATAACGGCAGTACTGCATTGTGGCACTTAGCTGGAGCCACAGGCAGATTAAATAATGATGCAAAAGATTTACATGCAGTCTCTGGTTTTTGAATTAGGGGAGCATCAGGAGTTTTTTGCTTAGTCAAATTTAGTACAGGTTGTCCTGCCAAAGCTAACTCCTGTGTCAGATGCAACAGCTTGCCATCTGTCTTTTTTTTCCCATCCAGTGGCATATAATGCTGCATCTACTGACCATGTTTCAGTGCTGTCTGTGGGTGCAGGAGGGTCAGAGTCCTGTAGTGCAGTCCTTGAGTCGACATCTGGACAGGAGCATTTCTGGTCGACGTGGCAGCCGAAGCCTTTAATGCTGTCACGTCAGCAGAGTGAATCAGCCGAATGTCAGCACCTGTCATTGGTAAATTCTGCTCATCAGTTCTCACTGCAGTAGAAGCATTAGGGTTAATGCAAGGAAATGCTCCTGGGTCTGCTTGGCATGTCAACTGCTCATCCTCAGAAGTTGCTTCCTCCGCCCAAGTTAATCTGCAGTGTCCTTCTTTCGACTGCTGTGATAATTCAGGTGCATTGCATTTTTTCAACTATTACCTCAAGCAATTGCCTTCTCTGTTCGATAAAGTCCTACACTGAGCTCCTCCAAGTCCTGTGAGACAGTGTCCCCTACAAAACAGTAGGGGAATTTTCCCAGTGCCCTGGTCAAATTTCCCCCATTTTCACTAAAAATACCACAAACAGCTTAATCTGGTTCAAGGTCAGTTGACATCCATCTGTATCCCCCTCCCCCAGGTAGTGCCTGAAAATAGGCAGAATTTGTCTAGTGCACTTACCCGGTCAACAAAAACAAAACTAAATAAGTAAAACATAAAAATTTGTACAATTAATCTTTAATCAAGTGTTGTGCCTAGTCACCATCTTTAACTAAAATAATTACTGCAATCTGGATTTTTTTCCTGCATATGATGGTGACCTGATTAATAAGGTGCTTGGTTTTTAAATTTTTCTAATTAATTCACTTTGCACATATGTGAGCACTTTTTGATGTTTATAAGGTAGGGGGTTTGGGTACTCTCATTAAGCTGATGAAGCTCAGCTGTGCCCGAACAAAACATCACTCATTTGTAGTTGCTTGTTCATGCAGTAATTTTTTTCCTCTGGCCTTGTGCTGTCACCTTTTGGTATGTACTTTTGTAATAATAAAGGTTTTTGATGTCATCAGATTTTTGCCTAGTCTCCTTAACTAGTTGGTGTTTTTTTCTGCTTTGCTATGTATTTGGTTTCATATAGCACCACTCAATTTTCCAGGTGCTCTTCTATTTTTGTTCTCTGTATTGTATGGACAGAGACATTTTTACACATGGCAAAAAATCATGTTAGTAGTTGTTTGTACAGAGCACTCAGTCAGCTTTTATTGTAACTGCTGGTTACAGTAGAAGCCATCTCGCACTCAACAGGTGGCACTTTTCTGTGCATTTGTACATTTTGGTGGGGGTGATAATAGTATCACTCAGGTGCTGAACAATAGTATTACTGCACTTCAATGAGAGTATTATCATTAGTGAAATGTGATATTATTGCTCTGCCATCAGTGGTATTAACAGGAATTTTTTGTATGCTTTAGGATGGTATTAAATTTAAAATCCATATATGAAAACATTTTATTAAGGTAAAGTACTGTTAAATTAAGAGTCTCTTAGGTTTCACTTGGTTCATTTAACTAAAGGAATATTGCAATAAATGTATGCTAGGATGCATTACGGAGGTGATAGGGTGCATTAAGGAGGTGATGGGGTGGAGATTAGTTTTGTGTTTTTCCTCTAGGATAAGCATTTGGGAATAGTCAAGGATGGTTTGTTACATCTCAGAAATATGCCAAGGTGTTTAGGTTGTTTAAAAAGTTTATTCATTTCTTTACACATTTACTGTTACAACTTATTACAGTATGGAAGATTTTCTTTTGAATGAACTTCTGATCTTTCTTTCCTTTTTTCTAGCTTCTGTTTTTGTTGTAGTTCTGTCTGACTTCATAGCATGGCAGTTGTGGTTGTTTTTCTATGATGTCCATAATAGTGAAAACAATTAATGAAAAACAGAAAGAAGTGTTTTTAAAGCCAGAGTTTTAGTCTCATCTTATCTCTCTTATAGCAATACAATACTGTAATAACTGGGGACTGTTTTTTTACATAGGAGAAGTTGGTTATAATTAATCATTATAACCCACAGGTTATAACAGCAAACATGTGCCAGCTTCTATGCTCTACAGTTCACATTCTCATTCAGCCACATAGCAGGCTCCACAAGTGCATCTGATAACTAATCAAAATCAATTAAACTGGATTTTAAATAATATGTCAGTATCTTTACCTTCTCAAAAACACTCACCTCACAGGGTTGGTCTATTGGTCAATCACCGCCTAACCCACTAGGATAGAAAAACATAGACACAGCAGCAGGGTTTTAGCTCTGGCGACCTTTGAACTGTTCAGCTAATTTAAATATCTCCATGGCAACCTTGGACTGGAGCTGACCAAAATTTATGATATTATAGGGAAATAGTATTTTCGGAAGTTTATTTCAGACAAAATACCATAGTTCCATAGTTTTAGTGACACATGTGAAAATGTAAGAATAAAATAAATCTCACATAGATTTTTTTTCTCTATTTTACTTGAATTATTGCAGCTGGAAAAAAAAACAGTACCCAACAATTACATAAAGCAACACATGGGGGAAGTGTTAGCTCAAATTTTATGCATACCATTAGGGTAGGATGCTTTGATAAACCCCTTGGGCTTTGCTCTTGGGGTTTAATAAGCATCCCGCCTCTCAAGTGTGCAAAAAATTCACATTATGCACTCCCTCATGTATTATTCTATTCATTATGAATAGTAGCAAGGCAATTGTTTTGTGGAATATTAGCAGTCTTAACAAAGGAGTGAAGTGATGCAAGGTGTCATAAAATGGGCATCAAAAATAAAAAATTTTCATTGGTAAAAATATGTCACGTGACTATACACTAACTCTGTATAAGCACACACCTTTCACTTGGATCTAGTTACCTGTGCCAGCTTGACCTGTTCATTCGGCACACTGGAATATCCCTATGCTGCTCTGATTTTTCAAAATAAATTTTACACCATCTTGGATTTTCACTTCTGTGAGATAATAGTGACAAGATAAAATAAACATGGAAAACTTGCCTGCTCCTCAATTCCAGCTTAATTCTTCTGGATGCCATGGTCAGTTGATAGATGAACATTTTGCTTCTAATTCACCTCAAAAAGAAAAAAAAAACATGGAAAGAAAAACATTTAGACCAGCATACTGAAGGCAAATACCTAAAACTCTCATGGGGCAGCTAGTGTAAATGAGATAGAATCTGTCGAGGATGATTTAAATACAAACATACAAATAACTAGCTGGGCTATAAACATCCTTAATGATTGGGCACAACAAAATATATTATTCACCATTGATTATAAAACTATATCTCCTGAGGATTGAAACCATCTGCTAAGAGAATTTTATGCTTCAGTGAGAGCAGTTCTGGGAATGAGTACAGTGAAGCAACATTTTTATCTCTAAAAGATGGCATAAATCATCACTTTAGCAGTGCCACATCCAATGGAACACTAACATAGTAACAGTCTCAGAATTTAAAACCTGTAACAATGTTTTTGCTGCTGTTTTTATAAGGTCCCAAAAACACAAAAAGGACAAGGCAAAACTACAGTAGCATCAGCAATGCTGATTTAACAATCCTGTGGCATCCTGGAGCTATTTCTGCCCACACAGCCCCAGGACACATACAGAAAGTGTGGTTGGATGTACAGAATTACTTCACCCACTGGGGCAGAGAAGGCCTGAGAGACCTGAAATCTGAATCCTTTACTTCAAACCAGACTGAAACAGGACAAGGCTACTTTAGTTTAAGCTGTAAGAAAAATATAAAACATCATAAACAGCCTCCCAAAGTCAACAAAGAAAGTCAACACAGCTTTATGTTGGAGTAGAAAAATGAAGGCTTGTGTCCTCTTGCTTCATTACTCCAGGAGTATGGGCTTCAAGATCCCAAGATGTTGCACCCCTCTTGGACAATGAGCTTTTGCCCATTGGGTGCCTAAATGGCTTAACAACCTGCATGCAAGCATCACTGCTAAATCAACATTAGGTCCTTTTAAACGTGAGCTAAGAACTCATCTCATTGCTAATGGTCGTTGTGACTGTTTCCTATAGGGCCTCCAGCCTACCTAACTGTAATCCTACCACATCACTGCCTAATGCTTCCTCTCTACTCCTTCCCATCCCTTCCAATGCTCCTACCCCTCCTACCTCCATCCCCCTTCCCCTTATCCCTCCTCTCTCCACATCACATTGTAAGTTCTTATTGCACCTGGTACCCAATAATGGTCCTGCTACAGCCCAACACATGCCTCCTCTAGATAATTAATACCTGCTACTTAGTATTGGTCACTGCTCCACCCTCAATACCTGGCACCCTAAGTGATCTTGATATCTGTTTTGAGGAGGCCCACAACCTGTACTAATTCATGCAGTATCCCCTCCTTGTAGTTTGTCCACTCTCCTGTGCTTACCTCTCCCTCTGTCACACTCCCATCTCCCTTTCCCCTTGTGTTTTGTCCATTATTAATATATATAGTGTTATTTATTTAAGTCTTATTCCCCAGTGACTATTTTTTGCCAAATGCGTATCCACTGTTGTCATTCTATCTCATGGCTTAACCATAATTTGATGTTATGACTCTTGCTGTTTGTTCCTGATGTGGAACCTATGTAATAAGCCTGTTCTCAAAGGTTTAGCTGAGAAACTCAATAAATAAATAAAAAGAAATCATTTAAAAAATTTATTGTTGACAACTGCAATTGTCATTACAATTAAAAACATACATTTATTGGATTTCCTCCATAAAAACAATAAATACTATTGCATATTCACTACATATTAATTAATAATAAACATCATCATCCCATATTTCACAATGTCTTATCAGCATTACCCTTACAAATATGTATTTTTTTGCTTTCTAAAATTTTGCCAAATTTTGCCACGTTCTCTAGTGTTATTACATCATTTGATTTTAACAGGTAATTAACCTGATATGACAATTCCATATTAATGTGGCAAGAACATCTCCCAATAGCAGCATTCTCTCTTTATTGTATAAGGGGCAGAACAAGAGTAGATGTGCTAGGTTATCATCACCCTTTCTGCAAGCACATAGAGCCAGATCTGATTTCCCATAACATCTTCAAAATGTTTGGCTGTTGATATAGCTGAATCTAAGTTTGGTAAAGGTTTTCCTCAAATTGGGATTCTGAAATTTGTGTAAGTATTTTTCTATTCCAAGTGTTCTTTTTTTATTCACTGTTAACCTTTGCTTAATTTAAAGTTTTTCCCTAGATTAATTTCTTTCTGAATATGAATATCCCTAATTCTGGATTAATTTTTGTTTTGCTTAATGTCCGTTCATGGGCTCACACAACTCTCAACAATGCACTGCAGGGGGCTATATGGTTTAATGACCTCCTGTAATGTATATAAACTAAGGCATTTATATCCCAATTGATTGTAGTATAATGCCTCCTCCAGACATATTCTTGGAAACATCTCACTGGACATATTATACATCTTCAGCCAATAAGTGCATAATCTCTGTTCAATGTTGCATTTTATTGTTAATTGTCCAATTTCAAGTCTTGTCAAAACAGATGCTGCGCTATTCAGTAATCCCAGTAATCTTTGGTAAAATGTATTTATGTTCATTTCAAGCACATCAGTTTTATCCTGTCCCCATATTTCTGATCCATATAAAATTGGAGATCTTATCTTTGCATTAAATGCCCTTAGAGAGCCCTTAACAGATTGACCCCCATATTTATAAGCCAATGCCTCAACTGATGGTCTTAAACACTTAATTTTTTGAGATATACTTAGGATATGCTCTTGCCAGCTTAGATTATAATTAAACACTATTCCCAGACAACAACATTTCTCCACATATTCAATCTTATGATTCTCACAGATTAAGATGGGTATATTGCTAGTTCTCAGATATTTGCTATTAAATATCATAAATTTAGATTTTTCAAAATTTCTTTCTTTTTTTTGTTTATTTTCTTTTTTTCCCAGGAGAGACCTCTGTCCTGTTTATCTGCCTTGGTCATGGCCCCTGGAGCTCCCACCAACTGCCCATTGCCGCAACTCCCAGTTACCCCCAGCTAACCCCCAGAGGGTGGGGCAGCAGTACCGGTTCCCCTAATTCCAGTGGCACAGGATTAGTGACTGGTTGGGAGTGCAGTGGCAGTGGCTGATTGAAGCCTGGTTAGGGCTTCATGTAGATGGAGGCTCTCCCCTCCTCAATTTTCTTGGTTTTCTCCTCTGGTAGGCAGGGATGTATAATGATGTCCAGCATCTACCCTGCCTCCATTAACTGCGAGTGCTGGCAACTGTGGGACCCCCAGCCTCCGCTAGGGGTCCATCACATACCGGACACTTTCCACCTCCCCCCAGAGAAGTAGAGCTATCCATGGACACTCTATCCTTCTCCTCCAGCCTGCCCTCTGGCAACCTGGGTCCATTCCTGAACCCTGGTTGCCAGCATTGCAAGCAGAATTCCAACTGCTATGCTGGCAGGCCGGCCTCAAAATTTATTTCTAAATCAACCCTACTGCATTCCTCATAGAATTTCAACATACTACTTTTAATTCCCAAAAAGCTGGTTGCCATCAAGACAACATCATCAGCATATGCCAGGTAGGGACACTGCCTGGAGCCCAATTTGGGCATGTGCAGCCCAGAGTCACACAACTCCTCCAAGACACTATTAAGGAAAATGTTGAACAGTGTAGGTAACAAGACACAACCTTGTCTTAGCCCAATATTAGATGGATATTTTGCAGTGCTGTCTCCTTCTTTGTTATATCTTATGGTAGTATAATTATCTTTATTGATATTTCCAGTGGCCCAGATATTCAAAGGGGTTGTCTATGATGCAACAGAGTTGTACCAGAGCAACCCCGCATTGCACCCCAGTGGGATATTGAAAAGGCTGCCTGGTGCAGTGCAAATCCTGTTGCACTGAGGTGCAATGTTAATGCATGTGGCGCAGATGCAAAGGCATGCTCATGCATATGTGGCACATCTCGATAATCAGCCCGGGATGTGTGGCGCATATGCTGGCACAACCCTGCATAGCGCCACGTGGGGGGCTCAAAGTTGGGCCCGTGAAATGTTGGAACAACTCCTGGCCACCCACAGGTGGGCTTCTGTATTGCAGGGTACAACACAGCAGACACCAGCCGTGGGTGGCCACCCGAACAACCCAGAACACCATCCACAAGCACCCACATTTGCCTGGTAGTCTAGTGGTACCCCCCGATTCCTGATTGCCGGTAACTGTAAAATATGTCCTTTCCTGGTGGTCTAGTGGGCCCCCCTCCCTCCCAATTCCTCGATTGCCAGTAAATGTAACATAAGTCCATCTCTAGTAGTCTAGTGGGCCCCATCCCTCCTGATTCTCTGATCACTGGTAAATCACTGCAACATAAGTCCCTGGTGATGCAGTGGCACCCCTCACCCCTCCCACCCACACAGGACCCCTTTTCCACTCCGATTCCCCTGTCATCGGCGGACAGCTGCAACCCACCTGCATACTGCCCAGCCACCCACTAAATGACAGGTACAGTATGGGCTGTAAGCCCACTGGTCTACAGTGTGGACCAATGGGCTTGCAGGGCATATTGTACAAGAAAGTCCCAGATATGATGCCGCCGATGATGGGGGTAACGGGTGGGTGGCAAGGTCTGTATGGGTGGGAGGGTGGGGGTGCCACTTGAATCACCAGGGACTTATGTTCCTGCAATTTACCAGCAATCAGGGAATCAGGAGGGAGGGGGGTCCACTAGACTACTAGTGATGGACTTATTTTACATTTACCAGACATCAGAGAACCGGGAGGGAGGGTTGTCCACTAGACTACCAGGGATGGACTTATTTTACATTTACCGGTGATTGGGGAATTGGGTGGGAGGGGGATTCCACTAGACTACCATGGCTTAACATTACAGTACTGTACCGGTGATCATGGCAACAGGAGGGAAAGGGGGGTAACACTATACTAGCAGGAATTGCTTTAATGCATTTTACCGTGATCATGGCTGTGGGGCAGGGGATGCCACAGGACCCCCACTGTGCACATGTCATGCAGTGCAGGACACCAGGTGCAAGTCACCAGGCTGCCTTGTGCAAGGCATGCAAATGAGCCATAATGACTTACAAATGGCCCCATTTGCACCTTGCATATATTATGGCCCCAATTGCATGCCCTCTGCTGAATATCACAGGTGATGCACCTAGCACAACTGCATTTGTGCTGACACATCCCTGTGTTTCTTATCTGTGGCTTGCACTGGTGCAGTGCCACTGTGCCATGCGCAGTCCATGCCATATTCAATGGTGCTGCACCATGGCACATCACTGTTGAATATCACCTCATCCTGGCCCCAGCACATCTTAGTTGTGCTGTGCCCAGGCTTGCACCACTGCCAGGCGCAGTCTGAATATCTGGGCCAGCATATTAATTATTGTATAATCCAATTTATATTTTTCCAGGATTTCCCATAATTCTTTTTCCTATTGAACCTGTCAAAAGCAGACTTGAGATCAATAAACATACAATAAAATGTTTGTTTTTTGATATAAATATATTTGTGCACAAGATGAGACAGTACTATACATTGATCTACTGTGGATCAATCTGGCAAAAATCCTGCTTGTCCTTTATTCAAAATGTTTTCCTTGATTATCCAAACCATTATTCTACTGTGAATAATTTTGGTAAATAATGTTTGCGTTGTGTCTTATAGTCTTATCAGCCTATAGTTACTTGGATTTAATTTGTCACCTTTTTCATGAAAGGGCACTATAATATTTTCTTGCCATGATGGAGGAATATTCCCTGTTTCTATTATAATATTGAATAATCTCAAGAGAATTTGGGTCCATAATCCTGGATCATCCATGATAATATTTACAGGGATTCCATCAGTCCCTGGTGCTTTGTGTCTTTTTGCAATAGCAATAGCTAAATTAATTTCTTCCTTAATTTTTTCTTTGAATGGTTTCCAATTAATATTCGATAGATTCTCTTTCTCTGATTCCGGTTTATAGAAGAAGGTTCCATAATAGTTCTGCCACATACTAGGATCAATATGTTTTTCTACTGTGTAAAGGTATTATCCCATCCATTTGCTACCATTTGCCAGAACTGTTTATTTTTTGTCCAAGCTGCTTTCTCAAACTCTTCCCAGAGTATTTTTCTGTAATTGTGTTTCTTTTTTTCCAACAATTTTTTATAATATTTTCTTAATCTGTTCAGTTTATGTTTATTAACTTTGCTTGGGCATCTTTGGGCATATCTAACATATCTGTTAATCTCTTTCTTTTGTATCTTTTACACTCCCCATCATACCACTTACTCTCTCTCCTTTCGGATTGAAACTTTGATGATGATCATAGAGATTGTTTTCATAATTTTATATAAATCTCAAGAAATTGCTCTTGTGATTTGCAATATGCCATATCCTGAAGTTCTTCCCTAATTCCATAATCATTTAAAAGTTTTTTTGATTTGTAATTCTGTAATAAACCCCACTGTATCCCTTTCTTTACCCTTGTAATACCCACATTAATTTTTGTTATATCCCCTTTTCCTTGTTTTACTTGAAATTTAATCTTTAATGGGTTATGCTCGCTTTCTGATCATCTGCTCAAACAGAGATCCAAAATAATTTACCTGGATCCAAAGATACCCAGCCATGATCTATTATGGAAGCCCTCACTGCCATATATGTGAATTCACCCTGACAATCTCCTTTTGAGCACCCATTAATTAATAACAAATTATCTTCCAGTTCTTTAATCAATTTTTTCCTACCCTTACATCCCTTCGTGTCTTTTGATTTTCTTTCCATTTTTAAGTTAAATGACCCATGGTCTGCACATGCCTCCCAGATTTCTCTTGTGGGCTCCAGGCTGTGTCCCAGCCTGGCATCAAAATCCCCTGTGGTTACAATTCCAGCTTCTTGTTCTTTCAGTCCCCAATCTTCTATTAGAGACACAAGTTTTTTTGTATAATCTTTTTTATTTTCATACCTAGATCCAGCAGGAAGGCAATAAACATTGATGATAAGAGATGCCTTATTATTTGTTGTAATAAAAATTGGACATATATAGTCTGAATCCACCACTATTTTTTTATGCTGTAGATGTTTTGAAATTGTCCCCCAAGTTATAAGTCCCCCTGAAAGCCTACCATATTTACTTGTAGCAATTGCCCTCTTATGAAACATTTATATTCGTCAATGAGTATTTCCCTATTGATCCAAGTTTCTTGTAAATGTATAATATTGAATAGCTTTAAATAAGTCACAAATATCAGATCTGTCAACCTTTCCCCAAATCCAGCCACATTCCATGATAAAATATTAACATTTTGAACTAATGGGGGGGCTAACTGTTCTTCCAATATTTCTATCTGGTTGTCAATCAGTGTTTATATCTTGTAATGCTTGAAGTCTATTTACAGTTCTTATTAGATTTAACCATTGAGCATTGTGTTTATCCTCCCATTTGTCTCGTATCACCTCATTATCTCCTTTCAAATTTACATCAAATCTATCCAGCCTTTCAGATTTGGAAAGAAGAAAATCATAATTTGATTCACATCTCACCCAATTCATTATTTGACCTTCTCTTTCCCATTGCTTTACTTTCATAACCATCTTTAGCAGATTGTTATCTTTTAGCAGACTTTGTAACAAATCCACCACTTTTGAGCACAAATTGTATTTTGTCTCATTCAGACAATTTCCAATTCCATAGATTGAGATTGGAAATTCATCTCCCTTTTTGGATTGGATATAATTTTCTGAGTAGTATTCTGGAAACAACATGCTAACCACACTGTCTACTTCAAAGCCCATATCTTTCATTTTTTCATTTTGATTTTTGAATACTTTAAGCACATAGTATTAATCGGAGAGTAAAAACACCAATTCTGCATCTGGTAGTGGTCTTATAGCACTCGTTTTATTTACTAAATCTCCATGCCTCACATTTCCTTTCAAGACAGCTTCCAAGAATTTTTTTTAAATAGGAGTTTAATTTTGACTCTGTTTCATCTGGTATTTTTGATATTTTAAATATTGGTAACATGAAGTCAGTTTCCAGGGTCCTTCTCAGGAGATTTTTCAATCTAATCTTATGTTCACCATCCTTCTGGGTAGTCTTTTCTGTCTCATCTAATTGTTCCTTTTCTTCCATGTCTTCTATGATAATATAGCCATTTACTTCCTTGTTAATACGTTGGTGTTTATTTTTTTTTGTTTTTGGTTTTTCACCCTTGTTTGTTTCTCCCCTTTTCCCTTGCCCTTCATCATTCCAGACCCTAATTTCTGGAGATAATTTGTATCATTAGGTTTATTTTTATTTTTACTTGCTTTGTTATGATTTTTCTTTTCCTCCTTTGCCTTATTACCCACTATCTGTTCCCCTATTTCTTGATCCTTATTTGCTTTTAAAACCTCTATATTGGACCAAACTTCTTTTCTATGGGGCTCAATTTTTGGATTTTTTTTGTTGCATTCTTTTTTCCCTTTGATCTTTCATTCCTCCTTCTATCTTGGATTATCCCATTTTCCCATAGTTCAGGATTTCTGACCTTAAATTCATCTGTTATGCTATCAGGGTCTTCATAACCTTCAGGGAGCATTACCAGTTCAGACTCTATTTCTGAGTCATTTTCTACTCCAATGACTGTGGAGTGTGACATGTCAAAAGTGTTTGCGTCTATTCTCTTGAGACATAAGCGTGCATCACAAACTCCTAAAATTTGAATATGACTAGTCCCATTTCCATTGCTTGATTCTATATTTTGTTCTACTCATGCCAATTCATTTTGCTTTAATTTTTCAAAAATAGAATCAATCCTTTTTTTGTTTTCAATACATACACCTTTGATAAATAATATGTCTTGTTTTGACAAAATCAGTTGTTCATAAATCATTAGAGCCCATATGACATCAGTGGAGAGTAATGGCGGCTAGGCTGTGCCACCAGCAAGAGCTTTGAGCTACGTGTGTCTGAGTTGCGTGTTTTAGTTTTATTTTTCTTTTCTGAAGTTTGCCCTGGTATTGCCGTCTATTCTTCAATTCGTTTTATGCTCAATGAGTGATTTGCAATGGTTCATTGTTTTAACTTTTGTGGTGGATTAACAAAACCGGTGAGCCTGAAGGAAGGAAGATTCATTTGGATCTATTGGTTTCAGAGCCAGACTATTTAGGCTGCCTAGGAGTGCTGTGTTTTTGGGGAGGCATAGAAGAATATTTTTCGATACTTCTGAGTGATCAAGTTCAGATGGATTGATTGAGTGCTTGGGAGGATTATTGGTGACCTGTACCATCAGCGTTGTGAGTAAAAACAACATTGATGAACATAAAACACTGAGCTAGGCCAGAGTCATGTTGTGTCTGGGTGCTGTGTAGTGGGGGAGCCTCCTCCATGTATCAGGGGCTGGTGGTGACCTAATTTTCTGCAGCTGAGCGGGAGTCACCTTTTGAGCTTCGGGGAGTCAGAACTTAATAGGATTTCTCCAAATCCCTTACGGAACATTCTCTAGGGTGTGTTCCTTGGGGGATTGTAGCTGCAGGCTACAGGGAGTGGGGTAGGATAGCCTGTGTGGCCTGTGAGGCTCTAAGTTATTTGGGGGGCTCCCCATGGAGATTTAGCAATTTGCCCCAGATTGTCATGGGAGGGCCGATGCCTTGGACGACTGTAGGCTATAGTGGAGAAGCTTATAAAAGGGCTCCAGGATTAAATGCTTTGGTCTGGGTTATTGAAGATCACTGAGGAGTGTTTGGACTTTGGAAACATTAGCCTGAACTTGTTTTTTAATATTGGAGTGAAATTATTTTTTTTTCCCCTAGATTCTACTGAGGATTTTATGATTGACTGCTGTGTTTTATTTCATTAGTTTCCCCCACAACATGAAAAAGATCTAATTCAGACTTAAAACTGGAGTGGTGAGAGGACTCCAGTTTTATAAACTGTTTTCTCCCACTACGTGAGAGGTAGTGGGGGGTGATAAATTCTGGACAATAAAACTGGAGTAGTGAGAGGACTTCAGTGTTTTTTGTGCCATTAATCTTCCAAGATATCTCCTTTTACTTATTGCCTAAGAAATGTGTGCACCCTGGAAGAACTCTGGCTTAAATCCTTGGATTTGACTACCTGGAATTTGAGCACTGACTTGTTCGGATATTTGTCCTGGCATTTCAATCTCTTGGAAATGACTGACTGGAATTAATGTTTTAATTTTTGAGTTTTTCTGTTTTTTGGGATAACAAGCATTTTTTTATTTTAATTTTTTCCTCAGTCTGAGTTTTTGGTGTTGTTGAATTTTATTTTGTTTTATATTATTTCTGGAAATTAGTTTGGGCAGTGAGAATGCCCAGTAACAATCTGTATTTTCACCCTCTTTTACATGGGTGTGAGAGACTAATCTGGGGTGGATTATCAAACTATTTTCCTTTTAATTTCTTTGGTTTGATTAGTTTATTTGTTTTTATAATTTTTCTTTTGTTAATTATTTGTATTGATTGTCCTCCTTCGAGACCTGTGAGAGATTTCTCTGGAGGGCAATCTCTTTGGGCTTTATTATTTTGGGGGTATAATTTAGGTTATGTTAAATTAGTAATTTGTTAATTTTAGGTGTCTAGTTGCATTGAATCTCATAAGTGGTTGACCTTTAGGAATATGATATTTTGTTTTTAAATTGCTTTGTTTTGAGTGCTGGGAGATTGTGGATTTATGAGATGTGTCTGCCTGTTACCCCCCAGTTGTGCACTACTCAGCCTCCACTCTCCAGTCTCTTCACCTTTTTCATACCCTCTCTGTTCTTTTCTATCTACCAACATTGTTGGGCCTTAGGTATTTCCCGTGGGGGGAGGGTGGGGAACAGTGGAGGCGGAAGAGCGGCACTCTCATTGGGTGATTAAGCCCAGGAGACGCCCTGGGGTGAAGTGGAGCCTGGAGCGTGGATCATCTTGTTTGGTCCCCATACCCAAGGGCACCATTATAAGTGATGGGCAGGTAGCCAGGGCAGCCCAGGAGTTTTGTCCAACCCAGGTGATATTGTGCAATGCCAGATCTGTCCAGAACAAGACTACTGTTATTTCAAATCTTGTTGGCGTGACAGATCTGGCTTGCATTACCAAGACCTGGCTGGATGATAATGCAAGACCAATACTTGAGGCCGCAATTCCAGCGAGGTATACGGTGATACATCACCTGAGGTTGGACCGTGGGGGGGGGTTGTGGTCTGTTTTAAGACTGAATTGGCACTCACTAGTGTTCCAGTTGAGGAGACCATCTCTTTTGAATGTGCTGTTGTAGTAGGTGTGGGCTATCGAATTGCTCTCACCTACCATCCACCTGGAGGTGGGAAGCAATTCTTTCAGGAAGTAATGAACTTCATTGTCGATGTGGCTTTTGAGTCTCCCAGGCTGATGGTCCTGGGTGACTTTAATGCATGGCTCGATGATGAACTCTCGCAATTTGGACAACACTTCCCCCAGTTAATGGATTCACTGGGCCTAACACAGGTGGTTACCACTGCTACACACAAAGGTGGCCATTCTCTTGATCTGGTCTTCCTCCTGGGGATCGAGGCTTCTGACATGGGGATGTAACAAGTCAGTTGGTCTGATCACTATACTGTGAGATTCAATTTTGGCACCCCACCTTGTAGGCCGACCCCTGTGGAGATGGTCAAGTACCACCATTTGCAGAATATTTCTTCCAATGGCCTTGCTGCGGTCCTTGACCTATCTCAATTTCCTGTGCATTGCAGTGATCCAGAGGCACTGGTTGTGGCCTATAATAATGCCATCACCTCTGCCCTGGATTCTATTGCTCCAGTTTGTGTGTGTCTTCTCTCCCTTTGACCTTGGGCTCCATGGTTTGATGGGGCCTTGAGGGAGTTACGGCGACTTGGACACAGGTTAGAACATTGTTGGCAGAAATATGGCCTGGATGCCGACCATCTTAGACTGTTAGAACATTATCAATTCTGTCAGTCAGAAATTTCTTGTAAGAAGGCAGAGTTCCTGTCCGGGGAAATTTCTGCTGCTCAGAACTGACCTGCTCAGCTGTTCAGAACTGCGGACAGATTGTGCAACCCAACCTGTCTATAGCTCCAGAGAGCATTTTCACAATTACAGTGTGCTGAGCTTGGTGGTTCTTTGCTGATAAGGTGGCTGACATTAGGTCAGAGATCCATTTGACACATTCTATGTGGGTTGCTAATGGTCAGGACTTGGTCACCACCCCTTCATTTTTCTGGAGTACCTTCGACCGCCCTGAAATCGTGGATGTTATGAGAATTGTCCAGGGGTTGCACGCTACCTTCTGCAGTTTAGATCCAGGCCCTACTTCCCTAATTTTGGGATGTGGGGAGTCCATTTTCCTGGTTCTAGCACAGATAGACTGGTGCTCCCTTGACTCAGGTGAATATCCCTGTTCCTTGAAAGAGGCAGTGGTGATACCCCTGTTGAAGAAAGCTTCTTTGGACCAAGACTGTCTTGCCAACTACAGACCTATCTCAAACCTCCCCTTTGTGGGGAAGGTGATCGAGAAAGTAGTGGTGGCCCAGTTGGAGAACCACCTGACCATCCATGGCATCTATGAACCTATCCAATCAGGTTTTTGAAAGAGGCACAGTACCGAGACTGCATGTTTTGGGTGCTCAATGAGCTCCTGAAGGTGAGAGACCAGAGAAAATGGTCCATTTTGGTACTATTAGATCTGTCATCAGCATTGGACACCGTTGACCATGGGGTTCTACTTGAGTGCCTATGATGTATTTGTGGGATTTCTGGGATTGTTCTAAGATGGTTCACTTCATACCTCACCGGAAGAACTCAGAGGGTGGTGTCAGGGTTTTTTTCCTCTGATCCCATCTCTCTAATTTGTGGGGTTCCTTAGGGCTCTATATTGTCCCCCATGTTGGTTGTGGTGTACATGCTTCCCCTTGGAGACATTGTGAGATGGTTTGGGCTGAGATTTCAATGTTATGCGGATGATACCCAGCTATACCTGTCCTTTGCACCTGACCAGGAAGGAGCTATCTCAATATTTAACAGCTGCCTAAATGAAATCCAGGACTGGATGAGGTCCAGCTGGCTGAAGTTGAACTCCTGAAAGACGGAGGTGTTAGTATTGGATCTGGATTGCCGGATTGGGGACCTGGGGCCGGCTCTCCATCTGGATTGTTTTTTGGGGATGTCGAGCTACAGGTCTCTGAATGGGTGTGAGACCTGGGGGTGATATTAGATGTGGGTCTGACTCTTCGGTCCCAGGTGTCAACAGTGGTTAAGTCATCTTTCTACCATCTAAGAAACATCACTAGGATCAAGCACCTTGTTCCTTCCAGTGATCTGCCAACTTTAATCCATGCCATTGTGACCTTGCGCCTAGACTACTGCAACTCATTTTACTTTGGGCTTCCGGGGGTTGATATCCGCTGCTTGCAGCTGGTGCAGAATTCCACAGCTTGGGTGTTGATGGGTACTCCTAGATCTTCCCATATTACACCGGTGCTGCAGGAACTGTACTGACTGCCAGTTCAGTGGCAGATCACCTTCAAAGTTGGATTACTGACTTTTAAAGCCCTGCACAATCTGGACTCTGATTACCTGAAAGAACTCCTGATCCCTTATCAACCTGTGAGATCGCTCCGTTCAGCCAATGAGGGGTTGCTAGAGATTCCAAAGGTGATTTTAAAATCTGATGGGGCCCATGCTTTTACGTTTGTGGCCTCTTCCCTTTGGAATTCTCTACTCCATCAGACTAAGGAGTGCACAACTGTGGGGAGTTTTAAACAGGCTTTGAAGTCCTTCCTGTGGGGAAAAAGCTTATGGTTTTACTGTTCATTGATTTGTTTCTGTCTGTTTTTATAATATTGATTTCTGTATTTTTATCTTATTTATCTTATTGTATTGCACCTTGATATTTGAAAGGCGCACAATAAATAAGGTATTATTATTATTTGTTATTATTACATTAGCTATTAAAGGGTTTTGTAATGCTATAATGCACTCCCAAGTTAATGTCTCCATATTAGGGACACTAACTTCTTTTGGGCTCATACATATTGTTTCATTCTCCTCTGGCAAAATATTGTCTTTATTGCCAGCTTCATTCTCCTCCTTCTCATTCCAGGCCAAGTTATACCCTGAAATGTTATTGGTTGTGCCAGAGTAGTATGATCCATCCAAATCTTGATTCATTTTGTTAATATCCCTTATTTTCTGCTCAATCCTATTATTAATTTGGATTGTTTCTCTGATACTTTCAACTGTTTTACTTATGTCATTATTTACTAAATCAATTAAATCAGGGCTTTGTGTGATAGGACTATTGTTTTCCAACAGTTCCAGGGGCAAGATTTTATTTCCACTTTGTACTTCCCAGTGGGTTGTTCTTGTTTCCACAGATCCATAATTAAAGGTCAATACATTGTTTTCCCTTTTCCATTCTCAGCATGCTTTTCTCTATGTTCCTTTGGGGCTGGAGACAAAATCATGGACAGTTCCATTATTTCTATCCCCTTATCTAACTCTTCTATCTTAGCATTTACTTTCAAACTCTCCTTTTTCTTAAAACCCTTTTTTCTTTTAGGGCCTTATTACCCTTGTTGCCCTTGTAATCATGTAAGTTATTTCCCAAGGGTTTTATATTGTCATACATTATGTTAATCACATTTTCTTCTCTGGAGCAGGAGATGTCCTGCTTCTTGTCTCCAGAGGCATGTTTAATAATTTAAACAATATCTATGAAGGTTGACTAATAAGTAAGAAGGAAACAACAAAATGATAAGACAGACCCTATATACCTGTAAATATATCCAAAGATTATCAATGAAAGGTATAGAAAATATTTTACAACAACTGTCATTTGCCCTAAATTTGTAAAGTTCCTATGAATCTTTTGAAATGCAATTTAACAAATACATGTTTGAACCTGTAGATTGATTGGCCCATTTCTCTAATAATTGGTTAAATAATTAGCATTTAGAAGCACAATAGATTAATTACCTAAGTGGTTATAAATACAATGTGAGTCACTTGATTGGATCTATTTAGCTGCTAAATGTGTGAACAATTAGAACATTCATGCATTTAAGACACTAAAAAAAGTCAGCTCACAAACAATGTTTTATGTTTATCTCCTTGTTTTCAGTTTTTCCCTGGTTTTCTTCTGATTGTTGGGAAAAAAGTTCCAGTTCTATATTCCAATGGAGAACAAAGCAGTAAGTTTAAGATGCCTTCCCTGTTATGGCTCCACCTGTATCAGGCAGCTCATTTCCAGAATAACCACCATCTGTTTAGTAATAACTGCTTATCCAAAAAATAAAAGATACTGTTTCGGTCCAGTTTAGAGAGCTGTCCTTGTTCTTCACTTTTATCTTCCACACTATAATTTCTTCTTGACATTTTTAACCCCTTCAATTTCTTTGTGCCCAATAAGGAAGCTTCAGTTTCACTGTTAAAAGAAAAATATAACATTTGCCAACTCCTGCTGCAGACATTCCTCCTCATCGTCTCTCATGTCCACCACCTCCATCAAGAGAGACACAGGAACACAACCAACAGAAACCAAAAAGAGTCCAGGGCACAAACCAGCTTGGGGGGATGCAAGGCCCCAGTAGGCCCAGAGTGATGAGAGGGAACAACAGAATCTCCGACTGACGAAGAGAAAGTGCCCACCAAATGCAAAAGCTTTTTCACCTCCACTGTCTTAGACTGCCACAAGATGTCCTTAATTCAAAAATGTACTGGTATTTTGAAGAAGCCATGAGGATAAATTATTTTATTTAATTATTTATTTATTGAAAACTTCAGAGATTACCTTTGCACTCAGGTACTCATGTACAAGGGATCCACATCAATTACATAGTCATAAAAAACAGTACAAGTGCAATAAGCAGTTCCAGAGGAAATGCAGTCGAGTCAGACTCAATGCACTTATGTCAGAGCAATGACATACAGTTTTGAAAAAATCCATATAGATTGTTGTATAAAAATTCACTGGTTATGTACATAGAGAAACCTGATAAAGCTGTTTAATGGTTGAAATTGCATTGGACTGCAAAGGCAGACCACAAAGATCTTTTAAACTTTCACAGAGAGGGTAGTGGATGCATGGAACAGCCTTCCTGAGGAAGTTGTGGGGTCTAAAACTGTGGGAGAATTCAAGAATGCATGGGACAGACATAAGACAATTCTTGTGGGGGGCAGGAAGATATAGGCTGTTGGTTAACTAGGATCTGCGGCCTATCCTGTAGGTAGGGAAATGGGCAGACTAGATGGGCCTAGCGGTCCTTATCTGCCTTCAAAGTCTATGTTTCAAAGTCTATGTAAACTGATTAAATTGGGGAAATTCAGCAGCATATCAGGCAGTTAATTTAACCAGTTAGTGGCCCTGTCAGCAAATGATCACTTGCCCAGCTGAGTTTGTCAGAAAGGAGATTTAAGGGCATTCCTGTACATGTTCCTGGTATTGTGTTGGTTGGAGATGGTGCAGAAGAAATTTGTTAAAGTAGGGGGTGATAGGCCCAGGATCACCTTTCTGGGTAGCAAATAGGTATGTAGCTTTGTTCTGCAGGATAATGATAGCCAGCTAGTGAGTGGATGAAGGGCACAACTATGAGTGCAGTTATCTGCACCAAGAAGAAAGGGGCATGCATTATTATAGATGAGCTTTACATTGTTTAGCACCCTGTCACGTGCAGCTGCATAGACAGGGAGGCCATAATCTATAAGGGACAGAATGGCGCTGGCCATAATAATTATCTGAATATGATGCCTCATCGCTCCATAAAGGCTGTATTAAGCACAAAATGTACCAATCATTGTCTACAGAGCACAATTGTACATATACTGTTAGGTGCTGGATTTGATTCATGAGAAATTACGTCCTTAACAGGACATCACTATGAGCAATCTTTATGGAATTACTGGTCTGACAGACAATAGTGGAGCCTCATAATACTAATGCAACAAAACCCAGAGCTGAAAATTCAGCTAAAAAATCACTAGTTTGCTCCCAAACTGCCACAGGTTTGATTGCCAGCCAACAACACACTTTTCACTACTACGTAAAGGGATTTGGACTCTGTACAGCCCCCATTTAACATAAATAATCTATGTATCTCTCAGGATGCACAGTAAATTTCATTTGCAACTATGCAAAACATCCTTCAGAATCGTGTAATTATATTTTTCCAAAACACATAGCTTAATAACTCTTGCAACACATACTACAGTATTCCAATACTGGCTTCTATTTTCTCTTCTTATCTACAGTACATTACAGCTATATGAGAATTCAACACAGAAGAAGAGTGAACCTGCATTGATTTCAGTACACAAATGAAATCAAACCATGTAAGTAAACAAACTCTGGTCAGAGCCACAATGACTGCAAAATGCTGTTAATGATATTGGTAGGAACATGGTCAAAAGAGATGGTGTAGTGTAGTACAATGCAGGAAAAGGAGTGGAATGCATAGGCTATAAAAAAGTAGTACATATTTCTTGTAGAACAAAAGAAAGTAATCTAAGAATAAAACAAAAAAATAACAGTTCAAATAATTAAAAAAACATTGAATTTGGGGTACTGTTGTACTATCTGTATGGAAATATACAGTTCATGTATTGGCCGTCTTACGTGGTTACACAGCATGTGAGTGTACCCCCTCCCAAGACACTGGAATGGCAGCAGAAGTGATAAAGTTGCTGAAAGATGATGATGGATGCCTCTTGTGGTATGTTTACAGAGTTGTATGTTCTTTCTGTTACCTTATGGTGTCTGTTTCTGATTGGTTGTGTTGCGTTGTACCATCCTCTGCTTTTATGTGTGTTGTGTATATGTGTGTGGGAGAGATTCAGAGTTAGGGTTGAAAACCTTAACATCAAATGTCCTCGCTTTTGTCACTGTGTAAGCAACCCTCACTGATGCATTGATGAAGTTTTTTGCAATTAATTTCCTTACTTTCCAAAAATGTGTAATATAACTAGCCCTGTGCTGTCACCAAGCTGCCCATTTGTGCATAACAATATGCATCTGTGGGAGTGCGGGCCCTCTGGGTCATGCACTCACACATAGCTATGGTGCCATACAGCAGTCCTACAGGGCAAGGAACCCTTGTAACACTAATTTGGCAATATCTCAGGAATCATAGCAGCTAGGAAAAAAATTCAAGTGTTGTCATAAATGGACAGTGAGTACTGTACTCAACATAAATTGACTGAATCTATATCTCACATCATTTATGAAATACAGGTTCCTTAAAGCACTGTGGATGCTAACTTTGAGGGAGTAACACTAGCCAACAGACCTGAAAATGAGCAATTGGAATACTATTTTACAAATATCTCAGTAACCATACAAGGTAGAAAAAAGATTCAAAATTTATGGTATTCATAGCTTTACAACCAACTTTTGCACTTAGTCCCCCTATAGGGGAAATAAGAATTTTTGCAACAAAAAATCCACTTCTCAAACCGTTTTTGAGAAACAGGCACTGAAAGGCATGATGGCCACCACAATGTTATCCTGTGGGAATAATTTCAGCTTCCTGATGACATATCTATGGAACTGCTTAATGTTCCAACACCTAAACAGCATAATTTGCACCTCTAGGGCATCCCCTTAATACCCTGCACATTTCAACTCAAAAGACCAAACCATTACTTTACATTGCAGTGGGAAATTTTTTTTTTTGTATTATCTTATTTATTCGTTCAGTGACCCCCATTCCTTCATACTCCACAATTCCCCTCTGAAGCCTACTGACCTTACTCAAGGCCCTTCGACTCCTCACATTGCAGCCAGTCCCATGGGATATCCCAGACATAACCCTTAGCCGGGCAGCTCCCCCTCTTCCAAGGGGGAAGGCAATGGGGGGAAGGATGGCCCAGCACACTCTTACAGGTTATAGGGATGCTGCTGAGGAGAAGGAGGCTCCCAAAAGGCACTGGAGGTGTTGGGGACAGAGATCCATCATCCGCCGACCACCGAGAGGTATTTCCACTTTTCTAGGTTCCCCTTGCACCATTCATGCAGTGCCCCCAGTCTCCTCTGGGGGCCACTGCCAAGTGAGGCCATCCCCAAACCCACACCAGGGTAGAACAACAGTCCTACAGATGCTCGATCCTATCCTCCCCCTGCCAACCCCCAGTAACCCGAGTCCATTCCCGAACCTGGGTCACTAGCATGGGTTGAGGTAAGACTTCAGCACCTCAGCCCTCTATACCACTGAGCCAGCTGGGAACATTTTTTAAACTTAAAAAATTCCTAGTTTGTGAGGTAGCAAAATCCCCATCCGTCAGATCAATTCCCGTTCGTGAGCTGTCAAAATCACTGTCTGCGAGAAATCCTCTAGTGTCAGATTTTGGCCATCTTGTCCCTAAGTGACAGTCAATGATTTTCCTACCTCACAAAAGAGGATTGAGTGGCAGACTAGGATTCTGACAGCTTGAAGACTGCAATTTTGTCAACTGAAGAAAGAAGATTTGAAAAACCAATCCCCTTTCGCAAGCGGACAAAATCCTAGTACACGAGCCTATCCTTTTTCACGAGCAAGCAAAATCCTTCTCCATCAGCTTAATCCTGGTCCACAAGAAGGGCCATCTGGACACCAAGTAACGGACAAGGATTTTGTAGCCTCGCAAAACAGGATCGGCTTGCGGACTAGGATTTTGTCAACTCGTGAAACAGGATCGCTAGCGAGTTGTGGTCAAGGAATTTTTAAATTTCAAAAGGCTATTTATTTGAACAAAATGACACAAACTAAAGGCATGGGTTTGTAGAGGGCATCACCCTGAACAAAACCCATATCTTATTACAAAGAAAAGTCAGCTGTGGAGGAAGCTACGACATTCTGTTTGGGTGAAAAAAAGCAAAACAACACAGTGGCTCATGGACGAGGAATTTTTCTGGTGAAAAGTTTTTTAAATCCTCATTTGTGAGCTGACAAAATCCTTAACCTTCAGCCCAATCTCATTTCACAAAACATACATATAAATCTTGGAGTGAACTGAGCATGCTCAGAACCCCCAACTTAAAAATTAAATAACTTTGGAACGGATTAATATTTTTAAATCAAACCAATGATGGATTGTTCTTTGACCAGAACCCTTTCTATATTCCAAACATCAGATGAAAGATCACACTGTGTGGTCACAGCACCATGGGCAAAAAACATGTGAAAAGTGGTGAAAAATTTGTTTTTCAGCGCTTTGCTCCACAGAATCTGTAAGTTTGACCAAAATCCAACTTGGTAAATCAAGAGATCTGCTGCACAACACCACACATTCCAAATTTCATGCAAATCCATTGAATGGTTGCAAAGTTATTAACATGCAAAAATTGAGGTTTAACATTAAAATGCCTATTCAACCCTAACTATAGAGTGCTACTGCATATATATATATATATATATATATATATATTTTTTTTTGAGCAAAGTACTGTTGTGTACGAGATGGCTGTAATCCCCACACCCGACATGCTGTTAACACTTGCATTTGCATATTGGGGAAGAAAGAGAGTGTCATATTCCAGACCAGTAATAATGTTTGAAATGGAAAGCGGAATGTATACTGTATAATTGAAAAATAGTATGTTCATTTAATTTAGCAGTCCAAGGCTATGGGACTTGTTAGCTGCAGTTAAATTTCACTTCCCTGCACTTCCGTATAATGAGTCTGACATAGATAACTAACTTAGATGTTCAATTAATTTAGCGGGTCTCTTTCTACAGCGAACATAGCAAGACTTATTTTACAGTGAAATAAATCAGTTCTACAGTATATCATTTTTTTTTTTTATTTATTCATTCTCGGATTACAATACCTTTGAGCACATAACAGCTCTTTTACTAAGGTTCCACGTTGGTGGGAAGGGTGACAGACATACAATGGATGGTATTATATAAAATTTGGACAAGAAAGTATTTAAAATGACAATATGACTAATATTGCAACTAAAATTAAAGCTATGAATCAGTAGGAAATCAAAAATAACCTAATAAAAGGAGGCAGCCCGAGGTGCTTTGTCAAATAGGTATAGGTAGATTTGGATGAAAAAAAAATTCAGGTAAGTGAAGATAAACAGTGGAAAGCAGTTGGAAGGTGAAAGGGGGTGAGGTGAAAGAAGGATTTGGGATGGAGGTAGGAAATAGGGCAGACCGGTTATGGTGGAAGTGGTCATTCGCAGAGAAAGGGGAAGAAGTAGGTACACAAGGATGTGTCAATACTGCTGAGATAGTGCCATGTCAGTTGAAACAGTCACAGGAACTGTTAGCTGTAAGATGCTGATGAAGAGTACCTTTAAATGGTCCCAATTTTGGTAAGGAAGAGATATCACTGGGCAGCGCATTAAACCATAGTGGTGCTTTGTATGCAAACAATTGTAGCCTTTGTGTAGTCTGGCATCTTGGGACAGAGAAGAGTTGGTTAGCTGAGCTATGCATGTGCTGGGAGCTGCAAGATTGGTTGAGTATGTTTGTAGCACCAGAAGGCAGGAGCCTGAGAAGTGCCTTTTTAGTTAGCAAGCAGGTTTGCTAGTGAGTCCTCCCATTTAGCTGAAGGCAACCTGTTTGTGTATACAGTTCATATGTATAGGAAAGGCATGCTGCTCCAGTAAGAAGTTGGCATGCTTTATTGAGTGCCACTGATATTCTGCTTAGGGTAGCGGTGGAAGGTGAGACATAGATAACAAGACCATAGTCAACAATGGATACTGTGGTGCTATAGATAGCTAGTCTAAGGACTTCAGGTGTTAGATTGTGTTTATGTCTGTGGAGTAACCCTATCTTGATACTGGCAGACCTGGCAACATTCTCAACATACTGGGCATATGATAGTGAGCTATCCACAGTTACCCCAGATACTTGAAATGTTGAATTTAAGTGAGACACCAGAGGAGTTCCTAATGGTTACAGCACTGGATCAGTGTTTGCTGCAAACACCACTGGACAACATGACTTTTGTTTTTTTGTAGTTTAGAATCAGCTTGTGTTTTCTGAACCAGTCCTCCACTTCCTTAAATCTGAGTTGAAGTTGGTATTTCAATAGTTCAGGGTCAGTGTTACAAGTGTACTGAATATGAGCATGTCATCTGCATAGAGGAGGATTTGCATGTGAGAGGAGTGAGGAAGATTGTTAAGAAAGATGCTAAAGAGAAGTGGAGCTAGTATGGGGCCCTGTGGTACTCCAGAGCGGACATGTTAATGGTCAGAGGTGACATTAGCAATCTTCATCACTTGGGAGTGGTCTACAAGATAGCTTTTGAACCAGGACTCAGAATCTGGTGAGAGGCCAATTGAATAGAAGTGTGTGTATATATATATATATATATATATATATATATATATATACAGTAGAGAGAGAGAGAGAGAGAGCGAGAGAAAGAGAGATCAGCCTTAGAAGAACATTAACCATTTCCAATTCCACTTTTCTGTATTTGCATATTATACATGTACACAAGTTGTACACAGTAGTGCATTATGTACCCATGTGTGTGTGTGTGTGTCAAAACAACATGTGAAAAAAATGGTTTAATCTCCTTACAAGTCACTCACAGTTACATATTGTGACAGTCTAGATTATGCAGTACTGTAGAGCAATGCCTACCAAAATTCTATTGTAATGTAAAGCTTTAGGCAATTTTTCATTACACTGCTAAAGCTGCTCTATAAACGTCACAACATTTTATTTCAATTCAGAATGTGAAGTTTTTTTTTTTTTTATCTGACTGACAACTTGGTGTTAAATTAACCTAACCATGAACAGACAGAATTTGATGACACAAATGACTGTCTCAGCTATTTGATCTTATCTGTACATAAGATACATGGTACTACAATATCAAGATTTTATTATTCCTGTTTCAACAGAATTACTGGTTTCCTACTGCTAAAAATCTAAACATTGTTCTGACATAGCAATATTAAATGACTCACAGTGTTTCTAGAGGCTAAAAAATATGTCATGTGTAGTCATCCACTGTTTTTTTTTCAATTTTTTTTTTCTGGGGGTGTTAACATTACGCCACTATAGTTGCAATGCACATTTTTCACAGATGGATCTAATTTATTATCTATATGAATCAAGCATATGATTCCTTGAAAATGTATCTGATCACTGAGTTCCATATTTATGAAACTACATACACAGCACACTATAATGTTTGCTGCAAATTATTTTTCAGAACTCTTCTTCTACTTATATTCATGTGCATAGCATCTCTCAGCATTGGAACTTTGTTTTCCAATCCTTCTTATAAAACCTTATTCATTACACACACATAAAAATAAATTAAGCCTGCTTTCACCTGTGCAACAAAAATATGCCATGTATTGAGCCATTTTATGTATTGCAACATGCTAACTACCATTGCTTACTTAATATAATATACTGTTAGAATTACAAAGCATTGAATGTTCTCTGATAGGAAAAGCTTCATTTACTTGCAACTCTGCCTTGTTTACAAAACATCATCTCAATTTCCTGTAGGTCTCCCTATCTCTAATATTTGTCATCTCATGCCAGGCTGAGTCTTTGCAGTTGGAATCATGAAACATAATATAATCAATTTGAAATCATAAATTCAACATTTTCTTTTTCCCAATGACATCTTCAGTTATTGCAGCTGACGAGTTTACAGAATCAAATGATTAGCTGTATATACCATCACAGCACATTATGAAAAGTAACCCAACAAACCTAACATGTACTATTGCTTTACCTCAACATACAGATACCATATTACATCAAATTCATTATTAACAACTAACACTGTGTACTAAGTACTGTTCACATGATTGGACTTTTTCTTCATCCCACAAATACATTGAACACCATAGCTACCTTACTTTTTTCTTTCCAAACAGAATACATAACTGCCCTTACCAATTATAATCCATATAATATTTACAGATTATGCACTGGGATGTTCAACAGGCACCTACATCACTTGAGCAAAGGTACATGTATGAGCAGACAGTAAAAAATGACCTGCATTACCAAGTGCAGAGGTTGTTTTCTTATAATTCACTGTTTTTTACAATAACAATTCATTTTTTCAATGCCTCTCTCCAGTTCATGCACTTCATTCATTGCTACATTCATTTCTATTTTTTTCTTAAAACCTTTCTGAATCTTCCAGCTTTTCCCATTTTCCCAAATTTTCCAGTATCTCTCTGTAAAGTGCTATTTAGGTTTATTTTTCTTTTAATCTAGATTAGCAATTTTCATTACATTTCTGTAGGCTGCCTATAATGTTGTTTTCTTCTGCTTCTCGTTTCATTCATAACAAGTGTAATATACTGTCAATTTCTACATGCAATATTTGCAATACAACTGTCATCTGTCAGATTTGCTTCATAACACTACTTGCTGACAAACCTATCAAATACTTCCTATTTTGTAAAGACAGTACAGAATATTTGCTTAACTGGGGTTTTGCAACTATCTTGTATTCCCTGCCATACTTCATAGGAACTTCCTATTACAAATGCTTTCTTTAAGAATCCTGCTTGTATGGGCTGAGGCACTGGATGCCTTACCTCAAGCCTGACATAGGTGGTGGGCAAGGTGATGGAGGGCATTGTCAAGGACAGGCTGGGGGGAACCTGGAAAAGTCAGGGTGCCTGGACGATAGACAGCATGGATTTGTCCCGGGGAAATTGTGTCAGACAAACCTTGTGGAGTTCTATGACTGGGTGATGAGTGCCTTGGACCTGGGTAGACCAGTGGACGTCCTCTTTCTAGACCTCAGCAAGGCATTTGACTCTGTTCCTCACATGGGCCTGTTGGATAAGCTGGGAGAAATGGGGGTGAGGAACCAGATGATCAGATGGATAGGCAATTGGCTCCAGGACCAGACCCAGAGGGTCGTAGTTGGTGGGATAGTCTCATCCCCAAGGAGGGTCATTAGTGGGATTCCACAGGGATCAGTCCTTGGGACCCTCCTGTTCAACACCTACATCTCTGACATAAGGACAGGAATCAGGAGTGAGATGAGTCTCTTTGCAGATGACTCAAAACTGGGGGCAGTGGTGGCTGGGGAGGAGGGGAGGGTGGCCCTACAGGGGGACCTGGAGGCTCTGGAAAGATGGTCTAGAAAGTGGAAGATGAGGTTCAATGCAGGGAAATGCAAGGTACTCCACCTGGGGGCCAGAAACCTGGGCCAAGTGTACACCCTGGGGGGGAATACTACAAGTCTCGATGGCTGAAAGGGACCTGGGGGTGGTGGTGGATGTCAAGATGAACAACTCAGAGACTTGTAGGAGGGCAGCAGCCAAGGAAAACAGGATGCTGGGATGCATCACTAGGGGATCACCTCCAGAAGGAGGGAAGTGATACTCCCTCTGTATAACTGCTTGGTGAGGCCACACCTTGAGTACTGCATGCAGTTTTGGAAGCCACACTTAAAGAGGGACATTAAACTCCTGGAAAGGGTCCAGAGGAGGGCAACCAAAATGATTTGGGGCTTGGGGGACAGGACCTATGAGGAGAGGCTTGAAGAGCTAAATATGTACACATTGGAAGAGAGAAGGGACTGGGGGACATGATAGAGGTCTTCAGGTACATGAAGAGGGTAAATAGGGAGGAACAGTCAGGGTGCTTGAAGGAAGGAGGAAGGGCCACTAGAGGGCATGGGTGGAAGCTGGAGGGGGGAAGATTCAGGGGAGAAAGGAGGAGGTGCTACTTCACTGAGAGGGTGGTGGAGCCATGGAATGCACTGCCTAGGGGGCTGGTGGAGGCAGAGACAGTCGAGGGGTTCAAGAGGGGGTGGGACAGGTACAGGGGAAGGGTTCTGGAAGCAAAATCCAATGCAGCAAGAATATCCGGAACTGGGAAGGGAGAAGCCAGAGAAGGCGAGGGGGGCAGCAAGGTCAGCACCTAGAGTGGGGGCTGACCAAACGAGCAGACAAGAAAGACCATTAGGCCTATTCTGCTGGCATTTTAGTATGTTAGTATGTTAGTAAGCCACACCAGCGACCCGTATTTGGGAACAAGCACGGGTCGTTGGGTGTTGGCGGGGAGGAGGAGAAGGATTGAGCATCCGTTGGACTGCTCTCCTTCTCCAGGGTGGGGGGACACTAGCTGTGGTTGCTCCACTGGCCCTTAGCAGCTGCTAGGGGGCAGCCTGCTGACACAACAGCTGAAGGGGAGGAGACAGGCAGACGCTTGGTGACAGTGCGTGCGGTAGCGTGCACACTCTCACCACAGGCATCATTGCATGCCCTGCCTCCTCACAAGGGGAGAAAAGTGGAAAAAAGCTCCAGCTGGATGACGTGGTCCCTGCAGCATGTCACCTCTGAGAAGGCACCTCCCTGGCATGGATCCATTTGGGGTGGGTTGAGTCATTCCCCACCACCCTGCCACAAAGGGTAAGTCATGGGGTGTTCAACGGAGGGGGTCTAACCTTTGGGGGAGGGTGCCCCGGGGGACAACTGATGGTTGAAGCTGGGAGCTCAGAAGAAATAATACAGCAAAAAAAATCAGATTGCACATATCGTTGATAACAGAACCTCCATGACATTACAGTGCTACTGCCATCTTATTAAATAAAGCTGCCTGCTCAGGGGTGACCAAGAATGACCTTGATTCATGTTTAACAACATGTTATGTTACTTAAAGAGGCACTGTTGACTCTGTCCCTCTGTTTGGGAACACCTGTTTGGAGAATGCCTCTAGGCACATATGTGTGAATCATTTACTCTAAAATGCTGCTGTATATCATGAAAGTGATCTAGTTACCTTTTTCTGTTAATATTTTCATTATGTTCTTTATGGTTGGTCCACATATAAAGTGGCTGCCAACCAGAAGCATATCCACCTTGAGTACTTGTGTCTGCCTGCAAGTACTGTCCCGAAGTGAAACTTTTTACATGCACATTCTAAAAACTTATTAATGTGTAAATGTTCTTAGTCCAAATTATCCCTGGTGTCTGTAAACCAAAACCGAGTGCTGGTACTGCTGTAAAATACATTTTAAAATTGGGTCCAAAATCACACATATGCACAAGATTGGCATGCTATTGCACATACGCAAAATCTTTGCTATGGGCACTTTTGTGCATGTGTGTGATTTTGGCCACAATTTTAAAATGTATTTTATGGCAGTACCAGCACTTGGCTTTGTTTTACAGACACCAGGGATGATTTGTACTAAGAGCATCTACTGCATTAATACGTTTTTAGAATGTGAATGTAAAAAGTTTCACCTCGGGACAGGGCTTGCCAGCAGATGTGCCTACTCAGGATGGATGTGCTTCTGGTTGGTGGTGACTTTAACTATGAACCAACCATAAAGAAAATAATGAAAATATTACCAGAAAAAAGGTAATTTAATCACTTTCTTGATACACAAGGACATTTTAGAGTAAACGATTCACAGGTGTGTGCCTAGAGGCATACTTCAAACAGGTGTTCCAAAACAGAGGGGCAAAGCTGACAGTGTCATTTTAAACAACATTTCTTACTATTTGCAATCCATATGCTCTTACATGTAGAACACTTTTCTGCCATGTAGGTATAGGCTCCTCATTTTGCTTTGCTGCGATAGATCTATAATTCACAGTGTTATAATGGTTTTACTTCTATCTGTACTTTACTTGTATTGTACAAAAGGAGCAGGATTTACAAAATTGCTGGATAAAGGGTAATTGTATTTTATGTGGCATGTACAAGAAGCCATATTATAATCCCATGATAACTTGTTCTCTTGTGTACATAACTTACAGGTATTGCCCAATGCTACACCTTTCCTGCACTAAAAGAAATAGCCAGAGAACAGCAATATCAGAGATATAATTTTTTTTTGTTTCCAGATAGGCACTATTATCATGCATGACATGTATTTTATGTTTCCATCACAGTAAATAAACATACCCAGGCATAACAATTATAAGCATTACAATATTTACTCATTAAGCACCGAGACCTACAACATCCACTTACATCAGTTGTGACTTCCCAAACTTAAAAAAATCACTTTATTATCAACTTTCACTGTGCACCAAGTACTGTGCCCATGATTTAAGTAATTTCCCCTACCACAATTACCTTGTCATCACTAGTTATCTCTGCCATTTCTCAAACATATTTGCTGCCATGTAAGGTTAATTAATGGGTTGATTCTGTCCCCTGTATCACAAAGTTTCAGAGGTCCATACCTTATCAAAGTGAGGAGGGATCTTTTCAAAGGGTCTGTCACATTACCTCAGATCTTGTTTCCATTTGCAATCTGAAATCACAAGGAAGTTAATTGACTCACTTAAGTGAGAAGTCCACCCAGAATGTGCAAAAAACATATGTTATATAAAGTGTTTTGATATGTATGTTAAGTCCTAGTGTGTCCTTCCCTTTGTCTGCTGTTATGAGTTTTTCCAAATTAGCCTGCTAGCTGTATGGTAGTTTTACAACCCCTGGGGATCTCCATCACAAATAGGTTTATTGGCTTTCTTTCTCCTACGATGCACCCTGGTTCATGTGACAGTGATGTAGCTATGCCCCTAGATTTAGCAGGGTCTGTCACAGCTCAGCCACAAAGATAATACTTCTTTCAGAGAAGAAGTCACATTGTTACATTTTGGGTGAGTGTAATCATTATTATTTTTTGATATTAGTACCTTGTCCAGCTACGTTACAACGTGTAAGGTGATGTTCACTTTTTGCTACTTAGTACCGGTGCAAAAACTGAAAGTGACTGAGAGGAAAAGAGTAAACTGTGGCATGATTCACATGCACTCACACACACACACACACACACACACACACACACACACACACAGCAGAGCATAGCAGGACAAGGTACTGATATCAAAAAATAATAATGATTACACTCACCTAAAATCTAGCAGTTTGTCTTCTCTGGAAGAAGTATTTTCTCTGTGGCTGAGCTGTGACAGACCCTGTAACAAGACACTGGCTTACTGCAGGGGCAATTAGACATCACACCAAAGGGCACTCTGGGAAGACTAGAGGCCATAAAAGAAACCAGAATGGCAACCTCCAAGGGCAATAAAACAATTAGGAAAAGTTAGAAAAAAACATATCTCACAGCCAGAGGAAAAGAAAATGCTGGGAACTGGTTAGAACACAGAAAAAAAGACTACTATATATCTTTTTTCTGATTTTAACATAGAGTTTTCCTTTAAGGTCATAATGTTTGCAAGTAGGACTTAATATGAGACAATCAAAGTCTCCACATTCGCAACTCAATACAATTACCCATTACACTGTACTGCCTCCTTTATTGCAGGCCATTGTCTTCCTCTTGGCTGATGGCACTGGCATGAGTTTGGAATGCAGTGCTGCACTGTTATGCCCAGTCCTCCTATGCTGCCAGCCACTTTAATATAATAATACTTATTTCTTTCAAGTACCTCAAGCCTCATAAGGTACAGGTCCGAGCACTACAAATGAAAGTGTCAGACTCAAGTTGTAGCCCTGGCGGTCATTATAAAGAGAGATAAATAAATTAAAACAAAATTGTGATAAATAATACCGATGTGTGGAGAGCAATAGGGAACAAAATAAGAGGAGACAAATAGAAAGAAACAGATTGCAAATACTGGTGATCCTGATATTCAGAAATTCAATATTACAGAGCTGAGAACCCCTCAAAGAAAACTTTGAACTACATAAAAAGTTCATTTCAGCTTATTTTCAATATATATTATATAGATTTATCCTGCACATTATTTATTACTGAAACATTTGTATTCATATGTGATCTTTACACCTCATATTTCATGTGTCTCTATAGCTTAGTTCCCACTGCAACTCATAATCCTCTTTTGAAACATCACAGTCTGTTGCCATGGGAGTAACTGTGATATCACAAACAGCCCATTATGACTTCAGTTATGGAGAAGCAAACAGGAACAAATTACCTCTTCAGAAGCAAATATCATATTTTCCTACACTTTATAGCACTAAAAAATAATGGGGAAAAATACAGCCCCAATGAGCAAAACATGCTGTACTGTCTAAATATTATGTTTTGTTACATTTCACCTGAACCCTTCACTTTGTTTTTATTGTGCTAATAAATAATGATATTAGGGAGATTGTAAAAAGAAAAATTAACAGACACATAAAAAGAAATGTTGGATGCTGCTAAGACTGGAATAGGTTCACACCAAAAAATACACAAACAAAACTGGAAAACAATTAACACCTTACAAAAATGTGGGCAGAACATACCACAGACACATAGTGCATTGCTTCTATTATGTTTTCTGGTTATATCGCTCACAGATATTAGAAAATTAATGTCTCCATCCATTACTAGGACACAACTTATTTTATAGTATTAAATGTTTTATCCCTGCAGTGTTCTACATTATGTAAATTGAGCCTGAAACATTGTTTCCATTCTGTTTTGTACATCTGTAACAGTAAGAAACCTATTGAAACTGTAGCACTGTATCAGTTTTCAGCACATTACACTAAAATTAGATGGCTTTAATAAAGACTACTGTATATTCATTTTGAGTTAATTGTTTTACATGCCTTATCACACTTTTCCATGAAAACTTCTGTACATAATAATGACTAACCTATCTGCTCTTAACACAAACTCTGCATTTTGCTATTTTTTATTCTTATTATGCTGCTATTTCTGCCTACTCCTAACATATCTATTACAAATCTATAGCCTTATAAACTGTCATTTTAACTCACACAAATGTTGGTGTTCTCTGCTGCTGTTACTTTACGTATAATACACTGCATCTTATGTGATATAGTTCATGCTGTCGTTGCTTTATGTAATCTTTTACTGTTGTTAATTTGTACCTGTGCCCAGGTCCATCATGGAAATTAGTCTTAGCTCAATGATGTTTTGCCTGGTAAAATAAAGATTGATTAATTGATATTGCCCAACAGCTTTACCTCTCACAGAACACAACTAATATGACATGTAACTGTTTCTAGAAGGGGAGGGGTCAGGAAAGGGAATGCAGCCAATTGCCTGTGTTTCTTTTTTTAATTGTTTAGCTGGAAGTGTTACACAAAGTTGCAGCTATTGCTGTGTTTCAGGATGTCCACATTAGTGCCTTTTTCCACATTGTTTAAGGCTCTGTGTACAGCTCCATTTTTCCTTTTTAATTTTTTTTCTTTAACCAGTTTAGCCCATTTCCTTACATTGCTGCAGTCTGTCTAGTCTATGCCAGTTTTGGATCTAGTTCTGACTTTCTTTCCTCAAAACTGCACCAACCAGTCATCTCCTACATCCAGTTTTTGCTACATTACAACTTTAATATGTCAGATATCCATCATACAAAACCCCTACTGTGTGCCAACCCTATCAACTAATTCATCTTTTCCTAACACAGTACTGCTTATGTCAACTAATTTGTTTTTGCAAAACTGATGTATCTCTTTACAAACTTTATTGGACAACTCCACTACATCTTCTTCTGTTAAGGTACCCGCTTGCCAATAACAAGCCTGACTTCAGCTTACACATATTCCTGATAACATGACCTCTGTGAAATTAAGATGCAACTGCCATTGACATACTGCCATCTTATTAAGTAAAGCTGCTTGCTCAGCAATAAAAGAGAGACTTTAACTCATGTTTCCCAACATGTTATATTATGAAAGCAACATCTCTAAATATTTATTATCCAAATGCTCTTAAATTCATAACACATTTCTGTCATGCAGATATGGGCTCCTCATTTGCTTTACTCTGGTACACATATAGCACACTGTGATATAATGAGATTGCTTCTAGTTATCATTTACTTGAGTTGCTTAAAAGGAGCATTATTTACAAAACTGCTGGGTACAGGGTCCTTGTGTTTTCTATGCTTCATGTAATAAGTTGTACTATACACTCATAAAACCTTGCTTTACTGTGCCCATAATTGACAGTTATTACTAAATGCTATAACTTTTCTTCAGTAAGACAAACAGCCTGAGAGCTACATTGCCAGAGTTTTACAAATGTGATATACTTTTTACACATAAACAATGTTCCCATGCATGACATGTGTGTTACACCTAAAAAATGAAAATGGAAAATAAATCAACTCTAACCCTACAATACAGATCCCTTATTGCTAATACAGAATTTACGATTGGAAGCAGATATATTCAGTTTCTCTACAACATTGTGCATCTTCCAACATCTTTATGACTATAAACATTTTAATGCACATGAAATCAACACTTTACATTTTTTATCCCACTACTAAGCAATATCCTGTTTTCTCCTCCCCAACACTACCAATTGCTTTCCATTTCTTCCAACAATATATGAAAGAAAACCCCATGTTTTGTCATTACTTGATATCTTCCACTTGTTATTTGCATTTCACACTTCTGAGATCAAAAGTTCTTGAACAGACTGTAAAGTGCTTCTCCTTGGAGACTAATAGTCTGAGAGCTGTACTTAGCAATTCAATTCCTTTCCACTCCACCTTTGTCTGTTGAATTAACAACATATAAATATCACTCACTGTTTTACAAATGTATCTCTTATAAATTTTGATTATTTGCAAGACAGCATATATTTATCCTAACAAATCCATCCTACTGCTACTTCAAAACACTATGCTTTACCCAATTGCCACTTATAAATTTTATTATATTAAAAAAATTCTAGGCACTTAATCAACCATTATTCATTCCCCTGTTTCATTTATAACATTGCTACATTTACATATATTACATACTTCTCAAACTTAAAAAATACACTTTATCATCAACTGTCTCTGTGCCCATGATCAAAATAATCTGCCCGCAAAGAAAATTTGCCCTATGAAACTGCATTTTTAACTCTAAAGATATTTAAAAATGTATTTCTACATGCATTACTAACACTGATGCTTTCACATTTTTGAAACTTCTATCCCTGCAGTGCTGTTACACGCTACTGTATCTAAAGTGAGCCTCAAACATTCTATTATGTGTGTTGCTGATTTGTTACACTCACAAACATATTGATACACATAAACACTATATCAGTTTTCAGCACGTTATCACAGATATAGCCTGCAATACAGATATCTGAATCATCATGTTGAGCTGCTTATTTTACACATTTTATCACACTTCTCAACATCATGCAGCTGCACTTCACAATCAATAACTTAACTGCCACTAACTACCCCTCTTTTGCTATTTTCAATTTTTATGGTACTGCTATTCCTCCCTTGACTTTGCATTATTATTATATGACATATTTTTCACTTTTAAAAGATGGGCATATTTTGATGCTTTGCTGCACTTCAGTCCATTGGTACCACACCTTCACTGCAAACATCATTCCATGAATTGAGTACAGCTCTAACTAGCTTATATTACTGTACTCAAAAATACATGTGCTCATTGTGGGTGCAACATAACAGATGGAGGATAAATTGTGCTATCATTTGATAAATAATGCTAATGGAGAGCAATAGGGAACAAATAAATGGAAACTAATAGAAACAGATAGCAAATGCTGCTGATCCTGATATTCAGAAAATCAACATTACAGAGCTAAGTACCACTCAAAAAAAACTTTGAAAAACATAATATTTAAGTTCAATTTAGCATAATTTCCATATGTGTTATACAGATTTATCCAGCAAATTTATTAAATACTGAAACTATTCTGTTGCCATGGGAGTAACTGTCATGTCACAAGCAGGCCATTATGACTTCAGGAATGGAGAAGCAAACAGGAAAATATTACCTCTTTAGAGGCAACTATCCTGTTTTCTTACACTTAATATCACTAAAAATAATAAGGAAAAATACAGCACTAATGAGCAATACATGATGCACTGTGTCTAAATATTACATTTTGTTACATTTCACCTGAACCCTTCACCTTGTCTTTAATTTGCTAATAAATAATGATGTTGGGGAGATTGTAAACAAATTAACAAACATAAGAAATAAGTGTTGGATACTGCCAAGACTGGAATAAGTTCACGCTGCCACATTTGGACCCTGAAAACATACACCAACAATACTGGAAATCAATTAACACCCTTACAAAAATGTGGGCAGAACCTACTACAGACATATAGACAGTGCATTGCTTCTATTACGTTTTCTGGTTATGTCTTTCAGATATTAGAAAATTAATGTTTACATTCATTACCAGGACACAACTTGTTTACAATTTTAAAAGTTTTATCTCTGCAGTGTTCTAATCTACATTACACAAACTGTGCCTGAAACATTGTTTCCATTCTGTGTTTTATACATCTGTAACAATAGGAAACATGTTGAAACTCTGTGGCACTGTGTCAGTTTTCAGCATATTTCACCACAGATTGGATGGCTTTAATAAAGATTACTGGATATTCATTTTAAGCTGATTGTTTTCATGTTTTATCACACTTCTCCACAAAAACTTCTACACATCATAATGACTTACCTATCTGCACTTAATGCAAACTGTGCATTTTGTTATTTTTTTCTTATTATGCTGCTATTTTTGCCTACCCCTAAGATCCCTATTGCAAGTATAGTATATAGCCTTATAATCTGCCATTTTTAACTCAGACAAATGTTGATGTTCTCTGCTGCTGTTACTTTCTGGCCCAGATATTCAGACTTACATCAAAGGTGAGTGCAAGTCAAGAGCAGTGCAAGGCAGCTGCACCATGGGGTAAAGGGAGCCATATTCAGAAGATGTGCCCCCCCAAAAAATGCTCCTGTGCAACCATGCTGAATATGGCAAAGATGCACTGCTGCCCAACCAGAGATGTGCCGGTGCTACCAGGAATGCATGGGATGCCATGGCAACATATGTCAATGTCCATGGCAGGCATCAGTGCACTGCACAGGAGTGCAAGAAAAAGGTTGGGACTGACATGCGCAGGATCAAGGAGAAGGTTGCATCTATCTGGGCAACCCACAACAGGCCTGTCAGAGGCCCATCCACTGCACCCACCTTGTCAGCGACTGAGTAGCTGGTGGCATACACCATCAGCTGCATAGCAGTTGATGATGTGCCTGGTGGCAGGTCTCAGACAGGTGGAAGCCTCTCACAGCGTGGTGAGTATGCACACTACCTGTGTGTCTAGTGTGTATGGGATATCACATGCAGGTGTGCTGGCTGCCATGTGACAAGCCACATGTGTGGGTTGCCTGTCGGCATGCATGGCATGCCATCAGACTGTGGCAATGGTGCAATTCACACTTGGGGGACATGTGCATGGGGCCTACAGCAATAGTAACAATGTGTTCCTTTCCTGCAGCACCATCACATTTCCATGGAGAGGCCCAGGTGGAGGCAGCTACAGCCATGGTCCCGGAGGAGGAACCATCCACATCCATGGGCATCTGTGTCAGGGACCGGCCATGGCGCAGCAGTGTGGGGATGGAGAACATCCTTGGACTGGAGTCAGATGACACTCTAGTAGAGTTCCTGCTGGATGCTGATCTGCCAGTGCTCTGTGCTGGCACCCAACTGACGGCCATATCTGACTCTGATGATGACATCACACTGATCCTGGACAGCACTGGGTGTGTGGTGCCTGAGATGCCCCAGGCACTGGCACAGGCAACATCAGGGCCCAGTGCTGCACTTGCTCAGCTGCCACCCATCCCCTCCAGCACAGCAGTGTGTGGTGCCACTTGTGCCTGGTGAAGGTGGCAGTTTTGTGGAACATGCAGCAGCACTGGGTGATGCCCAGCAGATGGTTGAGCAGTGGCAGCAGGATGCAGATAACACCAGGAAGTGCACCACAGGGTCCACTGCCAGTGTGCTTGTTGGAACAGTACACCCTGTACAGTCCCCTGTGCAGCATCTACTGGAGCAGGGCATCAGAGAGCGTGCCGTGTCACCCCTAGCTGGTTGGCATCCTGCTCAGAAGGCACAGGATGCTGCTTGGCTGGCAGAGCACACCTGGTTGCTGCAGACATCTGTGGGTTACCAGAAGCTGCTTGACATGGAAATGCATGCACTGTGGGCAGAGGTGCATCGGCTGGCCAAGCAGCAGGACAGGGGTCATGTGAAGCTTATTGATGGGCTCCACCAGCTGCAGGAGGCCATGACTGCATCACTGGACCACATGGCAGGCACTATTGCAGCTGGGTTTGCATTGCTGGCTGCCTTTGGGCTCAGCCATGTGCAGAGGACCCCCCTGCAGTGCTCTGTCAACACCATGGTCCCAGCGTCTGGTGACCGCTGCACATCAGACACCAGGCTCTGGTATTAGCATCCCTGGCACCCCCGGCATGAGCCTGTTTGGCCACCTGTACACCCCAGCGAGAACATGGTCATGTTCTCTGTCATCCATCCCTGCGGGTGTGTCAGACACCCCCCGTTGACCGATGCACAGCCTGCAGCTGTTGATGAGCCTAGGCACAGCCTCCCTTGTGGCCATGGCAGCCAAGAGACCATGCAGTTGCCCTGATGTGTGCTCTGCCCTTACCTGCTGTTCATTGCTGCTGCCTGGTGCACACTTGGGGAGTGGTGGTGCAGCATGCATGTGGTGGCATGCATGAGTGGTGTGGCGCATGCCCCCTGTGTTTGCTGGCTGGGCTGCTGGGCCTTGTGGTATGGGTGTGATGTCAGCAGCTCCACGCCAGTTGTGCCTGTGCTCCAGTGTCATGCACCTGATCTATGCCATGTTCCTCAGCCCATTTGTGTGTGTGTCCATGCCTGTGCTGTGTGTGTGTCCATGTATCACTGACTCCACGTTGCCTGCTGTGTGCCCCATTCCCTGCATGCATCCTGCTGTGCACATCCAGACCTGTGTGTGGCGTTGTGGTCTTTGTGACACATGCATGCATGTCAGTGCACTTACCTGTGTTCTCTGAAATGCTCCTCTGTTATTGTGGCCTAGTGCCTCCTGGACTCTGATGCCAGCCTGGGGTCCTGTCTCCCCAGGGGTGGCTGCCCACCATCCTCCAGCCCATTGTCACCATCATCCCCACTGCTGTCTCCTCATCCACCTGTATAGCTATCCCATGTTCAATAGCCATGTTTTGCAGTATGCAGCAGGCAAGGAATAGGCCACAGGCTTTCAGTGGGCTGTATTGTAGGGCACCATCTGACCAGTCCAGGCAATAGAAATGCATCTTCAGCATGCCAAAGACATGCTTGATGATACTGTGTGTGGAGGTGTCTGCCTCATTGTATCTTTCTCCTGTGAGGGATGCCAGTCACTGGTAGGGGGTGAGCAGCCAGGGCCTGAGTGAGCATGCACTTTCACCTGTGTGGGAAAGGGCATGGTTAGCACTGAGCTGTGTTGTTGCCACCCCCTTGCCCATGCTTTTCAATGCCCCCTGTGCCCCACCCACCCTGTTTTTTCTCCTTCTTCCCACATCTGTGCTGCACCCACATCCTGCCCTGTGCCCTACACACCCAACAGGTACCCCATGGGGATGTCCTCATGTTCAAAACTCTGGCACAGTATGGAGCTGTGCCAGATGAATACATTGTGTGCACTCCTGGGGTGTGTGGTGCAGATATTGATTATGCACCCCATGGCATTGCACACCACCTGGCAGTTGATCAAGGGGTAGCCCTTATGGTTCATGTATGTGGCTCCCTCAGGGCCAGGTGGTGTGTATATGGCCACATGGGTGCATTCTATGGCCCTGGTGATGTTTGGCATGCAGGCCACTCTGTGGAAGTCCTGAATGTTTGCTGTACACTCAGCCTGTGTGCTTGAGAATCATAAGAACTCTGAAGCATGTGGCAGCAGAGCACTGAGGCACTCTGTGAGGAGGTGGGATGTGACTGAATAGGTGATGCCCATGGTGTCATCCATTGATCTCTGAAAGGTGCCCATGGTGAACAGGCACATCACTGCTGTTGCCTTTGTCTTCACTGACATGGCATGGCTTCGTCTGGTGGGTGTCTGCATCTCCTCACTGCACAGCTCACAGAGCTGCCTCAGAATGGCCCTGTTCAGGTGGTACCAGCCCACAATCTCCACATCACTATAATCTTTCAATGTGAGTCAGGCAAGGTACCACCTGTGTTGGGCAGACTGCCGACAGGCCCTTTCTTGGCCATGTTGCTGTTCCTCCCACCTCCTCCAACCCCTCATTACCTCATCCTACATGAATGATGCACCATCCATCTTTCTTCTATTACTAGGGTTGCACATCTGCTGTATCTGTCTTTGAGCCTGTTTTTATAGGCTCAAGTTTGCATGGTGCAACTTCTGTTTTGCTCCTGATTTGCACCATGGTTTAGGGTTGAATATGCCATTGTGCCACATATTCATGGGAACGCCCCCTTCACTTGTGCTGCATACATTACAGTTGTGCCATGGCACAATTGGACTTGCACTGTGCAGCCACACTGGTTGAATAACGCTCTGTGGCACAAGTCTGTGGTTGCGCCAGTGCAATTCAGTTGCACCACGCGCAACTGCTCTGAATATCTAGGCCAATATTTATTATGCTTTATCTTATGTGATAAGGTTCGTGTTGTTGTTGAGTTATGTTATCTTTTTCTTTACTGTTGTTAACTTGCACCTATGCCCAGGTCCATCTTGGAAATGAGTCTTTGTTCAATAATGTTTCACCTGGTAAAATAAAGATTGATTGATTGATATTACCTGACAGCTTTACTCTTCTCAGAACACAACTAATATGACATGTAACTGTTTCAAGAAAGGAGAGGGGGTGTTCAGGAATGGGAATGCAGCCAGTTGCTTGTGTTTCTTTTTTTAAAATTGTTTAACTGGGAGTGTTACACTAAGTTACAGCCAGCACTGGCTCTTGCTTATTCAGGGCCCTGTGCTAACCTCCTTGTTGGGGCACCATAGCAGAAGTCTCAAAGCCCCTGAAGCACGTCCTCTTCCCTAACTTGGCCATCCTGTAGCTTCATTTTTAGCCAGTTTCATGTCATGTTTACACTTTACTTAAATTAGTACATACAGGACCAGAAAGAAGGAGACCAACTGGACAGCTGGGTTTTTGGGGGAGCCCCTCTGTTCTTGGGGCCCTGTGTGAATGCACAGTTCACCACCCTCTAAGGCTAGCTCTGGCTACAGTTCCTATCATGTTTCAGGATATTCACCCTAGCCCCTTTTTCCATATTTTTGCAGTCTCTATGTACAGCTCTATTTTGCATTTTGCATTGTTTTTTCTTTAACCACGTTAGCCCCTTTCCTTACATTTCTACATTCTGTCTGTTTTATGCCAGTTTTTGATCTGGTTCTGACTTTCTTTCCTCAAAACTGCACCAACTAGTCACCTCCTACATCCAATATTTGCTACATTATAACTGTAATATGTCAGCTATCCATCACACAAAACCCCTACTTGGTGCCAAACCTATCAAGTAATTCATCTTTTCCTAACACAGTACTACTTATGTTAACAAATGTGTTTTTGCAAAACTGCTGTATTCACTTACAAATGTTATGGGACCAGTCTTTTACAGCTACTTCCTTTAAGGATCCTGCTTGCCATTGCAAAGTCTGACTTCAGCTTACACATATTCCTGATAACATGACCTCCATAAAATTGAAATGCAACTGCCATTGACTTACTACTATCTTATTAAGTAAAGCTGCTTGCTCAGTGATAACATAGACAGTCTTTAACTCATGCTTCCCCAACATGGTATACAATGAAAACATCTCTATTTATGATCCACATGTTCTTCAATTCATAGCACATTTCTGTCATGAAGATAAGGGCTCCTCGTTTGCTTTTCTGTGATTCATATATAACATACTGTGCTATAATGATATTACTTCTATTTATGATTTACTTGAGTTATTTAAAAGGAGTATTTTTTACAAAACTGCTGTGTACAGGATCCTTGTATTTTCTATGCTTCATATAATAAGCAGTACTATACACTCATAAAACCTTGCTTTACTCTGTACGTAACTGACAGTTATCACCAAATGCTATACATTTTCTTCAGTAAAACAAATAGCATGAGAGCTGCATTGCCAGATTTTTACAAATGTGATATATTTTTTACGCAATGTTCCTATGCATGACATGAATGCTACACCTAAACATTAAAATGAAAAAATAAATCATCAACTCTAACCCTACAATACAGATCACTTATTGCTAATACAAAATTCACAATTGGAAGTAGACATATTCAATTTCTGTACAACAGTGTGCATTTTCCAACATTGTTATGACTGTAAACATTTTAATGCATATGAAATCAACACTTTAAATTTTCAATCCCACTAAAAAACAATGTCCTGTTTTCTCCTCCCCAACACCACTGATTGCTCTCTATTTTTTTCCAACAATGCATGAAAGAAAATCCCATGTTTTGTCATTATAGTACTTGATATCATCCACTTGTCATTTCCATTTCACACCTCTGAGAATAAAAGATCCTGAAGAAACTGTAAAGTTCTTCTCCTTGGAGACTAAGGGCAGGATTCACTAAAGGGGGAGAAGGACCCGCAGCTGCAGGAAAACCTCAGCGCTAGTGGGAATCCACCTGCAAAGCCGCAGGTTGCCCGCAGCTGTGGGTATTCACGAAGGTGGAGCTGGAGTGTGACTGGCTCCACAGAATACAGCAGCCTGCAGATGTTGTTGCCATGGACAGCAACACAGCTGCAGGATGCTGCTATGGGCATCGGAACCTGCCATAGCACCCTCTGCAACTTATGTGGCTGTGAATCGCTACTGTCGCTGCTGTGGGCAATTCCAGTCTGCAACAGCAGTTGCAGAGGGGCACTTTAAAAATATCTTGTCGTGAACCCTGCCCTTATAGTCTGAAAGCTGTGCTTAGCAATTCAATTAATTTTTACTACACCTTTGTCTGTTGAATTACCCTTAAAGCACACTTGATTTTAACAATATCTAAATTTCACTGTTTTGCATCTGTATCCCTTACAAATTTTTCTTATTTGCAAGACAGCATATAGTTACCCAAACAAATATGTCCTACTGCTACATTCAAAACACTGTCCACTACCTACGTGCTGCTTATAAACTTGATTATATTGAAATAAATTCTAGGCACTTAATCAATCATTATTCATTCCCCTGTCCCATTTATTTATTTTTTATTTTTTTTTATTTTAGTTTTTGCTGACCGGGTAAGTGCACTAGACAAATGCTGCCTATTTTCGGGTATGACCCAGGGGAGAGTGATACAGATGAATGCCAACTGACCTTTAACCAGATTAAGCTGTTGGTGGTATTTTTAGTGAATGAGGGAAATTTGGCCAGGACACCGGGGAAATTCCCCTACTCTGCTGGTGCTGAGTGGCCAGTAGGGGTGTGCACGGGTCAGTCATGGCCATTGCAACTTTGGAGGCTAAGGAGGAGGTGGTGTTGGTCGGTGTTACCGACGAGAGCCGCTGGCAAGCGGCAGTTGTGCAGCCTGAGCTCGTTTTGCAGCCGGATTCCACGGAGACCTCGGTAAGCCATGTGGCGAGTGATGTGGCTCGATTTCCCGATTCGGAGAGTCTTGCTCTAGCTTCAGTTGCTGAGATCCCCGAGGTCAGTTCTCTAAAGGCATCGGTGCCTTTAACTGTCATAGCAGAATGCACAGCAGCGTCCCACATGACGAAGGAGAGTGAAACCCGGAAGCAAGTGGAGCGGTTGGCGAGTTTGGCGCTAGCGGCGGTGGAACTGGTAGGCAACCGGAGGTGAGATAAACAACTTCAGATTGGACTATATGCCGCAGTCTCGTCCGGAGTCGGCGTTGCAGAAAGCTCCCCGTGTACAGAAGAAGAAGGAAATCAGGATCTTAACACAGGGAAGGGCAGTTCAGCATCGTATAGCGACGTAAGTAATGCTCAATCAGTTGTGTCCTTCCCCACTTTCCAGTTAAAAAAGGAACTTGGTTTCGTGTTTAAACCTCCCGTCCTTGACCAAGGGAGGGAAGTTGTGAAAGACTCAGTCATTTTTCAGACTTCGAAGGGGTCTCAAGAAGGGGTGACGGAGTTTTCCTTTCAGGATTATCAAAGACTCCCTACTACTTCTAAAAACAAAGTGGAGTCAGAGGACAGTGATTTACTGAACAGTTCCCCATTTCCTCGTTTGGAACACGATGATAGCTGGTCCCCTCAGGCAGCTTTAACGGCTGCTGGCTGGAAATCTCTGGGTTCAGGAGTTTGGACACCAGTCTCTGCATGGGACAAGACTTTGGACTTGACTAATAATGAGCCAGAATGGCAGCCTAAGGGTACTGATTTAAAAGTTGATGTTACAGAGGTGTCTGTTGATAAACAGGGGTTGGGGGGAGAAGTTAAGGTCCCTAATATCTTGCAAAATGGTTTAACTGGTCAGCAAACCCAGTCTAAAGTAGCTGTAGAAGAGGGGAGTAAGATTGAAAAACCCCTTATGTCTAGTCTCTTCTCTCAGTGTAAAAGAGAGGCAGCTCCCAGGAGAAATGCTGTTCGTATTAGATATAAGGGAGGGCTACAGGACAGGCCTGACAGATATTATGTGGGCAAAACTTTACTTAAAGAGTCTTTAAAATTTTCACCACGGGATGTTTTTGCTTTTATTCATATTTCCGGGGAGGATAACTTTGACATCAGCTTTCGCTCCCCTGCTTTATTAGATCTTTTTTGGGAAAGGTACTCTCAAGTTAAGTTTTCCCCCTTATGGACACCTTTTTTAGTTATCCCTTTATCAAAATCCCTGATTAAATATGTTACTGTCATGTTCAGGAATGAAGGTGTTCACGTTGACGACATTGTTTTTTGGTTATCCCAAAAATGTGACTTACAGAGTGATCCAGAACCAATCCTAGATACCGAACAGTTTTGGACGGGGGGGTGGAAATTTAAAGTAAAGTTACGTCACACAACAGCTGGTATAGAGCACATTCCTAACTCCTTTATGTTAGGTAGGGACCGGGGGGTGGTATTTTATAGCGGTCAGCCTAGAGCATGTTATAGGTGTGGTGCCAAAACACATTTATCAAGTGCATGTGATCAGCCAAAATGTGATAATTGTGGAGAAGTGGGGCATGTCACCATGTTTTGTGCTAACTCTATCAGGTGTGATTTATGCGAAGAACCCAATCATGCCTTCAGAGATTGTCCCTGGCTGCACAAAATAAAACAGTTCAAGGGTCTTCAGAGTTTTTATACAAAAAGCTCAAGAGGCCAGTGATCTCCAGGCTATGGGAAAACCTTTACCAAACCCTCCTTTAGGGCCACTAAACCCTGCAACCACATTACTTACTATAGATAATACTGTTAAGGATACAGGCCTTGTCGATTTGAAGAGGAAAGGAATGCGGGACAATATTCCTGAGCTGTTCCAACCGGTTTGTTACACAGAATCAAAGGGAATCTTATTAGATAAATTATCGGTTCCTTCAAAACCCTTACCAGTTCTTAGACGATCAAACAGGGCTCTAAAAACTCAGTTACCTCCTGAATCTGAAGGTATCGACACCAAAAACTCTTATGAGGCCCTTGGTTGGGGGATTGGAGTGGAATTGGCAGACACAGATTCAGAGTTTCAACTCAAGACGGCCTAGTGCCCCCAAAGGATGATTATAAAGGAAAAAAAAGAAACATAGGGAAAAGTAAAGTCAGGTTTCTAGGTATTCAGTTGTAATTGTATGGATTTAAATTTATCATGGCTACCTTAAACACTCACAGCCTTTTAAAACCTTTGAAGAGATGTGCAGTTTTTCATTTACTCCATGACTTAAACATCTCAATTGTTTTCCTACAAGAAACTTGGATGTTTACAAAAATCAGTGTTCGCCTTCGCTAGTGACTGGCCGTGGGGCCTTCTTATTGGTCTTTCGGGAGGACAAGGCAGTCGGTGTGGGATCCTCTTCAATTCATATGGCTTCACTCTACATAAATTAATTGACTTATGTCCGGAGGACGTTGATACTTGAGGGAAATGGTTTACACCTTATTCGTTTAATTAACATTTATAATCCTCAGACCAAGGCTGGCAGGGTACTTTGTCTGAAACAGATACAACCCTTTTGGTAACAACTGTCCCTATTTTATGGGGAGATTTTAATTGCAGTATAGAGGCAGCCAAAAAGGTGGTGTGACGAATAGGAAAATTTATTGTGATGCGGCATGTCTGTCAGATATTATTAAAACTGCAGGATTATTATCCTGTATGGATGTGAAGTCAAAAGGGCTAAAAGGTACTTTTTTCAAGAACGGTACAGGGTATACAATTGATTACCTTTTTGTGTCACAGAACATTCTGTTCCATCAATTACAGATAATTCCGTAGAATTTTCGGATCATGCTTTAGTACAGGTTAATATTGGCCTTCTGACTGCTAGTGGAAACAGAAGTCTAGATGGAAACTTAACACTTCTGTGTTACAAGATAACTTGGTCCAGAACTCCATTAAACTAATTTTACAAGCAAGACTGTCAATGAGTTTCTTATATCAGGATATGGGACACTGGTGGCAGGAAACTAAAACTGATTGTATAAAATGGTTTAAAAAACACGGTAAAGTAGTTCAAAAAAATAAGTTTTTCAATTATCTAAAATTGAGAAGTCAGTTGCAATTTTTATTATCCTGTGCTAACACTTCTAGAGATAATTTCTCATCACAAATACAGGAAATTAAAGAAAACATGAAAACTTTGCAATATGACAGGGCCAAAAGCGTTACATGCTATTATGACCAATCATATGCGGAAATCAGTAATCGGGGATCCTTTTGAATTATGTAAAGAGGTTAAGGAACATATATCATTATGTTGCTAACCAAGGTACCAGGACAGCTTTTTCCTTACAGGAAGATCCGGATAATACATACTCATTTTCAGGACTTAGAGCCTCGAGTGTCACCCTCTCTGCATCAGATTAATACTGTGCTAGGACCTCCTATAATGCAGGACCTAGAGTCAGACCTGCTTAATAGGCTTCACCAACCCTTTTCTTCTGAGGAAATTAATGTAGTTCTATCTTCACTAAAACCTAATGTGGCCCCGGGGCCAGACGGCCTTTCTAATCTATTTTATAAATCTTTTCAATCAGAACTGAGTCACTGTTTAACATTAGTATTTAACCATTTCTTAGAGAATGGTGTCACGATAGCCTCCTTTCTGACAGCTTACAAATTTATATTTTTAAATCAGGTGATAGGGGTAACTTCAATAATTGGAGACCCATTACTTTACTTAACTCGGATTATAAGATATTGATGTCTTTGATCAATATTAGACTTAAAGAATTAGCTCAACATAGTTTTACACAAATACAGCACTGTGGTATTCCTGGTCGAGGTATTCAGTCAATTTTATGTTTAATTAGAGATTTAATTGAAAAACTTAACGAAATAGGGGGAATTGGCTATTTATTGACCTTGGATCTAGAAAAGGCCTTCGACAGAGTAGATCACACTTTTCTATTTTCCGCACTGGAATTTTTTCGAGTGCCTCCGAACCTATTATCTTTAATCAAAAATCTATATGGTTCTGGTATGGTTTTTCCATACATTAAAGGAGAGAGGGCTATGGGTTTTCAGGTAAAGTGTGGGGTGAGACAGGGTTGCCCATTAAGCCCCCTGTTGTATAATTTTTCCTTAGAACCCTTTTAAGAGTTATGAGTTTGGTCCCTCTATGGCAGGGAGTTCGTGTTCCGGATTCTGACTCAATAATTAATATCCAAGCTTATGCAGATGATGTCTGCCTTTTCTTTACAGATGTATCACACATTAAAAATTTTTTTACAAAATTTGAGGAATACGCATTAGTAGCTAATGCTAAGATTAACTTATCTAAAACCAAGGGTTTATTGCTCGGTGGTAATTTTCAACACCCATTGGTCTGGAACTCTATTCACATATCATCTGAGCCCTTAACAATTTTAGGGGTCTCATTTAGTTCACAGAACTGCCCGAAGTGAATTGGAATTCGGTATTAAACAAAATTGAGAGTAAGGTTATCAGATGGAAAAGGTTCAGATTTTCTAAAATGAAGAGAATCCAGGTCTTAAAACAATTTATCCTCCCCTGTCTTCAGTATATTGCAGCAATATTTCCTTTACCGGTTAAATTTGAAACTAGATTATATAGTATATGCTTTCAATTACTTTGGGGGAATAGACTTAATCCAATTAAGCGGTGTTATACATATCTAGGGAAAAGGAGGGGGACTAGGCATGGTAGATCCAGTGTTTTCTGTTATTCAATTTTCTTTTCTTGTTCACTGAAAATTATTTTAAGTGAGACTACCAGAAAGAAGGCTCCTTTTTTCAATTTATTGAGCGCTATCTTACTGCCTGGATACAGTGTGCTCTAAACTTTCCAATCACTTAGCTTTGCCAGTTTTTTAAACCAGCGGCTCAGAAATTATTTAAATGGCAGGTCACAAAACAACAAATTCTTAGATGTTCTTCTAAGGCCTTATATAAGGAATTAATGGCTGCAATCTATTCAGAAGTCCCTTGCTTTAGGAATTGTCCGAGTATTCGGAACGAGGATGTTTTAAATCAATTGAACAACCCAAGATTACCAGAATATATGTGGGAAACGCAATGGCTTACTCTATATGGTAAATTAAATGTTAGAGGAACAGCTAAATATAAAGCCAGAGAGGAGAGGATTTGCCCTTATAGTGATTGTATTAACCAAGAAGAAACTATGGAACATTTTCTTCTTCAGTGCTCAGTGGCAACTAAGATTTGGGACCATTTGGCCACAGCCTGAATTTACCATGGTTGGCTAGACTTACTTATGATATTCTGGTACTTGGGTTCTTTCCTGTAAGTTTACGGAAGTACGAAAAGGGACTCTACAGGTTTTATTGCTTGTCTTAGGTATTGCTTATGGCAAATAAGGTGTCAATGGGTTATCCATCAAAAAGCCTTCAGCTTTGGGTTACAGAAATATGTAACTAACGTTTTAACAAAATATACCTTTCAGAATCACAATTGTATAATGTACGGAAAGTTAGAATGTGGTGGAAAGGTTTCTCCCATATCATTAAATTTAAATGAGACCTTTCTTTTCCTTCCTTTGCTCACTTCCGAAAACATCTGAGGGGCTACCAATTAATGATGGGCTTCTCTTATGGAAAGTCACTAATTATATCTAGTGGGTTATTTATATGGATGGAGGGAGTAGGTTGTTACTAAAGTTTAGTGTTCAAGTTTCTGTTCCTTTTTTCGCTAAGCATTAGGAATTTGATGTATAGTTAGTCCTTTTTTTTCTTGAATTCCATTAATGAGTGTCATGTATTTTCATTTCCTCATGTCTTACTATTTTTTTTTCATGTCTTGTTTGCTGTTTGTTGATTATTTCAATAAAAATTGCCCCTACTCTTTTCGATAAGTGCCTTGGGATCTTTAACATCCACCTGAACTACCACCAATCCAGGCAGATGGGACCTCGGTTTAATCCGAAAGATGGCACCTAAGAAGTGCAGCACCCCTCTCATGTTGCACTACAGTGTCAGTACTGGGATATTAACCCAAGTGCCAGACGTGGGAACTGAACCCACAGCCCTCTGATCTCCCGGCCTCAGAGGTGAGTGTGCTACCTACTGAGCCACTGACACTGCTTCAAATTTTATAACATTGCTACACTTACATATATTACATACTTCTCAAACTTAAGAAAAAAATACACTTTATCATCAAGGCTTCTGTTCACCAAGTACTCTACCCATGATTAAAATGATTTTAACCCCCCCATAAAAAAAATTGCCCTGACATGAAACTGCATTTTTAACTCTAAAGATGTTTAAAAATGTATGTCTAAATGCATGGTGTTGTTTGTATATCCATGGCACCTCCGATCCATTACCTTAGGGTTATGTACACCTGATAGGCTGCTGATGCACATGTGACCTAAGTTTCAGATTTCAGTCTTCCACCAAGCCCCTTCCCTCCTGGGTGTCTTCAGTTTTTTTTATGTGTATCAATAGGCTAGCAGCACACTCACCAAGCTCCAGTACAGCAACCAACAACCAATCAAGGTAATAACATTTTCATTTATACAAATAGATTATATGGCACAGACAGCCAATAGATATGTATAAATTATATGTATACCCCTACTTATCAAGCCTAGGTAGAATAAATATAGCACAAGCAGCACTAGTAAGGCAGACATGTAACTGCATACCAGCACTAACTATGTAGCCAGTAAAAGTTTAAACTGCTATGCAGAAAGGAATGCATCTGCTACATCATGTCTCTTATATAGCCTTGTATCACTAATGTAGGTTCAGTAGGGACTTGAATTTAGCACCCCAGCAGTGTAAGTCCTGTTGGGTGGAGTCCCTTATGTAGTGACTCCCCCAGGACAGCTCTGCAAAGCTTCCCTGACTCATCTACAGCCTCTCTCTGTGTAGTACACACCCCTTACTTAGCAAGGTGTACACACTGTTTATCTGGCACCAGCAACCAGCGATACACTCCCCTCATGTAGCAGAGTGTATGCAGCTGCCACAGAAAAATAAGGGAAAACAGTCAGAAAATACATCGTAAACTCAGAGGCACAGAATTTATTAAAACAGATTTACTGCACTTGCAGTATACCCCAGTCAGCCATAACAGATCTGGTGAATCCCTTGCAAGCATCCTCAGCTAACAGGAGATGTTTCTCCATGATTGCAATGTTTTTCTGCTGTGGGGTCTCAAAATGGCTACCCCCATGGATCTGCGAGCCAGACAAGGTTATCATCAGCTACCCTTTCTCCTTCTTCCTCCCCAAGGTCCTCTCATGCAGGTGATCCATACAGCACCTCGCCATCTTGGGATGCCTAATATTAGCCCCTGTGCATGCGCAGCTCCAACACATGCACAGTAGCAGTCCCACTGCCATTTTGACACTGGCATTCATCTCTACACATGGAAGGGAGGCTTACCCTTAAAGGGGAAACACACATGCCTACAGGATACTTAAAGCAGAGCTCAAACATAATAAGTTACATCAAGCATGACTATGGGGATAGCAGGTATACAGCAAATAGCCTATAAAGCAATCACAAGGGGATAGTTTGCAGTGCATTTTAAAGTAGTGCACCACAGTACAGTCTGTCTTAGGCTGCAGACAGATCCATTTAGAGGCATACAGAACCATGCCACTAGCTGAAAATGCAATATATATTAATGAAAGGGGGCACTGCAGGCTATTTACTATGCTCAGCAGAATTCCAGTAGACAACTAAAACACACAATATATGTTTTTGCAGATGTCCACATTCAAGGAATGCTTGTCATGCAAGGCTCCCATGCTGCCCCACCAGAAGGGAATATACTGTCTACTTTGCGAAGAGGAGATTCCCAATCAGGGCACAGAACCACAACACACTACTAGGCAGGACTGGCTGGTCGACTCAACTATTGTGGCCCTCCAGAGAACCACAGTGGCAATGACGGAAAGTCAACAGTCCTTTATGCTACAGGTGCTGGAATTCATGACCTCACTAAATAATCCCAAATCATCCACCAGTGGAACCCTCACACACAAGGCACCCAGGCAGGATAAGGCACAGCTGCCACATCAAGGACAGACACCTCAACACCTTAACCCCAAGGATTCTCATGAATCCCAGGGAGATGAACCCAATCAGAGGGAGGAAGAGGATTTAGGCACCCCAATTGATAGTGAACCCGAGTCCGACCTAGACCTTATACCTGATGACACACCCACAAAGACAAAAACTCCTCTCATCACTTTAAAGTTATTTCCCATAGAAAATATATTAGACAACATAAAGTGGATATGCAACACACTGGGGTGCAAGAAACCACAACCAACCCCAGAGAGCAACCTGGACCTAATGATCCAGATGCTGCCCAAACAAGAAAATTACTTTCCTGTATGCACAGCCCTCAACCACATAATTCTAAAGGAATGGGCATCAAATGACCTGGCCAGACTCCCAGTAAAGAGGGCACTTAACAGAATCTACCCATTACAAGAGAATAAATTACAGGCATGGTGCTACACCCCCAAAATAGATCCAAAAATAGCAGACTTGAACAAGAGAACAGTACTTCCCGCTGAAGGGACAGCGGCACTATGGGACCCTGTGGACAAAAGGATGGAGGAGTTGCTAAAGAAGATCTATGAATTTTCAGGCCAAACACTAAGAACCTCTACCACCACCTTCTACATGTCCAGGGCATTCATCTGATGGCTAGAGAAAATTGAGAAGAAACTAGCACCAAACTCTCATGAGGTCGAGCTACTGCAATACTCCTTCCAGGCAGCAAAGTACATGGCAGATATGTTAGTGGACTCCTTGAAGATCAATACCAGCTCAGCAACAATAGCCAACAGAGAAAGGAGAGCACTGTGGCTCAAACTGTGGGAGGTGGATAATGAATCTAAGGTGAGACTACACAAACTTCCCTTCCAGGGAGAAAGATTTTTCGGAGATGGACTACAAGAGTTCCTCAGACAAAGAGGACAGGGAAAAGACCAGGACACCGACAGAGACTCCAGCTACGTACCTTCACACAGGGTTAGAACTTATGGACAAAGACCCAGAGGAGACAGATGATACAATCAGTCCTTTCAGGGCAAATAAGCCTCATACCAAGGAGGCTATGGCCAACAGAGTGCTTACCCAAGCAAAGGAGCCCCATCATACCAGAGCAGAGGGGAGCACACAAGTGGAAGATTCACTACTAACAGAAGCAGAAATACCAGGAGACTAACTCAATGACTACCACAGACAAAGCTCCCACCAGCTACAATCATTATGGCAGGATCAAGACATACCCCTAGTGGGCAGACTTCAATCAATTCCAGAGAATACGGGCAAACACAACATTGGACAGATGGGTCAATGAGGTCGTCACGAAAGGATTCTCTATCAAATTCCAAGAACTACCTCTAAGAGAACACTGGATAATTTCACCGATAGCACAAAGGAAGGGATCAACAAAACAGGTCCAGGACAAACTAGACTCTCTGATAACATCACGAGTGATACAGCCAGTACTGCAGGCAGAGACAGGAAGAGGAATTTACTCAATATTCTTCCTGGTACCAAAGAAGACAGGAGACCTCAGACCAGTCCTCGATCTCAAGGTAGTCAACAAGTATATCACACACAAGACATTCAAGATGGAGACCATGCGCTCTACACTAAGGGCAATAAGACCCAGTTACTACCTAGCATCCATAGACCTCAAGGATGCCTACCTACACATCCCCATGAGATGAGTTCACAGAAAATATCTATGATTTCAGATACTGGGACACACTTCCAGTACAGATCCCTACCATTCGGCCTAGCATCCACACCAAGAGTATTCACCAAAGTATCAATCATGCTGGAGACAAAATTCAGGAAGCAAGGAATCCACATTATTCCTTACCTGGAAGACTGGCTAATTCAAACCAGGTCATCACAGGAGGTAAGAAGAGCCACTAGCCTAACAATACACAACCTACAGGAGCACGGATGGGTGATAAAAGGAAAGAAGAGCTGCCTAACACCATCCCAACACATAGAACATTTGGGTGCAGACATAAATACAAAAGATGGACTCATATGACCAACACAAGCCAGAATAATGAATCTCATGACAGTCACACATCAACTACTCAAATCGACAGTGCCAACAATAGCCCTATTATCAACAGTCCTAGGATGCATGTCATCATGCATAGACCTGATACCACAGGCACGATGGCATATGTGGTCACTACAGTCCCTCCTTTTACAGTACAGTTCACCATCAGAGGAAAACTTGCACCACATGATAACACTGGACAGCAAGACAAGGTCATCACTACTGTGGTGGACATGCACAGAGAACCTGAACAGAGGAACACCTCTAGAGATAATACACAAGGTCACAATAGACAAGGACACAAGCCTACAGGTATAGGGAGCATCAATGGGACAAACGCAGCAAAGGGCACTTGATCCCTGCTAGAAAAGAGATTACCAATCAACGTATTGGAAATGAGAATGGTGCGCCATGCACTACTTTCATTCAAGCCACAGATTCAGGAAATCGATACTAATCGGGTCAGACAACAGAGCCACAGTGGCATACCTATCCAAACAGGGTGGTACCAAGAGCAAGAGGCTACTCCAGGAAACAAAGATTATTATGACATATGGACAAGCTCACCTACAACACCTGATAGCCATATATCTAGCAGGCAAACTAAACACAATGGTGGATTGGCTCAGCAGACAGCAATTACACCTGGGAGAGTGGCAGTTGCACCCAACATTATTTCAGATGATACAACACAAATGGGGGAACATAACCATGAACCTCATGACCACCAGCAGGAACAAACAGATGGACAGATTCTTCTCCAGGTTCAGAGAACCCCAATCCTGAGGAATAGATGCACTATCACTCCCATGGACACACAATTGCTCATACATGTTCCCTCCTTTCCCACTAATAGCACAGGTTATAGGTAAGGTCCATCATTCATGCAGGATAATAATACTAGTAGCACCATACTGGCCAAGGAGGGTATGGTTCACCACCATCATAACAATGGCAATGGACAGCATGAGATTACCATACAGGCCAGACATCCTCATACAGGGACCAATAACACACCCCAGCCCAGGCAGCCTACAACTCACGGCCTGGGTCCTGAAAGGGAGAGATTGCTGAATGCAGGATACCATTCTACAGTAATAAGCACTATGCTGCAATCCTGCAGGGCCACAACAACTTCAACTTATTCAAGACAATGGAACATATTCAAAACATGGTGCAAAGAGAGACATATATGCCCATTACAAGTCTCCATGGCAGACATTCTGCTATATCTGCAACAGGGCATTGACAAGGGGCTGGCACCATCTTCATTAAGAGTGCAACTATCTGACATCTGGGCAGCAATAGGTACAATCGAGGGCACATATCCAGGTTCACACTCAGACATCATACGATTCTTAAAAGCCACAAACAACATAAGACCATGCATAAAGCATGGCGTTCCACCATGGGACTTGGCTCTGGGACTGAATGCCCTCACCAACCCACCATTTGAACCTCTCACACACATCACTGATTACTGGGTAGGGCTAAAAGCAGCATTCTTGGTAGCAATATGCTCAGCACGGAGCATCTGAGAGTTGACTGCTCTCTCATGCAAGGAGCCATTCACACCCTTTATACAACAGGGTGTGACGCTGCACGTGGCACCCTCATTTATTCCAAAGATTGAATCTACCTTCCACAACAATCAACCAATCCAATTACCCACCTTTTATGAGAACCATCAGGACAGCTGGGAAAGACACATTCACACATTGGATGTCAAGAGAACACTTACAGAATACATCACCAGAACAACAAACATCGGAAAGACAGACAGACTATTCATCATAATGTCAGGACACAATAAAGGATCAGCAGCAGTCAAGGTCACAATAGTGACATGGTTAAAAAAGACTATTACATAATCGCACAAGTCAAGCAATAAGGCCCCACCAATGGGAATCAAGGACCACTCCATGAGAGCAATAGCTACATCCTGGGCAGAATAAAATTCTGCCATGGCACAGGAGATTTGTGCAGCAGCTACCTGGTCCACCATACATACTTTCACAAGACACAATAGATTGGACACAGACATTACAACCAAAAATCCCTTTGGCCATAAAGTCCTAATGACAGCCACAATGAAGGTCATTTAAGAGACTCAGGAACATTGGCAGACTATTTAAATACAATAACACATCATAATCTTCCCTCCCATATTACTAGGCACTTCATTTGAATCACCCTGAGGTAATGCGTTGGAGGTGCCATGGATATACAGACAACACAATGGTAGTTTACTCACCTGGTAAATGTGATTGTGTTACTGTATATCCATGGCACCTCATCCCACTCGAGGGAGCATAATAAAGCAACCAGTAAATTTTTAAAAAGATTGAAGTGGCACAAGAGATACGAGCATTACATAATGTACTATGGTAACAAAATAAAATAGTCTTAGAAACTAAACACAATTCCGAGATTATGATTACTGTCTGTGCATAAACATAACGATTTATTTTACAGCTATGGAAGCATCGAAACTGAAGACACCCAGGAGGGGAAGGGGCTTAGTGGAAGACCGAAATTTGAAACTTAGGTCACATGTGCATCAGCAGCCTATCAGGCATACATAACCCTAAGGAAATGGATCAGAGGTGCCATGGATGTACAGTAACACAACCACCTTTACCGGGTGAGTAAACTACCATTACTAACACCGATGCTTTCAAAGTTTTTACACTCACAGACGTATTAATACACATAAACACTGTGGGCTGGATTTTCAAAACTCTGACGCAAGGTGAGACAATGGCAGCTTACACTGAATGCTGGTGCATCCAGGACCCTGCTCCAGATTTTACATGAGGCATGGTCCTGGCGCCTAAGTCCTGCTGCTTGCGGAAACTGAATGGGTGCACCAAATGGATGGCACACTCAGAAAGAATGCACAAGTGCCATGGGATGGTGGGTGATGCTGCACCCTTGCATGGCCCATGCTGGTGCCCCCCACCCAATGCCATGCCTGATGCACCTATCAGCAGCACTACATTACCCCAACACCCCCCACCCCGCCACTCACTGTCCTTGACAGTATCCTCCCTAGTTCTCTGTGCCCCCCACCTGGCAAGTAGTGCCCTGACCCCGCACCCCCAATCCATACCCCAGAATCAGCTGCCAGCACAGCTCTCTGCACACCACCATGGCCGGCCACGAATGAACTGTCAGTGTGCATACTGTATATAGTATGCACTGACAGCTCATTGGTGGCCAGCCTGGTGGTGTGCTGAGCCTGGCTGGTCACTAATGTGAGTAAGAACTGGGGAGTGTGGGTTGTGGGCACACAAGCCGGGTGAGGATAGGGCCCACAAGCGCACCAGGGAGGATAATGTCAAGGACTGTCACTGTTGGGGTACAATGGGGTGGGGCAGGGGGACCACTAGATCACCAGGGTGCATGATAGACAATGTTGGGGTGCAACAGGGCAGGGAGGGGGGCCACTAGCTTACTGAGGAGAATCTATTGGGGATGGATTGGGGCAGGCCAGACAATGGCACTTACTGGATGACCCTCCCAGGAGATATCTAAGTACTGTTAGACCAACCCTTTGCTGCTCTAATGGTATTTAGCACTTTGTTCCTTGGGAGGGCTTTGAAATTTGGGACTTCAGGACTATGGTGGTCAGGGTCTGTCGCAAGCACCCTAGCACCATGCCACAGCCACTTTCATTGCACAAGGCAGGTGCTAGCACACTTTGGCACAAGCAGCCTGCTGACTGATGGAGGCAGCCTTTTAAAATCACTCAGGATGCTACCCTTGGCACAAGATGCCTGTTGCATCAGACTTGTGTGATGCAAGCACCTTCTGTCATTCTAAGACCTTTGAAAATACTGCCCAGTATAATTTTTCTGCACAGTTTGTCACAGATACAGTGCCTGTAATAAAGGTATCTGAATCCTCATATTGAGCTGCTTAATTAATATATTTTTGATAGAAGCATAGAAACATGTGTTATACCAAGCTACAGCTTATTTACAGGTGAGACCTGAATGCACAGGTAAGTTAATTGACTTGCTAAGGGTCAAACGGTATCCAAGTGGGAGCTGTGGGATTCAAACCCCAGACTCCAGATTTGCAGCTCAAATCCTTAAACCACTGCACTACACTGCCTCCCTAGCACTTTAATCTCACCTCACCATAACTTGCCTGCAACCATTGTTCCATATTCTGCATGGTGATATGACTACTCTATCTGTACTTTAATCAAAAAATATATCAGATCATTACAGCTGTGACATACCAGACCAAGGTTAAACTATGCAGATGTTTCAAAACTGATATTGAAAAGACTGAGTGGATAAAGGCCGACAGATCAAAAGAGAGCCACCACTGCTTGTTGTGGTTCTAATCCCAAAAATAACAATACTCACTTTGACAATGCTTTAAAATAAATAGGTAGAAGTGACTGTTTCAAATATTGGAAAAGCACAGAAGCCAGAGTTGTGGTTTAGGCCAGTGAAGGTGGGTGTGCACTATGTCCACAATTCTGATTTTGTTTATTTAGTTTTTGTTGACCAGGTAAGTGCACTAGACAAATTCTGCCTATTTCCATGCATGACCCAGGAACGGGGGAATACAGTTGAAGGCCAACTGACCTTGAACCAGATTAAGCTGTTGGTGGTATTTTAGTGAATGTCAACTTGTTAACATTCTGCTTCGATTATAAGACATTAGTATTAATATCCTTATGTACAGAGTTTTGCACACAATTTCATAACTCACTTCAAACATCTACTCTCCATTATGTTTACTTTCTTACAACCTGGCACATCATTGATGCTCTATGGTGACAGGTTCAACACATTGGTGCTTTATTTCCCTATTTTCCCCCTTGTACAAAAGAGTAACACATATACTTTTAAACACTTCCAAACTCTTCTCAGCTGTTAATTCAATGTTGCTGTTATAAAATACTACAATATCTTTCATTGTACAATAAGAAGGCTGATAAGGGTCTTACAAACTGAAAGGACAAGGTACGCAAACTGGCTCTGAAACATAACAAAACCCCCTTTCAATTTTCTACTACTATGCCCTTTACTACCCTTAGAGGCATTTGATGACACATACTATTCTGACTGGTGATTCCTCATTGCCAATCAGCCCAGTGAACACACATTATAAGGCCCCTCTTTGTTACCCCAGCCCCCCCTCAGAAAGTCACTGACTTGACAAGGAAATGATGCAAAAACAAGTTGACTTGCACTATAAAAATAATTTCTGTTTTGTACTGTATCCACTTCTAATCTCCCACAAGGTATAGGGGGCTCTGGTTTACCCAAACACATTTGTATGTGTTTGGATTACTTACTTTTTTGCTTTTAGCTTCACTAAGGACTGCACAAGAAATTATGGGCCAGATATTCAAAACTTTGCCCTTAGGCTAAGTTAACACTGCCTGGTGGGCAAACTTAACCCAAAGCACAAAGCAAGCTATATTCAAAAGGAATAGCCCGGGGCAAACAGCTTCTGAATATAGCATGGGAATGAGGCCGTGCAAACTGGGCTGGAAGTGCAGGGCAAATGTAGCCCTGGAAAAAGACAGCACTGAATATAGCAACCAGGAAGTACAAACCACGACAACAACACAGTGCACAGTGACGTGGGGGCAGGTAGAGATGAACTATGTTGCCAATGTGCGTGCCAGCAAATTCATGGACCCTGTACAGCTGCAGGCAGCAGCAGATGGGAAAGAACAGCAATCAGAACTGTATAATATTCCCTGAACTGCTAGCGCAGTACTGACACATTAGCATGGCTTTAGCGTGGAGCTAAGCTGTTTGCCCGGTGCAAATACGTTAGCCCGGTGCTAAGGTTTGCCATATTCAAAAGTGAAATGCAAATGAGCCTACTTAGGTAGTCTCTGGGCAAACAGCCAAATTAGCATCTCATTATTCCCTGATTTGCATGCCATTTGCCTATCATTACTGCAGGGGTCCCACAGCTCCACCTGTAGGTCAGTCTGGAAGTACAGGGGCTGGCCAGGTCTGGCCACAGCTCCACCTGTAGGTCAGTCTGACAGTGCATGATGGTTTCTGCAGACTATATGTCTGCAGTACAGCATAGCATTGTGTGCCCCAGGGGACAACACAGCATTGGCACAAGTGGTGGTGGTGCTGCATGCAACCGTCACACTGTAGGCCATGCTACAGTGCACAGCAGACACTAAAGTAGCAAGGGGGGCAGGTAGTGTGAGGGACACAACAATGCCCATGGTATATGGGACAGTGATGACCACTGTACTGTACACAGTGACAGGCCCAGCTTGCAGGTGATTGCTGACAGTGGACAGTACTGTTTCACTGTTGTGTGCTCCACAGATGCTGCACCTGTGGCATGGGATGCTCACAGTGACATATACATGGACGACTGTGAGTGCTATGTCATCTGTACAGTTGTGCAGTATGTGGCTGGGGGGGTATGTAAGATCCAACAGGTACACAGGTGGTGGGGTATTCCCACTACTGGCCCATGTGCACTGCATGATGTGTCCCAGCCTTGTGGCCACACCTGGGCTGTGGTGAGGTCTGGCCACCCATACACCCTCCCCTCAATCGCCACCATGCCCACAGTGCTGCATGTGTGTGCTGGCATCAGTTGGTCACCACAGACGTATGGTCTGCTGGTGTGTGCTGTTCAGCCACACTACCAATAGGTGCTGGAAACGGGGGGTTATAGGGGCGGTAGCCACTCCACTTTTTATTTCTGTATGGCAAAAACTAGCATAGAAAAAGTGCCCTTTGTACCCTTATAAGTGCCCTTTTGATTATCAGCCCACTCAGCTTTTACCATCTTCTGGCACCCTTGACACTACCATGATGTCCCCTGTGGGTCCAGATCACCCCTTACTGCCTGTGCTTGGCTGGGACTGGTGGCAGCTGTTGGCATCATGGTGGTTCTGTGAGCAGCATGTGTCCTCCATGTCTGGCATTTTCTAAGTGTCATGATCATATGTTAGGGTCACGCAAGTCACACTAATCCTGTGCTAACACCGAGCAAAGCACCAATGTCATGCAAAGCTGTTTGCCCAGGGTTAAGAGCAGTTTTTCCTGGGTGGTAATCTGTACTGTGCTTAAGGTCACACTGTGTCATGCTAAATACCTTAGTGTGGCACTAGTCACTGAATATCTCATAGCACCTGTATTCATGTTCACTTTGCCCCTTGCATATGATTATGGTTTGCCCGGGTCTAATGTAGTTTGCGCATGCTATTTGGCCTTTTGAATATGGCAGACCCATGCTAATCCCGCACAAACAGTTTGTGCACAGTGCAAAGCTTTGAATATCTGCCCATATGTGTCCTAACTTGATTTTTTCCTATTACACTTATTTCATTCTCATATTCCCACACCTAAGCTGCAAACATAACTCCATGCACATGCACTGCATATAGTTCTGACTACTTTAACTTTATTTTGCATAAAACATCCAAGTGAACCTTGCAGCTAGCATAAAAGCTATTTTTGTACTGGGTATTAATTCAGTTGTGCCCTACCAGCACAAAAGTACTGTAATGTAAATCTTGCTGATTATAGAGTAAGTTCAGTGATACTGAAACACGTAGAGGCAGTGATACAGTCCTTCAGTTGAATTTATAGTTTCAGCACCCCTCGCTACTGCAAGGCTGTCTAGCTAGGTATTTGTACTTAACCTGCATTGCCCTGTGTTGTGCTGAATCCTGTTGTGCCTCCTTCTATTTTTCTGCTATACAAGCCTACCGATCTTCCTCCTAACTAATCTACAAAGCCTGCCTTCGTGCTCTCTGGTGCCATACTTTCTCCATTTTTTCCCCCCTCCTTTAAATTCCTGCACAAAGCTCCCTGTCTGTAGCTACCCTCCCCCATCTAACTTCTCCAGCTCACCTTCTGTCCTTTGTCCCTAGTTCACACTCCCATCCCCTCCTCTAGCACCAGCCTGTCTCCTGCCTTCGTTTGTTCCCCCTCCTCAACTATCTGCCTACTTAAACTATTGCTTTTCTTGTCTCCCCCCCCCAGGCTTCTCTCACGCCCTGAGTGGTGCCCATGGACCTCGGCAGCACCCACTGCTGCCAACACTGACCTCCAGAAATATCTCCACTCACCCTCCTGATCCCCTCTCCTGGAGCCCACACCAGGTAACTACCACTGCTACTTGCACTAGCTGCCCAGCTTCTAGCGCCTCCCCGATTGGTGCGCATACCACTCTGCTGGCCCCTGATTGGACCAGTGCTCAGTTCTCAGCAGCTGATTGGTGCGCCTTTTCCACCAAGCTGCTTCCCTACCTGAGGAGCCCTCCAGCTTGGTCGCCAGAGCTGCTGCTAGCCTGGGACTGTTGACTGTGAGCTATTTTTGTCCCACCCCACCAACCCCTCCAAGGCCACCTATTAAATACGTTACTTGCCCTGCCCCTTTCTATCTACTCTAATCCCCTTCCATATAACTACTACTCCTCCCCTCCTTCCTTCCAGCTACCTTCCTAGGCCTCCTCGTGACCACTCCTCTTCTCCCTCTGCCTACATTGCCTCACTGTAGTGCCTACCTCCCAACCCTCTCCATCTACTCCTCCTATACACCTGGCTACAATGGTGCCAGCATTAGGATATCTACTCTCATGCTTCTCCATCCTAATTTTTCTACCCCTACTAACACCCCCTCTAAGTTGTTACCCTGCATCCCCCCACCGCTGATCTGATTCATCCTACATTTTCCCCCTATATGTCCACAGCATCACTCCCAGATGTTTTATTGCCCTGTTTCCACATGAGCCCCACCACCCCATGCTACTCCTATGGCTGCCTCCTGGTCTCTGTCTACCACTGCAGATCTAATTTTTTCCATACCACCCACCCTACTGCTTTCCCTAAGAGGCGTTCACCCAAATCTCGGTGCCTTCAGTTACTTCATCACTGCTTAATCCTTGCCCTACTACTGCTGTTTGCAGGTGATATTCACCCTAATCCTGGCCCAACAACAACCGCTAGTCATAGTAACACCTTGCTTCACCCCTCTGCCAAGGTCACCACCAACAGCCATTCTGACTCCCTCCCCCGAGGACTACATCTTCTACACCTAAACATTCGTAGCCTGGCCCCCAAGCTGGATCAGCTCCAGGTACTAGCCGCCCACCATGCCCCTGACTTAATCATCATATCTGAGACCTGGCTAAATCCAAACCTCCCTGATCCTGCCATCGCTATTCTGGGGTTCACCATCACTCAGCAAGACTGACCCATCAGAGGTGGAGGGGTGGCTATCTACACCAGCTCAGCTCTACATTTTTCTGTCACTCTCTTAAAAGCCGAAGCCAAGGCCTACGAGCTGCTCATGCTGAAACTGTCCCCTCCTTCCTCACTCCCTATCTTTGTGGCAGGAGTTTACTGCTGCCCTGGCACCCCAGCTGCAACAGTAACCAACATCCTGAACCAATTATCCCTAGCCAAGCCGGGTGAACTATATGTCTTGGGCGACTTTAACCACAACTGGTCTGATCCCTCCTTTAACAAAACATGAACCGAGATATCCGCACTCAACCTTACCCAAATCATTCGGGAACCTACATGGTCAAACCATAAATCTGATAACCACTCCCATCTCAATTGGGCCCTTACCTCCCATCCTCACCATGACGTCAGCTCTGGCATCCTCCCTGACTCCATTAGCGATCACCACCTAACATACTTGGTCCGCAAATTCCACCAAGTTAAATCCCCTCCCAAGTTCATATTTCAATGGTCATATAAATCCCTAAACCTCTCCCCTCTTCTGGAAGAGTTAGCTAACTCTAACTGGGACCCTATCCTAAGTTTATCTAACATGAACACTGCCCTCACACACTTTAGGAACACCTTCCTCAGCGCCTGGGACAAACATGTCCCCCTGCCCCGTGCTAGGGTCCGAGGGTCCCACCTTCCCTGGATATCTCCCGAGCTGATAGCTTGCCAACAAGCCCGAGACAAGGCGTGGTGTACCTACAAATCCTCACTACTATCAGGTGACAATATCACCTACCGGATGCTCTGTAACAAATGCACAAAGGCCATCCACATAGATAAGGCTGAATACTTTAACAACACCCTAAACTCAAATCTTGGGAGGCCTTCTAAGTTCTGGAAAGTCATTAACTCCCTTTTCTTCCCCCAACAACAAATCCCCTTCCTCTCCTCCTCTCACAAGGGACCCTAATCTCCGACCCTCTGACAGTAACCTCTGAGTTCAATTTCTACTTCACTACTTGTGCTAAGACCCTCCTGGACTCCCTTCCTCCAGTACCCACACCCACTCCCCAGACAACTACCCTCCTTCCACCTGGCCTGAACCCTTTCTCTTTCAGACACATCTTCCACACTGAAACCTTAGATGCCTTTCACTCCCTGAACCCTTCCAAAGGTAAATCTCCAGACAGCCTCGACAACATACTCCTCTTCCTATCTGCACCGGCCATAGCTACCCCCCTCGTTGCCCTGCTAAGCCTCTCTTTCAACACTGAGTCTCTCCCCTCTGAGTGGAAACATGCCACTGTCCTACCCCTACCCAAAGGAGGTGATTCTACCTCCTATGTTAACTACTGCCTCATCTCCCTCCTCCCCATCTTCACCAAAATCCAGGAACACCTAGTACTATCACAGCCTACCCACTTTCTCTCAGAAACAAATTTCTTCACTCCATTTCAGTCCAGTTTTAGGAAGAACCACTCCACCATCACCTCTCTACTAAGACTCATGGACTCCATCCTCTCTGGAATGGATGCAGGACATATCACCTCCACTATCTTTATCGACCTAGCCAAAGCTTTTGATACGGTATCCCACTCCCTCCTACTGTCCTGCCTAGCTGGTGCTGGTCTATCACCTTCGGCCATAAGTTGGTTCAGAGCATACCTACAAAATAGAACCCAATCTACAAAAATAACTGATAGTACCTCCCCCTCCCCATTACCACCGATGTCCCCCAGGGCTTAGTCTTCACCCCATTCTCTTCTCCAGCCTACTAAATGATCTGCCAATGGCTTGCTCCACTACTTCTAGACACATGTACGCTGATGACATGGTCCTTTTTACTTCCGGCTGCTCCCCTGAAGAAGTTACCTACAATCTCCAGAACGATTTCAACAAAGTACAACACTGGTTCAACTCCAAGCAGCTCTCCATGAATGCCAAGAAGACAGTCTCTATGTCCTTCAGCACTAGACATAGATTATCCCAACTTAAAACCCCCCTGACCTTCCGTACCCTAAATAACACCACCCTGGAAGACGTGCCCTCCTTTAGGTACCTAGGGGTCTGGCTTGATCACCACCTTTCCTTCTCCACCCATGTGGACACTAACCTATCAAAATTGTGCCCCAAACTTGGTGCCCTCTATAGAAACCATGCCAGTCTACTGTTTCCTGTGTGACGTGAAATAGTCCAGAAAATGATTCCTCCTTCCTTCGGCTACTGCAATGTCATCTACAGCACTGCCCCCAAGTCCACCTTATCCAGACTAGACCCTCTCTTCAATGACTTCTGCTGCTTCACCCTCGATGCCCCCCCGCACCCATCACAGTAAGCTTTACCATTCACTGGCCCTTCCATCCCTGAGCAAATGGTGCCTACTTCACTGTGCTAAATTTGTTCCTAACTTCTGGCTTAGCCCCCTCCCACCCTACCTCATTTTCTCCTTATCTTCCCCACCAGCCCCAGCGCACAACCTCAGGTCTACTGACTCCAGGTAATTAGCTATCCCTCAACGACAAACCTCCGCAGGCCAATCTGCTTTCTCTTACCACCTCCCTAAGCTCTGGAAAGATCTTCTGGCCCAAATCTGCCATTCTTCCTCCAAATACTCTCTATCCTCCACCCTTTCTAACTTCTTCACTCCCAATGGTACATGTCCTTGACCCCCGATGACTCATCCCCCACCTGTGCCCCTCCTCCTTACGCACCTGACCAGAGGCTGGGCCTCGCCCTCTTGACTGGCTTATAATAAAGTTGTCCTAACTTTTCTTGCTCTTATCTCCCCAGGCTCATGCTCCCAGTTCACACTGCCAGCCCGATGCATTTTTCTCTTTCTCTAATTCTCTAGATTTCATCACTTATGTAATCCATGTGTAGTTTCTATGTTAATCAAACATGTATGCCACCACCCACATGGCACAAATATGTAGTGCTTCCACCTGCTTAAGCCTGCCTAGCTATACTCATCCATGTAACCACCGTTTCCATTTGTTTGACTCTAAATTTCAACCCATTGTCTGTTTTATGGATACTTCTCCTATGTAACCCATGTAACCACTGTGTTGAACTTGCTGGACTCTAAATGAATCACATTGTTTGTATTATGTATTCTCCTCCCATGTACCCTCCAGGTCGCACCGTGAAACGAGCATTGTTTTGCTCAGTGTGCCTCTCCTGGTGAAACATTTTCAATAAATAAATAAATAAAACAGAGGGAGGAGATGTCATGTTAATTTCTAAGATGGAAAGGAAACACAGTGACTGCCTCGAGACAAAGAGACACACAGAGCAAAATCTAACAACAGCTGCATTTCTATCTGTGATGTACAGAGTAACAAGAAGATTTTACTATTTTTAAACAATAGAATATGGGACAGACTGTCACAAATACCAGAACTGCACTACAAACAACCTCTGAAACTGCAAGCATGGTAAGAATTTTACCTTTTTTTCATAAATACCTCTCTCAGCTTGTTAACATTGCACTTTGCTCATAAAACATTGGTGGTAAGATCTTTATGTGCATAGTTCTGGAAAGGCATGATACCATTTCTCAAGAGAACTCTGCTGCTTAATGTTACTTGGGAAAACTTTAACCTTGTTAGTTTTTTTTTTATTTATTTCTGTATTTCATAACCCATGAATTGCAGATTGAGAAGAGTTTAATTCATTTTCTTTATCTTTTAATACTGTCATTTGCCACATCCCATGGAAATACATGATACTGATTGTGTGGGGAACTGTGCTATATGGGGAGCTTCTTTATGTCATGCCCCATGAAAGCAGTATAGCACAGTGATTTAAGATACTGGAGACATGGGTTTGAATCCCACAGCCCCCACTTACATGGTGTGTGATCCTGAGCAAGTCACTTAACTTCACTGTGCCTCCAGGTTGCACCTGGAAAAACTCTTCAGTTTACTATGCCTTTCCTAGTTAAACAATTCCCCCTTTCTTTTTACCTGTAGACTTTTTTCACCCTGTTGGTGTATGATATATATTACTACATTATTTATTTAATTTAACTTCTGTTACTTTAGTGTTTGCCAGTCATGCCCCAACCCCTACATACACACACACACACACACACACACACACACACCCACCCATGAAGCAAACAAATGTTAAGTGACTTACTCAGGATCACACGTACTGTACTGCAAGTGAGGGCTGTGGAATGTAAACCCAGATCTCTGGGTTTGCAGCTCACAGACTTACATCACTAAACTACACTGCACATACCGAAAAATATAGCAACATGCTAAAAGGGGTCCATCAGTATTTATTCTCCAAAACACAATTTTCCTTTTCAGTAATAATGGAAAAAGCATCATCCTTTTACATTTTTTCTAACTGATTTCTGTATTTTGTAACCTGAAAATTTCCTACTGCATGTTGCATGCAGCATATTGTTGATTTTACATGCACCATTCTAATTATTTTTCTTTTATACTGTCATTTGCCACGGCCCCTGCAAATACATGTTACGATTTCTGTGAGGTTCCAGTTGAAATTGGAATCATGCTGCTGAACTGAATTTTTCATTACTAACAGGGTTCACTGGTTTTGCAAATAGGTCTGTACTGCATCAGTATTTGTTATCCAAAACACAATTTTCCTTTTTTAGTAATAATGGAAAAAACAACATCCTTGTTGTTTTTTTTTTCCAATTTATTTCTCTATTTTGTAACCCAGAAATTTTCTAATGCATTTGGCATGCAGCACATTGCTGCTTTTACATGAAACAGTTTCATTATTTTTCTTTTTCTTTTATACTGGCATTTGCCAAGGCCCCTGCACATACATTATAGTCTTTCTGTTGGGAACTCTGCTGTTTAATGCTACTTTAAAAAAAGATCTGCCTTGTTAAATTTATTTTCCTTTTTATTTACTTTTGCATTTTGTAACCCAGAACTTTCCTATTGCATGTAACATAAAGTACATTGTTTATTTTATACGAAAATGTTTAATTATTTTTCTATTTGTTTTCATACTGGCATTTGCTATGGCCCCTGCAAATATATGATAACTTGTGTATGTGTGCTGAACTCTGTTGATTAATTTTACTTGGAAAACATCATCCTTGTTAGACTTATTTTTTTATATTTATTTATTTCTCTATTTTTGTAACCCAGAAATGTCCTATTGCATTTGACATGCTGCACATTGATGCTTTCACATGAAAGAGTTTAATTATTTTTCTTTTCCTTTTATACTGGCATTTGCCATGGCCCCTTCATATACGTGATGCTTTTTCTGTTGGGAACTCTGCCGTTTAATGTTACTTTGAAAAAAGATCTTCCTTGTTAAATTTAGTTTTCTTTTTATTTACTTCTGTATTTTGTAACACAAAACTTTCCTAATGCATGTAATATGCAGAACATTGTTTATTTTACATGAAAAAATTGAACTTCCCTAATGCATGTAACATTGTTTATTTTACATGAAAACATTTAATTATTTTTCTATTTGTTTTCATACTGGCATTTGCCATGGCCCCTGCAAATATGTGATAATGTTTGTGTGCTGAACTCTGCTGATTCATTTTACTAAGGAAAATATCATCCTTGTTAGATTTTGTTTTTTTATTATTTATTTCTCTGTTTTGTAACTCAGGAATTTCAGAATACATGTTGTATGCAATTAATAGCTAATTTTACGAAACTATTCAGACTAAGGATGGAATATGTTTTTTTGCCTTACTTGGGACCTTCCTTTTTTACCAGTCTGAAATGTCTGCATGCATTTTGCCATCTGAAATTCTTTTTTGGAAAAAATATAGTTTGCAAGATTGCAACATGCCAATTTTTTTTCTTTTATTGCAACTAGTGTCCTGTATTTCTGCTGGATTATGTTAGCACAGTAACAGTAGTATTGTGTGTGTGTGTATGTGTATATATGTGTTGTGTGTGTGTGTATATATATATATATATATATATATATATATATATGTACAGGAACTATATATAGTATATCATTACTAACAGGGCTTGATGTTTTGCAAAAACATCTGTCCTGCATCAGTTTTTTGCTTTCCACAAAAAAATATATTTTAAGTAATAATGCCTTTCTGGTCAAACCAGTATGTCAGCTTTTCTCTCCCTATATTACCTAACTGAAGTGATACAGGTATAATTGTTTTCCTTTTCATGTTGCCATTTGTGATGGCCCCTTCAAATAAATGATACTGCTTGTGTCAGTAACTATGCTTTTACTGTTATTTGAGAAAATCATCTCCCTTGTTAGATTTTTTCATTGATTTCAGCATTTTTAACCCCCCAGTTCATGTGGCATGAAGCACAGTGCTAATTTTACACACACAACTGTCCTGTGCTACACCTTGTTGTCAGTAGTTGACCATACTACAATATATTGCAAGATGCTTAAAATATTCATTTTGACATTGGATGCCTAAAATAGTTGACCATACTACAATATATGACAATATGCTAAAAAAATATTCATCTTGACACTGGATGCCTAACTGAAGTAAAACATTTTTTTTTCTTCTCATAGTTGCAATTTTGGCCAACTGCAGACCAGTTCTTTTCCTTTTTTGTAATTTGAATACAGCATTTTTCTGTATTGTTAAGACACTATTTTAGGATAAAAAGTTCTGATAATACAGAAATGCATAAATGACAAAGTAAGGTGACTATTTAGCACAGTATTATTGAAAGGGGAACATTAAACTGGTTACAGTAAACATCAGACGTATTTGTATATCTTATTGTGATGCAGGCAGGTGCAGTACATGAAGGATCATTCATGCAGTTATGCCAGCTGAAGTTTAAAAGCAAACACAGTATTACCAAAATGCTCCAGGATTCACAAGATCTACATTCTGCTGTAGCCTTAAGGTATCTTCTTTCAAAAAACCCTGATGTTCTCTCTAAGGCTGTTCTTGCAACCTAGGAAAGGTAGAAAGGATGAGGTATCTCCTCCCTATCTCTGGATGCAAGTTCTCTCTCCCACCCCAGAAACACCTGCCTGCCTCTAGTGGGTGGCACCTGCTTGCTCTCCTCCCCCAAACCTGTTCATCCAGGTGTTCTGGTTATGCCCCTAGACTATGTCCTGCCTCCTTTCATGCCTTGCAGGAAGGGAACCTGAGCCAGATGAAAAATAGTGCTCTCCAGATCCCATACATGCAATGTAGTAATAAGGCTTCAGCGGAAGACACTATTTTTAACAATCTATCATGTTGTTTGGAAGGTAATTTATGCAGGGAGTACTTTTCTCAAAGCAAAACATCTGCAGGGCTATGCCCACTGCAGCCATAAAAACAGAAACACAGGACACTGCTTACTTGCTGAATACTGTACGATTTCTCATATGATGACTAGCATGGCACGTGCACATCCCCCATCTCCACCACCACCATCCCCAGCCATAAGTCAAACTCCTTGTTTTTGGTAACAGAAGGCCCCACAAAAAAATAAATAAATACATAAATACAATACATAAATAGATAAATAAAATAATCTTGTGGCATCAAATTGATCATATCAGTAAAACAAAAGGGAGAAAATTAAAAGAAAGACACTGTGTTCCATACTAATAATCATTTTCATCTGCTAATCCACATGGTGTTTCTTCCTGATTTCTGGAGAAAAATAATCATTCTGCAAATTTAAAAAAAAACTCAAAAAAAACTCAAGTAAGGCAACAAAACAAACTGTAATATTGCTGTACAATCCTGCAGCATATTTAAGGGCCTAATGGGAAACCAATTTAAGTGGAATGATATTGTCTCGGTGTATAGATATTTGACCAGAAAGGAAGAGGGCTGGATTTGTATGGTAATGCAGAAGACTGGAGTTAGACAGTTGATTCTGGATGCTAAATCTGATTTTCAAAAATTGGGGGTAAAATGATATACAGACTTGTATCCAATGTAATGTATTTACATGTATTCTTTTCGTCTACTGCATTATGTACTGCACTGATGCTGAATGTCAATACTAAATAATAAATAAAGCACATTTAATTTAAAAAAATGATATACAGACTTGCATCCAATGTAATGTATTTACATGTATTCTTTTCATCTCCTGCATTATGTACTGCACTGATGCTGAATATCAATACTAAATAATAAATAAAGCATATTTATTTTAAAAAAATAGGGGTAAAAGCAGAAACAGCTATCTGCGTAGACAGAAAACGACAAGAGGTTAATAAGAACCTAACAGAAGAAGAGACTGAGACATTTAGGATAGCTATAGAATCTGGTCCAACCAGTTCTGTAACAGAATTGGGCACCCGGTTCATTAATATTACAAGGGGAAATAGGCATCACCCATGTTAACTGGAAGTGATTCTTAATTGACTGGAAAGGGAAAAAAGACTGCCCCCCACCCAGGAGTAAAGATCTTGAAATAATCTCCTGGAATAAAGCAGAATTAGGGACAAAATGAAGGGTATGAGTTGGTGGAATCTAATTTCAAAATTTGTGGTTATCCTTTTGCAGGAAACCTGGATATCTAATGAGGAGGGGCATTATTTTGAGGGATACCAGACCTGGGGGATTAAAGCACAAAAAACTTCCAGATATGGGAGGCCCTCTGGGGGAATATGTACCTTTGTAAAAAACAATTTAGTGATAGAAGCAAAATGTATTGTAAAGAATGAAATACATAATATTTTGGGCATTGTACTATCCAGGGATGTGATGCCCATTTGTGTACTTTTGAATTGATAGTTGGTCCCCAAGGACAAATTGAATGAAATGACTAACAGAATGGAAATTTTGCAAGAAGTGTTATTAAATTTACAAGTAAGATACCTAAGAACTACTATCATAATGGGTGGTGACTTGAATGCAAGAGCTGGGACACAAATTGAGGATCCATGTAATAAATGGGAATTTGGATGATGCCTTAGGAATTACTATAAGGATGTCTCTGGATTTAAAAATTAATAAACAAGGACAGCTTTTGTTAAATGTTTTAAAAATGACTAATATGAGGATGTTGAATGGTACAGCTGCAGGAGATAGAGAGGGAAAGTGTACCCATAGGGGAATTAAGGGAGTCAGTGTTCTGGACTATTTTATAGTTGATGTATATTCCTTTTTTCATATCCAAAATGAAAATTTTGGAAATATTGGATAGTGATCACTTCCCTCTCACTCTAAGTATAGATCCATCACTGACAGGGAAATTAAGAATAGAAGACATGGAAAAGAGGTCCATGGTAAATGAATATATGCAAGTGTGCAATAGGAAGAAAATTGGATGGAGAGAAGAGACCAAAGGAAAGTTCAAATGTTAATGCAAGAAAAGTCTCTGCTACAGCAAAAAAGGAGAAGCATCAAATATTATCAGGAAGAAGGGAAAGATGGTGTAGAGCAGAACGAACAAGTAACTGAAAATCTGAGTCCCATGTTAGGGGAAGAAGAATGCTTTGGAATGTGTGAAAAAAATTGTTTTAGATAAACTAAAAGTAGGTAAGGAAAGTAGGATTGTCAGGAGGTATTTGAAAGAAAATGGAAGGGCTAAATGGTTTGATAGAGATTGTGTTAGTGCAAAGGCCAAAATGGTGAAACAAAGGAAAAGAATGAAAAATACAAAAGAATTGCAAGATAGGGTAGCTTTTGTAAACTTAAGGTATGAATATAGGATAACAATAAATAAATAAATAAAAATAGTCCAGTGATTTGTGGCATGCTCTCCAGACATCAACTGAGGAAAAGGACACAAAGTATTTTTGGAACCCAGTGGCATATGGTACAGGTAATCTTAGAAGAAATATAGAGGTCAATATTACCCCAGAGGTTTGGGTTAATCATTTTAGAACAATATATAGGACAGTTGAGAAGCCAGCAAAGTTTATGAGAAATACTGCTGATAGTGAAGGAAACTTCCTGGTAAACAAAAGTTGGGATCAGTTTACAATAAGAGAAGTGGTGGCAGCAATTAAGGGCCAAAAGAATAATAAAGCCCCAGGTCTGGATGAAATAGAAGCAAAGATATAACAATCAGATATGGAATGATGAGAAGAAATATTAACCCAATGTTTAATTACATGGTGAGACTGGAAATAATCCCAGCTAGATGGGCTGTGGACGTGATTGTCCCCATATATAAAAGGGGGCCTATAGAAGATACGGATAATTATAGACCAATCACCTTGTTAAGTAAAACTTCTAAAATTTTCTCTAGACTTCTGTTGGTAAGGCTAGAAGACTGGGTAGAAGAAAACAATATTGTATCTCTTTTTCAGGCTGGGTTTAGAAAGCAAAGATAGACTTTAGACCCTATTTTTACACTTATTCATTCAGTAAATAAACATGTAAAGAAAAATGGAAGAAAATTATATGTGGTATTTATAGATATTAAAGTGGTGTTCAACAGTGTTAATTGGGAGCTTATGTGGGAAATTTTGGGTAAGAAGGGTACAGATAAAAATTACTTAAAATGATTACATTATTACATAAAGACACGGAAGTGATAATAAGATATAGTAAAGATGGTTCATGTACAGAACCTCTGGAGATTGAGTACGAGGTAAAACAAGGTGGCTTGCTGGCACCAATTCTCTTTAATATATATATATTGAAACTGTGAGAGAAGAATTGCAAAAAACATTGACACTTTCCCACCTAGAATATTGCAGCTACCTATAAAAATGATGTTGTATGCGGATGACGCAATCATTATGTCTCAAACTCCACTGGGGATAAAAAGAGCCTTAACCTCAGTAGTTAGATCACTGAGGAAGATTGAATTGGAGCTTAATATACAGAAGACAAAGATTATGGTATTTGAACATGGAAATATAAATCTGAACCCAAATCTAAAAGTACAGAAGTGGCTAATAGGAGATAAACAATTAGAGGAAGTAAATACCTTTTGTTATTTGGGGTTATCATTCTAGAAGAATTTGAGTTGGAAAACACAAGTACAAAAAATAAGGGAAACAATATAAGAACAGTGCAGGGAATTGCAAGGTTTGCTAAAACGTTTGCACAAAATTCATATGTTGCACAAGTCAGATGTTTGGAAGCAAAGATCAATGCACAGATGCTGTATGCTTCAGCTATATGGGGAGTATTGGGGGAGACAGATGTACTTGAATTGATACAAAACAAGTTCCTTAAATGGGTACTGGGCATATCTTTGTATACACATACAGCAATAACAAGAGCAGAAACTGGTGTACATTCTATTAAAATGAGGATAGGAAAAAGAGCAATACATTTTTGGTATAGAATTATAAATAATGAAACACCTAATCTTGCTCAATATTGCTTAATGGAGGAAAGTGAAGAAAAATCTAGGGGTTCAGTGACATGGCTGTCTACTTTAAATTCTAGTTTAAATAAACTGGGACTTGAACATAATTATATCTTACAAATGGAAAAGGGCAGGTATTTGTTTAAGAATCAGGCTATACAGAGACATTTGGATGTTGCTGCCACACAAGACTTGGGGAAAATACATGAAAATATTGAAGGAAAAATTTATAGAAATATTAAAAATGCATTTTCAACAGAATTTCTTTTTTTTGTGAAAATAGAAATCAGAGAATAGTGCTTATTCAACTGCGAATGGAACAGATAAATCAAGAGGGAAACTTTAGGATAGGAGAGTGGCACTAGTGGTTTCATGTTATTGCAATGAAAATTGCAAATGGAAAATTCCACATGTGATCTTTGAATGCCCAGTTTTTGATTCCCCTTGGATAAAATGGAAAGGGCCCATAAATAAGTATATAGAGGGGGCAGATTTATGGGCTAAAACTATTAGTATATTTAAGTCAGGGCAGGAGCCAGTAATATATGCATTAGTAAAGTTTGCACAACATGTTTTTTTATTATGTGGAGAAGGAAAAAAAATCACAGGAAGAAAGAATAATATGAATTATAAAATTGAGAGGTCTTATTTTATGTATACAAGTATGGATATCTTACACCTAGCTCGGCTCTGTCCTGTACTGCTCATAATGATGTTCTGATTGAATGTATGTAAAATGATACAGGGTGCTAGGATGTACTTTTTAGCATGTTTTTAAATTTCACGTGTAACAAAACTGCTTTTATATACATGTGTGTCAAAATAAAATTTGAACTTGAATTTGAACTGTACAATCCTGCAGCCTTCTGCTCCAGCACCATGATTTTGAACTCTGCCAAGAACAGACAAAAAAACAGATTACTGCTTCCTAAAGTTAAAAAATTGCTGAATAGTCTCCTGCCTGTAAAAGCAAAATTGTCTGCTAAACCTGTGAAAAGAAGGAAAAACTGCCATCAGTACCTTTTCTCAACTTTCTTTGTTCTTTTTGTTTGTAGCATGAATCCACTTCTTCTGGAAACCTTGCCTAATACTGCAGTGATCAACCCATTCAGCATCTTGATGTCACCATATCTAAGTATTCATTACTTCTCTAGGTAACACCTCCAACTATTAAATTCTAACCTCTACCTCTGTGCCTCATCTCTTTTCTTGTAGAGGCTGTCTTTAAATATAAGCTGAGATAAGAAACCATTCTAGCATTAATGTTCATGTTGCTTCAAACAGAATACACAATAAACTGAAAAAGTGAGTTTCAGAATCAATTACAGGATGCAAGTGCACTCAGCCTTCAGCATCATGCCTAACTTCACCCCTGGAGTGTGCATTAAAATCCTTTAATACACTCCCTGTCATGGCTTATTACTTACATTAGACATCTCAAAAAGCCAGATGCTAGTACTGCTTTTCTGCAAGAGACACACTGTAGGTAAAGGGATCTAGAGCTTATGAGAACAGAATGGGTGGGTGAGATAATTTAAGTTGGGAAGTGTAATAAAAAAGCAGAGAATCTAATACTATTTAATAAGAAGAAGTGCTTAACAAAGAAAGATACTGCTTTATAGTTAATGGGGTTCTAAATACATTTTGAACAACTCTGGTCAACATCTGTGGTCTCAGTTAAGGCACTCAAAACATTAACTAAAGTATTTGACCATCTTAATAGATGTCTAGATTCAGAAACCTTTCTACCAGGGGATTCAAACTGTATTTATGATCCTGTGTTAGACAGATCAATCAAACATACACACTTACAAAGACTGACAGATATATCAAATTTCTAATGGGAACTTTAGACCGTGTAGATGCATGGAGGATAAATAATTTAAACAAAATGTGATTTTCATTCAGGTCACCTGCTCATAGAACTGGTTCTAGGATAGATCACATTTTATCCCAAAACTTGTGTGTCAAATTTACAAGATACAAAAAATTCTATCAGTTGTAATTTCCAACCACTCTCAGATTTCAGTTACTTTATCCAGGAGAGATGGATACTCAGCTCCTAGTAAATGGTGATTAAACACTTCCCTATTGGAAGATTCAAAAGTCATAGAAAATTGAAATGTTATATTTCATAGATGCTGATAAACCAGCCAATACATCCTGGACAACTCACTGGGAGACCTTAAAATGCACATCAAGAGGGTTATTTATTGGTATAGTTAAAAAAAAAGAAAGCAAGACCAAAATTAAGGAAAATGGATAAACTTTAAAAATGGCACAAGAACTGAATTTACATTAATCAGAAAACAAGTGGAAAGAATGATCTAGAGGTAAGAATACATAGCTGGGGCTACTGAAAGATGAAACCATTTGTTTATAAGAAAAGCCCAAATTCAATATACAGAATACGGTTCCAAATCATGAACATTACTGGGTATAAGACTAAGAATTTGGAACAATCCAAGTTTAAAATACAATACTACCAATAAATTAGTAAAAAAAAAAAAAGTATTAGTAAGGCGTTTAGTGAATTCTATGCAGATCTGTACAAAACCACAGATGGGAATTTTTCAAAGGAAGAATTTGATTCTTGAATCGAGAACATCACACTTCCTAAGGTAAATAAGGAACAAGGGTTGGAATTGAATAAGTCTATTAGTGAACAAGAAATTGCAGAAGCCATTTTATAATTAAATAAAGGTACTGTATATCCCCTGGACAGATGGTTTTCCTTCAAACTTTCATCATAAATTTAAAGGACGATTAGTACCCATGTTCCATAATATGTTTCTGGAAGCCTGAGGAAACAATAAAATACCGCCATCAATGTATATGGAGTCGACTACTGCCTTACATAAAAAGGAAAAGATCCCAAACAGTGTAAAACTATAGACCAATATCATTGATTAATACAAATACAAAAATCCTTGCTAGAATTATTTCAAATGTGAACATATGAACAAGTCAGCAGAAAAAGGCCATTAGGTCTATTTAGCCTTCTTATAATTGCAGTGTCCATTGCTTGAGCTATTTACCCTGCACCCACTCCCCACTCCTCTCATCCTTTCCATCCACCCCTCTCACAACCTTTACTTTCCTCTTATGTCTAACGCACCCCTTTTTGAAACTGCCCACCATTGTCAATGAAACCACCTCTTCCAGCAGGACATTCCAACTGTCCATCATGCTTTCAGTGGAGAAATGCCTTCTAGATGACCATCTAAACTTTCCACCATCCAATTTAAGATAGTGCCCCCTGGTGTTATGGCTGCCACTTAGCCTTCTTTCCCCCAGTGAGTACATATACAGGTCTCCCAACCTCTCCGTGTAGGTCTTCCTTTGCTGACCCACAACCATCTTTGTCACCCTCCTCTGTACCTTCTCTAATATGTTAATGACTTTAAGGTAAGGATGCCAGTATTGTACTCCATACTTAAGATGTGGCCTCACCGGTGACCTATACCAGGGCAGTATGACCTCTTTCTGCTTACTATTAATGTCTCTAACAATGCATCCCAGCATCTTGTTCACCTTTGCTGCAGCTCTCCTGCACTGCACAGACTGCTTGAGGTCACTAGTTATCATGCCCAAAGCCTTTTCCTACTCTATTACAGATAACCAGTCTCCTCCCAGTTAATACTATATCCTGGCATTTGTGGCTCCCAAATACATAACTTTGTATCTTTTGACATTGAATCCAAGTTACCAAACCCCTGACCACCTCTCAAGCTTTTTCAGATCTTGTAGGTCCTGTATCCCTTTGGTCGAGTCCGACCTCCAACAGAGCTTGGTGTCACCCATGAAAAGGCACATTTTTGCCCTTAATGCCATTCCCAACATCATTAATAAAGACATTCAGTAACACTGGCCCTAGCACTGAGCCCTGTGGAACCCCATTCATAATCTCTCTAGTGTTAGATAATTCTCCTCCCAAAACCTTCTGGGTTCTGTTTCCCAGCCAACTTCCACCCGTCTTGTCATCTTATATCCAACCTCTAGAGCCTCCTACTTCCTAATCAACCTCTTGGGGTTTACAGAATCAAAAGCGTTTCTAAACTCCAGGTAGAGGATGTCTACCACCTTACTCTTATCCACTGTTTTGGTGACCCAGTCAAAGAATTCAGTCAGATTAATTTGACATGACCTCCATCAAAACCTATGCTGCTTGGCACCATAAAGATCCTACTCCTCTAGATACTCAATTAACCTTTCCTTAAGTATAATCTCCATGAGCTTGCATACAACTGAAATCAAACTGACTAGTCTATAGTTCCTTGGGTCATCTTTAGAACCGCTCTTATAGAGGGGCATCACATGGGCCATTCTCCAGTCTTGTAGTACCATGCCTGACTGAAGAGAGCTATTGAACAGGTCCACCAATAGCTCCACAACCTCCTCTGCAGCCCCATGAGCACCCTTGGGTGTACTGCATCTGGACCTGGAGATTTGTAAACCTTCAATGCTATTAACCCATTCCTCACTGTAGCCACCTTTATTACTACCTCCATGCTCCCTTCTCCCCCTGCATCCTTCTCCCCCTGTTGGAACCAGTCCAGCTTTTTTCTTGGCAAAGACAGAGCAGGATTAATTATTTAGCATTTCTACTTTTTCACCATTCTTTTCCACCCACCTGTTCCCTTTTCAACGCCTAATGATCCCATCCTTCTTATCCCTTTTTTCACATATGTATCGAAAAAAGCTTTCTCCCCCTTCTCAATTCCCTTTGATAATTGCAGTTCTTGTTCAGCTTTAGCCACTCTGACTACTTTACTTCCTTTCCTAACCATCTTCAGGTAATTTTCCATGTCCTCTTCCCTTTTGGTTTTCTTGAATTTCCTAGAGGCTATACTATCTGTCCATTACTGCCTAGACAACCTCAATACTAAACCAGCTTGGTTTTCTGACCCTTGAGTTTTTCTTCCTGAGCCTCATGCACTCATCTCTTGCAGCTAATAATCCCTCCTAAATGATGGACCACTTTTGGTCCACTTCCATATCTGCCCTGATACCCATCAGGTGCATCCTTACCAATTCACTCATCTTCCTAAACTCTGCCCTTAGGACTGTAGTTGTAGTGAGAATCTTCACCCTACCCATATCTAGCTGGAATCATAGTGTGTTATGATCACTCCCACCCAGGGGATCCTCAATCTTTATTTCTTGCACATGTTCCCCGTATGTGAGCACTAGATCAAGTAATGCCCCATCCTGACTGGGTTCAAAGGCTCCCTGCATCAGGAACCCATTCTGCAATTCTTCTGAGGGCTCCATGTGAAGTAATTGAGTGGAATTGTGCAGCACAAACAGCGAGACAAAGCTACGAAACCCAAACCCACGCATCCAGAATACCAGCACAGATTTGGGGGAAACTAAGATTTACTATTACAACACTACACCGCCATGAACCACCACTCCAATTAAATATTGTAACTTACCTGTGTTTCTTTTTCCAGCTATATTCTGGATGCACAATTTTGACTGTCACAGCTTTGTGTGTGCTGTTTCAGACCACACTGCAATTCCACTCAAGGACTTGACATGCTATGCTTCTAGGTTCACCTGACTCCTGATGCATGTTAGGTTGCTATGCTCCAGTCTATCTTGGGCAGGTTGAAGTCTTCCACTATTACCACCTCACCCTTCCCTGCACCATTCATTAATTGTGAGCTTAATTCCCTGTCCCTCTCCTCTTCTTGGTTGGGAGGTCTATAAACTAACCTCACTTTCCTTCCTCTACTGGACAGTAACTTAACCCTCAATACTTCCACCCTTCCTTCATCCAACTCCTCCCTTGTACATAATATACTTTCTCTGATACAAACTTTCACCCTCCCCTTTCTTATAACCTGCCCCTCCTGTGTAGATTATTCCCAAGGATCAAGTCATCCCAGTCATGGTAAGATTTGACCCAAGTCTCAGTTACTGCCATGATGTCCACTCCTTCATCTGTTAATAGTGCCTGCAGGTTATTCATTTTGTTACCGAGACTTCTCACGTTCAGGGACACCACCTTCTACCTGGAATATGAGCCTCCTTCCTTTCCCTTACTACTTCCCTTCCCCTTTCTCCTCTCTGTGTTCCATTCCTCCTCCCATTTCTGAATACTTCACTCCCACTCCACCCTCCCAACCCCTTCTGCTATTATGAGTGGAAGGTAAATAGGTGAAATTAAGTCATTCAGCAATGAGTTGGGCCACGCCAGACTGGATTCTTAAAAAGCAGACATGCTGCTGATACTGTGAGGAAAGTTCTTCATATAAAAATAGCATAGCAGAAGTAAAACTCCCAATGGCAATCATTAGATGCCAAAAAATCTTTTGACAGAGTGGACTAGTCATATTTATTCAGAGTTCTACACTTTTGTAATTTTCCTGAGAACTTTATAAGATGGTTTAAGCTGCTGTATACAAGTCCACAATCAGCTGATTTGGTAAATGGAGAAATGTCAACATATTTTGATACACAAAGGGTCACAAAACAAGGCTGTATGCTGTCTCCAAGCCTGTTTATTCTTTCCAAGGACCTCTGCTACTAAAATTTAAAAATGAATAAGATATAGAGGGGGTTGTAATAAAAGATAAGAAATATATCCTTGCAGCTTATGTAGATGACATCTTGTTGTTGGTCTCTAACCCCCAAAATACAATACCAAGAATAGTTAATACTCTGAATAAATTTGGTAGTTTCTCAGGTTATAAAATAAATAAAGACACGTCCTGGATATTATCATTAAACAATTTATATGTGAAAGTAGACTCTTGGTTCCATGTGATAACAGTGAAGTTTAAACTGCAATTTGCATAACAGCGAGTGCAAATCACTGACTACAACAATGATGATGTACACTACAGTGGGGCCATAAAGAGTGAGGTCCTGCAACATTCTCTATGGGGGTTATTGTTACAAATATTTTTATAAGAGGGGGCTATGCCCCCAGCACCCCCAAATATTTTTATAATCAATGCCGGGGGGGCCTGATACTAGGGTACAGGGGACAATTCTGGGGGGGAGCAAGTCATTGGTGCCACAGAACACAAAAATAAATGCACATAAGTATCAAAATGCAAAACATACAAAAAATGCACACAAGTATGTCCACTAACCTAGCAGTGAACCCAGGTTGCCCAAACAACAGATACCACACATACCGCAACACCAAACAGTCAGCTGGGAACTGCCTGGCCAAACATCCACCTGCATCCTCAATTCCTATAGCTCCCTATCCTGGTTGCTCTATTCTACCTGTTGCCATTCTGTACCTTCTTACTGCCTGAAACTGCTCCTCACTATTCTTTCACAGTCGCTATAATTAGAGGCTGTCAAACTGAGTCACTCAATTGAGTCACTCAATTTGACTCTCTCATATCACGGGATAACAGACTCTTCTAATACTGGTTTAAAATGGTCCAGGGAAGGAATTCTATATTTGGGAATAAAACTGAATGACTTGTGCAAAAAAACTTTGCAAAGAACCTACAACATCTCAAGAATACGACAGAAAGAGCTTTAGAAACCTGGAATAAATTACCACTAAATGTATGGGGAAGAATTGATTCAGTTACTTTACTACCTTATGTGAATGACAAATACCATACTGAAAAATTGGTTCATATCTATAAAAGATACTATAAATATTTATTTATTTATGTATGTATGAATGTATGTCTAGGATTACAAGATACCTTTGAGCCAAGGCTCTTTTACAAAGATTCCACATCATAAGTACAGACAATTATCATCAGGCTGGTTACATGATTACAGACAATAAACATAAAACAGTTTACATGGTACAGGGTATTAGACAGTAACTTCAGTTGACACAATCTGATTAAGTGATGCGTTACACAAAGAACACTAGGAAGGGGAAGGCAAGAAGGGGAGAGGGCTCAGAGAAAGGGGTGGCATAGGTGCAGAGGGGCAGGGTGAGGCAGCCAAGGGGCCTTGTCAGGACAGACATGGGGTAAGTACATTTGAAGTTGCAATGGACAGGTAAGTGCAAGAGGAGAGGACAAAAACAGACACCAATGAGGTCAGAGACTGTGTAGGGAATAATGATGTTATGCGGTGCAAACACAGGTGTTGGTGCCTGTTAGGGAGTGGTGGAGTTATGTTTTGATTGCACCGAGCGTTGCTGCAGAGGAGATGTCACTAGAGAGATCATTCAGCCAACTTGGCACCCTGTATGCAAACAACTTTTGGCCTTGGGAAGTCCGGCATTGGGGGATTTGAAGGATTTGGGGCTTAGAGCTCCTGGTGTTGAGGTTTTTGATTTTGGGCTTAAGGAGGGTGCTGACTTCTGACAGTGCCTTGCCCATCATAATTTTCCTTGCTGTGATGCAGGTTTTGGTATTTGATTCAGTTGTTCAGTTGCAGCCAACTTGTTTTGGAGTATAGGTCACAGGAGTGCGTGAGATGGTGGCAACCAGTAACAAGTTGGCAGGCTTGATTGAGGGAAGCTGAAACACGTCTGAGAGAGGATGTTGTGGCAGATCCATAGATAATGAGACCATAGTCAATGATGCTGATGATGGAGCTCTGGAAAGCAATGGACAAAGCTTCAGGGGTTAGATGTTTCCCATGTTGGAATAGTAGGCCCATCCTGGTGTTGGCTACTTTTGTCACGTTATTGATGTGTGGAACATTGGAGAGATGACAGTCAGGGTGAGGCCCAGGTATTTGAAGGTATGAACTTGTTCAAGGGTGATTCCTTGTTTGGTTTTAATGGAGAGTTGATATTGTTTGCATTTGTTGTGGGAGATGCAGAAAATCATGATCTTTGTTTTTTTCTGGTTAAGAATATGTTTGTGTTTTGAAAACCAGTTTTCTACTGCAAAGAAGGCCTGCTGGAGGTTTCCTTGTAGATGCACTGGATCATGATGGGATGCCAGGATGACAGCATCATCTGTGTAGAGTAGGATCTGTTCAGGGCAGGATTCTGGCAGTGAGTTCAAGAAAAGGCTGAATGGGAGGGGGACAAGATTGAACCCTGCGGGACACTGGACCATACTGGTCTTGAGTCTGAGTGTGAATCAGCAATTCTCACTCTTTTGGAGCAGTTGTCTAAGTAGCTTTTGAACTAGTTCACTGAGTTGGGTGAGAACCCTGCTAGCTGAAGCTGGGCAGGTAGAAGATGATGGTTGACGGTATCAAAAACTTTAGTTAAGTCAATGAAGGTGGACCCAGAAAGTTGACTGTTCTCTAGTGAGTGATGGATCGCACCTGTGAATTCAAGTAGTGCTGTGGAGGTGCTATGACCTTTTCTAAAGCCATGTTGCTCCTTGCACAGGATGTTGTGTTTGTCTAGGAAGTCAGTGAGCTGGTCTGACACAATCTGTTCCAGGGCCTTGGAAAGTGGAGGTAGGATGGAAATTGGATGGTAGTTCTCATGAGCTGCTTTATCACCACTTTTATGAATAGGGATTACCGCAGCAGATTTCCATATGTCCAGAAACTGACTGGGGCTGAGGGAGAGGTTAAAGATCCTGGTCAGTGGCAGGGGTACTTCTTCAAGGGTGAGTGATAGCAGATTGAGGTCGAGGGAGTCACTGCTGGCTCTGGAGTTGCAAATGGCTTTGGTGACATAGCTGCAGACTTGATGCATTTTTATTGCTTTAAAGTAGAAGGGAGGGTGGTTGTTGCTGGCTGGGAAGGCAGGAGGATCCTCCTCATCAAAAAAACCCTGGGGAAGTACAACACTGAGGTCCATGAAGGCGTCATTGAATGTATCAGAAATGAGTTTCTGGTTGAGTGTAGTTACACCATTAATGTAGAGTACTGACAGTGGTGATTTAGATTGCTTCCCAGTGACTTCTTTAATGTTATTCCAGAAGTCCCTACCATTGCCCCATGTGTTAGTTAGGGCATTATTGAAATAGGTGGTCTTTGTATCCCAGATATATTTGTTGCAGTCATGTTGTGCACGTTTATAGTTAGCAACATCAGATTGTCTCTCAGTGTTTCTAGCAACCTCCCAAAGGTGGTACCGAGCTTTTAGTCACCTAAGTAGGTCTCCAGTGAGCCAGGGGTTACATGGGGCTTTGGCTTTGTCCTTCTGGAGGGGTGCAAATATGTTGCAGGCTTGATTAAAGATCCAGATGAAGTGATCAAGTGCAGCATTCACATTAGTTGCTGTGAGGATTGGGGACCAATTCTATTGACAAAGGAAGGTTTTGAGATGAGGTAGCTTGCCTTTAGGTAGAACACGGCTGGTAATAGTTTTGGGGGGGGGCTTAATGAATTTATTGGACCAGGAGCAGCTGACAGGGGAGTGGTCACTAAGTGTGTTAGGGAGGACAGCGGTGTTTGTGATCCTAGTGGGGTGGCTTGTAAGGATCCAATCCAGAAGGGTGCTAGCGCCCAATTTATAGTTTGCCCTGGTTGGAGAGCTAACCATCTGAGTAAGGTTTGCCACCACTATCAAGTCTCTGTATGCCCCTGCCTCTGCAGCAGGCCAGTTAATATTAAAGTCGCCGAGGAGGATGGTTTCTGTGTCAGGTGAGAGAGATTTGGTAAAATCCAGGACTGCGTTAAGCCCATTACCTTGCTCTTTCGGTAGAATGTAGACTGTGATTACTGTGATGGCTTAATTGTGAGCACCAAGGAGGATCTTGACAGGAAGTATCTGCACTGTGGTGGTTGGTGGGTAAAGCTGATGAGGTGCCCCCGGATCATGTCCTTAAGATACAGGGCGCAGCCACCACCTCTTTTAGACATTCGATCAAGCCGATAAACATTGTACCCAGGGAGGGTGATAGCATAGTCGGGAACTGAAGGTGAGAGCCAGGTTTCTATGACAGCTAGAATGTCCAGATTATGCTGGCAGGCAAAAGACTGAAGGGTATCAATTTTGAGAAGAAGACTGCATATGTTAAGTGAGATTATTGAGAGGGATCCTGGTTGATTGTTCTGAGTTGTTCCTTTAGCAGGGGCTGGGCCAGGATTTGGATGAATGTTTCCAGACAACAGCAGGAGAAGAAGTATAAGCTTTAGAGTACTGGTGTGAGATACCCATGACTGGTGCCTATTCTTTTGGGCCAGGGAAGAGTGAGATTCAGCAGGGCATGTAAACGGGTGGAGGCAGGGTTATAGCGTGGCAGCAGTAGCGATGGACAGGGGGAGTACCCAAGGGCCATTGGGGAGAGAGGGCCATTTCGTAGTGATTGGCAATGCCCAAGGCGGGTACATGAGATTGAGAGGGAGGGTACCTTGGGGGATGTGAGTGCGTGAGTTGGTAGTTGTTTGGGATGGGGGAGAGCATGTACTGGGGTGGAGGAGAGGGAAGAGCGGAACTAGGAAGAGGAGAAAGGGGTACCGAATACTGGTGGGAGACATGTTCTATGTGTATGGGGGAGAAGGAGAGTGGGCACAGGGGGCTGGGAAGGAGGGAGGCAGCAAGAGAATGTGGCAGGAGGTATACAATAAGGTGGGGGCTCGAAGGGGCACATGGAACTAGGCAAGTGAGAGGCTGTGGGAGAATGAGCAGAGGGTGGGGCACTGAGGAGACATGAGCTGTAACAAAGAAGGAGAGAATAGCAGAGAGGTAGTAGAAAGGGCATCAAAAAATGTTAAATGACTGAGAGACAGGAGGTAGCAGTGCTAGGTAAAGAGTACGGGAGTGAAAGGGTGTAGGAGAGCCAGGGAATGCCAAAGGGGGATGGCCAGACATGGAGACCAATACAGTAAGAGTAATGGGGAGTGGCAATTCAGGGGGCATGGTAACCGTCTATTTAATTAAGGCTGGGGTGGGGGGCGGGCTTAAAAATTCAGCCAAAGCCACTGGTTTTCAATGAGCACAGCAGCCCTAAGTCCGGAGAAAACAGCAGGCCAATTGGAGAAGAGGAGAAGAGGCAGAGGTCCAATCAGGGTAGGCTATTTGAATCTATAAAGGACTTATACAAGCATATTGCAAATTAACATGCCCCAAGGAAAATGAAGGATTGAAAATGCCAGATGTCTATCTTAATTATTCATCTTGCAGGGCTTGACAGCATTGTAAATGGCTTAAATTTAGGAACAAAGAAACATGCATACCAGGATGGTAAACTATTAATAGTGGATATGACATGGGCTGGTTTAAGGTATCATTTTTATCTTCATGAGATGGGATTGGTCTGCTGGTATCTCACAAGTGGGCAAGCCATGAGTAAAACCACAAAAGACCAATGCCCTCAAATAAATATAAAAATTATATATTGGGCCCAATATTCAAAACTTTGCACGGGGGCAAAATTAGCACCTCCCGGTGGGCAAATTAGCCCACAGCCAATAGCATGCAATATTCAAAGGAATAGTCCGGGGCAAAAACTGCTGAATATAGCAGGAAAACAAAGGTGAACAAACATGGCTGTGAGGGCAGTGCAAAGACATCCCTGCAAAGAAGACAGTGCTGAGTATAGCAACCGGGCAGTACAAACATCAACAGTAGCCCAGTGCACACAGAGATAGAGTCAGGCAAAGATAAACTATGTAGCGAATGTGGGTGCCAGCAAAGATGTGGTGCTTAATAACTACAAACAACAGTGCAGCCAAATACTGTAGAACCTTGCTAATGTCCACATGGACTTGCCCAACACAAACATGTTTGCCCGGGGAAAACACATTTGCCCAGGGCAAACGTTAGCCATATTCTAAAAAGATATGCAAATGAACCTACTTAGGAATTCTGAGGGCAAACAGCCACATTAGCATGTCATTATGGCCTGATCTGCATGCATTTCCATGTGTAGATTGCCCAGGCTTTTTCAGGGTGCACATAGCATCATCAATATGTCAGACTGTAACTTCAGGTTGGTAGCTGCAGGCTGGGTTTGCTCACAGCACCACTTGCATGTCAGACTAGATCAGCAGGTCGGTAGCTGCAGACTAAGTTTTTTCACAGCAGCACATACTATTTTGCCCCAAGGGACTAGCACCACAAGCACAGGTGGTTGAGCTGCATGCTATAGAACATATAGATGTTCCTACTACAGTGTATCATACGCTACAGTACCATAGGAAGCTGGTACTGTGGGGGACACATCAATGCAGATCATGTGACAGATAACATTGAATGCTGCTGTCCACATATAGACAGGCCCAGCTGGCAGGTGTGTACCAACAGTGGACAATGTAGTCATACTGTCTTGTGGCCTAAAAATGCTGTGCTAATGTCATGGGATTCTCACAGTGCCACACACATGGCTAGCTGTGAGTGATGGAGTGCAGGTACAGGTGTGCGGTATGTACCTGGGGGGGGCAGACACATACCATCAGACAGGTCCATTGATGGCATGCTCATTCCCATCAATGGACCATGTGCACTGTGTGGATGACCCCAGACATGTGGCACTGCATACTATGTGGTGCATCCCAGGCACATGTACACCCTCCCCTCACCAACCTCCCTCCCCTCCGTGCACCATGTGTGTGCTGTATTGTGGTGGCATACCCTCTATGGAGGGATTGGGTGTGTGTGTGCTGCATATACCCACTGACAGGGTGCCCACAAGGTACTATACCACCCACAACTGCCTGGCAGGGTTGGGACTGGTGCCAGATAATGGTGTCATGGGCACTGGCAGGGTACCATGCTAGGACTCATGGCCGGTGTCACAAACGCACTCTGCAGGTCAGGCCCTCTGCTCTCACAGTGCCAACTTCAGAGCACAATAGTGTGATCAGGTAACAGACAGGGTAACTCTTCTGTCTGCTTTTGGGTCTGAATCACCTTTAGTCTCAAGTTCTGGGGGGATTCAAACTATGAACAGTATGCTAGCATGCCCAAATGTACAGGCTCAGATAATATTCTCTTTGGGGGGATGCAATATATCTTTCGCTTAAGGGCACCTAACCAGGTATCCAAAATGAACCCTTTTAACTGTATAAGAGACCTTAGGTATATTCTTACTTTTTTACTCAAGCTCAGTAACACCATCAAGCTGTTGAACAACTGTCAGACTTAACCTTCTGTAAGTCACATGCAAAAAGAACTGGCAGACACCAAGGCAGTCTTTTAAGAAAAAAAAGATTATTTACTAAAAAAATGATAAAAAAAATTAAAAATGTAAACACATAACAATATATCAAAGTGCTCACTATCACATAAAAGAACAAGAGCAAAGTACAAACCAAAAACTCCTACCTCAATTCATTTAGACCTTTTCTATCTAATGTATTTCCTCTGTAAGTGCCTTTAAAGTTATATTAGAGGGCTGTGTCTCTCAGAGCCCCAAAATAATATGTCATATTCCCCAGTTACAAGGATACATTTCAACCCTATCTCCCCACCCACTTGGTGAGTCATCTAGCGCCTCCTTTTTAGAATTAAAAATTCCAAACATGATTTCTTAGCAGAAGGTATGCTAAATAATGTGAACATCAGCAAAAAAAAAAGAACACTTCCTAAATATGACTCCTTAATTAAACATTTTCTCTTTGATCCTGTGTGGTTCCTATTCCTAAGACAGGTCAAAGGGTTTTTCAACTTTTAACAACATGGTGGTATCAAATGTTCTTCCTATAGGAATCATAAAACTTTACAAGCCCTGTATCCTGGCAGCTGGATCAGTTCTAATTAAGACAAAAAAAAAACACAGAAGACCTTTAATCAGGTCTCTCTGGTCTTTTTAATTACCTCCTAGTTTCAGGTCACTTGTCACTGCTGACACCTTGATGTAGGACAATTTCAAACACACTGAAATGGTCATACACAGACCATGTATTTATAATACATATCATACAATAATAATATGAGATGGTTTCTCCCTTGACATCCCTCCCTCCTTGGACTGAACTTTGGGGGCTTTATTCCTATATGGGATGAGTTCTGCAAATTCAGTTTATACCTCAAAACAATGGGACAAACCATCCACATTTGCGTTCACTGTACCAGCCCTATGTAAGATCGTCATATCATACCCTTGCAAAGCAAGACTCTACCTTAATAGTCTACCATTTGTTTTTCCCATTTGTTTCAGCCAAACCAGGGGGTTGTGGTCAGTTTGTTCCTCAAAATGCTGCCCATATAAGCATGGCTCTAACTTCTTCAGGGCCCACACCATGGCAAGACACTCGTTTTCCACAGTAGAGTAAGCCTGATCTCTGGGAAGTAACTTTTTACTCAGGTACACTACGAGGTGATCATTCCCTTGGTTGGATGTCTGACTCAGTACTGCCACAATACCCTGTCTGAGGCATCAGTTTGGACTATAAAGGGTCTACTATAGTCAGAACTTGTCAATACAGGAGCACTGCACAGTGCCTCCTGTCTGGTAAAGGCTTTTTCACAGGCTGGTTCCCAGGTAATTTTCTTACGCATCTTTTTCTTTACCAGGTCAGATAGAGGAGCAGCCAGAGCACTGTAATTGGGTACAAATTTCCTAAAGTACCTGCTGTCCCTAGAAAACTCCTGACCTGCTTCTGTGTTTCTGGTCTGGGCCATGCCTTGATCACCTCTATTTTTACTTGGTTAGGATGGAGCTGTCCCCTGCCTACAACATGCCCGAGGTATACCACTTCAGCCATGGCCACCTGGCACTTCTCAGCTTTGACAGTGAGCCTGGCCCTCTGTATCCTGCCAAGCACTTCCCTAAGGTGTGACAGGTGTTCCTTCCAGCTGGTACTAAAGAGGCCAATGTCATCCTGGTACACCATGGTGTACTCTTCAGCACCATTTAACACCTGGTTCACCAACCTGTGGAAAGTGGCTGGGGGCATTCTTCATTCCAAAAGGCATTACTTTAAATTCAAATAAGCCTATTGGAGTGATGAAGGCTGACATCTCCCTAGCTTTGTCAGTTAACTCTACCTGCCAATACCCCTTTGTCAGGTCAATAGTCATAGGGAATGTTGCCCCTCCCAACTTGTTCAGGAGTTTGTCCATCTGGGGCATCAGGTGGGCATCTGACTTTGTGACTGCATTCAGTCCATGATAGTCTACACAGAAACAAGTAGAGCCATATGGCTTGGACAAAAGGACTACAGGTGAGGCCCAGGGACTGTGGAATCTCTGGATTACCCCTAAATCCAGTATTTCCTCCACCTCCCTCCTAATGTTTTTTTGGACAGCCTCTGACACCCAATATGGTGTCTGCCATATGGGCATCTGTATTCCTGTCCCCATATCTTGTGTTGCTAAGGCGGGTTAGTCCAGGCTTGGTGCTAATCAGTGAGGAAGTCTGCTAAAACCTCCCTTACTTCCTGGCTCTTGTCCAGGGCCAGCTATGGTGACAATTTAACTGCCTCCACGGAGGATTCCCACTTGCTTTCTTCCAGCAAGTCCAGAAGGGGGTATCCTTCATCAGTCCCCTCCCCAGGACTACACACTGCAAAGACCATGTTAGCCCTATTAGCATATGACTTCATCATGTTGACATGGTACATTCTTTCTGTATGCCTTCTGTCAGGTAATTCTATGATATAGTTCACGTCATTTACCTTTTCAACTACTTTGTATGGTCCTGCCCATTCAGCCTGCAGCTTGTCTTTCCAGACCAGAATAAGGACCATGACTTCCTGACCCACCGTGTACAAGGAAACTCTGGCTCTGTGGTCATACCACACATTTTGTTTCTGTTGGGCAGCTTCCAGGTTGCTCTGGGCTGTCCCCATAAGGTCCTTCAGCCTCTCCCTAAACCTAAGGATGTAATCCACTATGGGAGTTCCCTGGGTGGTGTGCTTGCCGTCCCAGTCCTCCCAGATCAAGTCTAGGGGCCCACATACCTGGCGTCCATATAAGAGCTTGAAGGAGGAAAATTCTGTTGACTCTTAGGGCACCTCCCTGTATGCAAACAGGTGTGGAAGGTATTTCTCCCAGTCCCTTCCATGCTGTTCAATAAATGCTTGGAGCATTGACTTCAGAATACTGTTAAATCTTTCCACAAGCCCATTAGCTTGTGGGTGACAAAGTGTCATGTACCTCTGCACCACCTCACACCTCTCCCACAAACATTTCATCAGGTCTGACATGAAGGAACCCCCTCGATCGGTGATAACATCCTGTGGAAACCCAACATGGGAGAAAATCCAGAGTAAGGCATCTTCCACTTTGTCTGTCATCAGTGAGGATAGGGCGACTGCCTCTGGATACTGGGTGGCATAATCCACCACAGTCAGGATGAACCTCTTCCCGGAGGAGCTGGAGGTATTTAAAGGTCCCACAATATACATTCCCATACTCTGGAATGGCTCCTTCACTATGGGCAATGGAATTAGGGTGGCTTGAGTTTTTTTACCCACCTTCCCTATTTCTTGTCATCGGTGACAAGACCTGCAATACTCCTTCACCGGCTGGGTGAAGTTGGGCCAATAGCAATTCTGGGCCAACCGCTGTGTAGTGCATACAATTCTCAGGTGACCAGACAAGGGAATATTGTGTACAGTCTTGAGCAACTGCTCACGATACCCCTGGGGAATGACAAGCTGCCTGCCTATCATCCCTCCCACAGTCTTTTCAGCTTGAGTATACATCAGTCAATTTTCCCAATAATCTTTATGTTTTCCATCACCTCCCTGTGCTCTGTCAAAGTCTGCCCAAGCCCTCAGCTTCTCTAGACTAGGGTCACATTTCTGAGCAGCTGCAAACTCCTTACACATTCCCAAAGCATGGAACAGGTCCCCTTCAGTCTCTAAACTAGGGTCCCTAGCACATGCATCAGGGCAACCAGGATCACTGTCATCCCTAACCCTCTGACAATGGGTCACCCCTTCTTCTTTGGAGTAACCCTCCATAACTGTTTGGTTAACTGCTACTGGGGAAATTTCTACCCCCTTTCATTAGTCTCCATATCGGAAGACACGGGCTGGGGAACCAGCCTCCCAGTGGTTTCCACAGTGGCTTCTATGGGGTCCAGGGAACTACGATTTCCCCTTCTCACTTGGCTATGGGTAACTGCACACACCATCCCATGTTTGAGATTGTTGCCAGGGATGACGTCAACTGCTAAAGTTTAGGCTCCAGCCACCTGTTGCACTGTTCACCCTGTTTTATCCCAGTCTAAGAGAACACTAGTGAGTGGCAATGTTTTCTCCTCCCCAGAAAAGCATTGTACAGTTACAAATTTATTGGGTATAAGCTGACCAGGCTCTACCAGATCCCCTTTTACCAGCATCAGGGATGGTTCTGTGTCCCTTAACCCTTGTGTCTGCACACCATTCACTGTGACTGGGTGCATGTGTTCCCTCATGATCACAGGCATGCCTTCAGGGACACACAAACAACCCATTTCTTTCCTAGCCCCATTTTGCGTATTGCTCATCATTTTGAGACACTGTCTGGCAATATGCTCCATTTCTTTGTAAACCCAACATTCGCTTCTTTTCTCAGAAAAATCTTTTCTTTGAAACCAGGGGCTAACTGGTTTTGGTAGAGGCAGTGAGGGTTTTAGCTGCCCTGAAGGCTTACTTTTCCCTTTCTGCACTGCCACACCCACCCCATTAGCTCTTGGCATAGGGGTCCAAGAGTTCAGCAGCCTCTTGCACTGTTTTGGAATCTCAGTCCTCAGCCAGGTTTTCAGCTCTGCTGGGCAGGCCCCCAAAAAACTGCTCTAACAATATAGCATTTTCAATTTTTATCTACAGAGTTTGCTTCAATTCCTTCCCACCAACATTTTAAAAACTGATGTTGTTTTGCGGCTAGCTCCTTGTAGCTCAGTAGCTCATGTCAGGGCTTCTCCTGAGCTTACAGAATTTAGCTCTATATGCTTCTGCAGTTAAATCAAACTTTTTTAAAAGTGCAGCTTTAAGTTTGCTGTCATTACTGTCCTCATTGTCCATTTGACTCAATGCATCTTGAGCATTCCTGGTAAGTAGCGGGGATAGTTGGAAGCTCCAGGACTCTCTAGGAATACTGCCCTGAATACAAACATTTTCAAAGGATTTTAAAAAGGCATCCATATCCTCCCCTTCTTTAAATTCAGCTATCAATTTGGAATTTAATTTGTAACCTACTCCTGTAGTTCCAGTTAAACCTAAGCCACTTACCTGCTCTGATGCTGGTGGTTGGAGTCACAGCTTCTCCAGTTCATGTTGTCTCTGTCGATGACACTCTTTATGGTCAGCCTCTTGCTGTTCATGGTCAGTCTTTTACTGTTCATGCTCCCTCTTCTCCTGTGCAGCTCGCTGCTCTCCCCCCTCTTCTCTCTGGAACTCCAGCAATGTCCTCCACAACACCATCTGCAGCCTGATGGCTTCTGGCTCCAGAATTCTGGTGACCTTCCCCTGCTGCTGTGGCTCTTGGCTTCCACTAGCCCTGCTGTCCTCCTCACTGGATCAGGACAATGCACTGGCATCTGGCCCCTCCACACCCAAGGTTTAGTCCATTCCAGTCACAGTCTGTGACTCGATGTTCTGGGCATCTGCTGCTATCAGGGCATCCATGAGGTTCTACTTGGTGGCTCTCCCTTCATGCAGGACTCCTCTCTTCTTTCTCCTTGCTTAACTGCTTCAGGTAGTGTGCAGTGTGCTCACTGTAGTTGGAAGCCATCTTCTTCCCTAAATATGGCTACTCTAACTTGCACTTTAGAAGAAAAAAAACAGGTTGAAACTTTGACTGTAAGCAAAATTATATTGTTCTGTTTCTTTTTAAAAATAAATCACTGCCTTATTTTGCAAGTGAGCTGTACAGTATTAAGCTAACACACTGAACAGTTAAAGCTTATAGTAACAAATTGATCAAACCACTGCCAACCAAATCTGCCAAAAACGCACTCCGCAGTTCAGGCCCTCTGCTCCCACAGTGCCAACCTCAGAACACAATAGTGTGAACAGGTAACAGACAGGTAAGCTTCCTGTCTGCTTTTGGGTTCAAATCACCTTTAGTCTCAAGTTCTGGGGGGATTCAAACTGTGAACCTTATGGCCACATACCCAAATGTGCAGGCTCAGATAATATTGTTTTCGGGGGGATGTAATACATCTTTCACCTAAGGGCACCTAACCAGGTATCCAAAATGAACCCTTTTAACTCTATGAGAGACCTTAGGTATAGTCTTACCTTTTTACTCAAGCTCAGTAACACCATCAAGCTGTTGAACAATTGTCAGACTTAACCATCTATATGTCACATGCAAAAAAAGAACTGGCAGACATACAGGCAGTGTTTTAAGAAAAAAAAATTCTTTACTAAAAGATGATAAAAAGGTGAAACATTTAACCACAGAACAATATATCAAAGAGCTCACAATCACATAAAAGAACAAGGGAAAAGTACAAAACAAAAACTCCTAATACAATACATTTAGACCTTTTCTATCTAATGTATTATCTCTGTAAGTGCCTTTAAAGTTAGATCAGAGGACTGTGTCTCTCGGAGTCCCAAAATAATATGTCATATTCCCCAGTTACAAGGAGTCATCTAGCTCCTCCTTTTTAGAATTAAAAATTCCAAACATGATTTCCTAGCAGAAGGTATGCTAAATAATGTGAACATCAGCAAAAAAAAAAAACACTTCCTAAATATGACTTCTTAATTAAACATTTTCTCTTTGGTCGTATGTGGTTGCTTTTCCTGAAGCAGATCAAAGGGTTTTATAATTTTTAACACCATGTTGGTATCAAATGTTCTTCCTATAGGAATCATAAAACTTTTATGAGCCCTATAGCCTGGCAGCTGGATCAGTTCTAATTAAGACAAAAAAAACAGGAGACCTTTAATCAGGTCTCTGTATTTTTTAATTACCTCCTGGTTTCCGGTCACTTGTCACTGCTGACACCTTGCTGTAGGCCAATTTCTCACACACTGAAATGCTCATACACAGACCATGTATTTATGATACATATCATACAATAATAATAAGGGATGGTTTCTCCCTTGACTGCCAGTACCATTGGTTTGCAGCATATCTCCTCCTTAGCACATGGTATGGCCCAGAGTGGCCTTCCACCATCTTCTCCTGCTCAGTGACTGCAGTCATCAGGTGCACCATGATGATGTTGTTGCATATAGCCTTGTTGCCTTTTGCTGCAGTGTCTATGGCCCCTTATTCTTGTTTTGCCCTGAGTTAAGACTACCTCTTCTGGGCAGTAACTTGTGCCTTGCCAGGTGTCATGCAAATGCACTTTGCATGGCACTAACGTGCTGAATATAGCATAGTGCCTGTATTCATGTGCAGATCCCCTATCTTTGCTGGTGCATACATTATCTCTTTGCCTAGCACTATTCCAGTTTGCCTGCACTATTTGGTCTTTTGAATATAGAGGACACAGGCAAATGGGGCACAATCCTGGCACAAACAGTTTGCTTCCAGTGCAAAGTTTTTAATATCTGGCCCCTTAAGTCAGATCATATCATATGTGATTTATACAACAGGTGTTCAGGTGTTTTTTGTGATAGAAATGTTAAAACGCTACAAAAAAGCAATGTGAACTACTTAGATTACTGTATAGTCCATCAAAAATTAAAAGGCATCTAGCATGTTTAAATTTTTAAACAGTTTTACCAGCATAGGTCTAGTAAGCCATAAAACTCATTTCCAGTGGAGTCCTGGCAGAAAATTAATGTAATTGGTCACTAAGCATGCTCATAAATTTATCTTCACATATGAGAATACATTTCTGAGTGCAGCCACAATGAGTGAGATAAATTTCTGAGTGTGCTCAGTAACCAGCTTTATTTATCTTGCCCATGTTGCCCAAGATAACATGTTTATCATGGCAAATTTATTTTCACACCTGTTGTAAAAAAGTGGATATTCTTCAAGGAAGTGAGACAGATATTCAGTCACTAATATTCTTAGGTGCAATTTCTATTAAAAGGTTTATCAGAAATCAAATAATGTTGGACTCAATTAGGCTGCTAAATTAAACAGTTAAATTATTATATCTTTTACAGTGAGACCCTAGAGCTGGAAAATAGAAGACCTAATATGAGCATAAAATGTACTTTGTACTTAATGAATACTGTTAGACATGATGATGATCTTAGATCCTAGTAAGACCTTGTCCTGTGGTAGATGCCGATGTTAATATTGTTCTGCCATATTTTCCTTTTTTAAATTGTTCATCAACTCTGAAAGATTGCTCCAAGTGTGGTATACACTCATGTATGGATGTGTTTTGATGTAACATGTGATGAAATAAAGGAAGTATAAAACAAATAAATTATTATATCTTAATAAGTGCCCTCAGCAACCTATCTGGAGTAATGTTAACATTACAGTGGAAAAGAACCCCATTTTCAATAATACTTTGAAAGAATAAGGGATTAAAAACATTTTAGATTTAACAAAAGGAAAACAATGGATGGCTCCTGATCCATTGAAAGAAAGATGTTGGGCCCAATTTTCAAAAACTTTGATGTAAGGTGACTGAGCCAAACAGGTATCATGCAAGTAGCACCTTGCACCAAACTTTGTGGCAATCATGATTTTCAAATGCAGGCTGTGTCAAAACCAGGGTACCTTGCGTGCAATCCACCCTGCACCACCCTTACAGCAAAAGCACTCCTGCACCAGGTTGCAAGGGGGCTTGGGTCATGGCGGGGTTGTACCATCCCTTTTGTGGATTTTGCATGCCTCACAGTGGATACACAAAGTGCTCTACTTAAACCAGCCAGGACGTGGTCTAAGGGACTTGCACCAGTGACACACTCACTGTGGCAAAGGGGGTCAGGGTCTGAATGTGGGCTGCTGTGGGCATAAGGGGCATGGGGTGCTATAGGGGTATTGGGGAGACAGTGGGCATGTGAGGGAGTGATGTGGCACCTGGTGGGGGTGCCATTTCAATAGCCATAAAGCTGATGGGTTGGGACCTCTGGAAGGGGGTTCCAGGGACAGACAGTGCATTGGGCTCAGGTGAGCACAGACATCTATGGGACTGTTGCCAGGGCTGTACACACCTGGGGCCATGGCACTGTCTGTCTCTGGCACCCCCCCTAGTGGTCCCAACCCATTGGCTTTATGGCCATTGAAACTACACTCTCGCAGGGCGCCACATCACTCCCTCACATGCCCACTGTCTAACAGACTGCCCCCTATGGCAGCCCCTGTGTGCCTTCTGCCCCAGGCCCCCTCCTGACAAACAGTGTCATCACTCTGCCAACCTTTCTGGCCCCTCTAGTGTTGCACCTAGGTGGGAGGGCAGATCCCTGCAGCAATTCCCACAGGTGTGGTAACTGTTTGGCACTAGCCTGTAGCTGCAGCAACTCTAGGGTTTTTGGTGCAGGGACCACCCCTTTTATAAAACTGGGTGCAGGGTCCCTGACTCACCCGTAGTTCACCATAGCACTAGAGCAACACAAAATTGCATTGCTCTAAGGGCACTTTGAAAATCATGGCATAGAGACATGGAGTTGATATATAATATCAAAGAAGTAGTGAAAAGATATACAGATTAAATGAAAGTTTATTTGAAATGTAGCATCCCCCTCTTTGAATGTCTAGGGGTGAAAAAAATCGCTGATGTACCAGGGGAAGGGACCCATATCATAGACACATCTCCAAATACCATACAGCATGAAAGGCAAGAAAAAGCTTAGTTTACCTCTCAATGTCTTCTGAAGTTCTGTACAGCCAGAGACTCCACTCCAGATAGTGCAGGAAAACACCCCAGGAACCCCAGGAACCACACAGGAGGACCAGGACTCTCGTTGCCTTCAGTCCTCAGCTACCCAGGCCCCAAACCTCCAGAAGGTGTTTGAACTTTCATCAGCCAGTCCTTTGGAAGTATAAACTCATGGACTGATTAAAAATCTTGAAAGGTATAAAAACCCACCACTTGGAGTAACAAAGATAGATAGGGGAATCAGTTGACTATTGACTACCAAGTGAGGAGAACTTCAGAAGTGTGTGCTTGTTTCCACACTGTTCTATTTGCAAAGGCTAAAGCTAAGCCTCAGGAATTTCTGAAATTAGAAAGTTTGCTGGATACTGACATTGAATCATCTTTTGCTTTCTGTACGTTTATTATTTTTATTTTTTTATTTTCTGATTTGGATAAAATAACAAAGAACGTTTGTGTTTTTATGCACCTGACTTTGAATTTTTTTGTGTCTGTTTTATCCCACACCTTCACACTTCCCTGCTGCTCAGATATTGATCAGAGGATCACTGGCCAGTTTTCAGGCTTGAGCAGGGTACCAGATGGGGATTTCCATTGTCACCACTTTTGTATTTTCTTGCCTGGAGCCACTGGCAGCTGCAATATGTAACAATGTAGGTATTGAAGATTACAGGGAGGTAGAGCCCGATGCAGTGCTGTTTGCAAATCTGACCTGCTCCTATATCTACAGGACCCCATCACGAGGCTAGTGAGAGTTCACGCCCTCCTCAGAGAGTTTGGTTCTATGGGCTAGAATCCACATAATAGGTCTCAGGGTTAGATAGAAAACCATGGGCAGACCGGATGGACCAGCTGTCTTTTTCTGCCATCATGGTCCATGTCATTGTCCATGTTTCTGTGTTCCTGTGTTCTATATTTCTAAAATTAACTGGATGAAAACTAAAATTATATCTTTTCAGAAAATGAACAGGGAACAGATTGCGCACAACTTCATGGGTCTGGTAACAGTAGCAAGATTAATTGTCTGGGGTGGTTATATCCTCAAAACTGAGTCAGCTGTTTAATAAAATTCACAATCCCCTACTAAGTAAAATAGCTGAGGATTGCGAACGCTCCAGGGCTTTGTCCCTATCTTTACTGAGTAGGATTAGGATTGTAAAAATGTCCATACTCCCAAGATGTCAATCCCTCCTGGTCCATGTCCATCTTAGCTACTTCAAGCAGCTAGACTCCATAGTACACAGGTTCCTAAGGAATGGCAAGAAAGCCATTCAGAGAAACATATTACAAATGCCCACTAATTCTGGTGGAGCTGCTTTACCAGGTTGGTGTCTTAGGCATTGGCAGGCATCTGTAGGGGGAAGCAGGGAACTCTGCTGATCGACCAAGGTAAGGCATCTGCTCATTTTTGTTGTTAAACTCACTGCAGGGAAAGTGTATAGGGTAGAAGGTAGCCCACGTGTAGGAATAGGAGAGAAATCCTATCTAGGGTAAGGTGAAGTAAGGTTTCTAGTGGGGCACTAAGGGGAAAAATCAAAGAGTAATAGAGGCAGAGGTCAGTAGAGACGACTTTAAAGAAAGTAGCAAACGGGAAAGCAAGAGTAGAAGGGAAAGTCAAGAGACACCCTATCTGGGCTAGAGTGACATAAGAAACCTGCTGGGAGGTGCAAGGTGGAAGAACTAAACATAGGGACATATGGAGCATGAGGGAGACATAACCAGAAATGGAAGTGATGCACTGCAGTGGGTATGGAGCAGCAGTCTTCGGGGAGACATTCTGCAGGCTGAGGTGCTGCCCCATATGTAGGCACCTCTCTGGGTTGAGGGAAGAGGTCATGAGACTCTAGACTGAGCTGACTAGGATTCAGATGGCCTCATTTATCACCCAGGGGGCCACTATGTTGACCACCACTGGCCCAGAGGATGCCTAGGGGAAGGAGGATGGTGGCAGTAGGACAAAGGCACATTCTTCCCCCAGTGTCACAACACAATTCCTTCGCTGTTCTGGCAGGATGGGACTGCCGGGAGGTGGCACTCATTATAGTGACAACCCAAGGTGGGAGGGGCAGAGGACCCCAGCAGAAGAAGAAGCAGCTTCTGGTGGGGGACTCATTCATTAGGGGGACAGATTTGGGAACAAAGAGAGGGTGGAGTGGAAGGTAAGGTGCTTATCTTGTACCACAGATTGGAGGGATGGTCACAGGATCCAAGGATCTCTAGGGCTACAAGGCAGGGGAGAGAACTAGATATCCTTGTCCACCTGGTTAGGTGTAACCCCTAGGTGGCACTATCCCAAGGGCTACTACCCCTGCCTGCTTGGCTAGTTGCAGGTTAAGGGGCCTGGGTACTGAAATGGGTGCCTCCACCCAGTGGACAGGGTTCTTAGTAACAAGGCTAACCTGGGTACAGACCTCTGGGACACTGTAACCCTCCTCTTTCCCCTCTAGTGGCCTAGACAATATGCAACAAACACTTTCACAGTAGCCTCTATTCAGAATACAATTCCCCACACTGTTTGTACTTACCACTAGGGCTGGTTTCACCAGTTTGACCCTGAAGACCCCCTGTAAAACAAGGTTAGGCATAGTAAATAACAACAGTACAGTGCTTTTGGTACAAACTGGAACCACAGTCAGATTAAATGCAGAAAGAGTTAGATCTTATTTATTCAGGGGAATTGAACAAGGAAGGGGCGTAATCAGGTTGATTGATTCTAAAACTGATCTTATCAGGCAATTATGCATGCACTTTTAGTCCCTACATAGTCACATTCTCTGGGTACCCAGTTGGAAGTAAGGTGGGCTAGCCTGGAACGTTGCCCAGGGTAGGCCAGCGTTGCAGCTAATTGTGGTCCTGTGATGAAAAGGCATGCACAACAACACACAATTTATAATCCAGAGCCTGAAGGCTCAGTTCTTGAAAGGAAAAACAACAATGCAATCAGATGACAATGCTTGAGATTTAGCTGTAGTTGCAGGGAGCTACCATGATTGTTACTCACACTACTCAATGCAAGACACAGGAGGGATGAAATGGAGACTGCAGGTTGACAACTGGTATACCAGGAGAAGCAGGGCTCACACGAATCACCAAGGTGTCATTCCTGTTCAAGTTGTTGAGCAGAGGGCTGATCCCTGGGTGAGTCTCCCATCGATGGTATTCTCTGCACCTGAAGTAGCTGGCTGGACCAGTGTGGCAGGGCCCAGACCAGGTAAAACAGTTCAGAAATCAGTCCGTGGAGGCTGGATGCAGCTTCCAGCAAGCGTGGCATAATTAAACAGTGTAGAACCAAATTGTGACCCACTAACAGCACACATTTATAGCAAAGCAATCACCATACCACAAAGCGGATAGCAGTCCGGCAGCAATATCAGTGTCTCTGAGCAAAACCTGGAGTTCTGTGGTGAATGAATGTCCTGACAGGCCGATCGCATACAGCAAATCTTTGGTCTTCTTCAGGTTTAAGCCTGGTCACATTTCAGTGACTTTTCTCTCACTCCAGTTCAAATACAATCTGATTGCTAAGCCTTTCAAAGGATTCCGTCTCAAGAGACTACAGGCAGACAGGCCAAACTCAGCCTTTCCACCAATCTCCCATGCGAACTACACAGGAGCTGCTGCTCGAATCACTCAAACTGTTTACTCTTCAAACTCTAACTCCAGACTGAGTGCAGCAGGCAGATAGGGAATTTTCCTTGGGTGTAAAAGGTTCTGACTGGATGCTCTATCTGTCTGTCAAAGCAAGAGCTCCCCCTCCAGGTCTGTTTTGGTGCCAAAATGTAAAAACTACAGTTCCTACAGAAATTTGGTTCCACAGGACCCTTGGGGACTGGCTCTAGTTTAGAGTCCTCAAGGTACTGATTGGCCCATTCTGGCAGACAAGGACCAAGATGGTGGTGATCAACAGAACTGTCCATTCTGCAAAGAAGGCAGATTAGACAAACTACAATATCATTACTATTCTAATAAATAATCAGCAAATAAGTACAGCTTCTAATAGAGCTCCCTCTGCGCAAATAGTGATGGCAGAACGGAGCGATGATCTCGCACAGCCTGGGCAGGACTCGAGCATAGAAACAATCAACCCCCCTCCCAGATTAAATAAGCACCACGTTATTAGCAGCTCTTAAAGAAACAAAGCACAGAGGCATTAAGGCGCTCTCACACAAACACTTTTAAAACGCTAAGACATCAGATACCAGCCTGGCAGTGGGCATTTAGGCACACCCAAGGAAGACTTTTGGAAACCCCTATTTGTAGGGGGGGTTACATAGGGTTGTAGCTGGGATTGTTCAGGGGTAGTTCAGGGATCTGGGGAGGGGTCTTAAACAGGCAGCACATGTGGTGGCCTTCACCATGGTGCTACCTGTATCTGACTTAGGGGAGGACAGAGAACTCTAGATCAGGAGCTTCAATTCATAGATGAAAGAATGATGCAGAGAAGAGGGTTAGACTGCATAAGAGACTGGGGACCAACCTGGGAGGATATAGGCTTGACAGAGGTGTTAGCCTGCATCCATCTAGGAGAGGAACTGCAGTCCTCAGTGGACAGTTTAAATGTTACTTTGATGAATATTCAAACTAGTGAGGAGGGGGAGGAAAGAGGGAAGCATATACTGCCCCTCCACTAAATGAAACTGGAAAAAATGAGAACCTGAGGTGGGAGAACAGGTTCAAGGCAAAAAAAAGGGGAACTGAAGAAAAAGGGGGAAGAACATATGGAAGCTGAGAGTAGAGGGGACTGGTTCAAGGGAGGGAGACTGAACGGGCACAACAGGAGAATGGAAGAACTGAAGTGGGAATGGGGCTTGGAAGCTCAGTTTAAAACACACTGGCTTTTCGGCAGAAAGAGACTGGGAGCTGAGAGGAGCAGGGACTGGTTTGAGGATGGGGGGGAGACGGAATGGGCACGTGGAAGCATGACACAACAACAAAAGCAGAGCTTCACTAATCTAGTCGGGAGGAAAAATCAGATTAGACAGTACGGCAGTGGAATCCGTTCAGGAATTAGAGCTGAAAAAGTAAGAGAGAAATAGGTCACTAATGAAAACTAATGAAAACATTAACTTAACAGTTTACTAAAAAGTATTTGATTAAATATAAAGCTTTACACTTACCTAGCCAGCAGCAGGAGAACACTCTACAGCAGTTAAGAGATAGTGTTGCATTCAACATTCAGCATTAGGCAACAGTAACACGCCAAAGCATTAGCAGGGATTAAAAAGCACCAGCAATCATCACTCGGTTAAGGCTTTTGAAGGCTGGTAACACCTCCACCTGAGCTCACTAAAAACGGATTATAGAGGTCAAATGCAATGTGAATTAATGAGTCTGTTTAAAAGAATTGCAAACGGATTCGGATTCTCAGGTTTATGTATTAAAGAGGTCATTAACCTGAGAAGAAATCCATTTGCGTTGCTTCTCATTCATAATCTGAGACATTCAGACTAATGAGGCACAGTTTAAACAGGTCTGACTGTACATAATATGAGATGGGGGAAAATGAGAGAGGAAAATGAGGCAGGGGCAAAGGAGGGGGGTGCAAACAGAGTGGGAGAATGATGTGGAAAGCTATGTGTGCAAATGCAAGAAGTTTTGGAAATAAAATTCCAGATCTTAAGCCAATCTTGGTGGAAGCAAACCTGAACATAGTGGTCATCATTGAGTCATGTGGTCCAGGAAAACAAGACTGGGACAAAGTTATGCCAGGATACACGTACAGTAGTTCAGGAAGGATAAGGAGGGGGGAAGGTGTTGGGTTGTGTTACATATCAGGGAAGATATCAACAGAGATACAAAGGGATAAAGAGGTGCTGATGGTACTGTGGGTCATCCTTGTGATAGCAGCCAGAGCCTCCATTTGCACTGGGTCATTTACAGACCTCTAGCACAGTGGAAGGATCTAGACAAGGAACTGGGAGAAGCCATTAGCAAGATGGAAGGTAATAAGGAGGAGGTACCGGTGATGGGGGACTTCAGTCTACTAGATACTGATTGGAGCTTCACGGCCATGGCTGCTGCTAGAAGCAGGGTCATCTTAGACTCCCCACAGGGAGCGTTTCTGAGGCAATTAGTTAAGGAACCCACTCAGGATGGGGCAATATTTTGGTCCTGGTGCTTATGAACAGAGACAGTTTTGTGGACATCAAGGAGGTATGCCTCCTAGGGACCAGTGATTACCAGTGTGGCTTAACATCAGGATGGCAGTGGAGGTGAATCACACAAGGACAGGGGTCCTGGATTCAAGAGGGCAGATATTTTAAAAATGTGTGAATGCCTCAGAGACACTCTGGTGGGGTGAATTATCCTGATGAAGTGGCAGGACAGAGGCCAGATTACGGGATGGAATAGTAAAGGCAGTAAATCTCTGCACAACAGAGGTGAACAAAAGCAGAAGGAAGAAGAGACATAGAAACACAGAATTTGATGGCAGATAAGGACCACTTGGCCCACCTAGTCTGCCCATTTCCCTACCTAACGGATAGCTGCAGATCCTAGTTAACCAACAGCCTACTTCCTCCTACCCCCACTAGAATTGCCTTACGTCTGTTCCATGCATTCTTGAATTCCCCCACTGGTTTTGACTCTATGACCTCCTCAGAAAGGCTGTTCCATGTATCCACAACCCTCTCTGTGAAGAAATACTTCCTCACATTACCTCTGAGCCTTCCCCCCTCTTTCTTCAAATTGTGCCCCCTTGTTTTTGTACATGTCTTTTTCTGAAAGATTCTACCCTCTTGGACTTTGTTGATTTCCTTGAGGCATTTGAAAGTTTCTATCATGTCCCCCCTCTCCCTTCTTTCCTCAAGGCTATACATCTTTAGTTCCTTTAGTCTTTCTTCATATGTCTTCTGATGCAGACCCTGCATCATTTTGGTAGCCCTCCTCTGGACAGCCTCTACCCTGTCTATGTCTTTGCAGAGATGGAGTCTCCAGAACTGTACACAGTACTCCAAATGTGGTCTTACAAACTGTCTGTACAGAGGGACAACAACTTCTCGTTTTCTACTGGTGATGCCTTTCCCTATGCATCCCAGTATCCCCCCAGCCCTCCTTACTGCCTTCTCACATTGCTGGCACACCTATAGGTCATCTGACATGACTACCCCCAGGTCCCTTTCCATTTTTGTTGTTGTCAGTATCTCCCCCCCCCCATTGTGTACTCTTCCCCTGGGTTTTTGTTTCCCGGGTGCATTACTTTGCACTTCTTTGCACTGAATCTAAGCTGCCATACATTTGGCCATTCCTCCAACCTTGCCAAAACACTTTTCATCCTTTCCACTCCACCTTGTGTATCAACGCTGTTGCAGATTTTTGTGTTATCTGCAAAGGGACATACTCTCCCTTCTAGTCCCTCTGCAATGTCACTTATAAAGACATTAAAAAGGACCGGCCCCAGTACTAAACCCTGCGTTACCCCACTAGTAACCCTCCTTTCTTCACTGTGGACTCCATTTACTATTACCCGCTGTGTCCTGTTGTCCAACCAGTGTTTTACCTAGGCCACCACCCTGGGACCTACTCCCAGGCTGGCTAATTTGTTTATTAATCTTTTCTGCGGGACTGTGTCAAATGCCTTGCTAAAGTCTAGGTTGGTCATGTCCACCGCCCCTCTTTGGTCTACTGTTTTGGCCACCCAGTCAAAGAAATCAATTAGATTTGTCTGACATAACTTTCCCGCTGTGAATCCATGCTGCCTTGGGTCCTGTGACCCACTGGCCTCTAGGTACTCAACAGTTCTTTCCTTCAGAAGTGATTCCATCATTTTCCCTACTACTGAGGTCAAACTGACAGGTCTGTAGTTTCCTGCCTCTGTCTTGCTCCCACTTTTGCGAAAGGGAATCACATCCGCCCTCCTCCAGTCTTCAGGTACCATACCGTCCTCCCATGATTTATTAAAAAGGGTAGTCAGTGGTACAGTACAGTGGTAAAGAAACCTACAGTATATGGTTCTCAAGGGGAAATGGCAAGAATAAGGGCAAATAGGGTAGCCGATACGAGAAAACACAGAGAAATGGAGATAGAGAGGTGTACTATCAAAAACAGAGAGAAGCAGGGAAGCTGTGAGGGGGCACTAAGGCACAAATTGAGGAAATAGTACCTGGGGGGGTAACAAAGGGGAACTAGGGCTGATTTTTAGATGTATGAGGGATGAAAGACACAAGGAGAAATTGTGAGGCTAAGGGGTGCAGATGGAGATTGTGTAGAGGATGATCAGGAAAAAGAAGATATCCTGAACAAATACGTCTGTGTTCACAGTGGAAGGACATGGGGATGGGCCACATATTGGATACAGAATCACTGGATGGAGGGACATAGACATAAATCCATTCAAAGAGGAAAGATCCCTAAAGAGATTTGCAAGTCAGCGTGAACAAGATTATGGGGCCAGATGGGGTACATCTCAGGGTACTGAAGGAGCCCAGGGAAATTCTGGCTGCACCTCTGATAGCCCTATTCAATAACTCACTAGATACAGAGTTTGTTCCAGAGGACTGCAGAAGGGCAAATGTAGTCCGGCTCCATAACAGCAGCAGTAGGGAAGAAGCTGTCAACTATAAATGTTCAATTTGATGTCAGTAATAGAGAAACTGACATAGTCACTTTTTTCATACAGCTTTTTGGCCCTGACTGCCTCCTGTGCTGCCATCAGGCCCCCCACCAGTCTTAAGTCCCGTTGCTGTTCCTCCAGTCATTAGGCTGGCAGGGATCTGCACAACACAGGATATTAGGACCATGGGGACACTAACTTGTGGCAGCCGTAAAAATAAGTTTTTCCCTTTTCCCCTCTTAGTCCCATATTCCACCCCAGAGGCCTTTGTCAACTAGGATGCAGTAGCACACACTGGGCATGTGACATCCCTCACAAGGGAGAAAATACCACGGCTTGACATAAGGGGTCACTACTGTGCCGGGTTTGGGTTTTCTTCCACCCTGTCTGGCTCACACTCCAATTGGGAGCATTCCCCAGCCTGGCTGCCCAACCCACGTAGACCCAGGCTTGCTCCCGAACCCAGGTTGCCAGTGAGTAAGCGTATAGCACTACCATTGAGCCATCAGATGGCCTTGATGGAGTCACTTCTAAAAGAAAGACTGGCAGATTACCTTGTATGCAGATGACCAGAGAAATAGATTATGGGGAGTGCAGCGGACATGGTCTACTTTAGAGATGGGTGAAACTGGAAAATTTCATTCTGCAAAATATTTTATGAAATTTGCACATTTCGTGAAATATTTTGCGAGTGCTAAATGCAAAATTCTGCCAGTGAAATGTGGAATTTTGCCACCCGTGGGCAAAATTCTGCATTTTGTGGGCAAAATTCCTTATTTCACTGACGGAATTTTGCAATTCGCACCCACAAAATATTACACGAAATGCTCAAATTTCATAAAATATTTCATGGGGCAAAATTCCTGATTTTGCCAGAATTTCACTGGAAAAATTAAATTTCACTGCATCTCTAGTCTACTTAGACTTCAGCAAGGCCTTTGACACCGTGCCAGATAGAAGACTTATACAAAACTGGGAAGCTTGGAGGTGGGAATCAAGGTGGTTCACCAGGTATGAAACTGACTGACAGGTAACAGAGGGTTGTGGTAAATGGCACTCAAACGGGGGAAGGAAGTGTGACCAGTGGGGTTCCTCAGGGCTCAGTACTGGGACCAGTTCTCTTTAATTTCTTTATAGGTGATATTGCAGATGAACTGGAAGGGAATGTGTGCCTCTTTGCAGATGACACAAAGATCTTCAATAAGGTAGGCACTCCAGAGGGGGTGGAGAGAATGACTACAAACCTTGAAAAGCTAAAGGAATGGTCAAGGGTATGGCAGCTGGATTTCAGCGCAAATAAGTGGAAAATCATGCACCTGGGTACAGAAACCCAGAGGTTGAGTATAGAATTGGAGAGGAGGTATTGATGATCGCTAAACAGGAAAGGGACCTAGGGGTGATCATGATGGAGGAACTTAAGGTAGCAAAGCAATGCAACAAAGCAGGAGGAAATGCCAGTGGGATGCTGGGTTACATAGGAAGGGGAATCACCAGCAGAAGGAGGGAGGTGATGTTGAAGGTGTATTGGTCACTGGTGAGACCACACCTGGAGTACTATGTCCAGTTCTGGAGACCACACCTCAGAAAGACCATAGACAGGGTAAAGGTCATCCAAAGAAGAGCAACAAAAATGGGGTGGGGGCTGCACAAAATGCCATATGAGGAGAGACTGAGGAATCTAAACATGTACACACTGGAAGTGGGAGCATGATACAGACCTTTAAATACCTTACAGGGCTGAATAAACAGGGGTACAGGAGGGGAGTACTCTTCAGAAAAGAAGGAGTACAAGAACTGCCATCCCACTGGCACAGTGGTAGCGCTACTGTTTGTGACATCGACAGCCCAGATTCAGGACTGAATCCAGGCTGTCAGAAGGTCAGGTGGGGGGGAGGAGGATCAATCATCTGCAGAACTGCTCTCCTCCTCCTCCAGGAGGGAGGGTGGGTAGAGCCCGCAGCTCACCAGGCCCCTGATGGAAGCTGGTGGAAAGGCAGCTTGGTGCCAAGACGATTGGAGACATGGCAGATGTTGGTGCATGATGCAAGGGAGTACGTGGTGTGGCTGATGAGGAGAACCTGTAGGCCCCTCACCCAACCAGCTAGGAACACCACCAGAACTGAATCTGTTCTATGGTGGGGCTTGGAGGACCCTGCCAACTCTGTCAGGAGGGGCAAGCCCTGAGAGAAGATGGCAGCAAGTAAGGCCCAGAAGATGTTGAGGTAAGGGGTCTGGAATGCTTCTTGGAAGGAGGACCGACTGGGTAAGGAGTGAAAAAAAAGAGAAGGTGTACAAGAACTAGGGGGCATGCAATGAAGCTAGAATGTGGTAGCTTAGGAGGGATGTGAGAAAGTATTTCTTCACCGAGAGGGAGGTGGATGCCTGGAACAATCTTCCAGCAGGGGTGATGGGGGCAAAAATAGTGATGGGCATCAAGCATGCATGGGATAGGTATAAAGGAAAACTGGTATTAAAGTAGGGGGGGGAGGTGCCCTGGAGACCAGGTAGAGTCTGCAGTGGTAGAACAGGCAGGGAAATGAGGGGCAGACTAGGTGTGCCAAACAATCCTTATCTGCTGACAAATTCTATGTTTCTACCACACTTCCAACACTGTTATTATGCATCCTAACTGGCCTCTCTACCAACAGAGAACAGTCAACCCCTCCCTCCCTTCATGAGTACCAATAAAGGAAGAATATCTGAAGTGCGATCTGAGGAGGGAATCTTGCTCTGATACTAGACATCTGTATGTCTATAAGTTGCCAGTAACAAGTAACTCATTCACCAGTAATGCATGAAATTTGACTGGCAGCTCACACATTTGTATCTACCCCCACCCCCACCCCGAATATCCCAGAACTCAGGCATTAATGAAACTCTTACAGGCAGGACAGGGTACACAGCCCATTTATACCAATACTTACTTAGGTGGCAGAAAATGGGGCAGTATGTTATAAGCCAGCTGTACATGGATGGTTGTCTGTGTACCTTTGTTGCCTTGCAAAATGACTGGGGATTGGGGGCCTGGAAACGTTTGCCTACCTACGTACCAGTGGGTCACAAACTGGAGGGAGTCCTTGGTCATAGTGGGAAGTTGGAAGGGTGTCTCATCATCAGAGGAAGAACTGTTTAGGCTGCAAGCTTGAACCAAACCCCCTGTGAGTCTTCTATAGTGAATTCCCTCTTGTCCCTGTGTTTAAACTCAAGGAGAATAGTTCCTTGGTGTCTATTTTATTTATCCAATGCAGGTACCTTTATGTCTCAGTCATGTCACCCTTTCCTTCCTTTTCTCTAGGTTGTACATGTTTAATTCCTACAGCCCCTCCTCATACATCAAACCCCCCAAGACCATGCACCACCTTAGTTGCCCTGAGCTGTATTGCCTCCACCTTGTTGCAGTCCTTCCTCAGATGTCAGATCCAATAGCTTGCACAGCATTCCAGAAATTCACACTGCTCAGAAACGTGTTCCTCAAGGATCTTTGCTAGAGCTCATAAGCGGGAGATAGGACAACAATTGCTCACCTCCAGAGACAGTGTTGTCTTCCCTTTGTAAAGTAGGACCACTTTGGCTAGCATCCAGGTGAACAGTACCTAACCAGTGGATAGAGCATGGTTCAAGAAGGTGGGAACTGGCTTAGCAAGAGCAGAAGCAATTAAAAGCTAAGATGAGTAGTCTGGTATTTAATTAACTATGACTGCAGCTCTTACTGGGATTTAAGGACTATAGCGCCTTTTGCACATCCATGGGAGACTGGCGAGAAGTTCAAGGAGTGGGGTTCTAGGGGAGGGGGAGACTTGTCACTTAAGTTGCAAAGCATTACAACCAAAACTGGTTTATGATGAGGCGCTGATGGCAGCATGGAAATTAAAAGCAGATTTAAAAGGCAGAAAAAATAATAAGTAAACAAACCAAAAACACACTGTATGATTTGTTTTAAATATTTCCAAGAGTTGCATAAAAGAACACCAAATAAATCATATCCGAGTATACACAGCTGTAACAGAAGCAGAATAATATTGCTCTTGGTTCAAAATATTGCTCTTGGCTCTATTAAAATAAACAGGGCAATGCAAGTCATTGAATAATTAAAAGAAGCAGTGTAGTCTAACTGATAGAACACCAGCTTGAGAACTGGGCAATCCAAGGATCAAACCCTACTGATGCCATAACATGCACTGTGTGACCCTGGACAAGTCAACCTCTCAATGCTCCAGAACCCCAACTGTGGAAATGGGTAGAAGTAGGGCCCCACTGGAAATGAGCTAATGCATTGCATCTGGTGTCTCCTGAGTATACAAACTGTAAGCAAACAAAAGCAATTTGGGTCTTTGTGTACCTGTTTTATTCTTTTAAACCTCACAGGGACTTCACATGCTTACATTCAGAATAAAACAAAGCGGAGGTTATTGTTAGCTTGCGCTTGCCAAGAGAAGCAAATGACACAGGATGACAAAGTCAAACTTGCTTTTATTGAAAACAGTTCTCTAACAAAAATCTGTTTTAATGATTTTTCTGACACTTGTGCTACCAATTTGACCTTATTATATAACTACACCTCAGTAATAGTGAAATGTTCATGTAACCCCAGGCCCCTCATGTGGTCATGCGAGAGGTGCTCTGGTGCCAGGGTGTTGTGATGTGGGAGATACCTCTCAGATGCATGGGGGGATGGGCTGATGTGTCAAAAGACCCTGTGTGACATTTTGCCTAGCTTTTGTTGCAGCTGTTCTGTGACCCCAGTGCCTTCACTGTTGAGTGCATGGTGCTTGTCCCTTGGGAGCATAACAGAAATGGTGAAACACTTTGGGTGAACAGTAGCCTGCTGTTTCAGCATTTACTGAGGAGACTCAGCACCCTTTAGGCAAACCCAGTAAACTCAGTGTAACATAACAGTAAGGCTACACAGTCACAGGGAGTGTCATTTTGAGATAAGAACAGTTGTAAACCTGAAGAGGGTCCTTGCTCCACCAACTTTCAATTGTGCCTCTAGCTGGCATAGTTCTGAATTCTGAGCATCCAAGTGACTCAGGTTTGAGTAAAGACATGGCCAATCGACACACGGACTCGCTGCATGAGTGACAATATTAATGAAACAGAATTCAAAGCCCAAATGACTGAATCCAACCATGCTGTGAGAGAAACAGCAAGCGGCCTTCACCAAGCAGTATGGCCTAGATGTTAGATTAATGAGATGTGAATGAGCTTGGTACATCCAGCAGACAGACCTGGGTTTGATTCCCTATAACCTCCACTTGCATACTGTGTGACTCTGAGCAAGTTACTTAACCTCCCCAGTGCTCCTGGGTTGCCCCTGAAAACAGGCACCAGTGCCTTTTGGGCTCTACCCACTTACCAAAAGAATAGTAAGAATAATAAAAGAAGCAGTATGCCTTAGTAGCACATTCCTATTAGGTGTGCTAAACTTAATGATAAGTCATAACAAATTCTGTTACATGAGTACATACCAATTTCATTTCGTAGTACATACCCTTCACCCCAGAATGGTGTTTGAAAGGTTTTACTCTCTCTGCAGTCATAAGCTAGGCATGTAACTGATCCCCATGCATTTCTTTGTCTGGTAAAGAGAAAGCTTCCCAAATGGTCAGCGGAGGCTATGGCAGGGTGGCCAGTACACCAATTTAGGTATCAGCCTCAGAGCGTGCTGCTACTTCCAAGATATCCGTGTCTGCCTAGGATAACATGATAACAGACCCCAGGAACATTGCTAATCACAACAGAGGGGTGGTTACTGCCAAAGCTGATGCTGTAGCTGACTTAGGACTCACTCCCTCTTCTGATTGCTCTCATCTCTTTGCCTCCACCTGGAATATCAGACCCATAACAAGTTTGCTGCCCTTTTACCTCATAAAGCAGATCATTTTTGGACAAATATTCAGCAGGATTGGCAAATCAAGAACACAGGGACATCAGTGGTAGCTGGTGGGGTGACATTCAGAAGATACTTGATAAAGTTTTATTTTACATAGAGAGTGGTTGAGCTGTGGAACAGCCTACCAGCAGAGATGGAGGGTGCAAGAACCATTAATGAATTCAGACACAGCTGGGACCTAGCAAAAGGCTTAATACTGTAGTTACACAAGGGGAAGCAGTAAGACAGGGTGCAATGGGGGGAGGTGAAGGCAGTCATCCTTACTAGTCAATTAAATCAAGGAATAGGACAGGGTAAAACAGGGAAAACTGGATAGACCAATGGTCTTTTTCTGTTGACATTTTCTATGTTTCTATGATTCAATGGACCATGTTTGCAAGAGCAAACTTTGGGACATTTACACTGATCCCAAAGTGAGTGTTTGTATGGCCCATGGTCTAGAGTTCCCCCATTTTGGTTTGTATCTGAACTGTTTAAGTTGGCTACTTCAGGGGGAGGAACCTGCCACTGCACTGGAGTATTATTCTCCTAGTTCATTAGTAAAGTAATAATTACTGAGAAGTCAGTAATTTCTGACAGACTGAGAACCAGTTGGGGGGGATGGATGGCCCGAGGCGTAGCCAAGGACCACGTCATTCTAGTCATTTCTTAGTCCTATAAAAAATTACTGGCATTGAGAGTTTTAATGTGATTAGAAGTTTAATCCCAATGACAACTTTCATTTTTGTAATTTTTTTCACTTACATTTAGGCTTCAGTGGTGTGGCATGAGCTGTGTGTGCCACACAGTGTCAGTTGGCAGCTGGATTGGTAATTTTTGAGGCATTAATAACTGATCCAGTTTCTAATCAGGAGCCTTGCTGGGCTCATGACTATTTAATTAGACTTATAAATCAGTTAACTCTGCAGCTGTAAGTTCATGCCTTACCACTTTGACAAAGCCACCTTTGCATACAGGTTCTACGAGTAGAAATAACGAAGCACTGCTGACCTAAATGACATCTTTATGCTGGTATACATGTCAGAGATCAGCAAAGAAGAAGTAATGAAAAATACACATTGGCACAGCCTGTTAACAGCAGGAAACTATTTATTTATTTTTTTTCATTTTGTATAATTCAAAATAGGCAATTCTGTTTACTATCAGCTGTGTCCCAGGGTGGGTGAGGGGTACAAATGCCAACTGACATACTGAATCACATTAAGCTGTTGATGGTGTTTGTTTAGTTAGGGTTTTTTTTTTCTTGCTGTTTCAAAACAGTAGTTCTGAAATTAAAGGTAAAAAATGTTTTTACACTGGAAATTGGGATATAGCATTCCGGCTCTGATTCCAAGTAGTTATTAGAAGAGGAATTAAATAAGACTCAGAATCAGATATTCAGAAATATTGACAGAATCCTATCAGAACAGAATCAGTGAACTCCAAGCATCCCCATGGCAGAGCCACTGCCACCTACCTAGTCACTCCCCAGCCCCATCTGCAGTCATCCTTGGCCTTTACCCCCATGTCCCTGGAGCTTATCCCGTTGTGGCGTGACCCTTGGGGGGGGGGTCCATCAGGAGTAGCACTGGCAGGAGGACCAGTGAGCTGCATTGGGATTGAGCATGCTTCCACATCATCTGGCAGGCTTTGGAGTGTTTCCTTAGTTTTTCATCTCCCCTCCGGGATACTGGTACTGGACACCAATACATAAACATGCTGTATTAACCCATCTGATGCCTGTGCTGCCTGAATGAGTCATACTGCACCACTGACTGTGATCCACCAGGCAGCATGTTGCAGAGGGCCTAGGAATCCACCTCGGAGGAGAAGAGGTTACTATGGGAAATTTGATTTCTCCTCCAACACTCCATGCTGTGATTGTGAAACCAGAATTCCAGTACTGCAAAAACAATTTGAGTCATAACAAAACTATGACTTTATTACCAACAAATACCAAATAACAAAAAAATATAAATATATACTGTATATATATTCATATACTGCTATGGATCCATAAATCTCCATATAAAAGTATACCATCTCTCTTTAACTACACGCTCCATTCATACACTAATCTGTTTTCTTAATTCCACACTTGTGATCGCCAGCATTTTAACACCCAGAGTCTGACCTACCCCAATAATTATCACTGGTGCTAATTGGCAAATAACCACTCTTTAGTTATTACACTAATGTATGCCATATGTAGCAACAGGTGGATGCATGAAAAAGCTTGCAGGTTTTCCTGAAATAGCACCAGGGGAGGTGGTACTGCATTAATTATAACCAGCACACATGTAGCAAGTAAACAGCATTAAAAGTAAAGACGTCTGTGGGACTGTCATAAGTACATTACTTAGTCAAGTCAAAAATATAAAATATAACTGAAAGGAACAACAGAAATGATTCACTGACTATGAATTGTTTTCTTTATAAGGAAGTATTTTGCTCAGTGCAAACCTTCCTTACTCCCACAATGACATGGATCATGTTGATGCTAAAGGCCTTAAATAAATACTGACGAGAGCTGAGGGCCAGCGTTTTATGTGGGTCAATGTAATGTGTGAACTGAGCTGTCAGAAAACTCTAGTCAGTCCACCAATATCTTGAAATGGCTCCAAAAATTGCAATTTAAACCTCCTCCTTCTAAAGGATGAAAGACTGATGGCTCAAAAGAGAATGTTAGTTAACTATACCTTATGCTGTGCTTGACTGTACTAACCTGCGTGTGGTGGTTTTATGATCTGTATTGCTTTTACAAAGAGAGAGAGAAATGAGTCAATCAAGCATATTTTCCCCAGTATCTACTCCACCCCCCCCCCGAAGAAAGTGCATATATTTTTATTAAGGATGCTCAGAACTAGCTGATTCTGATTCGATTGGACTGTTTAGGATTTTAGGAAATTCCAGTTTATAATCTGAATCCTGATCCGATTCTGATTAAAATCCAAAAAGGATTTCAAAATAAGAAGTCAAATCTGGATTTGGAATCTTAAATCCTAAATTTCTATGTAAAAATAGGTTTTAAGATTCAAATTCGGAATTAGGAGATTTTTGGACTTAATTCTGAAAATCTCATATCCCAAAATCAGGTCAGAATCCAATAAACCTGAATCTGTTTATGGAACTCAGAGCAACCATCATTTTTATAGCACCGACTAATTTTCAGTGGCTGAGAAATGTCGTTATTCACTACTAGCAGCAAATAATGGAGTATGAATAGTATTTCAAAATGAAACAAAGTCTCCATTACTCACTGCTAGCAGCAGGAAACGTTTTCTTGCAAAACAGCCATACTACCATAGCCTTCCCCCCAAAGAACAAGGCTTTCGACAAAGGCTCTGGGGAACCCACCCCTTATCTGCCACCACCACCACTATTTTTCCAGCTGCCGGTCCCCTGGTCTTGATTCTTGTTTCCAGGGGACCCGACCAGCAGAGGAAGAGGGAGCCATGGATTTTTGGTGCTTTTAGTGTATGTGTCTACAGCTACTGTCAACGCACTTCAAAGACAGCCATCTATTACCAATGGACCAGTATATTGGCCTTACTGACAGAGTAGAAAACCCCTGCCACAATGTGCCCCAACCAAGCCAGAATGCCAGTGCAATTGCATGAATACCACAGGGGACACCAGAATATTGTTCAACTGTGGGAGCCCTTCAGAAAAGAGACTTTTTTGACTAGTGCTCTAATCCAACAGCAGCACAGATCACCTGCACTCAGACCCCCACAACCACTAACAGAGGTTAGGAGTTGCATCTGCAGCCAACCAGACTGCAGAGACTTAAAGGGAGCCACAAGAAGCTTCTGGGATACCATCGAACAAAAACATTCCTGGCAAGAATTTCTTACCAGTCACCTACCAAGTGATGGACTTTCAGCCTGGCTCCAGAATGATTAACAGCCTAGTGGGCCAATGGTGAGCTAAAATTCCCCAATGAACAGCAGGGTCTGTGTCAGGACCCAATCTGCCTGCATTTGTCTGCAGTGAGAAATAGACTGGTGACTACTGGAGCTGCTGCAGTGGCAGACTGCGGCTGGAAGAGACAGCATGAGAAGTGGGAAGCAGAACTTCTGCCTTTTGAAAAGGAAGTAATCATGTGCCAGCCCAGCACGAAGCAAAAGCTGAAGACTACCACTGAGGAAGAGTCTTTTGCTGTGCTGCAGCCAGAGACCATGATGGAAAATGCCAAACCTGGACCACAGCTCAGTTTGGTTATTGCCACTCCTCTGTACTCAATACCAGGATGTGCCAGGTAGGGCCAATACAGTAGTATCAAGTTTCAAAGGCAGAGTTGCCTTTGCTTGAGAACAGTTATCAAGAGTAATAAGTAGGGCCGCTGGAAAATTGCACCTGCAAGTTTTCCACAATATCCTCAATTTTCACCATTCTCCACACAAAATCCATAATTTCTGCAATTTAATGAATTTCTGACTGAAATTGTGTAAAAAATATTTAAATTCTCAAGGCAATCTACTCAAATATACTAACAATTTGATACATAGACTTGGATTTGGCCGAAACAAGAGAGTGAGTTGAGGAGGAGGTCCAGCGTGACTCTGTTTCATGTGATTCACTTTCCTGATTTGGTTTCAGAATGCTCTGGCCATGCATATGGACACTTCAGAACTAAAATCTGTGTTGAAGTAGACTATCAGAAACCTTTTTGCTGCCACAGAGACTGAAACAATAAGTGTGAAAAAGGTGCAACTTGCCCCATTCACCTAAATGGAGCATTAACTAGAGTGCTTGCTTTTGAGTGAAAGGGTAGGTTTTCCTTGTATACAGACTTTCATTCTGAATGGATTTTGACTCAAATGTGTGAGGAATTTGGATGCCTCTGCTGATTGTCTTATAGGGCAAATATTTCGTTCCACCTGAACAAACTGAGACCACAACCAGTTATGGAGAAAATGGCTGCAGCCATGTATTTATTAAACCAAATTGTAATTGTCCATACAACCAATCAGTGTGATGCGCGCAGCTAGGTAGTCTTGGAAGTCTTGAATCAGCTTGCTCTGATTCACCAGTGGTCGACCTCCTCTTATTAGGAGACCACCAAAAGATCATCCCAAACCTTGCTAGGACACCAGCTCAGGGGCATGAGGGATGGCTCCCAAGACCTGCTTTGGATGTGTCCTCTCCATCAGAGGACACTGTCCTGCCATTCCAACTGTCCCCACTTTTACTCGGTGACTCCCGTCATCTGGCACTGACCTCCCATCAGCCTCAGGGGATTCGGCTGCATAGACTCGTAATCCCCTGTTAGCCCCTCTGCACATACCTTCCAAGACTACTGAGCCGTCACAGGGTGAGCTTTTCCCTGCTCACACCCCCACAAGCTCATCACACCAACACTTTCTCCACAACTCGTTGTATGTCATCTAAAAATATATCTAAACCTACCTCAGATAAATGCACCCTGTCCTTCCAATACAATTCCCTGTTCCTTATACCAATTCCTGGGTGGTGCACTGTTAACCCACCAATGCTAGCCATGAATGGTCGCATGGCCCCGTTGTGTAGCCTGTGCACCTTTTCAATTGCCTTAGGATTGCAAGCATGGTGCCATAGCTGCCGCTGAACAATGTCAGACCACATGATGCACAGCCTCGGCCACATGCCCTTCAACCGTGACAGGTCATTCTTAACCTGTAACTGCAGCTCGAGGGATTTCCCCGACTCAGGTCATTTCCCCCTAAGTGGACTACTAGAACATCAGGAGGAGCTAGCCTCCCTCGCACCTCAGCTCTCAAACTTGGTAACAGCTCATCCCATTTCATGCCTTGTTGTCCCAGCCAGTGGACTTCTGTCCACCGGGGGTCCAAAAACAGCTCCTTGCCCCCTTCCAGCTGACTCACTCTTATGACTGCCCAAAGTACCAATGAGTGTCTGCACACCTAAATCTGTGACTTTTGCACTCCAGTACCTGTCGAGAAAGAAAAGAAAACAATTAAAACATTAGTGGTCTGACATAACTCTCAAAAGCTAGAGACTTCCATCTCCACAGGGCCTGGATCTGTGCATCTGTGAGCCCCTCTGCCCTGGCATGCAACGCTGCCCCTATCCGAAAGGAATGTGTGTTGAAATGGCTTGCCTCCAACCCCAATTGCTGCAATGCCTTCTGCAACATGTGACAGAACTGATACACCATCATCAGGGACCCATCCTCGTGTTGAGTAGGCCTCCCCCACCTTTGTCCTCTGGACAACATAATCTTATGTCCATGCCTGGACATCCCAGTGTACCCCATTTGGGGCCTGCACACTGCACCAGCAGCCCCGAGCAGACTGGTCCATCTTGCTTTTTCATAGTCCGATGAATACCCCAGCTGTGGTTATCACCACATCCTCATCACCCAATACTAGCTGTTGATGTGCCACCTTATTCAGTTGCACCAATTCGTTTACCCGAAACACCCCACACAATGCCATGAGATAGGCAGTTCTGAATAGGCACATCTCCCCTTCTGACAAACAGACCCTGGGAAGGGTGTCCCAAATACGTCTAAAGAGCATGGGGCTGATGGGTCATTGCTGGTCTGGTAAGTGAGGTACCGACCTTGCCCATCCTTGCAACATCTTGCGAATGTGGAAAGCTCTTGTGGTATCCATGTACCCCCTGGCCTTCTGGAACCAGACTATGCTGGCCAAATGCTTTTCCACTGTGGCCAACGTAGCCCCACTCCATTTTTGAAGCAGGACGTATTCACATAGCTGCTCTACAGGCACCAGCCATGCCTTGCTCCACCCTTACACTTGCTGTATGGCCAAGAAGCTGTCCAGCCCCCCTTTATATGCCACCTGTGTATTGGGGGTCAATGCATTCCTAATCAATACCCATGCTTCTCCATTATCAAACCCCAAAGGTAAGCTGGGATTTCCCTGGGGTATCTGTCCACTTCTGGTGCCAATTCTTGAAACCTCTGCCACTGTGAACGAGAAAGGGCATCAGCTATACTGTTCTCAACTCCTGGAACATGCACTGCTTTGAACTGTATATTAAGCAACAGACATTTCAACACTAACACTCTCATGAGGTTACCCATTGGACTCTTCCCCCCAACTGACCATTAATCGCATACACCATGCCGGTGTTATCTGACTAGAAGGTAATGGCTTTGTCCCTTAGCCGGTCACCCCACACCACCAATGCCACCACGATTGGGAAGAATTCCAAGACTTATCTGAGACAGCACCCCCGACGCTTTCCAGTCTTCTGGCCACTGGCCTGCGCTCCACTTCCCTTGAAAGTAAGCACCAAAACTCAACTCCCTGGATGGGTCTGTGAACAGCTCCAGCTCCTGGCTGGACACCAGCACTGGCCATACTGCTATCCATTAAAGCAATTAAAAAATGCTTGCCATAAGTTCAACTCATCTCTCACTGCCTCTGTGATCCGAGTCCTGTGGTGTGGCTTCGCATACCCCAATCCTATCCTGGCCAACTACCTCATGAAGTTTCTACCCATGGGGAAAGCCCAGCAGCAAAGTTCAGATGCCCTATCAGCTGCTGCCATTCCTGCAATGTAACCTTCCGTGCCTTTATCACCCTCCCAAGAAGTTCCTTCAGTGCCACCAGCTTGTCCTGTGGTAGCCGAAAGACCTGTTGTGTCATGTCAGTTTCTATCCTTAAAAAGGACAACTGTGTGCATGGACCCTCTGTTTTGTCTTGTGCCAATGGGACTCCCAGTTTTGCACAAACCTCATGAAATGCCCTCAACAGCTGCCCACAACTCTGTGTACTTGCCTTGCCCACAAACAAAAAATCATCCTAATAATGCACAAGCTCGGCCCGTTTCGCCCTTGTGCTTGTGACTCAATGCAGGAACGTATTAAACTACTCAAATACTGCGCACGCCACTGCACACCCCATTGGCATACAGTTATCTATATAATACATACTTTCAAACTTCATCACCAACAACTTATTGTCTGCAGGGTTGACCGGCAACAACCTAAATGCCACCTCAATATCCGTCTTGCCTAACAGGGCCCCATGGCCCACCTGCCGCACCACTTCCACCGCCTCATCAAATGATGCGTACGACATGGATGTATGGGATGGACCAATGAAATGGTTGACCGATTTCCCCTCCAGGTAGGATAAATGGTTAATCAACTGGAATTCCCCCGGCACTTTCTTTGGGACCAGTCCGATTGGTGACACCTGAAGATAGGGGGTGGGGGGTACGGTGTACGGGCCACTAATCCTCCCTGCTGCCAACTCTTTCCCTAGCTTCCTACACACCACCTCTGGTTGCTCCTTGACAGATCTTAGGTTGTCAGCTTCATATGCCCTCCAGGGGCCCTCATATGGGATGCGGAAACCAAACTTAAACCCCTCCGCCAAGAAGCCCCCAGATTTTTGTTTGGGTATCGCTCCAGACACCTCTCAAGATGTTTCCCCCTACAGGTGTTGGCAGGTTTCCCTCCCCCCCGAAAGGAACAAAACTCACCATTTTTTTGGAATGGCCAACCATTCCCTGTATTTCTCCCGCATTGCTGAAATGGGTGCTGGCACCGGCATGTCATGCATTCGTGCTTGCATCTGCATTGTTCTGCTTTGCAGAATCCCTGATTGTAGCTGTAGCAATGCCGTCCCCTCTCACTCCCTTTCCCCTGAAACCCCTTTTTAGGTGAAAGGGCCTGCTGAACCAGAAACCCGCTATCTGTATGCTGGACCCCCCCATATCTATGCTCCACAGTAATGGCAAATCCAACATAGCCCAAGACCTCCCTATGTCTTTCTGTTTCCTTCTCCTAAATTCCTCATCATATTCCAGCCAACTCCCCCCAGTTTGCTCACATGCATAGTCATGATCTGACTAAAGTACAGCCATAGCCCTTCGGCCTTCATCGGGTTGCCCTGGGTGAGGAGGCCTGCATATATTGCAAAGTCCACCTCCCAATTTTCCTATGTGCATCGGACTAATACCTTATGCTTTTTCCTCAACCCTGTCATCTTTCTAGTGCTTATCCTTCTCCTTTCCCTCTTCAGGCTCCTTTGGCCAGTTGAGGAGTGAAAAAACATCCACATATTTCCATTTACTATTTGTTGCTTAACTTTGTCAGGCAGATGGGACCCCATCGGTTCTCCCAACGACACAAACCCCAGCTGTGTTGGCAGAGATGCCGCCAGTTGGGTCCGGTGTTAAGCTCCAAGGTCCCTAACTGCAGTGTTCCACTGACTGCAGGGGAACTTGTAACCACCACTGGCAGTTCTTTGTCTGGGAACAGGGCCAACAAACAGTCAAGCTTCTGTTCCAATGCAAATTGCGCTGAGGACCCTGGCACAGCTTGCCTGCCTGTGTCTGTCAGCCTCTACCCGAACCCTGCATTGTGGCTTAGCCCTGGTACACCCAGTGGCAACCCCAATTGACCCAAAGCCACTTCTGCTGTCCAAGCTCTGTCACTCCCAGTTATGGACTTTGTCCATGTACTGCTAATGACAGCCCTGCTGCCGCTGTGTCTGGAAGCCCCAAACTCCACAGTGGCAGGCTGGCGGGAGCATTTGGTTGCCCAACTAGTTCCCCATACCCGGCCACCCCTGCTTTATGCTTCGGTGGTCTCTGTTTTTTGCCATCGACCCCCCCCAAGCCTGATCAATGCCCACAAGTTCTCAGCAGAGAGCACATCGAGGTCAAGCCTACCTGCTTGCGTGTCCGCAATCGCCATCTCTTGTTTCCTTTTTTGGGTCCGTGGCTTCTTGGCTGGTGGTGGTCACTCTTCGTTCTTAACTGATGGTGGGGCAGTTTATGTGGGGGCCTAGATCACCAACACTGGCTCCTCTTCCCCAGGGCCATTGGCTGGCTGTGGAGGGACCTCTAGATCCAGGTCTTGGCCTGTCCCCGCATCTGTCTGTGGCTGCTGCCCTTGCCTAAACATGCTTGGTGACTCGCCCTCACCTTGGACCAGTGCATCCCACCACTCCTTTCCTTTTCCCTTAACAAAGGCCGCCACTTGAGCTTCTAAATCCATGCTGTGTCGCTCTGAAATATATAATTTAACACCCCTGATTGACCCTTACTGCCATTTCAGCCTCTGTCCTCACCACAACAATGGGTCTTTCCACGGGGATAAAATGTTATTTGTCTTACTATTGTACCAGTTTTTTGTTTTTTTTTCATCCTAACCCCCAGTCTGCATGCCATCTAGGCTCCTGCAGATCAGTGCCCTTGCACCACTACGTGTTAACAAGCCATTGCCCTATTTAATGAATGGCCCCCTCACTGAACTGGAGGGTATATTCTCCTTTATCATTATTAAGCCCAGACCACGTATCTGGTCCGAGCTGCAAGGGCCTGCTTGTCTATTTTTACATTACATTATTAAGGTGACAGCAGTCAGCAACTCTGAGTACAAGATCAGTACTGAGGCAGCTAAAGCAAAAGCGTCACCTATCCTGCTAGCTTTTTGTGCCTACCCAAAGACACCGGGTACCTACTCAATAACATTATACCAACCGGTTACCTAGCCCAGGATATCTCTTTTAATTACACACCATCCTAACACAGTTCTGCTTTGATTCAAACCAAATGCTATCCAACTCAGTGTAGCCAGTATGTTTTATGAACTCCGACAACAAAAGCCTTCTGCCATCTGCTTTGATACCTACTTAGACTGCTGACCGGCTTAGACTCGTACCAATCTGGACCGAGGAATCAGTCCAGGGCACTGCCAGGGTTAACGCTGCGTGAGGAACACTCACACTATCACCTCACCGTGCATGTACGCAGGGAGCCTCCAGGGCATGCGCAGTCTACTGCATCACTGTGCATGCCTGTGGTATTGCCCATCAGACCCTTGCTTTTTGACTGCCACTCACGTAACCTGCCCTGCTGGCCACCCCCTGCCATGGGCACAACATCCGAGCTACAAAACCGCCTCCTCTGTGTCCATGTGAGCCCCAGATCGGGGAAGAGAATCGCTTCTATTCATTTATTGTTGTGCTTTCCCATGGAATTGCCCCCACCCCTTGCATGGTGCCCCATTCACCTAAATGGAGCATTAACTAGAGTGCTTAGCTTTTGAGTGGAAGGGTAGGTTTTCCTTGTATACAGACTTTCATTCTGAATGGATTTTGACTCAAATGTGTGAGGAATTTGGATGCCCCTGCTGATTTTAAATGTGAACATGCTTTTGAGGGGGTTGGTGACAGTGATCCCTTACTTGATAATCTGTCACAACTACATGTCCACACACAAAGCCTACAAAAATAAGCATTTGTCAATGCTGAATGTTTGGTTGCTGGCACTGGCATTGGTAGTGTAGAAGTTACAGAGCTGCATAATAGGAATGGCAGTGGAGTATTGAACTGAAGTCAACCCCACCACCACCCTGCAGAAAGTGACAAGCATTGGGGTGTGCCTTTGGGTTGTCAGGCATAACGGCCATGCTATTTCACCACACCCTACCCTGCAGACACTGACCAGTGTCACGGTGTACCTTGGGGTCTTTGGCCTTTATGTGCACCCCATTCCATCAGGAAATATGGTGAGATGGGTGCAATATAGGAGAATGGGGTGAACTTTGGGGCCTAAGAGTCCAAGGCATACCTCGATGTCTCTCCCTGGCTTCAGGGTGTGGAATGTTATGAGCATTACAGGCAAGAATCCTAAGTCACACCCCTGATGCCTGTCATTCTCTACAGGGTGGAGCGTTATGGTTGGAAACCCTAACAGCTCAGGCATTCATTGGTATTTTCACTCCTAATTTTCAGCCTGTTTTTTTTGAGACCCCCACCTCATGAACAGTGGCAATATCAGTTTATTAGCCAAAAGCTGCTTATGCATAGCGACTACGGCATTTAGCACCACAGGTGCAAAAACACATTCCGAACAGGATGTGAAAAATGACAGCTGTACTGTTCATGGGGAGGTGGAAAAAATGGCAATGTTGCAAATCTGCAGTAAAAATATTAAAAACTAGTGAAGTCACGGCTGCATAGAAACTGTGCAACGACAACCGGAAATGTAATTAGTTTGTGATTTTTACAGCAGATTGTCAACTCAGGCATTTTGGGACCTCCGATCATGAACAGTGTCACTGTGATTTTCTTTATCTGTCCCAAACAATGATTTCCCACAGCGACCACGCATCTCTGTGCTGAAAGTGTGAAAACACATTTCGGCCATGTTGTGAAAAATGACAGCTGTACTGTTCATAAAGAAGTGCGGAAAAATGCCACTGCTGAAAATCTGGACTGAAAATATTACAAAGTCATGAACTTACTAGGGTGCGTGGAAACTGCGCAATGCTGATTCATGACACAGTCATTTTATGGACTTTTGTCACCAAATTTTCAACATAGCCATTTTAAGACCTCTGCTTATGAACAGTGTAACTGTGATTTTCTTAATCTGTCCCAAACATTGCTTTTGCACACTGACTGCACCATTGTGCTCTACATGTACAGAAACACAATTTGGGCGACATGTGAAAAATGGCAGCTGTACTGTTCATAAGGAAGTGTAATAAAATGGCAATGTGGAAATTCTGGAGTGAAAATATAGAAAATTCGCAAACTTACGAGTGTGCGTAGGAACTGCGCAACACACGCTTGTAAAACAGTCATTTTTAGGAATTTTTTCACCAAATTTTCAACATAGCCATGTTAAGACCTCTGCTCATGAACAGTATCACTGTGATTTTCTGAATGTGTTCCATACATTGATTTCGCACACTGACTGTGCCATTGTGCACTACATGGGCGGAAACATGTTTTGGGCAAGATATGAAAAATGACAGCTGTACTGCTCATAAGGAAGTGTAATAAAATGGCAATGTTGAAAATCTGGAGTGAAAATATTGAAAATTCGCAAACTTACGAGCGTGCGTAGGAATTGCGCAATGCACACTCATAAAACAGTCATTTTTAGGAATTTTTTCACCAAATTTTCAACATAGCCATTTTAAGACCTCTGCTCGTTAAAAGTGTCACTGTGATTTTCTTAATGTGTCCTATACATTGATTTTGCACACCGACTGCGCCATTGTACGCTACATGGGCGGAAACACGTTTTGGGCAAGATATGAAAAATGACAGCTGTACTGCTCATAAGGAGGTGTGGTAAAATGACAATGTTGAAAATCTGAGTGAATTCACAAACTTTCTGACGTGATGATAGAATCCGCGAACGACGTCAGAAACAGTCATTTTAGGAATTTTTCCACCAAAATTTCAACATAGGCTTTTTGAGAGGCCACCTTTTGAATAGTGGCAGTGTTGTTTCATTACTCAGTCCCAAAAGGTGATTTCATGCAGTAACTGCGAAATCACCCTTCGGGCCCGAATAACGCCATTACAGTGCAATAATTCACGAAGAGGGGTCCCAAAAACCCCATGTTGAAAATTTGGGCCCAAAATTCCCAAAAATGCCTGAGCTATGCAACAAAGTTGAAAAAACCCTTTCTATCCCATTATACAGCTTACCGGCATTTCCTCAGTTCGCGGTCGCCTTTGAAGAATGTTGACGTGTTCCTGGACCACTGAAGATCATCGCTGAGCTCTGGAGGTAAGTATGGGGTGAGGGGGTGTGGGAGGCAAGGTGCACAGTGGGTGGGTGCAAGTTGTGGGGGCGCAGGGAGAAGCGCCGAGAGACAGCTTTGAGTTTCAGGGTTTGTTGTTTTTTTTTTTTTTTTATGAGGATAGCCGGGACATTTGCCACACTGGGGTGGGCTCGGCAGTAGAAGGAGCGCTGGTTGGGCGGCATGGAGCCGATGGGGATTGGGCACCCCGTCGGCGGCAGCATCTGTTGCCATGCTGGGGTGGGCTCCCAGCGTTGCACCCTGTACTCGGGGAGGGGTGGGGGAGACAGTGGAGCCAATGGGGACTGGGCACCCCATCAGCTGTACGACCTGTAGCCACGCTGGGGTGGGCACCCAGCGTAGCAAATGGAACTGTGTTTGTGGGGGGGGGCACAGCACAGCCGACGGGGGATTACACACCCCCGTCAGCTATACAGTGTGTGCGTAGGGTAGCACGCAGCATGCGTGTGTGTGTGTGTGTAGGGGGAGCACGCATGAGCAGGCGATATCTGATCGCTGCTCACTGAAGCGTAGCTCCCCCTTTTAACTGTATGCCACTGCATTTTGTAGCTGTCATAGACAGCTCAACAGGCATTGGAGAACTGCGGCCGCACCTGCAAACACACTGACTGAATTGGAAGAGGGCTGACACACCTCCGAAAACTCGGATGATGGCACTATGTTTTTTGCACATGCGTGCAAGCAAACATAAAAACATTTCTGAAAGAACACGCTGGTAAAACAGTTGAGTGTATTATAACAGTTACCTTCAAATAAAAGAAATAAAAAAAACAAAAGTGGCATTTAGTAAAACCTATTTTTTTATTTTAGTCTTTGGTAACCGGGTAAGGCCCACTAGGCACAAATGCCTGTTTTCAGGGGCAACCTGGGAGCACTGGGTGGTTAAGTGACTTGCTCAATCATTCAGTATGCAAGTGGAGGTTGTGAGAATCAAACACAGGTCTGGTCTGCTAGATGTACCAAGCTCATTCACACGTGTTACTCTAACCTCTAGGCTATACTGCCAGCCTATGACGTAGTGAAAAGCTATTGGTATGATTTAATACTTTTATCATGTGATTTTAAAATGTTTGTACTTATAGTGCTGATTAAGCACAGCAATTATTTTAACAAAATAGCTTTTTTTTACTAGAACTTTATTAGGCACTCCAGTTATCTGTTGTTTTTTTTTTTTTTTTATCTTGCACCATAGTAAGTAAATGTTAAGCAGGCATAATTACTTAACATCCAGAAACTGGCAAAATATGTTGCTTCAGGATTTATTCTATACTGACTGACTGAGAATTACTAAACAAAATATAGTTTGCATTGCATGAGGTACTGTAGATGTCTTTAGATTTTAGAAGATATGCTACATAATGATTACACTGCAATTTATTTCAAAAATACAAACCTTTCTTCACACTGAAAACATATACAAGTAACAATACATTTATCTAACAATTTCTGTGATCAATACATGCTGCAGCAAGCAATAAAAGATTTATTGGGAAGCACTAGGAATGTACAGTATAGTGAATCCCTGCAATCCTGTGATGCAGGAGGACTGCCGAACTGGCCCTCCACCACCCCAACCCCTCGAGAACTCACTCATGGATTGCCAACTCTACAACTGCAGGGTGAACGGAGCTTCCAGGGGGTCCTGTGGTGCATGAGGCCTGCCGAACTGGCCCTCCACCACCCCCACCCCTCGAGAACTCGCTCATGGATTGCCAACTCTACAACTGCAGGGTGAACGGAGCTTCCAGAGAGTCCTGTGGTGCGTGAGGGCTGCCGAGCTGGCCCTCCACCACCCCCCGAGGATTCGCTCATGGATCGCCGACTCTACAACTGCAGGTAACATAGCCACTGAACCGGAGAGGGAGCGCTGATTAAGCGACTCCGCTTAGACACTGATCTCCTTTGGACTTTTCCCATTTTTGGACTTTATATTCAGCATAAAATTGGGGCCGTGGTGCCTCCTACCTGGATCTGAGGAACGCCAGCTCGCCGAGTCTGATCCTTTCCACCTGCATTCCTGGTGCTTGTGCTGTGCAGAGGAGAGGTCGGCATAAGTGTGGAGACTGTTTTTTAACTTATACTTTTTCACTTGCCCTTGCATAGTTAAAAGGAAAAACCAGCAGTTACCTTTAGAGATCTATTGAACAGGTAGGTGACTACCCCTGTGACGAGTTGCCTTAACTTCCTTAACTCGCCTTTTGGGCGACTGAGGCCACAACCCGCACATGTAACCGCCATCTTGTCAGGGGGTCTGTAGGTACCACCTGCACTACCACTTTAACTACCTGCTCTGCCACTTTAATGCAATGTACTGCCTGTTTAAACACTTTAATTCAATGTACTGCCTGTTTAAACCGAAATAGCCCCAAAAACTTCTGAGCCTCAGCAGTCAATGCTATTGTACTAATGAGCAGACACTGTAATGTGAAATCCTGGTTTGAATTGTCTTACTGCTGGTGCTGTTTGATTTGGTCTGTGTCTACCTGGTCTGAACTGGTACTTTAAACTGAGCTCTGGCAACCTAGATAGATAGACTGTGTTGTCTTAATCGCACTATTTTTTCACTTGGCCCTGCATTGAATTCCTTGAGATATTTTCCCCACTGTATTAATGACTTCTGACTTCTCCTGCCTAAAAAGCCTTGGGCATTTTTACAGCCATTATTGCTCCACGGTCATAGGCTAACCATGACATATTGCACCTTGGTCACTTAGTAGAAATTTTACTACCAAGTGTTTCTGTTTCTGTCTAACATGTGCATATTTAGAAAAATATGATGAACTGTATATACCTGTCCACGATCCAACTAGCCTAGGGGGTGTATACAACAATGTTATAAGTTTGATTATGACCAATCCAGTCCTTGAGCTATGCTCCACTCCTATGTATGATGACCTGTATATATCTGTCAGTTGAACTAGCTAGTCTAGAGTGTATAATCTGAAATGTGCTTACTACTGTATGTTTCCCCTAGCATCAAATGTTGTATTTCCCACATGTTTGTTTACTGTGACAAAAAACTGTACTCTCTTTGCCATGTCTCCTTGACTGTTGTTCCTCATGTTGTACTCTCCCAGGTCGTTCCTGAAAATAGGCATAATACTCGTCTAGTGTACTTACCTGGTAAACAAAAGCTAAATAAATAAATAGATAAAGGGAAAAACCAGCAGTTACCATTAGAGGAATATCGTACAGGCGGGTGACTACCCCTGTGACGAGTTGCCTTAAGTTCCTTAACTCGCCTTTCTGGGCGACTGAGGCCACAACCTGCAAGTGTAACCACCATCTTGTCAGGGGGTCTGTAGGTACCACCTGCACTGCCATTTTAACTACCTGCACTGCCACTTTAATTCAGTGTACTGCCTGTTTAAACACATTATTTCAATGTACTACCTGTTTAAACCGAAATAGCCCCAAAAACTTCTGTGCCTCAGCAGATACTGTGATTGTACTAATGAGCAGACACTGTAATTTGAAATCCTGGTTTGAACTGACTTACTGATGTTGCTGTTTGTTTTTGTCTGCATCTGCTTGGGCAGAACTGATACTTTAAACTGGGCTCTGGCAATCTTTTAGCCTGTATTGTCTCAATCGCACTGCAGAAAAAAGCCAGTCAGCCTGTTTTCTAGGTTATCCCTGACCTGCTGCTCTCTATTGCCCACTCCGTCGTTCTGTATTACTTACCCTCCCCAAACCCCGGCTGCATACATATGCTCATGACTTTCCTTATCCCCACAGGGTGAACGGAGCCTTCAGAGGGTCCTGTGGTGTGTGAGGGCTCCTGAACTGGCCCTCCACCACCCCCACCCCCCGAGAACTCTCTTGTGGGTCGCTGACTCTACAACTGCAGGTAACATAACCACTGGACCGGAGAGGGTGCACTGATTAAGCGACTCCCCTTAGACACTGATCTCCTTTGGACTTTTCCCATTTTTGGACTTTATATTTAGCATAAAATCGGGCCATGGTGCCTCCTACCTGGATCTGAGGAACGCCAGCTCACAGAGTCCGATCCTCTCCATCTGCATTCCTGGTGCTTGTGCTGTGCAGAGCTCTGGCCCCTCCGGCTGCCCCACTGCCCCCGCCACCACCCTTGGTCGTCTCTCCTAGTTATAGTGGTGGTCACGTGTTGGCTGAAAACCTGTCAGCCCACTTTTTCATAAGCAGGCTATACAGTTCATTCACCAGGGGCATTTCACCTCATCTTGCGTAATCGTCTCTCCCAAATTCCTGCAACCCACGCAACTGTAAGCTCCTGCCTTTTCACTAGGGGCTTTTACTACTCAAGAGCACTCTCCCTTCCAAATTCTCTGTAGTTGCCTCTCTTTATGCACCTCCCTCTGTGCTCATACTTCTAGCTCACTCCAACCCGCAGCTCCCACCGAAATCCCAGCCTCACCCATGGTCCCTAGTTACATACCTCCTGACAACCTCCTGGTCTCTTTCCTGCTTGGCATCACCCTTATCCCTCCCTCCTCCCCTGTCTTGTTGCTCTACTTGGGTCCATTCCCGAGAGGCGCATCACGTCAGGGCAGCTCGCTACCTTGTGACATGGCCCCCCTCGCTCAGGCTGGTCACTCAGCCAACAGCCAGGGAACTCCTGTGCTCCCAGTCTTCTACAGTCCTCCCCCTGCCTGGAGGGCAGCTAAGGGGTTAAAGATAGCTCATTTAAACATCCGCAGTCTCCTACAAAATCTTGTGGAACTTACTGCCTGGGCTGCCTTCTACAAGCCTGATGTCTTGTGCATCACAGAAACGTGGCTTAAACCTCGCACCTCTGACTCTGCCTGCTCCCTCTCGGGCTATAGCATGGTCTGACTTGACAGGGCTGGCAGTAAAAGAGGTGGGGGAGTACTGATTTACCATAAGGTCCACCTAAACGTCTCCATTGTGTCGCACCAAACCCAGGGACCCACACCCTGCGAGTTTCTCCACACACTTCTCCTACTTGGTAACACCAAGAAGGTGCACATAGTATGCGCATACAACCCTCCTAAGGGGGGTTTGCTGGGACTCTTGATGCTCATAGAGCTACTCCAGGATAAGGTGGGCTCAAGTGAGCTCCTCATCCTTGGTGACCTAAACCTAAATTGGCTGGGGCCCAACGCCAAGTTGATTGAGCCTATGTTCCCAGGCCTCTCCCTCAGTCAGGTCATCACGGAACCCACCAGGGTCTCCCATCATGGTGACAAGGGGATGCTCATCGACTGGGTCTTGAGCAACCGTCTTGACAAAATTGTTAACTCGGGGCTTCTTCCTGACTCCATCTCTGACCACTCGCCGATCTACTGCGTGTGGGGTTCGAACCCGCCCAAAGTCTCCTGTAGAGTGATACAAATGAGGGACTATTCAAAACTTATAATCCCAAACTACCTCGAGGACCTACAGGGAGCTGACTGGTCCTGCGTCATGGTCACGCATGACCCCATCAAAGCCCTAGTCCTCTTCATTGCAGCATTTGCCCCACTCCAAAATAGGCATGCTCCCCTATCTAAGAGGAGAGTCAGAGGTTCGATCACGAAATGGCTTCACAGTGAGCTCCTCTCTCTTATGAAGTGGAATGACAAGTCCTGGGCAAAATACAGGGCTTTTTGCAACCAAAAATACCTCCAGGAGTACCGACAGCTAAGGAACTCCTGCAAACGGACCATACATACCGTGAAAAGAGAGTACTGCAGTGCAGCACTGATTGCAGCTGCAAATGACCTACGATGTTTATGGAAGAATGTAAAAAATCTTGTTGGTGGTTCGACCAAAGTGCAAATCACTGACATGATCATTGGCAAGGCCAACTGCAATAACTCCCTAACCATTGCCTCCTCCTTTAACCGCCTCTTCACGGACCTGCCGGCCGCCACCCCTACATAGTCCTCTGCCCCTGCACATGCTTGTGGGTCTCCACCCCTTTGTCCACCTTTCTACCTGAAAAAAGATCACTTTGGGTGAGACCCAGGCACTCCTTGCAGGTCTCTCTCACTACACAGGAGTGGCCCAGGACAGCCTGGAACCCAAGCTAATCAGCCTGGGTGCCCCCACCATTGCCCGACCTCTTGCCCACATATTCAACACCTCGCTTATCTCAGGGGTCATCCCTGACATATGGAAAGTTTCCAGAGTTGTCCCCGTCTTGAAAAATGGCGACTCTAAAGATATCAACAATTATCGTCCTATCGCCATACTATCGGCTGCCTGTAAGCTCCTGGAAAAAGCTGTCGCCTCACAACTATCTCACTACCTACTGGGATACGATGTCCTTTCCTCATCTCAGCATGGCTTCTGCAAAGGCCACAGCACCTCAACAGCTTTTGCTAAGGTCATCACTAGGATCAGGGCCACAACCGACCAGGGCAAGATGACGGGGGCCATATTTGTTGACCTATCCAAAGCCTTCGACCATGTGGACCATTCCCTCCTCCTCTCCACACTACAGATGCTTGGCTTCTCCCTCTGTGCCCTCGACTGGTTCACTAACTACCTCGGGGGTAGGCAGCAACTCACCTGTTTCAACCGTACCCTCTCAGGCCTCTTACCTGTGAACAGTGGGGTTCCACAAGGATCCGTCCTTGGACCTATCCTGTTCTCGCTGTTCATCAATGACTTACCCTCTGTAGCCACAAAAGGGCACCTAACCCTGTATGCGGATGACCTGGTCATCTTAACCAGTGCCCCTTATGCCACCAGCATCAATACCCAGCTCAACTCTGACTTCTCCCGTATCAGAGCATGGCTTGATGGGCACAAACTCACAGTCAACTTGAAGAAAACACAGACCATGCTCTTTGGCACAGTGGCCAAAATCTCATCCTGTAAAACGCCCCTCAAAATCCATGGGTCCAGCGACTCCCTCCTGCCGACAATCAACTCTGCTAAGTACCTGGGAGTCACCCTTGATCCTCACCTAGACCTCTCCGGACACATCAGAAACATATGTAACACTACAAATGGCAAGCTTGGACTAGCGTATAGGGCTAAAGACTGCCTTACCCCCACTGCCCGGCTGGCCATAGCTAAGGGGATATTTCTTCCTACCCTCTCCTATGGTCTAGTTGCCTTTGCTTCTGTTCCATCCTCAAGCCTCGCAAAGTGGGACACCACATACAATAACATCTTCTGCTTTGCACTCTTGGCTCCCCATCTCACTCACCGATGCATGCTCTACTGGATTGGAATGGCTCCCCCCTGAAAAACACCGGACCTACATCCTGGGAAACTTCATTGACAACATAATTCGTACGGCCACTCCTGCCTCACTCGCCCTCCCCACGAAACATGCTTCCCTCGTCTATCACCTCAGGTCTTGCATGTCCCAGACTCGCCTGGTCCCTAAGACCCACACCCTCACAGGCAATCGGGCGTTCACCACCCACACCCCCAAATTGTGGAACTCCCTTCCTTCACAAGTTCGTGCCTCCCCCTCTAACTCCACCTTCAAAACTTCCCTCTGGAACTTCCTAAAAGCTTCTGCGACTTGCCTGTGTGCCACCTAAAACCCAGTCCTACAGCCCTCCTACCCTCAGCGGTACCCCAGCTAGGATCTTTATGCCCCTCTACCTTTGTGATGCATTATACTATTGGCTATGCTATGTATTGTTACAAATTAGCATATGGGAGGTCCTATACCCCCCATGTTGCCCCTTGGGCCTGTTTGTACCCTATGCTATGTGACCCACTGTTGTTTTATCTGTGCTAATCCCTACGCTATGTACTACTGATTTAAAATCCCTTGTTGTTTTATTCCACTGTTGGAGCATGTTGCACCAGGTTTGTAATGTTGACTATGTATTTCTCTCATGTATACCTTGTAATTCTCCCGGGTCGCACCTGAAAATAGGCACTAGCTGTCTAGTGTGCTTACCCGGTTACCAAAAGCAAATAAAGAAATAAATAAATTTCCCTGCAATTTCCACAAAAGTCTCCTTATTTTGGGGTAAAATTTCTCTCAGTTTTCCAGTGACCCTGGTAATAAGGCTCTACAGACCTATCTAATTCTCTAAGAATGTCAGAGGGGGCAGTGAGAGCCAAAAAATGGCCTTCATTAGCTACTAGGAGAAACAGGGTTACAAGGAATAGAGCAAATACCAAATAAAGATGAAGCAACCTAAGAAGGCAGTCAGGATGCAAAAGCAGACACAGAGCTGCATATTTCAGAGGGGTTCAAGGGAGTGTAAAAACAGCTCTTTAGGTACATCAGAGAAAAGGGGAAGACAAGATGGGGAATTGTTAGGCTGACAGAGAGGACAGGGTAGTAGAGAAGGATGAGCTGAAAGCAGCCATTCTAAGCAACTACTTTTGGTCAGTATTCACAGTGGAGAGTAATGGGTATCTGTCAGAAAACAGCATAAAGGCTTCTGCAAGGGGGATCCCAGAAATGGGGCAGGTGGCAATTGCAGGAGATATGGTTAGAAAATGGCTTGTAGCCCTGAAAATAGATATGATGCCAGGGCTGGATGGGATGCACCCGAGGTGCTCAAGAAATTGGCATCAGAACTGGCTAAACCCCTGACAGGGCTACTCAATAGCTCACTACAGTTAGGGGTGGTTCTGTGAGATTGGAGGATAGCAGATGTGATGCCGCTGCACAAGCAAGGGGACAGGGAGAAACCAGAAAATTACAGAGCCATCAATCTTGCCTCAATTGTAGGTAAACCGATGGAAACAATGATCAAAGAGGACCTAGTGGACTACCTGAAGAGAAATGGGCTCCAGAAAAGTAAGCAGCATGGGTTTGTGGAAGGGAGGTTTGTCAGACCAACTTGATAGTTTTCTTTGATTGGGTAACAAGGGTGATAGATAAGGGACAAGCAGATTTACTGTACTTTGACTTCAGCAAGACATTCGACTTAGTGCCACACAGAAGGTTACTGAAGAACTTAGAGGACCTGGGAGTAGCAAAGGACCTAGTTAGATGGGTGGGAAGTTGGTTAGTGAGGAGACAGCAGAGGGTGGTGATAAACAGTGTCAGTTCAGGGGAAAGGGTGGTCATGAGTGGGAAACTGTATGGGTCAGTCCTCGGACCAGTCCTTTTCAATCTGTTCATCAGTGACACAGGACAAGGAATACACAGCAAGATGTGTCTTTCTGTAGATGACACTGCTCTATGGTAGGGTAGGCAGTGAGAAGGGGGTATGGAGTAGCAGAGGGACTTGCAAAGATTAGAGAGGTGGTCCATGATCTGGCAGCTGCAATTCAATGCTAAAAAGTGCAAGGTGATGCACACAGGGAACAAGAACCCTAGGACGGAATACTGGCTGAGAGGGGTTAATCTGGCCACTACTTTAGACTGTGAAAGGGACCTGGGAGTCATCATAAGAGCCTTCCTAAAACATATTAGCCAATGTAACAAGGCCTACAGCCAGGCAACCAGAATGTTGGGGTGTGTTGGAAGAGGTTTTGATAGCAGGAGGAAAGAGGTAATGCTACCTCTGTATAGATCACTACTGAGACCCCATCTGGAATACTGTTCCCAGTTCTGCAGTCCTCACCTGAGGACAGACAGAGACAGGCTGGAGATGGTGCAGCATAGAGTGAAGAAAATGATCTGGGGCCAACAGGGCAGATCCTATGAGGATTGGCTCAGGGCACTGAACATGCACTCGCTGAAGGCCAGAAGAGGGAGGGGGAAGCATGATACAGACATTCAAGTTCCTGAAAGGAATAAATAGGGTTAACTGTGAGGAATTATTTAACAGATATGGCGGGTCAAAAACCTAAGGACATGAATGTAAGCAGGCAGTGGGGGGAAGTTCAGGAGGGATGCGAGAATGTTTTACTTTACAGAGAGAGTGGCTGGGCCATGAAACAGAATACAGGCACAGGTGGTGGGTGTAAAAAAACATTAATGTGTTCAAGCATGGCTAGGACAGAATAAAGGGCTCAGTAGTTCCTCAGGGTGGTAGCAGTAAGGCAGGGAGCAATGGGTGGGGGGGCAGTGGTAAAATCCCTATCTAGACAAAAGGTCGTGGGGTAGGGTTGGGTAAAACTTAGCAGACTGGCTGGACTGATGGTCTTTTTCTGCTAACATTGTCTATGTTTCTATGCTGTACTGTGTGGAAAGAGAAGGAAGATTGTCTACTAAATATGGAGGATTGAGAGGCCTGACTGGGATCAGAGACAACAGCTGTCTGTCAACCAACACCAGAGGAAGGAGACAGAGTGAAGCAAGCCAGAGAGAGACTTACTGGAAACTTCACCATCATCTGTCTGCACAGTGAGGGAGATCCCCTGGCTCAGGACACCATGTGTAAACCTAGGCCTTGCCCTGTAACATGTAACTTGTAGAATAGTTTGGAAGCATTTAACGGACTTGGCCATCTGGCCAGGAGTTACAAATACCTCAGTTTGAGGATAAAAGTGTTCTCATTTGGGGTTTTAATTTTTAAAGCACTACTTTATTTGTTTACATTCACCCCTGCCAGCCATCCATGTGCAACGCCATTGGGCCAAAACTGTTTCTACATCTGCTTACCCAGTGAATCACCTGGAGCTCCATAGTAGTAATCACTGGTGTTACGCTATCAGTGGGGAGAGGGTTACACTCCCAGTATATATGGATAGTATTAACGTCTGTGTGCAGCATGTGGTGTGAGAGTAAGCACTGTTGGGGGATAAGCCAGGAAGGGCACTTAATGCACAGCCCTGTGTTACAATTATTATTTGGTTGCACCTAGGAGGACATTTAAAAACTGCCCCGTGGTCATAGGCTGGGCCTAGCAAGGCATGAAAGAACGAACTGGACTGTCAGCAGAACCTAATTTTGCTAATCAACCCCTTTCCTTTCATTCAGGGCCGTGCAGTCTTTAAATAAAGTTCTCTTTTGATTTGTTTGGATTCTCAGGGCTTATTATTTTATAAAGTGTAAATTGCATGCTCGTTGGGGTACCTGCTATTACACTGCTTTGGTTCATACTGTGTTCCTGCAGGCAGGTGAGGACTGGGGGATCCCATACCCCAGGAAGTTTTACCATACTGACACCATGTCCACATAAACCATTCTCTTAGTTGAAGCACTGAGCATTTCTTTAAGGTTGTGCAACCTCATTTAATCTTACACCATAGGTGCAGGAAGCTATGGGTGAGGGGGGTGCTCCCCTCGCTTTTGCCCATGAGCATTCAAAGTGCCCCTTTAATGAATGCAAGGTCAAAAGGGAAGCAATCATGGCACTTTTTGTAATTATTACAGCCCCCATACCCATTTTCCCCATGTTCTGGCACCCATTACCCACACAGCAGCGGTTGTAACTATAACATCCATGGTGACCCGATTACATAACTACACATTTCTACCACTAGAGAATACCTCAGTCACACTCAAGTACTCCCAAACACATATCCACATGGAAAAACTTCATAAATATAAGTCCAAAAGCTTTCCCCTCTGTGATGTTTGCTTTGTTTATGTAAATGTTATCATGCTCTGGTGAGGGCCTTATCCTTCAGTTACTGATAACGTTATCTTGCCCTGGTCTTGTGTTTGAACTGTTGATTATAAAGTGTGTGTTCTTGTTGCATTACACACCAGATCTGCTAACTGCTACTGTTTTATTTACTTAATTTTCTACACCTTCTATACTCTCCTGGGTCATACTGTAAACAATCATTAATTTGCCTAGTTCACGTTACGCAGTAAGCAAAAATCAAATAAACAAATATAATACAAATATACTTAGGGGCTTGTGAAAAAATCAGTGGTAATTTCATCGAGTGAAGCGGGGGGGGGGCAATAAAAGTTCCTCACTCTTCAGGCTTATGGCTTTTCCTGCCACCAGTTTCACTCAGTAAAAGTATCCCCTTGTTTTTCATAGCCACCTATGGATAAAACTATATATCCTCTGGGGTGAAAGGTCAGTGCATGAACCTAGTATACCTTTTTACCATTTCCTATTGAAAAGAAACTAGTAATTTAGATTTATTTTCTTTTTTTTTTTTTGTCATGTACTGTTTATCCCTCAGGCAGCCACAGGCAAGGCACTTCCTCCCTATCAGCCACCTAGGACTGTTCACCACTCCCCCCGGTACCCCCGAGCCCCATTCCCCCACAGATTTCCCCCTATGGTGGGGCAGGAAGGGGGAGGGCCACCCCCAACCCAGGACACAATCTAAATCATGGCAATTACTGGTGGTCCGATGGTGAAGTGGGACACTGGTCTGCTGACAGGACTTCGCAGAACCTGCAGTCACCCTTCCTTTTTCCACCTTCTGTCCCTTCCCCCTCATGGCTGTGAATATGCATGTGTAGAAGCATGTGCATGTCATGTAGCCATGCACTTGCCTCCCTGACTCTGTCGCTGCCACCCAGACTCCACCAGCAGGCAGTCAAGAAGTGGGACGACATCCCCCTCACCCCCGGAACAGGAGAGCTGTCATCAGACACCCAAGCTTCTCCCTCCCTTGCCGACCCCCTGCAACCCGAGTTCTCTTCCAAACTCAGGTCACCAGCATAGCATGAGGTGTGGCATCCAGCGCCTCATTCCTCAGCACCACCGGGCCAGCCTATTCGGATTGCTTTTCCTGTTTCCCCCTTCTGTACACCATCCTTGAGGGATTTGTGAAGCCCTCCTTGAAGGGCTGGGGTAGCTCTAATCATGGTATAATTTTTGTTAACAATCTACTGTAACTCGTATGCCCTTGGGATATAAAAGTGGTAAAAATGTTTGCCCTGTCCACCCAGATAGTTCTCCCATTTCTAAACCATTCAGCAGGCTTTCCCTGTCCCTTGCATTAACCTAACGTAGAGCTTCCCTGATGATCTCTTTCTGCCCCCCCCCAACTGTCTAACGAACAGGATAGTCAACAGAACTGGGAGGAATTTTCAAATTGTGGTTCTGTTGGAATTCTGAGGAATTTTGGAAATTCCTCCTAATTCAGCAAACTCCCATCAGAAGCAGAATTCAGAAATTCATACAGTGGAATGTTAGCCATGGCATTATATTCTACAGTTTATGGAAACTATGGATTAATTTTCCACAAGCAGCAGAATAATGTTCCATGGACTACATTATTCATGCTTTACAAATGCTTTTTGGAATTCCATGGACTTCGAAAAGAAATTTGAAAAAGCATTTTGTAAGAGGAACTACCATTCCACGCAGCTCCCACTGGTGGAATTCTAGGGATGGGAGGATGCTGTGCATCAGATCAATACCACCCCAAAATGGCCTCTCTCTGCTTGATTCTGGAAATCAGAGTCATGTGTGACTCCACTCTGATTTGACCTAGTTCAGAGTATTGACCAGGTTCTGTTCTGTCAATGACCTGGTTCTTTTCTGGTCCTGATAACATAACTGGTTTTGAATGTTTATTCATGTTAAAATTGAGAAACTGGTGGGGAAAGTCATAAAATTAGTATTTTAAACATGAAATGACATAAAGAAAAGGCTTATAACGAGGGAATGAAGGCAACTGAATACTGTCATTCGACCCAGTCCAGATCTGCCTCGGAGCTGGTTCTAATTTACTCTGGAAAACGTGCCTGTTTTGGCCAACCAGAGCAAATCAGAGTAAATCAGAACCTTTTGGAAACAGATCAGAGTCAGAACCAGAAGTGGGTCACATTCGACCTCCCCTTCCCTATTGAATTCCATGTTTTGTACAGCTCTTGCGGTGAACCAAAGGGAAATAGTCTATTTTTCATCATCATCATTAGTTATCTAGACTTGTACATATGACCATCACTTAGATCAGTTGTAATGGATGTGACACCATACAGTGCTTCAGTGGGCTCAAACCTATTATTGCATTCTTCAGACATTAGTCATAAATCAAATCATTGGGACTTATGGGCTGGTACACTTTAATATGTGGCATTCTGACAGCAGAAGGGAAGAAGTAATACTTTGTCTATATAGATCTTTAGCAAGGCCACACCAAGAGTACTGCGCCCAGTTCTGGAGTAGTCATTTCAGGAAAGATAGGGACAGGCTGGAGACAGTGCAGTGCAGGGTATCAAAAATAATTCAGAGCCAACAGGGCAGACCCTATGAGAAGCACCTCAAGGCACTGAACATGTACTCAAGTTCATAAAACGACTTAACAAGATGAACTGCAGGGAAATATTTAGGTTGAATGCTAGCTAGCGATCATGCAAACATGAGTGGGAACTAACAGGAGGATGGGAGGGATATGAGGATGTATTATTTTACTGAAAGGGTGGTGGAGCCATGGAACAGACTGCCAGTCGAAGGTGGTAGACTGGAGGTGACCCAGCTTGTTGTAGATTGTTGTAGTGGATGTGAAAAACACTAGCGGTTCAAGCACGGTTAGGACAGAATTAAGGTTATGGTAGTTGCTCGGAGTGCAAGAAACTGGGAGGAAAATGGTAGAGAAAATGGGTAGAGCTTAGATCCCAGAGGGACAATACATCCCAGGGCCAAATAGGGAACTCTGACAGAACTGTCTATGTTTCTATGTCTATATACCTATCAGCGACGCCTGGGTGGGGTTAGTGGGGTAATACGAGTCTCTTTGGAACCCTGCTGGCAGGTAAATAATAAACAGAGGATCAGTGCCATGTAGCTGTAGCAGTGGAGTAATATCTGGCAACTAAACATCAGATCAACAATAAATACATTTTAAAAATGACTCCTTTACCCTAATATGAGGACAACCAGGACTTATTACAAATAAAATGCAGCATTTCTCTTGTGCTATGTAAATGCTATTTTATTGCCTCTCTTATTTGATGGTTTCAGAAAAAATTCCCTCCAAATTTTTCAGACTGGCTGGCAGATTCTTGAGTTAGTAGTGATATAACTTTATTTGTTTTTTGTTTTTGTTATAATGTTTCTTTTCCTGGCACCCTGGACTGCTCCCTTTTTACCTGGCATCTTATGAGATTCCAGCAGCCGTCCGTCACCACCGCACCCCCTTCGGTCCTCGCCCTCTTCTCCTGTGGCTTACTACCTGCAGCGGGGTAATGGGAAGCCCCCAACTCACCCATCCTGTCCGGATACAGTTCAGGCGACACCCCAGAGCCGGTGTTCCATCGGACAGCTATCAAGTCGCTCAGCCAGGATGCCTACTTTTCACTGGTTTTCTCCCTTTGGGCCGAGGAGTGTGCAATGCCATCAGGGGACATATTGTGTGCATGTCCACCTGCAGCACATCTGACGGCTGCTCCTCTGCCCCCCATGTAGACACAGCATTGGTGTGCCATCCCCCAGCTGCCTCTAGGGGCCAGGCAAGCACCGACTACTGGGAGACCCCCACCCCGGAAAAGGAAAGCTGTCCAAGGATGCTCCATCCTTCTCCACCCCTGACAACCCCTGTTGACCCATGCTCACTCCCGAACATGGGTCATCGGCATGGCCTGAGGAAAGGCATCCAGCGCCTCAGCCCTCAGTGCCATTGGGCTGGCATAGTAGTGATTTAATTTAAACAAGAAAAAATTTTACAATTTAAACATCATTTTCCTCAGGGCCTTGTCTGCTGAGTACACACACACAATACATCACATTGTAAGATGGCAAAAATCATTCTTCACTTCCAACAATCTGAGGACCTTTGCTGATTGTTTTTAAATCCACAGATACATATCTAGTAGGTTTCACAGCTTAATCAGTGAAACTTTGGAGACAGTATTAAACAAGTACAGGGGTGCCCAAATATATCAGATCATGTAAATGTTATCTTCTGATTCCTGACTAACCCTAAATGCAGCTGCCTGCAGCTTAACTGGCCAGTCTGCCTACAATATTGCAAACCAGTTCCCAGCCACACGTAGGTGTGCTGCTACACTCAGTCAGTGTATCTTCTCAATTCAAAAGTGTGTTGTGGGCTTGGGATGGAGAACCAACTGGGCTAGCCAGATTCATGAGTCAAGGGCATGAAGGTGACCCAACTTGTTTTAAATAGCTATTTGGGGCCGAAGGGTTGGGCTGCAAAAAGGGGCATGCCACAGAGCTGCATGCACAATTTTCAGATACCACTTCTGACAAAGTTGTGCAGAAGTTTGGAAATTCTACCTAATTCAGTAAAATTCCATCATAAGCAGAATCCTGAAACGCTGAAAGGAGAATGTTAATTGCAAAATCTTATTCGGCAGTTTATGTAAACTCGGATTAATTTGGAGGAGTACCTGAAGGAATCGAAGGAGGTGACAAGGGCAGTAAGGGCAGCCAAGGCATCTAAGGAGATCAGGCTGGTGCAGGGCATTAAGAATGGGGAGAAAGATTTCTTCAGGTACATCAGGGATAAAAGGAGCTGTAAGGGCCATATAGTAAGGATTAGGGAGGAGGGTGGGTGGGTGGAAGCAGGGAGTGATAAGACAGAAGCGCTAAATAATTACTTCTGCTCGGTATTTACTAAGGAGAAGGGGGTGATATCCAAGGGGGGAGGGAGGGCAGGAACGGAGGGGAGGGGGTGACAAATGGGGAAATCACAGAAGGCAGGGTTCTGCAGGGTTTGAGGGCACTGAGGGTGGACAAAGCACCAGGCCCAGATGGCATCCATCCCAGGGTACTGAAGAAGCTGCCAGTGGTCCTGGTGGGACCTTTGGCAGACCTATTCAATGCCTCCCTGCACTCAGGGTGTCTACCTCAGGACTGGAGGATGGCTCTTGTGATGTCCCTCCACAAGAGCAGCCCTAAGAATGAACCAGGGAACTACAGACCAGTGAGCCTCACATCCATCATAGGTAAGCTGATGGAGACTATCCTGAAGGAGAGGCTGGTGGCCCTCCTAGAGGCCAAAGGGCTACAGGACAGCAGACAGCATGGCTTCATAAGTGGCAGATCCTGCCAAACCAACCTGGTGGAGCTCTATGACTGGGTAACTAGGCAATTGGATGGGGGCCAAGCAGTGGATGTCCTGTACCTGGACTTCAGTAAGGCATTTGACTTGGTGCCGCATGAACGGCTGGGAAGTAAGTTAGAAGGTACAGGGGTGGGTGCAAAGCTGGTGAATAGGTAGGAAACTGGCTTCAGGGAAGCTAAAAGAGGGTGGTGGTGGGTGGGAAACTCTCATACCCAACGGTAGTGACGAGCAGTGTTTCACAAGGCTCGGTGTTGGGACCAGTGTTGTTTGTGATATTCATTGCAGACATATCATTGGGCACCAAGAGCAAGACCAGTCTGTTTGCTGACAACACAAAGATGGGAGCGGTGGTGGACAACCTAGGGGGATGGCAGGGGTTACAGAATGATCTGGCAAAGCTGGAAACCTGGTTGGACACCTGGCAACTGGGGTTCGATGCCAAAAAGTGCCAGATGCTGCATTTTGGAATGAAAAACCCAAGGAGGAGTTACCAGCTGGGGGGGAGTGCAGCTAGCTGAGACAGAGGAGGAGAAGGATCTGGGGGTGCTCATTATGGGGTCAATGAACAACTCAGCAAAAATGTAGGAAGGCAACTGCAAAAGCCAACAAAATGCTGGGTTCCATTGCAAAGGGTAAATGCTCAAGGAGGGAGGAGGTGATTCTGCCACTGTATAGGTCATTAGTTAGACCGCACCTGGAGTACTGCATGTAGTACTGGCGCCCGTATCTGAAGAGTGACATTAAGTTACTGGAGGGGGTACAGCTCAGGGTGACAAAGATGATCCAGGGGTTGGGGTACTTACCATACGAGAGGAAGATGAGGGAGTTGAACATGTACTCACTGGAGAAGAGGAGGGACAGGGGGAATATGATTGAAACCTTCAAGTACATGAAAGGAATAAACATGACAGGGACGGAGGGGCTGTTAAAAGTAAGGGACGGGAGGAACACCCAGAGCCATGATACGACACTGGAGGGGGGAAGGTTCAAGAGGGAGATGAGGAGACACTTTTTTATGGAGAGGGTGGTAGCTGGGTGGAATACGTTACTGGCAGAAGTGATATCCAATAGAACAGTGGGCTGCTTCAAAAGGGGCTGACAGGGCAAGGGAGGTCAAGGAGGGGACGGTGGGAGGGAGGGAGGCAGCTGCAGAATAAGGGTGCTAGCTGCATTATTCAAGCAGACTTAATAGACCACTAGACCTTTATCTGCTGGCAAATTTTGTATGTTTGTATGGAATCCACTGACTATTATTCTGTGCATTACATGGAAATGCTTTTCAGAATTTTGCGGTATTCATAAAAGAAATTCTGAAAAGCATTTTGGAAACCAAATTGCCATTCCGCATGAATTATAGGTTCTGCACAGCTCTAGCATGCAATCAAAAGACACTGTCGGCACATTATACCAGGAGCTGGGTAACATTTTTTGTAACAGCAAGTTCTGAGGGGGGGGGCATGGGGAAGGAGTGGTTGGGGTGCAAATGGGGGGCAGGAGACGGCTGGGTGTTGGGGAAGGGTAATCATGTGAGTTGTAGCAACACAGTGAGCTGGGCATGCTTACAGTAAATTTATGTGATCCAAATTATAATAGCAAAACCACTAAAAGAAACAAGCATTTGCCAATGCTGAATGTTTGCTTGCTTGTATTTGCTGTGTAGTTGTTGGGCATAGGTAGCCTGGGCAGGCTGGTAGGCACAGACAGCAGTAAGATATGGGCTTTGGGTATGCACCTAGCTATGTCTTCCCTCCACATGACAGAAGCTGTGTGGTTTAGTCCTACAAAATAACTGCAGTGCTGCAGTATCTTGTCATCTCAGCTTCTACTGAAGAGCAACAAACTGTTGAAATGCACTGTTTTCTGAAATTATGAAGAAAGCACGCTTAAGGCCCAATTCACAACAACTTCACAAGTGTTCACAACAGCAATTCACAAAACCTTCCGCTGACCTGGACTTTTGTTTGGACACAGGTTCCAGAGGGGAGTGCCTGATTGCCCAAGAGACTTTGTAACTGTGAATACAGAACAGAGCATGTTCCTGTCATGTGTAGCACAGTTAGTAAGGTAGCTTAGGGCTTAGAAAGTCCTGGGAAGAACTTTGTAACATAACCAATCAGGAAAAGATCTGCAAAACAAAGTGGTTGGAGTTTCACTTTTGTGATCTCCCTATTTCTGTTTCTGCATTTGGTTTAGCCATATTCTTTCCTTGTGCATTACAGATCATCTGGGGTGTATAACGGTATCCAATGTAATACCTTACTTTTTGGCCCCATGGATATCACAGGTGCTGAGGCTACTCCTGGAGACTGGCTGAATGAGAAGTTAATGTTCCACAGGTGCACCACGTAGGTTAGAGGACACTGTACTATGAGGAGTTAATGTTCTACAGGTGCACCACATAGGTTAGAGGGCACTGTACTATGAGGAGTTAATGTTCCACTGGTGCATCACGTAGGTTAGAGGGCACTGTACTGTGAGACATTAATGTTCCACAGGTGCACCACGTAGGATAGAGGGCACTGTACTATGAGACGTTAATGTTCCACAGGTGCACCACATAGGTTAGAGGGCACTGTACTACGAGACGTTAATGTTCCACAGGTGCACCACATAGGATAGAGGGCACTGTACTATGAGGAGTTAATGTTCTACAGGTGCACCACATACATTAGAGGGCAACGTACTATGAGGAGTTAATGTTCCACAGGTGCACCACATAGGATAGAGGGCACTGTACTATGAGGAGTTAATGTTCCACAGGTGCACCACATAGGTTATAGGGCACTGTACTATGAGACATTAATGTTCCACAGGTGCACCACATAGGATAGAGGGCACTGTACTATGAGACGTTAATGTTCCACAGGTGCACCACATAGGTTAGAGGACACTGTACTACGAGACGTTAATGTTCCACAGGTGCACCACATAGGATAGAGGGCACTGTACTATGAGGAGTTAATGTTCCACAGGTGCACCACATAGGTTAGAGGGCACTGTACTAAGAGATGTTAATGTTCCACAGGTGCACTACATAGGTTAGAGGACACTGTACTATGAGGAGTTAATGTTCCAGAGGTGCACTACATAGGTTAGAGGGCAGTGCACTATATGTTTGTCCGCTCTGTTCAATGTTTGACACTTGTTTTCAGTCTCCCTTATTCCCCTCACCCAAATAAATATTGTACCCCGGTGCTTCTGCCACTGAGTTTGTATATTCCATTTCCTGTGTATATGTTATTCAGAGTACTATGTGCTGTTATTGCACTGAGGTATTGTTTATTTCCTGGGGCAGCACCATTGTACCCATAGAGTAACAGTAACTACCCTTGGGTGGAGGCACTATGCCAGAGAAGAGAAAAAGCAATAAAGAACAACACCTGACCTGCAGCCATCTGAGTGCAGGGAAACCCAACTAAGCACTATAACCCCTTCAGATCAGGCTTAGGCACACCTTGTGGGTAGGGGTTACAATGACAGAGAGAAATGTATTCAGTAAGCTAATACGTGCCTTGATATCAAAGGCATCTTGAGTGTTTGTTGAATGTGAATGTACAGTAATTTTCCTGACTGCAGCCCGAATCTAGCATTAAAGTATTCCCGCAGTCCCTTCCTTCATCCCTAAATCTGGCCCTCATTCCCCATGCACAGATTACCCATTGGTAATGGCAGGAGTTCAATGGGCTATATTCATGAGCATTGCCTCCAGCAGTAATACCACTTTACTTTGCCTTAACTAAGCCATTTAGACAATAACCCATGTTGTTCAAAGGCACATTGCTGAATCGGGTTAGGAAAGGCAATGTAAAACAGTGTTAACAGTGGAGGTAAGGATATAGGCCCATATCTCTGTGAGCATCCACACAGCTGTGCACCTTTAAGCCTGTGCTAATGAAGCACGCTCTCTCCCTTCCACTTGTAACTATAAGAAGAAGTGGGGTAAACTGCTGAAAAGGGCTCGGACCGCTGATGCCGCAGCATCAGAAAACTACCAAGCTTCAGTCACATGCATAGTATGGCAGCACTCTGGGACTATCATCTGAATGTGTGATATCTCTTTAAAGAGAGGAGGCAGTATAGTATGTGGTTTAGGGCACTGAGCTACAAACCTGGAGAACTGAGTTGAATCCCACAGCCCCACTTGCTTACTGTGTGACCCTGAGCAAGTCACTTAACTTCCTTGTGCTCCCAGATCACATCCGGAAACAATTTTTAGCTTAGTGTGCCTTTCCTGGTTAAATAATTTCCCCTTTCCCTTTCCCCTAAAGAGCGTCATTTCTACAATTCCTCCTTCTAATTCAACACCCAACCATCCATGACTTTCATTCATGGATAGATCCTGCTTCCTCCATGAACAAGTCGGGTATCCTTCTGCATTAAAGTTGGTCCACCACTGTCCTAGCATGTGTCATTAAGACATCAGGCACAGACTTCAATATATGGCACAGAGCTTTTTATCATACTGCTAAAAGACTCGTGATATAAATTTTAGGGCAAGTAATTAGAAGCCTTGTACTTATGTTTGTGCAGTACAATAGGGCTGAGGTTATCTTTGTCATTAATGAGCTTCGCTGGCGCATCTCATCAGATACAATATTTATGAAGGCTGGGACTTTCAAAAGAATTTAGTTTGGCTCAGACTACCCACATCCCCAAAGTGACTGAGCCAAAATAAAATCTTTATGAAAATCCCAGCTCAGAAATAAATAATTCTAATGTCACATTGCAGAACGTCTAATAAACTGAAGAAAAATACCGATTATTGAGTGCATATGCACCCACTTAGCAAATCCAAATCACACGAGACTTAAGGAAGGCACAGTTTTGGTGACCTCCCCAGTAAACATCGGGGACTCTAAGCAACTTAGCATTCATTTCTGTTGTACTTATAGAAATACATTTGTACTGTACCCTGACCTCAAATTGTTGGCATGTGTATACACACACACACACACACACACACACACACACACACACACACCAGAAAGAGTAAAAGTACAGAGGGAAGTGAGGACTCTTGCCTGAAGCCCCCACCCGGTACCATACCTTGTTGATGGTACCTAATTAATGATTAACTTCCAAACTTAGCTAGGTGTATCAAAGCATGGGGACACTATTAAATCTTATGGTAATATCTTTTATAACAACCTCTAGGTAAAGGGTATCCACTTTAACTATAACTACATCTTAAGCCTAATTTTATTAAGTCAAAAAGCAGGCTTTCTATTTATTTCTACGTGCTTTATAATGTTTATTTTGGATACTTCTACCTATAATATTAACAACATTACATATGTGTACATTTTAATAAATACAAAGCTCATATTAATAACCATGTATAATTAAGTACGCACTACTGAAAAACCTGAGTCGGGACAACCATTTTTTATAAAAAAGCAGCTACATCTATATTTTCATTAAGTCCAAAACCTTCTCTGGATTTTAGCATAAATATCCAGTAACTGTCTCTAGCTAAGTTTGAAAGTTAATCATTAATTAGGTACCTTTTGTATTTTGACAATAGTGGTCAATTATAAACTAAATACATACTGGATGATTGCACTAATTAATTGATGGATGTGCTTGTTTTAATTGCTAAGCCTGAAACGAAATGCAGGAATGCAAGATGTTTTTATTGATGTTGTATAGATTAGTTAAGGTTGCACGTGATTTTAGAACTATATAAGTCATATAACATGAATGTTATTTATCTCTGATGAAATTTGGCATTTAGCCTTGTGAAACATAAGAAAGTTTTTGCCTGTGAGCATCATGCTCTAAGAACCAGTATTTTTGCACTGATGCACTTGGTTAAATAAATATTTTATTAACATATTTGTACTAATGTATAAATAAACAAAAAATAAAGATAAAAGCTGTGAGCCAGCCCGGTGGCACTGAGGGTTGAGGCGTTGGATGCCACACCTCGCACTACGCTGGCGACCCGGGTTCAGGAATGAGCCCGGTCTGCTGGGGGTCAGAAGGGGAGAGAAAGGATCGAGCATCCATAGGACTGCTCTCCTATCTCAGGGAGGGATCCAGGGGTAGCCCGGTGTGGCAGTGGCCCCCAGTGGAGACTGGGAGCACTGCAATGCACATGAGGCTTAGTGAAGGGATATACATTGGGCAGCTGTCCTCCGGACATGGTTGGGAGCACTCACATCTCGAGCTGGGATGGCATTGCACGTCCCAAGTAGGGGAGGTGTAAAACACCATAGGTAAAACCCCTCTGGGCCGGATAGGTGACGGCCCGCCCTGAGCCACGCTGCCAAACATCCAATACTGGAGCCCCTCCACTGCCCCTTCTATCTCCTCGGGCCCTGTGTCCTCTGGGGGGCTCGGGGAGGAACAGTAATGTCCTTGAAGATGGCGGGGCTCACAGTAGAAGGTAGAGCAGTACTAGTCAAAGGTGAGGCCCGAGAGAGTTCCGGCTCAAGATGCGAGAAAAACAGTTGGGGAAAAAAAAAAAGAGATAAAAGCTGCAATGGAAAAACACCATAAAAGTCATATAATTATTAAAAGATGTGAAGCATCTAATATGTTGCCATTTTTAAGTATACAGCCAAATTCCTATGTGCTTCACTATATTAGACAGCGTGAAAAAGATTTCTTTTGTATCAGGCACAACTACTGATATAAGGCTGCAACAAATGGCAAATGACTATTTGGTCTTTCTGTATTGGATTGCCTAAATTTCAGAAAAGGCTGGAAGTTATTAAGAATAATCTGTGGAAATAGTGGAAGGTCACCGACCTAACTTTAGGTCAATTGAATAAATAAATTTGGGACCAAGTGAAAAATTGTAAAATCCAATTATTGTTAGTCAACGATATGGGTGTATGTTAACTAATCTGGACCAGGAATGGTGAGCCAGTATTCCAATAAGAAGGACAGCGAGGCAAACCAGATCAGAAAGAAGTCAATGCATAAATATTGCTTAAACAAACATCATAGAAAGAATTACAGTATGCATAATACAGCCTTGCTGGCACATTGGATACCTGAAAGATACAGATAATTCGTAATTGTTCACACAGTTTTTACAAATGTAGTGTTCATCTTTCTTTAGAAGTTATGACCAGCGGTTTCAGGGTACACATGTTCCTGGGGAACTGAATCTGCTAAGGTGTAAGCACTGCAGAGCAAAGTAGGGAACCATCCCTCCAATGAAAACCCATAAAATCTTTTATTCCATCATTCTTTCTCTTGGTATGGCAGACTCCAATCGCAGCTCAAAGGAAATGTAATTCTTAAAACTTTTAAAGACCCATATGGAGGGCTGTGTTTGAACTGATGCAGAATACATCACAGACTTTCAGCATGCATGCCATGATGAAAAAAAGAATGATTTATTTTGTTTTATTTTTTATTTATTTTTTGTTGACCTTGTAGGTGCACTAGACAAATCCTGCCTATTTTCAGGCACGATCCGGGGGAGGGAGATACAGATGAATGCCAACTGACCTTGAACCAGATTAAGCTGTTTTTGGTATTTTTAGTGAATGGGGGGAAATTTGGCCAGGGCACCGGGGAAATTCCCCTACTATCTTGTAGGGGGAACCTCTAGCCTGTGAGATGCCCACTGTTGCTGAATCCCTAACTGAGAGGGATGCGCAAGAAATAGTGGAGCTGATCTCCTCCACTGCCTTACAATCTTCTGAGGCTGGCAAATTTTTTGATGCCCCAGATTCACTGTAGGAGGCACCAAAAAACCAGACTACAGCAGATGTGGATACTTTGCCCGGATGAGGAGACATGGATGCAGCAATGCTGATTAAGGAAACACATGACTCAAATTCTACTTTACTGATACCAGTTGACCCATTGCAAGACAAACCTGATGTGGTGGAATCTCAAATTCTGCAGGAGGAACAAAGGTTTATGATTAGATAACAGGAATTGAAATCTGCAATTGCGAGATGCAGAATGACGCAACAACAGATGACGGATGTGCCTATCTGACATACATACTAACATACTAGATGCCAGCAGAGTAGGCCTATTGGTCTATCAAGTCTGCTCATGCTTCAGCACCCTGACTGGGTACTGTAGCCCTCTATCTGTCTCCTTCCACTGTTACTCCATCCCCCAGTCGTGCCCCCTGCGGGCAAACCAGCCTCTGCTTCACCCCTTGCCTATACCTGTCCTATCCTCTCTTGAATCCCTCCACTGTAGCTGCCTGTACCAGTTCCCCAGGCAGCGCATTCCATGGTTCCACCACTGTCTCAGTGAAGTACCTCCTCCTCCTTTCCCCACTAATCCTACCACCCTCAATCTTCCAACTGTATCCTCTGGTGATTCCACCCTCCTTCAGTCAAAAGATCCTATCTCGGCTTACCTTATTTACTCCCCTGAGGTACTTGAAGACCTCAGTCATGTCCCCCGGTCCCTCCTTTCCTCCAGTGGGAACAGGTTGAGCTCTCCTTGTCATTCCTCATATGTCATAACCAGTCGCCAGCACAGCTGCAAGATGTGAGCACCACGGGAGATGCTTCCAATGCAGTAATACTTGCTGAATTCCAGACGGAGACCCAGTCACAGGATCAAGAGGACATCTCAGATTCCCAGCCTTTGGCAAGTACTTGTGTTTCTTCCTTATTCTGTTTTAAAGGTAATATCACACCACAGACTGTTGGGACTATGATGGGAATGGCACCTTTAGGAGTGACAGCTCCTAGCCTAAATCATAGTTCTAATATACGAGAACAACCAGCAATGGGTTGGTTAGTGGGGTCTGTTCTATGGGGAGCTGGCTGAGAGACAAATTCAAAGGGACATTGGTTGTCAGGAAATTTGCCAATACGGATGCCGAATTCTCTGGCTGAATATCCTAGGACACAAAATACTGGACATAATGATGCAGATGTGGCCCTTCAAGGTGCACAGTCCCCCCTGCATATTCCTGAAGCACTGCATTTAACACAAAATCCCCAACTGCTTTTTAACAATCAAGGCCTTGCAAGTGAATCAGCTGTAAGTGTACCTATTGCAACTTAACGGACATCTGACATTGGTAGTCCTAGGACAACTAGGCCAGATGCTCCCCAGCAGGACCCTGCAAATAACACAGTCAGTAACATACGAGGGGGAGAAAATCATATGCTTCTTTTTTCAGAGAACCTACATTCCCTGTTAAAAGGCATAACGCTGTGAGATTGATTTATACAGGAGGGCTGGATTCATTTCCTGATTGCTTATTTGTGGCCAAATCATTGCCTAAAAATTCCACGCACTACACAGCTGCAGAAATATACGCGCTGATTCATGTATCGGGGAGAAGACTTTCGACATTAGTTTTAAATTTAATAGCGGTCTTCAAAAATTTTGGGAGCTGTTCCATACTTTAAATTCTACTCCATTGTGGTCCTCATTTGACAGCATACCCTTAACAAAATCTGCTACTCGAACAATAATTGTTTTGTTTTAAAAAGAAGGAGTCAATGTAACATATTTATTGTATTGGCTACGACAATGATGTACTGTGTTAGGTAATCCTGAGGCAATTTTTGATGATGAACAAATCTGGACAGGTGGATGGAGAGTTCTGATTGTTTTGCACGCTATCAAGACAGGCTTACAGCATTTGCCGAACAGTTTTTTTATAGGTCATGACAGGGGTGTTTTGTTTTATCAGGGCCAGCCAAAGGCATGCTATAGGTGTGGAGAAACGGGGCACATTAGTAGTCTCTGTAACAAACTGAAATGTAATCTTTGTGGAGAGTTGGGGTATACTAGAGTTCATTGTCAGAATGAACTGTGTAACCTCTGTGACATAAAGGGACATTCATACTATTCTTGTCTCTGGGTGCTCACAATTAGCCTAATGAAGCAGATACTGAGGAACAGATGTTACTCATTGCAATGGCACAAAGAACGAGGGGCAGAACTTTCCCTAATCCTGATCCCCATCCCCCAACAACGGCTGATGTAACCTTTCAGAGAAAGTAGACAGTAGTCCCCCCTCACAAGAGACCAGCCTAGGTCAGACCAAGAAGAGGTGATGCCCTCCTGTTCCTCGTTAGTCTCTCCCTGACCCTCAGGTAGCTCAGGAAGAAGGAAGGGCAGTAATAGAACACCAAGGTAATAAAGGCATGCAGATTAAGAGGCCTCCCCCTCCACCCCAGCCACTTCTAGAAGCAAAAAAATACAAGAAAGCAGTTAGACGATGCCAAAATTGGTCACAACCTAAATCCATGGTTTTGAGAACTATAGGAATTCCAGTGACTAATAGGTTTGAGCCATTAGTGGACATCTCGGGAACCTCTGGGAATGAGTCTGATGATTCCTCAGTTAGGCCTTCCTTACCAGATGGAGGATCAGAAGGAGAGAACCTCCTACCTGTAGAGAAAGCTGGCCCGAGTGAGATACGACCCCTCATAAAGGATTCTATTAAACCTAAGCCAGTTAGACAAACCAGAAGGTCTTCTAGAAAACTCCCATGATTAGGAACTCTTCACTCCCCGTAAAATGGAAACTACTGTGGCATTCTAATCACTGAATGTAAACAGTATTAAGAACCATAGGAAGAAAACTAAAGTGTTTTCCCTTTTCAAATCTATGGGTACTGGGGCTTTTTCTGCTACAGGACACTAGACTGTATACACTTCAGGACTTAAGGGTAGCAACCAAACTATGGCACGTTGGACACTCTTACTAGTCCATTGGCCCTGACCCTTGCTCAGGGTTGGCTATTCTTACTGCAGGTATTAGCTTCCAACTTATTAAGGTCCTAGATTTATCTCCAGGTAGAGCTTTAGTGATGCTGGTCTTCTAACCAGTGGCGTATTCGTCGACTTGACTAAGGCCTTGGATCTAGTCAACCACCATGTTCTCCTTGGTAAATTGCATCAATTAGGTCTAGATCGCTTAGCACTCACATGGTTCCATGACTACCTCACTAGAAGATTGCAAAGGGTAAAGTGGTCTGGTTCACTCTCCTCTCCTCTTCTCTCCTCTTCAAGGCCTATTTCACATGGAGTACCCCAAGGTTCTATTCTTGGCCTGATACTATTCTCGCTTTTTATGAACGAGCTCCCCAACTTCTGTGACAGTGGATCCATGCAATTATATGCTGATGATGCAATCTTATACTGCTTATCTACAATATAGACTGGCTTAAGCAAAGCCTTATCTCTGATTTCATTGTGCTTGAGACCTGGTTCTCTGAAAATCACCTAATTCTAAATATGAAAAAAACAAAAGCTATGCTTTTCCATAACCCATCCCCCCAACCTACCAAACAGCTCTGGATCAGTACACAGTCAGGAGACCCCATAGAGGTGGTTAGTACTTTTAAATACCTTGGTGTCCACTTAGATGCCTCCTTCTCAATGGAGCATCATGCAACTCAGCTTACCAAAATGGTAAACCAGAAGCTCAAGTTATTATACCGCCTCTGCCCACTTTTATCCAATGCCGCCTGTAAAAAAATTGTGTCAACATCCCTTCTCCCTATTTTGTTCTATGGTGCCCCTCTACTACTCTCCACCCAATCCTCTTCCCTTGCACAGGTTTGTCAACTCTATCACAGGATTGGACATTTTGCCCTTGGAGCAGACTCCAGAAAACACCACTGTGAGACCCTGTATTCTCTTCAATGGCCTACCTATGAACCAAGGTTACAGTTTCACACCTTATGCCTTGTATTCAAACTTACCAAGCTCTTTAATCCCCCTTTGCCTAAGGGGAATCATTTACAAAAAAGCACCCACACGCACGCTTAGATCTACTTCCTTACCCTTATTAGCAATCCAGAAGATGCAACTCCAATCGAGGAAGCTCTCATTCATCTTCTCAGCTCCCTCTGTTTGGAATTCCCTCCCCCTAACTTACTCTCCTGCCCCACCCTATCCTCCTTCAAAAAAGAGCTTACCTCTTTCCTACTAACCCCCCTCCTCTGCAATTGCTTTAAATAAACCTTATAGCATTGTTAATGCCTAGTCTATGTTACTCTGATAGATGTATCTTGTAATCCACCTGCTCTCATGTTCCTGCTATGTATATGTTGTATAACATTAGTTATCCTGTTTATTTATATATGCTTAATGTCTGATCTGTTTTAAGTTACTTACCTGGCTTTCCACTGTAATAATTTTTGCAACATTGTTAAATCTCTGTATCCTGTATATTATTATTATATTTATCTATTGTACTGTGTTCCCCATTGACACCAAGGTCGTCACTGAAAAAGGGACTGTATGGTCTCAGTGGACTTAACAGGTTACCAAAATTCTAATAAATAAGTAAATAAAATAAATAAATAGAACTTAAAATTCATAATGCCTTATTCCGTATTATTAAAATCTATGCTGCACAGACCAAGGCAGACAGGATAGCACTGTTTCAGCTTATCCAGCCATACTTGCACTCCTCCCAAACAGTGGTATTGGGAGGTGACTTTAATTGTAGCATAGTCATAACAAATAGAGGTAAGAATACCAAAACCAAAACAGTCTTCTGTGATATGGCCTGTTTGAAAAATATAATTCATGCAGCAGCTTTGAAAGACACACATAGTATGACATCAAGGAAAGCAGAGCCCACATTCCACAAGGGATCATTGGCCACAAGACTTAATTATTTTTTCATTTCCCCATCCTTACATATGCATACTGCAGATGTGCTGGCTGCTGAAGTCTCTGGCCCAGATATTCAAAAGGGCTGCGCATGGCGCAACAGTGTTGCGCCATGCGCAACCCACTGATGCACCCCGCATGATATTCAAAAGGGAAAAGTCGCTGCACAAATCTCGATGAGCTGGAGGCATCAGTAATGTATGCAGGCTCAGGTGGGGCGTGCCCATGCATACCCTGCACAGCCCGATATTCATCCCGGGATGTGCAGAGCCATGCATGCTCAACCCCTAACTGCGCCAGCACAAAGTTGATCCCCAAAAAAAGGAACAACTGATGGCCACCCACAGGTGAGCTGCCACATTACAGGGCGCAGCACGGCAGCTGCCACCTATGGGTGGCCACCCGAGCTCTGGCTGCACCTGGCAGAGCCCCCCCATGCTCGATCGTGGGCATTTTTTAAAAGAAATAATACATCTGTCCAATATCCCTTGTGGTCCAGTGGACCGCTATCTGCTCGATCGTGGGCATTTGTAAATTAATATAGAAATAAGTCCTATATCTCTGGTGGTCAGTGGACCGCTATCTGCTGATCGTGGGCATTTGTAATTTAATATAGAAATATGTTCTATATCCCTGGTGGTCTAGGGTACCCCCTCCCCACCCGCCCACTGAGCCCCACCATCCCGCTCCCCTGGTCAGCGGCGGGTGGCAGCACCCACCTGCCTGCTGCCCACCACTCACTGACTGACTCCATTGTGGGCTGTGCCCTATTGGTTCACAGTGTGAGCCAATAGGCGTCGCAGCCGCTATTACAACATTCCAGATATGTGAATCATTCACATATCTGGAATGTGTAGTGTTGTGCATGGTTGCACACCCATTGGCTCACGCTGTGAACCAATGGGCACACAGCCCTTACCGATGGTGTCAGTCAGCGGGCGGCGGGGCAGCAGGCAGGTGGGGTGCTGCCACCCCCCGGCTGACTGGGGGGAGTGGGACGGTGGGGCTCAGTGGGCGGGTGAGATGGGGGGTACCCTAGACCACCAGGGATATAGGACATATTTCTATATTAAATTACAAATGCCCGCGATCGGGCAGATAGCGGTCCACTGGACCACCAGGGATATAGGACTTATTTCTATATTAATTTACAAATGCTCATGATTGGGCAGATAGCGGTCCACTGGACCACCAGGGATATAGGACTTAGTTCTATATTAATTTACAAATGCCCATGATCGGGCAGATAGCGGTCCACTGGACCACCAGGGATATAGGACTTATTCCTATATTAAATTACAAATGCCCGCGATTGGGCAGATAGCGGTCCACTGGACCACCAGGGATATTGGACTTATGTATGTATTTATACAAATGACCGTGATCAGGCTGTGGAGCACATTGCCGGCTGCAGGGGGCATCAGTCCCCGACGGCTGCTGCCTGGCAGGGCGCCAGGCGCAAGTCGTCGGGGATCGGTGCACCTGCATGCAAATGGGGCCATAATGACATGCAAATGGCCCCATTTGTGCCTTGTATACATTATGGCCCCATTTGCATGTCAAGTTTTAAATATCGTGGTTGCTGTGCATAGCGCAATGGAACTTGCGCTAGTGCATCCCCACACTCCACTCTGGCCACTTGCGCTGGCACAGCGCCACTGCGCCATGCACACTGGGGGTGGCCAGGATGTGATATTCAATGCTGCTGAGCCATGGTGCAGCTCCGTTGAATATCGCCCAGTCCACACTCTTGCACAGCCAAGTTGAGCTGAGCCCATGCTTGCACCACAGCCTGGCGCAGTTTGAATATCTGGGCCTCTGACCATAAATTGTTACGAATCATCATAGGCAACACAGGATACACTTCCTATGGCCAGGGACTTGGAAATTTAATTCCTCCCTGTTAGACTCCCCTGAAGTGCAACAAGAAATTGATTACTTTTTGGTGGCTAGAAAATCAGTATACGGCATGTATGATAACCCCCCCCCTTGTTGTGGGAGGACATAGTTGCAGATTTAACAGCATTATTGACATCATACAATAAAAATAGAAGAAATACAGAATATCATTGCTACTTACAAAATAGGATGCAACTGCAAAGGTTGCTGTCTTTATCATATAGTACAGGACATAACTTTAATGAGAAGATAAATAACATAAAGAAAGAGATGGTAGATTTTCATCAGTCACAAGCCCAGAACTTACAGAACCAGTAGAGATTCACAACACAAGGTAAAAAAGAATACACTTGCCCCTATGAAACTTGCAATAATAATGTAAAACAGAAACGTATGACAGGACTATAGGATGAACACCATACACTTTGTGAAGATCTCCCTAGTATTAAAAGACTTATATATCATCACACCCAATGCTTGTATGCAGCTGGTTATTCAGGAACCCAGGATTATGAGACCTTATTTCAGCACTTGGATAATCCTATCTGCTCAGCAATACATGTCACCCTACGAACACAAAACATTCAACCGGCAAAGGTTGCTCAAGCTTTGAGCACCTTGGTAGGTAACAAAACTCCAGGAAGTGATGGGTTGACCAATGAATTATTTAAACATATTGGGAATAAATTGCAAGAGGAATTAGCCCAGGTATTTACTCAGATTCTTAAAGATAATAACCTCTCACTAAGAATGACAACTGGACAGAGCATTTATATTTTCAAAAAGGGTGATAGGTGTGATATACAGAATTGGAGGCCCATTACCTTGTTGAATAATGATTTTAAGATCCTTGCAAAAATGTTAAATTCTAGGTTACTGAAAACTGTAGACTATTTAATTTCCCCAGCCCAGACATGCTCAGTACCTGGCAGGAAAATTTCAGACCATCTCATTCTTCTTAGGGAATTATTTGAGCAAGGATAGAGAGGCAATACTACGAAGATTGTGTTATCACTGGACCAAACCAAAGCATTTGACTTGGTCTGTCATGATTTTCTATGGGCGGTACTTCAGCAATATAGAATACCTAACACTTTCATATCCTGGATACAGTGCTTATATAAAACAGTGACAGTTATACCTATGGTACATGACTGGAAGGGCCCTATGTATTCTGTTGGAAAGGGTGTCAGACAAGGATGTCCCATGAGCCCCCTTCTTTTTGCTTTCTGTATAGACCCTCTACTTAGTGTTTTAAATAAATCTACTGTTCTCCAACATATTCAGATTATGAACAATACTCTTAGATTAGCCGCAATAGCATAAGCTGATGATTTATGCATCCTAGTACACAATTTAGGATCTGCAATGGCAGCTATTCAGGTGTGTGACCAATATAGTACTTATTCTGGATTTTCTTTGAATATTGTAAAATGTGTAGCAAAACAATTAGGAACATCTGAGTCTAGTGTAACCCAAATTCAGGGTATTAATGTGACCCAGTCAAAATCCTAGGTATTACCTTCGGTTCTGAAAATGATGACAAAACTAATTGGAAACCTAAACTGATTCAAGGGCAGCAGTTGGTTTCTGGTTGGATTAAATGGTCACATAGTAAGCAGAAGAGGGTGTACTTGGTTAAAACTTTTTTAGTCCCTCTCTTTCTCTGTGTCAGCCATATTTACCCACTACTCGAACATCTTGACACTATCCTGTTAAGCATTTTTTCTCAGGCTATATGGGGGAGTAGACTGAACCCCATAAAAAGAAATCTGACATACTTAGACATCAAGCAGAGAGTGTTAGGGATGATCAATTCTATCTCCTTTTTGTTTTAACATCTTTGTGTATGCTAATATTAGGCCTTTACTGGTGTATATGGGCCAGGAGTGGCCCCAATTTTTAATCCCAATTTGTTCCCCTTGGTTGCCCCAATGGGAAGGTGGGAGATTAAGAGTACTGAGGAAATCCACAGCCACACCAGAATATATCAGAGAGGTATTTCTAAAACTTAAGCATTGACAGATTATGAGTACCATGGTTATTACGAAATCCAGAAAGGATGTCTATAAAGGGATACAGGAAACTTTTTTTAAGGAACCCATTACATTCCTGAACTGCCCCTCAAGGTATGTTGCATCCTCGTCCCTCTCAGTTAAGGAGCCATGGATTCCAGATAAAACGTAGGACTTTCACTGGCTCAGTTGCCACGAGAAAATTAATAGTAAATCAAATCATACACGTAAACAGCTCCAAGAAAGGTATTGTAGCAGATCACAGTGTATTACGCAAATAGGAACTATACAACACCTGTTTTTTGCATGCTCATATATTCAGGGGTTTTGGGCATTGCTTTCTACAGACTAGCAAGTTCCATGGTTTAACTCCATATCATTGAGGCCTTAATGTATGGGCATTATGGTGGTCAAGTCTTGGTCTGGCATAAAAGCACATTGCACTTGGTCTTATTGGTTATTAAATGGTTTATCTGGAATGCCAGATCATTATTCACTTTATAGCAGAAACAGATGGATCATGTGGAATTAATTCATAAAATTCAACATGAAATGCATGTTATTTTCCAAAAAAGAAGTGAAAATCTTCTCAAGCAATGTCATAAGGGCACATTGGAGAAACATGCCATGGGTGACCGATTCTGATACCCCAGTAATTTGATTATATATTTGAATGTTTGATAAATCACATACTGTGTTAGAGAACAGAATATCTTTTAGTCCTTGATTTTCAGATTGACCTATTGTATGTTATTACAGCCACAGATTCAGGATTTTGTGTACAGTTACTTTGTATTCCCCTGTTTCCTGTTGTTTTTTTAACCCGGTATGATTAGATAATACTGTCTTTTTGGTTTATGTATTGTTTCATTGTATTATCTTGTCATATGTCTGAAGATTACGTGTATGATTTTTTTCTTTAATAAAAACTCCTACTCTTTTCGAGAAGTGCCATGGGATCTTTAACATCCACCTGAACTACCACCAGAACAGGCAGATGGGACCTCGGTTTAATGTCTCATCCGAAAGATGGCATCTCAGGAGTGCAGCGCCCCCCCATGCTGCACTACAGTGTCAGTATTGGGATTTAACCTTAGTGCCTGGTGTGGGGATAGAACCCACAGCCTTCTGATCTCCTGGCCTCAGCGGTGAGTGTGCTACCTGCTGAGCCACTGACACTGCTATAGCAAGATGGAATAAAGGATCCTGCAAGCCTTCATCAGAGCACCAGTTTCTCTGCTTTGCTCCACGGAGCCCGTGCCTTAATAAATTCACAATTGGTACCTATAATAATCAGCCAACAAGGGGATCAGTGGTGGTGCAGGGTGGGGATCAGTGGGGTCCGTTTTGTGCCAGGTGGAATGATGTAGCAGGTAAACAAACATAAGCAATTATACAAGTCCTGGCAGTAAATCACACTGCTCTAGGAGGGGTGGGTGCTGGGAGCCCAGGTGTGGCACTCTATAAAATGTGTTACTAATGCTTCTATGCACTTTTCAGAAACACCCTTTAAATACAAATACAAGGAATCAATTATGGCTCCACCACCCCCCACCCCCCTAACATGAAGCGAGGAATCAGAATATGGGTTTGCAGCAGATTGACAGGATATTTTTTACAATGCTTTAACATGCTGGAATTTTTTCTGATGGACCTTCATGCTGTTAAAAGTAAAAAAAATATATATTATTTGAATGCTTGTTAAAATATTCACACACACTAAATTTTGTAAGAGCCTTATCCCAAAGCAGTTTACTTTTCTCTCTCCTGCCACAGTGTAAAGCATTTTGAAATATATTTAGTAAGGGAAATACTATTTCAAACCAAAACATGTGATAATTCATATTCCTTTTCTCGTTGTCCTATAATCGCCTAAGAAGTTAGGCTGGATTAAAGGTTCTCATACTCGACATCACAGATACCCTTTGGTTTTGTACCCTTGAATGAGTCAGGCACTTGAAAGGCTGTATAATATAGTTCAATTAAATCCTTTTTAGAAGTTGATAGTTAAGAGGTACATAGTTTTATTTCTGTTATTTTAGGTTTTGCAGTCTATGGTTCTTAATGTAGAAGTAATCTTATCCCTATGCCTTGTCAGTTCAATGTGTTCAAGAACCATAGTTTGGTTCTTAATATATTACTGCTTTAATTTTTCTTACATATGGTATATGCTGTTTTTTTAGATACTCTTTTATTCTTTTATTTCGCTGAGAATATGATGTATGTAGACCCATTATTATAACACTGTAAGGTGAGTTAAAAGACTGTTAATGCTGTTTTATGTTTCCGAATTTCAATAAAAAGATTAACTACTAAAACCAAATTGTGTCCTTTAAACAATACAGGAGAAGGAAGGGAACTAATGCTGCTTCCATTTTTGTGCAGGTAATTTCAAACAGCACATAGAGACACAGAATCCCAACCACAATCTAAACCCCCTCCCAACATGACCGCAATCTCACAACCATGGGACTGGCTACATACTGCCTCCTAATCTTTTTGCCCATGCTTCCAGCATATCCACCCTACACCCTGGGGTCATGCCACGGTTTCCCCAGACTATTTGCTTTGCTGCTTGGTGTTGGAGACTGGGTGGCTGGGTTGGGTGGCGACTCCTCACTCAGTGAAGCATGCATTGTGCATGAGACAGTGTGACTAGCAGGGTAGCTAGCGGCTATTGAGTCCTGGTCCGGGCATTGAGTTTGGTAATTACATTTATAAGAAAGGGTCCAGGGAGAGGTACAAGCCTGGATTAGGCTACATTCCCAACTGAGAGTCAGACCTCTCCAACAGCAAGTTAAGCACCTTGGCAGTGGCAATCAGTGAACCACAAAAGCAGTATTAGACCCACTCTGCTCTATTTTAAAGGAACAGCAAACACTTTCTGTAACCACTCTCTCTTACAAGGACATATTTCCAAAGCCATGCTGTCGAACTTCACTGCTGTGCATTACAATCTTGCATTACTGACTTGCATCCATACACTGAAGTACATTCCACCAAAGCCCTGGAAATATTAGGACTTGTTCTTAAACTGGCTTATATCACCAAATTCATCCCGTTGTTACTAAAAGGCTCTTTAATACAGTGCTGCTGTGCTTTACTTGTACTTGGAGGCTTCAGTTTCTTTTAACATTAAAACTATGCATTGAAACCAGTTGTAAATCGCTTTCACTCGGGCTGTCAGTGGAGTAGCCATCTTGCTAGCTGGGCTTGCTAAACCTCACAAAATGGCATAATGCTCTTCTAGAACAGTCTTACAGACAAAGACTGAAAATATTTCAAAACATGTCTAAGATAAGACTTCTTTGAAATGATTGCACACAACTTGGGAAACAACTGTTTACAGATCGCAGGCCAGGCAGATATACAAATGCGATGAAACTGCCACTCGAACTGCCACAAGCTGCCAATCTGTGGCAATAAACCTGTAGCACTTCACCAGAGCACTTCTCTGGCTACAAGCCTTATGCTACATAAGGCTGTTTTTTTTTTTTTTACCAGAAGAGATACACTAAGCTCAAAGCTTGTTTACAGGTGTGACCTGGGAGCACAAGAAAGTTAAGTGACTTGCTCAGGGTCACACAGTATGCAAGTGGGCTCTGTGGGATTCAAACCCAGGTCTCCAGGTTTGTAGCTCAGAGCCTTAAACCACTATGCTATACTGCCTCCAAAAGATACTGTAGAGTCCTATTCCCATTCCTATTATGTGCATGCCTGCTCCAGGTGCATTAAGCAAGTTAGCAAGGGGAAAAGGAAGAGGAGGCCATTATGGTTTTCCAAGGAGGTAGCGGAGAAAGTGAAAAAGATTGCATCCAGGCAATACAAAAAGATGCAGGCAGAAGGGGATAGGGAGAAGTACCAGGAGAAGCAAAGGGAGGCAGGAAGGTCAGTAAGGGAAGCCAAAGCTCAGACAGAAGAGCACATTGCAAAATCAGTGGGTAGAGGGGACAAAACCTTTTACAGTTACATAAGTGAAAAAAGAAAGGCAAAGGGAGGGATAGTGAGACTGAAGGGGGAGGATGGGGGCCGTGTGGAGGATGACAACAGTAAAGCTGACATATTGAACAAGTATTTCTGCTCAGTCTTTACTAAGGAAGAGGAGGGTAATGGGTCTAAAGGGAGTACAAGGGGTGGGAATGGTGCAGAATTGGACACAAGTCCCTTTACACGACAAAAGGGTCCTGAAGGAACTGGAAGTAATAAGAGTTGATAAAGCAATGGGGCCAGATGGGGTGCACCCCAGGGTCCTTAAAGAACTAAGATAGGTGGTGGCTGAACCTCTGGCAATCCTGTTTAGCCAATCACTGGAAACAGGGGGGGATACCCAAAGACTGGAGGACAGCAGATGTAGTCCCCTTATACAAAAGTGGGAACAAAGAGGAAGCTGGGAACTACAGACCAGTCAGCCTCACCTCGGTAGTGAGGAAGATCATGGAAGCACTACTGAAGGAGAGATTGGTGGAACGTCTGGTTGTCAATGGACTACAGGACCCAAGACAGCATGGTTTCACCAGGGAAGGTCATGTCAGACCAACCTGGTTGAATTTTTTCGACTGGGTGACTAAGGAGGTGGATCAGGGGAGGGCAGTGGACATGGCCTATCTGGACTTCAGCAAGACCTTTGACACGGTGTCACACATAGAAGACTATTACACAAACTGGGGAATATGGGTGTGGGCAGGACAGTAGTGTAGTGGGTAGGTAACTGGCTGGGCGGCAGGACACAGAGGCTGGTGGTGAATGGCTGTCACTCCACAGAGGGAAGAGTGACCAGTGGGCTACCACAGGGATCAGTGCTGGGACCGGTCCTATTCAACATCTTCATCAGTGACATTGTGCAGGACCTAGAAGACAGAATTTCCCTTTTCGCTGAAGACACAAAGCTCTGTAACAGAGTGGACACACCAGAGGGTGTAGACAGAATGAGAAGGGACCTGCAGAAACCTGAAGAATGGTCAGGGGTTTGACAGTTGAAATTCAATGCAAAGAAAGATAATGCATATGGGGCACAAAACCCTGGCACAATATATCAGTTGGGGGTGAGGACATAGCATGCACCAAGCAGGAAAGGGATCTTGGGGTTATCATCTCTGATGACCTGAAGGTAGGGAAACAGTGTGACAAGGCAGTAGGTAAAGCAAATAGGATGTTGGGATGCATAGGCAGGAGCATCACCAGCAGGAAAAGGGAGGTCATAATTTCACTATACAAGACACTAGTGAGGCCCCCCTGGAGTACAGTGTACAGTTCTGGAGACCTTACTTACGTAAGGACATAGACAGGGTAGAGAAGGTTCAGAGGAGGGCAACAAAGATGGTACATGGATTGCATCACAAGTCCTATGAGGACAGGTTGAAGGAATTGAATATGTACTCCCTGGAGGAGAGGAGGGAGAGAAGGGGTATGATAGAGACATACAAGTATCTTACAGGGAGGAACAGGGTACAGGAATGCACTATTTTTAAGCAAAAAAAGATGTTCCAGGACTAAAGGGCATGGGATGAAGTTGGAGGGAGGACGATTCAGAGGAAATGTGAGGAAAAAATTTCTTCACAGAACGGGTGGTGGACTAGTGGAACAACCTGCCTGAGGAAGTGGTGGGGGCTGAAACGATCACGGGATTTAAGAATGCATGGGATAGATATAAAGGAATTCTGGAGGTCAGGGTTAAGGGGCAACAGACTTCTAGGAAAACATAAAGTGAACTTACAAGCTCAAATGGGCAGACTGGGTGGGCCATAGGCCCTTATCTGCCAACACTGTCTATGTAGCTATGTATCTATGTAAGATCACAGCTGTGGATGGGACTCCAAGATGAGGCTTTGGTGCATGAAGAAAAGGACTGGGGATGGATTGCAAGACCTACTACCCTACCTTCCACAAGTACCTGCATAGATCTAATGGGGAACTGGACCAACCTTTTAGCAGGGCTGATCTTCTATCCCAGTCCTCGATCCTGCCATTCTGGGCATCAAACAGGGCATTGGACAGGAAGTTAGTCCCACTGGGCCACCTGCTGAACTCTAGGCTGGACAACTCACACCTGGGATCAAACCCTGACTCAGACAGGTTCTCCACCGGCTCTTCCAAAGCTTTCTCTGGCCTCTCCCTGGGGATCTTTCTTGAGCCTGTCTTAAGAAATTCCTGATAAACTCCCATCGGGGTGGGGGGTCGTTTGGCAATCAGGCTGTTTCTTCGCAGTCCACACCCCTCATTATAGGGATTGTTAGCACCCCCTGCACCCAATGTGCGACACAAAGTCCACACTGAATAACAGCCGAAATCAGAGCTCAGGAAAAGGCCTATAAAATGGGTCTCAAAATGGACTGCTGACTGGTAGTCCCAGCAGATGGCTTAAGGCTATAGCTCCCTGGTTCTTCAGGCATTTTACCTTCTGCAATTGGTGAGTTGGTGCCACAATGGTATTAATAGGGCACAGGTGTTGGGGATGATTGACAACTGCAGGATCCAGCCATTGTGCAATTGGATCAGACACAATACAGCAGGGAAATAGATTAAACAGTTTTATAGACAGTTGTAGTCCCTCCCCTGATTCCCTCAAACCTTAGTGGCCTCTAGAAACATGGGAAAACTGCAAGAAAATAAAGCAGGGAAGAAAATGAAAAAAGAATGGTGGTGCAACCCCAATGGGGATGCCAAGGAGATCAGAGATCATATTACTGTACACACGTGTTGGTTGTTGGGTGGGGGGAGAACCAGCTGGGCCATGGGAAGACACTTGTTTGGTGTGTCTGAAGTCAACTGTAAGACTGTGGGTCTGGTTTATGCAAATGAAAGAAGTCAGCCACCCTGTGAATGGAGTGGTTAGCTCCTTTCAAGTACACAAGTTTACACCCAAAAAACAGGAAAACACATCACGATCAGCCTCACTGATCATTAGGCTGTCACTACTGAGATCCTTGCAGCCTGAGCTGCATTGCACCCGACCATGACACTCCTCTAAAATAGCATTTTATTGTAACAAGTTTTTTGCTTCATACTGCATGCACAAGCAAACATAAAAACCACTCCTACATGTTTGTGTAGTAAAGATAAAAAATGTATTACCAACCTTCACATGAAGTAGTAACAGTTGCAATCCATGCAAAACCCCAGTGCTTCGCAGCCTTCTGCCTCTTCCTCAGGGGGCCTTAATTTTATGGTCTAATAATGAATACTGAGTATCTGCAGGTGCCAAGTATGAATACTCATGGATAATTCAAAAATAGGTACTTATGTACCCTTAAATTGCACAAAAGCCCACCTAGCATGATTGGTCTAACAGGAGTGGTGATAGGGGTAGAAAATTAAAGAATCAAAAGTCGGGAAAGCTCACTCCAAAGATTTTTCACTTTAAGGCAGCAGTAATTGTTAATTGGCCAGACATTGTATCAAATTTTTTTTTTTATCAAAAATGTATTTATTACATCTTATATCCTCAGTGTGTTTTTGATTTTTCAGACATTTTTAAAACAGCTTTTATAGCTAATTTTACAATTAGTGACTCAAATAATTAAAGATGGATGCCACTCATAGTTTTTAGATTTTCACCCTTTTACTGTACATACCAGTTTTATATTATGGATGTGGATGCTGTTACTGCATGTCTTTGGTCATAAGCAGGGTAAACAGCATATCACTGTATCAAGCTAGAACTTCTAAAAATTTCAAAATTCCATACCTTAGTTCAGGAATTTAAGAAACAAAATGTGCATATTGATGATTTTTGCTAGGAAAACATTATTGCTAACAAAAAGATATGGTGAGGTGACCAAATAAATTCTACTGCTTTAAATAGTATAAAGATGCAAGATGTTTTCAAATTAAAAAAAAATAAACAGGGTTGATTAGGGAAGGGGGTCTTTCTGCAAATGCCAAGCTACTTGTCAGTTTCCATTTTTTCAACCCAGCTTTTTCTCCTCCTGTAGCACAGATCTGCCCATCCCTAACACCTGACACCTCTGCAGCTTAACTCTTTACCCCCATAGTGTGGCCATTGAGGTTGGCCAGACCCCTCCAGCATAGGCTCAAGTCTTGAAGGGCACCCACTCGGCCGTGTTGGGCCTGTGGGGGACTGGACCTTCATCTGGCCATGGATTTTTTTTTCCACCCGATTTAGGCAGTGTCAGTGACTCAGCAGGTTGCACACTTGCCTATGAGTCCAGGAGATCAGAAGGCTATGGGTTACATACCCACCCCAGGCACTTGGGTTAAATCCCAACATTGACAATGTAGTGCAGCGTGAAGGGAGCACTGCACTCCTGTGGTGCCATCTTCCAGGTGAGCATTAAACTGAGGTCCTGTCTGTCTGTTCTGGTGGTTGTCCAGGTGGATGTTAAAGGTCCCATGGCAGTTGCTGAAAAAAGGATTAAGGGAATTTTCCTGGGGTTCTGGCCAAATTTTTCCCATTCACTAAAAATACCACCAACAGCTTAATCTGGTTCAGCGTCAGTTGATTTCCATCTGTATCCTCCCTTCCCCAGGGTGAGGCTGAAAATAGACAGAATTGCTCCTCCTCCTTTCCCGGTCAACAAAAACTAAATAAATAAATATAATTTCACCCCAGGGACATGTTGTGTAATGACACACATTTGTACAGTAGTGCCAGCATCAGCTATCATCTCTACCCTTTCTAAGTGGCTCCTGCTGTGCTATCACTGGGATTAAGCCAGGTGTCAGGAGCCTTGCAGAGCACACTGATTTGTCCTACTCAAAAGAGGAAATCTGTCCCTAGGATGCTCGATCCTTCTTCCCCTGAGTGGCATCCCACTACTCCTGCATTCAGATAAAAGCAGCATTCAGCCTCACTTACATTTCATTTCTTCCTTGTGCACATGGCCGTCAGGCTTTGCCACGGCCTCCTATTACTCCTGTTTTCGGATGCATGCCAGCCACAACCATATTATGGCTCCAAGGCTCTGCCCTTAAGCTGACAGTCTTGCTCTGCCACCATGAAGTCTGCATCTTGAGGGTGTGTCCCTCATGGGCAGGGTCCTTCTCTTTTTGCCATTCAGGTGAGAATGTCCTATGTTCAGGGGGAAGCTTTCGCCATGCAGATCGACTTGGTGGCACCTCTTGATGTAGCATTCAAGATTTCAGCTGCCAGGGGGTGTGGCCTCTATGTCCAAAGGGGTTCCTTTAGCTGTGCAGACATCACCAGTCACCTTTGAAAGCTATTCCCCATTCAGCCACCTAATATTCACCTGGTCTCCACCTCCTTCCCTTCCTCTGCCCCTCAAGGGTGAAGATCATGCATCTCCAAATTCCCGGCCCCTCAAGGGCTCCTCATATGCCTTACCCCTCAATAGTTCAGCTTCCTTTGTAGGCCTAGTTGTGTGGTGGCCAGTTGAGTGCCTTTCAATGGTTGTTGCTCTCCTTCTGTCTTGGGGGCTGGGGCTGAGCCTCAGCACAGGGCACCTTCTTTAACTGCAGGGTTCACTCACAGCATCCCCATTACTGTGCCATTAGGGGGACAGAGTGAGAGCCTTTCCTTAAAAAATCTTCCCCTGAATTGGGTCTGTATATAGCAGTAGCTGAGCCATCACTGATTTAGCCAAAGCATTGATGGAAGGTGAACAAGGCCTTGGATCCCCAGAGGTTTCCGTCTCATTGGGCTTTTTTTCTCTCCTCTATGCCCAAGGTCATAAAACGTAGGTAGTCTTAACATCAGGTAGGTTTCTGCTGTGAGTTGGGGTTGGATGGTAGCCCTCCTCCCATTTGCCATTCCCTCTCTCCTTATGGAAGTCATGCCTCTCTGCTATCAATCCCAATATCAGTCAGTCATTGCTCTGTTCAGTATATACCTGTTTCTAGTCATCACTCGTTGCTGTCACAGCTTCCTCACACATGCTCTGTGTCAATACTTGCTGCTCAGTACTTTTTTGGGGGGTTCCTTCCTAAGGTACCTCTAGCCTAACAGAATTCATTCCTGTTGCACCTCTAGGGGTGGAACCCTCATCAAGAGTGTTTGTTTGCCTTTAAGGTACTCTAACATGGTGGTAGATCCCTGTGGAACAGACAGTGTGAATGGTCAAAGTATTCCTATTACAATCAGCAACATATTCATTCAAATACTGTACCTTCAGACTCATCAACATTGCACAAGCATATCTTCTCACTAAATTGCTTAAGCCCATTGAAATCAAAGGCTTTGCCTGCAGTTCAATGGGTGGAGCAACCAGCCATGCCCCCTGACTGAGCTATCTAAGTCAGCTCCCTCCAATCTCACTCAGAAGCACTGTGTCTTTGCCCCAATATCCTCCCCTCCTCCTCTAGAGGTAAGCCTCTCTCTCTCCTCGGCATTCCTTTCTAAGGTACCTTTAGCCTAAAGGAATTTGTTCCCATGGCACCTCTAGGGGTAGAACCCTCCTCAAGAAGGTTCCTTTGCCTTCATGGTACCCCGACAGGGTGGTAGTTCCCTGTGGTACAGAGAGTGCAAATGGACAAAGTATTCCTGTTACCATCAGCAACATATTCGTTCAAATACCTTCAGACTCAATAAAGTTGCACAAGCATATCTTCTCACTAAATTGCGTAAGCCCATTGAAATAAAGGATTAGAAAATTATTGCAATACCATACATTTGTAAGCATTACCAATCCAGAAAAAGTTTGCTATACAGGTATGAACCCCTTATAAGCAGTTACAACAAAAGTTGGGGTCAGGATTAAACAATTTGATATTAGATACCAGGAAATTACTAGCCTGTCTACTGGCTGTAGGTATTACAGTGGGAAGAACTGAAAAAGAAAACTACCAAAATCACTAATGATTGTTTTTTAAAGAGCAACTGACACCTCCTGGAGATCCTTGAAAAACATACTATTTGGAAACAATTCAGCTAGTATTTAACATTACTTCAATATTTCTTCTCCCTATTATTTATTAATGGGGTCATATGCATGAAAACAGTTTTTCTGCTCCTTGACAGCTCTTCAGCTGCTGTTGCTTATATCCTATCTGATGTCACAGCACTCTGCTTGTGACATCACAGCTATTCCATGGCAACAGACTGTGATGTTGAAACAGAGCATTACTACTTCAAATGAGAAATAAACTGCAGGGCAAGATGAACTGTAAGGGGTAAAATACTGCTTTTGTGAAGATTTCCTCAGTAACAAATAAATGGAGGAGAAACATACAGTAAATATATGAAATGCAAGAGGAATGGAGTCTTAATATTGTAATTTTCAAAAGGTGTCAGCAGCTCTTTAGCCTGTTTAGAATTAAGGAGAATGACTAGGTTGAACAGACCTTTATCTACAACCCCCCCAAAAAACTAGAACTGCTTTTCAAACTTAATAACACCACCCCAAAAATTTTTAAAAGGATGGAACAACTTAAAGAAACAGATTTAAATAAAAACTACAAAGGAACTGTAACATTGCACTCTGACAGAAAGTGTGGCATTAGTGGTATGAAGAATTTCCAGATTTCAGTGGAATGGAATTTCACAGAATTTTTGAAATTTTGCTGAAATTCTGTCAAATTTTGTGGGAAGCAGAGTGGCAGAATTCCATGGCAGAAAAATGCAGAATGGGTTTTCTGCTACATTTCTGCAGAACTCTATTCCATGGAGCTCAATATTTTCTCTAGAAATGGTTGTAGAAGGATTTTCCATGGGAAAAAACGCTATTTCTCAGAATATAATTCTACAGATCACAGCAGGTGGAATTCTGCAAGACCAGTGGAATTCTGGTAGAAATTCCACCAGCAGAATGGTCATTCTGTACTTATTCCACTGGTGGAATTCCACATTCTGCACAGCACGGAGTGGCATACCATTGGACTTCAACTGACTGCCACATTTGATATAGTGTACAAAGTGACTCAGGAATTGTGATCGTAACTGTCATGGTCATGTGGCCTTGTTACACCCAAAAGAAAAATTACATAGCACCTTTGTAGCATTAACACCCCCACTGTACAAGAATTACAAATTGCAAGATGTGTTGAACATATTTTACCAATCCTTCACACCATATTAGAAAGGAAAGAGATGGTCAATTAAAAGTCATTCGGGGTATTTGTAATGAGAACGTCCTCACAGCATTCATTCCTCTTCAGATTCCTTGCAAGGCATAGCTTCATTTAAGGTTGTCTGGGCTGTCCTTGCAGCAAATTCAGCCTCCATATTTTCCAGCCACCAGCTGGCATCCTGGGGGTTATTAAATTGCCATTACTTACCGCCATAGATGACATGGAGCCTGGCTGGCAGCAAAAAAGAGTGCACAAACCCCATGATCAAGAGGCACTGACAGACTGCATCAACCTTTTCCTCTTAGCCATGGATTGATAGGACAAGTCCGGGAAAAGTTTTACGTTGGCTCCATTAATCTCAAGAGTGCTCTTACTGCCTCTAGAACTAAGTCCTTTACTTCAGGTCCAGTGGTGCTTAGAAGAAGACTAGGGGGCTGGGCAGATGTCATGGGCTGCACTCTTGGATTAACCCTGTTTTCCTTTTTAAAGGCAGTCCATTCAAAATTCTCTGCTACTGTCACAGTGTGCTGCAGTCACTGAATAATTCAAGAATATTGTTACCCTCTGCTCCTTCTGGTACTCTGACAATTTGAAGGTTCCCTGCACAGATTTCATGATCTAGAGCCTCCACTGTGCCACACAACTGGTTGTTCTCCTTAGTCTGTTCAGTCACTGCAGCGACAACCCCAGTAATTTGCTTAATGGCTACATCATGCGATTCAAGCTTGTATATTGTCTTTTCAATTTTAGCGCCCATGGCCCGCATGGACTCGAGCATGTTATGCCATGGTGGCTCTGTCGATGATGTCTAGTTGCCAGCTCCAGCACTAGTTGCTGCTTCTGTAGCCTTGCATTTGGTCTGCAATGCCAATTTGGAGGTCCCTACAGGATAATTTGTTAGTTGGACAATGGTATTTTCAGTATCCTTCTACTCCACACCACTCGAAGAATCCAAATCTCATAACTGGGAGAGGCAATTTGCAGTTTTGTTCAAGTTATTTTATTTAAAGCAGCTCAGTAATGCAGAGCTCTTGTAATTTGCTTCCTGCCTGGAACTTGGCTTGCTATGGCCCCAGCACTGTAGTTTTAAGGAATTGGAGGTTTGTAGATGGCACATAAGCCTAGCATTGAAGAATAACGAGACACTTAGGTTCAAACTAACTGTTAAGGGTACGCGAGTAACAAATAGTATTGCTCTAACACCATGAATAATTCTCTACTCGTTATTCAGATACAAATAAGAACAGTGGCACTATTTGCATGTATTGGTATTCAGGAAATACCAGGAAAGGTAAAATAAACAGCTCCCGCCCTTCTCACTAGTCCTACTGTTTAAACCACAACATCCCATCTCCCACCCTCTACAACATGCCCAATTCCACCCTCCTCCCACTGCACCCACAGTTTAATGGTTTTAAAAATTAATACTGACCGTGGGTGACTGGCATAACCAACCCACCCATCTCCATGGCAGACCACCATCTTGTGCATGGAAATGCTCCCCTGCTTGCTCGCATAGCAAAACAGCTGATCATGTGATCAGCTGTTCTACTATTTGAGCAACCACAGGCACGCTTCCATTCACAAGAAGGTGGCCAGCCATAGAGGAGAGTGGATTGTGTTGGTCATCTTCACCACATATGTGAGGGGGGTTCTTTTAAGGAAATGTGGGTGCTGGGGGGCAAGAGGCTGGGAGTTAAGTGTTACTGCTGGGGTAGGGGGAATGATTGTTTAATAAATAAAAGTGTCACAGGAGATTGCACCTGGCCATGGGCTGGTTGTGTTGGTTCCATCGTGGGGGTTTTTTTTTTTGCCTCCTGGTAGCCTGTGCCTCCCCATGTGGACTGATCCTCCAGCCCCATCACCTGACATCTTGAGGGCTTACATGACTACCTCTTCCTCCATGGCTTGACCAACATGGGAGGGTGTAGCAGGGCCCCAACTGCCACTTCAAGGATCCAGTTCTTGGGGAAAGCTGCCACATTGCCACTGCGGGGCCTGTGAGGGGTCAATCCATCATTGTGCACTGGGTCAACCGCATTTCTCCTCCATTTTGAGTGTTGCTCCAGAGGGGCTGGCCTGGGGAGTGACACAAGCATGCACACAAGCATGGTGCACTTTATGCGCTGGTGTCTCCCAGCCCTCCAAGCCATTCCAGGATGCACTGCCACCTGTAGTCACCCAGGTGGCAGTCTAGCACTGGAGCAGGCTGCCCTCCCTCCCCAGAGGAGGACAGCATTCTCTGGGACACTTGATCCTCCTCCCCCCTACTGGTTCTCGATGTCTCAGGCTTGCATCCAATCCCAGGTCACTGGCATCACAAGCAGTAATGCTACCACTGCACTGACAGGCCTGCCACCCATCGTAGGAGTTAATTTTTTAAAACAGTAAATTTTGGGTGCGGGGGAAGAAGGTGGGATTGGGTGTGTTGCAGAGGGTGGGGACAGAGAGTTGTGAATTAAACAATCCTGCTTGGTGGCTTCAATGTGAACTGGTCCTCCCCCAGTGTGAACAAATACAAGGATGTACTGACTGCTGCTAACTTCTCGCAAATGGTCCAATCACCCACAAGGGTGAACCACAGAACAGGTACTACCACCCTTCTCAACTGGGATCTCATGAACTGCCCAGATCACATCATGAAAACAGTAGTTCTCTACGACAGTTTAAGTGACCACTCCCTAATCCTTTGCTCCTGGTCGAAAAATATACTAAGCCTCCTCCCAAAACTATTAACAGCAGGAGACTTATTCCTGGTTATCTTGGTCTCTAAAAACCATCCTACGAGACCATGATTGGTCTCTGGTAGACACAGACTCCAACATTGACACTGCTCTTGAATATTTTATCCACAGCTTTAACAGCACCTGTGACGTCCATGCCCCATTCAAAAAAATGCAAAATTAAAGGTGTCAACAACCCTTGGATTAACTCTGATCTTCTGGAACAATTGAGGTCCTGGGATCATCTTTGGCATCTGGTCAACTTGGCTGGCACTCAGGCTGATACCCAGGCTTACTAAGCAGCAAGAAATGCCTGTACTAGAGCAATTCGAAACGAAAAGGCAAGATACTACAGGAGCGCACTCGCAAACTTATGGAAAGACAGGAAGAAGTTTTGGGTGAATCTTTCTGAAGTTACAGGGCATATCCCCAAAGTGCCACCCTCTATGCTCAATGTAAATGCCAGCCTTACTCTGGACCAGGTCACATAGCTAATGCTTTTAATGCAGCATTCACCGATCTTAGTCATGTGCTTCCTCCAACCTTCTTTGATCCCCCATCAGACTCTCCAGGCTTGGACAAAGCAAGAATAACACAGAGCCATCCACCTTTCTACTTTAAAACTATCTCGGAGGCCCTAGCCAAAAAACAACTGCTCAAAGTGCTTGGGAGGTCCAGATTCAGTGGTGACTCCCTAGACCTGAAACTCCTTGCCGTCACCATTGACAAAGTCCTGACCCCACTCACCAAAATCCTCAACCAACCCCTAATGCTTTCTCAGTTCCCCCAAATATGGAAATCTGCTGTTGTGATGCCAATTCACAAAAGTGGGGATAAGACCCTAACCTCTAACTACAGACCCATCTCCGTTCTTCCCCCTCTCTCGAAAGCACTGTTGAGAATAGTTGCCAATCAACTTACAGAATACCTTGCTAACCACAACCTGCAATGTCAGGAGCAGCATGGTTTTCAACAAGGACATAGTACCACCACAGCTGTTCTTGAATTCACCACTTACATCCATAATGCTCTGGATCAGGGACATCTTGTCAGCGCCACCTTCATCGATTTGACAAAGGCATTCGACACTGTCAACCACTCCCTGCTATTTGAACAATTATCTTGCCTTGGTCTATCAGATGATGCCGCACATTGGTTCCAGAGCTACCTTAGCAACCAAACCCAACAGGTCAGAGTTGGTGAGTTCCTCTCACCCTCCCATCCAATGCTCTCTGGAGTTCCCCAAGGGTCCCTCTTGGGTCCCTTGCTTTTCAGTATTTTTCTGAACAATCTCCCTGTATCATGCCCTAATAGACTCCTGTTATATACAGATGATGCAGTTATTTTTCACCTCCCAACCTGACCCCTCCCTCCAACAACTGCAACTGCAAACAAGCTTTATGTAAGGGGAGACATGGTTTAAATCACAAAACCTCATACTAAATCACAAAAAAACTAAAACAATGATGTTTCATGGCATCCATAACAAACTTAAAAACAAAAGCCTATCTATCACAAACAGTGAAGGGACATTGCTTGAACATGTTCAACTGTTTAAATACCTGGGGGTTACCCTCGACAGCACCTTGTCTTACTCTGAACACATTGAGAGCATTGTCAAGATCGTGAACACCCACATAGGACTTCTCTTTAGACATAGGAGCTGCTTCACCAATGAAGCAAGCATTGCCATTTAGAGCTCTGTTATATCAATAATTGACTATGAGCTTGTGATCACTGACACTGCACTTCAACGAATAGCCATTGCCCTTAACAAGGCATGTTGTCTACAGACCTCTGCTCCATGCCTATCACATACCTGTGACATCTACAAGCAAGCAAACTGGCTCCAACTCAACTCAGACTCAACTACCAGACCTGTATGCTAGCAAAAAAGATTACCTTAAATCTCCTACCCTCAAGGGTTCAGTCCTAACTGGCCCCCCGCTGCAGCCCACGCCTAACCAGGAGCTCAGAATATCTTACTTTTTCTGTTCCACACTGCCACACTACCCAAGGACAACACTCCTTTACATATACAGCCTCATCCTTGTAAAACTCGCTTCCACCTGCTGTTACCAATGACACTACCCTGGGCACTTTCAAGTGCAACCTGCATCAGCACCTTGTCACAATCACCTCCTGTGAATGTTTCTCCTAACTAAACTTACTCTCCTTCCCTCTAATTCCCCCCTCTAATTCCTTCCCATCTTTACCCCCCATTGTCTCCTTTCTCCTCCCTTTTTATTTTCCCACTATTATCTACATTCACTTCCCATAGCTTCCTCTACATGTATCTACCATCTCTCCTAGCAGTTTCTAATTTATTATAGTGAACCATATTACAACTGTGTTTTTTTATTCTACATATGTTCTTGGGTAATATAAACAAATTATTGTAACTTAACATACATACTGTGAATCATTGTACATATTACAGTAATTCCATATGAAAGCTTTAATGTAGCCGACAAAGCCTATGGCTGCTTGAAACCATTGTACTTGTTATTGTCCTCATTATGTTCTGTATTGTTTCCCCGATGTGGAACCTTTGTAAAAGAGTCTTGGCTCAAAGGTGTCTTCCGAAATAATAATAAATAAATAAAATAAAAATTAGGCTGGGGAGGAGTGTGGGGACTGTTTTTTTTTACTTTTTGCCACCAAATTTCCAAATATGTGGGGCCCGGAATTTATTTCTGTATTTACTTAAAGAGATTTACCAGGAAATACATACTGGGCTATAAAGCTCATTTCCAGATGTGTCCTGGGAGAACGGGGTGGGAATAAATACATAGTATAAGCAAAGTGCAGTAATCTGATAAGCAAAAGGCACAGTTATGTACAGTATATACAGCAACGTAAATGGCAAATTGCTAAACAAAAAAGATAGATTAGGAGGAGAAAAAAGGAGGGTCAGGGAGTGGGGAGGAGGGAGAGGATGAAAGAGACTGTGAATAGATTGGAGGTAGTAGTGAAGGGGAGGGGGTAGGGAGGAAAAGGTTGAAGGGAGGAAAGTAGTGGAAGGAGGAGGAGGGAAAAGGAGGTGAAAAAAGGAAGAGGAAGAGTGCGGAGGTTGACACATTTAGTAGTAGCATAATAGCTTGGGGACTGGCAGCAGATGAGGAAAGAGAAAGAGAGTAAGACATTAGACTAAGGACAGTTGCAGAAGGGAGATGTATGGGCTTGGAGTAACAAGGAAAGAGAGTGTTTGGAGGAGGCAGAGTGAATTTTCAATTGAATACGAATATTCAGTTGAATATTCAAAATAAGATATACGCCCACTGCTAGTAACTATCTGAGCTACTCTATGTAAGATCATTTTAAAAATGTGAATATGGCTTCATGAGTAATGGACAAACATATTTTAGATATATACAGTAGTCATAAAATGGGTGAAGATGGCCACTGTAAATACTCTTTTCTAATTGGACCAACCAGGTTACATACTGTTCACCATGCTGCATTTTCTTGGCCAAAATATTGAAAGGAAGCAATTTTTATAAGACCAATATCCCACCCCAGGGTGCTGAGTTCACAGTGAGATACAGGAAACCCTCTGCTGTATTCATCTAGGGCAGCCACAGTGCAGCCAATGAAGAGTACGCCTGCCCTGGCAGCTGACTACTTGGCAAAGATCAAGCCTTAATCTTTAGATGTAGACAGGACCCCACACCAGGATCATAGTGGAACTCAAGGAACAACTGGGGGTGCAACTTACAAAAATTTTCAGGATTCAATCTGATCAGATGTAGAGAACTGGAAAGTAGCCAGTGTGGTCTGCATCTTCAAGTATGAGCAAGGTCAGACCTAGGCAACTGCAAGGCACCAAGTCTGACATTAATGCTGGGCAAGGTCAAAGACACCATTGTCAAGGACATAATAATGTAGCACTTGGTTAAGGCTAGGGTTCTTCCCCCTCTTAACATGGCTTTACAAGGAGCAGATAATGCCAAACAAAACCGATTATCTTCTTTGAGGGGGTGATCATGGAGGTGGACGGGGCAGAGCCATGGATGTAGTCTATCTGGACTTCAGCAATGCTCAGACTCAATGGACCTGCCCTGTGGAGTTCCCTAAGGTTCTGTCCTCTCCCCCATGTTGTTTGCAGTGTACATGCTGCCCCCAGACAATGTTATAAGGTGGTATGAGCTAAGCTTTCATTGCTATGCTGATGATACTCAGCTCTATCTGTCTTTTGCACCTGGGAGATCGGACATAGTAGATGTGCTAAATGAATGCTTGGCCGAGATCTGGGCTTGGATGTCATCGAACTGACTGGGACTTAACCTGGGGAAGACCGAGGTGCTGTTGATTGAATAGGGTCGAAGGAGAGGATTGGGGGCCTCTGGTGATTCTTTGAGGCATTTTAGTGGCCCCACCAAACTGAGGCCTCTGCAAAGATGACGAATTTGGGCATTATTCTGGATAACGAGCTGACACTTGATGCTCAGGTGTTGGCCATTGTCAGGACTGGGTTCTACCATCTCTGGAACATCACCCGAATTAAGTCCCTTATCCCCCCCAATGATCTGGCCATGCTGGTACATGCTTTCATTACCTCGAGGCTTGATTACTGTAATACACTCTACTTCGGGGTCAGAGAAGGTGCGATGTGGCGCCTACAGCTTTTGCAGAACACTGCAGCCTGGTTGCTGACTGGACACTCATAGTTCAGTTATATTACATCAGTGTTGTGAGAACTGCATTGTCTGCCAGTGCACTGGCGCATCCCCTTTAAAGTAGGTCTTTTGACCTATAAGACCCTACACGGGTTGGGTATGGGCTATCTAAAGGAGCTCTTGCATCCCTACACCCCGTCTCACTCTCTCAGGTCAGCTGGAGAGGACCTCCTGGATGTCCCTTGGGCAAAGTTAAAATTTTCCAGGGACCAGGCATTTGAAGTGGCAGTCCCGGTCCTTTGGAATTCTGTGCCAGGGTCCCTCCAGGAGGCGCCTTTTGTAGAGATCTTTAAAAAACATTTGAAGACCTTCTTGTTTGAGCCGGCCTTTGGGATCTGATATAGCTACTGGGATTATCGGACAGTTCAGAAATCAGTCTGTTTTTAGACTTAGCAGGTTTATGGAAATTTTATGTACAGTATTTTATGTTGACTGTCCTGTATTGTTTTGTATGTTTGCACTTTTTGCTGTAAGGGCACCCTGAACCTGTGGGGAAGGGTACTATATATATATATATATATATATACTATATATATATATATATATATATATATATAAACTCTGCTACTACCACTACTACTACTTTTAACACTATGGTGCATGACAAGCTTCTGGGCAAAGTAAACCAGTGTGATATATACATGATATACCCAAGGTTGACTACTAACTGGCTTTGTAGCAGAAAGCAGAGGGTGGTGGTGGACAGGCACTACTCAGCTTAGAGAAGAGTACTCAGCAGCAACCCTCAGGGATTGGGGCTGGGGTCGCTGCTCTTCAAACATCTTCCCTGGTTGTCTTGAATCTGGTGACTCTAGTAGAAAGATAGAAACATAGCATTTGTCAGCAGAAAAGGACTGTTTGGCCCACCCAGTCTGCCCAGATGGTCCCTGCCTAATCTGTCTCCTCATACCCTAACTGGTTTCTGGCCACTCTCCCTCCTTCCTGCCTATTTACTAAAATTCCTATATGTCTATCCCATGCATGCTTGAAGCCCCCAACTGTTTTGACCTCCATGACTTCCACTGGCAGTCTATTCCAGGCATCCACTTTTATAGTGAGTAGTACTTTCTCACATCCCCCCTAAACGTCACCGCCTCCAACTTTATTTCATGCCTCCTGGTTCTGGTGCTCTTCCTCATTTGAAAGAGACTCTCCTTCTGCACCCTGTTCACCCTCATGAAGTACTTGTAGGTCTCTACCATGTCCCTTCTCACTCTCCTGTCTTCCAGTATGTACATATTGAGGTCCCTCAGTCTCCCCTCATAAGGCTTCTAGTTCACCTCCTGCACCATTTTAGTTGTCCTCCTCTGGACTGCCTCCACCCTATGTCTTTTCTGATGCAAGGCCTCCAGAACTGGACACACATTACTCCAGGTGGGGTCTCACCAATGAGCAATATAGTGGGAACGCCACCTCCCTCCTCCTGCTGGAGATACCTCTCCCCATGCATCCCAGCATCCCACTGGCCCTACCTGCTACTGTGTCACACTGCTCTGCTACTTTGAGGCCATCAGATATGATATCCACAAGATCCCTTTCCTCCTTAGTGATTGACAGTAACTTCCACCCCCCATCTTATACTCAGGTTTTGGTTCTTATGCCCTAGGTGTATGATTTTGCACTTTTTGGCACTGAATCCCAATTGACATGCTCTTGAGTTTTTCAAGATCCCTCTGCATTCTTTTCATCCCTTCCATATTGTCTCCAGACAGATTTTGGTATTGTAACCAGACCTCACAGCATCAACCTGCCTTGCTGCAGACACCTGCCCCCCCCCCACCACCACCACCACTGGGGGTTGCTGTACTGCACTTGGCTCTCAATGGGAATGTTAAACAAACCATTTCTATTTAACCCAAGAACTGGGGAACTGGAGTGGGCCATGCCACTGGGAACTGCCACCACATCAGGGTCCTTCATATGAACCAATGCAGTAAAGTCATCAAACTTAGGTATTAAACTGCCAACATTGATGTGGAGACAGCTAGTGAATCCCCTGAAAGTATCAGCAGAAACATTTGGTGAGCCAAGCTTAGGGTGAACTGAACCCAGTAACAGCAGTAGATAAACTGTATTATGTTTCACCATATACAAAGATAGCCTACGGTGACATTTAGCCAACTGTCATCTTTTAAGGCTAATTATCTTTTTTAAGCTTTTAGGATCATTTAGACCAAGGATTACCAACAAAAAGTCACAAAAGGGGTCTTCTTAATGTGAATCTCATTATCTATCATCAACGACACAGCAAAACCATGATTCAAATGTGGTTTCTACAATTCAAAGGTTCCTCCCCTGACAAGTCAAGTAAAGTCATATTTATTTATAAAGCACCTTTCGAAACCAAGACGCAACAACAACAGGACAACAGGATTCATTTCAGAAAAAGCATGCTGCTGCCTGTTAAATAGCTTCATCCAACCTCCAACCCGTAGCAATAAACAAATCAGCCATAAAAGCCACTTCATTTTAGGATATTAATTTTAAACGGTACAAACAAAGTGGTATAAAAAGATATTAAATATCTAAATATCCTAATATCACAATGTAAAATTGGCTCTAAAGAACAAATTTATAAAAAATTTTGAAAATAGTGTCCCACTATGCCTCCCGCCTGTGACTCTCGCCGAGGACTCTCACCACTCCTGCATGTGCCACTCACACAGAGAGCCATTCCACAAAAAGACACTAGCAGTGGCTCCCTTTTGAATCTGCAGAGTACCCCACCCCCTGAGTCCACATCACAGCTGCTGTATCATCAATGCCAGGAACCAACTGCTACCACCAGGTCAGTCCGGGACTTGCTGAAACAGAAATACTGACCGAGGCAGGAGGGTGGGTAAAAGAAGTTATGGTTGGCCAAATGCATAGTGGAAGGTTCACAGGTTCAGCAGCTGACAGTAAGTTGAGCCACAGAGGTGTCTGAAGCAACGGTTCCCTTTTGAGCCTGCAGAGTACCCCCAGTCCATGTTACAGATGCTGTATTACCAATGCCGGTACCGACCGCTTCCACTAGGTTGGTCTGGGACTTGCTGAATTGGGAATACTTGCTGAGGCAGGAGAGTGGGTGAAAGAAGTTATGGTCAGCCAAATGCAAGGTGGAAGGCTCACAGGTTCAGGACCCAACAGTCAGTTTAGCTGCACGGGTGTTTGAAGCAGCGGCTCCCTTTTGAATCTGCAGGTAAGTGAGATAGCCACATTAACACTGTCCTGAAAAACTGAATGCAAAGGGCCAGCTAAGTGGTGCAGAGAGCTGAGGCACTGCAAGAGCCTTACCTCATACCATGCTGGCAACTCAAGTTTGGGAATGAGCTTAGGATGCCAGGGTGGGTGGATGGGGGTGCTGGGAGAGGATCAAGTAGCTGCCAGGCAGCCCTTCTCCTGAACTGGGATGGTGTGCCTTCCTGGCTCTGGGCTACCACCAGGTGGAGGCTTGGTGGTAATGTCAATGGTTGGAGGACAGACAAGACATCAGGGATAGTGAAGGGAGCCATGGCTCTGGAACGCATCTGTGCCTCCATGCACGTGTGTCCTCTGTGCTGCCGTGGCTCCAGGATGTGGAAAGCAAAAAGCTTGGTGAAAAGTAGGGGAGAGTTTAGAATTCTCACCCAAGCTACACTTATCTACCCTGCCACTCCATTTGGGGGAGAATTATGGATGAGAGGCACCGGGGTAGGATGGCCTTTCCCCCCACCAACATCACCGTAGGGACAATACACAGGGAAACCTACCCCCTGATGAGGTGAGAGGCAAGGGATAGTTGATGGTACCAAAGAACACGGCTGCGTAGCTGCCCAGTCAACCCCAGAGAGACAAAAACCTTTATTCAAAAAACAAAAACCGAATGTTAAGTGGGGCTGTTGTATAAGCATTGGAAATGCATTCCCCAGGTTCAAGCACACCATTAATAAACACTATGATTTTTCCTATATGTATTTGGATGTGGTATATGGGGGTGCATCTGGGAGGGTGCTGATGAAGCTGAATGTCAAATCCAACAGGTTTGCTCATTTCATCCTGGGTTGCCCCTTAGGAGAGGCACCTTTGTCGGTTATACAGAGAGCTAGAATGGATGAGTTCAGAAGATCAAAGGCAACTGCATCTTGCATGTGCTGTGTATAATTACCTACAAAAGGTGCCCAACTATATCAGATCATCATAAAATTAAAATATCAAGAAAGCTGTTGATGCTGGCAATGGTATTGAATTTCTTCAAATCCCTGTTTTGAAAACGTCTACGAGTTAATCATCTTTCCTATACATGAGTCCTACACCATGGAATATAGTGGTTAACTTAATTCTCTGAGAATCATAGAATCATAGAAATCTGACAGCAGGAAAGGACCCCTCTGGCCTATCGAGTCTGCCCTTCCCCCCACTACTCATCATCTATGTCGTGGGCCCCCCCCCCTTCCTCTCACTTGCCAACCCTTTATGTCTGTCCCATGCCTTCTTGAATACCTCCACTGTTTCAGCCCCCATCATCTCCTCTAGATGTTTATTAAAGGCCTCCACCACCCTCTGCATGAACTAACGCCCCCTCACATTGCCTCTAAATCTTCCTCCTTCTAATCTTAGAGTATGCCCTCTAGTTTTTCCCCCTGCTTCCTTTTAAATAAGCTCCCCTCCCTCACCTTATTGATCCCCTTCACATACTTAAATGTTTCTATCATGTCCCCCTCTCTCTTCTAGTTTCCAAAGGGTACATATCCAATTCCCTCCACCTCTGCTCATATGGCTTCCCCTGCATAGCATGCACCATCTTGGTTGCCCTTCTCTGAACCCTCTCAATCCCATCTATGTCCTTCCATAGTTGTTGTCTCCAGAACTGGACCCTCGTACTCCAGGTGCAGCCTTACCATGTTTTTTTTTTTTTTTAGACAACATTTTATTGGAATTTAAACAATGACATGAAACATATAAAAACACAACAATCGCTACCTTCTAAACATACCTGGCTGGAGTAAACTTCATGGAAATACAATCTAAAGCACCATGCGAGAAGAAAAACCTTACAAATCACCAAATCCCTCTGCCTCCCCAACCCCCCTCCTGCCCTCCCCCTGTTAACTAAGACGAGGGACTTACCAGGACCCATCAGGTCCAACAATAAACACCTAAGCCAGTCTCTGGAGTTTAGAAGGACAGCTTTGGGCCTGAGGAAAGTGAGATACAGGGTCTTGAAAACCACAACCTCCACCTCTTCGGGGACATGCCCCTTCATCCCTAATTACCAGTTGTCCTGAAAGTTACCAGTTGTCCAGGAATGTGAGCGGTGAGGAATCCAAGTCCTCCCTTGTGGGATGGAGACCTGCATGAATTCCAAGAAGGGTCCCCATACCTTCAAAAACTTATCAGGTTTGCTCCCTGCAATATACGACAGTCTTTCAAAGCTTGCTACTTTTAGCGTACACTCATACCATTCATCCAAAGAGGGAATGTTCAATCTCCTCCACCTACGAAGAATCAACCTCTTGGCCTCAGTGATGGCAGTGAGAAATCAGGCTTTCTGATAACTGTTTAAGGTGCCCAACACACAGGTATTCCCCAGAATCAAAAGAGAAGCATCGCATGGGATTTGTCTTCTTAAAACAGTACTTATTATCCCACGAATCCTCTGCCACCACCTCTTTAAAACTGGACATTTCCATAATATGTGAAGTATTATTATTTTATTTATTTATTTATTAGACATCAGTTTACAACCTTTGAGCCAGGGGCTCATTTACAAAGGTACCTCATCACAGGGAGGACAAGACAGTACAAACAACCTTTTTACAATAAACAGAGCACAAAAATTTGTATGAACATGAAGACATAGGACGGTTACAATTTTAGTGTTACAGGATTGGCAGAGCACAAGTAGGTTCAGAATAATTTGTAAGTAAAGATCCCCCTGACCATTGCAACACCAACAATTCGAGTGTGAGAGGAGTAGCATACGAAAAAAAAACCTCAGGCGTTCTATACCATAATAAGAGTGATTTGAGATGCATCAGTTTCCCGCCTGAGTCCCTGACCTGACCGTAAGCATTTTGCCATATCTTACCCAACTCCTCATCCTTAAGCTGTTTCCCCAGGAGGCCCTCCCATTTCTGCTGACCTCCTAAAATGCTTGGTGTTACATAATCACAAAGATTGCAATATATCGTCCCTACCCTCAGAAGGGTCTGGGGGTCCTGCATCTTGTTATCCTTCCCAAATTTCACCTCCCATCCTCCTTTAACCCCTTTCTCAGTAAAACCCCTCCCTAAGCTATGGACCAAATGCCACATTTGGAGAACTTTCAATGATCCTCTTCGGCAGCTTTGCATGCTCCTGAAAATCCTGGAAGGGTCTAAAGAATCTTTCCTTGCTGAAGAAGGTCCCCACCCTTGACAGGCCCCCCTTTCCACGCCTCCCAAAAGGCTGACCTCAATGAAACGGGTTCGGCGGGTTCAGTGATCATGGCACAGCCCACTGGGGACCCAAAAACCTCTTAACTTGGCTCCAAATATAAACTAAATAATCTGTGGTGGCCAGTTTTGAAAAGGATAGCTTGGAGCCCAGTAAACAGCTCTCTGGTAAATGTGGAGCATACCAGTCTTGTTCAAGTTTGAGCCACCTAATCTGGTTCTTAAGCCTTTCCCCATGCAACCACAACCAGATCTGCTTGAGTCCCATTGTCAAATAATAGCCCTTAAACCATGGTGCCACAAACCCAGCCTTACTATATGGTACCATTAGTCAAGCTGTTGCTATCCTGGACTTACGTCCTTCCCAATAAAACCAAGATAAAACCTTATCCAGCTGTTTCCACCAAGATTCAGGGACTTTCAGTGGGAGGTAATGGAGAACATACAATAGTTTCAGCCCAAACATCATGCACACAGCCTGAACCTTGCCCCACAGAGATAACTGTAAGTGGCGCCATCTGGCCACATTCTCCTTCAGGGAATCCAGAAGGGGAGTAAAATTAAGGGTAGGCCAGTCCATCAGCTTCGAAGAGATCTGTATCCCCAAATAAATTATTGGGCCTTCAATCCACCTGAAGCCTCCCCCTAATTGGGGAAGACCAGAAGTGAAGAGACCTATCGGGACAATACAGGTCTTTTACCAATTGTTACCAAGACCCGATAGCTCCTTAAACTGCTCTAACAAATGAGCTAAATGGGGAAGAGAAGTAGCTACATCACCAAGCGTGAGCAAGATGTCATCTGCAAACAACATAGTTTTGTAAACACTTGAGCCCACTCGCACACCCACAATCTCTTCCAAGTCTCTGATCTTCTGAGCCAAAGGTTCAATCACCAGTACAAAGTGAGCCGAGGAAAGGGGATATCCCTGATGAGTTCCCCGTGACAGGTCAAATGCTGGAGATAGCCTGCCAATTTTTAAGACCAACACCCTGGGGTTTTTATAAACAAGCTGCATCCATCGTATGAAGCTTGGTCCAAAACCAAACTTCTCCAGGACTGCAAACATGTATGACCATTCAATTGAGTCGAAGGCTTTTTCTGTATCTAACCCCACCACTGCTGGAACTGTGGGGATCAATGGGACCACCCCAAAGAGATCCAGCAGGTGCTGCAGAGGATCCGCTCCATCCCTGCCTCCCACAAACCCAGCTTGGTCAAGATGTATGAGCTGGGACAGCAAGGGAGCAACCCGATTAGCCAAAACTTTTGCCAATACATTTTAGCCTACAGTCAAAAGTGACACTGGCCTATAGTTGGTACAAAGGAGGGGATCCTTGCCCTTTTTGGGCAGGACCGATATAACAGCATCATACATAGTCTACGGAAGATGTCTCTCCCTCCAGGCATTGTCCAATACCTCCATGAACAATGGAAGAACCTGATCTTGTACTGCTCTGTAGAATTCTACTGGGAAGCCATCTTGGCCTGGGCTCTTCCTTACCTGAAGTTGTCCTAATGTCGTTCCTACCTCCTGCTCTGATAGGGGCTGCTCCAAAGTTTCCCTCTGGGTTGCCGACAGATTAGATAACCTCACAGAGTCCAAAAAGCCCCACATTTTGGCCTCCCCATTACCCAAAGATACAGAGGAGTACAACTTCCTATAAAAAGCTTCAAATTCTTTGTTAATCTCACCTGGATCTAAAGTGAGACTGTGGGGCCCCTTGATCCCCGGGATCACCCTCTCTGCCTCCATCTTTTTAAAACTGGTGGGTATGATACAAACCTAGCTCAGCTTGCTGAGAGGTCAGGACACTATTCTGAAAATGTTTCCCTCATCTGCCTTACAAGTGCCGGCCCTGTCTCTCCTACCTTATGACACCAACCACAGATCAATTTGACTATAAGACTGATGGAGCGATGAATAAAATGTATAATCTCTCCCTTTTGGATGATGTAATCACCATACATCCCTAAGCCCTCTATCCTCCAGCAAGTGTACAAAGGCTTTTGAGCCCAGGGTAGCTGAGCGGGTGGGCTCTCCACTGCGATCACACAATGGCTCTAAGACTTCATTGAAGTCCCCCCCCCACTATCACATGACCCTCACTCTTCTCTTGTACCACCAGAGAGAGACCATTCAAAAAGGAGGAGCCATCATCATCATCATTAGGTGCATACACTGAAACCAAAGTATATAGATGCCCATCCAACATACCCGTCACTAGTGACCACTGCCCCTGAGGGTCCTGAGACACTGATTTTGTGATCCAGTTTTGACTTCAAGCAATTAAAATCAATACCCTCCGCTTTTGGCTGAGTAGGAGGCTGCTAAATCTGCACCTTTCCAAGCCTGTTATATCCTTACCACATCTTTACTGAGGAGATGGGATCCTTGCAAGAAGACAATTTGCCCACCTAAACATCTGATATGCCCCAGAACGCTCCTCATCTTGATGGGCCCATTCAACCCCCTCACATTCCAGGACACAAAGTGATACATCTGCATCCTAATGTCCTCTATCCCCTCACGCCCAACTCCCCCCCCCCGTCTCCCCATCCACTGCTCTACTCCAGAGACTTGGCATTACCCCCTTCATAGCATAGAGATACACAAACAATAAAAAATGAATAACCAAACAACCCCCTTTACCATCCAAGTAACTATATACAGACCATAGAGGAAAACATTTGTTCCCCTCCATTAGCATACTCTTCCCAGGTTCTTTCTGAGCCATGTGCTCCTCACCCTTGAACCCCTTAATTACAGTCACTCCTTTCACCTCCCATCCACCAATTACTCCCACATATAGGAAACAGATCCCGTACACCATCTAGCCCTCCAACATTCCCTCCCCCTCTCCCACACCTACCACAAACCCCCCCCCCAGCAGGCCCAATTAGACAATACAATAATGTTCCCCGAGATGTACAGCAGAAATACACAATACCATAATCATGAACAAGCAACCCCACCCCCTCAGCCCATAACTTAGAATGTTTCTGGCAATCGAGGTTCGCATGCCACAATATTCTTCCTAACATTGCCATGGTGGTGGTATCTTCAGTTATCCTGCTGCATCCATCCACTCCTACCTGGAAAAAAGAAAAACAGAAAACAAACAGCAACCTTGGTGCCCCACAAACCCACCCCAGACCCCCGCTAATAAACCCATTGGGACCCTCAGAATTGTCCTCCCAATACTTTTAAAATCTAAACTTGCATGAGAGGATTGTTATTTATCCCCTTCTTCCCTCTAGGCCATCTTGCCACTATCAAACTTGGCACCCCCCCACACACGCACTACGCCTAACTGCATATACCCCTTTGTAGAGCCATGTTGCAACTCTCTGCATGTCTACCCCACATTCCCCAAGCTGTCTATGCATTGCCTTGCCCAAGGAGTCCCCAGACATTAGCAATGTATGGCGTGGACCCAACTGACCGAATCCTTCCTACCCAGTCCATGAAGTCCACACCATCTTGCCATTCCTGAACATTTGCCCTATGTGATCCTCCTGGAGGCTAAGCATTCCTGAGGATGCTTTAAGAGGCCCTCTGCCTATGTGCCAATGTGGAGCACAGAACGGCAAAAGTCAACCTATCAACTCAGTTACCCATGGTCCCATCTAGCCCCCTTCCCTCCTTCTAATCCCCACTACCCCACACGATCTCTTGTCCCCTTGATCCTCTGTAACCTTTGCCAATGAGCAACCCTGTGCTAACAATCCCCTAAGCCCTACAGCACAAATCCCCCACACACCATCAATCCCCTCATGGTCATAAGTGAGTCCCTATTCAGATACTGTCCTAGTCCGCATCCCTCCTGATTCATCACTCTGCAAGCAAGCCTACTAAATACCTCCCAATCATCTCTCTCTCTCTCTCTCTCTCTCTCTCTCTCAACCATTCCCCTTCCCCCAAAGAGACCCCACGGGTTTCTCCAATCCTCTTGACCCCTGGGGTGCAATACAGGAAATCTCTGAGTCACTCAGCCTACCTCTCAAAAATCTCCCCCCATCATCCTCGTACACCCCATCATAGAAACTCCCCCCACCACTCCAACCTGTTAGGCAATACCAAACTGCCAGATAAATAACATGGCAACCGCCCTTACCTGGAGAAAAAACTGAACCAAGGCTCAAAGAAGAAACCTCAGCATGCCACTGTCATTAATTCAATCCATTGAATCCTCCTCCTCCTCCTGGGTCCGTCGGCTGGGTTGACTTGGATGTGGTCTTCCTCGTCGATGCCTCTTGCTGATCCTGTCGTTGTTCATTCACCTTCCCCCTCACTGCTGATCCACTGCTCAAGTCTCGCCTTGGCTGCCTCTTTTCCAAAGGTCCCACAGCGACATTAAACTGGTGCAGGAATTCCTCAGCTTCTCCTGGCATTGAAAAGAAGTAAGTGCCTTCCTGGGATACCAACTTTAGGGTAGCTGGGGGGACCAAGTAGGTCTTCATATTCTTTGCCCGGGCCACATCTCGCACCTTATAGAAGGCCTTCCTGTGTTGCAGCACCTGCTGGGGGAAATCTTTGCCGAAATTGCAGCCTCACCCCATTAAAACGAATATCCTTAACCTCCCCTGGCGTCTCTCAGTATCTGCTGGCAATCTAGGAAGCGAAGCAGTTTAAATAACACAGGCCATTGCCAAGTCAGACTGTCGTTTGGCGGGGGGCCCGTGGGAACTCGATGAGCCCTTTCAATTTCTACCACAGTCCCTGGCTCCCACTTGAGCCAGATCAGGAGCTTATTCTGCAAAAATGTAATCATATTGTCCCCCTCCACTTTTTCCGGCAACTCAAACAGACGGACATTACTTTGTCTGCTCCTGGATTCCAAACAGTCCAGTTTATCCCATATCGCCCAAGTTTCTCTCTCTAGGTGCCGAATATGTCTTTCTGCAGGGGAGGCCCAGTCCTCCAGCTGACTCACTCTCTTCTCTACTTGTTCTGTCCAGAAGCCCAGCACCTCCACGGAGACCCTTACCGCCGTTAACTGCACCGTTATTTGGTTCAAATCCACTCAGATACTGCCCATAAAGGTCTTAATTTCAGCCAGTTCCTGAGCTACAAGACTAGGGGTAGATTCCCGCTCTACAACTGGCTCCGCCATGAACCCGATAGATGATTCACTTGGCAGTGATGCAGAGAGCTTATATTTTTTCTTAGCTGCACTTTTACTGTCGTCCTCCAACAGATTTAGCATCTTCGAACCCAAAGGCACTGGGTAAGTGCAAAACAGATCTCAGGTGACTGAAAAAAAGGGGGCTTATTACCAAATTTGTATCCTGGGTGAATGGAGCTCCAAAGCCCTGCTTCTGTCTAGCTAAGGCACATCACGTGACTTCCCCTTACCATGGTTTTATAAAGAGGCATCAGTACCTCCCTCATTCTGCTGGTTATGCTCCTCCCAATACACGCCAACATTCCATTTGCCTTTCCCACCACTTTGCTGCATTGGTTACCTACCTTAAGGTTGTTTGATATTATAATCCTCAGATCCCTTTCCTGCTCAGTTGTCTTAATTATCTCAATCCTTAGAATGTAAGCTACTTGGAGGTTTTTATGCCCCATGTGCATCACAGCACACTTTTTGGCATTAAATTTTGGCTGCCAGGTTTCCAACCACCCTTCCAGAATCTTCAGGTCCTGCCTAATGGCCTTCAGCCCCCCCTAAGGTGTCCACCCTATTGCAGATCTTCATATCATCTGCAAATAGGAATGCCCTCCCTTCCAGCCCATCTGTTATATCGCTGATATAGATATTAAAAAGGAGGGTTCCCAGTACTGACCCTTGGTGCACCCCACTCTTCACCCCCTCTCCCTGGAGTGTACCCCATTAACCACCACCCTCTGGCTTCTGTCCTTTAACCAGTTCTCCACCCACATAGTTATTTTCCATCCCACCTCTAAGCTTTCCAGCTTATTTACCAGCCTTCTGTGAGGGACGGTGTTGAAGTCCTTACTGAAGTCCAAATGGGCCAAGTCCACCACCCCACAGTGATCAACCACCTACATCACCCCATCAAAGAACTCTATTAGGTTAATCTGAAATGACCTCCCATTCATAAAGCCATGCTGCCTATCAGCCTGCAGGCCGCTGTCCACCAGGTAGTTTATCATCCTTTCCTTTATTATCACCTTACCCACCACCGAGGTGACGCTGACCGGGCAATAATTCTCTGACACCTCCTTGCTGCCCCCCTTATGCAGCGGCACCACATCCACCTTCTTCCAGTCACTCAGCTTACATCCTGTATCCAGGGACAAGTTAAACAGCCTCGTCAGTGGTGCTGGCAGCTCCTCCCTCAGTTCCCAGAGTACCCTCAGGTGTAAGCCATCTGGCCCCATTGCCTACCTCCTCCCTTACCCTGTCTTCGCTGAACAGGCTAGGATCCACTCTTTTGTCTTCCTTACCCCTCCCTCTCAACTCAGGTTCCCTTCCCTCCCCCTCCACCATGAAGACCATGCAAAAGTAGCTATTTAGCGCCTATTCTTGCTCAAAATCCCCCTCCAGTTGTTTTCCTCCCTCCCCCCTCAACTGTATTATCCCCTGCCTCGCCTTCTTCCTTTCCCCTACATACCTAAAAAGAGTTTTATCCCCCTTTTGGCCTGCCTCAAAATTGTCTCCTCAGTGTCAGCTTCAGCCCTCCTTATTGTCTGCCCTGCTGCCCTCAGCTTCTCCTTGTAAACTTCCCTGTTCTCTTTCCTCTGAGTCTTGTTATACTTTTTGAATGCCCTTTTCCTTTCCCTTATTGCCCCAGACACCTCTCTTGTGAACCAGAGTGGCCTCCTTCTTTGTTTGTTCTTTCTTACCTTTTTAATGCAATGAGAACACCAGTAAAGTGGCATGTACCCTGGGGGACTGTAAAATAATTGGTATCACGTCATAAGAGTGACTCAAAATGAGCGACTAGAAATATAGCGACTCATTTTGGGCACTTTTATGGTGGGCTACCTTGCAGAAGGAATAGTGAGGGTAGAGGATAGTGACCAGGGGGAAGGGCAAATGGAAAGGAGGAATAGCAAGGGTAAGAGGAGGGACAGGGAAGGGGTTTTCAGGCATTGGTGTGCCTACTGCCACTGAGCTAGCCATGTGCTGTGGTGGTGTGGTGTGGGAGGCTAGCTCTGGCAGAGCAGGTACTGGGTTTGAGACCAAGAAAGGGGCTACATTTTACAGCAGCTGCTAGCTGCGGCACTTAAATTTTGCCGAGATCCAGATTTTTGCCCCCTCCTCGATATGCACCCCCTTTAGTTGAGAATCTTAAGTGAGGGGGCATGCAGAGGTAAAACCCACCAATATAGTAATGGGGCAGCACAGCCCCCACAAAACATTTTTAATTCGATTGGTCGCCTGAAGTGTATATCACAATTTGCTTTTCGGGTGATATATATCTCATAACAGCGATCACTGTTTTGTGTTCGCTGTTATGACATGGAACTAAATAATTGTTCAATGTATGTGCCATGATGGAAATCCCTGCTGTGAAATGTTTAAAAAGAGATGAAACAAATCAGTGACTAGTTTATTGCACATCAACATGTTATAATTTAATTACATACGAATTATAAGGCACAATATACATTGTGCATATTATTACCAAAGTAAAAGCTAATGAATATGTTAAATGTATTGTAATATATTGCAATGTATAGTATTTAACTATGGGTGCAAATGATGTTCGGGATTCCTCTGGAAATGAGTTTCGGCTCCATCAGGCATTCCTTTTCTGAAATTTATGAATAAATTTGTTTACCACTACTACTGCCTTCTCACCTATGTTGTTCACGGTGTATATGCTTCTCCTGGGAGGAATCAGAAGGTGACTCAGTGTGAAACATCATTGCAGTGCAGATGGTACTCAGCTGTATTTGTCACATTCAAGCCCAACAGGGCCTCCTCCATGTTATTGCTATTACAGTGCTTGTCTGATACTAGATTCTGAATGACCTTCAACTGTCTGGTGATCAATGTGTAAAAAAGTAAGTTGTTACTCATTGGCTCAGACCAGAAGATATCAGCTGATAGGTGTAACCTCAAATTTCCATGCCTTGATGGGGTTTAACTTAAGGTATCGCAGACAAATTGGTAAATTAGTGAGCCCACTTACCCAATTGTGAAAACATTTTTTTTATTATTTCTCTTTTTTCTCTCTTTTTGTTTCTTCAAATCAGTTCTCTCTCTTGTAAAAAACAACTATTATTACAGTGCCACAGTTTCATACATTTCGGACCTACGTCCTTCATCACTGAAAACACTGTGGCTTGGATAGCCAAAAGGGTTGCACATGGCACAACAGGGATGCACCATGTGGAACCCACCAATGCACTCTGACGCGATAGTCAAAGGGGCTAGTTGGGATGTGCAACTCCCGATGCACCGGGGCACATCGGTAATGTATGCAACGCAAGTGCGGGGGGTATGCCCATGCATATGCGGCACATCCCAATATTCAGCCTGGGATGTGAGGTGCATATGCTGGCACAACTCTTCCTTACGCCGCTCAGGGGGGTGCAAAGTTGTGCCTGGTAAAACCAGGAACAAGTCCTGGCAACCCACAGCTTTGCTGCCATATTGCAGGGCGCAACATGGCAGCCGCCAACCGTGGGTGACCACCTGCCCACCCAGAACACTGTCCACAAGCCTCCAGCCCTGGGAACATTGTGCACCCCCACCCCATCACCAGATTGTGGGCATAAGCAATATAAACATCCCTGGTGGTCCAGTGGAAACCCCCCCATTACCTGATCACAGGCACATGTACATGCACATTCTCTGGTGGTCCAGTGGAATCCCCCCATTGCCCAATCATTGGCATAAGTAATAATACCATCCCTGGTGGTCCAGTGGAAACTCCCCCATCACCCAATTGTGAGCATAGGTACATATACATTCCCTGGTGGTCCAGCGGAACCCCCTCATTGCCTGATCATGGGCGGAAATAGCTAATGAAACCCTGGTGGTCCAGTGGTACCCCTCCCACCCACCCACTGAGGTCCCCTGCCACCCAGCACCCCTCCCAGTCAGCTGCGGGCAGCAGCACCCTGCCCACATGCCACCCAGCCACCCACTGACTGAGAGCATACAGTACGGTCTGTATGCCTATTGGTCCACTGCATGGACCAATTGGCGTGCAGACTATACTGTACTACACAGGCCAGATATTTGAATGATCTAGTAATGCAAGTCTTACTTATGTTTAATTTCACCCGATTGTTTGGTGGACACCACATGAACTCCTGCTCTCTCTGGTAATGGAGGTAAAGTGTTGGTCCCATGCAGTTACTTTTAAGTTATTTCCTTGAAGTGGAATCGGGCGCATGGTGACACGTGCTGTCATGTGCCCTGTAATTTACAGCCATATTTTCTTCTACATAATTTTTCCAAAAAATGCACATTCAATTTTAAACCTTAACTGCTACCTCCATACTAGGATATAATCTCATGGCTCTACAAATTCCAAATTAGAACAGTTCATGTTTTCTGCCATTTCAACCCTTTTCCTGATGTTACATAAGAATTTCTTATCATAACCTCTAGTGCTCTCATGTGCTCCGCTCCCAAGTCCCGGTCCTCCAAGACCATATATCAGCTCTTGAATCCAGAGGAGTCCCACTGTCCAGTGTCACAGAACATTTTTCTGCAAAGGAGGTGTACTGGGGTAACTCTAACATGGCTCCAAAAAACAGGAATTATGTCTTTTGTTCCATGCAGACCTTTTTTATATATACGCTATACTCAAATTGAAGAATGTGTATTGTCACAGCTAATACTGTCACCTAAGAGTTGCATTGGCAGCCTATCGTTTAGTAAAATGTGAATACTAGAGAGTATAAAATATAAATGCAACACTCAGGTGACAGTATTAGCTGGGACAATACAGTCTTCTAATAGGTTCTTAATGAATAAGTTTTCTATAATAACAGTCTCTGTATAGAATGTATATAGGAAAGATTTGCACTGGACAAAATACGTAATTCTTGTTTTTTGGAACCATGTTAAGGTTACCCCAGTACACCTTCTTTGCAGAAAAATGTTCTGTGACACTAGACAGTGGGACTCCTCTGGTTTCAGGATACATTAGATGGTATTGTGAGGACCGAAGCTAGGGAGTGGAGCACATGAGAGCACTAGATTTTATGATAAGAAATTCTTATGTAATATCAGGAAAGGGGTTGAAATGGCAAAAAACATGAACTGTTCTAATCTGGAATTTGCAGAGCAATGAGATGGTATCCTAGTATGGAGGTAGCAGTTAAGGTTTAAAATTGACTGTGTGTTTTTTGAAAAAATTATGTAGAAGAAAATATGACATTGTGTATTGTTGCTAGGTGTTGCTAAGGCAGGTCGGGTGCACAGGGTGTGTGCACTGGGCATGTGACAGTGCACGTCACCATGCATCAGATTCCACTTCAAGGAAATAACTTAAAGTAACTGTGTGGGACCAACACTTTACCTCCATTAACAGAGAGAGCAGGAGGTCATGTGGTATCCACCAAACAATCGGGTGAAATTAAACATAAATTCGATGTGCTTGCACAACTGAATGAGATAATATGAGATGATGCTTGTATAACTTGATTTGCTTTGTGACTTTCCACCTCTCTATCCATGGGATATACCACCTTGTAGGGTTATGACACAAGGAACCCTAGAGGAGGGTGCCCTCCCTACAGGTGCTAGGAATGAACAAATTGGCTAAAGATAGGTTAGGAAGAAGCCCACGGGGAAGAGAGACAAGCCACTGGAGGAGGAGGGGTTGATGGTGGGCAATGAAAAAGAATCCTTTTAAGCCCAGAATGTTGTGACGCTTTTAAGCTCGATGGGGGAAGTGACATTTGTTGCTCAGCCCATCAAACCACAGGCTTAAAGCCCTCCCATTCGATGTGCTTACAAGGTAGGTCAGGAGGAAGCCCAAAAAGAATACCCAAAAATGTCAATCTTTGAAGAGGCTAAGATGATGAGTGAATTCTGTGAGAAGAAGGGCTAATTTCCTGAGGAGAGAGGGGAAAGCTGGGCTACAATCCACTTCCATCCAACAGTGGAACCTAACTAACTAATGAGAAGAAAGCACTAACTCTAACCAATATTATGACCATTGGCACGGTGGAGAGGAAAAAAAAAACCTTTGAGGAGGAAACCTCTGGGGATCCAAGGCCGAGGTCGCCTTCCCTCCAGGCTGACAATGTTTGATTTGAGGATGTATATCTTCAAAGAAAGGTTTCAGTAACTAGAGGAAAACGAGTAGGGAGGATGATGATGGAATAGGGAATATCCCTAAAAGAAAGCACAGATCGAAGATGGAACATGAGGCTACATGCAGATTGAATATGAACATGAGGCAACAATGAATAATGATGGTGATGATCACTGCAGGAGGTCGGCATGTTGATGAGGTAGCATAAGATCTAATAATAAGTATGATCGATTAAGTGAGGCGAGGAAGTAGACATTGAGGTCGATAAAGCATGATTATGCAATGTGAACAATTAGATCCTGTCATTGTGGTCAATGAGTAGCATCAGAGTCAATGATGGAATGCTTGAGGGAACGATGAAACTAGATAAACCTTGTTGGACCCAAGGAGGGTATGCTCGAGTAGTCAATGAGAGATAGTAGATCGGGGAGCAAGGATGGGAGGGAGTAAATCCATGTATGAGTCACAGCAGCAAGAGGTATCAAGATGTGCTCATGAGGATATTCCAGATATGCCGATGAGGAGACAAATAATACTGCAGACTGGCTTGATGGAGCGATGCGCTTGATTGAGCAATGCAAGTGAGCAGACACTGGGGTTGAAGAGGCATACTTGATTATATGATGTAAACGATTAGACCCTGAATGATTAGACCCTGATGCTGTAGTCGATGAGATAGTACAGAATTGAATGACAGGAATGTTAAAGTAAGGGATGTTAATAGATAAGCTTTGAGGTAATGCTGAGTGAATGATGACTGGATTTATGAACTGGATATGACTGGAGTTATGAACTCTACATATATGGCAGGATGGCCATGGGTGATAGACGTTATAAGAGTTTTGATAGGTATGCCCAAAAAGAAATATCCACAGTAAGTAACGAAGCAATTGAATCTTGAAGAGTTGGTATGGAAGCAGAAGAAGAGATGGGAAGGAACAGAAAAACAACCCGAACAAAGGTATCGTGCGCCGTGGAGCGACTTGAACCAGCAGCTAGAGCAGCGCAGGCAGAGGAAAGGAAGCCTAAAGAATCAGCAGATGAGAGGGGAGCCAGGGAAGGTAGGAATGAGGGAGGGAGAGAAGGCAAGTCACTGTGCCAGTGGCACAGGAAACAAAGACGCAAGGGAAGAATGATGCCTCAAGCACACGATAAGGATGAGCGAGCAAGCGGGCGGGAGGGACTAGGACGAGATAGAAGGCATCAGGAGCACAGCACTAGCAAGGGGGAAGGACAATGATAGGAATGCAGGAATCAGAGGCTAGAAATCACAGCAAGGGCATCCGGAGGTGAGAACAGAGCAATGGGAGCAAATAAAATAAACATGGAGAAGGGGGCGGCCGACGAAGCCTCTGGCCTCAGCAACGAAAAAGAATCCTGGTAAGCCCAGAATGTTGTGACGCTTTTAAGCTCGATGGGGGGATTGACATTTGTTGCTCCACCCATCGAACCATGGGCTTAAAGCCCTCCCATGAGACTTGAATTACTAGATCAGACATTGCCAGTATAATAGACTCCTAGGAATATAAGCAACAGTTTGAATGAAAGGGGTGTAACAGACGGACGGAGCACTTCTGAGCCTGAGGAGAAATTTAAAAATTAAGTTATGGGGGAAACACCACGAATACCTATTAAGAAAATAATGTAGAAGTTTGAGGAAATGAGAGAACTTGAACAGTTTGGGGAGAGAGAAGCTTGCAAACTCTGATATACCTAACTTTAAAGAAGTAAACAAACAAAGCTTTTTTGTGTCCATTTGCTTTATAGGAAAAGAAACACATATTCTATAGAGCCTAAACAGGTAGATACATTTATGAGAAGTTTGATGTTTTTGGAGAAAAGCAACACAAACTCACAAAACTGTTCAAACATAATTTGGAAAAAACTTTTAAAGTGTAGAAGCGTGCTTATTGAACACATTATTAAGTGGTATCTCTATTCGCATTTAGGAAATTAAATAAGTATTGGGCACCATGCAGTGTGAAAGGTTTAAGCACCTGCAATGAGGGTAAGTCTGTTACTATGTATTAGGGAATTGTATATGATGCAAGATACTTGAAGGATGTGATTTATACTGGCGTTGTTGGTATATATGGATTTTGTTATGTTTTTAGACACATCAAGAAATTTCATAAGAAGAAGACCAGGATTGGCATTGGTGAGAGCTCTTTTGTATTTATTTTGATGTAATGGAATGAAATTGTTTATACTGATGTAAAGTAGAAAAGAAAAACATGTGTTTCTTGTTTTTTATTTACATCTGTTTGCATTTTCTTTAGATACAGTGTTTTCACTGATGAAGGACATAAGTCCGAAACATATGAAATTGTGGCACTGTAATAATAACTGTTTTTTACAACAAAGAGAATTGGTTTAAAAAAACAAAAAGAGAGAAAAAAAGAGAAATAATAAAAAAATGTTTTCACAATTGGGTAAGTGGGCTCACTAATTATCAATTTGTTTGTGATATCTGATGCCCTAATTGGTATGGAGCTACTCCCTGAACCTGTTTATTTTTATTTTCTACCGAGGCTGGCTGGACTGGCACTTCCCTTTTGAATTTGGATAGCATCTGGCAGATGCTTAGACCAAAGGGCCACCATCTTTGAGTATTACATATTTCGGAAAAAATGTTCCATCCTGGTTCTTCTAGATCTCTCATCAGCATTCAACACTGTGGACCATGGGGTTCTGCTCTGTCACCTGAGGTTCATCTGTGGCCTGTCAGGTACAGACCTTAGGTGGGTTACATCTTTCCTCAAAGGAAGAACTCAGAGGGTGATGTCGGGGATTCATTCCTCTGACCCAGTTCCTCTGTCATGTGGGGTGCCACAGGGATCAGTTTTGTCCCCCATGTCATTAGCAGTGTATATGCTGCTTCTCGGAGACATTGTAAGAAGGCATGAGCTGAGGTTTCACTGCTATGCTGATGATACCCAGCTCTACCTTTCTTTCACACCTGACCAGGATAGAGCTCTCTCAGTATCTAATAACTGCCTCACCGAAATCCAGAATTGGATGAATTCGAGCTGGTTGAGGTTGAACTCGGAAAAGAATGAGGTGCTGGTTGTGGACCCAGGGTGCCAGATGGGGGGCCGGGGGTAGGTTCATCCTTGGGACTTTTTCTTGGGGGCTTATCACTCCCAACCTCTGAACAGGTTCAAAACCTGGGGGTAATTTTTGAAGAAGGGCTGACAGTACGCTTACAGGTGTCAGCAGTCGTCAAATCCTTTTTTTATCATCTGAGGAATATCTCCAGGGTTAAGCATCTTGTTCCATCTGGTGATCTCCCCACATTGGTCCATGCATTTGTGTCCTCACACCAGGATTATTGCAATTCCCTCTACCTAGGGCTATCTGGGGTGGATATCTGCCACTTGCAGCTGGTGCAGAATGCAGCAACCCAGTTACTGATGGAAACCTTCCGGTCCTGTCATATCTCTCTGGTGCTATGTGAACTGCACTGGCTGCAGGTACAGTGGTGGATCACCTTTAAAGTTGGACTTCTGACTTATAAAGCCCTACACGGACGGGGCCTGGACTACCTAAAAGAGCATCTGGTCCCTTACTGCACTGGGCAATCGCTCCACTCGGCTGATGAGGGGTTGCTAGAGATTCCAAGTGTTTGCTTAAAATCTTCCTGAGCCCTGGCATTTATGCATGTGACCCCTACCTTTGGGAATTCTCTACCCCATCAGTTACAGGAGTGCGCAACCGTGGAGGGATTTAAACAGGCTCTTAAAATTTATCTGTGGATCCAAGCATTTGGTAACTGATTTTTATTCTGTTTTTACCTGTATCATCTGTATTTTATATTATCTATAATATGTGATTTTATGATTTATTTTGTTTAATTGTTTGTTAGGCGCTTTGGTTATTAAAAGACACCATATAAATGATTATTATTATTAGATACCTCTGCAAGTTTCAGGACTGAACTTTGATGATTAGCAGTTACATTACTCCTGCGTTTTTCTGCCTCTTGGAGTTTTGGACTAAGTGGAACATCTTGTTGGCTCCCAGGGGGGGAGACTTACTAATGACACGATCAGTTTTGATGAACTTGATAAAATGACTGAGAACAGGTCACACCCACTTTCAGTTACAGATCAGGAAGAACAAAGGATCTTACAAGATTTTAAAACCAACAGAGTTTGGAGGAACAACCCCTGTGCGTTCAGTAACTAACCAGTTTGAGTATCTCAAACAAAACCAATTAAAACTGGAATGGCATGCTTTGACATTGACTCAGTATTTAAGGCAAAAACGTATTCCAAGGGGTTTGAGGGTGTTTGTGGAAGCAAGTTTGGAATACACCGATTTGTAATTCGATACAAAGTGGGATGGAGTTAGGAACAGGTGCTCTAAAGATTTAATGCTGTTAATAATAGAATCAACTACTAAAGTGCTAAACGGAATAGAGCCAGACCTCAGACAAAATGAGACTGAGGCAAAAAATAAATATACAGTGGAAGAATTGAAGAGTTACCTAGATAAAGTTAATTCATATTTAAATTATTTTGAAGAAGAACTTAGGGAGACAAAACTCAGGAAGTTTAAAAGAGACCCGAATGACTACAAAGAAAATACAATTTACACATATAGTGAAATGACAACAGGGTTTAATGCAGTCCAGAAATATAGTATAGATTCTGAATCATCACTGCAGTTCGATAGCAGTGATACCGAAATGACAGCACCATCATGTAGAGAAGGACGGGAACTTTTTTTGGGAGGAGGCGGTGGAAGGAGGAGATACTTTTGGAATCAAGGCAAAAAGGGATAACAATATACATGCAGTATGAGCATACCAGAAGGAGGACGATATGACCAAGAAGGAGAACCCTTAGGTGTAACAGAGATAGGAGGCAATGCAGGAATAGAAGAAAGAAGAAAAGACAGGAGTCAGCAAGAGGTACAACAGGAGAAAAAAAAATCAGGTCACAATCGATGAAAAACAACTAGTATACAATATTTCTAAAAAGATTTTGTCAAAATTGGAAAATGAAGTCCTTTCTAAGGGGCTTTCATACTGTCCACGTAGCTCGATCGATGATTTTCAATTAAAATTAGACCTTAAAAGATTTTTCAGAAAAATCAGATTAAGATATTTCTTTGAAACACAGACAGCACAGGTGGACAGAGATAAAGCAGAATAGGAAAAGAAGATAGAGTTGAGCAGGAGACTAAATCTGAAATCAGCATTCATCCCACCAGGTGTTAAATACACCATAGAAACATATTGCATGAGTAAATAGGGACATTGACACACTATTACATGAAGTGAGAAATGTAGACAGAAGGACAAAGTTCAACCTCACAGCTGCCCATATGGAGCCCTTAGGAGTTTGGAGAATGACAGCAGCATTGCCATAAAGAGTGCTGACCAAGGGGAGCAGTTGTAATAATGAATTATGAACAATATCAAGAAATGTGTATGAGACTATTAAGGGAGACTAAGAACTATTTAAAACTTTCAGCAGACCCTTTTGGATCAGTGAAATATATGGTGAAAGCTCTGTTAGAGCTTTTGAGAATAACTAGATCAACAAATGGGAACATGGGGCCCTTTACAGGTCTACCCATCAATTCCAATATTTTACAGATTACCTAAAATTCATAAAGACTTATACAATCCCCCAAGGAGACCCATCATTTCCAGGATCAATTCAGACCTTAAGCCCCTATCTATTTACATTGATCACTTTATTAGACCATTCATTGAACAAACAAGATCTTATATTAATGACTCAAAACACATTATAGAACAAATAAAATTAGAGAATGACTCAGCCTTGGACATTGGACAATGTCTCCTAGTAAAGTGCGATCTGAAGGACCTATACACCTTGATATCCCATAAAGAAGGGTGTGAGACCTTACAGGAACTGCTAGAAACAAACAGGCAGCATCAAAAATCACCTAATTCTCTACTCCTTAAGATGGCAGAAATAGTACTGACACAGAATTTATTTAGATTCGAGAAAAAATTCTTCTTGCAAATAAGGGGAACAGCGATGGGGTCCAGTATGGCCCCATCTTATGCAAACATTTTTATGGATAAATTTGAAAGTGATTAATTAAATTTTGTGCCAGAACAATACATTTTACAACCACACCAGGGTGGTAACCTGGGTAGCAAACTGGCTGCACAACAGGACACAGAAGGTAATAGTGAATGGAACACATTCTGAAAAAAGGGGGGGTTACTAGTGGAGTACCTCAGGGCTCAGTACTAGGTCCAGTCCTCTTTAACATCTTTATAGGTGAATTTGCAGAGGATCTGGAGGGAAAGGTATGTCTCTTTGTAGATGACACAAAGATCTGTAACAGAAGTGATACACAAGAGGGTGTAGAAAAGATGAGAAGGGACTTGGCAAGGTTGGAGGAATGGTCAGACATATGGCAACTTAGATTCAATGCAAAGAAGTGCAAAGTAATGCACCTGGGAAACAAAAACCCAGGAGCAGAGTACACAATAGCAGGGGCGGTACTAACAACAACAAAGATGGAAAGAGACCTGGGGGTAGTCATATTAGATGACCTAAAGGTGGGTAAGCAATGTGAAAAGTCAGTAGGGAGAGCCAGGGGGATACTGGGATGCATAGCAAGGGGCATCACAAGTAGAAAAAGGGAAGTGGTCATCCCTATGTACAGACAGTTGGTGAGACCCCATCTGGAGTACTGTGTGCAGTTTTGGAGACCTCATCTATGCAAGGACATAGACAGGATGGAAGTAGTCCAGAGGAGGGCAACTAAAATGGTGCAGGTTCTGCAGCAGAAACCATATAAAGAGAGACTGCATGAGCTTAATATGTATACTCTTGATGAAAGGAGGGACAGGTGGGACATGATAGAAACTTTCAAGTACCTCAAGAGAATCAACAAAGTCCAGGAGGGTAGCATCTTTCTGAAAAAGAGATGTGTAAGAACAAGGGGGCACCATTTAAAGATAGAGGGGGGATGGCTCAGGGGTAATGTGAGGACATTTTTTTTCATGGAGAGAGTGGTGGATACATGGAACCGCCTTACTGAGGAGGTCGTTGGGTTTAAAACTGTGGGGAATTCAAATATGCATGGGATAGACATAAGGCAATTATAGTGGGGGGGTTGCAGGAAGTAGGCTGTTGGTTAACTAGAATCTGCAGCTTATCCAGTAGGTAGAGAAATGGGCAGACTGGGTGGGCCAAGCGGTCCTTATCTGCCATCAAAATCTATGTTTCTATGTTTCTATCAGACTATGGAAATGTTTTATTGATGATGTGTTATGTATTTGGACTGGAAGCAGGGAAGAACTAATGGAATTCAATAATTACCTTAACAGCAGGACAGAGTACTTGATATTTACAATGAATATGAGTACACAGGAGATTCCATTTTTGGATATAGTAGTGTATAAACATAGCAACAAATTATACACAAAATTGTTCAGGAAACTGACAGATAAAAATTCAATACTGAGAGCAGACAGCTTTCATCCGAGAAGTCTCATAGAGTCCATCCCTTATGATCAGTTAGTAAGGGCAAAGAGAAACTGTACAGACCAGATAGAATTTGAATGAACGAGTCAAGAAATGTGTACTAGATTTCAGGAAAGGGGGTATAGGAAGGAGGTTCTGGAACAGCAACAAATAAGATTAATGATAAAATGAGACAAACGCTTCTGCAGAGAGAAGATAACAGAGCAGATGAACAGGCTGCTAAAAAAAATAATTCTAGCTATAGTATATAATGATGCCTTATTTAAGATCAAATATATTGTACATAAACATTTGGAAGTATTAAATGTAAATGAAAGTGGAGGTAGAATATTTGAGCAACTACCTATGGTGTTACCAAAGAGAAATAGAACACTTGAGAACAGGCAATTGAAAAGTGAACACAGAATACCTGAAAATAGACCGCAACTCTTTTTATCAGCACTAGATATCAAAGGTAACTATTCATGTGACCATGCATACATTGAAATAACACTTATAAAGTGAAGAAAATACACAATACTGCTAGTGATGAAGATGTGGTCATTGAACAGTTTATAAATTGCCTGACTACTGCAGTAGTGTACTTACTCAAATGTCCATGTGACAAAATTTATATTGGCAAAATGGAGTGATGTTTAAAAACCCAGGTAGGAGAACACAAAAGTGACATCAGGCATGCAGACATGACATCACCGGTAGCAAGACACTCTGTAGAAGAAAGACACCAACTGCCACACATAAGGTCTTTTGGTATTGAGAAAGTTGAACCAAATTCTAGAGGAGATTACAGGACACGACCTCTCCAGCAAGAAGCTTTTTACATAGATACATCTGAAGCAACAAATCCCAGATTTGGTCTAAGTGATTGCATCAACTGGCAGACAATCATTAAGTAAAATTTGGATACTAGAGAGTATAAAATATAAATGCAACTCTTGAGTGACAGTATTAGCTGGGACAATACACATTCTTCTAATAGGTTCTTAATGAATAAGTTTTCTGTAGTAACAATTTAAGCATACAGTATAAACAGGAAAGGTTTGAATGGAACAAAAGACATAATTCTTGTTTTTTTGGAGCCATGTTGAAGTTACCCCAGTACACCTCCTTGCAGAAAAATGTTCTGTGACACTGGACAATGGGACTCCTCTGGTTTCAAGAGCCGATAGATGGTCTTGAGAGGACTAGGACTAGGGAGCAGAGCACTCGAGAGCACTAGATTTTATGATAAGAAATTCTTATGTAACATCAGAAAAGGGGTTGAAATGGCAAAAAACTGTTCCAAATTGGAATTTGCAGAGCCGTGAGATTGTATCCTAGTATGGAGGTAGCAGTTAAGGTTTAAAACTGATTGCGTGTGTTTTGAAAAATTATGTAGAAGAAGAAAATGCATCCATAAATAGCAGGGAGATGTGGACATCTAGCATACATTGTGTATTGTTGCTAGGTGCTGCTAAGGCAGGTTGGGAGCACAGGCTGTGTGCACTGGGCATGTGACAGCACGCGTCACCATGCACCCGATTCCACTTCAAGGAAATAACTTAAAAGTAACTGTGTGGGACCAACACTTTACCTCCATTACCAGAGAGAACAGGAGGTTGTGTGGTGTCCACCAAACAATCAGGTAAAATTAAACGTAAGTAATTCTTGCATTACTAGATATGGAAATTACTTACCTACCGTAATTCTTGATCTTCTTGGATGAAGTCTCCACCAGTCATTCATACTAAATGGACTATGCCAGAGGTGTTAGGAGCCAGTAGGACCCAAAAATCTTCAGGAGGGCCGGCGCCTAGGTAGGGCCATGAGGAGAGGTACCGCGAGCTCAGCTCATGCCATTTAGGCTACCTTTGCGTCAACCCTCCAACCACCTCAGTACCTTTTTAACCGAGGAGGTGCAGTGTAAACTAACCTAGTGAAACTAACCTATATTGGACATAAGATAGTCTGAATGACCCATGTAAGAAGGTTCAACTCAACAAAGTCTTCGCATCTCAATAACAAGAGGGTGAAGACCAGAACAGGATGAGTGAGCATGGGGGATGGTGGGTGGGCATGTGATTGAGTGGTGGAGACTTTGTCCAAGAAGATCAAGAATTATGGTAGGTATGTAATTTCCATATCTTCCTGGACATAAAGTCTCCACCACTCATTCACACTAATGGGAGAGTACTGAGCTAGAATAATTCCCCCGAGACAGGCGGCAGGAGAGAGGATCTCACTTTAGGACACAGGTCCATTAAGGATTGTCCTGACAAAGGACTGATGCTACCTGGCATGAACATCCAAAACGTAGTGCTTTATGAAAGGGTGCATGGAGCTCCAAGTGGCTGCATTGCAGATGTCCACAACAGGACATTCCAGATTTCTGCCAGAGATGCTGCAACTGCTCTGGTAGAATGAACATACACTCTGCCGTCCAGCTTGACCTGTACCATGGAGTAGCATTGGCAAAGGCATGCCACTAGCCATGCTGAAATGCATCTGATAGCAACAGGCTGACCCAGCCAGGCCATGCTGAAGGAGACAAACAACTGTTTTGACTTGCAGATTTCTTTAGTTCTGTCTAAGTAGAACTGCAAAGCTCTCTTCACATCCAGAGAATGCAGGGTACACATCCCCCTCATTCTGGAAGTTCACGAAGAATGTTGAAAGGACCAAGGGCTGATTCAGATGAAATTCTGAGACAAAAGTTAGGGTGAGTCCTAAAATACACCTTGTCTTTGTAAAATACAGTATACAGAGAGTCTGTGACTAAAGCATGTATTTCAGACACTCTGCAAGCAGAAGTGATGGCTACATGGAAGGTGGTCTTCCAAGTCAGAAACTTCAGCTCACAAGTAGCTAGGGGCTTGAAAGGTTTACGGGTGAGCATGTCTAGCACAAGGTTAATGTCCCAGGCAGCTACTGGTCATCTGACCAGTGGCCTAGTCTGCAGAATGCCCTTAAGAAACCTCTTGACCACAGGTAGCTGAGCCAGAAACAAGGAGTGTACAGGCTCATGGTACATTGAGATCGCGCAAAGGTGAACTTCACGGTTGAGTATTGCAGGCCTGTGTTCTAGAGATCTAGAAAATACTCTAGGACCTTGTTTGGTGGGCAGGAAAATGGATTCCAGAGGATTTTGAACACCAGATGGAGAACCATTTCCACTTAGCCGTGTAAGTTTTTCGAGTAACTGGCTTGCATGCAGCTAACGGAATATCTGAGACCCTATGTGCAATATTAAACCTGTTCACCACTATCTCTTCAGGAGCCACTCTTGGAGGTGAAGGGACTTCAGGTTGGGATGGACCACAGGACCCTGGGTCAGCAGGTTCATAAGAAGTGGATGCTGTCTCAGAGAAGTTTCTGATAATCTGTTGATTAATGAAAACCAGATCTGATGAGGCCAGAAAGGGATGATGAGGATCATTCTGACCTCCTGTGCCTCTAATTTGAGCAGCACTCTCTGAACTAAGGGAAGAGTAGAAAATACGTACAAAAAGCATCTTGTCCACCGCAGTCTAAATGCATCCTGACAAAAAATGCCAGGTCCTGGATTTCTGGAGTAGAAGAGAGGCGGTTTTGCATTAAGTGGGGATGCAAAAAGGTCCAGGTCTGGAGTTCCCCACTCTTTGAAGAGTGATTGCACCATGTTTGTGTCGAGAGATCACTTGTGAAGGTCTGTCTCCATTCTGCTGAGATGATCCACCAAATTGTTCTGTCCTCCCGGCAGACAGACTGCCTGGATCAGTGCTTTGTGCTGCAGGCACCAGTGCCACACTCTCATCGCTTACCTGCATAAGGGGTAAGAGTGTGCTCTGCCCTGCTTGTTGATGTAGTACATCGCTGCTTTGTTGTCCGTTTGAAGGAGAATGATCTTGTGACAGAGTATGTCCTTCAAGGCTCGGATTGTGTACAGGACAGCTCTCATTTCTAGAACATTTATGTGAAGCTAAGACTCATCCTGACTCCATCGACCCTGGGTGTGGAGATCCTGGCAGTGAGCTCCCATCCCAGTAAGGATGCATCTGTGATGATGGAGATCTATTTTATTTATTTATTTATTTGTTTATTTATTAAGCATCAGTTTACAACCTTTAAGCCAAAGGCTCATTTACAAAGGTACCTCGTCACAGAGAGGACAAAACAGTGATAACAAATACGTACAGGAAAACAATGTACAGATTTTTGAGGTAACAGGAGTACATAAGAAAGTAACAATTTGCAATGATACAGGATTGGTGAAGTTAACATTGGTCAAGAAATAACTAGAACATCAAGCAAAAACAGAGGACGTCAATACAGTGCAGTTTGGCGGAGTCAGCAGAGAGGTATCAGGAACCAAGGGTAGAGGAGGTAAAGGATTTGAGCAGCCACTCAGGGAGCTTTGTCAGACCTGGGATTCTAGAGGGGCAAAGGGATAACCTTGCAGAAGGTTGTCCTCCTTAGTCCACCAGATGAGTGACCATTTCAGAGGCTCTGTCACCTTGATGTAGAAGGACTGTGGGTGCGTGGCTGGTGACCGCAGAGTGCTGAGCATCCACTGAGTAGTCCTCATGTAAAGACAAGCCACAGGCACTGTGAAAAATGAGGATGCCATAAGACCCAGCATCCACTGCATCAAGAGAGCTTAAATTGAGTCATTCTCTCTTATGAAGTGGGCCATCTGAAGGATGTCATTCCTTCTGTCCTCCAGAAGAAAGGCTTTTGCGCTGGAGGTATCTAGAAGGGCTCCTATGAAGAGGAGCTGTTGGAAGGGCTGTAGATGTGACTTTCCCAGATTTAGCAGGACTCCCATGGACGTGAGGAAATTTGATGCCCTAGCTATGGCTTCCTGAGTCTCTTATCTGGAGGGACTTGTTAGAAGCCAATCATCCAGATATGGGAACACCTGAATTCCGAGCTTCCTGAGATGTGCTGCAAGAACTACAAAGCACTTTGTAAAGACTTGAGATGCCGAGGATAGCCCAAAGGGCAGAACTCTGAACTGGTAGTGTTGTTTGTTGAGTGTTGACCCAATGCCACAAATCTAAGGTATTTGTGGTGGTTTGGGTGTATGAAAATGTTCTGATAGGTGTCCTGCATGTCCAGGGAGGCTAGCCAATCATTTTGATGAATCAGGGGTAACAGTGTACCGAGTAATATCATCTTGAACTTTTCCTTGTAAAGGAATCTGTTTAACTTCCTGGGATCAAGAATTCAGTGCATGCCGCCTGTTTTCTTTGGAAGTAGGAAGTAATAGGAATAGAAACATGTGTTCTGCTGATCCAGTGGGACCACTTCTACTGCCCTGTTGTTTGGAAGGCCTTGAATCTCAGAAGCAAGAAGGTCTGACTGAGAGACAGACAGCTTGGGCTGTCGCTTGGGTGGGTGATCTGGAGGGGTTTCTGAAAGATTTAGAGAGTACCCCTAGCAGATTATCCTAAGTACCCACTTGTCTGATGTGACTGACTTCCACTGGTCAAAAAACTGAGTCATATGCCCTCCTAATGCTGAGGAAGAGTACTCCTCAGACAACTGAGGTGGGACTTGGGCTGAAGTCTCAGAGGTGGCACTAGGCGCTTTGGAGCCCTGTGCCTTCTGCTGCATTTTCTTTTGTGTCTGAGTGGTTTGGTTTCTGTTGAAGCCCCCTCTGCCTTTACCATGAAAGGATTGACGGTTATGAAACTGATGCTGATTCCCGCCCCTTTCAGGGTCTGTGGATGGCGGTCTGGCTGTTTTGATAGCTGTTCTAGTTTTCTGTGTGGCCTCCAGCACCTACTCGATCTGAGGACTGAACAGGTATGAACCATCAAAGGGCAAAGCCATAACTCTCTGCTTGGCATCATTTGTGACTCCTGATGTGCACAACCAAGAGTGGCGTTGGGTGAATATACCAGCCACTGCTGCTCTGGAGACAGTGTCAAAGGCATCCATGGCAGCTTTGAGCTGCTGGTTATTAAATTCAATGCCTCTAGTAATGGTTTGAATACGCTCTGAGTTAACTTTTGAATCTGAAAGAGCTCCTGCTGTGGTCTTGAGCCAGAATGTGTACTCATTCTGATAGAAGTTGCCCTGGTAGCTAGCAATGCACATGCCCAGGGTGGATGCAGCAAAGACCCGCTTTCCCGAAGTGTCAATTTTGTGAGATTCCTTGTTTATCGGATGTACCATAGATTCTTGCAGAAGAACAGGCTTGTCATTATCTGCCAGGACAACTACGGCAACAGCAAAGGCTTGCGAGGCCAGAATGGGAAGATCCTTGGGAGGGGCATATTTCCTGTCTATGGACTTAGCTATAGAGGGAATAAGCACTGGATTATCCCACACTATTTGAGAGAAAGGGTTGCATGGGAGGAGTCAATTCCACAAGAATGTCTGGAATGTGCAGGTACTACAGAAGCAGCAATTTCCCAGGGTCAATCTCCGAAGTCTGAAGAGAGAGAGAGAGAGAGAGGTATTCGTGTTTCTAAGCAGAGATTTAAAGGAAAGGTCTTAGAACAGAGGCTCTGCTGTAAGAGGTTTATTCACCACACTTAGGGAGGAGTCGTCATCAAAGTCATCCTCCAATCGAAGATCAGGATCAGGCTCAATATCATCTTCTACTGGTCCTGAAGGGACAGTATAGCTAGGAAAAGGAGTAAAAAGGGGAGAAGGAGCAACGTGAATCAGAGTTGAGAACCCAGGTATCACATGCGTTCCGAGCGCTATAACAGAAGGCGGCTCCAAGAACACAGGTGGCACCAGCACAGGACGCGGTGCTGGGCACAGCACTGGCAGAGGAGGAGTCAGCACTGGAGCCGGCGGTGCTGAACCAGAGGTTCCCAACCCCTGACTTGCTGACGAAAGTTGAAGAAATTCAGCAGGGGATAAAGGCACCAATGTATACCCCTGCGCCACAGCCGTAAGAGGGGGAAAAACACCAGAGTGCAGCATCGACGGCACTGAAGGAGGCGCCGTGTGAATAGGAAGCCCCAACCACCCTGCCTGCAGGTCTGAAACCAAAATGCCCAAAGGCCCACGTGATGGACTCACTGGCTAAGGTAGAGGGGACAACCACTGAACCCATTACTCCATAAGAGCAGCCCAATGGTGAAACTGCTCACTGGAGGACCCCACAGGGGGCGGGGAGGGACTCCGGAGTCAAGGATGCTGGTCAGCAGAAACAGAAGCTGGAGAAGACCCCAGAAGGGACAGACTTGGTCTCTGCTGCCGATAACTGGCGATTGACGTGCAGACATACCAGAAGGTGACTTTGAGCAGTGGCATTTCTTTTTTGACCGGAAGGCCAAAGAAGAACTCGAGGCTGAGCAGTGCTGAGTCCTCGACAAGGATCAACAACGGGACCACATCTTTTTGTGCCCTAAGGAGGACCGTCCATCCCCCCAAGCACCGGACTGTCTGTAGTCAGACCCCCCTCCCCTCCGTAGAGGGCGGCGGACCAGACCCAGCTTTGCTGACAACACAGCTTTCATGCAAAGTCTCCCTATCATCACCTGCCCTGTTCATGGTTGCCTCCATCAAAAGAGAACTGAAGACTTCTTCTGATGAAAATTCACTTATTAAACTTTACTCATTTATTTTTCCTTAAACTGATAATAAAATAATAAAACTAATCAAAACTAAAAAGACTAAAGCTGCTGTTGTATAGACTTGAAGTTTCAACTCCTGGAAGGCAAGTGATGTCGTCACTGAAGCACACTCAACGGCGGGAAAACAGGAACTGAGGCGGTTGGAGGGTCAATGCCAAGGTAGCTTATACGGTGAGAGCCGAGCTCACAGTGCCGCTTCTCGTGGCCCTACCTTGGTGTCGGCCCTAATGAAGATTTTTGGCTCCCGCTGGGTCCTAGAGCCTTTGGGGTAGTCCCATTAGTGTGAATGAGTGGTGGAGACTTTATGTCCAGGAAGATCAGACATCGTCAGTATAATAGACTCCTAGGAAAATAAGGCATTAAGAAATAGCAACAGTTTGAATGAATGGGGTACAACAGATGGACGGAGCACTTCCAACCCGGAAGAGAAATTTAAAAATTAAGCTATTGGGGGGGGGATGCCATGGATACCTATTAAAAAAATAATGTAGAAGTTTGAGGAAAACAGAGAACTAGAACAGTCTGGGGAGAGAGAAACCTACAAACTGTGATATACCTAACTGTAAAGAAGTAAACAAACAAAGCTTTTTTGTGTCCATTTGCATTATAGGAAAAGAAAAACATATTCTACAGAGCCTAAACCGGTAGATTCATTTATGAGAAATTTAATATTTTTGGAGAAAAGCAACAGCAAATTCACAAAACTGTTTAAACATAGTTTGGAAAAAAATGTTAAAGTGTTTAAGTATACTTTTTGAACACATTATTAAGTGGTATCTCTATTTGCATTTAGGAAATTAAATAAGTATTGGGCACCATGCAGTGTGAAAGGTGTAAGCACCTGCAATGAAGACAAGTCTGTTACTATGCATTAGGGAATTGTATATGATGCAAGAAACTTGAAGGATGTGATTTATACTGGCGTTGTTGGTATATATGGATTTTGTTATGTTTTTAGACACATCAAAAAATTTCATAAGAAGGAGACCAGGACTGGCATTGGTGAGAGCTGTTTTATATTTATTTTGATTTAAAGGGATGAAATTGTTTATACTGATGTAAAGTAGAAAAGAAATGTATCTTTTTTTGTTTACATCTGCTTACATTTTCTTCAGATACAGTGTTTTCACTGATGAGGGACATAGGTCCGAAACGTATGGAATTGTGGCACTGTAATAATAGCTGTTTTTTACAAGAGAGAGAATTGGTTTGAAAAAACAAAACGAGAGAAAATAGAGAAATAATAAAACAATGTTTTAACAATTGGGTGAGTGGGCTCACTAATTACCAATTTGTCTGTGATATCTTGTGCACTAATTGATATGGAGCTACTCCCTGAATCTGTTTTTTTTTATTTTCTACCGAGGTTGGCTGGACTGGCACTTCCCTTTTGTCTAACTTAAGGTAGTTTGGGAAGTTCACAGCCTGGGAGTAGTCCTTGGTGGACATCTCTGACACTTGGGACTTACATAGGGAGAGGCATCCTCAGTAGAAAACAAGAAGTTGTTATCCCTCTGTACAGACAGTTGGTGAGACCCCATCTGGAATAGTGTGTGCAGTTCTGAAGACCCCATCTCTGCAAGGACATAGACTGGATGCAGGCAGTCCGGAGGAGGGCAACTAAAATGTTGCAGGGTCTGCACCAGAAGCCATACGAAGAGAGACTAAAGGCGCTTAATATGTATACCCTTGAGGAAAGGAGGGACAGGAGGGACATGATAGAAACATTCAAGTACCTCAAGGGAATCAACAAAGTCCAGGAGGGTAGCATCTTTCAGAAAAAGAGATGTGCAAGAACAAGGCAGCACAATTTGAAGATGGGGGGGGTGGCTCAGGGGCAAAGTGAGGATGTATTTTTTTCACAGAGAGGGTGGTGGATGCATGGAATGGCCTTCTTGAGGAGGTTGTGGGGTCAAAAACAGTGGGGGAATTCAAGAATGAATGAGGCAGACATAAAGCAATTCTAGTGGGGGGTAGGATGAAGTAGGCTGTTGGTTAACTAGAATATGTAGCTTATCCAATAGGTAGGGAAATGGGAAGACTGGGTGGGCCAAGTGGTCTTTATCTGTTGTCAAAGTCTATGTTTCTACGTTTCTGTGTTGAATCTCAGGTATCATTCATGGTCAGAGCTTACTATCTGAAGACTTTGACAGGCTGCATCCCTATCTTGATCATGCTGATCTACACAGACTGGTGACATCAAGTCTGGATTACTTGATGTGCTCTACAAGGGTTGGGTAGTCCCAGCTGTCACCTTTAGCTCATCCAAAACATGCTATTAAAGCTTCTGACCTCTGCACTGAGGTTGGATCATATTACTCCATATTTATACATTTTGGACTGGCTGCCTGTTAGGCAATGGCTGACTTCAAGGTTATATCATTAACATTAAAAGCCCTCCACCGGCTTGGCCACCACTACCCCTGCAAGCTTCAGACCCCCTGTATACCTGGCTGAGCAACTAGGTCAATGGGACAGGGGCTCCTTCGGTGCCACCATGCATTTGGAAGTCTGAGGGGACAGAGATTGTGTGGTGCTTGACCCTGCCCTATGGCACTCTCCACCTGTCAACATCCATCAGGCCACCTCTGTTGGTGTTTTAAATCTAAGCTGAACAATTTTCTTCTGAGTCACACCTTCTTGGGCCTTTTATAAGTTGAGATTTAGTAATTGTACTTTTTGGTATACAGTAGGACACTATTATTTACCAGTGGGCCTGAAATTTTCAGTTTGCATAAACATACTTTATTGTGTTACCATTGTAATGTCAATAACATTTGTGGTTGGATTCTGTATGACCTCTTTTTGTTTTTCCACCCTTATCGCTTTTGGGACAATTATAATTTCAGTGATCTGAGCTGTGGAGTGGAGCATTACTACTAGACTACTAGTATTATTACTAGTACTACACTACTAATAATACTAGTACTACCACTAAACTATTACTAGACTACTACTACTACAGCACTACAACTATTACTATACTGTACAACTATAGTACTATTACTGTACTAGTTGCTGTAAGGTTTAAGAATATTAGAAATCAGAAAAAAAATATATTTGAGGTGTAAAGCTTTTACAAACATCTGAAGATTAAAAGGAAAAACTACCCTAAGCTTCATTGTAAGCAAGTTTGCAGAAACAATAATTAATTAATGCCGAGGTAGATTTGGCATGCATAAGAAGTATTACACATCACTGTGGTCTTTGTACTGCAATACGGATTTAGATTAGACTTGGAAAGAATTAGAAGGTAAAGTTTTAGAGTTTCTACAAATTATCAACTTTAGGACCATAAAAGATATCTGGTAGAAGAATATGTGATTTGACAGGCTATGCCTGTTATTCAATGGGGCACTGGGCGACTGGCGCTCTGTACCCCCCAACTGAGTGCTGTTTATGTGCATGCTGAGATGTTGATGACATGCTCATTCTTTAGTTGTTCCCAATATTTCCCACCCCCCCTCCTGCAGCTCCATCTATCTCCCTATGGGAATCCCATCTATGCAATCCGTCCAGTACCATTAGCCTGTGTGGATCAGCAGCTAGATTTCCAAAATGTAAGGGGCTAGGTCCCACTCCGCAGCTACCGCTGTGGGATGAAATCTCCCCACCTGTGGACATTTGTATTCTCAGCCAGTGTAGATGCAGGGGATGTTACATCTGGTACCAATAGGTGTAACATTTTGTGCAGCTGTACTGAAAAAACAGCTGCAAGCAGCCACAAATCGTGGAGCCAGTTGTATACTGGCTCCACCTTTAAAAATACCATGGTTGCGGAAAGAACTGCAGCTGTGTAAGTGGCGACGGACTTGCTCCGGTTTTTCTCATAGCTGCGCAAATCCCGGGGCTCTGAAAATCCTGTCCCATGTCCCTGTGGCACCTCAAGGGTAGAACCTTCGGCATGATATGGGTTCCCTAGTCACATGACCAATGTCTGTGGCATCTCATGAAAGTAGTAGCCCCAGTCATGGGACAGGGACTGTGAATGGCCAGACTCAGAGTGCATACATATTCCAGTATAAAGCCAGTCTCCTGCTGAACCAGCCAATTATGGGCTGTTAACAATATAAGACATACAATTAGTTCTAAAAAAAGGAACTCGTAGCACCTGGTCCATTCTAAAATTAAAAACCAAAAAATAAATTACATCATAAAAGATCTGAGATGCAAATGAGTTGATAGCATGTGTTTAGCATTTAATTAATTGACTGTGCAAATAACAGGATCAGAAACAGATTCTGTCCTTTAGAACATTTCATGGTCCTAATTTGAACCGAAGCTGTTAAATTTGAACTGGAAAAAATTTGCCATTCCCTTATTGTATTTGAAAAATTGGCTAATTAATTGGAAAATTAGGTTGGAATTAGGCACTGAGCTAAAACACAAAGTAACTCAGATGCACTGATTTAGTGGATGACTGGCTTTCAACACTAAAAGTGCAACTCTGACACCAAACTGTTGCCCCCTAGCCTGAGCTCAGCTTTGGGTTCCTTCAGAGATATCCAGAGAGAGCAAAGGAATTAATCATGCACACTACAAACTGTGCTAAAGGACTATTTAACAGAACACAGCAGAACAAATACTGTTGGTAAACATAGTGAGAGATAAAGACCATTACTGTTTTACAATCATCACCAAGCCTGCTGTTCCTAATTTTAACAGCAAACAGAATCAGGTGGTGTTTTACCTTCCAAGCGCTGGATCTGAGACTCTTATGACAGGCAGTTGACAGACAAACTGCAGTTCTCACCTTCCGTCCTCAAAGACACACACAGCTGCTTCCAGCATGGCACATCAAAGACTGTTCAGGAAGATGTATGACAGGTCTTTTCCCCCTCCTGGTGCCAGAAATAGGGTTTATCCATTTATTATTTACTACAGGCTTCTACTACGTTTAGGTACGCTGCTGTTATCAGTCTGTATCGTGCTGTTATTGTCAGTCTCATTTGCATGATAACAATCAATACACCTGTTTTTACTTGACATAGTTACTGTTTCAATCAATAAGTGACAAATTACTTTGTTTGCAGTTTCGTGTTGTGCTATTATAAATGTAATTAATGACTACTCTAGCCCTGCAGAATCAGAATACCTCCGGCAGAAATCATGTAGAATGGCAATTCTGCTTTCAAAGTGCTTTTTGGAAGTTCTTCTTGAATTCTACTGAATTCCTGGACTGGCCTGCTGGCACGACAGTAGAGCTAACACTTGCAGTGCAGGTGAATCTGTTTTGAAGCAAACTCAAGTTGTCGGCAGATCAGCCAGGGGGAGGAGTATCAAGCATCTGTAGGACTGCTCTTCTCCTCCGGGGAGGGGAGGGCTGACACACCTGGGCTATTACTGAGTTTTAGTAGTGGCTGAGGGTTGGGCACCCAGGGACAGCAATCCAGTGGTGGGAGTAGCATTGCTTGCTGAATCTGTCCTCCATGCAGGAGTGTGTGTGGACATGTCTAGGTAGCACTGCACATCCACCCTCCTTGGGGAACATAACAGGAGTAGAATGCATGGCTGGCCAGCATGTCGAGACTGACCCCATGAAACCTCTGCACCCAGCTCTATGGTTCACCTCCCATTCAAGGATCCATTTCACAACTGAGTGGGGCTGCCCCCATGCCATGGAGGGGTAAACCATGGAGAATATGGGAGCTGGATGATAAGCCCATATGGAGCTCGGGTGACGGGGGGGAGGGGAGTTGGTCCCTGATGATGGGATCAGCTTTAAGTAGCATAAAACATCACTAACTGCAAAAGAATTCCACTGAATTCTGAAAAGCATTTCCATGATTATTCCGCAGATTATGGAAACTGTGGAAAATTTGTATGTGGTTTGCAGAAAATGAACCTCAGTTTACATTAACTGTGGAATATTATTCTGAGGTTAAGATTCTGCTTTTTAGAATTTTGGAATTCTGTTTCTGATGGAATTCCACACAATTAAGCAGAGCTGCCAAAGTTCCGTGGAGTTCTGGTGGAAGGATAATTTGAAAATCCACACCGCTCTAATGACTATAGTCACCTATAAAATTGGACACGTGTGTCTATACCCTTCCAGTTCTGATGTTTATGAGTGGTTCTTGTGTAAGTCCAGGGTTAACAGACATCTAAGCTGGAAAATATTTCAATTTATGTTTCGCTTACATGTCTGACAGCCTGTCTTTCCTGTATGCAGTGCTCCATAGGGCAATTGTCAGGATTCTTGAAAGAGGGGTTATTTTTTTGAAGTCTGTGACTTTACCATAACAGCTGGGTGTCTGGGGATGCCAGGGCCCCAGAAGCCCTGGGGTCTTACGTGTTCTATGGTGCATTTTGTGGCTTATTTTGAATCTAAATAACTCATATCTGAGCTCCCTTCCACCCCTTACTCTAAGGAAAATTATCATTATCTGGCAGGGTAAAGGGTAAATACATGTATGTATTTAGTGCCTGAAGCAAGCAAGATGCTGATAATGTACTGCACCTGAGGTACAGAGTCTGTAGCTGTAGTTGGCTGGGTATCGTACTACCTTATCTAATATAATACACAGCCAACCAGAGATGCTTCTTGCTACTGTTCCTGCTGTCTCTAAGCCTTGGGTCTGGGGGCCGCTAGGTCCCTAGATGCCCTGGAGTACTAGATGCTCTATGGTGCATTTTGTGGCTTTTATGAACCTTAGCAGTGAATGGGGAGATAGTAACTTTGACAGTGGTGTGACATCCCAGTGCAACGTCATCTCCAACCCATCCCCAATGCCCGGTAAACCAGCCACTCCACTTGGAAAAAAGAATGTGACAGAAATCCCTTTTCAGTACTAGGCATCACACTTGTTGCCTCCTGTTCCCAACAATATAGTAGGTATGTAAGTCAGTGAGAGAAAAGGTATCTTGACTATGGAGTTGCATCCCAGTGCAAAATTACCTTCACGGCCCACCCCCAATGTTCACCATACACCCCCACCATTCTCACTTAACCTCCCCAGTGCTTCTTAGTTGCCCCTGAAAACAGGCACCTGTGCCTAGTGGGCCTACCTGGTTAGCAAAGAATAAAATAAAATGAAATACACAGTAGTTTTGTATGTAGATCAGTTTTGCAACAAAGGTTCTGTGTGTGTGGAGATGCAGACATTTTTTAGATGATGGTTAATGCAGTACTACAAAGTGTGTTGTAGCTCCATATTTAACATTACTCTAACCTCTAGGCTATACTGACAGGCTGAACTGTCACAAGCTTTACTACACAGACATCAGTATGATGAGCCCTCAATTGCCATTTGCTCACCGAATCTACACAGATACATTTAGGTCTTATATGCCACAAGCCTCAACATGCTCTACTCCATCTTTGCTTTAGTTGTTTGGTCTGGAGACTGCCACAAAGGTGCACCCCCTGCCCCAAACATAACTCCTCACCCCAATACCCTCTGAGTGCAGCTTTGATAGGCTCTTGCCAGGAGACACCGAATCAGGGAGGCAGGGAGAGGCTTCAGTTCAGTTCAGTCAGTCACACTTCAGCAATGCAGAAGGACACAGTGTGTTGCACTTGCCAATTACTAGCATGCTTAAACAGATTTACCTCTAAAGTCATTTTTTGCATACAGCTGCTGTTCTCCTACAGCACACACTAAGATCCTATTTAAACCTACCTACATCAGAACTGTACTAATATACCCGTCGGCACTAGGACGATTAGTCGCCATTTGTAATGCCGCGGACAAAAACTTTCGGTTTAAATGTCGTGTGGAGCTTACACTGCCAGATTAAATGTTGCCAAAAATGTTGCTGCGACGTTAAGCCGCGACGTATTGTCCCATCCAAAACCCGTTTCAAGCACAAGCACAAGTACTGTGACTCCGATCTTCCCAAGCAAAAGTGCTGTCCCATCCAAAACCCGTTAGCCTGTTCTGCCTCAGCATAAGTAGCTACATTTTTTCAGCCTGCCTCCCTGATCATATGGCATGATCAGACAATGGTTTTCTGGGGGGAGGGCAGTTTCTCACCATTGGGGAGGGTTCCATAATAAGACCACAACCATACTCCACATTGATCAGTCTATCAATTTGCTCTCAGCTGAATAGCTGAGCATGCTGCAGCCACGACTGACCTCGGTGACTTGGAACTGTTCTGCCAGTCTACTGCCAAGTTCGGCAACTTTTCTTCTTCCCCCTGTGCCTCAACCCAAACCAACAAACCAACCCAATCAATCATAAGGTCATGAGGCTTCCGCCTGGCTACTCATCATTTTTGCCAGCAAAGGGAAGAGCGGAGCATGAACTGCATTTTCATTGCTGTCAGTACAGTACAGTCCTGGTCGACCTGTTGTCACTCACATCATCCCCATCAGCCTACTTAACTCTGCATGGCCATGTAAAACACAATTACTGTGACACTACACACCGATCTACTATACCACTATCAAATCCAAGCACGAGCTGTTGCGACATTTTGTCCACTACCATATATGGTATGCGACATTTGAATCAACATGTTTTTGTCCTCTCGACTATTTAACCGCGATATTGTTTCTGCAACGTTTTGTCCAGGGACTAATCATCCGCATTCGGTTCCATTCGTACCTGTCAGTTAACACAGTGCTGGATACACAGAATAAATCCGGCCTGGAATACACTGTTTTAATGTTTATGAGTTCCTAAACAACTTCTGGGAAAAAGCAATTCAGTTTGCAATAATAATGCTGACAACTGTAGTGCTCGCCTAACAGAAAGGATGGCTACCATCTAAGGAGTTACAGAGCTCGGGACTAACATCAGTGGAGTGCCCCCAAAGCACAAGATTGTTACCTGTTACCCTGTACCCTACACCAACAACAGTTTCAGAGAATAAAAGGACAATAGAGCTCTAGTGATCTTGCTGTTATGGCTTCCACTAACTCCACCGTGCAAGTATTTGATTTCCAAACTAAAGGCAAAAACTATCAAAATAAAGAAAGGGTGTTTCTGACTACAGTTTACAAAAAGTTAGACCACGCCTTTTTTTGCAGGCATGGAAGTCATACATGACTTTTTGTGAAATGTGAGGTATGCTACCAGCAATTTTATAATGAACTGCAAAAATAGGTGTCCCAAAAGTTCTAAGATCCAAAATGTGTGATCTAGCCAGCCCATTGGTAATGCTACCATTTGTGACACTAACTACCCAGGCTTGGGACTGAGCCAGGGCCACTGAAAGGCCAGCTGGGTAGAGGAGGATTAAATATCACAGTAGACACTCTCATCTTCTGGGGAGGGAGGGCTGCACCTCTCACTACTTTATCTCAACCTAGGTGACCACAGGTGGTGATGCAGGGAAATGCACTCATAGCTTGTGGAGGGATATGTGTGTGTGTGTGTGTGTGCATGTGTGCATGCATGTATGTGCACATTGGTGTATCTGGCTTGCTTTTGCCAGCACCTTATGATGCTACCACTCTCTTGGCAGAAGGGCTCTAATGTGAAAAAATGGTGCTGGCCAGGTAGATGACACCCTGTCTGCTCCTCACATCCACACAAGGGCTTCCTCTGCACTCCTGGGGGAACTTCTGGGCTTCACCTCCACCACAGGAACCTGGATGAACTGGCTGGTACCTCCAAGCTAACAACTGACCTCAGGTGGTACCACAGAGCTAACAACTGACCTCGGGGGGGGAGCACACCAAGGGGGCATGCAAACTTCCAAGAAAATGACTGAATCCATGGAAAATACGCATTTAACAGCTGATCCCCTAGGAGTTGAGGGTGACACAAACAGTAAATCAAGTTCATAATGCCCCTGACACCCCAAGGTAAATCAGTCCTAAAGTACTGTATTGCCCACTACTGTGCTGACTTGCCTCCCGATGCTGACAGTCACATCATGTTTGTTTGTGTCAGGTGAGTCCCAAGAACTTTACTCTTCCACATCAACAGCTAGCTACAGATGCCCTTGTTTGGCTGATTATTAAGGGAGGCTCTGCACAGCACACAGTTTTCAGACTTTGAATGCAAGGCAAAACCCTATGACTTAAGTAGTTTTTGGAAAAAGCACAAGTCAGTTGCAACTCTCGGCTGAAATCAGCCTTCCCCTTCAAATGCCTCTCTCCTACCAACAGGCCTACCAGTAGCCAAAGTAGTCACTGGGTCAAAAGAGTCATCAGGGGATCGGTCCAGCTCTGCAGGCACGGGGAGGCTTCAATTCGTAGGCGACAGTGAAGTCAAGGATTGTCTTTTTAGCCTATAACTGTAAAAAATACCTGCATCCTTTCGTTTTCTTGGCCCGTTTCCTCTAGACTCACATTGCAGCCACAACGCTCCATCCCTGCTAGATATGTAAGTGTGAATTGTAGGCAGCACCGTCCATGATGCACTGCTGCATGCTCATATTCTGATTTGGCCAGCCAATCATGGGGGGGGGACCACAGTGTGAAAGACTCAGGGAGCAGCTCTGGTGTTAAGGAGCTGATTGGGTAGCAGATCAGGAGGGGGGCATGTTTCGCCCGGTCTGATGCGGCAGCTGAGCTCCATATTTTTGGCACTAATGGAGCAGAGATTGGTGGTGGTTGGGAGCCGTGTACCAGCAAGCTCAGTCTTCTTAAAGGAGCACAGTCCTCCAGTACATTTTTAAAGGGACGGCACACAAAATGGGCACAAACATTAAACTTTATTTTTTTTTTATAATTCAAATTTTATTAAAGTTTCCATTACAGAAAACGAATCATGATGGAGCACTTCATAAACCTAAAGAGCAGACACACAATATAAAATGATTAGCTCTCCCTCACCCCCTACCACCCAACCCAACTCCACCCGAACAACCAGTGCATGGTGCTCTTTTAGCACAACACCAGAGAATAAAACCTGGTAGTACTTAGGCCTGTAGTGCATAAAGAGTCTGCAGTGGGCCCCAGATCTTGTCAAACTTTTCCAGTTTGTTGTATAAACTGTCAATAGTCCTCTCTGTTCTGAGGTTCGCCAACAATTCCTGAAGCCATTCAACATAAGATGGTACCTCCATGTCCTTCCAGTGCCTCAACACCACCTTTTTAACAGACATCAACATCAATGCTATGTGGTACCTCCTGTTCACCACTGAAATAGAGGAGAAATCTCCGAGAAGACATATTTCGGGGGTGAACAATTCTGAGAGCCCTAAAAGAGGATCAGCATGCTGATTAATCATGGTCCAAAGTGGGGCGATTTTAGGACAGCTCCAGTAAATATGAAGGAGGTCACCTTCTTGAGACTGGCATCTTGTGAAAAGGGGGGGAAGACATCAGACCCAGTCTGGCAAGCCTCTGCGGAGAATAATAAATGTTACGTAAAATTTTAAATTGTGTTAATCTAAGTCTGTCCTGCTTAAGGAACTTATGGCAACTTTGCCACAGGAGAGACCAATCCATATCTCTGCCCTGAAAGAGAGAGGCCCAAAAAGATACGGGAGCATAATTATCAGGGTAAGCCCAGGTGAACAGAGCTGTATATATTTTAGATACAGCATGGGGCGACCCCCAACTCCGTAAGAGGAGCCTGAAAACTGATATTGGGAGCAGGAGGCAGGACCCATTACCTTAACCAGTAAGTGGCGAAATTGAAAAATCTTAAAAATTGCTGTGTGAGGTAACATAAACTTGTGCATAATGCCAGCAGAAGAGCACCATTGATTATCGGATAACATAAAGTCATCTAGACGGCAGTTTCTTATATGAGGGATCCAACTAGGTGAGAGAAGCTTGCCGTCCAGCAAAAAGTTAGGGTTGCCTATAACAGGTTGAGATAAATCCTTGAGATTTTTATACCTCAGAAAAGCGCACAATTGAATATGAACCCTGATTGAAATGGCAATAGAGGAGCTAAGTAGAGATTCTGGTAAGGAACTAACTTTGGTGTATAGCAACGCAGCCAGAGAAAGGCCATGTTTTCTAATGGCAGCAGACTCAACAGCTAACCAAGTCGGAATATAAGTGGAAGCCATGGATTGTTGATCCACGGTCAGCCATCTGAGATACTTATTGGCCTGACTGGCCCAGTAATATAGCCCAATATGGGGGAGTCTTAACCCTGCTTTAGCCTTTGGAGCCACTAACTTATGGAAAGCCATCCTAGCCTTCTTGTCACCCCATATAAAGGCAGAGATCATGCTATGTACTTTTTTAACCCAGGCCAGGGGGAGCCATATGTTTAGCATGTTTAGGGGGTAGAATAAACGAGGAAATACGTTCATTGTGATTAGGTTAATTCTGCCCCAAAGAGAAAGGGGAAGTAAAATCCACCGATGGAGGTCTAGATCTATTTTATGTACCAATGCATCAATATTAAGTTGTCTGAGCCGTGCCGTGTTCCGAGTGAGAAGGAGCCCCAGATATTTAATATAATTGGACTTCCAAGTGAGCCCAAACTCAATAATGTCCTGTTTATATACCCTGTGGTTAAGAGGAAAAACCACAGTCTTACCTACATTGAGTTTGTAATTTGAGACCTTGCTGAAGTCATCTATTAACTTCAGAATAATGGGAATAGATGTGAGTGGATGGGTTACCTGCAGCAGAAGATCATCTACATAGGCCGCCACTTTAAACACCTGCTCCCCGAGAGAGATACCTGAGATGCCCTGGGCGCCAGACAATCTCCTGATAAGAGGCTCTAGGTAGATATTAAAGAGAAGGGGGAATAAGGGACACCCCTGTCTGGTTCTTACATGTAATTTAAAGGGGGTGGAGATAACCCCATTACATGAAATTCTAGCAGAAGGGAACTTATATAGACAGCTAACCCAATTCGGGAATTTCATAGGAAAACAGAAAGCGTCCATCGTAGCAAACAGGTAATCCCAATGGACTCTGTCGAACGCCTTCTCAGCATCCAACAAGATCAGGACCATTGGATGCGGAGCATCCTTGGATACCGAGAAGATGTGAGACAGGGCCCTCAGATGATCAACAGAGGATCTACCTTTCATAAAACCAACCTGATCTGCCCCGATTAAAAAGGGAAGTACTGCCTCCAAACGGTCGGCTAATAGTCTTGCCAGGATTTTAATATCATGGTTAAGAAGGGAGATCGGCCTGTAACTTGAGACCAGATCAGACGGTCTGTCCGGCTTAGGCAACAAGACAATCAGCGCCTCAAAAAAAGGGAGGGATTGGATGCTTGACCGGAAAGAATAGCCTGAAAGAGTGGCAGCAAAATATGGGATCAACTGCTTAGAGAAAACTTTATAAAAGTTGGAGGTAACCCCATCAGGGCCCAGAGATTTGTCGGATGGGAGAGATTTCATTACCCTTTCAATCTCACCCTCAAAGATAGGAGACTCCAAAATTTTCTGCTGGGATTGTGAGACAGCTGGCAGTTTTAAATCACTCAGATATTCAAGAAGTCTCTCTTTAGACGGGGAATTAACCATAGGGCCATATAAGCCCTGGAAATAATTTGTGAACTCCTCTGCTATCTCCGAGGGCAAGACCATAAGGGAATTGTTTTTGGAGGAATGGACTGCAGGAATAAATCTAGCGGATTCCTGTTGCTTAATACGCAGTGCCAACATTTTGCCAGCCTTCTCACCCTGATCAATATATACTGGTTATGTTTTCAAAATAGCAAATTCAGCTTGCTCTGATAACATTGCTAGGTAGGCTTCTTTCAGCTCCGTTAAATCTTGTTTAAATGTCTCAGAAGAAGATGGAGAGAGGACCATCTCCATGCCCCTAATCTGAGAGAGAAGGTCAGAGATCCAAGATGCCCTCTCTCTTTTCCTTTTCGATGTTAGGCCGATTATGATCCCCCTTAAATATGCTTTACAAGCACCCCATATCATATCAGGCTTCTCCACGGACTTAGAATTGGAGGCAATAAACTGCTCTATTTGGGATATTATGTATTGAACCATCTTTGGCTCCTTCAAAATTTGATTATTCAACTTCCACCTGCCCCCTTTATTGGGCAGTGATGCTAAGGTTATTTGGCAGGTGACCACAGAGTGATTCGACAGGGGCCCTGAAACAATACTAGAGCTTATAACCCCGGGTAATAGAGATTGAGAGATGAGGATATAATCAATCCTCGAGGAAGTTGCAAGGACTGGAGAAACATAAGTATATTCCCTTGTATTAGGATGTAATACATGCCATATATCACAAAGGCCTATAGAGTCCAACAGGTCCCTAAAAACTCTTTGTGCTGGGGAAAGACCTTGACGAGATTGGCCTGACCTGTCAAGAGCCTGATCAAAAACGAGATTGAAGTCACCCCCTATAACCATGGGGATGTCCAAAAATGGAGTTAGGGCTTCTATTATCTGGACAAAAAAACTGGGGGAGTCTACATTAGGGCCATAGATAACGCCCAAGACAATATCTAAGATATGCAATCTACCTTTTACAAACAAAAATCTGCCGGAAGGATCAGGTATAACTTGGAGAGGTTTGAACGGAACCGACCTATGCAAAAGGATCATAACCCCTCTACTATGGGTCGTGCCCTCCGCCGCAAACAGCTGCCCAATTTGCTGCCATCTCATTTTGTCAGCCTCCCTCATAAGCAAATGTGTCTCCTGCAAAAATATAATTTCTGCCTTCAGATGATTTATATGTTTCAGGATTTTATATTGCTTAGTCCTGTGCCTTGCCCCTTTAACATTCCAACTGAAAAAGTGGATATTTCCAACCATCACTCAAGATACCAGTCAGAAATCCCTGAAAACACCACATGTATTTATGTTTCCCCTCAATACATCTCCAAGCAAGATATGCACTGGGTTGTTCTACCTCCCCCCCGACCCTGCCATCACTGAATCCATCCCCCCAATCACCCCTCTGAAACCCCCAGACACCCCATAAACCCTGACCCCGCCACACCCACCCACCTTTTGCATGGTACATGATGATCAGCTAACTGAAAAGATCCTCTCCTCCAACCTCCCTGCCCTCATGAAACAGAAAGCAAGAACACTACCCCTTTATAAACAAAACACTCCATAGAGAATAGTACCTCTACCATTCTTATAAATTGTCATCATTGCTAACTAATGTAGAGAAGTTGTCTGCACAAACCCGTAAAGAAAATAATTCTCCCTACAGAGTCCCCATGAACCATGCTACTACATGATTCACAGAGGGTAAGGTGTGTAAAACACTTGCATCAAACGTAAAAATAATAATCACAGACGCCCTCTTGTGGCATAACCCTCGAATAACGGAGGTGGACAGCCGAGAAAGCGGGCCTTTACTGCCTGCTTCAGTATAGGAGAAACTTAAGGGCTCCTGGGCCGCTGTAAGGACCATATTTCTAAGACCAGAGGCAGTGACCATCTCGCTTCGTTAATGGAAATTTGAAAAGAGAAAAAAAAAGGGAGATGGAGATGAGGAGTCCTCCATAAACAGCACTTGAGGAAGGTTGTTCAGAAGGGGCAGACCAACGCCACTTAAAGCGTACAATGAAACTGATATCTCCATCTGTCTGTGGCTGCAGAATCTCTACCTAATATGCAAGCTAACCATTTTTATCACCTAATGGCAGCAAGGAATAAGAAAGAGAGGGAAACCTAGAAAAACCAGACCATGAAAACAGAACCAGAAAGGGACTGCAGCCACAGACAGATTGCAATGTAAACACAGAAAACTGGCGTGCCCCCAAACCTTGGGATCAAGACATCGCCCTTGAAAAAGTGAATTGCCAGATCTGACAGAGTAAAATTTAACTTGAACATAATAACCCCAGATGAATACAAAACGAGACTAGACTAGACCAGAGTCAAAATTATGAGAGTCAACAAAATTAGACAGTCCTGAGAGAAAAAGCCAGATCGGAAACGCGATGTCTATTAATCTGTCAGCACGAAGACCCATTCTCGAGAGCTGCAGCTTGGAATTAAATAGCCAGATAAATAGTTTATGACCAATGTAGTCCCAGAGACAAAGTAGAGAAATATAGTTTGCATCAGCAGAATTACACCACCACTGAAAAACTCAGCATGGCTCTCCACACCAGATCGACTCTCATGCAGGCTTAAAAAGGTCAGGAAGCGCTTTCTTGAGCCCTGTGGTTGTTGACTCCACTTCCTAATAGGTCTCCCAGGAACCATTCAGGCAAACTTGAAATCTTGCAGGAAAACCCATACGAAACTTGATTCCTGTGGCAATCAACTTGAGGACAAGCTTGTGAAACGTGGCTCGTTTCTGGCATACAGATAAAGGCAAATCTTGCGCCACTCTCAGCTTTTTGCCTTCCCATTGCAAATCTTGTGTTTCCTTAACCTTGTATAAGAAATGCTGTCACTCCTGGAAGTTTAAAAGCGAAATATAATGACCTGGGGGTCCAACCGAGGAGGGGGCATAGTGCATGGTGAGCTCTTTTCTATTGTGTAGCTTGCACCAAGGGGAAGGGCCTGCCACCTTCTCCACAAACTTTCTGATAAACTTAATGGGTTCTGAACCCTCTTCACCTTCGGGCAAACCAATGATTACCGCATTGTTGCGGCGACTGCGCCCCTCCAAATCTTTCACCTTGTTCTCCATTTTGACTAGCCTTTGACTCAGGGCCACTAGCTCCAATTCTGCTTTATGCTGTTTCCTTTCAACGGAACATGTGCAAGCTTCATTATCAGCAATCTTCTTAGAGAGCTCCTCAAGGGTGCTGGAGATACCTTTTATTTCTCCTGCCATATTCTGCATTTCAGCCTTGAAAGGCTGAAACTCCTCTGGAAATCTCGAAAGGGTGAGAAGATCAGTGTCAGGGCTCTCAGTAGTAGCAGGCAGTGAGGATTGCAGGGAGGAGGCCCTGAATTTCTTAGAGGCCTTCTCAGGCGTGGCAGAGGTGTGTGTTTGGAAGCAATTTTCTGCATCTCTTCATCCATGACCTCCTAATCGAGGAGCTGTCGTTCAAGAAGATAACAGACAGAAGCGATCTCGCGGAGGAAAACACCGTAAAATGGTGTTTTTAACGTTAATTAACAGGCAGTAGGTCAGAGCAAGCAGAGAGGCGTCCTACCCAGCACGCCGCATCACATGACTCCCGGCAAATATTAAACTTTAAAAAACGGAGGTTTCAAATCGGGGAGGGGGGGTTTGTGCGGACCTCATGAACCCCAGCTGGCAAAGGGCCTGCTCCAGTGCAGAGCACATACAAATGAGCCTAGTGGTCATGGACATTGCTCTGACTGCTACCGTTGCTGACATTGTGGTAGACAGCACTCAACCCAAGACTGATACTGGGTGCCTCCATCCTGCATCAGATGAAGTGTGGCCACTGGCTGAGGAATGGATACAGCTGGGGAATACCAGTAGTATTTATTTATGTGTTAATTTTTGTTGACCAGGTAAATGCACTAGACAATTAAATGTCTATTTTCAGGCATGACCTGGGAGGTTACATAGAGTCAAATGTCAGTAAACAAGTACAGTACAGCAACAATGAGTGACATTGACAACAGGATATATAATAGGTTACATAACAAAGGTAGTACCTATACAATCAAAAACAAGGCCAAGTTTATAGTCATTGGAGGAGCAGGCCTTCTACTTGACTAATGAAGGCGGTGGTGACACACCTCCTTAGGAAATCTTCTCTCGACCCAGACTGTCCTGCCAGCTACAGGCCAGTCTCTAACCTCCCCTTTGTAGGGAAGGTTACTGAAAAGGTGGTCATGCTGCAGCTGGAGAATCATCTTACCATCCATGATATCTATGATCCTCTGCAGTCGGGATTTTGGAAGAGGCATAGCATGGAGACTGCCCTTGTTCGGGTGCTCAATGATCTCCTGATAGCGAGGGATCAGAAGAGCTGTTCCACCTTGGTTCTTCTTGATCTCTCTGCAGCATTTGACACTGTAGACCATGTGGTGTTGCTAGAGCATCTGCGGTTGATCTGTGGCCTGTAGGGTACAGTCCTCAGAGGGTTCCATTCTTTTCTCACCAGCAGATCTCTGAGGGTGGTGTCAGTGATTTATTCCTCTGACTCATTCTCTCTGACCTGTGAGGTACCACAGGGCTCTGCGTTGTCACCCATGTTGTTTGCGGTAACCATGCTGCCATTGGGAGACATTGTAAGGCAGTATGAGTTGGGTTTTCATTGCTATGCAGATGATACCCAACTGTACCTGTTCATTGTGCCTGAGCAGGATAGTGCGGTCTCGGTGTTTAACAACTGCCTTGCCGAGATCCAAGACTGGATGAATGCCAACTGGTTGAGGTTGAATCTGGATAAGACCGAGGTTCTGGTGGTGGATCCAGGCCATCAGGTAGAGAGGTTGGTGGCTGACTCTGTCTCTCGGCTTTGGCTTGGTGGTAGCCAGCTGTTGACCCCTGAATGGGTGCAGAACCTCAGTGTTATTCTTGACACAGGGCTGATGCTGCCTTTTCAGGTGTCAGCCGTCATCAAGTCCTCTTTTTACCATCTGAGGAATATCTCCCAGATTAAGCACCTTGTTCCGCCTGGAGACCTACCTACTTGGGTCCATGCCTTTGTGACCTCCCGCCTTGACTACTGTAACTCCCTGTACCTAGGGCTTCCTGGGGTTGATATCCACCACCTGCAGCTATTGCAAAATGTGGCAGTCAGGCTGTTGACAGGGCTGTCTTGACCTAGCCATGTTACTCCTTTGCTGCATGGACTGCACTGCCTGCCAGTTCAGTGGCGGATCACCTTTAAGGTCGGCTTGCTGACCTTTAAAGCTCTATGTGGACAGGGTCCGAGCTACCTGCAAGAGCTCTTGCATCCCTAGTGCCCCCTCTAACCTCTTCACTCCACTGACAAGGGATTGCTAGAGGTTCCCAGGGTTCAGTTGAAGACATCTGGGACCCAGACTTTTGTGGCCCCCGCCCTGTGGAACTCTCTACCTCATTAGCTACGAGAATGCCTAACGGTGGAGGACTCTAAAATCTCTCTAAAAATGTATTTGTTCGACCTTGCCTTTTCTGATTACTGATTTCTGATTTTGCTGAAGGATTGTATGAGTAGTTTTTATGCTTTTAAGTAAGATATTTATTGTTTTTTATTGTACAAGCACTATGATCAGTGTGAATAGCCCTTTTTATAAATAAAGTCGAATTGAATTGAAGCCCGGTAACATATATAGTCTAACAAGACTCTGCATGACAAATTCTTGGTAGCAGGGGGCCGAACTAACATTAATGATTGAGGTGTAGTAACAATTCAAAAATAGTATATGAGCCTGAGTCCAGTTCAAGTTCTGGTCCTTTTCTCTAGAGGGAAAGTTAAATCAGAAAGAACAAAGCTACAATATTATGCTTACTTTCAGTCTTTAGTAGTGAAAGGAATTAGCTAGAGGCAAATCTTAACAACAGAAAGGCAGTGAAATAGATCCCACCACTTCCAGGTCTGTGAGAACTAGTGTCAAAATTAAAGGGCCACCACGATGGGGAAAAACATAATGCTTATGGGATCTCTTCAGCTTTGCAAAAGGATAAATCACTGAATACTGTACTGGCACACCTCAGAAATAGATCAGTCCTTGCTTTTTATAATTGTTATGTTTATTGGCTTTTACATTAAAGGGAGCTGACATAACAGTCCCCTAAAGGGACATACTGTAGCACAAATATTACAAAACAAGTCATCATAGCAGGATTTATAGCAGACACCCTTCCCAAGTGTCACATTAAAGGTACTAGTAACATTACACCCAACATGAGCCTGGCCTTCTCCATAACCGATGGAGCCAAGAATTTGCATGAGATCTACATAAAAGTAAAAACAAATACATTCCTAGAAAACAAAAGAGTGCAATCATATGACCTAATTGGTCCTCTTGACCCCTGTAATACAAAATCACACTTCTCAAACAATATAAATGCTCCTGAAAAACTAATTAGTGAACAAACTAATTGATGTCAACTGATCAAAGATGAGAAGTTTATACAGTACACTTTTTCATTTATAAAATGAATACATGAACACATCAATGCATTAAATTACTGAAAGAAGGGGGGCAAGATCCACTGTGTCCTTCAGCCACCTATCAGTTGTTGTGAACATTAAATCCCAAAGAGTTCATAAATGTATCTACTCTAGTGTAACATATTGTTAGAGTGTCTGCTGCAGCTACTTCACAAGGTAATGTATTTTAGAAAGATACTACCCTTTGCGTAAAGAATCCACCTCTTCTAGAAGATTTTACTATTAGTCCTTTTAGTTGTAACTCTCATGGCTCCTTGTGGACCATAAAAATCCTGTAACCTCATTGGTCAAAAAAGTCACATGTGGTTGATTATTTCCTGACAACTGCACACCTCACCTTAACTGTATATTTAAAAAAACAAACATTTTATAAGTAGGATAACACATGCCAGGGTGTGCAGTCATAAGCGAATAATACACTTCTTGAGTGGTTGGGGCACTAGTCTATGCCTCCTGACTAACAACCACCCAAGGCATGTATTAATCTCTTGTAATGTATGGAGCAGGCAAATAGTACCATTGAAAATGATACAAAACAATCCCTGTAATACCACAGTTCAACTGCCATAATACCACAGTTCAAATCTCATAATACTCTCATTCAGACTTCATAATGCTATACTTCTGAGCTCACAGCGATAGTGTTATGACACAGATCCATATCTGCACGCTGCTGAAATCCTTGCCCTCAGCATTGTACAGTAAAAGCCAACTCACTGCTGATTACAAAACCATCAGACAGCTACACAGTCCTGTTGTCTGTCCCTGATCAAACACACACACATCCTCCTCTATGGTGTAGCACAGCGCAGCTCCAAGTCATGCTGCGCTGTAAACAAGAATGTGCAATGCACGGAGTGCTTCAACCCTGCACTGTGTACTTTCCTTTTTTCCACCATGAAAGTGCTGGTTATAGTCATTTACTTTTCAGGAGGGGAGGTAGCTGCATGCTCACCTCTCAGCCCTGGTCTGCCATCCTTGGACCTGATCTTAATGCAACATAAATCTTCTGAACTGTTATTGGGTAAAAGAGGTTTTCAGCATATTTATTTGGTGAGTGCTACTGAAAAACTCCTTGGATCCATATATGACAAAAAAATGAAAAATAAGGGCTGTGTAGCATTCGGCTATATTCCCATCTCAAGGTCCTGCTGAGATTATCACCTCAGAATACACAGTCTCTTTCTACATACTATTTTTATCCCTCCTTACCAAACCCAGCCGCCCACTCCTTTGGGTGACCAGCCTTTCACCCACCACCACCTCTGCCATTCTGCTGTCCACTGCTCCCCACCACCCAGTTGACTCGGATATATCCCTTCAGCAAGGGGTCCCCTCTGGGGCCATCAGGAGGGGAGACTGGAGTGCTTGTTGGCACTCCCTTGCTTCCACGCAGGGTGGGGTAGGCAGCTTTGGGGGCCTCCTGACTTTGCGGACTGGAGAGATGGGGCTGCCATCATCTGGCCAGCATGGGTGGCCACATTTTCATGTTTTTCTCCCCATCTACAGTGCTGCTCCTTGTAGTGCCCCTGATCTTCACCTGGGGCCACTACAGAGTGAGGCAACCCCTACAACCCACCCCAGAAGAGGAGAGCAGTCCTCCAGGTGCTCAATATTCTCCTTCCCCTGCTGACCCCCAGCATCCCGAGTCTGTTCCCGAACCCAGATCACCGGAGGGGCACAAGATGTGGCATCCAGTGCCTCAACCCTCAGTCCCACGGGCCAGCATAATACACAGTCTTGAGGCTCACAAGTCACTGGAATCTCTCAATGGTATTATGGCTTCATCGTACACAGTCCCCTATCTATTATTCTATACTTTACTCAAGCTTTGCTCCTGAGGTGCACATGCACGAGAACCTGATGGTATTATAGCCTTGTAATACATAGTCACCTATCTATTATTCTATACATTACTTGAGCGTCACTCTCTATATATGACTTGAGCTTCACTCTCAAGGTTCACGTGTCACCAGAACATCTTGGTGGGACAATCTACTATCTATTATTCCATTCATTATTTGAGCTTTACTCTTGAGGTCCAGATATCCCCAGAACCTCTCAATAGTATTATAGCCTCGTAATACACAGCCCCCTATCTGTTATTTTATACATTACTTGAGCTTTGCTCTCAAGGTTCTCATGTCACCAGAAACACTTGATGGTATTATAGTTTCATAATACACACATTCCTAGCTATTATTCCATTTATAGCTGTACACCCTGTCATGTGTTATCCCTTACATAGTGTCTATCATGCAAAACATATCGCAAAATGTTTTAATCTTTCAAACAACAAAAATATGATTGCAATCAACAAAGAAGCATGCATTAGCAGCATCAGATTCAATGCTGCAGGGAGGTAGTGTTTGGTAATGAATAGAGCTTGGACTTGTGGATCTGGAGGTTACTAATAGTGAGCAGAGGGAGCAGGTATTTACAACTGACAGCTGATATATCACCATTACTCAATGGAACTGTTCTCGTAATTGGATTTATATGATCAACACAGAATCTATAAGGATAAAAGAAAGGAAAAATGGGATGTTTTGTATTGCTCATCAATTTGATTGCTCTGTTTTCTCCTTTGCTCTCCCGTCTCTGGAGTATCTGACTTCGGACTTTGAATTTCACAAGGAGTTTCCAACATCTGTTGTATATTTCTTTATTTGTTTATTTGTTTGTTTATTTATTTAGCTCAAATGTTTTACCAGCAAAGGCTTACTGAGTTGGTGTCAGCTCATTTCAGATGTGTCCTGAGGGAGGGAAAAAGGGAGGAACAGAGATGCACTAAAACATAAATACAAATAGGTAGTAAGCATAATAAATAATTGTGTAAGGACACAGACTCTGTGTGAGCAAAATACATTACAATACAATAAAGTGCTGGAGGATAACAACATTTGCAATGCGCAGAAAGCAATACTGAGTTTAGGGAAGGGGCCAATGTTTGTGAGAAAGGGCGGGTGGACAAAGGGACAGCACTAGTGTAGATGCAGGATGAAAAGGGGAGCAATGGGTGAGCAAGGGTAGGAGGTTGGCTGTATTGTTATTATGTACATCTGTCTGTTTTTTATTTATTTATTTATTTAATACCTGGGTTAGCACACTGAGCCAAAGGCCATTTTTCAGGTGTGCCCTGGAGCTGGCAAATGGCAGCTAAAAGATGACAAACATAGTAAAATGCAACAATATATGTTTTCACTTGCGCTATGCAGACTATAAAAAGTGTAAAGTATTGCAATACATTTTGCAATGTTAAATGATTTAACATTATTGTTTTCTAGTTATTTGCTATTTTTTATATTTTTCCCTGCTGTTGGTCACTAAATAGTGTAGCTACTGCAGCAATTGTTTCACTGAGTCTTTCAAAATGTATCTGACTCTCCACTGTTAACCACACAATTGCTATTTGTGACATCACAGTCTGTTGTCATGGTGAGCACTATGATGTCATAACAAAGGCACTGTGAGGTGAACGGGGGGAGACAAATGTTTTCTATACAGATTTTTAGATGGACTATCAAGATGTGATGTAAATCTTGGAAAGGAAGACTGAAAATGAAAAAAAATGCACTTTCTAGTAAATTATAACAACTGAGACATCTTATTTATCAAAACTGCATGCTAAAGAGTAAAGATGCACTTTAAGCTTTTTCCTTCCCAGATTAACTCAACGGCATCACCCCCAGCCCCATCACAGACCCTCTCATCACAGACATACTGGTTATCCACTATATACCAAGGACTACAGCGTGAAGGATGACCAGCTATGTCACTCATGCAAGAGCCTGTGGGGGGAGAGGGGTACTGGCACGTAGCAGTTTGGCATTTTACTCCATTTTTTTCCCCAGAGGCACTGGCATGCAGTGGCACAAGTGGGTATGCATACTGTTGCTTGCATACATGCCAGATGTTTGGTGGCAGCTCCTCCACTTTCATGTGCTCCCATCTGTGCTTTCCCTCTGTGTGCTAATGCAGCAAAATGCAAGATGCTATGCTTGGGGGTGAAAAAACAAAGGTAACACCTGGAACACATACTGAATGGGACTCCTCTTGCTACAGCGGAGGAGGAAAAGGATGGGGGGGATTGTAATAGATGAGGGGCTGAAACATCAACAAAGCAGTATGCATCTGCTTTCAAGAAGGCTGGAAGAATGCTGGGGTGCATCAAAATGGAGTGATAAGCAGAGCAGAGCAAGTAATCATGCCCCTTTACAAGTCTAGCCCCACCTGGAGTACTGAATGCAGTTCTTGGCTCCCCAATAAGAGAGGATATTGAGGTTGTTGAAAAGTACAACACAGAGACACTGAGATGAATAGGGGTGTAGAGGGAGAAAGTGACGTGACATATCTGGAGGACCTTGCCATGTTCGCCTTGGAGAAAAGATATTGAGTTGGGACATAATCTCAGTTTTTTAGCACACCTTGAAGCTTAGAGGTACAAAAGGAAGGGGTAGTGTTAGAAGGCATGTGTTCTCCCAGAGTGTGGTGAATATAGAGCACAGCCTAGCAGCAGAGGCAGCGGCTACAAAGACAGCACAGGAGAGACTCACAGGGTACCCTGGGTAGTAGGGTGGGTGGAGGGAGTATCCCTTTAAAGTTAATACATTTTTTCAGCATGCTAGTTGGGTCCTGCATCTGAGGTTGGGGCAGATATGATGAACATAGAGTCTCTTCCAACCATCAGTTACTATGTGACTACTGTAAAGCTCTTTACTTTGGGGTCATGGAAGGGACTCTCTGCAGGCTGCAGCTGGTGCAGAACGCGGAGGCCCGGTTGCTGATGGGCCTGCCCAGGAACTGTCAGTGTGACCCCAGTCCTGCATGCTCTGCACTGGTTGCCAGTCAGGCGGAGGGTCCTTTTCAAGGAGGGCTTGCTCACCTTCAAGGCCCTATACGGGCTGGGTCCTGGCTAGCTGTTGGAGCTCCTGCCACCTGCCACCTCTGCTCACTCCCTCTGCTCCTCTTTGAGGGGCCTCCTGAACATTCCCAGGGTTCAGCTCAAGACATCTGGTGATCAAGTGTGTCTTTGTGTCGACTCTGTGGAACGCGCTTCCATCTGCAGTCCAGGAGGCCCCTTCAATTGGTGTTTCCAAGCAGAGGCTAAAGGCCCACCTCTTCAGTCTGGCCTTCACAGAGTAACCAGCACTATCATAGTGAATTTTATTAATTGAATTCCGACTTTTATTTATTTGTTATTTCTGGATTTTAAATAAATGTTTTATTTTGTATTACCTTGTTAGGTTCCCAGAGCCTCAGGGATTGGGCGCCATAAAAATAAAATTTGCCTTGCCTTGCTTATGTTACCATGACTTTGAGCAAATCACTTAACCTTCCTAAGTTTAGTCTCTCTCTCTCTCTCTCTCTCACTTACTCTTTCTAGCTTGCTCTCACACTCACTCTCTATTATACACACACACACACACACACCGTCTATCTCTCTCTCTCTCTCCCTCCCGCTCATGCACACACATACATACACTCTCTCCCTCTCTTATTCTGTCATCTTCTCTCTGTCTCTCTCATTCTCTCTGTCTCTGTCTCTCTGTTCTCTCTCTTTTCTCTCTCTCTCTCTCTCACTCTCTCTTTCTCGCTCAGGAACAACATATGGGTGTTAAAACTCTTCATGACTTGTAAAGCACTTCAGAGAAAATGTGTGTCAGCACTCTGTAAAACTAACTTCTTTTCCTGCCCCACTGTCCTAAGACAAAGTACTTTTTGAGCAGTACTACAGACTGAACACATGAGTTGGTCCCAAATGTAATGTACACCCTTATTAAATATATGGCATGAAATATAATGTACAGCCATCTGTTCACTGAGAATTAAAATCAGATAAAGCAAGTTGGGGTCCAAAGGCAATAATATCTGTTTTACTGGTGTTTACTTTTAAAGGAGTTTAACTGCATCCACATTTATGTCTCTGGGTGGTAATCTGATAGTAAACAGAACTCATAAGTAATAAAAGTTTTACAAGAAAAGTAGAACTAAGTATTATCTGTATCAGAATGGAACCATACTTTGCATGTGCAAGCAGATGACTCAATGGGAACATGTAGGTGAGAAACAAAATGGATTGTATGCACATAAGCTTGCCACAGGGAGAGAGGCCATTCATGTGTGCAGACCCCCACCCCATTGTGGCATGCACCATCCCTGACCCTGGCCATGTATGGTCACCTCCTCTCTCAGTCCTACTAAACAAGTGCAGCTATGTTGGTGGCTGGGTCAAGGTTATGGGTGGTTCAAACTACATGTTATGACCAAAGCCAGAAATGACTTGTTTTAGTTGCTATGGTGTTCAGTGGTGGATTCAGCATTAATAAAGATCATGCAGCAGCAGCAGAACCCTTCTGTGACCTTTGCATGGAATAGAACCAATCCAACAAAATATATTTCCAACATAACCACAATTAATTGTATCATGGCCTACCACCAATCATTATCAGGCTCAGTACAAGACAATAGAAACAGAAGTCCTCTGCCTGATTGCTAACAGCCCATCCCCTTTTAGTATATTCCCACTTGTTACTGCCACAGGACTCTTTTTAAAATCCTGGATCTGACTTTGATGGTGCTACCTGTCCTAATGGCTATACAACCCCTGCAATGACAACTAGTTGCAGTGGGGTCCCCTATAGTTCCCTCAAACACTAGTACCCAGTCCAACTCCTTGGCAGGAAGGGATGAGAGGGAGCAGATGGCCCTCCAGTGATTGTTTTCTTAATATGTTTCTCTGGGGGATTCAGCAATATGAGCTGCGAGGTATCATATTCCACAAGTCCCTGTGACCAGGCTTCTCCTCCCCATCTCCATATTAGCAGAACTTCAAATGCATGCACGTAAGCAACCACAGCTTGTAAATGCCACCCTCAAGCTTGGGCACTGGACTGTGTGCAAATGATGTGAAGGCAGCCCACCCTGTGGATACAGCCTAATAAGAGCAAAAATGAACTTCCATAGAACCCCCACTGTGATTGTGCTTTATCTCTGACTGTTCCTATATTTTTGGTTTTCTGTGTTACAGTTTTTGAGTGGAGATAAATAGATTTATAGCCAGCCTGCTAGCACAGCAGAGGGCTACCACTCCCTATACAGGTGACACAGGTTCAAGAATGAGCTCAGGTCACTTGGGGTCATTTGAAGGGCTGGGTGGGGCCGGAAGGATCAAGTGTCCCACAGACAGCTGTCTTCCCTTGTGAAGAGGGGAACAAAGCATTCTGCTGTATGTCTGTCACCTGCTGGGGTCTGGAAAGCAACACAGAAGAACAGAAGAATGGGGTGCAGTAGCCAGAGGCCAGGATGCATGTGTACCACCACCCACATGTATGTTATTGCATGCTGGCACCACTGCAGAGAGAAAACAGGAGCTGGAATTAAAAGACCTGGCCCGCAGTTGTTTCAGCACCACCCCAAGCCCACGTACCGCTAACATGACAGGCTACTCACCCCTATTGAGATCCTGGGTAAATAGTGGATAACCTGTAAATCCATGAGATGGTCTGTGATGAGGCGAGGGGTGCCATTGGGTGAGTCAGGGAGTGAAAAAAAGCTTAACTGAAAAACAGGTCTGTACTTGAAAGCAGCAGAGCAACAAAACTGGGCAAAAAATGTGACCCTACCCTTCTAACAACTAGTAACCAGCAGTAATGCTTGACCCAATGTGAATCATCTCTGCTGAGTGGTGCCCAGAGAAACAGAACTCATATAAATTCTAGAATTTAAAACTGAGTTCAATCTCTGCAGTGTTGCTGTCACCCTCTCCTCACTGGCTTAAAGCCAGATTTGTTACTCCACCTAAAGAGAGCAGTCACCCTGATGATGTTTCCAGCCTTCTGGTCTACTATTTTAATTTATTTTTACTGTTTGTTTAGCACTTAAAGTAAGTTTTTGTAATATTCTGTAACAAGTAGCGGTTTCTGGTTCTATGTGATAAGGGCAAAGAAAAAACAGCGCCGACAAAAGCAGCGAGTATACATCGTCGAAAAGCAAAATGGTGATGTGCACTACAGCAACACCAAAATCAGTGATGGCTCCTTACCTTCTATGATAGGGGCAATCTACACTTACTTTTATGCTGGGGGGGTATGCCCCCCCACCCCCTGCATCCCCCATAAAAAATATAATTAACTCTGGTGGGGGGGTGACAATGGGGCACAGGGAAACCCGGGTGAGGGGCTACTCTGGGGGGCGGGACAACCTGCAGGCAGGAGAGAACAAAGTCGGAAGGGCAGGGGAACAGGAGTTAATAAAAAAAAAATATATATTAAACAAAAAAAACAAGAAAATCCCCCACAGCCAGACCCGGGTCCACCAGCCACAGAGGCAATAACTGAAACCACTACACTAAACAGCCTGCTGGAAACTGCCTGGCCAAACAAAGCCTTATTGCTTCATGCAGCTGGTGTAGCTCACCATAATACTTGCTATATACTAATGCTCACTATTGTTTCACACTCACTATTCCCACAGGTGCTCAAATTGAGGAGCTCAGTTTGACTCACCCATATTACGGGATACCATGGTTTCTCCAGTTTGCACTCAGTTCTCAGATACTGGAAAAAGTCAGCTTCACTGCATTTGAATTTAAAAATAAATACCGCTTTCTCTTTTTATGTTATAAATAGCATTTTATTTTTTTTGCTTGTCTAACTTTACCGAACTGGAAACGTAATTTGAGGTGTTATTAGTAAAACTGATATTACTGATAGGCCAGGAAAAAAAATGGGGCCTGCAGGATTAAAAAATTGTAAATCCTGCTTTAAACTCCTGGTAAAGGCATAAAAAAAACGGGGCCTGTAGGATTAAAAAATTGTAAATCCTGCTTTAAACTCCTGGCAAAGGCAGACTGCCACGGTCTTGTCTAAAGTGTCTAGGCTAAGAATGAGATTTTAAAAACCATGAATTTTTTAAAAGGTAACAACTGCAGTTCAATGGAAGAGCAACCAGCCACACCTACTTCCTGAACTATAAAAGCAGTTCCTTTCAGCCTTCCTCTGAAGCCTTTTTTTCTTTGCTGGGCCGGAGGCTCTGTCTTTTCCCTTGGAGCTTGCCCCCCTCCCTTCCCCATGTTGCTGTGCTTTGAGCTCTGCTTGGTTTGTGCTGGACTTCTGTTTTGTGTTTTCCTGCTTTTGGTTTACAGTATATTACCTGCCTCCAGCTACTCTGTGCTTCCTTGTCTACTTCTTTCCTTCCTGCTCCTGTACATGTGTTTTGCTTTGTTTGTTTCTTTTGGGCTTTCTAGTGCCCTGTGTTTACATTGTTAATTTGTGCTTTAGGTTACATATTGTTGTTTACTTACCTTCAGCTGCCCGGTGCCTGTACTCTCAGGCTGCATTTCCTCACCAGATTTTTCCAGCCCTCCGTCAACTGCATATTATTCTGGATTTCAGCTTACACTGCTGTTTTCCTGCCTACTGTCTTCAGTGCTTTCCAACCTAATTATTTGCACCTGGTCTAGGCTTTACCCTGCCACTCCTTGTTGCTCAATTTGTGCTCCCATCTCTGCTCTTACTCCACTCAGTGCTAGCTCATTTCATTCAGTATTGTAGTTCAGTGTGCTCTGCTCCAATATTCTGGTATTTGCTCAGCCAGACCAAGATTGCTGTTTGGCTCCTGGTGCTCATTTTGCATACAGCCCTTTTGGGGATTGCTCAGACATTGTTTATTGTTACTAGGTGGAATTCAAACATGAGTGTCTTGCAATTCTATATTACCTTTTCTGTGTAATTCAAACCTGCTTAAATGCTTAGCCGAGCCTGAATGATACATTGCTATTCTGAAACTTCAGCTATTCTCATAGATACGAACGTACAAACCTGCTAGCAGAAACCGGCCTCATTGTCTATCAAGTCTGCTCAAATGTGTAGCTAGTACCTTTACATTGCAGCTGCCCCCTCACAGTTACCCCCCCACTCTGTCCCATCCCCTTTTAACACTGCTCACTGTCTTACAGGATACCACCTCCTCGGGTAGAGTGTTCCATTTAGCCACAACCCTCTCCATGAAAAAATGTCCCCTCATCTCTCTCCTAGATCTCCCCCCTCTAATCTGAGACTAGTTCACTCCTGTCCCTCCTCCTCCTCAACATAAAGATCCCTTCTGTACTTGTCTTGTTTATCCACTTCAAGTATTTAGAGATCTCGATCATATCCCCGTGATCCCTCCTCTCCTCCAGGGTGTACATATTTAACTCACTCTGCCTGTCCTCGTAGGATTTATCCTCCAATGCCTGGATCATCCTAGTTGCCTTGTGCTGTACCCCCTCAAGTAATCTGATATCCCTCTTCAGGAATGGATGCCAGTATTGCACACAGTACTCCAAGAGTGGCCAGACTAGTGACCTGTACAGAGGCAGGATCACCTCCCTTCTTCTGGATGAGATTCCTTTCGCAATGCACCCCAGCATCTTGTTGGCTTTAGCTGCTGCCTTCCTGCACTGAGCTGAGTTTTTCATATTCCCCATTATAACCACTTCTAGATCTTTTTCCTCCTCGGTGGTACCTAACTGAACCCCTTCCAACTGGTAGCTCCTCCCTGGATTCCTTGCTCCGAAGTGCAGAACCTTGCACTTCTTCACATTGAAACCCAACTGCCACATTTCTGACCACTCCTCCAGTTTAGTCAGGTCGTCTTGTAGCCCCTACTATCCTACTATGTTGTCCACCACTGCTCCCATCTTGGTATCATCAGCAAATAGACTGATCTTACTCTTGATTCCATGTGAGATTTGTTATGAATATTCTAAACAGCACGAGGCCCAGTACTGAGCCCTGTGGAACCCCGCTCGTCATGGCCCTTGGGGATGAGAGTTCCCCCACTACCACCACCGCCCGTTGCTGCCTCCCCTTCAGCCAGTTCATCATCCAGTTTACCATCTTTGTCCCCATCCCCACATATTCCAACTTCCCCCCAACTGCCCCTGAGACACAGAATCAAAGGTCATGCTGAAGTCCAAATACAGGACATCCACCACATGGCCCTTATCCACTTCTCTCATCACCCGGTCGTAATACTCAACTAAGTTAGTCTGGCAAGATCTTCCTGAGGTGAACCCATGTTGCTGATTGTCCTGGAGTCCATTGTCTTTCAAAAAGGTCACTAACCACTCTTTCAGGATTGTCTTCATTAGTTTTCCTGTGATGGATGTGAGGCTTACTGGTCTGTAATAACCTGGTTCATCCTTTGGGCCACTTTTGTGGATGGGCATCATGTGAGCATGCTGTGTCCAGGAAAGTGTTGAACAGATCCACCAGTGGCCCCACCAAGACCTCTGCCAGCTCTTTCAATACCCTGGGGTGAATGCCATCTGGTCCCAGTGCCTTATCCACCCTCAGTACCTTCAGACTCTCCAGCACCCTGCCTTTTGTAATAACCTCATCTGTCACCCCCTCCCTCCCTTGCCCACCTTCCCCATCCCTCTGCCAGCCTCAGCTCTCTGGAAGCCTTGGCCGTCCTGACTAGCCTGGTTACCTTCTTTGACTTCTTCAAATACATTTACTTGTCCTTCCCCCTCCTGGATTTCTTGAACCACCTAAATGCAGATTTTTTGGCTCTCACCTCTTCCAAGACCTTCTAATTCAACCAGCTTGACTTCTTGGCCCTTCCCTTCTTGCTCTGTGTCCTGGTGTATGACCTCATAGCCTCCATCAGCCCTAATTTGATAATTTCCCATTTTTGGCTTGAATCCAAATGTAAATTACTTTGTGCCAGGTGTCTTTCCAAAATTTCTCCCATCTTATCAAAGTCAGCATGTTTGAAGTCATCCACCTGGTTTCTCTACTTACAGCTTCCTATCCCATGCTAGCATGAACCACATCGAATGGTGGTCACTGCCAGCCAGTGGGTCCTCCATCCCCAGCTCCCTCACAGTCTACCCACTGGACAGTACTAGGTCCAGAGTTTTATCCAACCAAGTCGGCTCAATAACCATCTGTGTCAGGAACCTATCCTGGAATGCTTCCAGGAGCACTTGCTCCCTTGCACTCTAGGTGGCTGGGGTGCTCCAATCCGCTCCTGGTAGATTAAAGTCCCCCTTGATCAGATGCCTGGTCTCAGCTTCCAGCTGCAGGCCTTTTCGCAATATGTTTCTGAATTTACTTGCATTGGCCTTTGAGTCATTACTTTGCTTCAACTGTCAAAATGTCTGTTTCATGCTGCTCATCTTGCATGTAGTCCTTTTGGGTTTTTCAATCTGCTTGAACGTGTTTAATGGTAGTCAGTGGGACTCAAACGTGAGTGTCTTGCAATTCTATATACTCCTCCATGGGAGTCAAACCAGTTTACGTGTAATTGTACCAAGCAAACCCTGCTTCATTATACTCTGGAAGTCAGCTCAGCTACGACTGTTGTTGTAAACTAGTTTTAAAATTTGCATGTGGGTCACGGGTGCTTTACCATGGCTTCTTTGTATTCCTACGGCGGAGGCCTAGGTGTTATACTGGAGAGTCATGACCTGTGAGGTTCAATTACCTCATGTTTGTATACTGCCTTCACCACTAAAATTCTCCAAGTATTTATGTCACCTTTAATTGGCACTCATTGATGGACTGGTTGGCTAGCCTTGCACTAAATTAAGGAGCAGGTTACCCTGAGCTGTTTGTGCAATTCTTAACACTATCATGCTTCTGTGTTCTATTTGTTTACCATGCTGCACATTGCCTGTTGCTCTCTGCAGTTGGTTTAGCTGATCTCCTGATTGGGGCCACATTTGCCAATATTTATTTTTGCTGTTGGTTCAGCCGATCTGATTGGGGCAGTGTGTGCTGACATTTCTTTCTGCTGTAGGTTCAGCTGATTACCTGACTGGGGCCTCGTATGCCAACATTTCTTTCTGCTGTTGGTTCAGCCGATCTCCTAAGTGGGCTGCTTGTTGCCATGTTTCTCTCTGCTGTGTCTGGCCTGGGCCTGATCTCCTGATTGGGTCATGTCCTGCCTTGACTGTTTCCTTCTTATGTTGGTCCCTCATCATTCCAGAACTGCTTCAGTTGTCCATAAATAAGCTAGCCCAAGCCTGGAGGGTGTCATCGAGGCACAAGTCAGGAAGCATAGGAAAAACCCAGGATCAATTGTAAAAATCACCAAAACTTTATTTATTGTAGCAGTAACATAAAATAAAATAAACCTGTTCAGAATAACTATGTACAGAAGCAAAAATAAAATATTTCTTGTAAAAAAAAATCTCTCTTCCAGGTCAGTTTTGCTGATTTTATAAGTCTTTTTCAACCCCCATCCTTGCAAACATCCTGCTCTTTGTAAATTTTAGGAACTGTTAGAAAATTGAGAACTTCCTGAGGTCTCCACAGCAACTGCAAAAGGCTCAGGCATTTGCAACCAAGTAACCTCTAGCCTTTTACAGTTATCTCAGATTATAAATATAATCCCTCTTTTCAAGGCACTGGTTAGGCCCCATCTGGAGTACTGTGTGCAGTACTGGAGGCCACACCTTCACAAGGACATTAACCAAATTGAGGCAGTCCAGAGACGTGTAACCAAAATGTTGCAGGGACTGCATCAGAAAACATATGAGGACAGATTAACTGAACTCAATATGTATACCCTAGAGCAAAGGAGGGAGAGAGGTGATATGATTGAAACATTTCAACACCTTAACGGCATTAACAAGGTGAAAAAGTCTAGCATGTTTCAATATAAGAAAAATAGCAGGACAAGAGGACACAGTATGAGGTTAGAGGGAGGCCGATTAAGGGGTAATGTGAAGAAATTCTTTTTCACAGAAAGGGTGGTGGGTGCATGGAATGGCCTACCTCAGGAAGTGGTGGATATGAATACAGTGCAGGGCTTCAAACAGGCATGGGATAGGCATAAGGGAGCAATACAGATGAGTATGAATAGATAGGCCATTGACAGAGCAAAGGCCAATGGCACATTCAGAAGGTAGAAAAAGAAATGGGCAGACTGGATTGGCTTTGCAGTCCTTATCTGCTGTCAACTTCTATGTTTCTGTGTTTCTATATATTCATTTCAACAGTAACACCACATTTTCTAAACAAACGTGATCCCATTATCAGTTTTATTTCCATATATTGATTTGCACATATTCCTATATTACCAAATCTAGATATGAAAGGGAGGAAAAACAGAAAGCAAGATAAAATGGAGAGACAGTGAGAGGCAAAGGATTGTGAGACTGTTCAGGTTGATCAAGTCCAAAGTCTCACAGGAAAATTTAGTTGCACAACCAGACAGAAGAGACAGAAAAGGAAAGAATATAGATCCTTGCATTTAAACACTTTCTTCAAAACAAATGGGACAGGGTCCTATTCTACCCTGTCACAGAGGGAAGGGGATCTTGGTCTTGGATCCCCAGAGATTTCCTCCTCAAAATGTTTTTTTTTTCTCTCTGTGCCATAAATCACAGTACTTGGTTAAATTTAGGAACACGCTTATCTTACCTAGGTAGGTTTAGCTGTTGGATGGAGATGGATGGTGGCCCTGTTAGCCATTCCCTCCTTAGGAAGCCCCTTGCTGTGCTCAGTGAAAGCCATATAATTAGAGCTATCCTGCTGACTAGTGTGTTTCATTTATGCTTTATTAAGCTGCCTGGCTGTCAGTCTGCTTTTCTGCCTCAAACTCACCACTCTCCGATCACTGCTACAACTCTTTTAGGGTCCTTCCTAAGCCTTCCTGAGGAGGTCATGGAGTCAAGAACAGTGGGGGATCCAGTGCCTGCAAAGAAAAATCAAAAAGGGAAAGCATGTCTATCCCACTCCTCCTGTAAAGGATAAGGAGCAGGCAGTGGAAAAGAAAACAAATGCCCTCAAAAGAGGATATTACAAGAATAGATATTTTCTCTAGGCCTTTTGGGCTATGGGAAATCTTATTGGCATGACTACCTTCCTCCCCAGGTTCCTGTTTCAAGCCAGAAGCCTGTCCTGGAGGAGGAGGAGGAGGTTTACTATGAGGATGAACCCACAGTGTCTGACGTCTCCCCTGAGCAGAGTTTGCCCCCCCACCTAAGGTTAATGTAGACTATTCCTCATACTCATTCATAACACAAATGGTGGACACCCTCAACATTCTCTCTGACTAAACAGAGGAGGATGATGAAGAAGAGGAATTCATGAGTATAATGAGACTAACACCAACAAGGACGCTTAGTGCCAATGTGCAAGTTTCCGCAGGAAAGCCACTTCAAAACTTGTCAACACCAAATTCTGCAGCTGGCATTAATAAAAATATAGTGAAACAATATCAGGTGGACAGACAGGGGGTAGAATACCTATATGCCCACCCTGATCATGAAGGAGGGGTACAGATAGCAGCTTATGAGAACTGGGTGCATCTTGCATCCCAGCCTCCTGAGAAAGACTCTAGGGAAATTGATAGCACTGGACAAAAAAGTTCACAACATCTTCACTGCAACTGAGGCAGGCAGCTTACTTGGTCAGTACAGCTCAGTACCAGAAAACCCTGTGGAATACGATGCTGGCACTTAACAAAAATGTAGATGGTGAGGTGGCACAGGACCTTCAGTAGCAGCAACTGCAAAGTCCACCCTGGATGCTTTAAAATGCCAATTCCACATAGCTATAGATGTGTATGACTTCACTTCAAGAGTCCTGGCATATGCAGTGTCCTTGAAAAGGTTTGCCTGGCAAAAAGACTGCATTACTTACTTAAGACACCCAGGCTAAAGCCAGTGATTTCCCCTTTTGAGGGAAGCTCATTAGGTCCTATGCACAATGCCAACACGCTGCGGAAACCACGTGCGTTGGCAATGCTATGCATGAATGCTGCAGAGCAGGGTACCATGAACCCCCTGTGGCATGGACAAATGGGGTGCAAGACAGTTATGCACCCAATTCCCTGGCTGCACAGACAGCAATATGCCGGGGGCATGGTGGCACTATGCGCCATTCACTAAGGCACATAGTGCAGTCCATGGGAGGGGCAGAGGACTGAGTAGGTTATGGCAGCCAGGACCCTGCCGTAACTCCCTGCTTGCCCCCATGGCCATAACCCGCCGGTTGCAGTGGAACTGGAAATTCAACCACCATGCCACCCCAGACCACTAGAGTGAGGGATGGGGTAGCTGAATGGGCATATGCCCATACAATGTAGTGCAGATATGTCCCATTCTAGTAGTGCCAAACACCTCCCCACAACTTGACAGCCCTGGCCCTGTAGTGCCAGTTTTCCCCCACACACACACATGCCCATCCCATCCCCCTGCTGTACATGCCCTTCCCACATTTATGCCCAGTATCCGATGTGACACACAAGCCAACCCCTACAACACCCAGTGGTGCCCAGACTGGCCACATTATTCCAGATCCTCTTCACTCCCCGATTCCTTGAACGCATTGGGTGGCTATTGACCAGTGCCCCTCAACTCTGGTCTAAGTACCTTCCTGTCTGTGATGCGGCTCCAGATGACCAGTGGCACAGCCCTCTGCACACCTTCTCAGCCACTGGCTGTCCAAGTAATGCTGGAAATGCACCCCAATAAATAGGAGTTAGGGTCACAGCATCACTTGGATGGTTGGCAGCCGAGGAGGTGTGAGGAGGGCTGTGCTGCTGGCAGTCTGAAGCTACAGCACTGATGGGATGATACTTGGACTGGGGGTGGAGTGGAGGGCTACCAGCCAATGAACACCAATGTGGGTGCTGGAGAACCGGGTGGGGGTTTGGGTTGTGAGGCCAGTCCTGGCACCACTGGGTTTTGTGGGTGTTGACTTGTGTACCACATCAGGGACCAGACAAACAGTTGGGGGGGTTGTCTGACACTGATGGGGTCAGGGATCCCATGTGGGGGGGTTGGTATGTACTGTGACTTCTGGGTAGGGACAGCTGTGTGTGTGTGGGTGCTATTGGACCTATGGGGCTGGGGTTGCCTTGTGTTTGGGGGAGAGCTATATGATATACACTATGGGTCAGTGGCACAAATGTGTGTGGGGGGCAGGTATGATATGTCACTATGGGGCACAGCTGTGTAGTGGTGGGGGGAGGACTTTCACCAAACATATGCACATGGGGGCATAGCTGTGCAGGTCTGGGTGCTCACACAGGCTATTCACACACCCTGGACCCTCTCCCTAGTGTGCAAGTGATCCATTCTGAGACCCAGGATGGGCATCTGATTGGATGCTCACCTGGGTCTGCTACTCCACCCTCAGCTGCTCTGCATGGTCCTGTGCACTGTGGGGACAGGACCATGGACAAGTGCCCGGTGGGTGCATGCGGTTGTGCATACCATGCACCCTGAATCTGTACAGGGTTGCGGAGCTACGCAGGTGGGATATGCACCTTCGCTGAGTATTTCCCACTCATTCATGCATAGCATCCATTATTTGGTGACAGAACTGAGGCTTACATGAAAATGATGGATGAGCAGACATCCACTTACAAAAGACTGACAGAGAAAGCCTTTACTGCCTATAGGCCTTATGGAAGGGATGCCAAGAGCAGAGATTACTACCCAGATACTACAATGGTTATGACTACCAGCCACAGAAAGGGTAGTATTGGAGTAGGGGCAGAAGGGACATCAGGCATGCTACTGCACCAGTGCCTAACCCAGAACCAAAATGCAACCCCTAGCAATTTTGCTAAGGCCACTAACCAACCATTGCCTGTGGGGAAGGGGGGCAACTGACTCACCTCTTCCAGGAGTGGTTAACAAAACTCACCACAGATGAGTTGGTCCTGGAAGTCATGATGAATCAGGTTGTGTCACTGCAATTCCAAAGGTTACACAAACCAAAAAACTTCCCAGCACTTTCCCCAATGGAAAAAACACTACTAGATCTGGAGGTACAAAAATTACTGCAAGCAAATGCAGCAGAACAGGTCCCCTGGTAAAAGGCCTCTCCACAAGATACATCTTCTCTCACAAAAAGAATGGAAAATGGCAACCCATTCTGAATTTTAGGTACCTAAGCAGACATATCAAAAAGAAACAGTTCAGGATGGGTACATTCAGTGATCCCATCGCTATAGTCTGGAGACTGGCTGGGGTCACTGGACCTGAAGGATGACTATTTCCACATCCCAGTCAGACCCAGTCACAGAAAGTACCTAAGGTTCAGGCAAATGAACTGTCAGTATCAGTTCACTGCCTTACCTTTTGGCCCCTCCTCAGCACTAAGAGTGTTCACAAAGTGCTTAGCTGTAGTACCAGATCACCTAAGAAGGCAAGATGTAGTGGTCTTTCCTGCTCTAGACAGCTGGTTGGTTACAGGGAAGAAAAAAGATGAAGTAATGTTCTCCATCCAGCTAAAAATGAACACCTTGAAATGACTAGGTTTTCTGATAAACTGGACTGGATGCACTATTCCAATTTAAAACAGAACACATCAGAGTGAGGAGATGCTGACTACACATGCATGCATTTGTGGAGGAGACGCAAAGCTACAGGACTATACAGCAAGTTTTATATTTTTAAAAGGTATGCCACCTATTACCTGAGAGTACAGCCTTACCAGAATATCTTATTAATGCACCTTCTATCGGCTCAGCCTTTTTTCCCTGTCCCCCTCTTTCTGCTCTGGAAAGAATGCTATGGAAGGTGGGCCACTGAGGCTGGACCAGAACAGGAGAGAGAGAAGGCCATTTGGATGGCTGGGAGAGAGAATTTGATTATCAGATTGCTTTGGAGCTAGTCCAAGTAAAGCTGAATAAGGCCGTTTTGAATGGGACAATGCTGCGATGAAAGCTGTGGTTAAAATTGGTTGAATCAGGGAAGTCTGAAGAGCTGAAGTACTAAGCAGCTGAACAGAAGAAGAGCTAAGATACGAACTGACAGAGCTGCATAACTTTCTTCTCCCTTATGACAAACACAGTTGGCATTTGCAGCCGCCAATTAATCACCAGCAGTTAAAATTCAAAGGAAGTATTTCCTGTTGTTGGTTTTCATTTAACTAAATATTTGACTCCTCCATGTTAATCATATCCACTGGCATATTTTGTGTGAGAAAACTTAGTGTATAAATGCTTATACACTCTTTGTGAAGGTATGAAGGCTTAAGAGCAGTGAGGAAGTGAGGAACAACTACTTGATGTCAAAAAAATTGGAAAGTATTGCTAGAAGCATTACTAGAATCCCTTACTGGTTTAAGGATTTGTTATATGCTTTCTAAAATTTCTTAGTTTTATTTTTCACACCACTCATACCTGGCGGTCATGTGATCTAGAGATATATATAACGCATGTGTCAGCCTGGGTGTTCAGATTCAGAGCCAGTGTGATAGCCTGTCATGCTATTGTTCTGCTCTGATCCTCATGGCCTATTGTTAAAAAACAGAAACTCTAGGTGTTTAAACTGAAAATATAAGTATTTGAGCAGTGTTAGTACTAGAACGAGTGGCTGTTCTTTTTGCATATATATATATTTGCTTCACTCGTTGCGCTCGCAGAGTTAGAGTGGCACTTTCTCTCAGAGAATAATTTTAAAACCGAGCAGAAGCAGAAGCAGCGCTCACACTAATATAGAAGCAATGTAAAAATATGCTGTTCACTAGAAAAGTACTTTTAAAAACAGTCCTTTTTTAAGATGTTTTAGGAATTTAGGAAAGTTTCTCCTTTTAGAGCCTACAACTAAATAAGGATTTTGTATTTAAACTCTGGAATTGCTTATTTAGTATTTAAAAAAATATTTTGGGGGTTTATATACGAAGTGCCTACAGACCTTTGCAAATTGTTCTTTTTGTTTTTTTCTTTTATATAAATAATAGTATTGGAAGCTTGGACTAAACCAGAAAAAAGATAGATCACCGGCTTTAGACCTCAGAATTATATTCCCAGAAGCTCTCATCACTATGCAAGTTGCCAACAGCATAATTGAAATACCTTCACTGTGGTGGCAAACTAAAGGTGAAGAACTAATGAGACAGCATCAACACAAGCTTCTGTGAATTACTGGTATCTATACAAATGAATTACTAACTTCATCTCTTGTGACTTTTAACAATTTCATGCAATATTGCTTCAATCAAGTGAGCTCAAAAGAAAGGGAAGGAAGTTTTTTTATCTTCTCTTTTTTGCTAAGACATTATTTATACTGCAAGTAAGGTTTATTAGGGCTGCTATTGCTGCTCTGCTTTGTTTCTTGAAAATTAGTAGTCCTGCTTGAATAATGGTGCATACTAGAAAACAGACTGCTGATGCAGAAAAAGGAATTTGCATCTTGAAATCATATGATCTTAGTTCAAGCTGTGATAAAATGATTACACAGAGTACACAAAAATACTGTATTGTGATTTCTGATATAGCTGTTAACACCCAATATGGGCTAATAATGAGCCTAATGATTTAGAATTAATTAATCAACCCTATACAGGGACTACTGATAATTTGAAATATAAGAGAGGGAAAAAATCACCCGTAAATAAAAAGAAAACCAAAGGAAAAAAGTGAAAAAAAACAGAAAAAGTTTAAATAAGCTAGGATCAGTGATTTATTTATAAGACACTCCCCCATTATGCAGATGACATCGTTATCTATAGATCAATGGAGGATCCGGACGAACTCAGCAGAATGCTATCCAAAGACCTAAAATCCCTGGAGGTATGGTTGTCCACAAATCAACTTCTATTGAACTGCAAAAAAAACAAAGGGATGCTGTTTGGGCCCAAAAATATTGCACCCAACAGATCAGACACATTAAAACTCTCCCTCTCGTCTGGGGAAAATGTGGTGGTAGTGGATTCGCTAACATACCTAGGTCTCATCATTGACCAGGAACTCAACTTCAAGGCCCACATAGATCATCTATCCAAAATACTGAACCTAAGGATAGGTCTCCTGTACCGACTCAGCCCCTACTTTACCCTGGGGTCATGATCAACGATTACCCATGGTATCTTGCCATCCAAACTACTGTACGGCTCCCCTGTGCTTCTCTTTGTTAAAAGTACTGAGATGAATAAACTTAAGACACTGTACCACCAGATCGGCAAATTTGCTGTAGGGGCACCCCAAAGAGAACACCATTGTCAGATCCTGCAAGCCCTAAAATGGTCCACCCTGGAAGGTAGACTACCCTACTCCTCTCTATGCCTAGCCTATAAACTCAGATTGACCTCTGCTCCACCTAGCCTGGCAGAGTTACTTCAACCTAAAATTAATAACAGGACTCCAAGGTCATCAAACAGACAGCTTCTGAAGGTTCCCCAGACACAGTCCTCCCAAGGGTCCAGGACCTTCTCATCCCTCATTCCTCCCATATGGAACACACTTCCACCCAAACTCCAGGAATGTGAATCTCTCAGGGGGTTTAAAAAGGTACTACAAACGCACTTGCAGGAATTAAACCAATGCACTTGTAATCGCTGATCTTCACACTAGATTCCTGTTGCTTGCCTGATATCTGATTATGATTGCTGACCTCACCTAATGTGTATGACAAAGAACTGATAATAGTCCTCTTTAATACTCTGTCTGCCTAAATGACCGTCTCCTTTCATGAATTATAATTTAACTGTATGGTGTTGAATTTAATGTAAAAGTTACATCCTGTTGTACCATTGTTGTAATTAACCCCGGGTCACCCATGAAAAAGGGACTATTATTGGTCTCAGCGGGCCTACCCGGTTACCAAAATTTAAATAAATAAATAAAATTAATAGATCCAATGATGGCTATGATTTGATTAAGATAGATGACCCTTCAGAAATACCCGATAAGGAGAACCAATTAGAGAAAGCACAACCCTGTCATGATTCTTCTAGACTCTCATAAACTCCTAAAATCTTTGGAGAAGGAAATCTTTCCTTAACTCTGAAGCACATCGTAAATTTTCAAACACTTCGGTAGAAGCAGTTAAAAAGAATAGCAAGGATGTTACTGCTGATCTGGCTGATAGGATTGCTAGCATAAAGGATTTAACTACCCCATCATACAGAGGTATATATGGATCTGTATTATAATTCCTATTCTGCGTGCTCTGATATAAACTCTCTGGATTTTTTGCTGAGCCTATAGATGCTCCAAATAAACTTAACTGGAACACTAACCTATGAGATATAACAATGGGCATACAAGAGACTACAGAAGGTTTAAAATCCCTTGAAACAAAAAAAAAATAATACAATTCTCTCTAGCCTACATATTAGTCAGTGCACTTGTATTAAGGGGAACAATGATTTTGTTTCCTCTTACCCATTCAGTTTAGATGAAGAATTGAAGAAATCAATGAAAGATCCTCATGTAGCTCATCTATTGATATTTGCCCAGCTGATTGTCATGTATAATGAACTAGAATTTTTAAAATGTAATTTAGCAATTAATGGCTCAAGACTGGATGAAGCTCTGGGGAAGCCGAATAAATTAATTCCAGCAAATGATTCTCCATCTATACCTTTGGAAGAAGTTTCATAACTCAGACCAGATTTTTCCATTTTACACATTCCTGACTCTCCAAAAAATAATAAAAGAGCAATAAAACTAAATAGAAAGAAAAAGAACAAAAAAGTAGATAATAGCTCCTCACCACAGTTAGAAAATTACCAATCAGGAACGTGTTGAGCCTAAGATGAAGTGCCCTATGTCAGTAATTACAGTGCTGTTAGAAATGAGTCATAATAATAGGGAGACTGACAATCCTGCCTGTCAGAAGAACCATCTACTAAACTCAGAGATTCCGATTGAACAAAAATCAAATGAAACTGTAGATGTTCAGTCTCCCATGGTTCTTTTGCCCCATATCAATCAACAGCTGACCTTATTTAAGGAAGGTCTGGAGACCTTTAGAAAAGATTGTCGGACTTGCCGAAATGAGACCTCAAGCCATATGTTCCCCTTGGCAGATAGTCTAGATGGTAAGGAGGGGAAAAAATCCCCCCCCAAGCTCTGGGTGATGATAGGAAAATAGTTGACATCTTAGACTGTGCAATCATGTGTCTTTATGGTTATACTTGGAATCAAGCAATTCCTTTTTACCAGAATAAAGCAAAGATTGTGCACCTCCTAAGGACAGTTACTAATGCTGATATTAATGAAGGTGACATTATATAAATCTGGGAAGACAAAGACTGCGATTTCCAAAGCTGTGTGTATGTTTTCTGTTCCAATGCTAGGATTGCAAATCAAATATGGTTAGATAACAAGTCATTAAGAGCTTGTGGATACTCAATATAATTCATTAATGGGAAACAATTGAATCAGGATTATTTGATAGATAGTGATAGCTACATTAGCATACTTGGACTAATGACTGATCCAAATGAAAATCCAGGTAAATTGAAAAATATAGTGACTAATCTTCTTATACACACACACACACACACACACACACACACACACACACACACGAAAATCCCAGCCTCGGAAATTGAAATTAGTAGAATTTATAGACACAAAAGTTCTAATAGCCCAGGACAAGCTAATATAGCCTTTAGTAAGAAGGAAGTCATAGATGAAATTCTGGCAAGAGCTCCCTTACTAGATCTTATTGGGATACATATTGTAGATAGTAACATTCCAGGTATTCCCAGCCCTGTCAAAGATTGTTACACTAAGACAGTAGCAGAATTTTAGTTTCTAGAACCCTGTTTTAGTATGGGCTAAGTAGAGCGGATAATGAAAATGATAAGAAACTTAAATTATTATTGATAGACCTTTTGGAGCAATTGTTGAACATTTCAATTGAGGTCCAAGGTGCTTTGAACATACATAGGTGCAAAACAGACTTGGAAACTGATCAAGTACAGATTACGATAAATTATGATAGTTTGCATAATAAAATTATGGATAATCTGACAATGTTAGATGCAATGGGGTTATACATGGGCCCTGCAACTCTTATTGATGATCATTGATTTAGCAGAATCTTAAGGAGGGTGTTACTGTTCATGATGTGAATAGAAGGGAACAAGCAAGAAGCTCCAAACTATGATTTTATATTTCTGTATTAAATTGATTTGGAATTCTGAGCCTGCAAGAAAACTGACTCACAAATGCTGGTATACTGGATAAGTCAAGTGATTTGTGTTAAAATACAAATGTTCTGATATTATCTTGGAATATAGCTGGTTTAATTGAAAAATTTGCTGATCAAGAATACATAGAGTTCATGAATAAGGCCACAATAGTATGCTTACAAGAAACTTGGCATTCAGCAGACAATGATGTCACACTAAATGGATATTGTACTTTTCAAACTCCAGGAAAAAACTATTTAAATTTGGTAGACCATCTGGTGGATTAATCACATGGGTTAAGATTATGAAGGAGATCAGATCTGAACATTTATTTACAAATTCCTTTTCTCAAACAATATATATTAAAATCAGCTCTCTAGAATTCACCTTATTAATATTTACATTCCTTCTTATTGCTAGAAGTACTATTACCCAGAGTTTTGGCAGAACTTGAAGAACCCATTCACACAGCATGGGCAACAACTGCATGCAAGAATATACTGCTATGTGGTGATTTCAGTGCAAGATTGGGCACATAGAATGGTTTCTCTGATAATGAGATACAGAACTGAAAATTTGATAATGCCTATAAAATGGTCAGGACTTCACAGGACATTAAGATTAATAGACAAGGTAAAAGCTAATTGATATTCTAGAATCATATAATTTAGTTCCACTTAATAGCAGAATTGCAGGAGATACTGAGGTTAATTACACACATTACAACTCTTTTGGCCCCTCGGTGGTTGACTATTTATTCTGGGACAGTTCTATGGACATTTGGGACTTGTGTAAAATACAGTGTTACCAAGATGTGACAGTGACCATTTTCCACTGATCCTGAGATATAAATGTTTAGATCTGAAACAGCCTGAACCACAATTTCATAATCGAGATACGGAATAATGTAAAAATTAAATGGAAGTATGATCACAGTGATAATATTCTGACTTTGATTAACACACTGTTTCCTAGTTCTTATTGTGTCATGATTAACTGATCTTATCAGACCCATCAGTTAGCCTCCTGTTTTGAAGATATTAGAGAAACTCTTAAAACTACTTACCAGCCATCTAAGAATTATAGTACCTGGTTTGATGATGAATGCTCTCATGCAAAAAAATAATTAAATCAGTTAGATATACATGTAAAAATAAACAAAAAATGCAGTATAGGGCTTTAAACCAAGGAAGAGAAACATATATAAAAAATTGCTTAAGTACAAACAAATGGCAAATGGTGGCTAAAGGCACTTGCAACCTAAGAAGTAACATAGATTCCTTTATATCTCTGGAAACATGGGTTGAGTAATACTCAGAAATATTTTTTGATCCAAGTGAACAGAACAGTACACCTAGGACAGATCTGGATTTGTCATCTATTATTTTTTGCTCACACGCTGAAGTATTTTTTGCAATAGCATCTATGAAAAAGAACAAAGCCCCTGGTCCAAATTAAATACCTGCAAAAGTATTCTTGCTTTCTCCCTCTCTTTGGACAACAATTCTTACACCTATCTTCAGCAATTGCATAACAAAGTTGCATTTTCCAAAGTCACTGAAAGGAGCTGTTTTAATTTGTATTTACAAAAAGGGTGGTAAGTAGAATCCTCGTATGTATAGACCGATTTCACTTTTGGATAACTGTGGTAAAATATTTTCAAAAATAGTTCTATAAAAACTGCAGGAACAGATTAAAGTATTAGATGACCTTTTGGAATGCCAAGTAGGTTTTTGCTCAGGTTATAGTACTACAGATAATTGTTTCACTCTATCCCATCTCTATAAAAAATATGTCACATTGCAGAAACTGAAAATTGGGTCTGGCCTACAGGGCTAAGAATAATCTGACATTTGCTGCTTCGTCTGGCACTTGCTAGAGGTGTGCTGCTTCCCTCGCTCAGTTATGGCCTTCACCAATTTGTCCACACCTCCAAGGCTCTCATTACTTGGTGGCACATGACTTACAATAATATTTGTCATTTTGCCTTGGCAGCCTCTTGCCTCACCCATCACTGTGAGCTATATGAAAAACTAGGCTGGCTTTCCCCAGCAAGTCACCTGAACTTTGGGCTGGGATGTTTAGTGGGTAAAGTTATCAGAACTGGCACCCCCCTGGGGCTGACACAGCTTCTCTCACCTCCTGACCCATCCTCCTACTCCCTCAGATCTCAGGGTTTTAGGGTGCTAAAAGTCCCCTTTGCCCGAACCCTCATGGGGATAGGGACTTCACTAAATGTGCTCCTGGGCTCTGGAACTCTCTTCGTGACTGTGTTCACTCTGCCTCCTCTCACCAGTGCCTCCAGAAGTCCCTGTGGGAGCATCTGAAGCTGGCCTCAGTGTGTGAGTGTCCCAAGCCTCCTTAGCCCAATGGTCCCTGTGTTGGACTCACACTTGTCTATGTACTTCGGAACTTAACTGTTTCTAAGGATCTGCTAATGTTCTCATGTTCATTTCTAATGTTCTTATGCACACCATGGCATATGTCTGTGCCATTGAATGATCTAGACTATTTATTGTTGTACATATGTATATTAACTAATACTGCCGTAGTAGACTATTCTATGTTAGACTGTTTCTCGTGACTCAATGTATTCACCTCTGCTTACTGTTATGTACTCTGAAGTATCTTTATTCCTTGTTGTACTCTCCCAGGTCATTCCTGAAAATAGGCATATAACTTGTCTAGTGTACCTACCCAGTCAACAAAAAGCTAAATAAATAAATAAATAAATATACAGCTTTGGTAGATTTCAGCTCTACTTTTGATATGGTTTCACGTAATCCACTATGGTCTATCATGGGAGAATGGGGCATAAATTCAAATATTATTGCCATTACTAAAGAATTATACTCAGACACATGGGTCCAGATCAGGCTGGATACCCTGGGTTACTTTTCAACATCATTCACAGCAAATAGAGGGGTTAGACAAGGATATGTTTTGGCACCTGTATTATTCTTCATCTATATTAATAACCTATTACTGGCCCTTAAATGTTCATTACAAAATGGTAGGGTAAAATCTTGTAATCTGATTGGCTCTTATTTATGTGTAAACTATGGTTTACACATGGTTAAAAAAAGGACTGCTCAGCAGTGAAGAGTCTGCAACACAGATCAGTGGGCATTTGGAACACAGGCATTACAGTTAGCCCTCTATTGACAGAACTGATCTTCCAGCACAAACATGGCTGCTACCTTTACACTGTAAAAAAAACTTCAGCTGGGCCTTAAAAATAAAACTACCTTAAATAGAAAATCAAACAAATGCGTTAAATGCTGTTTCCCTGATATCACATTCTTCTTACATACATAAACAAATTAGAAGCAATAAGTATTGTTTATAGTTTTCACTACAACTGTTTCTTTGCTGACAGTGAAAAATCTCCTTCTATCTTTAACTGCTTATCAGGGAACTCTCTTCTTCTTGCTCTGATGGTGAAACAATTCAATCTCTGGCTGCAACAAAGGCCTTTGTTGTCTGTCTGTACAGTGTGTTGGGAGAGAAACATTCTGCCAGTGGAACTGAGCAGAATTTTGAATGTGCGAATTCCATGATCAACATTTCATATCTTGAATGTGGAGAACAACAGAGAAAAAAAACAGGAAGAAAAAAGTATGCAATGATACAATGACATCATCAATTACATCACTTGCTGTGGGCAGAAGGATTATTTTATCACAAATGCACACAAATAAATTTATTTTTTCTACATATAAACACGTTTTCCCAATAATCAAAAGTAAAAAAACAAATAAGCCAATTTTATAAGTACACTAAGGTGCTCAGGGGTCTGTGTAAACTATAGTTTACACACAGCCAGTAGTGGAAGATATTCAGCCTTCGGCCTCATGCCTTACTATGCCCCTGGTCATGTAAACTATGGTTTACACACACACCTTTGTGCCTTATTGCTTACATGACAGACTCTCCAAAAATTCTAGACAAGCCCTGTTCTGCTTTAGCTTATGTGGATGATCTTGTATTATTTTCATTAACACAGAGGGGCCTGCAAGATAAATTAAATATTTTGCATGAATATGCTAGCAAACATAAGCTAATAATAAATGAGGCAAAAAGTAAAATTATGCTTTTTGGATCAAACAAAACAAATACTACGTGGAATGTTGGCCCTAAAATACTTCGAATGGTAAACTCATACTTATTTGGGCTTACACTTCTCCTGTGATGGTAGATAGCTCAAACACATTAACTTGCTAACGACCAAATTGAAACAAACTGCCAACTCATTAAAGATCTTTAATCTTAAGTTTGGTGGGAATTCCATTAAATCACTGATAGAAGCAGTTAAGGCTAAGTACTATGCTCAACTATTATATCAAACAGAAATCTGGAAATATGATCATTCTAATTTAAGTGAAATTCCTTTGAATAAATTACCTAGAACTTAAATAATTTGGTTCCTGCTGCACTGATATGAGCAAAACTTGGTGTTGTTAGCCCTATGGCATTTGCAGATTCAAAAAAGGTAAACTATTGGGTTAAAGTACTATCCCTGGCTCATAATAGATTACCTGCTCTTGTGCTTAAAGAGAAATATCTCTGAGAAAGCCTGGGGTGCCAGAGGTCTAAATGGTTACTTAAAATTCACAATATTCTAGAAAATACAGGCTTAGTATTTCTGAGAAGGTTTCTGGATAAGAAAATAACTATTAATATCAAATATAAATCATACATTACAAACAAAATTATAAATTACTATGTGTGGTCTGATTTAGAGTCCATTGCTAAACTTAAAATAGCTCCTTGGTTGTGTAAAAATGATGCTGCATTTTTCTTTAGAGACTACTTGGATTTATTAACAGATTTAACACAGAGACAATTATTTACAAAATTTAGCTTCAAACGGTTTCCAAGCAATATTCTTTTAGTAAGGTACAAAAAAGCTACAGGTAATGCATCTTCCAATTTTTCATGCACAAATGTGCATTTGGAGGATTCGTTTCATGTGATGATGATTTGTTCTTGGTATGAAAATCTTAGAATGCTCTGGCTGGTTGTAATTTGGGATAGAATTGAAACTACTGATGAAATGGCTTTGTTAAACATTTTATTTACAACAAACGATAAATTAATAATAGAAAATACGTTAAAATATCTTGCTGCAGTAATGAAAATCAAAACTAAACATTCATCAACTGCAGAGTCAGCATGAGGGTACAAATTGTCTACTAAATGAGAAATATAATATTAGGAGGAATGTACTTGTGTACAACTCTAATGTTCTGGCACAAGTTTTGTAGGGCATTTTATGGGTCAAAAATGAGGAAATAAAGAAAATAAATGATGAATTAAGACCACGTTGTTATCCTGACCTTCGTTTATACCCTGGAACTTTGGCTTGAAATGTTTAGTATGTTGGATTTTGTGCAATATGAATGTCTTAGCAAATATTAACACTTTATTATAAAAAGATTGAAGTATATCTGTTTTTTTAAGTAAATATTATTGTGTCTTATTTATGCTGTGTTATGTATTAATACTTCTTGAAATTGTAAAGGTCTTTGACTGATTAATAAACTTTACTTTACTGATAAGCCAACAGAAATTGAAGACAGAGTCAGCTCAGGCCCTGGACTTCACTGGAGCAAACCTGTATACAATGCAGGGAAGAGCATGCCTTACACAAGACAGGGTAGAACACCTGATTGCCAGTGCAAAGTTATTCCTCCAAGCTCAGCCAAGACCTTCGAGGAAATTCCAGTAACTGCTAGGTCACATGGCATCAGCCACAGCAGTAGTGCCATGAGTGTGCCTCCACATGAGGGATATACAGTATCAAGTAAGAGGATACTAGTCCCAAATGTTAGATCCCTGTTCCTACCCAATATCGGTCACAATGAACTTTGTTCAAGCACTGGAATGGTGGAAAAAGGAAAGCAACCTCAGAGAGGGCATTCACTTCCTCCAGCAATCTCCTTTCAAGATTCTTAAAACCAATGCCTAACTCTTAGCATGAGGTGGTCACCTGGGAGATCTCATGGTAAGTGGCATCTGGATTGTGCAAGGCACAAAAAAAGCACATAAACCTCCATAAGCTGTGGACAGTGGTCCTTGCAATGAAATATTTTTTCCTTCCAATTACAGAGTCAATCAGTCAGTCCATATTTAAACAGACAACACCATAATCATGTATTACATAAACAGAGAGGAGCAGGGTCCTCAAAACTGTGCACAGAAGCAATGAGGATCTGTGATCTACCATACTGTCTGGATGTCAAAATTTCTGTGGTGTATCTGCCAGGCAAGGACAATGTACTGGCAGACTCCAGCAGAATGAGGCAACACAACCATAAACAGACTCTGAACCAGCCGGTACTGGCTACAATTTTCAGAAGGTGGGGTACTCAAGAGATATTTGTTCACCTCATGGAACAACAATCAGCTCCCAAACTTTTGTTGCAGACTCCCAGTCAGTGGCAAAGTTTCTTAGGATGCCCTGTCACTGACATGGACAGGGAGTTTTTTGTAAGCCTTTACCCCCATTTCTCCTCATACAGAGCGTACTCATGAAGTTCAGGAGGGAATAAGCAACGTTACTCCTGATAGTCCCAGACTGGGCCAGCTAGGCATGGTACTGCTGACTCTGTATCCAACAGAGAACCCTGCAAATTATCTGAAGACCGGTGCTCACTCATGGACGGGTGGCCAGCCCCAATGAGCAAAAAGTCAAACAATGTAGTGGTACACAAACAGGAGTGTAGAAGCATTATTTAGTTTGAATCAAGTGCTGAGCTTCTAGCATGTTTCAGATTTCAGCACAGTATAGGTATCACGGCTCCAACTTGAAACCCTTTGAGTTGGAGCAGCGAAGCATTGCCTGTATTGTTGCTTTAAACCTTTGAAGCATGCTAAATAAACTCCTACCTTGATGCAAGCTAAATAGTGCTTGTACACTCCTGTTTGTGTGCTACTGCTGACTCTGTCCTACAAATCCCTAATCATCTTGATGCTGAAATACAACCTGCTGACCCTGTCCCCAGGCAGGATAGGCTAGGTTAACCTTTCTAGACCTCAGGATATTACACCTGAGGCAGTTGGGGGAATGGGGGGAGGCGTGGAGAGATAGGGATGACTGGGGTTGGGGGTACAGGGAGGCTGGGAGGGTTGTGAGCTGCAATGGGTGTGGGGCAGCATTGTTTCTGGGAACCTGGTGGAAGGTGGGGGTTGTCCAGTGTGCAGGATGTTCAGACAATTTACGCTGGAGATAGAGAGCTTGAGATGGGAACTGGGGGGAGGGGACAGGTACGAGGGGATGAGGAGGAGATAGGTCAGAGAGGGATCCATCACAAGATAGACCAGGCTGCCATGGACTGGAAGGGGGCACTTGGCCAAGGGGCCAAGTCCACAGCATCCCAGAAGCACCAAAAGAGGGTGTTGGCAGGTGGTAGGGAACATGGGTAGACAGAGAGGAAGTAGGAAAGAGGTTCATGGTAAGCAGAGGCAGGAAGGGATTTCAGGGGAGGGCAGGGGCAGGAGGTTGGAGACAACAAACAGGTACTCAGTATTGGTTGATGAAACAGTGCAGGAGGTTGGGAAAGCCACTATGGAACAAGAATCAGGTGACCAGAAGGGAAAGAGGAATATAGGGTACAAGGAGAGAGGGAAGACGGTGGGCCAAAAACAAGAAGAGGGAGAAAAGTAGGTCAAGTTGGCACAAACACACTAAACAAAGCGGGAGGAAGGCAAAACATGTTTGGGGGGAGGAGAAGGAGGCAAAATGCAGGGGGCAGTGGGAGGACATAAAAGTACTGGAGGGAGAGTGATTGTGGAAGGGAGTGAGCACAGGAAGGATGAAGGAGGAGGAGGAGAGAAGATGGAGGTGCAATTAGAGGAGAAAGGAGGGGGGAAGGGCAGGGCATGAAACGAGAGGACACTGAAGAAAAGGGGCTCATAGGAGGGCAAGGGATGGTGGAGTGAGTACTTGTATTAGGGGATTCTATGCTCGGGGGGTGAGATGGGGAGGTAAGGAAGTGAGGAAGAGCTGAACCTGGGTGGGGTGTATGCTAGTTATGACAGTAGGGAGAGTAGGGCAGTGCATTCAGAAATGTGTGGAGAAGGTAGGAGGGAAGCCTCATATCATTGTGCACCTAGGAACAAATGACCTAGAGGGCAGTACAGAGGAAGAAGTGCAGGAGAGGTTCAGGGAAGTGGGGGGGGGGTGTCTGCAATCAGGTGGGAAGCTCAGTGACGTTCTCCAAGGTACTCCTGGTACCTAGGCCAAGCACAGTGAGAAAGCTAAGAATACAGGAGTTTAATGGGTGGCTGAAGGGTTGGTATGCAGAAATGAGGTACAGGGTATTGGGAGGTGGGGTGAGACATGGAACGATAAGGGGCTTTATGCCAAGGATAGGCTACATCTCAACATCGAGGGTAGAAGGGTATTGACACAGGCTGGAGAAGTATATTAAAAACAACAGAGATTTAAACTGAGGAGGGGTGAGGGGCTGAGTCAGATAGCAGGGAGGAGGCACCTTCCAGGGGAGACCAGAAGGCCTTGCCCCACAGAGAGGGAGGAGGAGGAGAATGAGGAGAAGTAACCAAGACAAAAGTGGAAGGGGGAGAGATGGGAAGAGGAGGGGCAGGACACAAGATAGACTGTAGTACCCTTGAATGCAAAGAGCTTAGCAAACAAGGTGGCAGAGTTCCAGGCAATGATGGTGGAGGGGGAGGTTGTTATTGCTGCCATCTCAGAGACCTGGGCCACCCAATACCATGACTGGGATCTCACGGTCCCGGGATACAAGGTGTTCTGCAGGGACCGGGGGGGAGGGGTGGCTATTTATGTCAGAGAGGGGATACTGTGTACCAGGCAGGAAGAGGATGAGGGGAGGCCAGAAGCCATATGGGTATTGCTCCAAAGCCTTAAAGGTAAGAAGCTCAGGATGGGGATGGTGTACTGGCCACCCTCACAGAGCAAGAAGGTGGATAGGGAGCTGGGGGAACAAATCAGGAAGTCAGTGGCAAAGGGAATACAGTTATAGTGGGAGACTTTAACCTTCCTGGGGTTGACTGGTAGACGGTAACTACAGTACACGCCAGGGAACAGGTGCTGTTGGAAACTATCCAAGACAGTTACCTAGTGCATAGGGTGATGGATCCTACTAGGGACGGGAACATACTGGACTTGGTGCTAACAAATGGAGATCAAGTCCAGGATGTGGTAGTACAGGACCCTCTAACAGGAAGTGACCACCGCTAAGTGTGGTTCCTCCTCAACACAGGGAGGGAGTCAGCTAAGATCAGGACAAGAGTGCTGGATTTCAGGAAGGCAGATTTTGTCAATATGGGCAGAATTCTAGAGGGGTATTCAGCTGAAATTCACCCAAGAATGGATGCTGAACAGAAGTAGGCAATCAGTCCAGGTCAAAAAACCTAGCTGGCTCAGCAAGGAGGTGGAGGGGAAGGTGAGGGAAAAAAGATTGACCTTCATTAAGGTAAATAAATCTGGGTGTGAGGAGGATAGAGAAGTGTTCTCAAAGGCATCTAGGAAGGTGGCCAGGTCAATCAGGACAGCCAAGGCAGCAAAGGAGCTGAAGTTGGCTCAGGGTATCAGAGAGGGGGAAAAGGTGTTCTTTAAATACATAAGTGAGAAGAAGAGTTGTAGGGATGACATCATTAGAATCAAGAGAAAGGGAGGATGGGTGGAACAAAGGGAAGATCAGGCAGAGGCACTTCAATGATTATTTCTGCTCAGTGTTCACAAAAGAAAGGGATGGATGGCCCAATACTGCAGGGGAAAGGGACAAGGGTGAAGGGAGGCAGAGATAACAGATGGGGTCATCCATGAAGATAGAGCTCTGAAGGGTCTTAAAGCCTTGCAGGTGGACTAGGCACCAGGACTGGATGGTATACACCCAAGGGTCCTGAAGGAACTGGCAGAGTTGTTGGCAAGCCCTCTGATGGACCTGTTCAACACCTCCTTGGAGATGGGGAATGTACCCAGGGACTGGAGGATGGCTCACATGGTGCCCCTTCACAAGAGTGGACCCAAGGACCAACCGGGTAACTACAGACCAGTGAGCTTGACTTCCATGGTGGGAAAGTTCATGGAGACCATTCTAAAGGAGAAGCTAATAACCTTTCTCGATAGCAATGGCCTGCAGGATGAGAGATGGCATGGGTTTGTCACGGGAAGATCTTACCAAACTAACCTGATTGACTTCTTCAACTGGGTCCCTAGGGCAGTTGACAAAGGCCATGCTGTGGATGTCCTATATCTGGACTTCAGCAAAGCTTTTGACTAGGTGCCTCACAGGAGGTTAATGAGCAAGCTGAGGGACATGGGGTTGGGGGAAAAACTGGTGGGGTGGGCTGAGAGCTGGCTACAGGGCAGACAACAGAGGGTAGTTGTATGGGAGGAGACATCCAAGCCATGGCCAGTAACGAGTGGGGTACCACAGGGTTCAGTGCTGGGCCCTGTTTTGTTCAGTCTCTTTATTGGAGACATTGCAGAGGGGGTCAAGAGTAAGATCAGCCTGTTTGCGGATGACACTAAGATTTTTGCAAAAGTGGACAATGATGAAGAGAGGCAGGCACTTAGAGAGGATCTAGCTAAACTCGAACACTGGTCTAGGGAGTGGCAGTTGGGGTTTAACGCTAAGAAATGCAAGGTCATGCACCTTAGAACCAGAATTCCCAGGAACAGCTACTGGCTGGGGGGGAGTGCAGGTAACGCCTTCAGAGGAGGAACAGGACCTGGGGGTAATAGTCACAGGGGACATGAAGATATCAGCACAGTGTAGGAGGGTGGCAGCAAGGGCAAATAGGATGCTTTGGTGCATTGCCAAAGGGACCACCTCTCGAAAAGGGGAGGTCATCCTGCCATTATATAGCTCACTGGCGAGGCCACACTTGGAGTAATGTGTACAGTACTGGTGCCCATACTTCAAAAAGGATGTGAGATTACTGGACTGGGTACAGTGCAGAGCTACAAAAAATGATCATGGGGCTAGGGGAGTTGCAGTATGAGGAAAGGTGGAAGGAGCTCAACATGTACTCGCTGGAAGACAGAAGGGTGAGAGGGGACATTATAGAGACCTTTAAGTATTTGAAAGGCATAAACAAAGTCAGGGAGGGAGGATTGTTCCACTTAAAGAGGGGAAGGATTACTAGGGGGCACAGTCTAAAGTTGGAAGGGGGAAGGTTTAGAAGGGAGATGAGGAGGCACTACTTCACAGAGAGAGTGGTGGGGTTAATCGCTCAAAGGACAGTGGATAGCTTTAAACAGGGTTGGGATAGAGTCAAGGGCAGGGTTAGTACAGACAAAAACACAAAGGGGGGAAGGGCCGGGAAAGAGGAGGAAGGGAGGGGTTTGGGTGGTGGTGGGGGTGGGGCAGCTGTAGTGATATGAAACTAAGAGCTGCACAATCGGTCAGACTTGGTAGACCTATGGGCCTCTTTCTGACAGCAATTTCATATGTTCATATGTTTGTATGGTTCTTGAGGAGTTAGAATTTTTTGATTTGATCTGTTACAAGAGGTGTTACAAGCCCTGAGAGTTTCTAGGCTACAAGAAAGGCATATGCCTTAAAGTGGAAAAGATGCTCATACTGGTATACTCCCAGAAAGATAATCTCAATACTAGCAGGACTGTTCACAGTTCTGGACTACATGGTACACTTACAGTCCCTAGGCCTAAGGCATTCAACTCTGAATGTACATTTGGCAGCTGTCTCAGCGTAGTATACAGTATCTGCTCATTGACAGCTCAGTTGGCAGCCAGACATGGAGATAAGAGGAAGGCTGTGCCAGTCCCTAGCTCGGGTTTGGGATAGGCTGGGGCATCCAGTAAACCACTGGAGAAGAGATATTCATTCCTTTACTGTGGATCAGGGATACGGAGGTGGGTCCAGTAGACCACCAAGGAAGGGATATTCATTTCTTTACTGTGGATCGGGGATAAGGAGTGGGGACCACTAGGCCACCAGGGAAGGGATATTCACTTCTTTATTGTGTATTGGGGATAGGGAGGGGTGTTCACTAGACCACCAGGGACCTGTTTCACTGTACTATACAGGGGATCGGGCAGGGGTAGGGGTACACTGGACAGTGGACACCAAGGAAACAGCTATATATTGGGTGGGTGATCGAGCAGGGAGAGGGACCATTGGACATTAGGGAATCGGGTTTGCTATATCGGACAATGGATCGGGGGGAGGGACCACTAGCCACCAGGAAAACTTTTATTTTTACTCAGGCCAGCGATTGGTGATCACAGTGGGGGGGCACTGGCACCATGGACTATTCTGTTTTCTTTTTCTCAGGCCGGCAATCGATGAATGGTAAGCGGGAGGGACAACTGCCTATCAGGGATACATTTTTTTAAATCAGGCCAGCAATCAGTGATCATGGTGGGGGGGGACCACTGGCATCAGCGACTATTCCTTTCTTTTTCTCGGGCGGACAATTGGTGAGGGGAGGGACCACTAGCCATCAGGGAGCTTATTTATTTTCACTCAGGCTGGCGATCAGCAAACAGCGGGGAAGGGGGATCACTAGCTATCAGGGATTGTGGTTGCATGTCGGGCAGGAGCTGGGGGGGCCATGCTAAGCTCCATGCAGCTTAATGCTTTCCGTGCTCAATAGGCTCATTTACATAGGTGTGTTCATGAATTGGAAGTAACGCACTGGTGCTATCCATTGTGGGGCCTTTGACATGGCTGTGGGTTGTGGCAGTGCTAGAGGGGTAGCGCTGGTGATACAGGGGTTACTGCCAAAGTGACTTAGCCCTATTCACAGTTGGATAGCATGGCGCATTATCCAACTGTGAATAGCAATTTTTAAAAACTGGGCAATCACAAATTGCAGCGTGAAATATTGCACTACCCTTTGGGATTTTTTGTCACTCTGGCCCTTGATCTTTTGTTTGCTAGTCCAGCTGTCCTACCTGGGCTATAAACAGTCACAGAGGACAGCACCTAGCCCCTAAAGAAGAGCAGAGCCAGGAAAGATCTGTTCTTAGATTACAAAACCTGTAACATGCACGGCAGGCTATTGAATCTCCCACTGCTGCCTACTGCTCTGATGCCAGCTGAAGGAGATTCTGGGATTTGTAGTTACATAAGATGTCAGCCTAGAAGTTAACAAAATTAGTCTGATATAATCTACTATACTATGTTAAACAGTAAGTTAACCAAAATGTAGGTGGGGTGGGGCAGCTGCAGTGATATGAAACTAAGAGATGCACAATTGGGCAGACTTGATAGACCTGTGGGCCTTTTTCTGCCAATAATTTCATATGTTCATATGTTTTTGCCCAAAAAGTACACATTGGGTGAGTCCCACACTTTAGTGTGGTGTCGTTTGTGCTGACTGTTCCTGTTTAAAACATAAAATAATTGCTCACTGTCTACTTTCTGCAACAAAAATAATCACTGTTGATATCTACCTCCCCCCTCACTCATTTGAGGTTAGGCCTTCACGAGGCAGGATCTCTCCTGAATTAGGAGGACAGCTATCTATCATAGAAAAGATCCAGCCTGACCGAAAATGAAACAATGGACTTTTTTTTCCCCCTCACTGTCCCTGTCTGGTAGTAACCTACGTGTTTCTACTTTACCTTGTGGAATGCTTGCTAAATGGTATAGTGGACAGAGGGTCTAAAGATTATTTTAAAGTTTTCATTGAGGTGTTTTGGTTCTGGCTGCCCCAGGGGGAAGCGGGGGAGAAGGATAAAGCCTTCAGGTTTGGTCTGCATTTAAACAAGCACTTGAAATGCTGCACGATAATGTGGGACATGTTTCAGAGCGGAAGGGGGTTTGGCTGGGGGAAAGGGAGGGAAAAGCTCACTGGTTTGATACTCAGCCCGCAGTTGGGGCCTGGTATTCCACCTAACACTACAGCTTCGAGGGGGAGCTGAAGTTGGGTGCAATTTGAACAGTTGCACCACCACCCACATAGGCCATGATATAGTGGGTGGGACAGAGTGGCACTTTTGGAAGCCAGACTTTAGCTTGACATTCTGTTCTTTTATTCTACTTTTTTTCTAGAAAAGTTACAAATAATGTTGTGTTTCAGATGATTACTGTTGTTTGTTCAATTGTTAAGTTTTCTTGCCTGGAAGTCTATATGGGATGGTGAGTGGCAGTGGGGGTGGGAGATGGGGGGGTGCAGGGATAACTGGGCTCCTACAAGAGAAGAGAGATCAGTATTTTTATATATAAATGGCAGAATTACAGAATATTACATATAATGTCCAGGGCCTTAATATTCCAGTTAAGAGGGCACGCATTCTACAAGAAATAGTGAAGAAAAAGATTGATACAGCCTTTATACAGGAAACCCACCTCACAGAGACTGAGCACCAGAAATTGAGAAGAAGCTGGGGGGGGGGAGTTATAGCAGTGGATTGGCCAGGGCACCCTCACCAAAGAGGCACAGCAATACTAATTCGAAAGAATTCCCCCATACAGATTAAAGGGGTAAAATTAGACCCTTCAGGGAGATTTGTCAAAATTAAAGCCTTAAAAGACTGGAGGGTGGCCCATGTCATGCTGATCCACAAGGGGGGATCAAGAGAGGAGACGGGAAATTACAGGCCCGTCAGCCTGACATCGGTGGTCGGCAAGGTGTTGGAAGGTATTGTCAAGGAAAGGCTGGGGGGTTACTGGAGCAAACTGGGTACTTGGACGATAGGCAGCATGGCTTTGTCATGGGAAGATCATGCCAGACAAATCTTGTTGAGTTCTATGACTGGGTGGCGAGGGCCCTGGACCAGGGTAGGCCAGTGGATGTCCTCTTTCTGGATTTTAGCAAGGCATTTGATTCAGTACCCCACAGTGGCCTGCTGGCTAAGCTGAAGGAAATGGGGGTAGGGAGACAGTTGCTAAGATGGATAGGAAATTGGCTCTCTGAGCATACTCAGAAGGTGGTGGTTGGAGGGGTTAACCTCATACCCAAGGTAGGTTACTAGTGGGGATCCCCTGGGGTCAGTGCTGGGACCGCTCCTGTTCAACGCCTATATCTCAGACATCAGGAGGGGGATTAGGAGTGAGATGAGTCTCTTTGCAGATGACTCAAAGGTAGGTGCAGTGGTGGATAGGGAGGAGAGGAGGGTGGCCTTGCAGGAGGGCCTGGAGGGTCTGGAAAGGTGGTCAGGAAAATGGAAACTAAAATTCAATGTGGGAAGGGCAAGGTTCTGCACCTGGGAGTCAGAAATCCAGACTAGTGGTATACCCTGAGAGGAGACATGATTCAAGTCACGAAGGGATGAAGGGTGAGAGATCTGGGGGTAGTGGTAGATGTCAAAATGAACAACTCAGAGACCTGTAGGAGGGCAGCGGCAAGGGCAAATAGGATGCTGGGATGCACTGCCAGAGGGATTACCTCCAGAAAGGCGGAAGTGATCCTTCCACTGTACAACTGCTTGGTTAGGCCACACCTCGAGTACTGTGTACAGTTTTGGAGACCACATTTAAAGAGGGATATTACACTCCCAGAGAGGGTCCAAAGGAGGGCAACCAAAATTATCTGGCGCCTGGGGGTGAGGACCTATGGGGAGAGGCTCAAGGAGCTCGACATGTACACTCTGGAGGAGAGGAGGGACGGGGGGACATGATAGAGGTCTTTAAGCACATGAAAGGGATCAATGAAGGAGGCCCAGTCCTAGTGCTCCAAAGGAAGGAGGGTGGGGCAACAAGAGGTCACAGGTGTAAGCTGGAAGGGGGCAGGCTCAGAGGGGGGAGGAGGAGAGGTTATTTCACTGAAAGGGTGCTGGAGCCATGGAATGCTCTCTGGTAGAGATGGAGACTGTGGACGGGATTAAGAGGGGATGGGACAGGTATAGGGGGAGGGTAAATCTGACCAGGCACAATACAGGTGGAACATCTGGGACTGGGGACAGTATAACCCAAGGGGAAGGGGGGGCACCACAATCGACCCTCAGGGCGGGTGCTGAAGATTGAGCAGACTCGAGAGACCATTAGGCCTATTCTGCTGGCGTTTTAGTATGTTAGCATGTTCTTTAATATTAAGTGTATACTACTAAATTTGTACGCCCCCAATGATAGACCAACAAACACTTTCTGAGACATCTGATCCCATGCACAATGGATGACCCAGACGCTCATTACATTACAGGTGGAGATTTTAACAGAGTGGTGTCAGTGGGTTGGGATCAGAGGGGGGTGGGCCCTAAAGGAGGGATGGGATGTGGTTTGGAGGATAATTCTCTATGGAGACTTATGGATGAGATAGGGCTGGTGGATGCTTGGAAGGAAGCATACCCAAAGCAGAAGGATTTCTCCTTCTTCTTCCATAGGCACAAGAGCTTCTCCAGGATTGATATGTTCTTTCTTCCAGTGGGGAGGGAGTCCTGTGTCCAGGAGTGCTCGATACTCCCAATGACCAGGTCAGATCATTCACCAATCTACCTACACCTGGTGTTCGTCCCAGTGAGTAGGACCTCAAATTGGCATCCAAATGTGAGTTTGATAAACTCTGAAAATTCCAGAAATGTGATGTTGGGAGAAATCTCCACCTACCTTCAACTTAATGACCCTAACTTGACCTCCTCAGCAGTTAGATGGGATGCCCTTAAAGCCTGTCTTAGGGGCCACATTATCTCTTATAGCTCCCAGACAAAGAAGGAGAAAATGATACAAAAGAGACTAGAGGAGGAGTTGAGTGGGGCGGATTTCAGACACAAATTGACATTAGACCCTGTGGATAAAGAGCTTTGGCTGGTGAAAAAGGCCTCTTTAGGGAGCCTTCTGGCAGCACAGGTAGAGGGGCTAATACTCAAGACCAACTACAAGTTCTATAAGGGGGGAACCAGGCAGGCAGGTTACTGGCTCATGCTTTGAGAAAACAGATGTGTAATAGGGCTGTGCTGGGAATATATGACGAGGAAGAGAACAGCACCTTGTTGTCTGACCTTCCTTTAATTACACAGAGATTTGCAGAGTATTATCAACATCTCTATGCTGCAGACCCTGCGGGATCAGATGTGGCTGGAATGGAGGAATTCCTGGCTGTGCTGACTCTGCCAGCCCTAACTGAAGAAAATAGAGATTTCCTGGAATCCCCTATTACTACTATTGAAATCCTAACCAAAATAAAACAACTGAAATCGGGGAAGTCCCTGGGCTTAGATGGGTTTCCAGGTGAGTTTTATAAATCCTTTTCCAGTGCAATACTGCAGCCCTTGCAGGCCTGCTTCCATCACATTCTGGGGGGGGGAGAGATCCCCAATTCATGGAGGTATGCCCAAATTTCAGTTCTCCACAAAGAGGGGAAAGAAGCCACCAAATGCAACTCTTACCACCCGATCTCCCTGCTTAATGTCTATTTGTAAATCTTTACCAGGATCCTGGTGGACTGTCAGCAGAATGTGGTCCCGACAATTATACACCCAAACCAGAAAGGGTTTGTAGCAGAATGTTACATACAGGACAACATTAGGAGGCTATTAAACACTATTTTAGTCCATGAGGGATGGGGAACTCCAACTCGACATCGCCAAGGATGCTGGAAAAGCATTTGATAGAGTAAATTGGCATTTCTTACAAAAGTCCATGGAGAAAATGAAATCTGGTCCGAAATTCCGAGACATAATTTTAAGCCTTTACTCATCTCCACAGGCTCAGGTGAAGGTTAATGGGATTAACTCAGGGAGATTCCCGATTGAGAGAGGCACCAGGCAGGGCTGTCCCTTATTCCCACTATTATTTGCAATTTTCTTAGAACCATGTGCAGTGGCGGTCTTCCAGGACAAACTTATTAAGGGAATAATGGTGGGAACACTGGAGCAGAAGACAGCTCTCTATGCAGACGATTCAATATTTTTCCTAAGACAGCCAGAAACTTCCTTTCCTAGATTGCTGACTGTCCTAGAGAGGTTTGGGGAAATTTCAGGTTATAAAATAAACTCAGATAAATCAGAAGCAATGGTATTTAGTGGGGTATACCCAAAAGAACTTAGAGGATCCTTCCCATTTCTCTGGGCCAAACACAATCAGATTACAGTAGGTATCTAGGGGTTCAGGTTTGCACTAATAGGTCCAGGCTCTTTGAGATAAATTATGGGAAGTTGTGGAATGAGATGCAGAGTGACATGTCCAGCTGGACTCTACTACCCTTGTCCCTATTGGGCCAAATTGATTCAGTCAAAATGAATCTCCTTCCCTGGTTCCTATCCTTGTTTACAACACTGCCTGTTCCTGTCCCATCAACCTACTGGGCTGGGGTGAGGGCAGGCATAGACAAATTTATGTGGGGAGGTCGAAGGCCGTGTATTGCCTTAAAAGTACTCCAGAGGCCAAAACAGAAGGGAGGTATGGGCATGCCAAATTTGTATAAATATTACCTGGCAAGCCATATGGTAGCTGTCTGTACCTGGGCCAAACAGTGGAGGGCCTCAGGATGGTTTGATCTAGAAAGTAGAGATGCTCCCCAACCTCTTTTCACACTGGCTTGCATGGGACCAATGGAACAAGAGTTGGGCTCTTTGGACAACCCATGGGTGAAACACTTGATCAAGGTACTGAGCTTGGTGAGACACGAATTGGCTTCACCTCCTTCTTTGGGCCCATTATCTCTGATACGATACCAGTCTGACTTTCCCCCACCTAGGACTGATTGAGGCTTTGCCCGCTGGGAGGCTGAGGGCCTTACTCAGTTCTCACAGTTCATACTGAATGGTACATGTCTGTCTTTCCAGCAGTTACAAGACAAATACCACTTACCCCAAATGGATTTCTTCAGATTCCTGCAGGTTCGATATTTCATTACAAGTGCAAACCATGAAACATTGTTGGCCAGGCCCAAATCTCCATGGGAGGATTTTAATTACAGTGCAATTACCTTAAAGAGAAAAGTTAGATGTATCTTAGAAGTTTACACCCTCCTGATAGAAGGGTCCCCAACCCCCTAGAGTGGGCGAAGGATTCATGGGAGAGGGAACTGCAGGACACCCTCCCCAGACAAGACTGGGAAAGAAGATTACAGATAGGATGGAAAGTGACCTCCTCCCCAGGGTGGAGGAAGTTTTTTTTGAAAATCATGGTGTGTTACTTTAGGACCCCTTCGGTGACCCGAGATGTTGGCACTACCCGCACCTCATTGCATTGGAGAGGATGTGGAGGGGAGGGAACTCACCTCCACGTCTTCTGGACGTGTCCAGCCACCAAGGCATTTTGGACCTTAGTTTGAGAGGTAGTCTGGCAGATCACAGAGGTTTGCATTCCGGAAGAGTTCTCGGAGTGGCTTTTGGACACCCCGACTGTAGTAGGGCTCCTCCCCTCACAAAGGAAACTGGTGTGGCCATCCTGGTGATAGCATTAAAGAGCATCACATCACACTGGTTAGATGTGAACCCTTCAACTCTAGGGAAGTGGAAAAATAGAATGTCATGCATCTGTGATTTAGAACACTTGACTGCTAGAATGCAGCTGAGGGAGGAAAAATACAAATCAAGCTGGGATCCCTGGATTAAATGGATAGCAACTGACCAATCCCAGCCCACTTTACAGACACCTTGATGAAAGATAGGCCCCTCTGGGAGGGTTGGTGACATGACCTGACACAGGTCATCCCCAGATGAATTTTGCCCCCATAGCCTCCCAAATCTTTTGGATGACCATTTCTCTGTGTCCCTAACTCCTACCCATCTCATGTAGCTAGACTAATATCCCATAAATTTGGAAGCACAGCCTGTTAGGTTGTGCCCTTTACAGGTAATGATTTATATATGACCCCAAGCTTTGTAAATAGTTGTTTCTTTATTGTGATTAGGGATTCCTCACATGGAATTAGATTTAACAATATCTGATTGTGGCAACTAACCAATATTTTAATGTACTTTTTGGTAGAGCGATGGAGGAGAGGTGAGTGAGAAGGCTGACAATTACACAGAAATGCTACACCAGAATTTTAAAAGTTAAATATCATATATGTGTGTAAGAGATGAGTGACTTGTTTTTATGATGATACTTTTTGAACTTGAATAAACTTGAGCTGAAAAAAAAATCACTGTTGGTATGGGCAGGACTTAAACCTTGAAGAAGTTTTCAAAACTGATCTGTTGGGCATTCCATTCGTTGCAATATTACTGAAAATAGTTGCATGAAAACTGGCTATTTGCTTCTTAGACCCCATGGCCTGGATTTTCAAAGCTTTGGACACAGGAATTGTGGGCAGTTGTTCAGCTGCTGCTGAATCACTAAAAATGTGCCAGAATGTGTGCAATTGTTAAACATTTTGAAGCATTCACAACACTTTTTTCACTTTACAGCAAACAAATAATGTATGTGTCATTTCTGATGTTCTACGTGCACCACTTGTGCTGAGACATTAGACAATGAATTCTGTATGCATGACAGCAGCAAAATTATGCCACAGTTCTTTGAAAATTTGGCCCTAACATTTAAGATGGGGTAAAGGAGTTTCTGGTGATGATTTAGGGATATATGTGCCACAGTGGCTGGAGTTGGAAGGGCACCTATGTAGGAGCACAGGTATTGCATTAAATTGTCTTCCTTTTCATTTACTGTCTAATATCCCTAGATGTCTTAAATGGACTCCATCTTATTGGTCTTTCCATGCTCACATCCAGCTATGTAACTTGTTACATCTCTCGTTGATCAGATATCCCTCCAAACCACTTTTTTTACAATCCACATTTTCAGATAGCTCACCAACCCATTCCTGAGACCTTTCTACCCTTAGGCATCTCCACTTCCATATCTCAAATGTCACAGATGGGGCATTTTTTCAACTTCTCCACTTTTCAACTTAAATTTGGACTGCCCTCGCAATCTATTTTGAAGTATATCCAACGTTCACATGTTATTGCAGCACATATAGGTTCTACTTCATGGACCAAATCAGTTGTGGATAGTTACAAAGAGCTGCTACAGGTTGTGGAATCACCCTGGGCAGTTTCCTCATTGTATCATACCCTCCAATTGTTACATCCAAGAACATTGTTGGAACTTATTACTGGGGAGAAAACTCTGCGATTAGACTGGACACCAGCTGATTTGAAAAACTTTATAAATATATAAAGGATAGAGTTCAGTTCATGCAGTTTAATATATTGCATAACTTATATTTCACTCCTCAGAAACTCTCTAGGATGGGACAGTTGGTTCATCCCACTTGTTTGAAATGCAGGAACTTAGTCAGATCATTACTTCATATGTTATGGTCTTGAGAAAAAGTAGCTCCACTCTTGGATGAGATCAACATTTATTTAGATCCTCTCTTTGGGCTCACAGATGCTTTTACTCCAGACATTTGCCTGGTGGGTAATTATAAGGACAAAGACCTTGGTCCCTGCAAGGGGTATAACACTCTGATTTTGGCAGCTGCCAAACTGTTTTTGCTCCAAAACTGGATGGATGATACAGTACCATCCTGGAGGGAGTGGCGTGGTGAACTCCTAAACACCCTAACTACAGAGCAACATATAGCCAATATGCGATGGATGCATACTGTAAGGCTTTCTATGAACATTTGGGTCCTCTACAGGCATGGGTAACTACTATATCTTAATACCCATACTCTTCGGTGACTCCCACCATGTGAGGGTTTCACTCTCTAAGCTATTAAGGAAATTCAGATTGGATAATTTATTAGCTTCCTGTTATAGGCTTCTAATTGGGTGTGGCAGCACTCCAAGGGTTGGGGTGGATCTTAGGAGTAGGTTTCCCTCATTGGGTATCTAATGAGTGTTATATCTTTTTTCTTTTATATTTTATTTTGGTTTGTGTACTGTACTGCGTTTTTGTACTTGTTTGTTCTTGTATTAAACTGTTGAGAGCAATAAAATTTATTAAATTAAAGAAAGAAAATTCAGCCCTGTCTCTCCTTGTTGTTTTGTTGCTCTGAAGTCATAATTTTCTGCTTGCGACAGAATCAATTCCGTAGTAACCAGTTGTCCGTAGTAACCAGCTGTGATGTCACTAGCAGTGGCTTATGATTTCACAGCAGGAATAAGCAACTACATTAGATAATGTCAAAGGGAAAAATATCAAGTTTTAATGACAATATTTTTAGTGATAAAAAACTAAAAGTCCTGAAATTCCCATTTGGTGGGAATTTTGTTTAGTCAAGTTCTGCTGATGCCAGCTGGGAATTTCATGCTGGAAACTGGAACATCTCTTTAAATGACATAATGAAAAAGCTTACAAAGATGGAATATGGGCGACCTAGCTCTATTATTTGAGCTGATCTAGATCTGCCACAGACCCAGTTCTGGTACAGTCCTGAACATCTACATGTTTTTGTCTAAAAATGGTAAATCAGAACCTTCTGGAAAAAATAGTCAGACTCAACTGAATGATAACTAACTTGCCCATCTCCAGTTTGGATACAATTTTATGACAGAAAATGACAGAAGACCCAGTTTGTATACAGATTGCATCAAACCCTAATGTAAAATCTATTTGGTGGTTTGAATTTGTATCACAAAACAGAGCAAAAAGATAGGTTATTAATGAATTAATTTATTTAAAATGGTTTTACTAGGAATAATGCATTGAGTTAGCAATAACCCTCATTTACAAGTATACCCTATTTAAGACCAGGTACAGTGCCAGCCCAACAGTGCAATGGTAGAACTGCTGCTTGCTGTGTCAATGACCCAGTTTTGAGAATGAGCTCCATGTGTCCTTAGAGAGTCAGTCAGGTGGAGGAGGACTGAAAATCCGATGGACTTCTGTTTTCCTCTATGATGAGTGGGTGGAGATGGACAACAATAGTGTTATCGCAGGTCTGGAGCTTCATGGGGAAACAAAGCAAGACCCCCCCCCCCAACAATGCAGAATGGTACCCTGGGACTGTGGCTTCCACTCAGCCAAGAAAAAAGCAAGAAATCCCCCCCTGCCAATGCAGCATGATGTTGTGGAACTATAGCCTCTGCACCAGACATGACAGAAAGCAAGAAAACACCCCTGACAGTGAACATGCTTCTCTGGGACTGTGGCCTTTACTCCAGCTGTGAATTAAAGCAAGAAAACCCATTGGCAATACAGTATGGTGCCCTGGGACCACAGCCTCCTCTCCAGCCATGAAACAAAGGGGGGAAAAAACCCTGGAAGTGCAGAATGGTGTCCTGAGACTGTGATCTCCACTCCAGCCATACAGCAAAGCAAGAAAAAAACCCTGACAGTGCAGAATGGCACCCTAGAATTGTAGCCTCCACTCCAGCCACAAAACAAAACAAAAAAACCCAATAGTGCAACATGAAACATAGAAACATAGAATTTGTTGGTAGAAAAAGACCACTTGGGCCACCAAGTCTACCCTGATGATCCCTGCCTAGTCTGTCTCTGCAGATCCTAACTGGTCTCTAGTAACCCTCCCTCCTCCCTGCCCATTTCCTAATGTTCTCCTATGTCCATCCCCTACATGCTTGAAGCCCCATAGTGTTTTCACCTCTACCGCTTATACAAACAGCCTATGCCAGAAGTCCACCTCTCATTCAGTGAAGTAGTACTTTTCCACATCCCTCTGAAAGTTCCCCCCCTTCAGCTTTTATTTATTTATTTAGCTTTTGTTGACCAGGTAGGTACATTAGACAATCTGTATGCCTATTTTCAGGTACGACCCAGGACAGTACAATGAAAATACAGGTTCAAACAAGGTACATAACAACAAGAGGGGCAATTTACAGAGTTACAAGAGAGCAAGATAAACATAGATAGTCTATAGTGAGCAGCAATAGGTAAAATATACATATACATACAGAAGAAGTAGACTAATACATTCAATGGTAATTACATTGCATGAGTGACCCTGTTTACCAGGGCCACTTAATTCATGAGCAGATGGCGGTCAATCACATGCTACCCAGAGTTAAAGGACAGTAGGCAGTGGGTCAGGTGGGACCAATTTGGAGACCTGGTTAGGGTGGATTGGGACACCCACACACTGAGGACAGTTTTAAGTGCTCCCACAGGGAATTCTGGAGACACAGTTGGGAGGGAGGGGAACGTACATGGTCAGGAAGGGAGTTCCATAGCCTCGGAGCACATGTAGCAAAGTCCCTATCCCCCATTAGGATTCAAGTATATGGAATTTTGAGCACCACTGAACCCTGAGACCTGGGGGAGTAGGAGGAGGATACAACAGGCATGAAAAGCTGCGAAAGCCCCGGTGGTGTGCCAGCTCTGAGCAACTCATGAGTCTAAGTATACTCTGTAAGCTGTTCAGCCACAGTTTACTCTAAGAGTTTACTAATGGCCGATAGGATGGCAATTGGAGGATAGTTGTCCAGGACTTTGGGATTACCTTGCTTTGGAATGGGGACAATCCTTGCTACTTTAAATATACCAGGGATAACACCAGTGGCTAGGGACAGATTGAAGATATGTGCCACTGAGATGCCAATGTAGGGAGCACCCAGGTTCAGAAGCTTGTGCTCCATGTTATCATGGCTAGCACTGGAGTGTGGGGAGAGACCAGAGAGAAGTTTCTGCATCTCCTTAACAGACACAGCCCTTAAATAAAATAATGGGTGAGAGGGGTGAGCCTCCTGAGGGACAGTGGCTGAGGGGCCTCTAATATCCCCTACAGCAGAGAAAAAGGAGGTAAGCGCAGACAAGTCCAAAAAGTGGGAATTTAAAGCATTAGCAATTGTGAGTGGATTATTACAGCTTGACCCTCCAATGATCATATCAGAAACTCCCAAGTTGGAGGAGCCGCTGACTAAGTTTTTTATGTTCCTCCAGAACCTTCGTGGGTCCTTAGCCGAGCTAAGCAGGGCAGATTTACAATATTCACTTTTTACCGCCCTGATGGCATTTTTGCACTCGTTTCTGAGCTTCCTATACTGTTGAAAGATGGATTGCTCCAACGTGTATTTGAAGTGAGCCCAACACTTGTCCCTTGCACGCATAAGGGCTAGGAGGCTCCCATGCAGCCATTTTGTGGCAGTCCCCCTCACTCTCCATCTAATAAGGGGGGCATGTTTGTCCTGCAGATCACCCAAAACAGTGAGAAACTGGGAGAAAGCTGTGGACGGGTCATGGGCACTGAGCACTCCTGACCAGTCAGTGATCCTCAGATCATCAAGAAATGAACCCAGATCAAACCTAGAGAAATCCCTAACATGAATGATTTTGTGGGGAATTTTTGGGGTGGGGACCTTCCACACACAAAACACTGGGGTGTGATCTGAGATGGAGTCAGGTAGGGTTCCAGCTGAGCTGATTCTATCTGGGTGGTTAGATAGGACCCAGTCCAGTAGGGAGCTAGTACCACCTTTAGCAGCCCATCTAGTGGGCTCCTGGATAAGCTGAGTCAGGGCAAGACTTGCCAACAGAGGTTCAAACTGCTTGGAGTTACTTCCTGTCCAGTTTAAGTTCACGTCACCTAGGATCAAAAGTTCATTATCCCCAACAGAAGGACCAATGGTATCCAGGAGGTGGGTAAGTCCAGGCAGACCACCCTTGGAGGGATTATATGTGCATGCAACATGCTACTTCTTTCTATTTCCAAGCAGCAGTACAGTGTGCAGCAGCTCGCAGGGAGACAGAGAGGACTGCTAATGGATTACCACAGATACACTAAGGTGACTCTTATAGTAAATTAAGATACAACCCCCTCGCTTTCTTACCAGCCGATCTTGTCTAATAAACTCATAGCCAGGAAGTACACAGGCCGAGTCTGGTATTGAGGGTTTCAGTCAGGACTCTGTAATGACTAGTATGTCAGGCTTACAGTGGACGACTCAGGCAGATAGTTCATCATGGCTGGGTAGTAGACTGCGAATGTTAAGGTGAGCAATTTTTAACCCCTTTACTAATTTCCACCATTCAGGGATTGAGAGGGCCTGATCTGTGGGACCAGGCTTTAGCTTGATATCACCCGCAAGGGCCAGTATCACATGGAAGAGACAGAGGAGAAACCTTATGGGGGGAGGGGTACCACTGGCTGAGGGCCTTCGTGATAGACGTCTTCTCACCAAGGCAGTGCCCAGAAGACATCTGAGGTCAAGACAGCAGGCAGGCCAGGGAGGCAGTCTGTCTTGAGCTAGAAGGTTAGAGAAGGTGAAATCAGACCCGTCGTATGGGACAGTAGTTCCCCAGTGGACCCCAATCAACTGAGAAGAGTCTATGACCATTAGGGAAAACAAAAGGCTGGCAAGGAGACCAATGGAGAGGACAGCCCAAGGCAAGAAGGGCAGGACACCATTCCATTTCCCCTTTTCCTCAGTGGTGACTAGTGACACCCAACTCAAGGAGACAGCCGTGACTGGTGGGTCAGCTTGAGAGGGGTGAGACCAGAGTTCTTAGTGTGCTAGTTCAGCCAGTGCAGACAGGGTCTGCCTGAGAGTGTAAAGGCATACAGCATAGACAGACAAACAATGACCTGGACTTAGTTGCAAAACACTCACCCTGATGATACTGACAGTTAGGTAAGGGCAAGTAGGAAACCTGAGAACCCTAACTTTTTACCTAGATAGTCCAGCAAACATTCAAAGCAACATCACGTGCAGATACTGAGCAGTTAGGGTATTTCTAACATGAAACCTAGAGAACACTAACTTATTGCCATTATTAGCCAGGCTAACACCCAAAGTGACAGTTCTGGGTAATTTTAAAGAGTAGACAGAAGCTTTCAATAATCATATGGTACAGGAAAGTATAAGCAGAACAAGGAACGAAGCCCCATGCAGTGTAAGATATCATAAGCTAGAGAAAACAGACAAATGACAAGAAACTGGTTTGTTGTTTTTAGCTGCTCCCAATCACCCAATAGGATCCCTGAAACATTAAGGGAGGGTCTTTCAAGCATTTAAGGGGAAGAGGGAACGGGGTGAGTGGGGGGGGCAGAATTTTTCCTTTCACTCAGTCTCTCACTTGCTCTCTTTCGCAGTCTGATTTCTCTATGGCAGGAGCCCCGCGGGACAGCAACACTAGTCCGTGTGGGGAAGGAGGGGGTACCAGCAAGGACCAGTCCACACCTCCAGCCCCCAATTCAAAAGTCCATCTACGATTGGGCTGAAGCCCTCCTATTTAAACTGCACCAGCAGTTTGAAATTGGCACCTTTTTTTTCTCTGTCTCTCGCTCGCTCTCTTCCGCAGTCTGACTCCTCTATGGTAGAAACCCCGTGGGAGAGCAACACTAGTCCATGTAGGGAAGGAGGGGGTCCCAGCGAGGACCAGTCTGCACCTCCAGCCCCTAATTCTGGTTCTGGTGCTCTTCCTCAATTGAAGTAGACCCCTCCTGCATCCTGTTCACCTCTGGAGGTACTCATAGGTCTCTGTCATGTCCCCGCTCACTCTCCTGTCTTCCAGGGTGTAGAATGTCTCTTCTTAAGGTTTTTGGCACAACCCCTGCACCTTTTCAGTTGCCCTCCTCTGGACTGCCTCCACCATGGCTGTTTCCTTTCTGAGTTGCAGCCTCCAGAACTGGACACAATACTCCAGGTGGGGTCTCACTAGTGAGCAATATAGCGACAACACCACCTTCCTCCTCCTGCTGAAGATACATGTCTCTATGCTTCCCAGCATCCCACTAGCCCTACCCACTACTTTGTCACACTGCCTTGCCACTCTGAGGTCAGCAGGTATGATAACCCCGAGTTCTCTTTCCTGCTTAATGACTGTTAGTACCTCCTCCATCCTATACTCAGTTCTTGGGTTCCTATGCCCTAGTTACATGATTTTTTGCTTTTTGGAACTGAATGCCCAACTGCATGTTCTAATGCTAACTACTTGAGTTTCCCAATATCCCTATGCATTCTTTCCATCTCTACTGAATGTCCACCTTATTACAGGTTTTGGTATCATCTGCAAAATGGCAGACCTTCCCTTTCAGTTCATCTTGCAATGTCACTTATGAAGACATTGAAGAGGACTGGTCCCAGTACTGAGTCCCGTGGCTACCCACTGGTCACTCTGCCTTTATTAGAGTGAGTGTTGTTAACCACCACTCTCTGTTGTCTATCAGTTAATTTCTAACCCAGTTCATCACTTTGGATCCCATCCTTGGGCTGCTCCATTTCTTAATCAGTCTCCTGTGCAGCACAGCATTGAAGGCCTTGCTAAAGTACAGATAGGCCACATCCATTGCACTCCCCTGATTTATTTCCCTGGTCACCCAGTCAAAGGACTCAGTTAGATTCATCTGGCATGACCTGTCCCCTGTGAATCCATGGTGCCTTTGGTCTTGCAGTCCATTGGATTCAAGATACTCTACCAACCTTTCATTTAACAGTGTTTCCATTCATTTCCCCACCACTGAGGTGAGACTCACTGGCCTATAGTTCCTAGTCTCTTCCCTGCTGCCCCCCTGGTATAAGGAGATCACATCTGCTCTCCTCCATCCTTGGGAACAATGCCTGATTACAGTGATCTGTTGAATAAGACTGTCATTATGGCAGGCAGCACCTCCCTGAGTTCTTTCTGTACCCTTGGGTGTATCCTGTCCAGTCCCATAGCCTTCTCCACTTTCAGAGCTGCAAGTCCCTTCAAGACTCTTTCCTCTGAAAATGGACTTGAGTTTGCCTTCCTATACCCTTTGCTCCTGCTGATCACTGGTAGTCCATCTCCCCTTCACTATGAAGACAGAGTAAAAGTATCTGTTCAAGATGTCTCCTTTTCCTTGGTCTTCTTCTGTACAGTCATCTTCTGCTGCCCTCATCCTCATTATCCCTCCCCTTGCTTTCCTTTTCTTCATTATGTACCTGAAGAAAGTCTTATCCCCATTTGCTACCCCCTTTGGCTATCCTTTCTTCTGTATTTCCCTTTGCTTCCCTCACTGCCATATATGATTCTCTCTGTTTTACTTGTTACACCTCCTGTCTTCCTCCATCTGTACTTTTTTTTATCTCCTGAATGCCACTTTTTCTTCCTTCACCACTGTGGCCACTACCCTAGAGTGCCACAACGGTCTGTTTCTTTTGCTTTTACTCACTTCCTCCATGCAGATCCTGGTTGCCTTAATTATGCCCTTTCTTATTGTACCCCACTGTTCCTCTACCCTTCCCTGGCATTCTCCCTACTAGTCAGTTTCTGGTGCAGTCTCCGATTTCCTTAAAGGAAAACTACACCCTCATATCATGTAAATTTTATTTGTTTTCATTTTAACAGACAACTATTTTTCTATAGCTGTTAGGGCTATATTTGTTTGCTATAGTATGTTTTCACTGGTCATCATAGTCCTCTGTGACTACCCATGGACCTCCATTTTATGGTTGTTGAAATCTCATTGCCCATGAGAGCTGCATTAGCATATGAGAACATGATGTCAGATCACCCATTTACACCATGTCTCTCTACGCTGAAAGAACAATACTCTGCAAAAACTCTCTGGAAACACATAAATAAATTGTAGTTTAAAAGGGAAAGCCTTGTATTACAACTCAATTAGTTTGCAAAGCTAGCTAAAAGCAAATGTGGTATTTTACACCTTCCTGCAACTTGTCTCTTTGAAGTTTAATTAAGCAGACAGATATATTGTGGAGTCTAAAGGGTGATTACACATTATGTTCTCATATGCTAATGCGGCTCTCATGGACAATGAAAGTTCAACAACCAGCAAATGGAGACCCCCCAGGATAGTTATAGGGCCTACTATGAAGTGTGAAAACAAACTATAGCAATTGCATACACCTCTAATAGCTATGCAAAAACAGTTGTCTGCTGATATGGAAACAAATAACATTTACAATATATGAGGGTGTACTTTTCCTTTAAAATCTGCCATCCTAAAGTCCAGGACCCTTGTCCTTGTGGGGGTTGCCTCTGCTTTTGTGTATGGTAAATGCTGGTACCTAGGGAACTGCCCACCATGATGTCTGCAACGTTGTCCATGTTTGTAAGCGACAGTTCCAGAACTGCCTGTCCCTAGTGGGTTCATTGACTAGCTTCCTGAGAAAAGCCCATTGTAGGGAGTCAAAGATGTCACTGCTCTTTGCCAAAGCCACAGCTGAAAGGCTCCATCCACATCTGCCAAATTGAAGTCACTAACTAGCAACACCTCCCTCTTCTTTGCCATCCTGATGATGTCCTCCCCAAGCACCTTATTCAACTCCTGTTTCTGTGTTGGTGGTCTGAATACCACCCCTGTACAGATAGTAGCCCCAGTGCCTGTCTCCAGGATGACCCACAGCACATCCATACATTCCCTTTCCTCCAGGTTTCCTTGCACTTCTGTAGTCTTAATTCCCTCCCCCACATACAGTACAACCTCTCCTCCTTTTCTTGTCTCTCCTGAACAGAGAGTAGCCTGGTATGGCCACATCCCAGTCATGGTTGTCAGTGTACCATGACTTTGTTATGGCCACCAAATCCAAGCTAGTCTCATGGCACCCTGGGACTGTAGCCTCCACCCCACCCATGAAACAAAGCAAGAAAATATCTCACATAGGGCAGAATAGTGCTTTGGGACTGTATCCTGCACTACAGCCATGAAACATAACAAGAAGAATCCTCTGACAGTACAGAATGGTGCTTTGGCATCACAACACAAGACAATTCCTCTGACATTGCAAAATGGTGGCCTGGGACTGCAGCACAAGACATTCCACTGTGACAGGGCAGTGTGGCATAATGGGACCATGGCATAAGAAGATCTCTCTGACAGTGTGGAATGGTGCCCTGAAACAATGGCACAAGAAACCCCAGCTGACAGTGCAGCATGGCACATTGAGACCACAGCCTCCACTCCAGCCCAAATGATGCAAGTATAAGACTTGGCTGGGGCTCCAGGTATATCTCAGTCTCTCCCTTCATGAGGGGTAAGTCATGGACCTCCTGCCAAGGGCAGCTTAGGAGATGCCAGGTGGATAGGGTTTCAGGTCCAGTGGGTAGATATGGGTTATATCCCAGATTAAGCAGGTAGAATAAATAAATGTAAAAAAAAAGACCAGTTACTGCAGATGGAGGAGAAAAAGAACAAAACAAACAAACAAAGAAAAAACACAGGTAACCAAAGACAAATTTTACACATCAATCAATCAATCAATCCATTTTTATTTGTATAGCACCAGATCCCTGAGATTTGGGTGCTGAACATAAAAAACCTATAAATGGATAAAAATTCAAATGATAAATATAAAAACCAGAAAACACATATAAACAGATAAAATATAAAAAATATATACAAACAGATACAACTTCAACTGATAAATATAAAGAACATAGAACACACATGAACAGATCAAATTTCAACTGATAAATATAAAAAACACATACATACAGATAAAACTTCAACTGATAAACAAGTAAAACAGCTACAACTTCAACTGATAGCTATAAAAAACATAAACCACATAGAAACAGATACAACTTCAACTGATAAGTAAACAGCTACAACTTCAACAGACAAATATAAAAAACATAAAACTTTTATTTATTTACCTTTTGTTGATCGGGTAGGTGCGTTAGGCAAAAACCCTGCATATTTTCAAGCATGACCCGAGAGGGTAAAATACACAGTTGACTTAACGGTACATTGATAAAGTACAAATAATACAGTACAATTCAACATATGGTACAGACATTTGATATCCATGCAGGAATAGTCAGGAGAAAAAACAGCAGAACTTACATATAGTATTAGCCATCCTTGCAGGCAATAACAAGAGCAGGTGATGACATTAGGCATGATGACATTAGGCTTTGAGCATTCAACAATTCAGAGATCAATAAAACTAGACTGGGAGATATAGAGAGGAGGCAAGAGGACTAGTTACAGTCACAGGAATCAAATGCTTTTAGATGGGGGGTGCAGTTTTGAAGGAGGAGTGAGATTGGGAGCCCTTCAGACTGGGAGGGAGACAGTTCCAGAATTTTGGGGCAAAGTGGGCGAAGGCTTGTTCACCCATTTTTGTAGAACAATGTGGGATGGAGAGCAGGGTGGAGTTGGATTATCTCAATAGGCGGGATTGAAGCACCGGGGTGAGCATAACCCCAATGCTCTCAGGACAGGGAGTCTTTCATGGAGTCAATGAAGTAACCCAATGAGTATGAGTGTAGAGCTGAGAGGGAGAGCCATTGAAGGTTGGCATACAGAAGACAGTGGTGAGTGAGTCTGGGGTGCCGATAGGGCAAATCTGCATATATTGTTGTAGGTAGTATCCCATTTACGAAGAATTCCTGCGTTAGAGTGGGAAAGAATAGGGAAGGCATACTGTGACCTAGGGAGCAAGACACCTCTAGTCACCAAGATCCTGGCCGCAGGAGTAAGGGAGTGATGCACTCGATAAGCGGCACCTATCTTTATGTTTACAGATGTAACCCCCCTGTTACCCGGGGTTACTAGAATCCCAGTAAGACCTAGTGGTAGGCAGGGAAGGCAGCTTGTGAAACTCCAGTTAAATGGATTTCACACTGTCTCACTCTGTTCTCAGTCTCACCATAGCACTATCACAGCTGCATGAGCCACACTGGAATCTGCAGAAGGGAGTTAGATTAGAATGTTGGGAGTTTTTGAACAGTGGAGAGCAGTTGTGTGTGTGCAGTCAAGAAGAGAGGAGCACAGCTGTCGGTGCACAGGCTCTTGGAGCCTAAGCTCTGATATAGAGCTACTTTTAGGGAAAGGTGTGTGTTTCCGCCTAAAGAGGAACACAGTAAGCTGTTCTTGAAGTGGTGGGGACCACTGTTACTGGCCTCTGTGCCCCATCCCTGAGGGGATGGGGGGGAGTGGAAGGTTTGCCTGCTATTCCAGGGGCAACCCCCTGGCTACTGCTAGAGAAGAAGCTGCCTTATTTTTTCCAAGTGTGTTGGGTACCAGAAGCTGTCAAGATTTGCCTGTGGGTCACCTGCAACCAAAGGGTGAGTTCTGCTCTTGTCAAAGGGCCTATGTTTCACCTGAACTGTGTTAAAGTGGGGATTGGACTTCTGAATTAGTGGGAGGCCTAGAGGAATAGGCTTAGTCAAAGTAAAAGTATGTTCAAGTCCAGCACAAGGGGAAAGTCAAGACATGTAGAGGAGATGTGCTATATGTCTACCCTTTAATCTACATTGCCAAGCTTTCAAAAGAGTTGTTTAATGTCCAGAGAAATGGCCGGGTATGGATTGTGGGATCTGGAGGTGGGAGACCCCCCACCTTTAGTAACCAGGTCCACCTCTACGGATTTGCTCTGTGGATTTCTACTTTGCCTCATGCACTTGGCCAGTGATGAGGGAAGTACCCAGACATGGGATTGGAAGGAAATTTCCCTTAAGGAGTCAAAGGCTGTAAGGTGGTTTTGGGAGCCACCAACAGAAAATTTGGTTCACTGCCATATGGACTGGGATCGAGAGGCTGGCAGGGGAGCTGGGCCGGGAAAAACCCAAATAGTTTACAAGTTGGGCTGTGTACTCAAAGCTGCGTGCAAGTCTGGGCTGTGTGCCTGGTGGGTTCAGAGCCTGAGGGCTGGAATAGTGAAGAAGTGTTCTGTATCTCTTATCTGCATTACCAGGAATGTAGCCTCGTGGGGGTCCATCTATGCTTTGTTTATTCAGTTTGGATGTGACTAAAAGCCACACTTTAGAATCCCATTCCTGGTATTGGACATTACAGTTATTGCTTCCTGTGTTTGGATTTACTTGGGTGCCCCTGTGCAGAGTAGCCAAACCTAGGCCTCTTGTGTCGAGTAACCTAGTCCTCCCCGAACCCAGTCCCCACCAGGTACTGCTGTCAGCTTCAACAACATACCACCTGTCATTTGCAAAAAAGGCAGGGGTGTAGGGCGTTACAAAATGGAGGCACCACTTTGGATTTTAATTTTGGGAGGAAAGGTGCTCGGACAGGGGGCTAGCGTTTTGGCTATCTGGCAGTGGGTAGCCCAAAAAGCTGAAGCAATTTAACTAGTGTGTCGCTGTGTGCTGTGGTTTTTATGCTGCTGTTAAAATGCCAACTGTTTACCGAGGAGCAGTAAAGCTGAAAGAGTATGCCCTTGTCCTGCATCAAATGATTTACAGTGTTTTTGCCAGCCTTCTAAAGAACTGTGTGTGATAAAGAAAAGTGTGGAAGACTAGGGGTAGCAACAGGAAAATTGTGCCCTGGACGTTGGAAATGCTTTTTTAAAGAACTGTTGTGATAAAGACCCCTGTGCACAAAAGTGGTGATAGGTCTCTGCCTGGTAACTATAGACCAATTTCAATACTTCCTCCCTTATCAAAGGCTCTTGAATGTATGGTAGCTGACCAGCTTACAGACTACCTGCAGGAATATAACATTCTTTGTGACCAGCAACATGGTTTCAGACAAAGGCATAGCACCACCACAGCCCTGCTCGAATTCTCTGGAGTAATCCACAAGGCCTTGGACAAAGGACTCCTCACTGGAGCTGTGTTTATTGATCTAACGAAGGCATTTGACACTGTTCACCATGGCCTACTCATCAGTCAGCTACAGACTCTTGGGCTCTCCTTGGGCTCTGGTGCCTGGATAAAAAGCTACCTTGCCCAATGCACCCAGGTTGTAAAAATAGCTGGAGTTCTCTCAGACCCTAAGCCTGTCCTCTCAGGAGTTCCACAGGGATCCATCATGGGCCCGCTACTCTTCAGCCTCTTTCTAAACTCCTTCCCTAAATCCTGTCTGGAGCAAATCATCCTCTGTGCTGATGACGCTGTGATTCTATCCTCACACAAAGACCCTAACCCTTTACGCCTCAGCCTACAGCACGCATTTGCCAGTGTTGAGGAGTGGTTCATTGAACACAAGCTAGTCCTAAACCACAAAAAAACAAAAACTATGCTCTTCGCTAGTCCGCAGAACAAGAAAAGGCAAGCTCCACTTACTATCAACACTTCCCTGGGAATCACCCTTGAATAAGTGGCTACCTTTAAATATCTTGGAATCACATTTGATCAAGGCCTAGTCTTTGCAACACATATTGATGGTATTTCCAAAACTATTAATCAGCGGCTCAGAATACTCTACCGGAACAGACAGCTTTTCACCCATCCAGCACTGAAGCTAGCTATTCAATCCTCAATCATCTCTAGTCATCGCCACGGCTTAATTATTTATGGGTCCGCCCAAGCGCACTGAAATGGATCACAACCTCCTAAACAAGGTATGTCGGCTGCTTACAGGTGCACATCGACTTACTCATACCAGTGAACTCTATGCTGATACTGGGGTTACAACTATCAAACCGCTTAAAGTTCTTCACCTGCCTAATGGCCAAGAAATCCATCATGGGCCTCACTCCACCCTGCATTCAAGACCTGCTATGCCAGAACTCAAGTGTACGATCTACCAGAAGATCAGAAACCCAGCTTCTCCAGGTCCCCCACTGTTGGACCACACATGGTCAACGATCATTTGCCTATCGTGTCCCCAACTGGCTAAATACTCTCAGCACCTCTATTACCTCCTCTAACTCATTAGGTGCCTTTAAATCTAGACTATTCTCTCACCTAGCCACCTCAAACTCCTGTGACTGCCTTGATTAAATCCTAATCTATTCTCACTTCTCCTCCCTTGCCCTCTTACTTGACAAAGGCCTACTAGTGGATCCTCGTCTCCTACAATGGTCTGCTCCTCCTCCCACCCCTCTTTCCTCTTTTTCTCACTTACACTACCTAACTTACCTCCCTTACCTATCTTTCCTCTCCACTTGTTTTCTAAATAGTGAAAGTGCTTAAGTGATTTATCTGCTGTTCATAAATGTCATTAGATTAGCTATTTTTTGTCTCTGTCTATTTCCACAATGTTACCTAAATGTGCAACCCTGTACCCCTATTGTTTGTAACCGATTTTTAAAGCGGAACCTTTGTAAAAGAGCCTTGGCTCAAAGGTATTAATTCCTAGAATTTACAATAAACAGTAAACAATAAAAGAAAAGTGTGGAAGACTAGGGGTAGCAACAGGGAAAATTGTGCCCTGGACGTTGGAAATGCTTTTGAGTAAACTGAGAGACTTGCTGTGTGAATGGCCATGCTAAATGGCTGAAATGGGCTCCTGCCGTGGAGTCAGTTAAAAAAAAAAAAAACGTGTTTTGCAGTTTAAATTTGCCTGCTCGACTATTGCCGTGAAGAGAAGAGCACTCGCAAGGAAGAAGAGGCTCATTTGCATGGCGTCGTGTAATTGGTGAGGCTGCAATCAGTCCAGCCCCCCCAGACAGCTCTACAGTGACTGCCCAGCATTCGAGAGGGAGTGTGAGTGGAGTGTGTGTACTGGCTTAGTGGAGGAGCATTGCAGTGATTTAAAAGTGCTGTAAAAGTACTAAAAATAGACTTTTCTGTTTAAAATCGGGCTCAACCCGCATCTTGATCAACTGGATTGCGAGTGTGGTGATCGGAGAGACGATCAGCAGGACTGCCCACCCGCTTCCTTTCTGAAGCCTCCAAGACTGGCTGCAGGCCATTTTTCCATTGCAGTAAACAGCTACTGATAACAATGAGTACCAACAGTAATAATTGCTCAAACAGTGATTTTCTGCCAAAAGCCAGCTGAATATGTGTGCAGCAGTGTAGTCGCTTTGCAAATAAAGACTGTGTCAAGTTTTACCAGCTAAAGCAAGTCTGTTAAGCCATTGACTGTGAGCATAGTTATGAATTCAGCATCAGTTTAAAGTTTCAAAGCCAAAGAGAGAGAGAGACTGTGAGTTGTAGCCAAATGTGCAGCACTAGTTACAGGCAATTCTGTGCTTGAAATCCTGAGGCTTTAAGGGACTGTGAGCTAAAGAAATGTTTTCAGCAAGTGAAAAGTCTGTGGCAACTCATATAAATGTGTTAGAAGAAGAACAATGCAAGTTTGTGTAGTTTTGAGCAATGTTATCAGTAGTGTGTGTAAATCGGATGCGCTTTGGCTTGACCCAATTTCTGAATGTTGGTGCGCAGGAGTGCTGCCGCCGCCATTACAGGGTGGGGTAGTAAAGTAAACACAGCAGCACAGGAGCCATTTTAAAAATGAAAGAAAGTGTTCAGTGAAGTGGGACTTTTAGTAACAGTGAGCATTTGTTTGTTTTCCCTGCAGTTATGGCCTCAGAACCAGCTTGCTACCCTGATCATGCCTGGGCTGCAGTGACAGCAGAAGTAAATAGGTTAAGGGACATTTAAAGGTGTTATTATGGAGGACAACTGCCTTCTCATGTGGTGATTCCTGGATATCCAGTGCAAGTGTGTCAAATATGCTTAAATGCTGGAAGGGACGTCTTCATGGTACCTCACTGTTCTGGGTTCCTAGAGGAACATGGCTTGTTTAAAGCACCCAAGATTAATTTGGCTCCCACATGGACAAAAGTTCAGGAATTTGTAGTTGGCAGCATACAGCACCAGGCGGAGCCTGTTGAAGAAGGCCCCGTGGGGGAGTGTGGCACAAAGCTAGAGGGTGCAGATTTAGAGACAGATCCATATGCTGATGTTTCGGATGCTGGATCGCAGAAGGATAATTCAGACAGAGCATCAGTAGACCCTTGGGGGGGGCCTAGCCCAAGTCTCATAGGAGAAAATGAGATGAGGGAGGCCTCTGAATGGGAGGTGTCGACCTCTGTGCCTAGTGATGAGTGGATAGTCTCAGGAGTGAGGACAACTGCTCACTCCTGGGCACAGATTCTCAGTGAGGAAGAAGATGAGGGGAAACCTATGTGGCCTTGTGAAAAAGGAACGGGTACACAGCCTCAAGCTCTTGCCTCAGAAGAATGCATGGAAGAGAGTGGTGATGCCACTTGCCTGGCTGTGCAAGAAGAAGAAGTCAGGGATCCGTTTTCATTCGTTGAGAATACGATATTGCAGAACCAGGACTGCCGCCCAAGCCAGGCCAGCGGTCTCAGGTTGACTAAAGCTAGTAAAGAGGAGAGACTGGTTCGTAGGAAGGTGAATGAAATCTATGGAATGTCCTTTCCTAACTTTCCTCGGAGATTCTGGGAGGAGATTGAGAACAGCAGAAAATCCTGGATCTGGGCTGAAGCAATGAAATGTGTCCATCCTGGTGCAAACAAGCATGTCAGGAACAGACTGTTTCATGAAAAATACACCCAGTGGAAAAGAGACAGGACACTGTTTATGGACACTGTTCGAATAGTGGATGGAGAGGGATGTGAAACCTTCTACAGTGTGAATTATGTGCGCTCAGATGGGGTAATAATTCAAGCTCCTGATCCTCTGTACTGTTGGCCTCAATGCAAGGACCTCCCTACAAATGCGCCCGTGCCTGCCAGATGGAAAGCAGAGCAGTGGTAGTCAATACTGCCACACCAGCCATTGCAGTGCCTTTGTTGATCCACCAGTATGGACGTCCAGGACTCAGATGCCCCACATTCATCAGTTCTACAGTGTACTGGCCTTTCCAGAATCCATCGACTGGCCCACCAGATGACTTCAGATCCAGAGAGGATGCCAACCCAGCTGTATCCTGCTTCATCGCCTGGTAATCGGATGACGTCAGACCAGCTGTTTTCCTTTTTGTTCCTGTTCTAAGGTTCCAACTCCAGAGGTGACATCAGCCCAGCAGTTCCCAGATGTGCCCTCCTATAGTTCCCAGAAGATGTCCGCCCAGCTGTATCGGAAGAATGTTGCCAGGGAGAGTCTTCGGCTGAGGAGCAGGTCAGTGCCGATTTTTCATTCTACAAGGGGCTGGCAAGTCCAAACTTTTCTATCTTATGACATTGCAGTACACACCCTACACTAGCAGACTCCAGAATGTGTGAACTGTCCTCAAAGACTGTCCCTTTCGGGACTTTGGCCTGCTAGAACTGTGCTTCACCGGGCTCCGGCCCAGGACAGACTCTTTAATGGACTAGCCTTCGGGCACTGTGGTCACTAGATGGGACTTTTAGGACACTCCATCCCCCAAATGTGTATTGTAAATAATGTAATTGTTTTTCTACTGTTTTCTAATGTATATACTGTTTTTCTACCTTTTCTAAAAAAATCTTTTTGGGATTCTCCAGTGTTTTGATGGTAGGGGTTAAGTAGACTGTGTATGCAGATTAGGAGTGTGTGTTGTCTTTCTTTTTTCTTGCAGGTGGTCCTGAAGAAGAGAGAAGAGAAGACAAGAAGAGGAGGGGGGCTCATCGGAGTTTTTCATTAGTACTTTAGTGTGTAGTATTTAAAGTACTGTTGTTGTTATTGTTGTTGTTACTGTAGTAACCCTTTCCTTCCACAGGTGTGGTTGCGGGGGTAGGAGGCAGTAATGTAATGTAATAGATGGTATTAGTTCTTAGTGTGTGGTTGCAGGGAGCCCAAGGTCGGGGAGGTCCCCGGTTTGTTTTTATTTTGGGGTGTTAAGATAGAGGCAGATAGGTTTTCCCTAGAGGGCTAGGGGGGATAGACAGGCTGTGACCCTGACCTGCAGTAGGGGTTGCAGTGCTGATCTATTAGGGCTATGCTCTGGGCAGTTCTACCAGAGCCACTAGGGACCCATAGTTAGTGGGTAGAGTAGAGGCTGATATGTCAGCCAAAGGCCTCTAGGCCCTTAGTGTTGCCTGACTGTGCTCGCACATGGTAGGAGGGGGCCTGATCACCCCCTCCACAGGTAAGCATCGTGAGGGTGGGATGGCCTGTTGCAAATAACGACATCGGACAGTCATTTTCCTGGCCCAGGGTGAGTGTAACCCCCCCTGTTACCCGGGGTTACTAGAATCCCTGTAAGACCTAGTGGACTAGAGGAGGACTTCCATTTAGACCATAGCTTGTCACGTTGTTTAAGCAGTTGCAGGAGAGGATATTTCAGCCACTTGGTGACCTTCCCTCTGACCCTGCATGTAGAATACGGTATGTGCTTACGCTGTAAGGCAAGTAAGGTTGTATTAAAACAGTCAGTAGCAAGGTTGATGTCATCAGTGGTAAACAGAGGAGACCAGTCGGTATGTTTTAGATCCCATAAGAACTCAGCCATGTCAAGTAGGGAAAAGTTAGCAAACGATAGAGCCTTGTGTGGATTTGAGGAAGGGGGGGCGTCTCGCACACAGAAGACTGGGCAGTGGTCACTTATTGAATCAGGTAGAACCCCGGCAGTGGAATAACAATCCATCCTATTTGTTAGAATCCAGTCAATCATAGTGCAGCTAGGGCCATTTGGTGATATCCGAGTGGGGGAAGAGATGAGTTGGAAGAGGTTGGCCTTGCCAATGGTAGAGGCAAGGAAGGAAGAGTACAGCCCAAGCCAGTCAAGGTTAAAATCACCCTGACAGATTACCTCATGATTTTTGGTCAAGCCATGAATAAGACCTATGATTTTCTCAAGGCTAGGCTTACTATTACGTGGGGGTATATACGTTTCAAATATGTGCAGTTTCTAGGCACCGCTGAGAAGTAATAGTGCATGTAAGGCGTCGCAGTTGTTGAGAGGAGGAGTAGGATGAAGTGTGATGTCCAGGTGAGTCTTGTAATACAGTGCAAGACCACCCCCTCTTTTGGTGAAGGGATGGTCTACCCGGTACATGAAATAACCTGGTAACACACAGTTTAGATCAGAGAGGGAAGGTTTCAGTCAGGTTTCTGAAAACACAAGAATATCCAGATTATTAACTTGGGTCCATGCTTCCAGTTCAGAGAGACTGGTCATAAGGCTGCTGATGTTAATATGGACAATGGTCAAGCCAGAAACCTGGGGTAACCGATGGGTAGCACTGGGATGAGTTTGGAGAAGATTGACTTGAGGACCCGGGTTGGATTCAATGTCACCAGCTAGTGTAAGGATAATGTGGTAATCCAGAGCATGGCAAGTACAATGGCACAAGAAACTGTTGCTGTAGAGGTAAGCTTCTTCTTAATGAAGTGTGTCAAGAGTCACCTCAGGAGTTTAAGGCTAAGGTACCCAGGGGTAGTAGTTGTGGTGGTATGCACAGCCAGCAAGTTAGAGTAAGTGAAGTCATTGTGAGACTCCCCGGACAAGGGGGTGGGGGTACATGAGAGGAGGGATAGATAGCTGAGGGAGAGTAATATGGTAAGCGAAGATACCAAGCAAAACAGAGCATCCTTGGTCATCATGATATAAGGGGCAAAAGACGTCACCTAATTTGAAGTGGGAGTATACAGAAGGGGGGAGAAGACAGAGGTAGGGAAGGGTGCCAAGGCAATGCTGACACAGGGTAAAGAATAAAGGGAGGAGGGTAGGACTAGGTTGGATAGAAAGAATAGGTAGAAGGGACAATGCAGGGTAAAGAGGGACACTTGGACAGAACCTCCAGTTGAGAATGATAACCAGTGATTTACAGCGCAAAAAGCTGGTGATAGTTAATAGAACAATAGTCTGCAATTGGATCTGTTGCAGGAATACAGACAAAGGGAGTAGTAATAACCAGAAGGGAATGACACCACCTTGTGGTGAAGTTGTATAGCTTGCCAGTGGAAATGTAGATAGAAAGAAATATGCCTCCACGCTCAGTCCTAATCACGTGAATACAGTACCCTATATAAGTACACACAGAAAAGGGTGGGAGGGTGTTGGGGTGGGTGGTGCAGCACAGACCAGGTGAGTGGCTGTAACAGATTTTAATTATTTTTAGATAAATTTACGTGTTGCTCCGGGGAATCTCAAGCAAAGTACAGTTTGTTCAGGGAGTGAGCACCGAGTAGCAGTTTAATTAAGTCAAGCTACGGCGGTGGAAGATCTTAAACAGCAATATAGCTGAAAATAAGCCCTATGATACATTGCTTCCAGTAGAGACAGGCTAGAACACGGGTAGAGGGGTGTTAGAAAAAGGTGTCAAATTTGTACTTCAGGCAGCAGCCTGGCGTGTTACTCTTGGCAGTTGTCCATACCTGGAATCACAATAGGAAGGTCCCAGCAGCTCCATGGGTGGATGGCCCCTAAGAGTTTTGGAATGCTGGAATCACAATAGGAGGGTCACAGCAGCTCCATGGGCAGATGTCCCCTAAGAGTTTTGGAGTGCTGAAATCACAATAGGAGGGTCCCACCAGCTCCATGAGTGGATGGCCCCTAAGAGTTTTGGAGTGCTGGAATCACAATAGGAGGGTTCCAGCAGCTCCATGGGTAGACGGCCCCTAAGAGTTTTGGAGTGCTGGAATCACAATAGGAGGGTCCCAGCAGCTCCATGGGTGGACAGCTCCTAAGAGTTTTGGAGTGCTGGAATCACAATAGGAGGGTCCCAGCAGCTCCGTGAGTGGATGGCCCTTAAGAGTTTTGCAGTGCTGGAATCACAATAGGAGGGTCCCAGCAGCTCCATGGGAGGAATGGCCCCTAAGAGTTTGGAAGTGCTGGAATCACCATAGGAGGGTCCCAGCAGCTCCATGAGTGGATGGCCCTTAAGAGTTTTGCAGTGCTGGAATCACAATAGGAGGGTCCCAGCAGCTCCATGGGCAGATGGCCCCTAAGAGTTTTGGAGGATACAGCTTCAACTGATAAATATAAAAAAACATAAACCACATATAAACAGATAAAACATCAACTGATAAACACTGTATAAAAGCATATAAACAAATAAAACTTCAACTGATAAATATAAAACCATGAAACACATAAAAACAGATTAGACATCAAGGTCCCAATTTTCAAAATGTAGCCCTGGAGCAAAATTAGCAATGCCCATTGTGCAAAAATAGCCCTGAACCATTTGTACGCTATATTCAAAGGAATAGCACAGGGGCTAAATCAGTTGAATATAGCATGCAAACAGGGCTGAGAGTGCAGTGCAAAAATAGCCCAGCAAATAAGACAGCTCCGAATATAGCAACCGGGAAGGCCAAACTGCAACAGCAGCCCAGTGCACACAAAGGTGGAGTAAGGCATAGTTGCAGTAGTTGGCCAATGTGTTTGACAACAGTGAAGTGGTGCACAACTGCAAACAACATCACAGGCCAAACACAACAGAATTGTGCTATGGTTTTGACAGGTTAGCCTGGTGCAAACACTTTAGTCCAGCACTAACATGTTTGCCCAGGGCTAACACATTATCCCTATGCTAAATTTTGCTATATTCAAAAACTCCTATGCAAATGAGCCTATTTAGGCAATCTGTGGGCAAACAGCCACATTATCATCTCATTATGGCCTGCTTTGCATGCATCACCATGTAGTTTGCCCGGTGCTATTCCATGATGCACACAGCTCCACCTGTATGTCAGACTGGAACTACAGGTTGGTAGCCACAGACTGGGTTGTGCACACAACACCACCTGTATGTCAGACCTGAGCAACAGGTCCATAGCTACAGTTGTACACAGCAACAGAGGTGACCTGAAGTACATATAAGTGTCTTATCATAGTATCGTAGTATAGTAACAAAGGGCTGTGCACAGCTTGTGATGTGGGATCATGTCCTACATTACTGAGACAAATAAAGAGGGGGGATTGTACAGGCCATCAATAAAAAGACTGGCACTGTTATGTCATGGGTGTCTGAGTAAACAACTCCATTTGCATGCAGTGCTCATTCCAGCTGCATTGTTCAAACTGCGGAAGCTATGTCTTTATAAGAGTCTTTTCTTTATAGGTACACTGAAAATATGGATTGTGTAAAGTGAAACTGATCTGAATGGTTAAACAGCTGTTACAGAACCAAAACGTTGCAATACAGACTCCTAATCCATCACCGAGTCCCCTGGAAGAGGCTGCAAGACAGCTAAATGGTCTTTATGACTGCATGACAGGTATATACTTAATAGACACAGCACCCTAGGAACTGACTGCAATCATTTGCATTGTCTCACATCTATGGATACAATAAAGAGGCCTGCACACTGTTCCGAGAAAGCATCAGTGTAAAGAACATAATGTCTCCAGTCAACCCAGTCAAGACTAACTGTAAATATATATATATATATATATAATATATATTAGAGGCAAAAAACTCCATTTAATGCATTGGTTAGGGTTGTTCCACACCGACAAAAGCGAGGAAATTAGGTGTTAGGGTTGAAAGCATCCCTTAGCCCACCCTCAACCAGCATCAGGGTGCGCATACGTTGAAATGGCCATAACTCCTCACCCCATCACATGTGTAAAGAAGCAGAGGTGTAAGAGAATGGGGTGAGAGTTAGGACCAACAACCTAATGCGCACTCGATGCCAGTTGGGGTGTGGGCAGGGGGGCCAAGGGTGCTTTCAACCCAACACCAAATTTCCACGCTTTGTTGGTGTGGAACAACCCTAACTAAGGCATTAAAATGGAGTTTTTGCTCTAATTTCCCTTCTTTTGAGAATGATAACAAGAAATAGTGAATGTAATGCGACGGCGGAGCGCGGGTCCCGAAGTCACATAGTAACATTGTGCCCAAAACACAAATAGTAATGCACATGGTGATGCAAAGCGAAACAGAAAGAGAAACAGTAGTAGACAGAAATGTTAAAACAATGCAAAAGCAAGAAATGAAAACGCAGCGGTAACGCACATGGTGGCGAGACGCGAACGGTAAGTGAAATGGGAACAGAACCGCAAGCGAAAACAGTAACGGTAACAGTAATGTAAGTGCACAGGCTGGTTTTCTCCAAAACCTGTATAAAGAAAGACAGTGAGTACAAAGAATGTATGCATAATAATGGTTCTCGGAGCAGAAAATGAGGATTTGGAATACTAAATTTCTTATATCTCAGGAACCGTACGACATAGAAAAAAAATTTAAAAGTCACAAGATTTATGACTTTCCTGGCTAGTTTTGTACTTAGCCCACAGTAGGGGGCTAAGCATTTTTCTGACGAAAAGTCCGTATCTTGCACCGTTTCCGAGATACGGGCCCTGAAAGGCGCGGCACACTCCGTAATGTTATCCTATGGGAAAAAAAAGAGAAGTTCGGAGTGCCATAACTTTGGCTCCCTGTAATATTTTTTAACCAAACCACAAAAAAGCACATCTGTGGGATGTTGGCTCTGTTCCCTCCAAATTTCAGCCCAAAAGACCAAACCGTTATTTTGCAGCAGGGCACCAAGATTCCTGTAATGCGTCGGACGTCGTAATGTTATCCTATGGGAAAAAGCATCAATTTTGGAGTGCCGTAACTTTGCCGCCATGTAATATTTTTTCAACAAAATACTGTAAGGCACATCTGTGAGATGTCGGCTGCATTCCCTCCAAATTTCAGACCAAAACACCAAACTGTTCTTTTGCAGCAGGGTGCCAAAGAATTGCTGTCATCTTCTCACAGCCTAGAAAAGTACTGTCGCAGTTTACGAAAGCTTTCACAAATTCATTCGACAGTGTTGCAAGTGCGACAGTACTTTGCAAAAGTACTTTTTCCAGAAATTTGAAAAACATATTTCTGGGGTGTTTTACCCCAAAATAAAGACATGGCTAGCATCCTCAGGGTCCAACTAGGTGAATACAAAAAGAATTAGGTTGCTAGAGGGTCAACATTTTAAATGCCAAGCATTTTTCTGATCGCTAACTGAAAACAAAATGGTGGATTTTCGACAGTGAAAGGGCCTTTTGTGAAAGTAAAAATTGCATTTGCGACACTGTCGAACTTTTTGTTAACTTTTCCCATTGACTTATAATGGGAACTTGTTTTTTGAATAACTTGTGAACCGTTTAATATTTTTTCATGAAATCTTCAAAAGACACATTGGGAACCCTGGCCGCACATTCCCTGAAGACTTTGGACCAGTCGTGCAAACCGTGTGACCTGTACGCATGACAGTAAAATTCCAAAATAGCATAAACGCCCACGCAGATCATGCTTAATAACTCCACAGCCGTATATGCGACAGGTACAAAACTTGGCAAATCCCAAGGCAAATGGGTCTTGATCATGTATTCCAAATTTCAGGCAAATTCAGCACACGGTTACAAAGTTATTAAGGTGCAAAATTTGGGGTTTAACATGTAAATGGCTCCTCAACCCTAACTATAGTGGCACTACCGTACCACTATAATATATATCTATCTATCTATATATATATATAGATATATATAGATATATATATATATATATTATAGTGGCGTCGTCAGGCCACTATAGTTAGGGTTCAGTGGTCATTTACATACTAAAGTCAAAAGTTTGGGTGTTAATAACTTTGGACCCGTTCAACAGATTTGCCTGAAATTTGGAATCTGTTGGACTTATGATCTTTGTGTACGAAAGTGCTGAAAAATGCAAAATTATCCATTTTTGGAGGCACCTTTTGGGATTATGAATGCGGTCCTGCATGGCTGTCGTGTAGCATGCCACTCTGTGAGATGGCTCGTTTGAAAGAGCTTTGGTAGCCGAACATGCCTCTTTTTGTTTGTTGAAAAAATATTAAGGCATTCAAACATTATGGCACTTTTAAGTTCCATTTATAAGTCAATGGGAAAATTTATATGTATATCTTGCGATCAAAGAATGGTGTTCTGGCCATCTGGTCCCACCTGGCAGTCAAAGAATTTGCAGCCTTGCGGTTTAAGAATCTTTGTCCCCGAGGATTTTCAAAATTCTTTGATCGCGAGGTCTGCCATTTTGTTTTTAAATTTCCGATCGGAAACACACAAATATCTCGGCTCAGGGGTCACTTCTGAAGTAAAACTTGGATGGGTTTTACTCAGGGGGCTCCGATCTGTCAAACCATGCCTTTGGTTTCATCCAAATTGGTCAAAAAATAGAGTTATAAGCTTTTAAAATCTTAATTCATGGCTCGCTAACGATCTTTGATCATGAGCCTGCAAATTCTTTGATCGTGAGATTCTTTGATCGCAATCTTGCATTGCAACTTAAAAACACTAATATCTGGGCTCAGGGGTAGGCTAGGGACACAAATGAGGGTGGGTTTTGTCCAGCAGGGTCTGTTCTATTGAGGCATGCCATTGGTTCAATTCAAATTGGTGAAATATTCACGTTTCACCATTTTTAATTATTTGTTCATGAGCCTGCAAATTCTTTGATCGCGAACCTGCAAATTCTTTGATCGTGAGATTCTTTGATCGTGATCATGCATCATGAGCGAGGGACGAGATGGCCCAATTTAAGAATCAATTTTCTCAGCCCAGGGGTGTCCTAGGAAGTCAAATGAGGGTGGGTTTTACTCAGGGGACTTCATTCTGTTGAACCATGGTGGCATGTAAACAAGCTGAGGTGGTGCAGTGTAGGAGAATAAGGTGAGAGTTAGGGACGATGACCCCAATGCACACCCCGATGCCTGTTGGTGGGGGGCTGGGTGGGGGTGGGGTACAAGGGATGGTAACCCTAAAATCGAATTTCCTCCTTTTTCACTGTAGAAGAACCCTAACTGAAGCATTAATTATATTTTGCATAGAATATATAAATAGATATATATATATATATATATATATATATATATATATATATACATTGCAAAAACTTCATTAGTGCTCTAGTTTGGGTTAAAGGCACAAAAGCAGGACAACATGGCATTAGGGTTTCCAAACCTAATACCCTACCCCCATGCTGCACACACTGACAAGTGTGGAGTGTGTACCTTGGGGTTGTCAGCCCGAATACTCACTCCATTCTGTAAGTAAATAAGCTGAGATGGATACGGTACAGAAAAATAGGGTGAGCATTGGGGCCAACAACCCCAAAGCACGCCCCTGATGCCTGTTGGTGTGTGCAGAGTGGAGGTGGGGTGTTAGGTTTGGAAACCCTAATGCCACATTTCCCTACTTTGTGGCTTTAACCCTAACTACAGCATTAATGAAGTTTCTTGTATTTATATATATATATATATATATATATATATATATATATATATAGATAGATATATATATGTAGTCATTATGTGGGTAGCAGTTTAAATGGCCAACTATATACAGTATGTAAAACATGTCAGTAAAGCATGTCAGTGATCTCACAGTCATTGCTAGTCTACTGGCCCTCCTCCCTCCCTGAACCCGATGTTCCTTCAGCAGCTCATTTAAATTTTCCGCCATGCAGTGGTGGTCTAGTGGTCCTCCCTCCCCTAACTCCAGTGCCCCTGTCTGACAACAGTTGCAGTATCCCCAATCATTGGTGGTACAGTGCACCCCCCCGTACTCTGAACTCCGATGTGCCAGTTAGAAAATCAAGTATATTAACCCCCATTCATTGGTGGTATAGTATACCTCCCTCCCCAATCCCCAATGTCCCCATTAAATATGCATTTAAATAAGCCCCTATTCAGTACATATACTGTTCAGTACATCACTTGGTGACAGTTCAGTCAGCGCCAGACGCAGAGGTGTGAGAAGGGCTATGCCAGTGCCGGCTTTGTTTTGGCATGGGGGGAGTGGGGTGGTTGGGAAGGAAATGCTGGGGTGGGGGCCACTACACCACCAGTGTCTGGGGGCTACTGTACATGTATGTATAATGGGCACATTGGGATTCGGGTAAGGAGGGCCACTATACCATCACTGAATGGGGGCTTGTTAAATGCATTTTTAATGGGGACATTGAGGAGGGAGGGACACTACACCACTACTGAATGGGGGCTTAGCTAAATGCATTTTTAATGGGAACATCGGTGATCAGGGAGGGAGGAACACTGTACCACCACTGAATGAGGGCTTAGTTAAATGCATTTCTAATGGGGACATCAGGGATTGGAGCAGGAGGGACACAATACCACCACTGATTGGGAGCTCAGTTAAATGCATTTTTAATGGGGACTTTGGCGAATCAGGGAGGAAAGGCCACTATATCACCACTGAATGGGGGCTTAGTTAAATGCATATTTAAAGGGGACATTGGGGATCGGGAAGGGAGAGCCACTAGACTACCAGATTGCAATACCTCAGGTGTACCATGCTGCTGGTGGTACTGCTGTGTCCATGCCCCCATACTTGCTTTGCCCAGTGTTACCACATGCTTTTCATCAATGGTAATTATTGCTGTGCTATATGTCGTACTACCGACCATAGCATGGTTTTGAATATCCTGGCATGCCTGTATGCATGTCCCATATAATATTTTAGCGCCAGTGCTAACAAGTTGCACTGGTGCAATTTTGTCTTTTGAATATGGCACTCCAGCGCAATTGTGGTGCACTCCTGGTGCAAACAGTTTGCGCCCTACACAAACGTTTGAATATCTGGCCCCAACTGGTAAATATAAACAAAACATAAAGGGCCAGATATTCAAAACTTTTCTTGAGACAAAGTAGCTTTTCTCCGGCGGAACAAACTTAGTCCGAGCACAGAGCAAGCTATATTCAAAAGGAATAGCCCAGGGCAAACAGCTTGAATATAGCATGGGAATGAGGCCGGGCAAACTGGGTTGGAGTGCAGGGCAAACTTAGCCCTGAATAAGACAGCTCTGAATATGGCAACCAGGAAGTGCAAACCACACAGCAACACAGTGCACAGCGATGTGAAGGTAGAGTGAGAGATGAACTATGTGGCCAATGTGTGCCAGCAAATCGTGGACCCAGTACAGCTGCAGGCAGCAGTGTATGTGAAAGTACAGTGTGCAAAACTGTAAATATTCCCCAAACTGTTAGCGCAGAGCTAACACGCTTGCCGGTTTAGCGCAGAACTAAACTGTTAACCCGGAGCAAACACGTTTGCCTGGCGCTAAACTTTGCCATATTCAAAAGTGACATGCAAATGAGCCTACTTAGGTAGTCTATGGGCAAACATCCAGATTAGCATCTCATTATGACCTGATTTGCATGCAGTTTGCACTGGGCTAACTGTTTAACCCTGCGCTAAACCTGCACAAACGTGTTAGCGCTGCGCAAACAGCATGGGGAATATTGTACAGTTTTGAACACTACTTCCACATGCACTGCTGCCTGCAGCTGTACTGGGACAACACAGCATAGGCACAGATGGTGGTGGTGCTGCATGCAACTGTCACATTGTAGGTCATGCTACAGTGCACAGCAGAAACTACAGTAGCAAGGGGACAGTAGTGTGTGGACACAGCATTGCCTATGGTGTGTAGGGCAGTGATGATGACTGCACTATACACAGTGAGAGGCCCAACCTGCAGGTGTTTACTGACAGTGGACATTACTGTTACGCTGTTGTGTGACCCACAGATGCTGTACCTGTGGCATGGGATGCTCACAGTGACATGTACATTTCTGGCTTTGTGTGCTGTGGCAGTTGTACAGCTGTGCGGTATGTGGCCGGGGGGGGCATATATTATCCTCAAGGCACACTGGTGTTGGGGTATTCCCAATACTGGCCCATGTGCACTGTATGATGTGTCCCAGCCTTGCGGCCACACCTGGTCTGTGGCACAGCCTCGCCACCCATACATACTCCCCTCAACATCCTCCATGCCCACAGTGCTGCATGTGTGCTGGCATCTGTTGGTGTCCACAAGTGTGGTCCACAGGTATGTGCTGTATGGGCCACCTGCCATGCTGTCCATTGGCAGCAGGGTCACCACTTACTGCCTGGCATGGCTGGGACTGGTGGCAGATGATGGCATCATTGTGATGCCATCAGTTAGCAGCATGCTTCCTTTATGTTTGGCTTTATCTATGTGTCATATTTCTTTGTTAGGGTCGGGCAAACCCACGCTAAACCCACACAAACACCGCCAAAGCCATATAGTGTCGTGCAAAGCTGATTGCCCAGGGTTAAGACAAGCTTTTTCTGGGCGGTAATGTACGTGCTAAGTGTCGCTAAGTCGCAAAACCATAGCTTTGCGGGCGCTAGTCGCTGAATATAGCATTGCGCCTGTGAGTTCATGTCAGTTTGCCCTGCATACATTATAATTTTGCCCAGTGCTAATGCAGTTTGCCCGCACTATTTGGCCTTTTGAATATAGCAGACCCGAGCTAATCCTGCGCTAAACCTGCTCAAACGGTTTTTGCCCGGCGCAAAGTTTTGAATATCTGGCCCAAAATATGTATAAACAGATTCAACTTCAACTGATAAATACAAAACCTATAAAACACATATAAACTGATACAACTTCAACTGATAGACATGGAAGAGTAGAGTAGGGTAAGGGAGCAAGGTATGAGAACTAGCACCTAGGAGGGGTCGGTAAAGGCAGTAGAGCCGATAGAGGCACTGGGTAAATTCTGAAGTGGGATGAACTGTAAGGATCAAGATGAATGAAATTAAGGTGGGTCATGACAGGAACAGTTAGGTGCAAGATAGTTGGAGAGGGCAGTGTTGATGGAATAGAGGGAGGAGGAATGTCAGATTTGTGGAGGTAGAGAGTCCCATATTTTAGGGAAATGGTGAGACTACCCAGACTGGCCAGAGAGGGTGTAGCTGCAGGGTACAGTTAGAGTGTGAGCGTCAGTAGATCTGAGGGAATGGGAAGGAGGAGGGGGTGTTATAAATTAGAGGGAGAGGTAGGAAGCGAGTTCACCCAGCCAGTGTTTAGCGGTGAATTTAGTGCAGTGCGAGAGGGAGCATCAAGGGCAAAGTGGCAGAAGGTGTTGAAGTGATTGTCCAATCTGGTCAGGGAGGACTAAGGAGCAGCACCATAGACGACGTCGCAGTAGTCAGAAATGGGGAGGATCATCTTTTGGACAAGCTCACGCCTAGCCACAGGAGGGATGCAATTGTGGTTCCTGAACAAGGCACTAAGCTTGGGGGGCAATTTTTTCTGGATGGCGTCAATGTGTCCAGAGAAGCTGAGGTGTTGGCCTAACCAAACCCCAAGGTATCTGAAGGACAAGTTGTCCTCAAGTAAAGTCCCATCAAAAGTGCAGAAAGTGGGCAGGGAGGGATGCCTAGAGAGTCTCTGCCTTGTGCCAAAGTCATGGAGCCTATCTCCAAAGGTCATGGAGACTGTCTTCTTGGCACTGAGTAATAATTTATGGTTTGCAAACCAGAGCTGAACCTTGTTGAAGTTGTGCTGCAAGCTGGATGTAATCTCAGCTGTGCTTGCGCCAGATGCATACAAGACAGTATCATCAGCGTACATGTGCATGGTGGAGGAAGGGGAGCAGACAGATGGTAGGTTGTTAAGAAAGATGGAGAACAGAAGGGGACCAAGCAAGGAGCCCTGAGGGATGCCAGTGCAGATGTTGGAAAGCATAGGCAAAATGGTTAAGAGGGGAGGTAGTGCTTGTGGGGTACTTTACTTTGCCATATGCAGAGTGGAGCCTGACTGCTGCAGCATCAGCTAGGAGCAAAGACATCTTGGACTCCCTGCAGGGGGCATTCCTCAGGTAGCTAGTCAGTGCACCCACTCAGGTGGGACTAGGCTGGACCTGTTACTTATGAATGGGAACAGTGTAGTGGACGTCATAGTGGGGAGTCATCTGGTGACCACTGATCATTGCACAGTATGGTTTAATATAAGAACAATAGTAGAATCCAGCTGCACAAGGGCAAGGGTCCTGAATTTCAGAAGGGCTGACTTTACAAAGATGGGGGAACGCATCCTAGAAGACCTGGTGGGGGGAAAATGTTATGGGGGTGGAGAGATAATGGGCCAGAATAAAGGAGAGCACAGTAAAGGCTACCAACGTTTACATTAGGCAAATAAGCAAAAACAGAAGGAGGAGGAGAGCATTATGGTTCTCGAGGGAAGTGGCAGAAAACTTAAGGGGAAAAACAATGGCATTTAGAAGGTATAGGGAGACCCAGAGAGAGGAGGACAGGGAAATGTATCTGGGGAAATGGAGGGAGGCAGGCAAAGCAGTAAGGAGTGCAAAGGCATAAGCTGAGGAAAGAAAAGCCAAGACAGTATTGAAGTGGGACAAGACATTTTTCAGGTATGTCAGTGAGAAAAGGAAGACAAAGGGAGGGATTGCACAGTTAATAAAGGAGGCAGGGGGCTATACTGAGGAGGACCAAGAAAAAGCTAATATTGTAAACAAATATTTCTGCTCTGTATTCACAGACGAGAGAGAAGGAAAGGAAACACAAATAAGCACCAAGAGATTGTGGGAAGGGAAATAGACACAAGTCCCTTTTCTGATGAGAGCATCAGGAAAACACTCATTAATTTGAGAGTGGACAAAGCCATGGGGCCAGAAGGAGTGCATCAAAGAGTGTTAAAGGAACTCAGAGAGGTGCTAGCTGCACCCCTGACAGACTTGTCTAACATTTCACTGGAGACCGACATGGTCCAGGAGGACTGGAGAAGGATGGACACAGTCCCACTTCACAAAAGTGGTAGTAAGGAAAAGGCAGGAAATTACATTTGTAGTAGGGAAATTGATGGAAACATTAATAAAGGAAAGATTCATGGAACACCTGGAATCCAATGGACTGCAGGACCCAAGGCAGCATGGCTTTATGGAAAGGAGGTCATGCCAAACAAACCTGATAGATTTTTTTTAGACTAGGTAACCAGGGTGTTGGATTGGGGGGGGATGTGGCCCACTTGGAGTTCAGCATGGCTTTTGACACTGTTCCACAAAGGAGACTGGTAAACACATTGGGTAGCATGGGGGTGGGCAATAAGGTGGTAACCTGGGTAAGAAATTGTTTAGGGGATAGGTGGCAGATGGTGGTGGTAAATAGAATTCACTCTGAGGAGGGGAGAGTGACCAGCAGGGTACCACAAGGGTCAGACTGGGGCCAGTCCTCTAATGTCTTCATTAGTGACATACTGTAGCAGAAGAACTGGAAGGGAAGGTCTGCCTCTTTGCAGACAACACCAAGATCTGCAACAGGGTAGACACTCTGGAGTGGGTGCAAACGATAGAAAGAGACTTGAAATGACTGGAGGATCAGTCAAATGTTTGGCAGTTAAGGTTTAATACAAAAAAGTGCAACATAATGAACTTGGGTCACAGAAACATGGGGATGCAGTACAAAATGGGGGAAGAGATACTAGCAGTGACCAAGCAGGAAAGAGATCAGGGAGTAATCATATTGGATGACCTGAAAGTAACCAGACAATGCAACAAAGTGATTGAGAGAGCTAGTGGGATGCTGGGATGTATAGATAGGGCTATTACCAGCAGGAAGAGGGAAGTGGTGTTTCCACTATTCCAGTAGGTCTTTAGTAAGGCCCCACCTGGAATACTGTGTCCAGTTTTGGAAGCCATATCTCAGGAAGGACAAAGACATAATGGAGACCATCCAAAGGACAGCTACAATATGGTACAGGGCCTACATCAAATGTCCTATGAGGAGAGGCTAAAGGAATTAAACATGTATACCCTGGAGAAGAGGAGGGAGAGGGATGATATGATTGAGACCTTTAAATACCTCACAGGGGTGAATAAGTTGCAAGTGGGAGGTATTTTTCAGAGGAAAGTGTGCTCTAGAACAAGGGTCCATGATATAAGCTGGAGGGGGGTAGGTTTAGGAAAGATGTGAGGAAATACTTCTTCACAGAAAGGGTGGTGGATGCCTGGAACGGTCTTCCAGTGGAGGTTGTGGAGGCAAAAACAGTGGTAGGATTTAAAAAAAAGTCTCTGACAAACACAAGGGAAACATAAGGGATAGCTAAGGGGTGGATGAATAAGTACTGTAGTCCTGGAAGAGTGTACAGTGTAAGCAATGCAACAAAAATGGACATACTGGATGGGCCATGTGGCCCTTATCTGCTGTCAGCTTCTATGTTTCTAATATAAAGCCATAAAATACATATAAACAGGTAGAACTTTAACTAATAAATATAGAAACCATTAAACACATACTGCATAAACAGATTAAACTTTACCAGACAAATATAAAGCCATAAAACATGTATAAACAGAACAAACTTCAACTGATAAATATAAAACCATAGAACACATATAAACCGATCAAACTTCAACTGAGAAACATAAAAACATAAAACACGTTAACATAGAAACGTATAATATGATGGCAGATAAGGACCGCTTGGTCCACCCAGTCTGCCCATTTGTCCCTGCCTATTTGTTTATGTTTTTATTTATTTATTTAAAAATTGGTAACCAGGAAAGGTACACAAAGCCAAAGCTGGTTTCTAGGCTCAACCTCAGGGAGAGGGAAAACGGTAGTACAGAATACAAAAATACATCAAGTAATAACAAATGCGGTTTCAGTGAAAAATTCCACAGTGCAATAACAGCAAGAAGGTATACAAAGCCACAACAAAGGGCCATAAAATTAGCTCGCTGACAGTGTACACAGAAGATAATAGCTAGGTGATGTACTGTACAAACAAGAACAGTACTCGGCTCATACATCCAGGAACAGACAGGCACCAGTGTTAGGGCATGATAAAAAAAGTGTTTATTTTCTAAAAAATCTCAGACCATTTCAGGATATACTGCAGTAGAGAATAGCACCCCCCCCCCGGAACATCAACGTTCGTGTCACACTGACCCTTTTCAAGAAAAGCTCTCCCATAGATGTATATTTATAGCCCAGAAATATGATGTAAGCACATTGCGCAAGTGATTCTAATTCCTATAATGATACTAGCTGCAGTTACCACACACTAATAAGAATTAAAAACCTGAAAAGTCATGAGCAGAACATTAAGAACAATAATTGTGTACCACTATAATAAGAAAGTACACTTCGTAAAAAACTATTACCACACTCTAAATTCTAAAAAATCTCCCGGTGAGAGCAAAAACAATCAGTACTGAAAATGGCTAAATATAATGCAATATTACTGTCACCTGCATTACCATAATTAATATTAGATATTAAATACAGTACAACTATTTATATTGCTGCATAGTAACTAGGAACATACACTCAGCACTGTCACATGGAAGCAATATTATCTATTTTTCTTCAAAAAATGGGCCAACTGAAAATGTTTATTGAGGCCTGGGAGAGAACTTGCCTTCAATTTGAACTGCCAAAAGGTTTCACGGCACATACATTTATTATTGAGGTCCCCCCTCCTCTCATTGGGGAACACCTTTTCAAGTCACAGAAACCTAAAAGTGTTTCCAGAACATTTATGGCAAATATGTGCTGCTAAAGCATTTTTCATTTGTTGTAAATGAATGCGGCGCATGTGTTTCAGAATCCTCGTTCTGAATTTTCTAAGTTTTCCCAACATTATAGTTGCCAGATAAACATGGCTACATAAACAATCACTTCTCTACTGCAAGTAATAAAAGATTGTTCCCCTGTACTTTTTTCTTCTCCAGTTGTTGGTAATGTAAATTTGTTTCCCACCTGAATAAATTGACAAGCAGTACAGCTGCCACATTTAATGTTACCAATTGGTTTGTTGGGTTCTTTGTTCTGGTCTGGGCATTGAAAGCTGTGGACCAACAAATTGGATAGGTTCTTTCCTCTGCGGCAGGTTACTCTGGTACCACCTTCCACAATTTTTCTTCAGTTTTGGCTCCACAACAAGAATATGCCAGTTTCTCCTTAAGGTTTCCTCAACAGAGGATGCCTGCAAACTAAATGCAGTAATCAGATTAGGGCCGTTGTACTGTGTTACATTCCACTTAGTTTTTACTTCTAGCAACTCACTCCTATCCATTGTTTTCACCTTGTCTAATGCTCTCCTCAAACATGAATTCATATAGGCTCTCCGTTTAAATCTTTCAGTCCATATTTTTGAGCCTCTATTAAAATCCTCCACGTCACTACAATTGGGCTTAAGGCGCATGTACTGTCCTATGGGAATATTACACATGAAATGTTTAAGATGGCAGCTATTGTAATGCAAAATAGCATTTCGGTCTGCTGGCTTCCATTGCAAATCTGTCTAATATCTGGAACTGTAATCTACATAAGCATATTCAGAGCCTCTGTCACAGGGGATGTTCTACTCCTTGCAGACAGTGATGACAATTTTGCTGGGTGGCAGTGTGAGGAGACCAGTGCACTTCTAAATGCCAACACCCACCACTGTGACAGCGCATGGGACTCTAGCTTTTGAGAGTTAAACTCTGTTCATCAGGTTAGTCTAGTTGGACATGATGAGAAGCATATAATCTCAACAACTTGTCTCAAAAAGAATTTTATTAGTTCACAGAAACATAGAAACTGTCAGCAGAAAAGGACTGCTTGGCCCACCCAGTCTGCCAGATTGTTCCTGACTAGCCTGTCTGTGCAGGTCCTAATTGGTTTCTGGTGACTCTCCCTCCTCTCTGCCTATTCACTAATATTTCCCTATATCTAACCCATGAATGCTTGAAGCCCCTCTACTGTTTTTGCCTCCATCACTTCTGCTGCCTGTCTATTCCAGGCATCCATCACTCTTTCAGTGAAGAAGTACTTCCTCACACCTCTCCTAAACTCCCCCCTCAGCTTCATCACATGCCCTCTAGTCCTAATGTACTTTCAAATTTGGAAGAGACACCCTCCTGTATCCTTTTTACCTCAGTGAGGTACTTGTAGATCTCTGTCATGTCCCTTTTATCTCTCTCTTCTCTTCCAGGGTCTATATGTTGAGATCCCTCACTCTTTCTTCATAGGGCTTTTGGTACAACCTTCGCATCATTTTAATTGCCCTTCTCTGAACTGCCTCCACCTTGTTCATGTCCTTTCAGAGGTACGGCCTCCAGACCTGGACACAATACTCCAGGTGGGGTCTCACGAGCAAGCGATACAGAGACATCACCTCCCTCTTCCTGCTGGAGATATCCCTCCCTATGCATCCTAGCATCCCACTGACCCTAACTACTGCTTTGTCACACTTTTCTGACACTTTGAGATAATCAAATATGACAACCACAAGATCCCGTTCCTCCTTAGCGACTGCCAGTAAACCCTCCGCCTCATTTTTTATACTCAGCTTCTAGGCTCCTAATCACTAGGTGCATGATTTTACATTTTTTGGCATTAAACCCCAACTGCCATGTTCCTGACCCCTCTATGAGTTTTCCAAGGTCCCTATCCATTCTTTCATCCATCCTGAGTGTCCACCCTATTACAGATTTTAAATTTCATTAAAAGAGTAATGTATTACCTGCAACACATTTGTTGTTTGTTTTTTCCAGCATCAGTGACAATTATGAATTCGAAGCTGCCACCTGGCATAACTGTAGGTCACATTAGTCTATTAGAAATTTAGTCACACTGTTACACTGTATTAAATTTATGTGCAAGCTTAATTTATGGCAGGGGTGTCAGCAGAATTCTAAAACTGGGGGCCATACCCCCATCAGTGACGTTTTCCTAAACTCATGGTCCTGGGGAATTTGCCCCCTGAAGAAAATCTGAAGAATTTGGCTGCATATGGTGCATTTTAGAAGCACATTTTGTGAAATCTCCAGCAAGACAATCATAGGAATTTACTAACTGAAACCATGAACACAGCAGGAGACCTGAGCCATGGAATGAGGGATCATACGTATTCTACTTGTTTTATTGCCTCAGTCTTTTAATCAGGTCCTCATACCAAAACTGCAGAAAAAGAAAGAAAAGATTGATTATTGGCTTTTCTGTTTCCCAAGAGGACTTCAGGGGGATTTGCCTACTGGAAGACATTTTAAAGAATTTGATGGCAAATGGTGCATTTCTGAAGCACATTCTAGGAAATTTCCAGCAAGACAAGCACAGGGATTTAATTGTTGAAACCATGAAACACAGCAGGAGACTTGAGCCAAAGGATGAGGGAATACACTTATTCCAGAATTATTGCATTGCTTCAGTCTTTTAATCAGGTTCTCATAAGCAAAGTGCACAAAAAGACTGAAAGAAAATGTACTGAGTGATAACTGATTTTTCCTTTTCCCAACAGAGGTCCAGTGGGATTTGCCACCTGGAAGACATTTAGAAGAATTTGGTGGCAAATGGTACATTTTAGAAGCACGTTTATGAAATATCCAGCAAGACAAGCATAGGGCTTCACTAGCTGAAACCATTAAATACAGCAGGAGACTTGAGCCAGGGAATGAGGGAACATATTTATCCCTGAATTGTTTTATGTCGCAGTCTTTTCATCAGGTCCTCATACCCAACATGCACACAAAGAGAACAGACTGATGATTAACTTTTCTATTTCCCAACAGGGGGCATGGGGGATTTGCCAACTGGAAGAAATTTTGAAGAATCTGTTCCTACATGGTGCATCTAGAAATCACATTCTGTGACATCTCCAGCAAGACAAACATAGGGATTTACTAGCTTAAACCCTGAAAGAATACAGTAGGTGACTTAGCTTAGCCAGAGAACATATGTGTTCAAATTGTTTTATTGCCCTTCAGTCTTTTATTCAGGTCATCATACCCAAACCGTGTGTACAGAAAGAAAAGAGACTGTTGAATGAAATATTTAGGTGAATGTGTCTGTTGTGACCTGGGTGCAAGAGACAGACCAAAAATCAATCATCTACAGAAAATGGAAAATGCAATTGTACATGAGAGGCATCAGTCACCACTACTACACTAATCTGATCCTGCCATGTAATTAAGGAATTGTCTGCAGTGCATGCAGCAGAAAATGAAAGAACAATATGGGCCAGATATTCAAAACTTTGTGCTGGTCGCAAACTGTTTGCCCAGGGTTAGTGCCAGGTTAGCGCGAGTCCACTATATTCAAAAGGTCAACTAGCACCTGCAAATTGCATTAGCACCAGGCAAAATTATAATGTATGCAAGGGGCAAACTGAGGGGGCATGTACATGAATACAGGCGCAATGTAATATTCAGTGAATAGAACCGCACAAAGTGTTTTTGCGCGACTTAGCTCAACACTTTGTGCCGTGTAAATTACCACCCAGGAAAAGGTAGTCAACTCTGGGAGAACCAGCTTTGCATGACTTTGTAGCTTTGCATGACTTTTGCATGGCTTTGCACGACCCTAACCAGTAAGTATGACACATAGAAATAAACAGACATAGAAGAAGCATGCTGCTCACTGAAGGCATCCCTATGATGCCACCTTCTGCCACCAGTCCCAGCCATGCCAGGCAGTAAGTGGTGACCCAGCTCCCAGTGGACACCATGGCAGTGTGGCCATACAGCACACACCTGCAGACAACCCGTCTGTGGACACCAACAGATGCCAGCACACACATGCAGCACTGTGAGCATGGAGAGTGTTGAGGGGAGGGTGTACAAGTGGCCAGATTGCACCACAGACTGGGTACGGCCACAAGGCTGGGACAAGCCATACAGTGCACATATTCCAGTGTTGGGAACAACCCAACACCAGTGTGCCTGGCTGATGATATGTGCCCCCATCCAGCCACATATCGCACATCTGCACAGACACCATAGCACACACAGCCAGTCGTGTATATGTCACTGTGAGCATACCATGCCAGTGTTGCAACATCTGTGGGTTGCACAGTAGCATAACAGTAATATCCACTGTCAGTAAACACCTGCAAGTTGGGCCTGTCGCTGTGTACAATGCAGTGGTCATCACTGCCATACATGCCACAGGCATTGCTGTGTCCCTCACACTACTGGCCCCCTTGCTGGTGTAGTGTCTGCTGTGCACTGTATCATGCACTACAGTTTGACAAACTGTATGCTGCACCACCACCTGTGCCTGTGCTGTGTAGTCCCCTGGTGCAGAATATTCTATGCTGTACTGTACAAATGTAGCTTGCAGCTACCACCATGCAGTCCCAGACTGACCTACAGGTGGAGCTGTGGGCAGACCCAGCCAGCCCCTGTACTTTCAGACTGACCTACAGGTGGAGCTGTGAACCCTGCAATAGCACTGGGTAAACTGCATGCAAATCAGGTCATAATGAGATGCTAATCCGGATGTTTGCCCACGGACTACCTAAGTAGGCTCATTCGCATGTCACTTTTGAAAATAGCAAAGTTTTGCCCTGGGCAAACATGATTCTGCCAGGCAAACGGCTTAGCTCTGTGCTAAACCTGAGCAAATGTGTTTGTGCTGTGCAAACGTTTCAGAAATATTGTACATTTTTGCACAATGTAATTTGACATGTGCTGCTGCTTACTGCTTTCCTGACTCCAATCCTTTGCTAGCACACACATTGGCCACATAGTTCACCTCTACCTTCCTTCACGTCACTATGAACTGGGATGCTGTTGTGGTTTGCACTTCCTGGTTGCTATATTCAGAGCTGTCATATTCCTGGGCTATTTTTGCACTGCACTCCCAACCCAGTTTGCCCAGCTTCCTTAGCATACTATATTCAGTAGGTTTAACACCGGGGCTATCCCTTTTGAATATAGCAGGCTATTGGGTCCAGTCTAATTCAGCATGCCGGGCAGTGCTAACTTAGCCCTGGGGCAAAGTTTTGAATATCTGGTCCTATGTCTGACAATTTGGCAAATCTGACAATGACTTCATCTGGATTTATTAGTTTTGTTGCCTTGCCCTGTATTGCTAATGTGACAAGACCACTTAGTCTGTCCTGACCTATTGATTTTCTCAGATATATTTTTATTCATTTAAAGCACTGATTGACCATTCATATGAACATGTAGTGACTAATTATAGCAAACGCAATCTTACCTACTTGATAGATGTCAGGAAACACAGTGGCAGTGATTCACGCAATCAAGAGATGAATGAAGATGATACTGCACATTTTTGACTATTGTGACATAGTCCATGGTGCTGCCCCTAAGTCCTCCTTGGCCAGACTGGACACCCTCTTCAATTCCTCCTGCCCCTTTGCCCTGGATGACCCCCTCGCACCCACTACTGCGATCTTTATCATGCCCTATCCTTCCCCTCTCTTACAAGTAGGCGACTCTCCCACTGTGCTAAATTCACCTCCAAGCACTGGTTGGGTGAGCTCCCTTCTTACCTAACCTTCTCCTTTATAACAACCCCCCTATCCTCCCATTCCCTTATATCAACCAACTCCTGCACCCTGGTAGTCCCCGCAGACCCACCATAATCAGCAAATCTGCTTACTTTCACTGCCTCCCAAAAATATGGAATTCACTCCCCCCTCAAATCTGCTACTCATCCTCTGCCTACTCCATCAGCTCTGCCCTCAAAAATTACCTTGCACCAAGCTGCTCCTGCCATGTCCCTCCTTAATTCCCTCCTCTAAGCCTTGGATAAACCCTACCCCTCTACCGTCACCTTCATTTTACCCTGTTCACCCCAACTCCCCAAATTTCTAGCTCTTCTCCCCTTCCCCCACACTGATCCCCCTTACTGGCCTCCCTTGTTCTCTCACAGTATGTAAGGGATGCCAAATGCTCTCCATGGGTCCCTCTCCTACCCCCCAGGAGCTTGTATCCCTCATCTACTCCCTTCCCCCTACATCCTGCCACCTCACCCCTCCCTCTCCTTCCCCCTTTTCTTTCACGAGCACTTGTTTACTTACTAACCCGGCACTTATTATTGTTTACTTTTTCTACATATTATGCACAACTCTGTTTTAACGCTGTTTGTAACACCTGCCTTACAACTGTATGTTAATGTTGATCTTGTAACTTGAATGTAACTTGAACATGACTCTTCCCCCTCCTCCCACCTCACCTCCCTCCTCTCTTTTTCCCCTCTCACTGCCCCCCTTTTCTTTCATGTAAGCACTTGTTTACTTATTAACCTTGCACTTATTATTGTCCACCCTTTCTATCTATTATGCACAACACTGTTGTACCACTGCTTGTAACACCTGCCTTAGAACTGTATGTTAATGTTGATCTTGTAACTTGAATGTTTAATGTTTCACTCCCATTGTACCCCTTCCCCCCAGGTTAGACCAGGAGATGAGCAACTTATCGCTCAGTGTGTCTTCTTGGTGAAACATTTCAATAAATAAATAAAGAGATGTTCCATGGACAGTTTTCAGTAGGCAGACATTCAATACGTTTTTACGCTACAATCAATTCTTCTTCAGCAAGATGTACTCCATAGTGATTACACAAAACAAAGATCAATTCTCAAAAGTGCATGTTGTATTAACGGGTAGCTTGCACTAATTTGTTGTGCACCAGGGACCCAGTCTGATTTTCTATCTGGTGGTCCCTGTGGCAAAGTCCTGCAGTTTATGCAACTATGGCCATGTGCAAATGGATGGTGCATCTGAAAGGTTTGCTGCAAGCTGTGGGTATGGTAGGGCAGCACTCTAGGAAGTCAGACAGCGCCAATTTCTGTTATTCCGTTGTACTATGGAATACATTTGTACATCATTTAAAGTTTGCCATTCTAGAATATAAAACATATCTTGGTAGTAAGAGGTTTGTATAAAATGCCTTCCACTGAACCTAACAAACCTCTTAGTTTCTTTTGTTTATGACTTTATAGTGCTTACCGTGGCAACTGACACTGATGTCATAATTACAGCAATTGGTATGTCAGTTGGAGACAGTCAATTGATTTCTTTAAATGATAGTGACGTAAGAAACATATTAAATAGCTAGACATCAATAAAGGGAGAAAGTAAGCATCATTCACCGTGGGCAGGCAGCACATGCCCCCCCCCCCCGGGAGTGCTCTGCGGGTGGCACAAATATCTTTAGACCAGCCCTGGCTGGTCTAACCGTACTTGGAATTGTGCCCTCTGGGAGGGTTTAGAGAATCCCAAATTAAGGGATAGGGCAGCCTGCAGCTACCACAAGTTCCCCTAGTGCCATGGCATACCCAGCAGTTTGGCACAGGGCTGATCTGGTGCATTGGGTCCCTGTTTGGCACAGGGGGCCTTTGAGAATCCCAAAATGTCCAAGTTGTGATGCAAGGAGCACCTTGCACCACTGTTGTGTGATGCAGGCACCTTGCATCACATTTAGAGCTTCGAGAATGTGGCACTTAGTGTTGTCTTATCTAAAAACAAATGATTTGTTGGTTTCAAGGCCTGAACTGCTTTCAGTAGGTCAACAACAGCTTTTGAAAATCATATCAGCTCTGCAATCATAGTGTCTACAAGTGTATAGTAAACTTTAGTTCTGTAATCTGTTTCCGAAGTATCTGGTTGCTATTACCTAAGTCTCATGTCAACTAAATATTCATCAAAATGAGGTGATGTGCGATGGGCACATCATAGACGTGTCCTTTCTACTATTACACTGTCAGGAGCAGTTTTAAGTGGTGGAGTGAATACTGTTGTTTCATGGATTACTTGTTTATATTTATCTTCATTTCTGAGTGAAACCAAAGCATCAATACGTGCTTCTACTGCAATGCCAGCACTAGCTGGATTCAGCTGTGCAGTCTGCAAAAGATTGTGGATTCCTTCTGTGAATCCAAGAATAAGATCAAAGAGGAAAACACAATAGACAGTGCTGAATGACATCATGGAGTTGTACAGGCCCTGAGTTTTGGATGAATTCCTGTAGTCACAATGAGAGAGGTAACAGAGTATGGACTAGGGATGTGCCAAAACCTTATCTCAGAGATTCAACTGAATAATATTATTCGATGCCTGCTCATTCAAGTATTCATTATTCGTGTATTTGTCTGGTTTGCCAATACACTAAAAAATACCTTTCCCCTTCCCCAAATGGCCAGGGTGGGGAGAGGGACCGGACTTGCTAGCCGGTTTTAGTTTTCTTAGCCCCCCCCCGCCATCAAGGATCAGTGTGGGGGGGAGCTTGAGTGGCAAAATGTAACTGTGTGTTGTTTCAGCATGTGCAGAGGGGACTGATACTGTGCAGATAACTTTTACAATGCCATGATGGTATCAGCTCCTGACAGTGTGCTAGCAGCCAGTGGAAACATGCCAACATGACATTTACTTTTGCTCTGAGACATGGGGTAAGGGGGATGTGGGTGGGAGACCTTGTAAACATAAAATGGGTTGGACAGATGTCCGGGAGACTAGCCCTGGCCACCTGGGGAGGGGAGACTTTCTTGTATATGAATACCTCATGAATAGTGACAAGAATTGCTATTTAGATCTGAATAACAAATAGTGCATTATTTGTGGTATTTGTAAAATACTATTTGTTACTCATACACCCCTAATATGGACTCATAAGTATGCTTCAGTGCTCTCAATGCTGTTTTCTGATATCCCTGCCTAGTGTTGTCCAAAGCTGTGATTATGTATGTTTTGTCAAACCCCATGTCTTGTTGTATCTATTTTAGTCTGTTGCTCAGTACTACAGATGTTGAAAAGAATGTATGCACACACTGCACAAAGTCATAAAAGTCTTTTACTTAAAGAATGCACTGGCATGAATCAATAAGAGTGAGAACTAATTTATGTGCATAAGAGTGAGCACAGACAGCATGAGGATGATTCATTTTGAAAAGCTCCTGAATGCCTTCAAGATGGCCACTTATGACACTTGCACCATCATATGTTTGGGCAACAAAATTAACTTTGGCTCAAAAATATCAAATGTTTTCAAGGTTTCACTAGTGTTACAACATAAACCCTTTGCATCTAGTTCTGTTACTTAAATGAAGCACAGACAATGTTTAACAGGTTTATGGTTTTGAACGTATCTCACATGTGTGCTCATTTGTTCCTGATATGAAATGTCTACATCTATACTGCCATCAGATGAAACTGATATGCATTTAACAGGTTTTGCTTCTTGAACAATTTCATCTCTAGCACAGGATGCAGCAGACTAAATCATACCATTCTGACACTTTGCTGGGGTATATTTTAGCAATAATCCACAATAGGGTATGATGTTATAGGCATATAATTAATGGGTTCCGTTTTTTTACATTGACAAAACCGTGTATTAAATACCGTAACACCTGAGTAGGTGTTACGGCATTCACACGCCCACTTCAAATCAAAAGTACAGTGCGGCTCGAGACTTTCAAAAACATGCTGTCTCTCAAAAAATACACTTAATCACAAACACTCACCTCATCAGCCACTGTAAAACTGAAGCACATTTTCTTCTTCCCGCTCACTATGTAGCTTTCTCCCAAATCTTTCCACTCTCCCCCTCCCTCTGCAGATCACAAGACTCCACTGCCAGGCAACACGTAGCAACGGCCGTAGCAACGTAAAAAAAACAGCCAGGCGGAAGATTCAAACGGACATTTTTTCTTTCTCTTTGCAGTTAAAGCTAATGAAATTGCAGTTCTAACAGTTAATTTAATCTGGCTACTCATTACAAAGTACTCTGCCTAACGAATAAAGAAAATCTATGACGCAAGGTACGACTGTCTATATTTTATTTATCAGATCTCTCAGTGACAAGAAAAAATGAAACCCCTTGAATTATATAAAATAAAATATGGGGTGCAGTGTGTTTAACTCAAATTTAACACTCACCCTTGTTGTTGGGTATTATCATAAACCCTCGGGCTTAAGCCCTCGGGGTTTGTGCCATCAACTGCTTCGTGTGTCAAATTCTGTGAACACACTGCACCCCTATACTTTATCCTATATTTAATCCACACCTCGAGTGCGTTGTAAGGCACAAAGCCACAGGCAGAGTGTTCTCACAGTGCCTGAGGCATGGATTAACTGCCCATAACCCCATACCCTGGAATGGGTTATTGTGCTTATAACATGGGTAATGTTTATTAAAAAAATATATCCAGAAAGCTGTTTTTTCCTGTTTGAATAGGGATAATTTTACTGTATTCTGCTAAGTTGAAAAGTAGTCCTGAGAACTCATCTGTATGTTATTTATTGTATGCACATAAAAATGCCAGAAATACAGTCCTGAAATGAATTCCCACAGTTCTACGTTCATACAATAAATAACGTACGCATGACTCAGTTTGAAGTGCCATTCTTGCTGTGTCTTGGCCTCTCTATCTCTCGCCCCCCCCCTTCTCTCTCTCTCCCTCTTGCGCAGTGCGCTGCTTGCTGTGTGTCTACCTGAAAGAACACAAAGCAGAGCCCTGCTACTTTCAGATGCATGTATTGAACTGGACAGAATATGCAGAATGTCTGCATTACTGAAAACTCGAAAGACACAGATGGGAAACCGGTGAAATTCTCAATTAAATTTCCCTGTCTGTATCTCACTGTCACTGTTTCCTGCTCTGTCTAGCACACAGTGTTTTTCTCACAGACAGAGCTGACTAGCTGAGGTGCAGTGCTGTGGCTACACTGCACTGGCTCACAGTGAATGTTTCTGTTCGGAGCATGGGTGTCGGTAGGCATACTCAGTGTACTCTGCTGAGTACAGTTTAATCTGGAAAATCCAGCGCAGCATGAGCTTTAGGCCAGGGCAACAAACATGAACAGAGCCTGACATACATAAAAAAACTGTTTTTTTTCCCTTGGATGCTTTACTGTGAGTCTATGAATGATCTTTGAAAGATGAACTGGTGCTAAACTCAGAGGCCATGTCTGTATGAGTGACCCAGTAAAGTATGTATACGAGTGCTGGTATGAATGGACTTCTGTAAGGCTGGCTGCCTTGATGTGGTACCAAGGTTTATTACAATGAATCCTAAACACTGTAACTAAAAGCCAGCCAGCTTCTGTCTGATTGGTAGTGTGTCCGTTAGGTAAAATAAAATGTTGTAAATTTATTGGGATCATTGGCTTAAGAACTTACTACATACTGTTGAATGAAATGGGGGTGGGACAGCAGTGCAACAGCACATCCAGTGGTTTGTGTTTGTGAGGGGGGGCAACAGTTCTGTCAGCTCTGGAGTACAGGTTTAAAAGTCCTGGCTACACCCCTAATTCAGAGGCAGGCAGAGAGAGACAGCTGGCTAGCTGAGGTAGAGAGTTGGCAAAACTGTTATCAGTTTGCCACTATGGCACTGAGCAGCTGAATGTTTTCTCAGGGAGAGAGGGAGACAGCACTACTGGCACATGCAGACATTGGAACCTTTGAACAGACAGGCTCCTATCACTTGTGACCATGACTATGGGTTACTATATGGTTTCATGCACTGTTCTGTAGCTCTTTCATGTGCTGTCACTGTCACCAGCTTCAGGAATTGATATTCATCTGCCAGGGTCACACTTCTCTGTCTCGGGCATGATGTCTTGCGAGTTGCTATACACTGCTCACCACACAGGGTCACTATCAAGCTCTGCCACTTGCAAGTCACTGGTCAGTATTTTTTTAGCATTCTTTGTAAGAGCCCGACAACTGGGAAATCATAGATTTCACCACTTGTTAAGTATGAGCTGCCCAAACAAGGACAAATTACTTTCCATGGTGCCTGTTTGTCTTCCAAATTCAGTGGCTGCCATTCTGATTTAATTTTCTTCACCAGGTTACTAGTCCCCACTCTGCTCATGGATATTGCTTCAGGGACAATTTACAGCAACTGTGCATATGTAGGCATTTAGTCCATGGTCACCTTATAGTGTTTGACCAATTGGGTTTCATTTTTTTGCTATCCCGTGTTATAAGTTGGATTTGATGGGATGGAATAATTTACATGAAGCACTCTGTTAAACTTTTAAACCAAACCTAAAGATTCCCTGAAATATATTTTCTAAGCACTCTGCTCATCTTCATTGTGACCACATAAAGGTAACTCTAGCTGACTCAAATGCAGAGTTACTTCAACCAATCTCTTCCTGTATTCTCTTCTTTTTAGAATGTCTTTAACCTTGCCCTTGTCTACCTGTATAATGATGTTACTCATTTCTCATTTGTGCACTTGTTTGCAATCCATTCAGCCATCATACTGCTATGAGTGTGAGTTGAGGTGTGTGTTCTAAATTTTTCCAAGGCCTTTTTTCCAATTTTGAAACCCACGAACTGTAAATGCTTCATCAGCACATCCCTGCCCATTCATGAAACATCTACATGCAAAGTAGAATGCACTCTCTTTTTCACAGCAGTACTCCAGCCAACAAAAATCTTTGTATCACTGTTGGTTAAAGCCTTGCCTTTTACTTCCATGTTACTACTGAAATGTGTTATAGGCTGAGTGGGGCCTTTCTCTTTATTGACAAGGTCAGTTGGTGCATTGTTATCAGCAACTGAAGAAACTGTAAGGGACTGGGTCATGTCTGATTCAATGGAAGTAGAAGACTGTTCATAACTTAAACCCATTGTTGTACTGCTCCAAGTAGTAATGAGGCCTTCAACCTGATGTACTGAGTCACTTGTTTGATCACTGAAAGAAGTATTTGCATCACTTGTTAGCATTAAGTCTGTGAACATGTTATCAGTCACAGTAGATGATGTTGATGAAGAACTGAATCTTGGCCTTTTGCCAGCTGTTGCTGTTCCTACATTAAAGAAAGACCTTATATCATGTCTCATTGTCTATTTTGTTGTTATTAACCTCTACTAGGATTTGTACCAAAATAGTAAAACAGTAACACAGGCTACATGGACTGAGACTGTCTTAGTTGTAGCCAGTAAAGCAATTAGTGATGACATGCAACCCCTGGGTCCAGAAGAAGTGATACACTCACTCATACACACAGTAGACAATAAAGCAATTAGATAGTGATGTGATTATGGCAAAACCTGCTTTTTTTCCTGGTGCCAGAAGAAATGGTACACCCAGAAAAGGTAGGCAGTAAAGCATTTAGTTATGTGATTTTTTCCTAGCACCCGAAAAAAATGATACACCCAGAAAAAGGTAGGCAATGAAGCAATTAGATATAGTGGTTACATGATGATGGCAGCAAATCCTACCTTTACTGTTTTATGGAAAGATACAAAATACCCTGTTGGCAATAAAGCAATTAGTGACAGCAAACCCTGCTAATATTTATTTTCTGGAGTGGCAAACTGGTTTCTCCTAGACTCAGCTTGACTGTGTTACCAGCTTTCTCTAACCCTTCAGACACCAGAAAGCGTATTCAACAGCTGCCAACACTGAGCATGGACACTCTCTCAGGGTACAGTATCTCTGTGTCTGAATCCCTTCAGAGCCACTGTTCAGATAGTATAGTACCCTGTGCTCAAGGGTGGATGACCCACCCCTCTCTGTCACAGCTGAGAGCTCCATACTTTAGAAATAGAATACAGTAATGATAGCCTGCTTTTCAGAGGCAAAAACAGTTTTTGCCAAGTATAAATCAGTTAGCTGTGCCTCTAAGGGTTCAGTCACAGAAACACAAAGCAGAAAAATAATGTTTTGATTTTTTTACTCACATTTTTGCTGACCCCCCAGCCCCATCCACCCGACCATGCCGCGCCACCTCCTTTACTTCCCCCATGGCTTACTCCCCATGGTGGGGTGGCAGGGATCCTTCAACCCACTGACACAGATCCAGATAAGGAGGTGCCTGCTTTATTGGGGGTGGTGCCCATGGGGGTCGGCAGTCATCTGAAATGCCCAGGACCTTTCTCTCCCCCTATTTTCTTCCCCACTGGAGGAGGAGCATGTGGCATTGGCAATGGCTAAGCTGTGCATGCTTCAGCCCACAGCATGCCAACCAATTACTCCTTCTTCACCCATTACGTGCATGACCCAGGCACTCTGACACCCAGCTGACACTACATATCAGATGTACGCCAGCCTCCATTCCCCTCCCTCCCCAGGAGAGGAGAGCTGTCTTCTGGATGCTCGATCTTTTCCCACCCTGACCCCCAGCGACCCGCTCGCAGCTCAAACACGGGTCGCTGGCTTGGCAGGAGGTAAGGCATGATGCCTCAGCCCTCCTCACCACCAGGCTGGCCATATAAAAATTATGTTTTAATACTGCAAAGTATTTATACATGTGATATGGGATACTACAGTAAGGCTATGGTGGAACAGTAATTCTACAGAAATAATAATAAAATTGTTTTGAACAGTAAGTTTCACACAGAAAAACCTCTCTCTCTCTCTCTCTCTCTCTCTCTCTCTCTCTCTGTTAGCAAAGTAGAATAACTTTCCCCACAAGGCACTGTGATGAATCAGGGCAAACTCAAACCCTTAGATGATAGCTGTTTGTAGTCTCCTGCCTCACTCGTTTTAAGGCTCCGCCAGACCTTAAGACATTCCAGCTCCCCCCCATGTTATGTTATCCAGCATGTCACTCTGAGATCATAGATTCTACATTCTTTGTGTCTTGTGAGCTGGATTCACTGGGAAACAATGGACTTCAGACGTTGTATGTGCAAATGCATCTGCTGTTTGTCCCAAGATTTGTCTCGCACAGCAGGAATGTCTGTTTATCATAGTATCATAGTAATGTGTCAGCAGAAAAGGACCATTCTGGTCCATCTAGTCTGCCCATTTCCCACCCGCCCCTACTTGTCTCCACTTCCCAGGAATATTTTCCTCTGCACACCAGCCAACGCCTTGTGTCTGTCCCACGCCCTCTTGAATTCCTCCACTGTTTCTGCACACACCACCTCATTAGGTAATCTGTTCCAGGGTTCCATCACCCTCTCAGTGAAATAACGTCTCCTTATATTTCTCCTAAATCTTCCCCATTCCAATCTTAAATTATGACTCCTTGTTTTAACTCCTACTTTCCTTTTGAATAATCTACCTTCATTCACTTTATTTATTCCCGTCATATACTTTAAAGTCTCCATCATGTCACCTCTATCTCTTCTAACCTCCAGTGGATATAGATTTAATTCTCTCAATCTAGTCTCTTATGGCTTCTCTTGCATACCTTGCACCATCTTTGTTGACCTTCTCTGAACCCTCTCCAGCCCATCTATATTCTTTTTTAAATGAGGCCTCCAGAACTGTACCCCATACTCCAGGTGAGGTCTGATCATGGTCTTATATAAAGGTATCAACACCTCCCTCTTCCTACTTGTTATTCCCCTTCCTATGTATGCCATCATTCTATTGACTTTACCTACTGCTTTACTACATTGGTGTTCTACCTTAAGGTTGTTTGAGATTATAATCCCCAGGTCCCTTTCCTGTTCTGTTTGCTGTATCTGCTCTCACTCAATGAGTACTCATCCAGTGGATTTCTATGCCCCACATGCACCACTGCACGCTTCTTAACATTGAACCTCAGCTGCTAAATGTCTGACCACTTCTTTAGGATGTCCAGATCTCTCCTCATGGCCTCAATCCCTCCTGCTATGTCAACTCTATTATATAACTTTGCATCATCCGCAAAAAGACACACTTTCCCTTCAAGTCCCACTGATATATCACAGATATATATGTTAAAAAGGATTGGTTCCAGTACTGACCCCTGAGGAACACCACTCACCACCCTCATTATCCTTGAATGTACACCATTTACCACCACCCTCTGACTTCTATCCTTCAGCTAGTTTTCCAACCATCTAGTTATTTTCTGTCCCACTCCCAGGCTCTCTGTCTTATTTACTAGCCTACGGTGAGGAACAGAGTCAAAGACCTTACTGAAGTCCAGGCAGGCCACATCAACTGCCCCCCCATCAATAAGCTTTGTTACCCCATCAAAAAATTCAATCACATTTGTCTGGCAAGATCTCCCACTAGTGAAGCCATGTTGCTTTTCATCTAATAGTTTGTTGTCCATTAAGTATTTTACCACTATTTCCTTTATTAACACCTTCATCACCTTACCCACCATTGATGTGAGACTGACAGGGTGATAATTCCCCGCCTCCTCCCTGCAGCTCACTTATAAATTGGTACTATGTTTGTCGGGCATAAATTAAATAACTTTGTCAGATGTGATGCCAGCTCATCCCTCAACTCTCTAAGAACTCTTGGATATAAACCATCAGGCTCCATTGCCTTATCTACCTTTAATTTTCCAGGTTGTTTCTTTACTCTGTCCTCACTTAATGGGCTTTGATCCATCCCATATTCTTCTCCTCCCTTCTTCTTAAACTTAGTTACCTTCCTTTCCCTCTCCACTGTAAAAACAGAGCAAAAACAAGTATTTAGAACCTCTGCTTTCTCCAAGTCACTCTCAACATTTGTACTCCCTTCCCCCGTCAACTTCACAGCCCCTGTCTGGTTCTCCTCTTCTCCCAACATATATAAAACATGTGTATCCCCTCTTTTGGCATTTTTACCAGTTCTCTCTTTTTGTTCTGCTTTTGCTCTCCTAATCAATTTCTTTGCCTGTCTCATTATTTTAAAACATGAAAATACCCTTTTACCCTTTTGAAGCTCTCCCATAAACTGGCTAAACAGACAGCTGATCTATTTTAGCAGAATCACTGATTATAACATCCTCACTTTTTCCCACAGATATCCACTTTGTCCCTGCAAATTCTCTGACACCCATGCAGAAAGAACTAAAACTGAAAAAGCTGAACTAAAAAACAAAATACAGTAACAGTTATGCATAGTAAATTGTTACAGCTGGGATATACCCTAACACTGTAGGCAATAAAGTAATTCGTGACAGCAGACCCTTCTGTTATTTATTTTCTGGGGCTAGAGGAAAAATATTGTGAAACTGTGGGCAACAAAAACAATTAAACTATCATCAAACTCTGTAGTTATTTATTTTCTGTGGTAGGAGAAAGCAAAGCAATTCAGACTGCGTTCCAGCAAATCCTGCTGTTATATATTTTGTAGGCCAAGAAAAAGTACCCTGTAGACAATAAAGCAAATCCTGCATTTATTTATTTACCGGGGATATACTCAACCCAAGCCAAGACTGTAGGCAATAAAGCACTTAAACTGTCAGCAAATTTTGCTGTTGCTTATTTTCTGTGGTAGAAAAAATACCCTGGGGGCAATACAGCAATTGGGATGGTGTGCCAGCAAACCCCAGTCATATTTATTTTCTGTGGTAGGATAAATACCCTGAGAGCAATAATGCAATTTGGTCTGCATGCCACTGCCAGCAAACTCTACAGTTTGTTATTTTATGGGTAGCAAACCATGCTGTTATTTATTTTCTGGGGTAGGAGAAATACTCTCAGGATAATAAAGGAATTCGGTCTGCATGCCACTGCCAGCAAACCCTGAAATAAATACACTGTGGGCAATATAAACCCAGAATTCTCTAGGACTGGGGCTAGATGATCCCCCTTGAAGCTGACAGCGAATAGAAGCTGCTGCAGTCTGCAGTACCTGCAGTGTGTCTTTACCAGACCCTGGCAGTGGCCTGTCTGCTCCACTGCTGCACTGTCTATGGTCCTGGTTACATGGTTATATTAGCATCACAGCAACCTGAGCACTTGGGTTGCTGCGGTGCAAATGCCATCATGTGGACACTTACCAGATTGTGGTAAGCCAGTCCTTACTCTGCTCCCGCAGTCTCTAAAAATCTGGGAAAGCATTCGGGAGTGAGCAGTTTAAGTGGCTGTGTGGACAGGCTGCACCGCTCACTCCCACACACTTGACTCTGCGAGCATCTTTTTCTTTTTTTCAGCCAACCATCCACTGACTCGCAGCCCCTCTACAGCGTGTCTTGCATTGGTGCTGAGAGGGGCTGTGTGGATGCAGAAGCAGAGCGTCTTTTTGAGTCAGGGGCCATGCTGTAACGCTTTCACAGAAGGAGTGAACCAGCCATCTAAACAGGGCTTATGTCTCCAGTTTCTTTTAAATCTCCTCACACTCATCTCAAGTTAGTCTGTTCAGCTCTATTTATTTCCAATAAATGTCTTTCTTATCTGATCTTCACACACAGACACACAGTCCTACTAGGACCTTCCCTCACTAGGCCCTGGCACCCTCTCTAAATTCACTGTTTAGTCTGACCTCTCTGTTCTCTTTTTTGTTAGCTTTTTAGCTATGTATTTTTTTCTGATAACACTGCTAGAGGTTTGTTGCTGTGTTGTCTGAGTCTCCCTCCCTACCTCCCTGCCTAGACCCTACTCTCTACCCCTTCCTCTCTCTTTGCCTACTTGTTGAGAAGCTGCTTCTCTTTTTAAATTAATAGGGTTGCTGGACTCCAGGAACTGCCTGTTGCTTCTGGTGCTACCACTGCTGCAGAGATCAACCACCAAGTTACTATGATTTATTTTATTTATTCAATTCTCTGTCTGTTCTCCATGTGTACAATGTGGTGTGCTGCTGCTATCATGCTGTGCTGGACAAAATGACGATGACTCACACACTGACAATGCTGCCGATAGCACCAGTCCCTGCCTCCCAACTCTTGAGCTCACTCTCAGTCATCTCTGCCAATTACCGCCCTGCTGACCTGCTGCACCTCGGCTCTGGTGTCATTTGACTAGTCTGTTACTCCTCAGCTACAGCAGGCCAATGGTCAGGAGCAGCAGCACTGCACAGCAGAGGAGGAGGAGGATGGACAAGACAGTCTGTCTGACTATTAATAAGACAATGCCACCCCACCCACCAGAAGTACTGTAGATTGCAGCCAGAGCTGAGATCATTAGGATGGAAGGCAGGGGGGAGGAGGAGGTGGCAGGTGGGTAGTGCAGAGAACAAGGATAGCTTAGGAAGCCTGTCATGCTATCTCTGGTGACAGTAACTTAAAGTGTCTAGCTGCTGCCATCAAATGGTGCCGTGTTCACTCACTGATGGAGGTTTGAGAGTGCCATGCATACCTGCAGTGGCCATGGATACGTGTGTCACTCATTCAGTCCATCAGTGAATTAAGTGTCACGGTGTAGTCAACCATGCACTGGGGAACTGGCCGCCTGTACACACCGGGGCTATAAAAAAAAGGCAAGGATGAAGGAAAAGACTGGTGGGGGGCACCCCCCTAAACTGGGGGGAGCACATTCACCCATTTTTGGGGCTCCTGATACCCTTAATTTACATTATATTCCAAGTATCACTGAAGTATCCAATGACCCCTCTACTATGGTTTTTGGAAAATATCCTTAATTTAGAAACAAAATGCAGTCTTCTGTCAGTCTTTTTTTGTTTGCCTAAATACATCATTAGTGAGCTTTTGCACTTTTTAATGAGTTCTTAGGAGAAGACAAGACTTAAATAATTCCCTTATGGTGGAAATGTTTTTTTACAGTCTCATCTCGTGCCATTTGTTTTAGAATGACTTTTTTTATAGCAAGAAATTATCTCTTTTTTAAATATTATTGTGCACTGTGAATAATTAAACAAGATATATTTTAAAAAGCCATCAGTTTGTCTGGCACTCACATAACTGGAGCAAAACCATCATTAAGATGCTTTGTAGACCTGCTCTTCATTAATTAATCCCACAAAGAAGTCAGAAGCAGGTCTCCAATAAGAAACTTAGGAGTCAGGATGACTTGAGGGGCTGATATGTTATTTGTACATGCCGTCCTATAATCTCCTTCTTTTTTAGTGAACACACAGCTCAGGAGAGTATTTCTGTTTGCTTCTTGAACTGCACCAGGTGGCCTGCCCTCTGCAAAAACTGGGTTAATTTCCCAGTCTGCTGAGGCTTTCCCTTTTCTAAACCTGGCATCATTCCACTGGCTGCCTGCATCTAGTCAGTGGTCCTGGGATCCCAGCAGATCCATAAATAATTCAGCAGCTCACCGAGAGTGGAGATCAGTCATGTTAATAGTTCTGAGATGTGCAGAAAGCAGGCAAAGTCAGAGAGAGTTTCTATCAGAAGTGCCAAACACACATATACACACACACACACACACACACACACACACACACACAGACACACACAAAGCTAGATTTAGGAAATAGAAATGGAGATAAGGGCATAGCATCCAACTGCAGTTATCAAGTGGGCCATGAAAATCCTGTAATCTCATTGGTGGAAACAAAACATGTCACATAACGCAGAAGTGTTCTCTGACAACTGCATACTTCACCTGAACTATATATATATATATATATATATACAGGTGTATATACATATATATATATATATATATATATATATATATATATGTATATTCTTTTTTACAAATAAAATCACATTTTCCCATTTTATAAGTGCGATACTCACTCCATAGTGTAAAGTCATTACAGAGTAATACACTTCTCGGGTGGCTATGGCACTGGGCTATGTCTTAAGTCCAACAGCCAACCAAAGTGTACATTATCCTCTAATAAGTGCATATTATATATATATATACATATATATATATATATATATATATATTTTTACATATAAAATCCCATTTTACAAGTGCGATTCCTCCCTCCATGGCGTGCAGTCATTAGGGAGTAATACACTTCTTAGGTGGCTATGGCACTTGGCTATGTCTTAAGCTTAACAGCCAACCAAAGAGTGCATTATCCCCTAATAACTGCACACCCTGTCATATGTTCTTCATTACTTATACACCTCACAGAAAATTGAGCTGAAAATCCAACATTCTGATTGGTCCACTAGCATTCCTTATCCCACTGGTAATGGATTGCTAATGTAAGCAAACTCCTGGGAGCTCTTCTAACATGAAACATAAAAATGGTTACTTAAAGGAAAACTACACCCTTATATCTTGTCAATTTTGTTTCCATGTCAACAGACAACTCTTTTCCTGTAGCTGTTAGAGTTGTAAGTGAGTGTTTTAGTTTATTTTCACTGTTTATACTAGTCCCTGTAACTAACCTGGGGGTTTCCATTTTATGGTGGTTGAAATCTCACTGTCCCTAAGAGCTTCATTAGTATATGAGAAAATGATGTGAAAACACCCTTTCGACTCTACAGTATGCCTGTCTGCTTAATTAGATTTCAACAAAACTAGCCACAGTAAGGTGTGAAATATCACATTTAATCAAAGGCTACGCCTGCAGTTCAATGAGTGAAGCAACCAGCCACACCTCCTGCCTGAAGCTATTTAAGTCAGCTCCTGCCAGTCTCTCTCGGAAGCACTGTTTCTCTGCTGCAGCAGGTGGTTTTGTTGGAGCTCCCTCCCCCCCCCTTCTCTCCAATACTTGTCTCCTACCTCTTTTTGTGCTTTGGACTTCTACTTGGTTTGTGCTGCTCCTGCTTTCTATGTCGTATTTTGCTTTCTTCCTGCTTGACTGCAGCTTGTGATTCTCTCTGTCATTTGTTCTGCTCCACTCCTGTTTTTCCTCTGCCTTGTGTTTCTTTTAGTTTTGCTTCGTTTTGGGGGGCTTTCTAATTTACCTAGCATCCTGTTGTTCCGTTTTGCTTTCCTTGTGCCAGTCAGGCTCCCATTTTTTGTGTTTTCCATACCTTTTGCCATCCCTCGGGGCAACTACAATAGTTAACTGTTTACACCTGGATCAACCAGGCTGCCACTCCCTTTTGTTGTTCACTGCAGTAGCTCTGCTCCCTGGTTTTCAGTTCCCATATACTCCTGCTTCCCTAGTGATTTCATTTGTAATTTCTACTGCCTCAGCCTACCTGTCTTGCAATGCATCATGCTCCTAACACTAACCTCCCTTACAGAACTGGTTGGCATGCATTCCTCATCCTCGCCAAACTTGTAACACTCAGTCTCATTTAAAGTTCTGCTGTCATTCAATGTCTCTATCAGCTATGGCCTACTCCTGCATTCTGATAAAAGCAGCTGTTCAGCCTTACTCATGCTCCATTTCTCCATATGCCCATGGCCATCAGGCTTTGCCATGGCCTCCCACTACTCCTGCATTCTGATAACAGGCAGTGTCCAACCTCAAGTTTTGTTTCTTCCATATACTCATCACCATTAGGCTTTACCACAGCCTTCTTCTACTACTCCTGCTTTGGATACATGCCAACCATGACCATAGTATGGCTCCTGGGCTCTGCCCTTAAGCCGATGGTTTCACTCTGCCCCCATGAAATCCACATCTTGAAGGTGGATCTCTCAACAGACAGGGTCCTTCTCTTTCTTCCCCTGTGTGAGAATATCCTATGTTCAGTGGGAAGCTTTAGCTGTGCAGATCAACTCGGTGGCACCTCTTGATGTAACATTTAAGACTTCAACTGCTGGAGGGTGGGGACTCTAAGTCCAAAGGGGCTCCTTTAGCTGTGCAGGCAACATTGGCAGCACTTTCAAAAGTGATTCCCCATACTGCCACCTAAGATTCACCTGGTCTCCATCTCCTTACCTTCCACTGCCCCTCAAGGGTGAAGATTATGCATCTCCAAACTCTGGCCCCTCAAGAGATCCTCCTATGCCTTACCCCTCAAAGGTCTGGCTTCCTTTCTAGGCCTCCTTGTGTGGAGGCCGATTGAATGCTTTTCAGAGGTTGTTGCTCTCCTCCTCCAGTCTTGGGGTAGGGGTGAGCCTCAGCACAGGGTATCTCCTTTAGTTGCAGAGTTCACTCCCAGCAGCCCCATGGCTTTTCCATTAGAGGGATAGAGTGAGAACCTTACCTCAAAAACCTTCCACTGAATTAGATCTCCAAATTGCAGTAGCTGAGCTGTCACTAGTCTATCCCAAGCCTGGTGGGAAGGTGACCAATGCCTTAAATCCCCAGAGTGTTCTCCCTCATATGGGGCTTTTTCCTCTGCTCCATGCTGAAGGTCATAAAAATTAGGTAATCTTAACTTGAGGTAGGTTTCTGCTGTGAGTTGGTTGGATGGTGGCCTTCCTCAAATTTGCCATTCCATCTCTACTTACAGAAGTCATGCCTCTTCTCTATCAGTCCCAATATTGGTCAGTCATTGCTTGATTAAGTATATGTCTTTTGCTACTCATCATTCATTGCTGTCACTCCATCCTTATGCAAGCTCTGTGTCTCTCTTACTGCTCATTACTTTTGGGGGGTTCCTTCCTAAGGTACCTTTGGCCTAAAGGAATTCATTCCTGTGGCACCTTTAGGGTGGACCCTCCTCAAGAGGGTTCCTTTGCCTTCTTGGTACCCTGACAGGGTGGTAGTTCCCCATGGAACAGAGAGTGTGAACAGCCAAAGTATTCCTATTACAATCAGCAACACATTCATCCAATACCTTCAGAACATCAAGAACATCAACTAAGTTGCACCAGCATAACTTCTCACTAAGATATGTAAGCCCATTGACGCTTCAGTTAGCTTTGCAAACTATTTGAGTTGTAACACAGGGGTTTTCCCACTAAATTGCTCTCAGTTTGTGTGTTTCCAGAGTTTTTTTTTCAGGATATTTGTACTTTCAGCATAGAGATACATAGCATGAATGGGTGATTTGACATCATGTTCTCATATGCTAATGCAGCTCTCGTGGACAATGAGATTTCAACAACCATAAAATGGAAACCCCCAGGCTAGTTACAGGGGCCAAGCATGGACAGTGAAAACAAACTAAAGCAAACAATATATCCCTATCAGCTACAGGAAAAGAGTTGTCTGTTGACAAGGAAACTAAATTTACAAGATATGAGGGTGTAGTTTTCCTATAATATACATCTTTTTTTGTTAGCTTTATTGTAATTTTCCAACCCAATGGATGTTTATAATAGCACTGAGGCCCTCCATATCAGGCCTTACCACTCCAACAATGCCTAGGGTAGGTAAGCACCCTTGGCGCTACCCATCTGAGGCATTATCTGATGGTAAGGCCATCTACATCATGTCTTGCTGCTCAAAGATGAAATGTACAGTATAATGGATATGCTTATAAAGAGCACTGATATAGAAAAGGGCTGGAACAGTATGCTATAGAGGCCACTTTCAACATACTGTGCTGCAGGCAGAAGTCCAGAGCCTGCAACCTAGGTACTGCAGAACACGATGAGGGTGACTGTGCTGCTCCATGTTTTGACCTCATCTCTACAGCCTGGCAAAGTGTTCCTTCTGCTAAAAACATGACATTGAACACCTTAAGGGGAAGGGGGGGAAGACTATGAAGAAAGGGACCAAGAAAAAGAGAATATCTTAAATGGGTACTTCTACTTAGTCTTTACAGTAGAGGGAGTAGGGGATGGACCACTAGGGAGAAGCAAGAATAAGGGAGTGGGAGAGATGGACAGAAGTCTGTTTTCAGAGGAAAGACTCCTGAAAGGGCTCCCAGCCCTGAAGGTGGATAAAGCTATGGGAGTGGACAGGATACATCCCAGGGTACTGAAGGAGCTCAGGGAGGTGCTTGTTGCCTCGCTAACAGCCTTGTTCAATAGCTCACTAAAAGTAGGTGCAGTTATGGAGCACTGGAGAAGGTCTGACATGGTCCCTCTAAATAAGAGTGGCAGCTTGAAGGAGGCTAGCAATTGTAGGCTAGTCGGTCTAACTTCAGTGGTGGGGAAATTAATGGAAACCCTACTGAGAGAAAGACCAGTTTAGGATCTGCAATCCAACAAGTTGGAGGACCATAGTTAGGAAAACGTGGATTTATGGGGAGGGGGTCATGCCAAACAAATCTGATAGCTTTCTTTCACTGGGTGACCAGGGAAATAGATAAGGGGAGGGCAGTAAACATGGCCTGTCTGGACTTCAGCAATGCCTTTAGCATTGTACTGCACAGGAAGCTGATTAGGAAGTTGATTTCAATTGTCAAAGAAGCTCAGCTATCCAGTCTCAGGGTATAAAAAGACTGACACCAGCCTGGAGATAATCTTTTTAAGATCTGTTGCAAAGATGTAAAAGCAACGGAGCGTGCAGGACAGCAGCCAACATTGTGCATGTATGTGCTTTTTCAAGGCTGATTAGGAAGTTAACCAGCTTTGGAGTGGGATCCAAACTGGTAAATTGGGATAGAAACTGGTTAACAGAAAACAGAGGGTGGTGGTTAACGGAACTCACTCTAAGGAGGGGAGAGTAACCAGTAGTGTACTACAGGGTTTGGTACTGGGATCAGTCCTTTCCAATGTCTTGATAGGAGACATTGCAGAAGAACCCGAGGGGAAGGTATGCCTTTTTGCATATGACACCAAAATCTGCAATAGGGTGGACACACAGGAAGGGGTGTAGAAAATGTGAAAGGATGTAGGGAAACTTGAGGAGTGGTCAAAAACATAGCAGTTGGGATTCAATGCAAAAAAATGCAAAATCATCCACCTTGGCATAGGAACCCCATTGCTGAGTACAGAAGGAGGTGTACTGACAGTCACTAAACAGGAAACGGACCCTGAAATTATTATATCAGAGGGACTCAACGTGGTAGTGCAGTTTGACAAGGCCATGGGCAGGACTAGTGGGATGTTAGGGTGCATTGGGAGGCTATATCCAGCAGGAGGAGAAATCAGCTGCTGCACTATTGCTCCCTTGTATGTCCCAGCCTGGGGTACTCTGTCCAGTTTTGGAGGCCACAATTCTGAAAGGACATTAACAGGGTGCAGGGTATCCAGAGGAGGGCAACTACAATGGTACAGAGTTTGTAAGGGAAGCCCTACAAGAAAATATTGAGGGATCTTAACATGCACACTCTGGACTTGAAGAAAGAGAGTGAGAGAAAGGTGATATGATCGAGCCCTACAAGTACCTCACAGGGATGAACAGAGAACAGGTGCAGAAATGCTTTCAAATGAGGAGCAATACCAGGACCAAGGGGCATGCAATAAAGCTGGAGGGAGGGAAGTTCAGGAGGGATGTGAGGAAATATTTCTTCACAGAAAGGGTGGTAGATGTCTGTAACAGACTTCCAGCTGAAGTGGTGGACACTAGAATAGTGAGGGGATTTGAGCATGTATGGGATCATGTTGACCAAAGGATGCAAAGGTCTGAGGTGCTTGTGCCTCGCCTGCCACAACATCAGAGACCTGGGTGTGGAAACGGACTCAGGTCACTGGGGTGGGCCAGGGAGTAGAGGATGGATCATCCAGGGGCTGATTTCCTTTCCCAGGGAGTGGTGGTTAGTCATCTCAACCTTTGACAGCCACCAGGTGGACATCCAGTGGTAGTGAAAGCTCGAAGTAACTCAGAGGGAGGGACAGCAGTTCCGTAGTGCATGCATGACTTCACACGCATGCACACGCTCATGTGCCATCGTGGCTAGGGGGTCAGCAGAAAACAGAACAGAGACTGGGGCAGGCTTAATGAAGCCATGCCTGCTCTCCTATAGCCTGCACCAGCACTTGGCCACTAGCTATCTCGATATGAGTACCAGGGGGAGAACGGCCCTCTCCCCCATGGCCCCACCATGGGGGGCAACCCACTGGGGACTTTGTAGTGGCTGGAGAGGTGAGTGATGGTCAGAGGGAGCGGGGACATGGTTGATAGCTGTCTGTCTGCAGTCCACGGGTGAAAAATCTTTATAGAGAAAAAAACATGCATGAGATAAACATAGGGGTATATTAGGACAGAGGCAGGGAAGGGGGTTGCCGGAGACCAGATGGGTCTGCGGATGTTGAATAGGCAGGGAAAAATTGGGCAGACTGGGTGCATCAAACGCTCTTTTTCTGCCAACAAATTCTGTGTTTCTACCTTGCTATACAAAAATGAATCCTGTCACTATAAACTTGTGTTATTCTTTTTTAGAAGAAAAATGTTTCGTAAAAGGCTTTGGTATAAACAGTTAGAGACTAAGGACTAAAAGGGAGCACCATTAAAAATACCATGTTAGCCTATTACATCTGTCTAGGAGCCACATATATATTTTCTTTTTATTATATTTTCATGCTAGCCATGCTGACCATGTTTTTAATGTAATTTCCTGATGGCAGTCAAATTTATTGTTTGCTTGTTGTGCCTGTCTGTATTTCATTTGAAACTTGTCATAAATAAAAAGTGATAAAAAGGACCATGTTAGGCCCAATGGTAGTGTGCTATGCTGTCATGCAGGTAATCTGAGTTTTGAGGCAAGCTCAGGACTTCACATTAGGAGGCAGACCAGGTGACCACAGCTGCCACTCGGTAGTGCCCCATGATTGGGGAGGGATGGCGTCAGGCTCCAGTGCCATAGTGACCCCTGTAAGGTGCCAAGGGAGCTTGCTCCCTCAACAGGATGTTGTATGCATCCAAGACAACCAGAAAGGCTCCACCCACACAAGGGGTGGAAGGAGGAACGAACCAAGGTGAAACTGGCCCATGACTGTCTATATATGGCCTGAGCTCCATAAAGTTCCCCGCGGTCCTAGTGCCAGCCTACATAAGGGACTGGCTCAAGGGGGAAGATAGCCCCTGCAGCTCACAGCCAGACTCGTGGGCTATAAACCCTAGAAATATCTGAGCCCCCACATACACTCATGCACAGGATCATGCCCCATAGTCTTTCTATAGACATCTGTTATTTTCTTTTCATATCACCAGTTAACTGATTTTTTTTTATAATTACACACACACTATATTTGTGAGTTTAAAGAAACCTGTTAGCTTCAGAACCTTCGCAAGTGTGTCTTTCTCCTTTTTTTGTTGATCTCTTGCACATGTATGTTTGTGGGATCCATTAAGATACTTGTATATTGCTGCTGAGTCCATATTTCTGCTATCTTAATTATCTACAAGTATTATCCAGGCTATGTGTGGGTGATGATGTGTGATATGGCCGCCACCACACATTCAGTCACTTCACTATCATTCTAGCATTGCTTATAAAGTGCTTTGGGATACTGTGTATGAAAAGCGCTATATAAATGCTGATTCTTGCTGATTCTTAAGTATTAAGAATCCATGAGTGGCAGTACACAAACAAATCTCACTCACCATCTGCTATAATAGGACCACCAAACAAGATAAGTACATTACTCTAACAAACTGCAATCAGCAACATAGCAATTGCAGTCACCAAAAAACAACCAGAAAATTCCAAGGCTGAGTTTTTTATTTATTTCTTATATGTATCCCTTGGTTTCAGCTACATGCCGGTGCCATGGCTGCTATATGAGAGAGGCTGTATAGAGCTGTAGCCATGTGACAAATACACAAATTAAAGAAAATGTTATCTTAAAAAATACATCACAGCAATAAACCACAGTCAGCAGGTTAGGAATGGCAGTCACCCAAAACTAATAGTTCTGATGCTGCATTTTTATTAATTTTCATAGCAATCCCCTGTTTTAGCCACATACCAGAGCTATGGCGTTTATGTGAGAGGACTGTATGGAGCTGAAGCCAGGGGAGCAGTATAAGAATTCTGAAGTGCAATCTCTGATTCAGCAGCCAAATGAAGTTACCAAAGCACCTCTTAAATCTGCACACTCTCTGGTCTGTGATCTCTGCTGCATGGATCAAACATTACTGAGTTTGTGATATCATTTTATAATGGATTGTATTCTGGATAAAAACTAAAGAGAGCCACAGTAGTCAAACGTAGGTCACCAGCACCATGTGCTGCACCCTTGCCACTGAACCCCTGCCATGGCCCTGTCCCACTGAATTTCTGATCTTTGCCCCTCTTAGCTTCTGTCCTGTTCCCAGTCTGCATCTCTCATCCCATGACCTACTTCTTACTATCATGCCCCACAGTCCTGGTGAACATACCTGGACAAACAGACTAAGAACCAACACTATCTTTTAAACAAAAAACATGGCGATGAATTAAACAATTTCCAAGCTTTTTCCTCCAAATCCAACTCATCTTGAGGTAGACCCCCCCATCCATTATCTCAATCACTCACTATCTTTTAAATAAAAAACATGGCAATGAAGTAAGCAATTTCCAAGCCTTTTCCTCCAAATCCAACTCAACTTGTGGTAGACCCCCCCATCGATTATCTCAATCAATCAATTTCAGTATTGGGTCATCATTCTTTCTATAGCATGGTTATTTGTTTTCATCACAGGATGAGGGGCACTGGTAGCTTTCAAATTCAGGAAGACTTTACGTGACCTGTGCTTTACTAATAGTCCAGCAAGTGACGCTTTATTCCGCAGGGGCTGGTGTTCACTAAACAAAAACTTAAAGATGACCGACAACGATATTTACTGCAGGGCTGCCCCTCTAACAACACTTACCCTGCTAGCTGGGGTCTACACTTGGCTATAAAGCATGATTTTCTGTTTGGTACTTATTTAGTAATTTAACTTTGCAGAGTGTTGGCAAATAAGGAAGTGAAGGTGCCTCCCAGAGGAGCCCTGATCAAGCGCCACCTAAACATGAGAAAAATTCCCATTTTAGTGAGATAGATCCCGCTATTGCTGTATTGAACACACCAGGGAGTGGGAATTCATTTTAAGTTTTCATAGTGTTGACAAGAGGGTTACTGTTTAAAAGTTTATTTACAGCTAGTTTGAGACCTAAACTAATTGTAAGTAAACTTTTACGCAGCAACCCTATTCCCATAAGTCTTAGATGGCACTCAACTGGACTCCTTGGGATGCCACCTCTGCATTTTCTGACACTACAGTGTTAAATTATAAAATAAGTAACCTAGACAGAAGTCCACTTTGAAAATGAGACTGGAAGGATATAATTTGTAAATCCTGCCATTTTGATTGCTGGTACTGCATGCCACCAGTAAACATAAAATAGACTATATTTTAAATTGCAGTTGTTCTTGTTGACTGGGAACATTCTGCACTGCACCAATGTTAGCTGCAATGCATTCCTGACATTCATAGATTATGGGCTACAATACTGTTAATTCATTAAACCATTTTAAAAATTATTTTTACAATTACTTCTTTCAATGACTATTTATTCCCACACACACTGATCGGACACCGCCTCCAGTCCAACCTCCCCAGTCTGTCACCCAGCTCCTCATCAGTTTACTGGCATCCCTGTGTCTTCTCCATGGGGTTGACAGGTTCCACAACTGCTGGGAGCAGGATCTGGTTCCACAGGGCAGGCCACATTGCCAGTGCAAGGCCTGCGAGGGGTCAGACCCTCTTTCAGGCCTGACAGCCTTTTTCCCCCATTTACTCCCCATATGCGACACTGTTGAAAGGGTGTGCACAAACTCTGGGCATGGCAAGCATGGTGAGTATGGCATCTTCAGTGTCCCCCCAATCCAGAATGCCACTCCAGGTGCACTGCCAGCTGTGGTCACCCCGGTGGCACTATGGCACTGAAGCTGACTGCCCTCCCTCTCCCCAAGTTGAGAACACGCTCTGGGATGCCTGATCCTCCTCACCCCCATTGGCCCCAATGACCCAAGCAAGATTCTGAACCCAAGGCACTGACATTGCAAGTGGTAGTGCAACCCAGCCTAATTGCTGGCTAGCACTATTACATTTTTACGGCTACAGGGGCGGAGACCTGCAGATGTCTTTATATCACTTGGGGAAAGAAGGGCACTTCAAACTCTTTCTGAAGCACGATTTCAGAGTTGAACCATGATCCTTCCACTACCTGAAATCACTATGCTCGGGGGGGGGGGCAAAGAGTTCCTTTCCTACATGTAGCATTCTCCTGCCAGCTCAAGTTACAATCAGCGGAGTGTAAACAGCACAGGCAGCTTGTTTTAGTCTTAAAGAACATCTACACCCTCTTTTTACACATTTTTATCTAAACAATGCCTTGCTGGCGGGGTGTAGTGCTCCCATACTTCTAGTCTTCATTTATATTTTTTTTTATGTAGTTCTCCAGCCAGCAGTCTTAAATCAGTAACTGAACAGTCTTGAAGCACAGCTGTAAGGGAACTTTGTTTTATAGTTTCTCTGCTGAATTCCTTCACAGACGAGCACAAGGTGATTTGAGATCAGGTTTCGACTTGTGGCAGTGGGGTCACTGGGCTGGCACAGGCAGACAGTCATTGTGATGAGTCTCCAATTGAGTAAAACAGGCAGTCTCATTTTTTAGTGACTCTATTTGTTTGCTAAGTTAAAGTTACTTTTCCTACTAAGGTAAATAAAGATCATGTAACCCTCTGTCTAAGTTTTGGTATTGACAATCCTGTGGAAGAATTTGAGTGGTTACACTTTATTTGCATTTGTAAGTAATTTATTTGGGAATACTGCTTGAGTGATAATAAAGTGACAGTTTTATCAGTACCTGTCTCTAATGACTATCTTCCCTCTGGGACCTGCAAGGTACTGTAAGCAAGAGTCTCCTCTATTTAGTACTATGATCAAATATGTAAACAGTAAGATTGACTATGACATTAAACTGGGATTACATTTAGCTGATACCTGCTTTATGGTGGTGCCTAATTATGCACTTGTGATAGCATGGACCCTGGAGCTGAATGCACTGCTCCACTTTGATTTATCATATTGTCTCAAATGTATCTACTTGTGTGATATTTTTCTGTTTGTACGAAAGGAAGCATTTGTCTGATGTGTTAATGTTATGCATGTTTTGCTGTCCAAATAAACAAGCATAAGTCAGTGCCAAACAAGTTTGCTTTCATGCTGTTACAAGTTAGAACAACAGTATCTTGAGGCTATAGGCAGGCCTTTCTTATCCCCATGAGCCATTGTTTCATGGACTTTGGGTTCCACTGGGTTAAGGAGTATAGGCCCCCATATTCAGAGCTGGCCATATGCAGTCTGTGGCAGTTTGCACACAGCCTGCCTGTGAGGCAATATTCAGACAATTAGTGCACTGCAACTGGAGCCTGCAAACTGTCTTAATATGGAGCCATGTCAGTACAGTGTATAGTGACTTTGCACTATGCTGACACAAGCCCAGAATGAATATGTCTGACAGGAGTGCAATGGGAAGTAGCACGGATCAAATGGCATAGCAGCAGGGCTTCTATGGCCCATATTTAGCCCTAACATGCTAATTACACCTTTTGTGCAGTGAAGGTGCTATGGCCCATTTGCATACCCATTACAGGCTCATTAACATGTGTATGTGGCCCCCCCCCATTCTGTAGCTGTCTTACATATTCCTTGTGGTCTAGTGGTCCCCCCATCCCACCCCCATTCGCCTGTCCTGTAGCTGTCACAAATATTTCTGGTGGTGTAGTGGTTCCTGTACCTCCTGATTGACTGTCCTGTAGCTGTCTTGAAGATTCCTGGTAGTCTAGTGGTTTCCCACCCCCTGATCACCTGCCCTGTAGCTGTCTCAAATATTCCAGGTAGTGAAGTGATTCTTGCACCCCCAATTGACCATTCTGTGGCTGTCTTGAATATTTTTGTTATTCTAGTGATCTCTACTCCCATAAGGGAATCTGATCCTCTGTCTACCAGCCTGCTCAGGACCCTCCCTCTTATAACCCCCCCACTCAGGTCAATTAAGCCAAGAATGGCAAAGTGACAGTGACATACACAGTCCTCTGCTCACCACCTTAGCTGGCAACCATCTGATTGCCAGTGAGAGATCATGAGTACAGTAGGCACAGGTGTTTGTAAAATACTTGCTATTGCTCAGAGACAATCAGATAGAAACCAGTTGAGGTGGTGAGCAGAGGGCTGTGCCAGTCATCACTATTGATGTAGCTTGCATTATGTGACCAGGACTGGGGGGGTGCCTGAGAGGGTGAGTCAGAAGGGAGGGTGATGCCCTTATGGGGGGACCACTAGACCACCAGGAATATATCAGACAGCTACAAGACAGGTGATCAGGATGCTTTCACAATGTATTTTCCCAGGACAGATCAGCTCACATGCAACATCTGCTTTTCAGTGAGATTCTGCTGTAGGATACTGCTTTTATAGTTTTACAATATATTTACTCAGGATAGCCAAGATGAATTGTGATATCTTGTTTGCAGTGGGATTCTGTTTGACCCAGTTTTTACACTGTATTTACCCAGGATGGTACAATGGAGATGAAACATCTTTTTGTTCTGTGGGGTCCTCCTTTTACCATTTTTATAATGCATTTACCCAGAATAGCACAAGTGAGAGGCAGTTTCCCATTTTCAGTGGGGTCCAGCTTTTACTATGTATTTTTCTAGGATAGAGCAGCATAGTGGACTTATTTATCTAAATAACTTATTTAATGTGACAAAGCAGTAGTGCATGTTTAAATGTCTTCTCCATGAAGGATAATTAACTTAATAATCTGGCAGTGATAACTTTCTTCTTGTCTTGAAGTTGGTACTTTTTGTTCATGTGAAAGACAGATCTGTTATCTGGTGAATGTCATGCAGAAATCCTCTAACCCAGTGAGCGGCTAGCTGTGCGTGTGTGACTGGAGGTGCGGCTGGTACTATATGGAGTGCAAACAGGGAGCAGCTGACTAGTCATGCTGTATGAGCCTGTGAGGGAATAATTCTCACAAGTCGGAAGTTGGGACTTGGCCAGGATTGAGTGAGTTAGATGGTTGGTGCCAGCAAAACAATATGAATTAATAACCAGCCTGGCTTTATCATAAAAGGAGCAGTGAGGTAAGTGTGCTGTTTTGCATTAATAATTGTGCTTGTACTGAATGGCCTTATCTGATTGTGAGGGGCTTGGCAGGACTACATCAGGTGACTTGAGTGATCTCTCTTCCCCCAAGCTTGCCCCTTGCCTCCAGCCTCCCATCTCCCCACTGTGAGTGAGTATGGAACACATGAAGTGAAGTCATCATGCATCTGATGGTGGATGGCAAGTTTTAGCATTAAAGCCTGTGCTGCAATTGGATGAGGTATTAGGTCATGTGTGTTTTTTGGCTTTGGTGTCTGGGATGACTTCTGAGTGGGTGTTTAGGGTGGGATGAGCCTACCACTGGCATTGCCCCTGCCCTTGCCATGTGACAGGGCTGTGTACATGCCATGGGACATACTTGGCATTAGGTCATCTGTTGCAGTTCGCTGTGCACCCCTGCAAGTTGGCTGTCATGTGTGAGTTATGCTGGAGTGCTTGATGGTGTTGTGGTATGCCATATGGGTATGTGGGGGTAGCTGCCATGTACTGGATATGAATGGGAGACATCATCCTGCTGTAGAGCAGTGATAATTATGGTCATGTCAGTGTACGAGGTCTCACACAGGTTGCGTAACCCTTGCTGCATGTCCAGTCTGTGGACTGTGATGTCATTGTATATGTCCCATATTCCATGCAGCTGTCCCTGCTGAGTCTTACCCTCTCTGCTTCAACCCTCTCAATTCAGGATACATGCAGATAATGCATTCATGACCTGGTATACATCATGTGTCAGTGTTGGGCCTTGAGGGACTCTCTAGTGGGTCCTGTGTATCAGTTCTATTCTCTGGCATGGATGGTCTGTATAAATGTCTGCTGTGTGACAGACACATGCACCTCTAGGCTGGTGTTTTGTGTGCGCTTCTCGCTGCCTTATATGTCTGACTATATGGTGCACTGTTGGGGGGGCAGAGTCTTCTGTTCGGGTTGTAAGGTAACAAATGCAATGCCTGCTGCAGTGATAGCAGACTATACTCAAGAGAAGTGGTATACAGTCAGATGTTTGAAGGGTGGCTGGAGTGGGATTTCTTGCTTTAGTTTTGACAATTTTGTTTAAAGAAAGTAAAAAATAGTTATTTTGATAGTGATATTGACTGTTTGTAACAAGTCAAAGAAGGCTTTAAAACAGCCAAATAGTCTCAAAATGACCCTCAAAATGCAGCAGAATACATCTAAAACCTGATATCTTCAGGGAACCTAGGTGGCCCCCAAACCCCCAGCCTGTGCGGGGTTGGGGACATTGTAGTTCATGGATACCCCACACTTCTAAATTTAGCACTATACCGCTGCCTGTTGGTCAAAACTAAGTTTGTAATGAGACTGCATTGCTCCAGCAGAGATTCAGATTACCTTTCTCTCTCTTTCTCTCTCTCCCAACTGTCTGTGTGTCTGGCAGTGTACAATTATTTACTGCTGTCTGTAGGGTTATCTAAGACTAAATGATAAGCTGAGCTCCACCATTCCTCCTCCCCCCTTCTCTCTCTCTCTCTCTCTCCCTCTCAGAATTAAACTTATACAAGGAAATGTTGAAAGGTGAAGTGGACCAGACGTGATAACTTACATGACTTTTTTGTCAACTTAAACTTTTAAATTATTTCCCAGCCTTTTACAAATAAAGCCTACTATGTGCACTGAATGTAGGCTGATGGCTTGGATAAAAACATTATGTATTTCTGAAATCACTGACTGTAATATGTATGTAATGTTCATCACTGCTGGGCTTAATGGACTGCATAGTGTTATATGACACAGGTATTTAATTTGTTTTGTTTTGTTTTAGTTTTGTTTGATCCTCAAGCCCGCATCTCCTTACTCCTACCCCAAATAACCACAACACACATTTGTATCTAAACTTGCTCTGTAAGCCAACAGCACAAGTGCAAAACTGTAACAGCTGTGTGCCTAAACCATTTGAGTCACATAACCTGTCATCTATAGAAATGTAGCCCTCTCTCCCCATGTCTAGGGGTATGGATGAAATATGTTTGTGGGAAAGGGGCGCCCACAGCAGCAGAAACACTGCCAGTGGCCACATTACCCAGGTCCAGATGTCACACACAGATTTCCTTTTCCTCACTGGTGCTGGATGAAAACAACAGATTAATTCATATTAAACTGTTCCTTTCAATAATGGAATGTCCACACTGAACCTGAAGAAACAAAACAGGATTCCAAATTCATTAAACATATTCAGACATAGCTCCAGGGTGCATGAGCTAATTCATGGGGAATGCATTCAGCTTTCACGTGGCCGGTATGGCCATAATAGCAGCTTTTACCTGGACTGAGGAGGTAGCACAGTCATTAGGACAACATTAACTCAGGACCGCTATGGTCACAAAAGTTTGAAGACAGCACAAGTCCCAAAACAGTTCACAGTACCTAACAGACCATTATTCTTCACAGGCAACCAAACTCTCAATGATACCCATCTCTCTGTCTCTCCACACTGGCTCAGCAGGTTCCCCTCAGAACATGCAATCCTCGTAGCTTGGGGATTTGCATGTTCTCTCATGCCCACTGCATCCTTTCCCAGAAATGGCAGCAACTGTCCCTGAATTGGGAACGGGGACACATCCCATGTAACTCCAAGGCAACTCACTGTCTGGACACTACACTACCTGCTGCATTCTTGCCCATGGGATACCTGCATGAATCAGCACAAGCTGCCAGGACACTCTGTGACTAGTGGCTGTTGGCCACCCCCTTGACTTTAGTTGTGCTCCAAGGTACTGCACAGCTTGTGGCTACTGGCTCCCACTTCTTTCTCTGTCTCCCTTCAAGTGCCAATGGCTGGGGGCCAGAGTGGGCAATCACCTCCACTTGGCTCCAACTCACACTCACTCCCTTGCCACTCACTCCTCCGACCGGAACTCCCCCTCCCACGTAAACTGCTGGGTTTTATCCACCCACGCACTAGCAGTGACCTCTCGACCCGCAGGAGGCTTCACCTCAGTGCTGTGAAGAATTAACTCTTTTTCCCCTCCTGGGCTGAATTAAGCCACAAAAACCCAGGGAGGGGTGAATAGACTAGTACTCCCACAGGGATGAGTGGTTACATAAACATAGAAACTGTTGGCAGATAATGACAGCTGGGCCCATCTAGTTTGCCCATTTTTAGTTATGATCACTTTTACTGCACACCCAACTTGCCCTACAGCACTGTCTCTTCCACCTTCCACAGCCTTCCTTCCTTCCTCCTAGGATTCCTTGGTGCCTCTCCCAGGCTTTTTTGAAACCCAATACTGGTTTCAGCCTCCACTGTCTCCCATGGAAGACTGTTCCAGGAATAGCTACCACCCTCTCTGTGAAGAACTATTTCCTCACATCTCTCCTAAATCTACCTCCTTCCAGCTTCATATCATGACCCCCTGTTCTACAGCACCTTTTTCTCAGAAACATATCTCCCTCCTGTATCTTATTAACTCCCAAGATGTATTTAAAGGTCTCCAGAACATCCCCACTCTCCCTCCTCTCCTCTCCTCCAAGGTGTACATGTTGAACTCTTTCAATTTCTCTTCACAAGGCTTCTGATGCAGGCCTTGCACCTTTTTGACAGCCCTCACCTCTCTTCTTTCCGCTTTTTCATTTTTCCAATTGTTCCCCTTCCACACCTTTCTCCTTTGACTGCTCCCTTCCCTCCCTTCTTCCTTTGCTAACACCCTGCTTCCTTGAATAACTTGCATAGGTGAGACTCTCTCCCCCCTGGGATCTCCCTACTCTCTATCTCAGTTTGTAGTGGCCCACTTTCTTCCTCCCATATTTCTTTCATCACCCCCCCCCGGCTACTTTAAATGTATATTGAAGTAACAGTTGAATCATCTACTGAGGACTGTGGTTGCCTCCTGGATGAAAGTAGGCCACCACTGCAGTATAGGTTCTTATCCTTCTAGCTTGTCCCACAGTTCCCAATGTACACATATCTCTCCTCCCTACACTATTCCTTCTATCATTACTTGAAGGCCTTGGTGCGGAGCTCCCTCTCCTTCCACATATAGTGCAACACACACTCACCACTCACATTTAAACACATGGAAAATGCAGGATCAACCAGATAAATTATCTTCACATTTAAACACATGGGAAACACAAGATCAACCAGATAAATTATCTACCTTTAACAAAAATGAAAATTATATGCAGAGCTGACTACAGCAATTCATCTTTTTGTTTAAGGCCATGAAACACCCTTATCAAGTTAATGGATTGGCAGCTGTAGTGGCTCTGACCCAATCTTGTTTAATTAGTGTGGACCCTCAATAAATTATGGCTGCCACACACACACACACACACACAGTTTCAACATCTCTTTCTGTGAGGTCTCTCTTCCACTGTGAAATCTGTTTCCCAGTGCAGAGGTTCAGCATGGGGCAATCATATGCTTATAGTACCTGACAGCAATATAGCATAGCACTTTGTCCAATTTTAAAATCTTGATGGAATGAAATTCCATAATATTTAAGAAAATTCCAACTTACTCTGTAGAATTCTATCAGAAGCAGAATGGCAGAATTCCACAGCAGAATACACTGAAATTCAGCAGTTCAGCTTTTTTTTCTCACAAAATATGTATCCACAACCGTTACATCTGAACTCTATTGAAGCAGCAACTGGGTGAATTTAATAAAAGTGTACCCACTTGCTTCCTGATGGCATTGGGGTTGTCAGTTGAGAAACTATCCCCTAATTCTACAATTTATAATGGCTGTTCAATGTAAACTATAAGAAACTACTCCATTATAAATCCCATTAGGAATGCAAGTCCACAATTTAAATAAAAAATCGTCCATACTATTTCAGAATTGCGTAGACTTTATCCCCCCATCATTTCAAAAATCATTTTGGAAGCAGAATTCAGACAGCAGACTTCCTCATTCTGCACATTTCTAGTACAGCCAAATATAAGTTATATTTCACCAAGCAAGGGACAAAGAGCTTTTATACACTTCAAATCTCACCTTGAGAATTAAGCAATGAGGCATGGTCTGGGGTTCAATTAACAGTCTTTATAAAATGGTGACTAGTCAGTTCTAACTCCTCACTGGTCAGGACCCCATCACATGATACAGCGTTAACCTAGCATATACTCAGAAAATATGATGGAGGTGCATTAATTGAAATAATTCAGGATCAAAATGGTCAATATGCTAATTACATATCATGAACAAAAAAAGGGTTTGTAGTGCTATTCCCTGAGGTATCTTGACAATTTCCTTTGTCTTACTTCTTAAGACCACCACCTCATTTGGAGCCCCCACGGAGTTGCAACCCTAGGGAGTTTAAATCAAACAGCATTGTTTTTACCAGGTAAAAAACCTTTGGTAGCACTCTCCTCAAGTAACACAAATACACCACAACTGTTTAGTAATGTTTCAATTTAATAAACAAAACTTAACCAGGTGACCAAACAGTGCAGGCACAATGTCTTTAACTCTTTACATAGCAAAAAGCACACAGCAATAGGAACAATCTTACTTTAAGTTGTTCATATCAATTCTGTTCTTCATTAATGCCTCATGCTCTAGCTTTCTTGGCTGTTGCCTATTCCACATTCTTTTTGCTGTTGCAACTGGCATATAGGTGTGCTCAATCGTTTTTTTTTTTTACCCTTATTGCTGTTTTGTGCTCTCCTATCCTTTGTTTTAATTCCAGTTTCATTTGACCTATGTATGCCATTCCACAAGGGCATGTGAGCATCAATACTACCCCATGGGTTTTGCAGGAGATGAACCCATTTATCTCATAAGTTCTTCTCTTCCTTGGGTGAGTGGGTAAATATTTTGACATTCATGGTATTATTGCAATGGATGCAGTTCCCACATTTAAAATTCCCTGTTGGGGCTTGTGGCATCCAATCCAGTCTCTTTACTTTTGATTCCTCAAAGTAACTTCACATCAAGATATCTCTCAGGTTTCAACCTCTTTTTGTTGCAATTCTAAGACCTTCCTCTATGTCTTCCACGATGCATGGCTCACCTCATAGAATATTCCAGTTTTTCTTTATTATGTTGTTCACTTTTTCAGTATCTTTATGATACATTGTGCTGTAGGTGATTTTGTTCTTGTTACTTTCACCTTTTTCACTAAGGTGCAGTCTCTTGTTTTTTTCTTTGTCTTTTTAACTGCATCTAATAGAATACTTGGATCATACCCCCTTGATAGAAATATTTTACACATTTCCACCATTTCTTTATTGGCCTCTTTCTCTTCAGTGCAATTTCTTTTCACCCTGAATAGTTGTCCGTATGGGATATTCCTTTTTGAAAATATGAATGACAGCTTTTCCAGTGTAGGAGAGTATTTCCCCCAAGTTTTGTTTACTAAATTGAAACATAACTAAACAGTTGTGGTGTATGTGTGTTACTTGAGGAGAGTGCTGCCAAATGTTTTTCCCCCTGTTAAAAACAATGCTGTTTGATTTAAACTCCCTAGGATTACACCTCTGTGGGGGCTCCGAATGAGGTGGTGGTCTTAAGAAGTAAGACAAAGGAAATTGTGAAGATACCTCAAGGAGTGGCAATGCAAACCCTTTTTTTTTGTTCATGTCTATAGATACCTATTAGGGAAGGTATCAGGAGTGCCCCGGAGTTACCAAAAAGGAAGGACCATTATATAGAGATACTGAAAGAAATCAGGAACAGGTAACTGCAAGAAGAAAAAATAGGTGACCATTCATTGAGTGTGGGAAAAGGGAAGAAATAGTGTGAATTTTAAAGAAAATAATGGCTAGAAATTATAATTTCCCTTTACAATGCAGAAAGGATTAAATACAGGGCATCTGGCCTGCACAGATGAAGAAGGCAAGAGTTAGCATATGATGCAACTGCAAACTATGAGTTTTTTGGTTCAGTCTTAAATGAAATAAATGAGGAAATCGACATAAATTCTCTAGAAGCATTACATAAAAAGCAGAAATGCATGCACATGAATGCAATCTCACTTTCTAAGTATTGGAGAGAAAAAACAAATTCCAAGGGGCCTAAGCATCCAGAAACCACCCACACTATGCCTGGATGACCTGGAATTTATGAAAGAATGGAAAATGTTTCGAACAAAGGCTCGAGTGACTTAATGCTTACTGTCATTAAAAAAGTAAGGAATGAGTTTGATAAACTCACAGATTTAATTAAAGAAAAAGAAGAGGAATTGTTTAAAGATGTAGCTAGACCATTGAAGGAAGAGAGTTTGAAATGGATAGAAGAGAGAATGGAAAAATTTGAAGAAGGCATAAATGCCTAGAAAATTAAAAAAACATGAAAGAGATGCAAGAAACTATAAAAATGGTACCTTCTATAATTGGCAAGGAGAAAGATTATAGAATAATATTACAATGAAAGAAAAGCAAAAAATACACATAGAGAACTTAGAAACCAGTAAGGAAAGTGAAAATGAAAATTACACGGAAGGAAGAACAAGATAGCAGGATTTTTGGGAGGACCCCCAGGAAGGGAGCAGTATGAATCAGGGTCAAGGAGGAGGACTGGAGGGTCAAATGGCAGAGTAGGCAGAGGCAGAGAAAGAGGAAAATGAAGGAACTGTGGAAGATATTGGGGGAGGAACCAACTGAGGCATTTGGAGTATCTGATGAAATGAAAATCATAAATCTGTCTAATCTACCACTAACTGAGACCCAGGAATCAGCATTGAAAAAAGGCTTCACGTTCATACCATCAGACAAAATGAACGTGTTTAAAACAAAAGTAGATAACTATAAGCTCTTCAGACAATTACTTTTAAAAGTTCATTTTCCAAAAACCTGACATCCCCAGTGACTTATCCCAGATATGTGGTATCACATGAGAGTAATATAGTAAATGGAGAAGAAGAGCTCACTGAGACAAGACATATAAGAGAAGAAACCTTGTTTAGTAAGAAGTCTTCATTTATACCCCCAGGAAATATGAGCCAGGTGGTAAATGCATTGGGTGGGATATTCAAAGAGGCTGCACATGGCGCAACAGTGTTGCATTATACACAACCCACTGATGCACCCCAGTGCGATATTCAAAGGGGTAGGTTGTGCTGCGCAACCCCTGATGCACCGGGGCACACCAGTAATGTATGCATCGCAAGTGTGGGGGCATGCCCATGCATATGCGACACATCCCGATATTCAGCCCAGGATGTGCGGCACATATGCAGGCACAAACCCACCTTGTCCTGAACAGAGGGGCACAAGGACATGCCCGTAATAAACAGAAGCATGCTAGGGGACATCCACAGGTGGGCTGCCATATTGCCGGGTGCAACACGGCAGCCACCTGCTGTGGGTGGCCACCCAACCTCCAGAGACACAGTCTGGGCATCATTCCCCCCCTCATCCGATTGCGGGTATATAAATATAATAACCCTGGTGGTCCAGTGGACCTGCCCCCCTGCCTGATCACAGGCATATGAATAACTTAATTCCCTGGTGGTCCAGTGGACCCAATCCCCAGCACAATCATGGGCATACGTGTTAAATGATAACCCTGGTGGTCCAGCGGTAACCCCCTCCCCAACTGCCCACTGAGAGCCACCACCCAGCACCCCCCATCAGTGGTGGGTGGCAGTTCCCCACCCACAAGCTGCCTGGCTGCCTGCCGACTGACAGTGTACAATATGGCTGTAAGCCTATTGGTCCACCACATCAGCCAATGGGTGTGCAGATCGTACTGTACTACACAGTCCCAACGTGTGAATGATTCATTCACATTTCAGGACTGTGTAGTACAGTATGGTCTGCATGCCCATTGGCTCACGCAGTGGACCAATAGGTGTACAGTTGTACTGTACGCTGTTAGTCAGCGGGTGGCTTGTAAGTGTGGGGAGCTGCTGCCCACTGCCAGCCTGGGGGATGCAGGGTGGTGGGTCTCAGTGGGCAGGTGGGGAGGGGGGTACCACTGGACCACTAGGGTTATCATTTTACATGTATGCCCATGATCAGGCTGGGGATCAGGTCCACTGGACCACCAGGGAATTGAGTTATTCATATGCCAGCGATCGGGCAGGGGAGCATGTCCACAGGACCACCAGGGATATAATTTTATTACGCCCATGATCACGTGATGGGGCACTTTGCCCACTGAGGGGCAGGGGACATCAGTCCCCAACAGCTGCAGCCTGGCAGGACACCAGGCACAAGTCACTGGGGATCAGTGCACCATATGTAAATGGGGCCATAATGACCTGAAAATGGCCCCATTTGCACCTGGCATGCATAATAGCCTCACTTGCATGCCCAGCTCTGAATATTGTGGTTACTGCACCTAGCACACCTGTACTTCTGCTGGCGCAACCCCCTGCTCCTCACCTGCCACTTGTGCTGGCACAGTGCCACTGCACCATGCGCAGTGCCGGCACCCCCAGTGCCATATTCAACAGTGCTGAGCCATGGTGCAACACCATAGAATATCACCCGGACAATGCCCTGGCACATCCCAGTTGCACTGCACCCAGGCTAGCACCCCTGCCTGGTGCAGTCTGAATATCCCACCCATTCAGTAAAGTAGTAACTAAAGAGTTGGAAGAATTATTTGAAAAAAAGAATGGACAAGTGAACTACAACCTTACAATAAAAGAAAAAAAAATATTAAGAGAATTGAAACACATGACAGACATATTGATCAAAAAAGCGGATAAGGGTGGGGCAGTAGTAATTTGGCTAAAAAAAATGTATCTAAAGGAAATGTAGGAACCATTGGATAATGAATGATATTATAAGAAACTGAAAACTGGCCCTACATATGTAATTAAAGACAGAGCAAATAAAATGTTAGAAATGGAGGAAGAAAACAAATGGATCACACAAAAGGAACTAGTTTTCCTTAAAGTAGCACATCTGATAAAACCCACCTTGTACCTGCTTCCCAAAGTGCATAAAATGCACAATGCCCCCCAGGAAGACCAACAGTAAGCAGCATCGGTTCAATTACAGAACCTATTTCAAAATATGTGGACTTCTTCTTGAGACCCTTTGTAGAGCTTGAGAAATCTTATATTGAAGATACATGTGCTGTTCTTAACAGATTAAAGGAAATAGATGCAAACAAAATTGGAATTATGGCAGCATTTGACATAGTCAACCTGTAGAATAATATACCTCACACTAAAAGGGTGGAAATAGTTAGGGGAAACACTCCAAAAATGAGAGTCTACAGCATATCCTCCATCTGAATTTCCTACTGAGCTTGCAGTATTCACTTTACAATCAAACTATTTTTTGTTTATTGGGTATATTACAAACAGCACCATGGTACAGCTATGGGTACCACTTTTGCCCCGTCATTGGTGAATCTATATGTGGCAGACTAGGGGAACAGATTTATATGGAACAACACCAGGAACAAAAGGAAAGATAAGATAGCACTATGGGTTTATTTTATAGATGATGTACTGCGTCTCAGGGAAGGAATAGACCAAGAACTAGCAGAGTTCTTTGTATATATCAATAATTGTGATACAAATCTAAGGTTCACAGAGGATCACACTGTGAATGAGGTACACTACCTAGATGTGCGTATTCATAAAAAAGGAAACAAAACAGAGACATCACTCTTCAAAAACCTATGGATAGAAATATGGAAAAAGTGAACAATATAATAAAGAAAAACTGGAATATTCTACAAGGTGAACCATGCATCGTGGAAGACATAGAAGAAGGTCTTAGAGTTACAAGAAAAAGAGGTCAAAACCTAAGAGATATCTTGTTGCGAAGTTACTTTGAGGAACCAAAAGTAAAGAGACCAGATTGCATGCCACAAGCCCCAAGAGGGAACTTTAAATGTGGGAACTGCGTCCATTGCAATAATACCACAAATGTCAAAACATTTACCCACCCAAGGAAGAGAAAGAAGTATGAGATAAATGGGTACACTTCCTGCAAAACCCATGGGGTGGTATAGATGCTCACATGCCCTTGTGGAATGGCATATATAGGCCAATTGAAATGGGAATTAAAACAAAGAATAGGAGAGCACAAAACAGCAATAAGGGTAAAAAAACAGACATATGCGATGGCAAGACATTATAAGAAAAGGAACCATGGTTCACCAGCATCCCTCAGATTCATCAGAACTGAACTGGTACAAATGTCAAAAAGGGGTGGGAACCTGAAAAGACTGCTAGAGCAAAGACATAGTTTTTGGATCAATGAATTGGAAGCTATGGTCCCAAAAGGTTTAAATGAAGACAATGGTCTGAGTAGCTTTGTTGGTGACTAAAAAAACTTCTTGAATAGAGATGTGTATAAGTAAGATTTTAGAAGCATGTTTGAAAAAAATCCCAAAATATCTCATATAACTGTGATTACTCTAGTCCTTAATGATAAGCTGCACTTTCACTATAACACCTGAGCAGCCAAGCACTTCATGCACTCTGAACAGATGTCACATAAAAGATCAACTAAAACAATAGACACTGACAAATTTTGGGAAAGACGGTTGATAAACGGAGGTCCCAGCAGACTGAGTCAGAAATACATTTTTGTTTATGGGAAAAGAAAGCTTTAATGTTTATTTTGACCACCATCAAAATGACCACAAGTAATAGGACGTTTTTGAGTTTCTAGTGTCGTAATTGTTAAGCTAAAATTCAGCTTGGATTTGGTCTCTTCTTATTGGCATTAGTGAACCCTAAAAACCAGTAGCTACATTAGTAGAAATAAGAAGACAAGGGTCTTAAGTATACCGTAGCATTAAGAGTCACAGTGCCCAAAACCTCCATCAACAATGCAGTGGTGACAATCTGTCTTTACAAAACATAAAGCTTTTGGCCCAATGGATAACAAAAAAACTTCAAGATAGAAATAAACATAAACTGATTTGGCACAAAGACTCAAAAGTGCTCAATTAATAAAGAGGGTATGACAGATATGCATTTTGCAGCATTATGAATTAAAAGTGAGATTGCCTAAAAATGGCACCTTTAAGAATGATACAAATAGCTTTGCGCAGAAACAGATGTAATTATGTCTATAAAGAATGTTCTTCAACCAGACTGTCAACCAAGAAACTCTATGTATGCAATTTTATGAAGTTTTGTTAATAAGTTTTACTTTTCATCACTTTATCACAGGCACTAATGTAACTAATTCACTTATAATATTCTTCACAATAAAGATGGTGGAGACGCAGGGTAACTATGGCAACCCCAAACAAAGGATTTAAGGCAATGAGTTGTGGGGGACAAATCAGCTCTTAGGAAGACACCTCTGTGCATCAGAAATGTCAGCAAGTTTTCTCTGTGGAATCCCCACGTGCAATGTAACCCAATGTGCTGCTCATTAGAGCTGTAGAAATGGTTGGAAATGCAGCAGGCCCAAAATGAAAAATTAAAACATGAGTAAGCACACCTATATGCCAGTTGCAACAGCAAAAAGAATGTGGAATAGACAATTGAGCCAAGAAAACTAGAGCGTGAGGCATTAACGAAGAACAGAAATGATATGAACAACTTAAAGTAAGACTGTTCCTATTACGGTGTGCTTCTTGCTATGTAAAGATTTAAAGGTATTGTACCTGCACTGTTTGGTCACCTGGTTAAGTTTTGTTTACTAAATTAAAATATTACTAAACAGTTGTGGTGTATGTGTGTTACTTGAGGAGAGTGCTGCCAATGTTTTTTACCTGGTAAAAACAACATTGTTTGCTAATTACATATCATCAGCATCAAAAAGTTCTCAATGTAAATCAAAAAATACAGCAACATCAAATATGAAATCTTTCAAATTTCCAAAAAACACAGGAACCCCCCCCCACAGCATCCACAGCAACATTGCTCAAGAATCACAAACTGTAAAATAAATTCATCCAACAACTTTCATTTACTTTTTATTGCTTGACTATTATAGCCAACAACAATTAAAAACATTCTATTTAAAAAATTCACAAATATTCACAGACTCCAAAAAAGTGCATTAATATGGATAATACAGTACAGTGATATTACATAAACATTCATATATATAATTTTCAAATAAAGATATCTATGAGTCTATTGCACATATATTCAAAATAGCTGCATTTCATACTAAAATAATCTAGAAATGTATTGCACATTTGTCAGTCTTGTTCTTTACCTTATTTATCACCATAAAGTACTTGGCTACCTTATCAATAGTCCAGGTATCTGCTGTGTGAAAGAGAATATTGGTCAACATATCTATATCTATATCAAACTGAGTATTCAGAAAAGGTTTTAACCAATATGCCCATTTTTTGTTATACTAAGAACATTTCCACAAAATATGGGTAAGATCCTCAATTCCACCCACCTGACAGGTACAATTTGCCATCCCCATGTATGATTTATCATGCTGACATTTTAAGACACTACTAGGGACCCTTTCAAATTTATACATAATGAATGTTCTACATATTTCAGGGTCCTTTAAGATGTCCAAGTAGGGTTTCATACCAAAGTAGATGTTATTTTTTGCAAACCACTTCGAATAAGCTGAATTTTTAATACAGTATGTTCTAAGTCGTTAAATTTTCAGAACTTTGTAACTTTTTTAGAGATATACTTTTTATATTTTAAGCTAATCCTAACCCCTTTTACCACATATTTACTTAGGACTTGCAATTTATGTTTCTCAAGAAGTTTCATGATTGAACTGTACCAATAATTTGTGACAAAGCCCAGGTTGTGCCATTCTTGCTTCTCTTGTAGGTAAAGATTTGTCAGCCTGTCTGTCTCATACCTTGTTATTTTCTGCCAGAAATTTAGCTTTCTTGTTTCAAAGCTGGCATTTGTGTTCACTAGGCCCAATTCTGCCCTGATATATTGGGCAGGGCAGTATGGACCTATTCCCATAAATTTTCTCATTATTTTATTCAATGGAATATTTAACCGATCTCAGTTATCTATATCCCAGACCTCCAACCCATAAAGCAGCTGAGCTTGATGTTTCACGTTTATAACTTCTACTAAGGGTCTAAGACTTAATCCACCATATTTAAAATTAAATCTGGTTAATCCCAGTATTTTGTTTTAGTGTTTCTAGAATCTTTAAAAAATTATCATCCCACATGATGTTCACACTTAACTCTGTACCCAAATATACGTAAGACTTAACCACCTCAATTTTTTGTTCTCTAAGATACCAAGTTCCTTTATTTTGTTTCAAACATGAATTATGTTGTCCAAAGACTACTACCTTTGTTTTTGTCAGATTTATTTTTAATTTTAGTTTTAGAGACTCCTTTTTTATGAAGTTCAATTTTTTTTGAAGACCACTTTTCATCAGTGATAACAGGACTAGGTCGTCCACATATGCTAAAACTATGCATCAACACTGCTTTACTTTAGGAGAATCTGACTCAAGCTGATCTATATCTCTTAACATTTGATCAATATATAAGGCAAACAGAACTGGGGCCATCACACAGCCTTGTCTTACCCCCTTGTTTATAACAAATGAGGATGATATCTGACCTGCTATGCCTAACCAGTCTTTTGACCAATTATGCTTGTCTAAACCCTTATCAATCATCTGGGTCCATAGCGCATTTCTTGAGATGGAATCAAAGGCTGTAGAGTAATCTATAAACACTGGATATAAATTTTGTTTTCTCAGTTTAACATATTTCTCTGTCAGATGATGAAGTATAAAAACATTATCCACAGTTGAATAATCTGATCTGAATCCAGCCTGAAAGGGAGATAAGCACGAATTTTGTGTAATTTGATAATTCAGTCTTTCTAGAATAACTTTAGAGAACATTTTTAAATTACCATTTAACAGACTAATGGGACAGTACATGGCTGGATTCACTTTATCTCCCTTCTTATGTAATGGCGTGATGCTTGCACCTTTCCAGATTGCAGAATATCTAGATTCTTTTATACAGTTGTTACAGAAAATTGTTAAGGTTTTACACCATGACCCAGTAAAGCAGTAATAAACCTCAGTGGGCACACAATCTGGTCCCGGAGCTTTATGCACTTTTAATGAATGAATTGCTATATGTTAAATAATACAGTGGAGCAATCACCATTCTTTATATTTTCAGGAAAGAATCATCTACTAATGGGTCATGAAAAATTTGTTTGTTTAAAGTAATATATCCAATCTGATTCTGTGAATATAGGAATCTATTGTATTGCTATAGTTATTAGTCCCTTTAGCTACAAACATCCAACATTTCTTACTATCTTTCTGTACAACTGCTTCTAACATCCTCTCCCACTGCTTTTTTATGATAGGATGATTTTTAATCCTTTAACAGTGCTTTATACGCTTTTCTTTTAGTACTGTTTTCCTTTGATACCTTTTTACTCTGAGTTGATGTATACTTTTTCATTAATTTCCTTAATAAAATTTTGAATTTCCTACAGTCTTTATCAAAGCAGCTATCCCTCTTCTTATGTTTATTAGTTATAGACAAAGGCCTTTCTAAGGTGTTTTTTATTTCTTCAAATAATGTTGTGAAGGCACTTAAAAATTGTTCTAGCGAACAGTCCTGTAACTACCTAACCTCTTTGCAAATAATCGATTTAGATAAGTTATAGATAGTTGGTTCAACATCTATATTCCAAGAGATCTTCTTTCTCGCCCTTACTTCTGTAAGCAAGCATGCTTCAGGTTGAATTCTATGCACATTCAAATTTATTGCGCTTCTTTTCAGTATAACTGGAAAATGGTCACTTTCCATTTGTTCTAAAATTTTAAGACCACACCATTGATTAATTAAACCTGTCCACAGTAAAAGATCAATCAATGAAGACCCTATTGATGAAATATAAGTATACTTTCAATTTTCATCCCCATTTAATCTTCCATTAAGTGGGTAGATATTATATTCTTTAAGAATCTTTAATAATTCCTGACCTGACTCATTTACTTGATGGTCTTTTGTTCTCCTGCTTGGCTTCTTATTTGGAGTATTTAGATGGGTGACATATGAATTATAAGTTAAGCCATCATATTCTCCTATTCTCACATTGCAGTCCCCTACCAATAAAATCTCAGTATCTGGAAAATTGAGAATGCATTTTTCTACTAGTAGGTTCAAGTTGAGCCAAACCCCTGGCTGAAAATGCTGTGAGTTGACTGGTGAGATATACCCATTAAGTAATAGAAATTTGTGTGTAGTTGTTCACAATAAAATAATTATAAAATTAAATGAAATGTGTAAGCATTGTACTTGTTGAAAAGAATCATCATCCAACAACTTAGAAAAAAAACATACTGTGCTTCCTGCTCACAAATCCAAACCCCAAATGTCTCAGTTCTGCTCACACAAGAAAAAAACTTTTTAAACACCTAATAAAAACACAAAATATATTTCAAAACTATGATTCTACACAAAAGAAACATGCATACATACAGGGCCAGTGTTAGACTTGATGGAGTGCCAAGTGAACAATCCTGTTGTGCCCCTTTCACCATTGCACTCTCCTGCTCACCCTCGCACTTTCCTGCCCCCCTCCCATTCACCCTTGTCCTGCTCACTTCCACTCATGTAAGCACACAGTCTTAAGGTATGGGCATGGGGTGGTTAGAGGAGGCTTGTGATGGTAGCACCACTGGGCCACTGCTGTGTTCATGGCATAGCATCATACCACTGGCACTATGCCATGAACCTACTCCTGTACCTGTCATGCTCCACAATGTTTCACTGTGCCTTCTAACATATGTAGTAATGCATTTGATAATGAGGCAAAGGAACACTGGTGCAGGGGGACTCTACTCCCTGATCACAGCTTGCTACCTTTGTGCATGACTGTAAAGTGTGATGGCTGAATGGGGACACTTTGTATGCTTTGTTATTGTACCATCACACTTTGCAACAGTGTGTCATTCTAGTAATGGGAAAGCTGCATAGCTTCTGCAGTAGTGTACTGATAGTATAAAAAACCAAAACAGAATGGAGTGCAGAGTACAGTAGTTCCAGGTAATAGCAGGGTTGGGGTGTGAACTCTATGGCAATGCACATCTCAGTTACCTGTCAGCATCTGGGAAGCTGTCCAGAAATGCACTGCTTCTGTTATTACTGCTTTGACTGGCTTTATTTAACAGTTATGTTTGTTTTAACAGTCTTCTTTCCTTTGCGTTTCACACAGTTTTGGCTCAAAGGGCAGAGTTTAACAATTTCCTGTTGTTTAACAGATAATCTCTGAAGACAGAGAGCTACAAATGTACTCAGAAAATGAGTCAGACATTTGTAAATACTAGTCTAAAGCAGCAGTTCGTATTAAGCCACCCCATCAACAGGAATAATTTAAATACAAGGTGTATCCACCTTTTTCTCAATTTGAATGGCCCAGCAAAGTTATGCTTACACAAAATAGTGTGCTTTTTAATTAATTCAACATCAGTGTAAAAAGAAATGCATACTTTATAATCTGATGCCAGTGTGCTGGCATGAATGGTATGTTTGGAAGACTGGCTGCCTTTTGGTTAAACACCTGTTGCACATATCCCCCTTCCCTTTCCCTTGTGTCACACCTGGAAAAGAGCTGTGGCTCAGTGTGCCTCTCCCAGTCACCAACTTTCAAATAAATAAATAAATAAATAAATAAATAAATCACTCAATCAATAAATAAACACAATACTGTACACAGTTTGGGAGGTTCCCGGGAGGTCTCATCCTGTGGTAAAATTCAAGTGGCTTATGTCAGTCAACGCCTGGGAAATGGCACAGTCTCGCATCCCTTGATTGCATTTAAGCTTTCCTCAGTGATGGTGAATAACAAAAATGGGGCATCACATCTTAACCACTGCCTAGAACCCCCAGGTCAGACTCCCAACAATAAAAAAATAGCAATGGCATGTCACTACAACACTCCAACTCCTGGCTGCTGCTGCCACAGCTACCCACCAACTTCCAAATTTCCATGTTGTCCACTGTGTACACCTTTGATTGGCTGCATAGAATTATCTCTGTGACTGACTGTGCCACTGTCTGCTACATCACAGCATTCATGAACGCAACTAATTATGTGCTGTGAATCCAGTGATGCTTTCAGTAGCTCTGTGGCCGAACAGAAAGTCTGGAATCATAACGAAACTGCTTGTGCTGTACTACAAAAACTTTTGACTCCCCCACATTCCTCAAAACTGCATTGTGCAATCAGCATTCTGCACATACCTCTCAACCTTCTAGGACCAAAATCAGGGACACACACCCCAAAAATAAGGGACAAATGACCAAAGTCAGGGACACCATATTTAATTTAGCATGGCACCATGCCATGATGTGATTTATACATCACAACATGATATTTATATTTATTTTTAATTTTTTTTTTATTTTCATGATATTTATTTTTATTTTTTTTTATTTTATTTAAACAGCAGTTTGGAAAACCTTTGAGCCATAGGCTCATTTACAAAAGTACCTTGTCACAGTAAGACAAATGAAAATACACAGTATAGCAGTACAACACATAAGTATAAAAGTAACTTAAGACATAGATACAAACAGAATATCTGGAAACATTTAGTACAGTACAACATGTTTAACACACACACTTACATAAATCAGACCTCTAGAATTGATTTCCTGTTTGGCTCTTTAGTTGAAGTGTGGTTCAAATACACGGCCAGCCAGTTCTGTGCTAAACAATAGAGAACAAGTTTCACAGAGGAGCTTTGGCACTTCTCTAGGCTCTGGCTAGCCTTAAACAGTAGAAGCTATACTTTGGTTTTAACCCATAGACTAACAAATAATACATCATAAAACAATATTTACATACATGGTGTGACTAGATTTTTTGTTTGTTTGTTATGGTGTGACTAGTTTTTTAGTTTTTACTCATTTTCACAATGTTTTGCCCATCAAGCACAGTTTCTTGCAAACACAATTATTTTATTTATTTATTTAGTTAGTTAGTTTTTGTTGACTGAGAAATTAGGACTAGGCAATTCTGCTTATTTTCAGCCTCATCCCAGGGAAGAGGGGGGAGATACAGATGCAAACTGACATACAGAAACACATTAAGCAATTGGTGGTAATTTAGTGAATTTACTACAAAAGGAAGTTACACTTTGTACTAGTTGCTTTGATGATTTTTGTATTGCAATGAAACCCCCCCCAAAAAAACAACACTATTACTTGTTGCAGACTGCCACTGTTTTGCCACCATCCATGAAGATACTTGGCCCAATATCTTCGCATCTTATATCAACTGGAGGCACTAGTTTTGCAGCACAAGCCTCCTCTGGTTATCTCTTATCTCTCTTGAACTGCAGCTTTCATCACTATCATTCTGTTCGTTTGTTTTTTCACCATGAAGGCTTCTTGAAAATATTGAATATCTGGAAAATTCAGAGAAACATTTTAATAACCTGACTGTATATAACTTGTATTCTCCACAGCTGAGGGTCACAGTCATCACAAAAAAACTAAATACAGACACAAGTCACACGGAAATCATACAGTAGCACTAGCAGTAATGGACATCATAAATATAAACTGTTAGGCTACAATATTTAGTTATTTAAAATAGGATTGTGGAAAAGTATGTGAGAAACCCTGATGTGAAAACATACTAGTTTTGTAAGAGATTTAAACTACTCTTTATACCATGGTGTCCTCTGCCTCATCAGAAGAGGGCTTGGTTGATGATTTTATTACTACACTGGAAGAGACAACCACCTCAAAAGAATGTGGTGTGATTGTGTTTGGGACATAAAGAAATGGGGTACCGTCAATCTCGCATGATGACATGACTGAACATCAACACAGAAGGAAGAGTTCAAACAACAGGAAGTAAACTGAGTACCCACCACACACAAGAAACAAACTGTGGCCAGAGCCGATAGGGCTGCAGCCGAGGAATTTGGGGTAAAAATCTTGAAAATTTGTTTTTTAATATTTTGACACCAAATTTTCAACATAGCCTTTTTATGACCCTGACTCAAGAAGAAGTACAGAGAAAATATTCAACTCTTGACCTAAAGGTGATTTTACACAGGGACTGTGAAATCAAGTTTCAGGATGCAAAAACACATCTTGGGCAGGAGTGGAAATATGGCAGCTATCACATTTATGAGGTGCTGTAAAGAAATAGCTATACTGAAAATTTGGGGTAAACATATTGAATATTGTCAAAGTTATTAGCCTGAGTTTGAAAAATTTAACATAGCCTTATAACTTTATTTTTTTTTAAATATTTTTACACCAGGGCCTGGATATTGAAATCAGTTTTGCATGGCGCACCTGAGTTGTGCCAGCACAAGTAAGAAGATGCACCGAGGAGCGATATTCAGCGGGAGCCATAGCATAGCACAAAACCCATTGTGCCAATGTGCAACTATAATACATGTGGCGCAAGTGCAGGGGGCAGTCCTATGAATATGCAGAGCAATGGCATATTCAATCATGAAACCATGGAGCAAGTGTGGAGCAAACTGAAGATGCACCGAACAGACTTGTTCCTATAAAAACAGGGCACAAACACACAGACAGCAGTTGTGCCAAGAGTGAGGGAGAGCGTGGAGAGTGAGAGCTAGTGAGAGAGACAGACAGATAGACAGAAGAACAGACAGAGAGAGAGAGAGAGAGACAGAGAGGTGGTGTGCGAGAGGGAGAGAGGGGCACAGAGAGAGAGAGAGAGAGAGAGAGAGAGAGAGACACACACACACACACACAGATAAACAGTGTACCAGTGTGGCACACAGACAGTGGCGAACCGCCCAGGGGGAAACTGGACTGAAGGAGTGATGAGAGTGTGCCATTCCTGATGGAGGTGGTGATGAGGGGTGTGAGAAGGCAGGAGGAACAGTTACGTGACTGACTAAGGGACCATTGGCAGTATGCATCACCTTTGAGATCTACAGTGACACCGAGATTGTGGGCTGGTACAGCCTGAACAGGGCCATTCTGAGGCAGCTCTGCAAGCTGTGCAGTGATGCAGGCACCCACTAGACAGAGCCATGCCATGTCTGTGGAGACCAGGGTGACCACCACAATGTACCTTCTCACCATGGGCACCTTCCACTGACCAACAGGGGACACCACAGACATCACCCAGTCGGTCATGTCCCACATCCTCACACAGTTCCTTAATGCTCTGCTGCCACATGCTTTGGAATTCATACTTTTCCCCAGCACACAGGTGGAGCATACAGCAAACATGTAGGACTTCCACAGGGTGACAGGCATGCCTGGAATGCTTGGGGCCATTGACTGCACCCATGTGGGCATCCACATGCCACCCGAGGGAATGGTGTACATCAACCTGTCCTGTCCCTTGCCATAGGTGTCTGGCATGGACAGCACCTTGCACAATGCTGTTGAGGCTGATGCGGCAGATGCTCCTGGTTGTCTTCAGTATCCTGAAGGTGGTCATCACTATTCAGAGGATGTTGGCAGTGGAGAGGAGAGATCAGAGGCTTGGTGGAGTGGCTGGATGTGGCCACCATTGATGTTCCAGTTCTTGGCCCCTGTTTACCCTGTTGCACCTTCCCCTACAGTCCCCCCTTCTGCTGTACAGTCCTTGTTCCCTGTCCCCTTCCCTCGCTGTACCTACCCTTTCCCTGACCCTGTTATGTGTTGTACATAGATACCTGTTTTATAAATCTTTACTAACATACCTGCCTGTGTCCGTGCCTGCTTGCAGGTGGCATGTGGAGCCATGCTGCAGTGGCCCAGTGTCTATTCATGGTATGTGCATGAGAGGGGGTGCATGTTGTGCTTCCATGGTTTCCTGCTGTGTCCTGTGGTGTGTCCCACTGTGGTGGTGTCCATCCCCTGGTTCGGCATCTGTGCATTGGGGTATCCATGGGGTGGCAGTCAGGGGTGTGTGGCGGGTGTGTGCATGGTGGTGGCACATGGCCATAGTCATTGTTTTAGTACTGTCCGCACACTGTGTTGGGGTCCTCTGCTTGGCGTTGTTTGACCCATCCCATGTGGTCTGTCACACTGCCTGCATTCTGTCCCGTTCAGTGGCCGGTGTGTGGGTTCCTTGTGTGCCTGTGTGGTGTGTGTGTGCTTGGCTGCATGGTCCTGGGTGTGGCCTGCCATGGTTTCATGGTGGGGGGCACAGGCTGGCAGCTGCCTGGGGGTCTCCCTTGGTTGCCTTCCATTGGCCGTTGGCACCTCCTGTCACCTGCTATCCATGCCACTGTTGTGTTCTGGGATCTGGTCTCCGGGTGCCTGTGTGTGCTCTGCTGGTGGGGGCCTCCTGTGGCCACTGTCACTGTGCTTCCATGGCTGTGTCCCTGGGTCTGTTCTCTGTGTTCTGCCCCCCCCATTGCTGTGCTGCTCTGCGCTGCCATGGTTGCGCTGGGGGATCTCTGTGTGTGCAATGGCGCAACTCTGCCATATTCAGCCACGTTGCACTGGTGCTGTTCAGCCTGTGCATCCTCTGAATATGGCTCCAACTGGGCCGTGGCACATCAGGTTTGCAGTGCGCCTGACTTGCACTGGACTTTGGTGCATTTCTGAATATCTGGGACCAAATTTAAATCATAGCCTTTTTTTTCCAATTGTTTAACCAGGTGAGACACGGTAAGCTGAAAGCTTGTTTACAGGTGCAACCTGAGAGCACAAGGAAGTTAAGTGACTTGCTCAGGGCACACAGTATGCAAGTGGGGGTTGTGGGATTCAAACCCAGCTCTCCAGATTTGCAGCTCAGAGCCTTAAACCACTGCTGTATACTGCCTCCTCATAGCCTTTTTATGACCCCGCCTCATGAATAAGGTCGGAGAAAATGTTCAGCTCCTGTCCAAAAGGTGATTTCATGCAGGGACTGTGAAAGCAATCAATCAATAAATCAATAGTCTTTATTTTACCAGGTGAAACACCATTGAGTTAAAGCTCATTTCCAAGGTGGACCTGGGCAAGGTATACATAACAAATAACATTTCAGATACAGGGAATACAGAAACAGGTGGGGGAAAATTATCAACAAAAGTAAGGTACAGTAGCATTGGAGTAATACCATTTTTTTTTAAGATAGATTGCAACAAAATTCAATCATCAGAGAAAAGAAGCAGCAGTTAAGGGAGATATACTGAGGGAGAGGCACACCAGGAGAAGGGGGGGTGGGAGAGATAGGATAGCTTGGGAGATGATACACTGACTGTGTATGTTATGGATAATGTTAATTACTATGTTAATGGTGTTTGTATTGTAGTTTATTGATGTTTATTTATGGAATTATTTTGCAGGACCTGATTGTAAACAGCGTCTTTGGCGCTAATCATTTGTTCCTGTATAAAAATAAAGTTTTAAACAAACAAACAAACTGGGACAGTGAGGTGAGGAAGAGTGTGATGCATATGGCAACCCTTGCATGACTTGCTGAAGGACTGTCTAAATAAGGTTTTAAATGTGGAAAGTTTTATGGGGAAGACTAATTTCAGAATTTTTGGAAGTTGGTTCTACAGGGAAGGCAGACCAAAACTAATGGATAATCTACCAAATCTAGTTCTACCTTTGGGGGTGGTAAGTGTTATATAAGATAAGCTTCTTAAGGCATAGTTACCAGGCACACTGATAGGCATGCAGTTGGAGACATATTGAGGGAACAGTTTGGTGATGGCTTTGAAAGTCCAGATTGCTGCATTACTTTGCCGCCTAAATGACAGAGATGTCCATCCAACCAAAGAGTAGAGAGGACAGTGGTGCATTGAGTAGGGAGCACCAGCAATGAATCTTAAGGCATGGTGATATAGGCTGTCTAGCTTGGAAAGGGCGGTGCTAGTTCCCTGTCCATACAAGATGTCTGCATAATCTAGGAGCGGGAGGAAGGTGGATTGGACTAATCTAGTTTTTGCTCATTTGGTGAGTAAGTGCTTGATCCTGAAATATACAGTAGGCCGAGTCTCTGTCTTAGTTCTTTTGTAAGATCCTCAATGTGATCTGAGAAGGTTAACATTCTGTGACCCACATCCCCAAGTATTTGAATTTGGCTTCTGCTTCCAGTGACTCACCAAGAAGGGTGGTAACTTTTGGTAACGTGTCTAGGGGTGAAGTATGAGCTATTTTTACAGATGGTGGAAAGGACATAACCTTTGTTATTTTTGCATTTAGAAATAGCTTAAGGCATAGTAAATTTGTCTGGAGTCTGTCAAAATCAGGTTGGAGGTCTCTACAGACCAATTCAGGGGAAGGCCTATCAATATACAGCATGGTGTCATCTGCAAAAAGGTGGATGTTAGCATAGTTTATGCCGGCATTGATGTTATTGATGTAGATAGCAACAGGAGAGGGCCCAGGATGGAACCTTGTGGGACGCCTCTTGACAGGGAATTTTTAGAGGAGAATTCGCCACCGACTTTTATCTGCTGGTAGCGATCATCAAGGTAGTTATAAAACCATTTAGTGGCCGTTGAGTCTAGCCCAGTGTTCTGAAGGATGTCCAGTAGTAGTGAATAGCCTACTGTGTCCAATGCCTTGATTAGGTCAAGGAACAAGGCACACACATGTTGCTTGCCATCAAGCACTTTCAGACAGTCACTGGACACTTTTGCCAGTGCTGAGGTAATATTATAGCATGGTCTAAAGCCAGACTTGGCAGGTGTAAGGAGATTATGTACTTTCTTAACTGTGACTTAACTATTTTTTTGAGGAGTTTTGACTGGGTAGTGAGTATGGAGATGAGCCTACAATTGTTTAGGTTGGTGGGGTTCCCCAGATTTGAATAGTGGTATGACATGTGCTGTTTTCCATATAGTGGGGAGAGCACTTTGGGAAAGTGACAAGATGAAAAGGTGTGTTAAGGAGATAGCCAGTATGTGATGTCCTAATTTCAGAAAGTAAGGGTCGATGAAGTCGGCACCGGCACTCTTTTTTGTGTCCAGTTACAGTAGTTCTTCTACTTCCTTAAGAGCAACAGGAGTACAGGAGAAGTTTGAGACCAGTTAAGGTGGGGTAGGGGTAGAAAATGTAGGGTCTTGACCACAGAATTGATCTTGAAGTTTGCTATCATGGGACGAATCAAATGCCTGCCCTGCTGTAGCAAAGTGGGTGTTAAGCAGTTCCATTATTGTCTGTCAGTATAGGTTTTGTTGTCAGGTATAATTTTGACAGGAAGGGAGTTAGTAGCTCTATATCCCTCAGTGTCTTTAATGATCTGCCATAGTTTTGCAGAGCAGTTGGATGATGCGTCTAGTTCAGGGGTTCTCAAATGGTGAGGCCAGCCTCCTTGGGGAGGCCCCAACCTGTTCCAGGGGAGGCTCAAGCAAGTCTGAAAAAATACTGCATTTAAATTTTGAGTTTTATTTATTTTGTATGAAGAAATGAAGCAAACTGAAAGAGGATAATAGTAGGGAAATGTTATATAGAGAGGAAACAGAAAAATGTGTCTGACCCATGAAGGTACTGCAACAAGGGGTAACAATGGTTCAAGAATGAAAATAGCAGAGCAAGTAGGCTGGCCTGTGGGTGGGGGGTTACAATAAGCTGAATAATAATATTTGTTTATTTCATTTATTTGTTATTCAGATAACACCTTTGAGCACAGGCACTCTTTTTCAAAGGTTCCACATCAGTATAAGACAAAGAACTGAATGAAAGAACTGAATGTGAGCCAAGTACTCAAAGGGGTTTCAATTTATTCATGGTGTACTGCGCAAAATACAGTATGTTATTTTTCTCTGGGGAAGCCCAAGATTATTTCAGTTTTTGGGGAGGCTCAAAATCTATTCCATGAATTTGGGGAGGCTCACTGTGACAGAGTCTAAGAACCATTGGTCTAGTTTATTAGTATAGTACTTGGCTTTTGTAGATCTGATAAGTTTGGTACATCTGTTTCTGGCAGGTCTGAATGCAGTCCAGTCAGCATGGATTTTTGATCTACGCGCTTTCTTCCAGAGTGGATCTCTATGAAGTAAAGCAGATTTGAGAGTCTGATTAAACCATGAGCACAAACTTTTTTTGGTCCGTATTTTGGTCATAGGGGCATGCCGATCAATGACTTTAGGACAATGCTGTAGAACTTTTTGTAGGCTTTGTTCACTGTAGTTGCTAGGTAAAAATCTTGCCAGCGGGAGTGTTGCAGGTCAGAGGTAAATGCACACTGGTCTAGATTACAGCGACATCTCTTGAATGTATATCTAGATGTGGATATATGTTTGGAAGCAGACCTCACACTAGCAAGCATACAATGATCGCTAAGATCTTTGAAAAACACCCCTGAGTGGGTGAAAAGGTGAGGTTTATTTATTAGGATGATGTCGAGTAGTCTACCGTGTTCGAGGTTTTTCATGTTTGGGTGAGTGGCTTCCATGATTTGCTGTGAGAGTCCGAATGAGTCACAGAATTCCTTTAACGGTTTTGAGTAGGCTGAGAACCAGTTGAGATTAAGATCTCCCATGATAATGAACTCTGAGTCAGATGTGTGCAACAGTTTAGAAAGGAGACACGGCACCTTAAGTCCAGCTGAAGGGGATCAATAATAGCCAATAAGGCGGAAGGATTCAGAGGGTGATATCTGAACCTTAATAGTGAGACATTTAAATTCATTAGGCATCATGGTAAAGTCTGTAATTGTAGCATCAAATGTGTTATGGACATAAATAGCCACTTCTCCCCCTCTTCTTATCTTGTCTGTTCTAAATATATTGTAGAAAGGAATGCTTATCTCATGATCAAGAGTAGAGGGTTTAAGCCATGACTTGGATACTACCAAAATGTCAGGAGCGGCATGGCTGATCCAGGCCTGAATGGAGTCAATTTTTCTTAACAGGCTATAGGCGTTTACATGTAGAAAGCTAATTCCCTTCAGCTGAGCTAGCTGAGAAGGCACCTGTATAGGTGCAGCTAGACTAGGGTTCAATTCGACATTCCCTGAGCAGAGTAATAGAAATATCTATAACTTTATGATGGCTTGTATAAGTAGCCTGAGGAGATGATTCTGACATCTCTTTTCCTTGTAGGCGGAGGGAGAGGAACAGTAATTTCCCCAGCAGCTGGAAGGATTTAGTGCAGCGAAGAGAAGTACCCTAGCCTCGAGTATCACAGATGTCACAGGTATAAGATGAGACAATGTAGCAGGACTTGGTTTCCACTGGGAGTATGTATGAGAACCATGGGTAAGAGAAGGGGGCAGGGAGAGATTTAGGGGAATACAGTATGGTGCATTTAGAGAGCAGGAATTGGTTTTTATTTCATACATAGGGTTAGAGATGGATACTAGTTCAGGGCTTAATGTAGTGGAGAGCATGATGACAGTACAGTGAAGGGATGTGAACAGTGTCTTCATTTTGACCCAGCTTGTCAAATTAGATTAAGAACTAGTTTTGAAATGGACTCTATTAACTCAGTAGTTGAGGAGTGTCTCTTTAAGCTTCTATTGTCCCTGGCATATCACTTAAGGCATTTGTGCCTCTTGCAGTCTCAAAGTTCTTTTATTTATTTACTTATTTATTTTTTTAAAAACATTTTTAGAATTTTTTTTTTCTCTCAGAATTTCCACCAATGACTCATCTACTAACAGCATGTGCTGGGAAGACGGAGAAGCATTAGTGTATTTAATAGAGGCTGGGGTTGGGGCAGTGGGACAGGAAAAAATATTGGTTCAAAATTATTACTTCAAAGCAGCCAGGAGACCGGCTGGATCCAATCAGCATTGCTGCTGGTTCAGCAGCGACCGGTCATGGGCAAAGCTGTATGCAGGAGCGGCCAATAGAAACACTGCCCTGCAATCCCTCGTATCCATACCTGAAGCTGGGTCCTGCGAGCGGAGTGGAGCCGGCCGAGTTGGAGGGCTGGGTCAGAGCTGAGATCCGGCTTCAAGCACTCAGCTCAAAAGCACTACCTGGAATAGAGAGACAGAAGAATTTAGAGCTTGGACACCAGGATAAATGTGCAGGAGGGCTGCAATCACTGAATTGGGGGGGGGCGTTAACTTGAACAATGGTAGGCTAGGTTGAGGGAGGATTAGTACAAAGAGGAGCAGGGAGATGTCTAGCTCTGGCATCACTGTCCTTGAATAACAAAGAGGGATGATTTAGAATTAGCTGCTAGTTAGGGGCAGGCAGGCAGTCCCAGCAGGGAGGAAAACTTGAAAGGAAATTCCTGGGGGCTGGGAGGTTAGCACTAAAGGCAATCAGAGACAGACAGGAGAAGGGAGATAATTGTTTCGATTTAGAGAGGTTAGTTGTAAGGGGGTCTCAGAGCAAGGAGAAGGCTGGTCCAGTAAACTAAGGCATATGGTTCAGAGAAGCTATGCATTCAATACATTTGTGTGCTACATTTACCACTGCAGGCTCAATAACAGAATTAAAAGGGAACATCAGCAAACAGAACATGCAGCCATTTAGTTTAATGCAGGTTACAAGGCATCCATCTAGTACACTGCAGGCTGTCTGATTACACAGTAATTTAAAAAAGCATCCATCTACAGTAATTTAATTTCTAACATGCAAAATTTTATTGTTATTCCATTTTACATAATTCTGCATTACAATGACCATACAGTAGAGCATAAAGGTTGCACAGACGGATACATATCGTTCAAGAAAATCTTGAATAAGCTGCCTCATGTACCACAGACAATTAAAACTAAAGCACACTACAAAAAGTACTATGGCACCAGAACATGGATTTAACATGCCATCTAGAAATTAAAGACTTATTCAAAAACCTATTAAAACATCTGTCTGTTAGCTACGTAAAGCTAATGAATTCAATAAACAAGTTTGCTGCAGGCACTTCTAGGATGGTGTAAAAGGGCATTACTTAATGGGTAAGTGCGTCAAAGAGTTATGGGTCTCGCACCAGGGGATTAGCCGGCAGTAGGGGTGGTTTGATCATAAGTGCGACCACATGTACGCTTCCCATTTACTGCTAAACCTTGCAGGGTGTCCCAGCTGGGAATACAAGAGCCTCTGAAGTGCAGCAGCTTGCACAAGGGCCAATCACCACATCGTTGGGGAGAGGAAAGTGGTTTCTTCCAGTGCATCAGGATAGCTCTTTTCACTTCAAGCAGGGCCATTGTGACAGGTTTAGTTACCCCCATTCAAAGAATAGAACAGATGTAACTCAAGGCTTCCCTCTTATCTGTCCCCTCTTTCTAAGTCTGCTGCAGCAGCTATATATCTTTCTTTTTACTTTTTAGATCATTATTCTATCATTTGTACTGCAGTAGGGTGGCCTCCTACTGTGGTATCTCACTCTATCACTAACCCCTCTTTAAGGATTCTCTTTTGCCTCGAGTGTCCCTCTTGTTCTGTTTTGCAAAAGGTTCCTGGACCCCCCCCCGGCTTGCGCAACTGCCCGGTGTTTGGTAGCGGGTAATGGACTTGAAAAATGAAAAGCACTTGAAGCGCTAAATCTGTATTGCAGGGACTTCTGTTTACTGTGCTGTGTTAGGCTACATGGTCAGCCAAAATGATATAGTAGCTACCGGCACACTTACAACTAAAACCCTCTTCATTTCATTTTTGCACAATGTTTCCCGTAGCCAGAGAAAGGCAGAGAGGGAACACATTTAAGCTGCTAGCAACTTAGGCTTGCAGTAGCTGTGTGGGAGTAGTATAGACTCCCAGCCTGAGAGCCAAATATGCCAAGCCTAAAGACAGGAAAGGAAAGGAAAGGAAAGGAGAAGCCCTGAATAATAAACAGAGTTATCTTGCATCATGAGACTATGTAAAACAATAGAAACAACAAAACTGCCTCTTTTTGTTGTTGTGTTGTTTAAAGAAATAAAACAGGGCCCATTTGTATTTTTGTGTAGCTATTGCAATGAACAGCAGCAATTCTGATACAGTATCTGTAAAACCCTAAAATATGTAAGTGCAGGTGCAAATGTTTTTATGGGTAAAGAAAAATGTAGAAATAGCTACAAAATAAATTTGTGTAATGTTATCTTAATGAGAAGTCTTACCTGAGCTCTATTGCTAGGCTAGGGATTAAGATTCCTATTAGTAGGCAGGCGGCCCAGAATGAGGCTTATTTATAGAAACAAAGAGGTATGACTTCACATAAAGGGGAGGAGCCTCTGGTATTAATTAGATTTTTAGATATGCGAATGCTATATCTCTGTACTCCACATAATAAACTAAGTAGTAGTAGTAGTAGTAGTAGTAGTAGTAGTCAAATTTTTATTTATACAGTGAAATTTGCCATTAGGGTTCAAAAAGTCCCTATTTACAAGGCAATCCTGTGTCGTAAAAATGTTTAAATAATCACAAAATGTACAAAAACATATCATTCAGAATATACATAACACTCAATGCACATTATATCAAAGGATACAAGACATAAGTCAAACCTCTTAAACATATAACTACCTATTACACAAACATCTAAAACATAATTCGTGTTTTATTGCAGTTTTATATTCTGTAAAAGACAAGTCTGGGTCTCTAAGGTAAGGGGGAAGTCTGTTCCAACTTGTAGAACTTTATATTGGAAGGTCATATTACCAAAAACATTTTTAATTTTTGGGACCAGAAAATCTCTAGCACCTTGTTTCCGCAGATTTAATCCATGATCAGGTTTTATTAATGTTTTAGTCAAGTAGTACTGTGATGCATTTTTGATTAATCCTTTGATCTGGTTCAACCAATTTCTCTCAGTTTTCTGATGTAATGAATTCCAACCTAGTTCTGTATACATATCACAATGGTGGGTGCCACGTCACATTTCAATACAAATATTGCTATTTTATTGTAAAGAACATCAGATGATGTAACTGTTTTTGGAAGTATGTCTATAAATATGGCTCCATAATCTATCATTGGTAATATAAGTTGATTTCCTATATTTAATCGCATTTCTTTTGATAGACAATTTGAAATCCTTCTCATACCCCCTAGTTTTGAATTTGTTTTTTTATTAATTCTGTTATATGTCGTTTAAAATTTAAACCTTGATCAATGTATATACCCAAATATTTATAGACTTGTGTTTGTTTTAGAATATTTCCTTCCAGTCTTAATTATTAATTTTGAGGACACTTGATTTTTCTTCTCACTACCAAAGAGCATAGTTTGTGTTTTTTTGCTGTTTATCAAGAGTTCAAGTGAAGAAAAAAAATATTGCATTGTTAAGAAATCACCTTGTAATTTTTGTGTAATTTCTTCAGAATTTTTACCTAATGCAATCAAAACTGTGTTGTCTGCGTAAAGTCTAACTTGTGAATTTTTTATCAATCTCGGTAAGTCATCCAAATAAACCAAGAATAAGAGGGGCCCTAGGATTGAACCCTGGGGTACCCCCCTGGTCACATAATCGAATCCAGACTTATAACCATTTGCTATAGTAAATTGAGTCCTCTTATCTAAATATGATGTAAACCATCCACAAGACTCTTCCTCTATTCCCATGCTCTTCAATTTTTTGATCAAGGTACAATGATTCACCAAATCAAAAGCCTTTGATAGGTCCACGTATACTGCACCCACTGACCTCCCCTCCCCTAAGGGAGTAGCAACTAAATCTAGGAAGTCCATGAGTGCGGTATCAGTGGACCTACCCTATCTAAAACCCAACTGAAACGGGGTTATTTTCTGATATTTCTCCAAATACTGCATTAGTTGTCCATGAACAATTTTTTCCAAGATTTTTGAGACAGTTGACAATAGTGCTATAGGACGATAATTAGATGTAGCCATAGAGTCACCCCCTTTATCTATAGCAATTATTTTTGCTTGCTTCCATACTGAGGGAAAAAAGTGCCTCCCTTAAACTCCAATTGAAAATACCAGTCAAAATGGGTGCTGTTTCTTGTACAGCTTCCTTTAAAAATCTATTTTCTATCTCATCAGGACCACAAGCCTTATTGATCTTTAAGTTACTTATTATTTTATGTACTTCAGAAATAGTCACTACTTTAAACCTAAACATTGGAATTTGATTTTCTTTGTTGTTATCAGATTTTATATTTGAGTCAGTATATTGCACATTATTCTTTTTAGGTTCATGTTCAGTATCCAAGTCTGGAAGTTCAATAAAGTATTGGTTTAACATTTCCACCACTCTTTCAGCTTCAAAGATAGACACATTTTGTCTCAATTTTATTTCTTTTTGATTTTTACCAGGATGTATAAGACTCTTTATCAAAGACCAGTATTTTTTGGGTTTGGTTGTTTCATTTATCCTTAGTTTATAATATTTAGCTTTTGATTTCCTAATTTCGTGGATCACCCTATTTCTTACTTTTTTAAAACTATCCCATACTTCAATTTTCAAGGTCCTATTAGCTTTTTTCCAAAGTTGATTTTTTACCCTAATTAACTTCTTTATGGTAGGAGTCACCCAGGGCAGATGATTCTGCTTCTATTTAACTTTCCTCCAAGGTGCAAATTGATCACATGTAGCAATAAACATATGTGTAAACTCCTGTACTGCTAAGTTTAGGTCAGGTATTAGGAAAATTCTTTGCCATGGTAATCCCTGCAGAAGCTATCGAAATAAGTTGTTGTTGAACTTTGCATAACTTCTTTTATATTCAATTGATGTCTTCATTTTTGGAGCTTTTTTAAATCCCAAGTTTATAACACATCTAATTACATTATGGTCCCCCAAATTTGGTTCCCCGACTCCCTTATCTACAATCATTTCAGGGGATACAAAACATAAGTCCAATATACTACCTTTACTTGTTAGTTTCCCTTTTCTTGTAGAAACATCAATTATCTGCACCAGATTTAAACATTTCATAGAATTTTCCAAATCCTGACCCCTTGGGCATCCCCAAGCTTGTGACAAGTGGACATAATGTTAGAATAAGATTGAATGCTATTCCTACGGTTATTAGGCTGTTTGATCCCCCACAAGTATGTATTAGTGTAGGAATCCTTTGTTATTAGAAATAGGGGCAGATCAAAACAGTTCACATGACCAGTGAATCATCACAGCAAGCATATATAAGTGCTACCAGTGCTTAGTTGAGGTAGAGATGTAGGAGAGAGTGGGTCAAGCTCTTCTCCTTGGTAGAACATAGATGATAGTGGAGAGCTGTAGCTGAATACTTCCACTCTGTGTTACTCTAGATAGCTTTTGAGAGCCAAAAGTAATTTTTATTTCTTTGCTTTATTGCTTTCCTCAGCTAAATATTGCAAGTCTGAAGCTTAATTTGGTTATTGAATAAATGACACACAAGAAGTTATTGTGTGTCATATCCTACAAAGCTGTGTCCTGTCTCTGCTGTGCCTGGAATGAGTTATCATACAACCGCATCCTAGCACGGCAATGAGAACCCACTTCTGAAGAGGGGATGGCAGCCTGCCCATGGAGCTGGGATCACCCAGCAGTAGCATAGCATTATGGCTCCCAATACTCTGACCAACCACTTTGGAGCAGTCTGCAAATGCTGTGTTCCAAAACGGAGTGAGAACTGGACATAGCCAGAGAATGTGCAAGAGGTTAGCAGAGGATTGTGAGCACCTCCAGCAACTGACCTTAGATAGTAAGCCCATGGACTGTAAGACCTTAGGAGTCCTGTACCATCTGAGCAGTATCTTCAGTTGGATGCTCTGACTCTTGACATCTTGGTATGTGGTGTGTGCCAGCTTGAGGAAGCAGTTCCAGGTGTCAGTAGAGAGAGAGAGAGAGAGACATCCCGAGATCCACCTCCCATTTCCTTCAACAGGACTCAGTAGGGTCTGTCTGAGTGTCCCTCATGGTCCTGTACAACCTGCCCGCAAGGCCCTGTTCAGAGGTTGCCTTGTGGAGAGAGTGAAGCCAGAGCCACTTCTGGTCCACTGAGACCTGATTTTGGTATGCTTTGATGGCACTGAGGACTTGCAGGAATTTCTAGAGGTCCTTATTGGGAAGTAGATAGCGTGCCTTTAATTGCTCAATGGACATCAGGATAATAGACCCAGGCATATAAAGGTCTTGGAGGACCTTAATGCCACACTTGTCCCAGTCAGGCCAGTGCACCAGCAGATTGTAGATGAGTATCTGTTTATTGCCCCAAAGAGGGTTATATTCTAATGGGGGGCCACTGGCTTTAGGCTGTGTGTGGGATAGAGACATTCATTTTGTCCACGCCTTCATGGTCTCTGACATAATGGGGGAAATGCTGTTGGCCAGTGATAAGGAAGAGACAAGAAGAGTCCAGAGCGGAACTACTCCGGATAAGGCTCTATTCCAGTTTGACCATGCCAGTGGTGAGAGGGAGGGGACGAACCACTTAGTGGCATGGGCAGCTAAGTAGGCCATCTGGTAGCCCTGGAACCATGGAAGCGCCATACCTCTGGAAGTCCAATGGGCCCGCAGTTTTACTCTTCCCCACCTGGGCGACTTGCCTTCCCAAAGCAGAGATGAGACCAGTTTGTCCAACATCTGAAAAAGTCAAGGAGAGAGCCAGATAGGGAGATTATTATATAAATACGATAATCTGGGAAGGGCGAACATCCTAACAGCCTCCATTTTACTATGGAGTGAGAGGTGAAGTTTAAGCCACCTGTCAAATTCTGCCATAAGGAAAGTGAAGAGGGGAGAAAATTGATGCTTTCAAGATTCTACCATCTAGTAGGGATTAGTACTCCTAAGTATGAGAAGCTCTGGGAGGCCCATGAGATTTCTGTCCCATCCAAGCAGTCTTTGCTGCAGGCCTTGTTCAGGGGAGCCAAGATAGTTTTTTTTTTATTCACTTGGAAGCTGGAGAAGTCGCAGAAGGCTTGCATCAAGGCTAAGACTTTAGGTATGGAGAGTTTGAGGTGGATAAGAGTCAATAGAAGGTTGTCTGCATAGGCATTTGCCCAATAAGACTGATCATTAACTTCAATGCCCAGGATATCTTTAGCTTGTATGAGGTTCCTGATTAGAAGGTTCAGGGCAATCAAGAAAAGTAGCGGAGGAAGAGGCCATCCTTGGTGGGTGCCTCAGTGGAGCTGAAAAGGGGGGATATGATCTTATTGGTCAGTATCCTGTCCAGGGGAGCATTGTATAAGGTGGAGACCCATCCCTGAAAGAATGGGCCAAAGCCATACAGCTGCAACACTTTGTGCAGGTACCCCCATTCCACGGAGTCAAAAGCTTTGGAAAACTCAATTGCAAGTGCTGCCATTGGCTCAGAGGACTGCAAAGCCAGCCATTTAAGATTGAGGACTTATCTGAGGTTGTCTGTACCAGATTTCCCCTTAGTAAACCCTGCCTGAGAGGGGTGCACTACAGAAGGGAGGACTGACCGCAGCCGGTTAGCAAGAAATTTAGCCGCAGTTTTGGTGATGACTGATAGGAGTGAAATGGGGCGGTAACTGGCACAGTCTAAAGAGTCATTAGATTTTTTGGGGAGTAGGGTGACCAAAGCCTCCCTCATGGTTGGGGGAAGGAAGTTTTGCAGATGGGACTCCTGTAGAGCCTTTAAGAGAGGGGATGAGATCTCATCTATCATGAGCTGATACAGTTCCACAGTAAACCCATCTGGCCCCAGAGCTTTCCCCTTGACCAGCTGTAAGAGGGCCGAATGCAGCTCATCGGTTATAAAGGGCTTTTCAAGCTGTTCCATTGACTCTTGAGAGATGTGGGTTATTTTTTCTGATGCACAAAACTCTTGGAGTGCCTCGGAGAAACTAGTGGCATCCATAGAAGCCCTGGATTGGTACAAAGATTTGTAGAAAAGGCTCATGACCTTATTAATACCTTGGGGGTCTAAGACAGTCGAGAGGCATCTCTCAGTGCATGGATCCTGAAGGCAGCCTGCTGTTTCTGGAGTTGATATGCTAGGAGCTTGCCACCCTTGTCTCCTCCCTCCCTATACTTATGCTTGGTTTTAAGGAGATGCCACTCAGCCTGCCTCTGGAGCAGGCAGTTGATTCAGTACTTAAGACCTGTGATGGAGGAGACCAGTGAACTGCTTTTATAAGCTCTTGGCGAGGCCTTAAACTGAGCTTCCAAGATTGTGAGTTCGGCCTGGAGGCTATCCAGCTCTGCCCTTCGCACCTTATTTCTTGTAGCTGAGTAGGAAATAATCCTACCTCTTAGCATTGCCTTAAAGGCTTCCCATACTGTACCTTAGCTTACCTCTCCATCCGAGTTATTTGGAAAGTACACTTTTGCTTCTTTCCTAATAACCATCTGGAATTCTTTATCCTGCATCAGGAGAGGGTTACAGTGCCAGCTTGTACTCTTGGGGCTCTGTCCCGTAGGAAGATAATTCAGAAGGATGGGAGCATGATCTGATATTATCAGATTTCCTATCTTGGGGTCACTTATCCCACAAGCAGCCATGCCATTGGCTAGCCAGAAGTTGATGAAACTATGGGAAGCATGCACTGGTGAAAAGAAAGTGTAGTTCCTGCTGTCAGGGTTGTCTCTGCACCAAGGGTCAATGAGGCCCCACTCTCTCAATTAGTATTTGTAAGGCCACCCTGGCTTTGGGGGGTGTTTGGGGGTGGGCTTGGATTTGTACAAAAAAAGTCTAATATGAAGTTAAAATCACCACCAAGTATGACTGGTATGTTTTGATAGCTCTTGGTGAGAGAGGTGAAAGCCTGACCCACCCCTGTTAGAACGTCCACCAAATCTGAGTTGGGCCCATAGAGATTGGCCATCATGATATGCCCCCCTATATGCCAGAACTGAGCTGTCACCCACCTACACTGTGTGTCAGCCTTGACCTCCTCCACACTCCAGGGGTATGACTTATGGACCAATATAACCACTCCCTTGGATCTGATGGGGGCTGATCTGGCCAGAACCTTTCCTACCCACATCTTTTGAAGCCACATAACTGTCTTGGCCATGAGGTGGGTCTCCTGAAGAAATGCTATGTCTGCCCTGAGGGAGCATAGATGTTGCAGAACCTTCGTTCATTTCACCAGATGATTCAGATCTTTGACATTTCAGGAGATCCACCTCATGGTGCTAGGTTTAGCTGTGTCCATCCCTACTAAAATGTCAGAGAATTCAAGCACCTATCTGTAGGTGGAGCCACCTAGGAGAAGGGGAGGTGAGCTGCTCTTATCCAGATAAAGGCGTAGAGGGTACGATTTTCCCCACTCCAGGGAGGCTTAGAAGGTCAACAACAAACTTCAGCAATGCCATAGTATTTACTAAGTGAGGAATAAACTATTTAAAGATGAAGAAAACACAATAATAACAATATGAGATACAATGCAAAAAGCAACACGCGATAATCTTAAAGACAGTACCAGACCAGGTGTAAGAGAACTATTAATTTGTGTAACAACTAAGGGTGCAGAGATAAGCACGTTTAGGGTAGCCCAGAAAGCATAGGCAGGCCCACGCAATGTTGACTCACAACACCCAATGGGGGTAACAGAAGGGTCAAACAAAACCAACAGTGACCCATCCCTACCCAGGTCTGTGTACCTTGGAAGGTGATCTAAACTGGATTGTAAAGGAGATGGGGGGGAGGAAAAAAAGGGGGGAGTATGGGGCATAGTAGGGGGAGGGTAGCAACTTTCTAGGACCAGGTAAAAGGTAAAAGGAGGAACTGGCAAGTATACCAGCTGGCTAACCAGGCAATGTACATACAATATGGTTGTCCATAGGGGATGCTTGCCATTCCAGGAGTATCCCGGATTGATTACCATTTTCTTGGGAAGAGAAAAGTGGTGGAGAGCCAAGTATAAGTAATCCATGGCACCACAATATGGTAGGGAGGAGAAAGGCATGTGCCTCTGCCCCATACCTATAGTGAGGGGAGAGGGAGTGAAGAAGATCAACAGAACCCCAGAGGAAGACATGGCAGGGGCAAAGTTGAGGGTGCCTCTGCATCAGGAGACCCCACCCCACGTGCTCATTCCTACCACCCTGGGGAGGGGGAGTTAGCATACCCTAAACACATTCGAGAGGTGTTTCCCTCATACCCCTATATGGCAGCAATTATAGGGGAAGTGCCCTTACCTTTATTAGCCCCCACAATTCAAGTTTCATAAAAAGAATGATAGAACATTAATATACTGAACCCTGCTCAGCCCATTTTGAGTCAGCCTTCTGGTCCTGCAGGATCAGCACTGGAGAGAGAGGAGTCCTGAGGTGTTCACTTCAGGAGGCCTTTTGCCATGGCTTCAGCAAATGAGATGTGACCAGGTTTAACAGGAAGGGATGCCCCCTCCTCTCCTGCTTCAGAATCAGATTCAGCCACCCAATCTAGTGGGGCTACAGTATCCATGTCCTGTAGGTTCATTTCTTCCTTGACTGTTACGTCCTCATCAGATGCAGTATGACCCTTGAGAACTTTAGCTCGAGGGAGGTAACTGCCTGGTGCTCATCCGCTGCCTATCATTTCATGCTCTCTGTCTGGACCTGTTTGGTTTGGGAGGTAGTAGTGGTTCAAGAGATGGCTCAGATGCCATGGAGGGTACTCAAGTAGGTTGGTCCCTGATGGGAGGAGAGTTGGAGAAATGCAGCCAGTGTTTTGGGCCAGTCCTGGGGGGACAGTTGCTTGCTGGACAGTTCTGCCAGAATTAGGATCCCCCTGACTCTTGTTCCCATCACTCTGGTTCCTCCTCCCCGGGAAAAGCCTCCCTGGAGCCCAGAGTCACCTGGGAGGTGTAGTCTTTTGCAGGGTATTCAGCCAATATTTGGCAAGCCAGTCCTCCAGCTCATGAAGATGCTGCACCAGTGTCTCGCTTCCATTTTTAGCCCCATAGAGGGAGGTAAGCCATTTAAAGTTCTACTGAAAGCCATGCTCCTGAAGTATTTTTTTTGATAGGGAGAAAAGCTTTGTGCCTGAAGGACACTTCCTGGAAATAATCCCCAAAAAAGTAGATTCTGGAGCCCAACCACGAAATATCCCCCTACATCACTGGCCACTTTCAAGATCTGTTCCTTAGTGAAATACCTCAAGTTATATGCTATGATGGGCCGAGGAGGAGAGGTGCGGGGGTTCGATTTTGAGAAGAGCCTGTGGGTCCATTCCACCTCTACTGGGCCTCTGCAGTGCTCTTCTAACCACTCGGGTAACATATCATTTAAAAATGTCTCCTTCGCACCCTCAGGGACGCCGAGGATCTGGATGTTGTTCCGGCATCCCCGGTTCTCCTGATCTTCGGTCCTGTCCTACAATCTAGCAAGTTTCTGCTCATGTTCCTTAAGGTGCTTCCATATCTGGCTGTGGCTGCTCTCCAGGTCATCAGCTCACTGTTCCATGACATTTACTCTGTCCTTCAGCTCTCGAAAGGCAGTCACATTTCCACTTAGAGCGGCACCCATCCCATCTACCTGGCTCAGCAGCACCTCCATCATTTTGATGATCTGCATGACAGAATCATCAACTTGTAGCTGCTGAGAGGGCCTATCTGGAACAGAGCCAGGAGCAGTGATGGATTGCAGGGATAAATACTCGGCCATGGGGTTCACTGCTTGAGTCTGCCGCGATGGTCTCCCTATTAGCAAGTAGGGGAGGGTAAGACAGCTTAAGGGAGATTGTACTCAACCCATGTATCAAATCAGTGCCCCGCAAACCTGTGCACAAGTGTGGCTGTCTGAAACCTTGGTCCACGCAGCCTACTGCTGGGGGTGCTTGCACCAGGACATGCTGGTGGTTTGCAGCCGAATAAAAACTGATCCGGCATGAAAGAAGCTACATGGGGAGTGCTACTTAACAATGCCCCAGCATAAGGGCAAGAAAAGCGTGCCAATCACATCAGATGCCCACGGATTGTACCCGGTGCAGGATGGAGCTAGGGGGATGAAGCTGACATCTTAGCTTCACGCAGGCCATGCCCCCCATCTACAGTAATTTAAATTAATTGAACCCAGTAAAAATTTATAAATTACATAACAGTGATTTAAATTAATTGCTCCCAGTAAAAAGGTATAAATTATATTAATTTCAGAGCAGCTTTAACCAGTATCCAAGGGCTTAACTTTCTGCCCCACACAGGAATTTGATAACATTAGATTCTGTGGGGAGATAGAACAGCTTCGTCTAAAAGAATATTTCTTTGATATAAATGACACTCAAACAACACATCTGACAGCACAAAGAAAACATCAGACTAGACCTCCGGGGTGGATGCAACCCCAAGTTGGATGCCTACATCAACTGCTTCCGTGGAAGAATAAACTCCCAAATCCTTAGCAAACAGCAGAAACTGCTGTACAATATTACACCACTAGAAAAGAGAGCAATACAAACTCTGAATAACAACTATAACATTGTAATAAAACAAGCTGACAAGGGTGGAGCTGTGGCTGTGATGAACACAGAGGAGTACTTTAAAGAGGCACACAGACAGCTGTCAGATACAGCTTACTATAGAGAACTCACCGAAGACCCTACTACACAATATACAGAAGAACTTAAACAAATCATCATGTCTCTACCTAACAACATCCAAGAACAGTTAAAAATACTAATTCCAAACAAACCTACTCCAGGGCCATTCTATATGATTCCCAAGATACACAAACCAGGGAATCCAGGATGGCCCATCATCTCTGGCATTGACACACTCACTGAAAACATTTCAGGACTCATTGAATCCATTTTAAAACCACTGGCAGTTTTATTCAGGACACCACTGATTTCCTCAGGAAACTTAAACAAATTGGACAACTGCCACCAAACACTATCCTAGCCACAATGGATGTCACTGCCCTGTACACCAATATCCCACATGAAGATGGCATAGCAGCATGTCAGAAATTTTTAAAGGAAAACACATCCACAGGAGACATTCCAGAAACCATCAGCACCCTAATAAAATTCATTTTGACACACAACAACTTCACCTTTAACAGCAAGCACTTTTTACAGATCATGAGGACAGTCATGGGCACTAAAATGGCACCACAATATGTCAATCGTTTCATGGCCTGCTTAGAGGAGGATTTTTTTAAACACCACCCTTATAATCCATCTGTCTACCTCGGATTTATTGATGACATATTCCTGATTTGGACAGAAGGTGAAGACTCTCTCAAAAAATTCCATCATGATTTTAGCAACTTTCATCATTCCATAAATCTCACCATTGAATACTCCACCGCCAGCATACATTTTCTTGACACCACAGTCAGTATTACTAAAAATGGACACACATAAGCTGCTCTTTACAGAAAACCCACTGACAGACACCGCTACCTGCATAATTCCAATTTCCACCCAAATCATACAAAAAAATCTGTAATCTGCAGTCAGGCGATTCAATACCAGCGAATCTGCTCTGATGAGAGAACAAGAGACAGACAGCTCTCCACACTTCGGAATTTCCTAATTCAGCAGTGCCACTCTCTAAGACAAACTGACAGAGAATTTGAACGGGCCATACAAATACCACGAGACAATCTGCTGGAATACAGGCAAAGACATCAAATTGACCGCACACCCCTAGTGGTCACTTACAGCCCCATGCTAAAACCCCTTCAGGAAATTGTCAAAGCACTACAACCCATGCTAAGAGAAGATGAAACACTGAAAGACATCTTCCCTGAACCACCTCTTATTGCCTATAAGCAGACTCCCAGCCTTTCGAACATAATAATTTATAACAAACTCCCAGCAGATCAAAATAACCAGAAAACAAGAGGGACAACACCATGCAACATGACAAGATGTAAGACCTGCACCCACATATGCACACAGGCCACCATTAAGACAAGGCAGAACAATATAATACAAATGAATGGATCCTACACAGGTCAATCCAGCAATGTGGTTTACCTAATTCAATGCAAGAAGTGCACAAATCGTTGCTACATTGGGGAAACTAGCCAACCACTGAAAAACAGGATGAATCACCACCGTCACACAATAGTAAACCAGATTATCAGCACTCCAGTAGGAAACAATTTTTCACAAACAGATCACTCTCTCTTGGATTTATCTGTCTTGATACTAAGAGGCAACTTCAGAAACACACAGGACGGAAGGACATGGGAATTGAAATATATTAAACAATTTAAATCTAACATTTCTGGACTGAATCAGGACATCAGTTACATGACACACTATGGTAAACAGTAATTCTTTTTTATTGTATACTAAATCATGTCATTATTTATCACACTTGGGTTCTGTATTTCTCTTATTATTATTTTGTTTTTCTCTGAGTTCTGACTCATCTGCTTTTTTACCTGTACCTCACATCCTCCCTGCCTCTCCTACTAACTGTTTAGCTCGGTCCCACCCACTCCCTTTTGTTTTCACACCTCTGTTTATATGACCTCACACTCTGTTTATCTAGGCCTTTGTCCTTCTGTTTCTCCTAATTTCTTGATTTTCTTGCAGCTCTTAGGCATCTTCTGTCTATTCTACCCTTACAGCCAGGCTCTGATCTCAAATCCTATCCGCATACTTTTGTCTTCCCTTTAGCTTCCTTTCATCTCCTACTGACCTGTTCCTACTTAGCCCCTCTCTCCATTTCTTCTCATGTTTTTATTTTGCATCTTATACTTTCATCTCTAGTCCCCTTTATCACCTTCCTACTTCACTTCCTGATTTTTAATTGCTCCACAGTGGATATAAATACTGCTTATGTTGCTCAGTTTTGCTATTCACCTGAAGAAGGGACCTGTGTGGCCCCGAAAGTTTGTGTATAATTCCATCTTTGTACAAGATACTTTTTTGTCCAATAAAAGGTATCAAACCTTCCATCTTCTCCTGTTTTGCAAGGACCAATATGGCTAGAATCTCTTTTTACAAAACAATGGGTAAAAATATTGAAAATCACCAAAGTTACGAGCCTGCATTCACAAAATTTAATGTTGGTTCATAACTTTATTGTTTTTTAATATTTGTATATCAAATTTTCAACATAGCTTTCTTATGACCCCACTTCATAAACAAAGGCAGAGAAGATTTTCAACTCCTACCCGAAGGGTGACTTCATACAAGGGCCACAAAATGACCTTTCAGGATATAAAAAAATGGTTTGGCCAGGATTTGAAAACAATGACATTGAGGCAGTGGTCCACAAGAGCTGCTCTTAAAGCAGAAGTGGGCCATGAGGGGTCAGTGGCATTTGCAGGAGTGAGGTGTAAAGTCAAGAAGGAGGGTTTTGAGAGAAAAGGGAGAGGAGGTGGATCAAATAGCATAGGTGGGAGAGAAGACCCATGTGTAGAGAATCTAAACTGGAAAGCAGCTTGATCTTTAGAGGATTTCATGTGGGAGGGAGAGAGAGAGAGAGAGAGAGAGAGACGTAGCAAGAGTGCTACAAAGGAAGTGTACATGAGGGGTACATGACAGGAGGGAACTAACGTAAGGAGGGAGGCAACCAAGCCAAAACTCTGAGATAAAAAAGGCATAGTAAGAAAGGTGTATGACTTTGAGGAAGGGGAGAGAAAGGGAGATGTAGAGCAAACAGTGACAGGTACAATGGGGAAAATCCATGGCAAAGTGAAAGGTATGGAAAAGGGATCCCATCTGGCTAAGGTGGATTGGAAGTGGTGCTATGCAGAATGCAACCATAACTGAAGATAGGGAGGTACCATATTCAGTACAATCCTCTGCAATCCTGAAATGGAATGCAAGCTTTGTTCCAGTGAAGAATCCTAAGTTTAGGTTGGAGCTTCTGGTGGATGGCATCCACAGGGAAAGAGAAGCTGAGGTGATGGTCCAACCAGACTTCAAGGCATTTAAAGGAGGAGAGGTCCTTAAACCCAGCACCATCAATGGTTTGGAAGATATAGAAGGATGAATCCTCTCTTTCCTATGGTGAGAACTGTAGCTTTTGTTCTTACCAGCTGGGCTTCCATAGAGAATGGGACTGTTGACAGTGATTTGATGATGGCCCTTAGAGGAATCTGGTTTCCATGGGGACTGGAGCTCTTAATCATGAGTGAGTATAGGATTATTCACACATCACATGAATGGCTCTTAATGTGATCTGGTTTCCATGCAGACTGAGGTTCTTGATTGTGAGTCAGTGGGGGCTCATTCATGTGAACGATGTGTCAGATCGGGTTTCTATGGAGACTGGGGCCCTCACTCAGGCTGTTATTGGGGTCTTGTAAGAAATAAGCAATTTTCATATAAATAAGGAATGATTTCAATTGAGCACACAAGAAATGTATGAATGAAAGGAATGAAAAGGCACGAATGAAATACATTATACTGTATTTTTCTAGGCTGGAAAGACTAAATTGCATGTGTTGGGGTGCTATTTTTAAAACATTTACTTTTTTACCTGTAGATCACAACCATGTTTACTTATCGATGCACTGTATCAGATGAAGCAGCTGTAAGCTGAGACTGCGGGAGTAGGGTTTTCCTTGAAACTAACATACACTCCCATGCAGTGGTTGCTGGCAGAAGTCTGGTGAAGTCAGAACTGTTTTTTAAAACAGGAAATTGCTTTGTTTATGAGTCAACTAAAGGTGATGACTTCTCAGGGAGGAACATAACCTCAGTGAAACTTTGCAGACTTGAATTAAGTAGAATGCAGAACTCATGCAAAATTTCAATTCAACTTCTGATATGCTTTTCGGAGTTTCTTTTTTTAATTCTGTGGAATTTCAAAAAGCATTTCAATGTAAACAGTGGGATAATATTTCACTTATTACCTAATCAATGGAATATTCATGGAAAATAAATCCACAGTTAATTTGTTTAGTTTATTTCAAATCTGGTAAATCCATAGGCTGAAAACCCATCCACATGGGCAACCAGAACATTAAAACAATCCAGACAATATAATACAATATCTGCTATCCTAAATACACACAAGCATACTGTATACAATGGTGTTGAGAACTGGCCAGGAGAAACCTTTTCAAGGCCCCCTTGAAAATGGAAAGAGTCAACCTTGTTCTTGTAATAGGCACTGGTAAGGAGTTATAAAATGACAGAACTTTTTTTTTTAATTATTATACTTTATTAAGTTTTAAGCAGTCCATGGTACAATACAAGGTCAAATGATGAAAGTAGGCTGCATATACATACAAAACATAAACAAACATACTAACACACACAATCACCCCTCCCGTCCCCAAATCCACTCTCCTCCCTCCCTACCCCCCACCCTAGTGCCAGCACCAGGAGTCATCAAAAGATGGGGATGTTGGGACCTGATAGGGAAAAAGTAATAGCTTATGGTTTCCATAGGGATAACAAGGTGTAAAGGGGTTCCCAGGTAGCCTAGAAGGCCTAAGGTCTATTGTACATGTGAGCTATGTGCTTCTCCAGTTGGATTGCAAGCAATGTTTCATGGTACCACTCCATCACTGAGCGGAGGGAGTCTTCTATCCAGTGCTGCAACATTGTCAGTTTCACTGTGGCAGCTATCAAAGCAAGATGGGCTTTCCTTATACTGGGAGTCCCAGAAGGGAATATATTTAGAAGACAACTGTCTAGGGTAAAGAGAGGTTCAAGATCCAAAAGTGAGACGAGCACCAGCTTGATGGAGATCCAAAAGATTTGGGACTTGGGGCAGCTCCATAACAAATGGTATAGTGTCCCAGGAGCCTCTCCACAGTGGGAGCATAATGAAGAAGGGAGCTTGCCCATCTTATTCAACTTTGTTGGAGTATAGTATAGGTTGTGCATAATGTTAAACTGGATCAGTCGGAGCTTATCCCATTTAACAAATTTATAAACTGAATGCCAGACCTTCTTCCAGACAGCCACTTCGGCAGGGAGGGACAGTGCCTGAGTCCAATAGTAACAAATACCAGAGGGGAGAGGGGGGTCCAAAGATTGCAAATATTTATATACTTTAGAGACTGCATGTGACTGGTCAGCCACTTGAAAGACTGAGGATAGTTCTTTACTGGGCAATAGGGGCCAAGGCTTCCATCCCAAAAAGGAGAGGATTGCGTTCTTAACTTGTAGAAATTTGAAGAAATCTCTGTTAGGAACCTGTAGCTGAAGTTGGAGGGTGGGAAAGGTAATCCCTTTGTCACAAAATTTAATGTTGGCTCATAACTTTATTGTTTTTTAATATTTGTATATCAAATTTTTAACATAGCCTTCTTATGACCCCACTTCATAAACAAAGGCAGAGAACATTTTCAACTCCTGCCCGAAAGGTGTTTTCATACAGGGACCACAAAATGACCTTTCAGGATGTAAAAAAATGCTTTGGCCAGGATTTGAAAAAGTTACATTGGGCAGAAAGGTACAAAGATTACAAGTCCTCAGGGGAGGTCAGAAAGTGTGGGGGGGGGGATAGGGCGGTGGAAAATGACAGAACTTTGTAAAGCAATGTTGTCTGACACAGAGAAGTTCTCACCATAAGGACTGAAAAGTGATTGTGTGGGTAGGACCATATTATTCTGTGCCTGAAACATAGAATGAAACAAGCTACAGTAGGTACTGCACCTACAGTAACTTTGTAAGCCAGTGTTCCAGTTGGGAGAAAGTATTTTTGTTCAAGTGATGGCCAGCTCAAAGTATCATATAAATAGCAATGATGAATTGTAATGGATGTTATGAAGTGAATCTGGTAATCTGGTTACAAAGGGCCTTTGTCCTGAACATTAAGCCCTCCCCTGCAGAACAATAAAACATAATTCCATAGTCAATTACTGAAAGTAAGAAACTCTAAAAAAGTAATTTTCTTGTAGTGGGGAATAAAAATGAATCTGATCTATAGAGGGCACCCAATCTTTGATGGACAGTTTTGATCATAATGGATATATGTAGTTCATTGGGTGAGGCCTAGGTATTTGAAAGTTGAAAACAGCTGCAAGGGGGGTCCGCACCCCGGTGCTGGCAAATCGTGTTGCTGAGGGTTTGGCTTCCCTGTGATTACCAACAAAAACAAGCAACCAATATACAACTATGCAGAGGAAAATAACAGAAAACTGACTCTGTCAGTAAGCTGAATACAAATATTTATTGCTAAAAGAAGGTTTACAGAAAGTCCAACATTCACATGGGAGACCACCAGTGTGTTGCCCTGGTACTTCAACCTTTGGTCTTTGTCTGGGGACAGAGCTCCAAAGTTACTGACAGCCTTTGAAACCACTAATGGCTGTCAACATCAGCTGAGTGTGACATTTTACAATGGTTAAAATGACAGCCAGTTGCAAGCAGGTGAAATTAACAAAACTAAATATTGTAACACCAGCCTGCTTAAGCAAATGCAACATTTTTGTATTCAGGATCAGATATCAAGCATATAACAGAAAGATAATAAGTTGAAGACAGGAATAGACTGGCTGGTTTGTGTGAGAGGGAGAAAGGGGAATTAGAAGAACTTTGAGGAAAAGATAGAAAAAATTACATATGAGAAATTCGAAAATCACAGACAAAATTTAAATCTTCTCAATTTGAATTAACAAAAAAACAAGAACTTTGAATCAAAGAATAGTAATCTCTTGCAAACTATATTTTAGGGTAAAGTCACATCATATTCTTGAGTCCTGTGCAAACTGCTGTGGTCTCCCAGGTGCTGTGGTCAAGTCGGGGAGTTGCTACAGACTCAGTCTGTAAGAAATGGAGTAAAAGAGAGATTTGTTTTTTTTAAATTCATAAATGGATATTCATGAAGGAATATAAAGCAGCCATAATTTCTCAAGAATTCAAAATATTAGGAGAAAATCCTTTAACATATTTTGTAAGTCCCTTTCTTATTTTTACTAATACAATTCACTTAGAAAAAACAATTTGTCTTACTCTTTATGAAGTAGACTTCATAAAATTTAAAATAAAAATAATAGGCTGGCCCAGTGGTGTAGAGGACCGAGGTACTTCATGCCTTACCTCTCAGCATCCCAGCAACCTGGGTTCGGGAGTGAGCTTGGGTCGCCGGGGTCAGCCGGAGGGAGAGGACTGAGTGCCTGATGGACAACTCTCCCCTTCTCAGGAAGGGAGGCTCACTGACATGGTCCTTGGCTGCCCCCGGGTGGAGGCCCGGGAGTAGCACTGGCAGCTCGAGTGGCATGAAGGAAGGGTCACAGTTCTGCAGCATGTGTATGCCTTCACATGCACATGCTTATGTGCTGCTGTGGCAGGGGACCACAGGAAAAAAACAGAAAAGTGGTTGGCGTAGGATTCAGGAAGCCTTGCCTGCCCACCTCAATCCTGCTCCATTTCAGGTTCACCCGAGCCCACAAATCTGGATGAAAGACACCGTATAGGGGAGGACAGCCCTCCCTTTGCCGGCCCCACCACAGGGGGAAATCCATGGGGATCAGGGGCTTGGGAGAACAGGACAGGCAAGGGCAGGGTGGGGGAGGTTTGGGACAGGGCTGAGCAGCCTCTGCCTGTGGCAACTAGCAGGAAAAAAGCTATATGAAAAAATAAAAATAATAAAATTATTCTGAAGCTAGAAAATTTGACAATGAAGTATCAGCATATATTATTTCCAACACATTAGGCAAGAGATGCCAAACACACTGAGTGATCATTCTAATAATGGTTTTAAGTCATAGTTCTCATTTAATCCAACTGGATTAATGAAGTTTAGAGATACTATCCAGTACATTTCTCAGTGTAGAAATCATTATAGCCTGTTACCACCCCTTCTGCCTACTCAGACACATTCTAAACCATAGAATTAAAATCCTTCAGGTCATTATTGTGAAAATCTCTGAAGTGATTACTTACTGGTGCATTGCTTAGTGTTTTTTTTAATACCCTGCACACGTTCTTGGATATGCTGTCGAAGTGGTCTTATTGTCTCCCCCCCCCCCATAAATGTTGCTGCAGCAACACCAAATAACATACAGTATACTATAAATTGTGAGTTGCAGATTGTTAATATGTGGAAGCTCAGACTGAGGGAACTGATGACAGTATGCATACAGTAAATGTTACATCTCCCAAAACATTTCTTTTAGGCATGGTGGCATCATTTTGTACAATTGATCATAACTGCCTGATAATGGCTCCTACTTCTCCACTTAGGCCACTGAAATCAATACCCCAAAAAATCAATTGGGCTCAACTATCTTTACTGGTTTTTGCTTTGGTGTTAAAAGTGAGGTACAGTTTACTAGCCTGGTTTTGACAGTGTTTCCTCTAGTACCTTTTTAGTGTAACCTCTTTCCAAAACTCTATCAAATGGTTCTTTTGCTTCTGGTTCAACATCTGTTTCATTGAAACAGTTTCGCTTTAGCCTAAGGAATTGCTATCTGGAATCAAGAATATCAGTTTTTTGGATGGAAGCTATCAAACCTGAGCAGACTCTTAGGAACAGTAGATGTCCTATAATTTCTGGTTACAAGAACTATATCCAAGAAATTCCATTTGAATGCCTTATGGTATATGTAAACTTTAAGATCAATGTGGTACAGTTCAGCCAATCCACAAATTACTTGGCTTCCAATTCTGAACCATTCTACATATGGATCACATCATTAATGCCCTGACATGAGTGTTTTATGTGGTTTGTGTGTGGGTGGTTGTTGGCATCAATGACAATTTTATCCCAGTGCCCAAGGAATAAACTTGCAAATGATGGGGCCATCGAGACACCCATCAAAGTCTCACAGACCTGCAAATTGTACTCAGAGTTAAATTCAAACACTTTGTGTGTTGGAATAAAATGCAGTGCTTCCAAAATAACATCTATTGGAATTTGTTCACTTTTGGGAGTCTGTCACAAAAGTATTCACAGCTACTGTATGTATACCTACTAGGTGTTCTGTAGATGCATGAAGTGCTTCTACATCAGTTCCAATAAACAGGTATCCCAAGGCCCAGCTTACATTCTTGAGTTTGTTCAGCAAATCCATTGCATCCACCCTGATGGATGTAAGAGATGTCACACAAGGTTTAAGGGAAAAATCAAGAAATTGGCTCAGTTTGTCCATCAAGGAGACAGTCCCCAAGATGACAGGTTTTTTGGCAGATCAAGCAGTGATTTATGAACCATAATGGGTTCCTCATTACTCTTTCAGAGATAAATCCCCATTGCCTGGCTGATTGCAAAAGTTCAAAGAGTTAATTTTAATACTAATAGGATTTCCATTCAACTTTGTGTAATACACATTGTCTGATAACATATTTTCAATTTTCTTCTGATAGAAGTCATCTGTCATTAAGACCACATTGTGCCCCCCCCCCCCATATCTGAAGGTTTTATAATTAAATCTGGAATTTTGGATAATTCATCCAATGCCAATTTTTCTTCCCTAGTAAGGTTCCTGCAGATAGAAGGTGCAACTGTGGAAGTCAGTTTATCAACCTGGGCCAAAACTGCTTTTACAAACACCCTAATATTTTGGTTGTTACAAGATGGACAAAAAAACAGGGCAACTAAAAGGCATCTTCCCTTCTTTATTTCAAACTGCATACCTTCCATATTAGAAATAAGACATTTAAAATCAGATGCAGTGGTGCATTCCTCAATATTCTTAGAACCCTTATTCTCATTCAGAAGTTCCTCTAAAATACATAAGACTGGCTCAATATAAAACAGTTAAATCATATTCCTCTCCCTCAGCATCAGCCAGATATGATATGTTATCCCTTGTTTATTCCAAATTGATAGATGCCACATTATCATCCATGCTTGATTCCCCAGGAATTATGGATATAGAGAGATCCATAGTAAACAGTTTGTCCTCAAAGTGGTGCCAGTGCCAATGATTGTGGTCAATTGCTCTTTTTTGTAGAAATTATCTGAAAACTTGTGAATACTGATTTATAATTTAATGATGTCCATACAACTTGCAGGCACAAATGAAAGTTCCTTAAATAGTAAACTTACTTGTGCAGGAGATAATATGTATTTTATCAGATTAATTATCTTTACGTGTTCTTCTCCTGCCTGCGGAGATTGTAGTGGGGCCCTTCTGCCCCTCCACTCCTGTATGGTTTTCCTTTTGGGTTTATTTTTTCTTCTTTTTTGATTTATTGTACTTTTCTATAACATCTATATTTTGTTGAAGTGTATTTTCTTACAGGGAGTATTCTCTCAAATTGGACACAACAGTCACTTACTGTTTTACTGGGTTTTGACAGTGTTTTTCTTTTATTATGTCTAGGGATAGACTTAGATCTCCCTCTGCTTTAGGATTTTTGGCTTTTACTCCAGGAGAAAATATAACCATTTGCATAATGAGAAGCATCCCTATCAAGTTTTGGACTGCTTTCTTTTTATGATTTCTTCCTCATATTTTTTAACTTTATTGGTGAGCTCTTAATTCAATTTGAAGAAATTAGGGCTGTTTTTAAATTTATGTAGTTCTTATTTGATTTGGATTATTTCCTCTGTCAGTTCCATATGTTTTTCAGAGTCTTCTTTATCGACTAGTTCAATTAAGTATTTGCCACATATGGCTGAAGCTTTCTCCCGTTCAGTCCCATTATGAAAACCTTCCATCTTACAAGATGGAATCTTTACCACTATAAGGCCTCTGAGTATTTGTTCTCTCTCCAAATAGGTTACCGCTGTTATCACATTGTAAGTGATATTTATTTCTGAAAAGAGAAGTCCTTCCAGTTTTAAAATCAGGAACTTTAAATCTTGGTGTTCTTGGGTATCAGCTGACTGATTTATACCCCCTGTGATTATGAGTTTAGCCTGTGACCTTCTGGAACATAAACTATCAGTGGTGTCACTGAGGCATACCAATTCATGGTTTCCCTCTTCACTAATACTGCAACTTGCTTCTCTCATATTAACAATTCTGTAGACTTCAGAAAGTTTTTTTACACTTACAATAAGTTGTGGTGGGCTTCAATGAAGATGGACATCTTGCAATAGGGTTCAAATATCAGCAGCCCTGTGTGGTGTTGCTCTCTCTGTAGCAGTAGAAGAAACTGTCTCCCGACTCCAGCCACAACACACTCCACAGAGTCTGCCCATGACTGCTGGAGCTGGTGCTCAAATGCAAAAATAACTGCATGGAGGGTCTGTGCTCCCTGGTGCTGGCCAGTGGTGCTGCTGAGGATTTGACCTGTCCTGTGATTACCAACAAAGATTAGTGCAATTAGTCCCCTCAGTTTGAGCTTCCACACATTAACAGACAAGTTAGTGTTAGAGAATTTCTGAACTGCAGCTCAGTATTTATAGTATATGTTATTTGGTGTTGCTGCAGTAGGGTACATGCAGGAAGAATGATAAGACCACTTCAGGAACTTATCCAAGAGCATGTGGGGGGTTATTAAAACACACTGATTAATACACCAGTGAATTATCACTTCAGAGATTTCACAACAGTGACCTGAAATATTTTAATTTCATGGCTTTAGAATGTGTCAGAGTAGACAAAAGGAATGGCGACAGGCTACAACGTTTACTAGATAAAGAAATGCAATGTACCTTCTCTCTAATCCCCTTTAGTCTAGTTAGCTTAAATAAGAACAGGGGCTTAAAACCATTCTTAGAATAATCATTGTTTGTGTTTAGTATCTCTCACCTAATGTGTTGAAAATAGTATATGCTAATAGTTCCTTGTTAAGTTTTTCAGGTTTAGAATAATGTTATTATTTTTATTTTTGATGCTAACAAAAGTACTTCATATACAGGAAGACAAGTTATTTTTTTTTTCTAATTGGATCGTACTAGTATAAACAGAAAGAATTAATATATTGAATTCTAGGGAAGTTATGGCTGCTTTTGTATTCCTTCTTGAATATCCATTTATGAATCAAAATGGTAATGTATTTTTTTATACCATTCCTTATAGACTGAGAACTCAATTCTCAAAGCTCCAGGGATGGTGCAAGGAGCTTGCTTAACGAAGAATGGCACAAAGTGTCCCTTGCACCAAAAGATGCACTGGGAGCAATTCTCAATGGCAGCCTGTGTCAACTGCAGGCTGCCCACCTGAAACAGGGCTTTCACTGCACATGTACCCTAACATGGGCTGCGACATGCTGCTAGGCAGCTTGCAGCAGACACAGGCTGCCATATACCCTAATGTGGGATTCTTAGAACTCTCCCAGAGGATGAAATTCTAAGTACCATTAGACCAGCCAGGGCTGGTCTAAGGGTACTTAGAAAAATCTCCTCTTGAAGAGTTGACCTGTATGTGGTAATGTATTGCAGCTACCCTTCCCAGCTCCAATGTCAGCTGAATTTATATGTCACAGAAAAACATTCTGGTGGTCTAATGGCCCCTCCCTGATCCCCGATCCCTGATGCCACTGGTTCTGTTATTATTTATTACAACCCCCTTCCCAGGTAGTCTAGGGCCCTTTCCCTGGTCCCAAATGCTCCTGGTTCTGTTATTATTTATTACATCCCACTACCATGGTAGTCTAGTGACCCCCTCTCCAATCCTCGATGCCGCTGGTTCTTTTATCATTTATTACAACCCTTCTGCCCTGGTAATCTAGTGGCCCCAATCCCTGATGCCACCAGTTCTGTTATTATTTATTACAGCCCCATTCTCTGGATGTGATCTGTTATAATATTAATACATATACCCTCCTTTCCTGGTACTCTAGTGGCCCCCACAGGAGGTAGTGCCCACCACCCACTCCCTCATCCCAAAACAGAGCCAGTGACTGGCACAGCCCTCCTCTCACCTCTGCAGCTAGCCATCAACTGAACTGTCTCTGAGTGTACTGTATACTGTACATGCACGACACTATACAGTATGCTCAGTGACAGTTATTATAAAAGGTATTGTTTTGGTGTAAAATAAGACATTTTGTAGAGAGGTCCAGGTGTTTACAGAGAGATGCCACTTCGATAACAAAAATAGGTTTGTTTGACCTTCATGAACCTGTGGAAAAGAAACAGGAAAGATGATTAGATATTAATATCTATTCCATCGAAAGGGTTTTATCTCTATATGTTCATTCAATCCCATTCCTTTATATGCCCCCAATGTGTATATCAACACTGGGTGCATATAAAGAATGAACTGAACGAACATATAGAGATAAACCCTTTCATGGAATAGATAATATCTAATCATCTTTCCTGTTTCTTTCACAAGCTCATGAAGGTCAAACCTGATATCATCGCTCTCTGTAACAGCTGGACCTCTCTACAAACTTTCTTCTTTATGCCAAAGCAATTCAAAAATACATTCCCGGAGTCACGTGATGCGCCTGGAGGAATAGCAGCTGCTTTGAGACTCTCCCCGCTCCGGTGTTACAATCTACGTTATTTTTCACATTCTAGCGCAGTTTACTAAACTAAACCCACTCTAATAGCAGCGATCTATTGTAATTAACGCCTTTCGGCGGTCGGGCACGAGATGGAAGAAACCCCTCAGGAGCTCGAGGCGAAACAGCCTAGGCGCAGTTCATCCCCAGCAGACCCTCAGGACGAATTAACCCCTACTCGGGTTTACAGTGAACTCTCAACAATAAAGGAAGCCCTTTTCAAATTAATAGAAGATGTAGCAGAATTCAAACCTGCACTAAAGCAGCTTGCTCGAAGAGTCACTGATGCCGAAGCCCGAATTTCGTCACTGGAAAGAAGCACTGACAAACTCGGCCCAGCCATGGTCGAGTGCAAGAGAGCGGTGGCTAAATTAGAGGATCGTCTCGACGATCTCGAGGGAAGGAATCGCCTCAACAATTTGGTCCTTTTAGGGCTTCCAGAAGGTGAGGAAGGCCCGAATACAATTCTGTTCTTGCAGAAGTTTCTAAAGAAAACAGTCGGACCCTCGCCTAATGGGCCGGAATACATCATCGAAATGGGCCATCGGGCCTTAAGGGCAAAACCACCTTCATCAGACCCCCCCAGGCCTCTAATTTTCAAGCTCCTCAATTTCTCGATCGGGAGCATATCTTGAAAGAGGCGAGAAAGTGCCTGCAATTTTATGGGGCAGAAGCTTGGGTGGTTCCTGATTTAACGCTGAAAATACGCCTGGCAAGGGCCAACTTCCTACCATTACATCCAAACTGTGGGCGCAGGAGTCAAACACCGCATGTTGTACCAGCTAGGCTGGAGATCTCGTTCAAGGATGGTCCAAAGCGATTTGACACACGGAGGAGTCTTTAAAACACCTTAACAAGATGATGCCTGACTTATTCCCAAAAGGTGAATAGATCTGCAGTCGGGACATTTTCTTTCTCTGCTTTCTACTCTCAGGACTATAGAAAGACTGCTATCACTTTAGTGTGCTAGAGCGGCACTTGATGTAGCTATATCTGGACTTTTTCTATGGACATTTAATTGTTCACGAGCTGGGGGAATATATATTTTATATGGAGGGATGTCATGATTGGAAAGAGGGGTAGCCCTAATAATATGTTTTATACTCGCTTGATAGGGCTGGCAACCGATGTAATTATGTGCGAGTTACTGCACACTCCCAGTTCCTTTTTCTCTTTCAGTTAATATCCAGGACTTCTGGAGGTAGTTTAATTTAAGGCTAGTCTCAGCATGAGATTTGTATTGTCTGGATACCTGCGGTGGGTAATACTCGTTTTGATATAATAACTTGATAACATATCAACTGGCTATGTAGAGGGGACTCTCAATGTTTCTTCCTAAAGAACTGCTATACGAAGTTCTGGGTCCCTCAAGTTTACTCTCTGTAATTTAGGGTACTCATTCGGTGTATTATGAGTGGTTGTCAGCTTTTCTTGCCCCTCAATGAGATCTACTCTGATACCTATTATCTCTGAGTGTAAACTGCATTACAGGGTGGATCTATTGTTTTTCTTTTTAAGGTTACCGTTATTGCACTTTTGAGGGGCAATACTTTAGTCAGGGGTTTATATATTCTGTCCATGTTTTAGGAATGTGATACTTATTCTCATTTGTAGCCGGAGGAGGGCTAGTACTTCAGAGCATGTCATGGTCGGTGGTTCTGAAGTCGGCCGTGGGCAGGAGGTTGGTGCTTAGGGAGGTTGGGATGGGGTAAGGAAGTTTCTAATGGGTGTCTTTTTTAGGTTGGGGTATGTGGGGATATTAGGGTGGGTGCAGGTAGCTTCAAATGATCCTATTTTTTTTGTTGAATTACCATATGGTTAGCAACCTGAATATCATTTCCTGGAATATAAAGGGGAAGGATAATAAGAAAAAATCGTTATTTTAAATCATTTGGCACATCTGGATCATCAATTGTTTTCTTCAAAAACTCATATGCCCCAAGAGTAGCTCCATCACTTTAAGAAAGGTGGGTAGGTCAGGTTTTGGAGCAGGGATCTCCTCTAGAAAAGAGGGTAGCCATTTGGTGGCAAAAGGAATCCACTTTTTTCCTACAGAGATCCTCTCTGACCCCAATGGTAGATATGTTATAGTCTCAGGGAAGCTGGGGGGAGTTAACATAGTACTGGGGTCTATTTATGGCCCGAATCAGGAGTCACCCTCCTTTTTCACCCAGCTGGCTGTGTTAATTGCTCCCCTTGCAGATAGTCCCATTATTTTAGGAGGAGACTGGAATCAGGTACAGTCCAACCGTATTGATTGTTCATGGTGCAGAGCTGCAGGCCTGTCTCCATCCCAGAGGGCGTTGGCTGAGTTAACCTCCTCCTTGGGTCTAATTGATCCATGGAGAATGATTAATCCCACCGCCAAAGAATTCACTTTCTACTCCCCTGTTCACAGATGCTATTCTCGGATTGATTTTTTCCTGATTAGCTACCAGGTTCTTTCCTTTATTTACGAAGTCACTATAGAGAGTCGGGTAATCTCAGATCACTCACCCATTGGTTTTCGATGCCGTCCACTGTCTGCTCCACCTAGATCTTATTCATGGTCTTTAAATGATTCTTTATTGAAGGATCCCAAATTGCTAGGTCATTTTCGCTCTTTTATGTCCTTTGCAATTACATCTAATTGGGGCTCTATCAATGCGGTGGACCAGACGTGGTCGGCCCTAAAGGCCGTATGGAGAGGTGAGCTAATTAGGCTAGCATCAGTTCATAAAAAGAAAAGGACGTGCCTTCTATCCAACTGCTTAGAGAGAATTAAAGTTCTAGAGCTTATGGGAGCAGACGTGAGATCTCCCGGTCATGATCAAGAATTAGCTACACTCAGGGCCTGGTACACAGGCATGTTACTGGAAGGGGTTGTGAATCGAGCCTCTAAGCTAAAGGCCTTATATATAGGACAAGGTAGTAAAGCTGGAAAAATTCTAGCGTGGCAGTTGAAACAGAGAGCAACAGCCAAGAGTGTGGCAGGGCTGAAACACCCTGAGACTAATAATACAGTTTCCGATCCAGAGGGCATACTAGGAATCTTTTTTGACTTTTATAAAAACTTATACTCTAATATGCCCCCTTCTTCAGACAGGAACACTAAGATAAGGGAGTTTTTGGGAAGGGTTCCTTTCCCTTCACTCTTGGAAGAGAGTAGTCAGAGGCTAGTAGCTCCTTTCTCTCAAAAAGAGATTGTCGAAGCTATTGATACTCTAAAGATAGATAAAGGCCCAGGGCCGGATGGCTTTACAGCCCTTTTCTTTAAGTCATTCAAAGATCTTTTGATACCGTTATTACAGCAACTTTTTGTTTTTTGGCAGGAGCACGGGATTAAAGACCCATCCCTTTTTGAAGTGAGAATTATTTTACTACCTAAACCGGGTAAACCATTAGATCTGGTGGGTAACTATAGGCCAATCTCACTATTGAACATCGACGTTAAAATTTATGCCAAGATTTTGGCCACCCGTATCAAATCCTCGTGGTTAGACCTAATGAGTCCGGAACAGGTTGGTTTCGTGGTGGGTCGTTAAGTCAGGGACCATTTCAGAAAATTGTTTTATATAATTTCTGCATCCTCAAGCCCAGATATGGAAGTATTTCTGGTGTCTTTGGACTTAGAGAAAGCTTTTGATAGGGTGGAGTGGAATTTTATGTTTCAGGTATTATCTAAATTTGGTTTTCCAGAGAAATTTTGGACTTTATTCGGTTCTTTATACATGTCCCTCAACAAGGATTCAATGCAACAATTTGATCTCAGCTGTTTTTCCCCAGGGCACACATCAGGGATGTCCCTCCCCCTACCTGTTTAATTTGTATTTGTAACCTTTAATCAGGGCCATTAATAATGACAAACAAGTTCAAGGAATCTGCATAGGGAGGTCGGAGTATAAGCTATCAGCTTTTGCTGATGATATACTCCTACATCTCCGCAATACTCGGAAATCACTTCCCCGTTTGTTTCAAATTATTTCAGATTTTAGTAAAATTTCGGGCTATAATTTGAACAAAAGCAAAACTATGGTCTACTCGCTTTCCCCCTTTCTGCAACAAAGTTGAAGCATCCTTGGGCCTACAATGGCAGCCTAAGTCCCTGCAGTACTTAGGAATTCAAATTTCTAAGGACTTAACTGATCTGGTAGACTTAAATTTTAAACCTTTATTTGGGTGTTAAGGAGAACCTGGAAAGGTGGTCAAAGCTTCCATTATCCTTCTGGGGAGAATAAATACAATCAAGATGATGATCCTACCAAAAATCTTTTACCCCGATATACCTTAACTTATACCTTCCAGGTCCTTCTTTAACCGATTTACAAATACTGTACGGATTTTTATGGAAGGAAACCTCCTCGTGAGGGCCTATAGAAACTCACCTGTTCAAAGATGGTAGGGGGTTTACAACTCCCGGATTTCTATATTTACTATCTGGCCAGCCATGTTGCCAGGGCAGCCTTATGGGTGACAGGCGGGGGAGTAGCTTCGGAGGGGCTTAAGCTTGATTGGTCATTAGCACATAGTGTTAATCTAGACCTTGAAGCCTGCCTGTACATTCCGTGGTCTAAAGTTCCTGCCAAAGTAAGAGATTCCCTGGTGGGGTGGGATATAAAGGCCCTTCACCAGCTATACTCGTTTCTGAGTATCCCATATGCAAAAGATGTAATGCAGCCCATCTTAAAGAACCCTAACCTTTTGGTCGGGAAACAGTTGATAAAGAGATGTGTAGGTAACTTCCCCTTTAAACCAAAGATAGCTGATTTCACTTCAGAAGGCTCAGTTATTTCGGCCTCTGTATTGGCAGAGGGGCTCAAGGTGGAACCCAACGATCGATTATGATTGTATCAGATCCATAGATGCATTAGTTCCCTCCTAAAGGGCAGCAAAGGATCGGATGAAGCTGGGGAGTTTCTAAGGAAAATGAGGGACTTGACGTTATCTGGTAAACCAGTCTCTAAATTATATAAAGCAATTATAGCCAAGAGAGATACTAACATCTCCTCAATACCCTATTACTGGGAGGCGAATCTCTCGCTGGGTTGGTCTGAGGAAGACTGGCGTAAGATTTGGTCGTACCTGTATGTATATGTCAAACAAGATAGATTAAGGGGTCTACAATTTAACCTTCTGCATAATCTTTACTTCTCCCCGGCTAAACTCTCCCGAATATATAACCTTAGTTTCCCAGAGTGCATGATGTGTGGCAGCCCTGTTAGTACTACTTATCACAAATTATGGGAATGTCCTCAAGCAGTTAAACTTTGGGAGTCAGTGAAGCTATGGATGGGCCCCTATGTTAACATTTCGGACTACTTTAATGCCGATGTGTGCATTTTTGGTAAGTTTTCTCACATACCTACGGTAGCCCAGAAGTACCAAGTGGCCCTGGTGGCTTTGGTGATGAAGCTCCTCATTCTCCGTTACTGGCATACTGATAGATCTCCTTCCCATAAGGAATGGTGGGATGAGTTTCTTGGTGCTTTAAATGCGGAGAGGACTGTAGCAAATTTTTTCAATTCAAGTAAAAAATTTAATAAGTACTGGGGTAACTTTTCAAGGAGTTTGAAGGTTAAATATGGTTATTAGAGGGGTAGGATTCCTCCCCTCTTTTGGGCATGTTATTTATCCTGACATGTGTAACCAATTTTCCTCTCTCTTATATTTATATCTGGGACCATTCTGGACAAAAAGGTATATTCTCTCTCCCTCTCTGGAGACACTTAGGTCCAATGTTTTTTTTTTAAGGGCTAAGCAATTTAAAACTGCTTTGGTTATCTAATGTACAGGTTGCTAACTTACTCTGGTCTATATTATCAGGTTCTCCTCTCCTGCTTCTGTTTTAAAGGAATGCTGCCTGGGTCGGGAGTTGGGAAGGGTGGGTTGGGCTGGGAGAGTCTGGGAGGGTATACCCTTTTTGCTTATCAATGTGTGACAACCTATGATAATCTACAGTATGTAAGCTTGTAAAGGGGTCACAGCCCTTTGGGTGGGGGTTATCTATTGTATTGTTATTTGTTATAAAATAAAGTTATTTGCAAAAAAAATCCTCTTCCTTCCCCAAGCCTCCCCGGTCCCATCCAGGCCTCTTTCCTCCTTTTGCACATATAATTTGCTCTCCTCTTCTTTTTACTTGTGGCTCTTTACACAAAATGAAAAAAAAAAATATGGATGGATCTTTAAAATATGTGATGAGCTCTGTAGTGACCTCCCTGCCCTTCCCTTCCTGGAATTTGGATGGCATCCATAGAAAAGGAACTGATATCTAAAAAATATAAAATTCTATAAATTTTCTAGCCTTATAATTTCTTTGTTCACCTTCAAAATGTCCTTTGTAATATGTTAAATTTAGGGTGTAAGGAACTGGTGCTCCAGTAAACAATAAAATGTGCATAAACCGGGGGAGGGGGGATGCTGTAGAGCATGAGCAACATGGCTGCTGATAGATAAAGCTCTGCTGCCTGATAAGAATTACAAAGTTAATTTCAGTAAAAATTTCTGAAGCAGCTCTATTTAATTACAAGATTATTGAGGCAGAACATCTACTGCAAGTGATGGAGAATCCTCAAAAAGATAAACCACTAGGAGAAGGAGCCAGAGCAAAAACAGTTCATGGGGCTCCAAACTTGAGGGCAGCTCAGGGCAGTGAGCATGACACGAGGAGGGAACTCAAGAAGAAACCCTGCAGGTACTGGGTGCTAAGCTAAATAGATTGCTAACATCACTGACTGGTCTTTCAAATAAATGTGATGCCCTTACAAGCACAGTGTCTTCGGTGGAGTCTGCCATGGAAACAAGCAACATAGCATCAGTTGAAGCAACTAAAAGGCAGAAGCAGCCATGAGGGCCATCACCGCTGTCATCAAAGAAAATATGCACCTCCACACAAATTTTTGAGACACTGGAAAATCAAGCAAGAGCTCAAAACCTCAGGATCTTGGGGCTTAAAGGAAGGGTGAGAGGGCAATCACCTCTTGCTCTTCTTAAGAGACTGGTTAATGCAGCAACTGGGGGAAGATGTAGCTTCTGTGGTCCAAAGATCCCAGAAAGCATGTCGTGTCACTCCTTGGGGCCACCCAGACAATACTAAGGCCCCAAGAACAGTGGTGATTGTCACTGATGGTGTGGGATCCCATGACTTCCTGCTTGCCCTTGCCAGATGGAAAAAATCACTATTTCATGATGGCCAAGAGATTAGGATGTTTCCTGGCCTGTCATATGCAACTAAACAGAAAAGAACGAGGTTTACTGGAGGAAGAGAGATGTTGAGGGAAGAAGGAGTCCCTCATGAGAATTGTGCATCGGAGTAAAGTTTATATCTTTTCTGACCTGGCAGATGCCCAGAAGTGGTACTAGAAGTACATTCCTTCTTGACCCTGAGGAGCACCAGAAGAAGATCCCTTGATTAGCTTCATGTAAAAGTTTTACAGCCAGTTTGACTTGATCGGTGGGGGAGTAGCTAAAGCCCAAAGGTAATCAAATTTCACTTGTTTGGTCAGTTGAATGACTCACCTATCCCCAGCTGGACTTGGGACTTTGGGTTTTCTCCTCTCCTAAGTTATTTCACTCCTGTTAAAAAGTTTTGCATCACAGTTAAAATATGGATAATGGCGTTCTTATCAGTTCAGAGATTTTTTTTTGCTGCTGATCGTATTTGCAGAGTAAAGCACCTTATCTGATTTATTAATACTGTTAAGGGAAACATGATATCTGTGCACCTTGCAGAGGATACAGAAGTCATTCTCAGGTTGATTAAAATAGTAAATAGCTGCTCAAAATATTGTGTTTAATCGGGCAGTGGAGGGTGTATCTATAACATATTAGCACAACTTAGGTGAAACATCAGAGCTTTGTTTGTTTGTCTCCCTGACCCAGGAGGGTCATTTTTACTTGTTACAATCTGTAATAAATGGAGTTTTAAAGCTGAGTTTCTGAGTGGAACTTCAATTTTGTGCTTTGGTGAGTGTCGTGATTTTTAGTCCCATTTGTCCATTATATCACTGATCACCCTATCCTGCCCTAGTGTTGCTCTGTTGCTTCTCCTATGTTATAATATTTAGTTTTGTTAATTTCACTGGCTCACCACCAGCTGTCAATTTAACCATTGTAAAACATCACACTTAGCTGATGTCGATGTTGAGAGCCACCAGTGATTTTAATGGCTGTCAGTAACTTTGCAGCTCCACCTCCTAACAAAGACCAGTAGATTGAAGAGCCAGGGCAACACACTGATGGTATCCCATGTGAGTGTCAGATTTTCTGCAAGCTTGCACATATCAATAATTATTTGCATTCAGCTTAAAGGGGAACTGTCAGCAATCTAACGCCTGGGGTAGGATTTTCAGAAGGTGACACAGGGATTGCATCAAGCCCTGCGCTACAGCATTCAGGTTTTTGCAGTGCAACATGCCCCTTTGCTGCAACTGCACCCAATTTTCCAATCATGGGTGCAGTTGTGACAGTTTCCCTGATTTATGGCAGTTTGCGCCAGGTATTTGGCACAAGCTCCGTTACTTAGTCCCTCAGGAGTGGCACACACTAGACCGCAAAACTGCAGTCTAAGGACCTGTGCTGGGTGCAAGGGACTGAAATTCCTGATTGTCACCTGGAGCCTTCTGCAAGCCCCGTGAGCCATATGTTTGGGCTTGCGACATTTGTGAGATTTCGAAAATCCGGCCTCTGGTTTGTTGTCAGTTGGCAGCCCTAAATGCAAATCTCACAGTGTCTGTTTTCAAAAAATTCCCAAACTAGCAAAAAATCATGTTTTTTATACCATCATGTCCCTCCTCCATTTTTGGAGCTTGATTGACCGCCCTGACTGGAAGTGACAACAGTCATTGACTTCAATCTTGTTCTGAGTAGTTACCTTCATTGAAACTGTCTGGTAGCATGCTCTGTTATTATTAACCTCTTTGAATTGCTAGTAGCACATCTCTGCACAAATTTCACAGTTCTCTGCTGTATAGGTCAGTGTCTTCTCATAGTGTGTGGTTTCATTTTGTTTTGGCGTCCTTGATATATTGTACTGTGCTATGTTTCAGCAGTTGTATGGGATTGCCAAAACCATATCACTCCCTGCAACAGCTGCAACACCAATGCTCAAATCTGGGTAATTTTCTATCTACTAAACTTTTGTGTGGCTTCACCAGTGTCACTGTGTGTTTTTTAATTCACTCTGGTGTCTGTCTCCATTGTCTGAAGCTTTGGCACAGTCTCCAGAGTTTTCTTGTATTTCTGTGGCTTTTCTATAAAGCTGTCATTGTCAAATGGCAAGGCAAATTATCATCCCCTTCTCATACGATCTGGCCAGTACCCAGTCAGAGGTGAAAGTGATGTTGTTGGAAGCATACAGCATACAGTACACTCATATTACTTTTATTTCTTTAATAAATACATAAAGGACCCAACAATATGAATAAATTAAGACGGAATGCATTATAAAAGATAAAACATTACTCATCTGATGCCACTCCAGGGGAAGTAAGAGAGTATATGGTGGGCAATCTACTCCATTTCTTTTCATACAAAACCATTGTATTACAAATACTAGCTGTCATCTTCTCCAACCATAGATTAAACAGGAGCTTTTGCTGCCATTCATGGTATGAAATTGTCATCTGGTCAGTCCAGTGGTGGAGAACCACCCGTTTAACTGATAGAGAAATCATAGCCATGTGGTGCTTCCTTTTCCCATACCACTATCCCACTATAGTCTCCTATAATACAGACTTCAGGTGTAAAAAGCCCATCTAGACCTAGAAGGGCATCAGTCCTGGCTTTAATCTGTTCCTATAAAGGTGTCACTGTAGCATAGTCCCATAGAATGTGAAGTAATGAGATCTCAGCTTTGCCACACCTTGTGCAAAGAGAGGAACTTAAGTTGCCCATCTTAGCCAATTTAAATGGTGTAAAGTAAATATTGTGTAAAATGTAAAATTGGGTAAGATGGAGCTTGTCATTGGAGATTTATTTATAAAGATTTTCCTACACTTTTTTCCAATTAAAAATGCACTGTCGGAAAACTGAGGACCAATACGCAGACTGCCCAGTGATGCTAGGGAAAAGGGAGGCCGAAATACATGACACCAAGTGTGGCTATGCCGCCAAGTCCATGAGTGACTGCAGAAACTCACTTTGATCACTTGACCAGGGCATAGAGCCAAACCACTGGAGTAGTACATGATGAAGTTGAAACACCTTAAAGACAGATCTAGTATTTAGGTGAAGCAAAGCCAGTATATTCTAACATAACATGAGGTATCCATCCTGAAGCAAGTTGCACACTCCTTTCTCTACCAAATGGGGTAGCCAGGCCTCTGTAAAAACTGCCCCCCTATTTTAAAGTTGGCATTTCAGGGAATCAGCTGAGTTACATCTAAAAGGGGGGTTACAGTGTACTTTTGTTTACATGACTGGGCATAGGCTCGCAAGGGGGTACCTATCACAGTGTCTCAAAAATCCACCAGTAATTATTTGAGAGGGATATGAAACTAAGTACAAAGGAAAAACCCAGCTTCGGTGATCAGAGTTCTCTCTAATTTCAACCAAATTGGGGTATAGCAAGTTATCTCGCCCTCTGAAGACTGAGTTGGCCACCGAAAATACTTGCTGGCATGACTGGCAAGATAATAAAGAAGAAAGTTGGATAGCCTAAGCCATCCCAAGGTTTTAGGTGCTGATAAACAATTATACACCCTTATCAGGGGCTTACCTTGCCAGATAAAGTCCAAGATGATCCTATGAATACACTGAAACCAGGACAGGGGAAGCGTGACATTCATGACATGGAAACGGTAAAAAATGTTAGGAAGCACATTTACTTTAACAATATTTATCTGTCCCCAAAGACTGAGCAGCAGGGATGACCATCTCTTTAAGTCATGTTGTAAGGAGGTCAACAGCTCATCTAAGTTAAGTTTCTTAGACAATGTGGCACTCTTCTTAAGAATTATTCTGAGGTACTTAAGCTGTGTAGGAGCCCAGGCCAACCCCATATCCACAATATCTGACTTAGAAACATTAGGGGTTAGAGGCATCACTGCAGTTTTGTCAATATTAAGTCTGTAATGAAAGTATCTTCCAAATTCTTCAATAATTGACAAGGCCATTGGAATAGAAGTTTGGGAATTGATGACATGTACAATAACAAAATGTCATCCGCATAAGCAGACAGTTGCATGTCAAATTTTCCCACCCACACCTCAGTCAGATATGGGGACCTCTTGAGTTTAAGCAATAAAGGCTCTAAATATAAATTAAATAATAGAGGAGACATGGAACATCTCTGCTGAGTCCTGGAACACAGGGGAAGACTGAGGAAAATACCACATTGCAATAAATTTTTGCACTGAGACAGGAGTAAAGAACTTTAATTCAACCAATGAACTTAGACAGAAAATCAGATTTGCTAAGGGTAGCAAACAGAAAGGCCCAGTTCACCTTATAAAAAGCTATCTCCGCATCCAGGGAGACCAGGGCCTTAGGGGATCTAGCCTCACGGGATGAGGTGAAAATGTGAGACTATTTACAGAGGTATTCAACCGGGGTGAGAGATTGCATAAAGCCAACCTGCTAGTGATTAATAAGCCCATCCCAGACTTTATTAATACTGGTAGCTAGAATCCTAGCCAGTATTTTAATATCACAATTCATAAGGGAGATAGGCCTGTAGCTGGTAGCTTTGTTCGGAGGTTTACCTGGTTTGGGTAAAACCACTATTATAGCTTCGAATAAAGTTGTATCTGTCATGCCAAATTCACACAAAGAGAAAAAAATGGTGCAACTAGGGGACTAGCTCTTTAGAGAAAACATTGTAAAAATTTGGGGAAAATCCAGCTGACCCAGGAGCCTTGTCGGCAGGTAATGACAGAATGGCTTCCAGAATATCTTGCTGAGTAATCAGTTGCTTCAGGACTAACTGCTGGGTGGGTGTTAGCCTAGGAAGAGGTATCGCATTTAAGCAAGTCTGCAAATCTCCATCCGAGGGTGAGTTAGAGGGAGGGCCATAGTGAGACTGATAATAAGATTAAAATTCACAAGTTATTTCTCAGGGCAACAATTTGGAGGACCATCCACTTCAGATGTAATAGAGGAGATAACGCAAGACACCTCCTGCCTGCAAAAACGCAAAGCAAGGAGATGGCCCGCCTTCTCTCCCTGATTAATATATACGGTGCGTGTCTTGAGAATGGCATACTCAGCTTTCTCTCTCAGACTCTCCTCATACTCGTCACAGAGAGTGATCAGTTCTCTCCAGTCTTCTGCTGAGGATATTAGAGACAAACGTTTCTGCAGGTCTCTACTGCGGGTGACAAGGTGAAGTGCCTCAGTCTACCTACTATGCTTCTTTCTTGTTGCCAATTGAATAAATGTGCCTTAAAGAAAGCATTTAAAGGCACTCCATGCCCCCCCCTTGCAGTAGTGCCCCTGTTCTGAGTAACATAAACTTCCATCAATTCTTTGATTTTAGCAACTATATTATGATAGATAGATAGATAGATAGATAGATAGATAGATAGATAGATAGATAGATATTTTATTTCTAAAGCACCCATTTCCAGAGACTCTGGGCACTATACAATGTAAGACCATACATTTAAAATCGCATACAAATGTACATATAAAAGAAAATAACTGGGAGTATACAATTATCTATTTATCCCATAAAACCATTAATAATTTGAAAACATAATCAATAAAATGCTTGCTGGAATAAATGTGCTTTAAGGCCCTTTTTAAAGGCTTCAAGGGATCACGTGATGAGCCTGGCGTGAGAGGACGTCAGGATCACGTGATGAGCCTGGCATGAGAGGACATCTTCTGTGCTGCTCCTAGGCCCTGCTAATTTAAATAAGCTTTTAAACTTTCTCAGGACCCTTATTTCAGTTCTAAATACCTTATTCCAGTCAGCGAAATGCTTCTGAATAGATTTCCCTGCAGTGACGTTGTGGGTCTGAACGAGTGAAAGTGGATATTACTCCTCCGACATAGCACCTTCGGTGTCAGCAACAGGCCGAATGGAAGCATTGGGACGGAGACTGAAGCTATGGAGCCCCTGGCAGCAAGAACCCTGGCAGTAAAGTGACCGAAACCACTATCGCCTATACCGGATGAACAGACGGGCTAATTAGAAATAGAAGGGGTTACTAATATGACTACAGAGGACATTCTGGAAATAAAACAAATGTTGCAGGGGCTGGTGATCAATTTTGCCACTGTCAAACTGGCATTGCACTCACTGGCTCAGAGGATGGGGGACATGGAAGCTAGAGTCTCCTCCCAAGAAAGGAAGGTATCCACTATGGATCACGAGTTGGCTGCAGTATGCAAACAAGTTAAGAAGCTCGAGGATCAGATGGAAGATCAAGAATCCAGGAGTAGGAGGAATAATCTTATCCTAGCAGGGCTCCCAGAGAGGGCTGAAGGGTCTGACTGTGTTTCTTTTGTACAATATCTCTTGCTTAAATTTCTCAGCCCCACACCATTTGGAGAGGCTTACAACTTGGAAAGAGCACATAGAGCATTAAGAGAGAAGCCCCCCTGGGAGCAAGACTTCAGGTCCTAATTATGAGGTTCCTGAATTACAAAGAAAAGTCCCATGTGCTTTTCAGTGCAAGGCAAAATAAAGCTCTGCAGTGGAATGGAGTGTCAATCTGGCTGTTCCAGGATCAAACACCCCCGGTTAGGGAGAAGCAAAAGGAGTATTCCGAGATAAGGAAAAAGCTGTATCTTGCTGGAATTAAATTTTGTTTGCAGTATCCTGCGACTTTGATGGTACAACTTCAATCTGGGGAGAAAAGGTACTTGACTGCGCGTGGCACCATTGAGGGTCTGCAGATTGAACTTCCAGTGTTGTTTAAGTCACCGACCTGAGTTTCTGAAGAAAAGAAGAGGGCTGGCATGATCTAAAAAGTTGGGACTTGAAAGATGGAAGGAGATGTAAAACTCATCTTCCTTTTTCAGATTCTTTTATAATAATTTAATACACTTGGTTAAAATGTTACTACTAATGTTGCTAGGCTACAGAGGGGTTAGTTTGGGGCCGAAGGTGGATTGACACCCTCAAGAGGCTGTAGGGTTCGAATTAGGAGCTTGTTAGTTTATTTGGGGGGAGGGCTGGAATGGGTCATGATGGAGTACAATTTACTGTTATATGTTGAGAGGTTATTGGAAACACTGTTCTGGGCTCCATGTTGGGTGTTCTTGAGACAGAGAGGATGGGGGGAATTTAGAGATGACTGGAGGAGTGAAGCTTAGGGAGTGGCAAAGACCAAGAGTTGAACCCTCCCCTGCGGGGTTGACTTCGAATGGAGTTAAGGACAATTAGGAGTTGATGGACATAAACATTAGGTTAAAGGAAGGGGTGCTAACTTCTCACCCTAATGTGTGCTACATGAGTGGAATAGGGGTGTGATTAGCAGTCCATTATTCGTCGAAGCTGACAACTCCTCCCTCTGTATTATAGGAAGCCTCTTGATTATGAGGGACTTTGCATCCCTGAAGGGTATTAATAGGAGTAAGGAAGGGGGGTTGGGCAATGTCCTAGCAAGGAAGGATGGTAGAGGGAATAACTGGGAGCATTTTATCCAGCCTGCAAGTTTGGATTCCCTTACAGACTGGATTAAGGGTGCGGGTATTGCTCTGCTCAGCTAACCCTCTATCAGTTTTAATAAGCTAGAGGATGAGGGACCTTATTAGACAAATATAATAAATTAATCTGAATGGGGCAGAATCTAAATGGGGGTGAATTATGTGGATGAGGGACTCTGAGGAGAACCAACTAGATAGGGGTACAGGAGACAAGGTGTAAGGTTGAAATAGATGTCTTACGTTAAGGGCAGGGTCCTGTGAGCTGATAATTTAATCTGAGGGGCTGGGGGTGCACAGAAAAGGGCTCATACATGAATCAATGTTTTAATGGAGGACGATCCAGGGATCGGGGAACAGGGGGGTTAGGGGGGTTAATGGGATCTGAAAGGAGAGAGTCCAATAAAGTGCAAGAGAGAGAGGCAGACCTTGCGAGGGCAAAGAATGATGGTTTGAAAGAAAATCTTTTTTATATTTAACAATGACATGTATTAAAATTATTTCATGGAATGTAAAAAGTCTCAGGGGTAGATGCAAAAGAATAATAATTTTGAGGCATATTGGTCAGATGGGGGCTCACATAGCTGCACTACAAGAGACCCACTTATTGACAGAGGAGCTGAGCTTCCTTAAGCGGATGCGGGTGGGCCAGGTTTATGGGGTAGGTAAGGAAACGGGCTAGAGGAGTGTCACCATCTTAATAGGGAAAACCTGTTCATATACCATAGCACAGGTGATTACAAGAGAGGATTGTAGAGGGATTTACCTCTCTGGTAATATTTTGGGTAAAGAGCTCTCAGTTACCTCTATTTATGGTCCAACCCCTTCTAATCCAGATTTCTTTGCTTCACTTGAGCTGGATATTGCTATATTTTCTCTGCACTCCTCATTTTGGCAGGGGATTGCAACCTCTGTTTAAATAACTGGGAGGATAGGATACCACCATCCAGAGGGCCTCTGTCCAGGGCTCAGATGGCCATGAATAGATTACTGGATTTCACTGCCCTGGTAGATCCACTCCGGACCCATTCTACAGGGGCCAATAACATGACATTCTTTTCAGCGGCCCACAAGAGTCAATCTAGAATTTATTTTTTTCTGGTTAATTGGGAGGCACTTAGTGAGGTTAAGGAGGTGACAACCCAGTGTTGAATTTTATCGGATCAGTCCCTAATTCAATTGATTTGGGAGCCAGCAGCTGCTCCTCCTAGGCCATATAGGTGGAGGCTGAATGATTCCCTACTGACAGAGATCTTAGTCCAGAGTAAATTAGAGGAAGCCCTCCTGCAAATAATACAGAAGCAATTGCCTATGCTTCAGAATAAAAATTTAGCTTGGCCAACCTGTAAGGTGTTGTATGAAGGTGTAGCACAGGGATACACAGCATGGAGAAATAGAATGAGATGTGCAAAGGAGAAGTTTATATTGGGAGCTATTGAATTGCTGGCTCCTTTGGAAGGGTCCTCCATGGAAATAGATACTAAACTTGAAAGTCTAAGAGGGGAAATGGCAGATATCACGTATGGTAAAGTAGAATTCTGGTTAGAAAAAATTCAAGCTAAATATTTAATGCAAGGAGATATGCCTGGACGCCTCCTAGCAGCTAGAGTTAAGGAATGGGAAGCCACTAGAACAGCTACTTCCATACGGCATGCTGGGAAAATTTTAACAGATCCTCAGAAAATGGCAGATGCATTTGCATCCTATTATAAAGAAATTTGCCAAACAGGACATCTTGCTGGGGAGAAGGAAATCAGGACATTCCTAGATGGAATATCATTACTGGTGCTAGACCCAGTACAGGTCAGAGAGTTAGCAGCTCCAATAAGAGAAACCAAGATAATAGAAGTGGTATAATCTCTGCACTCTGGTAAAACTCTGGGGCCGGATGGCCTTACAGCTAAGTTTTGTCAGGCACATCTCTATACTATACTTCCCCTACTTAAGGAACTTTTTAGTAATATAATGCAAGAGGGGGTCTGTCATCCTCTGCTATACCAGGCATGTATCACCCTGGTTCCAAAACCAGACAAGCCTAAGGATTTACCTGGCAGTTATAGGCCTATAGCCTTGATGAATCAAGATATTAAGATCCTAATGAGGTTTATTGCTAATAGAATCCTGAATATTGCTCCAACTTTAATTAGTCATGAACAGGTAGGATTTATGATGGGTAGGGGGGCACATGATGCCCTTAGAAAACTCCACCACATACTCAGTTTTGTGCCTGATTCCCAACTACTCTTAGCCTTGATATCTTTAGATGTGGAGAAGGCCTTTGATAGGGTTTCCCATCCATTTCTATTTGTTACAATGGAGAAGATGGGTTTCCCCTGATGGCCTTCTCAGAGGTATAAAAAATCTATCTGCAGCTCCTACGGCCAGAGTATTGTGTAATGGTTACGTCTCACAGGAGATCCAGTTAGAAAATGGGACCAGACAGGGATGCCCCCTCTCACCAATATTGTTTAATATATACCTGGAACCCCTGTTAAAAGCTATTAATAAGGATGCTAACATAAAGGGGGAATACAATAGCAGGGAAGGACCTAAAATTTTCGGTCTTTGCAGACGATATACTTCTACACTTAAAAGACCCAGCATCAAGCTTCAAAAGAACAGTTGAAATTATAAGGCAATTTTCCAAAGTCTCGAACTATAAATTAAATTTGAACAAAACACAGATTCTCCCTTTGACACCGCTTGTATGCAGAGAAGATTTTGTACCTCTGCAGTTACACTGGGCAACGGAAAGGATTAAATACTTGAGTATATGGATCACAGCTAGTATGGAGGATGGTGCAGCAGCAAATATGGACAAGCTGATGTTAGCAGTTAGAGGGGACATACTCAGATGAAATAAGCTCCCTTTGAACTTTGCAGCTAGATTGGGACTAGTTAAAATGAACATATTGCCTAGGTTATTATATCCAATAGCCCCATATAGCATTCCCAAATTATGGTTCATAAAAATTAGGAAACTGTTATCCAAATTTCTGTGGCATTCCAAGCCCCCCAGGAAAAAACATAGTATCCTGTGCTTACCACACAACATGGGGGGGGGGATTAAACTGCCTGATCTCCATCTATATTATGTGGCAGGACAACTGGGTCTTATGAGTCGATGGGTTAGAAACTTGGAGGGAGAGACATATATTCCAATATGGCTACAAATAGAGAGGCAAATATTAAAAGATTCAGGCCTCTCTCCAGAGGCGTTGTTTTTTGCTAATCCAGAGAAATGCCTTAAAAAAGCAACTTGGACTCCAACTGTTAAATCAGCAATGGTCTGGTGGTTGTTTCTCACTCTTACCCAGAGAAGGGACCAAATGAAGACCTGAGACCGACCTGTGCTGGGTAATCCCAATTTACTGATTGGGGGTCAGATAATTACTAAACGTTAGGCTGATCAGCTGGTGTGCCTAAAACTAATGGATGTTATAAAGGACAATAGGGTGGCTGTCCTGGCTAGGTGTGATGCAACGCATTTTTACAGAAGGTTACAGCTTACCAAAATGCTGGAGGAGGCATGGAGAAGACTACGGGGCCCACCAGAAAATCTGTTCACCTGGGACAGTCTAAAGGAAGTAGACCCTACATCTAACGCTCTTTCAAAAGTATACAAGATGTTATTGGACTATATTAGCCCAAACTCTCAAACAAGGGTTTTATATTGGGACAGAACATTGGCCCTTCAGAGGCCTGCTTGGGACAACATTTGGAGGAGTAACAAGTATATACATATACCCAAGTATAAGCTTATGCAGTTCTTTATTGTTTCTAATATGTATTTTACCCCTGTGAAACTATGTGATAGACACCTTAGACAGACAGACCTGTGTTTTAGATGTGGAGTGGGATCAGGTGATATCCTACATGTGTTGTGGGAATGTAGTAAAATATGGCCTCTATGGGTTGGAATTAAACAACATATGGACCCTTTGTTGGATTATTCAGAATTTCTATTGCCTGAAATTTGCATATTAGGTGACATGTCGCAAATATCAGGTGTCACACCCAAATACCATCTATCTCTGATGTCAGCGATAGTCAAATCCTTTATATTGAAACACTGGAAAGATGACCATATCTATACCTATGAACAGTGGGTGAGAGACCTTATGTGGGCTTTGGGAAGAATAAAGAGGCATATTTATTTGAAGGGGAGGGTAAGGAAGGGTTATATAATAAAATATGGTCAACACTAGAGGCAATCTATTCCTTGCAGGTTAATAATACCCAAACACAGGCCTGTCTGTTGGGTTGTGATTAGCAAGAGATTACTATCTCAGAGAAATGTACAGTCTTATATGGATTTATTTCAGTTCTAAATGCTGTATTATTTACAAATGTTTTTGGGTTGAGTTGGTATTAGTAAAATGGTATTAGTATAAGGGTTTTGGTGTGCTTTGGTTCAAGGGTGGGTGGGGACTCTCTCTCTCTTTCCAGGGGACACAGCTGGGGGCCACCTCCTGGGTGTAATGCTACTTAGGTTGTGGCTTAGGTTTCATTGATTCAGTGGGTAACAAAACTTTTGTTTCAGGGGTTTTCCCTCTGTTGGTAACATTTAGTCAATGATATTGTTACCCCACGATATAGTTGCAATAAGAATTTGTAATTGTAATGGGGGATCAATCCCATCAGCTGTGTATGTACATAGTTGTTACTCTACATAGTTTACACAATCAGTTTTGGGATTGTGGATCCTGGGCTTGCTCAGGATAAATGTGTGTTTGTCTAAAATCTGAAACAAACCAATAAAGATGCCTTAAAAAAAAAATAAAAGCTTCCTCTGAGGGAGCCTCCTTTAAATAACCAGGCAAGGAGTTCCACAAGGTAGCTGTAGCCACTGAGAATGTTCTGTCCCCAGAATGCCGCAGCCTAACCCTAGGAACTCCCAGGAGGCCTCCCCCAGCAGAACAGAGTTCCAAGGCCAGATGGTAGGAGACAAGGAGGTCTTGCAGATAGACAGGACCCTTTTCATGCAGGGTCTTTTAGGTCAACAGTCATATCTTGAAGACAACCCTCCACCAGACCGGCAGCCAGTGTAGTCCACAGAGGACTGGTTTGATATTCTCACACCTTGTCACCCTCATCAACAATCTAGCCACCAAATTCTGCACCAGCTGCAGCCTGTGGAGGTTGCCTCCAGATAACCCTAGGTACAGAGCATTACAGTAGTCCAACCTGGAAGTGACAAAAGCATGCACCGGTGTAGTCAGGTCTTCAGACAGGATCAGGGCTCAAATTTGGATGATATTCCTGAGATGATAAAACCCACTTCTAAGTACGGCTGACACCTGAGCATCAAGTGTTAGGCCATCGTCCAGGATCATGCCCCAATTTTTCACCTGTCTAGAGGAGCCTGGGGCACATCCCCCAACAGTAGGTTGGGGGGTAACCCCCCACCCTGATGACTTGGATCCACAACCAGTACCTCAGTCTTGTCTGGGTTTAAGTTTAAGCCAGTTGTGAGTCATCCATGACTGGATTTCATCATAGCAGCTATTAATTACTGAGTCTGACACTGGGTATTGGGCATGCAGGACGAATACAGCTGAGTATCTTTTGCATAACAGTGAAAATGCAACCCATACCACCTGACACTGTCCTCCAATGGCAACATATACACCGTGAACAGTAAGGGGGACAAGAATGAACCCTGCAGAACACCACAGCACAGAGGCTTTGGGTTAGAGGAGACAATTCCAATTTTCACTCTTTGCACTCTGTCAGGTATGATCTGAACCAGTTGATGACATTACTGAACAGGCCACACAAGAACCACAGGTGGTCAAGCAACACCTCATGGTTTACAGTGTCAAATGCCACAGAGAGGTCCAGGAGGACCAAGATGGTATGGTCTCTCCTGTTTCTTGCCATCAGGAGAACATTTAATACCCTCACCAGGGCAGTCTCTGTATTATGGCCCACACGGAACCCAGACTGGAAAGGCTCATAGGCTAATCCTTTAGAAGTCGATTGTTTAACTTCCAGATGGTATCCATTTGGGTATAGGCATGAACTTTATGCTCTAACCACACTAGAGAGAGGTCCAATAGGACCCACAGAGCTATCTCACTGCTCAGCACCCCCCAATGGTACTCCGGCTTATCAAAAAGTAATCTACATGGGAGTAAGAGCCATGAGTTGTTGAATAGTATGTGTAATCTCAGACAGATGGGTATCAAGTACACCATGGATCACAAAGCCCAACGTATGTTCATATCTACTATGTTGCAGAGAGAGCACTGAGCAGGAGACAGCCCAGCATGTGTTCTATAGGTCTTGTCCAGGTCCAGAGTAACTGTAACATTCTAATTCCTCACCCCAGTATAATAGGAAGGGATAGGAAAGGGGCCAAAAGAGTGGACAACTCAATACAAAATGAGGGTGTATCAACATTAGGCCCATAAACACTACCTAGCAATACTTCAGTATAATGTATGATACCTTTCACAAAAATATACTGTTCCTGTGGATCCCCGAGACTCTGTAAGCATAGGAATTTGACTTCCCTGGAGACTATGATGGCTACTCTTTTGTTATTCATACTATTACCAGTTCCAAACACCTGTTTAATTGACTGTCTTCAGAAAATAAGTCCTTCCAAGGCAAGCAAATGGGTTTCTTGTAAGAAAGAAATATTACAATATAAATGCTTCAAGTGTTTAATGATCTGACAACTTTTCACCCTGGATCAGGTACCCTTCACATTCCAAGATGCATATTTAACATTCGAAGACATACTAAGGTTGTCTCAACTGAAGTAAACACACAGTGTCCTAAGGATAAAACTGAAAACACCAAAGTGAAAAAGCCCTGCCTCCACAAGTAAAACCTCCCCCCAAAAACAACACTTCTTGAATACTAAAACAATCCCACCCAAGGACACCACTCCTAACACTGAATGAACCCCTTCTAATAGTATTAAATCCCATAGGCTTAGCCCAGACATTAGTAAAACCTACAATAATTAAATGGGTGCTAAAGGAGTGTCCACCCTTTAACCCTCTCCTATTAACCAATTCTCCAAAACAGAAATCCTTCAAACCAAATAACCTAAACGAAGCAACTAAAAAAGTAGACTACCCAAAGTCCAGCTGAATGATGGCCTGAAAATTCCCTGCTCATAATGCAAGGAAACCCCGCCAAAACCCAGCTGCTAAATATCCAAAGCCCCCCAATGCCCAACCTCATCTGAGAGATTACCCCAGAGAGATACCTGCCCCCATAAAGATGCGTCTGATCTTGGTTATAAATATATGTACAGTAGACTCGTAGTTCCCCCCACACAGAAAAAAAATTAAACAGGCCCACAGATATTAATCAATGTAGAAAGGAGAGTTGAGAAGCTAACATAATTAAATAAAGCAATAAGGCCTTTTTATTTAAAGCAGTACACTCCCGAATCAAACGTTATCTATTGTTCTGATCGATCTATAATACAATTTGGTTAACTAGGGGCTAGGACCCTAAAAATGAAATATGCTATAAACCGCACCAAAAGAAATAAAGATCCTGGGATTCCCCTTCACAAATCTACCACAGGGCCCATATGTAAAACAAGCAGGGGAACTAAGAAGAGTACTATTTAGTTATGATGTCCTAAGCTTATGTCCCACACCCGACAAAACAACATAAAATGAGCAGCTACTGTATGTAACATTTTAACCTATTCATCATCGAATCAAAATGCCTATAGTGTATAATAGTCAAGCTCTAGCAGTAAAGATGGTAAGGAGGGCCCAACTGTATGGCAATCACTACAAAGAGAGGCCTCCCATAAAGCATTATGGAACATTATAATACATATTGAAATGCCCCATCTCCTGTGGCGTCCCTCAAGAATCCATTCTAGGACCCTGCTGTTTTCCATTTTTGTCAATGATTGTCCCTCTTCCTTTATCGACTGCAACTCCATCATGTATTCTGATAATTTGGTGCTCTACTCAGCTGCTCGTTCTGTAGCTGACCTTAATGTTCACCTGTCGTCCACTTTCCAAATGCTCCAATCCTGGCTCCAAACCAACTCCCTGATTCTCAGTCTACCAATGACACAGGCTATGCTCTTTGGGTCTTCTAGAAAAGTTCATGCTGGGACCCCTAAGCTTTGCATGCGCTGCTGTGATGGGTCTGTAGTCCTGTCCACAGACTCCTTCAAATACCTTAGAGTGACACTAGATCCCGCTCTTGATTTCTCTTCTCATTTAAAGAAGGTGTACAGATCTGTCAACATTAAGATTGGTGCTGCATACCAGGTGCGTCACTCTCTAACCCCTGCTGCAAGGATCACTGTAGCCAGAGGCATCTTGCTTCCTAGGCTTCTGTATGCCCTCCCAATTTTTTCCCATGCTAATGTTGGTATTCTTCATAAATGGGACACCACCTACAATAACATCTGCAGATTTGCCCTGTCTGCCCCTCGCCTTACTCATCACTGTCTCCTGTATTCCACCCTACTCTGGCTGTCCCCCAAAAACCTGCGCTTATACACTCTGGGCTGCTTCACTGACTCCATGACAAGACCCCCTCACCCTGATGGCATTGGGGCTATTCTCACCCTGGTGTCACACTCTCATCTACTGAGATCCTCTAATTCCTCTTCACTCTCTGTCCAGCACTGTTCTACAAAAATGAGGGAATAAGCTTTCTCTCACTTTGCCCCCAAATTCTTTAACTCTCTACCTCCTAGTCGTAAATGCTCTCCATCTGACTCCTTCTTTAAGACTGCACTTTTCTCCTACCTACATGCACTTGATTCCTGTGTCTGTACCTAGCCCCCCCTCTTCTATTGCTTTCCTTAAGCTAGCTTACCATTGTCACTGTAATTATTGACTGCTTTGTCTTGTTTCCCATACCTGCTTCCTTCCATCCCTGCATGGATGGCTACTGCTACGTGTATGTTTTGCTTCCACGATGATCCCTGCAAGGATATCTACTGGTTCTGTGTTATTTGTTGCTTTGTACTTCACCATTGTCTTGTTTTTTGTAAACTGTATATTGTGCTCTCCTGGGTCATGCTTGAAAATATGCAGGGTTTTGCCTAATGCACCTACCTGGTCAACAAAAGCTAATACATAAATAAATAAATAACTCTCCAATATACCTGGTAGTCTAGTGGTCCTCCACCCCCCCACCCAGCAGTGTGAGTCCACCCTACACTCCCCACCCATTCCCAGACAGTGACAGGCACAGCCACCTCTCACCACTCACAGCCAGCGGTTAACTGGAGCCCAAGGAGCATGTACTGTATATACACCTAATGAATGAATGTCATTTATTCATTAAGTGCATATATACAGTATGTGCTCCTATGGAGCTCAGTCAATGGCTGGCCGTAGAGGTGAGAGGTGGGCTGTGGCAGTCACCAGCTGGGGACAGGTGGGGGTGCAGAGTGGACTGGCACTGCTGGGGGGGGCCACTAGACTACCAGGGATATTGGGAAGTTGTTATTTATGTATATTTTGTGGCACTGCAGGGACCTGGGATTTCTGGGTCCGGGAACAGGTCCTGCGGGGGACAGAGCTGCCCTGCGGAGCTATTACCATTGTGGGAGTTTGGGCACTGGGGGGAGTAAGCAGCCCTGTGGGGCTACTATAGTTTGGGGGATCGGGTGCTGGGGGGACACTGCTGCCCTGTGGGGCATATACTGTATTTGGTGTTCTGGGCATGGGGGAGGGCACATATATTGTGAGTCAGCCTGGTAGCAGATCTGCACAACCCCCGGAAGGCGAAAGTACACTTATACCAGCTAAATACTGGTGTAATTGTACTTTGACAGATGTCCTCTGGGGGTTGTTCTAGAATAGTAGATCTGGGGACTTTGATGCTGCCCTTCCAGAATAGGGTGCAACAGCTGCTGTAAACCCCCCTAGCACCATGTCACAGGGGATTTAGGGCATAACTGGTGGCGTAAGTCCACTTTGGCGCAAGCAGCCTGTGACATGTCATAGGCTGCTTTGCTGAATACCGAATGATGCAACTGCTGGCGTAACTTGTTACTTGCAGTATTTTTTTATGGCGCAAGTCAAGTTACACCAGCCGTATCCCTTCTAGAATTGGGCCCATTGTCCTTAACGGAAAATGAACCTTAAGGCCTGTCAAAGGTCCATATATCCTGCAAAAATGAGAAATCACAAACAGAGTTCAAACTGGCAGCTACCCATAGTTAATACAAATAAAGTTCAGAACCTTAATTAAGTCAGATTGCAAACTGTAAGATACAATAAGATACAATAATAGGCAGAGATAACAAAAGTGCATTTAACCATGTGACATCAAGTCAGCAAACTTCAGAAAATAACTGAGGTCCTCAATAAACAAGAGGGGAGGTAAATCCAGCAGCACAGAGTTGAGTTCCATGAATAATGCTGAGATCACTAAAGCAGAACGCAGCAATCCAGAGTCAGGCAGTGACCCCGAGACAAAGCAACACAGTCAGCCCATAGCCAAGTGGCAGCATGAAAACAAGTAAGGATACTTCTGTCACCGAATACCTCCAACAAAAATCAGGCAGAGTCCAAAATAAAACAGGCAATTTTGTAATATGAGCTGTTTTTGGAGTCCAGAACTAAAGTGTTCCAAGACATCTAAAGCTGAAAACTTAGAGGTCAACTCCACTGGGCGGGACAAGTGATCCTAATTTCCAACAGGTGACAGGTTGACAGGTCATAAATAAAACCAAAGAGAATACTTTTGAGTAACACAGCTTAAGTCTTTTATCCCAAACTAACACTGAAGAAATCCAGAGTCTGAAAACTGCAGGGTGCACAGTCTTTCCAATCAAAAGTAATAGCCCTCCAAAATAGGGAAAAGGTACAGGTAAAGCCCTATTCAACCATTCGGATGGCCCCAATCCAGATCAATCTATTGAAAGGATCTGTTCGAATATAATTCACTAAGTTAAATAAAATTAGGCAGGATAGACTTGATTAGAGGTGCCAAATCCTCTGTACCTTGTAAAGACATGTTCTGTTTAGCTCATCCAGTAGAAAGGGTACACTATATGAAAAGAACAGTTCCCCCAATAGACCTAAACCATAGTGCTACAGAAATATCAAGATGGTACCCGGTAAAGTGTAAGGATCGTGTCCGCTGGTTGTCATGATTAATATGCTTATCCATGCAGTGGCAAAGAGCCTCACGAGACCTTGAATAGATCAGGAAGCTAAGATGTTAAGTCCAAGGTGGCTTGTTCCACAGTATCATAGGATTTCCATGTACCCTGATGGTGGATCTGAAGTCTAGCAGGGTATAACATCCTAAAATGGATGTCAGCAGCCACTATCATGGAAACTACAGGATGAAATGAAGCCCTCTGCTGTCTGACAGCGACCGAGAGATCCTGTGCTACTTTTATTCTGGAACCTTCCTACAAAACCTCCTGTACATTTTTCACTTTGGTCAGCAGATACTGGCAATCTAAATAATTCAAAACCTTTTTTTTCATATTTAATGAGCTTTATTGAAAAATTTTCAAGGTTACAAAAACATCAAACAATTGAACAAAGTAAACAGTAAGGGTATTGATACACAAAAACACTGCAAATAACAAGACCCTTAAAATCCCAGGAATAATCCCCCCAAATCCTCCCCAGTCTCCAACCCCACCTTACTCAGAGCACAGCTAACTAAACCAGAAAAAATTAAAAAAATAGGAGAAAAGGGAGTGAGCATCAAAAGACACCATACAGAACCCAAATAATAACACTGGTTAGGAGTCAGCTAAAAAATATATCTAGCAAGATAGTAGGGCTTCTAAAGGTCCCCAACATGCCAGATATTTCTCATATTTATTCTGAAGAGATGCAATATGTTGTTTTGTAAACAAAGCTTATAGAATTTCCTGATGCCATTCAGTGTACGAGGGGACAGTATTGTCCATCCAGTGGCAGAGGACTACCAACTTGGCGGTGATTGAAATCAAGGCCATAAAGGCCTTTACGAGGACCAGAAAGGTCCTCTGGAAAGTAACCAATCAGACAAATCTGGGAGGGGGGGTTAAAATAGGGGTCTAAACCTAAAAAGGGATCTAGCAAGATACGAATACTCATCCTAAAGGGGGGTACTTTTGGGCATTCCCAGAGAATGTGTTTTAGAGAACCTACTTCAGAACCACAATGCGAACAATCTGGTGAGGTCCTCTGTTTCATTCTGTGCAGCCTCTGGGGTGTAAAATACATATTATGGAGGATACAGAATTGAGTGAAATGGTATGTATCTTTCTTAATGTGCTTATAAAGACTTTTCCAAAGCACTTGCAAATCCCTTAGGATCTAAATGTAAATCTTACATCTGTTGCCAGTAGAAACAGATCCCAGTTAAACTCCCCAGATTTGTGGTCTGAAAATAAGAATAGAAATTAGATATAGCATGGGGTTGCTCAACTATCCTAACATATTCAGAAAGTATGGGGCTAGGAGAGTAGAGTCACAGGGTCAGGTCTTTGAAGCTAGTTAATACTGTAGCAAGTTGGAGGTGTTTGAAAGGGTGGTAGACAGGGATGGAAAAATGCTGTTGTCTACTGTCAGCTGAGGATATCTTACCATTTTCTATGAAGTACCCTAAAGAGGCATGCCCAAGTGGAGGACAAAAGTTGAATGGAATGGGACGGTTGGCTATACGGAGATTTGGGTTCCCAAGTATGGGTTGTGATGGATTCCTACTCCAGTCAATCTTCAAATATGTGCAAAGTTGTTTGAGTGCTTTGAGTGACCATATCAGAGGGGTATTATGAAAATGTGTAGGGAGGGAAGAGGGGGTAAGGTACAACACGCTGCCTAGTTGTAGGCTATACCTTTTGCAGACCCGAGCTTCAAGAGAGAGCCAAAGAGGGCAGTAAACAAAATCTAGAGGGGTAGCAGGAGAACAGCCCCAGTGGAATAGTTTTCTGCTGTGCGAAGCACAATAAAATCTGCCTTGGCCTTACCCCACCCACATCTCATGTCCTCATACTGCCTACCCCGCACACTAGGAGAACCCAAAGTACCAGCAAAGCCTCCTTTCAGGTCTCCTTTTGTCGAACCTTCCAAGCTCAGCACTCCTTCTATGTTAGGGCCCCTTCTCTGATAAATGGGCTCCCTCCTGAAGTCACCGCTGAGAATAAGCTTGAGCCTTACAAGCACAAACTGCGTCACCACCTCACCAATCTCGGCAGATGTGACTGTACCCACTAGGTGCATTTTTCTCCCAACCCTCTTCCTCAATCCCCTACCCCCTTGCTCTCTCCCCCCTCTCTGTTCCTCCCTTTCCCAGTCTTCTTCCTCATGCTTTCCACACCCTCATTGTCTTCCACCTAAAGCTTGTCTCTTACCCACTATCCCCTACTACTCCAAGTTTCGATCTTCCTTCCCTGCATTTTATTTCCATCCCTATCACCCCTCCTCTATTGTTGCCCCATCCCAACTTGCTCTCATCCACCTCCTCCCATCCACCTCTTCCCATGTCCTATCACCCTCTATCCCCCCTTCCCCCTCTCTCTCCCCCCCAATCACTCCTACCCCTCATTGCACTTACTTTTTGCCCATTGCACTTCAAGGACAATGTCGCTTCCCTGACTACCTTCTGGGGGCTTTTTTTATTTCCCCCACCTCTGTCTAATGTCTACTCATGCCTTGGTTAACTTTTTTGTTCCTTTTATTTTTTGTTTCCTTCATAGAAGCTTCTGCTTGTCTCCCATTGTACATACTTTATGTTTAATTGTACCCTTCCCTTTGTTCTGTTCACTAATTGTACTTCCTGATTGTAACTGACACAGAATCTTTGTAAAAGAACCATTAGTTCAAAGGTATTTTGTAATCCTAGTACTAAATAAATAAATAAGCACAATTAGACAAAAAGAAGTTAGGTAAACGTAAGCCACCTCTGTCTTTTGCAAGTGTCAGTTTATAATATGCTCATCTGACCGTGTCCTTCTAACATAAGAAATCTGTCAGGAGACTCTGGAGCCAGGTAAAACAAACCTTGGGGAGAAAAAGGCCTAGCATGCCCAGGGGGTAAAGGATACGGGTAGAATATTCATTTTTACAATACTGACTCTTCTCCAGAGGGAGAGGGGAAGGGACAACCATCTCCATAGGTCCTCCTTGATATTCTGGAGCAAAGGGTCCAAATTATGCTTCTAGAGCTCAGAGAAGGATCGTGAAATATGAATTCCTAAGTAGGTGATATACCTGGATTCCCAGGAGAGGGCCATATCTTAATTTTGTTTTCAGGGGACATGCACATTGAGAGAGAGCACCTGTTTTTTTTCCAAATTGAGCTGATAGCCTGCCACATCTGAGAAGTTTTCAATTTCCCTTAATGCTGCAGGGATCAATACTAATGGGGACTCAACATGCAGAAGAAGGTCATCTGTGTAGGTGGGCACAGTGTATCTGGAATCTCCAATCAAAATCTCTCAGATGTTGGCCCGGTGGTGCTGAGGGTTGAGGTGCTGGACGTCACACCTCGCTCCACACTAGGGACCCAGGTTGGGGAGTGGACTCGGGCCGCTGGTGACTGGCCGGGAAGGGGGAGAAGGATCGAGCACCCAATGGCTTGCTCGCCTTCTCTGGGGAGGGATGGGGAGTTAGCCTCACTGCTCTACCGCCACCACCAGGGGATCTCAGGGGGTGCCAGCGTGGTTGGGGACAACAAAGGGGGGGGCTGATGCTAGCAGAGGACAGGAGCAGATGCATGTCTCAGTGTGCATCAGCTCATTGGTACTCATTGCACACTGGCATCAAGGGGCCAGAAAAGGAAGGGAAAAAACACCCAGACGGTCCAGGCGACAATCCTCCACTCAGCTTCCACGAAGCCAGAAGGCAGACTCTGCTGTATGCGTATGCCTCCCTGAGGTCTAGGAAAGGTAAGGGGGGAGGCATTCTTTACCCCACCCAGGGGGTTAACCTGGAACTAACTGAGGCGGCATGCACTGTAGGGGCAGACTCCTCGTTGGGTTGGTTAGTGGCAGCTTGAGAATCTAAGAGATAGGAGGGTGTGGGGGACTGTAGGAGGATAAACATAGAGTAAAAAAAAAAATCTCTCAGATCTCCAAGTTCTGTTCAGTCCTATGGAGGAGAGGCTTCAGATACATATTAAACAAGAAGGGGTATCACAGACACCCCTGCCTTGTCCCTCGTTGAAGAATTATAGGAGCAGATGAGATCCCACTGCATCTTATTCTAGTAGTAGAGTTGGAGTACAAAACTTTAATCCAGTTACAAAAAGTCAGGGGGAAACTGAATTTGTGGAGGGCTGCAAACAGAAAAGGCCAATACACCCTATTGAAAGCCTTTTCCACATCCAGAGAGACCAAAGGAATATTGCTCTCCCTAGATGCAGAGAAAAGGTAGAGTAGCTTCTGAACATGATCGCTAGAGTTTCTCCACGACATAAAATCAGCATGCTCTGGGGAAATAAGACCATTCCAAACTTGGGAATGACAGTTGGCGAGAACTTTACACAATATTTTAAGATTGTAATTGAGAAGGGAGACAGGATGATACCTGCCCAGAAGTAGCTCATTCTTCCCTGTCTTAAGAATAAGGGAGATCCAGGCCTGCATGAGAGAATGGTCTGAGAGACTGGATGAGAGCAATTAATTAAAAAGATGGTTAAGGAAGGGAGCTAAAATATCTATATACGTTACATAGAAAATATTAAGGAACCCGTCTGATCCTGGAGCCTTTTCCTTCAGGAGGTGCTCAATAACATGATGTACCTCTGAGATAGTTATGAGAGCTTTTAGGAGGTCCTGCTGTTGAGTTGTTAAACTGGGAAGGGCAAGTGGGTCCAAGTAAGCTGCACTCCTCTCAGAAAGATCTGGAGGAATGGAATCCTGACTGTACAGTGCACTGTAGTAATTCCAGAAGGCCTCCACTATGTCCCATGGATGGGTGAGGACTGGTTCCTTGGGGGGGGGCGGCTGGAGACTGGGTATGGTTCTGAGAGAATCTAAATGTCACAATCAGAGAGCTAGAAGCTTCCTGGCTTTTTCACCTGATTCAAGGTAGTGAATCTTCATTCGCTGTGAGGCATATTCTGGCTTTTTGACCAGTATCCCATAATACTGAGTCCTTAGCGTGCTCAAACGGACCAAAGAGGCAGCATCCATTTTGAAGGAGAGGGAGTGTTCGAGTTGACTGATCTGAGCTACTAGATCATCTTGCTGTTGAGTGTGGTGTTTTTGGCCAAGATGGCTAATCTCATGCACTCACCTAATACTGCACATTTAGCTGCAGCCCATAAAACATCCAGGACCAGGACTGACCCCTCATTGTCTTGGAAAAAATTAGGTATGTAATTACCAATAGCCAGGTGAGAAGTGTGGTCCTTAAGAGGGAGGGGATTACAACACCATACCCTGTCCTGCTCTTCCATTCCCCAGATATTATGATCCATCTTCACAGGGTGATGGTCATAAATAACAATGGACTGGAAAGAGCAGGACAAGAGTCCAGTCAGGTGTTGTTTACTAACCAGGAAGAAATCAATACGGGAATATGTTGTGTGTGGGATATAGTGAAAAGTATACTGACGTGTGAGCGGATGTAATATTCACCAGGGATTTATCAAACCCAAACTGTCCATTAACTCCCTTAACCCCCATTGACCCGGGAAGATACCCAATCTAGAACGACCTGATTGGTCCAAATCTGGTTGGAGGACCAGATTCCAGTCCCCCCCCCCCCAAGAAAATAGGCAAATAATTGTAAGGCTTGAGATGGGTCAATAAATCAGAAAAGAATTGTGAGGAGTCAGAGCTGAGGCCATAGACTGTACTCAATAATACTTCTGATAAGCCCAGGCACCCATGCAAAAATAAAAATCTTCCCTCGGGGTTCCAATTCTCCTGAAGGAGACTAAATGGAGTCCATCTGTCAATCAGAATACCCTTTCTCTTACTGCAACCCGCTCCAAAAACTTGTCCCACCCAAACCCTACAGAAAAATAAAATATCCTCTCTCCGCAGATGAGTCTCCTGGAGGAAGACTATCCCCAGTTGGAGTTTTTTTCAGATGTTTCAGAACAATAGCTCACTTCCCCTTGTCTTGAGCCTCTTAAATGTTCCAAGACAAAAACCTAAAATGTGTATCCATAATAAATGGAATCAGTAAAGGAAATAAAGGAAAAACACCTCCTGCCAAACATGAGTGCTAAACTCCAAGTTATACCATACTGCCAGGGATCAAGCCAGCTGTGCTCTGGTCCCTCCCTTCCCCCCAGAACCCTCACATAACCCCACCCCTTGATATTGAATAGAAATACAAATGGAACATCAAATAACAGCTCAAAGAATAAGATAATAATACCCCAGCAAAAGGACCCCAAAACAGCCCCCCTACACCCCCATCCCCCAAATACCCCAACCCAACAAAAACGATCTGTAATAGTTATCCATCCCTAGTCTGAAAGATCACACTCAGAAACAGTTCAGTGCAAGAGGCCCTCCCCCACAGCACCCCAACCCCCACTCTCAACAATCACCACAATATTTCAACAACATAAAGCTACCCATGTGAAAGCTCTAACCAGAAACATTCCCATGAATAATTCAGAACATATGGAAACAGCAAACTCCCAATAAGCTATCATGGGAAAAGTTCCCAAATTAACATAACCATTAGTTATGTAAGCCCTTCAGATAAAGGATTGTAAATACAGTGCATCATTATTTGTTACTAATAGAGTTCATATGAAAACAACAAACACCCAATAAACTATCATCTAAGAAGTTTCCAAGTTACAATAGCAGTTAGTAATGCACTCCCATCAAATAGAGATTGCAGACTCAATATATCCTTGTTTGTGCCCAATAAAGATAATTCGTGCAGAAAAAAAGTGTTAGGGACTCCAGTACTCACCAAAAAAAAAAACACCAAGGGATATGGGAAAATACAAAATACAAAGAAGAAAGACATTATTTAATACTTGCAAAGACAATATTATAAGGAGTCCATGACAAATATAACACTTCAGCACAATGACGAACTTAAGGGCTGTGCTAGGAACTTGAAGATGTAAAGCCTTGGATACAAACTGCAGCCAGCAGACCTAAAATAAATAAATGTCATTACATACTGTAGGTCCCTGGGAAGAAGGATAAAGCATTAGCACTTGTATTTGAGTACCTAAGGTTCATAAGTTCAAGTACAAAGGATGTGCAGCAGTTCTGACAAAACCGAGTACACTCAGGATGATCCAGAATTATCCATGATGAAGAACAAAGGCTCCCCTATGGAAAAACAGAGTGGAGAAGAAACTACTGACATCTTGTAACATGGCATAAAAAATAAAAATGAAATGAAGCACTCAGATAGGTGCAAACACACCATGTGGCACAGTAGAAACCATGGTCTAATACCATAATAGATCATGGTTTGTATTGTAATACCTTGGCAATTCACTACAGGTAAGAAGCAGTATACAAGTGAAAGTAATATGCAAAAAGCTTGCAGTGTGTAGTTGTCCCAAGTTGTATTTACTAAGAATTTTCCTGGCACAGGGATTTTGACTTGTTCAAGATTTTTCTATGTTGTAACTACAACAGAAGTTCATGAGTTACTAAAGATTGTACATTTAAACTCCACAGATACTGTTAATTATGCTGCAGCAATATTTCTGTAGAAGTGAACAGTTACATACTGTTACCATCCTTTCTGATCTACTGCTTTCTAAGCAACTGTGGGTGCAATGCATTGTGGATGACTGAATAACATTATCTGGCCTAGCTTTGTATTGGTGAATACACAGTGGTAAAGATGAGCATGCAGCCTCTGTAACCGAAAGCAAAAATAACAGACACTGAAATAAACAAAGCAAAAGTAAAGAGAGAGGATACTTTTGTGGGTGAAAAGAAAAAGAAATTGAGAGAAACAAAAAGAAATCAAAGACACAGACTAACAATAGTAGTCAAAACAAGTATTTGAAAGATGAAAGCAGTAAACGTTATGTTGTTCTATGTCCTGCTGAGTTAAGTAGTTTAGAGGGAAAAAAAGTGAAAATAATATTCCGCAAAATAGTAGTTGTTCAATAAAGTGTTTTTCAGATTGGCTTAGTTCAGTACATTTGGAGAAAAGGTGCTTGTGCTACTAGGATTGTGTGACAGCCACCTATTGGTCTGCAAAGGAACTGGAGAAAGAAAACTAAAATGTACCATAGCACACTCCCATCATGCAGTGCAGCCCATATTTTCTAATACATAGAGAGGAAAATCAAAGCACCTAGAATAGAAAGTGAATTGCAAGTTTTTGAAAAGTTGTAAAATATGTTTTGATGTTAGAAAGCTTAAAGCTTGTAATGAAAGTTATTTTAACAAAAGTGAAATAGTAGCCACAATATTTCCAATAGGTGTGTTCCAATTGTTTTCAAGTATATGTACATCATGTTTAATAACTGAGTTAATAGTATTGTGAAAGTAAATCAGTGTGATTGTACTCATTTATTCAAATACTATCAGTTATACACTCATTGCCATGTTACAAACAGATTAAGCCACTCGAAAGGCTGGGTGTACAGTGGAATTAATCCATGGTTGGTTGGTTGGACCCACTCGGCCTTCGGCCCTGTGGGTTCAACTCTCCCCAACTATGGATTATCACACTAGACCGATGCTTTCAGTGGCTTAATCCTTACATAATGCTAAGCTCCCAGGGAACAAAAAGGAAAGTCCAGTATTACAGTCACTAAGAGAAGAAAAGCATGGTATACAGTAGGCATTGGGACTCACCAATTATGCTGTAAGCAGTGACAAGCACAAGCACTTAAAGGTGCCACGATCAGTGTAGGTGTTTTATTTATTTATTTATTTCAAATTTGGATTTATACCTTTGAGCCGGGGGCTTGTTTACAAAGGCTCCAAGTCAACAAGGAATACAAGACATTTACAGGTGATGAAACATTGCAGAACAGAAAGACATCAACTAACAAGTGGTGTTAGTGTGCAGTTACAACATTAAGCAGGGTACAAGAAGTAAGGAGAAACAGGACCACACTTCCAGAGAAACATATTAATGCAGCACTAATTAAGTGCAGTACAGTGTTTTCACAATCATGTTACAGTTCAGACGGGGTGCTCCCAGTCTGCAGAAATGTATGTTTTAGCAGCCAAGGTGAGGCTTTGTCAAGGGGAGGTAGTAGGTCGTGGGAGGTGGGAGGGGGAAGTGGGCAGTTGTGGAACAGGAGGGTGGGAGTGAGAGAGGGTAGCATTTGATGGGTGTGAGAACCGCTGTCAGAGGCCATGGGTTAACAGAAACACTGGCAGTCAGATTTGCTGGCAAGAAGAGATCAAAGCCCATTTTTAAAGTAGCCAAGTCTGGGGGAGTTGGCAAGGTCTGCAGGCAGATCATTGAACCATTTAGGCCCACAGTAGGAGAGGGATCTTTAGCCAAGGGTGGTTCATTTGAAGAGAACAGTTAGAACAGTCCTGGAGGCACTCCTTGTGCATTTAGATGGTTGTGCAGACTCAAAGAGGGCTAAAGTAGCCCAAGGCATGGACCCCATCAGGGACTTTTTCGCAAGGAGGCAGACCTGGTATTGGAGTCTGTGGTGGAGTGGGAGCCAGCCAGTTTCCTTGTATAGATCACAACAGTGAGTCATTTTGTGTACTCCCAGGACCAGGCGGCATGCCTTGTTGAAGATGGTTTTGAACCTTTTAAGCGCTGTGTCTGTGCCTGCCACATATATGACAAGACCATAATCCACAGATGAGAGAACTGAACTGCACGTAACAAGTTTCAGGGCAGCCGGTGTCATTGAGGTGCGGTGTCTATACAGGATGCCAAGCTTCATGCTGGTGGACTTTACCAGTTGCTCAGCATGGGCAGTGAAGGTGAGGGTGTCATCAAGGTGAATCCCTAAGTACTTGAATGTATTGACTTGGTCTAGTACTTCTCCTTCACTACTAAGTATATGTAGTGAGGACCCTCGAGTCTTGCTCTGTGGGGTGCTGAAGAGCATGCTCTTTGTCCTTTTGTAGTTGAGTAGCAGTTTATTTCGGGTGAACCAGGATTCCAATGCACGAAAATTGTGCTGAAGTTCAGAGCTAATTGATCCCAAGCCTTTCCCTGGGACGGAGATAACAGCATTGTCTGCATAGAGTACAGAGTGTGCAGGACAGGTAGACGGCATGTCATTTATGAAGAGGATGAATAAGAGAGGACCAAGGATAGACCCTTGCGGGACCTCTAGGTTAACTTACCTGGGCTCAGAGATTATATTGCCAATCCTGACCCATTGAGATCTATGGGTTAGTTAACTATGGAACCAGGTCACAGATTCCATTGACAATCCTGTAGAGAGGAGACATTTCAGTAGCAGTTGGTGATTGACAGTGTCAAAGGCCTTGGTGAAGTCTATGAAGATAGACCCCACCACCATCCCTTTATCCAGGGCCCCATAAAACTGAGTGGTGTACTCTACTAGCGCGGTGACAGTGGAGTGGTTTTGTCGGAATCCATGTTGTTGCAAGAAGAGAAGGCTATGCTTTACTAGGTACTCAGTTAGTTGTTCTGAGACCACTCTTTCAAGTGCTTTGGGGGGGGGGTAAAATCGAGATGGGCCGGAAGTTTGCTAAATTAGCTCTGTCTCCTGATTTAAAAACAAGTGTGACGAGAGCCTCTTTCCACCTGTCAGGGAAGATGCCAGATCTTAGAAAGGCATTGAATACCTTGATGAGTGGTGCCACAAGTTCATTTAATGTGAGTGCTACCATCTTCATATCGATCATGTCACTTCCTATCCTGGTCTTACCAAGAACCCGTTTGATATATTTGACGGTCTCACCTGTGGAGATTTGCCTGAAGTAGAATGGTGGGGTAACATTATCCTGTGGTGATGGAGTGTTGAGGTTGTGCTGCTGGCTTGCAAGGGTGTGATTCAGGTATTCAGGCGGCAACACATTGCTGAGGTCCATGAATGCAACAATAAAAGTATCCGCTAATTCCTTTGGGTCTTGCAATGTACCAGAGGTGGTAACTATAAGCTCCAGTGGGGCCCTTGAGGCTCTACCCATGAGAGATTTTACAGAGTCCCAGAACTCCCTCCCTCTACCCCAGGTCTTTCCTAGGAGGTCATTGTAGTAAGCAGCTTTAGCCAGACATATGAGTTTTGTGCAGGTATTTCTAGCTGCCTTATACGCTTGGGAGTCAACTAGATTCCCGGTGGCTTTGGCCCTATACCACAGGTGATTTATGAGTCGCATGCGTTCGATTAGAGGGCTGGACAGCCAGGGGTTGGGGATTCCTCTGGCTTTCTTTGTTTTGTAAGGAGCAAAGTTGTCACAGGCTTTAGTAAAAATACTGCAGAAGTAATCCAGTGCTTGGTTTCTGTCCTTGACTCTATCCAGTGGGGACCAGTCAATCCCTTTCAGGTAGTGCCTGAAGGAGTCTAGTTGACCAGGCCTTAGTGATCTGTTCCTGGTGGTCTTAGGCTTACTCTTGGTGAACTTGTTTGTCCAGGTAAGTAGTACAGGGGAGTGGTCACTGATGGTGTCAGGTAGGACTGTTACCTCTGCAATATGTTCAGGACAGGAGGAGAGTAGCCAGTCGATGAGGGTGCTGGTTCCTGTATGGTAGTTTTGTCTGGTGGGTTGTGTGACCAGTTGGGTCAGGTATAGTCCAGCTATTTGGTCTCTAGCTGTCGCTGCATCCTGTGCTTGCCAATTAATATTGAAGTCCCCTAGAATTATATGTTCCCAGTTTAGTTTGTTCTGTTCGAGGTGGCTTATGAGCTGTGGGCAGCCAGTGAGTAGTGTCCCAGGAGGCAGGTACAGTATATGGTGGTTAATAGTAGCACCTTGTTTTGTTGGCCAATATTAAGTTTTAGTGTTAGAACCTGTGCTTCCTTGGTGTGGAAGCTAATTGGTAGTACTTGCCCTTTGATGTCACTCTTGAGGTAAACCAGACAACCCCCCTCTTTTTGAGGTACAGTCCTGCCGGAACAGGTTATATCCAGAAAGGGCAGTTGCTGTGTCTGGGATCTTTGGTGATAGCCAAGTTTCTGTTAGGGAGATGACATCAGGATCAATCTGAGCCACCCAGGCCTGAAATTGTGGCAGTTTGGAGAGAAGGCTGCAGATATTCAGAGATACAATTTTTAGATGTCCTGGGCTATTGGTACAATTCATGATACAGGTCACCCAGGGTCACAGCTAGGCAGGGATTTGACAAGAGGCTTTGGCTATGCAAGAGTTTGCAGGCATGCACTCCCCTGCCCCATTACATTGATAGTCTGGGGCACACTTACTCAAGTACAAGAGCAGGATGTGAAATCCTTTTGTCCTTATGCTTCCTTTTGTTATTTAAAGAGGTTTTTTAAAAGCCCAAATACAGATCCCTCAGGAGAAGGTCAGACGGAAATGTAGTGAGCAAGAATGGTGTAGTTACTCCAAGCAGAAAATCTTGTAAATCCCAAAAAACTAAGCTACAGACACAGACAAACACAAACAGCCACCCACACTGACCCAGGAGGTGGGGCACAGTTGAAGTTGAAGCAAGGCTGAAGAATGCAGGAGGATATAGAATGATAGCAGGTCTACTATATGTTAACTTCCAACCCGCAAACAACATTTGGCTTAACAGTAGAATTGGATCCCAGCGCACACCACATGAGTCAGGCCATCATTCAGGAAAAGTGAACCAAGGTAGTGGTCTCAAAGGGGAGGCTAAATACTATATTTATCAGAACCGACAGGATACACTAAATGTAGCAAGGACCAAAACCTCATGTAAAGCAATAGACAGCAACTAGACATCAGGCTCCACAAAAGTAAGTAAGCAACCCAGTTAGAGCTGACAAGAGAGCTCATGAAGCTTTGAACAGATCGGGAAGCAAGGTATGAAGTTCTTGATGGGGTTGCTCTGCGTTCTCAAAAGATTTCTGTTCCCCTCTGATGGTGAGCTGGAGATGGGCAGGATAGAGAATGCAGAATTTGATACTGGCGGCTAACAGCTTTGTCACAATTGGGTGATATGCCGCTCTCCTCTGCCTGACTGCTACAGGAAGATCCTGAACCACCCTAATCTTTGAGTTCTCCCAGCTGACTGTCTGAAGCTCCTGCACTTTCAAGAGTAAGTGCTGGCAGTTGAGGTAATTAAAAAATTAGAAAATTAATGGATGTGGGGGGTCTTGTGGAGGGGCATAGCCTGTAGTGCCCGATATGCCCACTCTATGACATATGTCAGGCCATTGGGGAGGGTCCCACTAATTTTTCACACAACTTCGGTGCAAAGAGCACAGCAATAGGACCCTCTTCCTTTTCTGGCAGTCCCAAAATGACGATGTTGTTGCACTGACTACACCCTTCCAAATCCTCTAGTCTTGCTTTTAATTGGTTCAGTTTCTGTCAAACTGCAACCAGTTTGGAATCCACTTTATCTGTCCAGTTGTTCAAAGAACTAACCTGTGCCTCCACATCACCCATCTGCTGGTTCAAGGTTTCATTTGCAACATCCAGAGTTTTCAATCATTAGTCAAAAGATGCATGGTTTCTTTTAGTGGGGAGAATTCTGCAAGAAAGTGCTTCTCTGTGAGGGGTACTGGGGAAGCAGAAGGTTTAGACGCTGGTACAGTTTGGGCCTTAGAGCGCTTAGGGCCTTTCTGTCTCTCTGGTGTAGCAGGTGGAGCATGTTGCAGCAAGGCTATTTTCATCCCTGGATCCATCTCGCAATGGAGATTCTGCACACAACAAGACCACACAGGTAGGATCACTAGTGTGTTAGATCAGCTGATAGAAGACAAAATAACTTGAAAATTGTAAAAACTTAAGGAGCAAGAGCCGGAGAGATCAGGAGGAGATGTTGGTCCTACTAGTACATCACGTAACTCCCAAATAATTCAAAAACTTAAAAATGAAGGTCCAGGTAGAGTTGTGTGAAATTGTGAAATTTCATTCTGTGATCTGTTCTGCGAAATAAGCGCATTTCGCAAAATATTTTGTGGGTGCGAAATGTGAAATTCTGCTGGCGAAATGGAGAATTTCACTGGGGAAATGCAGAATTTCACCACTTGCAGTCAAAATTCCACATTTCACAGGTGAAATTTTACATTTCGCACTTGTTAAATATTTCATGGAATGCATGGAATTTCACAAAATATTTTGCAGAGCGGAATTCATGATTTCGACGGAATTTCACTAGCAAAATAAAATTTTGCTGCATCTCTAGGGCCGAGGTGGGGCTCCATCTGCGGGCATAAATCGTAATGCCCTGTGTGCCCTCTCAATGATATAAACAGGTCCATTTACGAATGGACCAGCCAGCTTCTCCACCAATTTCTGGGTAAACAGTACAATATGAGTACCTTCTGCTCACTCTGGAAGACCAAGGACAACTACGTTGTTCCTCCTGCTCCGTCCCTCATAGGTCTTCCAGCCAAGATTCCACACGGGGGAGTTTTTGGTGTAAGGAAACCACTTCAGGGTCCAGTCTGACCCTACAATCTTCTAGGGAACTAGTTTGGGCCTTGTTGTCCATGACCATCTAGCAAGGGAATCTATAGAAGAGTGCATAGCTTTGACTTCTTCAGTAAGCCCAGAAATCATGTCCTGCAACTTGTTAAAGTCTTGAAGGAATTTAACTTCGGTTAGTGCCAGCAGTGGAGATGTTGCTTTGGGTGCAGCCAAAGATTGCGCCTTTGAACGTTTAGAGGCCTTGTCAGGTGTCACTGATGGTGTATGCCTTGGCAGCGCCGACCTCCTCTCCACATCTATTCTTGGGCAGGATTTAGGTAAGTATCACAATCGGAGGCAGATACTAGTGTTATATGATAGAATCAATCAATTTCTCCTGACGAGGTAGTGCATGTAATACACATATTTAGAAAATAAAGCTGGGAGGACAGGAGCACAGGAAAAGATCAGCTAGCACTGGCAGCGCATCATGTGACCTCCATTACTTTTATTTCTATATTTTGTCTTGTTTTGCAAATGGAACATGATGCAAGTGTATGCTCACTGGCAGTCACTGCCATATGTGTGTGTGTGAATGGGGCTGTGAAAATTGCTCCAGAATAGCAATACATTACTTGGGAATTCATTGGCAATTTTAAGTGCTGTTGAATAAAGTTGTGTCTCCCTTAGATTTTTTACTGTTTCTTTTTTTTTTCTATATGAGTTGACGATCAGAGTTGGCAAACAAATGTACTGGTCCTTTGTTCATTTCAGTGAGCCATCTGTCAATCTGCTGCCATTCATACATATAAATGCCTCTACAGAGGCATTTGTTTAAAGCTTTTTTTATTTATGTCTACTTGAGCGCAATCAAAAGAGACCTCAACAGTAACGAGGCTGTTGGTTAGACTCCCTCATCTGCACCACAGTACCTTGATGAGTTCCTTTACTTTCAGTTGTACCCTTCCTCCCTCCATGCAGTCCAACATTGGAGAAGTGCTTCTTGGTCATCTCGGAAAAGTTTCCCCGCCACGTAACATACTCTTCAGGCTGCAACACAGTGACTCCCCCACCCCATATCATCTCCTGTAAAGGTGTTTTACCAGTGTGTGTGTGTGTGGGGGGGGTGGCAGACTGAGTGGGACTATAGTACGGTAAGGCACTTCTGCGATTATGCAGGAATGCTAGTGACACCAACACCCCAAGTGCGCATAAGTGCTATGTGCGTACAAGTCACTTGTCGAGCTGCAGGCAGACAAGGTCAAGTCAATTGCTCAAGGTGTCACAGTGAGTCAGTGTCTATGGTGGGATTTAGGACCAGGATCACCTGGTTCATACTTTAGTTATGCATTCCATCTCAGCCAGTCAATTAGTTTATATACAGTAGCATCACAACAGATATTAACCCAGAAATCATATATTTGAATGTATGTAATTGTCTGCTTCGATGTCAACAAAAAAATATGTAGTACCATCTGGATTGTGTGACAAACAGTAACAATCGATATTTGGTGAAAGCCACGAAATACATGTTTGTCTATGGCTGCAGGGCATGGCACTCTGTAATAAAACCAATGCCATTGTAAGCTTTTGTACTATAGCCAGTTAAATAAGGTGCACAAACTGTTTCTACAAGCATGTTTTATGCCCTGCAGCTAAAGACAAACATGTATTTCTGGGCATGCATAAATTATTAATTATCAGTGTATCTCATGCAATACAGATAGTACTATATGCTTTTTTGCTGACATCAAAGCTGACAATTAAGGCTCATGTATATTGTTTCTTGGCTAATATCCGTTGTGTTAGTACTGTATATAAACTAATAGACTGGATTAGATGGCTCTTAACTAAGGTATGAACTAAGTGATCCCAGTCCCAAGTCCCACAAAACACACCGACTCACTGAGACACTGGACTGCAGTGTGAATAGGAAGGATAGGAATATAAAAAGCAGTTGCTCAATATATCTAAACGTGTACAACAAGGGAAGTAAGGGAAATAAAGAAAAGAATGTTTTGCACTGATAAAGGGGGAAGAGGGGAGACTTGGGGGAGTGTTTGATATCCTGCATCTGCAATGGGTAGGGTGGTAGGCTGCAACAACTGCGGTGCACCAATCTTTCTAAAAATTGCCTGGAGTGTGGGAGGATGTTTAGTGTGCAACCACATAGAAAAACTTAGACAGGAGATTGAGGGTCTGCAGTAGGAACTAAGACAGGCAAGGCAGATTGGGGGTGGGTTTAGCCCAATACTGGAGGGAGGAAGAAGGAGATGAGGAGGCGATTTAAGCCAACAGTGGTGAGGAGAGGGTCAGAAGAAGGAAGCAGAGACAAAGGGCCCAGGCCAGGAAGAACGATTGCCGGGAAACCAGGTCAGGAGACAAAAAGACAAATGGAAGGAGGAGATAGGGACTTGTGAGGGAGGCAAAGAAGTGGCAAAAGTCATGGAGTGGAAGGAAGAACAAGGTATGAAGAGAGAGGGAGCGGCATTTGTGAAGGGTCTTCAGAAAATAGTTTTGCACTGCTAGAGAGGAAGAATGAGGAGGGAAATGATGAAATTAGAGGAGTAATTGATAAATGCCTGGATCAAACTGGAGCAGGGGGAAATTCTGCTCAGAGACTTGCAACAGGGGTAAAAGGGGGAAATAATGTGCAGGAGGAAGAAGAGCTGGAAATTAGAGTGGGAGATGAATGGAAGCAAGCAGGGAGTAAGAGGGGTGGAATCTTAGTGCTGGGGGACTCAATACTAAGAGGAGTCAGGTGGGGTAGCAAGGGGGAGAGGTGCAGTCGCATTTGGGTGGAGGCCATGCCAGGAATGACAGCGGAAAGGGTGGGACAATCTATTCTGAAATATGCTAGAAGGGGTAGGGACAAGCCTCATTTAATTATACATCTTGGGACAAATGACCTGCCTGACAAGACAGTAGATATAGTCCAGAGGAAGTTTGAGGAACTAGCACAATTATGTAAGGGAACAGGAAGATCAGTAACTTTTTCAGAGATACTTCCGGTGCCAAAGGCAAGCACAACAAGAAAGCTGAGAATAGAGGAATTTAACAGATGGCTAAGAACCTGGTGTGCTAAAGGGCAAGGGGCTGTTGGGGGTGGGAGGACCTGGCAGGACAGTAGTCTCTATGCCAAGGACAGACTACACTTGAGTGAGGAGGAAAGAAAGTGTTGAAACAGAGGATGGAGGAGTACATAGAGGAAGTTGGGAATTTAAACTAGGAGTGGGGGGTGGCAATTGGGGAAGAGATATGCAGAGACCACAGGTTGGGAAACCATATGAGCTTACCCCATAACAGTGACAAAGGACAAATGGCAAGTACTATTGGTGATGCTAGGAAAGGGGGGCAGGATGGGAGGGGAAGGGTGGAAGGTGGTTACCCTTAATGCTAGGAGTCTTGGGAGGAAAACTGCAGAGTTACAGGTTCTCATGGCAGAGGGAGAGGTGGACATTGCAGCCATCACAGAAACATGGGCCACCCAGTACAATGACTGGGACCTGTCTGTACCAGGGTATAGGTTATTTCGTAGGTACAGGGTGATTGGGAAAGGAGGGGGGTGGCACTATATGTGAAGGAAGGACTGAAGTGTAAGGGAGGAGGGAGGAGGGTAGTACTGAGTCACTTTGGATGCAAATCCAGGATTCCAAGAATAGGATTCTTAGAATGGGAGTGGTGTGCAGGCCACCATCTCCAGACAGAGGTTAGACAGGGAACTAGCGGGATAGATCAGCAGGACCTGCGAGAAGGGTAGTGTGGTGATTGTGGTGGACTTCAACATGCCAGAAGTGGACTGGAGTACCCCAACAACCAGGAACAGAAGGGAGCAGGTACTGCTGGATGCCTTCCAGGACAGCTTACTGCTGCAGATGGTCAGTGAACCAACCAGGTTAGGGAATACCCTTGACCTTGTGCTGGCAAATGGGGACTTTGTGAGAGAACTTACAGTGGAGGAACCGCTGTCAGGGAGTGACCACCACTCAGTATAGCTCACATTGGATATGGTCAAGGAAGGAGTGGAATCTGGCACAAGAGTGCTGGACTTCAGGAGGGCCGACTTTAGGAGGATGGGGGAAGTGGTAAAAGAGTACCTGGTCAGAATTCAATCTAGTATGGACACTAACCAGAGGTGGGAGCTCATAAAGCTGGGGATAGTAGAGGCAATCAAAACCTGCTGCAAAGCCCAGAGCAAGAAGGCTAGGGCTAAGAAACCGAGCTGGTTGAGCAAGGAGGTCATGGAAAAGGTAGGAAGAAAAGAGCTGCCTTTAGGAAGTACAAGAAAACAGGGAGGAGGGCAGAGGAGTACTTGACAGAATCGAGGCGGTGACAAGGGCAGTAAGGGAGCCAAAGCATCTACGGAACTCAGGCTGGCACAAGGCATTAAGAAGGGGGAGAAGGACTTCTTTAAGTACATCAGGGAGAAAAGGAGCTGTAAGGACCACATAGTAAGGATTAGGAAGAAGGGGGCTTGGGTGAAAGCAGGGTGCGATAATGCAGAAGCACTAAATGAGTACTTCTGCTCAGTATTTACTAAAGAGAAGAGGGGGGTGACACCCAAGGTGGGAGAAATGGCAGAAACAGGGGGAAGGGGTGACAGATGGGGAAATCATGGAAGGCAGAGTTCGAGAGGGTTTGAAGGCACTGAGGGTGGACAAGGCACCAGGCCCAGATGGCATCCACCCCAGGGTACTGAAGGAGCTGGCAGAGGTCCTTGCAGGACCTTTGGCAGACCTATTTAATGCCTCACTACATTCGGGGTGTGTACCTCAGGACTGGAGGATGGCTCATGTGGTGCCCCTCCACAAGAATGGCCCCAAGGATGAACCGGGAAACTACAGACCAGTGAGCCTCACATCCATCGTGGGTAAGCTAATGGAGACTATCCTGAAGGAGAGGCTGGTGGCCCTCCTAGAGGCCAAAAGGACTACAGGACAGCAGACAGCATGGCTTCACGTGGCAGATCCTGCCAAACCAACCTGGTGGAGTTCTATGACTGGGTAACTAGGCAACTGGACAGGGCCATGCAGTGGATGTCCTGTATCTGGACTTCAGTAAGGCATTCGACTCTGTGCTGCATGGAAGGCTGGGAAAAGCTAGTAGGCACAGGAGCGGGTGAAAAGCTGGTGAGATGGGTAGGAAACTGGCTTCAGGGAAGGCAACAGAGGGTGGTGGTGGTTGGGGAGGTCTCACACCCAAGGGCAGTGACGAGCGATGTTCCACAGGGCTCGGTGTTGGGACCAATGTTGTTTGGGATATTCATTGCAGACATATCATGGGACATCAAGAGCAAGATTAGTCTGTTTGGTGATGATACCAAGGTAGGCGCAGTGGTGGATGGCCTAGGGGGATGGCAGAGGTTGCAGGATGATCTGACAAAGCTTGAAACCTGGTCAGACACCTGGCAACTGGGGTTTAATGCCAAAAAGTGCAAGGTGCTGCATTTTGGGATGAAGAACCCAAGGAGGAGTTACCAGCTGGGGGGAGTGCAGCTAGCCCAGACAGAGGAGAAGAAGGATCTGGGTGTGCTCATTACAGGGTCAATGAACAATTCAGCACAATGCAGAAAGGCAGCTGCAAAGGCCAACAAAATGCTGGGTTGTATTGCAAGGGGTATATCCTCAAGAAAGGAGGAGGTGATTCTGCCACTGTATAGGTCATTAGTTAGACCACACCTGGAGTACTGCGTGCAGTACTGGCGTCCGTATCTGAAGAGGGACATTAAGTTACTGGAGGGGGTGCAGGCAGAGGCGACAAAGATGATCAAGGGGCTGGGGACTTATAATACGAGAGGAGGTTGAAGGAGTTGAACATGTACTCACTGGAGGAGAGGAGGGACAGGGTGACATGATTGAAACCTTTAAATACATGAAAGGAATAAACAAGATGGGTACAGAGGGCTGTTCAAAGTAAGGGAGGGGAGGGCCACCAGGGGCCATGATATGAAACTGGAGGGAGGAAGGTTCAGGAGGGAGATGAGGAGACACTTTTTTACAGAGAGGGTGGTGGCTGGGTGGAATGCATTACCTGCAGAAGAGGTATCCAGTAGAACAGTGGACTGCTTCAAAAGGGGATGGGACAGGACAAGGGGGAGGGTTAATGAAGGGGAAGTGTGGAAGGGAGGGGCAGCTGCAGAATAAGGGGTGCTAGCTGCACATTCGAGCAGACTTGATAGACCTCTAGGCCTTTATCTGCTGGCAAATTTCGTATGTTCGTAACAGTCTTGTTATTTTTACTGTAGTCACTAAAAAAATGCCCCCAACAGCTTAATCTGGTTCAAGGTCAGTTGGCATTCATCTGTATCCCCTTCCCCAAGTTGTTCCTGAAAATAGGCAGAATTTATCTAGTGCACTTACCCGGTCAACAAAAACTAAATAAATAAAATAAATAAGTACAATTTTTCTGATATGTTTGCTTTCACTCAAATGGTTATCTAAAATTAAAAAACCTGTATGCAGATGCTTCTATGAGTTTCGGTGGTCTGGTCCCCCATGCTCTTCAAAGGAAGACATCGATAAGTGTCTGACCAAAGGGTAGCAAGCAGAACTGTGTGGGAGTGCATTGCTGTGCCCAGAGAGGGGTGAGTGATGGTCAGGAGTTTCCTTGTACCTGACTACAATTATTAACTACAAGGTATTACGATTTGCACTGCACCTTTAAGCTTGTTTATTTAAGCACAAGTAAAAAATGTTTATTTCGCTGACCTTTCGAGTGCTGGCTTATTTATTTTCATATTATCCTTTTTTTTTTTTTGCCTAGCAGCAAGTCTGTACTGTGAGTGGTGCTGATTCATTGTATAGTGAGTGATGCTATACCCTGTTGCTGTTACTGTACAGAATTTACAGTCACATCACTTTACTATTTTGCAGTGGCAGGACTGTTCATCTCATCGCAATATTGCTCTGAAGCCATGCAGCAAGGTTCAGGTACATAGAAACAAAGAAGTTGACAGCAGAAGGAGACCACCAGGTCCATCTAGTCTGCCCAGTATTTTAGTTCTCTCCTACCCTTCTAGCTGTCTTTAGATGAGCTGGCTCCCTTATGTCTATTCCATGCATTCTTGAATCCTACTACTGTGTAAGCCACCGCCACCTCTGCAGGCAGGCTGTTGCAGGCATCCACCACTCTTTCCATGAAGAAAAACTTCCTGGCTGTGGTAGAGAACCTCCCTCCTTGCAGTCTTAGATCACGTCCCTTGGTTCTGCTGTCCTTCTTGAAATGAAAAAGTTCATTTGACTGTACCTTGTTTATGCCTTTTATGTATTTGAACGTTTTGATCATGTCTCCCCTCTCTCTTCTTTGTTCCAGGGAGTATATATTTAGTTCTTTCAGTCTATCCCTGTAGGACATCCCCTGCAATCCTTGAATTATTTTTGTCATCCCTCTCTGCACCATCTCTACCTGGTCAATGTCCTTTCTGAGGTGGGGCCTCCAGAACTGGATGCCATACTCCAGGTGAGGCCTACCTAGTGATCTGTACAGTGGCAGGTCCACCTCTCTTCTCCTACTTGTGATTCCCCTCCCAGTGCATCCCAGCATACCGTTGGCCTTTAATGCTGCCTCCTTGCACTGTTTTCCCACTTTCAAGTTTATTTATTATTTTATTTATTTGCTTTTGTTCACCAAGTAAGCACACTAGACAACAAATGCCTATTTTCAGGTGCGACCCGGGAGGTTACAGAGTACTTAAGAAACATAATACAGAGTTAAGGTAACATACAGGCCCATGGACAAGTAGGTGGAACAGCAAACAGTATACATGGCTATAAAATGGTAAAGTAGGCAGTATGTCAACAGGTTACATAACAGCATTGAGAGGTAGAGTAACAACAGGTAACATCATGGCAAAGAGTTGACAGTATGGCAACAAGATACATAACAGTATTGAGAGGCAGAATAACAGCAGGAAACATCATGGCAGAGAATACATCAAAGTAAATGAAAGTACAAGTATATGTTTGCATGACATGAGGGCCTATTATGAGATAGAGAGAGCATCATAATAGTGTAGCTAGAAGCTGGTACTGATATTCCAGGAGCGCCTCTCCAATAGAAGGGTGGAAAGTGCCTTATGCTGGAAATCATCAGAGAGTAACAGCGGCCGGTGTGTCAGCTCACAGACTCCCAAGTGAATCGGGGTCAGGGGTGAGGGAGAGACTTCTCTGGGTCTATATAGCACATAGACAAGCAGAGGCCACTTTGAGAAAGTTCCATAGGGATGTTTTGAAGCAGGAATGGGAGGGAGAGGCATGAACTAGGGCGGGAAGGGAGTTCCATAGTCTAGGCGCATGGACGGAGAAGGCCCAGTCACCTGTGAGGGTGCGGGTCTTAGGGACCAGGTGGACCTGAGCAGCACTAGATCTTAAGTGGTAGGCAGGGGTTCCATATTTGAGGGGAGGGCAAGTGCAGAAGGAGTAGCCATTCTAACTATATTATCTGCGAAGTTGCCAAGGAGATCTGAGATAATGTTTCCCAGATCGCACTCTTGGTTAGAGGCAGCTAGTCTTTCCTCTCCTGGTAGTACTCCTTTTTTGGATTTCTTTTTCCTATGTGCATGACTTTGTACTTTTTGGCATTGAATCTCAGCTGCCATGTTGCAGACCATTCCTCAAGCTTCTTGAAGTGAGCTTCCATCTTGCCCACTCCCTCTTGCGTGTCAACCCTGTTGCATATTTTGGTTTTGTCTGCAAACAGACAAGACTTTCCAACTAGTCTGTTAGTGATGTCTGATATAAAAATATTGAAGAGCAGAGGCCCTAATACGAAGCCATGGGGGACATCGCAGGTCACCCTTCCTTCTGCCAAAAGTGCTCCGCTTACCCACACCCTCTGGGTTCTGTCCTGTAACCAATTTTGTACCCATCTAACTATTTCTAGTCCAGCCCCTGTGTGGTCTAGCTTCTTTACCAGCCTTCTATGTGGAACTGGGTCAATGGCCTTGCTAAAGTCCAGATAGACCACATCCACTGCCCTGCCATCATCCACACCCTTTGTAACGCAATCAAAAAACCCGAGCAGGTTTGTCTGGCATGACCTAATTGCTGTGAAACCAGGCTGCTTGGGGTCCAATTGGCCACTAGCTTTAAGAAATGCTATGATTTGCTGTTTGAGTAGTGTCTCCATCAACTTCCCCATTACAGATGCGAGGCTTACTGGTCTGTAATTTCCAGACTCCATACTGCTGCGTGATTTGTAGAGTGGGACCACTATTGCTTTTTTCCAGTCTTCTGGCACCACTCCACTCCTTAGAGATTTGGTGAAGAGTTTTGCCAGTGCGGCAGCCAATTCCAGCCCCAGTTCTTTTAAGATTCTGGGGTGCATTTAGTCTGGCCCCTTGGCCTTGTCAACTTTTAATTTATTAAACACCTCCAGTACTTCAGTCACTATGAAGGGGCTAGTGTCGACCCCAGGTCCAGGGTGTTGCATTTTGTCATTGCTGGGCTATTGCCTGGGTCCTCCTCAGTAAATACCAAGCAGAAGTACTTGTTAAGAATTTTTACTTTTTCCGGGTCATCCTTAGTTGTTTTGCCTTCCTCGGTAGCAATCCTAACTATACCCCCCTTTTGCCTTCCTTCTTTCCCGGATGTATATAAAGAAGGATTTGTCTCCTCTCTTCATCCTGTCTGCTATATTTGCTTCTGTCTGGGCTTTCGCTTGTCTTATTCTTTTGCTGGCTTCTCTTATTTTTTTTCCTTGAACAAATCCCAATCTTCTTCCTTGTTGGTTTTCTGGTATAACTTGTAGGGCTCCTTTTTTTCTTTTACTGTTTTAGCCACTTCCTTGATAAACCACACAGGTTGGTTTCATGGTCACCTGCACTTGCTATGTAAGCAATAATACCCAACAGGGTGGGTGGTACTGGGCTATACCGGACCACTCAGGGGCATAAGCGGCATTGGGCATTATCCTCCCTGGAAGGTCGGGTATAGCCCAATACCACCCACCCTGGAGGGTATTATTGCACTTAGAAAATGGGCCCTGTAAATAAAAATAAGTTTAATGAAACAAAAGTTAATAAAAAGTTGGTTTAACATAAGTTTTGTAATAAAATAGTTCCTCCGCCTGCTTTAGAATGATGAATTTGTTTTTTCTTACTTTTTAGTAGGGACTTTTATCTCTCTAGTTTAATTTAAAAAAAAAGTTGCCCTAGTTTACTGACTCGTCCCCCATCCCTGCATTTATTTGTTCCCTTCCCTCCCCATGATGATGAGGTTGGGAGCTGAACAGCAAGGTAGATGAAGCTGCAGAAAAAAAGAAGACGGCTCTGGAGCAACAGGTGGCTACAGTAGATTCTTGTACTTTTCATAGTCTGCAGTTTTCAAATGTGAGTAGCTAAGCTGGGTTCCTATGTTTCTTAGCAGGGAAACAGTGTGAGAGAGCTTAGCACTGTAACAACTGCTGGTTCTAGCAGTTTTGTTTTTTTTGGGGACCAAGATTTGGAGAACAGGGCAAGAGATTGCAGTCGGAAGAGTGCTGCCATTAGCAGTCAGTGCGGACAAAAGCTGACAGCGTTACTTGGAAATCTGAGGATGGAGTTGAAGCAAGCGTGTTTGAATCCCACCCAGCAGCTCTCGAGGTTCTATATCAGTATCATTATTCTTTTATTATTTTTTTTATTTTTCATTATGTTTTAATGTAGCGTGATGTGGTTGGTAAATATGCCACGAGTAATAAGCGCAATGCGGTTGTTAGATTTACAGCAAGCAGCACCCGAGGTGACAGATCAGGAGGCGCAGATCGAGGGAGGTGAAATGAAGCAGCAGCAAAGAACAAATATAAGGATTACAAGACTTTTTTGGGGGCTCTGACAATGAGGAAGACAGTCAGTGCTTACCATCTAAGATGTAGTTTTAATACACGGCATTGTGTGTCAGCGTCTCTCGCTAAGCAAGAGTAAAAAAATGGCAAATGTTTAAAAAACAAATGCGAGGGTTTAGCCAAGTACAGATCAGGCTGGGCAGTATGATTCTGGTAATGGGGTTGGCTGGGCTGGTACTTTTAATTGCCAGGCATCTTTTGTCTGATAGATGCCCAGCTAGAGAAGTGCCTCAGCCAATCAGAAGGCTGAATTACTTTTACCCATTTTATAAGGGATAATGATGATGTCTGACAAAGAGGGTTTCTCCTTGGGGGCAGTTGACAGGTGATTGTGAACTCAGCTGGAGTCTGTACCTTTACACTCATAGCCAGGGTGATAACGTTATATTATGACCCTACCTATGAGTGTAAAAGTACAGACTCCAGTATTGACACTGGCAATGTTATACATACCAGACATGCATGTCTACAGCTGCAGGGCATTGAATACTTCCAGCTGGCTCCATGCAGAGGCAGTGCTTTAAAGGGGTACCCTTTTTTGAAAATTATTCAGTGTGGCAATACTTCCACAATGTTATTGTTTTGGATCATTACATGGTATAAAAAACTAACAAGAAGTCATTGAAGTGGAGTGTGAGAAGTCAAAGTCCACTGGCATTGAAGAGAGTTGGGCTTCACTACGCAGAGACAAGGCAGAAAACACCACTAAATTCCGACTGTGTAATGCAACATATTATCGCATGGGACAAAGGGAAAAGAAAAGAGAGAGTAAAACAATTACATTTGATTAAAAATTTTTATTAACAACACTAACAGTGCAATAGATCAGTTTACATGTTGCTTCATGGTATCTCACTTGTGTTGCAGAGTGCGAAGCCTGTCGGTGAGGCCACTGGGTACCTTGTGCTACTACACATGCGTGAAAATGGAGCTGTGCAGATGTGAGATATACAGGCTAGTGCATGCACAAATGATGATTTTATAGTGAGGTACTGACTCATGAAAGGTCAGACAGGGATGCACATATTTTAATTGACAAGGAGACAAGTACACATATTGGTGACAATTCCCCTTTAATGACAAGTGTCAGTTTTCTGTTAGTTTTCTCTATGTAGTTGTGTGTGCTGGTTGCTTGTTTTTATTGGAATGTTGAAACCTGTTTAGTATCAGTTCCCTGGATGGTTTAGAGAAATGATTGAATTAACTGACATCTTCTTTCCGGCACTATGAAACACCATAGTTTTGGTTTTAGACACATTAAGAGACAATTTGTGTTGCAAAAGCAATTTCTGTAAATTAACAAAATCAGTTTGAATTAAATTTGATAACTTCTGCAAACTTGGACCACTCGTGAAAATCACATCATCAGCACAAAGGAAAATATTGGCACAACTGCAAACTAAAGGGTAGAGCACCTCCCAGATGTGAGGAGAACCACACCACCAGTGCGGGGCCTGAAGGAAGCCAGCATTCATCCTGCCTTGCTGGGGTCTTTTCACATTAAGGTCCCATCCCTCAGGATGCAGGTGGCATGGATGCACATGTGTGCACACACGACTGTGCTTAGCACAGCAAACAGCCTTTGTGCCCCCTCTGCTACATCATCCAGACTACACTGCCACCTGTGGTCACCCAGGAGGCAGTAACACAGTGTAACTGGCAACTCTCCCAGGAGAGGAGAGCATACTCTGGGATAGTCCATCCTCCTCCCCTGGCCGTCCAATGATGACCTACTCTCGTTCCCAAACATAGGCACCAGTGTCATGAGAGATAGTGTTACTGCTGCGCAAACAGGGCAATATTCTGATGCTTTCATATTATTTGATTTTTGACTTACGTCTTTCTCCAAGTCCCTGTTCTATTCAATTTCTCCCCATGTGCCGTTCATTTATTGTTTTTCTTCTCTGTGGTTTCATAAATGCTGAAGCTGTAACAATACTGGGGACCAGGGCTCTGTTTACAGTGGAAACATATAAACATAGAAGCATAGAATTGTCTGCAGAAAAGAACTGCTTGGCCCACCTTGTCTGCCCAGATGGTCCTTCCCTAGTCTGCCATCACAGACCCAAACTGGTCTCTGATGACCCTTCCTCCCCCCTCCCCGCTTATTTACTAATATTCTCTTATGTCTATCCCTTGCTTTCTTGAAGCCCCCCTACTGTTTTCACCTCCACCACCCACTGGCAGTCTGTTCCAGGTGTTTACCACTCTTTCAGTGAAATAGTACTTCCTCACATCCTTCTTTAACTCTCTCAGTCTCCAGCGTTATTGCATGCCCCCTGGTCCTGGTGCTCTTCTTCATTTGAAAAAGGCTGTCTTCCTTTACCTTGTTCACACCTGTGAGGTGCCTGCAGGTCTCTATCATGTCCCCTGTTGGTCTCCTCTCTTCCAGGGTGTACATGTTGAGATCCCTCAGTCTCTCCTCATGGGGCTTCTGGTGCAACCCCTGAACAGTATTAGTTACCTTGTTCTGGATAGCCTCCACCCTGTTCATGTCCTTTTGAGGTGAAGCCTCCAAAACTTGGCACAGTATGTGTAGGGGGAGCATTGGGATGTTGCAAAAGGATGGAGGCTCCCCATAAATAAATGCTTTGGGGGTAAGCACCGAATACCTGCGTAATTAGCAGCAAAATGCTTCCACCTGGACAACACAGCATCAATCTATATCCACCCACGATATATAAATTATTGCCACTCATTTGAAACATAATCTTTATCTGACCTTTTCTACCCCTGGCAGCCTGGGAAGCTGGTTCAACTTTTGATTTTGTTTTGAGTTTAGATCTTTTTAACTGTTGCACAAATTCTGGGCAAATATTTTCATCAGTATGACTAGCACTTGCGGGGATGGAGAAATAAAAAAAATACTGATGAGCTAGAATGGTGTTTGAACCCCCATCGACCTTTCCAAGTGTACAAACCCAGCAAAAAGCTTGGTAGGGCTTTATTGCTTAGCTAAACATTTCTTGGAAATAGGCAAGCATTTCTTCATGGTAAATTATAAAAGGGAGAAAACGCTGAAACATTGTCCAAGTAACATAAATAAAAATTATGTTGCTAACACTAATCTCTAGATACTTAAATAATTCAACAATAGTTTGGCAGAAAAACCATTGTAATATACTTCCATATTAATTTTTTTAATAAAACCATTTACGTAACCATGTTTGGATTTCTCATGCCCAAATCAATGCCGTCTTAATTTTCAGTTAAATCACATCCAGTTCTATATCACTTCAATGTAAACAAACAATGTTTGGATGTACGTTTCTTAATTTATTTCCTTATGTATATCATGTTTCCTTTGGGGCCCTTTACAATGAGCACATCTACTGTACATCTTGGGAATGGCTGACATTGTTCTGTGAAGCTTTCATTCCCTCTGCTCTGCTGCTGAGAAAATGTTGTGTTCAAGCTGCAGAGTCCAGAATAATTTTACCCTGGTGGTGTGATCCTGGGAGATAACATCTTGCTTACCAATTCCTTGGCATGCTGTATCAGAAAAGTGTAGGACTTAGGTGCCAAAATATGACAGATGCTTCTGCATGCATCTCACATCATCAGTCATTACTGCATTGCAGAACAGCTTAACATGCTCTGGCACTCAGTCACTCCACTAACTACAACCATCACAGTATAACCTGCACAATAAATCTGGTCCTTTGCACTTCAGCAAGCCGAGGACTAGATGGAAGGGATAACTCATGACTGACTGTTTCATTATATATGCAATAATGGATGGGGAAGTGTGTTTAACGAGAATTTAATGGTTGCCTGAGGTGTGGGATGCTACATAAACCCCGAGGGTGAAGCCCGAGGGGATTATTAAAGCATCCCACACCAAGGGCAATCATTAAATTGAAGTTAAAAACACACTTCCCCATCTTTTATTTGTTATAATTGCTGGTTAGCAATTTTTTGACGCACTGATTTTTGTGCTGCTGTTTCAGTCATGCAGGTAGGCACACACACACACACACTCTTTCTCTTTCAGCTGGTTTTAGTTTTAATTTTTTTCATTTAGTTAGTTGGTGATTTGTAAATTGTTATTTGGGATTACCTTCATGAGGCACGTTGGGTTGGAGCCCTTCCTGCTGGCAGTTGTAGTCCAGTGTGATTTCTGAATGGCACGACCAACCTGAGAGCTGTTTTGTTTATATTTTAAGTGCACAGAAAAGAAAAAACAAGGACTGTCGGCACAAATGCAGCCTTTTTTTCCTCTCAGTACAGACAAGAACTCCTCGTCTGATGGCTCCTCACTATGGAGGATACAGAGCTGACATGTTTCTTGAATTGATTAGCCCACCCAGCAGGACCTCAACAGCCAATCAGGGAGTGGCTGTTCTCGAGTGACGTGGTTCATGTTTACCGTTATAACCCGCGGGTTATAATGGCAAATTATAACTGGCTCAGCCTATGGAAAAATTGCTGGCCAGTTATTATAAGAAAATTATGCACACCCATGGGTGGATGTGAAGCATGAGGTGAAGCCGAGTGTCACAAACTACCCGAGAAGTGCATTATTTCCCTTATGACAGTACACCCTGGCATGTATTATCCCACTTATAACATGGGTTTGGATCAATGTGCAACCCAATTGGGTCAATGGATCGGTGTGGCCATGGATTAAATCCCCTCTTTAATCCACTGTTCCGCTGAGGGACTCAGGAGATTTGCTGCTGGGTCTCTTTCTCTTCAGGGCAAACAAATCAGAGCAGCAACCATATACAGTCAGGAGACAGGGAGTATGAGTGGAGCAGAGCAGATGCTCAGTGCTGAACCCAGGGAAAAGCACTTATTTATAGCAATGCAGACATCCAAGGTCCCCATTTGTGTGAACTAGTGTGTGTGTGACAGAGACAGAGAGTGAGACAGACAGTCAGACACAACATTGTGGGTGGTTGCCTCAACAGTGAGTAAGACAGACAGAGGCAAAAGGTGAGCGTGATCACTCTCCCCCCACCCCCATGGGCAACAGGAGAGGCAGACAGGGAGAAACAACTTGGAAAGACCCATATGTCCCAGCATGCTGCACCGGAGCTGCTATGTGGTTCCATGGGGTGAGGGATGCAGACACACAGAAGGGGGTGAGTGAGCGCTGAGTTGAGCAAAAGTCCCCCGTGCCACCCCCCCAACAATCTCAGGCAGTGTTGCCAGCCATGGTGGCACAATCTGAGCACCACTATTAGCAGTGTGTTCTCCCCCATCACCAGACAGTGGGGTTGTAAATAAAGGAAAAGAAAAGTTTTTTCTTTTGCTGTCCAATAGCTGCCTGCTGGTCTGTTCAAGAACCCCCGAGGAAAGCACCATGAGCCAGGGGGCAGCCATTGAAAGTCCAGCCCATGCTGGACAGTTGGGGAGAACTAGCATTGTTAGGGATGCGGCGTCCTGAATGTGAGCAGTTGGCTCAGTGTTGCAAGAGCCAATGAAGCAGTCAGAAGGTCGCTGCTGTATTGTGGGCAGAGAAAAGCCCATGGGATTGCTTTTAGGCATCCCAGAACAAAATAGTAGACATTCCTCACTGTGGGAAGAGGGAGAGAGGGGACACAAGTTAGTGGCAGTAATTAAAGTAACTCACCTGTGGTCCGCCACTCATCCCTCTGTGTAGGCAGCGGGTCCCATTGTGTGTGGCTTTCAAAAGGAATGCGGCTTCACTGTCCATCTGGCCATGGTGTGGGCTCAGTTCAGCCCAGTTTATTATTTTGTGCCCCCATTTGTAAAAAAAAAAAATAAAAGTAAAGTCCCCCTTCCAGGTAGTGTGGCTGAGTGGCTGCATCCTAGGAGCTCCGGAAAGAGAGAGAGAGAGAGAGAGAGGACCCATAAGGTCCAGAATTATCCACTCCACTGCCTACCATTAGTCTGTCTATCCCCAGCCTCTCCAGCCTTCCTCTTTGCATATCTTCACCCCGGGTTGGGGTGGTGAGTCTGCATTAGTGCCAGTAAATGAGTGCTGGTACCCAGAACAGAATTAAAAGGGCAGAAAGTTTTATTTTTAATTTTGGGTGCTAAGGGCAGCCAGTCAGGGACAAGGGCAGGCCCCAGGAATAAGAGGACCACCCAAAGGTGGATATGTGCAAATTTATTAATTTATTAATGTAACCCCCCTGCAAATGGGGGTTCCCAAAAGACTTCCAGGAGCTTGCTTGAATGCTCCAAGCCTGAATGGTGTTTGGCGTTTAAGCCATTTATCAGTGAGTGTTTTTAGAACCTCTGGTACTGTCTCTTTAAGAGCTGTCTGCTTGCAGACGTAATTAGTTTGTATGGGGGACTGTGTGTTTCTTTGATTGAGTACCACTCAAGCTGCTGCCAATTCACTCCATTTTGCAGTCACTAGGAGTGCAAAGGAACCTATCTGAAAGATGTAACTGTTTGCCAGAAACCATTTAGAGTGATAATGAAATTACAGTTTGTCTAACCTGCTTTCTTTTGCAGTCAGAACAGTGTCTGCCTAGTTCCCCATTCTGGTTTTGAACTGCTGAACTGGACCAATCAGTGTGGGTAAGCTAGCTCTAAAATGGTGCCTTGGACGAATCAGAACTTGGACTCATAATCTGAGCCAGCCACAAGAGGATTGTATGGGCAGTGACTCTGGGAGATGTAGTTTAGACTTCAGCGCCTTTTGGACCAACAGCAGCAGTCTATTGTGAGTGACAGCCAATCCAGTCAAGAACTGGGAGGAACTCAAAGGAAGTGCCCGTTTTGTCGGTTGGAGTTTCAGTTGAGCTTTGGCAGTGAAGAAGGAAGGAGCCCTGTGCTTTTTCAGTGTGCAGTTTTAGTCAAAAAACGTGTGTAAGGCCCAGAGTTCCGGTCTGCAGCTTGTGTAACTGATTGTTAGGACTGAATCCGTCCTGTGAAAAGAATCAAAGGATCTCTGAAGAGTAGAAACCAGGCTCACCCTGTAGAAGACTGGAGAAATTATTGAATTGCTCTCGGTCTGTCAGGAACTGAATCTGCTGTGTGTTCTCCCGGGTATTGTGCAGTAATTGCGATTGGGATAGAGAAGCAGCCTGCCTGGTATAGTACTCTCTTTTTTTTTACCATATAAATGTGTGAAGAGTCTCTTGGAGCTCAAGAGTAGCCCTGCTGATATTGAAGGACCCTATCTTATTTGAGGTCGTGAGTACTAATTCAGGAGTAGCTCCCTGTTGAATTGCCACATTAAATCCAAATGGAATTACTGTACTGCTGACTGTTTAATTTTCCTTTTCTCTGTGTGAAAGGCCCCTACCAGCTGCCACAGTTTGGACTAGCCACTAGGGCTTGGGTACCCAAGGGACAGTAACTGATAGGATAGGCCTGTGCACAGAGCCATAAATAGATTATTAGAGTGATAAGCTAATTAACCTGATTTCCCCTGTCCTTGTTATATCCCCCTAAATAAATCAGAGCTGCTTGTTTCAGCAAAGTTATACTGCCTGAGGTATTTGTCTATGTTAAAGTACTGTACTGTGATTGTTGCACTGTATCTCATTTCACAGGAGGTCCCAGTGCGGAACCAGTCCTGGGGGTAAGTGTATACTGTGAAGGTAATTCTGATATATTGTGGGCCATAGTGGGAAGAAAGGGGTTGCAGTGTCCCAGAGGGCTGTGACCAAGTTAGTTTAAGTATTGCAAACCCTGACCTCTGGGTGGAGGCACCGCCATTGGATCCAGGCCCCTCAACCTGTTAGTGGCAAATCAGGCAGGGGTAGTAGCCCCTGGGATAGCGCCATCTAGGGGTTACATCTTGGAGGCTCACCGCTGGGATTGTGTGTCCTCTAGTGGCCATATTTACGAACCACTGTTAAGAAAAATGGGTACCCACGACAGAGTGGCTGTGCACGGCTGGTGGGTGGTGTACTGGGGAGGAGATCGACCCCAAAATGCTATGCTTATCCTGGACATCCCCTGGTATCAATCACGGACACTGTGCAGGAGTACTTTCCAAGGTGGAAGGTTTACAAAACCCTGTGGTGGTGGGTCGGCATGCTAATCTGCTCACCCACCTTTCCTGGCCCTAGTAAGTTTAAGGATCCCATAGATAGCTCCAAAGTGCCACAGACCATTACCCCAGAGGAGCCCTCACTGCTTGGAGTGATAACTAAGGACAGTAAAGACCCAGGGGAATCAGCCCCCACCACTATCTGAAACTTTTGAGGAGAAATTTGCTAAATGGTTGCTGGGAGAAGGAAAACTGTGGAGGACTTGAAGAAACTATTCTTGCCACCTGGGGTGTTCCTCCCCAACACCCTCTCCTGCTCCAGTACCGTAATGGTGGCTGAACCAATGCAGACTCCTATTTCTGCACCTGCCATTAGTCACGACTCTTACGAAGGTTGAGGATCTTCTCTGGCACCCTCCCACCCCCAAGGGAGGATGACTGGGAGACCTGGATAGACTATGTTGCCCCAAGTGCTAGAATGGCAATGCTCGGAAGAAGCGGCGAAGAGGTTAGTGAGGCCTCCGAGGTCCTGCCTGGCTACCATCCATGCTAAGCGGGTCAGTAACCCTGAAGCGACTGCACAGGCCTATCTTGAGGCCTTGGAGAATGTGTATGGAGCCCAGATTCTGATGAGGACCTATGGTGGAGAGTAAGAAATGCACAACAGTACCAAGGGGAGTTGTTGTCTGTGTATGTCTCTTGGCTGGAAAAATTGTTGCAAGAATGCCTCAGAAAGGGTAGTTTGCCAGCGATTGAACTGGACCGAACTAGACTGGACAGAATCCTTAATTCTGCCCCCTTCTCAGAACTGCTGTTGCTTCAGTTACGCCTGGCAAATCGACTGGAATCCCCACCCTCCTATGATGAGTTAATGAGAGAAATTCAAGGAGTTGAGAAAAGGTGACCTCGGGAGGGACCTGCACCAACAGCTGTGGCTACGACCCGAGTGACTGAGGGTGACCCATCAAGTGAAGTTCAGGGGCAGAGGTTGACAGTCAATGAGTGCTCTGACAAGGAAAAGATATGTCACAATGGGGCGAACTGTTAGAGAGATCCGAGAATTCAAAAACAGTCCCTTTATGAAGGCCACGCTTGCAAGTCACGGGCCCTGACCTATATCCGACTGCATCTGCTATGGGGTGGAGTGCCACCATGTATCTCCTGCTGATAACAGCTCCGAACTCGATTCCTTGACCATGGAAGTGGAGAAACTGACAAGATGTCTCCAAATGCTTATCACATACAGACAGAGATGGCACCAAGGTTTCCAGTTAGTAATACCCCGCCCTGGCTCCCAGTGTGGCGCCTCGGCCAGCTCAAACTCCAGAAAGTATGTTTTGCTATAATTGTGGGAAAGATGGGCACATGAAAAGGAATGCCGGTCCCAAAGACATGACAAAGTTGCATATGAGGCTACAAGGAGAGCTTGGAGAACAAATCAGTGGTTAAGAGGTGCACGAAATGATCCCAGTGGGGCACCAAAATGCTAACTCACGTCCTTTTGTGGCAAGGTCAGTTGCCCAGGCCACCACTATCGCCTCTCAGACTGGTCCAGAATAGTGGGTCCCTCCATGGAGACCACTCTAAAGTGAATGGAGTGTCTACAAGAGCTGTATTAGACAGTGGCTCCCAAGTGACAATTATGTTCCAGGGTTGGTATCAGAAGCATTTGTCAGACGTACCCTTACAACCATTAGAAGGACTGCATGTATGGGGGTTAAGTGAGAAGGCCTACCCCTATTCCGGGTATATCCGAATTTGGCTGTCTTTCCCCACCTCCGTGGCTGGAGTGGCCGAACAAGTAGAGACCCTAGCCTTAGTGTGTCCCCCCACTGGACTGTATGATGGTGTCCCTTTGTTGATTGGAACAAATGCTCATATGTTCGGAAGGCTGGCACATTGTGTTATGAAAACAGGGTCAAAGACTAGTAGAGCTTTAAGAGTTCGGCTTTAATTAAGAAGGCCTATGAGGCTGAGATGCTGAAAAACAGAACCAGAGGAATCGGTCGGAATTGTATGGAAGAAGGATCCTGAGTCTCTGATCCTGGCACCAAATGCCCAGTGTACCTTACAGGAGAGGTCCATATCAGAAAGGATGTTAAGAATAAAATATTAATGTTGGATGCACCAGGCGATGGAAAATTGCCAGAGGGACTGCTGGTCAAGCCTAGTATTTTGCCCGCTAGAGCCCATGCTTATGCCAGAAGGTAATGGTCCAAGTTCATAATGTGTCTGAAAGAGACATTGAGTAAACAGAGGTTGCATCCTGGCTAATGTGCATTGTGCAGACACTGCAGTGCTACCCAGCAAGCAAGTTCAAGGAAGAATGACAGATAGCATACCAGACTTGTTTGATTTGGCGACTCCCGCTGCCAGCTGAATGGAAAGTGAGGATCAGTGAGAAGCTTGCCCAGAGACCAGGTGTTTTCTTTAAAGGAATGGGATGTAGGATGATTACAGGAACTGAGCACAATATCCAGCTGCATGAGAAAGACCATTTCGTGAGAGGTCTCGACGCCTGGCACCTGCTGACATAGATGATGTGAGGCGGCATCTGCAAGAGATGTTAGCTGCTGGTGTAATACAAGAATCCAGAAGCCCTTATGCTTCCCCATTGTGGTAGTGAGGAAAAGAATGGAACAGTAAGGATGTGTGGATTATGCACCTTAAACTGGCGGACTATCCTGATCAGTACACAATGCCCGCATTCAGGATGCTTTGGACTGCCTAAACAGGAGCAAGTGGTTCTCTGTGCTGGATCTCTGCAGTGGGTACTACCAGATCCCGATGGCCCCAGAGGACCGTGAGAAGAGCGGCCTTTATCTGTCCGCTTGGCTTCTATGAATTCATGAGGATGCCTCAAGGATTTCAGGTGCCCCAGCCACTTTTCAACGATTGATGGAGGCGTGCAGTGGGGACATGAACTTACTAGAGTGCCTGGTATACCTAGATGATGTTATTGTGTTTGGCAGCTCACTGGAGGAACATGAGAGCAGATTATTTAAGGTATTGGACCGACTGGAGGACTTTGGCCTTAAACTGTCCATTGATAAGTGTCAATTCTTTCAAACATCAGTAAAGTATGTGGGACACATAGTATCCACCGAGGGAATAGAGACCGACCCAAGTAAAGTTGAGGACTTGACCACCTGGCCACAGCCCAAAAATCTAAAAGAACTGCAAAGATTCCTGGGATTCTGTAGTTATTATCGGCACTTCATCAAGGACTATTCAAGAGTGATCGCCTCTTAACCTTATCAAGGGTATCCCCAACCCACAAAAAATACCAAAGTCAGCGTCCCTCAAGACTGAAGAGTGTATTTTCATCAGTTAAAGTATTTAGGGCCCGCTGGACTCCTGATTGTGAGACTGCTTTTCATGAGATCATATATCAACTTACCCATGCTCCAGTGCTGGCCTATGCCGATCCAAGAAAACCTACGTCCTGCACACTGATGCTAGCTTGCAAGAGTTGGGGCTGTGTTGTACCAAGAGCATGAGAATGGCCTGAGACCAGTGGCCTTTGCCAGTAGAAGCCTGACCCCATCTGAAAAGAACTATCCTGTACATAAGTTAGAGTTCCTAGCTTTGAAGTGGGCTATTGTTGACCAATTCCATGAGTACTTGTATGGGCTAAAATACTAGTAAAAACTGACAATAATCCTTTGACCTATGTGCAGACCTCAGCTAAGTTGGATGCCACTGGCCATAGGTGGCTTTCTGCATTATCTACATATGACTATGCTCTCGAATACCGAGCAGGTCTGAACCACATAGATGCTGATGCTCTCTCCGGAGGCCTGTTCCCCAGAATGATTGGGTCCGATTGGCAGAACCTGACATTTGGGCACTCTGCCGAAAGTTTGACAGGGAGGAACAAATGTCCCACGGACGCAGTGGACTGCATGGTGGATTGCTTGGGACCCTCTGAGGAATGCATACCTGCTGCTTATTGCCCACTTTTCTGCAATAGACATTGGTGCACTGCCTCAGCTGGACAATGACAGTATTGGCGGGCTCAGTCGCGATCCCATGATCAAAGCAGCTTTAGAAGCCCTCTGTGCAGGAAAGATGTGTTCCAAATTAAGCTCCACTGATTTGAGAACTGCACTGTTATACAAAGAAGGTCCTAAGTTGAAACTGATCAATAAACTGTTATACAGAGAAACAGTAGACAGAGGGGACAAGTAGACAACCAACAACTAGTGCTGCCCACTGCCTTTGAGACTCAGTACTGAGGTCCTTGCACAACCACATGGGGCACCTTGTATAGACAGACACTTGACTAGGTGAGATCCAGATTCTATTGGCCTAAGATGGGGGCTGATGTGGAGCAACACATTCGAACTTGTAGTCACTGCTTACAGAGGAAAGCTTTGCCCCAGAGGGCTGCCCCTATTAACATCACCACCAGTGCACCCATGGAGCTGGTCTGTATTGATTTTCTGAGTTTGGAGTCAGATCAAAGAAATATCAGTAATGTGCTGGTGGTCACTGACCATTTCACGAGATATGCCCAAGCTTTCCCACCAAAGACCAGAAAGCATCCACTGTGGCCAAAGTACTTGTAGAAAACTTTTTTGTTCACTATGGGGCTCCACAAAGAATCCATTCTGATCAAGGGAGAGACTTTGAGAGTCGTCTGATCAAGAGATGCTTTCTCTGTGGGAGTCACGAGTCCAGAACCACTCCTTACCACCCCAGGGGACCCACAGCCTGAACGCTTCAACCGCACTTTGCTAGATATGCTAGGCACCCTGCACCCAAAGGACAAGCCTAGATGGAGCCAACAAATTAGCACCCTGGTACATGCTTATAACTGCACAAAAGTGATGCCACTGGATTCTCCCTACGCCTGATGTTTGGCAGAGAAGCTCGACTACCAGTAGATGTGTGTTTTGGGGTCTCTCCTGATGGGGTTCAAGCTGACAACTATTTACAGTATGTGCAAAGTTAAAGGCCCAGCTAACTCTATACGTACCAACTGGCTCAAACCATGGCTGCCAAAAGAAATCTGGCCAACAAAGAAAGGTATGATAAAGGTGAAAGCACAGGAACTCCAGGAGGGAGATCGGGTATTGCTAAGAAATCTGGGACTGCATGGCAAGCACAAGATTGCTGACAGATGGCACCATCTCCCTCACATTGTAGTGGGCAAACTAGATGATCTGCCAGTGTACAAAGTAGGCCTGAGAATAATTCAAAGATGTAAAACAATGCATAGAAATCATTTACTGCCCATTGGACAAATCTTAATTGATTCTGAGCCCTAGAAGATGCCCCCTCTGGACCAGTGACTACAGCTGCTACTAAGAAAAGATCAAGAAAGTCTGCACCTACAGAAGCAAAGTTAAAGTGTTCCCTTCCACAAGTACCAGTTGAGCATGACTGTCAGTCCATATCGGAAGAAAGTGAGAGTGACTTTGAATACTATCCTTCTTACGAACTGAGTCAATTGTTTCGGGGCAATCCCCTAGTCAATACTGGAGATGAAGCTAGGCCTTCTGGGCTGTCCAAGCCCCCAGCTTCGTCCCTGGAGCCAATGCTCCCAGAAAGTGAAGTGCAAAGCATCAGATCAGATGAAATGGAATCATTGTGCATGGTTGAACTGTTTGAGCTTTCAGGGAGGAAAATGATGGATTAGGTCAGACTGGTGATACACCAGAACAAGAAGAGTATTTTGAGTGCCCTGACAGTCCACTGCCAGTGTCCGAAAGCTCTCCTCTGAGCCAAATGTTGTGGACTCAGAAACTGTAACTCCTGGAGCTGAAAGTGCCCCAAGTTCTAGCCTCTCTACCCCATGGAGACTCCCTGACAAGTGAGGACAATGCTGAAATGGGCTCAGAGTGCAGAGACTATAACAGTTCCCCCAGAAAGACTGGTCAAGCTTGTAAAGCCTGTGGTGCACCTCAGTTATGATTCCTTGGGAGGCCTGTGGATTGCCTCTCAATGTTGTCCATAAAGGAGTGTATGTGTCCCTAGCTCATTGCCCAAAGCTGTCAGTGCTAACTCAAGTTACTTGTGTTGCCCTCTCGGTATGGTGCCCTTGCCCGATCAGCCCAAGGTAACTGATAGGAAGGGCCCCTCTCTTCAGGTTTCATGTGCAAGAGGTAATAACTTGAGTTATGGTACAATGTATGTAATACTGTGTAAAGAGTGACGATGCAATATTTCAGAAATATGTTCTTGGTAAAATTATATATTGACTGATGATTACGTATGAGCCTAATGCAAATGTATATGGTTGCAGTTGAAACTTATGGGGTACTTATTGACGAGACGTCAAGCTTTCCCAGGCCAGGAAGGTGTAACCCCCTGCAAATGGGGGTTCCCAAAAGACTTCCAGGAGCTTGCTTGAATGCTCCAAGCCTGAATGGTGTTTGCTTAAGCCATTTATCAGTGAGTGTTTTAGAACCTCTGGTACTGTCTCTTTAAGAGCTGTCTGCTTGCAGACATAATTAGTTTGTATGGGGGACTGTGTTTCTTTGATTGAGTACCACTCAAACTGCTGCCAATTCACTCCATTTTGCAGTCACTAGAGTGCAAAGGAACCTATCTGAAAGATGTAACTGTTTGCCAGAAACCATTTAGAGTGATAATGAAAGTACAGTTTGTCTAACCTGCTTTCTTTTGCAGTCAGAACAGTGTCTCTGCCTAGTTCCCCATTCTGGTTTTTGAACTGCTGAACTGGACCAATCAGTGTGGGTAAGCTAACTCTAAAATGGTGCCTTTGAATCAGAACTTGGACTCATAATCTGAGCCAGCCACAAGAGGATTGTATGGGCAGTGACTCTGGGAGTGTAGTTTAGACTTGCGCCTTTTTGGACCAACAGCAGCAGTCTATTGTGGTGACAGCCAATCCAGTCAAGAACTGGGAGGAACTCAAAGGAAGTGCCGGTTTTGTCGGTTGGAGTTCAGTTGAGCTTTGGCAGTGAAGAGGAAGGAGCCCTGTGCTTTTCAGTGTGCAGTTTTAGTCAAAAAACATGTGTAAGGCCCAGAGTTCCGGTCTGCAGCTTGTGTAACTGATTGTTAGGACTGAATCCGTCCTGTGAAAAGAATCAAAGGATCTCTGAAGAGTAGAAACCAGGCTCACCCTGTAGAAGACTGGAGAAATTATTGAATTGCTCTCGGTCTGTCAGGAACTGAATCTGCTGTGTGTTCTCCGGTATTGTGCAGTAATGCGATCGGGATAGAAGCAGCCTGCCTGGTATAGTACTCTCTTTTTTACCATATAAATGTGTGAAGAGTCTCTTGGAGCTCAAGAGTAGCCCTGCTGATATTGAAGGACCCTATCTTATTTGGAGGTCGTGAGTACTAATTCAGGTTCGCTCCTGTTGAATTGCCACATTAAATCCAAATGGAATTACTGTACCGCTTGACTGTTTAATTTTCCTTTTCTCTGTGTGAAAGGGCCCTACCAGCTGCCACGGTTTGGACTAGCCACTAGGGCTTGGGTACCCAGGGACAGTAACTGATAGGGATAGGCCTGCACTGGAGCCATAGGTAGTTTATTAGAGTGATAAGCTAATTAACCTGATTTCCCTGTCCTTGTTATATCCTGTAATAAATCAGAGCTGCTTGTTTCAGCAAAGTTATACTGCCTGAGGTATTTGTCTATGTTAAAGTACTGTACTGTGATTGTTGCACTGTATCTCATTTCACAAGAGGTCCCAGTGCGGAACCAGTCCTGGGGGTAAGTGTATACTGTGAAGGTAATTCTGACATATTGTGTGGGCCACTAGTGGGCAGAAAGGGGGGTTGCAGTGTCCCAGAGGGCTGTGACCAAGTTAGTTTAACTATTGCAAACCCTGACCTCTGGGTGGAGGCACCCGCCATTGGATCCAGGCCCCTCAACCTGTTAGTGGCAAATCAGGCAGGGGTAGTAGCCCCTGGGATAGCGCCATCTAGGGGTTACATTAAAATCAGTCTCCTTTAAGGAAGCAGGTCAAAGAGGCAGCATTACTCAAATTAAGAAGCTCTTAGGGCAGAACCCTAGGACATTGAGAGGCAGGCATATTTAAATATTTGGAGATTGCTTCTTAAAGCTACAGTAACCACATTTTGGTGCAAGAAAGGGGTTTTAGCTAAATAGAAAAGTGCCATTGAAAGCAGCCAAGGCTTTATTTGAGGTAGGGTTTTCCTGATTCCTCTCACCCCCAGACCCTTTATAGAAGTGGCCAAGCAGTGATGTGGGCTAGCAAGCCCAGTAGAAGGGTAAGTTAAGAGCGGAATTCCATTGGGGTTGGGAAACGTAGGCACCAAGGGTATTTGAGAGAAGACACACCGGTTAACCTGCTGAACTGATGAATTGTGTCCGTGGCTAAAGACTGCACCAATTGCTAAAGACTGTGCCAATTGCTAAAGACGGTGCCTGCAATTGCCCTGAACTGTGTTCTAACACCTTGCAATTGCCCTGGACTGTGTTCTATAACCTGCAACTGCCCCGAACAGTGTACAATTCCCTACAATTGCGCAATTACTCTGAATAGTGTGTTTTTGCCCTCTGCAACTTTGCAATTGCCCTGGACTGTGTTCTGCACCTTGTAATTGCTCTGAGCTGTGTTCTGCAACATGAAATTGCCCTGAGCTGTGTTCTGCAACCTGCAGTTGCCCTGAGCTGTGTTTTGCACTTGCAATTGCCCTGAACTGTGTTCTGCACCTTGCAATTGCCCTGAGCTGTGTTCTGCTCATGTAATTGACCCAGACTGTGTTCTGCACCTTGCAATTGCCTCTAGCTGTGTTCTGCACCTGCAATTGCCCCGAACTGTGTTCTGCACCTTGCAATTGCACTGAGCTGTGGTCTGCATCTGCAATTGCCCCAAACTGTGTTCTGCACATTGCAATTTCAACAAGCTGTGTTCTGCACCTGCAATTGCCTCAAACTGTGTTCTTCATCTGCAATTGCCCTGAACTGTGTTCTGCAACCTGCAAGATGATGTGTTGCCTGTTGCCATTGACTTCTGCATCCTGGCTATCAAACTACAGAGTCTTCCTCCATTGCAGCTGTGAATGGATTGCTGTATTCTTCAGGAACCGGCTGGATCATCCTAGTGGGAAGCCATGTGAGCTAGAGCTAACAGATAGTCAGGTCAGGCTCCTTTCAACTGTTTCTTCATTGCTGTGTCCCAACCCTGATAGGATTTATTCAACTTAGGAGCCACACTGGCTCAGTAGTTAGGGTTCTGGCTTGTAGTGGGGTGGGATTTTGTTGTTTCAGGAACAACGAAGCTGCCGAAACAAAGACATCAATGCTGCATGATATCTTCATTGCCAGATCTCCCGTCTTTGATGACCCTGGTCAGGGGTCCTACTTAACATCTCACTGAAGTCCAGAGGGTCTTTTGGATGAGAAGCTGTCTACAACGACAATCAGCAGTCTGCCACGACCTTCATCTGATCAACGAATCCCTTATGTTCCCATGTGGTGCTCTGGATGACCTGTACCAGGCATCCTTCTTCCTGTATTCATCAGTTCACCTTATTATTTCTACAAGTGTATTTGGTCTAGTGGTCTGTTATTACCCGTCCTGTACTACCAGTCTGTCCTTTGGGGATGAGGAGCCTCCTCTGGTGATCCTCGTTTAAGAATAGAGTTTCCAAGTCCTTGAAAAGTTTTGTGCTTACACCCTATTCATCCCTGAAAGTCCTTCTCCTAATGCACCTTTGTTTCTTTGGATCATCTCTTCACAGCTGCAATGAGGGTTAAACCAAAAGGTACTCTAGTAACCCCTGACCAGAGTGATAGTACTAACAGTAGTAATGACGTGATAGTTGTGATAGTAGCAATAGTAATAACCAGGAGTTAGTAGTGACAGTAGTAATGGAGAGATAGTAGTGATAGTAGTAACAGTAGTGATCATAGCAATAGTAATATAGTAGTAATAACAGAGTCATAGAAAAACAATAGAGTATAGAGTTGATTGAAACTAGTAGTAGTAGTAAAAACATTTTATTATTACAGGCATTGTTAGAAAACACTTACACCATTAGGGCTATAAATACTGTGTTTACAAGGCATTCCTGTTAGATGCTTTAAAAAGTTACAAGCTGCACATTGAAACATTTGAACGCATAATACAAGTATAATGCCTGACAATATAGTATAAACAACTTGTAAATAGGAAACAAAGAGTGTTCCTTGCTTAGATCATTTCTGAGAGTAGCACCGGAGGACTCACACTTGTGTGTGGGGTCTTATTTCATATATCTGTGTGTTAAACATCTGTGTCCACACGTGTTGCACTGAGCTCTGCTTCAGACAGGAAGAAGGAAGAGAGGCTGGGTAGTTCCCTACATGATTCACAAACTACCAGCCTAAAGGAAGACCTTTATTTTAACTAAGAGGGGCTAGAATTGTTTTTAGTTTGTGCCACAGTCACGGATGAGTGGCTGTCGCACATGTTAAACAGTGCATTTAGCAAAAAGAGAATTTAGAGGGACCTGTGACCCCTGAGTAACTTCTGGGTCACCTCCACCTTTAAATCTAGCCCTGCTGCAAGCAGGGTGAGCACGGGCAGGGAGCGCGCGCCTCCGGCATGGGAGGAATGGGAGTGGACCGACAGATTAACAAAAGAACAGCAGATAGGCCATCTCTAAGCTGTGCTTGGCCCTATTAACTGTCCCTCTGTTTGTTTTATAACCTATTTGTTGGATTGAGCAGCTGCTAGACCCAAGATCTTGCCATACAATAGGAATACCACTAGCAATTATCTAAGGGAAAATATTGTTTAAGCATTGACACAACATAAGTAACATTGTATATAATAAAACACTACTAACTGTAGGTATTGTAACTATCTCCCTGTGTGCAATAATGGATGACTGAAAGTATCATAACAATTGAGGGGTAGGTGGTGATTAAATGTTCAACATGTGAAATGAATTTATTAACTGAGGTGCTAATCCTTACGCACCCTTGTACCTGTTTAAAGTGTAAATAGAATGCTGATATGCTGACAGAAATTTCTCTCTTCAGTACTAGGCTAGCAGCTATCGAAAAAAGTCAGTTAGATATGGCAGGCAGTTTAAATATTGGAGAAACTACAGTACTAGGTAAACGTCACCCACAAACAAAACCCCAGGACCTATCAACTGTAGGACTAATACCAGCATATAAACCTGCTCAGGGGTTCACCACCCCTCTCCCACAGCTATACCACAAGTTACAATAAGGGAACAAATTGCTACCCCAAGTGATCCAGTTAATAACAAGCATTTGTCTTGCTGGCATTGGCATTGGTAGTGCAGGAGCTAGAGATGCATAATAGGAATGGCAGTGAAGTATTGAACTGATGCCAACCTCACCCCCACCCTGAAGAGACATGTTTTCAACATAGGCATTTTGGAACCTACCCTCATGAACAGTGACACTGTGATTTTGTTAATCTGTCCCAAAAGTTGAATTCCCACAGCGAACAAGCCATTGTGTGCCACAAGTGTGAAAACACATTTTGGGCAGGCTGTAAAAAATGACTGCTGTACTGTTCATAAGGAGGTGTGAAAAAATGCCAGTGTTGAAAATCTGGCATGAGAATATTGCAAATTTGCGAAGTTACCAGGGTGCGTGGAAACTGCTCAATGCACGCTTGTAACAAAGTCACTTTATGGACTTTCATCACCAAATTTTAAACATATGCATTTTAGGACCTCTGCTCATGGACAGTGTCATGGTCATTTTCTCAAACTGTCCCGAAAACTGATTTCACACCGCAGCCACGCTATTCTGCGCCGGAAGTGCAAAAACACACTTTGGCCAGGATATGCAAAATGACAGCTGCACTGTTCATAAAGAGGTGTGGAAAAATGCCAATGTTAAAAATCTGGAGTGAAAATATTACTAATTCAAAAGTTCGCGATACGCGGAAACTGCTCAACCACATTAACAAAGAAGTCATTTTTGGATTTTTTCACCAAATTTGCAACATAGGCTTTTGAGAGCCCACCTCAAGAACAGTGGCACTGTCATTTTTAATAGAGTCCCAAAAGGTGATTCCACACAGTGACTGTGAAATCACCTTTGGGACTGAATAATGCCATGACAGTGACTGAATTTATGAGGAGGGGCCCCAATAACCCCATGTTGAAAATCTGGTGCAAAAATTCAAAAAAATGCCCAAGATATGCACCAAAGTTGAAAAAGCCCTATTTATGCCATTATACAGCTTACCAGCATTTCTTCAGTTCGCAGTCGGCTTTGAAGAGTGCAGACGTGTTCCTGGTCCACCGTAGATTGTTTCACCAGCATCCGGAGGTAAGTATGGGGTGAGGAGGGGTGTGGGGAGGCAAGGTGCACAGAGGATGGGCGCGGGTTGGGGGAGGGAGCAGGACAGACCGCGAGGGACCATTTTATTGTTTTACAGGTTAAAAAAAAATAAGTCATTGTGGGACTTTTTTTTTTACAGGGGCATTTGGCATGCTGGGGTGGGCTCCCAGCATGCCACCTAAGTGTTTGGGGGGCTAGCCAATGGGGATTGGGCATCCCCATCAGCACATACCGAAGGGGGCTAGAACCAGGGGATTGGGAACTCCTCGGCACACAACAAATGGGGGGGGGCATTATGCTGATGGGGAGTGGGCTCCCCAATCAGCACATGAATTGTGTCAGGGCATGCCGAAGGGGGGACTGGGCACCCTTGAAGTTGGCATTGTGGCAGGTGGTGGCGGCAGTCACTGCCACCATGTTTACTTGAATGCTTCACCAGGAAAGGCACATCGGGAGGTGCCGCTGTGTGACGAGTTCGGGTCTCATTGCAGTAGAATCTTTCTTAGATGTGCTCGCCACATTACGTGTTGCTGGTGTGGTGCCTGTATGCTGCCTTATTTGGGAATGAAGGACGCATCTACTGATGCATGCCCTGCATTCGCCCACAGTAACCGCACCTCCAAATCTGCTACTACTGCAGTATGTTGGTTGGCATGCAAGTGTGAGCCAACATAAAAAGAGAGTGAGGGAAGATGAAAGCATAGATAACCCAGATGACCAGTGGTATCACATTCAAAGTACCAGAGAAGCAAAAAAAGGGAGGAAGGCTGAGCAGTTTACACTTCCTGGGTGGGATATTCAGACTGAGCCAGACTTGGGTGCAAGTCTGGGCACAGCGCAACTGGGTTGAGCCAGGGCATAGTCCAGGTGATATTCAATGGTGCTTCGCCATGGCTCAGCACCGTTGAATACGGCACTGAGGGCGCATGCACTGTGCATGGCACAGTAGCACTGCACCAGTGCAATTGGCAGGTGGGGAGCAGGGGGATGCGCAAGTGCAGGTGCGCTAGGTGCATCAACCATGATATTCAGCACTGGGCATGCAAATGAGTCCATTATGCATGCAAGACGCAAATGGAGCCATTTGCATGTCATTATGGCCTCATTTCCCCATTTGCATGTGGTGCGCTGATCCCCGGTGACTTGCACCTGGTGCCCTGCCAGGCTGCAGACATCAGGGACTGATGCCCCCTGCCCCTCGCCGGGCCCCGCGCCCTATCGCCCAATTGTGGGCATAAGTGTATATACTCCCTGGTGGTCCAGTGGACCGCTATCACCTGCCTGATCATGGGCATCAAATGATATAGTCCCTGGTAGTCCAGAGGACTACAATCCCCTGCCTGATCATGGGCATCTAATAAATAATTCCCTGGTGGTCCAGTGGACCCTATCCCCTGTCCGATCACGGGCATGTATTTAAATGATCCCTGGTGGTCCAGTGGACCGATCACCATTGCCCGCTCACAGGCATTAGTCAAACACCCTGGTGGTCCAGCGGTACCCTCCCTCCCCACCAGCCTACTGAGACCCCACCACCCTGCACCCCCCCCAGGTCAGTGGCAGGTGGTAGCTCCCACCCACAAGCCACCCGCCGACTGACAGCACACAGGTACAGCTGTATGCACATTGGTCCACTGCGTTCATTCACAATTTGGGACTGTGTGGTACAGTATGGTCTGCACACACCATTGGCTCATGCAGTGGACCAATGAGCGCTCTAGCTGTGCAGCGCTGTCAGTCGGCGGGCGCTCAGGCAGCTGCGGGTGGGGCTGCCACCACCACTGACTGGGGGAGTACGAAATGAGCCAGGTCGGACTTGACGAGGAAGAGGCCGCTGGACACAGAAATGTTACTAATGCTGCGGCTGATGAAATCGAGCCTCGACCTGATGATGAAGTGAAGGGTGGGTCACTGGACCACCAAAATCATATAAACATATTCCAGTGAATGCATGAGCGGGGGCATGACACCTGGACTGTGTCCTGGGAGGTCAGGAGGCCACCCACAGCAGGCGGCTGCTGTGTTGTGCTCAGTATTACAGCAGCCAGCCTGTGGGTGTCCCCGACTTGTTCCAGGTTTCAACGGGCTCAACACTGAGGCCCCCTGTGCGGCACAAGGTGGGTTTGGCCTGCATATGTGCCGTGCATCCTGGGCTGAATATCGGGATGTGCTGCATATGCATGGGCACGCCCCCCACACTTGCGCAGCATACATTACTGGAGCGCCCCAGTGCATCGGGGGTAGCGCAATGTGACCAGCCCCTTTGAATACCACACCGGGGCACATCGGTGGGTTGCACCATGCACAACCCCTTTGAGTATCCTACCCCCTGTTTATAATAGTTTTGACCCGCTAAGCACATTGGTTATGGAAGAACTGTATAAGACCCATGACAACCCTATCCCTGGTCCCTTGGGTATAAACTTAAAGAAGAAAAAAGACAACATTAATCACAACCCTACAATAGCACCTACATCCTTATTGCCAGATAAAAATCAGTTGACAAATACATCAAACAATGCCAGTGGGTAACAGGGAGCTAATGCCAACAATATTAATGGTGAGACCACCGTAAACTCAATGGGTACTAATGATATCATGGACACCCAGGAAAATGACATTGCTGATGTTATATGCCCTGAGCAAATATTCATATTGGGTGACTCTATCACTAAATACACGGACAGATTTTTGACTAATGGGAATAAGGAGAATGCAGCTAGTTGCAGCTATAGTGGAGCAACCATAAAAGATATCATCAGGATGTTGCCTGGTATCCTACAAAATATTTATAGCCCTAAAACTGTAATCCTTCATGCCAGCACAAATGACTTTAGCAGACAGGAGGCTGATGGGATAATGAAAGACATGCAATAGGCAGTCAAAACCTTTCAGGAGCTGAATGTAAAATCTATCTTATCAGAAGTACTACCAGTACCTAAGGCTGGTAAGAGTAAAACAAACAATATAAAAGCATACAATAATTGGTTGTATAGCTGGTGCCTCACCAAAAATATCTCCTGTATTAGAACTTAGGAACACTTTGTCGATGATCACACCCTGTTTTGTCATGATGGATTACATCTGAGTAAGAGAGGCACAAGATCATTAGGCTGCATGTTCAATAATGCCATAAAGGAGAACTCACAAAAAAACTAAATAACAGGGGGTGTAGGGACAGGTGTCTGCATACTGAAGACATGGTCTCCAATAACAATAAGGTAAAGTTAACCAATAGGAACTTCCTATCCTTCCTACCAACTAATGCAAGAAGTCTAAATGCCACCAAGATGGATGAATTAGAACTAATCCTACACCAGAAAAACATTGATGTTGCTGCTGTAACAGAAACTTGGTGGGGGGGAAACTATTGGATGGAATAGCAACATCCCCAGGCATACTGTCTATTATAAGAATAGGAAAGGCAAAAAAAGGAGGGGGTGTCGCTTTATTCGTAAAGAATAACATTAAACATAAACAGATAAATAACTCACAAGTCAATGACACAAATGAACTTATATGGGTAGAATTACTCAGGGAAAAACATAATAAAGTGCTGCTGGGTTTGTGTTACAGACCACTAAACATCAATATGCAAGCACAACAATGTCTAGTAGACAACACTAAAAGCAAAGCAATCAATAAGGAATTTATAATCCTTGAAGATTTTAATACACCTGGAATTAACTGGAACGAGGGATCGGCTATTACCAACCAAGAGCAGATGTTACTTGATGTATGTGTTACAAATGGGTTGCAACAAATGGTCACGGAGCCCATTAGAAATAACAATATACTAGACCTGGTGTTAACAGATATCCCCCACTAAATAAGCAATACTGAGATTAATGAACCCTTAATAAATGGTGACCACAGTATCATAACATTTTCAGTAAACACAACTCCTAGAAGGGAAACTGGCAAAACAGTTTTTAAGAATTATAATAGGGCTAGTCTTCAGCAACTAAGACAGGATTTTAGCACATGGCAGTGGGATAATGCATCCACATCTCCAGAAGAACTATGGACCAGAGTTAAAAACAAAATACTAGAACTAGAAGATTAATATGTCCCAAATAAAACAATTTATAATAAAAAGGGTAAAGTACCAATTTGGTTGACATCAAAAATTCAGAAACTCCTAGCTACCAAATGAAGGGCCTATAGAGCTTTAAAACGGGACATTGATTATAACAGATACAAATATAAGATCATCTTTAAAAAAATGTAAATGAAATAGCTCTGAAATCAAAAAAATTGAATTTAAGTTGACACACATTAAAGATGGCAGAAAGAGTTTTTACTCCGACGAAAACAACAAAAAACAAATCAACAGATCAATTGGGCCACTGCTAGTTAATAGCAATGAGATATCAGACCCTCAGGAGATGGCTAATGAATTCAATGGGTATTTCTGTTCAGTTTTTAGCGCAAAACACCCCAGCTCATCTACATCTAATAGGCTTAGCAATGATAAAACCTTACCCAGAATCTCTAAATCTGAAATTGGTGATAGATTAAGAAAAATAAAAATAAACAAATCACCTGGTCCAGATAAACTTCACCCAAGAATACTAAAAGAACTGTCCACCTGGTAGTGAAGTCTCTCCACAATATTTTCAATTTGTCACTTGTCTCAGGGGAAGTTCCACCACATCGGAAAACTGCTACAGTAACACCTGTCTTTAAGAAGGAAGATGGGGAAAAATTACTAATTATAGACCCATTAGTCTTACAAGCATCCTGAAGAAAATACTCAAATCTCTTATTAAGGACAAACTGGAACTGGAGAAAAGTACCAAAAAGTTAGGAGACAATAACCAACACGGTTTCAAAAATCACAGGTCGTGTCTTACTAGTAATTTAGTGTTTTATAAAAGAGTGAGTGCACTGCTGGAGAAAAAAATCACTTGTTGATATTGTTTATTTGAACTTGTATAAAGCCTTTGACAAAGTTCTGCATTCAGTTATGACTGACAAAATGCATTGCATGGGGTTAAACACCATAACTGTGTGATGGGTAGATGAGTGGCTGAGTAAGAGAACCTAGAGTGTACGTATCAGAGGTCACCAGTCTGGTTTGGGACCAGTGACAAGTGGTGTACCACAGGGCTCCATGTTGGGACCTGTTTTAGTCTCCATTTTTATGTTGGCTCGTGCATGCGCAGGCAACATATTGCAGTAGTATCAGATTTGGAGGCACGGTCAGTGTTGGGTGAATGCAGGGCATGCATCAGTAGGTGCGTCCCTCATTCCCCAATCAGGCAACATGCAGGCACCACATCAGCAATCTGGAATGTGGCCACCAGATCTAACAAAAGGTCCGCTACAATGAGAGCAGAGCTCTCATGCAGTGTGACCACAGCACACCTCCCGACGTGCATGCAACACTGCCGCCACCTCCTGTCAGAATGCAGACAAGAGAGCCCAATCCCTATTGGCATAATAACCCCCCTCCCATTTACAATGTGTGCTGAGGGGGTGCCAAATCCCGCTTGGCATCATGCGCCCCCAACAGTTTTTCAAAGCTGATGGGGGGGCCCAATTCCTATCAGTGTAATGTCTCTCCCCCCCCCGCTTTTGTTGTTTGCCGAGGGGGTGCCCAATCCTCCTCGGCTCGTTTCCTCCCCTTCTGAATGTGCTGAAGAGTTTGCCAAATCCCCTGTCCGCTACAGCATCCCCACCCAAAAAAAAACAGTTAGGTTGGCTTGCTGAGAGCCCACCCCAGTGTGCCAAATACCCTGTAAAAAAAAAAAAGTCCAGTGTTGTTTTTTTTTTTAAACCTGTAACAAAGAAAACAGTCCCTCACGGTCTCCCTACCCCCTCCCGAAACCTGTGCCCACCCTCTGTGCACCCTGCCTCCCCACACCCCCCCCACTCTATACTTACCTCTGGAGTCTGGTGCAATGATCTTCGGTGGACCGGGAACATGTCTGTACTCTTCAAAGCCGACCGCAAACTAAAGAAATGCCGGTAAGCTGTATAATGGCACAAATAGGGTTTTTTCAACTTTGGTGCATATCGTGGGCATTTTTGGGAATTTTTCCAGCAAATTTTCAACATGGGGTTATTGGGACCTCTTCTCATGAATTCTGTCACTGTCATGGCGTTATTTGGTCCCAAAAGGTGATTTTGCAGTCACTGCGCGGAATCACCTTTCAGGACTGATTAGTGAAATGACAGTGCCACTGTTCATGAGGTGAGCTCTCAAAGAGCATATGTTGCAAATTTGGTGGAAAAAATCCCAAACATGGCTGTTTTACGAGCGTGCGTTGCGCAGTTTCCTCATATGCTCTTAACTTCATGAATTTGTAATATTTTCACTCTGGATTTTCAAAATTTGAATTTTTCCATACCTCCTTATGAACAGTACAGCTGTCATTTTACATATCTTGGCCAAAATGTGTTTTTGCATGTCCGGTGCAGAATAGCGCGATCGCTGCACAAAATCAGTTTTCGGGACAGTTTCAGGAAATCACTGTGACACTGTTCATGAGCAGAAGTCTTAAAATGCCTATATTGAAAATTTGGTGACAAAATTCCATAAAATGACTGTATGTTACAAAGCGTGCATTCGCAGTTTCATGCACCCTTTAGCCAAATTTGCAATATTTTCATGCCAGATTTTCAACACTGGCATTTTTTTATACCTCCTTATGAACAGTACAGCTCTCATTTTTCACATCCTGCCCTAAATGTGTTTTCGCACCTGTGATACACAATGGCGTGGTCACTGTGCAAAATCAATGTTTTGGACACATTAACAGAATCACACTGCCACTGTTCATGAGGGGAGGTCCCAAAACACCTACGTTAAAGATGTGGTTAAAAAAATCCCAAAAATAATTGGGTTATGGATGTGTGTTGCACAGTTTCTATGCATGCTCATAACTTCACCAATTTTTCATATTTTCACTCCACCGTTGCCATTTTTTTACATCTCCTCATGAACAATACAGTTGTCATTTTCCACATACTGCCCAACATGTGTTTTCATCCCTGTGTCGCCAAATGGCATAGCCACTGTGCAAAAGAACCTTTCAGCTAACAAACTGATAGTGCCGCTTTTCATGAGGTGGGCTCACAAATAGCCCATATTGAAAATTTGGAGAGAAAATACCAACACATGCCTATGGTGTTAGGGTTTCGAACTGTAGCACCCCACCCTGTAGAGACTGACAGGTGTCAGAGGTGGGAATTGGGATCATTGGCTGTAATACTCATGCCATTCCACCCCCACCCCACCCCACCCTGTAGCTAGTGACAAGCATCGTGGTGTGCCTTGCACTGTTCGGCCACAAAGTTCACCCCATTCTCCTATACTGCACACTCAGCATATTTCCTTATGGAATGGGGTAAGTATAATGCCCAAAGACCCCAAAGCACACCAGGACACTTGTCAGTGTCTACAGGGTAGGGTGAAAAATTGCACGAGCATTATAGCTGATGACCCAAAGGCACACCCCAATGCCTGTCAGTCTCTACAGGGTGGGGGTGGGGTTGGCATCATTTTAATACTTCACTGCCATTCCTATTATGCGTCTCTAACTCCGGCACTACCAATGCCAATGACAGCAAGACAACATTCGGCATTGACAAATCCTTGTTATATCTGATATGACTGACCAACTCTAATTTTTCAATCAAGTTTGCAGACGACACTTAAATAGCTACAAAAGTTAGCTGCAACTTGAAAGTACAGTCTTTGAAAAAATATTTATTTACCTTGAAAGACTGGGCAAAAACTAGTGGCATGACTTTTAACTCTGACAAATGTGTCATCATGCATCTAGGAGACTCAAATGCACAAACAAATTACTCCCTGAATGACACAGCAGCAAATGATTTGATACCTTTTAATGGACCAACATAGATGTAACAACAAGAACAAAGTGTTCTAGCTTTCGGACCAACCAGTCCTTCTTCAGAAGCATCTTCAGAAGATGTCCCTGAATGACAGAAACTTGAAATCAGTTGACATGGAAAAAGATCTGGGAATTATCATTTCATCTGACCTAACTTTCAGTAAACATTGTAGTGAGATGATCAGCAAAACCAATAAAATAATAGGATGTATAAAAAGGGCATTCGCATCAAGAAATAGAGCATGCATTTTGCCACTTTTTAGGGCATACTTAAGGCCACATTTAGACTCTTCCTTACCTCAATGGAGCCCTCATCTTTGAAGGGACATAACTAGACTGGAAGGTGTCTATAGAAGGGTCACCAGACTTATAGATGGAATGCAAAACAAAACTATGAGGAGAGGTTGACTGAGCTAAATTTGTACCCCATGGAACTTAAGAGAACAAGTGGGGACCTTCTGTAAATGTTTTGCATATCAAGTGATGAACAACTGATGACAGACCTGGGTATAGTAAAAATCACAAGGGATTGCTGTTTAAGAAGCCACAACTACCAACTAATGTTAACATACCCAAGGAGAAACGGTAGATGTTTTTTCTTCACACAAAGAATAATACCAATATGGAACCCACTTCCAAAACATGTAGTTGAAGTGAATTCCTTTCATAGTTTTAAAGCTAACCTTGACAGAAATCTACTGAAGTAATGGGTAAATAGATCCCAGCTTTTGCAGGAGATGTACGCTTACAGGCCTTCGGCTTACTGAACATCTAATAACTTCCTAGTATAACTTCTAGTATCTTTCTATAAATTAGAAAATGTATCTATACAAATGCATCTATGACACAATTCTTGTTTCACAGCAGTTTTAAATTCACAGACATATCGAGCATATGCATTTGTGGTGGCAAGAACTCATTCCAGTTGTTAGCTGTTTGAATTTAAATGTCACTTTCCCTGATTTCTTTCTTACTGTTGGCATCACCAGTTCCCTTGATTTTTTTGGTTCTTAACTGCAAATTATGACTAGACTGATCCAGTTTGTCCAGTAATCCTGTTGGTCTGCAGTTCTTCAAGATTCTACACAATAAGGTTGCCTAGTTCCTCTTTCTTTTTTGTACTGGTGAAATTCAATCTAATATTTGGTAAAGCTGACAATGATGTGTATTGTATTCACATTTTAGTACAGACCAGGCCACTATGTGATAAGTGGTGTCTAGTTTATATACTGGTCTTTCGTAAAGTTACGTGCCTCCAGTGTGCCTGTTATTGTAACCTATAGTGGTTGGGCCCCTGCCTTTATCTTTGAATAATACCATTTGATGCATTTGACGCTGTCAAGTGCCTCTCCTTGCAACCCTTTCTCATCTTCATAGAATGAACCTAGAGTACCTGGTAAGTGGTGAAAGGTTTGGTATACTGCAAGCTAGACACTTACTGCAAAAAAAATTACAAAAACTTGGCATAGTCAGTAGGATTCTCGAAAGTCAAGGGGTCCAAAGCAGTCCATTCTTAAAGGTGATAGGAAACAGTTTTTACACCTCTAGATGCCTTCAGGTGTTCTTTTATTGGATACCCAGTATTCTGATATACATTTGACCTTTTTTGTTAAATTAATAATCTAATTTGGTTGCTTTTGTAACCACCCTGAATCCATATCTGCTCAGCAGTTACTGCTGTCTCTTTTCATACTGCCTGAACAGTCTACAAACTCCTTTACAGGCCATTCAGATGAATGCCATGGAATGGGAGTCTGTGATGTCATAGAATGTCTTAGATATATGAAAGTTAAGAGCAGGCTAGTAAGGAGAGTGGAACTCAATATAGAGCTGAAGGCACTCCAAAGCTACATTATTTATTTATCAAAAAATCATCAAAGCATATTAGAATACATAACTGGCGTGGAAAGGAAGATGGAAGGGCAGTTAAATATGCAAAAATAATTTCCTATCTCTTGTAAAGCATGATGCCTTTTGGACTGGAAAGTGCTAGCAGGTCTACCCATAGAGAAGGAGAAGGTGATCCCAAATTACATGTTACCTGTTATGATACCCTATTATTTTGGAGCTCCATGGCTACCTAAATACACAGGAGAACCAACAGATTCCACTGCCAGCAGCTTTAGAAGAATTTAGGGCCAAGATGAAAGCCATGCTCTGACTGTACAACATTCCAGAATGCCAAGAGGTTGAGGTCCTTATCAGACAATTAGGAGGTGCAGCACACTGGGAAGTGGTCTCATGGCCAGATCATGAAAGGAGTACAGCCAAGCAATTATTAACAAGGTTGGGGTGCACCTTTGATTCTCGGACACTATCCAAACTCAAGATGAGATTCTTTCCCAGAACTCAAGGACCCAGAGAAAGCCTAAGAGAATATCCCCTGAGTCTACAGGAAGCCCTAAGAACCATTGAATATCTGGATCCTGGAGATGTGAAAGATCCTAACAAGGTACTGACTGACAGGTTTATTGAGGGAGTGTGGAGTGATACCTTGAAATGTGAACTTACAGTAGGATCCTTCACCAGTAATCACCAGATAAGACATTTCTAGATTTTAAAGAAAAGGCAATAAATATATTTGGAAATGGAAGACCAGATGGAGATGCAGCTATGTGCTCACAATAGGTACCACCATCGTCCTTGCTGTGGCCTAGTAACATTTACTATACAGATCACAGAGCTGGATTCTCAGAAGAATCAGCAGACTTTCACCTGAGATAGGACTATAGTATTCAAGGAAGAGAACATGGTCAAGATGAGTACGCAACTCATAATATGGCTCAGTTGTCAGGAAGATGTGCCCAAAGTGAGGAGTCCTCCTTCCCTGATGTGACTCACATAGTACAGTAACAACTGACCAAGCTGATGAAGAACATGAAAGAGATGTGCCAAGAGGTGAAGGCCCTGAAAAAAGGGTGATGACAAGGGCCAAGCTCTGAAACGGTGAGGTGAGTAGAAGCCAGACTACCTGCCCCCAGTGGACAGACAGAGCTATGGCAGACAATCTAGTAGTACCTTTGATGCCCAGGGCAGCCCTATGTGCAGAAGATGTGGGATAAGTGGGCACATTGAGCAGAGGTGTAATCAGAGTGTCACGGCAGTGAATTTAAACAGAGAGTCCCAGAGGCAGAGGACCGACACTTGGGCTAACCAGATCTAGATCCATCCTGTCCTGAGCGGCAAAAGTCTGTGGGAAGATGTCCTGTCATCCCTATAAAAATAGACATTACTGAACTTCAATCACTTTTAGATATGGGGTCACAGGTCACAACAATCCAGAGCAGAGATTTCTTTCAGCACTGGCCAAGTACCCTGCTGCAAAAACCACCCTCAAATTGGATAGACCTGGTAGCAAGCAATGGCCTAGCCATCCCTTATGTAGGGTACTTTAAAGCTACTTTTCAGTTGGGAGATGCAAATCACCCAAACCAAGGATTGATTGTTAGTGACTCTGCTACTGAGAATCTACTGCCTATTATTTTAGGCATGGCTGCCTCTGACATTGTGACCAGGACCTTGTAGCCGCCTTTCTTAAAGAGTCAAGTTAATTATGTGGGACACATTGTAAGTTCGGCTGGGGTATCGCCAGATCCTGAAAAAGTCCAAGCGGTAAAAAATGGCTCGTTCCCACCACCATCCATGATGCAAGGAAGTTCTTAGGATTTGTGGGTTATTATAGAAGGTTTATTAAAGATTTTTCAAAGATCACTGCCTCACTGTATGAACTTCTGAGAGGGTGCAAGAACCAAGAAGTAACGTGAAATACCCCAGTAAGGTGGACAGATGTTCAACCAAGTGCATTGGAACAGTTGAAGAGAACTCTGACAGAGGCCCCAATCCTTGCTTATCGGGACTACAGCAGGTCATTCTGGGTATACATTGATGCCAGCAACCATGGACTGGGAGCTGTTTTAGCCCAAGAATGAGAAGGGACAGAAAGAGTGATAAGAGTATGCAAACAGAGGCCTTCGGGGCTCAGAGTGGAATGTTTGAAAGATACGGCTCTTTCAAACATGAATTCTTAGCACTAGTCTGGGCTGTAACCGAGACATTTAAAAATTACTTGGCTGCCAGTAACTTTGAAGTATATATAGATAACAACCCCCTGGCTCACCTCAACAAAGTCAAGTTAAAGGCCTTAGAACAGCGATGGGTATCCCGTCTGGCCAATTACAACTTTTCCATCTAATATAGATCTGGCCAATCAAATGCAAATGCTGATGCATTGTCCCAGTTACCTACCCAAGATGAACCAGAGGTGGACAGCATCCAGAAAGAAAATATAGAGATGCCACCATTTTTGCAAAACCCAGCTGAAGTCATACAAGCTTGTTGCCAATGTCTGCCGCAAGTTATACAAAACAAAGAGTATGAGTCTGAACTCCCAAAAGTGAAGCAAGATGATGACCTGCAGAAGCAATTGCAAATGCAAAGTCCCCTCATTCAACAGATCCAACAGTTGAGCCTCACTAATAAGGGTTTACCTCCACAAGAAAGGAAAAGGGCACCTGAGGAGCTAACCAACTTCTGGAAGCTTTTCATGATCTGTCTGGGCACCACTTTGGCTGTAAAAAGACTGAGAGTAACCTAAGAGAGTGATTTTATTGGACTAGTATGAGGGAGGACATTGTTCAATGGTATGAGAACTGTGAGGCCAGTAATTTAAAATGCAGTCCAAGTGACACTAAGTGGCCCCTCTGATCCCAACTGTAAGCATAGCTCCTCTTGGCCTGGTCATCTTAGATCACCTCAGATTACATCCCAACAAAGATGGACACATATACCTTCTCACAATGACCGATCACTACAGCAAATTCCTACTAACAGTGCCCGTGCAAGATCTCACAGCCAGAACTATTGCCAAAACCTTTTGGAACCATTTCGTCAAACCATATAGGTACCCAAATCAAATCTTAACAGATCAAGGGACAGCATTTCAGTAACAACCTTTTAAAGAACTGTGTGAGTTGTATGGGAGTTACAAGAAATGAACTACTGCATACCACCCGCAAACTAGTGGACTTCGTGAGTGAGCCAACAGTGGTGCTGTGTGGAATTTTCAAATTCTGCTGGAATGAAATTCCACAGAATTTTCAAAATTTAGTAAAATTTCACAACAAATGGAATGGTGAAATTCCGCAGTAGAAAATAGTTGTGGAATGATTTCCACAGGAAAAAAATGCTATTCCACAGAATATTATTCAGCGGATCTCAATATTTTCCATGGAAATTGGTGTGGAATCATTTTCTGCAGTAATTCTGTGGATTATAGTAGGCGGAATTCCGCTGAAGAACCAGCAAAATTCCAGTGGAAATTCTGCTGGTGGAATGGCCATTCCACCCTAATTCCACTGGTGGAATTCTGCATAGCACAAGCCAAAAGAAAAGTAATTAACATGTTACAGTAGGAGTGCAATGAAAAAAGTTATTACAAAAAGCTAATTTTCTGCTATGGTAATGAAAACTATTGGCAGAACTGTACATTTTGGGTTTTCTAGATGCTTTCTATGCTGTGTACTGTACATTTGCATTTTTGTCTGGATTCCTACCCTCCTCATGTCCTCAATATTATTTCCATGCAAAAATTAGGTGGACGTCTTTTTTTCTTGAGAAATAATTATTTTAAAATGTTCATAAAATTCATAAATGATAATAGAAACTTAAAATCTTACCAGCAAAATAATCTGGAAGAGATCTGGCATCGATTAGGAAGAAAAAAGGTGGTGTCAAATTTTAGCCTGTTTTCATTGCACTGCTGCTTTAAGGTCTCTTTCAGAACCACAACGTCAAAACTAGCCAGCTGTCCTTCCTGAACTTGTATACAGTATATCTACAATAACACAGTGCATTGTTCTACATGGCACACATCATATTATCTGATGTTCAGACGCCATAGACATCTACCCATGGACTTAGTGCTTGGGGTACCTATAAACTGCAATAGAGCCTAAAACAGAATGGGTCGAAGAGCATCACATTCGAATGCAAATCGCTGATGAAGTTGTTGTGAAACAAATGGCAAAGGTGAGAGAGCAACAACAGGTCCTGTATGACAAGAAAATCTAAAGCTAAGCCACTGTTGATCTGTGACTGAGCCCTACTTAGACACACCCACAACTGCCAAAAATTAAAGACCAAATGGGATCCAGATCCATATATCATTATAGACATTCCTTACACAGACATGCCTGTGTACAAAATTCAGACTGAATCTGGTACCCCAATCCGAAAGGTCGTACACCACAATCTGATCAAGCCATGCACCTTCCAAGTTACAGAAGAAACAGAAGGCTCAAATGCAAGTGAGAGGCTGAGTCACTTCCTTCTGGAGGTGCCAGATCTTGCTCTAACAAACTGTCCAATTGTACCCTGGATACAGAGCATTCCAGCTAACCCCCCCAAGTCCCATGTCTTCAGAATCTCTGATGATAGAACAGTTACTTAGACAGTCGCAGAGATCAACTTTGCGATAACCCCAAAACGATTAATTCCGGAGGCAGCCTAAGTGTCAGATAGAACCCGTCTATAAAAGGAGTTCTGCTTTATAGTGCAGGAGTTACAGTAGTGTCACAATGGCCATTTAGTCATGGTTTAAGATACTGTAAGTTAAGTAGATGCCTTTAGAAATGATAGAGTCTAAGCTGATAATCTGTTTCTTACAATTACATGGGGACGTGTATTTTAGGTGGGCCTGAATCTGTAGTGCCCCAAAGTGTAGGGCCCAACAATAATTTAATTAAATAAATAAAATCCCCTTTAGAGCCCTGGGCAGTGTGGGCATGGGAGGTAGCATAGGGGCCCCTTAGCAGTGTGTAGTCCCCCCATTGCCAGGCAGTGGGGATGTAAATAAATGAAAAGTTTTGTATTTCTTTGCTGTCCCTGGCCGCCTGCTGCTCCATTCTAGACTCCCCCCCCCCCCAGGAAAGCAACTCGAGTCAGGGGACATCCTTTGAAAGTCCAGCCCATGCTGGACTATTTGGGAGAACCAGCATTGTTAGGGATGTGATGCCCCGAATGTGGGCAATTGACTCAGTGTTGCTAGAGCCAGTGGAGCGGTCAGAAGTTTACCGCTGTGTTGTGGGCAGAAAAGAGCCCAGGGGAGTGCTATCAGGCACCTCGTAACAAAAGAGTAGATAAACGTCACTGTGGGAAGAGGCAGAGAGGGGACACAGGTTAGTGGCAGTGATCAAAGTAAATGACCTGTGGTTGGCCTCTTGTCCCTTGCTGCAGGCATCGGATCTCGTGTGTGGTGTTCAAAAGTGGGGCAGCAGTTTTGCTCTCCATCCAGCTGTGGTGTGGGCTCAGTTCAGCCCTGTTTATTATTTTGTGCCCGTTTTGTACAAAAAAAAAAAAAGTAAAGCCCCCCCCCAACCGGGTAGTGTGACCAAGTGGCTGCATCCTCAGAGCTCCAGGAAGAGTGTGTGAGAGAGCAAGAGAGAGAGCACAAGTGAGAGAGAGAGAGAGAGTGAGTACCTGCAAGGCCCCCCTGAGTCATCCGCTCCACTGCCTTCCATTAGTCTGCCTATCCCCAGCCTCTCCAGCCTTCCTCGCTGCATATCTTCACCCCAATTAGGGTGGTGAGTCAGTGGCAGTGCCAGAAAATGAGTGCTGGCCACCAGAACATAAATAAAATGGACATAAAGTTTATTTTTAATTTTGGACGCAAAGGGCAGTCAGTCAAGGGAAGGCCCCAGGAATAAGAGGACCGCCTGAGGGTGGATCTGTGCAAATTTATTAATTTATTAAAATCACGCTCCAGTAAGGGAGCAGGTCAAAGGGGCAGCCCTATTCAAAGTAGGAAGCTGTTAGGGAGGAACCCTAGGACACTGAGGGGGCAGGCTTATTTAAATATTTGGAGACTGCCTCTTAAAGCTAACATAACCCCATTCTTGTGCAATATTAAGAAGGGGGTTTTAGCTAAATAGAAAAGTGTAATTGAAAGCATCTAAGGCTGCATTTGTGGTGGGGTTTTCCTGGTTCTTCTCACCCCCTCCCAGACTGTCTATAGAGGCGGTTGAGTGGTGAAGTGGGCTAGCACGGCCAGTAGAAGGGCAAGTTGTGTGCCCTGTTCTGCTGCCTCAACCTCTCCTCCCTGCCCTCTGCACATAGCTCCAGCCACTCAAAATACCCCACACTCCTTCCTCTCTCCCTCCTCCTCCCTGCTGGTGACATCCAACCCAACTCTGGACCTCCATGCCCCAATCCACTACCACCTCAACCATCATCCTTCTGGGGTTACCCCGTCTCAAGCCTCGTCTTCCCTACCCAAGGGTCTCCGAATTTTTCATCTCAACGCTAGGAGCCTCCTCACCAAAACTGTTGCCCTCAGTGTATGGGTAACCCAATATCACCCAGAAATACTTTGCATCTGTGAAACCTGGCTATCTGCCAAAATCCCTAACTCTTCCCTTGCCATTCCTGACTTTAACCTATTCTGGCAGGATGGAGGCAAGCATGGTGGGGGGGTAGCTTTGTACATCAGACAATCCATCTCCAGCTCCATTATCTTTAAGGAATCCAGCCCCCCCCTCCCACAAACTAATTATTGCCCACTTATTACTTCCATTCTCTGCCTCCCTTTATATTGGCACCCTATATGCCCTGCCTGGAGCCTCATGCAACTCCACCATCAAAGTCATCTCCACCCCCACCTCCGATGCTGAACTCTTACTCTAAGGCAACTTCAATTTTGACTGGCTCTCTTCAGCTGCCAAATCATCCACCCTAATGATTGAGGCCCTCAGCCTCTTTCAACTTATCTGGGAACCTTCCCATCTAAACCCTTGGTCCTAAAACCACTCCTTCCTTGATTGGATATTATCCTCCCACCCCCACTACATCTCTGCCTTGGGCATCCTTTCTGATGCCCTCAGCAGTCATTGTATTACATATTTTATTTGCAAAATCCACACTCCTCTCACTCCCCTCCCAAATTCATATGGACCCGCCCCCTCTACTCACTCAACACTGCTGCCTGTAGCATTGTTTCCTAAATGCTGACTGGCAACCAGTTTTTTGTGCCCTGGATGTTGACCTTGCCTTAACTCAATTCCACAACATCTTTAATTCTATATGGGACCTTCATGCACCTCTTAGAAAATTCAGGGTGAAACGATACCACCACTCCTGGGTTACTCCTGATCTTATCACCTTGTGTCGATCCAGGAACAAAGCTTGGAGACCCTTCAAAGCTTCCCATGCCCCTAATGACCTCCTATCCTACAAACAACTCAGAAACAGGTGCACCAGGGCTATTTGCCTGTCTAAGGCCTCCTATTTCAAATCCCAACTCGAAAAGAACCCAAACTCCCCCTGCCTCTTTTTGGAAGGTGATTCACTCCCTCTTGGATCCTCCTTCCCAGCAAGCTTGCCCAGTCTTTAAAATTGATGCTCCCCTGTCTCTGACCCTGCTGTAGTAGCTGATGCTTTCAACAAGTTCTTTGTCTCCTGTCCCTCCCAGACTCCTCTTCCCCCTTCAGTTTACCCTGCTCCCTGCCCTCCCGGATCCCCCCCCCAGGATTCCTCTTTCCTCCCTTCACCCTTCTTGAAGTTTACTCTGCAATCATGTCCCTTAACCCCTCCAAAACAAGCCCTGATGGTCTCTACCCCAGATTGCTCCATATCTCTGCCCCTGCTATAGCTGCCCCCTTGACATATTTACTAAACCTCTCTCTCACCGCAGCTACTGTTCCCAAAGCCTGGAAATCGGCCATGGTCCTACCCCTGGTAATTATTGTCCCATTTCGCTCCTCCAGTCCCTCATCAAAGCCCAGGAATCCTTCATTCTTGCAAGGCTCTCTGACTTTCTCTCCTCAGATAACTACCTAGCACTTGTGCAATCAGGTTTTTGTAAACAACACTCCACTATTACCTCCCTGCTGCATGTCACCAACTCCATCCTCACTGCAATGGACCAAAACCAAATCACTGCTGCTGTCTTCATTGATTTGGAAAAAAGCTTTTGACTCCATCTCCCATCCACTCCTTCTTCAAAAACTTACTTTATTAGGCCTGGCTAAACCTGCAGTTGACTGGTTCCATTGTTACAGTATCTCCACAACAGATAACAGTCCGTTCAAATAAGTGATGCACTCTACTCCTCTCCCTATCCTTTCCGGGGTCCCTCAAAGCTTTATCCTTGGCCCCATTTTCTTCTCCATGTTTATACACAATCTTTCCTCAGTCTGTCACTCCTCTAACATGCACATGTATGCAGATGACACTCATCTACTCCTCTGGCCCTTCCTTCGACAGTGTTGTCCCTGATCTCCAAGATGATTTCAACAGAGTTTAGTCCTCGTTCCAATCCAACCAGCTAAAACATAATGCCAAAAAGACAGTTACCATGTTGTTTGGGTTCAGACAGAAACTTGCTGCCTCCTCCCTGCCCACTCAGCAGTCATCACCCTGGATGGTTCACCCCTCAAGAAAGTCACAGCCTTCAGATATATGGGTGTCTGATTGGACAGTCACTTCGATTTCTTAATTCACATTGACACCATCTGCACCAAACTCAGGCCCAAACTTGCAGTCCTCTATCGCCACAAAGCCAACCTCCCACTCAACATGAATTAGTACTAAAAACAATTTTGCCAGCATTGGATTACACTGATGTAGTCTGTTGCATTGCCCCAACCTCCTCCCTCTTCAAATTAGATGCTTTTATCAACTCCTTCTCCTGTTTTGCCACCGCCTTCCCTCCTCTTACCCATCACTGTCTTCTCTATTTTCCTCTCTACCTTGCCCCACTGTCTCACAGAAGAACTATCCACTGTGCCTCACTAATTGCTAAATATTGGTTTGGCTCCCTTCTCCCCTACCTCTCAGCCCACCTTACTCTAGCCAAATCCACAACCTACTCTCTTCACCACAGAGACTTGCATACTTTCTCTATCCCTCACCCTCACTCCTCTGCAGATCAGTCCACCTTCTCATGCCATCTCCCTCTCCTCTGGAATAACCTACCCTCTGACTTTAATCTTGCTTCCCCTTTCTATTCTCTCAAAAGACTTCTCAGACTCCTCCCTGCTCCCCAGTGCGTCCAATGCACATAACCGCTGCGACATCCCACCTCCGACTTTGTGTGCATGCCCCTGAGCATTTTTTCAAATCCTCTCTCTCTGTGCTTCAGATCTCTACTGGCCTGTACCAGTTACTCTCCTGCTCTCAAACTCAACTGTTTCCTCCTGACCCCTCACAAGAGGGCTCAAAGTGTGTTAAGCTAGACTGTTAGCTATGCTTATGTATTCTTGTCTTACAGTAACTGTGCCTTACCTTTTTACTCATATATATATATATATATATATATATATCTGTATAATTCTGTACATAACGTACAGTATATAATGTAACTTCTTTCCACCACTGTGTCATTTTAACCCCGGTCACACCTGGAAATGAGCCTTGGCTCAGTGTGCCTTTCCCAGTCAACAATTTTAAATAAATAAGTTAAGAGTGGTATTCCATTGGGGCTGGAAAACATGGATACCCAGGGTATTTGAGAGAAAACACACTGTTTGACCTGCAGAATTGCTAAATTGTCTGTAGCTAAAGACTGTGCCAATTGCTAAAGATTGTGCTAGTTGCTAAAGACAGTGTCTTCAATTGCCCGAATTGTGTTCTAGCACCTTGCAATTACCCCGGACTGTGTTCCTTTACCTGCAGTTGCCCCAAACTGTGTTCCACTGCCTGTAATTGCCCCAAATTGTGTTCTGTTTCCAGCAATTGACCTGAACAGTGTGTTTTTGCACCTTGCAATTGCCAAACAACTGTGTTCTGCACCTTGCAATTACCCTGCGCTGTGTTCTGTAACCTGCAATTTCCCTGAGCTGGGTTCTGCACCTGTAATTGCCATGAACTGTGTTCTGCACCAGCAATTGTCCTGAACTGTGTTCTGCATGCTGCAATTACCCCGAACTGTGTTCTGCACCTAACAATTGCCCCGAACTGTGCTCTGCAACCTGCAATTGCTCCAAACTGTGTGCTGCACCTGCAATTGCCCAAACTGTGTTCTGTAACCTGCAATTGCCCTAAGATGTGTTATGCTCCTTTTGTTCACCAAACAGCATTCTGCAACCTGTAATTGCCCCAAACTGTGTGCTGCACCTGCAATTGCCCTGAACTGTGTTTTGCGACCTGCAATTGCCGTAAGCTGTGTTCTGCACCTTCAATTGCCCCAAATTGTTCTGCAACCTGCAATTGCCCCGATCAGTATTCTGCCCCTGCAATTGCCCTGAACTGTGCTCCGCACCCTGCAATTGCCCTGTACAGTGTGTTTTGGCCCCTGCAACCTGCAATTGCTCCAAACTGTGTTCTGCACCTTGCAATTGCCCCTAGCTGTGTTCTGCAACCTGCAATTGTACCAAGCTGTGTTATACACCTGCCCTGAACTATGCTCTGTACCTGCAATTGCCCTGAACTGCATTTTGCACCCTGCAGTTTACCTGAACTGTGTTCTGCAACCTGCAACTGCCCTGAAATGTGTGAGTTCTTCCCTATGATGACGTGTTACCTGTTGCCTTTGACTTCTGCATCCTGGTAATCAAACTACAGAGTCTTCCTCCATTGCTGCTGAGAATGGATTGCTGTATTCTTCAACAACCTGTTGGATTATCCCAGTGGGTGACTGTGTGAGCTAGAGTTAGTTGATTGTCAGGTCAGGACTCTTTCAACTGTTTCTTCATTGCTGCATCCCGACCCCGATAGGAAAAGTTTAGTCAGCTTAGGAGCTGACCCGGTTCAGTAGTTAGGGCTCCAGCACATAGTTGGGTGGGACTTTATTGTTTCAGGAATGATAAAACTGCTGAACCAATGACATCGGATTTTGACACTGCAGGATATCTTCATTGTTGTATCTCCAGCCTTGGATGACCCTAGTCGGGGGTCCTACTTAACCTCTCACTGACATCCAGAGAGTCCTTTGGATGAGAAGCTGTCTGCAACGACAATCAGTGGCCTTCAACAGATCAGTGGATCCCTTGTGTTCCCACCTGGTGGTCTGGACAACCTGTACTGGGCATCCTTCATCTTGTGTTCATCAGTTCGCCCTACTCTTTCTACAAGTGTATTTGGCCTAGCGGTCTGTTATGACATGTACTATGCTATCAGTCTGTCCTTTGGGGATGAGGAACCTCCTCTTGTTGTTTCTCACATCAAAATAAAGAGTTTCTGAGCCCTTGGACATTGTGTGGTGCATTCATCCCTGAAAGTCCTGTCCCCAATGCATCCTTGTTTCTTTGGATCATCTCTTCACAGCTGCAATGAGGGTTAACCCAAATCATACTCTAGTAACCCCTGGCCAGGGTGATTGTAGTAATAGTAGTAATGGAGTGATAGTAGCAATAGTAGTAACTGGGTGATAGTAGTGATAGTAGTGACAGTAGTAATACAGTAGTAGTAACAGTAGTGACTGTAGCAATAGTAATATAGTAGTAATAATAGAGTCATAGAAATACCATGGAGTACAGAGCTGATTGAAACTGATCTTTACTAAAGTAACAAGCCTCCAGTATGCCTGTTATTGTAATCTACAATGGTTGGATCCCTGCCCTTATCTTTGAATAAACCATTTGTTACATTTGAAGTTGTCATTTCCTTCCTTGCAACCACTTTCCATCTTCATAGAACAAACCTGGAGTACCTGGCAAGTGGTGAAAGTTTGTGTACGCTACAAGTCAGGTGGTCAATACAAAAGACATTACGTAAGTAAGTAAGTAAAAATGTATTTCTTAAGCGCCCAATCCCAGAGGCTCTTGGTGCTGTACAAATAAGTGAAGGTAATAAATAACAATAACAATAAAACATAACACATCAAACAAAAACATCGGCTCTGAAAATCTCCACCTTGAATTAAAGGACACTAGGCATTGTGTCAGGTTAAACTTTTAAACTTTATTAGTTAATATAAGTGAAGATTCAGGGTCAGAGAGTCCCACTGCTGAACGTTATTGCATCCCTTCAGACGCTTCAGCTGTGGGACTGGCTGTCCCTGGATCGTTACTTATTTTAACTAATAACGTTTAAAAGTTTAAATGGAAACAATGCCTAGTGTCCTTTGAATTCAAGGTGGAGATTTTCAGAGCCAAAGTTTTTGCTTGACGTGTTTCATTTACTTCATTTGGCACTGATCCTTGCCATTGGTGAGCTACCTGTTTGAGACTTGCATGAACAATAAAACATATGTCAATGAAAGTGACTATGAGCAGCAATATTTCAATTAAAATATCTCAGTAAAAGAACAATTAAGCAGTCACTGAATTCCTAGATCTCATAATTGGTTTGCAAATGCTTCTCTAAACAGATGTGCCTTCAGACCCCACTTAAATGCCTCCACCAACTGTGCCTTCCATAAGGATCTTGGAAATGAGTTCCATAGGGCCAGGCTGGCCACCTCAAAAGTCCGGTCTCCAGAGGTCTTCAGCCAGGCCACTGGAACCATTATGAGGCCCTCAGTGGAAGAGCGGAGCAAGCGCCCAGGGCAGACAGGAGTCAGGTGGTCACTCAAATGGTTACTCATGGCACAAATGTTAAGATGGCTTGCTGCTGCCCTGTAGTTTTGTTGCATGATCTCCATTCCCAGGTCTGTTTTCCACTTAGCTAGGATTTCATCAGTAGCATTACCTCCTGCTAGTAGGTCATAGAAGGCTGCCAGGAGTCTAAAGTATGGATGGGGGTCTATAAAAAAAGTTTTCAGTAGGAGACAAGTCTCCCAGCTGACATTCCAGGTTATCTGCATCCTGAACCCAAGACCTGATTCCAACTCTGATGTATGCAAAGAAGTCCTCCCCAGTCTGGATTCCATAATGTGATTTGAGGCTTAAGAACAAGCAAAGTAGGCCCCCGTTTGAACAGTGACCCCACTTAATAAAGTCTCAGTTTATTCCACCACAGGAACGCCTGTTGTATAAACACATTATATCCCTCCCTTTTTCTGAAGGTAGTTATCAGGTTTACCTGGGGGGAAATTCCCTTGAGGTGGTTGATGTATTTATGGACGGCATTCCAAACTCTTAATATGTTGGTTGTGTAGGGGTTAGCTAGTACTGGGGAGGGTTGGCCCCTGAGTGCTCCCAGTTCCTCCTCTCCAACACCAACCAGGCTGGTTTAGATGGTATGGTACTTGGTGGGATGTGTGCCATCTGCACTGCCCAGTAATACAGCTTGAAGTTGGTTAAGCCATAGCCACCCATTTTAGCCGACAGCTGGAGAATGGAGTGTTTGATTCAACCATGCTAAATAAAGCTGTGTAGAGGAAATCGATGTTCTTAATGAAGGAAAGTGAATTCTTATTGGAAGGGTTTGAAACACATACAGACATTTCAGCAAGGTACACATTTTAATTTTCCTTTCTAGAACAGTAAGGGATGTCTTCCACCTCACACATTCCTCCCTTAGAGACTGCAGCAATGATACCTAGTTATTTTTATACAACACTGAGTTGGTGCATGCCAAGTGTACCCCCAGATATTTGATGCTGTCCACCACCATGAAGCCCAGTGAGTTACTGACAATGGATTCTCTCCCCATGTTGCCTACCAGCAAAAGTTCACTGTTGCCCCAGTTGATTCTATGCACTGAACTTGCCCCACATTCTCTCAGCAGCTGGTGGACAACAGTAAGTTCAGCTTTTGGATCTTGCAAGTACAGTACAGCAGGATAACATCACCGAAGAGGGATAATTTATGTTCTATGCCTTGACCATCTTGTAAGTCTTTAATATGTGGGTTGACTCACACTGCCACTGCTAGTGGGACCAATGTCAGGACATATAGTAATGCGAGCAGGGGGTGCTCCTTTCTGGTTCCCCTCTTCAACGAGAATGGGGTTGTGAGACCAACATTAATGAAGATTTTAACCTCAAGGGCCTGATATATTGACTTAGTCCACTTAATGAATTGCTCACCCAGTTTCAAGCACCAGAAGGTTTCAAACATGTAACCCCACTCTACACAGTCAAATGCATTTTCTGCATCCAGAGTAAAGATCACTGTCCCATGATTGGCTAATGTTTTGGACCATCTATGGATAATATTAAGCATTCTGCAGACATTGGTGTTTCCTTAATGCCCTTTAACATACCCAAACTGGACTGGATGTATAACCTGCTGAAGTTCCGGCTCCAGCCTTGAGGCAGCATTTTGACCACTATTTTATAATCAGCCATAAGAAGGGAGATGGGCCTATAAGAGGAGCAGAGGGAGTGATCCTTCCCTGGTTTGGCAATGCTGTAATGGTGGCCAACTGCATGGAGGGGGATAATGCCTTGGATAATACTTTGCATTGTGAGATAGAATAAAACAAAGATGTCCATGCTGTGTCTATTTCATAACTTAATAATAAATCCCTTATAATGTTGGTTATCTATCCAGTTGTCCAGGCCCTTTATAAATGTTATTTTGTTCTTACTGTTTACCAGTTCAGCTGGCAAGTTTTTACAGCGTTTTTTTTTATTTTATTTATTTTTTTATTTTCAGCAGTTTCATGAGTTCTTTACCCTTAAGTATATTACACAGCATCATTAAATCAACCCTTATTCATCTGCATTCCAATGAAATATGCCCCAAGTGAGTCAGCCTATCATCACAGCTTTTAGCTTCCAAGCACGTTGTCATTTTTGTCGCTTTATGTTGTGGTCTTTCCAGTTTCACACTTTGCCTGATTGTTAATCCACATCTTGCCTGTGACCCGTGATCTATAATTGGCCTAACGTAACTCCTATATAGCGGGAACAGTACACTTTCTGTTGTGTGAGTGAAGTGTCTTCTTTTGGTGTTAACATGTGATTTGCTTTACTGTGTATTACATTAACTTGCTTCTTATTACTTAGGTCATTAGTCATGCCAATACCCAGATCTTTTTAATTCTCAGTCACCTAATCTGGTAATGTTTATGTGATATGAATGCATTTGGTTATTTCTTCCTAGCTGCATAATCTTGCATTGTCATACTCCATTCCCTTACCCCATTGGTCACTATATTTAGATCCTGTAGGACTCCATTTGTCATGCTCCCATTTGATGATAAATTACCCTTGACTGTTACCCTCTGGGTGGAGGTCAACACACCTCTTTCTGAACTCCCATTGATCATGTTAAAGAGGGGTTCTCTTAGAGTGGGTAGAAATACTCTGTAAAAAATCAGTTGGTAGCCTGTCTGGGCTTGGGTCCTCCCCTGAGGCTTATCACTGCATTTTCTACTTCTTCCCTTGCCAAAGGTTGATTTAGGCCAGCCCTGAGGGAGGTAGTGATCTCCTTTATGGGGGCTTTGGAAAAGCAGTCATCAAACTGAGCAGGAGTAGTATCGGCCCCACTGGTATACAGGGACCTATAGTAGACACAGAAGGCTTCACTTGTACCTGCTGTGCTAGTAGTCAGATCTCCCTCCATGATTCTGATCTAGGCAATGCTCCTGGCCCCATCCCTGCTTCTAAGCTGCCAGGCAAGCAGTTTACCCAATCACCATCAGAGAACTGCCATGCCCACATTAGATGTATGGCTTTTTCTACCTCAGTGCTGATTATACTATCGTATTCACATTTTACCTTCTGTAATCAGTAGTAAAGGGCTTGCATGGGGTTGAGTATATGGTCCCTTTCCATCTGGGCAATTTTTTCCTCCAACGTTTGATGCCTGGGACTTTAGTTTTGTGCTAGTGGCTAGATTAGGCAATGGTCAGTCCTTGGACCACAGCCTGGAGGGCCTCCCACCTGTTACAGTAGCATGGGTTGTCTGTCCAATTTCATTGAAGGCCAGGTATTCCTTAGTACCGTTGGCTAGAGCCTTTCCATACTGCTTCGAGCATACGATTTCCAAATGCCACAAGTGACTAGTCTAGTTACTTTTTGATTGGTTTCCATAAGCTTTTCCAGAGACTGAATGACTAGTGACTGGAAGACTGGGGGGAAGGTTCACATATTCACAGTTTAATCTAACAGTTAATGCACCATCCTACACCTCATGGCCCCAACCTGGCCTTCATTTGGGCAAGTAGGAAAGGTTCATGCCCCAAGTCACCTGATACCTACACAGTATCTGCTGGACTGCACATTTAGCAGAGATTACACTAGGGGAATAATATAGAAGCTGGTGTAGGTCTGCCAGACTGCAGGATTGTGGTGGAACCATAACTGGGCACCGTGTTGGGATCTACTGAGGACCCCAGTAAATGTAACCCCCAGCCCTGTTCCATCTGACAGCAACAACATTTTTGCAGCTGTATCCCATTAGCTTGTGCCAAGGAATATTAGGTTTCAGGGTTAGAGCCAGTGATTGCAGTCACAGCAGTACTCACTCTGTGGTATAACAGCAGCCATGTGGTGCCATGTAAGTAATGGAAGTTGCCAGCTAGTGGCTAGGTGAGCCACATGGCATGGGGGTAGGGAGGGAAAGAGACTAAAATGGGCCTATTATGCCCCCTTAAAAAACACACAGTTACTTACTGTTTTGTTTTGTTTTACATGGTCTAGTTAGTACTAACTCTTTTCAAGTAGCTGGGATGGTACTTTTTCCCTCCATCACCACATTCTTGGTGTTGATGAACTCCCCGACTTCTTGACAGGAATCAAAGAAATGTGGTGGCCTTCCAGGTCTAGAGATTCAAAGATTGGATGGATATAGGTGGGTGCAAATTCTCTTCCACCCCCACACCCATGGTGAAGTTTTGACTTTATGCCCTAAAACTGCTACCTCTTGTATTGGAGCTCTTTACTGAAATCTTAGAAAATGTTAACTTTGCTGTCCTCTATCTGAATTGGGCCTTTAGCTTTAGCCACATGGATTACCACTTCTTTCGCCGGGTGCCAAAGATATTTTATTAAAAAGTGTCTCGGGTAGTCCCCAGCCTTGGATCTTGGTTCTGTTCTATGGACCCATTCAATTTTGAAATTCGCAGCTGCTGTTACCAGTTTCAGTTTTGTAACCAGCCACTTTTGAACCATGATGCCAGGCATTTTGTCCTCCACTCCTTAGTGCAATCCCACTAACCAAATATTGGAGAGTCAGGCATGATTCTTTTGGTCATCAATGCATTCTTGTAAGGCTGACACTGCTGTTTGGTGCTGCTCCCTGTCCAAAAATAAGTCCACGAGTGTGTCATCTAATTCAATCACCCTTCTTTCTGCCTTGTCTAACCTGGCAGCATGGGCAGTGGTGGCTTCAGCTTGCCCAGTATGATTTCCCATGCTGGATTTGGGCTCACATGTTCTCAAAGCCAGCTTTTATCTAGTGCTCTAAATTTTGTATCATAATTGCCAGTGGCCAATCAACTTCATTAGTGCTCACATTCCTGCTTGATGCCATGGCCCATGTTTGAGTATGGCCTTCTTGTTGTGTGGCCGCCAATGGATTGTATGTTGTTGCCAGCTCAAAGGAAAGAAAAGATGGCTCTTTTTTTTTTTGCAGTTTAGGAATAGCCATGGAATGGATGAAGCCTTCAATGCAGTTCAGAGGTAGATTGCTGTTATTAAGTGGTATCAGTCAGGAGGGGAGCTGTACTACAGAGCAAACACCATCTTGCCCTAACAGGCCATGCCCCTGGGGCCATTGTTGTTAAAGCAGGAAAAGGTGTGCCTCACAATCTCTAGCGGCAGCACTAGAATTTACAAGTACTGTAGTTCTAAGTTTTGGAAATGGCTTTAGAAATTCAGGGCCAATGTTCGTCTGTCAAACAGAAAAATGTTTTAAAATTAACTGGAGACAACAAATTGCACTCATATGAATGCCTTAAATACCTAGTCATTTAAAAGGGGTAGAACATCTTGCAACTTACCACAGTTCATATTTTTTCCCCTTGTTTTTTGTTTGCATCCTTTTTTTTTTTTTTGTCTCCCTGGCTTTTAAAACCAGATCCATTGTGTATATACTGTGCCATTTGGTACTCCAATCAGTGACATCATCGCTTGTAACAAGTCGCTGGCTCCAGATGCTGATTCCCCTACTTGCAGAATTGCTACTTTGATGAAAGTTAGAAAATGAGTCAGACATTTCCTGGTCTGTAATTGGCTTAGACCCTTGCCAGGGTATATTAACTACCAACAGAGACTGGGAAATATCTACTACTTCCCTGCCTGACTTACTACCAAGCATTTCACTGCTCAAAGTAGAATTTTAAAGAACTAAGTCAGACATGTTTTTTCTGTAGTTAAGTGGGCAATGACCCCAAAACAAAATACCAACCTCCATGCTGATCTGGCACACACTATGCCAGTTTTATTGTGTTTCCCCCCAACTTCAAAAAAGTAAAGGGCTTTTTTATTTTTCAAAGTACAAACGCTAGCATACCGCATGCTCTCCGCTACTCATACTAAGGGTCCTTCTAACTTCTCCCTGACTTGCCCTGGACCCCCCCCCCAACTCCAGCTAAACACCAATAAATGTGTTTAGTTTTGTTTTCTTTTTTTAGGATAAATCACCATCTCTGATTTTACTGGAACCGCTGAGTGCACATACCTCAGCCATCAGTCCTGATAGCGCTCCACCTCTCATTTGCCATATCTCAGGTTGCACTTCATGGTGCCATGTCCATGATCATGCTCCACCTCTCAGTTACTATGCTTCCTGGCTGCCATGCCAAGAGCAGATGCACTCCATTCCTGACTGTGATCTCCCAAAGAAAACAAAAACTGTACAAATGATTAGGTGGAACACAAGTGAGTGTGTGTGTGGGGGGTCTCAGTTAAAGAAGTGAGGAAGGCAGGAGGATGTTCATAGCAGTAAATGAAACAGTATAACACAATCTATACTGGCAAGTATGGCAGTAGAGGGACTACTCTACTTACAAAACAACTTTAAACTTAATATTTAGTCTTTTTTTATTCTTACTGCACATGCTACATAAAAGTTCACATGTAAGTCATGGTCTAAGTGCAATAACATCCTCTAGAGTGGGTGGTATGGGCTATACTGGACCTTCCATGTGCTATAAGGCCCTCCACCTGTGGCATTGGATCTCATTACACCCCTGGGCAGTCTGGTATAGCCCCAAACCACCCACACTCTCAGGTATTATTGCTTTCTTCTTCCATCCCCTCCCTAGCCCCATTCCATTAGTTGTACTTTGATGAAAGTGGCAGTGGCCTGTGCAATATTTGTTTGCAAGATAAACTTATTTCATAGTAATAGCTCTTTCTCTACAGTATTTATTTCCTTATCATTCCTTTGCTCCAGCCATGTATTCTCAAGTCTCCCACTCCCCAGGTCGCCTCTGTATATTTGATTCTTGCTGTATCTCTGTATGTTTAGCTGGGGCAACAATTTCAAGGAAGGAAGGAAGAAAGAAAGAAGGAAGGAAGGAAAGAAAGAAAGAAAGAAAGAAGGAAGGAAGGAAGGAAGGAAGGAAGGAAGGAAGGAAGGAAGAAAGAAAGAAAGAAAGAAAGAAAGAAAGAAAGAAAGAAAGAAAGAAAGAAAGAAAGAAAGAAAGAAAGAGATCATATTGAGAATTTGTGTCTTTTTATCAATGCAGCCAGTAACCCATTCAAGTAAGGTTAATATCAGCATTAGCACCCACTGACTGACTGCAACCGATGATGCAGGGTGTACAGCAGATACACAGTTGTGAGGGATGGATAAAGACCATAGTCCATCCAGTCTGTGTGGTTATTCCTACCTAGGGCTATTTGATCTCTGTGGATCTCCCAGAACTCCCTTTGACTTCTCACTTGCTTCTAATTATCCCTTTGTAACTATCCAACTGATTTTTGAATTCCAAGATTATTTGAGCAATAATTCATTCTCTGGGTAGTCTGTTCCACATGTCCACAACACTTTCTGTAAAAAAATACAGTATTTCCTTAAGTCTTTCTTGAAGTTCCCTCCGCTGGTTTGAGGTTGTATCACTGGTGGCCACGAAACTTATCAGGTTCCTGTAAGCATTTGTAAGTGTCTGTCATGTTCCCCGCTCTCTCCTGACTGCCAATGAGGACACATTTAGGCTCCACCCAGACTACGAGGATTAAAATGGTTTAAGTAGCTTAAACCATTTTAAGTGTGTGCAACATGGATCACATCCGCATTATAAGCGGGTTCAAACACAGAATCAAAAACCATGTCAAAACCTTGAGAAAACATAGGTTTTGACACAGTTTTTGAAACAGTTTTAAAGTAAAACCATGTTACCTGGCAGGCACAATATTATAGTTGATACAGTTACCCAGTCGCCCAATACTGTGGGATGCTTTTGGCCAAAAGTGTATTTGGCAACCCCCTCTGAGTGCGATCAATGTAGGAATTCAGCAGCATGGGTGTTTTAACTGTGCCTCAGCAAGGCATATCAAAATCCTGATGCTGTGACATGGTAAGTGCAAAATGTTTTATGAAACTTTACAACTTACTATGTTATAATTTGGATGCGGCCTTAGACCCCAGAGTCTCCTGATAGGTCCTTTTTTGCTGCTCATGAATCCTTTATTTTGCCCTCTGCTGGATGTTTTCTAGCTTCTGCTTTGCTATTTTCAGATAAGGAGGATTCCAAAACTGCACACAGTACTCCAGATGTGGTCTGCTAGCCAAAGGCCTGTGCAGTTGTAAGACCACCTCCTTGTTTTGACAAGTGAAGACCCATCTGATAGACCACAGTATTCTATTTGTTTTTCCATACGCTTTCTCATACAAAGACAAAACTATCATATTGCTGTTTATTACTGAACCCAGATCCCTTTCTTCTATTGAGGGATTGACGGTGACTCTATTTAGGCTATCCATCAAAGTACAGAGTTTTAGCTGAATGTATATATTATTGTTCAGGTCTCAGGAAGAGTTTATCTAACACACTCTATATTCTATCCATGGGTGCTTGCTGCCTGTATGTACCACCTCACATTTCATAGGCATTTCATTGTAATTGCCATGCTCCAGCTCACCGTTTGAATCTCAGATGACCTTATAGGAGAGAAACCACTAGACCACTAGGAATATTCAAGACAGCTGCAGGATGGGTGATCGGGAGGGGGGTAAGGGGACCACTAGACCACTAGAAATATTCATGACAGCTACAAGATGAGAAATGGGATGTGGTGGCCCACTAGAACACCAGAAATATTCAATGTAGCTACAGAACAGAGCTTGGAGGAGGTGCATGCATGCTAATGAGCCCATAATGGGCAGGTAAATGAACTATAATGTTTTGCATGCCCAATGGGCTCACTAGCATATTAGGGGTGAATATGGTCAACAAAAGTCCTGGTGCTATCCCGTTTGGCCTGCACTATCTCCAATGGACTCATGTAGGCAATATTCATTGTGGGGCTGTGTCAACACAGCGAGTAGTCACTATGTTCTGCACCAGCATGGTCCCATATTCAGTCAGTTAGTGAACTCTTGTCAGAGCATGGTAAACATCAGAAAACTGCCCCAAGCCAGCTGTGCACTCATTTCCGTACAGCACTCCTGTCAATATAAAACACATGGCTAGCTCTAAATATGTGGACCTATAACCCTAATCCTGGTAGAACAGAAGTGCCCAAAACAATGGCTACTGGGAATAACAAAGGTCCACCAATAGCCTTAAGATACTGTTGTTCTAACTTGCATGCAAACAAACATGTTGGAATTTGACAAATACTTGTTTTAGAGTTTATGGTTGAAACTCAGGATCCTTCCCCATCATGTAGTACTATATATCCAGTAGACCCACCTTGACTGACATTGTTGGGTTCCTTAAAAGGATATTTTTTGTTCCATTTTATATAATTGGTTAATTACATTACTCCAAATTGATATCTTTGGTTGGTTAGCCACAAAATGTGATACATTTTTTACAAGAGGCTATCATTATACCCATTTGGGTATTTAACACATGCATCACAGCAACTGCCAGAATATATATATATATGCATGCGGTATGAGTGAGGGGTACATTGTATGTGCTGTCCAAAGTCCTCCCTAACCTCCTCTTCCACTGACTGAAAGAATGATCTAAGGGTAGGACATGTCCATATCACATACAAGTGTGTAGCTGTCATTTCACCACATTGCCTCAAAATGCAGGTGAGGAGTATGAACTTGGTTTGGTTGTTATCAATGTAATATTAAACAAAAACATTGAATTCTTTTACACATATTCCCTCCACACTTGTGAAATTTATCTTAGTAGTGTTTCTCACAGGCCTTATACCACATATCTGAGGTACTGTAATTGTAATACCTGTTTCAGCCTTCCATATCTGTTTTTCTTAAATGAGTAGACTCCAGCTGTAGTTCCTGAAGTGATTTGTAAATTACTGATTATGGCTATTATACAGTTACCTATCTGAAGTGGCAATTATAAGATGTAGATAATTGGAGGTAGATTTGAAAATACCATAATTGCTGAATTCCAGATGTGTAGATATCTATAATGAGCCCTAATGTGGAGTCCAAATTGTTGCACTAACTCCACGTAGGTCACCATAATCCTTTTTGTAAGAACTGGAAAGGATATGTCAACTTTAATGTAGCTCAATTTCAATATCCATGGTCATGTTCCACTGGACGAGAATCATTGTTTTGTGCCATTGGACATGTTGTCGTCATGTACTTTTGAAGGTGAAGCCTTTTTATCACTGAATCGCAGACCCTTACTGTATTGGCTATAAATAGGTTAAGGGCCTTTTCATGCTGCCTATTGTGTTTTGAGGAAAATATACATTGCTCCATTTCCTCAAAATCTGTCTGTACCTTTTCTGTTTTGATCCAATGTGCCTGCATATCTGAGAATTGTCACAATAACATTGTGCGGACTGTGCCATCTCATAGTACAGTTCCATTCTAGATTTGAAAGAGCTAGGCCCCCTTTCAGTTTGCAAGCACTATGGTAGGCTATCTAACTCTTGGAAGTTTATTTGCCCATGTATATCTAACTAATGATTTTGCCAAATAAGCCAGTCCTTTTTATTTATGTTAATGGGCAGAGTTTGAAAATAATATGTATTTATTTAATTTTTCTTTCAAACGATGGAGGTAGCAAAAACCATCTGTTTAGTTCCTGTATTAATTGAGTAGGGAGTGAATCATAATGATTCTGATATAAGGGACTGGATTTTCTGCCATGATGCCCCAGGCACAGGTCCTAATTTTGGACTGCCCCTTTGACATCATAAATGTGGCACAAGGTTTGAATACTATTTTTAAACATTGTGCCAGAATTATGGCAGCTTCAAGCATTTTACAGTAAAGTAATGATGCATGCATCAAATGTTGACATGTATTATTATGGGGCTCATGTTTTGCCACAAGTCCAGCAGCTGTGCATATTACTTACTCCTCATTTTAGGTGATCTAAGATGTCTGCACAAGCATCAATGATGTAGCACAATCATGCCAAAAGTCCTTGATGCTTGCACAAAAAATCTAGTCCAACGTATTTAAATCCTTTGGTATTTTTACGGCTAGATATTTTATTATCTCTATTTTCCATTCAAAGCATATGTCCTTTGCAGTAGCTGTGATGGTGTATAACAGAATGATAGCACTTCTGTTTTACTATTATTGATTTTATATCTTGCTATTTTCCAGAATTGTTTAAAATAATTTGAATCCGCCAGTGACGTACTGTATATGAGTAAGAATGGAAATGGAGTACATCATCTGCATATGATACCACTTGTAACTCCTCACCTCCAGGTCTATGTCAATTTGCTCCTTATTCTCTTAGATTGCCTGTGCCAGGAATTCTATACCAATGATTCTGATGAAATAGCATTTTGCAACCCCTATGATTCTGGTTTCACAGGTAGAGACGAGCTGTAGAGACTTACATCCATAATGCTTGCCCATCCCTCTCTGTTTAGAACTTAGTAGTTTTTCTGCTACAAAAGTTGTCCAATCTAACCTTAAAGGTATCCCTATTTTTACTGTCAGCTACTGTAGGAGGGAGGTTATTCCATAAGGGAACAACCATTTGGGTAAACCAATATTTCCTTAAATTAGTATTCCATTTGGACATAAATAATTGCTTTTTGTGTCTCCTGCTGCTAGTCCAACTGGTTCTAAAAGTAAATCCTAGTTCTTCTTGTAGTTTGATATCCCCTATGCTTTTGTACAGCATGCACAAATCTTTGTACCTTCTATAATGTAGGGAGTAAAGATTTAATTGTTCCAACCTATCAGCATAGGGAATACTTTTTAGCCTAGATACAGATCTTGTAGCCCTATGCTGCACACTCTCAATCTTTAGTATATCTTCCCTGTTGTGTGGTGATCACATTTGGGTTGGGTGCAGTACTCCAAATGTGGCCTAACCAAGGCTTCATACATAGGCATTAGAAACTTCTCGTCCCTACTGGCAATGTGTCTTAAAATACAATTAAGATTTTGGTTGGCCTTTTTAACCTGGTCCTTGTAGTGGGAGCTAAAATTTAAGTCAGATGTAATTTTAACACCCAGATCTCTTTCTTCACTGGTGACAGATAATGCATTTGTTCCAAGTGTGCATAAGCAATTATTATTGTGGGGGCCCAGATGCATTATTTTACACTTAATAATGTTCAGCTTTAGTTTATTAATCTTAGTCCACTGATAAATTTCATTGATAGCCAATTGCACGGATAAAGCCTCAGTTGTGTTGTTCACAATCCTACCCACCCTACAGTTGTCTGCAAATTTTGACAGTCATATGCTAGAGTCTTTTAATTTAAGAGTGGAAATGTAGATATTAGAGAGACAGGGCCCCAAAACCTATCTCTGGGGGACCCCAATTGGGACTGGTGACCAATCAGACAGCACCCCTCTCACAGTGACTCTTTGTTTCCTCCCATTCAGCCAAACTGCTATCCACTTTAGTATGTTATTGTCCAATCTAAGAGTTGCCAATGTATCTATTAATTCAGTATGGGGTAGTTTATCAAATGCTTTGGCAAAGTCCATAAAAACCACATCTACTTCATTTCCTTTGTCCAACTCAAAGTTAACTTTTTCATAGAAGGTAAGCAGGTTTGTTTGACAGGACCTTGACTTCATAAATCCATGTTGAGCAGGACTGGACAAGTTATGTTCTGTTAAATAATCCACAATCTTTGCTTTTAACATCCCCTCCAATACTTTCTCTATTAGTGATGTAAGACTTATTGGCCTAAAATTAACTGGCTCAGATTTGGGACCCCACCACCTATCTGCTTGTAACCCTATGAAGTCTTTCACTGTCAAACATTATGGAATTTACCCATTTGTACTGTTCTGTTTACCTGTATGTTATTTTAACCCCCGGGTCGCCCCTGAAAAAGGGACCTCCGGGGCCCAGTGGGCCTACCCAGTCAACAAAATTCAATAAATAAATAAATAAACAAGTGGCACCATAGTTGCAACCCTCCAGTCCTGTGGGACTTCCCCTCTGTCAAGAGAGGTCTGGAAAAGGTAAGTAAGAGGAAATGTTAAGGGATCTGCCAGTTCATGCAAAACTCTGAGGTGTATGTTGTCTGGTCCAGGGGATTTATTGACATCCAGTTTATATAATCTATCCCTAACATCTTCAGGATCAATTGTAATTAGTCCAAGAATTGGCTTGAGTTTGGTAGAACTAGTAGGAGCAGCTCTGTCATTAAAAACTGAGCAACAATAGCTGTTTTGAATGTCCGCAGTCTCTTTTTCTGAAGCCAATGACCCATTACTGTTTTTAATGGGACCTGTAGTATTTGAATTACTCTTCATACTGTTAATATAAGAGAAAAAGGACTTTTTATTGTCCTTAACCCTGGCTGCTAAGAAAACTTCCTGCTAAGCTTGTGCCTTTTTATTGACAACTTCACCTCCCTTATAATATTTCTATACACCTGGTAGTTGTGCTGGGTTTTATCCTTTTTGTATTTTTTAAGCATTCTATTTTTTTTGTTAATTAGTTGTTTGATATCTTTATTCAGCCACCCTGGTATTTTCCTTTTATTAGCTTTATGTTTGTGTTGGATTGGGATATGTTTATTAATAAGTTCTTTTAACTTTGTAAGAAAAATGTTCAACGTCACTTCAACCGTACATCCCTTAAAATCCTTGGCCCAGTCCCATAAGGATAGTTCTCTTTTCAACTGAGGAAAATCAGTTCTGGCTAAATTCAGCTTGGAAGTAGACCCCTGCTCTGTGGGTAACTCTGACCCTTTTAACCTGAATGATACTATGGAATGGTCGCTATTTCTCAGTGGGGAGTTGATCTCAACTGTATCAAGTGAGTCCCCCAGACTGGTTAGTATAATATCCAATATGCTAGTATCTCTGGTGTTATCAAATACCTTTTGGTCCAATCTGATTTGGTCAAATGTTTCAATGAGCATGTAATCTATTTTACTAATTCCCTTAGATAGCTTCCAATCTATATTGGGAAGGTTGAAATCCCCCAACATTAGTAATGTATCAGCAGAGTCTAAATTGCTTAGCTGTTTAATTAAAACAAGGTCATTAGCTAGTGTGGTAGAAGGTGGTCTATAAATTAGACCCATTATTATTTTGGGACCTACATGTGGGAAAAATTTGACCCATATAAGCTCTAATTTGGAGTCTTCCTGATGCTTTTTGACACTCGTAATGGAATCATGAACATACATAGCTTAGCTATGCCCCCCCCCCGTAGAATCAAGATTTATAGTACACATTGTAACCCTGAATAGATTTTTTCCAGGTGTCAGTATTGCCCCACCATGTTTCAGTGATAAAGGCTAGATGTATTGTTTGTGTTGTGTATGGTGATGTGGGAGTTTGCAATCACTATTATTCTGGTGATGTAGGATTTTGCAATAGCTATGATTCTGGTGACATGAGGGGACACTTCTGTTATGTATAGTTCCTATTTATTTTATACGACCAGGGAAGGAACTCACTGAGGTAACAGACCTCTTTTGCAAAAGTGCCCTGGGATGGCACGTCAACCTTAGACCCATCATTCTATGCATAGCACACATACAGCATGCTTTGCTGTCATAGCTGATGCAAGATGGTACTCCTCTCCATGTAGAGCTTGCTAATGTAAATAAACTCACAGGCTCCAAACAGTATTTTGTTAATGAGCTCCTGATGTCTCAAAGCCAACTTCGTAAATGATAATCTTTCAATATATTTCCACTTATATTTCATATTCTTTGCAAAAAAAAACTGCACTAATGCAATGTTTAGGGGTAAGCCTAAACTGACAAAAGAAGGGAAATATGGTTTTAAAGTTTCCAACCTAAAAAGTGACAACCCTAAAGCTAACCTCATTCTATACAGTCCTGAAACATACACACTTGTATCCATCACATCTGAGCTTTCTTGCTACCACAATGGGGTGAGCTTTAGGACTGACAACCCCAAGGAAGACTCCACCCCGATTTGCTTCAGGGTTGGTGGCAGGGGTTTAGGGTTGGAAACCCTAAAACCCAATTTTCCTACTTTTGTTGGCTTAGGCTTAACCCTAAATGTTGCATTAACACAGTTTTGTTTTTTTTTACAGAGGATTTCCTTACTTTTTTGAGATTGCGCAATGGTATACAGTGACAGAAAACATTCAGCTATGCCTCGTACCTTGCTATGACCCTGCAGTGTAGTAAGGCACTCAGTTACACCTGTGTCTTACTCCATATCCAGGGGCTGAAAGCACTCAGCTGTGTCTCATGCCTTACTTCATCCCAGAGGCGTAAAGACACTCAGCTTCACCTCATGCCTCACCCCACATCCAGGCGCTGAAGGCACTGAGCTGTGCTTCATGCCTTACTACACACAGGGGCATAGTAAAGCATTCAGCTGCACCTCGTGCCTTACCCACATCCAGAGGCTGAAGGTACTTGGCTGTACCTCATGCCTTACCCCACTCCTAGGGGTTGGAGCAGATTTTCTGCATCAAGAACTAAAGATACTAGTTGAAACCACAGTTTTGGGTCGTGAACCAGATTAGCAACTGAGAACCACTTTTTTTTGGTTCAAGGGAAATACATAAGCAGCAAACAATGAGCGCTTACTGAGCATGCTCAGAAGCCACATTTTTTGAATGTAATAACTTTAGAACAGACTCATATTTTTTCACCAAAGCAGTCAAAGCCACATCTGTGGACCAAGCCCTTCTTACTCTCAAAATTTCAGACCAAAACTCCAAACTGTCTGGGTGCAAGGTGATGACAAAAAACAGCATAAAACAGTGCTTTTTTAAAATGTTTTCACTAGCTGCATCTCGGAATCCGCACGTCTGACCAGAAAGAAACATGCCACATCAAGAGGTCTGCCCCATGAGACCATGTATGCAAACCTTCGTGCAAATCCATTGAATGTCTGCAAAGATATTAAAGTGCAAAATTTGAGGTTTGACATAGAAACCAGTGCTCAACCCTCATGATTATTCATGAGCTATGCTTACACTGACATTTTTTAAAACATGGGGCACATAAGGAACTGTTCTTCTTGTAATGTGAACAGGTGAAACCAAAAGAAATTATTGTAAACAGTGATTCTGAACAGACCAAGCTTCCCAAAGAGGGATAGCTTGTAGTTTTCACCCGATTTTTCTAATTCCCTCAGTTTTAAAAATGGGTATGCAAATAAGCTCATGATTATTCATGAACTATGAGGTTGAGTCTAGGCAAACCTGCTGCTCACACAGAGGATGTCCTGTAAATGTAACTTTTATGGCAGGGGTACCTTAACACAATTAGGGCCAAATGACCTGTTTTCAAGGTGATCCTGTTTAACTTTACAGTAATTTACAGTTTCATTAAAATAGTAAATACAGTTTACCAATATACAAACAAGTATCCCATTATTAAACATATCGGCCAGGATTTTCAAAAGAGATGCACCCTGTGCAACTGAGTTGCAATGGTGCATCCCCTAAATGTGCCCCTGAGCCATATTCAAAATGGATTAATGCATGGGCAAATCTGGATGCGCCGCAGTGCAAAGATAATGTATGTAGCGCATCCGGAGGGGGCATTCCTCTGCATATACGGCACATCTCCATATTCAGCAGAGATGTGAGGCATAGCTACCCACACTGAACTGAACTATGTTAGCGTCTTGTACATGTACTCCCTGGAAGAGAGGAGGAAGAGGGGGGACATGACAGAAACATATAAATACCTAATGGGGAAGAACAAGGTACAGGAAAACACAATATTGCATCAAAAAAGAGTCTCCAGAACTAGGGGATATGGGATGAAACTGGAGGGTGGGAGATTCAGAAGGAATGTAAGGAAGAATTTCTTCATTGAGAGTGTGGTGGACAAATGGAATGCCCTGCCAGAGGAGGTGGTGGAGGCTAAATCAATTATAGGATTTAAACATGCATGGGATAGGCAGCGGTGGATCCTGGTAGATGGGGGAAGGGAAAAAAACAGTACTGGAGAAGATTGATGCACAGTACGTACAAAACTGGGCAGACTAGGTGGGCCATTGGCCCTTATCTGCCGTCAACATCTATGTATCTATGTATACACCCCAGCATCCTGTCTGCCTTACAGTAGGCCTTGTTACACTGAATTGATTGTTTTAGGGAGTCACTGATGATTGCCCTTAGATGTCTTTCCTCAGAGGTCATGCCCAGCTTTACCCCACCCATCCAGTACTCTGTCCTGTGGTTCTTGTTCCCTATGTGCATCACTTGGTACTTTTTGGCATTGAATTTCAACTGCCAAACCTTTGACCTTCCTCTCTAGCCTTTGCAAGTCTCTTTGCATCTTCCAAACTACCTCCTTAATGTCTACCCTGCCACAGGACATAGTGTCATCTGCAAAGAGACACATCTTGTCCAGGATTCCTTCTCCCATGTTCCTGATGAACATATTGAGAAGGACTGTACCCAGGACCAATCCCTGTGGCACCCCACTAGTGAGCTCTCTCTCTTCTGATTTGACTCCATTAACCACAACCCTCTACTGTTTCCCTTCTAACCAGTTTCACATCCGGCTAACTGTACTTCGCTGCACCTAGATCCTGTAGCTTCTTCAGCAACCTTCTGTGAGGCACCCAGTCAAAAGCCTTGCTGAAACTGAAATACAGAAAATCCATAGCAAGGCCCTTTTCCACTACCCTCATTACCCATTCAATGAATACTATCAGGTTGGTCTGACAAGACCTCCCTGCCACAAACCTGTGATGTTTACTATCCTAGAGTACATTGCTCTCCAGGTAGTCCATGAGGACCTCTTTGACTAGTTTCTCTATCAGCTTACCCACACTAGAGGTAATAATGGCAGGTCTGTAGTTACCCATTTGCTCCTTGTAAGCCACCCCCACCTATGGAGCAGGACTACATTGGCTCCCCTTGAGTCTGCTGGAACTGCCCCTGTCTGAATTAGCCTACTGAACAGCCCTACCAGGGGTTCCATTAGTTCTGTTTCCAATTCAATGAGCGCTCTCAGATGCATTTCATCTAGCCCCAGGGTCTTATCTATCTTATCTTTCTTATCTATCTTTAGGGCTGCTAGCCCTTTTCAAACCATTTCACTGGTAAATACTTGCAGCCTTATCTCAGGGATCCCCTTTACAGTTGCCTTAATGTCACTTTTTGGCAGAGGCCCTCTGTCTTCCCTTGTTAATACAGAGCAGAAGTAGTGGTTAAGAACAGCTGTTTTCTGCCCATCCTCCTTAGTTATCCTACCGCTCTTTGTTAGCCTAACAATTCCACCTCCCTTTTTTTTCCTTAATATATGTAAAAAACTGTATTTCCCCTTCCTTGATCCATTCTTCAATATGCATCTCTGTGTCTGCCTTTGCTTCTCTGACAATCTTCTTGGTTTCCCTTGTTCTCATTTGGTACTCTCACCATCCTTCCTCCCTTGTTTCACCTTGTACCTGGCGAATGCCTTCTTTTTGGCTCTCACTGCTTCCCAGATATTTCCAGGGAACTATGTTCACATCTTGTACATGTTTCCTTTGAGTAGCATTCTCATGCCAGACTTTGTTGCCTCAAGAACAATCCTTGAATTCCCCCCATATTTCCTCCAAATCCCTGGTGCTGTCCACTCTGATTAAATTGCCCTGAACTAGCTCCTTCTTCTGGTTGAAGTCTGCCCTTCAGAAATCTAGGACTTCGGCCTTAGATGAGGGCTTATTTGTTGCAAAGAAGAGGTCAAACCATATAGAATTATGGACACTGGACCCTAGTGGCTGCCTTATCCTCACTTCTCCTACCGCCTCTGAGTTGGTGAGCACCACATCAAGAATGCCAGCCTTCATAGTGGGTTCATTAACCAGCTGCACAAGCAGGCAATCCTGCAGTGTATTCAGCAGACACTGACTTCTGGAGTGCCTGACCACTGGAATTATCCAATCAATATCTGGCAGGTTTAGGTCTCCTACCACCAACACCTCTCCTTTGCCACCCCCTTTCTAGTTATGTCCCTAGCTCCTAATCTCTCTCTCTTCCCCTTCTCCTGGAGGTCTATAGATTATCCCATCCTCAGTTTCTTACCTGATGATGCCGTGAAATGGATCAACAGCCATTCTGTTTCCCCATTACCTTCCCAGATGTTTCCATTCTTCATTGCCTCTATGCCTTCCTTGACATATAGGGCTACACCCCTCTTTTACCTTTTTCCCCTATCTCATCTAAACATGTTATAGCTAGGACTGTCAAGTCTCAGTTTTTATTCTCTATGGCCCAGGTTTCTGAGATGGATATTATTGCCTGGAGTTCACTCATTTTGTTTCCCAGACTCTTGGCATTAAGGGAGACCCCTTTCCAGCCTTCTGCTGATCCCCTCTTGCTTTTTCCTATTCTGCCTTCCCATGTTTTAAATTAATATCCTTATTTATTTTATTTTTCATGCTGAATGTAGGCATTGCCAGTTCTCCCTCATTGGCCTACACCAATACACCATGGATATCATGTACATAAAAGCTAGGGGATCATCACCTGACCCCTCCACTCATTTGGATATTATTCCCACAGACATGGCATATGCCACTTGTACAGTATATGATTGCCTGAAAGCTTTTAGTACTCAATGTGTCCCCTTTAGTTTAGATATCTATATCTCTATCTATCTATCTATCTATCTATCTATCTATCTGTCTGTCTGTCTGTCTGTCTGTCTATCTATCTATCTATCTTGCAAAAAAACATTGTTAATACTCCAGTTAGGGTCAAAGTGACAAAAGTTGGAAAATGAGGTGTTAGAGTTTCCCTAACACCCCACCCTCCTAAACCAGGAAGGAGAGCAGGTGTGGGGTGCGTCTTGGGCTTTTCAACCCAACGCTCACTCCATTCCATCTGTAAAAGTGGTCAGATGTGTAGACTTTATGAGAATGGGGTGAGTGTTAGGCTTGAGAAAGGCTATGTTGAAAATCTGGGGTCAAAATATTTAAAGTTTCAAAAGTTATGAGCGGGCATAGTGAAATTGCAATGAATAGGGTCAACAACCCCAAGGCACACCCTAATGCCTGTTGGTGTGTGGAGGGTGGAGGGTGAGGTGGTAGGGTTGGGAACCCTAACACCAAATTTCCATACTTTTGACGCTGCAAAAGGAACTCTAACTGATGCATTAACTGAGTTCTTTTGCAATGAATATACATATAAATTAATAAACCAAGGACTTGGGATGGTGATCGGAGAGCGGGGGGCACAACTAGTCACCAGGGAATATATCTTTAATTAAGGGGGACAGTGATTGGGGAGTGAGGGGTGCTACTAGACACCAGGGAAATCGCAGCTTACAACTCACATTGCAGCCAGCAGTAGGAGTTCAGCTGCAGCTGCAGAACTAAAGAAAATGTGCTATTCTCATACAGAGAATGTGGCAGAAGGCTCCTCTCACTAAGCTGGGTACCCGGGATTTTGGGTGCTCAGCTAAAGAATTTCTGGCTCTAATTGTGAAAACCAAACACCAGAATGTAGCTAAATGGGGCCCATTAGCTAGGTGCTGGAGTTTGATTTGTAAAATAACAGCATTTTATATATTTCCATGCATTTTAGTCGTGAAAAAACAGAAGATGCCGACACTAAAAGGTTTTCCTCTCACAAAAAGGATTTTATTCTCACAAAAGAAGTATTGTGAGACAAATTCCTTGTTTACGAGATCAAATCCTTTTATGAACTTTCTCCCTTTATTCTGAAAAGTGATCTTCTCATTAAAAACAATGGGAAATGAAAAATGGAATAACTTCACAACAGATTAATGTTTTTTCACAAAACAAATACATGCCTGTTCTGTTACCCAAGCTGTTTCTACCATAAAAAATCACACCAAATTCAATACCATCTGGATGCAAGGCGATGAGGAAAAAACTGCAAAACTTCGAGACTTCATGACTTTTTGCACGGTCTGGATCTCAGAATCTGCCCATCCAACCAGAACTAAACTTGCCACATCATGAGAGCTACCCTAAGGGATAACACATTCCAAATTTTGAGTAAATCCTTCATTGGTTGCAAAGTTATTGAAGTGCAAAATGAGGTTTATCATTAAACATGCTACTTAACCCTAACTATAGGGGTGCGACCATGCCTCTATAATATATACACAGTCGCAGCCATGATATGATCAGATATTTCCAGATATTTTGCAATATATCTAAAGAGATTTTCCCTTGTGGCCCATAGTGGTACTGCATATTTAGGGTTTTACAGGCACTTACATGTAAACCCCAACATTTGCATTTTAATAACTTTGCAATTGTTAAACGGATGTGCCTGAAATTTGCATGCCTTGTCTTGTGGGCAGATCTCTTGATGTACCAAGGTTCATTCCAGTCAGATGTGTAGATTGTGAGATACAGATACAAAAAATGAATTTTTACGTGACTTTTTCCTATTGGTTTTGCTGGGATTTCTGTCAGCTTGGCTAGCACCCAGAGAGTTTGGAATTTTGGCATGATATTTTTGGGGTAGAAAGGCACTGGCCCACAGATGTACCATTTGCTTGTTTGGCGAAAAAATATTAATCCATTCCACAGTTATTTAATTTTGAAATTTTTAATAATTGCTTCTGAGCATGCTCAGTAAGCACTAAAAAATAGCTGTATAAAATGAAAAAATAATTCTTTCTTCATCTTGAGGTCACCCTTTTTCATGAGGGGGAAATCCTTTTTCATTTGCTGCCATCTTCTTTTAGTTTTCATGTTTCCTGATCCCCATACTGTGTTCCTTTTATATCAACTGGACTAGCGCTCAGACTGTTTGGAATTTGGGTCTCAAACTTCCAGGGTAAAAAGGGCCTGGGGCACAGATGTGCCTTTTGTCTGTTTGGTGAAAAATAATAATGCCTTCAAAATGTAATACTGCCGTTAATACTGTGATTTAGGACAGTAGTAGGTGTGCGTCCATAAATGCTGTCCCCACTACTCAGTGGTTGTCTTCCTGTATAAACTTATTGAGAGCTGACTTAAAGCTAGCCAAATTTGGTGCATAAACCAAATCTCCTGCCAACTGATTCCATAACCTGATTGTTCTGGGGATATAGACATGTTTCCTGAGCTCAGTTCTTGGGGTATTATCAAATAATTGTCGTCAATGTCCTCTCAGGTTATGACTGAATTCCTTGTACCTAAGTCCCATTATATTCATTAATTCCATGTCCTCAAGTATTTTGAACATGAAGAGCAAATCACCATGTGCTGTCCTCAGACTTATGGGACTTAGTCCCAGGGCTCTTATTCTCTTGTCATATGGTTTTGTTTTATAACGAGGAATTATCCTGGTAAATCTATACTGTGTCTTCTCGACCATTTCAATATCCCTTCTGAGATATGGACTCCAAAACTAGAGATGGGTGAAATCGACAAACTTTGCTCTGCAATATATTTTGTGAATTTTGCACAATTCATGAGATATTTTGTGGACGCGAGGTGCAAAATTCGCTTCCAAAATATGGAATTTCGCCCATGAAGTGCAAAATTTTGCCCATGAACAGTGGAATTTCATTCTTGAACTGCAGAATTTTGCCACTCAACTAAATTTGCTGCTGGGACTGGTGAATGGATCAGGGAGGACCCTGCCTTAATTGATGCAGCCAAGCGACTACGATAACCCTTATAACACAAACTGGTGAACTGTGAGTATGTTTCAGGGCTTATAGCATTTACTTTCAGCCACTACTCAGTGGGGCATGATATTTGCATCTCTTTGCATCTACACTAAGTCTTTTGTACAGAAACAATAGTATGATTATTAGTGGGTCAGGATGCAAAAGTAATGTGCTTATTCTTGCTAGAGGCTGTGCTGTTGTACACTAACAAATGCCTAGTTTACATATTCATGCTCTGGATTATGGACCTAACATAGCACCTGATTAACAGTTATGATTGCTGTTAGGGGTAAAGTGCTGAATATATGATGGAGTGCAGGGACAAAACCTTGTTTCATTAGGCTGATAGAGGACTGGTGGTGTTAGACTTTGGGGGTGTGCTACAACATGATGACAAGCTTTTAGTATGAATGCCCTTTCCCCATCACCTGAGATAGCTCAGGTGGTTGACACAGTGTGTAGTATGGGAAAGCACTTTCAGAATGCCTCTTTCCTATATAGCTCTGCACTGTTAAGCTCTGTGCTGCTCAACACCTCCCTATGCTATTATCTCCTCAAAGTTTACAGCACTCTGCTTTGGTAGTCAGAGGAAGAAAATGATCCTTGCTGAAATGTTTACCCCAGTAAGAGCAAAATGGAGTGCAGGGACTGAACCTCATTTTATTTGTCTTTGGATCTGTGCCACACCATAGTGACTTATACAAGCTTTAGGCACAAATGCCCATTCCCATCACCTGAGGTGGCTCAGGTGGCTAGTAAAGCAAGTAGCACAGGAAATCACTTTCAGAATGGTTCTGTGTTGTATTCTACATAAAAGCTCTAAGAAACATGTACCAACAGTGACAAAATACGAGAATTCCTCAATTAGACTAAAGTGATTGACTAAGAATGTCAAGCGACAAATCAATAAACAAAACAAATAACATAAAGCATGCTTAAATAAAAGTAATTATACAACGTGGGAATGAAATGAAAAATGCCAAAAAAAAGTGAGAAGGTGATCAGAACAGCCCCTCCAAAAAATATGGAAATAGATCTGGCAAAAATAACACACAAAGATAATTATAAAGATATTGATGGCTACATAAATCAACAAAAAGAAACTTGAAAGTAAGATAGGAACAATCTTGTATGAAAACAAAACTATATATGAACCATCTGAAAAAGCCAGTATTTTCAATTCTTTCTTCTGTTAAGTATTCGCAAAAAAGAATAAAAACCACGCTATAAATACTTGTACATTGAGGGCGAAATTCTGCATTTCGAGGGCAGAATTTTATACTTTCACACCCTAGGAATATTTCATGGATCATGCGAAATTCTTGAAAAAATTTCATGCGGTAAAATTGCCAGCTTCACTGGAACGTCTCTGGTGGATTTAAACTTTGGCACATCTCTATCCAAAACTGGGAGCTATAATCCAGGTGGGGCCAGATGTATGATTTGTATATGGGTAGCAGCACTGATTCGGCTTTGGAGAAGAAGGATCTCCTCACACAATGTATTAAGTGGGTGGTCTTGTTAACCATATGACTACATTGGTAGCTATTCTTGAGGTTACTGGTGATAAATACACTCAAATCCTTCCCCCTCTCAACTGATTTTAACTTGGTTCCATTAATAATTTAGTCTTGCAGAAGACTGTTTCTTCCAAAATGTGCAACAGCGCGTTTATCAATGTTAAGCTGCATTTAGTTTGTGTATACCCAGTAAATAACTTATTTATTTTTTTCCTAGTTTTTAGATCTTTTTTGTGACTTGTAATATGAAAAAACATTCTTTTTCATATGACGAATGATGGAAAGATAATCTATTTAAATCCCTTATGGGAGGAATTCCAAAAGAACTTGCCAAAGGCTTGATGTATATTGTGTCTGGTCCCCCTCCTCCCCATTGCCGTCCACCTAATAATTTTATCATTTCCTGGGGTCTAGTAGGCCCCTATCCCATTGCTGTCCCCATAATAATTTTATTATTTGCTAATTATTTCTTGGTGTCTAGTGCCCCTTCCCATCCGATCACTATCCCTGTAATGATTTTAATATTTCTTGGGGTCTAGTGGCCCCGCATCTGATTTCTGCCCATAATGATCATAATATTTCCTGGAGTATAGTGCCCTCCCCCATTCAATCGATGTTTCTGTAATGATCTTACTATTTTCTGGGGTCTAGTGGTTCCTCCCCCCATCTGATCGTTGTCCCCATAATAATTTTATTATCTGCTTATTATTCCCTGGTGTGTAGTGGTCCCCCTTCCGAACACTGTCCCCAAAATGATCTTAGTATCTCCTAGGGTCTAGTGGCCCCTTGTCTGATTGCTGTTACCATACTAATTTCACTGTTTCCTTGGGTCTAGTGGCTCTCCGTCTAATCACTGTCCCCCTAATATTTTTTTAATTCCCTGGTGTCTAGTGCCCTTCCCCCAATCCCTGTCCCAGTATTTCTGTGCCCTATAATGACGAAAAACTGTCCCTCAATGTCTTTTGTGTTTTTTTTCTTCAAAACCTGTATAAAAAAAGGTCCTTTGCTGATCCAACCCCCCCCCCCCATGACCTCCCACTCAGGATCCACCACCCCGCACACCCTGCATGCTCCACACACCCTCACTCACATGAACAGGTACCAGAGTGAAGATCCACTCTTGCTGCTGGAACCAACAACTGCTGTATAAGAAACTAAGGTAAGTGCAGTTCAATGTACAGTATTTCAATGGGGTTTTCAACTGTGGTGTATAGCTTCACCATTTTTCCATATTTTTACACCAAATTTTTAACATGGCCTTTTTGACACCCTACCTTATGAACAATGTCAGTGGAATTATGCAAATCTGCCTGTAAAGGCAATTTTGTGGTTGCTTGGCAAAATCACCTTTCTGGTGGGATTTGAAAATGTTCCCCACCCTTGTTCATGAGGTTGGGTCATAAGAAGGGTATTTTCATAATTTTGGGGTCAAAATATGTTACAATGGTGAAGTCATGTGCATCCATTGAAATTAACCTATGCTTGCTCGTACCTTTCCTAATTTTCAATATTTTTACCCCAAATTTTAAACATAGGCATTTTTTTACACCAGCTCATGAATGTGACAACTGTCATTTTTTCAAATCTTCGCCAAAATGTGTTTTCATGCCTCTGGCACAGAATGACATTATGGTGGAACAGAATTATGTTTTGGCAAGGATTTGAAAACTTTCATGATCGGCTTCATGAGGTTGGATAATAACAAGGCAATGCTGAAAATTATGTTGTTGTGTTATGAATAAAACAACAGGGCCCTCTGGGCTCTGTGCTTCCACAGCAACATACATATACACATCAATGGAGGGATGGGAGTGCAGGGCACTGTGCCCTGTCCTCCCACAGCCAAATAAGGACATCATTACAGTATCTGAAAAAGTATGAATGGTTGGGAGCCCAGCGTGCCCTGCCCACCCACAGACAAATAAGGATACAATTATACTATCTCAAAAAGTGAGAAAATTCTTTGCAAAAAACTCTGTTAATGCAACATTAAGGGTTCAGGCTAAAGTTACAAAAATAGGGAAATGTGGCTTTAGGGTTTTCAACTCTAAAACCCCAACCCCACCCAACCCCTAAAGCAAATCAGGGACGGACTCTTCCTAGGGGTTGTGAACTCTAAAGCTCACTCCATTCTATACACACCTAATGGGGTGAGCTTTAGGGTTGACAACCCCTAGGAAGAGTCTACCCCTGATTTGCTTTAGGAGTAGGATTGGGGTTTTAGGGTTGAAAACCGTAAAGCCACATTTCACTACTTTTGTCACTTTAGCCTGAACATTAACAGAGTTTTTTTGTAAAGACTATGGTCTAGATATTCAAACTGCGCCAGGCTGTGGCGCAAGCCTGAGCTCTGCGCAACTTGGCTGCGCAGGGGCTTGACTGGGCGATATTTAATGGAGCTGCACCATGGCTCAGCATCATTGAATATTGCACCCTGGCCACCCGCAGTGCACATCACGCAGTGGCACTGTGCCAGCGCAAGTGGCCAGAGTGGAGCAGGGGGATGTGCTAGCGCAAGTTCCATTGTGCAAGGTGCAGCAGCCATGATATTCAAAAGCTGACATGCAAATGAGGCCATAATGTATGCAAGACACACATGGGGCAATTTGCATGTCATTATGGCCCCATTTGCATGCAGGTGTGCTGATCCCCGATGACTTGCACCTGGTGCCCTGCCAGGAAGCAGCTATCGGGGACTGACGCCCCCTGCAGCACAGCAGTGTTCCCCACAGCCCGATTGTGGGCATTTCTGAAATAAAAAAAGATTTCTATATCCTTGGTGGTCCAGTGGACTGCTGTCAGCCCGATCGCGGGCTTAAGTAAAATAAAAGAAGATTCCTTTTCCCTGGTGGTCCAGTGGACCGTTGTCAGCCCGATCGCGGGCTTAAGTAAAATAAAAGAAGATTCCTTTTTCCTGGTGGTCTAGTGGACCACTGTCATCCTGATCGCGGGCATTTAAAAAATAAAAGAAGATTCCTTTTCCCTGGTGGTCCAGTGGACAGCTGTCAGCACGATCGCAGGCTTAAGTAAAATAAAAGAAGATTCCTTTTCCCTGGTGGTCCAGTGGACTGCTGTCAGCCTGATCATGGGTATTTGTAAAATAAAAGAAGATTCCTTTTTCCTGGTGGTCCAGTGGACCGCTGTCAGCCCGATCGTGGGCATTTGTAAAATAAAAGAAGATTACTTTTCCCTGGTGGTCCAGTGGACTGCTGTCAGCCTGATCGCAGGCTTCAGTAAAGTATAATGATTCCTATGTCCCTGGTGGTCCAAGGAACCCCCTCCCACCGCCCACTGATTCCCATCACTCTGCTCCCCGGTCAGCGGCGGTGGCAGCACCCCACCCGCCTGCCACCCCGCGCCTACTGACTGACACCATCAGTAGTGCTGTATGCCCATTGGTCCACAGCATTAGCCAATGGGTGTGCAGCCCATGAGTGTACTACGCATTCACATCTGGAATGGCAATACGATATGGGCTTTACACCTATTGGCTCATGCTGCGACCAATGGGCGTGACAGCCCTACCGATCATGTCAGTGCTGGCAGGCGTGTGTGGTGGCAGGCAGGTGGGGTGCGTTTCACCGCTTACCAGGGGAGCGGGCAGGGGGGATCAGTGGGTGGTGGGAAGGGTCCGCTGACCACCAGGGATGTAGAAATCATTATATTTTTACTGAAGCCCGCGATCAGGCTGACAGCGTCCACTGGACCACCAGGAAAAAGGAATTCTTTTATTTTGCTTAAGCCCGCGATCGGGCTGACAGCAGTCCACTGGTCCACCAGGGAAAAGGAATCTTCTTTTATCCTACTTAAGCCCCTGATCGGGCCGACAGCAGTACACTGGACCACCAGGGAAAAGGAATCTTCTTTTATTTTACTTAAGCCCGCGATCAGGCTGACAGCAGTCCACTGGACCACCAGGGATATCGGATTCTATTATTTCATACCAATGCCCTCGATCAGGCACTGGGGGGGTGCCACCACGGAGGTGCTGCTGGAGTTTGGGTGGCCACCCACAGGTGGCAGCTGCCGTGTTGTGCCCTGCACTACGGCAGCTCACCTGTGGGTGGCCGGCCGTTGCTCCTTTTTTTGGGGATCAACTTTGTGCGACGCAAGTAGGTTTTGTGCATGCATGGTTCAGCACATCCCGGGCTCAATATCGGGATGTGCAGAGTATGCATGGGCACACCCCCCCCCCCACCTGCACCTGCATACATTACTGATGCACTCTGGAGCATCGGGATTTGTGCCAGGCGCAATTCCCGTTTGAATATTGCACCGGGGCGCATCAGTGGGTTGAGCATGACGCAACACTGTTGCGTCATGTGCAACCCTTTTGAATATCTGGGCCTATATCTTCAGTATATGTATTACATATATATCTCTATAGTATCTCCATGGTCTACACTTGATAGCACAATCCTCTGCCTGTGTCATCACATATCACACTCTGTTTCTGTGAAAACAATTATGATGCCAGTAACAGAGAGCTATGATGTCAGGTACAGATAAATAGCTGGAGCAGATGTAGTCTAATGGGCAGTGATTTTATATTCATGTGACTTTGCAGAGTTATAAAGAAAAATGGCAGCACCAAATACAGAGGAAATGTAAAATGTGTGCTGAAAAAGGTCTAAAATTCCATCCTGTTTTCCTAAGTTTCTCCAATAATGTGAAGGGATCTTTTGAGGCCCAATGTAACCTAAAGCTTCATGTAAGGGATAACTGCCACGGTTATTAGAGCAGTAAAAGAATGTTTGGACACAGACAATAAAGACTGGATTTATGGTAATTCCTTGCTCTTTCAGCAGTTTTTAGTAATATAATCCTAATGGTACAGTATCTGCCAATTTCACCAACCAGAGTGAGGATGTTTTTCAAGCAGTATAATTGGAAGCTGAGATGACTTACTATTCCAACAGCAAACTAGCATTATCTGTATTTTCACTCATTTGTTGCTTGTGCACCTAGTGAGGGAGATGACTATAATGTAACTGGTGGTTACTAGACTATGACATTTTGCTGCCTGTACCTGCTTTGTTATAAGCCATTGCACTGTATACATTTGTGCTGTTTATAACCTGTGAGTGACTATTATTCTTACGTGCCACTTTCGTGACTTTTTGCCATTTATGCTGGATATCCGTGACTACTGTTCACACTCAGTCAAAGGCTGCTGCTCCTGCAGTATGTGTCAGTCTAGACTTACTCCACCATTATCATAATTCATTTTACCACCTGCACAGCTGTCATGTTACTGCACATAAACGCTGCTCTACCATTGGCATTGTACTTTTATCTTGTTAATTGTACACCTCTTACACACTTTATTTTGTACTCAGTCACTGATGCTGTGTTTGTTGTACTACTGTACCTCTCATCCCCCTCCCCCAGGCTGCACCTGGAAATTAGCCTTGGCTCAGTGTGCCCTTCATGACTATCAGTTGTCAGACAAATAAATAAATAAAACTGACAACAGTATTCACACTGTACTTTTGTTTCTTGTGTTTAGATCTTTTGTAAATGCATGTAAGATATATTTCTTGTTCGGATGTTGCCTATTCTACTGTTAACCCCCACCCCCAGATGCAATAGGAAACAAATCACTTGGCTCAGTGTGTCTTCCTGGTCAAAACAGTTTCATTAAATAAATAGAAGCCATTAACTATAGCCTTTAGCATGAAGTGGTCACGTTCAATCGTTTAGCACTGCCACCACATCCACATATGTAATTCTGCTTGTTCTGTTGTTCCGACTTTCAGAAAAGATTAAAATGCAGTTTTAATACCAAACTGTAGCCTGTTTTCTTGTTTCTATATTGTTTTACTTTATTGAAAATGTTTAAAGTATAACAATCACATATAATCTATAAATTACAACATGAAGAGTACACGAGGTAGGTGCATGCAAGGGTGGATGCTTAAGTTGCAAATTACACAAATATAAGTACAGTACTAACAAATAATTCTCTGCATGGTTTGAGAAAAACTGGCTGGAGATATACTATTTAAATATGGGTCCCAAATTTGATTATATTGAGGCAGTTTATCAAGAGCCAAATAGCTTAGTTTTTCATTAGCTGCCAGCCTTCCCATTTATTAAATACTTCTTGTTTATATGTTAATAGAGACACCAATGTCACTCTTAAAATTGTAAGAATGGTCTGACATGCATTTTTATTTTTGTTCTGCCCCTTGCTTTGCTGAAAACCCACAACTAATATGCCTGACCTCCCAACCCCATCCTTACCATCTGTGACACATACCTCACTTCCACCTACCCTGAACTTCCCCCTCAGGGGTTTGGTCTGTGGGAAGTGGGGCACATTGCCCCCCCCCCACCCATGATGACATGGCTCTGGGAGACAGTGGATATTTGGATCATCAGGGCCTGAGAATATATACTTTATCTTGCACACCTGTAGAGTTTTTCTGTGTTTTTTCATCCCATCCACCAAGGATGACACTGACAAGGGCTCGGTGATGTGTGCATATGCCGATGACACAAGTTCAGTGAAATATGACGTTGGTTTTTATAGGCCAACCTCCTGAGTATGAATACATTTAACTTAAAGGTCTATTTATAGGGATATATGCTCTGCTGCTTACAAAATGCTCATTGTCTCCTTCTGAAATCTGGTGGAGTCTGGGTGATCAGGAGGAACTGTAGCATTTTTATCAGTTATCCTGTACTTGACCTATATGTTTATGTCTTGCTGTTTAGCCTTAATCAACACCTCCAATCTTACCACAAGCCACGTGGTGTAAATAAAAGTACCCTCCTAGCACCGCACATTGCTGCAACATGGTATCTCATCCCTTCCCCCCCATAAGTCCACCTTATTTCTATTCCTTTTTAATTTGGCATCCATTCTCTATTAAATTACCCTCCTATATCCTCCCTACTCCTAAATTTGGTAGCAGAAGATGGTTTGGTTCTCATGGATTATGCAGACAGTTGTGTCATATGCAGCTAATCATTGTACTGTTTTAGGTGCTGACAGTACCACAGTGTCAACTCATAGCTGGTTATAGGCAGGGCCCCTGGTGTTCTGCAGCAGAATTTTCTGATTTCTGTGGCAGCATTTTCTGATTTCTGCGGCATGATTTATTCATTTCTCTGGCAGAATGCACTCCTGTCATTGGCTAAATATGATGTGATGTCATCGATGACATCGTATGCTGAGCATAGAGGAGGGGCTTCAGGATAAACGAGGTGGGAAAGAAAGCCTGACACTATGGAAAAACAGTATATTTATATGAAAATTCACCAAAAACAATGAATTCTGCAGCACTATATATATTCTGCGGCATGATGCAAATTCTGCGGCAAATTCCGCAACCGCAGAACCACAGAATTCAAGGGGCCTTGGTTATAGGTGAAGTGCTGGCACCTTGATCTGTACTGGTGCAAACTGCAACTCAGTCTCAGGATGTTTTCTTTATCTTCTAATTTACATTGCCCTGTAGGGCAAGTGATTGTCTTACTGGTTTAAAAGGGGCAGGAATTTTTTGTGAATTTACAGCAGTTTGTAATATTCCTGTTTACAACAAATAAATTTATATCTCCAAATGGCCCATATTTGACTGTACCTGAATAAACACTGATGTGAAAAACTGTGTTTTCAATCTTTTTATGGAAGTGGTAGTTTGGAGTTTTCACTATGTCATGGTTCATGCACAGAATGCTAAATATGAGCAACTGACCTATCAGAACCTTACTCAGAGTTTAGTGCACAAACTGGGACACAGCTAAAACTCCAAGGGCTAGATATTCAGAAAAGCACAAAGTGGAGTGCAAAGGTTTGTGCTGCACTTTGGAGTTGCCCAGGGGTCCGAGGATGCTATATGCAGTCAGATAGTACACCGCACTGCACTAGTGCTAACCGACTGAATATAGAGCCATGTCAGCACAGTGCAAAATCAAGTAGCACTGCCTGGACATGGCTGTCAAAGTGGCCTCAAGAGTGGATAGTGCCGGAGTGCTATCTGAAAGTTTCAAAGGGACCCATGTAAATGAGTCCATTGGGCCTGCAAGGCACTAAGGTGCCATTTACTTGCCCATTATGGGCCCATTGCATGAGTAGCAGAGGCAGGTTAGCTTGGCACCACTCCCCTTCCCCAGTCCAAGACAGTTGTAGCTATTCCTGGTGCCTAGAGGTTCCCCCCACCCACTGATTGCCAGCTTGTAATATGAAAAAAACTCCCTGTTGCTAGTGGTCCACCCTCCCTATGATTGGCAGCCCTTACTGAATAAAAAACTGTCTGGTGGTAGTGGTCCCCCCTCCCTCTGAACAGCAGCGCTTACTGAATAAAAAATGTACCAGGTCAATATAGTGCTGCCGAAACAGCACATGAACAATCATGCTACAGAAAGCACAAATGTTTCTACAGTGACAGGGGTTTCTCAGAATGCGGTAATAACCGATACCCATCACTGGAAGCTCACATGGGGGAGTGTCAAGGAGGCTGCCAGTGCCGTGCCTGATTAAGCTGCTTCCATTGTGGAGTGGTTAGGGCACCAGCACTCAACGGCATCATGGACCTGAGGCTGCAGTTTGGTTCCCCCCAGGTCCCATTGTGTTGTGGTTTTTGTTTTTAACAAAAGGAAAAGATTTTCACTGTTCATAACTTATGCCCCATCCCCTAAGTCCATCCCCCCTCGGGGGTAGTTATTTTAAGTCCAGGGGGTGTGTGCAGGGCAAAGACCCCCATGTTGGGAGGTGCGGGGGTGAATAACGAAATAAAGACAGTGTTATTTCGAATGGTGTGCACTGTTTTTCTTATGGAAGGTGTTCTGTCCCAGCCTTATTTTAGCGCACACCATTTTGTCTGTGGTATTGTTGTCTTGCACGGTTTCGGCCATGACATTATGACCCCATGCCAATATTTATTTTATTTATTTAGCATTTTGGTAACTGGGTAAGCCTACTGAGACCAGAAGTCCCTTTTTCAGGGGCTACCCAGAATTAGTTACATACATCAACCATAATATTACATGTACAAGGAATCACAACAGTAGATGAATCACATCAGTAAGTATATAAAAAAAACATAGTAAACAAAGAATACAACGTGCTCACAGTAATTGTTAGTTACAATACATAGGTTTACAGAAACCATCACAATTTTATAGGAGGGGATAATCAGATTCTTAAGAATACAGACAGGAGTATATAGATCAGCCATGTTAAGAGCCCTCGCACAGTATCTAACATCCTGAAGTAGGGTATAAGGTCAAAGGTAGCAGAAGCATCAGCTGCATTCCTGCATATACAATTTTAGGCCTGCTTTGAACCCTTCTAGTGTTTTGACTGTGGTCAGACACTCAGGGAGTGAGCATCAGTAGTAGAGTGCTGAGTGCCTTAAAGACCTTTTACCAGTGTTGATATGTACCCATGGGATTTCAAGTAGATTGCTACCTGAGAAGCGAAGGGTTCTTTTGGTAACCTTGGGGCTGAGCAGATCTAATAGATTGGGGGGTTACATTGGAGAGTCTGAAGGTGAGACACAGCAAGGGGTAAGAGAGCGTGTGTTCCAGTGTAGGCCAATTCAATTCAATGAGAACTTCACAGTGGTGTCTCCGAGGAGGAAAGCACATGGCAAGCGACTTACCTTATTGTAAAGAACAGTCAGCCTGCGGTTTTTGGTTCTCTAAGGAAGTGCAATACTGGAGCGCCATAAAGCAGAGTGGGGAGAAGGGTGCTTCTAGCAATTGCAGTCCTGGAATCATCAGTTAGAGAATTGCTCAGCCTGCAGAGGAGGCCTAGTTTCTAGTGAATGGCCTTAGTTATGTGCTCAATGTGTGGCCTGATCATGTCTTGGTCCAGATACACACCAAGATATTTAATCTTGTCAACTAATTCTATCATAGATCCAGAAACTGTGGGGAGTGGAAGCAAGTGCTGCCTTTGCTCACTCAGATGACTAGTCCCAAAGAGAACAGCCTTAGTCTTTTTGACATTCATGACTAGTCGGTTGGAGGCAAAGCAGTTCTCAATGGAGTTTAAACTGGACTTTAAGTTTGCAGCAATGGTGCTAGGTTCAGGATCACTCCAGTATATCACTGCCATTTGCGTATAGTGTTACTGTAGGTTCCCAGAGCCACAATTCAGTCCTATGTCATTGATGAAAAGGGTAAATAGTAACGGGCCTAAAATAGAGCCCTGGGGCACCCCAGCAGTAACTGGTAGGCAGCCAGAGAACACTTCCATCCACTTGACCTTCTGCATCCATCCATCAAATAGCTTGAGAACCAGGTATGAGAGCTTGTCTAGACCAGTGAGTTGTAACTTGCTTAGTAACAGCCCCCCGTGATTGACAAGGTCAAATGCCTTAGTCAAATCAATGATTATCTGTGTCAGTGGCTCAGTAGGTAGCACACTCGCCTCTGAGGCTGGAAGATCAGAGGGCTGTGGGTTCAGTTCCCACATCTGGCACTTAGGTTAATATCCCAGTACTGACACTGTAGTGCAGCATGAGAGGGGTGCTGCACTTCTGAGGTGCCGTCTTTCAGATGAGATGTTAAACCGAGGTCCCATCTGCCTGGATTGGTGGTAGTTCAGATGGATGTTAAAGATCCCATGGCACTTATCGAAAAGAAACCGGGAATTTTTTTTTATTAAGTATTGAACAACATCACTTCAACAAATGAAAATTAAAACAAAAATAAACAAACAACAAATCATGTCACTGGAACATCAGAATCAGTCATCCAAGGTAGATTACGCTATACATTGCGAATATATTGATCAGTTTGGAAAGCCTTTTCTTTATAAAATAAACATTGCATTTCTTTACACACATTCCCCACAATATCATCATATGTCAAAAGCTTTTGTTGCAAAGTAAACAAACAATAGCATTCCAAATATACCATTTAAGAATAGAAAACAAGACAGATAAAGTACTAGAATCCCAAGAGGACCACTCCCTGCCATAAGCACCATAAATCAAAGAGTCATAAGAAAGGCTTTGAAAAGGTACCATATGCCAACAAGAGGCCACATAGGACCAAAAGGAGTTAATGAAAGACACGTAAAAAACAGATGAGACATTGTTTCGTATTGTTGTACACATTGAGTCCTACTACAAAATTTGTCTTCTAATGCCTTATGTTTATGATTTGATTTAACGTCAATTTTTCATGGCAACAAAGCCACAAAACATCCCAAAATTTGGAAGGTACTCTCGTATTATGAAACAATCTCATAACATCAGGTGTCAGATGCATTGGGCATAAAGGGAAAGTGATAGGGTCCTTAAAATGTTTATCCTGTACCATTGAATAAAGCAATTTCTTAGAGAAATGTAAAACAAGGTTGGATGTGATACCCCATCATTTAAGGCACACAAAAACAAAACTATAATAATCAGACGAAAAAGAAACAGATTTAAAAATGTTCATAGAATCAGAGCTCCAACCACCTCACCATGCCCGAATACGTGATTGAAACAGCGGTGACCAACTAGTAGTCTGCCCACTACAAACCGGAAATAGATTAGCAAACAAAAACTGAAGAAACAAAAATAGAACAGGATTAACCATATTCAAACCCCCATCCACCATCTTTAGATACAACACATTACATTTAATGGGATTTAATCTACTGCACCACAGTGCTCGGAAAAATAAACCATAAAGTACAGCATCCTGTTCCTTAGGAGGGGGAAAAATCACACTCATATACAAAAATAGAGGCAATAAATAAGTCCGAATCATGTACACCTGTTTGAGCTTACCCATAGTACACCTATTCCAACTATCCACTAAAGTCTTGCCCCTTGCTAGTGTTAAATCCCAATTAACTAAATCCTGTCTACCAGTGTCAAAAACAATTCCTAAAACAGAAATAGGACCTTGTGTAACTGGGATATCAGCCATGTGAGAGGTAGAAACATCAAACCCTAAACATCGGAGAACACACTTTTCTTTATTCAGGTGAATGCCAGAGACAGTACCATAAAACTTACAGAACTCCAAAGCCCTAATCAAATTGCCTCAGACTTCAAGAACAAACAAATATCATCCGCATATGCGGCAGCAGTCCAAGGAGCACAGTAGCCGGAAAGCTGGACGGGAGTAAAAAAACAGACATCATTCAATAACCGAAGCAATGGGTCAATGCAAAAAACAAACAATAAAGGGCTCAAGGGACATCCCTGTCACACCCGCCGTCTCACCGTAACCAAAGGTCCTAAAAAGCCATTCACAAGGGGTTTAACAAAAAGACAATTATAAATAGCCCTTAACCAGGAAATAAATAAAACTGGAATACCATCTCTGTAGAGAATTTGCCATAGAAATTCAAATTCCACTGAATCAAAAGCTTTCTGCTGATCCAAAGACACCACCAATCCAGAAGTAGACGAAAAAGAACCGGATTCAAAAATTTCCCGTAAAACAATCAGTTGGTCAGAAATGTTCCTGCCAGGAACAGCGCAAGATTGAGTACATGAAATAACACATGCAGCAGCCCTCGATAAACGTAATGCCAGGATCTTCATTAGAATTTTGAAGTCCACATTCAACAAGCAAATCGGCCTCCAATTATCCAAGTTTTCCTTATCCCCCTTCTTATACAACAATGTAATAACCCCTAAAGTCGTATGCATGGGGAAACAACACTCTTGCAACATAAAAGTAAAAACTTGTGCCAATTCATGAGAAATGTAAGGAGTCAGGAGAGCATACAATTCAGATGGGAGGCCATCAAGACCAGGGACCTTCTGTCTGGGCAATGCGGCCACAGCTGTCTGAACCTCCAAGGGGGAAACAATAGAAGTAAGGGCAGTGAGCACAGAATCAGAGAGGACAGGAACATTCAGAAAAGCCAACCAATGGGAAAAGGCAGCAGGATTATTACCCCGCGAATCAAATTGTCTACCTAAATAGTTAGGCACCACTGACATAATATCAGATTGTTTCGTAACAGTCACCATATCAGGATCCCAAACAGCACGCATGGTCTTACGCTGAATGCGGGAAGAACAGCTCAAAAAAGGGCATACATCCACAAAAGACCCTTGAGTCCCAAACTGCTGTTGCATAGTCAAGGAGGCCAAATGTTTCACATGAAAGTCATTCATGCATTGTTTAATGGACCAAATTTGATCCCCATAATCATGTGTAGTAGTATACGTTAAACTCATCAATTGTTGTAACTGCTGTCTGAGCGTTTTATATGCAACCTTCTCCAAATTTGACAAATATTTGCTCTCACTTAATAAAAACAAACATAAGTCAGATTTCAAACTTTCCCACCAGAGGAAAGGATTATCAACTAACTGAAAAAGAGTTTTCTTACCTTCTATAAAATACACCAATTGTTGGGCCAGAGAGCCCCTAGACAGCAATAATGTATTAAATTTCCAAAGACCAGGGCCAGAAGGAGAATCCCACTCCCCTACCACTATTGAAAGGGCATTATGATCAGAGTAGGCAACCAAATCAACTCGTGCATTAAGCACTGGAACCCGATTACTAAGAAAAAAGAAATCAATATGAGTGGCATGTTTACCCCGCTGAAAAGTAGGGAATCCCTGAGAATGAAAAGAGTGATACACATCTTTCAAATGACCTAATCTAACCGTAGCCTGTAGAGCCATCATATCACAGAATATTTTTGTAGTAGAGGTACCACCACCACGATCTTGCAGCGTAAGACCACAATTGAAGTCCCTTCCCCAAAGCACAGATTGTGCCGAAAAAAGAAAGGGCCGAATCTGAAAAAAAATATCCACCCTGTCTGCCTTCTGTTGAGGGGCATAAATATTATTAAGACGAAAATAAATATCATGGAGTTTACCATCCAATATAAGGACTCATCCTGGTACTAAATCAATCAGCTTTATGAGCTTGAAAGGAAGTGCAAACAAAATACCCACTCCAGTGCATGCACCCTGACCAATGGTCCAGTATGAAGGACCCTTATACCAATCACATTTAGCGTGTCGAACCTCCAGGGTAGTATGTAATCTTGTATCCTGTAAAAAATGACATCTACAGGGATGGACATTAGGTGAGAAAACACACCACCACGCTTTTTGAATTTTTATACATTAATCGTTAAAAATTTAAGTCGGGCAAAAGGAGGCATGTGAAGAAAAAATTAAGGGGGTTTAAATAATTTCATCCTACCAGAGGCCTGTGTCTTTCGTCCTTTAGAGGGAAGCTTGCCTTTCATAGGACCCACGACCTGTTCACTCACTATACTCGCATCAGAATCAGAATCAGGATCAGCATGCAGGGAACTTTCCGAAGAGACTTCGGAGGTTTTTTCAGCAAACTCAGTATCTAAAAGAAGGGGCTGGAAACTATTAGACGTTTGAGTTTCTGAAATTTTATGAACCTTAGGGGCCGGTTTTCTCCAGCTCCAGCGGCGCGTTATCCGTTGTTCAGGATCCACAGCCTGGGTCGAAGGAGGAGGAGGTGGAGGGGGCATGTCAAGAGGGGAAACAACCATCCTAGGTCTACATTCTTGCAAAGGAGGATCCAAAACCAAAGAAGGGGCATTCATAGTGTCTATCACCATTGGAACCTCCAGAGGTTTCTGAACAACCAAAGGAGGATCGGAACAAAATTCGGGGGGAGGGGGCACCGTGGACAGGAATGGAGAAAGTCGAGGGTCCACTGGTAAGGGACCAGTCTCCAACCCGACATGCATCTGTTGGGCAAGTGTAAACAATAATCTCTGCTCCTCCAAAGCCCCAGAACCTGATTTAGAAAAAGCAGCCTGAGAACATTCATCGTAGGTATGACCTAACAGACCGCATCAATTACAGCAAACAGGTTCAGAACAATGTTGGGACACATGACCCAGTTTACCACATAGTGAGCAACAGATTTTATCACACACCCCACTAAGGTGTCCCGAAGCACCACATTTATAACATGATTTAGGTTGTACTGGATAAAATAAAACACCACAGTCACCCCCCAAAAAAAATTAATTGGGCAAATGCTGTAGAGAACCATTCAATTCTCTCAGAATGACCCTAAACTTCCAGCCCCCCCATCCATATACCCTCACTATCAAAAATAGCCTCAGGAGATCCCAACACAGTACAGCGCTGCTGTAACCAAAAAAGCAAGTCAGTCACACTGACACCCTCATTATGAAAAAGAACTGTAACGGACTTCTGAGCAGGCCTGGTCAGGGAAATGGCTTCAAAAAGGGCCCACAGTGGAGTATTTTTAACCTTCCCATACCTATTCCAAAATGCCTCCAACCCTGTAGACAACTTAAAGCTAACATCAAATGAGAGTTCTCCAGACACATGAATAAGAGCATATAATTCAGTAGCCAAGAAATGTAAACTTTGTTTTAGTAAAGTTTTCCCCACATATTCTCTATCGGGAAACAATTCAAGACCCCCTTTATACACAATACGAACTGCATTACGTCTTTTAGCAGGCACCACCTTCTTTTTAAAAAAGGAGGCATATGACTTAGAGCCACCAGTGTTTCAGTTCCCAAAGTAGATTCTGAGTCACCCTCCAAGGATCTGGAAATAACAAAAGGAGGCTGAGAATGATGGGGGGCTGAGAATGGGGGGGGGGCATCCCACAGCTATTACCTGAAGGAACACGGGGACCAGGTACTGTGCAAGTAGAATCCAAAGGTGGCAACTTTGGTAGTAAAGGAAAAACTAATTTGGGATTAGGGGTCAAATCAAAGTCAGAGTCCAAAGAAAAAGATGATACCTCACCCGACAGCTTTTGAGAAGGGTGTAAAGGTTCAGTCGAGGAAACTGCAGGCAAAGAACGCAGTTGCACTCTAGGGATTCTAATGGGTGCAAATCCTGAAGTCCATTTTTGAGAGTCAGGCGAGCTGACCCAGCCCGCCGCCCGGAGAGAGGATTCCACCGACCACCCTTCCAGCTTTTCAGGCACCAAATCCGCCCAAGCCTGTGAAGAAGCCGTTTGTTCTCTTTGCGGGGCACAGGTAGTCGTCTGTTCATGCTGCGGGGCACAGTTAGTCATTTTGGATGCCATTCGGTTAGACTTGCTAGTCGAGGCAGGAAAGAAAAAGGTGGAAACCCCATCCTGCTTAAGGGGTTCCATTTGGAAGATAACTGGCGCAGACACAGGGACAGATCGGGAGAGTTCCTCAAGCGTATGCAGAGCAGGAGCAGCCAGAGGATGTATTGGCGCCAGACCACTCACCGTAGAAACCACAACTTCTTCTGGTGCAGATACAGGCAGAGGCGATGAAGAAGCAAGGGGAGGAGACGCCTCCAGCTCGACCGAATCCAAGGCAGGAGAAACCAAAGAGGAGACTGTAGCATCATCCACGGGACTCACAGGTAACACAACAAGTCCCGAATCCCCCGAAAGCACAGTAGAAATCTCCATCGTAATAGGAATAGGTATAGAAGCCACTTCAGTCAAACGAGAAACGCAGGCAGGGCCAGGCAGTATACCTATGACACCCTCATCAACAGCGGACAACTCCACAGGCACACAGCTCTTCACCACGTCCTTCTCTATACTCAGCTCAGCAGAGACTGATCCTCTGCAGCGGACGGCGAAGCCTCCCGCAGGCAGAGTAGGGGAATTTCCCCAGTGTCCTGGTCAAATTTCCCTCATTCACTAAAAATACCACCAACAGCTTCATCTGGTTCAAGGTCAGTTGGCATTCATCTGTATCCCCTTCCCCCAGGTTGTGCCTGAAAATAGGCAGGATTTGTCTAGTGCACTTACCCGGTCAGCAAAAATAAAATAAATATGGCCCCGGTGGAGGATCTATTATCCACTGCACTTAGTGTGTCTGCTGTGAATTTACTCAAGGCTGTATTAATGCTATGACTCTTTCTGAAACCATGCTGACTGTCAGCTAGGAGGCAGTGATGCTCCAGGTAATCCTACAACTGGCTGTAAATCAGTCTGTCTTGGACCTTAGCAAGGGGGCAGAGAATGGATATTGGCCTATAATTCTCTACATTACCACATGACCCAATTTTGTGAACTGGGAAAACCAAGGCCACTTTCCATTTGAAGGTGATGTACCCTTCAATGAGGGACCTGTTGATATGCCTGGTAATAGGCAAAGCAATTGCTGGGGCAGCCACTCTAAGTAGCCGTGGTTCCAATTGGTCAAAATCAGGTGATGAGACAGGCTTTATTCACCTCAGAAGGAGCAGTACTTCCGATACTTTGACCAGCCTAAGGTGAAATTGGGGGTGGAGTGGGTCAGAGATAATAGAGTCATGCATAGCAGGAGGGAGAGTGGGAGAATTGGGACTACATTTTTCAAGGTCTGTAAAGAAGGCATTGAAGGCCTCAGCTGTCATAGAGGGGTCATCCGACAACTGGCCATCAACTAGAATGGCACCGTCCTGAGTACTGGTGCCTTCTTTCAGCAAAGCTTTGATGTGAGTCCAAAAAAACTTCCTGGTGATAGTGGCCTCCTCCCCTTTCTCCAATCAGAAGCTGTTACTGAAAAACTCCTGGTGCTAGTGGCCCCTCCCCCACCCTCTGATCACCTGCCCTTATTGAATAAAATCCTCACTGGTGCTAGTGGTTCCCCTTCCTCTGATTGCCAGCCCTTACTGAATAAAATCCTCCCTGGTGCTAGTGCCCCCCATTACTGGCAGTTCTTACTGAATAAAAACTCCTGGTGCTAGTGACCCCACCCACCCTCTGATCACCAGCCCTTCCTGAATAAAATCCTCCTTGGTGCTAGCGGTAACCTCCTCCAATCAGCAGCTGTTACTAAATTTCAAACTCCCTGGTGCTATTGGTCCCCCTACCCTCCCATCGCCAACCATAGTATAACCTAAACCACCCTCCGGCATCCAGTGGTTCCTCCTGTCACCAATCCACAGTACCTCTAGTCACAGGTTCATAATCCCTGGTGTCTAGTGATCCCCCCACCATGGCATCTAGCACTCACCCCACCAGTCACCTTACCAGTATCTTCAGTGCCACAGGTGAGTATACAGTGACCTGCACAGCCTTCCTCACACCTCCTCAGCCAGCCACCATATGTCCAGGCAGGGAGTGCATGTCTTATTTTAGGACAGGGCACGTCACCCTGTCTTATAACTGGGACATGCACTTCCTGCTTGGACATATGGCGGCTGGAAGAGGAGGTGTGAGGAGGGCTGTGTCAGTCACCATATGCACCTGCAGCAACGAGAATACCAGTAAAATTACTGGGGGTGGGGTAGGTGCTTGGTGCCACGGTGGGGGGGGCACTAGATGCCAGGGAGTTTTTTATTCAGTAAGGGCTGGTGATTGGAGGGAGGGGAGGACCACTAGCACCAGGGAGTTTTTTTTTGTGTGGGTTGGCAATCGATTGGGAGGCCACTAGCACCGGGGGGGTATTTTTTTAACTATGGAATTGCAATCGGGGGATGCAATAGACCACAGGTGGCAGTTGTGCTCCCCTAGCAGCTAACTGGCTAGTTGACTACATTACCTCCGGCAGCAGCTAGGGCTGTGTGGAGTAAAGAATGGTTTTGTTTGGTGGAATTTATGCGGTGCAAAGGGACCACGCTATACCCTTTCACATGGCACAGATCTGCTGAATATTGGCTTGCAATGATATTCCTGTCCCTTCCCTCCATTTGCATATCCCCCATTTTGGTTTGCGCTGGCACTAACCCTGTTTGCTGGTGCAACCAAGCATTTTACATATTGGGCCCCAGTGCAAAACCGATTTTGCATGGGAAAACACCAGTTAGCACCCATGCAAACTTTTGAATATTGGGTCCCAGATCCCAGGTTCCATGAAGAGAACTGTAACAGAATACTGCCCATTAAAAAAAACAAAACAATGGAAAATACAGTTTGTTCTTTATCAGTGTTCATTCAGGTACAGTTAAATCGGATAATTTAGGGGAATTAATTTCACTTCTGAAAATAAGATCTTTGTAAATAGCCATCAATTACAAACACACACACACACACACACACACACACACACACACACACACACACACACATACTGCCTTTTATGGGGTATACTGTTCGAACATCGAAGTTTCGACATAGACTCCCTGACATCGAAACCCCGATGTTGAAGGACTTTGCATTGATGGGGAGATTTTTTGTCGATGCGGGAAAGGACCTAACTCCACTGTGTGACTTGGTGTTAGATATTTACAGTAGGGGGGATGCAGGGGCACAGCCCACCACATGGGACATTGATACAGTTAAGTGTGGTGATCAGTGTTGGTGTGTTGTGGGTCATTGTTGGACACGTCAGTGATATCAGCGGGATTTCATCGATGTGGAGGTGTGCGGCGAAATTTCTGTTGCTGTGGCTTGGTGGAGCCATTATATGGCATTTATTTACTTATACATCGAAGCCTAACTTTTACTGTATTTTGGATAAGCACTGTGTTTTATGCTAACTCATTGTACTAATCTACTGCATGACCGGATAACTAAGGTATGACCAGGGAGGTGTAGTGTATGTGGCCTATCTAGACTTCAGTAAGGCCCTTGACACTCTCCCCTATAGAAGGCTGATTAATAAACTGCACAGCCTAGGGGTGGATCCTGAAATAGTTCTGTGGGCGGAGAACTGGCTGAATGGCAGGAGTCAGAGGGTTGTGGTAAATAGGAAGTACTCTGGAGAGGGAACGGTGATGAGCAGGGTGCCGCAGGGGTTTGTGTTGGGGTTGGTCCTCTTCAATGTTTTTGTTGGGGACATTACAGAGAGACTAGAGGGCAAGGCATTTCTCTTTGCAGAGGATACAAAGGAATGCAATAGGGTGGACATGCCAGGAGGTGTTGAAATAATGATGGAAGACCTTAAAAAACTGGAGAGCCAGCCCGGTGGTGCTGAGGGTTGAGCCGCAGGATGCTACACCTCATGATACACCAGTGACCCAGGTTCAGGAGCGAGTCTGGGTCATTGAAGGTCTGTTAGAGGGAAGGGAGGGAGCAGGATTGAGCAGCCGTAACACAGCTCTTCTGTCCCGGGAAGGGACCCTGTCACCCCCACAGTCCAACTGCCCCCTGGTGATGGCCTGAGGGTAGCACAGGCAGGCAGGTGACAAGCAGAGGGAGGGCGCTGTAGAGCCACAGTGTCTATGTGCCTCCACAGGTGCATTCATAGCCATGGCACAGGGAGTCAGGCGAAAATGGGGGACTAAAACATAATAAAAAAACTGGAGAAATGGTCTGAAGAATGACAGCTGAGGTTTAATGCAATGTAGTGCAGGATAATGCAGATAGGGCACAATAAATTAGGGGCAAAGTACAAACTATGTGGGGAGGTACTGACAGTCACAAAGAAGGAAAGGGACATAGAAACATAGAAACATAGAATCTGACGGCAGATAAGGACTGCTTGGCCCACCCAGTCAGCCCATTTCCCTACCTAATGGATAAGCTGCAGATCCTAGTTAACCAATAGCCTACTTCCTCCTACTCCCGACCCTTAGAATTGCCTTATGTCTGTCCCATGCATTCTTGAAATTCCCCCACTGTTTTTGACTCCATAAACTCCTCAGGAAGGCCGGTCCATGCATCCACTACCCTCTCCATGAAAAAAATACTTCCTCACATTACCTCTGAGCCATCCTCCTTCTATCTTCAAATTGTGCCCCTTTGTTCTTGCACATCTCTTTTTCTGAAAGATGCTACCCCCTTGGACTTTGTTGATTCCCTTGAGGTACTTTAAAGTTTCTATCATATTCCCCCCATCCCTCCTTTCCTTGAGGGTATACATATTAAGCTCCTTAAGTCTCTCTTCGTAGGTCTTCTGGTGCAGACCCTGTACCATTTTAGTTGCCCTCCTCTGGACTGCCTCCATCCTGTCTATGTACTTGCAGAGATTGGGTCTCCAGAACTGCACGCAGTACTCCATATGGGGTCTCACTAGCTGTCTGTACAGAGGGATAACAACTTTCTGTGTTCTACTGGTGATGTTTCTTCCTACACATCCCAGTATCCCCCCAGCCTTCCTTACTACCTCTCACATTGCTTGCCCACCTTTAGGTCATGTGATATGACTACCCCCAGGTCCCTTTCCATTTTTGTTGTTGTTAGTATCTCACCACCCATAGTGTACTCTTACCTTGAGTTTTTATTTCCCGGGTGCATTACTTTGCACTTCTTAGCATTGAATCTAAGTTGCCATACATTTGACCATTCTTCCAACCCTGCCAAGTCCCTTCTCATCCTTTCCACCCCACCTTGTGTATCAAACCTGTTGCAGATCTTTGTGTCATCTGCAAAGAGACATACTTTTCCTTCCAGTCTCTCTGCAATGTCACTTATAAAGACATTGAAGAGGATCGGTCCTAGAACTGAAACATACAGTACCCCACTAGTAACCCCCCTTTTTTCAGAGTGGACTCCATTTATTATTGCCCTCTGTGTCCTGTTCTCCAGCCAATTTTTTACCCAGGCTACAATCTCAGGACCCACTCCCAGGTAGGCTAACTTGCATATTACTGTTGTGTGTGGGACTGTGTCAAATGCCTTGCTAAAGTCTAGGTAGGCCATGTCCATAGCCCCTCCCTGATCTACTATTTTGGTCACCCGGTCAAAGAAATCTATTAGATTCATCTGACATGACCTACCTGCTGTGAATCCATGTTGCCTTGAGTCCTGTGCCCCTCTGGCCTCTAGGTACTCAACATTTCTCTCCTTCAGAAGTGATTCCATCATTTTCTCTATCACTGAAGTCAAACTAACAGGTCTGTAGTTTCCTGCCTCTGCCCTGCTTCCACTTTTATGAAGCAGAATCACATGTGCCCTCCTCCAGTCCTCAGGTTCCACCCCATCCTCCCATGATTTGTTAAAGATGGTAGTCAGTGGTGTCACTAGTTCTACCCTTAGTTCTTTTAGAATTCTGTGATGAATCCCATCAGGCCCCATTGCTTTGTTCACCTTCAGTTTTCTGTGACTGGGCTTGTATCACCCCCAACCAGGTGTTTCTGTTTGGTTTAGGTACCTCCTTCTTTACTTGTGAATACTGAGCAAAAATATTTGTTTAGTATTTCTGCCTTTTCACCATCACCCTCTGCCCACCCCCTCCTCCTGTAAAATATCACTTACAATGTGGTCATGCTTTTAAGCATTATTTCTAATGGATTTGCACACTGCAAATCTGCTGAGAGGCAGTTTCAGTGCAGTCTTCCTTTTAAACATTTTTACAATGTGTTTTCCTAGAATATGTCAGCTGATTACTATGGCCCCGATTCTAGAAAGGTTACGCCTGGCGTAACAGTACTTGCGCCAAGTAGAATGGTGCAAGTAGCAACTTATGCTAGCAGTTGCAACTTGAGTGATTCTACTAAGTTGCCTGCAACAAGTCGCAGGCCACTTACACCAAAAAGCAGTTATGCCGGCAGTTGCGCCATTAACCCTTTGCGACATTGCACTTGGGGGTTTACGGCAGCAGTTGCGCCCATTCCAGAAGGGTAGCAACAAAGACCCCAATGTTGGGATTCTACAAAACCCCCCGGAGGAGAACCAGCATCATAAGTTACACCTGCATTTAGCTGGTGTAAGTTACATACATCGTCTGAGGGTTCTGTAGAACCCTTTCCATGTGCCCCCCATCCCCAGATCACCCTCCGTTGGTGCCCCAATGGGCACCGCGCACAGTCCAACCCTATCTCCTGTACAGTATGTGTCTCCATACCCCCAATACAGTATAGGCCCTGCAGGACTGCCCACACCAACTGCCCTGACTCTCTGTGTAATTCATGCCCCGCAGGGCAGCCCACACCCCCAGCCCCCGAATTCCCCATTGTAAAATTCCCCACAGGGCAGCGCTGTCATCCCCCCACCTGTGCCCTGACCCCTGAGTCACTGGCCGCAAATGCGGCAAATAACCTGATAAGCTCTGGTAGTCTAGTGGCCCCTACTCCAGTCATGCCAGCCCCCAGCACCCCACCATCCCAGCTGGCTGGCACAGCCCTTCTCTCACCTCCACGGTCCGGCCACTGACTGAGTTCTGTAGGAGTGCTTGCTGGAAACACATGCTCGAAGTAATTTCATGAGAGCGTTTTACAGTAGCGCTCCTACGGCACTCGACCGATGACTGATTGTGAAGGTGAAATGAACTGTGTGATCACTGGCTGAGAATGAGTGAGCTGGCACGACTGGGTGGAGAGACTACTAGACTAAGGGCTTATCGGGGTTGTGACCCGCATTGCGTCCGGCGACTTAGGGGTCAGGGAATCATGGAATGAGGGAATGTTTCAATGCCACCCTGTGGGCATTTAATGGGTATATCAAGGGCTGGGGTGTGGGCTGCGAGGCATGATTTACAGGAAGTTGGGGGCAGAGGGGTGGGCAGCCCTGCTGGGCATGATCTACACTATGGGGGTCAGTTGCTGTGGGCAGCCCTGTGGGGCATGATTTACACTATGGGGGTCAGTTGCTGTGGGCAGCCCTGCAGGGCACCTAACGTGGCTAGCTGGGCATGGAGGGGCACTTGCATTCTGCGTTGCGGCATGTGACATACTGGCCAGGTGCGCCCTCTATTTGGCGTATCTGGCCGCATGTTGCAGATCACAGAACTTAGCTGCAGAGAACCTGCCCCTTCTAGAATAGGGTGCAGGGTCAATGACGCAGTTGCAGGTGGCGCAAGTTGCATTTGGCGGCGACTTGCGCCACCCTTCTAGAATCGGGCCCTATATATTTAACCTGGATAGTTCATAGATGACGTGGTATCTTATTTTCAGTGGGCTCTGCATCGACACAATATTATGCAGCATTGCATAAAATCAGAACACACTGAAAATAATATTTTACATTTGGACTAGGCTACCCTGAATAAATACGTTATAAAAATGGTGAAACCATGACCCCACTGAACACAAGATATTGCATCTAATCTGGAACATCCTGAGTAAATGCAGTGCAAAAATGTGTAAAATGAAGATTCCTATGAGAACGAGATGTAGCACCTTCCCTGTGCTATCCAGGATACAAAATATAAGATACGGAATATTTAAAGAACATTACTGTAAACTGAAATTCACTGTGTTCCACATAACCAAGACTGACATAAACAGTTTATTTATTGTTTTATAGCATATGAGATTGAGTATTTATTTTGAATTTTGTGGCCATGAGGAAGGCGTGTATAGTGTGTATGTGTGTATGAGTGTGTGTGTGTGCGTGTGTGTGCGTGTGTGTGTGTGTGTGTGCATCATCATCACTGATGACCTGAAATCATCCAAGCAGACCTCTAAAGCAGTAGGTAAGGCTAGGGGGATGTTAGGATGTATTAGTAGGGGTATCACAAGTTGTAAGAGAGAGGTAATAATCCCTCTTTACAAGACACTAGTTAGGCTCCATCTGGAGTACTGCGTGCAGTACTGGAGGCCACACCTTCACAAGGACATTAACCAAATTGAGGCAGTCCAGAGAAGGGCAACCAAAATGGTACAGGTACTGCATCAGAAGACATATGAGGACAGATTAACGGAGCTCAATATGTATACCCTAGAGCAAAGGAGGGAGAGAGGTGATATGATCTAAACATTTAAACACCTTAAGGGCATTAACAAGGTGAAAGAGTCTAACATGTTTCAATATAAGAAAAATAGCAGGACAGGAGGATACAGCATGAGATTAGAGGGAGGCCGATTAAGGGGTAATGTGAGGAAGTTCTTTTTCACAGAAAGGGTTGTGGATGCATGGAATGGCCTACCGCAGGAAGTGGTGGCTATGAAGACAGTGCAGGGCTTCAAACAGGCATGGGACAGGCATAAGGGAGCAATACAGATGAGTATGAATAGATAGGCCACTGACAGCAAAGGACGATGGCACATTTATAAGGTAGAAAAAGAAATGGGCAGACTGGATGGGGCTTACGGTCCTTATCTGCCATCAGCTTCTATGTTTCTATGTCTCTATGTGTGTGTGTGTGCTGTAGCTCAATATAAATATTTTTTTCCCCTGAAAGCATAGTAAAAGGAGTAGCAAATGATACCATTCCTTACTTGTCTTAGGGGTTAAAGTATCAGCTGTCTTCTGCTATACTAACATGCATTCTAGATACTGCTGGTTGTGCTATGCACTTAGATTTGAAATCAGAAAAGTTGGCTGTTTTCAGGGCTAAAAGTTTCATAATATGTTTGCCATCTAAAGCCCAATATATGTATTTGTTTTTCCAAAAAGCATAGTAAAATTAGTAACAAACAATAACAGTTCTTTACAGATGTCTTCTGCTATAGAAAACTATTTCTCAGACAGTGCTTATCAGATATAGAGATGTTGTGAAGTTCTACTCCACCTGTGAATTACCTCCGAAGTCGCCAACTGCGCACCGTGAAAAATTTAGCGAAATTATCTTTTGGTTATGAAACTTCTCCAGTAAACTTTGAAAACTTTGAAGTTAACTTCAGTTTTCGTTAGTAATTTTGAGCTTAATGAAAAACATGGTGTGTCGCATGATTCACTTATTGCAGGTCACATGGGAGACTCCAGGCAGACAGGAAGTGAATGTTCCACTTTCATTTCTGCAGTTGTAGTTGGAGGAGACTGTCTGCTAGACAGTCACTGAGCACTTGAGCAGCAACATCTTTATATGTATTCTTAACATTTTAATATTTGACACCTTTCTGAGTTCCAATCCTTATCTTTCTTTACTGTAGTTTCTGAATTTATAAAATTTTGTTCATCTATACTTTTTTCCTCACTTCTTCTTACTCTCTTTTTCTTTCAACTTCTTTAAATATTTTTTGTAACGGAGGGGCAGCGTCAGACTCAGAGGAGTCACAACAGGGTGGAGCTGGAGCAGTCATGCTCCTTAACAGGAGTGCGTTTACCATCCGAGGCACTGCTGCCCCCTTCCCCCAGCTCAGGAAGGTAGTTCTGCTGCTGCTGCAGAGCAGTAGTAGCAGCAGGAACAACAGCAGCAGCATCAGCCACAAATACCTCCCCCCAGGAGGAGCCCTCCGCCTCCTCATCTGCTGCTCCCTCACTCCCATTGCGCTCTGTAGTGTGGGAATTTTTCAGCATGCACCCTGCAGATGGGACAGTGGTCATTTTCAAGGCATGTGAGTGCTGTGTGAGGCAGGGGGGGAGGGAGCCACCTTGGGACCAGCGCCCAGAGGATGCACCTCCGCATCCACCACCTCAATGAGTGGAGGGCCAAGGAGCACAGTGTGGCTGCAGTACATGGTGGTAGTGGTGGTGGTGATGGCCCTGGTGGCAATGTTGTGGAGCAGCGTGTGGTCAGCCGTGGTGCTGCACTGAGTCAGCGTGGCAGCCGCAGGAATGATTGCAGCAGTACTCACCTGTACCTCCCAGACAGCAGTGTGCACCATCACGTCATTGTGGCAATGATGACCCCATGACACCTGCCACACATGGCAATATGGCAGTTATGTGGGATGAGCTGCAGGAGCTGTGGCATGATTTCAACACTTTCCTGCAGGAAGTGATGGATTGGCTGGATAATGTCATGTCCAGCCATGAGAGGATCCTCACTGTCCTGGCCGTGTTACATGGTAGTGGTGGTGGTGGGCATGGCTCGGATTCTGGCAGTGCTGGTTGGGACATCTGAGTGATCCACAGAAACCATTTATTTTATATTTAGTCTTTCTGTAATCTATGTTCTTCATTTCTCCACCCTCTAGCCCCCCATTAAAAAGTAAAAAGACACCCCCAAAATATAAAAAGTAAAAAAAAAACTTTTCTGTACTTTTCATCTCTTCTTTTTGTATCCTCTTTTTTAGTATTGTCTCATTCATTTGGATGTCCCTTGCCTGTCCCATTCTGTTATTTCTTTAATCTTCTTTACACATGATGAACCACTTTCCTCCCTTTTGTTTCTGTTACTGATTCATGTGTACTCCCACGATCCACAAATGTCAAGTATTTGCCACATTAAATAAATTGTTTCCCGATGGTATGTGATGGTGTGTGACTGGTAGCTGTGTCACTGTGCAACCACAAACCACCCAAAGTAGTGCAAACCTGAACACAAACATGAGCTATTCTCCTGGGAATTTCAACATAAATCTGTTTTAAGCACTAAACATGTTTGCTGCATTTGCCAGAAATGTCCAGTTGTGTACAAAGAGCGAAAACGATTCCCTTCTGTCAAATACTGAGAAGGCAGTGCAAACCAGAAGTGAAACTTGCAAGAGAACTTGAACATAATTATGGTACTAACCATTTTTGGGCCTGCCATTCCACCACCACTGTGCCAGAAATGTCAGGTTGCATCTCCAGAGATAGACTACATCCCTTCTGTCAAATACTGTTGCCACACACACCTGAGAAGGCGATGCAAACCAGATGTGAAACTTGCAAGAGAACTTAAGCATATTTATGGCACTAAGTATTTTTGGGCCTGATATCCCATAACCACCACCACCACCACTGTTACAGAAGTGTCAGGTTGTGCCCTCAGAGAGAAACTGCTTTTATTCAGTTAAATACTGTCCCTGCACACACCAGACATGGCGTTGAAAACCATATTAGGAAACTGCATGACCAGATAAACATAATTATGGTACTAAGCGTTTTTGGGCCTGCCACCCCACCAGCACCACCACCAGCACTGTGACAAAAATGTCAAGTTGTGTCCCCAGAGACAGAATGCTTCCCTTCTGTCAAATACTGCTGCCGCACACACACCTGAGAAGGCAGTGCAAACCAGATGTGAAACTTGCAAGAGAACTTAAACATATTTATGGTTAAAGCACAGTCAGAAAAGTGATTTTTCTCTTAAGAAAATACACGACACTAGGCCACTTAAATCACAGTTAGGAGGACAGTGATTTTTTTCCTAATACATGTGTGCCAACAGGAATACAAACAACTGTCTCTCTAGTTAAAGCACAGTCAGAAAAGTGATTTTCTTAAGGTAGATGTGCCAACAGGGACATAACAATCACTCAGGTAAAATCACAGTCAGAAGCCAGTGAATTTTTTTTCCTAATAAGTGTGTGCCAACAGGAATATAAACAACAATCACTCTGGTTAAAGCACAGTCAGAACAGTGAGTTTTTTCTTAAGAAAATACAGGGCACTGGGCAATTAAATTATAGTCAGGAAGACAATGATTTTTTTTTTCCTAAGGCAGGTGTGCTGACAGGGACACAACAATCACTCTGGTTAAATCACAGTCAGGAGGATAGTGATTTTTTTCTTAAGGCAGGTGTGCTGACAGGGACACAACGATCACTTGGCTTAAATCGCAGCCAGGAGGACAGTGATTTTTAAGTTTGCACATGTGCGGTGAACTTCTTGGGATAGTGACTTTTGAGGGATGTGACACTTTCTGTCCAATGCAGAATGCTCTGCAGGGGGCTCAACAGTAGCACACCAATCATCAGCCAGGCTGCTGTGATGCTTGTTTGCCTGAAGTGACATGCACTTGAAAAGAAAAAGCTGCACCAATCATGTGATGGCTTTTTCTTTTCATCTGCAGGTCACTGCACAGCAAACAGCTGTTTGCGTCCCGATCAGCCTGGCTGACTTCTCCGCCCCCCCCATCACCCCACCGATCCCTTCCTGGAAGGTGGGAGGAGGTGCTCTCCTCCCCTGCCTCCTCTACTTCCTGCTGACTCCTTTTGCTTTTCTCCCACCCATGTGGAGTAGGGCATAGCTTAAGCTCTGTATGGGCTGGCAGTATACAGTGCCCAAAGGCACTTTCACTTTTTTTTTTTTTTTGTTATTCTCTTTTTATTATTATTCATCATTAGTATCAACAGGTACAGACTTTACATTACATATGTTACTTCAGTATTCTCTTAATATAGTTCTAGTGTATAAGACCGATGGTAGATTACTAGTACCTACACACAGAGTGTATATATATAAATTAGGCTATTCTTATTTCTAATTTATACAGATTGCCTGGTTTCACATATAATTTCATCTTGAGAGGTAGACATGCACATTCCACTTTCAACTTTCAGTAAGAAACTTCGGCCCCTTCAGTAATAATTAGAAAGGTAATGTAGTAATATGTCTCTAAACAGTGCGATTAGACGTGCTTTTAAGGACCAGCAGGGGCCCGACAGAGTTTTATTGTTATGCCTAAGGTTGTCTAGGTATAAGTACTTATTATCCCTACACTTCCTCCACTTCCTCTCTCAATACACCTTCCTTTACCATCCTCTTCCCCTTTTCCTTTACTTTGCTAGCTAACATGGTTGATCCATTAGGGAATGAACACTGGATCCTTCAACGCATAGTAAAATAATCATCTATTCCATCTTGAGTTGAAAGCCTCTACTCGGTTGTTCAGTTTATAGGTTATTTTTTCCATATAATAGATTTGCTTTATTATGGTGTGCCAGTCCTTTAGGGTGGGAGAGGCAGGTGTCCTCCAAAATTTAGTTATAGCTTTTTCCCTGCTGTTAGAAGAATGGCCAATAAATATCGGATATTTTGGTCTTTTATATTACTGGGAAAAATCAGGAGTATAAAAAGCTGCGGAGATAATTGGAGTGGAATTCCTAAAATCAATTGGATTTTGGATTGCAGGGCCAGAATGAATGGCTTCAATTTGGGGCAGGCGAATACCACATGTGTTAGATGGGCTCTATTTTCCCCACATAGCCACCAGCAGGAAGCTGTGCCATTCCATTCAAAGTGACTGGTGATCTCTGGGGAATAGAAATATCTGTTTAGAAACTTCCAAGCGAATTCTTGCCATTGATGTGAGCTAGAGGTACGTGCAACTTGCCGACAGGCTTGTTGCCATTGCTCTAGTTCTATGAGTATATCTAATTCGTGTTGCCATTTCTGCCTAATAGTCTGTAGGTTTCCCTGATGTGAAAGTATTAAAGATCTATAAAAAGTTGAGATTAGATGTCTCTGATTGGGAGAGGAGAGCATGGATTGCATGGAAACAATTATCTGGGGCCAACTATCAGGGGTGTGAGGCAAAGATGACAAGGAGCAATAATAATGCCTTAATTGGAGATACCTATAGTGATGTGAGACAGGTAGATTAAATTTTGTTTGTAATTCCTGATAAGACCAGAATCTCCCAGCTGTCACAATCTGAAATAAATATTTAAGCTGATATTTTGTCCAGCGTTGAAAGGCGTCATCAAGTTTCCGGGGGAGAAAGCCAGGAAGGGCGGCTATGGGGCATATTAGCGGGATAAAGGGAGTGATCCAAGATTGCATTCTTATTTTATGCCATGTTATCACTCTATTCCTGATTTCGGGGGGCAATTTCTGACATTCTTCCAAGCGGGGTGTAAAGCCCGTATGGTCCCTGTTCACAAGCTGGGGAAGAATGGTTTCAAACCTTTGGGCTATTATTCCCATGAATAGTTTATAATCTGTATTCAGTACAGAGATTGGGCGGTAGGATTCACATAATTGCATTTTTTTCCCCGGTTTGGGGATAACTGAGATGGTAGCAAATGCCCAGGTGGGGGAGGCGAGTCACCCTTCAGGACCGTGTTACATGTTTTAAGCAAATGGGGAAGGAGGAGCTGCTTTGCTGCTTTATAGAATTTGGCTCCGTAGCCATCAGGGCCTGGGGCTTTCATAGTTTTAGCAAGAGCCACTGCGCTAGTGAGTTCCTGCATGGTAACCAGGTTCAGCAGTCGCTCCCCTTGCTGTATCGTGAGTCTAGGGAGGGCAAGATCATCCAGGAATTTTTTAATGGAATAGGTGGCCACCGGGCACTCTGGGTTATACAAAGTAGAATAATATGTTGTAAATGCCTCTATGATGTCATTTAATTTACACTTAAGTGTACCATTTATTGGATGGCGAATAGACGTTATAGAGGCCAATTTCCTTTGCTTCCTGATTTGGTATGCTAGGAATCTCGTGGCTCTGGGGCCTACCTCATAGTATCACTGACGGAGAAAGGAGAGAGCAATTTCGGTCTGCTGAAGAGCTAGTCTATCTAGTTCTTGTTTAATTTGCTGAATTTGTGGGAGTACAGTGGCGTCCCCTTGTTTGTGCAGCATTTGGAGAAAATGCAGCGTTTCTTCTAATTGTTTTTTGTGTTGTTTACGGGCTTTTGCTTTTTGAGAGGTGTAATTTATAATATGACCCCGTAGGACCATTTTAATCGTGTCCCAAAGGACTGCCGGTGAAATTTCAGGGTCTGCATTGTCGGATAGAATTTCGGAGATCTTGTCTGCAATAAAATCTTTAAATTGTTCAGATTTTAGGTGGACTGGATTTAAGCGCCAGAATGAGTTCCTTTTTTGGATGCCTAGCTTCCAGGAGCTCATTACAGGTGCATGATCTGAGAGGGTAATATCCCCAATTTGTATCTCCTTTAGATAGTCCAGATGTTCCACCAGAGTAAAGGTCAAATCAATCCTGGAGTAAGTCTTATGGACAGCTGAGTAATGTGTGTAGTTTCTAATATAGGGGTACATGAACCTCCAGGCATCAGCCCAACCCACCTGTGATAGGAATCTACTAAAAAACCTCTGCTGGGGAGTTTTCCTTGGGGGGAAAGATTGGAGGAGTCTTTCTCGGGTTTAGGGAGAACGTTAAAGTCTCCAGAAAGCAAAAGAATTCCCTTTGTGAATTGAGTAATTTTATCTAATAGGTTTTTCAGTTCGCCCACAGTTGAATCTGGCGGGATATAAACATTTGCTAATGTAACCTCTACCTCGTCAATCCGCCCCCGAAGTAGCGCTAATCTGCCACTTGGATCAATCCACTTTGATTCATACTGCCAAGGGACTCCCCGAGGGATTATTATTGCGACTTCTCTCCTCTTGCCCCGCCCATAGGAGGAGCTGTAAACCTCACCCTTAGCAATTTTCCCTAATTTCCTATGCTCAGCATTATTGAGATGAGTTTCCTGTAAGTATATAATATCTGCTTTGAGTTTCTTCAGCTGTGCAAAGACCCTTGCTCGCTTTATAGGGGAAGTGAGGCCATTAATATTCCAGGAAACAAGCTTCAATGGGTTTTCCTGGATGGTTAAAAAGCAAAATAACACTAATGGCACTAGCTGGTAATACGGTGACTACTTCAAATACAGTCTGTACCTCATCCCATTTTGTAAAGAGTCTGACATCATCTGTGGTTTTAAACAAACTGAAATTATTACCACATTCTAAACATTTCAAAATTAGTACTATTCCTAAAAGTTGATAGCCTCTTAACTGGCATTCAAATCGAACAGTAAAATCTGCACATCCTATTAGAAATAGAGTCATTGAGAAGCATGAAAATATGCAACAGCATATATCAACCAGAACTTACCCTCTCAATGAAATGGGTTAATTATTGATTAACAATTGCCTTGAACTTCCAAAACCAAGAGCTTCAGAAGCCCTCGGAAAGGTGAGAAGCTACTCCTTTATGGGGTAGCTCGATTGAGTATACCCTAAGCTCTTCTAGAGCTGAGATAAAGGATTGGGGAGAGGGAGGCGGGGGTTTGGCTAGTCACTCTCCTTAGCAAGCCATCTAGTAAGTGAGGGGAACACTTAAGGGGAGAGGATCCCAGAGTTACTTGATGGCAATACTGAGCAAGTAGGAGGGGTGGGGGGTGGGAGAGGTAGGGGAAAGGATGGATGGGTTCGTCAGTGGGCGAGAACCTAAATGTCCCCATGGATTACAACCCGATTAGTAAAGAGTGTGGACCATTATCGCTTCTATGTTCGTTGTTTCCCCTATGCAAAGCTATACGTGAAGTTAGTAAAGCATAAATGGGGGTTATACTATTAACACCACCTTATAAGCATATCATAGAAGGTGTCATATTTGAGATATGGGTCTCCAAACTCAGGCAGCACACTGTGCAGTTACAACGGGAAGGGGGAAGGCACAGTGTCCATCAGACCCCAGGCTACAGGCAGAACGCTCCAAAAAACTAATAAGAATTACAGGGCTTTATTCCACATGTGGGAATCAGAGTTAGTATTGCCTAATGTGTTATTTACCATTCAGAGCCAGTACCAACTATTCTTCCCTCCTATATTAAAGAGAACAGGGTATGGGGGTGGGGAGGAGGAAAAGTAAACTTCAGTGGTGGTGTTGGGAGGGGAAGGACGGTATTATAGTGAAATTTATTTCAGTTTAGCCTTAAATATGGCTGTCAGAGTAGCAGCAGGCCTCTCATCAATGTCTTGTAGAGAGGCGCAACGTGCTTAATTTAAACACCTGCCTAGGGATCCCAGGCAGCGGGGAGCAGCAGCATGAGAACAAACCAGCGAGCCTGAGGTTAGTATTTTTAGTAAAAATGACATTTTTAACTTTCGGAGATATTCAGCCGGTCATAAAAAAAAAAAAAAAAAAGGAGTTCTTAATTTGTCCAGTTGAGAGTTAGGAGCTCTTTATGGTTTCCCTCGGTGTCTTTTCTGGCCCAGAGCGTACGGATTAAATTCCGAACAGGGAGGCATTAAAGCCTAATGTTAGTCAACCAGCAATTTTCTTTTACTGCGGTTCAAGTGTCTCTCCTCGATTGGTTCTGTAGAGAATCTGCGATCTTGCGTATCATGTCGATCCCTTGGCGCTTCCTGGAGTCCCGTTGCTTAACCTGCCAGGCCTGTTGAGCCAACTTTGCAGCCAATGTACTTCTGGAAGGCTTGCTTTGTGAGACCTGTATCTCTATATTATATTTTTTAAGAGCTTCCGCCACCTCCTCAGCAGATGAAAAGGTGAGCTGGCCTTCCGTATGGTATATGATTAATTTGGCTGGTTAGGGGGTTCTGAAGCGTATGCCCACTTTCTTCAGTTCTTTCAATACAGGGCCATAAGCTCTACGTCTCGCCATTATTTCGGGTGCATAGTCATTCTCAAAATAAAGCCTGTGGTCTTTGTAACTTATTTGACCTTTTTTCCAGGCAGTGTGAAGAATAAGCTCCTTTTCTTGGAACCGGAGAAAACGTACCAGCATGACTCTTGGTCTTGCTTCTGGGGAGGATCTGGGTCCGAGACTGCAGTGCACACGCTCAAACTCTAGGGTGGTATCATCTGGTATTTCTAAGAGCTGCTTCAAAAGTGAGCGAATAACATTATGGGGATCTGTTCCTTCTTCCCCCTCTGGAATCCCTGAAATTCTGATATTCTTACGTCTATTCCGACTTTCGGAATCCTCTGCCCGCTCCTGTAAGGCCTGTACGGATTGACTGAGTTGCAAGATGGCTCTCTCTGCTCTATCAACTCTTCCATCCGTTTCAGTATACTGCTGCTCCAACTGCTCCTGCCGCCCCTCTAATCTCCCTATATCAGTCCTTAATGCGGTTGTTGTTGAGCGGAATTCACTCCGGAACTCCCTGAGTTCACTTAACACCATAGTCATTTGTCACTGTAATGTACCAAGAGGGAGCTGCTCATTGGTGCTGCTACTTTGCCTCGAGGCTTCAGAGGCCTGGGACGCTTCACTGCTGGAGTCCGAAATTCCGCCGTCCTCACGGGGAGTAAGTGCTTTTTTATGGTTCCTCTCCCCTTTTTTCGACATTGCTAATCCTCCTGTGCAGTTTCTGTTGTTCAGAAGTTTAATATTCGCTGTAAATTCGGAGGATTTTCCGACTTTAGCAGGAGCCTTTAGAGTTACGCTTGCATCGGGAGGAGTGACGTCACTGGAAGTCTGATCACTTTCACTTTAAGTGCGATCACGTTAGCAGAACACTCCCCCGCCTGCTGACATTGGGGTGCTCAATCCCCATGTCAGCATGTATCCCTACCTCCCCCTTTAATGTAGCACGCTGGGAGCCCACCCCAGTGTGCCAAAAAAAAACTACTTCTGATGTTTCCAACACCGGGATGCCCACTCCTGGTGTCAGATGCACCACCCCTCCATGCCCCTATATTCTCAGCTGACCTCGGGGTGCCCAATCCCTGGGTTGGCATTGACCCCCCTCCTCCAGTATTGTGTCACACTGGGAACCCACCCCAGTGTGCCAAAATCTGTGTTATTAAATATTTTACCTGTAAAAAAGAAAACAGTCCCAAGAGGTCTCTTTTCTAAAAACCTGAAAAAAAGAGAAAATGGTCCCTCGTTGTTCTACCGGCCCCCTCCCCCAACCTGCACCCTCCCTCTACTCACCCTACTTCCCTGCACCCCCTCACCCATACATACCCCAGGAGGTCAGAAGCAGCGAACTTCTATTGACCTGGAACACATCCAAACTCTTCGAAAGCCGACCGCAAACTGAAGAAAATCACGGTAAGCCCTATAATGGCAATCAATGGGGGGTTTCAACTTAGGTTGATATCTCAGCCACTTTTTGGAGTTTTGGTCCCAGATTTTCAACATAGGGTTCTTGGGACCCAACCTCGTGAACACTGTCACTTTCATTTTGTTTCTTGGTCCCAAAAGGTGATTTTGCAGTCACTGCACAGAATCGTCTTTTGGGACCAGTTAATGAAACAACAGTGCCACTGTTCATGAGCTCAGGTCCCAAAAAGCTCTTGTTGAAAATTTGGTGAAAAAACTCCCAAAAATGACTGTTATGAGTGTCCATTGCACAGTTTCTATACACTCTTGTAACTTCATCAGTTTTTTCTATTTTCACTCCAAATTTCCAACATTGCCATTTTTTCACACTCCCTTATGAACAGTACAGCTGTCATTTTTTGCATTCTTCCCAAAATGTGCTTTTGCACCTGTGGCGCAGAATGGCACGGTTGCTGTGCGAAATCAACTTTCGGGACAGATTAACAAAATCCCAATGCCACTGTTCATGAGGGGAGGTCCCAAAAGGACCATGTTGAAAATTTGGTGAAACATTCCAAAAAATGACTACGTTCCGAGTGTGCATTGCACAGTTTCTAAGCACGCTAGTAACTTTGCCATTCTTTCATATTTTCACTCCAGATTTTCAACATTGCCATTTCTTCACGCCTCCTCATGAACAGTACAGCTGCCATTTTTCACATCTTGCCCAAAATGTGTTTTTGCACCCATGGCACCGAATGGCACACTCACTGTGTGAAATCAGCTTTTGGGATTGAGTAATGAAATCATACTGCCACTGTTCATGAGGTGGGGTCCCAAAATGTCCATGTGGAAAATTTGGAGCAAAAATAACAACAAACACCTGGGGCATTAGGGTTTCCAACCATAACACCCACCCTGTACAGACTGATAGGCATTGGGAGTGTGACTTGGGGTTGTCGGCCGTAATGCTCACCCCATTCCACCCCTACCTCCTCCCTGCAGCCATTGACAGGCAACGAGGTGTGCCATGGGGTCTTCGGCCATAACATTCAGCCCATTATCCTATACTGCACCCATCTCAGCTTATTTCCTTATGGAATGGGGTGAGTGTAAGGGCTGAAGACCTCAAGGCACACTGCAATACCAGTCAGTGTCTGCAGGATGGGGTGAGGTGGAATGGCGTGAGTGTTATGGCCGATGACCCAAAGGCACACCCCCAATGCCTGTCAGTCTCTGCAGAGTGGGGGGGGGGTTGGCATTACTTCAATACTTCACTGCCATTCCTATTATGCATCTCTCTAATTCCTGCACTACTAATGCCAATAGCAGCAGGCAAACATTCGGCATTGACAAATGCTTGTTTTTCTAATGAAGTGAACCAGTCCTTGAAGAACATAAGAAATTTGTGTTGAGAGTGATGTCTTAAAATGCAAGGCAGAGAAATATACACAGAATAACATGGGAGGCATGTACAACAGCAATACCAACAGTGAACTTTTGGCATTGACAAATGCTTGTTTTTCCTAACACATGTGTGTCGACAGGGACACAAACAACAATCACTCTGGTTAAAGCACAGTCAGAAAAGTGATTTTTTATGTTTGCTTGCTCACATGTGCAAGAAACATAGTGCCACCATATGAGTTTTTGTAGGTGTGCCACCCCACTTCCAATGTCCTGTTCCTTCTTACAGGCACGGCTTCACTCCACCTATAAATGTCCGAGCTGTCTATGACAGCAGTTGAGATGCAGTGGAATACAGTTCAAAGCTAAAGACCGCTACGATGAGTGGTGGTAACGTGTAGGCAATTTGCATACTGCCGTCGACAGGCAATTTACATACTGCCGTCGGCAGCATGCAAAGTGCCTACACGTCAGCACTGCATCTGAACAGCTGTCATAGACAGCTCCATTTTTTCTTGGATCCCCCCAAATAATCAGCCAACTAGCACACTGGGAGCCCACCACAGCATGCTCATGGGCTCTTCCCCACCCCTGCACACTGTATGGCCGCTGGGGGTGCCCAAGCCCCCATCGGCTCCACTGGCCCCCCAAGTAGACTTCCAGGTGTCATGCTGGGATGCCACCCCACCATGGCAAAAGTCCATATGGCCAACGGGGATGCCCAATCCCCCATCAGCTCCACTGAAACCCCCCCACCAAAACAGACTTCCAGCTGCCATGTTGGAAGCCCACCCAAGTGTGGCAAAAGTCCCATGTTATCTCCCAAACAAAAAAAAAAAACACCTGTAAGAAAAAACAGTCCCTCACTGACTCTCTCTCTCACCCCTCACCCAATCCGCGCCCACCCTCTGCACCCACCTCCCACACCCCCACCTCACCCCATACTTACCTCCAGATGCTGGCATGATGATCTTCAGTGGACCGGGAACACGTCTGCACTCTTCAAAGCCAACCACAAACTGAAGAAATGCCGGTAAGCTGTATATTGGCATAAATGTTTATTTTTTCAACTTTGGTGCATATCTCATCCATTTTTGATAATTTTTTTACCACATTTTCAACATGGGGTTCTTGGGACCCCATCTCATGAACTCAGTCACTATCATTTTGTCCTTGGTCCTGAAAGGTGATTTCGCGGTCACTGCGTAGAACCACCTTTTGGGACCAAATAATGAAACGACAGTGTTACAGTTCATGAGGTAGGCCCCCAAAAACCCTATGTGGAAAATTTGGTAAAAATTCCCCAAAATTACTGTTTTACTAGCGTGCATTGCGAAGTTCCTATGCACGCTTGTAACTTTGAGAATTTTTAATATTTTCACTCCAGATTTTCAACATTGCCTTTTTACCATGCCTCCTTATGAACAGTACATCTGTCATTTTTCCTGTCACCCAAAATGTGTTTTTGCACATGTAGCGCACATTGGCATGGTCGGTGTGTGAAATCAATGCTCGGGGCACATTAAGAAAATCACAGTGACACTGTTCATGAGCAGAGTTGTTAAAATGGCTATGTTGAAAATTTGGTGACGAAAGTCCATAAAATGACTGCTATGAGTGTGCATTGCACAATATCCACGCACCCTCATAAGTTCACGAAATTTGTAATATTTTCAGTCCAGATTTTCAACATTGACATTTTTCCATACCTCCTTATGAAAAGTACAGCTGTCATTTTTCACACCCTGGCCAAAATGTGTTTTCGCACTTCGGGCGCAGAATAGCATGGTCGCTGTGGGAAATTAGTGTTCTGGACAGATTAAGAAAATTACAATGACAATGTTCATGAGTGGAGGTCCCAAAATGCCTATGTTGAGAATCTGCTGTAAAAAATCCCCAAACTAATTACATTAAGGGTGTACATTGCACAGTTTCTATGGACGCTCGTGACTTCACCAGTTTTTTCATATTTTCACTCCATATTTTCAACAATGCCATTTTTTATACCTCCTTGTGAACAGTACACCTGTCACTTTTCACATCCTGTTCGAAATGTGTTTTCGCACCTATGGTGCCAAATGGTGCAGTCACTGTGTAAAATCACCTTTCGCCTAACGAACTGATAGTGTCACTGTTCATGTGGTGGGGTCACAAAAGGCCCACGTGGAAAACTTGGAGCAAAAATACCAAGAAACATCCAGGGCATTAGGTTTTTGACCATAATGCACTACCATGTATGGACTGACAGGTGTCAAGGGTGTGACCTGGGATTGTTGACAGTATTGCTCATGCCATTCCACCCCCACCCTGCAGCCAGTGACAGGCATCAAGATGTGCTTAGGACACTTTGCCCCCAGAGTTCACCCCATTCTCCTATACTGTGCTCATTTCAGCATATTTCCTTATGGAATGAGGTGCATATAAAGCCCAAACACCCCAAGGCACACCTTGACTCTTGTCAGTGTCTGACAGGTAAGGTGAGGTGAAATGTCGTGACCGTCATGGGAGATGACCCAAAGGCACACCCCAATGCCTGTCCATCTCTGCAAGGTGAGGGTCGAGTTGGTGTCAGTTCAGTACTTCGATGCCATTCCTATACTGCATCTGTCTAACTCCTGCAATTCCACTGCTAATGCCAGCAAGCAGACATTCACATTGACAAATCTTGTTTTTCTTAAGAAACTTCAGGGCACTGGGTTAGAGATTTTTATCTGAACACAAGTGTGCCTTCTAAATAGTTGCTACCCTGCCCCACACAAGACACAAAACCACTACTTCTCTGTTAAAACAAAACTAAATAATTCTAGTAAAGAATACAGGAGAAAATCAAGTTCAACACAAAAAGGCAGGGCACTCACAAACACAGTTTTGAAGAAATTTGACCACCAAAATGATCTTTTATATAGTGTTTAGATTTAGATTTTGACTCTAGGCTGCTAAAAAAGCTCAAGCTCTGCTCTTTAAGTTTGTGTTCCTCTGCTGATCTATTGAATGAGTACTTCATTAACCTTCCTGGTTTAAGTCTTGCTGATAATAAGAAACCAACTGGAGAAGTGAAAGGGTCTAATCTATTTCAACAGGGTGCTACTTCTGAGACTTTATATTCAAAGCTTAGATTTAGGGAAACTACTTGTGCTGAAAAAATTAAGATCATAAATAAACTTATAATAAATAAAGCATCTGGACTAGATGATATTGAAATTAGGCTCCTGAAAGAATCCATTATGGATTTCTCCAATACTCAGGGATCTTAATAATTGGAGCATTAGAGAGGGGATTTTCCCTCAGAGCTGGAAAATGACAAATGTTATTCCTGTTGCTAAAGGTGGCAATCCACCTGAACCCTTAAACTTCTGCCCAATAACCTTGCTCTCTACCGTCTCCAAGATCTTGGAAAGAATAGTACATCAATAACTTACTGTTTACCTTGAAAAACACAACAGGATTACCTCATTCCAATCAGGTTTCAGAAAAGGCAGGTCCACAGCCACTGCACTCAGACTTTTTAGATTTGGTTTTTACTCCTCTTGGGGCTGCTGAGTCCGTGGGTGCAGTGTACGTGGACCTGTCAAAAGTGTTTGATTCTGATATTTGGTATTTTTGTATTTTGATAACGTTGTCACAACTTAGCTTTTCATATCAACAGGTAAGCCTTGTAAACAGGGATTTTCGTAACCCTAATGGCTGTATTACTGTCTAAGAAAAATTTTCCTACCTACCTACCTGATAGACCACAGCCTACTACAAAAAGCTTTGGTGAAAATTGGCTTGGCTGATGAACCGAGCAACTGGTTTAATTCATATCTAATCAATAGAACTCAGGTAGTAACGGCAAATGGCTACCAATCAAAATCTTTGACTGTGAAACGAGAAGTTCCCCAGGGATTGATCCTGGGACCCTGTGTATTTATTATTTACACAAACAATCTAGCTAACTACATGGAACATTCTCATATTAGACTGTATGCAGATGATACAGTACTTGTTGTGGCTGGAAACAGCCCTGATCAGGTTGAACACAGATTGCAAATAGAGATGCAATGAATTTAAAATCCACTGGCAAAGTGAACGCAAAGTGTCCACTTTGCATTGGCACTTTGCTACACGGAGTGCCCCGTAGGAAAGGCTCATTTCGCCTTATTATTACTTTGCATTGTCATTCCACTTTAAATGCAAAGTAAGGTGGCGTGACAACAATATTGGGAGCGCCCCACCCACACAGTCACCAGAATTAATGTGCATCCCCAAAGTGCTACTGTCTTGTGTCCAGAAAACTCCCCAGTGCTGATGAAGTGAAATGAGAGCATAACAAGAAATGCAAAGCCTCTCAGAATTAATGGTGCACTCAGTCATGCATGCAGTGGTCACACACAAAGTCACCATAATTAATGTGCATCCCCAAAATGCTACTGTCTTGTGTCCAGAAAATTCCCCAGTGCTGTCGAACTGAAATGAGAGTGTAACAAGAAATGCAGTCTCCCAGAATTAATGGTGCACTGCAAATGCACAGACAGATTAAGATTATGCTGAGCACTCAGGGGATGCATACGAAAAGGCATAACAACACCTAACCAGTGCTCACAAGTCAAAAATCCAAATCTGGAAAGGAATACATTTTGCCAAATGGGGGATTAGTGAACGGCAGTAACAATCCACTACCAGTAAAGATGCCACAAAGCAGTATAAAAAATTCATACAGGTGCGGTGGATAGCAGGTTCACACTGCGGCAATTACTCTGTGGCACAAGGTGTCTGATTTAATGGCACGCATAGCACACACACTCACACACACACTATAAGTAATGTGTAGCAAACTGAAAACCTTTAGTAATATAACCAAATGTTTTAAACAGACAAATTGTGCACTGCTGCACCACAACAAGCAGCAAGAAAATGTCAAAAAAATACTGAAAATATTACTGTGTGTACATTAACACAGTTATACGAGAAAAATATAACCAAAACAGAAAGACAGCCGTTTTCTCCCAGTTAATGTACCTACACCACAAATACACCCTTCCCACAAAGCACACTTCACAGTACACAGACTGACTGTTCTAAATTAACATTCAAAATTCACACACAACAATAAACACTTGATGATGTGAGCACAGATGGGTTTCCTACAATCGATGTACTAAATTTTGAGCAAAAAAAAAATGACTCAAAAAAGCATTTTAAACAGATTTTAGAGGTTTTGAATTGCAGAGCTCTGAGAGCAAATTGTCTCTAGCTACCACTACACACACGCTACCCAGGCCAGAACTGAGGCTGTGCAGAACAATCTAGTGCCCATGAGACCTGCAATCCCATGAATCGCTGCAGAATGTCATTTGGAGCTCAATTACAAGGTGAAATGAAGTGAATAACATTGATTTCAATGCCTTAAAATTGGTGGAGAAGTGGTTTGGGGAAGGCGGAATAATGCAAAATCATTGGTTTCAATGGACTTCGCATTCCTCATTATGAAGTTAAGTACTCTGCTTCACATTGTGGAGTACTCCACGGATTCCGCTTTATTCCATGAATCACTTAGAGGAGTGAATTGGGGCCACTTCACCCACCACTACTTACAGTACTGTAACTCACATGCTGTACAGGAAGGAACGTGAATGCCTATGGCTGTACGTCCCTGATGAGCTGAGCCTGTATCATAAAACTCCTCAATTTAAAAACTCTTATTAATGAGTACAGTGGTGGGGTAGTGAAGCTTGGAGAGATACTACAAAACAGGCTTACAATACATCCAAGTGACTAGTAAAAAAATGAATGTTGTGATTTGTGACATGATCGTGAATCGTGATTTGTGACTGCATTTGTGACTGTGATGATGAAGAATGTGATTCAGTGTTGATGGTGTGAGGTAACCAATATGGAACTGCATTGGGAACGTGAATGCCTATGGCTGTTCTTCCCCGATGAGCTGTAGTACAAAACTCCCTGACTTAAAAACTCTTATTAATGAGTGCAATGGTGGGGTGATGAAGCCTGAAGAGATACTACAAAACAGGCTTACAATACATCCAAGTAACTAGTAAAAAAATTAATGTTGTGATTTGTGACGTGACCGTGAATCGTGATTTGTGACTGCATTTGTGACCGTGATGATGAAGAATATGATTTGTATCATGAGTGACTCGTGACGACAGTCCTGACTTAAAAATGCATGTTCATGAGTACAATGTTCATGCAGAATTATGCACCACACCAGTCCAGTACTCTGAAGGGACGCCAAAGAATCAACTGTGACTTAAGTTACAGATGGAGATTGGGTCATAATGAGATGCAAATGCACAGACAGATTAAGATTGTGCTGCGCACTGAAGAGATGTAGATGCAAAGGCACAGCACCTAACCAGCACTCACCATCAGAAATTCAAATCTGGAAAAGAATACCTTTGCCGGTTGGGGCGGGCCACGCCGGGGGGACAGTGTACTGCACTGCTGCAGTAACAGTCACTAGTACTAGTACCAGTAAAGATACCACAAAGAAGTACAAAAATCACACAGCTGCAGTGGATAGCAGGTTCACATCACTGACATTATTATGTGGCACAATAAAAGGTGTCTTATTTGATGACACATGTCACACACATACTCACACACACACACTAAGTAATGAGTAGCAAATTGAAAACTTCAGTAATATAACCACATATTTTAAACAAACTAAAATTATGCACTGCTGCACCACAACAATCAGCAAACAATGGCAAGAATTATTGAAAATATTACTGTGAGTACATTAACACAGTTATACAAGAAAAATATCACCAAAACAGAAAGAACTGTCTTTTTCTCCAAGTTAATCTAACTACACCACAGATACACCCTTCCCCCAAAGTACACTTCCACTGTCTCTCAGTACACACACTGAATGTCATACATTAACATTCAAAATCCATACATAAACAATAAATGTTCAATGATATGAGCACAGGAGTGTTTCCTACAATCGATGAACTGAAGTTTCAGCAAAAAAAAATTACTCAAAAAGGCTTTTTTAATCACTTTTAGAAGGTTTGACTCACAGAGAGCTCTCAGATTAGACTGTCTCCTACAGCTTCCTACACAAACTATCCCGAACTGAGGCTGTGCAGAACAGTCTAGAGCCCATGTGACCTGATATCCCATGAATCACTGCAAAATTCACCTTGGGAGCTTAAAAACAAGGCGAAGTGAGGCAAAGTACATTGCTTTCAATGTACAGTACAAGTCACATTAAACTGTTCCTTCAACTCACTGCTCTGGCATTGTTTTTATATGCTGAAAATGCAGTGGCAACTCTATATGCTTAACATCAAAACTCTGTTTCAACAATTCATCAGCTCAGAAACAGCTCAAGGTCGATGCACTTTCAACTCCTTTATACAGTCCCCCCCAGTGCTGCAGTAAACTACATCTCCCAGCAGTCTCAGCTGCTGGGCTAAGCCCCCAGTGCAGTAGTAAACTACATCTCCCAGCTGCCACAGCTGCTGGGCTAATATGCATACGCTTCTTTTTTCTTTGTTTAATGCTTTTGCATCCCCTCTTGCTCCTCCCTCATATCTCTGGACCCCAATTAGATTATTCAGAGGTCCGGGATCACAGGGGGAGCCTCTGATTACCCATTGCATTACAGCATTAACAAGATCGCTCATTTCAGTGCAGCCGCACGGTGGTTTGTGTATTCTGCTCCTCCGGCCCAGCTTTAAATTGAAACATATTGCGGGGGCTGGTAGGAGGTTCAAGGAGGTCTCCAGTATTCAAGCTAGCAACAGTGACAATCGGAATCCACAATACTGTAATTAATGTAAGCCCTACACTTTGGGAAGGGGGTTGCGCTACACAAAGAAACAGAAAGATTGCTTGAGGGCTTCACTTGCAACTTACTACTCTGTTTCAAACAATTACTGAGAGCTACATAAATGTCTGCCCATTCTCATTACACTGTTTTAAATTTTAGGGCAGACTTTAATCCAGCTCTCAGTAATTGTTTGAAACTGAGTAGTAAGGTGCAAGTGAAGCCCTCAGAAGTGAGGAAGAAATCATGGCGATGGGGGCCAGGGTTTCAGTCTGAATACAGGACTGCAATTGATGGGAATTGGCTGCTAGCTCTTGGGATTGGTTAAAATATCATGTCATTCAGGGACACTGCAGTAGTGAAACTGGGCTCCCAACTCAATGGTTCAGCATTTGTTATGGATTGCACTGCATTAATAAAAGTTTCCAGACAGCTGCAAAGTAAGCTGAAACTGAATAGCAACCAGAAACAAGCTATTAGGAAACTTTTATTAATTCATTGCAGTGAAAACTGCACAGACTAAGCAACTCACTGAAAAATGCTAAACCAGTGAGTTGGAGGAACAGTTTAATGTGACTTGTACTGTACTTCGCCTTAAGAATCGGGGAGTAGTAGTTTGGGAAGGCAGAGTAACGCAAAGTCATTGTTTTGAATGGACTTTGAATTACCCATTGTAATGCGAAGTACTCCACTTTGCATTGTGGAGCACTCTGCGAGTTTGCTTTCACTTTGCGATTCACTTCACGGAACGAATTGGGGTCACTTCGCCCATCTCTAATTGCAAACAGATTGTTTAGTGATGCAGGAACTGTATACTTCTCTAGGTTTGTTGAATAATAACAAAAAAACACAAACCATGTCTTTGGTTCAAACCAACAAAGGAAACATAAATTAAGCCCTAAACTATTCATAAAGACTCAGGAAGGTAATACTTTAGCTCAAACTTCAGTTTATAAATATTTGGGTATATATTTTGATCAGTATTTAACTTTTGAATATCATATAAATGAACTTAGAAAAAAAGTTAATACCAGGATTGGAGCTGTGAGACGGTTTTCTAACTGCACCACTAAACAACCTCACTTAATTACAATAAATCAATTAATAATGCCAATTATTGACTATGGGTGTCATATCTATTGTCATGCTTACAAAATTCATCTATCAAAACTGGATAAAGTATACAACAGGATGGTGAGATATGTTTTAAGGTTTGAATTTTGTACTCATAATTGCTTAATGTTCGCTGCTTTGGGGTGGAATCCCCTTGAAATTAGAAGGCAGGGTATTTGGGTAAATCATGTACAGGTAATCTTAAAAAATAACATTCTGACAGGATTAATTGGAAAATTGCAAAAGCCAGGTCACGGTATTAATTTACATAAAAGGGATGCTAGGGAATTGATGGTACCTAGGGAAGTAAACAATTTTAGTAAAATGACGTTCCAGTATAAGGCTGCCCACAGCTGGAATGAACTTCCTCCTGATCTTAGAAATCTGGAAATTTCATCAACTGCCTTTAAGACAGCTATGAAATTGGAATTAGCATATCATTGAAACTGCTTTAAATGAGATCAGGGTACTTCTATGAAAGAAAATGTTTTGGATATGATTACTGTATAATTGCCAATGGTCTTGGATTCTCTATGTATTTATTTATGTCACTGCCTTTTATTGTAACTTTATGTATAAACTCAAACAGGTACACCTTGTAAAAAGGGTATTTGTAACCCTAATGGTGGAATCACCGTATAAATAAAATCTTGCTACTACTACTACTAAGTTTCTCTTCAACACACTACACTCAGAGAACAACCAAACGAGCTTCTCTTTGGCTGTTCAGCAACATGTGACCTCCTACCCCACGGCACATTACAAACTTTGAATATTATACAAAACTTAGTCGGCGAGGTTCCAGTTTCATAGATCTGGGATACTTCCATTATTGAATTTACATGCATTGAAGTTTTTGAATTCAAAATTTCATGAAACTGCAAATAGAATGTGAAGTGCAACTTCAAACTGCAGAAAACTTTGCGGATCTGTTAATAGACGCAAAATTTTACACAGAGCGCATTTTTGCAACTTTGCACATCTCTAATCAGATTATAGGGCAGGATTCACAAAATAGATGTGCACAGTGCATCTGAGATGTGGTAACACATCTCTGAGATGCACACTGGTGTGATTCACACAGGGCAGGGATGCCCCGGCACATCCCAGATGCACTACGCCACCAAGGGTGTGCCGGAGACCAAAAAATAATGATATGCAGTTTGTGATGCTTGGTCAGCTAGTTAGGATTGTTGAATGATATCTGTAATATAAAAATACAGTGTGTGACTGTCACAGTGCTTCCATGAGTGCCCCCCCAGGTTTCAATTACAGTCAAGTGACCTGAAACCAGGAGGTAATTAAAAGACTAGAGAGACTTAATTAAGGGTCTCCTGTTTATCTGACTTAATTAGAACTGACCTAGCTACCAGGATATAGGGATCGTAAACCTTTATGGCATTTTAGAGGAAAAAACATTGTTATATCACTATGGTGCTAAATGTCATACAATCCTTTGATGTGCCCTGGGAAGAGGAACTGCTCGAGATCAAAGAGGGGATGTTAATTAAGGAGTCATATTGGGAAATTCATTTTTGCTGAAGTCACAATATTTAAAATATCTACTGACAGGAAGATCATTGTTTGTATACATTTTATATTCTAAAAGGAGGAGCTAGATGGCATCATTGAAGGGATGGAAACACAAAGTTTTTAAACTGTATTCTGTGTTTCAACTGAGTGACATAACTTTTTGGGCTCTTAAGAAACAAGATCTAACTTATGCACTGTAAAGAGGTAATACATTAGATAGAAAATATCTAAATGTATTGTGGTAGGAGTTTGTCTGTAGTTTTCCTTGTTTTTCTTTATGTGAGTGTATGCTTTGTGATATAGTGTTCTGTGTTTACATTTTACATATTTTTATCCATTTTTAAGTAAACCTTTCATTTGAAAGCTACTGCCTGGGTCTTCCAAGTTCTTTCTTTTGCATATGACGTATGGAGAGTTAAGACTGATAAAACTGTTCATAAGCTTGATGGTGTTACCAAACTGGAAAAAGGAAAGAATATACCTAAGATCTTTTATAGAGTTTTAAGGGTTCATTTTTGGATACCTGGTTAGATGCCCTTAGGCAAAATATATCTGGCATCCCCCTGAAGAGCAGATTATCTGAGCCTGTACATTTAGGTACGCTAGCAAAAGGTTCACAGTTTGAATCCCCCCAGAACTTGAAACTAAAGGTGATTCGAACCCACAAGCAGACAGGAGGGTTACCCTGCTCTGTCATCTGTTCACATTACTGCACTTGGAGGTTGGCACTATGGGAACAGAGGGCCTGGCCTGCTGAGTGCGTTTGTGACACAGTGCATCTGAAGGGTGTGTGTAGCTGCATGCATGGTGCATCCCCATTCACAAAGCAAAATGATTGCGCAAATACAGTGCACACACAGCACATCCGCCCATATGAGCATTAAGGAGATAAGTATAAAAGAAGTAGACTTAATTGCAAGCCCCCAGAAGGCAGCCGGCAGAATAGCAGCAGCAGCAGTATCACCAGCAGCAGCTCCAGAGAGGCTACCCAAATGGATGGCATACCATTCCTTATGGTGGGCATGTTAATGGGGATGAGGAGATGGGCAAACCAACAACGTGGCAGCAAAAGGCACCATAAGTGGTCTGCCCAACAGTGGTATCATGCCAGACTAATATTCCAAACAACAGACAGACACAGAAACAGTTCACTGACACCGCCTGAACAGGGCAATTCTAGGCAGCTCCGAGAGCTGTGCCATGATGAAATGCAGGCACCCACCGGAAGGGGTCATGCCATATCTGTGGAGACCAGGGTGACAACATCAATGTGCCTTCTCAACATAGGCATCTTCCAGAGGCTGGCTAGAGACACCACTGGCATATCCCAACCATCCACATCCCGGATCCTCATGCAGTTCCTCACCACACTACTCCCACATGCTTCAGAGTTCATTCGATTTCCAAGCACACAGGCAGAGTGGACAGAAGTAATGCAGCAATTTCACAGGGAGGCATGCATGCTTGGTGTGATAGGGGCCATTGACTGCACCCATGTGACAATCTGTGCACCACCTGGTGATGAGGCAATGCCTTACATGAACCACAAGGGGTTCTACTTCATCAACTGCCAGGTGGTGTGCAATGCCACAGGACCCATCAGCAATGTCTGCACCACACACCCTGGGAGTACACATAATGCTTTCATATGGCACCAGTCAGCCCTATGCCACATTTTTTGAGACTGGAGATATCCCCAGCGGCCACCAAGTGAGTGAGTGGGGCATGAATACATGCCCACAAACAACACACTGTTGCACAACATAGAATGGGAGGTAGTGCATGGGTGTGGGGGCAGCGACAGGAACTGTGCAAGGGCACACACCCATGTGGGGCAGTGGAGGTGGCCATGCTGATGGGATGGCACACACAAAAAGGGGGAGAGTGTAGCAGCACAATGCAGTACGGGGAAGGTGAGGTGATGTGGAACAGCAGGCTTGTGTAGTAGGGCATAATGCATCACACGCACCCTGGCATGGGCAACCGCAGGGTAATGGAGGGTACCAGTGCTGGACTGGACAGGAGCAGTCAGCTCTGGGATGTGGGCATGAGCAGGTGCAGGGCAGAAGAGGGCAGCCAAGACACTGCAGTCAGTGGTGAGAGCACATATGCATTGTCCCACCATTGTGGCATAGGGTTGCACTGGGAGGTGGGCCATAGATACAGAGGTGGACAGGCAGTAGATGCAACAGCATGCTGTGATGGGTGGGGGTGGAGCAGTGGCTCACAATGCACATGCATGTGTGGTACTAACAGACTGCTTTGTCCCCTCACAGGTGATGCAGGGTATCCCCTCTGACCATGGCTCCTCTCCCCTTACCACCATCTAGGCACCGAGGCAGAGGAGCAGTATAATGAGGCTCACATCACTACATGCACCATCATCAAGGATGTCATCAGCATGTTGAAGATGCACTTCAGGTGCTTGGATAGCTCTGGTGGTGCCCTACAATATAGCCCACAGAAGGCCTGTGGCATATTCCTGGCCTGTTGTATGCTGCACAACATGGCCATTGACAATGGAATAGCTGCCCAGGCTGAGGAGGGCAACAGTTCTGGGGAGGAGGAGAATGCAGAGCAGGGACCCCATGGAGGGGGTGGACAGCAACTCCTGGGATGCAGGGACCCAAACCTGGTCACAAGGTCCCTGCAGCATAGCGACACCGTAGTGGAGGAGCATTTTAGTGACCGAAGGTGAGTATCACAGGTGGGCAACACACAGCAGCCCCCCACCCCACCCATCCACACACACATATCCACACACACACACCACAGGTGTGTGTGGGGAATGACTCACACATGCGCAGACAACTACCACACAAAGGGTGCAGAGCACACTCGTGAGGGTTGACAGCAATGCACAGACACACTCACAGCAGGCCAGACATGGAAATAGGGATATGGTGCCAGTGTTGGGCATGGCATGGATCAGTGTACATCCTCTGGCACACATGCACAGCAGACACAGGGCCGCACTCATCAGGACCATGCCGCACAGCACAACATCGGTGGCCCCAGCCATGCACAGTGTCCTACACATGTGTTGTACCAGGGCAGACATGTGCCACAGCACACCGCCTCAGGCACTGTCAGCCTGCTGTATGGGCTGCAATGGGTGCAGGATGCAGAAGCCATTGGAGCAGGCTACCCAAGTGTCAGCGGGAACCACCATGGCCACCACAGACACGCGGGCAGCCACAATCTTTCCTGGTGGTTGCTGAGTTAGCACCACTGGGCTCAGGGGGGTGTCCACCACCTCTGGCAGGGTACTGAAGTGAGACTGTGAATGGGTGCTTGCAGGTGTGTCACTCTAGTGATCCATGTTGGATCTGGGGTTGTCAGGGATGGCTAGGCATGGTGATGGTGTCAGCAGCAATGGATTCACCTGATGCTGTGAACTGGGGGTGTGTGAGGCACTCCTGGGGGTGTGGCTGGTACCCCAGCATCCATGTGGTGCACTGTTAGCACTCTCTGCCTAGAAAGCAAGTGCTATCCACTCCAGTGCAGCGATCATGCCCATCCGCAGTAGGCGAGCCTTTGCCAGCATCTGGGCGTACCATACAGATGATGACTCATGCTCTATGACCAGCTGCACCCGAATGCCCCTCAGTTCTGCCCTGAGGGATGCCTGCCCCTCCATGGTGTCCCACAGTAGGTGTGCATAGCCCTCCACCTCATCAACGGGGGATGCAACAGGGGGGCGGCACTGATGAGCAGGTGGTGTTCTGGCCTGCTGAGTCACATCCACCATAGGCAGAACTGCACAGCAGGCCGCTGTACTAGCAGAGACTGGGCTTGGGCAACCACCGCATACCCAGGGACACCCACTTCATGGTCCCCTGACGCCTGCTGTTCCTCCACAGCACACTGCTGAACAGTGTCAGCAGTCCCTGGCCCCACAGCAGCACCAAACACATGGCCACCCACATTCCCCACATTGGGTGGGTGTGGAGGCCCTGTGGGTGCACATGGGGCCACAGGACCACCAATGCCATGTGGTGCCACCTGTGCATGCACATGTGCCACAGCCAGGCCAATGTTTTCATGTCCCCTCAAATCTGTGTGACGTCAACATCACTGTCATCATACACCCCCTCCATTCCAGATGCCAGCACCAGCAGGTCATCCATAATGTCAACCCTGTCCACAGGGTCCTCATCAACAAGACCCAGTAGGTTGAACTGCCATGTGCTACCATGACCACCAGCTGTGGCACCGACTGTGAAGGGGTTTGATGGCCCTGCACCATCCTCCACTGCATCCTGGGCTGAGATGGTATTGGAAGTACCTGGCACAGGCTCTGCCACAGCCCCAGCTGTGGTGCAGTGTGATGGTTCAGCTTCCTCCCCCTGTTGGGTTGTCAGGGTGTCCACCAGAACCTGCAGGACCCATGAGGTGTGACGGAGATGAAAGAGAGAAGGGGAAACATGGTTAATGACGTGTCAGTGTTGTGTACAGACAGGTATGATCAGGGAGCCATGCACGTGAGCCACTGGCATGCCTAAACATGCCACACAGGTAAGTGCCACCCATAGCGGACACTGCCATGCACAGGCACTGGCATAGGCAGTCATGCACTGTGACCAGTTCAGCCACCAGGAACATGTGTGGGATAGCTCACCACTGAGTGGTGGCCCAAGCAACATCCCTCACCCACCTCCATGGCAGTCCCCCTCCCCAGTGCTGCACAGGGTAGCATAACATGTGTCAGCAGCACACTGTGGATGGACAGGGATATGCAACAGCATGCGCAGTGCACAATGACACGTGGACAAGTAGCAGGCCATGGTGGGGCATGTCATGGCACCCATGGCATGCACACACAGACCTGCACAGTTCTTAGCATATGTTCACTCACATTGCTGTGATGGACTGCACCAGTCTGGAAGCCGCCACCTCGAACACCCATCACTGTGGTCCAGCCCATGCTGTCTATCAGCCTCTCCTCAAATGGGATGAGGTGCACTGCTGTTGGCAGCCAACCCCCTGTATCCCTAGCGAGGGGGACATCTTATCCTTGGCCCTCTGTTTCTCATCATGGAAGTGCTTACGACACTCCTTGGGGGTCCTGTTGTATATGCCATGGGCAGTCACGTGCTGGGCAACCTCCTCCCAGGCCTCATTCCTGCTCTGGTGGCTGCCACCCCTGCCAGACAGGATGCTCTCTCTAGGGAAGCAGGCCTCCAGCAGTACCCTGTCCCCATCTGATGTAAAATTAGGATGTTTCCATCCTGCAGCTTCATTCTGATTGGACATTTTGGCTCCTGTGAGTGGAAATATGCAGGCATTAGCACAGCTCATGCAATTGGGGATGTGTGCCAGCAACGTGGAGGGAAGCATTACAGTCACAGCCCCCTGGATGCCCTGAAAACCCACTGTCTGCTGTTGTTGACAAGCTGTAAATGGCAGAATGTAAACATACTTATCTTCAAGGTTGCAATACCTGTTGGTCACCTGTGGATTGGGGAGGTGCATTCAGGAGCATTTATGGCCCAGCACATGCAAATGAGGTTTGGAGCAACAGTAATGAGATGCAAAGCAGGTGAGATGCCCCTGAATTTGGCAATGAGCTGAACTGAGAGCATTGCCTGTGAATTACATAATTGCCCCCCACTCTTCTCAATCAGCAACTTGGGCATTGGGCACATATACTTATTGCGCATTCCTGTGCATGCACATTCAATTTGGAGGCATTTTCTGAACACAAGTTGCTTGATGCATCCCCGTGCATGCGTGATCCGTCGTCGGTATCATGCCGTCTATAGCGCATCCTGCGTGGTGTTAGCGGTCACATGATTATAGTCTGAAGCACATGTCAGTCGACCTGTGTGATCGGATCTGTGCTGCATGTGTCATGCTGTGAGGGTATGGTGCATCAGTGTGACAATGCATTATTGCGCCACTGCAGATCACAGTGCATGTATGTTTGTATGCACCATCCACATTGCACTGAGTGGCAATCTGTGCCATTCCCAATATGGTGGTTCAGCACGAGCCGCGCATGCGCGACCCTGGTGTGACCCCTGACCCTGGTCTCCTGCCCATACTGTGTGCACTACGCATGCATGGTGCCGCACAATTGGCATCAATCACGTGTTGCCATGCCGCACACCTGTGATGCACAGAACATTGCTCAATGGCCTATTGTGAATATGGCACAAATAGGCCATAGCAGTCCTGTAGCTTGTACTCTGCACACCTGCTACACCAGCACTGCATAGAACAATGCCACTTGCCCAGTCAGCTGGATCAGAGCCATGAGTTTGCCAACCTGGTGGCACTGGTCATGCCACTTGAGGGCCAACTTTTCGGAACACAAGACCTGCACAAGTCACACTGTGCTGTGTGGGCAAGGGTGGCAGAGCGACTGGTGTGCAGGACTGATTTGTCATGCACAGGGAAGCAGTGCAGGCACCGCTATGGTAATCTGCAGTGGAGGGACCGGGACTGGCTTCACAGCCTTTGGGACCAGGCACGCAGGTGTGCAGTGCCATGCTCTGGTTAGTCACTGCTACTTACTGCCACTCTAGCATGCAGATAATCATTGCTGGGGGGGGGGTGCAGTGTGCACTGGTCTGCGTGCACACAGACACACACACACATACACACACACAAACACGTGCCATGCCATGCTGGTGATGCTTGTTTAGTGCAGCCATGCACACCGTGCTTTGCCAAGTGCTCCATGGTGCATGACAGGGATGTTGCATTGGCCTGTGGCAGGCACACTGTGGTGTCAACAGTGGCACAGCATACATTCATCTGCACACTGACATGGTGGGCACAGTCTGTGGTGGCATCTGTTACTGCCTGCTGCCCAGGGTGCTGTTACTTTGGGTCAGTGGGGGGGTGGGTCCATCACTGCATGCTGGCAACTGTGTTGTTGCTGTGGGTCACTGAGGAGGGGGGGGCGTTGTACATACCTACTGTTTCCTCACTGTGCTCTTTGCTTGCATATTCATTGCAGGACTGGCAGACTGGTGGAGGTTCGTGGCACTGGTGCAGGCCAGGGACGCACGGGCTAGTGGTGGAGGATGAGGGTCTGACCATGTGGATGCAGGTGAGTGTACTGCATGTGCTTCTGCTGTGTGTTCATCGGGGTTGGGGGGATTGCCCACAGCAGGCCATTGCCTGCCACATGTGCATCTCCATGTGCTGCATGTTGCTCACACACATGGGGTACCACCTTGACAGCGTATGCTAGGGCCACTGTGTACATGGCTCCTGTGTGTCCGTCCACCATGTCCACATCTGCTCGGTGCCATGTGCACACTGCGGCACTCCATTGTTGGTCAGACGGGGCCTGCACCCTGGCTGTGTGCCCCTCTGCACATCACTCTGCATGCACGTGTGCTTTCTCAGTATCACTGCACAGTCACAGTGTGGCTGTGAGTGGTGTGCATGGCAGGCTGTCGGCCATTGCCATGGGGGCTGCCTCCATTACACTTGCATGGTGATCAGGGTGTGGGGAGGAACACGGTGCGGATCATGGCACTGAGTTCTTGTCTGTGTCCCCACTGTAGGTCCATGGAGTGAGCATCCAGCTGTGTTTGGGAGGAGGAGTGGACGGATCTCCATCAAGCCAGCAGGGAGTGAGCTGTGGAAATCCATAAGGAGGAACATGATGCCACTCTACAGGAGGGAGAGACTGTTGCTCAGGGTGCTAAACCAGCTTGTGAGAGCACTTTGGGCAGGGGTCAGATGGGGTGGATGCAGGGCTGCACCCCATCATGGACAGTAGGCCACTGTGCCATTTGTAAATAGCCCCTTTGTTTCCTGTCCCCTACCCTTCATGACCATCCCCTTTACTGGCAATCTTCCCCTGTTACCTCCCCATAAACTGACTCTTTTCTGTGTTACCCTGTTTATTGTTCCTTTGTTAAGTCCCACATCTGCTGTCCCTGTTGTTGCTGTTTGTGATGTTCATGTTGCTGTTCCTTTTATTTCAACTGCTTTAGTAAATATTTTGATATTGTTGACAGTGTCTGTGGTCATTCATGTTTCCTTGTGCTGGTGCCCTGTTGTGCTTCTTAGATTCCACAATCCTTTGGTCCCATTTGCACGTGCCCCTGTGGTACTGCACATCCATGTGCCATGTCCACCTTTCATGTACTCTACAGTGTGTGCCCTCTATCATAGGAGCTGGGTTTGTAAAATTTTTGCTGAGGCTCAGGGGCTGGGATCAAAGCCCCACCCCCTGGCCAAGGGGTCAGAGGTCATCCCCCGCAGGGGTGTGAGGTCAACCCCCCCCGCAAGGCTCTACGGGAGCGGAGCACTCTGCAGTGTGTGTTGTCAATGTCATGGCTGGGGGGACACTAACCATCACCGATGAATGGGCAGGGATGGCACAAATCACTGTTGGGGTACATACAGGGCTAGTGCATTGTTTTTGGGGGGGACTTCCTTGCAAGTGGATTCCCGCATGGCTGTGGCAGGATGGCTCAAGCTGTCACCATGGGTGTGGGGGATGGGGGGAGGAGCTTTCATCCCTACTGGGTCAGGTATTAGGTGGGGGGAGGGACCACTACACTCCAGGGAGTAATACATACAACCTGGGGCATGGGTGTGGGGCGGATCACTGGATATCAGGGAAGGGAACACTTTGCATTTAGAGGGGCGGGATCATGGGTGTGGGACAGCATTACTGGACACCAGGAAAGGGAACACTTTGCATTTAGAGGGGTGGGATCGGAGGGGCAGAAAACAGCAAGAGAGGGTCCACTGAACTGCAAATACAATGATTTGACTTTGTTTTTACTCTTCTGCTGCTTTACATCACTACTAACTTTCTTTACTTCAGTACAAGCAAGCAGACAAACTTATAAACTAATGGCAGATAAGGAATGCTTGGGCCACATTTTGCCTATTTTGGCATTTTCCCTACCTACTGCAATACTGCAGACTTACTTGATCTCTGGCTTGTACCCCCTCTTTTCCTATTACTAGTGTTCTCTTGTGTGTAATCCATGCATTCTTGAATTCAACTACCATTTCTGTCCCCACTACCCACATTTGCTGAGGGGCTATTCCATACATCCACCACCCTTTATGTGAAAAAATACTTCCTCACATTACCCTCCAGCCTTATATCATGACCCCAATATGGTACCCTCTTCTACCTTATTTATGTCCACCTGTCCCTCGATGGTGGTTGGTGTTCCCCCATTCCCAGCAGCGGCACTGACACTATGCCGTCCCCATTCCCCAACAATCACAAAGGGTCTGGTAGAACATCTGCGCATGCGCTGTGCTGGCCTGTGATGAGTCTGTCACCTTGGGCCCTCCCCTTTTGATTTTCCAGGAATCCATGGTGGGCGAGCCCATGTCAACTTTTCAGGCCCCACCCCACCCCACCTCAGTCCAACCCTGGCTGTTAGTGTTCACTACAGGGGTTAAATGAGGCATGAGCCCACCAGAACTCTATTCCCAACTTCCACCACCACACCTCTTAAAACTTTTAGGACTGTGCTGGCCCATCGGCTCAGCGGTAGCACCACCACTTGTGATGTGAGCGACCTGGTTCAGGAACGAGCCTGGGAAGCTGGAGAGCCGGCCAGGGGAGAAGGCTTGAGTGTCCCAGGGACTGCTCACCTTCTCCGAGGGGCCGGGACCAAGGCTCGGCGCTTTGCTGACCCCGGGTGGAGACCCGAGGTACGGAAAGCCCAGCCAGTAGTAAGGATGCCGTGTGGGGATGTCGGTGCTCAGTGCCTTGACATCAGGGTGCACACTACATGGGGAGAAAATGGCTAGCGGCACCTCTGGTAGATGGAGTGCCAGCACTGATCCCCAGTGCCTTCTGCCTGTCTCAGAACTGGCATCCCAACAAAACTAGGAATATGGGGTGTATGGGTCCCCACCTCAACCCTGCTTGGGGGGTAGAACCAAGGCTTCATTGGGATGGACTGCTCTGGGAACAGGTAGGAGAGCGGGGGCTGAAGGCAGATGGCAACTCCCAAAGAGTGGTGTGCTGCAGGCCTGGATGGGGGGGGAGAGTGTAAAGAGAAAGTAAAAAAATAAATAAAACATTTTAGGACCGTTCCAGCAAGTCAGCACTGAAGCAGCAAGACTGGATCTAAGCCCAAGTCTCCAATCCTCTAGTGCTGAACTATCCAGCAGAAAATGCCATGAGATGGTAAAGTGAAACAAGACCCCCTCAAAACTATCCACATCTGCTGCTGCCAGCCTGACAAAAATAATATTGTACAAGCACCATAGGGTCTATGTAATGTCCCCACAACACACGCATAACCAGGATCAGAGAGAAGGTGATAGCTCAGAGGGTTTCTCTCACCCTTCCCCCCCATATCAGGCAAATCCCAACTAAGAGCTTTGGAAGCATGTGTCAGGATAAGCAGCAACAGAGAAAATCCCTCCAGATACTTTAATTTACTGTCCCCCTGTGATTACCCAACCTGTGATGTCCCTCAGGATCAAAAACAGCTGTTGCCCAGTGGTGCTCTGGCCCCCAAACTTACAAGGTGGCATTTAACCAGGCATGGTGCGATAAAAAGAGTCCTGCTGAAAAACCTACACACCCTGCTGGGTATACCCATACCTGCCCCATGCAGCACCAGATAACGCTGCAGGGACATCCCCTGTTTGGCCACAAGGCCCACAACCACTTGTATTTGCTCCCCACTGAGTTCTGCCCCTCGCTACAAAATCACAGATGGTTTAGTTGCTTTGCTTTTGCTGGGGGCTGAGCACCCAATTAACCAGTGAATACAAAAGTCCAAAACACAGCAGGAAACACCTGCTATTGTAATCTGTAGGTTAGTACAGAGATCAGGAAAGCCCCGGTCCCACATCAGGTCACATATAATTTCTGAGCTGCCTCCATGGGTTTAGCAGAGGTCAGGAGAGAGTGTGGCATAATGAGGAGTGAGGTAGTGTCTCATTTCACTGCTTACTTTGCCATATCAGGTTAGAGACCATAGATAGTACCTACACTTATTCTCTCCGTTAACTTTTGAAATATACTTTTTTTAACATTGGTACATAAGAGAAGAGATGCAAAGTAAAACCCATGCAGCACATTAAGGTCACCCCATCATACCTTCAGGGACAAGTTCAACATGAGGATGAAGAAGGAGGGAATGAATGAAGCTGCTTTGAAAGATGACTCACCCATACCTCAAGGCCTCACTTGCACCCACCCAGCTGCCCACCACACTTTAGAAATGGCCATGAAACTGTACAGAAAGAGGGCAAGATGAGGTACAATTCCACCATCTATGCAGACTGCAGTCCCTTTCACTTCATTATTCCTTTCCCATCCTCCTGACAGAAATGGATCCTCCCTGAATGTTTGGTCTTTCTGGATGCTCCTTATAAGCCATCTGTATTTTTTCTTTTAATAAACTAATCTCTGTTTAAATAATTATTATGATATGCTGAGAGAAATGCACATGCGGTTTCTGTTTGCTCAGTGCAGTAGACAGGTTGGTATTTGAAAATTCATAAATAAAAATAAAGTAAAAAAATGAAAAACACTTTTTCACACTAGCATTGGTGTGGGAAGCACATGTAGAATAGTGTATAGTAGCTTATTTTTATATTTTAACCCTTCTCATGCACTGAAATGTTTTAGTTTAGCATCTCAGACTACCTAGTTCAAAAGTCCGACCAAACATTACTGCAAAACATTTGTATTCATTTATCTTTTAACTTTCATTTGGTCCTCTCCTGTTCCAGGACCTGGGAAGGGCAATCCATTACTTGCAGTGTCCTTTCCATTCCCTCCCTTGTTGAATCCCTCTTCTAGTCTTCTCCTCGGCTTGGCTAGCCTAAGCCCTTCCCCAATGCATCCCGTCCCCACCACACCTTACCTGGTTAGTGCTGGGAAGACTTAGGGGCTTACTTCAAAGTCGATGAGACCTCTCTGTGGCCCTGGGCTAGCTGCTCCTCATCCTCTTCTTTAGCATTTGTTGACTGCCCAACCGACGACCTGCCACTCATGGCCCACTGACTCGTACGTGCTTGCTGGCTGGCTGGGATGGCACACCCGGCATGGTCCGGCCCACTCCCACTTCCTCTACTGTCGCTCTCTGCTGGCATGCTGAGTCTCCAGTCCGGTCCCAAGACCCTCATCACCTTCAGCTTGCTGACTGGTGCTGCTTTTGTTTGTCCTCACCCTTGCTTCTCTCTGGCATTGCTCTCCCAGACCGGCACGGTCGACAGAAAAGTTACTCGACAGCACACCCTTCCTAGCTACATCACTTTGCTGCCCCTTGGTCGCTCACCTCAGTGTAAGCCCTCTTGCTGCCCAATCAGGATGCCTGCTTTCTGACGTTAGGTGCATCAGGGATTCGGCACCAAATTTTAAAAATGCCTTTGGTGACTACCAATAATTTCCTGAGATGAGGGTCGGACTCGGGATCGCTCATCACCAGGATGAGAATTTAGGTGGGGGCAGGGGCATGCTGTGGTTATTTTCAGAAGGTGCTCCCAGGTCATGCACCCAGCCACAGAATAAAGAGAAAAAAAAAATTACAAAAAATATTGGTGGGGCTCTACCCACATTACAAAATATTGCTGGGGCTTATGCCCCACGGGCCCATACAACCCGGCGCCTTTGCCCTCCATATTGCATCTGGCCTGTTGTGTGGCCTTCCCATGTGCTGCCTTGCACAGTGCCCCTGTTCTGTGAGTGGTACATGATGTTTTGTGTTGTTTTGGTGGTCCTCCATTGCTGTTATGTCCTCTGGTGGTCCACAGTGCCTCTGGGCATGTTCCTCTTGTGCGGGATATGGCCTTCTGCCTGTGTGCCATTGTGCCTGTCCCCCTACATGTGTCTGTGTTGCAACTCCCATGTCCACCCTGCTATGTTCCTGTGCACTGGGATATGTGTGGCTGCCTCTGCCATGCTGACTGGTGCACCTCTGCTGCTGTGCTACACCTTAACAGTGACCCCTGTGCACGGTGACTGTGCCTGTTGGTATCCTGTGTTGGGTGTGTTTCTGTGGTGCTGTCAGGTGTCACCATGTGTGCTCTGTCTGTGCACCTCGTCTGCTTTGTTGGGCAACTCTCTGGCCCTTTCGCTCTGTGCCCAGTCCCTGCTGGACTGTTCACCAGCAACCTTTATGCCATTGCAGTATTCCCCTGTTGATTCTGTGTCCCTTGCTGACTTGCTCCCGATTCATAGTGTGGTGGTCCATGGTACTCCTGCTCATCCTGGTTGTGCCAGGGCATCTCAGGTTGCACTATAGTGCTTCTGTGGTATTCACAGTGGGGATGCACAGGGTACATTTTGCGGTGCATCCTTCTGTGAATATCACTGTTTGGGCATGGCACATCTCATTTGCCCCGGCACATCTCGGATGCCCTGAGCGCAACTGCTTTGTGAATCCTGCCTATAGTATCTTAAGAGGTTAAAAAAACAGTGTAAATCTTTTAAGGAGATTCCTTGCTGAGAAAGGGTGACATTTATGAGGTATGACTCTTTCTTGAAAGAGAATACCTGCCCAACTGAATCAAGTAGCAAGAAATGTTTTAAATGCAGAGGGCGGGATATTCAAAGGGGTTGCACCTGGCGCAACAGGGTGTGCAATGCGCAACCCCCCAATGTGTCCAGGTGCGATATTCAACGGGGTGAGGTGCACAGCGCAACCCCCATTTCGCTGGGGCGCATTGGTAATGTATGCGGTGCAGATGCAGGGGGCGTGCACATGCATATGTGGCACATCCCGATATTCAGCCCAGGATGTGCGGTGCATATGCTGACGCAACCCCTACATGCGCTGCACACTGGGTCTCAAAGCTGAGCCAAAAATCATGGGCTCAAATGCTAGCCACCCACAGGTGGGCGGCTGTAGTGCAAGGTACAACACAACAGCCGCCATCCTTGGGTGGCCACCAGCTCAGCAGGTACACCGGTCACAGACACCCAGACCCCCTGGTAGTCTAGTGGCCCCCCACCCCGCTCACCCATTCGCGGGCATCCATACAATAAACAGCACTCCCTGGTGGTCTAGCGGTCCCCCCCATGCCTGATTGTGGGAATCTGTACACCTAACGGCACTCCCTGGCATTTAGCAGTTCTCTCCCATGCCCGATTGTGGGCTGATGTAAATGGAAATGACATCCCTGGTGGACTAGCAGTAACCCCCCCAGTACGCCCATTCATGGGCCGGTGATGAAAAGCTGATATACCTGGTGGTCCAGTGGTATCCCCCTCCTCATCCACTCACAGAGGTCCCCTGCCACGCCACAACCCCCCCATCATTGGCAGGCAGCAGCACCCCACCCACATGCTGCCTGACCACCCACTGAACGACAGCGTACAGTACAATCTATATGCCTATTGGTCCACTGCATGGACCAATGGGCTTGCAGACCATACTGTACTACACAGGACCTGATACGTGAATGAATGCATTCATTCACATATCCGAGCCTGTAGTACAATATGTCTGCAAGCCCATTGGTCCAAGCAATGGATCAATAGGCATACAGATCGTACTGTACACTGTCATTCAGAGCGTGTCCGGGCGGTATGCAGGTGGAGTGCTGCCACCTGCTGATGACAGGGGGGTGTGGGGTGGTGGTGGAACTCTGTGGGTAGGTGGGGAGGGGGGTACCACTGGACCACCAGGTATATCAGTTTTTCATCACCGGCCCACGAATGGGCATACTGGGAGAGTTATCGCTAGTCCACCAGGGATGTCAGTTCCATTTACATAGGCCCATGATAGGGCATGGGGGGGCCACTAGACACCAGGGAATGTCGTTAGGTGTACAGATGCCCACGATAGGGCATGGGGGGACTGCTAGATGCCAGGGAGTGCTGATAGGTGTACAGATGCCCACAATAGGCATGGGGGGACAGCTAGATGCCAGGGAGTGCCGTTAGGTGCACACCTTGCATGCATTATGGTTTCATCTGCATGCCACAGGCTGAATATTGTAGGTGATGCACCTAGCACAACTGCACTTGCGCTGGTGCATCCCCATGCTCCCAGTCTGTGTCTTGTGCTGGTGCAGTGCCACTGCACCATGCGTGGTTTGTGTGCCCTCCGTGCCATATTCAACGGCACTGAGCTGTGGAGCAGCACTGTTGCATATTGTCTGGTCCTTGCCATGGCGCAGCCCTCTTGCGCTGAGCCCAGGCTTGCACCACTGCCCGGCACAATCTGAATATCCAGGCCAAAGTATTTATATGTGCAAGTGGTTGCATTTTGAAGGAGGTAAACTAATCTCCAGTTTAATGGGCGACCAATACTTGAAAAGCTGTTTCAGTTTCCATTGCTGTAATGTTGAGGAGGAAGGGAGTAAGCAGGCTAACAGCACATGATGAGATCAGCAGTGCTTGCTGAAAGATCTGATTTATGAATGTGTCTGTCAGCACATTGTTTTAAAGTCCACGCACTTTTATGCCTGAACAGTGTCATGACCAAGCTTGCTGATTATTGGTAAAGTCCCTTGTCGAGTCTCCTGCATTGGACCACTGTGACACACCTCTCAAAATCCTGTATATAGCAAAATGTTCGGCTAGCACTAGCGTGCACAATGAACATAAAAAGGGAACAAAATCCCTTGAATTCATATAGAAAAAAAATATTAGTACTTTGTTTAAATAAAAAATATATAGTTCCCTCAGTCCTCTGACCTGTTTCCCTTCAACCGACTTCTGATCACCCTGCTGAATTGTTTCCAACAACCATTCTGGGTTCTGAAAAAGGAGTGTGGCAGTACTACAACCCATGTTAATTATAGGCTAATTACATGGGTGGGAGTGGTTCTCAGCCAATCACATAGCTCAATTTTTCTAGTTCCATGTGAAAAGAGTGGAAAAGAAACCCAGTGCCGACCATATGAGTGAAGACAAATGAGTGGGAGAAAACAAAGCAAACACCAAAAACAGCGAACGTTAAAACAGCAACTTCACTATCAAAAAAACATGATGACAGCAATTCCAAATCTAGCTCACTGTCCAGCACAATGATATAATGTTATACTACATTTTCTGCAGGGGACCATACTGTTTTTTCTTACACATTTTATAATGCTTTTTATAATTCTGCTAATCTAACCATGTGCCTTTAATCAGATGTTTGTATTGTAGATCCTACATCCCTAGTCACAGTAACCTCTGAATAAGTTGTATAGACATCATAGTTTGCAGTTCTATAGTGTTTGCAGTTCTATAGTGTTTTAATAGACTAGTTATTTTTAATTGTTATATGCTGTTCATAAGTCCAGTCCAAGTAAACTCTACTTTAGTACAGGACTTTACATTACTATTAAATACATTACAGAGTTTACATCACTTATCAACTAGTTATTTTCCTCATATTGCATTTTTACTGTTGGTAGTGAAGTAAATCCTATGCTTTTTATTCTCTCTAGTGCTTTACTCTGAATAAACAGCTCCAAAATGACTTCAAACTATTTGCATATAGCGTCCTGGAATGTAAAGGGTCTAGGCTCACCCATTAAGCATAAAAACATTCTGATTCATTTACAGAAAGAAAAAAAATGATATCACCCTTTTACAAGAAATCCACATTATTCCCCAAGAAGCTATTAAGCTTAGCAGAGGTTTGGTGTGTCAAACTGAATTTAGCACTTTTTTTTGTAAATATAGTCTTTATTACATTTTTATAGGTCACGCCAGCACAATTTATCAGCACTACATGTTATTTACAATCTGTATAGAGTAACATCAGTTCATATGCTGTCACAGTCCATCGCCTTTACTATATCATCTTTGGTGGCTCTTCCTACCCAAGGAAGAGCTCAGAGGGCAGTGCACATAAACTTGCAGTCATGGCTCTTGGGTACAGACCGTGTCAGTTCCACACTTCTTCTTAACTTTGGTATCTGGTGTGCTACTACCATGAGAGGGGAGGAGATTCCCAACCCCCTACCCCCCCAATGAATTTAGCACTTTTAATAGCAAGCAGAGAGGAACTTTAATGTTAACTAGAAAGGGAGTTAATTTCCTAAACAGTCAGCATATTGCTGATTCTAAAGTCATCTCAGTTTCTGAAGAGAGCAGTGGCGGAGGAAGAAAGATGGGCCCCAGTGCATGTTGTAATTTGCCCCCACAGCACTCCAACCCCCAACAGCACCCCTGGCCGAGTGCGCCCTCACCATCGATTTTTTTGTAGGCTACTTCAGGGTTCAGGCTGCAGCAGTGGTAAACATGGAGGGAGACCTACAGGACATGAGGAGGATAAGATCAAGAGGTTTGATTCTGCTGCTCTGCATCTGAGTCTTACTGAGGAGCAGAGACACATAGAGAATTGTCAACAGTCCTTGTCTTTGCCTGGGGTGCTGTTGATTATTCTCTGTTCCTAACTGTATGTTTTGGTTCTCAGAAATGCCAATAAAAAACAGGCTTATAAGAAATTTTGCAGCCATGCTACCCTTCTGCTTCTCAACAATAATCTCAAAGTAACAGTTTCTACCAACAAACACAAATCACAGTTACCACTACAAATTCAACATATTTTCTTCATTTTTTTTTTTAAGTATTTGTTATAAATTACACCCCCGTCCATTACCTTCTTCCCCAGGCCAGCTAAGTCAGAACCAACAACAGTCAAACTAGTCTTAAGTGCACCAAAACACTGGTCCACTGTCCATTATCTGATTAAAATAATTTTCACTGACACATTTAAGCTGGGTCTCTCACTGATGAAAATCCTTAGAGGTTTAACTATTTTTTGTTCACACTTAGGACATTATTGGCATGGCCACAACACCACTTCAGAATTATTGAAATCCTACCTTAAGAGGCTCAAATAAGAATCAGGCAGGCACCGCCATGCCACCACTCCAAGGCTGACCATCACCGACCTGGCAATCCTCAGTTTGACTGACTCACGGACGACTGCTCGAAGGATCAGAATGCACAGTTATGCGGAAGACCGACTGAGACTTGCTGAATTACAATGGAGACCTGGTAGGCTTTGGCTGGCAGGAAGAGACCCACTCCCAGACAGTGCCTCACTCTCGAGTCAGGCCGTGCGTGCCTTTCGTCACCGGCTGGTCCATTCCACTATCTGCCACAGACTGAAATGCTGACATGTGCAATGCCTCAAGTTAATTTCTATTGAAGACTGCTCCACTGATGAGAGCTCACCCCTTAAAGTGACAGTACTGCATACAATAAAAACCAAAAAAAGTACAGCTCCAAGGGACCTAGAGGAACTCTGGTAAATCCCTCCCGCCCTGCTTGCTGGGCCCCTCTAAGTGCGTTGGCCTCTGTGTGACTGCACCAGCTGCACCGGTTATGCCTCCGCCACTGGGAGAGAGCTCTCAATGGCAGAAACATAGTAATCTGAAATATTTTATGCTCCAAACAAGGAACAGACTGCCTTTTCTAACAGCATCACTTTACAGCTTATGTATTACTAAACTATGAGATCATTTGTTTTGTGGGGAGAGTTTAACAAAGGGTCAGATCCTTTTCTAGACAAGAGTAACAACAGTGAAGACCACCACTTATCTAATTCCAGAAGGGTATGTATAAACTTAAGGGTGGACCTTGGTTTAACTGATTCATGGTACCTAACACAGCCAGATGGAAAAGTTTATACCTTTTATTATGGCTGCAGGGACAGAGCCTGCAGCCATCTTGCAAGCACCTTAAAAATGACCCAACAGAGCCACCCAAGCAACAAACTTTGAGTTGCAGCATGATCATTCCACAACTCTAAAACACTCCGCTCACCCTCACCCCCATGGGAGCACTACTCTTCTTGCCATCACCCGCCTTGCTCAAGATGGCTGCCGGAGCTCAGGGAGCATGTTTGAACAGTTGCACATGCATGACTCCACTTCCCCAGTTGTGGTGAACTCGTGAGTGCACAGTGAGCTCAGGGCAGAACAGTAGTCCATGTACATGATGGCAGCTGGTGGTCAGGGTGAATGCGCAACTTCACCGCAACTGTGGCAGTGAAGGCACACATGTGCAACTGCTTGCACATGCATCCTGAGCTGGCTGGCATCTTGGGCATGGTGCACTGTTCTGCGATGAGCTCACTCACTGAGTGCAGCTGCGGCCAGGTCGGCTCTGGCCAGTATTTCTTCTAATAGGCATGATTCCTACAGTAGGCAAGATTATCTGTTGGTCTTAAGGAGTCTAAGTACTGACATTTTATCTGTAGACATCAAAAATACTCTGATACCAGATTATGGCATGATTACTTTAAGGAAACCTCCAAGGAACTAAGGTGGAGATTTAACTTCTCATTATTAAAAAAATACAGCCTTTAAATAACTTCTTAAAAACTCAGTAACCAAATATTTTGAGACTAATGATATGGATCAAGTGTCTTAAGCTACTCTCTGGGTTGCATTAAAAGTTTTTTTTTTAAAGAGACTTGCCAGCCTTAGCATGTGCACCTGATCTATCGGTGCATTACCTCCGGGGAACAATGTCCATGTGCAGCTGTCCAAAAATATTCAAAGAGTTTAACTGTAATATCACTCATAAATTTAGTTTTACCTGGTCCCAAGGACTTCCCATACTCCACCAGCACACTCAGCAAAGTTGTGATGCGATCCTACAGCGAGCACGGGGATGCGCTCCATTATAGTCTAAGGGTGGAAGCTTTCCAATCACTTTTTTATATTGTAATGATCATTTGGTGATGAATCAAGGGCACTGGTTGACTAACAAGGCCCTTGTTAGTTGGCCAGTGCCATTGATTCATCATGAAATGACCATTACAATATAAAAAAACGATTGGAAAGCTGCCCCCCCATAGACTATAATGGAGCACACTCTCCCTAGGATTGCATCACAACTTTGCTGAGTGTATGGGGCAGAGCGTGGGCAGCTCTTCAGACTGGGAAATCCTCGGGACCCAGTAAAACTAAATTTACTAACGATATTACAGCTAAACTCTTTGAATATTTTTGGACATCTGCACATAGACTAGGGCTGGGCAGATTATTCCACAGGAGATCTGGATCCTTGGCTTGAACCCACAGTCCACTGACCCAGATAAATAAGGATTTCACTGTAGAAGTCCGGTTCCAGGTCCATGAAGATGCCATTTCCACAATTTTGTTGTCTGTTACCATGAGGGTGCCATTGGCATGTACAGGCAGCCTGTGGCATCCAATCATGCAACAAAAGGTCACGTGATGTACTCATGGTACATAACCATGCTAAGTGCACAACATGGCCCTAGATGAGTGAGGAGAACTGGAGGAGCAGGAGTTCTGCTCAGCAGGGCCAGGCAGCCAGAAGAGAGTCGCTAAGCAAAAGTGCCAAAAAAAAACCCAAATGCAAAAAAACACCAGAAATATATGAGCCAGAGGGGAGGGAAGAGAAGAAATTAGGGAGAGTGAGAAAAAGGAGGGGAGAGAAACCGATCGTCGGGGGTGGGTGAAGGCAAGTTGGAGAGTCAGGACTCAGGACTGTGGAGATAGTGGTGGCCTGGATGGCTGCTGGGGGGGATGTAAATTGCAAACTAAGGCAGTGTGGCAGTACTGTGTGACTGTATGTTTGGGCAAGGGCAGACTGGCAAAATATTTGACTTGTGCCATTCCAGATCCAGAGGAGAGAGGGAGAGACTACTGGGGGCCCAAAAGAGATATTCCAGTTACAGAAAATCTCAAATGAAAGTTTTTTCTTTTCTTGGCCTCAAACAGTGTAGCTGACTGTGTATATGGGAAAGGGCAACCTGGCAAAATCTTTGACTTGTGCCATTCCTGATCCAGAGGAGAGAGGGGAAGAGAGGGAGAGACTATTGGGGGTCCAAGAGAAATTTTACAGTTGCATAAAGTCCCCAATGTTTTTTCCTGGCTTCAGTACGGCTGTGTGTACAGGGCAAGGGCAGCAGGGTGGCAAAATAAATCTTTGATTTGTGCCATCCAATCATGAATCACAATCTGTTGTTAACATTCATTAACAATCTCATCCAGAGGTGAGAGAGAAAGAGAGACTGCAGGGGACTGACAATAAATGTAACAGTTCCAGAAATCCCAAATAACATTTATTTTCCTGGCTTCAGTGTGGCTGTGTGTACAGGGCAAGGGCAGCAGGGTGGCAGAATAAATCTATAACTTGAGACATTCACAGGGGGGAGAGAGAGAGAGAGAGAGAGAGAGACTGCAGAGGGCCCACAATAAATGTAACAGTCCCAGAAATCCTAAATAAAATTTATTTTACAGGCTTCAGTGTGGCTGTGTGTACAAGGAAAGGGCAACAGGGTGGCAAAATAAATCTTTCACTTGTGACATCCAGAGGGGAGAAAGAGACTGTAGGGTGGCCCATGATAAATGTAACAGCCCAAGAAATCTCAAACAAAATATTTTTTCCTGGCTTCAGTGCGGCTATGTGTACAGGGCAAGGACAGCAGGATGGCAAAACACATTTTTGGCTTGTGTCATCCCATCATGAATCATAATCACTTGTTAACGTTCATTTACGATTTCATGTATTAAAAAAAATACTGTTCAGACAAACAACATACAAGTTGATGCACCTGTGCTGCTGGCTGTGGGTGGCCCAGGGGATAATCTGACTTTGTGACTCATAGCAGGCTATTTACACAGCAACACAAATTAAGTACAAGTACTGTACACACAAGTGTCATCATTATCATCATCATCACTCATTCCCCATTTTTCCTCCTTATTATCATTCGTGTTTTAGTATATTGTATTACATTACGTATAAGAATTAACCAACCCCCAGTGTAGGACTGTGCTGCATGAGGCTATGCACCAGATGTGTCTGCATCTTCAATTCAAATTCTGAGGCACACTTAACTGTTGCTAAATTTGGTCACTTAACAGTAATTAACTGTATTAGATTCAATGCAAAGAAGTGCAAAGTAATGCACCTGGGAAACAAAAACCCAGGGGAAGAGTACACAATGGGGGATGAGATACTGACAACAACAAAAATTGAAAGGGACCTGAGGGTAGTCATATCAGATGACCCAAAGGTGGGCCAGCAATGTGAGAAGGCAGTAAGGAGGGCTGGGGGGATACTGGGATGCATAGGGAGAGGCATCACCAGTAGAAAACAGGAAGTTGTTGGCCCTCTGTACAGACAGTTGGTAAAACCACATCTGGAGTACTGTGTACAGTTCTGGAGACCCCATCTCCGCAAAGACATAAACAGGGTGAAGGCTGTCCTGAGGAGGGCAACCAAAATGATGCATGGTCTGCATCAGAAGACATAAGAAGAAAGACTAAAGGAATTAAAGATGTATAGCCTCAAGGAAAGGAGGGAGAGGGGGAATATGATAGAAACTTTCAAATACCTCAAGAGAAACAACGAAGTCCAATAGGGTAGCATCTTTCAGAAAGAGATGTGCAACAACAAGGGTGCACAATTTGAAGATAGAGGGGGGGATGGCTCAGAGGTAACGTGAAGAAGTATTTCTTTACAGAGAGGGTTGTGGATACATGGAACAGCCTTCCTGAGGAGGTCATAGAGTCAAAAACAGTGGGGGGAGTTCAAGAATGCATAGGACAGACATAAGGCAATTCTAGTGGGGGGGTAGGAGGAAGTAGGCTGTTGGTTAACTAGGATCTGCAGCTTATCCATTAGGTAGGGAAATGGGCAGACTAGGTGGGCCAAGCGGTCCTTATCTGCCATCAAATTCTATGTTTCTATGTATTGTAGGAGTCAGTCCGGTAATCTTGGAAGGAAATGGTGGTGGACTGCTGTGCTGTTGGTGTGCTGTATACAGTTACAAGTCACAATAGTAAAATTGTACCTGGCCTGTGGGTGGGAGTCATCAAAAGCACATCACATTAGTTAGAGGGATATTTTGTTACTGGTTAGAATACTAAGACAAAATGGATCAAAGTGTTGGTAAGGCACATTCTATTTTCAGGTAGGCAGCAGCACTGCAAAAGCCAGCAATCAGCCTGAAAAGGGAAAACAAAATCAAACCTCAGAAAGTGATTTTTTCACGTCTAAGGTTTTGTCTCCCAAGCGAATGTTTGAATCCAAAAAAGGTGAAAGTCTCAGATCATCATCAGTCCCAAGCAAAACAAAAAAGTTATGTAGTTGAAAAAAACTAAAGGTGTGGTGGGCACCACCCACAGAGGCACCCAACGGTATAGAATAATTGCATACTATGCTACTGCCAATCTCTCATCCGATTCTTCTGAGGCTGAACCCGATGAGGGTAATAATAAAGATGAAGAAAAAGATCAGTCAGCACAAGGTTTACTGGAGGGGATGGAAATTGCAGATGAGGAAAAAACAGGTAGAAATGTTTTGGTTGTGGAGGGGGGCTGTGGGAATAAACCACAAGAGGAACAGGCCTAAGAATAATTTGAGGGGAGGGTCTGAAAAGGTGACCGAGGTGCCCTGCCTTCCTGGGAGAAAAAAAAGTATCATCTTTTGTTTGGTCATACTTCTCCATTAGTGCTTCCAATGAGTTGGTAGCAGCATTCGCTATTTGTAAATGGCCAATCAGCAGGTGCAAAAAGAAAGGGTACTGGGTTATTATAGCGTGGACTAATCCACACATGAAGAACTGTGTGGTCTGTATCATGTAGTGCTTCAGAGTGACAGGGGTATATGAGATATATGCAAGTATCGCTACCCCTTTTGCTCTGCACAGGAATGGGAAGTGCAAGTAGTGACTGCTGGTCGGGTGCTTGGTAAAGCCATTCCCGTGGTGGAGTGGCTAGAGCACTCGACTATACAGTGGGCAGCAGGGCAGGAACAGGGTTTGAATCCCTGGTGTGGAAATTTTTTTAGCAGTTCCCATCAGTGCACCGATGGCTAAGTGCCACAACAAATTTTTTTTGCCCGTGTCCACACCCCCTCAGAGTTGATTATAAATAGTCTGAGGGGTGAGGGGGGGAGAAGTCCCACATTTTGGAGGTTGCAGGGGGATAAGCACCCCACAAAAACAATAAGACTGTTCAGTCATGCAGCATTTCTGTTGTGGTTGGCATTATGTGCCACCACTGTGTTGCCACATGCTGTGTTTTGTGTGCGGTTTTGACGTGTGCTACATTGTCTGTGACATTATGACCCCATGCCAAAAGAAAGGAGCATTGGGAACTTCAGCACTGAAAAGGCACCAAGACTGATGTCATAACATTACTGAGAAGTCCAGTTGTGAGTCTCGAAGAGAAAGTGACACTGATAGCTCACTACACTCAGGGGTATCTCTTATAGATGAAAGCAGTGGCAGCCCCAGCAGCACTACTGAAACACCTAAATCACCACTTCCTCCCATTCAAAGGACTCATCTGATTGTTACTGAAAGTGATCATGTGTTCAAAAGCCCTCCTCCTTCAAGGAAACTGCTTACCATCTCAGAAACATATGAGCATAAAGCCAACTATTTCTTGACTCACCCTGTTGCTGTTGCCATTACAATAACAAAAACTAATTCAGAAATGATAGCTGTTGATTTGATACCATATAACATGGTTGAACATATAGGATTCAGGTGTCTACCTTGAGTACCTCAAACCTCAATGTAGAATACCATCACAGAAACACTTCTCAACAACAGGAATTCTAGATCTTTACGATGTAGTATGTAAAAAATTAAGATGTGTCTTGTGCAATGTTGTTGGGAGGGTAATGCATCCCACAACAGATATCTGGACAAGCTGTCAGCCTGAATCCATCATGTCTATCATAGCACATTGGGCATGTTTCCATAATTCACGTGGGACTGGGGACAGTGAAGTATTGCAGTTTGCTGTTCTAAGAATGTTTTATTTTCCTTCTGACCATAAGTCATACAACATCAATGAAGAGCTCCAAAAACCAATACAGCAATGGCTCACTTCATAGGGACTGTCAGTTGGCTTTATAGTTGCAGGTAATGGTTCCAGCATAAGGAAGGCCTTAGAAGAGGGGGGGCTTTGTTCACATCCGCTGCTTTGCACATTGCTTAAATGTAATAGTTCATGATTTTCTCGACATCAGTGAGATTAAGGCTCTCATTAGCACTGCTAAAAGAATATGCACTCATTTCAGTCACTCAAGCAAAGTCTGTCGCTTGCTTGAAAAAATACAGCAGGAGCACAGTTTACTTATGCACAGACTGATCCAAGACATTTCTGCTCAATGGAATTTGACCTTTTATACATTCCAAAGGCTGCTGAAACAAAAGAAAGCTGTTAGGCAGTGCACCTTAGAAAATAAAATTGGTGATGCAGACATCTATATTACTCCACCACAGTGGGCCATGCTGGAGTTTCTAATTTTCCTGCGCCAGCCATTTGAGGAAATCACCAGGGAGGTGAGTGTAAACACAGCAGCTCTCAGCCAGGTGATACCCGTAATAAAAATTTTAAAATTCAGATTGAATCTGATTAGGGAAAAGTTAGAGAAACATGACAGTTCCATGATCACACAGGCTGCCAGTGGTGCTGCTTACACATGCAGGTTGCCCCCAGAATACAACAAGATCTAATGAGACATATGATCAAAAACGTTGAAGATGACAAACTATGTAAAATGCTTAATTCTGAGTACTACATTAAAGCAACAATCATGGACCCGCAATACAAATCGAAGCAACTATTGAATGATAATGATGACACTTGTTTCGAGATAAACAAGAAATAATTGATGAGGTGCATGTTGTCATGGAACAAAGTACAATAGCAGCACCACATAGAGGAATGTCTATGGGGAGTCATTCACAACAAGGATATTCTCGATCGAGAGGTCTCCTTGGCAAACTTAGACCTCAAGAGCGAAGCTCGAAAGGTCATCCTTTGCCAAGGAGACCTCAAGATCAAAGAAGATCCATGTTTGTGAATTATTCCCCATAGATAATCTTTTATAGTGTATGGGGAGTCTATTCAATACAAAACAGCAAATGGATGCAGAAATAAACTTTCACATTTTTTAAATCAAGCCTTACTTGGCTTCAATGTAGTGGCTCACTCCAGCGCTACACGCTTCCTCTCCACCGCGTCTGCTAAATAGCGCATGCACGAATACGTTCAATCTTGTTGTGCTGCACCGGTGATGTACTCATTGCAGCACAAGATCGTGACGCACTGACTGAAGCACAACAATGCTGTTGTGAGCATGGATTTCCATGCTCAACAGCTTTCTACCATACACTATATTCAGAACCTTCTTCACGACACAGCACAGCATCAGGTGGCCCATCCTCTACTGCTGCAGTATTTTCTTCCTCTTCCTCCTCAGTCACTGCAACTGAATCTTCTTCATCACCAGCCAAGCATAGCACTGTCCCACAGTCACTTGTTTCAGCTTCATGTCTCTGGAGTCACTTAGAAGATGTAATTGTAACATCTTCTTCATCTGCCTCATGTAACACAACCTCAGCACAGACCATTGTTTAAATGTACCTGGCAGAGCCCAGTATCAGCTGGAATTCTGATCCGTTGCAATACTGGAAATCCAAACAATATGTGTTGCTTGTTTTAGAAAACCTTTGCAATGAAGTACATGGCTTGCCCTCCGACTAGGGTCTGTTCAGACCGATTGTTTAGTTCAGCTGGTAAGGTCATTACTGACACAATCCTATTTGACACCAGAAAATGCTGAGTGCCTCACATTTCTCTGTCAACATTCCTCATTTTGATTTCAAATATGATACCTGAATAAAACATACACTGACTGCTCTGAGCAGGTGCTAGCCAGAAAACACTTCAAGAATCCGTACCTATAGTGAAAATCTTTTGTGAATAGGGTCTACTACATGAGGTATCAATTAATTGCAACAAGTCAGGTCAGGACGGACTAGGCCAGGCCACTATTACTTGAATGATCACATGAGCAGCACAGAATAGAAAAAAAAAATAACATCAGTAGGTTCAGAGTCCAAATACAACAAGCAACTACATTTCATGTCACAAACTTACTTGGTGGTACCTGATACCATTTTCTGATTTGGAAGGTAGGGTACTGCAGTCTACTACTATTAGTACTACTACTACTACTATTACTATCATCACTTTTTGTCCTCATGAGTCACAACTGCTACTTATCACTTTTTGTCCTTACTCCAGTCTTTACTACTACTGCTTGTCACTTGTTTTGCCCTCAGCAACTGATCCTGACTGTACTGTTTTAATTTTCATACAGTGCAGGGCTTAGCAGATGCCCAAATCCCAGAAACTGAATATTCTTTGTGTATTTCTCACGTCCCCCATATTTGGTTGTGAATACTTCACGGAAAGAAATGCTACTAAATTGAAAATTCATATAATTTCTTTATTGTTTGTGGGTGAGTGGTATGCTACCCTGGTTACATCTCACTTACAGTAACTGGGCTGAGATTATTATATTACTACATTTTATTTTTGATACTTAAATTACTTGGCAATGGATGGCAGCAATTGTGGAACTAGGAAGGATGTAATTGTGTTGTATGTCTGTCATCAGGTCTTCAGGTGGCAGTGGCAAAATATTTTATGACTGCACAGCACTTGACCGATGCGATGTGTGACTGGCTGCCTGGGTGGTGGTGATCACTATGTCTTTCATTTTTCTTCTTTAAGGATTCAGTGTGTTGATCAGATTCAGTAGAACTAGTCATGATACTTGAAAACATTACCACCTCTTGGACCAGATAGTGTACCATATACCACAGTACACCTGGGCATGCGAAGCAGTTGCATCATTCACATGGGTAGGGTGGGTGAGCTCTCTTAGTGCTGCTCATTGGATCACTCACATCCATTTCTTCAGCCTGTTTGTCTCTGACTGGAGCATCCATCAAAATACCCACACAGCATCGTTAATAAAAAAAGAATCTTAGCTGCCTGGCAGTGCCTCCTGCGCTTGGTGGTGCAATGAAATAGGTATTTACATCTGTCTAGCTGTATCTCTTTCTCTGTCTCTCTGACTCTCTCTCTCTCTCTCTCTCTCTCTCTCTCCTCCATCTCTCTCTCTGTCTCTCCCAGCACACTGATGTCACAGACCTGAGCAGGATATACCACCCCACCGTTATAGGCCAGCCATGAAGGGGCTAGTAGTGAGTGATTGCTCTTTTATTTAGCTGTTTTACATAAATTTTTATACAAATAATCCATTAAATTATTTCCTTTGGACTTTGGCCACTTTTATGCATTTTTTCACATTTTATTCAAATATTTGTCAATCAATCAGAACTAATCAGAACAAATCAGAACTTCACCATGTTCCGGTTCTTATTTAACAAGGGTTAGAACTTCATTGAGTTCTCCCAGCCCTAACATAGACATAATTCCCTGGAGGAAAGGCACCGATCTATCAGGTGCAAATACAATTTTATTTAACTTGGTGAATCTCTTTAAGGGGCAAAATCGTCCGCTATTCAACTAGCAAAAAGAAATCCTCCCTAACTGAACTTAAAGGACAGACTTAAAAAAAACTTGAACTAGAATTTAAGCAAAATAAAATTATACAATGGGGTTGGGAAAAGCTGTAATCTGGCTGGCTGGCAGCTTTTACCTGTGGCAAATCCTAGCATTACCCATGGGAAAAGGTGCCAGTCAGCCACATCTAATATAGATTGCTCCGACCCGAACATCAAAAAAAAAAAAAAAAACATCTTGAATACCCGCTAAAGCGCAACATTCAAAAGATGAACTATAGCTTCCAAATCCACATGACATAACACCAAAACTTTGTTTTTAACTGTCTATGGCCAGCAACTTTTCCCACTCACCTCTCTGTCCCGCATTCCCCACAACACCAGCTAGTTGAAAATAATGCTGCGAAACCCACTTTGAAAACTAAAGAAAAAAACATTTAATTACAGTTGTTTCCAGTCCACAGTTCTGTCTCCTCACCTGCCAAGCCACCACGATCTGCTCCCTTCCACAAGCATAGAAAAATCACATCTTCGTGTATAAATGTCCCAGAACCCTCCAGCAGTTTGCTGATCACAGGGGGGAAAAAAAGAAATTCCCCAGAGTCACGCCGATATGTTTTTGTGACTGCAAACTTAATCCTGGAAGCACAGCTCCATTGCAGTCACTTTTCATTCCTCTGTGCAGCACAAAACAAATCACTAGATAAAATGCTGATACAGGATGCCCTAATATTATAATGTAGGTCTGGACCATCTTACTATGGCTATTTAAACTAGAAAATGTAAAACTGTAAGATATAGTCCAACAAGTCCATTAAGGTTAATATATTTATTTTGTTTTCACTTCACACCAGTATACTGTAGGCAACAGTTTCGTGGCTGAACACGTCATTTCCTCAGGCCATTCGTATCTGACAGTGCTGATACTAAATATAAACATAAATGTAATCATTAAGTTTCTGATGTTTAAAATAAATTTATTTTTCTTATTCATTAAGATACTCAATGATTATTAATAAACAGTACTCTGAGTCAATAAGGTACAAAAGGTATCAATAAGTTAACTTAAAACAAAATAAAAAATCTTTTAAGTAAAGTAGTCACTCATTCAGTTTACATACCTATTGTTTCAGGTATTTAACCATGTAAAGTTCTTCCCCTTCTTAGAAACACTTTCTGAGTTGCCACCTCCTTGTAAGCTTCTAATTAGAACCTATTCCCAAATGAATGAAATTAAATTCTGACTAGAATAAAATAAAATAGTCTTAATTTAAATTAAGTATGTAAATCGTACTAAAATGGTATTCTGTGATATTGTAATGGTAATGATTCTTACGTCAAATGTAAATTGCTTCTACTGATTAGTTGGAATGACGTTGGTCCTTTTATAAACATCTAAATGCCTCCAATTCACTCGTCTCCTGTAGGGGAGAGTTTATAATTACTTTAAATGAACTCCTGTCCTTTATAATTAATATTGAGCTTACAACAACTTATAATATCATTGAAAAGAATGTACTTTATTGTCTAAACAGAGCTCATTCAGTATAAAAACTTTGTCATTTAAACGGAGCTCATAGATTCAGGAACTCATTTAGCTTTATATATTCAAGCTTCCAAACTCTTCGTTTTTCAGTATAGCTGAGAAGGAAAGGGAAGGACATGAAGTCCATTTACTTTGCATTCAGTTTCTTGTTAAACAAACTATCAATTTAAGCATTCATTCCTAATGGGTTTTAAACTGAAGTTTTACCTTGTTCCACGCCATAAGATAGATGACCGTCTTCCAAAAGGAACCGAGCGGTCTGAGCTAAGGGTTTAAATGTGGTTTGAAAAGCCTGCGAAAATGACAGTGGGTATTATGTCATTCATGTAGTCAGACCATGACCCACTTTAGGTTTGACTACTGATTGAAAATGAATGAGCTGCATGACTTACCCTGTAGCTAAGTGGTAAAAGATAGTGGGCTCACTTAGTACAAGATAAGAGTCAACGGTTCGCCCCCTGTCTTTGGCTAATTGCTGAAAATAGAATCTTTTGTATGTATTAATGTATCTTAATTGTTATTTTTGCTCTTAGCTTGTTTATTCAATAAATATATTGATCAAATGTATTAGACAAACAGGATCTAATTATTATTCACTATGTTTGTCTACTTTGTAATAATCTATCTATTCATGTCTTGATGCTGGCTAATTTTCCTAAGTGATAACAGTCTACACTAATGAACTTCAATTATAAATTTACTATATTTACTAGAAGTGAAATATATTTAAACCTGAGTTAGAAAAGAGTTTGAATTTGACAGGGGGTACATGTCATTCTTGCAGCCAAACCTTAACCCACTACGGGTTTAGCCACTGTTGGAAAAGGAATGAACTGCATGACTTACCCTGTAGATAAGTGGAAGTGGGCTCACTTAGTTACTAGTGGGAGTCAGTGATTCGCCCCCTGTCCACGGCTGATTGTCGATAATGAAATCTTTTGTCTGTATTAAAGTATACAAGTTTTTACTCTTGCCTACAGTTTGTATGGTATCAATCAAATATTTAGATAAAAAAATATCTTTTAAACCTTCACTGTGTATGTTTCCTTTGTGCTAACCATTCATTCACATCAGTGCATAAACCAATTACCCTAAGTAATATAGATTACTTTCCATACTTTAACTTTTATTTTAAACTAACTATTCATTGTAAAAGTAGTCTATATTCAAATCTAAACTGAAAAATGATTCTAAGGAACATGAAAGGATAAATTTCAATATTTAAGTCTGGATTAATTTTTCGGTTAAATGCAGGTTATACTCCCACCAAGGCCACTGGAACCATCAATAAATGTAACTTTAGTCACTACCTCTTTTTTTTCTTCTAGCTCCTGTTTAGAGTCAGCTCCCTTCCATCCTCACAGTCTCGGCAGCTCTTCTCCACAGTGCTTCTGAAAGAAAAATAAGCAAAAGAAATAAAAATGATTGTGAGCACCACTTCAATCACTACCTCCAGACCGGAAAGCACTGTAACCCTGGAAACCCGACCCTGAGGGCAGCCCTTCAACATGTTTAATCTTTTACATCCATAAACATATTACTATCAAAAAAATGGTAGCCACCATGGGCAGAAACAGATGTTGGAATAAACAGAGAGTAAATACCATGGGGGGGGCTACAGGTGGCGACTACTAGGGAAAGGCTAACAGTGGGAAAACTGGACTATTTTTTCTGGTGTAAGAACACATTAAATAACAAGCATTTGTCAATGCCATATGTTTGCTTGCTGGCATTGGCATTGGTAGTGTAGAAGTTACAGAGCTGCATAACAGGAATGGCAGCGATGTATTGAACTGAAGCCAACCCCACCACCACCCTGCAGAGAGTGACAGACATTGGGGTGTACCTTTGGGTCGTCAGGCATAACGACCATGCCATTTCACCACACCCTACCCTGCAGACACTGACAAGTGTCACGGTGTACTTGGGGTCTTTGGCCCTTATGCACACCCCATTCCATCAGAAAATATGGTGAGATGGGTGTGGTATAGGAGAATGGGGTGAAGTTTGGGCCTGAAGAGTCTGAGGCACACCTTGATGCCTCTCACTGGCTGCAGGGTGTGGGTGGGGGTGGAATGGTATGAGCTCGACAGGCAAGAATCCCAAGTCACACCCCTGATGCCTGTCATACTCTACAGGGTGGGGTGTTATGGTCGGAAACCCTAACGCCTCAGGCATTCGTTGGTATTTTCACTCCAAATTTTCAACATTTTTTTGTGACCCCCACCTCATGAACAGTGGCAATATCAGTTTGTTAGCCAAAACTGCTTTTGCACAGCGACTATGGCACTTGGCACCACAGATGCAAAAACACATTCTGAACAGGATGTGAAAAATGACAGCGGTACTGTTCATGGGGAGGTGTAAAAAATGGCAACGTTGAAAATCTGCTGTGAAAATCTTTAAAAAACTGGTGAAGTCACGAGTGTGCGTAGAAACTGTGTAATGCACACCCGTAATGTAACTAGTTTGGTTTTTTTTTATAGCAGATTGTTAACACAGGCATTTTGGGACCTCCGATCATGGAACAGTGTCAGTGTGATTTTCTTTATCTGTCCCGAACAATGATTTCCCACAGCGACCATGCATTTCTGTGCTGAAAGTGTGAAAACACATTTTGGCCATGTTGTGGAAAATGACAGTTGTACTGTTCATAAGGAGGTGTGGAAAAATGCCACTGGTGAAAATCTGGACTGAAAATATTACAAATTCATGAACTTACGAAGGTGCGTGGAAACTGCGCAATGCTCACTCATAACACAGTCATTTTATGGAGTTTTGTCACCAAATTTTCAACATAGCCATTTTAAGACCTCTGCTCATGACCAGAGTCACTGTGATTTTCTTAATCTGTCCCAAACATTGTTTTCGCACACTGACTGTACCATTGTGCACTACATGTGTGGAAACGCATTTTGGGCGAGATGTGAAAAATGGTAGCTGCACTACTCATAAGGAAGTGCAGTAAAATGGCACTGTTGAAAATCTGGTGTGCAAATATTACAAATTCACAAACTTGCCAGCGTGCGTAGGAACTGCGCAACGTGCGCTCCTAAAACAGTCATTTTTGGGAATTTTTTCACCAAATTTTCAACATAGCCATTTTAACACCTCTGCTCATGACCAGTGTCACTGTGATTTTCTTAATGTGTCCCATCCATTGATTTTGCACACCGACTGCGCCATTGTGCGCTACATGGGCAGAAACACATTGTGGGCGAGATGTGAAAAATGACAACTGTACTGCTCATAAGGAGGTGTGGTAAAATGGCAATGTTGAAAATCTGGAGTGAAAATATTGAAAATTTGCGAACTTACGAGCGTGCATAGGAACTCTGCAATGCACACTCGTAAAACAGTCATTTTTAGGAATTTTTTCACCAAATTTTCAACATAGCCTTTTAAGACCTCTGCTCATGAACAGTGTCACTGTGATTTTCTTAATGTGTCCCATACATTCATTTCACACACCGACTGCACCATTGTGCACTACATGGGCGGAAACATGTTTTGGATGAGATGTGAAAAATGACAGCTGTACTGCTCATAAGGAGGTGTGGTAAAATGGCAATGTTGAAAATCTGGAGTGAAAATATTGAAAATTCACGAACTTACGAGCATGCGTAGGAAGCTGCGCCCAGCCTTGCGGCTCATAAAACAGTCATTTTAGGGAATCTTTCCACCAAATTTTTAAAATAGGCTTTTGAGAGCCCACCTTATGAACACTGGCAGTGTCATTTTGTTAATCATTCCAGAAAGGTGATTTCGCGCAGTGACTGTGAAATCACCCTTCGGGCCCGAGTAACGCCATGACAGTGACAGCATTCATGATAAGGGGTGCCAAAACCCCATGTTGAAAATTGGTGCAAATTCCAAAAAATGCCTGAGATATGAAATAAAGTTAAAAACCCTATCTATTCCATTATACAGCTTACCGGCATTTCCTCAGTTCACGGTTGGCTTTGAAAGTGCAGAGCGTGTTCCTGGTCCACGGAGATCATCGCGCTGAGCTCCGGAGGTAAGTATAGAGGTGGGGGTGTGGGAGGCAGGGTGCACAGTGGGTGGAGTGCGGGTGAGGGGCAGGGAGACTGCGAGGACCGTTTTTATTTACAGTTTTTTTAATTAAGGCGGCGGGGACGTTTGCCACGCTGGGTGGGCTCCCAAGCGTGGCAGCTAAGAGGGTGGTGGGGGCAGGAGCCGGCGGGATTGGACATCCCCGCCGGCCATTAAACATTTTGCCATGCTGGGGTGGGATCCCAGCATGGCACCTGGAGCTCTTTGGGGTGGGGGCATGCAGCCGACAGGGGATTGGGCACCCTGTCAGCCATTAAACATTTTGTCACGCTGGGGTGGACTCCCAACATGTAACCTGATCTGGGGGTCATGGAGCCGGCGGAGTTGGGCACCCCGTCAGCCGTACAGTGTGGGGGGAAGGAAGCACATGAGCAAGGTGCGTGCGTGCACGCCGCGGTGTGTGTGTGGGGAGGAGAGCTCTGCTCATCAAGCGGAGCTCTCCTTTCAACTGTATGCCACTGCATTTTCAGCTGTCATAGACAGCTGGAGCAGTGATTGGCACACTGCGACCGCGCCTGCAAACACACTGACTGAATTGGAAGATGCTGACACACCTCTGGAAAACTCAGATGATGGCACTATGTTTCTTGCACATGTGTGCAAGCAAACATAAAAATCATTGCAAATGAAAAAAAAATGTGTTTTCCTTATTTCCTCATACAAAAGAAATGGAGGGGGCATTGTATAATCACAATAAACCACTCCAGGATGTCGGTGATGCTGTGATTTACCCTCGCCTGTCATGGTTAAACCCAGCATTACCCACACCCTGTCATGGTTTATTGCTTAAACATACCACTCACCAGGTTACAAGAAATAACTTCCTTCAAATACAACATTACTAAAATCTACTCTGCCGAGACAGAGCCAAGGCAGAATTTGCCCTAACTTGTACTAAACAAGCTTTTGGAGATGCAGGGGAACAATTTGGCAAATTGATGGCATACAGACTGAAGAAAAAACAGCAAAATATAATACTGGGGTTCACTGAGAGAAACAACAAAATGAATGTGGCAGAAGAGTTCAATAATGTCTTCACAACCTGTGCCTCTTCCTTTTTTGCCTTTCTTCTACACATCACCCCTGACTCCCCCCTCTAACTCAAAACTCCACTGCGTCTTGCTTCTCTTTTAAGCCTGTCCTTCCTGAGCACAGACTGCAAGTATTACTTGCCCTTAATCACAACAAAGGAAGAAGCTATGATGGTCTTAAGCCTAAACTCCTCCACCTATCTGCTTACGCTATAAATCTCCCACTGACCTGTCTTCTAAACCTCTTCTTCCTTCATGGGACTGTACCTAAGGCCTGAAAGGCTGCTACAATGATCCCTCTTCCCAAGGGGGGGGGAGCCTTCCAACCCTAGTGACTTCCATCCTATATCCTTGCTCCCTATTCAGGCCAAGGTCCAAGAACAACTCTCCCTCTTCCTTGACTCCTCTTCCTTTTTTCATCCCTTTCCAGCCTGGTTTCTGTAAAGCACACTCCACAACCACCTCCCTCCTCTGACTCACTGACTCCATTCTCACAGGCATGGATCAGGGACACATCACCTCAGCCATCTTTGCTGACCTGGTCAAAGCCTTCGACGCTGTTGCACACCCCCTCCTCCTCTCCAAGCTGACTATGGCTGGCCTCCCCGAAGCCGCCACCAATTGGTTCCTGTCCTACCTCACGGGCCGGACACAATCTGCCTGACTTGGAAACTCCACCTCCTCTCCTCTACCAATTAACACAGGTGTTCCCCAAGGCTCGATACAGGGACCAATACTGTTCTCCATTTTCCTGAATGATCTACCTGATGCCTGCTCATCTGCTAGTGTCCACATGTACACAGATGACACTGTGTTATTCTTCTCCAGGAGCTCCCCTTCCGAGTGGTCTACCAGCCTACAGCTGGACTTTAACAATGTCCAGCACTGGTTTAGCTATAACCAACTCTCCATGAATGTCAAAAAAATTATCTCAGTGACCTTTGGCACCAGACAAAAGCTGTCCAGATTGGATTCCACTCCCACCTTTCATACCTTACCTGGTACTATTCTGGAAAACGTCCACTCATTTAAGTACCTAGGGCTGTGGCTAGACAAGAATCTTGACTTTGGGGTACATGTTGCTGCCATACACAGAAAATTACTCGCTAAGCTTGGTGCTCTGTACAGACACCAAAGTTGCCTGCCTGTGCAAGCCAGGCGTGAAATTGTCCAAAAGATAATTCTCCCAGTCTTAGACTTTGGGGACATTGTCAACAATTCTGCCCCTAAGACCACCCTGGCCAGACTTGACATTCTCTTCAATTACTTCTGCCACTATATACTTAGCTGCCCCCCCCCATCCACCACTGCAGTCTCTATACCTCTCTCTCCTTCCTATCCCTCTCTGCCAGACGCCTGTCTCACACTGCAAATCTAGTAGGGAAGTACTGGCTCAGATCCCTGCCACCTTACTTGTCCTCCTTCTTTCCTATCCCTCTCCCTTCCTGCTACTCCATCTGGTCTTCCACACACAGAATGCTTGCTCTGCCTCTTTAGCATACTTCATCTGGTCGCACTGCCTTCTCGTAAAAATTCCTTGATATCTGAAATCCACCCACCCACCCCCAGTATGCACTACCCAATCTCGCCATTCCCTTGCTTTCCTCCTTCTCAGGCACATTGTTCACTGCTGCAACTGTAATTAATCCCTTGCAAACCTCACCACTCCCAGTCCACCCCTACCTATCATCCTCACAGTCATCCTCCCCCACTCTTCCCTTCCCACTACTCTCCTCCTTCGCAGACACACTGTTTTCTGCTGCAGTGACAATTACCCCCTTACCATCCTCCCTCGACTTCCCCTAGCCCACCTTGCCCATTGACTCCCCACTCTGCCCCTCCTAAACCCACCTCTACCTAATGTCCCCCCTTTGGCCTCCCTTCTCTGCCCTTCCTCAGCCTTTCTTCCTATCTACCCCCCAATTGCCCTCCCTACTCTGTCCCTCCCTCCACCTTCTGTCTCACCCTTGCTACTTCTCCCCCTCACTCCCTTTCTCCCAATAACTTGTAGGCTCCCAGTCCCCTCACAGGGTTCTAAGCATCATGGTGTGGAGTAGGCTTTAGCTGCCTTTTCTCCCATTCTCCACCCACCACCCTCTGTCTCACCATTGCTACTTCTCCCCTCATTCTCTTTCCCCAGTAACTTGCCAGCTCCCAGTCCCCTCGCATCCTGGTGGGAAGTAGGTCCTGGCTGCCTTTTTTCTCTCTCCCATCCTCCACATGTCCTCCACCTGCCTCCCCCACGCTGCTGGTTTTACCATCCTCCTGACTCACCCTTGCTACTTCTCCCCCTCAATCTCTTTCTCTCCTTTCTTGATGGCTTCTAGCCCCTTGCAGGGTTCTCAGCATCCTGGTGGCTAGTAGGTGTTGGCTGCCTTTCTCCCATTCCCCACCTTACTCCTTCTGTCTCACCCTGGCTACTTCTCCCCCTTATTCTCCTTCTCTCCAATATCCTGCCAGTTCTGAGTCCCACGCTGGGTTCTCAACACCCTGGGGGGGGGGTTTGGCTGCCTTTTTCCCACCCTCCACATGTTCTCCCCCTCACTTTCTCTGCTATTACGCCTCATTGTAGCACTTGTTCCCTTCACTCATTCTCCCTCTCCCTCTCCCTCTAATACTCTCATTTAGCATTTGTGTAGCATATGCCTTTGCCTGGCTACCTTTCTACATTAACATGTTCTCAGATTGTATTGTACTGGCTTGTCTTGTACTGTATTTGGGTACACACTATGTTCTATGTTGATTTTTTGCTACCTCTTCACGTTATCATGTTCCTAACATTGTATTTATACTGGCTTGTTTTTGCATTGTATTTGATTTGCACACTGTGTTCTTTGTTGATTTTTGCTCTCCACCATATGTAATCCCCTTCCCCTCAGGATGCTTCTGGAAACAAGCTATTTACAGTTCGTGTTGTCTTTCCTGGTGAAACTTTTCTAAATAAAAAAAATAAAATAAACAATAAAGATATCAGCAACATCTTTGCTGATTTTTATAAGGAGTTGTATCCTGGTGAGAAGTTTGACCAGCAGGAAGTTGCATAAACAAGAGATGAGTATTTTAGACAGGCCTCTGTCTATTGAAAAGGTTTCCCAGGCAACTGAAGAGCTTCCAAATAACACAACTCTAGGCCCTGATGGCATACCAAGAGAACTTTACAAGGCACTAGGCTCAAGTATCCTAAATACCCGAGTAAGGTCTTTGAGGAAGCATTTTCAAATAAAGCCTTACCTGTCTCCATGAATAAAGCCTACATCACCCTCATTTTAAAAATGGCAAAGAAACATAGAATTTCATGGCAACTAAGGACCACTTGGCCCACCCAGTCTACCCACTTTTTTACTACAGACCATACTTGATCTACAGCTCTTTCTCCTTCCCCCTTCCTTCCTTTCCAGTATGATTCCCTTATGTTTATCCCATGCTTTCTCGAACCCTACCACTGTTTAAACCCCCCACGACCTCCATTGGATCGTTGTTCCAGGAATCCACCACTCTTTCTGTGAAGAAGTACTTCCTCACATCTCTCCTGAATCTTCCCCCTTCAGCTTCATAGCATGTCCCCTTGTTCCTGAGCACCTTTTTCTTCTGAAATATACTTCCAACACAAGGGCTTAGTGACTTGTGCACACATCGTTGACACGGGCTCAGTGATGTGTACACACAGTAATTACAAGGGGTTAGTAACCTGTGCACACACCAATGACAAGGGCTCAGCGACATGTGCACATGATGATAACACTGGTTCAGTGATCTGTGCATGTACTGATGGCACAAGCTCAGTGATGTGTGGCCCTGCTGATGACAAGGGCTCAGTAATGTGTACACACTTCAGTGACAAGAGCTCAGTGACATGTGCACATGTTGATGACAAGGGCTCAGTGACGTGTGCACACACTGATAACATGGGCTCAGTGTTGTGTGCACACGTCGATAACAAGAGCTCAGTGGCTTGTGCACATGTCAATGACAAGCTCTCAGTGACATGTGCAAAGGCTGATGACTAGGGCTCAGTGACATGTGGATACACTGATGACACAGGATCCGTGACCTGTGCACATGCTAATATTATGGGCTCAGTGACATGTGCACATGCTGATGACACAGGCTTCGTGACATGTGCACGCGCTGATGACAAGGGCTCAGTTACATGCGCACTTGCCGATAACGCAGGCTGAGTGATATGTGTACATGTTGGTAACATGTAAAGATGCTGATAATGTGGCCTCAGACTTGCAGATGTTGAAAGCATGGTCTCAGTGATATGTGCACATGCCAGTTGCAAGGACTCAGAGATGTATGCACATTCTGATAACCCAGGCTCAGTAACATGTGCACACACTAATGTCACATGGTCACATGGTTGGTGATGTGTGCACACTCCGATGATCTGGGTTCAGTGACGTGTGCACACACCAATGACCCAGGCTCAGTAACGTGTGCACATGCTAACTCGTGCCTGTGCATAAGAATCTACATGACTGCTAGCAGATGAAGGCCCAAAGGTCTATCAGGTGTGCTCATTGCGTACCTCATGCACATGCAGGAAAGCAGTGGCAAGGGCAAACAAGATGCGGGGTGCATAGCCCAGGTTCACATCTAGGTGCAGTGAGGTAATCTTGCCCCTCTACAGGTCACTAGTCAGGCCACACTTGGAGTACTGTGTGCAGTTCTGGGAGCCATACCTGAGGCTGGATGTCAAGCTGCTGGAGGAAGTGCAGTGAAGGGCGACAAGGATGATTCAGGGGATGGAGGGAAGGGACTACGAGAATAGGCTGGGAGAACTAAATATGTACACACTGGAGGACAGGAAGGATGGGGGACATGATCGAAACCTTCAAGTACCTGAAGGGAATCATCGGGGGGGGAGGGGGGCATTTAAACTAAGGAAAGGAAGAGATACTAGAGGGCACGGGATAAGAATAGAGGGATGTAGATTCAGGAGGGAGATGAGGAGGCATTATTTCACAGAGAGAGTGGTGTTGAGGTGGAATGCTCTACCAGTAAGGGTGGTATCAAGCAAAAATGTGGATGGCTTCAAGAGGGCATGGGACAGAGAGTGAGGGTGGATGAGATGGTGGAAAACCAAGGGAGAACAAGGGATGGGGGAAGGGGCAGCGGCAACCTAAGGAGCTAGCTACACAATCGAGCAGATGTTGATAGACCAGGAGGTCTATTTCTGCTGGCACATTCGTATATTCATATATATTACATGTTGTTCCGCCCCTACCTCCTCACCCTAACCTTCCCTGTAACTTTATCCCATCCTTTTTTAAATCCCCCAATTAAACTGTGATCAACTATCCCTCTGGCAGTGCATTCCATGCTGTTACCACCCTTTCAGTGAAGCAGAGCTTCCTGGGCTGCATCCTGTACCCCTTCGGCCAAAATGTGGCTGTGCCCAAAAGTGTTTTTGTTTTCATTTTTGCACAACAGATCCCCATGGTCACCTTGTTTATGCCATCTAAGGTATTGGAAGGTGTCGATCACACCCCCTGTCTCCTTTAGTTAATACATATTCAAGTTCACAAGTCTTTCTTCATACGGACATCCTGGTGCCCTTGGATCATCTTCATATCCCTTCTCTTCACTTTCACTGCATCCACCTGATTTATGTCCTCCTTAAGGTAAGGCTCTAGTACTGAATATAGTACTCCAGGTGCAGTTGCACCATAGGTCTGTATTAGGGCAGAATGACCTCCTTCCTTTTGCTGGTGACCACCCCCCCCCTAATTTGCAACACAGCATTCTGTTTCGCTGCTGCCTTTTTGCATTGCCTTGAAGGTTTCAGGTTGTTTGTGATTGCTATCCACAGGTCCTTTTCATCCTCTGAGACTGTGACCATCATACCCCCAAGTCTGTACTCAACCCTTGTTCTTGCACCCTATGTGCATTACCTTGCACTTTTTAGCATGAACCCCAATTGCCAGATTCCAGACTACTTTTACAACTAAGCCAAGCCCTCCGCCAGATCCCTTATGCCCTCTTCAGTGTCCATCCTCCCACAGAGCCTGGTATCAGTTGCAAAATGGCATATCTTGCCTTTGGTGTTGTTCCCAAAGTTGTTAATGAACACATTGAACAGAACTGGATCAAGCACTGACCGCTGCAGAACCAGTTAGTAACTTCCCTCTTCTCTGAGTGCTCCCCCCCCACCATCACCTGCTGCATTCTGTCCCTAGCCAGTTTGCTACCCACCCACCTGGTCAGTTTCTCCCCTGCTCAATGTCTGCCAGCTTTCTGATCAACCACCTGTGGGGGACTCTGTCAAAGAATTTGCTGAAATCCAGGTATGCAGTAGAATGTCTACCATCTGGCCCCTGTACCGCTTAAGTGACACATTTAAAGAAGCTGATCAAATTTGTTTGGTATGACCTACCTGATCATAAACCAACGCTGCCTGCTATCTTAGAGCCCATTTACCTCAAAGAACCCAATCAACTTTTCATATAGAAACATAGGTAATGATGGCAGTAACACCCTGTCATACCCCAAGACCTTCTGTCAGTATGTTTTTTTTCATCTACACTATCCACACCCTCACTCCCTGTCTTACCACTACCCCCTTTAGTAACTACTAAGTTGTTAGCTCTATCTCAACCATTCTTGAAACCATTAAAGGTTTTCACACCAACTACCTTAGCTGGCAGACTGTTCCATGGCTCAACCACTTTCTCTGAAAATTAAAACTTTCTCACATCCCCCCGAACCTTCTCCCCCCTGTCAACTTCCACTCATGCCCTCGTGTTCTAGATTCACTACTGCTTTTGAATAGTTCCTCAGAGTTCACCTTGTTTATTCCTTTCAGGAACTTGAAGGTCTGTCATATCACCCCTTTTTCATCTGGCTTTGAGTGAGTAAATGTTCTGTGCCTTAAGCCAGTCCTCACAGAATCTACCCTGCTGGCACTGAATTATTTTTGTTACCCTATGCTGCATGTCTCCAGCCTGTCCTTGTCTTTTCTTAGGTGAGGACTCCACAACTGGGCACAGTATTTCAGGTGTAGCCTCACCAATGAGCTATAGAGAGGCAGTAATACCTCTTTCCTCATGCTGTCAAAACCCCCTCCTGATACACCCCAGCATCCTGTTTGACATACTGCAGCCCTTTCTACACTGGCTATATTGTTTAAAGGATTCACGTATGATGACTCCTAGGTCCCTTTCCTCAGAGGTAGTCACCAGCATAACCCCTTCCATCCAATACTCCGTTCTGGGATTCTTGCTCCATATGTTTATCACTTTGCACTTTTTGGGACTGAATTTCAGCTGCCAAACCTTGGACCACCTCTTCAACTTTTGCAAGTCCCTCTGCATCCAGCATACCACTTTCTCAATATCTACCCTACCACAGAGCTTAGTGCCATCTGTGAAGAGACACATCCTTCCCTGAATTCCTTCTCGTTTTTGATGATGAGCATATTGAAAAGGTCTGGACCCATGACTGATCCCTGTGGTACCCTACTGGTGACCTACCTCTTCTTGTACTGACTCTGTTTACCACTACCATCTGCTGTCTCCCTTACAACCAATTTCCCACCCATCTATGTCCTTTACTACACCCAGATCTTCTAGCTCTTTCAGCAGCCTTCTGTGAGGCACTGAGTCAAATGTTTTGCTTAAATCAAAATAATAATAATAATTCTATTTATGTAGCGCAGTTCCATTTTCAAAGTGCTGCACATACAAAACACTTCACAAACAATTTAAAATCTAACACAAATTCAACTTCACTGAAAAATCTTCCCCAATCATAAATATCAGTCACTAAAAGCCTGTTGGAAAAGATGTGTTTTCAGGCTGGTTTTAAAGCTCTCCATGGTCCTGCACTCTCTAATCTGATGAGGTAGAGAGCTCCACAGGGATGGTGCCACAAACATAAATGTCTGGGCACCAGATGTTTTTAAATGCACTCTGGTAACTTCTAGCAACCCCTCATCAGACAAGTGGAGACAACGTCCGGGGCTGTAGGGAACCAGGAGCTCTTGCAGGTAACTCAGTCTCTGTCCATGCAGGGCTTTGTAGGTCAGCAGACCGACCTAAAAGATGATCCACCACTGTATAGGCAGCCAGTTCAGAACATGCAGCACAGGAGTAATATGACTAGAGCGCAACAATCCAGTCAACACCCGAGTCGCTGCATTCTGCATCAGCTGCAAGCAGTGGATATCAACCCCTGGAAGCTCCAGGTAAAAGGAGTTATAGTAATCAAGGCATGAGGTCACTAAGGCATGGATCAATGTGGACAAATCATTGGACGGAACAAGGTGCTTAACTCTGGTGATGTTCCTAAGATGGTAAAAGGAGGACTTGACAACTGCCGACACCTGCTCACGCAGTGTTAGACTATCATCAAGAACCACCCCCAAATCACGCACCTATTCAGAGGCAGGCAGTTGTACACCATCAAGCCAAATCCCAGATGGTAAATCCACCGCCTGCCTCTCTACCTGGTGCCCCAGATCCACTACCAACACCTCAGTCTTCCCGGAGTTCAATTTCAACCAGCTAGCCTTCATCCAGTCATGGATCTCCACCAGACAGCCTTTAAACAATGAGACCGCACTATCCTGGTCAGGTGCAAAAGACAGATAGAGTTGGGTATCATCAGCATAGCAGTGAAAACTCAGCCCATACCATCTTACAATGTCTCCGAGGGGCAGAAAATTCACTGTGAACAACATGGGGGACAGCACCAAGCCCTGAGGGACCCCACATGGCAGAGAAAATGGTTTAGAGGAAAAAATCCCAGACATCACCCTCTGAGACCTGCCGGTGAGGAAAGAGTGGAACCATCTGAGAAGTGGACCAGCCAGGCCACAGATAACTCTCAAGCGCTCAAGCAGCACGCCATGGTCCACAGTGTCAAACGCTGAGGAGAGATCCAGAAGTATCAAGATGGAATGGCATTTCTGGTCCCTCGCCATCAGGAGATCATTGAGCACCTGAACCAGAGCAGTCTCGGTACTATGTCTCTTCCGGAAATCTGACTGGAGAGGATTGAAGATTTCATGGATGGTAAGACGGTTCTCCTGTAAATCAGATGCACACATAGACTGTGCAGTCTGCACTCTGGCAACTCATGTAGTTAGCAAAATAGATGTCCATACATCGATACAACAAAGATGAAGTTTATTGCTGTGTACACCATAAAAATTAAAGTGGAGGCATCTATATAGGTGCATAGCATAGGGTGAGCAATACAAATATCACAGGCAGGTGCCCTGGCGCTTTGATCAAATGGATCTTCATCAGGGGTGGGCTCCTGTGCAGACCAAGTCCCTGAAATACTCAGCCAGCTGCATCATGGATCTAGTCAGTGAATGGCTCCATTTACAAGTTATAGAAGCACTGTTCAGAATAAAAGGGCTGTTGACACCACAAAGCGAAAGATGAGATGGTGAAAGCATAGATACTAACACCCAAGTCTATCACAACAACATTCCAATGTATAAAAAAGTTTACTGCAAAACAACACAATATCACAGTAAAAGGAATTAATGGTCACACTTCATCTTAAGTGTCAGTTTCAATGTAACTACAGAGCAGGTAATCAGTTACATACAACAGGGGTAATTACACTGCAGTTACATGTTTGTTGCATGTAACTGTATTACAATTGCAATGCAGTTAGTGTAGTTACACTAAAATTACTGTGTAGTTAAGGAAACTGCACACGTTACCAAATGTATAAATTCAAGGCTGTATACACAACTACAGCAACAATTAAAATTAATGACACAGTTCCATAATCCTGTACATTTATTTATTTGGAGATTGCTAACTGGGAAAGGCACACTGAACCAAAGCTTGTTTCCAGGTGCAACCAAGGGGAAGACGAGGGGAGACTACAATTACAAAGAGATACAAACCAGGCTAATAATGCAATTGCAACATAAATGGCATACTATTCATAAGTTGAGTGCAGTATAGATGGTAATGCCAAACATTGCAAGTGTGTGGCAAATAAATAGCTTTCAAAAACAAAATCAATGGTATACAACAGAATAGACCCACAAACCACAAACCCTCGAAACCCCTCCACCTTCTCTTTTTTGCGTTCACTTGCACTTGCACAAGGAATGTCTTGGGACTATACGGCAAATGAGAGGTGCGTCACTGCCAAGTCAATTACAGCTGAAACTGCAATGGGTTTGGCAATGTACACCAATGACCAAGCACTCTGGTCATGTCAACTTTGCTGACGTGGCACATGCTGGACTTGCAAGAAATGAACTACTCTAATGGGAGTGCTTAATTTCTTTCTGTAGCCCAAACTCCAGCCATCTGCATTAGAATGCACACTAATGCTCATGGCTGGAGTTATTGCCACTGTATTCTCGCTCCTCGTCTTCGCTCCTCTGCCCCCCCAAAAGGCTTCTTTCTCTCCCAGTGCTCACTTCTCAACCCCCCAACACTAGCTGCAGCACGGATTTCTTCCCTCTCCCGTGCGCTTCTCGCCCCCGCCTCAAAATTAGCCATGGTGTGGCTTTCTGTTAAAGCCGACCTCAGGGTGCCCCATCCCCGTGTTGGCAATAAAAAACAAACAGTGCCACCACTGAGGGACATTGGGACCATTTTCTTGTTTGCAAGTGAAAAGAAAGTACAGCGAAGGAAGGTTTTCTTTTTTTTACACAGCTTAAATGCAAAAACAAATAGGCACACTGTGGTGGGGTCCCAGTGTGCCACAATTCGGGGGGGGGGATGCCGACTCAGGGATTGGGCACCATGATGTCAGCAAGCCATATAGATGGGTTTGGGAGGGAGGGTGCATCCAACACCAGGAGTGGGCATCCTGGTGTCAGAAAGGAGAAAGTGTTAAACCAAGAAAAACACACTGAGAGGGGGGATGCTGACACAGGGATTAGGCACCCCAATGTCAGCTTTTTGGGACTGTGTGGTGGGCAGCAGGAGCTGCGATGTTAGGTATGCCACATAATGGGGGGGCATGCCGACACAGAGATTGGGCACCCCAGTGTCAGCTTTGTGGGGATTGTGTGGTGGACGGCAGGAGCCACCATATGTATTGAAATGTTTCACCAGGAATGGCATGTAGCTGAGGTACATCATCTGCCGCTGCAATGACGAGCCTGTCTCTGATTGCAGTGGCAGATTCCTTTCAAGTTAGTGGCACTCTCTGAAACTGGTGTCATCAGCAGCATGCTCACTGATTGGTGGCTGAGGGACACACTGACGAAAGCATCACCAGCATTCTCCACAACACTGACATGCGCTCAAGCCAACATAAAAAGACAAAAGTACTGTTCTGGACAACTTTAGGCTCATCTCCATCCTCTCGCTTATAACCAAGGTACAAGAGAGAATAATCCACAGCCAGCTAACCCTTATCTATACCAGTAAAAGCTCCTCTGCAAGGAGCAACATGGTTTCAGGAAGGGCCATGGAACTTGCACCGTTTTGATCAGTTTCACAAACTCAGTCTACCAAGATGTGAACATGGACTTCATGACAGGTGCAGTGTTTGTGGATCTGACCAAAGCACTTGCTCTGGTTGACCATAGTCTGCTGCTACACAGATTAAGCACATTGGGCCTGGACTCTGCAGCTACCTGGTGGTTCTCGAGCTCCAAAAAAAGGTCTCAGTCTGTCAAGCTTGGTTACCTCTAGTGCTAACTCATCACACACAATGTACCACAGTGATCAATTCTTGGTCCCCTCCTGTTCACAATTTTTATTAAAACCCTGTCTTCAGCCTGCATATCTGCTAAATCTCTTCTGTACGCAGACGATGCAGTTGTCTATGTCGATGAGAGAGATATAGCTGACATCAACAATGCCCTTTTGCATAATTTCCATTCTCTCCAACAATATGGTTCCTTAAAGAAAAATTGGTCCTAAATGTGCCCAAGATGAAAGCCATGTTACTTGGCACTGCTCACAAAATCAAATGCCACTCCTACAACCTCAGTGCATCTAACCTGGATGGTACCCAGTTTGAGTCAGTTGCTGAATTTAAATACCCAGGCATAATCTTAAACCTGTGTCTCTATTTTGACAACCATTTAGACAACACTGTCAAGTCCATACATCAGAAACTGGGGCAGCTCTACTACATACATATATACATACATACATACATAGATACATAGCAGTGTCGGCAAATAAGGACCAACAAGATCCACCTAGTCTGCCCAGTTTACTGAGCCCACCTTCCCCCCCAAGACCTTACCTATACCTCCTTCCTTCCAAGTATACCGATGTGCTTATCCCATGCATGCTTGAAACCCAAGACTGTCTCTGCCTCATCTACCTCTTCCAGCAGGTTGTTCCAAGCACCTACCACCCTCTCCATGAAATAGTACTTCCTCACATTACCAAACAGTCCCCCCTCCAACTTTATACTGTTGCTCCTGGTTGTTGGACAGCCTTTCATTTGAAATAGGTCCCCCCTTGGTGTCCTGTTTATACATTTAAGATATTTAAATGTCTTGATCATATCCTCCCTGTCTCTCCTATTCTCCAATGTGTACATATCCAGTCCCTCAGCCATTCCTCATATGCCTTCCCCTGCATCCCCTGTGTCATCTGAATAGCCCTCCTCTGGACTGCCTCCATCCTCTCTGAATCCCTCTTCAGGTGCGGTCTCTGGAACTGTACACAGAACTTCAGATGAGGTCTGACCAGGGCCGTATACAGTGGCATGATGACTTCCCTCCTTCTACTAGCTATGCCTCGACTTTTACATCCCAACATTCTACTTGCCCTCCCTACCGCTGCCTGGCACTGGCTTTATACTGCATATAAAGGCATCTCACAGCACACATCAAAGTAAGACTAGTAAAGCAACCTTCTCCCACTATTGGACTACAATACCAACATAACAGGCACTGCCTCTAAGGCCGTCTGTACAAGGAAAAAGATATGCATCAGAAAAAGGACAGATCTGCTAAGTCCATGGACCTAAGATCCCACCACTGTGCTAGCTTCGAGCAGCTGTGCTGGTTACAACCTGAATATTGATCACAATGTACCCTAGCTAACTTTGTTTACAGGACATGCTTCAGAGCCTCACTGAGCTTCTTACACCTGTTCACTTCCCACACTCGCGATTCGGTGCAAGCAATTCCTTTACAATCCCACTTATGCAAACAGCTATGGGGCAGAGATCATACAGCTACTGTGCTCTGCCTCCCCCAGAACTCAATACCCTTGTTCATTTGGTTGTCAGCTTCTGATAAGGCTTCTGCATTTAAAATGAAGGATAATCTGCTGAACCTTAACATGCCACCAATGGCACGACAAGAACTTTCAAAAGAAAAACTATATTTGGACACAAAACCACTTATATTTCTCATTACCTCTGTATTTTATATCCTTATTATTTATTACTGAGATCATATGCATGAAAACAGAACAGTTGTTCCTTGAGGGTTCATCAGCTCCTATTGCTTCTTCCCAAGCTGATGTCATAATGCTCTGTTTGACTTTTTGTACCTCTGTTGTATCCTAGTCACATTGTTCTGGCTATTGTATCTTGTACTGTATCACATTTTTGCTGTTTGTACATTGTACTTGTAATACCCATGTTGTACCTGAAAGAGGTGACTAGTGCCAACGTATCTTCCTGGTCAACAAAGAATAAATAAAATAAACTTCAGAGCAATTCTCAGTGCTAGCCAGCATGGGCAGATATGTGGGGTTTGCAGATCACAAAGGGAGCAGAAGCACTGTATTGTGCCTTGGTGCAACACGTAAGGAAATGGCATTCCAGTTCACATTACAAAATGATGCACTAGATCTGTTGGGGGGAAAAAAGACAATTTATTGCTCAGAAACACACAAAAGAGAGGACCAGTTAACTGTGGAATGAATGTATGAATTCTAGATTAATGTATAAAACTGCAAAAACAAATTCTGAAGAACTGATCACTGAGCTGCAGAATGGTTGCATGAATTGCAGATTGATATAATAAATTTCAGAATGGAATTATGCAGAACTGTTATTCGACAGTTCATATGTACCATTCTGCAGTTCAGCCAGAAAATTTCATGGAATTGAGTGACATGTGCACCCTAGGATGACACAGCCTGGAGTGTATTGATCTGTGTATTGACAGCAAAAACGAGGCTGGAAACAGATTACATTTTCAATTCAATAGAAATTGTTTGAGAAAATAGTCCCAACTTTAAGTTAACAAGTTATAAACCCTTAACATACAAACTTACGAAATGCCAGCAGAAACAGGACTCATGGTCTATTGAGTCTGCTCAATTATGCAGCTAGCCCCTCAACTTGCAGCTGCCCCACCCCTCCCTCCCTCCTCTCCTCCGATAACAACCCCTTCTAACTCTGTCCCACCCTTGTTAAATCCTCCCACCGCTTTTACATGATACTACTTCCTTTGGCAGAGTATTCCACTTGTCTACCACCCTTTCCATGAAAAAGTGTCTCCTGATTTCCCTCCTAAATCCCGCCCCCTCCAACCTCAGCTGGTGCCCTCTCATGTCCCTCACCCTTCTTAACAGAAGAATTCCTTCTGTATTAGTACTGTTTATTCCCTTCAAGTACTTAAAGGTTTTGATCATATCCCACCTATCACTCCTCTCTTTCAGGTAATACATGTGAAGCTCTCCCAGCTCTCCTCATAGGATTTTCCTACCAGTCCCTGAATCATCTTCGTTGCCCTATGCTGCACCCCATCCAGCAATCTGATGTCCTTCTTCAGGAATGGACATCAGTACTGCACACAGTATTCCAGGTGCGGCCTGATCAGTGACCTGTACAGAGGAAGGATCACTTCCTTGTTCCTGGAGGAGATTCCCTTCGCTATGCACCCCATCATCTTGTTTGTCTTTGCAGCCACCTTCCTGCACTGAGCTGAGTGGTTCATACTCCCCATTATTAGTACCCCTAGATCCTTTTCCTCTATGGTGCTTTCCACCTGTTCCCCTCCCAGCTGATACTTTCTCCACTGGTTCCTCGCTCTGAAGTGCAATACCTTGCACTTCTTTGCGTTGAACCCAAACTGCCATGTCTCCAACCATTCCTGTAGTTTGGTCAGGTCTTCCTGCAGCCACCTCCACTCCTCTATGTCATCTACCACAGCTTGAATCTTAATATTATCTGAGAACAGACTGATACTACTCTGGATCCCACTTGAGATATCGGCTATGAATATCCCAAACAGCACCGGGCCCAGTACTGATCCCTGGGGCACCCTGCTCGTAACGTCCCTTGGTGAAGACAGTTCCCCTCACCACCACCACCACCATTTGCCGCCTACCCCTCAGCCAGATGGTGATCCAATTGAACATTTTTGTTCCCACCATAATGTATTCCAGTTTCCCCCTCAGCCTCCCATGTGGCACTGAGTCAAAGGAGTTTGCTTGATTTTTTGCAGATAAGGTGTCCTACATCAGGTCAGAGATCTGTTCAACTTGTTCAAATGGGTATGGTGGAGGTCGATGCAAGGGCACAGACACCAGGTCTGTCTGGATGGTTTTAGACCAGCCAGCAATCATGGATATCTTGAAGATTGTTCAGGGCTTGCGACCGACTTACTGTAGTTTGGATCCTGGTCCAACACACCTCCTGGTGGGGTGTATACATGTCATCGGACTTATTCTCACAGAGATAGTCTGGTGTTCACTGGATCAAGAGGTGTTCCCATATCTGTTAAAGGAGGCAGTGGTGACTCCCCTTTTAAAGAAATCGTCCAGTGATCCAGACTGTCTTGCGTACTACAGACCGGTCTCTAACCTACCCTTTTTGGGTAAGTTTATTGAGAAGGTAGTTGCGTTGCAGCTCGAGAACTTTCTTAGCACCCATGAGGTCTACGATCCTCTCCAGTCTGGTTTCAGGAGGAGGCACAGCACTGAGACAGCATGAGTTCGGGTGATGAATGATCTCCTAATAGAGAGGGATTGGAGGACTCATTCGATCTTGGTCCTCCTCGATCTCTCTGCAGCATTCAACACCATGGATCATGAGGTGTTGTTGGAATGTCTGTAGTTAATCTGTGGACTGTCAGGGACAGTCCTGAGATGGTTCCATTCTTTTCTCATGGGCAGGTCTCAGAGGGTGGTGTCGGGAATTTTTTCCTTGGCCCCCTTTGCCCTGCCTTGTGGGGTTCTGCAGGGTTCCATACTGTCCCCCATGTTGTTCACAGTGTATATGCTGCCATTGGGAGACATCATAAGGTGGTATGGGCTGTGTTTTCACTGCTATGCAGATGACACTCAGCTCTACCTGTCCTTTGAACCTGAACAGAGTAGTGCTGTCTCGGTATTTAACAACTGCCTCACTGAGATTCAGGACAGGATGAGTGCTAACTGGTTGAAACTAAATCCAGATAAGACTGAGGTGTTGGTGGTGGACCCTGGTCACCGGGTAAAGAAGTTGACTCCTGGGCAACTGTTCGGCCTGGTGTTGGGGGGTGACCAGTTGAGACCTTCTGAGAAGGTGCAGAATCTGGGGGTTGTGCTTGACAATGAACTGACACTCAAAGCACACGTGTCAGCAGTTGTCAAATCATCATTTTTCCATCTGAGGAACATCGCCCGGATAAAGCACCTTGTTCCGCCCGATGACCTTCCTGTGTTGGTTCACGCAATTGTGTTCTCTCGACTTGACTACTGCAATGCTCTACACCTAGGGTTATCGGGGGTGGATCTCCATTGCCTGCAGTTGGTACAGAATGCGGTGGCCAGGCAGTTGACAGGGCAGTCAAGATCTTGCCATGTCACACCTGTGCTGCATGAACTGCATTGGCTGCCGGTGCAATGGAGGATCATCTTCTCGGTCACGTTGCTGACCTGTAAGGCCCTACATGGACTGGGACAGGGTTACTTGCAAGTCCTTCTGCAACCTTACCACCCCCTATGCCCTCTCCGCTCTACCGACAAGGGATTGCTAGAGGTTCCCAGGGTCCATTTACAGACATCAGGTGCTAGGACCTTTGCTTTTGTAGCCCCGATCCTGTGAAACTCTCTACCTCACCGTATTAGAGAGTGCCTGTCCACCGGGACGTTCAAATCCTCCCTGAAAACTTACTTATTTGGCATAGCATTTGGGGAGGATTGTTAGTCATATGTATGCTGTCATTTAATTCCTTGTGTTTTAATTGTTGTTGGATATTTTAAATTGTTAACAAGCTTTGATTTAAGAAAAGCATGCTAGAAATAAAGTATGATTTGATTTGATTTGATTTAATTTGCTGAAGTCCTAATACAGAATGTCCACTGCATGGCCCCTGTCCAGTTCCCTGGTAACCCAGTCATAGTACCCAATAAGGTTTGTCTGGCTGGATCTACTCAAGACAAAACTGTTTTTATTCCTTAATGGTCTTAAGACAAAATTGTCTTTGTTCCTTAATGGTCTTAAGGAATAAAGAACGAGCTTAACTGACAGTTGTAACAAAACCCCAGATTTAATAACAGTAAAATGTTTCAGTGACAAACCTCATAAATGAAAAAATAAATCACCACAGTGCCATTCTCTGCAGACATGAATAAATGTTTGCAGATTGCTGCTTCACTGTGTGGGATATCGATGTGCCACCTCAAATGAGTAACCTTGCAAAACAGTGACTAACAAGCATTTGTCAGTGCCGAATGTTTGTTTGCTGGCATTGGTAGTGCAGGAGTTAGAGAGATGCATAATAGGAATGGCAGTGAAGTATGGAACTGACACCAACCCCACTCCACCCTGCAGAGACTGAAAGACATTGAGGTGTGCCTTTTGGTCGTCAGCCATAACGCTAATGCCATTTCACCTCACCCTACCCTGCAGATTCTGACAAGTGTCACTCCATTCCATAAGGAAATACATTAAGATGGGTGCAGTATAGGAGAATGGGTGAACTTCAGGGACAAAGTGTCCAAGGCACACCTTGATGCCTGTGACTGGCTGCAGGATGGGGGCAGGGGTAGAATGGCATGAGCATTACAGCTGACAATCCAAAGTCACACCCCTGATGCCTGTCATTCTCTATGGGGTGAGATGTTATGGTTAGAAATCCTAACACTCCGGGCGTTTGTTGGTATTTGCACTCCAAATTTTCAACATGGGCTTTTTGTGACCCCACCTCATGAAAGCATTTGGGACCTCCACTCATGAACAGTGGCACTGTGATTTTGTTAATCTGTCCTGAATGTTGATTTCCCACAGTGACCATGCCATTCTACACCAGATGTGTGAAAACACATTTTAGGCAGGATGTGAAAAATGACAGCTGTATCATTCATAAGGAGGTGTGAAGAAATGGCAATGTTGAAAATCTGGAGTGAAAATATTTAAAATTCTCAAACTTACGAGTGTGCATGGAAACTGTGCAAATGCACGCTTGTAATACAGTTATTTTTTTGAATTTTTTCAGCAGATTTGCCACATAGGTTTTTTGGGAGTCTACCTCATGAACAGTGGCACTGTCATTTTGTTAATCGGTCCTGAAAGGTGATTCCGGGCTGTGACCGTGAAATCACCTTCCGGGATGGAATAATGAAATGACAGTGACTGAGTTCATGAGGTGGGATCCCAAGAACCCCATGTTGAAAATTTGGAGCCAAAAGTTGCAAAAATAGCTGAGATAGCCACCTAAGTTGAACCCCACCCTCAATGATGTCATTATGCAGCTTACCGTGATTCTCTTCAGTTCACAGTCAGCTATTGAAGAGTTCAGACATCTCGCGCTCCACCGAAGATCGTCGTGCTTGGCTCGGGAGCTAATTATGGGATGATGGTGGGTGTGGAGAGGTGGGGGCACAGAGGGTGGGTGATGGTTGGGGGAGGGGGGGTGGTCCGGACTCAACGAAGGACTGTTTTCTTTTTTCAGGAATGGACACTGTGGGAAAGTTTTCTTTACTTACAGGTGACATAAATCAACTGTTGGTCACACTGCAGTGGGTTCCCAGTGTGTCCCATGACTTTGGGGGTTCTGTTGGCCACACTGGAGTGGGCTCCCATTGTGGCATATAATAGGCTTGGGGTGGGGTGGGGGCAGGAACATGATGATGCAGTTGGCTTCGGAACACATGAGGCACACTGGGGTGGGCTCCCAATGTGCCACACAGTCTTGAGGAGGGGTTATAAATATGCCAACAAGGGGATTAGGCACCCCCATAGTCGGCTTTCTAAGGATTGTGAGAGGCAGATGGCAGCAGCCACTGCCATGTTTATTGATATGTTTCAGCAGGCAAGGCACGCCCTGCAATGATGAAATTCTTTCAAGCTGGTGGCACGCTTCTCAACTGCTGTCATAGACAGCATGCTCATTCATTGGTGCTACAGAGATCAGCCCAAAAAATCAGTGGCACCATCGGCCACAACACTGCCACCCCTCCACAACCTACTACTCCAGCAAGCTGCCACAAAATGTTGCTTGCGCTGCGCATGCAAGACAATATAAAAAGGTGCACTGGCCTCCCCTCTTACCTACTTAGTCAAGCACTATGTACTCATAAATAGATTGCAGCCACCTCTTAATGAAAGTACAAATCCATTTATTTTAGAAAGATAAGAAAGCTTTTGCTAGAACAAACAGCATATACTGTACAAAGACAGTACAATGAAAACAGACTTAGCTGGCTGGAATAACCACCCGGAGGTGGACTGGAACTGACATTTCGCTAGCATTAAGGCTAGCTTCCTCATAGCTCTGAGGAAGCTAGCCTTAGTGTTAGCAAAACATCAGTTCTGGTCTGCCACCAGGTGATTGCTCCAGCCAGCTAAGCCTTCCATTGTACTCTCTTTGTGTATGCTGCTTGTTCTAGCAAAAGCCTTTTAGCACTTATAAAATAAACGTATTTGTACTTTCACTAAAAGTTGACTACAACATATTTCTGACCACATATAATCCATAGTACTTGGCTGAGTGGATAGGAGGGAAGGCTGGTGCACCTTTTCATTCTCTTCAGATGAGCTTGCCATAGATGGCAAAGTCACAGCATTAAAGGTATCTCTGAAGTAAATTCATTAAAAAAAATACCACCAACGACTTAATCTGGTTCAAGGTCAGTTGGCATTCATCTGTATCCCCCTCCCCCGGGTCGTGCCTGAAAATAGGCGGGATTTGTCTAGTGCACTTACCCGGTCAACAAAAACTAAATAAAAAATTAAAAAAATTTAACTATTCAATTATTAACTTTTTTAACCTGGTAACTTAAAGTTAAAGGTGGGGCTATTTTTTTCTCAAATAAATTCTTTTGAAGTGAAAATTATGATTGTTTCAAGTCCTCTTTTTCATTTTGTAATAGCGATAATACACCTTAGGGTGCATTACATCATGGGATATGGTCACTTCTTATGTGCATGAGTCACTTGGCCTTTGGTCTTGTGACTCACAATGCACTTGAGTGGATCCACAATGGGAGCTCGACAAAATATTTGTCGAATGCCCCGTCAGCGTCACCGGCAGGTCGACAGCATTCTGCAGTCGGCTGTCAGTTCACACTGTCCATCTGTGATTTTTAGGGGGGTTTCACCCCTGAACCCTCCATATGGGGGGGGCTGTGCCCCCTACTTAAGGATTATCAACTCCGAGTCGGAGCTGATTGGGGGGGGGGTGCAGGACTCCCGACAGACAGCACCAGGTTCCAGGGGGTTTCCCACAGCTGCATGGCATTGTAGTCACTGTGAGGGACCTCACTGGTGAAATGTCGCTGTCAGGGGGGTAACCGCACTTGAGTCATGATGATATCCCATGATACAGTATACCAGACCCTGTAATTCTAAAATGGGTAAGAGAAACTAAGACATGTGATGGGTCAAATGTGATCACATGACTGTACATTATTCCAGCACAGCAGTATAGAGATGGAAATACTTATATATCTTTCTGCACCTCATTGCTCAGTTCTAGGTGTGCAAGGGCAACCCCTGCATATGAATTCTTAAATACCATGCATAATAGGGCACTCAGCTTGGATCCAAGTGCTGATGGCAGTTATTTGAGAAAAAATTTGTGGGAGTCTGAAAATGTAAAAATAAGTAGATAACTTAAAAAAAAACTTCCTATCCCACCAGAGGTGGCCAGAGCTGGTTTCTGACCACCCCCTCTCTAATCAAAGTCATTTCCTTCCCAGTGTTGTTTTAAACAACAATGCTCGTTCCTGCCCATACCTCTCAAGTGCTATGAATTCTGCATAGAGTTATGATTTTCACATTCAAATTTACCCTTGCTCTGCACAGATTTACTGATGTTCCTCATAATGTTAGAGCTATTTCTGGACACACAAACTATTAAATCATTGAACTAAGTTGATAGAAACATTCATTATCACTAACTATATGGGGCCCACTATCTGTAGACATAATATTGTTTAAAATAAGAAAGTGCTACACATTCTGGCCCTTTGCTATGATTTTTGAAGGCCAGTGCTATGATTTTTAATGCTGAGAGGTTGAGAGGTATATTCTTGCCACAGTGACTGGGGTCCACCACATCTTTTAACACCGCCCACCTCATTAGCCCAACCATCACAATCCCCCAAATATCTGCTTTTACCAGTTGACCCCATTGCCCAAGATGAATGATTTTGGGGGAACAATATTAGTGTAAACCTTGCAAATTCAAGTCACCTCCTGCCCCTGTAGCTTGCCTGCTCACATTCTCTACAGGTGTTGTCTGACTGTGAGAGAGCAGTGCACATGACCAGAAGGGGGCGGAGCAGAGCAGTTTGCATCACTTAAGATGTTAGGCAGACAGATAGGTAGTTTTAAAAAGTAAAACCAAAATCTTTATAAAAACGTTAAAAAATGTAACTGTAGCAGCTAATGTCTTCAGTTGTTTTCACTCTGTTTTAATTAAACTTATTTTTACCATAAATTCTGCTGTCAGGGCAGCAGCATTTTATAAAATAACTGCATAGTCAAAGTGCCATTCAAAAAACTGCAATTTTATGAAGTTAAACTTAAGTTTTTGGAACTGAACCTTTTAAACTCAACTTGTATCAGTTCATCATGGAATTCAGCTCTAAGTCACTGGTTCAAATCCAACCTATGTCAGTAGTGGCTGAAAGTAATAATCACTGACTGTTGCTCAGTGACCTATAGTATGTGTAATGGATTGTGGTCGTCTCAGTCCATTTCCCTCTAGGTTGAACCCAGATCACAAAACCACAAACACTACTAGCACTTATTGGCAGCCTTAGTGGTCATCTCACATCGGAGACCAAGGACTGAATTTGCATGATGTCTGAACTAACCTTTCTCTTATGTAATGGGCCATGGTTAAATTGAAAATGTTTAGGTGGGGAAACTCTCATATCTAGAATTCAAGGTGGTAGAATTGTCTTTTCTAGGTGGTGGAACTCTCCTGTAGTAGCCAATGAAGAAAGATGACAGAGGTTGTGGAATTGTCACATAGTTTTATAAGAGGTGGTGGTACTCAGTTCCTGTGAGTTCCTGCCCATTGTAACCTTTGGTGATGGTCCCTCCCTGAGGCTTGAGGCATTTGGGGGGGGGTAGTGTGGGGAAGCTTGCACCTTGATCCCCAAAGATGTACCTATCATGGGGATGAGCAGAGGGCTTCACTTTCCAGTGCTACCAGTCTGGCACCTTTCACTGCACTGAATTAACACACAGGAAAAAAGAAATAAAAAAAAACCCTAAGCAATTGTCAATGCCGAACATTCGCTGCTTGTATTGCTGTTGTACCGGGTCTTGTTTGTATACATTTGTAGTGTAAATTTACCCAGGACAGACCAGATGAGATGCAATACCTCATTTTTAGTGGTGTACTGCATTTACACATATTTAGGCTGTGTACTTTACCCAGGAAAAGCTAACTAAGAGGCAATATCTAATTTTAGTGCTGTGCAGAACACGGAATTCCTCTGGCAAAATTAGCGTGGAATCACCACTCTGCTGGCAGAATTTCCACTGGAATTTCACTGGTTCTTTTGGGGACTTCTGCCTGCTACAATCCATGGAATAATATTCCATGGAACAGAATTTTTTCCACAGAAAATCATTCTGCGACCATTTCTGCAGAAAATATGGAGATCCATGGAAAAAAATTCCATGGAAATGTTTCGGAAAATCTCATTCCACATTTTTCTGCCATGTAATTCTGCCATTCTGTTTCCAGTGAAATTTGATGGAATTTCAAAACTTCCACAAAATTCCATTCTGCCAGAATTTGAAAATTACACACGGTACTACAAATTTTCAGTGGGATCCCACATTTTGACCACAAATTTCCAACAGTCTTTATGACCTGACATTATGATCAAGATAGGTGGAATTTTATAAAATCCAAGTTTTGGAGGAGATTTGAAAATTGACACCTGTCATGTTTGGGAGGTCAGATAACACAAGGAATATATTGAATATTAGGGGCCATAATCTGCTGAAAGTTATGAGTAAATGGAGCAATTCAATGTTTCTCCATAACTTTGTTTTTTTACATTTTGACCATACATTTTCAACATAGTCTTTTTATGACCACTCCTTCTTAACATGACAGGTGTCATTGTATAAAATAATGGCTGAAACATCATTTTGTGCCACAAGTGTGAAAACATATTTTGAGAGGATTTGAAAAAGGACAGCTGTCATGTTCAGGAGGTGGTGTGATAAAAGGGCTATGTTGAAAATTTGGGGTCAAAATATTGAAAATGACCAAAGTTCAAGTGTGCATTGAAAAATGTTACTGTAAGCTCACAATTTTCTTTTTATATTTCACTCCAAATTTTCAACATAGTCTTCTTATGAACAAGGGCGGAGACAATTTTAAAATCATTCCTGAAAGGTTTTCACGTCACAAGTGTGAAAACACATTTTAGGCAGGATTTGAAAAATAACAGCCGTCATGTTCATGAGGTGGTGTGATAAAATGGCTATGTTGAAAATATGGTGTAAAAATATTGAAAATTGCCAAATTTATGAGAGTTCATTTAAAAATTTCAATGTGTGCTCATAGCTCTGTTGTTTTTTAAATATTTTTACCTGAAATATTTGTCATAGTCTTCTTATGGCCCCACCTCATGAACAAGGGTGATGAAAAGTTTAAAGTTCTGCCCAAGAGGTGATTTTGCACAGCGACCATGAAATCTTCTTTCAAGATGGAGTTACATAATTTCACTACACTTGTCCCAAACATGCCATGATGAAAATTTTGGGGGAAAATACTTAAAAATAACTATGTTAAGAGAACAATTTGAAAACCCTTTGAAATACATTGAACTACATACTTAATTTCCTCAGTTCTTGGTCTGGCATTAAAGAGTGAAGACATGTCTCCAGTTCCAGAAGGATTATTGCTTTGGACACCCAGTAGATAAGTAAGGGGTGTGTGGGGTGATGGGTGCTGAGTTAGATGGTTGGGTGGGGGGAGTGTAAAAGTGCCAGTGGGCCAACAGCAGCAGCAGACATCAATAGATGGTCTTCCTTTTAACAGGGTATATAAAAATAAAAAAAGATTATAGAGTTGGTTTTCTTTATTTCAGGTACCACCACTGGGGATTGGGAATCTGAGTTTCAATGTTATGTTTGGTGGCTGGGGTGGGCTCCCTGGTGTCACAAAATAAAAAAAGGCAGGGTGGGAGATACTAGCCACCATCGGGGATTGGGCACCCCGGTGATATAAAATTAAGAAGGAAGGAGTGGGAGGGATTGAGAGTCAGTTTTCTTTATTTCAAGCACTGACAATGGGTAATGGGCATCTCAATGTTAGTGTTATGTTTGGTGGCAATGGGGTGGGCTTCCCAGTGTCACACAGTGAAAACAGATTGGGTGGAGGGTACTAGCCAGCACCAGAGATTGGATACCCCAGTGTCATAAATTGAAAATGAAAGGGTTGGCAAGAATTGCTTTTATGTTGGGGAGGGGGGACCACAGCAGGCAGATTATAATGCTGATCATCACTTCCTGGGCGGCATTATGCAGATCAAAGGAAAGAGCCACCTTGTGATTCAGGCAGCTCTATTCTTTGGACTACATGATGTTTTCACCCAGCAAGTTCAGAATAATGTCATTATCAGCCTGGCTCATGAATGGTCTGACACTGCCAAGCCCTTTGCAGACTTCCCTGCATTGGACTGACAGTGACACACCTCACATAATCCAGTATCATACCAATATGTTTGCTTTGCACAAGCTCAAGGGTGAACATAAAAAAGAAAATAATGTTACTGTACCCAGCATTTAATTTCTTCATGGATGAAAGAATTCCCAGCAGTTTCAATATTATATATAACATTGAATGCTGTGGCTGTGTCGCTTTGATAAAAAGAAGTGACACAAGTATCCACAATGTTCACAAATTGTGGTGATTGTCATACTGTATATCCATCCAGAGTTTTGAGAATAGGATAAGTGAGTTGTGCTGTATCTAGGAGGAAGCAGGCATAACTCAAAACTGGGAATTTTGCCCGTGTCCTCATTGTTGAAAATCCTGCCTCTTTTTGTCTAGCATTCTCTGTGTTCCTATATTTGTAACCAGTGGATTTCTTAGCACAACTGCAAATGTCTCCATTGTGTAAACAGATTACATCCCAGATCAAGGTGACAGTATTCACATATGTGAAGATTTTCTTTGAAACATAATTTTCAATAATTTTCAGAAAACAGATTATATTTTTATTAAGAAGCTAGGAATTGGAGAGTGATAAACATCCCAAAGTTCCAGAATGGCTCAGTGCTGCAGAACACCTGGCAACCTTGTCCTGGATGTCTCACCTAGTCAAGCACTCCCTCCCTGTCTTTTTTAGGAGCTATAGGGCCCCTGTCTGGACTCCCTGATATGCAGATTGGACCCTTATTTTCCACTGTTGGACCATCTGCCTGTTCTGATGATAGTTCAGGTGGATGTTAAAGATCCCATGGCACTTCTTGAAAAAAGTAGGGGAATTTTATTGAAAAACAAACATTACATCACATATTTTGTACAAAAAAAGAAATATTTAGGACATTAAGTACGCTGACAGATCCATTAAAGAAATGAACAAAAACAAGATAAAAAGGTTCATACAAAATTTAAAAAAGAAGATATTCCATCACGGATTTTCTCTTTAACCAAAACACAAAATTTAGTCCTAAATATTCCACTTTCTAAAAGACATTCTCTAAATTCTTCCACAGACTTGTAACCTTTTCCAGGGGATATTTCTTTATGTTGATTTCCTTCTCCTGATACACAGCTTTTTCTATTTGTACTATTAGAATCACTGGAATAGAATGGATCTGTTGCAACACATACTGGCATCTACTTTGCCATAAGTAATATTTTATAATAGAAAAAATAACACGTAATGTACTTTCATGAAAATGCCTCCACACCCCTGAGAAATCTCCCAGTATCAAAATCTAGTAATTCATTCTTAACATAAGGGGCCATCTCCATTTGTTAGCTAACCCTTTCCAAACTTGTTTAGTGTCTGGACAATCCAGAAAAAAATGTTGCATAGCTTCTTCTATTGTCACACACATTGGTTTAGGACAGTATCTCTCTCTTGTATGACTTTGTGTTTTAAATTCCCCTTTACTCCTAATTTCCCTTGACTACATAACTACGTCTTGTCCCACATATTATGCGGAATTCTGGGCTCATTTAAGATTGCTAAGGCTAAAGGCATTTTGAAAGGAGTGCACTCTGGAAAAACTAATGGCATCTGTTGTGAACCAAAAACCACATGTTGGTACAATTGTTTCCACCCCATTTGCACAAAAGATCTTTTATCCAGTTTCCATTGCCTTACTTTATGAAGTGCCCCATGGCATACCCTGGAAAATTCAAGTGTTGTGTCAATTTTGGTGGGAGATGTACCCACTTTTTCATATAATCTTGGAACCCTCTAGATACCCACATCTGCCAAGATATCTATTGTGGCATCTCACAAATCCCCAAAGTACGAGATAAAAAAAGAAAGAAAAAAACTCACTGGATTTATCATGTTCATGCCTCCTTTTTGGAATGAAAGATAAGTGATATCTCTTAACGGGGTTTAAATGGCTTCCCCACATCATCTGGAAAAAAATACTGTATAATCTTGTTTCGAAACTGGACTGGAATGGGATACACAGAACTAAGATAAGTAAAAATTGGCAATAAAAACTTCTTTACTATCTGAATCCTCTTTGTCTTCCCTAATTTCCACATTTTCCATATCCAAATTTTATTCTCACAGATTTCTATTTGCTTTACCCAGTTATACATTGCTGCATCTTCAGCACAAAACCAGATATCTAGTATTTTTTTGAGTCCCTCCTCTATCTTAATAGATGCCAGCTCCTGACCTTGTTCCCCAACTCTCCCACTTGGGATGGCCACAGTCTTTTCCACTTTCAGTCATGCCCCAGAAATTTGAGAAAATCCTTTAAAAACCTGCAATGCTTTTTTTCCTGAATCCTCATCCTTTACAAAAAGGCACACATTGTCTGCGTATGCCATTATTTTCTCTAGTGGTACTCCCACATAAGGGGATAATCCCATGATTTGAGTGTCCCACTTTATCTGCCTAAGGATAGGGTCTAAAACAAATGTGTAAAGTAATGGGTTTAGCAGCCACCCTTGTCTCATCCTTCTTCATAGAACTACCTTTTCCCCTAAATAACCATTAACCAAAGGGGTCATACATGCTCCCTTATACAGAGTTTTTATCCATGCAACCATTTTGGGGGGAATCCTGTACCTTTCTAGGACCTGGTACAAGTACTGATGTTCCACTCTATCAAAGTCCTTGGCCTGATCTAGTGCAATAATGTAACCCTTTGTGTCTAATGACCTCCCTCTTTCGAAAAGTTCTCTTAAAAGGTAAAGATTGTGTTGGATTTTCCTATTAGGGATTGAGTAAGTCTGTGCTTCATCTATTACTTTTTGGGAAACCTGCTGTAACCTTTTACATATAATTTTAGCCATGATTTTGTAATTGCTATTCAGAAGACTTATTAGCCTCCAATTATGTAATAACTGTTTATCCTCTTTTTTTTATATATAAAACTAATGATGGCTACCCCTAATTCTGAAATAGGTCCTTCCATTTGCAAAATGTAATTAAACACAGTTTCCAATATAATACTGAATTCTTTTGAAAATTTTTTATAAAACTCATTTGTTAGTCTATCTATTCCCAGTGCTGTCCCAGTTTTTAAATTTTTTATAGTGCTGTGTATGTCTTCCAGCATAATCAGGCATTCTAAATTCATTTGATCTTTGTCTAACACTAGGGTAGGCACAGACAAATAGTCTGCCAGCTGTTCCCCTTTGTGCTTACTAGTAGCAAACTCAGTGTGTAAAGAATTCTGTACTGTCAGAAGCATGCCTAAATCTGTAGTTACTATAGTCCCATCCTCTTTGTATAATTCTGTCATTATTGTGGAATCTAATCACTGTTTACATGCCATATGTGGGTCTGAGGCTGACGACTCTGTTGTCCCGTACCTCATCTCTGCATCTAAGTATTTTGTCCTGTCGTACTGATATATGAACATGAGTTTTTTTTTATTTCTGCAATTTGACTTTTATAATATACCTGATCTTTACTTGGGTAAGACATTAATTTGTAAAGTTGATTCCTATACCCCAAGTATTTGACATATTCAGTATTAGAGTTTTCTCTCCCATATTTAATGAAGACATTTTTTTGTCTGTTTTTATACCCAACCACCAGTCTCATATGTCCTCATACATGTACTGTATTGAGCATTTTGCCTCTAATAAGGTCTCTATCTGCAGACTAACTTCCTCTTTCTCTAAGACAGAAGAATTAAATTTCCATCTCTGGCCTTGTGAGCCTATCCTAGGTGGCGTAGTTGCAAGACTGAAAGAATCCATAATTATGCAGTGATCCGAAAATTCAGTAGCTTTAATACACATCCTATGGGGTACACAATGTTTGGAAGAAAATAGATAATCTATCCGTGTTGCATATGTAGACCTATGGTATGTGGCCCCTACATCCTTTTTCTTTAAGTGTCTATAAGCATCAGTCAGGGATGCCCCTTGTATTATAGTCTTCAAAGCCTGCGAATCACAATATACTTTTTTCTGTGTTGCCCCAACAGTCTTAGTCTCCAGGCTGAAAATTAAAATCCCTTCCCCCGCCACATGCTTTCTAATATATAAATATGGCCTTACTGTGTTGAAAAGTTCTATCCTTGCTGTTTTTGTCCGGGGTGCATATATATTGATCAATTTAAAATAAAACCCTCTGCACTTACAATCTGTAACTAATGCTCTCCCTGGCAGGATATCAATGATTCTTGAGACTGAGAAATTTATCCCCTTAAAAAGAAAATCTATCCCATTTGCACAGTCTACCCCAAAAGTCCAGAATGAGGGACCCCAAACTCAACTCCTCCTAGCCTGCTCCACTTCATAAAGAGACTCTAGCCTAGTTTCCTGTAGAAAAATAATATATATGTGTAGATCTTTTAAATAGGTTAATATAGACAGTTGCTTTTTGTAATTTTTCAGACTACATACATTAAAGGAGGATATCTGAATAGAGGCCATATATCTTTATGGGGGGGGGGTCATGCCTCATCCCGTTGTGCTTCCTTAGTTTTTCTCTTCCTTCCTTTTTTCTTTTTAACTATGCTTGCAGGTCTTTTCCCATCCTCTTCTGTCTCTGAAACCTTACCGCACTGAATGGAAACATCTGATTCCAGGTCAGAGTCCCCACCCTCAACCTGTAGGTGGTCAAAAGTATTTGTCAGGGGTATACTATTTCCGGATGGGCCTTGTTTTGCTGCTGCCCTTGTCACCCTCCTTTCCAGCATCACTCCTTTCTCTAATGGTGGAGGCATCATCTGCTGCTCCTTCATTAGCTTTTTCTGACCTTGACTCTTTTCCCCTTCCTCCTGTTGTTTCCCTCCCTCTAAGGGAGATGTTTGAGAAGGGCCAAATTCCTTCCCTATTCCCTGCTTCTATATCCTGGGCATGAACCTCTACCTCATCCCCTTCCATCTCTCCCCCCTCTTATTCCTGGGGCCTTTGTGCTGGTTGTGAATGAGGTTCTGGCCCTCTCCACTTATCCTGAGCAGCCTGCACTAAATCCTCCTGATCCCAACCATCCAATCTATTTCTCCTGGCCCACAGACACTGATGGTATGCATGATCTTTTTCGTCACACAGATTACCTTGAAACACATTTTCACGTGACACACTAGGATGTCCATATCTTCCACATAAGGAACATTTTAACACGTTGCATGTACTGATCAGGTGTGTTTTGACCCCACATTTATAGCATACTTGTGGCTGTCCTCCATAAAAACATACCCCTCTATCTTTCCCCCCTAAAAATGTTTGGTAAATGGATAATGTCAGCATTTACTTGAAATAGTTTAACTTTAAACTTCCAGCTGCCTGTCTAGGAGGCCTTAAGAATCAATAATGGCCTCTGGAGATCCCAGAATGTCACATCTATTATGCAGCCAGCGGTAAATGTCACTCACATTAACTCCTTCATTTCTAAACATTATAGTCACCATCCTGATGGGTGGCTTTCCAAGGGGCATTGCATAGAAGGGTGCCACACAGGAGTTTCCTTTAAATTATTATATTTTCACCAGAATTTCTCAGCCCAGTGCTTGTTTTAAAATTCAGATCAAAGGTGTCTTCACCAGACACATGTATTAGGGCATATATATTTGATGGTACAAACTGCATAGAGGTTTTCAAAAGTTGCCTAGTTACATAGTACCTGTCTAGATGCTCAGTGTGGCCCCCTTTATATGTTAGCCTCACTGCATTTTTCCTCAGGGTCCGTCCCAACTTATTTTTAAACAAATCTGCTGAAGTGGGTCTCAGCGTTCCCCCAGCAGACCTTATTCTCTCATGTGCTGGATCCCCATCCAAATCTGGTTCATTACTATCATTAGTCTCCCAATTATGTCCCTCCCATCCTTCCTCATTAGGAGGACCTTCTGCATTAGTTGGACCTTTAGAATTTGTTAAACCTTTTGCATTTGTTGGGACACTTCCTCCACTCCCCCCAACCTCAGAAACATTTGGTCTTGCTACATTCACATCCTCACTCAAAACATTAACAGTGGTTTTTAAATGCAAAACATTTGAATGAGCACATGCTTTATTTCATGAAATCCCAGGAATTTGTCCAGCTTGAGTTATTGAGTCAGTGTTCATGTTTTGCAGTACCTTTGTTTGCAATTTTATGTGTTCCCCAAAGCTCTGGTGTGTTTGCATTGTTGCAGGCCTGGTTGCTGAAGTAGCCAAAACACCTTCCATTGTGTCATTCTAGTACAAGTCCACTGTCCACTCTACTGGGGGGCTCTGTATCCAGCCCGCTCCCCTCAACTCACTGTCCGCAGACCAGCTATCTCCTGACACATCCACTGCATCTCTCAGATTGAGTTGCTTCAGTACAATCTGACTTGCAGAATTCTCATCTGGTTGGCCCAATGCCTCTGCATCCTCTCCCGGAATCTGCATAGTCACAGCAGCCTTCTCAGAAGCCTGAATTTCCTCTTCTGAGGTGGGGCCCTCTCGTTCCATTGCCAGTATTAAGATATCTGTGGGTGCCAACCCAGTCACACGTCGTTTCTCCATGCTGCACTCAGCGGCAAGTTTCACCGCACTCAGTGCAGTTTCACACTGATCATCCTTATCCGAATCAGCAATATCGCTCTCCACATTCTCCAGCTCACTCCCAGAAACGATCATCGGAGCAGCTTCTGTCTTCATGTCTACCTCCATCTTCATTCAATCCCAAACTGCCACATTAGCACTTCCTCCTCCTCCTCCTGTGTCCAGCTCCAAAATGGGTCCCTCCATCCTGTCCACAGGAAGTAGGGGAATTTCCCCGGTGCCCTGGGCAAATTTCCCCCATTCACTAAAAATACCACCAACAGCTTAATCTGGTTCAAGGTCAATTGGCATTCATCTGTATCCCCCCCCCCAGGTTGTACCTGAAAATAGGCAGAATTTGTCTCCTATCCGGTCAAGAAAAAATGAAAGAAAGAAAGAAAGAAAGAAAAGAAAGAAAGAAAGAAAGAACGAAAAAAAAGACAGACTTGCCTCATCCAACATAAACTGCCTCCTCTCCATCTGGTACCTTCCCCTCACTCCATTTCCAGGGTAGTGCTCATGAGAGTTTAGGGATACCCTAGTCAGCCCCCTCACCTTTGGGCTGGGACTGAGTCACTGTCCACACAAGAATACTGTACTCTGAATCTTGCCCCCCCCCCCCTTGGTGGTAGTGTCCTGGGGTTAAGTCTGGGGCTATTACCCCATCTATGGGGAGTACTAGGAGGTGGTCAGTCCTGCAGCCAGTGCTCTTTGCTGGCACTAACTCAAGAGTTTTGACCACATACCCCTCGCTGGTCCTAAGTCTTTGGTGGCCCCACCTAACAGCCCTCCATCTCCTCCCCCATTTAGAGTTATTTTTCCAACCTTAATTTCAGTGCGTAGCATTGGCACTTATCCCCAATCCCTACATCCAATCCTCCCCTTTTTATTCCCTAGCCATGTAAGACAGCTCTGTGTTCTGCGGCATCATGAGTAGTAAAGGATCCTTCTGTTACACTGTTCTGGTTGCTACTCTCAGATTACACCTTAGAATGTTGTACTGACTGTATCTATGTTATTGTACACTTTAATACAAACCTTGGCATGCACCTCAGTTTTAGATTGTTTTTGTTTATTCGTGTACATTTCATTTTGTACTTCTATGTAAAATGTTTCAAAGGAACACTGTCAATCCCCTTCAAATTCAAAGTGTCTGTAGTTTAAAAACACATTTTATACTTGCTCACATTCTGTAAAGTTTGCTGATGTGGCTGGTAATTTGATTCTGATTCCTTTTCTCTTTTTAAAAGACAGAAACAGACTGCCCACCATACTCGTGTTACCACACAAAAATATGTTTGTTTACCTTCCTCCCACTGCACCTTTTCTGGACTTAGAAACACCCCAGTACACTCCAGTCACTAATTATGCAGTGGGACTGGAGGCACTATTGCATCATGAGTGGCTGAACAGTTTGGGTATGCTTCTAATATTCAGGAAGTATGCAACAAGGGTAGAGCAAGGATGTGAATCAAAATAAGGTTGGGTATAACTTACACATTAGCATACATTTCAGTTCTACTAAACAAACAGGCAGATAAAACAACCAGTAACATCAATGAATTTTAGAGATGGTAAGCAATCATAAAATGTATTTTATTTACTAGAAATAATATGTTGCAGAAAAGTTTGACAATGTCCCTTTAATAAAAGTCGATTAACTGAAAAAAAAGAAGCTATGTAAACCTTTATTTAAGTGACAACTCTCACTGTCAAATTGTCCTTTTGTAGGTACAATGTAACTCCAGCAAGATTCTGGGACATGCCCGGAAACTTAGAGTCTTTCCATTCAGAATGCACTCCTTCTCCCCGGGGGTGGTGAACCAATGGAACAGAACAAACATGCAAAGCAAGCACTCACTCAGTCGTAAGGTGCTTCTGCTTTAGGCAAAAGTCACAAGCACACTCACAAAGTCTGGTTTCAAAGTGTTAGTGCAATTTAATGTTCAATGCACAAAATACAGGGGCCACAAACCATTCCGTAAGGAACCTATGGAACAGCCGACCAGCAGAGGTATTGCACATGAAGCCAGTACAGGCCTTCAGGGTAAGCCTACACACATGTCTGCTTACCAAGAGGAATGAGAGGGTATCCTGGGCAGTAGAGTGAGAGGGGAACTCCCCTAAAATTGGCATATGTTTGCACAGCATGTTTATTCATTCCTGCTTGTAAAGTAGGGCAGGGACAGAGATAATGGACTGAAGTCCCTTCTTATACTAAATGACTACAGTATGTTCCTATGGTAAAAATAGAAACTTGGGACCAACAAAAAAAAAATTAGAAATTGAGAAAGTACAGACGGCATTGGCAATGTTAAAATGTTATACGTTGATCTTATCAGTGTTCTGGCAACTGAAAAGCCAAAAATAACAACTTTAAAATAAAAGCATGTCAAAGCAAGATGCAAACATCAAGAGTATCTTAACTCTGGGGAAGGGGAGGCTGACTGCTCCAGTAATTTACAAAGGAATCTGTCAGAAGGTATTTAAAGGCTTGAAAGGATCAAGGAGAATTTGAAGGGTTATCACCTGGAACAAAGTTTGTGCCCTAAAGGCAGATTGTATGAACCTTTAAGAGTAGGGTTTAGGTCACCTGGCAAAGTACTGCAACACCTTTTTAAAGCTGTAATCATGGCTTAAGGAAAGTAATTTTAATGTTTACAAGCTCAGTGCAATTGTTTCTTCAGCACTGGGGGTACACCTCTCAGTTTTATAATGATGGACGGTTCTCTGAAGCCTGTGTCATTCCTTCACATACTCTTTGTAGGCAGATTCATCACTAGAATATAGAATGGAAAACTTTGACTTTGGTAATTAATCAGCAAGCTTTATCAAATATATCCAGCCTAAAAAACAACCTTATTAAATATAGCTCATAATCTAAAATATACCAAGCCTGGTTCTAAAGAATCCAGAACTGTGTTCTGTTTCCAGATTTCCCCAGTAAGCAGGTAAGGATAGCAGGGGGATTTTTCATGGTCAACAAAGAAACACCATAAATTAAAATTGTAAGTACTGTAGTACTTAATTTTTAAGAGGTGTATATATGTGTGTGTGTGTGTGTGTGTGTGTGTGTGTGTGTGTGTGTGTAGAGGATTATGAGGGCAAATAACATTTAATTATTATGTTTTTAAATTTAAGGCAGTTTTATTTTTAGGGTATACCTCTCAACCTCCTGCATTGCAAATCAGGGACAATGCTTAAAAAAATCAGGGACAAGTGCCTAAAATCAGGGACACATCTTCAGAAATGGTAATATTAGCTCAACAACTATGCCATAATGTTTGGCTTAGTGTAAAAGGCATTTTTTGCAGAACAACTAGACTGTAACAATGAAGTCTAGCATTATTTTATGCTTTGAATCCTCATTCTTCTGTCACAGAAATCCCAAATTTAGAAGGCAAAATCAGGGACGTCCCTGAAAATCAGGGATAGTTGAGATGTATGTTTTAGGGCCTAGTTGAAGGTTTTTAGTGAGTAAAGATGACAGCCACATTTGTTATGGCAGTCAGGTATGTGTTTGGTACAACTGATTTCATGTGTGAAAGGGCTACTGGTCCTTCTTCCAGTGCTGTCGTGGTGGGACAAAAGCATGGGTTCCAAGCTCCTCAGCCAATCAGATTACTGATTTTTTTACAGCCATATTATAATGTAAAAAATAACATAAGGAAAGTCATGAACAGACAAGACATATGGTTTCAGTTCAAGGTTCTGAGACCGCCTGAGTTTCACACTCAAGGTTTATGATGCCATCAGAACTCCTCAGAAACACAGCCTGTTGTGCATGCCTTCCCATCTGTTATTTTAACAGTGCATAATCAGAATCCATTTACAGCACATTCTAAAAATAATAAACAAAACAACCATATCAAAGCAATGTGAACACATGGCAATTCACTTTTTAAACAAAGAGTTTTTCTTTTTTTTGCTGTGAAAGTAGTACCCTGTATACCATGGGAAGCAGGGCTGCTTGATAGGGTTTACGATTCAAAGGAGTACAGTTTATAAGATGTTACATGTATTGAAATGTTCCGAGGTACACATTTAAAATGTTGGTTATAGTTTACAGTTGCTGACATTTAGATATATTCAATATTGCATAGATCTCTGATGTTCGAGCCCTGACAGCCACAAGGCCAGTGTTTACCATATCAGCAGCTTCAGGGGTTGCTAGTCTGAGGTTCCAGGGGCTCCCCTGCACCAGTTGACTATTGCCAGGGATTTTTGCAGCAGGACCTGCTTGTTTGACAATTTGGCCAATCTGTGGCCACACCGTCTTGCAGGGGTGGGACTCTGAAGCTGCCCTGTGTCTCTTTAGGCCCTCCTGCTCCAGCAGTCCTGCGTGAGCAGTCCCAGTGTGAGAGGCACAGCAGTAGTGGGAGTATTCAAGGGGAGTCACTGGAGGGGAGGTGCCAGGATGCCAGGAAACTCTACCTATAGCCCGTTCCCGTGAGTATCTGTAAGTGTTGTTCTATTAAAGGGAAAGGAAAAGGGACATTGTTTAACCAGAAAAGGCATGCTAAGCTGAAGCTAATTTCCAGGTATGACCTGGGAGCACACGGAGGTTAAGTGACTTGCTCAGGGTAACACAGTATGCAAGTGGGGGCTGTGGGATTCAAACCCAGGTCTCCAGGTTTACAGCTCAGTGCCCTAAACCACAATACCATACTGTCTCTTCAAATAAAATAAAATAAAATAAAAAGTGCTATATTGCCTTATTTATGACATGCTTTGTCTAAGCCTAAACTGCTGCATATCGTTCTTTAGTTAATTGTTGTAGTTCCTAGTTGATTGCATTATACCACTGCTCCTTAATCCCATAATTGCAGCAGTACGTTAGGTGCCTTAGCTATCTTCCTATATTACCTCTGCTGCTCAGTTTAATCTGCATTAGTACTGCCGCTGTCACAGTTCATTGTTAGTTTATCTCTGCTGCTTTTTGTAAAGTGCATTAGTGACTGCTACAGTTCATTTCTAGCTTACCTCTCTGCTTAATTAAACAATCTGCATTAGTACTGCTGCTGCTTCCCAGGCCAGCACACCCTGCTACTCTATCCCTGATAGCCTTTCTATTTCCTCTTCCTCTGCTTATCCCAGTCTGCACCTAGTCCCAATATTTCTAAATACTGGCTAGGCTCTCTCCCCACTTACCTCTCCTCTCTCCTCTCCCCTCCTTCCTTCCTCCTACACCCATAGATACTGTAATATCAGCAGGTCTGGAACAACTAGTAGTAGAACTTACTAGGGGAAAAATATACTAGAGCTTGTGTAACCCGTAGGTGGTGCTATCCTATGGGCTACTACCCCTGCATGTAAAACTATACACAGGTTGAGGGGCCTGAGTTCCGTAAACGGGTGCCTCCACCTGGAGGAATGGTATTGGGGCACCTTAACTGCTCTGTTATAGCCCTCCAGGATAATATATTCACCCACCAACCCACCTAGTGGCTCCACACTTAAAATTAGTGTCAGTCCTTTAATTGAACAGTATTTTGTCACCTAGATTTTGTCCTTGATTTTTTCCCACAAGTCTCTGGCACTGTCCCAGAAGTCCCTTGGCTTAATCCTGGCTTCCAATTGGTTGCTAGGCACAAAGATGGAGTCTCTATATACAGTTTTTATGCAGTTATGCAGAAGACTATGGATTCCCTACTTAAAAGGATTGTGGAACACCTTGAATCCAGCGGAGCACAGGATCCGAAACAGCATGAATTCACAGCGGGCAGGTCATGTTAAACAAGACTAACTGATTTATTTGACTGGATCACTAAGGTCGTGGATCAGGAGGAGTGGTTGATGTGACCTCCCTGGATTTCAGTAATGTCTTCAAAACTGATCTACATAGAAGACTTGTGAACAAGCTGGGCAGCCAGGGAGTGGGTCACAAGGTGGTAAACTGGATTAGGAACTAGTTGAGTGATAGAAGACAGAGGGTCATGGTAAATGGTGCTCAATATTAGAAAAGGAGGGTGACCAGTGGTCAGTCCTGTTTAATGTCTTCATAAGTGACATTGCAGAGGGGCTGGAGGAGAAGGTGTGCCTCTTTGCAGATGACACTAAGATCTGCAACAGGGTGGACACTCCGGGAGAGGTGGAGAAAATGAGGAGGGACCTAGGTAAACTGGAGGAATGGTCTAGAGTGTGGCAGCTGAGATTCAATACAAAAAAGTAAAATCATGCATTTGGGGCACAAACATCCAGGGGAGGATTACATGATGGGGTGGGGGGGGACTGTTGGTTATCAAACAGGAAAGGGATTTGGGGGTAATCATATCTGATGACCTAAAGGTGGTCAAACAATACCTACTGTTGGTTTTAACATATTGCTCAATATCTAGGCCCATCTTTTTTTTTTTTTTTCCAATTGTTTAACCAGGTGAGACACACTAAGCTGAAAGCTTGTTTACAGGTGCAACCTGGGAGCACAGGGAAGTTAAGTGACTTGCTCAGGGTCACACAGTATGCAAGTGGGGGCTGTGGGATTCAAACCCAGGTCTCCAGATTTGCAGCTCAGAGCCTTAAACCACTGCACTATACTGCCTCCCATTAGTCCAGTACAAGTGTAAATGGGCTAGATCAATAGTTCTTTCACTACCCAAGTGTCCTATTTGGTCGTGCAAGGCTTTTAAGACAACATTTTTGAACTTAGATGGCAATATTAGCTGTTTTCATACAATGTCACCTTGGCTGTCAGTAAGCTCTATGTGCAATAGCTTGAGTTGAGGACCTTCTCGAACAGGTAAAGCAGTTTTGGGGTCGCTGGACCATATTCTGGAGACATCTTCCCCCTTTCTTATAGCATCGACTAATGGTCTGATCATTGGATCATAGTACTGTTCTTTTTGGGTGTCAGCTGGTGTTAGCTGTGGTAAAGAACTTAAATCAAAGCTGCAAGACTACAGTAGGCAACTGGTATGCAAGTCTCTGGGGGTCCCAGGCAATCTGCCAGACAGTCTACAGCTTCAAAGGACAGAGTTTCTTCCTGATCAAACTTGTGGCATAGCACTTTTACAGATTGCTCAGAAATATGCTCCCACTGTTGGTCAGAAGCAGGTCTTCATTAGAGAGCATCAGCATTGATGTGATTTAAACCTGGTCGACACTCCACTGCATAATCATATGTTACTAGAGCGGAAAGCCATCTATATCCTGCAGCATCTTATTTGGCTGTTGTTTGGATATATGTTAATGGATTGTTATCTGTTTTGAATAGAATTTTAGCACCATACAAATACTCATGAAATTGATGAACTATTGCCCACTTGAGAGCAAGAAATTCTAATTTATGCACCAGATAGTTTCTCTCTGAAGATGTTAGACTTCTACTAGCAAAAGCTATGAGACACAATCCTTCCAGGTATTATTGATAAAGTGCTGCTCTGAGGACACCCAAGCTGGCATCTGTATGTAATACATAGGGCTTTGATGGGTCACCATAAGCGAGTATAGGAGCATGAGTTAATCTGAATATTTTTTCTTCGAAAGCAGTGTCACAATGGAGTCCACCTCTGTCCAAACAGCTCATTGGGACTGAAATAGGTTTTTACAGTCTGTCAGAACCCTTCTTAAACTTTTTGTGAGTAGGTGGGTACCCTTAAGTTAAGTTTAGGAGGGGTCAGATCACCTTGGTATAGTTCTTGACAAATCGGCAATAATAGCCACAGAATCCAAGAAACCTTTGAAGTTCTTTCAAGTTGTTAGACTTTGGCCAGCTGGTTAATGCTTCCACCTTACTGGAGTCTGCTTGTGTGCCTTCTGACGACACAATGTGGCCCAAATATTTGACAGAGGTCTTGAAAAAAATGACATTTGTCAATGGATAACGTAAGATCGAATTCCTTAATCCTATCCAACACCTTGAATAAGTGAGCCTCATGCTCCTCGAGAGTTTTGCCAAAGACTATGACATCATCAAGGTAGACAAGACATTCCAAGGGATTCATACCTCCCATGGCATGCTCCATTAATCATTGAAATGTTGCTGGTGCACCTGATATGCTTTGGGGCATGCGAAGAAACTCATAGACACCCAAGGGACAAATGAATGCAGTTTTTTCCCTGTCCTAAGGAGCCATTGGGATTTGATAGTATCCACTTCAGAGGTTGAGGATGGAGAGCCACTTACTCCCATCTAGACAGTCCAAGGCATCCTGTATATGTGGCACTGTATACTGATCAGGCATGGTTCTTTTGTTCAGAGTCCTGTAATCAACACACATACAGAAAGAGCCATTCTTTTTCCGCACCACAACAATTGGGGAGACGTACGGACTGAGTTATTCTTGTATGATGCCAGCCACTAACTTCTCTTGTAGGTGATGCTTGACATCGTCGATCTCAGCAGGAGCTAGATGTCTAGACCTCTCCCTGAAGGGTCTGTCATCATGCAGGCGAATGTGGTGTTCAGCACCCATGACACACCCAACATCCCATTCCTTGAGGGAGAATACCATGGTTCTCTGAGCCAGCTTTTTACTGATCCTGGTTCTCTAGCTGTTTGGGATGGGTGACTCTCCAAAATTAAACATGTCAGGTGATAACTCACATCTTTTTTTTAGTTTTGAACTTAGATGGGAGCACAGCAGTGACGGCAGAATAGACTTTAGTCAGGGTGCAACCTCAGTGTACTGTGATGTCTGGGTATGTAACATTTTGTATTTGTGCCATCATTCATTGGGCGTAAGTATAAGCCTGAGCCAGAGGCACACTGGGTTTAATCAGCAGTCTTTCAGGTAATTTCCCTCATCTGGGGCATCCAGCAGCAAAATGTGGTTGGCCACATCTTTTCATAGCCGCACTTCACCACTGATACTGCATTCTGCATTTGGAGGTAACATGATAGTAGCAGGATCCTTTTTCCAAACCATCCCAACAGGCTCATCTTTGTCACTCTCCTCAGGGTACATATGTTTCTCATAGGCCTTTTGGATCAGGGCATGTACATGCAGGGCTCTTTCTGTCTTTTTCTTCTGCCTTTCTTCACATAACTGGGCCAGGTGCCCAAACATTTGTGCGTTGATGCCAATCAGTACAGGAATACCATCGTAAAGTCTGGTTGAAGGGCAGACCAGGGCCAGCGACTCCACAGAATCTCCCACAGCAGCCACAGAGGATGGAAAAGAAAGCCATACTTTTATGTAGCCAAGATATGGATATGACTTTTCTCTCAACCCCCAAACATGCAGTCCATTGAGAGGTTGTAATGGGTGGTCAGATAAATGCTGTTCATACCAGTCTTGGAAGATTATGGTGTCCTGAGACCTGCTGTCTAGAACTGCTAGGGCTGGAATTTCATCTATATGTACAGTTGTGTCAATGGAAGGGCCTTCCAATTTGGACCAGCATGGAGGGACATTAGTAGGAACCTGGACAGACGACCTAGTCACAAAGAAATTGAAGTTGGGATTGCCTGAACCTCCACTGCGATCATTTTCTGCACCCCTCTGCAATTGATTTGCTTTCTGGAGCTCCCCTTGTAGTTTGTTTACCACTTTTTCTAGGTCCCTTTGAGACCAGCATTCTTTCTTCATATGCCCATCCTTTCCACAATTGTGACAAATTATATTTTCTTTAGTCTGTATTGATGATGTATTACATTGGGAGCTGGTCTCCATTCACAAATGGGGGTTGGAAAGAATACGCATTTGGTGCTGGAGCTGAAGCACTGACAAAAGTAAGTCTTGGTTCAACCTTCCCCTCTTTCTGTAGCATTAAAGGCGGTGCAATATGTCTCAGTAATTATTTTAGTGTAGCAGTCAATTCTCTTATCTCGGTCTCTGAGTTGCCATCAGTAGGGGCGCCGGAGCATGCACCCTGACTCCATAGCAGACACACTCTGAGAGGGACCAGGGTCTTTATTTGTGGAAGGGGCCATGAAAGAAATGGCGGCTTTCACTTCTCTGAACTCTGTCAGCAACTCTGCCCATGGTGGGGTATCCTTAGTAGTCTCTGAGTGCTTGACTGGTGCTATATTCCACCCTTGAACTTCATCCGCATGATCACCCTCTGTCACCTGGGCAGCAGCAGCAGATATGAGAGGGGGCCCCCAATGTGGCCTCCATTCTTCAACCCCTTGGATTTCTTTCATTAGTTCATCATAGGAGGGAGGAGAATCCAGCCTGGCTGCAAGCCGTAACTTGAGCAGCAATAGTTCAGAAAATTGGGCAGACTTAAGTATCTGGTTCAGCCTAATTCAATCCAGCATGTCTCAGGCCACGCTACCTTTCCTGAGGCATTCCCGTAACACTTTTTCAAATCGAGGTACATACACAGACAAGGTTCCCATTGGTATTGATGAGTGTTCTTTACCTTCACCACAGATCCTCGTCTGAGTGTGGGCTCCCAAATACATTTTTCAAAGCAGCCAAATTGTCTTGTGCTGTTGCCCCAGGGTGATTAGCCCACTTGGTGCAGATGGCAGCGAGAGCAGAACCTCGGAGACTTTCACTCAACCTTTTTCTCTTCTCTGCCTCAGAACATTGCCATTCAGGCACTAGGAGGGCAATATAGTCTATACATGTCTCCCAATCATCTTCTCCATTAGGTGTGGGTAGAATGCCAGAAAACACTCACAGCCGGTGATAAGAGTCATGACTAACTGTGGGCACAGGTGTGGGTGTGGGCACTGATGTGGGTACAGAAGCTGGTGAAAGGGCAGGTACTGGAGTTGGCATGGGTGTCAGGGACAGAACACCCTCAGGTGGCATGAATAACTTTTTGAAGTGCTCGTTCATTTTGCCCTTATCCAATAACAACTTGGCAAGCTTTTCCTCAAAACTTTCGGTTAAGGGTGGAAGCTCGTTTTCTGAGGAGTCCTTACTATCTTTAGTTACCACCCTACAGGCAGTGGGGGACCCATCAATGGTAATAGTTTGGGCACCTGAGTGCTGTCCATGGGCTTTCTGCATTCCACTAATGCCATTACAACTTGAGCAGTCAAGTCAGCTTGTCAGCTTAACACAATAGTTTTTCCCAAACACTCAAGTTTTGAAAGTGCCCCCTCTATAGTGTCTTTACTAGTTCCCAGTGATATATCTAGTATTAACAAGGTATTCTGAGGGCCAATTTCATGTCCCATACACCAACTAACTGTTGTAGAGCCATTTTTTTCAGTACCCATAAAAATTATATTTGCAATTCTTGGTTTTGGCCACTAGGGGGCACTAATCTCAGCAGTGCCTCCAAAGATGTAACCCCTAGGTGGTGCTATCCTATGAGCTACTACCCCTGCCTGTAAAGCTATACAAAGGTTGAGGGGCCTGAGTTCTATAAATGGGTCCTCCACCCGGAGGAATAGTATTGGGATAGCTTAACTGCTCTGTTATAGCCCTCTGGGATGCAATAACCACCCACCAACCCACCTAGTGGCCCCACACTTAAAATTACAATAAATACCTTGTTGTGCATTCAATTTGTAATTGATGGGCAGTGCTAATAATATGCTCACATGACCACTTACCCTCAGGGTCTGGGACTCGGCATGCACCCTGATCACCTGTAAAAGAACAACTACCAGCAATAACACAGTACCTGTCAGCTATTTGCATTAACCCAGCACTCAGTAAATTAACCCAGCACTCAGTAATGATATGCTCATGGACCAAATTAACATTTAAACAACAAACAGATTTATTTAGGAATCAAAATAAGGGGTAGGGGATGCAGATTAAAATTAGACCAATTGGCACTTTTGATTTTAGCAGTATTTCAACTTTTCATAGCATTTAAACCAATACATTAATCCTTTTTGGAATGTCCAGTTAACCTCACTTGGTACACAGAATAAACTACATTGCAGGCCTGAAGTGGTGCCGTGGCTTGGCCTGCATCGCAGCTGGCTTAGGCCCTTAAATAAAGAACCGGTTAAGACTTTAACTTGTACTTGACTGTAAAACCATAAATCACTTAAAAAACCCAGAAATTTGTAATCCTCAGGCCCGACAGCCTGTAAAGACAGTCTAAACTCAAGTGCAGACTTGAAAAGCACATCAGTTGGAACAAACAGGTTAATTGGTGTTGCAGGATAAAACCCGGAGATACTCAGTGAACCTTGGACCTCAGGATCTAGACTGATTTTCAAGATGGCTCTCCTTGAGGCAGGATGTGGCTGCAGGCTGCAGGACTTCATCCCTTCTGGCAAGGACCAGGATACAGGGACCAGAACTAACACGACTCACCCCCTCATCAAGACGTAGCCCCCAAGGGTGGCCACGACCCGCGATGAACTTCTCTACAGGAGCTGATTCCCTTCTCTGGTCATCTGGCAGCTGAGCTTTATAAGCAGCGATAGTATATTAGACAAATTGCTTGGCATCACTAGTACTGCTAGGATATCGTTCGGTGGTAGGATGCACAGCTTACTCACTAGCACGTGGCAGTCCTGGAAATGCAAGCTGGCACACATGCAGTTCAGATCTCCCTCTGCCAAATTGACTGGAGACAATTTCAGTACCCAAAGGCATCAATTTCAGTTGCAGTCTCTGAGACAAAAACAGCTTCTCACTGAATGCGGGTGGGGATCCTTCAGCAGCTCTGATCCCACCATCAGTCTGGAAATTCGCTCTGGGAGATACTCTTTTTTCTGTCTCTCCCTCTGGAAAGAAATTGCAGCTGGTTCTGCAGATTTTGGCTGTCCCAAATACTCAGCAGGTGGTTTGGCCAAGAAGAGGCAAGGTAGGCTTCTCCCCAAGTTTTCTGAGCTGCGGGGAGTCTCCTGACAGTCCAAAGGCTCAACCCAGACTGACTTGAACTAACCCATGTACTCTAGATTCAAACAGTCTCCCCTTTTTTATGTTGGCACGCTTGCACAGCCAACATCTTGGGACAGTGCAGCTTTGGAGGCGCGGTCGCTGTTGGGTGAATGCAGGGTACACATCAGTAGGTGCGTTCCTCATTCCTCAATCAGCCTGCATGTGGGCGCCACACCATGCATACATAATGTGGCAAGCACATCTAAAAAAAGGTCCGCTGCAATCCTAGCAAAGCTCATCAGATGCAGCAGGCCTTTTTTTTTTATTGCCGTGCTAGCCGCCATTATGCACATGGCGGTACACCAGTGTCCAAACTGCCAACTTTGGGGGTGTTTAATCCCCCTGTTGGTTACCCCTGCTCTGCCCGCTGTACTGCCGATGGGGGAGCCCACTTTCATCATCAGCATAAATAACCTCCCCATTTGTTATATGCCGAGGGGTGGCCAATCTTCGGTTCTAACCCCCCTTACTTGTGTGCTCGACGGGGTGCCCAATCCCCATTGGCATAAATCCCAACCTCCCCAGTTGTGTGCTGACGAGGGTGCCCAATCCCTGTCGGCCACGACCTCCAAACATGTTAAGTGGCACGCTGGGAGCCCACAAGCGTGCCAATCCCTCTGAAATACAAAAAACTGTCCCGCAACTTTTTTTTTTTACCTGTAAACAGAAGACAGTCCCTTGTAGTCTCCCTACTCACCACCCACACCCACCCACTGCACACTCTACCTCCCTACACCCCCCTCACCCCATACATACCTCTGGAGCTTGGCACGACGATCTTCGGTGGACTGGGAACACGTCTGCACTCTTCAAAGCCAACCACAAACTGAGGAAATGCCAGTAAGCTGTATAATGGAATAGATTGTTTTTCAATCAATCAATCAATCAATCAATCAAAATCTTTATTTATTCAGGCGAACATCATTGAGCATAGCTCATTTATAAGATGGACCGGAGTGGTCATAACAAAAAAGGTTACAGAGTGTATACAAAAACATGATATTGAAATAGCACAAATACAAACATTTATGAGTGAGATAGATGTACAATTATTTACATATATACAAGGCAAAGGACAGTAAACCAAAAACCTATTAAAGTTGAGAAACAAACAGTCTGGTGGGGATAAGGCTTGGATAATGGTACATGGGTGGGCATATATGTTTGAGGTTTGATGTGGAAAGGACCAGAGCAATGATAGAAGAATAGGGAGGAGATTTAGAAGGGGGTGAGGGAGTGAGAGGGTGTGGGGTGGGGATGTGGGAGGACTAGGCCTTGTGGAAGCAATTGCATGAATCTGGGATTTGGCTGATGTACAGCTTTTGAAGGATGTAGGGGATCAGTGTTTCCATTTTCAGGGTCTTTTGGATAGAATTCCAGATAAGTGCCAGGAATAACTGATTGCAGCTCTTCCATACCGGTGCAGGTGATAGGAATCTTCAGCAGGATCAGTTTGTTGATCCTCAAGGTGTAGGGCCTGGATGTGATCTGGTTGAAGCAATCTGAGATGTAGGAAGGGAGTTTGTTTGTCAGAGCTTTGTAGATCCAGATAGCAGCATTTTTCTTCTTCTATGTTGCAGGGATGTCCAGCTGACTACATTGTAGAGAGAGCAATGATGGGTGCTAGAGGGAAGGTCAGTAATGAATCTAATAGCTCTATGATACAGGGTGTCTAGCTTGTTTAGATGGGAGAGGGAGCAATGACCATAGAGGAAGTCAGCATAATCAATGAGGGACATGAATGATGCAAGGATTAATCTTTGTTTGGAATCTTTGGTCAGGTAGTGTTTGATTCTATAGAATAGACCAAGTCTTTGTCTTAGCTTTTTCAGGAGCTCTTCAACGTGGGTAGTATAGTCTAGTTTATTGTCTATCCATACTCCTAGGTATTTGAATTTGTCAACATATTCCAGATTTTCACCAAGGATGGTAGAGAGTTTTGTTTTTTTTCAACTTTGGTGCATATCTTGGGCATTTTTTTGTCTTTTTGCACCAAATTTTCAACATGAGGTTTTTGGGACCCCTCCTCATGAATTCTGTCACTGTTATGACGTTAATTGGTCCCAAAAGATGATTTCGCTGTCACTGCATGAAATCACCTTTTGGGACTGATTAACACAAGGACAGTAGCAGTGTTCATGAGGTGGGCTCTCAAAAAGCCTATGTTGCAAATTTGGTGGAAAAACTCCAAAAAATGGCTGTTTTATGAGTGTGCATTGCTCAGTTGCTATGCACGCTCACAACTTCTCGAATTCACAATATTTTCACACCAGATTTTCAAATTGCCATTTTCTACACCTCCCTTGTGAACAGTAGAGCTAAAATTTTTTCACATCCTGGCTAAAATGTGTTTCAGCACTCTGACGCACAATAGTGCAATGCCGGGAAATCAGTGTTTGAGGCAGATTACGAAAATGACAGTGACACTGTTCATGAGCAGAGATCCTAAAATGTCTATGTTGAAAATTTGGTGATGATACTCCATAAAATGACTGTTACAAGCGTGCATTGCGTAGTTGCTACACACGCTTGTAACTTCGCAAATTCGCAATATTTTCATGCCAGATTTTCAACATTGTCATTTTTCTTTACCTCCTTGTGAACAGTACAACTGTTATTTGTCACATCCTGGTTGAAATGTGTTTCTGCACTTCCGGCGCACAATAGCTCGGTCGCTGTGGGAAACCAGTGTTCGGGGCAGATTACAAAAATGCAAGTCACACTGTTCATGAGCAGAGGTCCTAAAATGTCTATGTTGAAAATTTGGTGACAATACTCCTCAAAATGACTGTGCTACAAGCATGCATTACGCAGATTGCATGCACGCTTGTAAGTTCGCAAACTTATAATATTTTCACTCCAGATTTTCAACAGTGCCATTGTCTGCACCTCCTAAAGAACAGTACAACTGTCATTTTTCACATCCTGACCAAAATCTGTTTTTGCAGTTCCGGCACAGAATAGCGTGGTCACTGTAGAAAGTCTGTGTTCGAGACACATTATGAAAATGACAGTGATACTGTTCATTAGCAGATGTCCTAAAATACCTATGTTGAAAATTTGGGGACTAAAGTCAATAAAATTAGTGTTTTACGAGCATGCGATGTGCAGTTTGCATGCACGCTCGTAACTTTTTGAATTTGTAATAGTTTCACTCCAGCTGTTCATCACTGGCATTTTTCCATACCTCCTTATGAACAGTGCAGCTGGCTGAAATGTGTTTTCACATGTCCGGTGCAGAATTGCACGGTCGCTGTGCGAAATCAGTTTTTGGGACAGTTCCAGGAAATGACAGTGACACTATTTATGAGCAGAGGTCCTAAAATGCCTGTGTTGAAAATTTGGTGCCAAAAGTCCCTAAAATGACTGTGTTGCATGCGTGCATTGCGCAGTTTCCATGCACTCTTGTAACTTCGTCAATCTACAATATTTTCATGCCACATTTTCACCACTGGCATTTGTACACACCTCCTTATCAGCAGTCCAGCTGACATTTTTCACAGCCTGCCCAAAATATCTTTGCACAGCTGTGGCACAGCAGTGGCATGCTCACTGTGCAAAGTCACCTTTTGGGACACATTAACAAAATCACAGCGCTATGCATCTCTAGCTCCGCCATTCCCACTGTTAATGCCAGTGCGACAACATTCAGCATTGACAAATGCCTATTTTAAGAGGCAAATTCCTGCAATCCTACTGGCTGTTCAGGCTGAAAATCACAGCTCCAGTCCTTTAATTGGGCAGTATTTTGGCACCTAGATTTTGTCCCTGAATTTTTCCCACAAGTTTCTGGCACTGTCCCAGAAGTCCCTTGGCATAATTCTGGTTTCCAATTGACTACTAGGCACAAAGATGGAGTCTGTATATACAGTTTTTGTGCAGTTCGAACAGTGTCCCCAGAGGAGGAGCTAGAGGGGGGCGGGGGGGTGGTTGCCCCTCCTGGGTGCCCCAGTGTGAGTAGTGGTGCCCCACCACCATCTTTATTCACTGTTTAGTGCCCATTGTGGAGCCCATGATTGACTGAATGCCCCCCCCACCGGCTCCCAAATACTCCCAAACCTGAGTGTCCCCAGATCTAAAGTTCTGGTGCAGCCAGATAGATAACTTTATTTTCATAATAGCCCCAATATTTAGTTAGCCCCAACAGTTTTCTCTCTAGCACATTTATTATTTTATATTCATTTTGCTCCTGCACTGTTACTGCCACCGAAACATGTACCCCCAAAGCAGCAGGCAGCTCTTCATTCATATTCATGTAGGGCTTATTAATATGCATGAACCCGCTTATGGCCCATTGTTAAACTTTTTATTTTTTCTCTTTGGGGCTTCCCCCAAATTCTCTCAGGTCACCAGTCCCCATGTAGTATAGCGGAGCACTGGGACCAAGGAAACTCCTTCAGTTTTGACTGCAAACAGGGGTCAGCAGCAACCTAGCACTCCTGTGCATATGTGTGAGTGCCGGCTGGACAAAAACATGCTGGCAGCTTGTAACTGCATTTTAAGCCCCAAAATGGGCTGAATTAAGTACTGGACTGCTTGAGGGGACCAAAGGTGAACTCAGGGCACTAGGGGACAATTGCTAAGTGGCAACAGGTGCTGGGAAGTAGTGGGGACTCCAGTGACCACGGGAGTACACCAGAAGGTATTTTTTAATGTAATCCTCATTTGGGGGGGTGTTACACTTGTATTTAGCAAGTTGGCATCTGATATTATGGACATCTCTATTGATAGCCCATTATGGAACAGTGACCACAACTACATTACCTTTAACCTCACCCAGTCAAAAACTTTCACTAAGGAATCCTGCTTTAGGTACAACTTTGCAAAAGGTAACTGTTACAAGATAAATTCTACCCTTGATTCATACAACTGGTATACTATGTTTGCTGATTTGAATGTGGATGACTGCTGGTCACTGCTGAAATCAATAATTAATGAATTAGTTAACCTATATATCCCAATAAAGCAGGTGCACAATAGAAAGGGAAAGATACCCCCTTGGTTAACACCTAAAATCACTAGCCAGATTAAAAGGAAAGAAAAAAGCTTTTAAAAACCTCAAACAAATTAATAATTACCATAATAAGGAATTTTACAAGGCAGAACTGAAAAAAGAACTAAAGCCATGATTAAAACTGCAAGGAATAATCTGGAGTTTAAGCTTGCCATGACAAAGGATAACCAGAAATCCTTTTTTGTTTACATCAATTTTAATCATCATAGGGACAATGGTCTAGGTCCTTTAGTCATGGGTGGGGAGGAAATTAGACAGCCTAAGGAAATTGGAGACGCATTTAACAATTACTTTGGCTCTGTTTTCTCAAAAAAGGTTATAGGGAGGTTACCGATTCCTAATAAGTCCTGTGAGTTTGGGTTTTTCAGCAGGATGAGATCAATAAAGTGCCTAAAGGGTTAAAAGACAACTCATCATCAGGACCTGACAACATAAATTCAATGTTTCTTAAAGAATTAGCAGACCAATTGACCACACCACTTACCACCCTTTTCAATAAGTCCTTCACTCCAGACACTATCCCCCCATGATTGGAAAAGGGGCTATGGTGGTCCTGATTCACAAAAAGGGTAATAAAACAACTGCCAGTGACTTCAGATTGATTAGTTTAACATCAGTAGCCTGTGAAGCTATGGAAAGGCTGTTAAAAATCAGGTTGGAGAAAGAAATAGAGACCAAGGAACTAGGGAATCCAACACAACATGGTTTTGTAAGAGGTCGCTCATGCACCAATAACCTTATAACATTCTATGAGAAGGTTAGCAGTAGCCTTGACCAGGGTATACCTGTAGATGAGCTACATCTTAATTTCCAAAAAGCATTTATTTATTTAGTTTTTGTTTATCGGGTAGGTGCACTAGCCATGGAAATGACTATTTTCAGGCACGACCCAGGAGGGTACAGTATAATCAACGCATACAGAAACAGACATGACTGATAACGATATATTTTAGCAATAGTCAATATTTCAACTGACAAAGAGGTAGAACTAATGGGAATACATTTGGGTAGGGGAGAGAATGGTACTCCCAGTGAAACCAAGGTACACAAGTACATGGTTATTTACAGTAACGTTTTAGAGTTCAGATACAAAACAAGGTATAGATAACAGTGAACAACAGTTTGGTATAAGTGGCATAACTGGTTGAGACATAAGTGCCTTGAATATCAGGACTGGGCTGGATGGATAGGTTTTAGGATTCGGCTAGTAACAGTGGGAGGTCGGTCAGCAGGACCGTAAGACTGTGGAGATAGAATGGCATGTTTAGGGGGATTTGAAGCAGGTACAGGAGACCTGACTAAAGAGGAAGGAGTGACATTTGCTTTTAAATTGGGCATGACTGGGAGCTAGGCGGATGTTCAGAGGTAGGGAGTTCCAGAGTTTGGCCTCTAAGTGTGCGAAAGCTACGGTCCCTTTCTTGGATTTGCATCTAGTTATAAGCAGTAGTAATTTATCAGCTTATTGAAGGCCATGCGAGGAGGGCAGCAGAGATAACAAGGAGGCGAGCGAAGTCGGGATACCATTTCTGAGTATACTGTCTGTCAGGGTGCTAAGGGCCAGAGTACGGACTGAGATGGGTGGAAGCCAGTTTAGGTCCGCATAGAGATGGCAGTGGTGCTTAGACCAGAGGGAAGCAGAGGCATACCTGCAGATACTGTTGTAGGTAGTATCCCATTTCCTTAGAATAGATTGAGATGCATCTATATATGAGACTACCCCATAGGATAGCGACGGGAGCAGGATCCCCCTAGCGATGACTAATCTAGCTAACGGTGTGTGAGGACATAGCTGGCTTTGAAGGCTACTCCAATTTTAGTATTAACTGATTTACAGGTGTACAGTATGTGTTTGTCAAAGTTAAGGTTCTCATCAAGGAGGACTCCAAGATACTTAAAGGAGTGTTCCAATTCAAGATCTAGTCCTCCTTGACCACCCAACACCTTAAATAAGTCTCGGTTGTGTTTTAATTTGACTGTCATCCGAAACAGCATTGTTTGCATTTTATTAGTATTCAGAATTAACTTATGGTGGAGAAGCCAAGATTGAGTGGACATGAAAGCAGAAGAAAGAGACTGGTTGATGTGGTGTATATTGTTACCACTACAGTACAGTACCAGATCATCAGCATAAAGGATCGAATTGCAACCCGGGATAGCTGACGAGATACTATTAATGACAATGGTGAAGAGAAGGGGGCCTAATATTGATCGTTGTGGAACACCTAGGTTAATTGCCATAGGGCTGGACACTCCAGAGTTGAATCTGACAATCTGGGTTCTATTTGATAGGTAGCTCTTAAACCAGGTTACCGAGTTAAGTGAGAAACCAAGGGCTTGGAGGCTATCAAGCAGGAAAGGATGATCGACAAGGTCAAATGCCTTGGTGAGATCGATAAATACTGCTCCCATTAATTGGCCATTGTCCATTGCAGTAAGGATGTCATTTATAAGGTGAAGTAAGGCTGTAGAGGTACTGTGACCTTTGCAAAAGCCATACTGAGTTGGTGAGAGAAGGTTGTAGTTGGTCAGGAATTCAGTAACTTGGATAGATACAAGTTTTTCCAGGAGTTTGCACAAGACTTACAGGATAGCAATTGGGCAGTAGTTTGCAATATCTCTTTTGTCTCCTTTCTTTGGAACCGGGGTGACTTTAACCACTTTCCAGATCTCAGGGACAAATCCAGCACATAGGGAGAGGGTGAAAATCCTAGACAATGGCAGGGCAATGAATGTCGCGGCAAGTTTTAAGAGTTTGGGCTAAATTTCATCTGAGCCTACACTAGTATTATCAGAAATGGTGTTAAGTTAGCGAAGGACTTGCCATTCTGTTACCGCCTTAAAGTAAAAGGGAGGGGCAAGCACGGAAGGTGAGGGCAGAGTGAGTTGGGATAAAAGCTGCGCAGGGAGGAACCTGGATGTGAGCTGGGAGAGGTCAGAGAATTGCTTGTTAAATGCTTCAACAATAGTTCGGGGGTCGTTGCAGTGGATTCCATCAATGATCATATTGTTGTCTAAATGGGTCAAATAAAAGCATTTGATAAAGTATCTCACTTTAAATTAATTAATAAAATGGTAAGTTTGGGTCTTAACACCTGTATCATTTGATGGGTGGAGGAATGGCTTCATGAAAGGACTCAACAGGTTAGGGTCGCAAATATACTTTCTGAGGAAATCATTGTTAGTAGTGGGTTCCCCCAGGGCTCAGTAATGGGCCCAGTTTTGTTTGGTATCTTTATTAGCGACCTGCATAAAACAAACAAATAGTGTAGATGTCATACTGGTCCTTGAAAGAACAGATCTAGAAGCAAATGATTTGATACCTTTTATTGGACCAACAGAGATGTGACAACAAAAGAACAAAGCACTCTAGCTTTCGAACCAACCAGGTCATTCTTCAGAAGCTTTATGACAGTTATTTATAAAATTCCATACTATTAACACCCAGATAATGCATAAAAAAAAAAGAAATAATTCTCATTGGTTTAACATATACATTTGAAGCATAACAGAAGATTATGTCAGAGAAGCTAATTAACACCAATATGCTTTTAGCCGAGAAGCCCCTGAAGGGGCAAAGGTTATCAAGAAATATCAACAAGCAGAGAGTTCTTCTCACATACATTTTAAAATGACTCAGTATATTTCAAGAAAACATTCTACTGATAACAAAACCTAGGGATACTATTCTCCTTAACACATGTAAGATGAGCTTACAACTTTTATTGAAAGTGTCCTTGTGTTTTAAAGCACACAGTCAATGAAAAGCAGAATGCTGAAGTGAGGCCTAATTGCATGTTTTCAGGCAGACATATAAGGAGGGGAACAAGAGGGAGAAACAGGGAAAAATGGGAAGAAACAATCAGTTTTTCAGGTGTCCCAGAGGTTACAGCTGATCGCAGAGGAGGGGTCACATATTGAATCTTCAGACTGATGTCTCTGAGGAAGAGCTAAATAACATAGTTTTCAATATTTCTGATTATGTTTTAACAGAAATGGAACACAAAGTTATACAAAACGGGCTTTCTTTTATGCCCACTTATAATTTAAGTAGTTTTGACACTGCAGTTGACATTTATAAATTCACTCGTAAACTTAATCTTAAAGTTTTTTTTCCACTGGGACAGTAATGAACTACATAATGGTGATGTCTTTATTGTGGTTTCTGATTCATCTATTGTGAACTCTATTGATGGGACATTTAGACCAAAATATACTTTTATTCCCCCTCAAAATACTGTAGTTTCAGTATTTGAGAAAGCATGTTTAATGGACATAGAGACATTAGATACTGCTAGATCTAGATATTATAATTGTACTATCTATGAAAAAATGGCTTTTGATAGTTTGAAAAAGAATGGTGATATTATAAAGCCAGCTGACAAGGGGGGGGGGATGGGGTTGTTGTTTGGAATAAAAATGATTACGAAAATGAAATGTTGAGACAGTTAGCTGATGATAACTTTATTTATGTTTGAATTATGACCCTACTGAGAGATACAAGATGGACATCAATGTTTTATTACAGGAAGCATTTATGCGTGGATTAATTGATCAAAACACTTTGGATTTTTTAACAGTCCCACACCCAGTTAGGTTGGTCCTTTATGGACAACCTAAAGTTTAAAAATGTCTTGTAAATCCACCAGCAAGACCTATAGTAGCTGGCATTGGATCAATAATTGATAATTTAGTCAAGTTTGTAGATCATCATATTACAGCTTTAACTACTGTATGAACACTAGGGCCCAGATATTCAAAAGGGTTGCACATGGTGCTCAATCCACTGATGAGCTCCGGCGCGATATTCAAAAGGGAAAAGTGCACGGCACAAATACCGATGCACCCGAGCGCATCAGTAATGTATGCAGATGCAGGTAGGGGGGGTGTGCCCATGCATACCCTGCACAGCCCAATATTCAGCCCAGGATGTGCAGAGCCACACATGCTCAACCCCTACCTGTGCCAGCACAAAGTTGATCCAAAAAAAAAGGAACAAGGGATGGCCACCCACAAGTGAGCTACCGCATTGCAGGGTGCAACACAGCAGCTGCCACCTGTGGGTGGCCACCCGAGCTCTGGCTGCACCTGGCGGCGCCCCCCCATGCCTGATGGCAGGCATCTGTAATAATAAAATAAAAATTCTGTTCAATATCCCTGGTGTCCAGTGGATCGCTGTTCGTTATCAGGCATTTGTATATAAAAATAAATGTCCACATCTCTTGTGGTCTAGCGCGGCATCTCACTCCTCACTTGCCCACTGAGCCCCACCGCTCGGTCCCCTCGGGTCGCCGGCAGGGCAGCACCCCACCTGCTCGTCGCTTCTTCATCATTCCGACCGATTATCCAGCTGTGTCATTCACAGCGTGAGCCATCGGGCATGCAGCCCTGCATCATACCACACATTCCAGATATGTGAAGTTAGTAGAGCAGTATCGCCCATTGGCTCACGCTGGAACCAATGGGCATACAGCCCTACTGATGGTGCCAGTCGGCGGGTGGTGGGGTGGTAGGTGGTGGTGCTGCCGCCACTGCTGACTGGGGAGATGGGGGTGGGGCAGTCAGGGTGGTGAGGGGGTACCACTAGACCACCAGGAATATTGGACTTATTTATTTTGATATACAAATGCCCGCGATCGGCAGACAGCGGTCCACTGGACCACCAGGATATTGGAATTATTTATTTATTTATACAGATGCCCGCGATCGGGCTGTGGAGCATATTGCCAGCTGCAGGGGGCGCCGGTCCCGATGGCTGCTGCCTGGCAGGGCACCAGGCGCAAGTCATCGGGGATCAGCGCACCTGCATGCAAATGGGCCATAATGACATGCAAATGGCCCCATTTGCGCCTTGTATACATTATGGCCCCATTTGCATGTCAAGTTTTGAATATCACGGTTGTTGTGCCTAGCGCAATGGAACTTGTGCTAGCACATCCCCATGTTCCACTCTGGCCACTTGCGCTGGTGCAGTGCCACTGTGCCATGCACACTGCAGGTGGCCAGGGTGTGATATTCAACAATGCTGTGCCATGGCACAGCTCCGTTGAATATCACCCAGTCCACTTCCCTGTGCAGCCAAGTTGCGCTGTGCCCAAGCTTGCGCCACAGCCTGGCGCAGTTTGAATATCTGGGCCCAGGTCTTTTTTGTGGGATACTACCCATTTGCTTAATTTTTTAGAGGATATTGACCTTTCTTCCACTTCTTTGTTTGTTAGTATGGATGTGTGTTCTTTATACGCAAACATCCCCAATGATGAAGGTTTAGAATGTCTTAGAAGAGTGTTGTACCATGAAACATCCGACTCACAGCCATTTTTTGAATTCATCTTGACTTTAGCTGAGAAGGTATTGAAATGTAATACTTTTTTATTTAAAGAAAATATGTCCTTACAACTAAAAGGTACTGCCATGGGGGCCACAATGGCCCCAAATTATGCAATCTTATACATGGCTGATGGGGAGAAAAAAGTTATGGTGATGATAATCCTTTTTTGCATCTAATTGATTTTTACAAACGTTATATCGATGATTTGTTTTTCATTTGGAAAGGTACAGTGGACGAATTAACATCTTTTGTTTTATATTTGGAGGAGAGCAATAAGAATTTACGTTTTGATGTTCATTCAGATGTACAGGAACTTAGTTTTCCTGATCTTTTGATTTACAAGAAATCAGATGGTAGCGGGTATAAGGACAAAGCTTTATAGGAAAAATATGGATAAAAATTCTGTTTTGTTATATAATAGTTGTCATCCAGAGCATGTGGCTAAGTATATCCCCACAGGACAGTTCCTCAGGGCTAAAAGGAACTGCTCTGAGCCTGGGGATTATGCTAATTGTATTAGGGGCCTTAAAAATCATTTTCAAGCTAGGGGGTATAACAGCTGTATTTTGGAACAAGCACTAGAGAAAGTGGATATTAAAAATAGAGAAGATTTGTTATTATCTAGTAAGAGAAAGGGTAATGGTTTAGATCAAAGAATGAATTTATTACCACCTTTAGTCCTCAGGCAAATTGTGTTAAGAAAATTATTAGGGATAATTGGCACATTTTAACAACAGAAAAAAAAATTGGATTATGTAACTAGTGATTTTCCACAGTTTGTCTATAGGAGAGCATCTAATCTTAGAGACACTTTAGTTCATAGTACCTACTGGGAACCTAAAAATTCTCAAGAAATTTCTCCCAATCAGCCATGTATAAGATTGTATAATTTGGTGCCATCGTGGCCCCCATGGCAGTACCTTTTAGTTGTAAGGACATATTTTCTTTAAATGAAAAAGTATTGCATTTCAAAACCTTCTCAGCTAAAGTCAAGATGAATTCAACAAATGGCTGTAAGTGGGATGTTTCATGGTACAACACTCTTCTAAGACATTCTAAACCTTCATCATTGGGGATGTTTGTGTATAAAGAACACACATCCATACTAACAAACAAAGAAGTGGAAGAACGATCAATATCCTCTAAAAAATTAAGCACAGGCTGGTCTGGTGGAGCTGAGGTCAGAGGTGCTAGTCGCAGCACCTCACACCATGCCGATGACCCGGTTTCAGGAGCGAGTATGGGTCGTCGGGGGCTGGCAGGAGGAGAGAGATTGAGCATGTGTAGGACTGGTCTCCCTCTCTGAGAAGAGGGGTCCACAATGGTCAGTGCCCGACTGCCCCTAGTGGAGGCTGGGGGGGCAGAGACACATGCCGTACTCAGGGAAGGAGTCAGGGGCAGACACCTGGTTGGGGGTGCATGTGGACGTGTGCGCGCTCATGACCACTGGCGTCATTGCACACCCGCCGACTCAGGGGAATCCTGAAACAGTGAAAAAGTGGCTCCTCCTTTGGCTTGATGGCCATCCGCGAGTGTTCGTTGGGACGCTGGCATCCAAGCTGGATCCATTCTGGGTGGGGAGTTGGGGGCTCCCTGCCATCTCACTTTGGGGGGTAAGCTACAGGAGCTATAGGGTGCCAGCAGTCCTGAGCGAGAGGGACGGTGGCTGGATCCCCAGAGAAGGATGTGAGAGAACCGGGGTGCAGTGAGGCGCCCATAGGGGGATAAATAATAAGATAAAAAAAAAATTAAGCAAACGGGTAGTATCCCCTAGGGTGGGATATTCAAAGTGGTTGCACATGGCACAAGTGAGATGCACCAGTGCAACAGCGGACATGCGCCAAAGAGCAATATTCAGTGGGTGACAATATGCAGCACAAATCACAGGGTGCCAATGCACAACCCTAATGAAAGCATGTGCAAGTGCAGGGGGCATAGCCATGAATAAGCTGTGCAGTGCAATATTCAACAGCAAGCCGATGATGCAAGCCCGGAGCAACAGGGACATACGCAGAGCAAAGTTGAGCCTATAAAAAGAAGGAGTAAGCAGGGGACAGAGGCTTGCATCCAGTGGAGAAGGGGTGAGAGACAGAGAGAGAGAGACAGAGACAGAGAGAGACAGAGACAGAGAGAGGGCCAGTGGCCAGGCAGGACAGCAGCTGGGGTGCAGGACAGGCACAGAGGCAGGAGGTGCAATGGGCAGTGGGACATGGAGTGTGACCCCAACTGTGCCTGTGAGCGTGAGCTGCCCAGAGTGTGTGTGTGGGACCCCAACACAGGAGTGCGCCCAGTGCATGGGGTCAGGCAGCAGCACACAGCTGGGGCAGCCCAGGGAGTCAACTGCAGCGGGGGGGGCAGGACAGGCCAGGCCATGGCCAGTGCAATATTCCAGATGGAGGCAGTAATGAGGAGTGTGAGAAGGCAGGAGGCAGAGTGGCACGGCCGTGGAAGGGCCCGGCGATGGTATGCCCAGAACAGGTGGTACCGTGCCCGCACCAACTTTGAACAGTACAGTGACACTGAGATTGTGGGCCATTACTGCCTGAACCGGGCGATTCTGAGGCATCTGTGTGAACTGTGCAGTGATGAGATGCAGGCACCCACAAGACAGAGTCACGCCCTGTTGGTGGAGACCAAGGTCATGGCCGTGATGTGCCTGCTCACCACGGGTACCTTCCAGAGACCAACAGGGGACACCACAGGCATAACCCAGTCGGCCACGTCATGGCTTCTCACACAATTCCTCAATGCACTGCCGCCACATGCTGCGGAATACATCCACTTCCCCAGCACACAGGCAGAGCGTACAGCAAACATGCAGGAGTTCCACAGGGTTGCACATATGCCTGGCATGCTAGGGACCATTGACTGCACCCATGTAGGCATCCACACACACCGGGTCTGGAGGGGGTGACCTACATAAACAGGAAGGGCTACCCCAGTGTCAACTGCCAGGTGGTGTGTGATGCCAAGGGGGGCATAATCAATGTCTGTGCCACACACCCTGGTGGAGCACACGATGCCTTCATCTGGCACCAGTCTGCAGTGTGCCACAGGTTCGAGAGTGGGAACATCCCCACCGGCCACCTAGTAGGTGAGTATGCAGCTGGAATGGGCAGGGTGTGGGGGGGGGAGATGCCATGCTGTGGGCATAGGAGGGTCTAAATGTGTAGATGGGGGGGCAGCCACACAGACCAAAATGCTAACCCATCATGTCCCCACACAGGTGACAGTGGATACTCACTCATGCCCTGGCTGCTCACTCTGTACCAGCGCCCATTGACCCCAGCGCAGGAGAGATTCAACGAGGCACACGCCAGCACACGGAACATCATCGAGCGTGTGTTTGGACTGCTGAAGGCACACTTCTGTTGCCTGCACAGGTCAGGCAGTGCCCTACAGTACAGCCCCTCGAAGGCCTGTGGCCTATTCCTGGCCTGCTGTGTGCTACACAACATGGCCATTGACCATGGGGTAGCTGTCATGGTTGAAGAGGGGAACAGCAGTGGGGACAACGTGGACGGCGGGCCATGCGGTGGTGGGCAGCCCCCCCCAGGCAATGGGAACCCTGGCTGTACAGAATGGCCCAGCAGCACTGGGACACCATTGCAGAGGAGCACTACGGTGCGCACAGGTAAGTGAACATGACCACACACACTTCCCAGGGACCAGGGCACAGTATACAGGCATGCCCGGCTGGGCCCCACAACAGACACAGCTGGAGGGCAGTGTCGACGGACATGGGACAGAACTCCTTGGAAGCACCCTTCCTGGCACTGTGGACCCCACCCACATACCCCCACACACCTCCACACACACACAAGCATGGTCACATGGGTACCCACACATGCACACTCCCAAAGCTGCCAAAGGCCGTGTGTCAGGCACTGAACACCAGTGCACAGTGGTGGCCGGTGCTGTGAAGGCATCATCATGCACATACCACAGTGGCCAGCAGCTGGGTGGGTGTGCACAAGGTGGGCGTGTTACGTGGTCCATAGTCATCATGGCCCTGGTATACACACACCACACCACTGTACATACAGGGCAGTGGCAGGCAGTGGACAGGGAGGGTGGTGGATCATGACTGCCATGCAGTTTCACGACTGCCATGGACACGTGGAAGGCCTTGCTGAGACCGCCCAGCAGATGCAGGCTGTGCAGCGGCTACAGGGGGTGTCACAGATGTTCCCCCAGGTGTGTCACTGCGGGAACGTTACCGGTCCCTCGCAGACGTATGCAGGCCCCCGAACAGGGCTGCTCCAGGCATGCCCAGAAAGCCCACAGCAGATCCCAGCAATGACAATGCTGGGGCTGCCCTACACCGGGACCGAGCAGTGGAGAATACACTCTGCAGTGACTGCTGCGGATGGCCCCGCACCAGGGTGGCCAGTGGTGCTAGGCCAGCTGTGACAGCAGTGGTGAGCCGAACCAGACCTGCGGTCGTGTCCTCATGCATGCTTGTGGCCTCAGCCAGGAGCTGCTCATATTCCCGGTCACGTCTCCCTGCAGACTGGTGCAGCTCAGTGTGGAGTGCACGCACCCCTGCTACGACCTGCATCTGCTGCTCCATGGATGCCCGGAGCAGCTAGGTGTGCTCGGTCAGATGGTCAGCACCCTGGTGGGCTTGGGCATTGTGCTTACCCGTGGGAGTTGCTCGGTCCCGCTGCACAGCCCCCCGTGCAGGTGGGGGCTGCACAGCGGGGCCCTCTTGGGCCTGTACTGTCTGCTGTGCACTGGCGTTGGGGAATGCACCTGGACCCCCCCTCGGCACCCTTCTGCTGCCACTGCTGCCCCTCCAGCCACTGTACGCGTGACAGTGCCAGGGCAGCTGCACCACCTCCACCACACAGTATGGACTGGGCCGCAACTATGTCATCCACCTCCTCCACGGGGCGGTGCAGCTGGAGGGTTGACAACCACCACCTGGGTACCATCTGCGCTGCTGTGTCCGGTGCGTGGCATGGGTCCCTCCCCCTGTTCGGCATCACCACTGTCCAGGATAACAGTCATGTCATCATCGGTCTCGGACCCGGCCCTGATCAGTGTCTCAGCATACTGGACGCCATGGCTGGTGTCCCACTGGAACACTGCCTGGGGCTCATCCGCACCCATGCCACAGGCTTCCGGTCAGACAGTGGGGATGGGCCAGCAGTGGTCTGGACTCCGGACACCAGTGGAGGTGGATGGGTGCTCCTCCAGGTCCATGACAGCCCCCAAGGTGGGCACCTCCACCCCTGCAGCTGCACGCAAGCACTCACGATCTGTAAGGGAACACATACATGTTAGTGCAGCCACCACACACCCCTGCCCCCTTGCACTCCTCCCCCCATCCCCATGAGCCGCTGTACCTACCATGCAGCAATGGGCTGCCCCCCATCTGGAATACGCTACCGGGAACACCCTCAATGGCATTGCGCCACATGGTTGCCACCACCAACTCCTCCTGTGGTGTCAGCTGTGGCACGTCAGGCTGTCCACTGCCTGTGGTGGCACATGTGGCCTGGATGGCAGCCACATTCTCCTTTATCCTTCTCTGGTCCATGCCCACCTTTTTCTTGCACTCCTGTGCTGACCTCTGATGGCTGCCCTGCTGGTTCACAGCCCTGGCCACTCCCTCCCATGCTTCCGCCCTGGCCTGCGGGGTACCTGTGGAGCCACTCAGAAGGGACTCCTGGTCCAGGTATGCATCATATAGGGCATCACACTCTGCCCTTGTGAAGTTGATCCTGTGCCTCCATGCAGGCCCCTGCTCCTCAACCTCCTTGTGCTCCAACATGCTCATTCCAGTGGGTGAGGACATGTGGTTAGTGCTGGCTGCCACACACGAGGTGCCCCTCCAATCCTCTGTCCCAACATGCCCACTGCCTGGCGTCTTACCTGTGAAGGATGCAATACCGATCTGGTGCCTGTGCAGTCCCATGGTGCCTTTATAGCGCATCACATGCAAATGAGGGAATGTGCAACTGTAATGAGATGCAAATGCATCCGATGTGCCGTGGATATGCTGATCAGCTCATCTGCATATGCCTGCTGAATATTGCGGAATTGCGCATGGCACATTGGAGAAGTGCATGCTCAAGTCATGGCACAACTGTATGACATGCGCAGTATGCCTGGCACAGCGCATGCATGCACTGACATCGCATACATCAGTGGCACTTCCTACGTACAGTGTGCCATATGCATGTATGGTGCTCTGCTGCTATTGGACATGTGGTGCTGCATGCCCAATGGTGCCCCTGCACCATTGGCTCATGGACCATGGGGCACATTAGCCCCTATAGTGCACCATGCCATGCCGACCTTTGACCTGATGAGGTCCCTTGACCCCAGGTGCCTGCGGCATGTGCCGGCGCTACCCCAGCTGTATTGCGCAGCAATGAGGCATGCATGATTGGGGATGGCAGCGCATCGCCAGACGTGTCACGCAACAATCGCACGTGCAGCTCATGCGCTACCGGACGCCATTTTGGATAAGCAGTGCAGATTGCAGCATGCCACACAGGAGCTCAGCAAGGGCACCTAATTGGAGCCAGGTCAAGCTGGTTAACCTGGTAGCACTGGTAGAGCCTCATGTTGGAACCCTATATGGGCAGGTGTCCTTGGACCATCCACGCACTGAGGTGTGGCAGGGGGTGGCCGAGGGGTTAGAGGAGGCCACTGGGGCCCGGCATGGTGGGGACCAGTGCTGCCACAGGTATTGGAACCTGTGGTGGAGGGATCCAGACTGACTGAGAACACTGCAGGCACATGTCCGGAGGGGCGCCATGCCACAGCCAGGTGAGTGCACATTTCCACGTCTGTGCCTTGCTGGTGTTCTGTGGGGTGCCAGTGGAGTGTCATGCTATGCTGCTGGGGGGGCTGTGGCATGGCACGCCACCGGTCATGGCAGTGCACCATAGGTGTGCTGTGCCACGGCAATGCCACTGCGCAGGTACATGGGGTATACTGTGCTGGAGGAGGGTGGGGCGCATGGGTTGCTGACCAGTGCTTATGTCTGCCTCTCAGTGTCTCCCTACTAGGCCCTGAGGATGGGTGCAGAGCCAGGATGGTGGGAGCCACTGCCTGACAGCAGCAGGCCAACAAAGGCGCACGGGTGAGGGATGCTGGCCATATGGGAGGTGCTGGCAGTCAGGCACCAGTGGTGCTGCAGCATGCAGGTAGGCACTCTGTCATTGTTTGTTGTTGTGTGGGGTTGGGGTGGGCCATAGCCCCCCGTGCACATGGCCATTACAGCCGTGCATTGCCGGTGTGGTCCATTGCACCATGCCGCGCCTTTTGCATGTGTGTGTGGCTGCTGTGGGTGGGCTATAGGTGCATCCGGGTCCCAGCCATGCCGCTGCCATCCCCCTGCATAGTCCTGTTGCCTGGCAGCCATGGATGTGGTGTGCTGTGCATGGCTGGTGTTGGTGTGCAGTGCTGTGCATGGCTGCGGACGGTCGGGATGGCGGCTCGTGTGGGCACGCACACTGTGGATGGCTATATGCCTACTACAGGGCACATGTCACTGCTGTCTGCTGCGCATGGTGGATGGGCTACAGTTGAATGGGTGTGCACTCATCCATGTTCCCTCCTTTGTTCTATGTGTCCATCGAGTGGATGACAATACCAGGCTCCTGGAGAGGATCCTGAGGGTCGCCACAGCCACCCTTGCGGTGGCACGCATCACCAGGCAGGCCTGGAGGACTAGACCCCAGTAGGGCATGAACAACATGTGGGGCCCATTGGCCTGCATCACCCTCCCTTCCCTTGACCCCCCTCCCCTTCCTCTCTTGTACCCTACCTAGCCATTCCCCTGTCCCCCTGCCTCCATTCCCCTGCCTACCATCTTGATTGTGGCCTCCCCATTTCCTGCTCCCTATCCCTGTTCCTCTGTATATAGTTGCTGTTGTTTGTTCATTTTAATACACATCTATTTTGTTAGCCATCCATGTCTGCTTTGCAGCAAGCGTATGGAGCCATGCTGCAATGGTGTGCATGGTGGCCATGTGGTACGTGTGGGGTCGACTGGGGTTTGTGTCTGGTGGTCTGTGCCCAGTGGCTGGTGAGTGTGCCCTTAGGCATATGTGTGCACCCTGCTAGGGCTTTGTGGCCTGTATATTGTGTGCTGTCGGCATGTGTGTTGTCAGCTATAGTCCTGATGGCATGTCCCATGCCATCCTGTGGGTGTTGTCCGTGGCTGCTTGCCAGTGGTCATTGGTGCCACGCCACCTCCATGCACTGCTGTGGTGCACGTAGTTGGGGCCTGCAGGTGTGTGCCTGCCTTGCCTCCCTCCTGTCAACCCCTGCACCCTGGTGGCAGTGTGTCCTGCTCTTGTGGCATGCTCCACACTGCCAGTTGCCCTGTGCCATGACTCATGCGCCTCTGTCCCTTGCCCGGCCCATGTTGTGCTCTTGCAGTTCCTGACCTGCTCTGTTGCACAGCCCAGGTTGCACGATGGTGCCTGCTGACTTGTTCCTTGGTGCAGCCCTTGTTGCACGATGGTGCATCCCTGCGACATTCAGCCAACTTGCACTGTCACTTGCCGTTGTGCTCAGCCTTTGAATTTCATGTTGGGTGCGCACTGGTACAGTGTACTTGCACTGTGCACCTGTTGCGCCTGCCTCTGGTACATTTCTGAATATCCCACCCCTAGTGTTCATAGCTAAAGCTGTGATATGATGATCTACAAACTTGGGTAAATTATCAATTAATGATCCAATGCCAGATACTATAGGTCTTGCTGGTGGATTTACAAGACTTTTATGAACTTTAGGTGGTCCATAAAAGACCGACCTAACTGGGTGTGGGACTGTTAAAAAATCCAAAGTGTTTTGATCAATTAATCCACGCATAAATGCTTCCTGTAATAAAACATCGATGTCCATCTTGTATCTCTCAGTAGGGTCATAATTCAAACATGAATAAAAGTTATCATCAGCTAACTGTCTCAACATTTCATTTTCGTAATCACTTTTATTCCAAACAACAACCCCCCCTTGTCAGCTGGCTTTATAATGATATCACAATTAATTTTCAAACTATCAAAAGCCATTTTTTCATCGATAGTACAATTATAATATCTAGATCTAGCAGTATCTAATGTCTCTATGTCCATTAAACATGCTTTCTCAAACACTGAAACTATAGTATTTTGAGGGGGAATAAAAGTATATTTTGGTCTAAATGTCCCATCAATAGAGTTCACAGTAGATTAATCAGAAACCACAATAGAGACATCACCATTATGTAGTTCATTACTGTCCCAGTGGATAAAAAACTTTAAGATTAAGTTTACGAGTGAATTTATAAATATCAACTGCAGTGTCAAAAATATTTAAATTACAAGTGGGCATAAAATAAAGCCCCTTTTGTAGAGCTTTGAGTTCCATTTCTGTTAAAATATAAATCAGAAATATTGAAAACTATGTTATTTAGCTCTTCCTCAGAGACATCAGTCTGAAGATTCAATATATGCGACCCCTCCTCTGCAATCAGCTGTAACCTCTGGGACTCCTGAAAAACTGAATGTTTCTTCCCATTTTTTCCTGTTTCTCCCTCTTGTTCCCCTCCTTGTATGTCTGCCCGAAAACGTACAATTAGGCCTCATTTCAGCATTTTGCCTTTCATTGACTGTGTGCTTTAAAACACAAGGGCACTTGCAATAAAAGTTGTAAGCTCATCTTACATGTGTTAGGGAGAATAGTATCCCTAGGTTTCATTATCAGTAGAATGTTTTCTTGAAATATACTGAGTCGCTTTAAAATTTACGTGAGAAGAACTCTCTGCTTGTTGATATTTCTTGATAACCTTTGCCCCTTCAGGGGCTTCTCAGCTAAAAGCATACTGGTGTTAATTAGAATCTCTGACGTAATCTCCTGTTATGTTTCATATGATGCCATATGGCGTCATAAAAAACATACCTCTTTTTCCTGATGACGCCGTATGGCATCCTAAATTATATGCTGTATTGCCTTATAACGCTGATTGGCATCCATGTCTTTCTCTTGGTGCAGCTCAAGCATTTGTTTACATTTGATGAATTGAGTTGCACCAGCCAATAGGGGACATCATACCATTACTGATTTTACCTAATTTAATATGCGTTTCCATTGGCTATTTTTGAGAAAATATGCCTTAATAAATAAATAAATGAATAAAATTACTATTTTTGCCTGTGCTGTGAAAAATGTTTATCATGTTCGTTTGCTGCCATTACAGTTTGTCTAGTAACAACAAATCATCTTGTTTTAGTGTAACATGTTATGCTGATCAGGTTGACACTATAATTTCATAACTTATATTTTTTGTATTTGAGCAACCTGATTGGCTGTCACCACTTTTGGTGTATTTTATTTATGTCTTTTGAGGTATTTTTCTACAATAACATGTTGTCACTGATATCATGATTGTTATAACTGTTAGTCCATTTATACCACTAAGTGAGCTGAATAGTTCTGTATTTAAAAACTGAGCTCTGTGATTGGTCAGATTTTCTGACATCATCAGTTTTGAAGTTAACTGGTATAAAGGGATTGTGTTAGATGCAGGCACCATCCCTCTGATGAAGCCTTAATTGGAGAAGCACCAGGGAGCCTGCATGCAGATCTTTTGTTGTGCCTTATACTATTCTATTCAATATGTGTGTGCCTGAAACATTGGAATAAATACTTATTTAGCATTCAAGCAAGGACTCTGGTATTTTTTACAACCGTCACTGGAGGGAAAGTGGATCTCCGGTCTCCGGAGTGCACAGTGATTTTTTTTTTTGATGTTTCAGTTAGGGCTCGCAGCCCTCACTCACACCCTACCCTAGCTCTGTAGTGTGGCACCATTTGGTCATATTGATCCTCACTGTTGCCATGCTTCCTCCATGCTTATTGTACACATCTCTATTTCCATTAACCAGTCAGCGCGCACACCGGTGCAGGAAGAGCGTGCTGACTGGAAACTTAGTTTCAAGATGGAGGCGCTGCTCTCATCCTAAAATACTCACTTCATCTTGGTGCTAAAACCTTGATTTGTAATCTGTATTTACTTTATTTGTTTTTATTTTTATTTATGACAAAAGTTTTCATAGTTGTCACTTTGTTCATTTCGGGATAATTTCTGGTTATCCTGTGTGATCACATCTTATGGATCCAGCTGGCATTCCCAATAGGAGAGAGTGCTTCTTGTGCATGTACTAAATGAGTTCACATGAATTCAGCACCTTTTGTTGTTTTTTAAAGAGTTTATGTTCGGATTATGGCTATGTTAAAATCTATGTGGCATGTTGCTCCCTGCATTATGGATGATAAGTGGGTTAGGGTCAGTAGCAGGTTTGTCTCATGCACTGCACTTGAGTTTTCTCCCTAATACGAGGTTGCTGATTGTTTAAAATAAAAAAAAAAAAAAAACGGTGTTGCTTTCGGCTCATCTGGCATCAGTTCTGTCCCAACCTCTGATGGGCTGTAAAGGCCAATTCAGTTTTGAATGCCTCCACAGTCACTGATGTTTTCCATCGACTCATATGATGTCAGTCCAGACCCAACCTCTGATGCACTGTAAAGTGCTCTTCAGGTTTAAATCCCTCCACAGCCACTGGTAAGATCTGTTTCCTTGCCATGCATCAGTCGAGCCCCAAACTGTAGTGAACAGTGAAGTGCATTTCAGGTTCAGATTCCTCCGCAGCTGAAGGTGTTGTCCATTGACTTACCATGTATCAGTCCAGACCAATCCCATAATGCACTGTGAAGTGCATTTCATGTTCAAAACCCTCCACATCCACTGGTGTAGTCCATCAACTCATATGACATCAATTCAGCCCCAACCTCTGATGCACTATAAAGTACTCTTCAGGTTCAAATCCCTCCACAGCCACTAGTAAGAACTATCTCCTTGCCATGTATCAGTCAAGCCCCAAATTGTAGTGAACAGTGAAGTGCATTTCAGGTTCAGATCCATCCACAGCCAATTGTGTTGTCCATTGATTTATCTGGTGTCGGTCTAGCCCCAACCTCTAAAGCACTGTAAAGTGCTGTTCAGTCTCATATCCCTCCAGAGTCACTGATGTAGTTCATCTATTCATCAGTCTTCAGTCCAGCCTTTATCTCTGACACTCGGTGATGTGCTTTACTGGTATGGATCCCTCCTCAGTTACTGGTGTAGTCCATTGTACACATCAGGATTCAGTCCAACACTACCCTCAGACACACTGAAATGGTCTATTCAGGTTCGAATCACTCCACAACCACTTGTTTAGTCCCTTGTGCTCATCATGCTTCAGACCAGCCCTTACCTCTGATGCACTGTGATGAGACCAGTGCCAATGTATGACTTATACAGTCCATTCAAATGAAACATAGCACATAGTACACATGTGTACTCCTGAGCCAATGAGCATCATTCCATAGTGCAGGCATACCCACACTCCCTTTCCACCCACACAGTGTGCTATACTGAATGCTGCAACATATCACATGTGTATGGAGGCAATCCATGTGTCACAGCACATAGTACATAACCTTTATAAGCGCCCATGTCATCACCCTGTATGTGTACCCACAATCTCTCTGCATGGCACATGAACACCATTACCAGGTGCAGGCAGCCCTACCTGCTTCCCCACAACTGAGTATACCCTAAGGACAAGTGCCAGTTCATGACACAAAGTGACTGTGGTGCCTATGAGCATCATTCCTTGGTACAGGCAGACCCACCCCCTTCCCCACAACACAGTATACCCTAAATTACCAGTGCATTTTCAGCAATTTCATCACCCTATATGTATGCCCACAGTATAGCTACATCATCTGTTAGCACCATTATTAGATGCATACAGCCCCTCTCATTTCCCCTCGAACATATGAAGTGCATCTGAGCATGTATCATGAATGCAGGACCCCCCCCACTAACACACAGTGCTTCATACAGTCATTCCCTCACCTTATACCATCCCATAATACACCCCCCCAAAAATGAACTACTGTATGCCAGGAAATTAAATAATACACACATTTATGTAACAGGACGTTTATTGAAAGACTGTGAACCTTTCCATGAACAACATCATGCTTGATTTACAGTATGATAAAGCAAACAGTACAAATAAAATACAGTTTCCTATACATATTATGGGATTTTATTACAAAAATACAATAAAATAGTTTATTTCAATGAAATTACACCTTTTAACTACAATAAATATCTCTCCATCATAGAGAGACCTCCAGCACTAAAAAATGTATCCATTTCCTGTGTCAGCTCAGTGACCTACACCTCGAAGTGTTCTTCCTATTTTCATCACTTGACCTTACAAAACACTTCCTTCCTGCATCACTTCCTGATATGTCCCTCTAAGGTACTGTATAAATATGCTCTTGCTAAACTAGGAGAAAAAACAAAAACATTGATAATCAAATTCATAAACTAAAATCAGTGGGTAAGAAGAATTAAACACTGCAAAAATTCCAACCAGTGGAGGGGAATAAAAAACTCAAGTTGTAATAACAAGAGATTCAGACACTAATTTCTGACTAAAAAAATGGTCAAAACCTTGTAAAATTTATATTTAGACAATGACAGATGTTTATTGCATATTTTTAACAATTTTAACCAACAGTTTTACAAAAATGTAGTATTTTTGAATGCCTGAGTAGACAGAGCATGATTACATTTAGATAAAATCATCAGAATTTATGAAAATATGAAAAAACAACCTTATACAACACTAAATCCAATTAAACAGACATTACCAACCCCACTGATTTTCAAAAACTTGTCCTGAAAAAACTTTCTTTTTACACTTTTAAAATTGGTTGTATGTTTTTTAAAAAATGTAGGTTTAAGCACAATGTGTTTGTATGAATGCTGCAGATCTAGAACCCCTTCAGGAGCACAGGTGTTCAGCAGCAGGCAGAGTGTACCTGAACATTCTAAGTGATGATAGGACAGAATGAATTAAACCAATGAGAATTATTTCTGTTTTTTATGCATCATCTGGGTGTTAATAATATGGGAGTTTCTAAATAACTGTCATAAAGCTTCTGAAGAAGGAACTAGTTGGTTTGAAAGCTAGAGCACTTTGTTCTTTTGTTGCAACATCTATTTTGGTCCAATAAAAGGTATAAAATCATTTGCTTCTGGATCTCTGCACAAAACAATTCAGTGCAATGTCATCAAATCTGCAGATGATACCAATAGTTTTGAAGTTGGTAATGATAGTAATTATAGCACCCTGACAAGAGACCTATTAAGGACTGAGAAATGGGAGATCACTAACAATGTGACCTTTAATACTGATAAGTGCTCAGTGATCCATTTGAGCAAGAAAAGCTGCCTCTGTATGTATAGACTCAGTGGGACTATGTAAGCAAACAGCTGAGTTGTAGGTTTACGTGTTGATAAGAGCACGTTTTGGTGTACTAAGCCTCATGCCCTTGTGGTTGTTTCCTTATCAGTACGTAACCACACCTCGGAGTGTGTTATTGCGCTTTTATAAATGGGCTTATCTATTGATTATTTAATGAATAAAAGAAAAAAGATAAAGTAAAAATATTTAAAAAAGAAGGTTTAATAGTTCAAATAGGAAAAATAGTCCCTTATGAAGTCAGTTTAAAAATGTTTCATTTGAATTACTGGTTTCTATGGCTTTTTAGGTTATGTTTACCTGTTTTAAGCAGTATATTTTGAGAACCAGTATGTGTTTTTACTGACAGGTGGCACTGTGTCTGTGTATGTGACTGCATCTGTGTGATCAAATATTGGGAGAAATAAATGGCGCGATCATGTTCTTAGCTGGCCGCTGGGAGTGAGAGTGTCCGTTACTGGGTACAATAGAATAGTGCTTCTTGGTTCTGTGAAACTGCAGTGGTAGGGAGAAATAGATTTTTCTGAGTTTTTTTTCTGTAGTGAAGTTGACGAATTGGGAGCAGTGTGTGTTTTTTGCGCGATCGTGTTCTTAGCTGGCCGCTGGGAGTGAGAGTGTCCGTTACTGGGTACCATAGAATAGCGCTTCCTGGTTCTGTGAAACTGCGGCGGTAGGGAGAAATAATTTTTTCTGATTTTTTTTATTCGGTAGTGAAGTCAACGAATTGGGAGCAGTGTGTGTTTTAGTTTGAGAGGTTTTTTTTTTTGGTAGTGAAGTCGACGAATTGCGAGTAGTGTCAGTAGAGAGCGTGTTCGTTTTTGGAGGCTAGGAGCAGTGTCTTGGTGCCTGAGAATACTGCTTCATTTTTTTTAACCGCGACGGACACTGACAAAATGAAAAGGAACAAAAGTATAGTTTTGCAGTTTGTGTCAGAAGGGGATTTTGTGGTATCTAAGTTATATATGGTGACAGTACTGTGATACTGTGCTGGTGCGACTGCCGTTGTGGTGGATTTATGCCGCTTCAGTGAGCTCTGGTAATGAGGGTTTGCGTTTAGGTTTGGCAGAGCTCACTGATTTTTGTCGTTATGGGGCATCATGGTGGGCAGTAGTCCCGGTTGGCTACAATATCATCTGATAAGGACACGGCTCAGATGATGTTGTAGCCAATCAGTGCCTTGGGATTTTTTAGCCCATTTTATAAATTAAAATCAGACACATCAGAAACGGATCTGGGGATAACCATTAATAGGGATCTTAAACATGGGGAGCACTGTCGGGAGGCTGCAATAAAAGTTAACATACTTATAAGAGCAATCCGCAAGACCTTTGTTACCAGGAGTGAAATATGTATTATACTGCTATATAAGGCATATATCAGACCACATCTAGATTAATCTGCATCCTTTTGGGCCCCATGCCTTATCAGAGATAGAAACCTATTGGATAACATTCAGAGAAAGGTCACAAAGATGATTCTGAGATTAAAAGGGCTACCGTATCTGGATAGGCTACAAGCTTTGAACATGTATGATTTACAAAAGCTTAGGTATAGAGGGGGCCTTTTAATGTTATTTAACATCATACATGATGTCAACCTGAGTAGGGAATGTAATATTTTGGTAACCTCCAAACCATCTAACTTATGATCTCACAATAAACAATTGCGCATACAGTGGGCATCAACCAATAACTGGAGTGAGTACTTCACCATTCGAGCTTGTAGGTTATGAAATTCTTTTCCTCAAAGTATAGTGGACATAACAGATTTCACCAAATTTAAAGCTGCAGTGAATAGGTACTTATTTGACATCAGTGGTTAATTTCCCCCACACAATGTGGGGAAGGCAGTCCAGATGGGCCCTATGCCTTTTTCTGCCTTTAAAGCCCAGTAAACTGAATAAACCTTCACAACTCTGACTTTCGCTCCCTAGCATTCCTTTTTAAGGTCATCCTCAGTTGGCCAGGCTGCTTTCTCCTACCACTTCCCTAAACTATGGAATTCTCTCCATCATCCATCCACTCTGCCTCTTCCTATCACACTCTCTCCTCTCTTCTCCGTGACTTCATCTCACCCTTCTGCAAATACACCTGATTTTCCACCCACATAGAAACATAATTCCACCTCAATAGTGGGGAAGATTATGGATTCACTACTTAAAAAAAGGATTGTGGAACACCTTGAATCCAGCTGAGCACAGGATCCAGGACAGCATGGATTCACAGCGGGCAGGTCATGTTAAACAAAACTAATTGACTTCTCTGACTGGGTAACTAAGGTCATGGATCGGGGGAGCGGTGGATGTGACCTACCTGGATTTCAGTAAGACCTTCAAAACTGCTCCACATAGAAGACTTGTGAACAAGTTGGGCAGCCTGGGAGTGGGTCACAAGGTGGTAAACTGCATTAGGGACTGGTTGAGTGATAGAAGACAGGGGGTCATGGCAAATGATGCTCAATATGAGAAAAGAAGGATGACCAGCGGGGTGACACAGGGATCAGTCCAGGGGCCAGTCCTGTTTAGTGTCTTCATAAGCGACATTTCAGAGGGGCTGGAGGAGAAGGTGTGCCTCTTTGTGGATGACACTAAGATCTGCAACAGGGTGGACACTCCGGGAGGGGTGGAGAAAATGAAGAGGGACCTAGGCAAACTGGAGGAATGGTCTAGAGTGTGGCAGCTGAGATTCAATGTGAAAAAGCAAAATCATTCATTTGGGGCACAAGAAACCCCAGGATTACATGATGGGGGGGGAGAGAAACTGACAGTCAGCAAATAGGAAAGGGATTAGGGGTAATCATATCTGATGATCTAAAGGTGGTCAAACAATGTGCCAAGGCTGTTGAGAGAGCCAGTGGGATGCTGGGGTGCATAGGGAGAGGTATTACCAGCAGAAGGAAGGAGGTGGTGATGCCACTGTACAGATCATTGGTGAGGCCTCATCTGGAATACTGTGTCCAGTTCTGGAGGCTGGATCTCTGTAAGGACATAGACAGGGTGGAGGCCATTCAAAGAAAGGCAACAAAGATGGTGCAGGGCCTGCACCAAAAGTCATATGAGGAGAGACTGGGAGACTTCAATATGTGTACCCTGGAGGAGAGAAGAGGAGAAGAGAGACAGGAAATGTGATAAAAACCTAAAAATATCTAAAAGGCATAAATAGGGTACCAGAGGGTAGCATCTTTCAGAAAAGGAGATGTCCAGGAACAAGGGGGCATGACATGAGATTGGAAGGGGGTAGACTACGGGGTAGCATGAGGAAGTATTTATTCACAGAAAGGGTGGTGGATGCATGGAATAGACTCCCAGCAGAAGTGGTGGGGCAAACAGAGTGGAGGAATTTAAGCATCCATGGGACAGGCATAGGGGAACCCTAGCAATGGGATAGAGGAGGTACAGCCGGAGATCAATAGGGTCTGCGGCTTTTACAGTATGCAGGAAAAATGGGCAAACTGGATAGGCCTAGTGGATCTTATCTGGCGCCAATTTCTATGTTTCTATGTAGAATGTCTGTGCACTCCACTGGAATGTCTTCTTTTAGGCTGTGTAGCTCTGTCAATGAAAGGTTTCAAGGTAATAACAGCCTGACAAGGATGCTGAACCAATACTATTTATTGCAAAAAAATAACAAACATACAGAATCAGATTGGAGGGAAGCCAGTACACTAGCTGCACTCTAATCCCCAGCGCTTCATGTCAGCAGACCCGTTCTCTGGGGGCGGGGGTCTGCTGACCTGCAGCACTGGGGATTTAAGTGTGGCCAGAGGTACTTGAATGTCTCTATCCTCCTCTCTTTCTCTCTCTCGCCTCTCCTCAAGGGAATACATACTGAGGTCCTCTAGTCTTTCATCATATGACTTTTGGTGTAGTCCTTGCACCACTTTTGTTGCCCTTCTCTGGACTGCCTCTATTTTGCCTATGTCCTTCTGGAGATGTGGCTTCCAGAACTGGATACAGTACTCCAGATGAGGTCTCACTAGTGATCTGTACAGTGGCATAACCACCTCCTTTTTTCTGCTGGTGATACCTCTTCCTCTGCACCCTAGCATCCCACTGGCTCTCCACACAGCCTTCTCACATTGTTTCGCTATCTTTAGGTCATCAGATATGATTACCACCAGGTCCCTTTCTTAATTGGTGGCCGTCAGTACCTCTCCCCCATCTTGTACTCCTCCCTTGGATTTCTGTGCCCCAAATGCATGATTTTGCACTTCTTTGCACTAAATCTTAGCTGTCACACTCTTGATTACTCCTCCAGCATGTTTAGGTCCTTTCTCATTTTTTTCACACACACCCCCGCCGGAGTGTTGACCCTGTTGCAGATCTTAGTGTCATCTAAAAAGAGGCATACCTTCCCTTCCAGCCCCTCTGCAATGTCGTTTATGAAGACATTAAAGAGGACTGGCTTCAGCACAGATCCCTGTGGCACCCCACTGGTCATCCCCTCTCGTCAGATTGAATGCCATTAACCACCATCACCACCCTCTAAGTCCTGTCACTCAATGAGTTTATGACCCAGTTTACCACCTTGAGGCCCACTCCTAAGCTGCCCAGCTTATTTACCAACCTCCTATGTGGGACGGTGTCTAAAGCCTTGCTAAAATCTAGGTGAGCCACATCTACTGCTCCTCCCTGATCTATCTTCCCTTGTCCCCCAGTCAAAGAAATCTATCAGATTTGTTTGACAAGACCTTCCCACTGTGAATCCATTCTGTCTCGGATCCTGTGTTCTGCTGGATTCAAGAAATATCACAGTCCTTTCCTTTAGCAGTGACTCCATTAATTTCCTGCACCACTAAGGTCAAGCTGTCTGGTCTGTAGTTGCCAGCCTCCTCCCTGTTCCCACTTTTATGGAGAGGGACCACCTCTACTCCTCCACTCAGGTACCCCCCACCATCTCCTCCTTCCCCCATAACCCTCCTCTTGCCCCCCCTTACCCCCACCAAGAAACCTACTGTGTAGCTTCACTGCCTCCATCTGTATAGTTCCTTGATGCACTTAAATTTTATCCTCTGCTTTATTCATTTCATTTCATTTATTTTTGTAATTGCAGGTTGGTACACTGGAATATTAACTTCCATCTTCAGGCATGACCTGAGGTCAGTAGTAAAAAACATACATAACTCACAGTAACATAGATTAATCAAATTAATTATCATATTTTACACAGGTACAGACATTCAGGTTTTTAAAATAATTACATACAGTCTAATACTAATAGAGGTTGAACACTTAACCAATTCGGGAAGAGAATTTCCTACTGTGGCAGCGCAGTATGCAAATGACCTTTTCCCCTGAGTTTGTACGTACTCGGGGTAGGGTCAACTGAAATTTTTGAGAAGAACGGGAGTCATAAGGGGAGTTAGAAATCTGCAAGACAGCACATAGTGAGGTAGGGGTACAAAAATGCAGTAACTTAAATGTAAAGCGTGATAAAACCAATTTATAATTATTTTGAACAGTTAACCAATCAAGACTGGTTAGGACATTACAACGATGGGTCCTATGTGGTGCCATGAGTATAAATTTTCCAGTTTTGTATAATAAAGTCTCCATTCTGGAGATGAAGGAGACTGATGTGGCATCAGTAATTATGAACATACAAAATTTGACAGCAGATAAAGGCCTAGTAGTCTATCAAGTCTGCTCGAATGTGCGGCTAGCACCCCTTATTGTGCAACTGCCCCTCCATCCCACCATCTCCCTCCCTTGGCCCTCCCCCTTGCCCTGTCCCAGCCCCTTTTGAAGCAGTCCACTGTTCTACTGAATATCACTTCCATCAGTAACGCATTTCACCCAACTATCATCCTCTCCATAAAAAAGTATCTCCTCATCTCCCTCCTGAACCTTTCTCCCTCCAGTCTCATATCACAGCCCTGGGTCTCCTTCCCCTCCCCTTCCTTACTTTTAACAGCCCCTCTTTACCTGTCTTGTTTATTCCTGTCATGTGCTTGAAGGTTTCTATCATATCCCCCCTTTCCCTCCTCTCCTCCAGCGAGTACATGTTCAACTCCCTCAACTTCCTCTTGTATGGTAAGTCCCCCAGCCCCTTGATCATCTTTGTTGCTCTGCATTGCACCCCCTTCAGTAACTTAATGTACCTCTTCCAATATGGGCACCAAAACTGCATGCAGTACTCCAGGTGTGGTCTAACTAATGATCTATATAGTAGCAGAATCACCACCCCCCTCCTTCAGGATATATCCCTTGCAATGCAACCCAGCATTTTGTTGGCCTTTGCAGCTGCCTTCCTACATTGTGCCAAGTTGTTCATTGATACCAAAATGAGCACCCCCAGATCCTTCTCCTCTGTCTTGGCTAGCTGCACTCCCCCAGCTGGTAAATCCTCCTTGGGGTTTTCATCCCAAAATGCAGCACCTCAAACTTTTTGGCATTGAGCACCAGTTGCCAGGTGTCCAACCAGGTTTCCAGTTTTGATATATCAACCTGCAATCCCTGCCATCCCCCCTAGATCATCCACCACCACTCCCATCTTGGTGTTATCAGCAACCAGACTGGTTTTGCTCTTGATGCCCAATGTTATGTCTGCAGTGAATATCCCAAACAACACTGGTCCCAGCACCAAGCCATGCAGAACGTCGCTCATCACTACCCATGGGGATAAGAGCTCCCCACCCACCACCACTCTCTGTTGCCTTCCCTGAAGCCAGTTCCCTACCCATTCACCAGCTTTGCACTGCCCCTGTGCCTTCTAACTTACTTCCCAGCCTCCCATGCGGCACAGAGTCTAATGCCTTATGGAAGTCCAGGTACAGGACATCTGCTGCATGGCCTCCATCCAATTGCCTAGTTAAACAGTCATAGAACTCCACCAGGTTGGTTTGGCAGGATCTGCCACTTATGAAGCCATGCTGTCTGCCATCCTGTAGCCCTTTGGCCTCCAGGAGGAACATCAGCCTCTCCTTCAGGATAGTCTCCATCAACTTATCCACGATGGATGTGAGACTCACCAGTCTGTAGTTCTCCAGTTCATCCTTGGGGCCACTCTTGTGGAGGGACACCACATGAACCATCCCCTAATCCTGAGGTACACATCCTGAGTGCAGTGAGGCATTGAATAGGTCTGCTGAAGGTGCTAACTCCTTCAGTATCATGAGGTGGATGCCATCTGGGCCTGGTGCCTTTTCCACCCTCAGTGCCCTCAAACCCTCCAGAACCCTGCTGTCTGTGATTTCCCTGTCCATCACCCCTCCATTCCTGCCCTCCCTTCCCCCCTTGGGTATCACCCCCCTTCTCCTTAGTAAATACCGAGCAGAAGTAATCATTTAGCGCTACTACCTTATCAACCCCTGCTTCCACCCACTCCCCCTCCTTCCTAATCCTTACTGTATGGTCCTTATAGCTCCTTTTATCCCTGATGCACCTAAAGATGTCCTTCTCCCCCTTTTTAATGCCCTTGCACTAGCCTGAGCTATTGATCTATTGAATTATTGAGGCGTAATTCATAACAGGAAGTAAACTCTGTTGTGCGATTATTTTTCATGATTCTTGAGACAAAAAGTTAGCTAGGCAGTAAAGAGACCCAGTCTTAGAATACAGTTTTGCAGTGACTATATCCATGTGGATGTTGAATTTCAGAGTGGAATGTAGCGTAATATCTAAATATTTAAATGATTCTTCAACATCAATCATACCACACCCAAGCATACTAACTGCAAAGTTTTCTGATTGTTTTTTCAGTTTTGGTTCAGAACCAAACAACACGCCTTTTTAGTTTTGTTTAGTACCAAGTTGTTTTGTGTGAGCCACACTTGAAATTTACTAAATTTTCCACTCAGAGTTGAGCTGATATCAACAACAGATGAATTATGAGTGTATAAGACTGCATCATCTGCATATAATATCAAGTCACTATTTTGCACAACCTTTGTTATGGAATCAATGAAAAGTGAGAAGAGCAAAGGGCCCAGTATCGAGCCCTGAGGGACCCTACAATGAACCCCACAGAAAGATGAACAGGTACCATTTACCTTGATGTATTGCATTCTGTTTGCAAAATAATCCTTAAACTATATGAATGTAACATCTCCCACCCCTAAGTTCCTAAGACAATTCAACAACAATGTATGATCTACAAGGTTGAATGCCTTGGTTAGGTCCACAGACACTACCCCTGCTAAGTCACCAGCTTTGGTGGTTCTATGGACAATGTCCGTGAACCCAACCAAGGCAGTCTCAGTGCTGTGACACTCCCCTCCAAAACCACATTTGTTAGGGGAGATCAAATCATGTGTTTTGATGTAATCACTAAACTGCTTATGTACTATTGTTTCTTGCAATTTCGAAAGAGCAGGCAAGATTGAAATGGGGCCATAGTTACAAAATTCAGTATTTAATCCAGATTTAAAGATTGGGACTATGTATGATTTTTTTTTCATAGGCTGGGCACCTGATCAATTTGAAATGATAAGTTAAATATTATGCTGATTGGATAGGCTATCTCTGTTGCAGCGAGAACCAGGAGCTTGGACGGTAGAGCATCACATCCAGGTGCCTTATCAGGCTTCATATTTATTAGTAGTTTTAACACCTCTGAGCTTTTCACTGTTTTTAAGTAGAACCTTGGCCTAGTCCAGTTATGTTCTTGGTAATTCTGCATTTGTCCTTTTCAGTCTTTACAATACCTATCCAAGTCTGAAAATTGTAAATTTAATTCTTCAGCTACAGTATATGAGTGGGATCTGTCAACAGTTCCCCATCTTTGCGCAAAGTTAGACTATCTTCTTCGGCAGGGGAGAACAAAGGTTTTATTGAGCTCCAGAACCTTCTTGGGTCTGACAAGTTAGATTGTTGTTGCTGTTTGCAATAATGGATTTTAGCCAGTTTTATTTCCTTCTTACAGATGTTTCTCTTATTTCGGTATGTATTTAAATCAGATGACCGTTCACTTTTTTTTATATTTTTGCCAGGCTGCATCTCTTTCTCTCATTAAGTAAATTTTTATTAAGCCAATTTGTCTTTTTACCACTAACTCTTCTCTTAATTACTGGGCATGTTTATCTACTATTTCCAAAAAGGTTCTAATAAAATAGTCTAGGGCATAGTTTACATCAGGTATCGCTTTTAAATAGGATCAATCAATTTCAGATAAGTCACTTAGAAAACGGGCACAGAGCATGTGTTATGTCTACTCAAGGACTTGTGTTTTCCTTCAGCAATATACAGAGAGTGTGTGTTATGTCTACTTAAGGACTTGTGTATTCCTTCAGCAATATACAGTACACAGAGTGTGTACCATTTCTACACAAGAACTTGTTCTGTATTCCTTCAGCATACACAGACAGTGTGCCATCTCTACTCAAGGATTGGTTCTGTTTTCCTTCAGCAATGCACAGAGATTGGTTACTGTAGCAAGAGGATTGCTCTGTTAATCTCCTGAAATGGCAGTAAGCCTCTATTCCCCTCTGGCAACATCCCACTGGATACCGCTGATACAAACCCTCCATACTGCCTGAACCAATGCCCTGACTGGAACTCCTTGTGCTATATCCTCATACTAGTTAGCCAACTGGATCACAGGTATGCACGTTCAGACCACTGATGCACTGCAAGTACAGCAGGCCAGGTGGCAATATGCTCATCATTTCTGGAATTAGGCAGCATGTATGAAACACAGAAAAGTGATGGACAGCAAAAGACCTGAACAGTTCATCCAGTCTGTCCCAAGGTTTGCCATGTGGCGATACTCCAGTCTTCGTCCTACCATCCAGTTACTCTTTCCCCTCCCTTCACTTCCCATCAGCAATGGCAATGAAAATGGCACCCACAAAAAATGCTAAATTCCGAAATGATGTGCAAGTCCAGATAGATTTATTTATTGTTTAAATGGGTCCATTGTGGAAATACCACTGAAATGTATATGTAACTGTTGTAACTGTTTAGGAAGTAAGTAAGAAAGTAAACCTTTATTTCTAGAGCACTCATTTTCTTGGTCTCAAGGCACTGTACATAGTTCAGGACAATTCATAATCAGAATAGTTCAGAGCAAAAATAAAACTCATTGTAAATATCACTCCACTAAAAATACAAACTAAAATAATAGATTAGATCTGACTGCTGTTGACCCCCCCCCCCCGCAAAAGCACAATGTTGCATCTTAAAGAGTTATTCTAGTAGGTAAATTTGAATACATAAATTACTAATACATAAATATATAAATGTAAAGCAGTTTTGGTCAGAGCATCAAAGGCCATAATTGAGATGTGGGAATACCAGCACACCCTGCTTCACTATGTTAGAAAAGAAGTAACACTTTTTTTTTATTTCTTTATTTTTATTTATAAATTGTTGAGTGGATAGGAACCCAAGGGCATCAAATGTCCATTATATTGGGGGACCCAAATACAGAAAAACAAACAGAAATGCAGATACATTTGAGCAAAGAACAATAAAACAAATAATGTATGACAACTGGAACTTGCAATATTTTCAGTGTTGATCTAAACAGTCAATATGTCTGACAGTAAAGCCTACATGTTAGTGTTACAACCTGTAAAAGAGGATAGTACATCCATTAGACCTGGGTTTGATTCCCACAACCTTCATTTGCATATTGTGTAACTCTGAAGAAGTCATTTAGCCTCCCCCTTTGTCTCAGATCACCCCTGAAAACAACACTTGTGCCTAGTGGGCCTTACTCAGTTACTAAAGGATAAAATAAATAAAATAAACATGAATTGATTTCATGAAAGTAAAATGGTAAAGAATTCCTTCTATAGTGTGTAATTAATACAGCTATAGTGTATAGTAGAAATTTGTTCTGTATAGAAATCCATCCTTTTCAAAATGCTGTTGTACCACAGTTCAAAGGTCATGGAAAGTGACTGTACCCTTCTGTGGTACAATAGCATTCTAAAACCTCTTGAGACTGCACAAGTCAGTTTCATTCTGAAAGAGAAAGAACCACAATGAATGCATTTCGCATAATGATATACACTATAAAAAAATACAGGATGAGCAACTTTATGCATAACCAGTGGGTTCTGATTCCCACAGACCTCTTGAGTTTTGCTCTCGAGGTCAGAGGGAATCAGAACCCCTCTGTGGCAGAACACACCGGTTGTGCATAGTTACCCATCCAGTATTCCCTATGTTGTGCAAGGATCTCCATAGACTCAGAAACACTGTTCTACCCTCTTAGTAACTTAGATACTGTGGTATGTTTGCTATTGTACCACAGTAGCTATTTCACAGTAAAAAGCACAAGCCAGCTGCTTCTCCCCCTTCACTCTGCAGCAGCCTGTTGTTGCACTCTGTGTTATAACTGGTCATTTTATGCCCAATTAAAGTAATAACCCAGCCTGCACTCTCAGCAGCTAGTACTCTCATTACCCGGCATAGCACTTCTCACCGAAGGTAATTGTAAATGGAGTCCACTCTGAAGAAAGAGAGGTTACTAGTGGGGTACCGCAGGGTTCAGTATTGGGTCCAGTCCTTTTTAATGTCTTCATCAGTGACATCACAGAGGGACTGGAAGGAAAAGTATGCCTTTTTGCAGATGACACAAAGATCTGCAACAGGGTTGATACACAAGGAGGTGTGGAAAGGATGAAAAGGGACTTGGCAAGGTTGGAGGAATGGTCAGAAGTATGGCAGCTAGGATTCAATGCAAAGAAGTGCAAAATAATGCACCTGGGAAACAAGAACCCAGGGGAAGAATACACAATGGGTGGGGAGGTAGTAGCAACAACAAAAAAAGAAAGGGACCTGGGTGTAATCATATCAGATGACCTTAAGGTTAGCAAGCAATGTGAGAAGGCAGGAGGGAGGGCTGGGGGTATACTGGGATGTATAGGGAGAGGCATCAGCAGCAGAAAACAGGAAGTTGTTATCCCTTTGTACAGACAGTTGGTAAGACCCCATCTGGAGTACTGCATCCAATTCTGGAGAACCCATCTCCACAAGGACATAGACAGGATAGAGGCAGTCCAGAGGAGGGCAATTAAAATGGTGCAAGGTCTGCAAGAGAAGCCATATGAGGAGAGACTAAAGGAGCTTAATATGTATACCCTTGAGGAAAGAAGGGAGAGGGGGGACATGATAGAAACTTTTAAGTACCTCAGTGGAATCAACAAAGTACAAGAGGGTAGCATCTTTCAGAAAAAGAGACATGCAAGAACAAGGGACACAATTTAAAGATAGAAGGAGGCAGTTCAGGGGCAATGAGGAAGTATTATTTCACAGAGAGGGTAGTGGATGCATGGAACAGCCTTCCTGAGGAGGTTGTGGGGTCTAAATCTGTGGGAGAATTCAAGAATGCATGGGACAGACATAAGGCAATTCTTGCGGGGGGGGTAGGAAGAAATAAGCTGTTGTTAACTAGGATCTGCGGCCTATCCTGTAGGTAGGGAAATGGGCAGACTAGATGGGCCTAGTGGACCTTATCTGCCGTCAAAGTCTATGTTTCTATGTTTCTATGTTTACCTCTAGTTTATGGCACCATTCCTTCCACTTCTCTTGCCAGACTGGATATTCTTTACGATGCCTTTTGCTGCTGATGCTCACTTTCTTAACCCATCACTGTTCCCTACACACTAGCCTCTCAATACCTCTTCTTGCATCCCATCACCTTATTCACAGCACTTCACTGATTTCCAAATACTAATTTTCGTCTCTCCCTACTTAGCTCTCCTCTCACCCAACTCCTCCTTTTTAAGTTCACCATGCATACATGCACAGTGAACGTCTTGTGGTAGAGTGACTTTTGAGAGGTGTGTCACTGTCTGTCCAATGCAGAATGGTCTGCAAGGGGCAGGACAGTACTATGCCAATCATCAGCCAGGCTGATCATGATGCTATTTTGCCTGAAACGGTCTGCACTTGAAAATAAATAGCTACACCAATCATAATGCAGCTTTTTCTTGTCATCTCAGGACACTGCCGAGCAAACAGCAGTTACATGTCCTGATCAGCCTAACTGACATGATGTACCCCCTTCCATGCCGTCTGTCTCTTCCCTCACTGGTGTAGTTCAGCTTGCTCCTGCTGGCCCCATTATCTGTTGTCCCTGATTGGGGGTCTGACAGAGTGTAACAGTAAAGCTGCATGTTGCAGCGGGGTTGCCTATCACTGTGCAGCTCAATGTGTGAGCTGCTGCAATCGGCTCCTCACATCCTCTCTCTCCCTCTCACATTGCAGAAAACTGCCCCTCATTTTTTTTATGTTATTCCTCCCACACAACCCTCCCTCTAAGCATCCACCACCCTACACCTCTCCCCAAACATAAGATACTGACACTTAAGGTGCCCAATCCCCCAGTATCCTCAATTGTACAGCAAACTCTCCCAGAAGGAAAGAAGACTGCCCCTCATCATTTTTTTTTATCCTGAAAAGAAAAAAAAAGAAAACCATCCATCATTGTCTGTTGCACCATTATCCCCCTCACTTGACCCTCAAAAGGGTGACCACTGACTGCTCCTGCCAGCCCTGTTATCTGTTGGCCTTGATTAGGGGGGTTGGCAGAGTATAACAGTAAAGCCAAAACATTCCTGTCCCTAAAAAATACACCTTCAACTTTATCATTTTTTTTTTTACCTTTTAAAAAAGAAAACGGTCCCTAGTCATCTACCCCATCTCTTCTCGACCATCCTGACCTTCCCTCTGTGTACCCACCTCTCCGCAACCCCCCTTATCCCATACTTACCACTGGAGGGCAAGTGCTGTCATCTTCTCTGGACTGGGACACATCTGCACTCTTCAAAGCCAAACCGCGAACTGATAAATCAAGTTACGCACTGTATAATGGCTGTCAATGGCAGTTTCAACTTATGTTGATATCTCAGCCATTCTTTGAGATGTTTGCACCAAATTTTCAACATGGGGTTCTTGAGATCCCACCCCATGAACACTGTCACTGTCATTTCATCACTCTGTCCTGAAAGGTGATTTCACAGTCACTGCATGGAATCACCTTTTTGGACTGATTAATGAAATGACAGTGCCACGGTTGATGAGGTGGGCTCCCAAAAAGTCCATGTTGAAAATTTGGTACAAAAATACCAAGAAATGGCCGAATTACATGCTCTCATTTAAATTTTTATATGCACGCATGTAACTTTGGTTATTCTTAATATTTTGACTCCAAATTTTCAACATAGCCATTGTTTCAAACCACCTCATAAACAGTAAAGATGCCATTTTTCACATCCTGCCTGAAACATATTTTCACATCTGTGGCACGGAATGGCACAGTCCCCATGTGAAATCACCTTTCGGGATAGAGTACCAAAATTATAGTACCACTGTTCATGAGGTGGGGTCCCAAAAAGCCCATGTTGAAAATCTGGAGCAAAAATACCAACAAACGCCCAAGTAACGTGCGCTCATTTAAATTTTCCTACACACGAGCGTAACTTGGTCAATTTTTAATATTATCACTCCAAGCCCAGGTTGAAAATTTGGAGCAAAAATACCAACAAAAGACAGAGTTACGCGCACTCGTTGAAATTTTCTTACGCATGTGCATAACTTTGCCAATTTTTAATATTTTGACTCCAAATTTTCAACCTACCCATTTCTTCACACAATGTCATGAACAGTACAGCTGTCATTTTACACATCCTGCCCAAATTGAGTTTCCACACCTGTGGCATGGAATGGCATTTTGCCACAGATTAGGAAGTTTTCATCTATGTAGTTTATGAAGTATGGTGATAAGAAGGCTATGTTGAAAATTTGGGATCAAAATGTGAAAAAATTACAAGGGGTGTATAGGCAGGGGTGTCACCAGCAGAAGGGAGGTAGTGATCCCATTATATAAAACCCTGGTCAGGCCTAACAGTGGGTAGGTTGTGTCACACTAATCTGACAGATTTCTTTGACTGGGTGTCAAAGGATGTTAATTGGGAGGGGGGACCGTAGACGTCGCCTACCTCAGTTTCAGCGAGGTCTTCAACATTGTTTTACATAAGAGGCTTGTTAATAAGATTAGAAGTCTGAGCATGGTAGACAAGGTGGTGAACTGGGTTAGGAACTGGGTAACAGACAGGAGACAGAGGGTGGTGGTAAATAGGGTACAATCTGGGAAGGGGGATGACCAGTGGGTTACCACATGAATCATTCCTTGGGACAGTCCTGTTCATTGGCTTCATCAGTGACATTGCAGAGGGGCTGGAAGGAAAGGTCTGCCTGTTTGCAGATGACACCAAGATCTGCAATAGGGTGAATACTCCAGAAGGGGTGAAGAAAATGAGAAAGAACAAATCGTGGTGAGAGCTACAGGATGGGGGGTGGTGCTTTGCTGACAGTTACCAAAGAACAAAGGGACCTGGGGGTTATAATTTCACATGACTTGAAAATGTCAAAGCAGACTACAAAGGCAGTGGGGAGGGTCAGTGGCATGCTGGGGTGCATAAAGGGGTATCACCAGCAGAAGAAGGGAGGTAGTGATGACGTTATATAAAACCATGGTCAGGCCTCACATGGAGTACTGTGTGCAGTTTTGGAGGTGGTACCTTCGAAAGGGCATAAACAGGCTGGAGACGGTCCAGAGAAGGGTGACTAAGATCGTACAAGGCTTGCACCACAAAACAAACAAGCAGAGATTAAGGGACCACAATATGTACTCGCTGGAGGAGAGGAGGTAGACGGGAGACATGATGGAAACATTTAAGTACCTCAAGGGTATACACAAGGTGCAGGAGGAAGACATCTTCCAGTACAGGAGGAGTACAAGAATGAGGGGGCAGGACATGAAACTGGAAGGTGGCAGGCTAAGAGGAAATATGGGGATGCTTTGCTTCACAGAGAGGGTGGTGGACACCGGGAATGATCTGCTGCAGGAGGTGGTGGGAGAGAGTACTGTGGCAGGAGTTAAACATGGGACAGGCATGGGAGAACCATAGAGGTACAGCTCAGGGAGGGTTAGAAGCTGTAGTCAAGTACATGGCTTACAGTCAGACTGGATTGGCCTAGTGGTCCTTATCTGCTGACAGTTTCTATGTTTCAGCCTCTGGCAGCCATGTTCACAGAGTCACTCAACACAGGAGTGGTGCCAGAGGATTGGAGGAGGGCACATGTTGTCCCTCTATAAAAATCCAGCATTAAGGAGGAGGCAGGGAACTATATGCCAGTCAGCCTCCAGAGGGAGGGTCAGAAGCCTTAATCGAGTACAGGGCTTATAGGCAGACTAGATAGGCCCAGTGGTCCTTATCTGCCAACAATTTCTATGTTTCTATGCCTGTATGCACTTCCACACCTACATACATATGCGCATCTACACAGGAATTTAAGCACAGGGTCCAATACTATTACACTATCTAAAAAAAAATAAGGAAATTCATTGCAAAAAAACTTAGTTAATGCATCGTCTTCAGCACCGCTTCCCTTCTCTTACAACAGTGCTGACCCTCATCTGGCGCCTGACCTTCCATGCTGTTTACTGCACACTGACAACTATTACAAACAACCTTCCCTATCAATTTATATCAGCCACCTGTGGTACTCATACTTTTTCCCAGTTTTACCATAGCTCTTCAACAGCGCTAGCACCGACATACCCTACAGCGACAGTTACCATGCCGACTGTCGGCATTGTAGCCTCGGGGATGTCGGTGCACACACTCGGGGGGCTTTGCCCCCCAAATCCCCCCTTGTGGGGGGGCTCCGTCCCCCACACCCCTCAGTCTCTAGGATTCCTACTCCGAGTCAGAGCATGAGGCGGGGGGGCGAAACACCCAGCGAGACTGTCCCAGTCACTGCACAGACCATCACAGCGATGAACGGGTTTTGCCCGATTCCTGTCGCTGTGATGGTCTTCACGGTGCCAGAGTCACTGCAGTAACAGTTTACCCTTTTTCCTTTTATTAGTCCCAGCATTCATGTACCCTGCTCAGCATACCGATTCTGATTTCACCTCATTTACCAAGGACAATTAGATGAAAACAAAAAAGGACCTCCTGGCCCACCTACTGTAGTCTGCTGTAAGGTCCTTACCTACTATGCTACCATATATCCTAATTGCTCATGGTATAAAGGGGCCGTCTCCTGGCATCACCTCTCACGGATCTAGGGGTCATCATATCTGATGACCTGAAGGTAGCAAAGCAGTGTGATAAGGTAGTAGGAAAGGCTAGTAGGATGCTGGGGTGCACGGGGGGGAGGTATCACCAGCAGAAAAAGGGAGGTAGTGTTACCCCTATATAGATCAATGGAGAGGCCACACCTGGGGTGGTGCTGCAATGTGGGAATTCTTGTGGATATGCAGACTAGTCTCCTCATTGGGCTTATTTGGAAAAACATCAAATTGTTTAACAAGCAACCAATGTTTGGCATTGACAAATACTTGTTTTAGTTTGCAGTTGCTATGTGCTGCGACAATCCAGGGTGAGATTCCTGCCATGCTGAAATCCTGCCACTTGAGGCCCTTTAATTCAGTGTGACCAATGCCAGGCAAGGACCAGGTAGAATGGTCCAATCCAGGGTTAGTCCTGTAGTTTAGGGGCTTCAATTGGAACAGGACTGTCTCTGAACTTAGTACCGCCAGCTCGATCCAATTGGATTATCTGGACACAGTGGTAGTGCTGCGGTTTAGGGGCATCTGATGTGGAAACCGCTACAGCCATACTATCTGTTTTTTCCTTTTTTTAAAGAAAGTTGTGGCCCATTTGACTATGGACTGCCTTGCTGGGAATGGGATGGGATGCCCAGTTGAGTGCTCGACCGCCACTCGTCAGACAGACGTCAAGAAGAAGATTACTAGCATTTAGATGAGAGGACAGTCTGAGAACAACAAGCGTGAGTCCCGACTCCTGAATTTTTTTTATTGCAGGTCGCAGGGGAGCTAAAAAAAGTCTCAGTGGTGGCTGTGATAACTTTGGTTTTTCTATAAGCTGACATATACACTTCGTCAGTTCCTTGTAACTTGCATGATGAAGGGACCCATCCCAGCACATTAGAAAAGTGAGTAATTTAAATTTAGGATGCCCCAAAAGCTTTACAGAGAGCCTCATATATACTGCCTATCATAGGGCTGCCTTTTCTTTAGCCCTCCTTTCCTCTGACTATTAATTTGCAGCTGCGATATCACCCGCTTTGTAATTCTGAAGTTGAGCAGTAGCTTGCAGTGTTATTTGCTTTTTATCTCCATGATTTAGTGATGTGTCCCCACATTTTGAAGAGTCTGGATCTCTGTTCATATATGCTGTTCTTTGCTTTTATCTCCATGATTTAGTGATGTGTCCCCACATTTTGAAGGGTCTGGGTCTCTGTTCACATATGCTGTTCTTTGCTTTTATCTCCATGATTTAGTGATGTGTCCTCACATTTTGAAGAGTCCGGATCTCTGTTCATATATGCTGTTCTTTGCTTTTATCTCTATGATTTAGTGATATGTCCCTACATTTTGAAGGGACTCGGTCTTTGTTCATATATAAGCAGTACAGACAGGGTGTGGGTTACTATCCCTGATCTGCACACCCACAAAATATGAGGGCAAAGTGGAAACTGGACCAAAAACAAGACCAGTAAAAGCTGGTCTGGCTGGACCAGGCACACATTGCACAAATTTTGCTGGCCTGACAGACCACCCTTCCTGCACCCCACCCTTCCAGGCTCCTGACCCCAGCAAACCACCCTCCCTACAACTGGACCACTCTTCTCCTAAGCCGACTACCGTCCTTACCAATGGACCACTCTTTAGCCCCAGGACCAGCCTCTCCTCACCAGCCTATCCACCTCATTGCAGAGTGACTTTGCTTTGGCTTTTGATCTGTTCTGCCTGCAGTGCTTCCAGGTTACAGTAGCATACTAATTCATTCCATTGGCACTGCTAATTAACTTGGGCCCCCTAGGCCGCGATAAGCGGGGGGGGGGTTGCAGTAGCAGCCACCTATCTGTCTGCATCTGTCTGTGATTGGATAATTTGGTGGGTTAAGAAAACTAAAACCCAAAACCCTAGAGCTGGAGGCCTTATAGCCAGACAAATAGTTGGAAATAAATATTGTTTATCAACAGCTCATGACCATGGACAATCAGGCATAACATCTTCACTGAGTGTGAAAAACAATATCTGTTGATTATTTGTCCCATTTGCAATCAGCCAGTCTGTTGTCCTCATTAGGTTCAGGAAGTAAATGAGGAGGCACCTCTTTCCAAAAAGGTTGGTGACTGTGGAATGCGCTACCCAAAGAGGTGGCAGCATCCTGTAAGTCAGTGGCCAGTTTTAAAAGGGGATTGGACAAAAGACAAAAAGGGCTACTAGCCCCCCACCAACCAGCTGGCCTACTACATAAATTACTATCCACTCAACCACCGTTATGGACAAAGGGTTTTTTAGCTAAGCCACCTTCCCCAAATCACACTCCTTTTACTCTGCTTTTGCTCATCTTTTTCTTTTTAACTAACCTATTTTTTTCTTCTATCTCTACTGGTCTGACATTACATGGACTCCGACCCATCACATAAGCGTAATTTTATTTCACTCCTGTCCTTTCTGCCCTATTTCACCCTCTCTAAGACTGCGGATCCTTTGTGACCCCCTTGTCTCTCCTTTCACAGGTGTGGCAGATGACATCTCCCCAGGATTACCCCGTGGCACTCTATACTCCGGTAAGTCCTTCTCTTTAACTTATATTTTGGTGGGTTTACTGTAATGTGGCGGCCGCACCTGATACAAACTTTCCTCTTGTAAAATGTCCTGCCCTTTTAATTTGGACATGGGTTAGGTGATGTTCCTTTTAAATAGCAAATACATCGGTACTACTTAATTCTATGTCTCTTGTGCACTCCTTATCATTACCTTTTCCACATGCTGTGCTGGCAGTGACAATAGCAATACCAATGCCAATGGTGAACTTTTGGCATTGACAAATGCTTGTCTTATGTGCTTCACTGTAGGGACTCATGTACTTTCTACATCCCTTATTCCAAATCTGTGTTCTCCCCTGGTCTTCCTTCCATTTGGAACTCTCGCTTCCCTATACTTTGCTTGTCTCCTTCCTAGCTCTCTCTCTTTCTCTCTCTCTCTCTCAAATACCATCTCAAGCATCTTTTTGCTCGCACTTGCATTTGCTCTGGTATTGGCTAGTTTGTTCCTTACCTAACAGTCATTGTGCCTAATTTACTCATTCTGCCTTTTCTATGTCCTTGTCTGTGTTTTCTATCTCCCCTTCCCTTCTCTTGTTTTTGTCTCTTCCTGTTATTCATTTTATTGTACTCACAGAATTACCCCATCTCTCTGTATATTTATTTAAGTCATTGTTATTTTGCTTAATTATGTAAATTCCTGTTTGTCTTTTTATTTCGCTTTGACATAGCTTGTTTACTATTGCTCAGCAACGGTGGGAATTTGCATATGCCTGTGTACTGCATTTTTGACATTGATTGTAGTTTATTTTTTGACTGTACTTTTCCCAATCACTGTTCATCCAGGTCACACGTGGAAATGAGCATTGGCTCAGTACACTTTTCCTGGTTACCATATTTCAATAAATAAATAAATATTGTTGGAAATACTTTAAATGTTATTATTCATTCATTCATTTATTGGGCAACCATGTGTAAGGCCCCGGGCACAAGGCCCATGTACAGGGGTGACCCTGCAGCACAGAGAGGTTAATCAGTTTGCTCAGGGTCACACAACATGTTGGTGGAGATTGTTGGAGTCTAACCAGGACTCCTGACTGTACCATGCTCATTCACAGCTCTAACCTCTAGGCTATACTGCCATTCAAATGTACATTTCTCCATTGAACAATATGGTGCCAGCATTTAATAAATAGAAAATAAACTTGAAACGTACGGCTGTACTGTGTTTGGGTCACTGCTGACTTGTCACCAGGTTTTCAGAACCTGAACATTTTGCGGTGAGCAGTATGACCCATTCTAAAGCAGCTGTTCATGTTAAAAATGTCTTATATACTTCATTACTCATTACTTTTCACCCTCATATAGATCCTTATCATTCCGCTTGGTTTCCAAATCCAGTCACCTAGTACCTTATTTAATTTAATGTTTTATTTATTTTATTGAAATTTGTTGACCCGGTAAGCTCACTGGGCCTAGAAGTCCCTTTTTCAGGGGCGACCGGGGGAGGGGGGATACAGACGGTAAGCAACTGAAATTGATCCAGATTAAGCTGTTAGTGGTATTTTTAGTGAATGAAAGAAATTTGGCCAGGACACTGGGGAAATACAAGATAAGTGTTTGAAATGTGGAGGGGCTGTGTCAGGTAAGGGGCATGAGGGAAGGTGATGGATAAGGGGTGGGGAGACCCAAAGAATGTTGGGTGGTTACAGTTAAAGTAGAGATGACAAATGTTTGCATGAGTTAGTATTTGCAGGGGAACTTGTATAAGAGAGGTATGTGGGTTACAGTAGTATGAGTTAGGGTATGGTTGTGTAAATTATGTTATAACTGTGTATTAAAAGACGAAAGAATGGCAAAATGGTGTTAGATGGGATATGGTGGAGAAAGTCATTTCACTAGGGGGATGGGGGATAGTTCGGGTAAGGTTATTTTATGTGGTGTTTATGGTGATCATCTGTAATGTATGTTTACAATATTTTGTGTTGTACTTGTGTGAGTTGTAACGTAGTTTTGTCCAATAAAAAATTCCCCTACTCTGCCTGTAGGAGTGCTGCCACTTCCTGTGAACAGGATGGAAGGACCCATTTTGGAGCCAGACACAGGAGGAGGAGGCAGTGCAGATGTGGATGTGAATGAAAGACCCAGCAGGGCTGATACTAGCCAGCCAATCTCAGTGGGACCTGATGGAAAGGAATCTAAAGTTGGAAATACTGCTTTTGTTGCAGAAGACAACTCTAACCTTCCTATGGCTCCTCTTACTCAGGGTAGAAGAGATTTACAAGGTACTGTATTTAATTCTACACCTGTATCTTCACCTGAACTATCACAAGATAGTCTGCAACAAGTCTTTTATATGCACAAGGATTTTGTGAAACAATTGATGCAAAAGGGTAATACTTTAAATATTGATATACCAGACACCACTTATCCTGCTGCTGTGGGACACATTGCTGATGCTGTACCCTCTCCTCACATTATCAATGCAAGCTTCTCTTCTGAGAGCTCTCTGCGACCTGTCTCATTGCACCTTAGGCAGATGAAGAGAGACCAGCATGAGTTTTCCACCACTTGGTGCCCTGCAGCAGCACTAAAAGCAGCTGGCTGGCAGAGACCTACTGAGAAAGATCCCTGGTCTGCACCGGGACCTGTCAGTGCCGGGGAGATAATCTTTTCGGCACAAACATTTGCGCAAATCCCTCACCCAATGGTGGCTTCCTTGTAGCAACCCTAAGCAGCTCCCAGGAGTGTTTCTGACTCGCACACAGCAAATGAAGGCAACTTTCACCCACAACAGGATTCTCTCTCTATGGGCCCCAACAGTGCACAATTGGACTCTTCTTCCTCTGAAGATGAATTATCTCCTGTTACTTCACTGAGACACTCGCTCCCACAAACAGCTATGGGGAACACGGACAAGCCTTTCAAATTGAGTGACTTATTTACAGCTGTGGGACAGCCTGCTCAGCGATGCAACACCTGTAAGGCTAAAATATTTAGGAGATGTGTCCACTGCTCCAACCAGGAAAACAGTTCTCCATAATTTGTTCTCTCGAATATCTGGATCCCATGACAGCTTCAAAAAGGAGCTGCTCTTCCATCTATCCCTTGCTGATCCCTGCACTTGTTTTAATACCCCCCTAATCCACTCACCCACTAGATGCTGCCTGGCCTAACTTTAACCTTCCTACCTCATAGCACTTTTTACCCTTACTATCTCATTGACAGCTAATCTACCCCAACTCCCCCCCCCCCCACACACACACACCTGAGCCTTGTTTCAGAGGCTGTGATAATGTATCTTGCCCAGTCAGGAATTTGCCCATGTCCACTTATTTCGTTGCCTATTTGAATCTTCACTATTGTGACTAATTTTAACAATATTTCTCGCTGTTATGTTGTGGTATCTCTTCCTAGACTGTGTAGGTTTTCTCTGCCTTAAATGCTATGTGAATTGTATTGATTGTTATTGTTCTGGCTGCATGTATTTATTACTGCTAACTGTTTTGACCTATGCTTTTGTAATTTCATTGTACTCATGCTATGTACCTGTCTTTGATTGTTGTACTCTCCCGGGTCGTGCCTGAAAATTGTCATTTCATGGCCAGTGCACCTACCCGGGTTAACAAAAACTAAATAAATAAAATATGTTGAAAGATATGTTCGGCATTAGTCCTTCTGAGCTTTTTGCATTCATTCATGTTCATGGAGAACTCACTTATGATGTTAGTTTTAAAACTGTGACAACATTGGAAGCATTTTGGTTGAAGTATGAGCTAGTGAAAAATTCTCCTTTGTGGGCTTCCTTTCTTCTCATTCCTCTCACTAAGCCTGCAGTAAAATTTATTACATTATTCTTCAGAAGTGAAGGGGTTAGCATTGCTGACATACAATACTGGTTACGTCAGAGGTGTGATATTTTAGATACCCCTGACCAATTTTGGATGATGACTTTGTATGGACTGGAGTGTGGAAAATTAAAGTCCAACTGCATCAGAATGAAAAAGGCATTGTACATCTCCCTAGCAGTTTCTATATCGGAAGGGATAAGGGGAATCTGTTTCTACCCAGGGCAGCCCCGTACTTGCCATAAGTGCAGGTCTAGGACTCACCTTAGTTATTCTTGTGATAAACCTCACTGTTCTTTATGTTTGGCTTATGGGCATGTTTGTCTTGGTTGCCCTAACCCCTACTTTGTAATCTTTGTGATGAGCAGGGTCATACTTATCAGCAATGCCCATGGGCAGACCACAATAATTTAGAACGGCCCCCACAAGATCAGGTTGCTCTTATCATAGACTCTCAGTCACAGGCAATTAAGCATAGGGAAGAGATAGCCTCTCTAACAGTAACCCCTGCAGTCCCACAAGAACACGAGATACCTAGCACCTCAGCATCTGAAGCTGTGGTACTACCCCCCCATCTCCTTTAGCATCTATGGACACAGCACAGGATGATCTCCTTGCTTGTAATGAAGTAACCCCCAGAGCAGAAGATGTCTTAGGCACAGCTTCAGACCATGATCATATGCAACCCCCCACCCCAGCTCAGGGATTTACTCCTGTGAAGAGCTCTAGGAGAGGGAAAGGGAAGAGGAAGTCTGAAGCATGTACTCCTAGGAAGACAATCCTAACCAGGAATCAATTTCAGGCTTTAGCAAAAAAAAACACAAACAATGGAGGGATACTGAAGAAGAAGAAGAAGAAGAAGAAGAAGAAGAAGAAGAAGAAGAAGAAGAAGAAGAAGAAGAAGAAGAAGAAGAAGAAGAAGAAGAAGAGGAGGACTCTGATTCCTCCAGGGCGTCTTGTTCTGAAATGAAGGTTCCCTTAGAAGGGCAGGGCAAAACTCCCAATGCTGAGAAGAGACTCTCTCCAAAAAGATGATTTATTCCTTCTTTCCCTTCTCTGTTTTCTGTCTAAACCCTTATGCATACTGCTACTAAGATAAGGTGCCTCATTTTAAATGTATGCAGTATGAAGTTCTTTCAAAAACAACTTGCCACCATACAATTTTTATCTGATCTGCCGCATGATATCTATTTACTACAGGATACCAGAATGAAAGCAAGGCATGAAATCAATCAAGCAAAAATGAAATGGTCAAGAGGCCCTTCATTCTGAGCTCATGGTGAGGACTTATGTGATGGGTTAGGCATTCTTTTCTCTGGATATCATTTCCACATAACAAAAGTCCTTGACATTCTCCCTGTGTGAGCTTTGTTACTTGATTGTCTTTTCAGGTAATTAAAACTATGAATTATTAATGTGTATGCCCCTCAAAGCATTGCTGCCAGATCAGAGTTTTTTTATTTAATTCAACCGTATTTACATACTTCCAGGCAGGTGATTTTGGGAAGAGACTTTAACTGTGGGTTAACCCTGACTGATAAAGGGGGTACAACAAAAAGAATGTTTGTGGACTCTGCTGCCTTCAATAAAGTTTTAGCTACTGCTAAAATGAAAGATGGATTTTGTGTAACATACCCAAAGGGACAAAAACTTATAGGGGCACACATGCCACAAGAATTGATTTCTTTTTTTTTTATCTGACAATGTTACCATGTCTTATCGGGCAGTTGTCTCTTGTGAGACCTCTGATCATATGGCGGGCTTCTTAACTTGCTTTCCTGCAGGGGGACCTCTGCCTTACACCCACACCACCAGATGGAAATTAAATAACACTTTATTAACTGACCCTGTCATAGCTGCAGCATGTCTAAAACTCCTAAGGGCCTTGTGCAGTGTTCTTTGCACCTATCCCTCTCCCTTAAGCTGGTGGGAGGATGCAAAATTGGATCTAAAGAAATTTTTTCAAAGTAAGGCTAGGTCTAAAACTTTATCAGTATACCTTACATATTCCAAATTAAGGCAAAAATTGTGAGACCTTATCTCATCTTCAAATGAAAATCAGGTAAACAATGCTCAGGCCATTAAAAATGTCAAAACTCAAATGGAGTCCTAGCAATACAATAGGGCCATGTCTCTAAAAATGGAAGCACATAGTGGCACTCAGAACTCTAAACCCTCTTTGGATTTATTTAAGGGATGCTCAGACAGAGTGGCAGCTACCCATATAGAAAGCATATTGGACCCAGGCACAAATATTCATTGTACTGTGTTACCTCATATAAAAAAGTGGCTCAGAAATATTTAGAGCATATGTTTGGGGAAGCATCACCCATTAAGGGGCCTTCTGATTTTCTTACTGATGTCATCATACCAAATATTCCCCAAGAGCAAGTGTCTTCTCTTACTGCTGCAATCTCTGTATCAGAAACTAGACAGGCTATTTCCCGTCAAAAGAAACTTACTTCTCTGGGGCTGGATGGCCTCACAACTGAGTTTTGCCAGCACTATACTGAAATGTTTTACCGTATTATGACAATAGTATTTAATAATTTATTATTTTCACATTCAATTCCAAAACAATTTTTTGATGCTATCATGAATTTATTATTTAAAAAAGGGGATAGATCAGATATAAGAAACTGGAGGCCACTTAGCTTGCTCAATGCTGATTTTAAAATCTTGGCATCTATTTTATTGAGTAGGCTACTTTCAGTGGCTCCCCTTCTCCTCACTGAGTCACAAGCACATGCTGTTCCACTTAGATCAATAAAACAAAACCTATCCTTATTAAGGGATATTGCATATTCTTCCTTGATAGCTAATCCTTCCATGCTAATTTCTTTAGATAAGGAGAAAGCATTTGATCAGGTCAACCATAATTATTTATTTCAGGTCTTGCGACATTACCACATTCCACAAACATTTATTCTTTGGGTTAAACTGTTATACCATACTGCCTAGATTACCCCTCATATAAATGGCTCCCCTGAACTTCCCTTTTTAGGGGAAAGAGGGGTATGCCAAGGCTGCCTCCTAAGTGCCATACTTTATGCATTTCAAATAGACCCCTTGTTGCAGAAGATTTTACAACACCCTAGAATTCCTCATATACTTTTACCTACAGGGGCGTCACTTCCAGCTATTACAGCTTATGCAGATGATTTATGTATCTGCACTACCCCTTCTCTCAGAGACTCTGACCTGACAGCAATCATTACTGATTTTAAAACATGTCTGGGTCAAAACTAAATTATGATAAAAGCTCAGATCTATATTTACCACTGGAAATGGCACCAGTACAATCTGGCCTGTTTGCTGGGATACCTGTGGCCACTGGACCTACTAAAATATTAGGGATCTTTTTAGGCAGTAACAATGACTCCTCCCATAATTGGACATTTGCTATTGAGAAAGTTAACAGAATAGTATTTTCTTGGAAAGGCCAATCCATCTCCAAAAGGAAAAGAGTATACCTAATAAAAACTCTTATCCTACCTCAATTTTTATATGTTGCTTCTATCTATCCACTGCCTTTGGCCCTAGAAGCTAAAGTTTATAGTGTGTTTTTCCAAGGATTCTGGGGCAGCAGGTTAAATCCTGTCAAAAGGCAGTATACCTACCCAGACTATTGTTTTGGGGGAGTGCGGATGATAAATCCCATATTTTTTTTTCACACTTTATTTTTTTCACATGGCATATAACTCTGTATGCTGGGAAATTTGATTTTCTTTATTTTTGTGTTTTGAGTGATGAAACATTGTTTTGTTTGTACATTACTTTTCTATTTAATAAAAAATTCCCCTACTCTTTTTTGATAAGTGCCATGGAATCTTTAGCATCCACCTGAAATACCGAACTGCCACCAATCCAGGCAGATGGGACCTTGGTTTAACATTTCATCTGAAAGACGGCACCTCGGAAGTGCAGCACCCCCCTCATGCTGCACTACAGTGTCAGTATTGGGATATTAACCCAAGTGCCAGATGTGGGAACTGAACCCACATCTCATGTAATAAATATAATAAAATGTCATGTAATAAAACATAAAGGAATAGGTCCACAATTTGCACCATAACACAAACCACTACTCCCAGTCACTGCAATTTCCCTTCAGCTACACAAGAGACAAACTTAACCCTTTGGTATACAGAAAATTCAGCCTGTCACTAAACATTTGCAGCATATCAGGGGATTTTACATACACTTTATGCCCCTGTCTTCCTTCCAGTGTGAAAGACCCTAAGGAACACCCAAGACACACTTCAGGAATCTGTGCCCCCACAAACCAATCCAACTGGTGCCTGTACCCTCCAAGGAACCTAAGTTGTACTGCCAGGTGGGGACAGGAGCAGGAGGGGATTTACCCCAAGTCTCATTTTTCATCAGGGTTATGCCTTCTAGTGGTGTAGAAAACCCAAATGAACTGGGGACCATCATCCATTGTGGATGGGGGGTTCATTTTCCTCATTTCTGCTCCCCACCCTCCTGATGTTAGAACTCTCAGGGCTCAAATGGGGGTACATACAATGGCGTGCTCACCATGAACCTGGCCAATGTCTACCAACCCATTATGGATCGGAGGTAAACAAAATCCAATGAGGGGTGATCAAAACTGGTTTTTAAAAACAAAACAACCTCCTACAACCTACCAATGTAGAACTAAAAGTACCTCCACTCAAAGACTGCTCTAGTGCTATGAAATACAAATTAGTCATTGATTAAGCAATAAGGCATGACAGGGAGTGTGTTATGGTGGAATAATGGCCTGCCTCAGGTGGGTTAAAGCATAAAGTGAAGCCAAGTGCTTCCATCAACTAAGAAGGCCTTTAGCCCATTATAACACACCCCAGGAGAGCCATATTGCAATTATGAAATGATTCCATTTGGTAAACTGGATGAATTTTTTTAAACATAACTTCTGTTGAGCTACTTACAGCTGGGCTGCTGTGCTGGGATAATAGTCTGGCTGAAAGTACCGCTTGGTTAGTCAGGAGCCAACATTCTTTCTCTCCATTTCAAAATATGTAATTAATATCTAATTATTGTGCAGAAACATGCACCTTACTGAGTTTAAAAACAAAAATCTTTAGAGCCTTTTTGAGGCATATGAAGTTTGCCCCTTGTCTAGGAGGGACCAGGGACTGAAACTTTATCATTAGAATAGTGCACGTCAGAGAGATCAGAAACAGGGCAGCTGGGAAAAAGCTCATGAGTTCAACCTTACTTTAAAGCTGAACACTGTATTTAACTAAAATGGTATTTTATTACTAATACATGTCACAAACCCACTCAGCAGGTCAGGCCCTCTACTCCCAAAGTGCCAACCCCTAAGCGCAGCCTTATGAACAGTGTAACAGACAAGGTAACCCTCTTGTCTGTTTTTGTGAGTTCAGATCAACCTTTGGTCTCAAGTTCTATAGGGATTCAAACTGTGAACCTCTTGCTAGCATACCCAATGCACAGGCTCAGATATTTCTGTCTTCAGGAGGCCAGATATCTTTGCCTATGGGCACCTAACCAGGTATACAGAGATGACCCCTTAAAAACTTTAATAAAGACCTCAGATTTGAAACATTTCTCTTTCCAGTTTGGTACCACCATTCAAGCTTATGTTTAGTATCTGCAATAACCATATACTTTTCTTACAACTAAAAAAGAAGTCAAAGACAGACCAAGTAAGTTCTAAAAAGAATTTTACTAAAATAGTTAAAAATATATAAAACGCAAAATACAGAACTCTTATACCACAAGACATGCACATTTTTTAAAAGAATAAGGTTTAAACAGTACACATTCCTACTTACAGCACTTAGATTTTAAATCTTTCACAATACTTGTTTACAAGTGCTCCAAAGATCTTTCCTCAGTCAGAGTCTAGGTAAAAGTGTGTAAGTAAAACAGAGTATTCCTTAAACAACTGTGTGGGACAACCCATTTTTTTGTGTGAGGTCAGCTAGCTCCTCCTCTGTCAGATTATGCATAAAAAAATATATATCTTATACAAAAGTATTACATTCTGCAACTTCAGCGTAATTCATGTCCTTCAAATGACACTTCTTCTGATCTCATAATAAGCTTCCCCCTTCAGGACATGAAAGCATCTTTATGATTTTGCACTTCTATGTAATAACCTAGGTTTTCCTTCCAATGTCATAAAATGGATATGTTATAGCAACTATGGTTGTAATTAACTCAGACAGACAGGATCCTTAATTAAGGCCTTACATGTAACACATGGGGCCAGATATTCAAAACTTTGCCCCGGGGCTAAATTAGTACTGTCCGGTGGGCAAACTTAGCCCAGAGCACAAAGCAAGCCATATTCAAAAGGGATAGCCCGGTGCAAACAGCTTCTGAATATAGCATGGAAATGAGGCTGGACAAACTGGTCTGAGAGTGCAGGGCAAACTTAGCCCTGGAATAAGACAGCTCTGAATATGGCAACCAGAAAGTGCAAACCACAACAGCAACACAGTGGACAGAGATGTGAAGGTAAGTAGAGGTGAACTATGTGGCCAATGTGTGTGCCAGCAAATGTATGGACCTAGTTTAGCTGCAGGCAGCAGTATGTGTGAATGTACAGTGTGCAAAACTGTAAAATATTCCCTGAACTGTTTGCGCAGCGCTAACATGTTTGCACGGGTTTAGCGCAGGGCTAAACCGTTAGCCCGGTGCAAACATGTTTCCCCAGAGCTAAACTTTGCCATATTCAAAAGTGACATGCAAATAAACCTACTTAGGTAGTTGGTGGGCAAACATCCAGATTAGCATCTCATTATGCCCTGATTTGCATGCCGTTTGTGCAGGCTAACTGTTTAGCCCTGCGCTAAACCCACGAATGTGTTAGCGCCATGCAAAACAGCTTGGGGAATATTATATAGTTTTGAACACTACTTCCACATGCGCTGCTGCCTGCAGCTATACTGGGACAGCACAGCATAGACACAGATGGTGGTGGTGCTGCATGCAACTGTCACACTGTAGGTCATGCTACAGTGCACAGCAGACACTACAGTAGCAAGGGGGCCAGTAGTGTGTGGACATAGCAATGCCTATGGTGTGTAGGGCAGTGATGGCACTATACACAGTGAGAGGCCCAACCTGCAGATGTTTACTGACAGTGGGCATTACTGTTACACTGTTGTGTGACCCACAGATGCTGCACCTCTATCATGGGTTGCTCACAGTGACATATACATGTCCAGCTCTGTGTGCTGTGGCAGTTGTACAGCTGTGTGGTATGTGGCCAGGGGGGCATATATTATCCAAAAGGCCCACTGGTGTTGGGGTATTCCCAATACTGGCCCATGTGCACTGCATGATGTGTCCCAGCTTTGTGGACACACCTAGTCTGTGGCACAGCCTGGCCACCCATACACTCTCCCCTCAACATCCTCCATGCCCACAGTGCTGCATGTGTGTGCTGGAATCTGTTGGTGCCCACAGAAGTGTGGTCTGCAGGTGTGTGCTGTATGGCCATACTGCCATGCTGTCCATTGGCGGCAGGGTCACCACTTACTGCCTGGCATGGCTGGGACTGGTGGCAGATGATGGCATCATTGTGATGCCATCAGTTAGCAGCATGCTTCCTTTATGTTTGGCTTTCTCTAAGTGTCATATTTATTTGTTAGAGTCACGCAGAACCCACGCAAACTCCTCACAAAGCCATAGTGTTGAGCAAACCTGATTGCCCAGAGTTAAGACAAGCTTTTCTTGGGCAGTAATCTGCACCACACTAAGTGTCACGCTAAGTCGGGCAAAACCACTTTGCACAGCGCTAGTTGCTGAATATAGCATTGCACCTGTATTCATGTTAGTTTGCCCCTTGCATACATTATGATTTTGCCTGGCGCTAATGCAGTTTGCCCTCGCTATTTGGCCTTTTGAATATAGCAGACCTGTGCTAATCCTGTGCTAAACCTGCGCAAATGGTTTTTGCCCAGCGCAAAGTTTTGAATATCTGGCCCATGGTCTCTAAAAACTGAGTGTGTGTGAACTCACATGCTGTCAGCATTTTTCTTATGGCTTTCATCTTTTAGCTGAAACCTTGGGGAGGATGAGTGAGGTCATTCTAAGAGCATCAGATTTTTTTTTAGCAGAGACAGCCAGTCATACATTGTATATTAAAAAAAATGATACAGCACTCAGAGCTGGCTGTCTACATCACAATACATATTCCCCGTAACAAATAAAATATCATCTATTTTAAGAGGCCAGTTATCTTTTTTATCAATAACATTTGTACTGGTTTGCAAACATAAATTTACATACAATTACAGCAATAATTATTGATCACTTTTATTGAACAAATATGTAAATGAGATATCAGTAAATACTGGCTACTATGGAGAAGTGAGAAAACACTTCTTCAGAGAGGATCTTTATATATGATTTGATGTACTACATTAAGTTTCAAATCAAGCAATATTGGAGTTCTAGATTATTGAGATTTGCTGTTACATTTGGATGATACAAGTGAACTAGGTATTGATATATTTTGTGCATGTTTATATTTATGTATGCGTATATTATACAAATACAAATATATAATTGTAGTTAACCAGGGGTTAAGGGGGTAGGTAAGGGAGGTGTAGAATGTACTCCATATATAACAGAACACCATACAGAAGGTAGTCCTTTCTAGTTCTTGTCTAAGGGTACTAGTCAACTAGAGGAAAGCATGTTATTAACAACAGTCTAGGGTTTATCATAGGATCGGTATGGAGAAGAGGTATGGTGATGAGGTAGTCAGCTGCAGCAACTGTGGGTGTTCTTCTCCAGGATTATGTTCTGGAGGAAGAGGCACTACTCCATCTGCAGGACCTTTGCAGAGCTCCATGCTCAGCTGTTAGCAGCAAGAAATGAGATATCTCAGCTGCAGCACTGGCTCAACTGGGTTCCCCCCCACATCCCCACTCCTCTTATGACCAACTGGCCCAGGGGGCTGGAGAGTGGTAGGGAAGGGCAGGGGGAATGGTGGCTGGGGCAGTCACTATGGGTTTTATCAATCTCACACCATTCAGACAGCAAATCGCTTTGCACTCCTGGAGGAGGCTCATGTACCTGACTCTGTCGGGGGGGGGGACTATGAGTCAGTCGGGGGAAATAGGCAAGATCACTTGGTGGTGCCGGGGGGGGTGAGCAGGATGAAGTCAACAAGAATGGACTTAGTGATTGGGGACTTGGTGATTAGGAGAGTAGAGAGGGTGATGGGGGAAGGGGAGTGAAGCGGTCAGATGGCTTCCTGGTGCCTTAGCCATCAGGAATATAGATATGATAAGGAAGATGATGGGAAGGGGAGCTGGAACTGCTGGTAGACTTGGGTACCAATATTCTGGCAAACCAGCCTGTGGAGGCAGTGAAACAGAACTTTAAGAGGCTGGAGCACAGACTGAAGGTGCACTCACCTTTCCTGACCTTTTCCAAGGTCCTCCCTGTAAGGAATGGGGGATGGGAATGATAGAGTAAGGAAGAAAGAGATTGATGAGTTTAATGGGTGGTTGAAGGGATGAGGTTAGGAGAAGTTGTACCACTGTGTGAGGGACTGGGGGGCTTCTGGGACAGGATACTTTTCAAGGGTGATGGTCTTCACCTGATGAGAGAGGGGGCCAGTGCCCTGGGGCAGAAGTCTGACATTTACACTGGACAGTTAAACTCACTGCTGGGGAGATGGAGGCTAGGGGAACCACTGAGATGGGACGGCAGGTGGGGAACCTAGGTAGGGCTCCCATTGGACAGGGGGCTAGTATCATCAAGATGGGTAACAGTAAGGTTGAAATTCAAATTAGGTTATGGGAAGAGGCCAATGAAGGAGATGCTGACAAATTCAACATTCATCACAAAAAATTAAAAAAATCAAGAAACTCAGAAAGAATATGGAAGAAGGAATAGGAAGAAGCAAGCAGATCAGGAGGAAGATGGAAAGGGATCTACCTTAGTGCCTGGAGTCTGAGAAATACAATTAGTGAGCTCCAGGCAATAGTGCAGACACTGAGATGGATTTAATAGCCATTAGAGAAACGTTGGTCACAGAGAATAACAGCTGGGACCTTACTGTCCCAGGCTACATTGTGTTCAGACTGGATAGTTGAAAAGGTAAAGGAGGAGGTATAGCTTTATACTGTATCAGAGAGGGCATAGAGGCAGTGAAGGATGGAAACACCAGGGGAGGTAATGGGGAAACAGAATTAATGTGGGTTCAGCCCATGGCATCCTCAGGAGAGAAATTACAGATGAGGGTGATCTATTGACCTCTGGACAGGGGGAAAAAGAGAGAGATAAGGATCTAGGGGTAGAACTAGAAAGGGGTGTCATAAAGGGGGAGGTGGTGGTGGAAGGACATCTAAACCTGCCAGATACTGATTGGGTCATTCCAGTGGTCAGAAGCTCCAGACATCAGGCTGTGCTGGATACATTGCAGGACTGTTCACTGGCGCAACTGGTTGAGGAACCCACTGGGCAGGCTGCCATTCTTGATGTCATGGTCATCAACTCAGAAGTGGGAGGAGGGGGTGAGGGTAAGGGAACTACTAGGGTCCATCAGCCCTAATTCTATAAGTTTTGACCTGGCCCTTGGGAAAAATAAGACTTCATCAAAGGCTAAAGTCCGAGATTTCAGAAGAGTATATTTCAACTGGATGAGGGAACTGGTCTGGAACAAGTTAGTCAGAGTGGATTGCATCAGTGATGTAGAGGAAAGATGGGGGCAATCAAGGGGGCCATACTCGAGGCAGCAAAGTCTTGCATGAAAATGTTAATCAAAAGACAAATGTACAAAAGACCAACATGGTTCTCTGGAAAGGTCAGGGAAGCAGTGAAAACTAAAAGAAGGCCTTCACCAGGCACATGGAAAAACAAGGGAAGGAAGAATGGGAAGAGTACCAAATGAGAACAAATGAAACCAAGAGGGTGGTCAGAGAAGCAAAGGCAGACACAAAGCAGCATATTGAGGAGGGGGTCAATGGAGGGGAAAAACAGTTCTTTAGATATATCAGGAAAAAAAGAAGGAAGGGATGGAATTGTTAGGCTAACAGAGGGAGACTAGATAATACAAGAAAGACAGGCAGAAAGCAACCATTCTTAATGACTACTTCTTCTCTGTATTCACAAGGGAAGACCTCTGCCTAAGAGTGTCATTACAGCAGCTATGAGGAGGATTCCTGAGATAAGGCCACAGGTATTTACCAGAGAAAGGGTTCGGAAAGAGCAAGCAGCACTAAAGATAGATAATGCCTCAGACCTAGATGGGATGCACTTGAGGGTACTCAAGAAATTGGCAATGAAACTAACTGAACCCAAGGTCACTAGTGGGTGCTACAAGGATCGCCCTGGGTCCAGTCATTTTCAATATGTTCATCAGCAACATGGGAGAAGAAATCCAGGGCAAGATGTGTCCCTTTGCAGATGACACTAAGCTCTGTGGCAGGGTTGACAACAAGGAGGACATTGGAGAGATAGAGAGATTTGCAAAGGCTAGAGAGATGGCCAATGGTTTGGTAGTTGAAATTCAATGCCCAAAACTGCAAGGTGATGCACATGGGGAACAAGAACCTGAGAACAGACTGCTGGATTGGAGGAAGGGGGTTAAAGCTGGGCACAACCTCTGAGGAAAGAGACCTAGGGATCATCATCAGTAACTCCCAAAAACTAACTAGCCTAACAAAGCCTACAGTAAGGCAAACAGGATGCTGGGGTGTATAGGAAGGGTTATTGACAGCTGAAGAAAGGAGGTATTACTACCTCTTTATAGATCACTGGTGAGGCCCCACCTAGAGTACTGTGCCCTGTTCTGGAGTCCTCACCTAAGGAAAGATAAGAACAGACTTGAGACAGCGCAACGTAGGGTGAGATCAAAATGATTCAGGGCCAGCAGGGTAGATCTTAAGAGAATCGGCTCAAGGCACTGAACATGTACTTGCTGGAGGCCAGACGAGATTCGAAAGGGGAGAGATTCAGGAGGGAATTGAGAAAGTCTTATTTTACAGAAAGGGTAGTGGAGCCGTGGAACAATCGGCTAGCTGGTTGTGTGGATGTCAGAATTATCAATGGTTTTAAACATATCTGGAACAGATTGAAGGTCTTAGTGGTTGCTGTAGCTGGTAGCTGTACAGTGGGGTGCATGGCAGTGGATAGTGTGGGTTAGAACTATGTTTAGACAAAAGGTCTCAGGTTTGTTAGGGTTAATGGGCAGACTGGAGGGATCAATGGTCTTTTTCTGACATCATTGTCTATGCTTCTATTTATTTTTTTCAGTTCTTTTTGTCACTTGAGAGACAGGTGGAGGATGTACCCCCCTCCTCAGCACTAGGACTTCCCAGTTGGCATCCCCCCAAAATCACCCAGACTGGGAGACCTGCAGTTTTTCCCCTGAGGTGGGGATACCTAAAGGGAGATACCAAGATGAGCCTTGAGGCTGCATCTTGGGTATCATTTGGATGGGTTCCAGGGTATCACTTTGTTGCTGGCCCAGGGGTTTCTCTGTTTCCCCTCGAGGTGTCAATGTGCAATGACATCAATGCAGAATGTGTGCCCACCCTCACATGCTCTGCAGACGTCTACCATTGCCTCAGCCCTTCTGACGTCATTCCTGGTCTGGTGGACACCCAGTCTCCTCTGGGTGCCACTTGACCGCTGGGAGACCACAGCCCACCCACCACCTCGTTGGAGGAGAGCAATCCAGGGTTTTAAATAACTGATTAGTAGTTTTTTTTCTGGGACAATACTAACTGTACAGAAAGTATTTATAAAGGTTTTCTAGAAGTGTTATGTTTGTTAAACACAATGAGGCAAATGCTATACATTTTTACAATGTTTTAGCACTTTTATGAGCAAAACGCTAATCAATTTTTAGAGTTAAATAACACCCTGCAATCTGTGGGACACTTGATCCTCCTTCTCCCCCTGCTGACTCTCCAATGCTCCAGGCTCATTTCTAAACCCAGGTCATCGACACTGCAAGCAGTAACACTAACACTTGTGGCAGCGGGCCGGCCCCTATGTTTCTATGTTAATATCTATCATTTTAACCATTAATAAATCTCCCCAGAGTTGGACTATGAGGACTGGAATTTAGGTTGGGCACCACCAGAGAATATTGTATGTAAAAGCAGGCATATGCGTGATACTTTAGTGTCTCCACTTAGGTGAACCATCTTAACTAATGTTTTTAATGAAGTTTAGAAAATGAATTGTGCTAGAGATAGATGCAGGGATAACAAGTACTGAACAAACATTTGTCAATGCCAAACACGTTTGCTTGCATGCTGTTGCAAACTAGAACTAGGGATGGGTGACTCTCAAAAGGTTTGGTGGTTCTAAAAGGTTCTGATAAGCGACAAGAGGTTCGGATGGTTATCCAAACTTTACCTAAACCTTTTAGAACCTTTATATATTAGGGTAACTTTGTTAAAAAATTAAAAAAAGCTAAGTTTCTAGTTCCTTTTATAAAGTGTTTAATTTTGCAACCCCAAATGACTTATTTTATTTTTATGTTGGCGCACTTGCACAGCCAGCATCTTGCGGTAGTGCAGATTTGGAGGTGCGGTCACTGTTGGGCGAATGCAGGGCATGCATCAGTAGGTGTGTCCCTCATTCCCCAATCAGCCTGCATGCTGGCGCCACACCGTGCTTACATAATGTGGCGAGCACATCAAAGGAAAGGTCTGCTGCAATGTGCGTAAATCTCGTCAGACACAGCGGACCTCCCGACGTGCTCGGCCACATTCTATGCTTAGATCCCGTGTGGGAAAAATTGTGTCTTTTTTAAATCTTTGTGTTTTAACTCTTGAAAAATGAACAGCACAACATAAAGCAATCCCTGTGTAACACAAAGTTTCCTGTCCTTAGCTGCAGACCCATCCCATGTTAACCCCCCCTTCCTTTTAATTATTGGATCACGCTTATCCTTCGAATCACAGCCAAAGGTTAGCATTTCCTTCTCACTCTGCCTACAAAAGTGCACACGTTTCAGTGAACCAGAAGCATGTTCTTCCTTTACTGCAACCTGTCCGGTGCATCTGTCTGGCTAATGCTTTATAGCCTATATACAGTATATATATATATATATATATATATATATATATATATTCATGTTATAGCTATTTTCTTTTTTTGTTTGTATTGCACTTCTTTTTTAATCAGTAATACTGAATTAGTAAGAGTTCCCCTGCTCTTTCTCTATTCTCTTTGATCCACTCACTCTTTGCTCTCCTCTTGGCTTCAGGGCCAGCGGGGTCTGGAGGAAGATGTTGGGATCTTCTGGAAACCGACCCGCCTCCTTATCTCCTTTCATTATCCCAGACCGGGGTGCCTTGAAACTGCTGGGCCAGTAATTGCTTTTTTCATGCAGCCCACTGCGGACTGGCCAGCAGCCAATCAGAGCCTTGTTTACACTCTGTGATTGACGGTTCATTGGCAGGCTGCCAGCCAATCACAGCTGTTGGAGGGGTGGAGAGGTTCAGGACCTGAATGGAGTTAACCCTTTCCTTAGCAAAACTAGTCAGACAAGAGAAAATAATCTATTATAGTTGAACGTGCGCATGTTTACACTCAGATAGTTTTTTTAAGGTACATACTATCTGCTGGGTTATTTTTTTCCGAGGAAAACGTCATATGCCAAATAAAGACGATTCAACAATAAACATGTATTCCTTAGCAATAACATACACAGACAATCATGAACACTGGACTCTTTGCTACACCTTTCACGATAACTAGGTGTCCAGAAAAATATATCTGGAAGCTAATGTTCAGAACGGTGTTGTGAAAAAAGACGAGTATGATGTCAGACATTTACAAACTACTACACAATTTAAATGTACCCTTTGGGGTCTGGAAATGGGAAATGAGTACAGCTTAAACATAATTGTAAAACACTCATTATGCACAGCTTATGTATATTCTGGCATAAAGTACAAATGTGCAAAATGAATACTAAAAGGTGTAAAGATAATCGTCAAAAGATAATCGTCTACTGAGGATTGGAAGCGTTGCTTTTTCCAGATGGAGCCCCAGTATTTCAGGAATTGAAAGCCCACCTTTTTATTTTATGTTTATATAAACATATGGGGAATCATTAAACTGGACAACTCACGTGACGTTGGCAGTGTGTGTGTGTGTGTGTGTGTGTGTGTCCTGCTTAGGAAAAATAAAGTCGCAAAATAAGTCCTAATCTTTGGAATATGGTGCTTATTTTATTACACTTGTATTAAAGACACTTTTTCTTTTCTAAAGTCATCAGCTCCCATACAAAGCCATCATTTTCTACTATAAAAGAGCTCACAAAAGTGAACCCATTGCTATTTAAGCAAAATACAAACAGAAAATGAAAACACACCCTTTACTCCATCCAAGCTCCCATTCATCAAGTAATTAAATGCGCAAAGTGGCTGCGCAGTGGAGCAATTGAATTAGGCACCCTTCAGAACAAGAATGGTCAGCTGCTTTCTGATTGGCAGCCAATGGCCCTAAGCCAGCCAATCACAAGGATGCCCCCCCCCACACACACACACACAAGCGAGTTGCACAAGCTGATTAGTATGTGGGGCACAGCGGCCAATCGCCTGTTGTGTTTACCTTGGGTCAGTGGCATGATCTCATTAATATGCAGAGAGAGAGAGCTGCTTGGGAGGACTGACACTGGGGCTTGAGGAGGTTCGCGCTGGAGCAGTTACAGTGCTGCTGTACAGAGTACTGACTGAAGCTCCAGCCCTGCAGTCTGCACATAGCAACACAAAGCAAGCACCACTAGGAATACAAAAATACAGTCACATTTACTACCGCCTGTAACTCTCTCTCACTCCTTTTATTCAAGGAACACAACCAGTAAGTAAATGCTTTCCATCTCAATACTTTGTGTACATATGTGCAAGAAAGTTCAGTTTCTGTCTTGTTTTTAAATACAAGGGTATATACAGTGCTTGTATCTGTGCAGCATAGCGCTTTGTAGTCTATTTAAATCACATGTAGCTGCTTTGTTCCCTAATTATTGTAGTCACATTATATAAGGTTTTATAGCTATTTTTGCCAACACTGTTCTTATTACTAATTGATGATTATAATGACTTTATCTGCTTGTGGTACACGCAGCATTTATAACTTCCTTCTTAATATTACCTCAATGAAGAAATACAGTGTGTGTATATATATATACACATATATATATATTTTTTTCAATTATATCTTTGTTTGTGCATTATGGACTCCTTAGTGTTGCATTATTATTATTACTATATGTATTATTTTCTGTGACGAGGACACTGCTGAAAAACATAAGGCACAACCGTATGGTTTATTTATTTTACTTAACCACATAGAAAATCGTTTCTTTTCGGATGCAGTATTAAGAGGAATGGGCCAGAAACTAGACATGGACCAGATAGTGACAAGGCAGTTACAATGTAAGCTGGAGCATTTTAATTACTGTCATCAACTGAGGAAGAAAACATATCATTTAAGAAGCAAACAACAAAATCAATAGAAAAAAACTACTGGATTATTCTGAATACGTGTGCTTTAAGACGGCCCAGGTACATGATTATCCTGATATGTCATATGCACATAAAATAACACTTCAATTACAATCAAACCCTATTTCAATAGAAGATATATACTGTATATCACTGTGTGATGCACAACGGGAATGAATCCCCCTTTTTATGTTGGTGCGCTTGTGCAGCCAACATCTTGCAGTAGTGCAGATATGGAGGTGCAGTTACTGTTCGGCGAATGCAGGGCACGCATCAGTAGGTGCGTCCCTCATTCCCCAATCAGCCTGCATGCCGGCGCCACACCATGCATACATAATGTGGTGAGCACATCTAAGGAAAGGTCTGCTGCGATCCGAGCAAAGCTCGTCAGACGCAGTGGACCTCCTGACATGCTCGGACACATTCCATGCATGGTGGCTGCCCAACTGCTGACTTTGGGGGTGCCCAATCCCCCTGCCAGCTTGCTGTGGCCCCAATATATGTGCTGATGGGGGAGCCCACTTCTCGTCGGCATAAAGCACTCCCCCATTTGTTATATGCCGAGGGGGGATGCCCTATTCCCCTCGGCTCTTGCCTCCCCCGCTTTCCTTGTGTGCCGGCGAGTCAATCCTAAATTAACCCCGCTTTGTGCTGGCGACGAGGGTGCCCTATCCTCGTTAGCTGCAGTAATACCCCCAAACAGTTAGGTGGCACACTGGGAGACCACCACAGCATGCCAAATCTCCTGAAAAAAAAAACCTGTCCCGTGATGTTTTGTTTTTATACCCCTGTAACAGAAAAACAGTCCCTTGTAGTCTCCCTCCCAAAACCCACACCCACCCTCTGTGCACCCTGACTCCCCCACCCCATACTTACCTGCGGAGTCCAGCTCAATGATCTTCAGTGGACCGGGAATACGTCTGCACTCTTCAAAGCCGACCGCGAACTGAGAAAATGCCGGTAAGCTGTATAATGGAATAAATAGGGGTTTTTCAACTTTGTTGCATATCACAGGCATTTTTTGGAATTTTGGCACCAAATTTTCAACATGGGGTTTTTGGGACTCCTCCTCATGAAGTCTTGCACTGTCATGGCGTTATTTGGTCCTGAAAGGGGATTTCGCAATCACTGAGTGGAATCACCTTTCAGGAGTGAGGAATGAAATGACAGTGCCAGTGTTCATGAGGAGGGCTCTCAAAAAGCCTATATTGCAAATTTGGTGAGAAAAATCCAAAAAATGACTGTTTTACAAGCGTGCATTGCGTGGTTACTTTCGCTTTTGCCTCATAACAGTGAATTTTAATATTTTCATGCCACATGTTCAGCATTGGCATTTTCCACACCTTCTGGTGAACCACACGCTGTCATTTTTCACATCCTGCCCAAAATTTGTTTTTCGCACTTCCAGCGCAGACTAGCGTGGTCGATGTGGGAAATCAGTGTTCGGGACAAATTATGAAAATAACAGTTACACTGTTCATGAGCAGAATTCCTAAAATGCCTATGCTGAAAATTTGGTGACGATACTCCATAACATGACTGTGTTACGATCGTGCGTTGTGCAGTTTGCACGCACGCTCGTAAGTTTGCGAATTTATAATATTTTCTCTCCAGATTGTCAACATTGCCATTGTTCTGCACCTCCTTATGAGCAGTACAGCTGTCATTTTTCATATCCTGACCAAAATGCATTTTCACAATTCCGGCGCAGAATAGCACGATCGCTGTGGAAAGTCGATGTTTAAGACACATTATGAAAATTACAGTGACACTGTTCATTAGCAGAGGTCCTAAAATGCCTATATTGAAAATTTTGGGCTGAAAGTCCATAAAATTAGTGTTTTATGAGCATGCATTGCGCAGTTTGCACGCACGCTCGTGACTTCGTGCATTTGTAATATTTTCACTCCAGATGATCAAAATTGTCATTTTTCCACACCTCCTTATGAACAGTACAACTGTCATTTTACAAATTCTGGCTGAAATGTGTTTTTGCACGTACAGCACAGAATTGCATGGTCGCTGTGCGAAACCAGTTTTTGGGACAGTTTGAGGAAATGACGATGACACTGCTCATGAGCAGAGGTCCTAAAATGCCTATGTTTAAAATCTGGTGCTGAAAGTCCATAAAATGACTGTGCTGCAAGAGTGCATTGCACAGTTCCCACGCAGCCTTGTAACTTTGTAAATCTGCAATATTTCCATGCCAGATTTTCACCACTGGCATTTGTGCACACCTCCTTATCAACAGTACAGCTGCCATTTTTCACAGCCTGCCCAAAACGCGTTTCCACAACTGTGGCACACAATGGCATGTTCGCTGTGGGAAATCACCTTTTGGGACACATTAACAAAATTACAGTGCCACTGTTCATGAGGGGAGGTCCCAAAATACCTATGTTGAAAATGTGCATAAAAAACTCCTACAAATAATTGGGTTGCGGACGTCTGTTGCGCAGTTTGTATGCATGTTCATTGCTTCACCAATATTTCATATTGCCACTCCAGAGTTTCAATGTTGCCATTTTTTATGCCTCCTCATGAACAATACAGTTGTCATTCTATGCATCCTGCCCAAAACTGTGTTTTTGTCCCTCTGTCGCTAAATAGCACAGCCACTGTGCAAAACCAAGTTTCAGCTAAGAAAGTGATTGTGCCGCTTTTCATGAGGTGGCCTGACAAGCAGCCCATGTTGAAAATGTGGAGTGAAACTACCACTACACGCCTACGGTGTTAGGTTTCCAACTGCAGCACCACACCCGGTATGGACTGCCAGGCATCAGGGCTGTGACTTGGGATCATCAGATGTAATGCTCACACTATTCCACCCCCCATGCCCACCCTGCAGCAACTGACAGGCATCATGGTGTGCCTTGCACTATTTGGCCACAAACTTCACCCCAGGCTCCTATACTGCACCCACATCAGCGTATTTCCTTATGGAATGGGGTAAGTATAATGCCCAAAGACCCCAAAGCACACCACGACACTTGTCAGTGTCTACAGGGTAGGGTGAGGTACAATGGCATGAGCATTATAGCTGACTACCCAAAGGCACACCCCAATGCCTGTCACTCTCTACAGGGTGGGGGTGGGGTTGGCATCACTTCAATACTTCACTGCCATTCCTCTTATGTGTCTCTAGCTCCACCACTGCCAATGCCAGTGCGACAACATTCGGCATTGACAAATGCTTGTTTTTCATAGATCCACTTCACAGCAGAGCTTTGTAGTAAGATGAGACTGCCAGCCTGCCACGCACTCACTCTCCCCTAACCCACCCTCCAGTTTGGCTCAACAGAAAATAAAAAAGGTATCTTTAATATATTTTTTTCCCCTCAGACTTTTAGCACATAACACTACTGGGGCATGTTTACAGCCAACCGCTGAACACAACAACTTAGGCCCCAAGCACAAAGCACCTGCCTGAGCTGCTGCTTCACAAACTGTCAGCCTGTCACACTGAGAGCAAGAGAGAACCATGTGTGCGCCCAATGGCAAACCAGTCAGGTGCCCCTTTTTGAAAATCACAGTTCTTGCCAGAAATGGGGAGGTGCTTTACACTCTGTTCCCAAGCCTGCCATCCCTCCCCACACTGCCCACCCCACGGTCACACTACACACGCAGAGCCACATGTCTGGTGTTACTGACTAAATGATACTGGCAGAAATGGAGCCACTGAAAAAAAGGCCATGGTACTGTACAGCACAGAACATTTGCACTGGTAAGGAAAACAGTTTAATCTGCATATCCGAACCAATCCAAACTAAAGAAACAGTTCAGATGTGGCTCGACTGCCGGTAATGTTGGTTTGAGGGGGGTTGTTTTTTTCCCTAACCAGTTCACCCACCCCTAGTTAGAACAATAGTGTCTTGAGACTATGAGCAGACATTTCTTACCCATAGTAGCCAATGTCTTGAGGACTTTGGGTTTCACAAGACTCAGAGGTACAGGCACCATATTCATAGCTGGCCATGTGTGCTGCCCTGACAGGAGCACTGCATGGCAATTAGTGCATGGCCAGCTCGGAGGCAATATTCAGACAATTAGCACAGTCCAACTGTCATATGCTAACTGTCCAAATATTGGGCTGTGTCAGCACATAGTAACCATGTACTGCACTGACACAGCCTCTGACTAAATGTGGCTCACAGAAGCCCAATGAAGATAGTGTGGCCCAAATGGGATAGTACCAGGGCTCCTGTGGGCCATATTCAGCCCTAACATGCTAATGAGCCCATTGGGCATGCAAGGCACTATGGGTCATTTCCATATCCATTGTGGACTCATTAGAATGTGTGCATGGCTCCCATCCTGTGTGTCCATCCTGTAGCTGTTCTTTTGGTCTGTTTCTACAAGTGACTTTTTGTTCTCTGTACAGTGACTCCTTTAAGCTTGAAGATGTATTACCTTGCTGTTCTTTTTGAGCTGTCTTGACTATTCCTGATAGTCTAGTGGTCCATCCACCCCCTGATTGCCCATCCTGTAGCTGTCTTGAATTTTCCTGGTGGTCTAGTATACCCCTCTACCCATAATGGCATCCAACTCCTTCGTGACCTCCCTGCTTAGGACCCTCCTCTAGAAATATGCCAGACAGCTACAGAACCAGGCATATGCAAGACAGCAAAGGATGAACAATTAGTTGGGGGACCGTGTGCGGTGATAATGACAAGGTTTTAGCAGTGTTAAACAGCACTGCAATGGAAACTATTTCGTGCTACCAGAACCACTGAATGTACTGCTGCAACCAATATGCATGGGGAATCCCTCATTTGCATGAGAACAGTAGTGGGTGGTCACACTGTCAGGTCAGTGAAGCACGCTGGGGGCATTTCAGTATCGATCCATTCACAGTTAGCGTGGCACTAACCTGATAAGTACCATGTCAACCGTTTGAGTATAGGGGCCCTAGAACTGAAGAAATGATTAACAGAATAACGAAACATCTTTATAAGTTCACAATTCCTTCAGAACTTTGTTGTTTTTTTTAGTTGGCCCAGTGGTACAGAGGGTGAGGCACCAAGCCTCACCTGCCACTATGCCGGCAGGGACCTGGGAGCATTGGGGGTTGGCTGGAGAGGGGAGGATTGAGCATCCGATGGACTGCTCTCCATCTGTGGTGGGAGGATTAGGTAGAACCCGCTGCTTGTCTGTCCCCTGGCAGAAGCTGGGGGGAAAGGCAGCTCAGGCCAGCAGATCAGGAGATGGGTCAGACATCGGTGCACATCGCACAGGAGCGCATGACGTGCACCTAGATATCATTGCATGCTACACCTCCCAGGGGACCAGAAAACAGGGAAAAATCACCATCAGCTGTCTGACAGTGAGTGCCTGTAGATCACACTCCCCAAATTGCTCGGCTTGCCAGCCTGAAATGGATCCTGTCCAGAGCAGGGGTCTGGGTTCCCCCCCGCCAACCCCGTCAAGGGGTGGACAAGCCCAGGAGGAAGACAGCTGGTGGTAAGTCCCAGTGGACATTAGGAGGAAGGAACTGGGGAACCCTCCTGAATGAGTAACAACCAGGTGGCAGAGAAATAGAATAGGAAGAAAAAAGAACTTTGTTGTTTTTTGACATTTTGACCCCAGAGTTTCAACATGGTCTCTTAATGACCCCAGCTTACGATTATGACAAATGGAATATTTTAAATGCTGTCTGAGAAGTGATTTTGCACAGCATCTGCAAAAACATGTTTTGAAAGGGATTGAAAAAGTGACACCTGTCATGTTCATCAGGTGGTGTAACAAAAGGGCTATGTTCACATTTGGGGCAAAAATCTGCTAAAATCACAAAGTTATTTATCTTGAACTCCAAAGTGTCAACACAGTCTTCTTATGCCCCCACTTATGATCAAAATGGATGGAATTTTTTTCTGTAAAGAAAGAGGACAAGACATTTTTCAGCTATGTAAGTGAAATGAGAAAGACCAAGGGATGGACAGTAAGGCTAAGGAGGGAAAGGGGGTAGTGTGTGGAAGGGGACAAGTAAAAACCAGACTGCCTGAACTAATAATTTTTTCATAGAAACATAGAACATAGAAACATATACTTTGATGGCAGATAAGGACTGCTTGGCCCACCTAGTCTGCCCATTTCCCTACCTAGAGGATAAGCTGCAGATCCTAGTTAACCAACAGCCTATTTCTTCTTTTCAGTGTTCATAGAAACATAAACATAGAAGTTGATGGCAGATAAGGACCTCAAGGCCCATCCAGTCTGCCCATTTCTTTTTCTACCTTATAAATGTGCTATCGGACTTTGCTCTGTCAATGACCTATCTATTTATACTCATCTGTATTGCTCCCTTATGCCTATCCCATCCCTGTTTGAAGCCATGCACTGTATTCATATCCACCACTTCCTGAGGTAGGCCGTTCCATGCATCCACCACCCTTTCTGTGAAAAAGAACTTCCTCACATTACCCCTTAAACGGCCTCCCTCTAATCTCATGCTGTGTCCTCTTGTCCTGCTACTTTTCTTATATTGAAACATGTTAGACTCTTTCACCATGTTAATACCGTTAAGGTGTTTGAATGTTTCGATCATATCACCTCTCTCCCTCCTTTGCTTTTGGGTATACATACTGAGCTCGGTTAATCTGTCCTCATATGTTTTCTGATGCAGTCCCTGCACCATTTTGGCTGCCCTTCTCTGGACTGCCTCAATTTAGTTAATGTCCTTGTGAAGGTGTGGCCTCCAGTACTGCATGCAGTACTCCAGATGGGGCCTAACCAGTGTCTTGTAGAGAGGAATTATTACCTCCCTCTTCCAACTTGTGATACCCCTACTAATACACCCTAACATCCCCCTAGCCTTACCTACTGCTTTAGTGGTCTGCTTGGATGATTTTGGGTCATTGGTGATGATGATGCACAAGTCTCTTTCTTCCTTTGTGACTGTCAGCAACTCCCCTCCCAGCCTATAGGTGGCTTCAGGGTTTCTCTTCCCTATGTGCATGATCTTGCACTTCTTTGCATTAAACCCCAGTTGCCACTCTTCTGACTATTTTGCTAGTTTGTCCAGATCTCTTCTCATTCTGCCCACCCCATCTGGATAATCTACTCTGTTGCAGATCTTGGTGTCATCTGCAAACAGACAAACATTACCCTCCAGTCCATCTGCAGTGTCACTGATGAAGATATTGAAGAGGACTGGCCCCAGAACGGACCCCTGAGGTACCCCACTTGTGACTTGCAGCTCTTCTGACTGTATACCATTTACCACCACTCTCTGTTTTCTGCCCATCAACCAGTTTGCTACCTAGTTGACCAACTTCTGACCCACCCCGAGCCTACCCAGCTCATTAATCAATCTTCTATGTGGAACAGTATTGAAAGCTTTGCTGAAGTCAACGTAGACAAAATCAACTGCTCCCTCTTGGTCCACCACTCTGGTTACCCAGTCAAAGAAATCTAAGAGATTTGTTTGACAGGACCTTCCTTTTGTAAACCCATGCTGTCTTGGATCCTGTGCTCCTATGTTCATGGAGGAAAGGAAGAACAGGGACCACAGATAAGTGTCAAGGGCTTCGAAAGATGAGAGGTGGACATTAGTCCATTTACAGAGGAAAAAGTCCTGAAGGCACTCGCAAATCTGAAAGTGGACAAGGCAATGGGGCCAGATGGGTACATCCAAGAATATTGAGGGAGCTCAGAGAAGTGCTGGTTGCACCTCTGACAGTCCTGTTCAATCACTCGCTGAAGACAGGAGTGGTCCTGGAGGACTAAAGAAGGGTAGATGTAGTCCCACTTCACAAGAGTGGTAGCAAGGAGGAGGCTGGTAATTACAGGCCAGTCAGCCTGACTTCAGTGGTGGGGAAATTAATGGAATCACTAATGAAGGAAAGGATTGTGGAATATCTTGAATCCAGTGTCTTACAAAATCCGAGGTAGCATTAATTCACTGGGGGAGGTCATGTCAAACAAATTTGATAGACTTCTTTGACTGAGTCACCAGAGAATTAGATCAGGATGGAGCGGTGGATCTGGCCTACCTGTAGTTCAGTAAAGCCTTCGACACCATTCCACATTGGAGACTCATAAACAAACTCAGCAATCTAGGAGTGGGTCCAGAGGTGGTTAACTGCGTAGGAAATTGGTTGGGGGGATAGGCGACAGAGGGTGGAAATAAACAGAGTTCACTCTGAGGAAGGAAAGGTGATCTGTGGGTGCCACAAAGATCAGTACTGGGATCAGTCTGCTTCAATGTCTTTATTAGAGACATTATAGAGGGGCTCGAAGTGAAGGTATGCCTTTTTGAAGGTGACACTAAGACCTGCAATAGGGTAGACACTCCTGGGGGATGGAAAAAATGAACAGGGATCTAAGAAAGCTTGAGGAGTGGTCAAGAGTATGGCAACTTAGTTTCAATGTGAAGAAGTGCAAAATTATGCACTTGAGGCACAGAAACCCAGGGGTAGAGTACAAAATGGGGGGGGATGGTACTGGTGACCACCAAACAGGAAAGAGACCTGGAGGTAATCATATCTGATGACTTAAAGGTGGCCAAACAGTGTGGCAAGGCAGTAGGGAGAACCATTGGGATGCTAGGGTGCATATGGAGGGGTACCACCATCAGAAAGAGGGAGGTGGTGATACCACTGTATAAATCACTGGTGAGACCTCACCTAGAGTACTGTCTCCAGTTCTGGACACCACATCTCTGGAAGGACATAGATAGAATAGAGGCAGTCCAGGGGAGGGTAACTAAAATGTTGCAGGATCTTCATCAAAAGCCATATGTGAAGAGACTGAAAGAATACAATATGTACACCATGGAGAAAAGGAGGGAAAGGGGTATATGATAGAGACTTTCAAATACCTCACAGGTATAAATAAGGTTCAAGAGGGTAGCCTTTTTCAGAGAAAAATATGCTCAAGAACAAGGAGGCATGTTATGAACCTGGAGGGGGGAGACACAGGGGAGATGTAAGGAAGTACTTCTTCACAGAAAGAGTGGTGGATGCCTGGAACAGCCTCCAGTGGAGGTGGTGGGGGCAAAAACTGTAGTGGGATTCAAGAAGGCATTGAACAGGCATAAGAGAACCTTAGTGGCAAAGAAAAGAAGGTAAAGCTGGAGATCAAGTAGGGTCTGCAATGTTACAGTAGGTAGGGAAAATGGGCAGACTATGTGGGCCAAGTGGTCCTTAAGTGCCGTCAAACTCTATGATTCTATTTTTTTAAATCCTGTCCAAAAGGTGATTTCACAAAGTGACTGCAAAACATGTTTTGGAAGAGGTTTGAAAAATGATATGTGTCATGTTCATGAGATGGGGTGAACAAAGGCTATATTGAAAATTTGGGGCAAAAATATTAAAAAAATGTTATGAGACAAAGTTCAAAATGCAAAACCCATTAACATAACTTACTATACCTTGTTTTCAGTCAGTTCAGGGTTAGTGTTGGAAGCAGCAGGACATGCCTGTCATTAGAGGAGTTGCGCTGTGGACTGGATAGGTAAGAAAGGGGTGCAGGGGGAATGTGAGTGGTTGGTGCTGAGAGAAGGGTTAGGGTGGGGAAGTGAAGGTATCAGGGGTTGGAGGGTCAGGGGGAACAGAAGACATCAATGGGTGGTTTTCTTTGTTTCAGGTTACCAAAACAACAGAGGATGATGAAGGATGGTTTTCTCTATTACAGGTATAGACTGGTTTGGTGGCACAGCAGGGTGGGAACCCCTCTGTCACGTACTTCAGGGGGTACAGTTTTACAGCAGTAGGGTTGGGCACCCAACCACCAGATATTGGTGTGGGGGGTATACACAGTGACCACATGCTACATAGTATGTGGTGCAGCTGTCCAAAAAGGGGAAGCACCAAGTTTCTTTGTCAGCAACACAAGTGACCTCCCTTATAGAGACGGCATCGACAGGTATTGTGCCACCTGTTAAATGGGTGTTTTTTCAGGGGGCTAGGTCCCCACACCCCTGAACTTTAGGATTCCAACTCCAGGTCGGAGTTGGTCCGGGAGGGCGGAACACTGGGGAAGGCGAAACATGGAAAAAGGACCATTACCGTAAATGTCACCATAATGGTCTTTTGTTTCGCCATCGGGGTGTCAACGAAAAGGGGTGCACCACCAAAAGGGAAAGCAGTGAACCATGAACACAAAAGGTACAGTACACATTAAAGATTAGCAAAGTGAAAAAATACTTGCTAACTGAGTTCAGTGCTTTGACTTTCCTTGGAGCCAGGCGGGCAAGCCAAATAGTTCACACAGTTCAACAAAGGTGTCAAGTGTTTGCCTGCAGGCTGGCAAATGTGCTGGTCCCACAAAGAAGAGATCATCTAAGTGATAAACAGTCCCCTGATTATTTGACTTCTGAGCAATTGCCCAGTTTAGAAAAGTACTCAAGCTTTCAAACATTACACAGGCCACAGAGCAGCACATGGGCATACAATAGTCCACACAGCATTGACTGTCAAATTTTGTCCCAAATAAGTTCGGGTCATGAGGATGTACTGGCAGAAGTCAGAATGCCGACTCTATGTCTGACTTGAAAATCTTGAAAATTAATGCCTGCAGACCTACCGCTTGTACTGCATCAAAGGCTCTGTCAAATGTTGCTTATTGAACCGCTGTGTAGTGTGGATCAATGTTATGTTGAAATAATTTGAGAGGCACACCTTTGGCAGCTAGAACTGTATCTAATATGTTTTGTTCCATGCTATTCATTTTTTCCTATATTTGATATTTACTGTTTCCAGTGTTTGGTTTCCTGACTTGATTTCTCTCTTGTACATTATGTTTTCTCCTTATAACCTGCTTACTATGTAATCTGCCAGGTCATACCTGAAAATGGGAATATATTTGTTGAGTGTGTTTACCTGGCCAATAAAAATTAAGTAAATAATAGGACTATCCTTAGGTTTTCATCAGTGTTCTCCACTGTATTAGAAAACCCATCACGCTTTTTGTGACAAAGGTGAAACGGCATGCAGCTGACACAGTTCCCTGGTCTATGGATGTTCAAAAAGCAGCTGAGAGTACTGTACTCACGAACACCTGGGGATAGCTGTACTATAAACAGCACTCCTTTAATTATTTCAAATCTAAAATAAAACAGTATAATAGAATCAAAATGTGGGAAAAAATTGCCTCTTACAAGACAGGAGAAAGAAAAGGCAATTCAAAGTAGAATAAAAAGGCGTAGCAAGTCTGGGATTTTCACTGTGACAGGCACTGTTGCTTTAACAGGCAGATGCTCAGAGAAATCTGGAATGAAGGTTCTGTATACAGTATGTCCTTTGTTGTAAGAATCAATTGGCTGTGGTACAAAAATTGTTGGAACAGAAAGTCTAACAGCTGGATAATTGCTTATTATAAATTCCCAAGCGGATTTTCAAAGATTGAAAAAAAAAGCCTTACTAATTACAGGGATGTCTTTCATCGCCTGCCGAAAACTTCTGATTGTGTTTTTAGCCAATCCCTGGTTTCCTTTCATTTGAACTTTTGCTCCATTTCTATTATTCAGGACATTGTTGCTCTTTACAACTTCTGCACCATTTTTACAGCTAGTGGAAGCAAACCATGAAACAGCCCTCAGCTTTATTCCATTCTGAAATTCTGTTTCCTATGTTTGCATGCTGTGATTGTACAAAATACTGTTTCTCACAAAGACTAAGCCTAGTGTTATACCAATGTCTGGTATGCTTGGAAGTGACATACTGCACAAACAGTTCAAAGGAAGAGCAGTTTGTAGGATCCATAAAGGATGTTGGGAGGGAACAAATATCCAAATTATTTGATGCCCGTGCGTTTGTTTTCCAACCAGACACATACACTCTAAAGCCTCAAAGAAAATTATAAATCAGCAACATGATTTCCACCAATCAGCATGCAAAGCTACTGTGCTACTTATCTGGTGTACAGTGTGCTTCTGTGTGGAAGCGTTAGGAGGAAGTGCTCCACTAACGAACATATGAATGTGCCAGTAGAAACAGACCACCCGGTCTATCTAAGTCTGCTCGAGTGTGCAGCTTGCACCCCTAGTTTGCAACTGCCCCACCCCCTCCCCTTTGTCATCCCACTGCCACCCCCACCTCCCCAACCCTCATTCTCCACTGTTCCCTGTCCCATGCACTTTTGAAGCTGTTCACAGATTTACATGATACCACCCATTCTGGTAGGGCATTCCATTTTGCTACCACCCTCTCTGTGAAATAGTGTCTCCTCATTTCCTTCCTAAATCTTCCCCCCTCTATTCTTAGCCCATAACCCCTGGTGACCCACCCCCTCCATAACTTAGAGATCCCATCTGCCCCTTCCTTATTGATTCCCCTCAGATACTTGAATGTCTTTATCATGTCCCCCCTGTCCCTTCTATCCTCCAGGGTGTAGATATTAAGGTCTCCCAGCTTGCTGTCATAGTCCCTCCCCTCCATTCCACATATCATCTTTGTTGCCCTGCTCTGCATCCCCTCCAGCAGCCTGACATCACGCTTTAGGTATGGCCTCCAAAACTGCACACAATACTCTAAGTGCGGCCTCACCAGCGACCTGTAGAGGGGCAAGATCACCTTTCTTCTCCTGGATGAAAACCCCCTCGCTATGCACCCCAGTATTTTGTTCACTTTTGCAGCCACTCTCCTGCACTGGGCAGTGTTGTTCATGGTCCCTGTTATCATTACCCCTAGGTCCTTCTCCTCCTCAGTGATCCCCAGCTAAACCCCTCCCAGACAGTATTCTCTCCTTGGGTTCTTCACCCCAAAGTGCATGACCTTACACTTCTTTGCATTGAACTCCAGCTGTCACCTCTCTGACCACTCCTCTAGCTTGCTTAGGTACCCCTGCAGTTGCTTCCATCCCTCCTCTCCATCCACCACCGTTCTGATTTTGGTATCATCAGCGAACAGACTTATCTTGCTCACCACCCCATGTGCAATGACTGATATAAAGAGCCCAAACAATACTGGCCCCAACACAGAGTTCTGTGGCACCCCATTCATCACCGGCCTTGGAGTTGAGAGCTCCCCTCTCACAACCACCTGTTGCAGCCTCCCACTCAGCCAGCTTGTAATCCAGTTCATCATTTTTGCCCCTACCCTTACACCAGTTAGCTTCCCCCCAAGCCACCCATGAGGCACAGAATCGAAGGCCTTGCTGGAGTCCAAGTAAAGAATACTCACAACATGACCCTTATCCAGCTCACCTGTCACCCAGTCATAATATTGTATCAGGTTGGTTTGACAAGACTTCCCTGAAATGAACCCATACTGCCCTCACATCCTGGAGGCCATTGTCCTCCAGGTACAACACCAGTCTTTCCTTTAGTATTGTTTCCATGAGTTTGCACACTATGGAGGTGAGACTTACCGGTCGATAATTACCCGGTCCATCCCTTGGTCTGCTCTTGTGTAATGGTACTACATGTGCCATCCTCCAGTCCAGTGGCACACATCCTGACTCCAGTGAGGTGCTGTACAGATCCGCCAGTGGCTCCGCCAACACCTCTGCCATCTCCCTCAGCACCTTGGGGTGGATACCATCCAGTCCTGGTGCCTTGTCTACCTTCAGTGTCCTCAGTCCCTCTAGGATTCTACTTGCCTCAATTCTTCCATCTGTTGCCTCCTCTCCCCATGTCCCTACCCTCCCAGCCCATGGTGGTAGTGGTCCCCCCTTTTCTTCAGTGAACACTGAGCAAAAGTATTCATTCAGTGCTTCTGCCTGCTCCTTGCCCTTTTCCATCCACTCCCCACCACTTTTTATCCTCACTATTGTCTCCTTGCACTTCCTTTTCTCCCTGATATATCTGAAAAAGTCTTTCTCCCCCTCCCCCCCCCGTTAATTCCCTGCAGTAATCTCAGCTCCCTCTAGGCCTTGGCTTCTCTCACTTTTCTGGTCACCTCCCTGGAACATCTTGCATACTCCTCCCTGTCCACTTCCTTCCCTGTCCTTCTATACCTCTGGTGTACCTCTCATTTTGCTCTCACCACCTCCACTACCTCGCTGTTCAACCAGCATGGTTTTCTTGCTCTGCTCCTCTTATTTTGAGTCTTGGTGCATGCTTCTGTTGCCTCTGTAATCCCCCATTTAATAATATCCCATTTCTGCTCTGCATCCATCTCCTGCCTTATGCCTCTAGTTTCCCTTTCAGTACTTCCTGCATCCTCCCAAAGTCTGCCTCCCTGAAGTTTACCACCTGAGTAACTGATTTCTCTGGCTCCCCGCACATCGTGATATTAAACCATACTGTTTGGTAATCGCTGTTGACTAGTGGGTTCTCCACCTTTATTTCCCTTACTGCCTCTCCATTTGACAACACCAGATCTATAGTGTTCTTTAACCTAGTAGGTACACTAACCAACTGTGTCAGGAGACCCTCCTGGATCGCGTCCAGGAGCACTTGCTCCCTAACAGTGGAGGTGACCAGAATGCTCCAGTCAACCCCTGGCAAGTTGAAATCCCCCATGATGCTACCTTCCCTTTTCTACATACCTTTATGATTTGTCCTGCTAATTCCCTGTCAAGCTCCTCAGACTGGGATGGTGGCCTGTATACCACCCCAAACCTCAATTTCCTATCCCTTGAGTCTAGGAGCTGCAGCCAGATTGCCTCTGTTCCAGTTCCTTCCCCCTCGTCCCTTGTGCATTTGATCCCATCCCTCACATGGACTGCCACCCCACCGCCCCTCCCTTCCTTATGGTCCTTCCTGTATGCTTTGTATCCTGGGATTGCCAGATCCCAGTCCCGGTGCTCAGTTGCCCACGTTTCTGTGATAGCTGCAATATCCACCCTCCACAACTGCTAAGAGTGCCTGTAGCTCAGCTGATTTGTTGCCTAAGCTTCTTGCATTCAGCAAGACCACCCTCCATCCTGCCCCTTCCCTTCATTGGCCTCCATTTCCTTCCTTCTACTTCCTCCTTTTTCAGCCACCCCGAGTCCTTCCCTGCTAGCCTGGGGGGTAGGCTGTGAATGCACTCTATTGGATCCCTGCCTACCTGCTGTCCACTTGCCACCCCCTGTTTAGTTTAAATCCACCTTTGTTGTAATATACCTCCCCAGTCTTTACTTTAATACCTCCTTAGATGCCAGGGGCAGGACAGCACAATAAAATTAAAAAAAAAGACTAAACATTATAAATCACTCAAACTGGACTCAAGTGACTGTTTTTAGTCTGGCTATCCCAAGGTGTTCATGAGTGCAGTACTCTCAGTTGCAAGGAGAGAAATGTGTAGGATCCATAAAGGATGCAAGCAGAGCAGTGTGTAGGACCCATAAAAAATGCAAGCAGAGCAGTCTGTAGGATTCCTAAAGGAGGCAAGGAGAGCAGTGTGTAGGATCCATAAAGGATACAAGGAACGTTGTGTGTAGGATCCATAAAGGATACAAGGAGAGCAGTGTGTAGGATCCATAAAGGATACAATGAGAGCAGTGTGTAGGATTGTGACAGGGTTCATCCCTGCCACTGATGTAAGGACCGATCTCTCTCGTTTTCTTATGGTTGCAACCACTCTTTCATCTTCTTGTATGGCTATCCCTTGCTTTCTTGGTTAGAGGCAAGCCACCTCTAGCTGCCCCCCCCCCTTTTTTTATCTGTCTGCATACCTCTTTCTTTTTCTCTTTCTTCTGGGTCCAGGGGTAAAGAGGTTCCAGAAATGGAACCTTGTAGCCAATTAAAATAGGTTTCAAGCAGCACGATATGTATTCATAGTGGCTAGTTAACTGTCCCACAGAGTAACAGAATAAGCAAGCAGCATTCCCTTCCCCCATTATTTTCTGTATCCTGTGCTGCTTTGTTCGAATTGCTAATGTGTTCCACTGATCTTACTACAGTGAGAAGTATTATTATAAGTAGTATTATTAAGGTACCTTAATTTGAGGAAAGCACTCTGTTAGCACTCTGGTAGAATGATACCTCCGGGGTCACGTGATGGCAGCCTGAGCTAGAGCAGCAGTTTCTCGGAGCTCCGTTCCCTGCACTGTGATTCTAACTTTATAACTGGTTTTAAAGCTGAGAATTGCCTTACCAGAAAAGCCACCAGAAAGATAACCGTGCCAGGATCCACGGGACCAAAGATTGAATGGAGGTATACTTGAAAAAGGCATTACCCAGACGATCCCCGCCGCTGATCCCGGAGAAAGACAAGGCCGCTAAACGCCCACGGCAACAAGAGCCGAACTTACCGAAAATGGTTACGATTACTACTGCACTTTCTGAGGAGAAATTTATGGAAATAATGCAACTGCTGCAGACAACAATCACGACGATATCGGAGGATCTGCAATTAATTAAAACCATGGTTGAATCCCTGTCACGGAGGGTCGAGGTTTCGGAAACCAGAATTGTATCATTGGAAAGAAGGCAGGATAAGGCCGACTTAGATGTTGTGAATATCGGACGCAGGTTTAAAAAATTAGAGGAGAAGATAGAGGACCTGGAGGGACGAAGTAGAAGGAACAATCTAGTGGTAATTGGCATTCCTGAAAAAGAGGAAGGGAACGCAGCAATTATCTTTATGCAAAAGTTTTGTGTCAAAATAGCCGGCCCCCCCCCAAACGGAGGAGACTATGTGATCGAAAGGGCCCATCGCGCTCTATGCCCCCCACCAGTCCCTTGTCAGCCCCCGAGACCTATGATTTTCAAGCTTTTAAATTTCATTGACAAACAGCATATTCTAAATAAAGTAAAAGAAATCCGAGAAGTGACCTGGGAGGGCAGGAGAGTACGTATTGCGCAGGACCTACCTCACTCGGTGCGGCTCAGGAGGCAGGAGCTTCATCCGATTGTGTCGAAATTGATTGCAGCGGCAAAACAGTTCAGGGTTAAGTAACCAGCAATTTTGATGGTTAAATGTAATGACAACTGGGTATCCTTTGACTCCCCTATGCAAGCTTTACAAGGATTAAAAGAGCTCATACCAGATTTGTTTAAGTGAGGGGAAGTGCGAATGTGAGAGCGGTAATGCATGTCCACTTAGTTATTGAGTCCTCTATCGAACATTGAGTGTTGATTCCTGGAAAATATGGTATTCAAGTGGGATCGTATATGTCGGGCATTGATGGACTGGATAGAAGATATTTGTATTGTTTTTATATGCGATCTCATGTTGTTTTGAATATATTCCCAGGTCCATTCTGAATGCTTCATCTCTGGTGCCTGAAGTGATGATAATGGGGTAAGAGAGCCCTCGACATGCCCAGGTGCTCATGAGCGTATTGTATTAGACCAGCTTTTGTAGGACTATCAATCCTGGCAGACAACAGCAGCTCTATACATCTGCTTGACATCGTGGTCTATAAGGAGAGAGAAACGGCAATGTTTTTAAAAGTATACAGTATGAGAGGGCATGAGGACTCAGGGCTATTGTGGTAGCCTAATTTCCCACCGACTAACCAAAGCTAAGGTGTCAGCATAGACAGTGATGTAACAAGTCAACTAAACATACCAGCCTCATCTAAACTGTAAATGCTGTAAGCGGGACTAGAACTCGGCGAGACCAGATTCGGGGAATTGGACCGCTCTGAAATGATCTCAGTTTAATGCTGGTTACCGACACTCTCTTTTGCTGAGCGGCAGGGTAAATCTGCATTTTTCATCACGGTCAATACCACCTCCGAGATCTGTAAACTCTCTTGTGTGGACAGGCAATCTATGCGTAGCTGTCACAGATGTAAACCTACATGGTATTGGGAATAATCCGCTTTTTGTCTGCTGGGAACGATCAATGTTGTTGAACTGTTTATAGTAAATAGCAAATAGTAAAAAGTATAAGAGGGCACGAGGACTCAGGGCTAATGTGGTAGCCCAATTTCTCACCAACTAACCAAAGCTAAGGTGCCAGCATAGACAGTGATGTGTCAATTCAAATAAACATACCAGCTTCATCTAAATTGTAAATACTGTAAGTGGTACTAGAACTTGGCGAGACTAGATACGGGGGCTGGACCGCGCTGAAATGATCTCAGTTTAATTTTGGTTACCGACACTCTCTTTTGCCGAGCGGCAGGGTAAATCTGCATTTTTCATCACTGTCAATACCATCTCCGAGATTTGAAAACTCTCTTGTGAGGACAGGCAATCTATGTGTAGCTGTCACAGATGTAAACCTACATGGTATTGGGAATAATCCGCTTTTTGTATGCTGGGAACGATTAATGTTGCTGAACTGTCTAAATGTTTATATTCTGGTATTTGGAAACAGTAGTTTCATGGATTTAATACCTCCCTTTTTCTTGAATGAGTAGAGCTTCACCGAGTAGATGTATAGTGACAATAGAACTTGGATAAGATACTTAATTTTAGGGTGGGGTATATAATATCTAAACTCTCAGCTTTAGATAGAGATAGTGAGCATATATATAGTTATTTGTTATACTTGCCTCTGGATAATTACAGTTTCATTTACGGGCTTTAATAGTTGTGTGTTAGATTTAGGAAATGTATTGAATCTTAAGAGACCTGCGGATACTGTAAATTAATGACTCCCCTCCTTTTATTTTCTTTCTTCTTCTCTCTGAACAGTGGTCATCGGGGGGACACGAAGAGGGAGGGGAGCTCCGGGGAGCAATGTTGTTAAGCTGGAGTCTGCTTTGTTGTTTAATCATGTGGCATTGTAGAGGTAGAAGTGCAGTCTGTTAGTACTGGGGGTATAGTATTAGGTTATGGGTTATAATTGGTAAAGTTTGTAGACATTTGGGGGGGTAGTTATGTTGCTATTGTGGGAGGGAAAAGGACTACACACTCCCAATGGCGAGGGTTTAAAATGTTGTCAGAATACCGCCTCATTTCTAAGTTAAGATCTGTTATGTTACCTAACTGGCGTGGAGTATGGGGCCAGGAAGACAACCTTTATTAGGTCTGGTTTGGTTAGCCCACTCATTTTCATATACCCTCAATCATAGAGAAATGAGTAACTGTTTTCGCGTTTGTGACATGGAATGTTAAGGAGCCAAGGATAGGGTCAAAAGGCAAGCTATTTTAAAACATTTACAACAGATGCCGAGCACAAATAGTTTTTCTTCAGGAAACACACTTAAAAAAGAGATGCGTCCATTTCAGAAGACTTTGGGTGGGTCAGGTATTTAGTGCTGGTGCCTCCACGAGTAAAGGGGGAGTAGTGATATTACTGGCCAGGAGTGTCCCGTTTAAATTAGTCCAAGAAGTATCAGACCCAGAAGGCAGGTATATTATTGTGCATGGATCCTTGGGGTCTTGCCCTGTCCTCCTTGGTTCAATATATGGGCAAAACAGTGACTCTCCATCTTTTTTGTGAATCTGTTAAATCTGGTAGTAACTGACACACCCAAACTCACAATACTGGGAGGAGACTGGAACCTAGTCTCAGTCAGACCTGGACAGGTCCAAGGGCACTCAAGAGGCTCTATCCCAGCGCAGAGAGTTGAAAGATTTAATGTATAGTGCGGCATTAGTGGATGCATGAGAGTTCTGAACCCTTCTGAGAGACAATATACTTTTTTTCTGCAGCACACAAACATATTCCAGGATTGATTATTTGCTCGTAAGTTCCACTGCAATCCCTGAGGTTAAGCAGATAGGAATCTCAGCTAGGGTGTTATCTGACCATGCTCCGGTTGACATGGAATTGTGGCTGGGGACAGGGGGCAAATGCTCCCCACAATGGCGCCTAAACACTCAGTTGTTAAAAGACCTGGCTACTGTGAGGTATATCAAGGAGCACATTGCTTTCTTCCATAAGTGTAATCAGGGGACAGTAGATAAATATGATTTAATTTGGGCCGGTTTAAAATGTTCCTTGAGGGGGGAATTCATTAAAATTGCCTCCAAAAGGGTTAAGAATCAAAGAGCCCAATTAGATGCTCTACTAGCGTCCATTAAAAACTTAGAATATAATCTGTCCTGTGCTGCCCCAGTAGAGATGTGGACTAGGTTGTACCAACTACAAGCCCAGTATGCGGGGCTAATATCTCAGAGGGCAGAGCTATCTCTACACAGAACCAAGATGAAATATCTAGACATGGGAGAGAGGGCGAGCAAGGTGCCAGCAATGCGGATTCGCCAATTGGATACCTCGCATTTTATTGCTGACATCTGCTCTAAAGAAAATGGCCAAACTTGCACTGACCCCCAAAAAATAACGGAAATGTTTGGATTGTATTATTGAGATTTATATGCAGTGGCCCCATCCCCACGGTCCATGGATGTGGTTATAAATTCTTATCTTAGTTCGGTGAATTTTCCCAAGGTTACTGTCCCAGAGGCAACCATTTTAAGTGCCCCAATTACACTGGGCGAAATACAGGAGGCTATTCAACAGATGCCATCGGATAAGTCCCCTGGGCCTGACGGCTTGCCAAGTAATTTTTATAAAGTTTATCAGACTGAGATCATACCTTTGTTAAGGGATCTCTTTACTTATTGGTATAATAATGGGGTGTCAGATCCTAGCTTTCAAGAAGCTGTAATAACCTTGATTCTAAAGCCTGGGAGGGACCCTCAAAACCTCAGTAGCTACTGCCCTATATCCTAGCTAAATATGGACATTAAAATTTTGGCCAAGCTCCTGGCAAATAGACTCACTAAAGTTATAGGCAGTTTAATAGGACATGAACAGGTCAGATTTATGGCTGGTAGGTCCTCTCAAGACCATATGAGGAAACTGTTGCATCTCATTGCAACCGCCAGAGACTCTGAGATCCCAATGGTGCTGATCTCTCTAGATGCCAAAAAGGCGTTCGATAGAGTCTCTTGGGACTTTTTGTTTGCCACCTTAACTTCCTTTGGCTTTCCGGAGGAGTTCATAAAGTGGATTAAGGTTATGTATTCTTGCCCATCGGCCAGAGTTAAATGTAATGGGTTACTGTCTCCTCCGTTTAAGTTAGAGCGAGACACCAGACAAGGGTGTCCCCTCTCGCCCCTGCTTTTTAACATATGCTTAGAGCCTTTACTTCATAGATTGGCAAATAACAACAATATAGCAGGTATTCAAATAGGAGAGAAGAAGTATGCCTATTCAGTATACGCAGATGATATTCTATTGCACTTGGAGAGACCAGTTATCTCAGTTCCAGCTGTTCTAGAGGAAATCAAGGAATATTCCAGCATATCCTATTATAAGATAAATAGAATAAAAACAAAGGTAATGCCATTAAATTATAGGGTGAATAAGGAGGAGTTATCCACGTTGGGGCCTGGTTTGGGAAACAAAATCTATTGATTATCTAGGAATTAAGATTTTCAGGGATCTGAGGTCCATTATGCGAAACAATATTGATAAAATAATTAAAACAATAGTCTTGGACTCCCTATCTCTCTTTGGGGTAGGCTAGGCATAATTAAAATGAATCTGCTTCCGAGGATCTTATATCCTTTAGGAATGCTGGGGGTATACCTGCCAAAAATGTGGTTTTCCAGGCTGCAAAGTACTTTAAACTCCTTTATGTGGAATAAAAAAGAGTGTCCGAAGGTCTTATCTTAATCTGACAGCACCGAAATTAAAGTGAGGACTTGCGGACCCTTCCTTTTTTCTATATTATCTGGCGCAGCACATTAATAAACTTTCCTTCTGGCACAGAGAGTTAGAACAGGCTGCATACTCCCTGCTTTGGCTTCCTATAGAAAGATATTTGGCAACCCAAGTAAAGTGCTCATTGTCAGCCCTGTTATTTGTTTCCCCATTTTACATTCCTAAACCGCTCAGAAATAATCTGATGAGCTAGTCTTTGAAGGCTTTGCACCAGGCTCAAAAACACTTTGCTTTGAACTGGTCACAGTCTGTTGAGCAGCCAATCTTTAATAACCCACATTTTAAGATTGGTGGTACTCCAATACCATCCATCTTTTGGCCCCGGCTGAGCAAGTGTAAAGTCTCAGATGTATGGAGGAGTGGGAAACCGGTGGCCTTTGGGCAGCTGCAACTGACTATGGGTGCTGCAGATATGAAACCTTTAAATACTTCCAAGTTTGCAAGACCTTGCTTGTTTCCTTTGGTGACCCTAATTAGCCAGTGCGGAGGACAGAAATTTTAATGCTCACACAGGCGTTTCTCAACCACACGAGTGTCTAATATATATAAAATTCTGCAGGAATGGGATCACAAGTTGCCATCTGGGATCTGCCCTATTGGTCGAGAGAGCTTGATATCCCGAAGATGCTAGCTTATGGAAAAAACTCTGGATATCAATATATAAATTTGCTAAACAAGACAGACTTAGGTCAGTACATTTCAATATAATGCATAATATATATCTGACACCAGATAAGCTCTTTAAGTATGGGACACTACCTGCTACAACATGTAACAAATGTAAGATTGATACTGGTTCGATGTTTCACATGCTGTGGCAGTGCCCCCGCATAAAGACATTCTGGCAGTCCATCAGTAATAATATAGACCCTATCCTTGGCTTAAGTGAATTATTTACACTAAGTATGCATAATAAATTTCTTTCCAGTTGATACCCCTAAAAACAGGAGCACACATGACACTCATTGCTGCAACAGCTAATCTTGTAATCATGAGACACTGGGTAGAGGAGAACCTCCTACACTGTTGGAATGGTATAGGGAGTGTGTCTTGGCACTGCAACTGGAAAGACATATTGCATTTATGCGAGACAGAGTGCAGGCTTTTACTCTGTTATGGGGTGGACTAGAGGCTATTCTGACATCTTGGAAGCTTAATTGATATGGGTCTGTGCTTATTTTAACTTTATTTGATGGGTGACTGTGTGTAGTCTGGAGGGTGGGGGAGGGTTGTTTTGGTTCTGGGAATTATCAATGTTATTCCTGGTTGATGAACCTGTGTATCTCTTTTGGTGTTCAGATTTAATAAAGCTTTCTTTAATAAAAAAAAAAAAAGAATGATTACCTCCATTGTGGCTGGTAATGTACCTCCTATAAGAGTTCAAGACAAGAAATGGGGAACAAACTGAGGTGCACAGCTTAAAAACTGTTAGCATCTTGCAGACACGGTCTGTCTAGTGCTGCTGTGAGACTGCATGAATGCTCGCACATTCACAGAGCCCTCGCGAATGTGCACAGGGTCATGTAGTGTTAGTGCTAGCTTGCTTGTTCAGACGAGCTCCTTGCTGCACAGTTTTTCAGTCTGCCAAATGTTTGGGTATAGTTTCTTCCTGTCTGCATTCTGCAGGGAGCTAAGAAATGAGCAAACTGTTCAAAGCTACCTCTGGCATAGAGTAATGTGTCAGCCGTCAACTTGCAATTCTAGCCGACGGCTTGACATTGCAGCCATCTAGTGACTGTTTTCATACTGTGCAGCAGCCTATCTAAATAAAAAACTAAAATAATAGTTTGCCAGGCTAATACCAGGCTGCAAGCCTTAGTTGGTTGTGCTGTGGAGAGAAAATGGGGCATTCTTTATAAGGAGCCCTGCTACTTCCACACTGAGTTGCACAACTGCAATAAGGCTTTATTAAAAAGCAGTGTAAATCCTGGAACTAACAGGTCCCTCCCCTAAAATAAAGTTCTGGTCCATAGCCTTACCTCAGGTTGACTTGTCACAAAAACAGTACTTCTTGGGTCTCATTTAGGCATAGAAAAAGTGTTTGGTGGCCGGTAAGCTGAAGCTTGCTCAGCAGCAGAACAGGGTGTTGGCTCCTCAAGCTGTAGTGTTTCTCTGAGCATTCTCTATAGGGATACAGCGGCCCCTTGTGGTCTCCTTCTCTAGTAAGCCAACTGTCAATCACACCCTGAGGAACTGAAGTATTGTGAAACTGCCCTTAAAAGCTTATTTTTCCATTCTCAACCCTCTGTTGTGGTTATAGTAAATGTATAATATGCCTAGATAGGTTAGAAATACATATGGGGCTGTAAAATTGTTTGATGTTTTTTCTGTGATGATGGTAGATCACCTGTCTCAGGAAGGCAGTACAAAAGGCACTACCTGAGCAGGGAACAGTGTGAGTAGGATCAGTTCCTTCTGACCAGCAGCAGGTTCAGGACAAGGAGAGGCCCTATACTGCAGAGATTATTTTCTTTTGCTGTTTTGATTGTTTTTGTTTTGTATTTTATTACTACTGCTTTGTGAATAAGCATCCTGCTAAGAACTACAGTGGGTTCAACCTGATCTCCAGTCTCTGTGTCCATCTGTAGATCCCACACCATATTATTTTGGTGTGAGAAGTGGGATTTACTGCATATGGTGTCTTCCCAGGGAAGGGAGGCATTGCGACAGATACCACCCGGTATCCAAGGTGGACATATGGCTGATGGTGGCCAGGTTAAAGGCATCCTCACTAGAAAGATGGTAGCACAGACGGGGACTCCCTTGCTATCCAGTCTGCCAGATGTGTGCCCCAAAGTAAAAAAGCAACCATCCGAGGGTATGGAAGAGGAGATCAGTGAACATAGAGAAGAGATGCCTGTGGACCAGTTGCCTGAAACCGATGATGCAGGGGAGGATGTGAATACCTCCTGTCCTGACCTTGAACATGCTCCCATGGAGGATGTTGGTGAACTGTTGAAATGTCTATGTGTCAGACAAAGTCCAACTCATTCAGGAGAGAGAGAGAGGTGGAGTGCAGAAGACAAAACACCAAGTGGGTGGACACCATGAGGGTGCTGCAGGCAATCCGTACAGAGACAGCTGAGCGTCCACAAGGGCCAAGAGACATTAAACTGGCTCAGTTACAAGACACTGATTACATAGAAGCATACCTCACTACATTTGAGAGGGTAGCCCAAATGTGTGGGTGGCCAAAGGAACAGTGGGTGGTATGTCTAGCCCCACAATTATCAGGACGAGCACAAGTTGTGTATAGCTGCCTGGATATACAAGTTGCCAATGATTATGACCAAGTGAAGAGAGAGATTCTGAGATGTTATAACATCAACAAGGAGCCCTATCGTCAACGTTTCTGGTATTTGAAAATGCAATCCACTGATGCCCCGAGGGAAATAATTGCATGCTTGAAGGACTTGAGTCACAAATGGCTGCAGCCTGATAGCAATACTGTCCAGCAGATAATGCAGGCAGTTGCTATAGAGCAATTCATCAAGGTATTACCTAAGGACATACCATAATGGGTTTGTGAACATAAGCCAGAGGGAGCTGAAAAGGCCATCACCCTGGCCAACGACTTCATGGCTACAAGATCTACAAGAGGGAGGAACCAGGGTGGAACTACATCAGCCCCCTCCACCAACCCGGTAAGACCTATCTTTTCACATACTAACAATAAGGCTACCCCAGATATAAAAAGAGAGAAGGGAGAGAGTACCACTGTAGGAGATCATTTGCCATGGCTGCCAGAGAAAGGGGCATATCATTAAGAACTATCCAACAGTAAAGAGGGACTTTAGACATCTGGTCTTAGCTAACTGGGAACCCTATGTAGCTATGGTGGAGGTGGGACAGCACAACGTCTTGGGCTTATTAGATTCTGGGAGCCGCCAAACGCTGGTTCGAGATGACCTGGCGGAGGGTATATAGAGAAAACAGGAAATGGGATAGTGATAACCTGCATACATGGAGATACTCACTTTTGTTCCACTACCCCCCCCCCCCGGACTTGACTGTGAATGGGGAAATGCAGGAAATATCAGTCAAGATTGTGCCCCATTTACCTGTACCCATCATCACTGGGCAAGACCACCCTGACTTTTCTAAATTGCTTGGGAGCCTAGATCACTCTCCCTTGGTAGCAGTGACAACTGGATCCCAGGCTAAACAACAAGCAGAGCTGGCAAGTGTATTTTCATTTTCAGATGAACTGTATGATAGCCCGGGTAAAGATCGGAAGGGGAAAACTGTGAAACAGAAGGAAAAGAGAGACCAGCATGAAAAAAGGATTAGCAGTTGACATTAAAAAGGAGACTATGCCACATGAACAAAAACATGATGCGTCATTAACCCCTTTGTTTTCACTGGTGGGACAGAAGCCAAGTAATGGGTCTTCCAGATACATTATTTATTTATTTATTTATTTTATTTTATTTAGTTTTTGTTGACTGGGTAAGTGCACTAGACAAATCCTGCCTATTTTCAGGCACGACCCAGGGAAGGGGATACAGATAAATGCCAACTGACCTTGAACCAGATTAAGCTGTTGCCTAATTATGCTGAATAGCATCCTGTATAGGGAATGTACAAATCCCAGAAATGGGAATACCGTAGCACAACTGGTAGTTCCCCAGAAATATAGAAGAGAAATTGTCCAGTTGACTCATGATACCCCCCTAGCAGGTAATTCTGGGAGAGATACCACCCTGAGCAGAATCCTAAATAGAGTTTTCAGGCCAGGGATTCATGAGGGGGTAGCAGAATATGTGCAGAGCTGCCCTGTATGTCAGAAGGCAGCTCATACAGGTAGAAAGGATATTGTACCCTTCCAGAGCATACCTATAGTCAGCCAGCCATTTGAGAGAATTACTATGGATGTGATGGGTCCATTGGAAACCAGCTCCAAAGGAAATAGGTTTATTCTTGTACTTTGTGACTACACCATAAGATATCCAGAAGCGATTCCATGAGAACAGTAATAGCCCCAAGGGTAGCCAAAGAGTTAGCCAAGGTATTCAGTAGGGTGGGTATCCCAAAAGTGATTCTCACAGATAGGGGGACAAACTTCACCTCAGTTATGCTGGCTGAACTTTAGCGCTTATTGGGAATACAGGCAGTACGAACCTCGCCATACCATCCCCAAACTGATAGATTGGTGGAACGGTTCAATCAAACCCTCAAGCGGATGTTACAGAAGTTTATGAGTGAGGAGGGTAGGAATTGGGACATTTTTCTGCTTTACCTTTTGTTCTCCTACAGAGAGGTGCCCCAAGCATCCACTGGGTTTTCCCTGTTTTCTCTATTGTATGGCCAAAACCCCTGAGGGCCCCTAGATGTCATTAAAGAACACTTGGAGGAAAACACACAAATAAAGAATCAAGGGGTGTCAGAATATATGACCGCCTTAAGAAAACGACTCCTCAGGTATGTCAGCCTTGCCCATCGTCACTACTGGAGAAGCAGGTGCAACAGAAAATAGAATATGACAAAGGAGTGGGCATAAGCAGTTTGCAGTAGGAGAGCAGGTGTTACTTTTATTACCTGCTACCGAAAACAAACTACTTATGAAATGACAGGGCTCATATATGATTCTCAGGCAGGTGGGCCCCATGACATAGGAAATCCTAATGCCCAACAGAAGAACTAGTGAGCAGATTTATCATGCCAATCTGTTAAAGTTGTGGCGTGAGAGGTTGGTTCCTACTAACGTAGGCTGTTACATTCAGACTGACACACATGAATCTGAACTGGATGTAGTGTATAGCAGACTTGAACAGTCTGGTCATATCCAGGAGGCACATATTAACCCTACACTGACCAAACAGCAAATTGAGCAGGTACAACATTTGTTGTCTGCCTTTACTGAGACCTTTACTAACATTCCAGGATGGGCGACTGGTATTGAACACGATATCAGGGTGACCCAATATACCCCTCTTCATCAGAAACCATAAAGATTATCTGTACACGTTAGGGACAAGGTCATAAAGGAGGTGAGGAAGATGGAACACTTGAGTATTATTACGCCCTCACGGAGTGATTGGTCATCCCCTATAGCAGTAGTCAATAAGAAAGAGGGGGACATATGCCTCTGGCTGGATTTTCGTAAGGTGAATGCCACCTCTCTCCTTGACAGATACTGTATGCCTAGAATTGATGATATAATTGACTGTCTCGGGAATGCAGCCTACATTTCCATGCTAGACCTTACCAAAGGATACTGGCAAATATCACTTACACCACAGTCCAGAGAAAAAACAGTGTTCAGCACTCCCATAGGTTTATATGAATTTATTACTATGCTATTTGGCTTCCATGGGGTACCAGCAACATTTCAGTGCTTTATGGACCAAATGCTTAGCCCTCATGCAGAGTTTTGTGCCACGTACTTAGATGATGTGGTGGTGTTTATCCCTGACTGGGAAACACACCTACAACATTTAGAATGGGTCTTCATGTCGATACAGAAAGCAGGTGTCACTGTCAACCCTACGGAATGTTTCTTAGCAAAAACAGAAACAAAATATTTAGGATTCATCATAGGGAATGGAGTTATTAGACCCGAAACTGATGAAGTGTCAGCAGTGTCTAATAGTGTGGTACCCAAGACCAAGAAGCAAGTGTAAGCCTTCTTGGGGATGTCCGACTACTATAGATGCTTTATTCCAAATTTCTCATCAATAGCATGCCCCTTAACTTATTTAACAAAAAAAAAGGTATGCTAACAAGATTAGTTGGTCCCGTGAATATGATACGGCCTTTAGACAGATTAAGGCTTGTTTATGTGCTTACCCAGTGCTGAGAAGTCCTGATTTTAGCAAACCATTTATTGTATAAACAGATGCATTGGGAGTAGGCATTGGGGCAGTTTTAACCTAATATGATCAGGGAGAGGAGCATCCCATCATTTACATTAATAGAAAGCTTCATGAGAGGGAACTGAAATAAGCCACAATAGAAAAGGAATGTCTCGCCCTCAAATGGGCAATCCAGTCCTTAAAATATTATTTGTGGGGGACTGATTTTGAAGTTGTGACAAACTACAACCTGCTCTGCTGGTTGCAACAGATGCCTGAGAAAAACTCATGCATTATGAGGTGGTATTTGGCTTTGCAACCGTACCGCTTTACTGTTTGGCATAGGAAGGGAAGATTTCGTATCACGATATGACGCAGTACTTGAGGACACTAAGAGTGTAATATAAGTCTAAAAAATTGTTATGCTACTATTTTAAGGTGACAAATATGTAAAAAATCTCAGGGCAATAGTTTGTAGTATATTATTTGTTTTTGCTGGCATGCAGCTTATTGCTTGCCCAGTCATAGATAAGTTAATTATGGGACCCTGGGATGGAGCTTCATGGAGTGGGTGGGCTGGAGCTCCTCCAACCCTCTATGGTATGACAAGGGAGGGTTGGACTTTACTAACAGCCTTCATGGCTGATCTGAGTTTTGCAAAATTGTGTTGTTTAGGTATAATACGTACCAGAGTATGAATGTCCAAGGGTATGTAAGAAGCTGGCAGTAAGTTGTCAGTATATGTATGTGGGACACTGGGACAGAACGCCTGAGAGTGGGTGGGCAGGAGTTCCGACCCCTCCAGGGCAACTGAAGAGGGGAACCTGTTGTTCACATCTTCCATCAAAAGAAGGGGGCGGTAAATGTGACAGGGTTTGTCCATGCCACTGACATAAAGACCGATCTCTCTCTTTTTCTTATGGTTGCAACCACTCTTTCATCTACTTGTATGGCTATCCCTTGCTTTCTTGGTTAGAGGCAGGCCACCTCTAGCCAGTCCCCCACCCCCCTTTTTTATCAGTCTGCATCCCTCTTTCTTTTTCTCTTTCTTCTGGGTCCAGGGGTAAAGAGGTTCCAGAAAGGGAACCTTGTAACCAATTAAAATAGGTTTCAGGCAGCACAATTTGTATTCATAGTGGCTAGTTAACTGTCCCACAGAGTAACAGAATAAGCAAGCAGCATTCCCTTCCCTTATTATTTTCTGTATCCTGTGTTGCTTTGTTCGAATTGTTAATGTGTTCCACTGATCTTACTATAGTGAGAAGTATTCTTATAAGTAGTATTATTAAGGTACCTTAATTTGAGGAAAGCGCTCTGTTAGCGCTCTGGTAGAATGATACCTCCATTGTGGCTGGTAATGTACCTCCTATAAGAGTTCAAGACAAGAAATGGGGAACAAACCAAGGTGCACAGCTTAAAAGCTGTTAGCATCTTGCAGATGCGGTCTGTCTAGCGCTGCTGTGAGACTGCATGAACGCTCTCACACATTTACAGAGCCCTCGCGAATGTGCGCAGGGTTGTGTAGTGTTAGCACTAGCTCGCTCATTCAGACGAGCTCCTTGCTGCACAGTTTTTTAGTCTGCCAACTGTTTGGGTATAGTTTCTCCTTGTCTGCATTCTGCAGGGAGCTAAGAAATGAGTAAACTGTTCAAAGCCACCTCTGGCATAGAGTAAACGTGTCAGCCATCAACTTGCAATTCTAGCCGATGGCTTGACATTGCAGCTGTCTAGTGACTGTTTCATACTATGCAGCAGCCAATCTAAATAAAAACTAAAATAATAGTTTACCAGGCTAATATCAATCTACATGCCCTAGTTGGTTGTGCTGTGGAGAGAAAATGGAGCATTCTTTATAAGGAGTTTACTAAAAAGTAATGAAGTAAAATAAAGTTCTGGTCTATAGCCTTACCTTAGGTTGACTTGTTGTCACAAAAACAGTACTTTTGTGGGTCTCATTTAGGCATAGAAAAAGTGTTTGGTGGCCTGGTAAGCTGCAGCTTGCTCAGCAGCAGAACAGGGCGTTGGCTTCTCAAGCTCTAATGTTTCTCTGAGCATTCTCTGTAGGGAGACATCGGCCCCTTGTGGTCTCCTTTTCTAGTAATCCAACTGTCAATCACACCCTGAGGAATTGAAGTATTGTGAATCTACCCTTAGAAAGCTTATGTTTCCATTCTCAACCCTCTGTAGTGGTTATAGTAAATGTATGGTATGCCTAGACAGGTTAGAAATACATAATGGGGCTGTATAATTGTTTGATGTTTTTCTGTGATAATAATAATAATAAACTTTATTTGTTTAGCACCTTTCAAACACCAAGGTGCTGTACAATAAAAATAAAAACAAATTTAAAATCAAAATCACTGCAATATTAAAAATTAACAATAAAAGGAAAAAAGATATATATAAAATTGGAAGACAATAATCTTAAGTAGTAAAAGCAAGATTCCAAAGATGGGTCTTGAGTTCGCGCTTGAAGGTCTTCACAGTTGTGCATTCCTGAAGCTGGCGAGGCAGAGAATTCCAGAGGGTTGGGGCAGCAGACATAAAAGTCCTGGCCCCAGAAGATTTTAAAGTAACCCTCGGAACCTCCAGCAACCCCTCGTCAGCTGAACAGAGCTGTCGTACAGGGGTACAGGGAATCAGAAGCTCTTTTAAGTAGTCAAGTAGTGATGTAGTGATGATGATAGAGCACTTGATTCAGGAAGGCAGTACAAAAGGCACTACCTGAGCAGGGAACAGTGTGTGTAGGGTCAGTTCCTTCTGATCAGCAGCAGGCTCAGGACAAGGAGAGGTCCTATACTGCAGAGATTATATTCTTTTGCTGTTTTGACTGTTTTTGTTTTGTATTTTATTACTACTACTTTGTGAATAAACATCCCAGTAAGAAATTCAGTGGGTTGAACCTGATCTCCAATCTCTGTGTCCATCTGTACATCCCACATCGTAACACTGATCTATAAAGGATGCAAGAAGAGCAGTGTGTAGGATCCAGAAAGGCTGCAGCTGAGAAGTCTGTAGGATCCATAAAGGATGCAAAGAGAGTAGTGTGTAGGATCCATAAAGATTACAAGAAGAGCAATTTGTAGGATTGATAAAGGATGCAAGGAGAGTAGTGTGTAGGATTCATAAAGAATGCAAGAACAGCAGTGTGTCGGATCCATAAAGGATGCAAGAAGAGCAGTGTATAGCATCTGTAAAGGATGCAAGAAGGAAGAGCAGTGTATAGCATCTGTAAAGGATGCAAGAAGTGCAGTGTGTAGGATCTGTAAAGGATGCAAGGAGAACGGTGTGTAGGATCCACAAAGGATGCAAGGAGAACAGTGTGTAGGATCCATAAAAGATGTAAAGCGAGCAGTATGTAAGATCCATAAAGGATACAAGGAAAGTAGTGTGTAGGATCTATGAAGGATGCAAGAAGATCAGTGTGTAGCATCCATACAGGAGGCAGATTTTATTCTTGTGGGACTCCTCAGTGCAGTACAGTCACTATAACAGGCAGACACCAGGTAAGCCACACAGGAAAAGATGTTCATTACATGCAGAGGTAGCATAAAGGAAAGGCAGTTTGGAAAGAGAGTTGTTGGTAGGTTCTGCAGACACATACCAATCCCCACTCCTTAAGCAGGAGCAATGTCAGGCACACCCCATGTGGGAAAGAGACTCAGACATATAGTCTGCAGTTTCAGAAATCTGTTTTTGTCTGCATAAAACAAAAAAACAAAAAGGGATCTGTAGTCCCCCAATAGCAGCTCAGCTGTCTCACCTTGCGTCCTTTATGGATTCTATGCATTGCTGTCCTTGCATTCTTTATGGGTCCTGATGATAATACCCCTGTATATCACTGGTGAGACTCCACTTCGAGTATTGTGTCCAGTTCTGGAGGCCCCATCTCCAAAAAGACATAGATGGGGGGAGGCAGTACAAAGGAGTGCAACCAAAAAGGTGCAGGGCCTGCTTCAAAAGTCCTGTGAGGAAAGGCTTAAAAAATTAAATATGTACTCCCTAGAGGAAAGGAGGGAAAGGAGGGATATGATAGAAACATTCAAATACCTATCGGGTATAAACAAGGTACAGGAAGGTAGAATTTTCCAAAGAAAAAGATGACCAAGGATGAGGGGACACAATATGAAGCTGGAGGGGGTAGTCCCAGAGAAATCATGAGGAAGTACTTCTTCACGGAGACAGTGGTGGATGCTTGGAACAGCCTCCCAGCGGAGGTGGTGGGGGCTAAAACAGTTACAGGATTCAAGAATGCACAGGGTAGACATAAGGGGGTAATAGAAAGGCAAGAGGGAGTGAAACCAGGAGACCGAGAAGGGTCTGTGATGGCCCTGTTGATAGGGAAGATATGGCAGACTAGGTGGGCCATGAGATCCTTATTTGCCGACAGCTTCTGTGTTTCTGTGATGTACCGCTATGTTGTTGTTTTTTTGTAGACTTTCTTTACTCCAGTCACCAGCCACTGGGGCCCTACTCAGGTGAGGCCCACTCAATTGGCTCTAAAGTCCTGCCTGAACCCTCCAGAGGGAAATCAGGGACAGAGTCTTCTCCAGCAAACCCCCAAAGTGGACAGAACCCTGGAGAGTTAACCAGAAGGGCCAGCAGTGAATGTGTGAGCCACTCCCTCAGGTCTGCCATCATCCTCCTCCCAGTGGATGGGGTGTTTCTTCCTTACTTAGTTACGTTGCCCCTGAGGCGCTGACGTGCAATGACTTCACTGCACAGAGGGCACACATCCATCCCCTCTTGCAGACATCCGCCACTGCCTCCCCCGGTGCAAGTGCCCGCCTCCATTTGCAGTGTCCCTCGGTCTCCACCGGGAGCCACTACAGGGTGGAGAATCCCCAGAACCCACCCCAAGAAAGGAGAGCAGTCCTTCGGATGTTCAATCATCTCTTCCCCCTGCTGACCCCTGGTGCCCGAGTCCAATCCCAAACTCGGGTCGCCGGTGTGGTGTCCAGCGCCTCAACCCTCAGTGCTACCGGGCCGGCATACCGCTAAGATTTGACTAAGGACTCTAGGTCACATGCCGCATACCTATCTACTAGCCTGGTTGTAGGAGCCTTTACTTACAAAGGACGTAAGGCGGCCAGCTCCCCATAGGCCAGAAGTGGCATGCCACTCTGCTGTACAGGTGACCTGAGTTTGGAGGAGAGGTCTGGTTGCCACATCGGGAGGAAACCCAGGCTGAGGCAACTGCCGTAAGGCAGTGCACATTGGCTGGGGAAGTTGGAGGTGAGTTCTGACACCGCAGCACCCCCTGTAGCTGGGTCAGGTGTCTTGCTCCCACTGCAGGATGAGCTGTGTATGTGCGCAAGGCCATGAAGAAGCTCTGCCCACATCATGGAAGGTAGGCAGGACCAAAACAAAATGGGAGAAAACCCTCACTTCTGTCTACATGATGATCTTGGCCTCTGTGACTCCCCTGGGTCCTAGTGCCTGCTGCAACGGATCTTATTCTGCATAGAAACCTGCATCAGTAGGGAAGATGGACCTCCTTCTCCTGGAGCCCCTTTCATGGGGCATGAGTCTTGGGGATAACCAGTAGGTTACCAGGGCTTTAGGGGAAGTCAGACATTGAAGGCCCTAATCAGTTATATCCCTGGGGTCAGAATATATTGCTGGAAAGATGCAGGTGGCCAGGGTGAAAAATCTCTATATGAAACAAAAGGATGTAGGGTGAGAACAACTTTCCTAATGTAATGCAGAGTTGTGATGCACACCATTTCAGATACCCCGCTCCCCCCAAATATTGACTGCTCTATTTGGAACATTATAAAATGGCTAAGAGATAACAAGCAGACGATTGGTCAGATGTGATGACATGACTGTGAGTTATTACAACACAATAGCATAGGTCAGAAATATTTAACATTCTGAACCTCATTAGTCAGTTTTTAAAATAAAAACCAGAGGAATCATTTTGTAATCACAATACGACATTCCAGGGTGTACACAATTATGGGACAGCAGCACTGTTTGGGTGCATATGGCCTTACTTCCTAGGGAATGGCATTCATTATCTCACAATACCACACACCCTGTCATGCTTATTGTTTAATTAGTACCTGCCATCCTTTCATCACTCAGTAATACTGTACCTATGTGTTTAAAGGGGAAGCCCTCAATGCCCCAGTATCATCCCCTTACAGTATCAGCTGTAAGAGTACTCCTTCTCCACTATTACCATGGACCGTCTTGTACGGTAAGTAACTTGTACTGCACAGTAACATTTTCTGTCCTGCTGTACCAAGGGACCCCCATGAAATACAGATATTGTGGGACTGATGCTCAGTTGCTAGGTATGAAGTTGCAAAACTTGGTGTAACTAGCGCCCCATTGTGTCCACACACCTAACGTTTAGTCACAGAGGGCTGACTCAGTCATTGGGTGAGATGAGTAGGAAGAATCTGAATGAGTCAAATCAGATGTTTGAGTGCACAAACAGGGTTTACAGACACTGACACCTGAATATAAAACCCACAGTTCAAATGAGCTTAATCAGATGTTTGTCTGCAGAAGCAGGGCTTGCAGACAGTGGTACTTGAATATAACACCCACAGCTTTCTGCTGATAACACAGCAGCAATGGCATGCTGCTTTGCCACCCACTAATGGCCATAGGACAGACACTACCCCCCCATTTGTCTCCCCACTCACTCCTGACCCATCCAGTAAGGTCTACTTGAGGGCCAAACTTTGGTGATTCTGCTGGGCCTCTAGTGGCCCTCCAAGTGTCTCCCATCCTGCTTCCACTCCCAGCTCATCCACATTCACACTGATGTGGTTTCTGATCTCCATCCCTCACTGATTTCATAGTGTCAGACTGAATCAAAGACATTGTCAGACCCAAATACTCATTGGTCCTTTTCTAACCTCCCTGTCCTGGCTAATACCTTGATACCCACTCTCAGTCACTCTTCCTCCAGCCTAGACTGACTGCTATCCCTGACACTCTCAGGTGTCCCATCTCTCAAGTCCCAGGTATCATGGTGAAGTCCAAAAAGTGCAGAACCTGCAGTGTCCCTCTCAAGCCCATGCAAGCTGGACCACTGTGTCCTCTATGTACTCCAGAAGATGCTCCAACCCTCCAAAACCAGCAAATTCCTCTAGAAGAGCCAGGCTGTTTGCCTATCATCATGTTAAACAAACCAACCAACAAGCCACCAACCAGAGATTAACCCACACACAAGAGCAAGGATACATCCACGGATACTGCGGATACCACATGCATGCTGATACAGAATCAACAGGTGACAGTGTCTCTAATCCAGATACAACAACAAATTATCACATCCATGATGGAGAGGGTAGCGGAAATAGCTAATCCACACAACCCAATCAATTATGGTACCCCACCCACCTTACCACCACCCAGTCCTCAGCCAGCTGAAAATAACCCTGACTCATGGGAGGAGTCAGATAAAGAGTCCATCAGGTCTCTATAGCTTTAATTCAGAAGCACTACTTGTGCCACATTATGGCTTTAATTTAAAAATTCATTTATTAGGGCCACTGCAATTTTGAATCAGATCTCTACCTGTGCCACGCTGTGGCTGTAACTCCAAATCTGTACCTAGTTACTGGCATCATGCCTGATCCCCCTCCCCGCTAGCGAGTTCGGGTACGTACAGTGCATCCTTCTGCAGTGGAGAGCTCCCCCCATTGTGGGATGCTCACTGCTAATCAGAAAAAGGACTCACGCTGACCAGTGCCTTGAGCCCATGCTAGTGGCTCCAGGATCTCTCTCTCTCTCTCTCCAGTTCTCCCTGCAGAACACAGTTGGTGCAGGGAGGAGCCCTTACAGTCGAAAGGCAGACTCACATACTGTACACCGACTTGAGGGTGCCATTTTGTACATATGCCATTTGCTACTGTTGCAGTTTTACTCTGTAAATGTTCTTCACCCCCCCTTCTGTCCCTCATGGATGTTGGCTGCTTCAGAAGTGCATGCTCCATACTCACTTCCTTGTGCATTCACTCCTCTTACTCACACATGTGCACCGGCGATTGACGGCATGATATTTATGTAATTGACATCTCAGTGAGGGCATGCAGTGCAAAGTGTCTAGGCATCAAATAGCCATGGGTGTCCTCGTGTTTGATTTTCATGATCCCCTCTACTCATGGATGGAGGGGCTAGCATTCACCACTCACTAGCAGCATGAGTCAACACCATCCCTATGTGACTGCTTCTTACCCATATTCTAATATAGGAAACTGCCTCTTGATTGTGTTACTGGCTTTCAGCCAAGAAAGTGACTTGATTCATGCCAGTTCTCCTGGTCATGATCAATGGCACACTTGCAGCTGCCAGAGGTGACCCATTTCATGTTACTCCCAGAGGCCATATTGGAATAAAGTTTGTCTGTCCTAGATGCCTTTCTGTTGCCAGAAGTAACCTGATTCACATCACTTAAGACGGTCATTTTGGTGAGGCACCACTAATGTTAATAGTGGCCACTCTAGCAGAGATAGTGTCTTTGACAGCATCTTTCCCTGATGTCATCCTGAGCTTGCCATATGCTCACAACTGAACCTCTCTTGCTTCACTTTTAATTACATATTACAGGAGACTGATTAAGTCATTGTGGTCCTGGATGTAGCCTGATCTCCATACCACTTCTGTGGTTACACTGCAGCATATTTATTCCCATACACAATTTGCATTGTTTATTGGCATTTGGTATGCTGAAGGAGGCACCCGACACAACATCTTTGCATCTATTTATTCTATGTATTTATTGTATTTATTTTATGTATGTACTGCATGAATGTCTATGTTTTATTCTGACATGAAGCCTTTGGAAATGAGTCTATGATGCAAAGGGTTGTAATTCCGATTTCCTAAATAGATAAAATAAATAAATCTTCAAAATCAGCAAACCACAGCCACCCTCATTCAAGTGCAACATCAGTTCATTGTTATCATGATGAAAAATGTGTGGGAATGGCAAACCAGTGCAATTCAGCTCCACAAGAACAGAGGGGACAAGAAATATATTCCATATACTTTATGGTACCCAAGAGAACAGAAGACTTATGTCTGTTCTAGATTTACAATTCTTGAATCGCTTTGTGCAATACAAGCAGTTCAAGATGGAAACCATCCAATCCACTCTCAGAGCAATCCAGCCCAGAGACTTTCTCACCTCCGTAGCCATTAAGGATGCATACTTCTACATTCCTATTAGACCATCACATCACAAATACCTCAGGTTTCAGATACTGGGAAGACACTTCAAATATCAGGCACTTCCGTTTGGCCTATGATCTAGCCCTACTATGCTTCAGTCACCTAATCAAAACTAAAAATATTCTCATAAGATCAGATAGCAAAGTGATGGTGACATACACTGTAAAATAAGGTGGCACCAAGAACAGGGCCATACAAAAGGAAGCTGCAAAGGATGTGATCTGGGCACAAAGCCATCTAACTAGAATTTCAGACTTTGATGTAGCTGACAAACTAAATATGATGGCAGACTGGCTGAGACACCAACAGATCCACCCAGGTGAGTGCAGCCTCCATCCTCAGGTCTTCCATTGCATCAACCGGTTCTGGGAGCCAGTACAAGTGGACCTTATGGCAACCAGCCAGAACACTCAATGCCCCATGTTTTACTCCAGATTCAAAGACAACCAGTCCATGGGAGTGGATGCCCTGTTATCGGAAAGGTACTTTGGCATGACAGACCTGTACGTCTTCCCTCCTCTTCCTCTTCTCCCACAAGTACTGAAGAAAATTTGACAATCCAAAGTGAGGATAATACTGATCACCTTACACTTGCCCAGGAGGTCATGGTTCACCACAGTGGCAGTCATGGCTGTGGATCACCCATGGAAGCTTTCACTCAGATATGACATATTGCAACAAGGACCAGTCTGTCACCCCAACCCTTAGAATCCCAAGTTGACAGCTTGGCTCCTGAATGGGAGAGACTGCTAAAAGCCAGTTATCATCCTTGCATCATAGACACCTTGACTATGTCTGGGGGGGGGTCGACTACACTGACATATAAAATCTTTGCAAAGGAGTCTATGATTTCAATAAATAAAAATAAAATAAATAAAATAAAAGTCAATGGTCAGTCTTCTTAAAATGGTATTCTGTGAAATCTGTCACCATAGCCCACCTCCTTAGCAGACATCCTCCTATTTCTGCAAAAGGGCCTAGACAAGGGGCTCTCTCCATCATTTCTATAGGTTCAGATGGCAGCAATCGGAGCAGCAAAAGATCAAATAGATGGAACAGTGCCAGTGCCTCACACTAACATACTTTGTTTTTTGAAAGCAGTCAAAAATACAGGGCCTAAAGTCAAATAGATTACAGCACCCTGGGTTTTGAAGTTAGTTGTTAAATCAATGACCAGTACACCATTTGAGCCACAAGCCATGGCTGATCTAAATTAGATGAATCCCAAGATAGCCTTCATGGTGGCAGTTTCCTCGGCCAGAAGGACCGGTGAGCTGCAAGCCTTATCCTGCAGAGAATCATGCTTGTCTTTTGAAGGCAGAGTAACATTGAGAACAATCCCATCCTTGTTAACTTAAATTGTCTCAGATTCCACTGAAGACAGATGATCAAACAGCCAACTCAAATTCCTGTCTCAGAGGGTGCAACCTTTACAGAAATATAAGTGTGCTGTGTACATGAAGAATGCATGCCACATGCTTAACTGTGCAATGTTTGCATGTCGTTCACGCACAAAGTGAACCTAAGCAAACCAGGTCTAAAAAGCAAATCAGCTTTGCATGCTGCAAGCTTGACATGCATGCAGTAGGTAAGCTGGTGTGAACATCTTCTAAAAATCACATCAGGTTCACATGTTGCATGCTTGACATGAGTGCAGCAGTTAATTTGGTGTGAACATCATTTAAAAATCATGCTTACTATGTTTGCAGCAACTAAGCTGGTATAAGTCTCATCCAATAAACATATCAGTTTCTATTTCTCATACTACTGCTAGCAATTAGAGCCATTAAAATACATTGAAATACATTTTTCATTGATTTCCCATTAAATTAGGTTAAGTCTTTAAATCTGATCCTTTTGCAAGTTGTTTAATGGCTTTTGATTTTTGTCATTTAATTTCCATTAATTTATAAATGGCTTTTGATTTTTGTTATTAAATTTCCATTAATTTGTAAAATATTGTTTGCTTAATGCATTAAATGCCTAGGATATAGTCAGCCAACATCCCCCATTCCAGATGTGCAAAAAGGGATCTCTGTGTTGTGAAGACTGACCTTTTTGTTTTGGGCCATGCAAATCTCATTATACATATTATACATATTTAGTGCTACAAATGTGTTTCCCCATGACTGTTTCAGCTCACTTACTTTCTCTTTGTCATTCTGTATGGAGCATATACACTATGGCAATGCTCAGCACTCTTTGTGCTAAGTAGGGTCTTAGAAGTATGCATGATACCTCACATTTTGTAACTGTAATGAGGGACATAGACACTTAAAATGAAGGACACTAACCCTTACAATAATCAGCACACATCCTGAAACATGGAGATACAGTACCTCAGAACACAATGGAAACCATTGTATTTACTTGTACCTATATCCGCAGTTGCACCCCTCCCCGCATTTGTACCTAGGTTGTTTTATGGTGTGGCAATAATGGTATTAAATTTGGATTTAATCTTTTGCACAATAAGCACCCCCCTGGCCTGTGTGCACTCTTGCTGCTGGTGCACTCTGGACTCGACTGTGTCTGTATTGTGTTGTCCACTCTCTCCACCTATTAGCGGCGGCACCATCATGTGACATGGAGAAGCTCCAGCCAAGCAAGAACACATGAGTCACACAAGTGTGACATTGTCTTTCCGGCCACAGAGTAGGCAGGCTGCACACTACAGTTTGGAGGAGTCAGTGAGCACTGAGCTCCCAATAGCAGTGTTGTGGTGCCATATTTTTGTTGGTCTACTCCTAGTGAGTCCCTGTCTCCCATGGTGGTTGAAGGGGCAGAGGGTGAGCTAGAAGCTAACTTGAGACTAGGCTACCTACTTACTCTGCTAGGCTCACCTCACAAAAAAAGCAGCACAGGTCCCCCTGCAGCAGCAAGCTAGGCCTAGCAGCAGCTGTGACAGCAGTGTGGGCAGCCCTCATAGGCCTTGATCAGTGCAGTGCAGCAGCAGCCAAGCAAGAAGCAAGCGACACAAGTTGGGTGGGTTCAGTGGTCATGGACCATGTTGGAGACCTGGGATGGTCGGTTCTAGCATCCAGCTTCTGGCAGAAGGACAGAGGAGTGGACTGAAAACTGGGTTGGTGGCACACTGGGCCAGGCTGCAGGCTCTGGCCAGATGTCTGGGTAAGTAAAAGTAAATAATTATTTTACAGGGGGGATTGGGGAAGGAGGAAGGACTGAAATATTGATGTGTTTTTCATGTTTCTGCACCTTTGGGTGGCTTCACAACCCATATGGGATGGGTATAGAAAGGAATGGAGTAGGGGAGACAAAATAAGGACACAGGTTTTTTTAAGGGGGGGTCTGAACTTCAGATAGGAAAAGAATTGGTTAGTAACTGGGTGGGTTTAAGTCCAAATCTGATGCACTGCTCCAGGGTATAGACAGATGACTCTTACACATTTGAATTTTTCCTGATTTGCATATCACTTCTCAGTCACAACAAATAAGTTTTACATTTTAGAGATGTTCCAGACATTCTAGAGCTTGCCGCCTAGGGCTAACTAGCACCTGGCCTCCACTGGTTGTTGGCTCCCCACTGCTGAAATCTGAAATGGCGCCCCTGCCATAAAGTCTAGATTTACAGGACATCTTCTGTGTGAGCAGCATGTTTCCCATGAGGGATGGATGAGGAGAAGAGCAGTTTTCAGGGGTAAAATGAGGGCTGTCCCTTGCATTCAGAGACAGTTGAGTGGTATAGTATGCACAGATTATTGGAGCCCCACTGTAGTCAGGCTTATGCCACCCCCCCCCCATGAATTTGACCTCCACATTCCCACTCTCAGGCACATTATGACATAGGGCAAGATGGACTGCAGGGGCGTGCACTATTGAAATGAATGGGGGTATTTTTTATTACTGTTTTATACATTACTGATGGAGAGTTGGAGATTAATGAAGGCCACCCCTCGACTAACAAATACAATTTGTGGGAAGGCACCTGGTGTGTGACCAGACAAAAGCATATAAGAGCTCTCCCCTTCCTTTTTACTGCTTCAAAGTCTGCAATTGTTTTAAAAGTAACTAAGATGCATTGTAAATGCAGGGGTTGAGCTTGCCAAAGCTTTTATATTTATTTGAATTCAAGAGAATTGTGGCCTTCTTCTGACTGGTGAGCTCCACTTTGAACACCTGTGAGCCTCTTATTGTCCAGAGCACACTACATAAGTAATAAAGCCAGGAGAGTGGTTTCCCCCCCAAAAATACAGAGAAAGCAGGGGGCATCAGCTCTATAAGGCAAGTTAAAGTGTGATGCTTTTTTCCAGACCAATGGAGGTGGGCACTTTGCTGAAGTGGTCGGGCTTAATCATAATTCAGCTGGATGATGAGACCAAGAACCCCTCTAAAATGTATGACAAGTAAGAACACTGGAGTTATCTTTAAAAAATATTGCAGGCTTTGAAGTAGCAAAAAGGGGGCAGGGGTAGAGCTCTGGTACCTTAACTATATGCTGTGATCCTGGGCAAGTCACTTAACTTTAATGTATGCAGTTGTCAGTGACCACTTGCTTTTTGCATACATGCCACATGCATGCACTCTGTTCCAATTTAACATAAAAAGAATGTTTTCCACACTTGCTTGCGGCACACATGCCATATGCATGCAATCGGCTCCAATTTAACATCTGAATCATGCTTGCAGCATGCGTATCACATAGGTAGTTTTATGTGTATAGCATGAAAACATTTCACGTAACTGTTTCTGTAAGGGAAAGGATGCCAAACTTTACACTCTGGGAATGAGGCGAGAGATTCACTACTATATATGTCAACAGGATGAGGGACTTTGACAAGAAGGACAGACTGTCCATTATTGTTCAGGGATGCAGGAAAGGTCACCCTCTCTTGTGCTTTGTTGTTGGGCCTGCTCAAGACAGCCATCCAGGAAGCCTACAGTGTGAGTTCTGAAACGTCACGTACCCAATCAACTAGAGCAGTTGCCATGTCATGGGACAAAAGAAACCTGGCTATGACACAGGAAATCTATGCAACCACCACAAGGACATAGATTCATACATTCACTAGACATTACAGACTCAATATCGGCCATGATGCCAAGACCAGCTTCAGCTGCTCTGTACTGCAAGTGGCCAAATCTCTCCTGTCAGAACATGACTCATCTCCCCTCCCTAAAACAAGGGTCCTGCTTTTTAGAACCCTGATATAAGGCTCCTGGACGGCCTTAAAGATTATCCTCCACAGTGGTAGTTTACTCACCTAGTGAAGGTGACTGTGGGGTGATACATCTCTGAGGCACTCATGTTCAGACAAGGAAATGACATTCAGCACCAGCATACCATATGAGTCAGATTCCTTTAGTCTGCATTAATAGGTATTAAGTACTTATGATTGATAATCTCACTACTGACCTACAGTCTAGTATTACGTCACAAGCCTATAAGTTAACCAGTTTTTATTGTAGATAACAACATTGGAAGCCATCCAAACTGAACTAGTCTGATCAGGTCACAAGACGAGGTGGATTGGAGTTCACTTTTGAAGTCACAAGTGCATCAGCAACCTGTCAGGTGAACATACCCTAGATGTATGTAAAACTGCATTTTCAGAATATTGACTAAATTAATTGTCCTGATCTAGCTGAATCTTTTTCAATGATTTTAACTGTTTTAATCTGTAATTTATATATGGCTCCTTGACAATTGAAAGGCACCTTATAAATAAAAATTATTATTATTATTATATTTGCTTGCACATGCACAAGAAACATGATGTGACAGCTTAGGAGAGAAGTGGGTTGAGGAGGTGCGGCACTGTTACAGCCAAGGGAGGCACTGCATTTGGGGGCTTGGCACTGGTGGACCAATGGAGGCACAGTGTGCCGATGACACTGGTCTCCAAAAAGTACACCAAGTTGTAACATTTTTGCCACAGCAATCAGGGGCTGCCTCGTCTTTGCAGCATCAGTCATTGTGCTGCAATGAGGGAGCGACTCGTCATTGCAGGGCGGAACGTTAGCTAGCCTAATACTGTTTGTGAACATGTCGGGCGGCTTGCCGCCGCGTTCACAAACAATATAAGGCAGCCTCCCATGCCGAGGGGGTGCCCAATCCCCCTGGACAGCATGTGCCCCCTCAAACGTCTTTGTTGGCCGATGGGGGGGGCCCAATCCCCGCTGGCTTCAAGGGCCTGCAATGTTTATTTAGCCGCACTCCCCATTGGCATGATGTAACCCCCCCCCCCGGTTTTGTTGCCTGCCGAGGGGGTGCCCAATCCCCGTTGGCATGATGTTTCTCCCTGCCCCCATTTTCTGTGTGCTGCAACGGGGTGCCCTAATCCCCATCGGCTTCAGCTGGTCCCCACCAGAAAGAGTCCCTTGGCATGCTGGAAGCCCACCCCAGCGTACCAAATGCCCCTGTGAAATTGGAAACCGTCCCGCATTGTCTTTTTCTTTTTTTTTTCCCTGTAAAGAAAAATCGGTCCCTCGCGGTCTGCCAAAGCTCCCTCCCGCAACCCGCGCCCACCCACTGAGCACTCTGCCACACCCCCCTCACCCCATACTTACCTCCGGAGCTCAGTGTGACGATCTTCTGTGGACCAGGAACATGTCTGCACTCTTCAAAGCTGACCGCGAACTGAGGAAATGCCGATAAGCTGTATAATGTCATAGATAGGGTTTTTTCAACTTTGCTGCATATCTCAGGCATTTTTTGGAATTTCGGCACCAAATTTTCAACATGGGGTTTTTGGACCACTCCTCATGAATTTTGTCACTGTCATGGCGTTAATCGGGCCCGGGTATTTCTCGGTCACCGCGCCGACATCACCTTTAGGGACTGATTAATCTAAAATGACAGAACCAGTGTTCATAATGTGGACTCTCAAAAAGCCTATGTTGCAAAGTTAATTGAAAAATCATAAAAAGTACTGTTTTACGAGCGTGCTTTGCGCAGTTGCTACGCACGCACGTAAGTTCGCGAATTTGTAACATTTGCAATCCAGATTTTCAACATTGCCATTTTATCACACCTACTTATGAGTAGTACAACTGTCATTTTTCACATCTTGTCCAAAATGTGTTTCCACGCATGTAGCGCACAAGGGCGCAGTCGGTGTGTGAAATCAATGTTTAGGACAGATTAAGAAAATCACAGTGACACTGTTCATGAGCAGAGGTTTTAAAATGGCTATGTTGAAAATTTAGTGAAAAAATACCTAAAAATGACTGTTTTACGAGCATGCATTGCACAGTTCCTACGCACTCTCGTGAGTGCATGAATTTTAAATATTTGCAGTCCAGAATTTCAACAGTGCCATTTTACCATGCCTACTTATGAGCAGTACAGCTTTAATTTTGCGCATCTCACCCAAAATGTGTTTCTGCACATGTAGCGCACAATGGTGCAGTTGGTGTGCAAAATCAATGTTTGGGACAGATTAAGAAAATCACAGTGACACTGTTCATTAGCAGAGGCCCTAAAATATCTATGTTGAAAATTTGGTGAAAAAAGTTCATAAAATGACTATGTTACGAGCGTGCATTGCGCAGTTTCTACGCATGCTCGTACCTTTGCACATTTGCAATATTTTCACTCCAGATTGCCAACACTGCCATTTTCCCTCACCTCCTTTTGAACAGTACAGCTGTCATTTTTCACATCCCGGCCCAAATGTGTTTTTGTACTTCCGGAGCAGACAAGCGCGGTCGTTGTGGGAAATCCATGTTCGGGACACATTAGGAAAATCACACTGACACTGTTCATTAGCAAAGGTCCTAAAATGGCTATGTTGAAAATTTGGTGACAAATGTCCATAACCTAACTGTGTTACGAGTGTGCGTTGCACAGTTTCCATGCATGCTTATAACTTTGCACATTTGTAATATTTTCACAACAGATTTTCAACATTGCCATTTTCCCACACATCCTTATTAACAGGACAGCTGTCATTTTTCACATCCAGGTTGAAATGTGTTTTTTGCAGTTCCGGCATAGAATACCGTGGTTCCTGTGGGACATCAGTGTTCAGGACACAGTAACAAAATCACAGTGACACTGTTCATGACCACAGGTCATTAAATGCCTATGTTGAAAATCTGGTGATGAAACTCCATAAAATGACTGTTACCCGCATGCGTTGCACGGTTTCCATGTATGCTCGGAAGTGCAAGCATTTTTAATATTCCCAGTACACATTTTTTCAACATTGCCATCTCTTCATACCTCCCTATGGATGGTACAGCTGTCATTCTTCACATCCTGCCCGATCTGTGTTTTCATACATGTGATGCAAAATGGCACTGTCAGTGTTGGAAGTCAGTTTTCAGGACACATTGACAAAATCACACTGCCACTGTTCATGACAAGAGGTCCCAAATGCTTTCATGAGGTGGGGTCACAAAAAGGCCATGTTCAAAATTTGTACTGTGAATACCAACAAATGCCTGAAGCATTACGGTTTCTAACCATAACGTCCTACTCTGTACAGGCAGACAGGCATTGGGGTGTGCCTTTGGATTGCCAGCTGTACTGCTCATGCCATTCCACCCCAACCCCCCCCGCCACTGACAGGCATTGAGGTGTATCTTGGACTCTTCATCCCAAGACTTCACCCCATTCTCCTATGCTGCACCCATTTCAACATACGTCCTTATGGAGTGGGGTGACTGTAAAGTGAAGCACCCTAAGGCACAGCTCAACACGTGTCGGTGTCTGCAGAATAGGGTGAGGTGACATGGCTTGCCCGTCTTGGGTGATGACCCAAAACCTTACCCCAAATCCTGTCCATCTCTACAGGATGGAGGTGGAGTTCCTGTGAAGTTCAGTACTTCACTGCCACTCCTATTCTGCATCTAACTCCTGCATTTCTAATGCTAATACCAGCAAGCAAACATTCGGCATTGACAAATGCTTGTTAGTATTATGTAAGAACCCTGGAGCATACCTCTCAACTGTCCCTGATTTTCAGGGACGTCTCTGATTTTGCCTCAGAATTTTCCTCTCTCCCGTGTAAAATGTGTGATTTTGTGATGGAACAGTGGGGATTTAAAGCACAAAATAATGTCAAACATTAAAGTTACAGATTTGTTCTTTTTCAGAAGATGCATCCTAACACAGATCCCTTTATTCTATCAGCTTTCTGAGTGAATAGTACCACTCCTTAAGATGTGTCCCGGATTTGGGGTCTTTGTCCCTGATTTTTTTAAGCCTTGTCCCTGATTCATGAGGTAAGAGGTTGAGAGGTATGCCTTGGAGTGCCTCAGAGATGTATACTCCCACAATCACCATTACTAGCTGAGTAAATTAGTACTGTATTATCATGTTTTACTGTACTCCTACATGGCAGTACGATACCAGGTGGAGTCAGTAAAACCACAAGACATGTAAAAAAGAAAGTAAAACTGAGAAAATGCTTCATAAGAATACAAAAATGCTAAGGCCTGATTTTCAAAGGGACTGGCATTGACCAGGGCTTAAGTCCCAGCATGCCAGTCAGTGTGGGGAAGAAACTCTCTTCACTGGCTACAATGCTAGTTTCAGCAATTTTTGTAGACGGGCAGCATTTTCCATGTTTTGCGCAGATGATACATCTCTTAATACCAGACATAGCATTTGTGCAAAAAAGTTACTGCGCAAGCTGCCATAAAATGTGAAAAGGTCACAAAAAATGATTGTTTTTTTTAAAATGACATGCATGCAGCAAAAACTGCAGTTGCATGAAGTCACCCTGCCCTGTGAAACATTTTTGCTGCATATGCTCAGTTTTTCTCCTTTTCAAAATCTGACCCCTGATGTTTCAGAACACTGCTTCATGAATATATGCTAATATACCATGCAGAATTTCAGGGTCAGGATCAATTTATTTTTTTTTTTTTTTTTAGAGGAGGTTCTAATCCGCAGCAAGGCCAAGATTCTAATCAGCAGCGAGCCTAAGAGCTGTAGTACTGCAACTAAACTTTGCAGTATCCAGCAGTTCTGTACTATATTAGCCAGACACTCAGTGCAGCTCCAGCAGCAAGACCTGGCTACAAGAGCGGCCACACTTTAATTAGCCTAGCCAATACTCCCCTTGGCCAAAGCTGCTACAGATGGTGGCTTTCAAGACCTGCAATTTACTGGTTACAGGAGATGCTCGGATAGGACAAAAAAAGAACATAATGAAAAAAATAAATTTAAATTCTCAGAAGCGAACCGTGCAGAATGTTAACAGACCATAAATAAATCCTGGATCGAGTGTCTTTCACTTCCTTTAATCTCTCCTGGGTCAGTGCCAGCAAAGATAAGCTGCTAAATGTAGCGAATAGCTAATCAAGACTGACATTTATATTAATCAACTATCCAAACAGATAATACGGAAGAGAAGAGGTTGCCTGTGAATGCTGGCCAGGTTTCTATCGCTCCCAGGTGAAGGGAATGTGCTGCTGAAATTGCTTACCATATCCCTGTTGAAAACATGTTTGCAGGAGACTACTGTAGGAACACAGGAGACGTGAATTAAGGAGAACTGAACCAGTAAGTAATGTTTCCCAAAATAAGCTTTTTTTTTTGAAGCACTGGTTCAAATTCTACTCTTTTTCAACCTATACATGCCTTTTAGTAACTTCACTGGGAGTTTCTGATTTACACTCTGGTGGCAAGTGCCATTTTAGAACTGCATGATGTAGATTATGTCTCTCTCAACCATAGAGTTTTGTAGCAGAGCGCACTGTGACAATGATGGAAGAACTTCGCAAGGACATAAACTATGTTGTACAGTTCTAAATGGTCTTTACCACCAGAGCGTAAATCAGAAACACCAATGGGAATAACTAAAAAGCCTGTAGATACTGTACAACAAAAACAGAATTTAAATCAATATTTTAAAAACAGCTTCTACAGAGAAAAATGACTAACAGGTGCAGCACAGTTTCAGGAGAACTTTAACAAAACATAATATTTAGTCTCAATTCAGCATATATTTCACATTCATTCTTTAGCGCTACTCCCTGTTAAGTATTACTAAGGTCATTTGTTTGAGAACAGGATCTTTGCTCCTGAAGAGTTCATCTATTTCTTTCTTGGGGAACTTGCCCAGCTTATTACTATGATATTCAACTTTTCACTGCAGTTTTCCCATTTCCCTGGAATCTGGAAAACTGCATTAATCATACCTGTGTTCAAAAGTGGAGACCACTCCTACCCAGCCAACTACAGGCCTATATCTATCAATGAGCAAAGTCCAAAGCACCCATAGTACCGAACACAAATCACACAGACCAAATGAAAATCTGGTAAGGTCTAATTTATAAAGTGCTGAAAGTGCAATAACTGGCACAAGTGGCTAATTGCTAGAAAATAACGACTGACGTTTCCCTAGCATGCTGCTAGGCTTCTTCAGAGTCAGACTCTGAAGAAGCCTAGCAGCATGCTAGGAGAAACGTCGGTCTTTATTTTTTGTAGTTAGCCACTTGTGCCAGTTATTGCACTTTCAGCACTTCATAAATTAGACCGTACCAGATTTTCATTTGGTCTGTGTTATTTGTGTTCGGTACTATGGGCACTTTGGACTTTGCTCATTGACTGCTCTATTTACTGACAGCACCATAGCAGAGTGTCCTGGTGCTCAGTTCAGTTTCTCTGCTTCAGGCCTATATCTATCCTCTCCCCCTCTCCAAGGCCTTAGAAGGAATAGTATCAGAACAACTAGTCAACTACCTGTGCACATACAATATTCAATGCCCACAACAACATGGATTAAGGCAGCATCACAGAACCAGTACTGCCTGTTAAAATATACTAGGGCTGTGCACAGCCTGAATATTATTTCCTGAATACTATGAATAATGTACTATTCAGTATTCAGATCCTGAATAACAAACAGTTCACTATTCATCTGGTATTTGAGAAACACTGACAAAAAAAAAGACAATAACTAGCCCCCTCGTCTTCTAGTCCATATGAGCAGCAAAACCCCCAGCCCTCTACCCTCCCACAAAAAAGCATATTCCCTCTCTCACCCCAGCACCCACAGTTTTTTTTCCTTGTAATAATGCCCCCCAAAAAATTAATTAATATTCAGACTGCGTGTGTTGGGTGACCGATTCTACCCGCCCACTTCCACAGTCCATTGTAGGCTTGTGAAATGCAGTCTTCTGTAACAAAAATACTGGTCCATTATGCCCCTCACCACAGCACCTGATCCTGGCCCCCAACAGTTCAGCATCCAGTTGTTCAAAATTTCGAAGATAAGAAGGTGCCGGCACAACCCTCCCTCCTCCATGGCCGGCTGCCTTCTGATGAATGAAGTGCTAGCGTGCTTGCTATAGTGAACACATGATTAGCTGGTTGTACTACAGCAAGTGTGCGAGCACTTCATTCATGAGAAGGCAGCTGGCTGTGGAAGAGGGAGGGTTGGGCCGGCACCTTCTCAGCTTTGAAATTTTGAATAACTGGATGCTGAACTGGTGGGTTCCAGGATCGGGTGCTGTGGGGCGGGGGGGCATAATGTACCAGTATTTTTGCTACAGAAGACTGCATTTTACAACCCTACTATGGACTGTGGAAGTGGGTAGGTAGAATCGGTCACCCAACACATGCAATCTGTATATTAATTAAGATTTTTTCGGGACATTAATAAAATGAAAAAAAAAAAAAACTGTGGGTGCTGTGGGTAGGGAGGGAGTATGCTTGTTTGAGGGAGGGTAGATGGCTGGGGGTTTTGCTGCTCATATGGACTGGAAGACGGGGAGGGGGGCAGGTTTCCATCAATGGCATAAATGGCCGAATACTATATAACTAATACCAAATATTTGGCCTCCAAATCCCAAATATTCGGCCTAATATTCGGTAAATGGTATTTGCACAGCCCTAGAATATACCCACTTCTTACATGAGGCCCTTGATGGTGGTCACTTGGTGGGACTTATATAGATTGACTTGACCAAAGCATTTGACCTTGTTAACCATAAGCTGCTGCTTGACCAACTTCTCTTACTTGGCCTCTCACAGGACATGGTAGCCTGGTTCCATAGCTACCTCACCAAGTGTTCACAGAGGGTAAAGGTTGATGGCTCTCTCTAATGTTAAAAGCATTTCAGTGAGCATGCTGCAAGTCTCTGTTCTTGGCCCCTTCCCCTTTAGTCTGTTCATAAACAGACTCCCAGAGGCCTATTTAACATCTAAGGTGCTCTTGTACACTGACAATGCTGTTATCTACACCAGTAGTGCACAACAAGTGAAACCAGCTGGTGTTAAACTACAAAAAAAGCGAGGACATGCTGTTCTCAGGGCCTCAAGTGAAACAAGAATTTGCCAATAAGGAGGCCTCACTAAACTAAGGAGACACCTAGCCCAATGCTACTGGTCCCCTATCAGCCTCTTACCTTTCATAGATGGAGTCCTGGATTACTTCACCCGCATGTTGAACACTGCGTGTGATAGATTTGCCCCCATCACAAAGGTCTAATCCAAAACATGTAATGCCCCCTGGATCTCTCCAGCCCAATTTCAGCAACTAAAGAACCGTGATGACCTCTGGCACAAAGCAACTGCCTCAGGGATGCCGGCAGACAGGCTTGCCTACAAGGTGGCCCTCAATAGGTGCACCTGGGCCATAAGGACGGCCAAATCAGACTAGTACAGAACTACCCTTGCCTCTTCCTGGGGGAATGCAAGGTTGTTCTTGGACAACCTTAAAGAACTGAATGGAAAAGCCAGGATGCCACCACCCTCCCAGCTAACAGTCAACAATGATTACACCTTGGACCCACTTACCATCGCCAGTTGCCTAAATGCTGCATTCACTGATTTGAGTGCAACTCTTCCAAACAACTTCTTTGACCCCACCCCCACAACCTCTGAACCAAACAATGCCTACCCCCCTTTCCACCTCAGGGCTATTACTAGAAGGGAAGCAAGGCAATACCTTGCTAATGCCCTTGGGGGCTCATGCTATTGCAAAGACTCCTTTGATATGAAAATCCTTAACTTGGTGCTAGACTCTGTACTCTCACCACTGAATGATCTCCTTAACCTCTCCCTATGTCTTCAGCAGTTTCCAGCTGACTGGAAGATAGCCACTATCACACCAATTTTGAAGAGTGGTGACCCCACCTCACCTAATAATTACCGGCCCATCTCCATTCTCCCACCCCTCTCAAAAGCCCTGGAAAAAATTGTTGCCACTCAACTCGCTGACTACCTGCTTGTGCACAACATACTATGTAGTGAACAACATGGCTTTATAACAGGGCATAGCACAACAACTGCCCTCACAGAGTTCTCTAACTCACTGCACAAAGCCCTGGCTAAGAAACACCTAGCAGGAGCGGTATTTATAGACCTGTCAATATTGTCTCACACACCCTGCTCCTAAATACTCTCCACCTCACTGGGCTGTCCCCTGGACCTATCATGTGGTTTGCAAGTTACCGCTCAGATAGGTCCCAATGTGTGAAGATAAATAACAGTCTCTAGGCTACCCTGCCTGTCCAATCTGGCATTCCCCAGGGTTCCATCCTCGGTCCATTATTATTATTCAGCATCTTCCTGAACACCCTGCCAAAAGCCTGCCCAAGTAAACTTCTGCTCTACGCAGATGATGCGGTACTGTTTGCTGCCCACCCAGATCCCACAATCCTACGCTCCTCTCTACAACTTGCCTTCAGCCGCATTGAAAACTGGTTCACTGACCACAGATTGGTGGTCAATGTAAAAAAAGACTAAGTCAATGCTCTTTGCCCACTGGCAAAGCATGAACAATGATGCCCAACTAAAAATCTTTTCCAAAGCCCTCCTCCCACTGGAACAGGTCCATACCTATAAATATCTAGGCCTTACATTTGATCCCAGCCTCTCATTCCACCCACACATTAATAACCTCTCCTTAGCCATAAATATTCGAACAGAACTGCTGTATCGGCATAGAGACTGCCTGCCACCAGGGGCCCTCAACCTTGCAGTCACCTCCTCTGTTCCCTCTCTAGTGGACTACGGGCTAACCATATATGCTGCCACTGACCACATGGCTCTAAATGAAATCCACTTAGCCATCAACAAAGCATGCAGACTTCTTGCCAGGGTAGACAGGCATCTACCCATAGCAGCACCCTGTATGCCCTAAAAAATATCCTTACACTAGACGAAAGAGTCCATTATCAAACAAGTCTCCTCACCAAAAAAAACTCAACTAGGCCTAACCCCCTTGGAGTTTCTGCCTCCCTCTGCTCTGCTGGTGCTGCAGCTCACACCCGCTCAGCTAACAAACTGATATGGGCTGTCGCCAGGGTTACGACCTCACTAGCCCAAAGGTCCTTTTATTACAGAGCACCATTATAGTACAATGAGCTCCCTAAGGCCGTTATCTCTATCGCCAGTCTGGGCCCATTCAAAATATCCTTCAAAGACCATATACTCTCCACCCACCGCTGTCAGTGCACTGGCCAGTATGGCTGTGACTCAGCACCACCAACACCTAGCTACTGGGCACTGGCCAGGCCTGACCGATCCAGTGTCAGTAGTAGAGCTGGGATGCTGGTGCCAGAAAATGCACATATACCATCAGTACCACCAGTACCTCTTAGAATAAGTTTGGGCTAAAGTGCTTTGTACCCTACCACTGTTAATTCACAATACAAGATTGACTGTTTAAATGACAAAGTCAGCTTCCCCATAGCTTGTTAAATGTACAGGCTGCACCCTCCTTACTACATGAACTGTTCATTGACACTTACATGCTCCTAAGATGGCCTTGTATAACTACCCAATTGTATATGCACCACCCTTATTGTTGTATGAACTGTTCATATCTTGTGTTTCCTTACCACCTTGTGTTATTGTATACTACATGCTAATTTGATACTTTGTACTATGTTGCTGTTTTGTGCTATGACGAGGAGTCTTTGTAAATGAGTCTTTGACTCAAAGGTTGTAAATCTGATTTACTCAATAAATAAAAAAATGCTGAATGTTCTCTTGTTGGCGTTGGCATTGGTAGTGCAGGCGTTGGAGAGATACATAATAGGAATGGCTGTGAAGTATAGAACCGACATCAACCCCACCCCACCCTGCAGAGAGTGACAGGCATTGGGGTGTGCCTTTGGTTCATTGGCCATAACGCTCATGCCATTCACCTACCCTACCCTTCAGACACTGACAAGTGTTGCATTGTGCCTTGGAGTCATCGGGCCTTAAGCTCACCCCATTTCATAAGGAAGTATGTTGAGATGGCTGCAGCATAGGAGAATGGTTTGAACTTTGGGGCGGAAGAGTCCAAGGCACATCTGGATGGCTGTCAGTGGCTGTAGGGTAGGAAGGGGGTACAATGGCATGCGCATTACAGCTGACAATCCAAAGGCACACCCTGACACCTGTTGGTCTGTACAGGTTGGAATGTTATGGTTAGAAACCCTACTGCCCTGGGCATTTATTGGTATTTGCACTCCAAATTTTCAACATGGCCTTTTTGTGACTCCACCTCATGAAAGCATGTGGGACCTCTGCTCATGAACAGTGTTGCTGTGATTTTGTTAATGTGTCCCAGACGTTGATTTCCCACAGTGACAGCGCCATTCTGCACCACTTAAAAATGTCAGCTGCACCATTCATAAGGAGCTGAGAAGAGACGGCAATTGTTGAAAATCTGGAGTGAAAATATTAAACATTCTTGAAGTTACAAGCGTGCATGAAAACTGTGTAACACACGCTCATAACAGTCTTTTCTTGGAATTCTTTCACCAAATGTTTAACATAGGCATTTTGGGACCTCTGCTCATGAACAGTGGCAGTAAAGGGACCACATCAGTAAAGGGGTCACATATGCCGCAGGGGGATTGCATTCCCCCCACATCAGCTTTCCAGGGACTGTGAGTGACGGGCGGTGAGTGGTGAGCTGCTGAAATGTTACTCGAAGCAAGGCACGCCCTGCAATGAGGGGTTACTCCTTCACTGCAGTGGCTAAAATGTTTCAAGTTGGTGGCATGTTTTGCAACTGCTGTGATAGACAGCATGCAATCTAATTTGTGTCACAGAGTCCAGCCCTAAAAAGCAGTGGCGCCACTGGCCACAGCACTACTGCACCTCCAAAATCTGCTCTTCCACTTCAAGCAACCCGAATATGTTGTCTGCACTGCGTGCGCAAGACAACATAAAAAAGGATCCCTCCCCTGGTCATAAATGATAAAGGAGATAAACTGGGATAAGTTGAATCTTTCAAATATCTAGATGTTACCCTGGATGACAGTTTATCTTTCTCTCCACACATGGATAACATTGTTAGCATCACAAACAGAAAGCTAGGCGCACTGTTCAGGAATCACCTGAACCTCACCACCAAAGCGAGGCATCTTGTAATGTTCTGCACAGTCCTACCGATTCTGGACAATGGCCTCCCTGTCTATGCAGCAGCTAGTGACTCCATCCTTAACAGAGTTAGGGTAGTGTTTAATAAGGCTTGTCACTTTGCAGTTGGGTCTGACATGCTTGCAAATAGTTTCTCCCTTTATACCCTGACTAATCGGCTCCCCCTACATGAAAGGCTAAGATATCAGACCTGTTTGCATGCAAAAAAGCACTATTGGGCCTTACTCCATTAGGTATTTATAACTTTTTCTGCCTCAATAACAACCAATACTCTACCAGGAGTATGTCTAGGAATGCCCTAGAGATACCTTTCCGTAAAACTAGATTTGGCAAGGGGTCCTTTGCAGTAAGGGCATCTAAATGGCTCAACGACTTACCTGAAACCCTTGTAGGACTCCCTAAAACTGTCCAATTCAAGAAAGTGCTGAGAACAGAACACACAAAATGTACTAAATGCATCTGTTATAGCTAATTAGGTCCCCTGGCTCATTCTCAACCCCTACCTTTCATGAACTGTGTGTACACAGGTACCTAGGGAATCCAATGCTCACTGCTGATTATGCTCCACTGGAGATGCTGTTTTCCAGTTGCTGTACGTTTCATATGTTCTGTTGACAATAGAGATGTTGCAAGGTTCTAATTCTTCTGTGAAGTTCTGGCAAAGTTGGCAAATTTGCCTCCGTGGAGCAATCTGTGAAGTTTTGCTTTGAGCCTCAAAATTCACCTGTGTGACTTTGCCTTTTTTTTATGGAATTTCACTATGAATGGCAGGATTTCCCTTATGAATGGTGGAATTTTGCACACGAACAGCAGAATTACATCTGCGAAAGGTGAAATTCTGCCATTCATGATGAAATTCCACCAATAGTGAGTGAAATTCTGCACTTCATGGGCGGAACTTCGTGGATCACTGAAAACTCGGCAAATTGCACTACATTCGTGGATACATCCATGGAGCAAAGTTTTCCAACTTTGCCCAGCTCTAGTTGATCATGTTTTATATAAGCTGCTGGCTTCTACTGCTGACTACACTCCATGTGAGCTGCCATTACTGTAGTACTAACTGTAATGAACTCAAGATTACTGTTTTATGAATCATCTTCTTGACTCAGACGTGTAACCTTTGCAAATGAGCACTTGTGCTCAAAGGTGTAATATGAATGATGAAATAAATAAATACATACATAAATAAATAAATTCATGTTGCTTTCTCCCTACCTGAGGTCACAATGCATTGCTTGTGACATCACAGTTATTCCCATGGCAACAGACTGTGATATCACAACAGGGGACTAATGATATCTCATAAGGAATAAGCTATAGAGGCAGATAGAAAATGATCGGCTGAATTTTCCAATGTCCTAGATCTCTGAAAGCCTCAGCCCATCAGAGATATGGCACATGGGACTTGTAGCAATCTAACAGGATTTTATATCCTGTGTGGCAATTGCTGGAAGGTAGGCCAACTTTTTCTAATCTACCTTGTGGTAAAATCCTGGGTCCTTTTTATGGAGCTTCTGCCAGATATTTGGTGCAAGGTTCCGTAATTCGTGGAAACTGTCACAACTGCACCTGAGATTGTAAAATTGGGTGCCGTTGCAGCAAAGGGTCGGTGCACCACCAGATCCTAAGTGCCGTGGCACAGGGCTGGATGCAATTCCTGCACCATGCTTAGAAAATCCTGCCCCATGTATTCATGCAAATTAACTTAATACAAAATAATAGGGAGGAGAAATATATATATAAGATACATGACATACACACTAAATTGTTCCTAAATATTCTGTTTTTTAGAGTTTTCCTTGAGGCATCAGCAGATCTTTAAAGGACAGTAGCCATTCACCTTCCGGCCTGTATGTTTTTGCACTAGTCCACTCTTTGCGGTGTTTATGGTTTAAGCACTGGTGATAAGTAAGCAATAAAACATTTATTGGTTTGTTTGTTTATTTAATTTATTTGTTTGATAACTGGGAAGGTACACTGGTCTGAGGGATTGTTTTCAGGAATGACCCGAGCCATTGAGATGGCACATCCGATACATGAGATTCAGCATACAGTACATCAGTAATAACTTACAATGGGAGGTAATCCATATAGTCCAGTAATTCATATAAATATTCAGTACATTAGAATCAACATACAAGTGGAGGTGATATAAACAGTTCAACAGTTCATACAAATAAAAAACAACTTGAGGGCATGTGGTTGGATAACCCAGTTAGGTAGAGTGAGAAAGCAGATTAGACCTGACAATTGTCTAATACATACTAAGGTAACAGATAGAAATGAACAAAAAATGAGACTATAGAACTGGGTAACCTCACCCCCACTCCTTGTCAGGAGGGGCACCTGAAAACCATGACAGTTAAGAGGGCATTTTTAAAATGCAATTTGAAGAGGTGGAAAGTGCCTAGTGTATGAAGCATGGCCAGTAAGCATTTCAAAGCCTGGGGGGCAGCAATGGCGAAGGCTTTCTGACCCATCTCGGTTGCAGTCTGGGGACAGTTAAGGAGACATTGAGAGGAGGACCTCAGTTCAGGGGCGCTAACCCCATCATGAAGGGATTTATCGATAAGGGTACCCATGAGGTAGTCATGGCAGGCCGATGGAGATATCCAACCAAGGGTCAAGTTAAGGGAGCAGTGGTGGGTGTAGAATTGGGCAAGTGTAACAAACCTGCAGATGCTGTTGAAGGCAGTATTGAATTGTGCGAGGTATAGAATTAAGGTCTGGGAGAAGATAGGAGAGCAGTAATCCAGGTGGGGTAGGAGTGTGCCTTGAGCAATGGCTGGATGCACCTCAGGGTTCAAAACGTGCTTTAGGCATTATTTATTTATTTATTTCAAAGGTTTCACTAGGAAAGACATATTGAGCTTGTAACAGCTTATTTCCAGATGTGTCCGGGGGGGAGAGGGATTATACAGCACATGATGTGCAAGTCAAAACATGTAATGTAAGGTGCAGTTCTAATAAAAATAAGTACAATAAAAAATGCAGACAAAACACAGTAAAAAATTAATAACAGTGAGCAGTCACAATTTATAGGCAGAATATTCAGGAGCACAAAAATAAAGAGAGAAAATGCAAATTTTAAGATAGGGAGCAACACCAGACAGCAACAGGATGAGATGAGCACTTCCCAGGCTGCTAACGTAGAGCTAACTGTGTCAGAGCAGGAGACAGGCTGAGTAGCACAATATTGCCAGACAGATTAACTGATTAAAGCACAGTTATCTTTGGGGGGGATAAAAGTTGTTCACATCCAGTGGGTGGGGGGGCGACATCAACAACATGGGAGGAGAGAATACAGGGATCGTGGTTCAGGAACAGTTGCAGAAGGGAGAGGGAAGGTCAGAGTTTAGGAAAATGATACAAGAAGACTGATTGGCCTATGCAAGTTTTCCTGGGGGGGGGGGGGGATTGGAAGCTGTGTTCCAGAGGGGATAGGAGGAAGGAGCCAGTGGTGCAAGTGGTAGACAAGAAGTAGAGGAACTCAGGCATTGGCAAATAAGAAATGTAGAATGACGATCCTCAACTTGAAGCATAGCTGTGTCAAAACACATCTATCTGTTTAGACACTAATAGATTCAAGCAGAGATATTGAAGTATTTTTAGGAAAATAGCATTGTTGTACAAGCCAAATGTAGTTATGAAAACCCTGATTTCAAGATACAGGCCCAGAAACTGTCATTATGTTGCTGGTTTAAGAATTTCGGTTCCAGTGTCAGTTGAAAGAAGTACAAGAACTCTGTTCCTGCTACAAAAAAAGGTACAGTAACTGATTTCCTGTGCTTTCCTGTTCACTTTCACCACTGCAAGGAGGGGAGAAGAAAGAAGGGCAGAGATGTTAGGGGGGAGAGAGACAAACAAGAATTGGGAGGTGAAAGAGGTACAGTGTATGAGGTATCTGGCATCATGGGGAAGGAGAGGAAGGAGTAGGTAGAACAATGGTCTGTTTGGGGGGGGGAGCTTCTAAGGCAAAGCAGCAGAAGGAGTGGAAGAGGGGATCCAGTCTGGCAAGGGTGTACTTGGAAGCAATGCTGCAGACATTGTTGCCATAGTTGAAGATGGGAAGGATCATCTTTGTGACTAGCTTCCTGCAGACAGGGAGCCGGATACTGTCTTTGTTTCTATACAACACACCCAAACTGGGGTGAAGCTTGCAGTGGATTGCATCAGTGACAGGGCATTGTATTACTGAGGTGTGCAGCACAATCTGCTTGCACTTAGATGTGCATTAACCACAGACAGCCAATGATCTAAATTTTCATTGTGCTTATGTACTATTAAAACTGAGAACAATTAAAAAAATGGCCAACTTTATTTTTAATTAAAAACAGGTATTTTCTTCTGTTAAAAATTACTAATAAAAATAACCTTTCCCCTTCTTTCAAGAATCTGTCTTCCACACATTCACTAGATGGAATATTTATTTATCATGGAATAAAATAATTCATACTTCTGTTGCATCCTCTGGCAGAATGTTAACCCCCTCACACACAACAGAAGGACTCAGGAGGGGTAATTGAAAGTTGGTACAGGGGTCCACCTGAAATATAAATAAGGAGAAACAGGGAACACACACTCATATCAGCATTACACTACAATATGGTACACTGACTCCATTTTTACATTTTATATGTACTTGCAGTGATTAAAAAAAAGCATTTAATTAGAACACAATTGATATATTATTAACTTATTTTTTGGAAAATTACATACTGGGAAAGGCACACAGAGCCAAGGTTCATCCAGGTGCGACCCTGGGAAAAGGGCACAGGAGTAAACAGTAAGCATGACACAGTTACATTTTTGGGAACACAATAAATTGCAGACACAGTACAATATAGAACACCACACAGTAACATAGCTTCATATGAAATAAAGTGCAGTAAAGTGCAATCAATCAATCAATCAATCAATCAATTTATTGGATAGCAAATTGAGAAAATAGTTTCTCCTTTACAATTGCGTCCAAACATATTCTCTTACAAAACATATAATTAGACATACATACAAAATATACAAAATGAGTTATTCAAAAATACATTAAAATTATCAGGTGATAGAGTACATATGAAGCATATATTAATGTTAATAATCATATATAATATCATATATAATATCTTATCTCTCCCCTCTTTCCAGATCTTCACCCTTGACTCAGGTCACAAGACCCTCCAGTGGCACAGCCGCAGCTCGGGCCTCCAGCTGCACAGCCGCTCATCTCCTGGCTGCTCCCGAGAACCAGACAGCCAGATCTTCACCCTTGACTTGGGCTACAAGACCCTCTGGCGGCACGGCAATGGCTCAGGACTCCAGCCACACAGCTGCTCACCTCCTGGCCGCTCCCGAGAACCAGACAGCCAGGTAAGGTTCCCTGACTAACCGGGATAGCTGAGAGATACACCATTGGCCCCACGGTAACTGTATCACACCCTGATTGGATGCACTCTCGCTTCCTGCCTTGTGACTACCTTTTAAGCCAGCTGAAACTTTGCTTCTCTCGGGGCTGCTGCGCCCATTGATTTCTAGTGCAAATGGCCAAAATTTTATACCGGCCCCCCCCTGCACACCTCCTACCTTAACTATATAGACCCCCCCATGCCCCCTCGAGGCACTGCCCCCTTGCTCATACGCCATTGGGTACCTTGCTTGGTCCTACTCCCTACTCCTTCTTAACAGCCCTCACTCACTTTTAACCATGATCTTACTGTGTTACTGAGCTGCCTGGCCTTACCCCGGCAGTGAATCCCCTTCCCACGCCTCCACCTACTGCTCTCCATCCCCATATCTTAGCCCTGCCTGCCTGTCTATGTGCCCTCTCTCCACCTCCACCCATTTCTATCTTATTATGCACTCCTCCTGATTTCCTCCCACCATCCTTTTTCTCCTTGCTTGTCTTCTTCCCCTACTCCACTCCCCTGGAGTCTGCTTTCCTTCCCCTCCCCACTGCTTCCAAATTGAAACAATTTATTGCCACCTAGACACTCTGCACCTTGGGCCCAGCCCTCTGCCCATGGTCCCCCCTACCTCCAAGGAACTGTCCTCTACTACTGTTGGACCATTTATACCCCCCTGGTCCTCCCTGTATACTCTAACCCTCACTCTCCACTGACACCCCTTGGTAATCTTCTGCACAGCTAGCAGACAAAAGCACTCCCTCAGGGAAATATGTCTTAGCTCCTTGAGGCTTGTACTCCTACTCCTGCTGTTGTCAGGCAACATGCACCCAAACCCTGGCCCAATCCACACTAAAGTCTTACATCAGATCAAACCCTGAGGTGCCCTCTCAATCATGTCAATCAACATCTGTAGCCTCCTTCCTAAAATCAATGCCCTGCGGGCCTTTACCAGCCAACACTGCCTGGACATCCTGGCAGTTGTCGAAACCTGGCTTACGTCATCAGTCCCCAACCAGGCAATCAGCCTTCCTATCTACAAAATCTTTAGGCTTGATCAGCTGCCTAAAATAGGCGGAAGTTGTGCTTTATACCTAAAAGACTCCATCCTGGGACACCCCATCAACATCTCTCTCCAGCCTACAGCTGCTCAGATTCTTCCCATTAAAATCCTCCTAGGGGCCCGAAGCAAAGCCCTCACAGTTGCTACTATCTACATTCCTCCGAAAGAACAAGGAAATGGTCTAACCGCTGTACTGGACTTTGTAAAGTCACTTCCATCGAATACTGAATCCATCCTCCTAGACGACTTCAATGTCAACTGGCTCGCAGCAGAAGCAGGTGCAGATAGGGACTCCATTGCTGCGGCAAACCTCACCCATATGGTAGACTCACCAACCTGGAAAAACTACAGGACCAGAACCAGCACCCTTTTGAACTGGATCCTTGCCAGTCACCCCTCATGGATCTCGAACACTTCTGTCCTTCCTGACTCTCTCAGCGACCACTCCCCTGTTAGCTTCATTTGGTCAAATAAATTCATTAAACCTCCCCCAAAAACTATCATCAGCAGGGTTCTACCCCATGGTCATCTGCCATTCCTCAAATCCCACTTCCTCCATCAAGACTGGTCACCAATCTTCAAAGCAACTGATGTAAATACTGCCCTGGACCACTTCATAAAAATCTTCACAGAGGCCTGTGACACGTACACCCCTGCAAAAAAACGCAAAGTAAAAACACTCTGTAACCCATGGCTCACAGGAGACTTCCTTAAGAAACAAAAAACAAGGAAGCACCTCTGGGAGCTGGCCAGAAACTCCAGAAGGCTAAATGACATCCTAAACTACAAATGTGCACATAATGACTGTACCAAATCCATCTGGAAAATGAAATCAGCCTACTTTAAGAATACCCTCACAGACTCCTGGGGTAACGGTAGAGACTTCTGGAAAAATATGAAAGAAGTCACTTGGAAACCATCCAAATCTACCCCATCAGTGTCAACATTAATGGAATTACAACACTCAACCCTAAAACCATTGCTGACACTTTTAACACAGCTTTTACCGAACTCAACTCTGTCCTACCACCTGATTTCTTCAAAGAAAATGATGCTCCAATGTCCTCCACAAACACTACCTCTAATAGCCAACCACACTTCTACTTTAAAGCAGTCAAGACTCACCAGGTATACAAATAGGTAACCAAAGCCATTGGTAAATCCAGATTTAGCAATGACTCCCTTGACCTCAAACTCCTGTCCCTCACCCTAGAAGAGGTGCTCGGGCCTCTGACCAGGATCTTCAACCACTCTCTCAGCCTTAGCCAATTCCTGGACAGGTGGAAATCTGCCACTGTCACTCCTATTCACAAAGGTGGTGACAAAACTACCCATGAGAATTTCAGACCAATCTCCCTACTACCCCACTTCTCCAAGGTGCTGGAATGCATTGTCTTGGACCAGCTTATAGATTTCCTGGATAAACACAACATCCTGTGCAAACTGCAACATGGGTTCAGAAAGGGTCACAGCACCTCCACGGCTCTACTCAAATTTACCGGCACAAGCCATAACTCACTAGACACTGGTCAACAAACAGGCTTCATTTTCATCGACTTAACAAAAGCCTATGACACCGTTAATCATTGCCTCCTGCTAATCCAGCTCCAAAATGCTGGGCTCTCACCCGACTCCATTGGCTAGTTCAAGAGCTACCTTGAAAATCAGACTCAAACAGTAAGAATTGCTGATACACTGTCTGATCCCAGACCTGTCTGCTCGACAGTCCCCCAGGGTTCCATCCTGGGACCCCTCCTCTTCAGCCTGTTTCAAAACTCACTACCGGACTGTTGCCCTGAACAAATAATACTCTACGCAGATGATGCAGTAATCCTTGCCTCACACCACAACCCCAAACTATTGCAAAATAAACTCCAGCAGGGTTTCTCCTCTGTTGAAACCTGGTTCCTAAGTCATAAACTGATCCTCAATCCGAAAAAAAAAACAAGTCCATGCTCTTCAGCAGCCCCCACAACAAAAACAAGCAATACCACCTCTCCATTGAAACCAAGCAAGGAGTCACCCTAGAACATACATAATCCTTCATGTATCTTGGCATCACCCTCAACTCCCACCTCTCCTATGCTGCCCACTTCAACAATGTTGCAAAGTCTGCCAATACCAGGTTAGGCCTACTGTTCCGGCACAGGAAACACCTAACCCCTAAAGCACTATCAGTCACCGTCCAAAGCTGTATCATAAGCATTATCAATTACGGACTTACCATCTATGGCTCTGCCACTGCCACCTCTCTCAAACTTATAACAACCTCCCTAAATAAAGCCTGTCAACTCATCACAGGATCCCATCGTCTCACCCACACATGTGACCTTTACTCTCAAACCGGGTGGCTACAACTTCACAGTTGCATAAAATGCCAAACCTGCATCACAGCCAAGAAAATTACAATGGGTTTGCTCCACCTGGAGTCTGTGCTCTCCTTACACCTAGACCCAGCAACGTCATTACAAGGAGGTCTAAACCTCACTCTCTGCAAATCCCCCAGTGTCACACAACCCAAGAACAAAGATTGTTTGCCTATTGGGCTACCAGATGGCTCAACTCCCTTGGCAGCGACATAGCCACTGCTCCCACACTTGGTTTATTCAAGTCCAAGCTGTGCCTCTCATTGCTTGCCTCCAGCTCCTGTGACTGCTCAACCAATTAGTACCCCTCACCCTACTGCCCAAGCCTCCTCACAGAGCACTTACAAAAATCTCTGCCCCTCCCTAGCACTTACACCAGTCTATCCACGACAAGGCCCCTGGGCTGCACTACCACCCACCCCAAGTTTCACCTCCCCTTCCTTCTCTCCTCCTGCCCCTCCCCCCACTGCTCTCTCGTACTCACCCTCTCTTCTACAACCTCCTACCTCCTTCCGACCTCCTACCGTCCCCACTCTGCAATCTCCTATCACCCCTCCCCTTTCTGCAGTCCCGCCTCTGTCTCGATTCCCTGCTTTCCTTAGTGCCCTGAATCTACATATCTTGTTGTTAAATGCTATTGTCTGTAATGAAAAAATGTATACTGTACTCTCTGATGTGGAACCTTCGTAAAAGAGCCTTGGCTCAAAGGTATTGTTGTAATCCTAGATTGAAATAAAATAAAATAAATAAAAAAAAGAAAAAATTACATTCATCCAAAACAATTGCAATATGAAACACTACACAGTAACATAGCTTCATACAAAATAAAGTGCACATTGCAATATGGAACACTATCCAGTAATGCAGCTTCGTACAAAATAAAGTGCAGTACATTGCAATATGGAAAACTACCCAGTAACATAGCTTTGTACAAAATAAAGTACAGTACATTACAATATGGAACACTACACAGTAACATAGCTTCATACAAAATAAAGTGCAGTATGTTGCAATATGGAACACTACACAGTAACATAGCTTCATACAAAATAAAGGGCAGTACGTTGCAATATGGAACACTACCCAGTAACGTAGCTTAGTACATAAGAAAGTGTAGTACATTAAAATATGGAACACTACACAGTAACATAGCTTCATACAAAATGAAGTGCAGTATAGCACGATATGGAACACTACACAGCAACATAGCTTTGTACAAAATGAAGTGCAGTACAGCACAATATGGAACACTATCCAGTAACATAGCCTCATACAAACTAAAGTGGAGTCACAGTAAGATACCGTCATACAAAATACAGTGGATTCACAGTACAATATGGAATAATGCACAGTAACGTAACTTTACACAAAATAAAATGCAGTACAACACGATATGGAACACTACACAGTACCATAGCTTCACACAAAACAAAATGCAGTTCAGTACAGTATGGAACACTACCTAGTAACACAGCTTTGTACAACATAAAGTACAGTACAGTACGGAACACTACAGAGTAACATAGCTTTGTACAAAATAAAGTGCAGTACATTACAGTATGGAACACTACACAGTAACATACCTTCATACAAAATAAAGTGCAGTACATATAGAATAATGCATGGGTAAGTGTGTATAATGAGGATTTTATGCACACTAAGGGTGTGCATAAAATCCTAATTTAAACACTTCCCCATGTTTTATTGTTTATATTTACTGGTTCTTTAACTATTGCACACAAGTTCAGACACACACATAACCTTAAGACAGCATGAAATCATGCCTTAGGATGTTTACGAGTTAAGGGGACCAAAGGACCATAGGAAACTTGCCAGCTGTAGGTGGAAATTGAAGACATATATTTAATAAAATATGCCTTAGCTGTACAAGTTACTACCACTCCGGTCTGTGGCTGTAAACAACTGCAGCCCCCACCCCCCAAGAATGTACAGCCTCCTACACAACACATGACACTTCCCCCAAAACACAAAACCTACCTTTTTTTGTTTTTGCTTATAGTAATCACACTGACCCCGAATCACAAAACCTTTTTTTTTTAAATAGTAAAGCTGAATGACCTCACTACTAAGAATGAGTGGCTGTTGTTACATGTGGCACCACATTGCTACGCTTGCTCCACCAGCCAGTCACCACACAAAGAAGTCTTTGTCACCATAAAAAAGACAAACAAAATACATACTACATGAAAGCAAGCCGTACCTATAATCGGCATTTTCCTCCACAAGACAGCTGTGGTATCTGCACCTGGTGGTCGGCTCCTGCTCAGTATGCTGTTAAATGGTTTACATCTCTGGTGCTTGACAAGGAAGCAGTTCACGTGTTAGTGGTTTCCAGGTGTGGTGAGAATGATATGGGAGTGTTGGCAGAATGTTAAGAAGGGTTGTTAGGTAAACTCTGTTATTCATGGCTCGTTATTCACACATGTGAATAATGGAGTTTGCAAGCAGTTGATAAATATCACTAACCATTAAATAAAGAACAATATAGAACATTACCCAGTAATGCAGCTTCATACAAAATAAAATATAATATAGTATGATATGGAACACTACTGAGTACTGTAGCTTCATACAAAATAAAGTGCAGTACAGTATGATATGGAACACTATACAGTAATGTAGCTTTGCACAAAATAAAGTGAAGTACAATATGATATGGAACAATATACAGAAATGTAGCTTAGCACAAAATAAAGTGCAGTGCAGTATGATACGGAACACTACTGAGTAATGTAGCTTCATACAAAATAAAGTGTAGTGCAGTATGATATGGAACACTACTGAGTAATGTAGCTTCATACAAAATAAAGTGCAGTGCAGTATGATATGGAACACTATTGAGTAATGTAGCTTCATACAAAATAAAGTGAAGTACAGTATGATATGGAACACTATACAGTAATGCAGCTTTGCACAAAATAAAGTGCAGTGCAGTACAATATGGAATACTACTGAGTAATGTAGCTTCATACAAAATAAAGTGCAGTGCAGTATGATATGTAACACTACTGAGTAATGTAGCTTCATACAAAATAAAGTGAAGTACAGTATGATATGGAACACTATACAGTAATGCAGCTTTGCACAAAATAAAGTGCAGTGCAGTATAATATGGAACACTACTGAGTAATGTAGCTTCATACAAAATAAAGTGCAGTGCAGTATGATATGGAACACTACTGAGTAATGTAGCTTCATACAAAATAAACTGAAGTACAGTATGTTATGGAACACTACTGAGTAATGTAGCTTTGCACAAAATAAAGTGCAGTACAGTATGATATGGAACACTACTGAGTTGTGTAGCTTCATACAAAATAAAGTGCAGTGCTGTATGATAAGGAACACTACTGAGTAATGTAGCTTCATACAAAATAAAGTGCAGTGCAGTATGATATGGAACACTACTGAGTAATGTAGCTTCATACAAAATAAAGTGAAGTGCAGATTGATACGGAACACTACTGAGTAAAGTAGCTTCATACAAAATAAAGTGCATTGCAGTATGATATGGAACATGACTGAGTAATGTAGCTCCATACAAAATAAAGTGCAGTGCAGTATGATATGGAACACTACTGAGGAATGTAGCTTCATACAAAATAATGTGCAGTGCAGTATGATACGGAACACTACTGAGTAATGTAGCTTCATACAAAATAAAGTGAAGGACAGTATGATATGGAACACTATACAGTAATGCAACTTTGCACAAAATAAAGTGCAGTACAGTATGATATGGAACACTACTGAGTAATGTAGCTTCATACAAAATAAAGTGAAGTGCAGTATGATATGGAACACTGCTGAGTAATGCAGCTTCATACAAAATAAACTGAAGTACAGTATGTTATGGAACACTACTGAGTAATGTAGCTTTGCACAAAATAAAGTGCAGTACAGTATGAAATGGAACACTACTGAGGAATGTAGCTTCATACAAAATAATGTGCAGTGCAGAATGATATGGAACACGACTGAGTAATGTACCTTCATACAAAATAAAGTGAAGGACAGTATGATATGGAACACTATACAGTAATGCAACTTTGCACAAAATAAAGTGCAGTACAGTATGATATGGAACACTACTGAGTAATGTAGCTTCATACAAAATAAAGTGAAGTGCAGAATGATATGGAACACTGCTGAGTAATGTAGCTTCATACAAAATAAAATGAAGTACAGTATGTTATGGAACACTACTGAGAAATGTAGCTTTGCACAAAATAAAGTGCAGTACAGTATGAAATGGAACACTACTGAGGAATGTAGCTTCATACAAAATAATGTGCAGTGCAGAATGATATGGAACACGACTGAGTAATGTAGCTTCATACAAAATAAAGTGCAGTGCAGTATGATATGGAACACTACTGAGTAATGTAGCTTCATACAAAATAAAGTGCAGAGCAATATGATATGGAACACTATACAGTAATGTAGCTTCACACAAAATAAAGTGCAGTACAGTATGATATGGAACACTACTGAGTAATGTAGCTTCATACAAAATAAAGTGCAGTGCAGTATGATATGGAACACTACTGAGTAATGCAGCTTCATACAAAATAAAGTGAAGTAGAGTATGATATGGAACACTACTGAGTAATGTAGCTTCATACAAAATAAAGTGCAGTGCAGTATGATGTAGAACATTATACAGTATTGTAGCTTTGCACGAAATAAAATGAAGTACAGTATGATATGCAACAGTACTGAGTAACGTAGCTTCGCACAAAATAAAGTGCAGTACAGTTTGAAACAGAACACTATATAGTAACGCAGCTTCACACAAAGTATAGCACAGAATAGTACAACATGGAACACTACTAAGTAATGTAGCTTCACATGAAATAAAGTGCAGTACTGTACAACATTGAACACTACTAAGTAATGTAGCTTTACATGAAATAAAGTGCAGTACAGTATGATATGGAACATTATACAGTAATGTAGCTTTGTTCAAATTAAAGTGAAGTACAGTATGATATGAACACTACTGAGTTGTGTAGCTTCATACAAAATGAAGTGCAGTGCTGTATGATAAGGAACACTACTGAGTAATGTAGCTTCATACAAAATAAAGTGCAGTGCAGTATGATATGGAACACTACTGAGTAATGTAGCTTCATACAAAATAAAGTGAAGTACAGTATGATACGAAACACTACTGAGTAATGTAGCTTCATACAAAATAAAGTGCAGTATGATATGGAACACTATTGAGTAATATAGCTTCATACAAAATAAAGTGAAGTACAGTATGATATTGAACACTACTGAGTTGTGTAGCTTCATACAAAATAAAGTGCAGTGCTGTATGATAAGGAACACTACTGAGTAATGTAGCTTCATACAAAATAAAGTGCAGTGCAGTATGATATGGAACACGACTGAGTAATGTAGCTTCATATAAAATAAAGTGCAGTGCAGTATGATATGGAACACTACTGAGGAATGTAGCTTCATACAAAATAATGTGCAGTGCAGTATGATACGGAACACTACTGAGTAATGTAGCTTCATACAAAATAAAGTGAAGTACAGTATGATATGGAACACTATACAGTAATGCAGCTTTGCACAAAATAAAGTGCAGTACAATATGATATGTAACACTACTGAGTAATGTAGCTTCATACAAAATAAAGTGCAGTGCAGAATGATATGGAACACTACTGAGTAATGTAGCTTCATAAAAAATAAACTGAAGTACAGTATGTTATGGAACACTACTGAGTAATGTAGCTTTGCACAAAATAAAGTGCAGTACAGTATGATATGGAACACTACTGAGTTGTGTAGCTTCATACAAAATAAAGTGCAGTGCTGTATGATAAGGAACACTACTGAGTAATGTAGCTTCATACAAAATAAAGTGCAGTGCAGTATGATATGGAACACGACTGAGTGATGCAGTGCAGAAAGATATGGAACACGACTGAGTAATGTAGCTTCATACAAAATAAAGTGCAGAGCAGTATGATATGGAGAACTACTGAGGAATGAAACTTCATACAAAATAATGTGCAGTGCAGTATGATACGGAACACTACAGAGTAATGTAGCTTCATACAAAATAAAGGGCAGTGCAGTATGATACGGAACACTATTGAGTAATGTAGCTTCATACAAAATAAAGTAAAGTACAGTATGATATGGAACACTATACAGTAATGCAGCTTTGCAAAAAATAAAGTGCAGTACAGTATGATATGGAACACTACTGAGTAATGTCGCTTCATACAAAATAAAGTGCAGTGCAGTATGATATGGAACACTACTGAGTAATGTAGCTACATACAAAATAAACTGAATTAGAGTATGTTATGGAACACTACTGAGTAATGTAGCTTCACACAAAATAAAGTGCAGAAAGTATGTTATGGAACACTACTGAGTAATGTAACTTCGCACAAAATAAAGTGCAGTACAGTATGATATGGAACACTATACAGTAAAGCAGCTTTGCACAAAATAAAGTGCAGTGCAGTATAATATGGAACACTACTGAGTAATGTAGCTTCATACAAAATAAAGTGTAGTGCAGTATGATATGGAACACTTCTGAGTAATGTAGCTTCATACAAAATAAAGTGTAGTGCAGTATGATATGGAACACTACTGAGTAATGTAGCTTCATACAAAATAAAGTGCAGTGCAGAATGATATGAAACACTATTGAGTAATGTAGCTTCATACAAAATAAAGTGAAGTACAGTATGATATGGAACACTATACAGTAAAGCAGCTTTGCACAAAATAAAGTGCAGTGCAGTATAATATGGAACACTACTGAGTAATGTAGCTTCATACAAAATAAAGTGTAGTGCAGTATGATATGGAACACTTCTGAGTAATGTAACTTCATACAAAATAAAGTGAAGTACAGTATGTTATGGAACACTACTGAGTAATGTAGCTTTGCACAAAATAAAGTGCAGTACAGTATGATATGGAACACTACTGAGTTGTGTAGCTTCATACAAAATAAAGTGCAGTGCTGTATGATAAGGAACACTACTGAGTAATGTAGCTTAATACAAAATAAAGTGCAGTGCAGTATGATATGGAACACTACTGAGTAATGTAGCTTCATACAAAATAAAGTGAAGTGCAGTATGATACGGAACACTACTGAGTAAAGTAGCTTCATACAAAATAAAGTGCACTGCAGTATGATATGGAACATGACTGAGTAATGTAGCTTCATACAAAATAAAGTACAGTGCAGTATGATATGGGACACTTCTGAGGAATGTAGCTTCATACAAAATAATGTGCAGTGCAGTATGATACGGAACACTACTGAGTAATGTAGCTTCATACAAAATAAAGTGAAGGACAGTATGACATGGAACACTATACAGTAATGCAGCTTTGCACAAAATAAAGTGCAGTACAGTATGATATGGAACACTACTGAGTAATGTAGCTTCATACAAAATAAAGTGCAGTGCAGTATGATATGGAACACTGCTGAGTAATGTAACTTCATACAAAATAAACTGAAGTACAGTATGTTATGGAACACTACTGAGTAATGTAGCTTTGCAAAAAATAAAGTGCAGTACAGTATGATATGGAACACTACTGAGGAATGTAGCTTCATACAAAATAATGTGCAGTGCAGAATGATATGGAACACGACTGAGTAATGTAGCTTTATACAAAATAAAGTGTAGTGCAGTATGATATGGAACACTACTTAGTAATGTAGTTTCATATAAAATAAAGTCAAGTACAGTATGATATGGAACACTATACAGTAATGTAGCTTTGCACAAAATAAAGTGCAGTACAGTATGATATGGAACACTGCTGAGTAATGTAGCTTCATACAAAATAAAGTGAAGTACAGTATGATATGGAACACTACTGAGTAATGTAGCTTCATACAAAATAAAGTGCAGTATGATATGGAACACTATTGAGTAATATAGCTTCATACAAAATAAAGTGAAGTACAGTATGATATGGAACACTATACAGTAATGCAGCTTTGCACAAAATAAAGTGCAGTGCAGACTGATATGGAACACTACTGAGTAATGTGGCTTCATACAAAATAAAGTGCAGCGCAGTATGATATGGAACACTACTGAGTAATGTAACTTCATACAAAATAAACTGAAGTACAGTATGTTATGGAACACTACTGAGTAATGTAGCTTTGCACAAAATAAAGTTCAGTACAGTATGATATGGAACACTACTGAGGAATGTAGCTTCATACAAAATAATGTGCAGTGCAGAATGATATGGAACACGACTGAGTAATGTAGCTTCATACAAAATAAAGTGCAGTGAAGTATGATATGGAACACTACTGAGTAATGTAGTTTCATACAAAATAAAGTCAAGAACAGTATGATATGGAACACTATACAGTAATGTAGCTTTGCACAAAATAAAGTGCAGTACAGTATGATATGGAACACTACTGAGTAATGTAGCTTCATACAAAATAAAGTGCAGTATGATATGGAACACTATTGAGTAATATAGCTTCATACAAAATAAAGTGAAGTACAGTATGATATTGAACACTACTGAGTTGTGTAGCTTCATACAAAATAAAGTGCAGTGCTGTATGATAAGGAACACTACTGAGTAATGTAGCTTCTTACAAAATAAAGTGCAGTGCAGTATGATATGGAACACGACTGAGTAATGTAGCTTCATATAAAATAAAGTGCAGTGCAGTATGATATGGAACACTACTGAGGAATGTAGCTTCATACAAAATAATGTGCAGTGCAGTATGATACGGAACACTACTGAGTAATGTAGCTTCATACAAAATAAAGTGAAGTACAGTATGATATGGAACACTATACAGTAATGCAGCTTTGCACAAAATAAAGTGCAGTACAATATGATATGTAACACTACTGAGTAATGTAGCTTCATACAAAATAAAGTGCAGTGCAGAATGATATGGAACACTACTGAGTAATGTAGCTTCATAAAAAAATAAACTGAAGTACAGTATGTTATGGAACACTACTGAGTAATGTAGCTTTGCACAAAATAAAGTGCAGTACAGTACGATATGGAACACTACTGAGTTGTGTAGCTTCATACAAAATAAAGTGCAGTGCTGTATGATAAGGAACACTACTGAGTAATGTAGCTTCATACAAAATAAAGTGCAGTGCAGTATGATATGGAACACGACTGAGTGATGCAGTGCAGAAAGATATGGAACACTACTGAGTAATGTAGCTTCATACAAAATAATGTGCAGAGCAGTATGATATGGAGAACTACTGAGGAATGAAACTTCATACAAAATAATGTGCAGTGCAGTATGATACGGAACACTACAGAGTAATGTAGCTTCATACAAAATAAAGGGCAGTGCAGTATGATACGGAACACTAGTGAGTAATGTAGCTTCATACAAAATAAAGTAAAGTACAGTATGATATGGAACACTATACAGTAATGCAGCTTTGCAAAAAATAAAGTGCAGTACAGTATGATATGGAACACTACTGAGTAATGTCGCTTCATACAAAATAAAGTGCAGTGCAGTATGATATGGAACACTACTGAGTAATGTAGCTACATACAAAATAAAGTGAAGTACAGTATGTTATGGAACACTACTGAGTAATTTAGCTTTGCACAAAATAAAGTGCAGTACAGTATGATATGGAACACTACTGAGTTGTGTAGCTTCATACAAAATAAAGTGCAGTGCTGTATGATAAGGAACACTACTGAGTAATGTAGCTTCATACAAAATAAAGTGCAGTGCAGTATGATATGGAACACTACTGAGTAATGTAGCTTCATACAAAATAAAGTGAAGTGCAGATTGATACGGAACACTACTGAGTAAAGTAGCTTCATACAAAATAAAGTGCATTGCAGTATGATATGGAACATGACTGAGTAATGTAGCGTAATATAAAATAAGTGCAGTGCAGTATGATATGGAACACTACTGAGGAATGTAGCTTCATACAAAATAATGTGCAGTGCAGTATGATACGGAACACTACTGAGTAATGTAGCTTCATACAAAATAAAGTGAAGTACAGTATGATATGGAACACTATACAGTAATGCAGCTTTGCACAAAATAAAGTGCAGTACAGTATGATATGGAACACTACTGAGTAATGTAGCTTCATACAAAATAAAGTGCAGTGCAGTATGATATGGAACACTACTGAGTAATGTAGCTTCATACAAAATAAACTGAGTTACAGTATGTTATGGAACACTACTGAGTAATGTAGCTTCGCACAAAACAAAGTGCAGTACAGTATGAAATGGAACACTACTGAGGAATGTAGCTTCATACAAAAATAATGTGCAGTGCAGAATGATATGGAACACGACTGAGTAATGTACCTTCATACAAAATAAAGTGAAGGACAGTATGATATGGAACACTATACAGTAATGCAACTTTGCACAAAATAAAGTGCAGTACAGTATGATATGGAACACTACTGAGTAAGTAGCTTCATACAAAATAAAGTGAAGAGCAGAATGATATGGAACACTGCTGAGTAAATGTAGCTTCATACAAAATAAAAATGAAGTACAGTATGTTATCGGAAACTACTGAGAAATGTAGCTTGCACAAAAATAAAGTGCAGTACAGTATGAAATGGAACACTACTGAGGAATGTAGCTTCATACAAAATAATGTGCAGTGCAGAATGATATGGAACATGACTGAGTAATGTAGCTTCAAACAAAATACAGTGCAGTGCAGTATGATATGGAACACTACTGAGTAATGTAGCTTCATACAAAATAAAGTGCAGAGCAATATGATATGGAACACTATACAGTAATGTAGCTTCACACAAAATAAAGTGCAGTTCAGTATGATATGGAACACTACTGAGTAATGTAGCTTCATACAAAATAAAGTGCAGTGCAGTATGATATGGAACACTACTGAGTAATGCAGCTTCATACAAAATAAAGTGAAGTGCAGTATGATATGGAACACTACTGAGTAATGTAGCTTCATACAAAATAAAGTGCAGTGCAGTATGATATAGAACATTATACAGTATTATAGCTTTGCACGAAATAAAAAGAAGTACTGTATGATATGCAACAGTACTGAGTAAGCATTAACTTAGCACAAAATAAAGTGCAGTACAGTTTGAAACAGAACACTATATAGTAAGCAGCTTCACACAAAAGTATAGCACAGAATAGTACAACATGGAACACTACTAAGTAATGTAGCTCACACTGAAATAAAGTGCAGTACTGTACAACATTGAACACTACTAAGTAATGTAGTTTTACATGAAACAAAGTGCAGTACAGTATGATATGGAACATTATACAGTAATGGAGCTTTGTTCAAATTAAGAGAAGTACAGTATGATATGAACACTACTGAGTTGTGTAGCTTACACAAAATAAAGTGCAGTGCAGTATGATAAGGAACACTACTGAGTAATGTAGCTTCATACAAAATAAAGTGCAGTGCAGTATGATATGGAACACTACTGAGTAATGTAGCTTCATACAAAATAAAGTGAAGTACAGTATGATACGAAACACTACTGAGTAATGTAGCTTCATACAAAATAAAGTGCAGTATGATATGGAACACTATTGAGTAATATAGCTTCATACAAAATAAAGTGAAGTACAGTATGATATTGAACACTACTGAGTTGTGTAGCTTCATACAAAATAAAGTGCAGTGCTGTATGATAAGGAACACTACTGAGTAATGTAGCTTCTTACAAAATAAAGTGCAGTGCAGTATGATATGGAGCACGACTGAGTAATGTAGCTTCATATAAAATAAAGTGCAGTGCAGTATGATATGGAACACTATACAGTAATGCAGCTTTGCACAAAATAAAGTGCAGTACAATATGATATGTAACACTACTGAGAAATGTAGCTTCATACAAAATAAAGTGCAGTGCAGAATGATATGGAACACTACTGAGTAATGTAGCTTCATAAAAAAATAAACTGAAGTACAGTATGTTATGGAACAATACTGAGTAATGTAGCTTTGCACAAAATAAAGTGCAGTACAGTATGATATGGAACACTACTGAGTTGTGTAGCTTTATACAAAATAAAGTGCAGTGCTGTATGATAAGGAACACTACTGAGTAATGTAGCTTTATACAAAATAAGAGGTGCAGTGCAGTATGATATGGAACACGACTGAGTGATGCAGTGCAGAAAGATATGGAACACGACTGAGTAATGTAGCTTCATACAAAATAAAGTGCAGAGCAGTATGATATGGAGAACTACTGAGGAATGAAACTTCATACAAAATAATGTGCAGTGCAGTATGATACGGAACACTACAGAGTAATGTAGCTTCATACAAAATAAAGTGGCAGTGCAGTATGATACGGAACACTTTTGAGTAATGTAGCTTCATACAAAATAAAGTAAAGTACAGTATGATATGGAACACTATACAGTAATGCAGCTTTGCAAAAAATAAAGTGCAGTACAGTATGATATGGAACACTACTGAGTAATGTAGCTTCATACAAAATAAATTGCAGTGCAGTAAGATATGGAACACTACTGAGTAAATGACTACACACAAAATAAACTGAATTAGAGTATGTTATGGAACACTACTGAGTAATGTAGCTTCGCACAAAATAAAGTGCAGAAAGTATGTTATGGAACACTACTGAGTAATGTAGCTTCGCACAAAATAAAGTGCAGTACAGTATGATATGGAACACTACTGAGTAATGTAGCTTCATACAAAATAAAGTGTAGTGCAGTATGATATGGAACACTACTGAGTAATGTAGCTTCATACAAAATAAAGTGCAGTGCAGAATGATATGAAACACTATTGAGTAATGTAGCTTCATACAAAATAAAGTGAAGTACAGTATGATATGGAACACATACAGTAAAGCAGCTGGAAAAAAAATAAAGTGCAGTGCAGTATAATATGAACACTACTGAGTAATGTAACTTCATACAAAATAAAATGTAGTGCAGTATGTTATGGAACACTTCTGAGTAATGTAGCTTCATACAAAATAAGTGAAGTACAGTATGTTATGGAACACTACTGAGTAATGTAGCTTTGCACAAAATAAAGTTCAGTACAGTATGATATGGAACACTACTGAGTTGTGTAGCTTCACACAAAATAAAGTGCAGTGCTGTATGCTAAGGAACACTACTGAGTAATGTAGCAATACAAAATAAAGTGCAGTGCAGTATGATATGGAACACACTGAGTAATGTAGCTTCATACAAAATAAAGTGAAGTGCAGTATGATACGGAACACTACTGAGTAAAGTAACTTCTACACAAAATAAAGTGCACTGTAGTATGATATGGAATATGACTGAGTAATGTAACTTCATACAAAACAAGTACAGTGCAGTATGATATGGGACATACTAGGAATGTAGCTTCATACAAAATAAAGTGCAGTGCTGTATGATAAGGAACACTACTGAGTAATGTAGCTTCATACAAAATAAAGTGAAGTACAGTATGATATGGAACACTATACAGTAATGCAGCTTTGCACAAAATAAAGTGCAGTACATGATATGGAACACTACTGAGTAATGTAGCTTCATACAAAATAAAGTGCAGTGCAGTATGATATGGAACACTACTGAGTAATGTAGCTTCATACAAAATAAACTGAATTACAGTATGTTATGGAACACTACTGATAATGTAGCTTTGCAAAAAAAAGTGCAGACAGTATGATATGGAACACTACTGAGGAATGTAGCTTCCTTACAAATAATGTGCAGTGCAGAATGATATGGAACACGACTGAGTAATGTAGCTTTATACAAAATAAAGTGCAGTATGATCAGAACACTATTGAGTAATATAGCTTCACAGAAATAAGTGATACAGTATGATATGAACACACTATACAGTAATGCAGCTTTGCACAAAATAAAGTGCGGCAGAATGATATGGAACACTACTGAGTAATGTGGCTTCACAAAAAAAGGCAGCGCAGTATGATATGGAACACTACTGAGTAATGTAACTTCATACAAAATAAACTGAAGTACAGTATGTTATGGAACACTACTGAAGTAATGTAGCTTTTGCACAAAATAAAGTTCAGTACAAGTATGATATGGAACACTACTGAGAATGTAGCCATACAAATAATGTGCAGTGCACAGAATGATATGGAACACGACTGAGTAATGTAACTTCTTACAAAATAAAGTGCAGTGAGTATGATATGGAACACTACTGAGTAATGTAGTTTCCTTACAAAAATAAAGTCAAGAACAGTATGATATGGAACACTATACAGTAATGCTGCTTTGCACCAAAATAAAGTGCAGTACAGTATGATATGGAACACTACTAGGTAATGTAGCTTCATACAAAATAAAGTGCAGTATGATACTGGAACACTATTGAGTAATATAGCTTCATACAAAATAAGTGAAGTACAGTATGAAATTGAACACTACTGAGTTGTAACTTCATACAAAATAAGTGCAGTGCTGTATGATAAGGAACACTACTGAGTAATGTAGCTTCATACAAAATAAGGTGCAGTGCAGTATGATGCATGGAACACGACTGAGTAACGTAGCTTCATATAAAATAAAGTGCAGTGCAGTATGATATGGAACACTACTGAGGAATGTAACCATACAAAATAATGTGAAAGTGCAGTATGATCACGAAACACTACTGAGTAATGTAGCTTCCATACAAAATAAAGTGAAGTATAATGATATGGAACACTATACAGTAATGCAGCTTTGCACAAAATAAAGTGCAGTACAATATGATATATAACACTCACTGAGTAATGTAAGCTTCATACAAAATCAAAGTGCAGTGCAGAATGATATGGAACACTACTGAGTAATGTAGCTTCACAAAAATAAACTGAAGCACAGTATGTTATGGAACACTACTGAGTAATGTAGCTGCACAAAATAAAGTGCAGTACAGTATGATATGGAACACTACTGAGTTGTGTAGCTCATACAAATAATAAGCGCAGTGCTGTATGATAAGGAACACACTACTGAGTAATGTAGCTTCATACAAAATAAAGTGCAGTGCAGTATGATATGGAACACGACTGAGTGATGCAGTGCAGAAAGATATGGAACACGACTGAGTAATGTAGTTGTCATACAAAATAAAGGCAGAACGTAGGATATGGAGAACTACTGAGGAATGAAACTTCATACAAAATATATGTACAGTGCAGTATGATACGAGGAACACTACAGAGTAATGTAGCTTCATACAAAATAAAGGGCAGTGCGGCATAATCTGGAACACTATTGAGTAATGTAGCTTCATCCAAAATAAAGTAAAGTACAGTATGATATGGAACACTATACAGTAATGCAACTTTGCAAAAAATAAAGTGCAGTACAATATGATATGGAACACTACTAAAGGTAGCGTCATACAAAATAAAGTGCAGTGACATGATATAGGAACACTACTATGAATGTAGCTACAGCACAAAATAAACTGAATTAGAGTATGTTATGGAGACACTGCAGGTAGTAGCTTGGCTGAAATGATGCAGTATGTTGGAACACTACTGAGTAATGTAACCGAACAAAATAAAGTGCAGGCATGTTGAGGAACACCACTGAGAATGAAGCTACAAAAAATAAAGTGCAGGAAGGACAGGAACACTACTGAGAAAGAAGCCGGTACAAAAAAGTGCAGGAAGAATGAAAAGACATATTAAGTAATGTAGCGTATACAAAATAAAGAGTAGTAAGTGATATGGAACACTATATAGTAGCAGTTGCACAAAATAAAAGTGCAGTATAATATGCAACAAATAAAGTAGTGCAGCAAAATAAGGAACACTTGAGTAATGTAGCCTACACAAAATAAAGTGAAGTACAGTATGTAATGGAACACTACTGGAGTAATGTAGCTGCACAAAAGAAGTGCAATACAGGACGATATGGAACATACTGAGTTGTGCAGCCTCACACAAAATAAAGTGCAGTGCTGTATGACAAGGAACACTACTGAGTAATGTAACTTAATACAAAATAATGCAGTGCAGTATGATATGGAACACTACTTAGTAATGGCTCATAAAAAATAAAGTCAAGAAAAGGATATGGAACACTATAAGCAATGAACTGCACAAAACAAAGTGCAGTACAGTATGATATGGAAAACTGCTGAGTAAATAGCTTCACACAAAACAAAGTAGCACAGTATGATATGGAACACTACTAGTAATGTAGCTCACAAAATAAAGTAGTATAATATGAATATTGATATATAACTTCATACAAAATAAAGTGAAGTACAGTATGATATAGACACTATACAGTAATACAGCTTGCACAAAATAAAGTGCAGTGCAGAATGATATGGAACATGGTAATGTGGCCTACACAAAATAAGTGCAGCGCAGTATGATATGGAACACTACTGAGTAATGTAACTTCACAAACAACAAGTACAGTATGTTATGGGGCACTACTGAGTAATGTAGCTGCACAAGTTCAATACAGCGATATGGACACCACTGAGAATGTACTTTACACAACAATGTGCAGTGCAGAATGATATGGAACAGACTGAGTAATGTAGCCTACAAAATAGTACAGGAGTACAATATGAACACCTGAGTAATGTAGTTTCACAAAATAAAGTCAAGAACATTGATATGGACACTATACAGTAAACATAGCTTTACAAATAAGTGCAGTACAGTATGATATGGAACACTACGGATGTGGCTTCATACAAAATAAATGCAGAAATGATATAACCTACTGAGTAATGTAACTACATACAAAAAAAGTGAAGTACAGTATGATATGAACATACTGAGCATGAAGCTCACAATAAAGTGCAGTATGATAAGAACACCATTGGGTAATATAGCTTCACCTACAAAATAAAGTAAAGTACAGTAAGATATGGAACACTATACGTATGCAGCTTTGCACAAAATAAAGTGCAGTGCAGAAATATATGGAACACTACTGGTAATGTGCTTCACTGAAATAAAAGTGCAGAGCAAAATGATATGGAACACTACTGATAGTATACAACTTCATACAAATAAAGTAGTACAGTATGATGGAACACTACTGAGTAATGTAGCTTCACAAAATAAAGTGCAGTAAGATATGAACACTATTGATAATATAGCTTCACACAAAACAACTGATACAGTAGTTATGAACACTACTGAGTAATGTAGCTTTTACACAAAATAAAGTGAGTATAGTATGATATGGAACACTACTGAGCTACCAGCCTCATACAAAATAAAGGCAGTGCAGTATGATATGGAACACGACTGAGTAATGTAGCTCATACAAAATAAAGTACAGTGCAATATGATATGAACACTACTGAGGAATGTAACTTCACCAGACAAAATGCAGAGCAATATGATATGAACACTACTGAAAATGTAGCTCATACAAAATAAAGTAAGTAGTATGATATCGAACACTACACAGTAATACAGCTTTGCACAAAATAAAGTGCAGTACAGTATGAAATAAACATACTGGTATGTAACCATACAAAATAAAGCAGTGCAGTATGATATGGAACTACTAAGAAATGCAGCCAACAGAAAATAAAGTGATACAGTATGAAATGAACACTAAGGTAATGGAGCTCATACAAAATAAAGTAGTGCAGTATGATATAGAACATTATACAGTATTGTAGCTTTGCCAAATAAATGAAGCACAGTATGATATGGAAATAAAGATTGAGTAACGAGTCATGACAAAATAAAGTGCAGTACAGCTGATAGAACACTATATAGAAAATCAGTTTACGCAAAATTAGCAGAATAGTACAACAGGAACACTACTAAGTAATGAAGCCACACGAAATAAAAGTACAAACAGACACTAATAAGTAATGTAGCACACATGAAATAAGTGCAATACAGTATGATATGGAACATTATACAGTAATGTAGCTTTGTTCAAATTAAAGTGAAGTACAGTATGTATGAACACTAGAGTTATGTAACTTCATACAAAATGAAGTGCAGTGCTATATGATAAGGAACACTACAGAGTAATGTAACCAAACAAAATAAAGTGCAGTAATGATATGAAACACTACTGAGTAATGTAGCTTCACAAAATAACGTGCAGTAGGATGAGATGGAACACCACTGAGTAATGTAGCTCATACAAAATAGTGAAGTACAGTATATCGAAACACTACTGAGTAATGTGTCACACAAAATAAAGTGCAGTATGATATAGAACACTATTGAGTAAATAACTTCATACAAAAAATAAAGTGAAGTACAGAATGATAGAACACCATACAGTACGCAGCTGCTCAAATAAACTGCAGGCATAATACGAACACTACTGATAATGTAACTCATAAAATAAGTGCAGTGCAATGCGATATGAACACTACTGAGTAATGTAACTTCATACAAAATAAACTGAAGTACAGTATGTTATGGAACACACTGAGTAATGTAGCTTTGCACAAATAAAGTAGTACAGTAATGGAATACTAGAGTTGCAACTTCATACAAAATAAAGTGCAGTGCAGTATGACATGGAACGACTGGTAATGTAGCTCATATAAAATAAGTGCAGCAGTATGATAAGGGAAACACTGAGGAATCTAACTTCATACAAATAATGTGTGCAGTACCGATATAATCGGAACACTACTGGTAATGCTTCATACAAAATAAAGAGGCGATAGTACAGTATGATATGGAACACACTATACAGTAAAACAGCTTTGCACAAAATAGTGCAGTGCAGTATAATATGGAACACTACTGGCAAATGTAACTTCACAAAATAAAGTGAAAAGTATGATATAGAACACTTGAGCAATGTAGCTTCACACAAAATAAAGTGAAGTACAGTATGTTTGGAACACTACTGAGTAATGCGTTGCACAAAATAAAGTACAGTACAGTATGATATGGAACACTACTGTATGTAGCTTCTTCCAAAATAATGTGCTGTGCAGTATGATATAGAATTAATATAGCATTGTAGCTTTGCACGAAATAAAATGAAGTACAGTATGATATGCAACACTACTGAGTAACGTAGCTTCACACAAAATAAAGTGCAGTACAGTATGATACAGAACACTATGTAGTAACGCAGCTTCACACAAAATATAGTACAGTTTAGTACAACATGGAACACTACTAAGTAATGTAGCTTCACACGAAATAAAGTGCTGTACAGGACAACATTGAACACTACTAAGTAATGTAGCTTTACACAAAATAAAGGGCAGTACAGTATGATATGGAACATTATACAGTAATGTAGCTTTGTTCAAATTAAAGAGAAGTACAGTATGATATGGAACACTACTGAGATGAGTAGCTTCATACAAAATAAAGTGAAGTACAGTATGATATGGAATACTATTGAGTAATGTAGCTTCATACGAAAATAAAGTGAAGTACAGTATGATATGGAACACTACTGGTAATGTAGCTTCATGCAACCAAAGTGTATTGCAGTATGATATGGAACACTTTGAGTAATGTAGATTCATACAAAATAAAGTGCAGTATGATATGGAACACTATTGAGTAATATAGCTTATACAAAATAAAGTGAGCACAGTATGAATGAACACTATGCAGTAAGGCAGCTTTGCACAAAATAAAGTGCAGTGCAGTATGATATGGAACACTTCTGAGTAAATGTGGCTTCATAGAAAATAAAGTGCAGTGCGAGTATGATATGGGAAAACTACTGAGTCAATGTAACTCATACAAAATAAACTGAAGTACAGTATGTTATGGAACACTACTGAGAAATGTAGCTTGCACTGAAATAAATTACAGTAAGTATGATATGGAACACACACTACTGAGTTGTGTAGCTTCATAACATTGAGTGCAGTGCTGTGATAAGGAACACTACTGAGAATGTAGCTCATACAGCCACAAAGTGTGCGTGCAGCAGATGGAACACTGAGTAATGGCTTCATATAAAATAAAGTGCAGTGCAGTATGATATGGAACACTACTGATGAATGTAGCTTCATTCAAAATAATGTGCAGTGCAGTATGATACGGAACACTACTGAGTAATGTAGCTTCATATCAAATTAAAGTGAAGTGCAGTATGATACGGAACACTACTGAGTAAAGTAGCTTGATACAAAATAAAGTGCACTGCAGTATGATATGGAACATGACTGAGTAATGTAGCTTCATACAAAATAAAGTGCAGTGCAGTATGATATGGAACACTGCTGAGTAATGTAGCTGCATACAAAATAAACTGAAGTACAGTATGTTATGGAACACTACTGAGTAATGTAGTTTCATGCAAAATAATGTCAAGTATAGTATAATATGGAACACTTTATAGTAATGTAGCTTCGCACAAAAAAAGTGCAGTACAGTATGATATGGAACACTACTGAGTAATGTAGCTCATACAAAATAAAGTGCAGAGCAATATGATATGGAACACTATACAGTAATGTAGCTCAACAAAATGAAGTGGTACAGTATGATATGGAACACTACTGAGTAATGTAGTCTCTACTAAAAAAGTGCAGTGCAGTATGATATGGAACACTACTGAGTAATGCAGCTTCATACAAAATAAAGTGAAGTACAGTATGATATGGAACACTACTGAGTAATGTAGCTTCATTCAAAATAAAGTGCAGTGCAGTATGATATAGAACATTATACAGTATTGTAGCTTTGCACGAAATAAAATGAAGTACAGTATGATATGCAACACTACTGAGTAACGTAGCTTCAACACAAAATAAAGTGCAGTACAGTTTGATACAGAACACTATATAGTAACGCATCTTCACTCAAAATATAGCACAGTATAGTACAACATGGAACACTACTAAGTAATGTAGCTTCAAACGAAAGAAAGTGCAGTACAGTACAACACTGAACACTACTAAGTAATGTTGCTTTACATGAAATAAAGTGCAGTACAGTATGATATGGAACGTTATACAGTAATGTAGCTTTGTTCAAATTAAAGTGAAGTACAGTATGATATGAACACTACTGAGTTGTGTAGCTTCAATACAAAATAAAGTGCAGTGCTATATGATAAGGAACACTACTGAGTAATGTAGCTTCATACAAAATAAAGTGCAGTACAGTATGATAGTTAACACTACAGAGTAATGTAGCTTCATACAAAATAAAGTGCAGTGCAGTATGATATGGAACACTACTGAGTAATGCAGCTTCAAACAAAATAAAGTGAAGTGCAGTATGATACGGAACACTACTGAGTAAAGTAGCTGGATACAAAATAAAGTGCACTGCAGTATGATTTGTAACATGACTGAGTAATGTAGCTTCATACAAAATAAAGTGCAGTCCAGTATGATATGGAACACTTCTGAGGAATGTAGCTTCATACAAAATAAAGTAAAGTACAGTATGATATGGAGCACTATACAGTAATGCAGCTTAGCACAAAATAAAGTGCAGTACAGTATGATATAGAACACTACTGAGTAATGTAGCTTCATACAAAATAAAGTGCAGTGCAGTATGATATGGAACACTGCTGAGTAATGTAGCTTCATACAAAATAAACTGAAGTACAGTATGTTATGGAACACTACTGAGTAATGTAGTTTCATACAAAATAAAGTCAAGTACAGTATAATATGGAACACTTTATAGTAATGTAGCTTCGCACAAAATAAAGTGCAGTACAGTATGATATGGAACTCTACTGAGTAATGTAGCTTCATACAAAATGAAGTGCAAAGCAATATGATATGGAACACTATACAGTAATGTAAGCCACACAAATGAAGTGCAGCACAGTATGACATGGAACATTGGCAATGTAGCTTCATACTAAATAAAGTGAAGTACGGTATGATATGGAAAACTACCGAGTAATGTAGTTTCACAAAATAAAGTGCAGTATGATATAGAATATACAGCATTGTAGCTTTGCACGAAATAAAATGAAGTACAGTATGATATGGAACACTATACAGTAATGTAGCTTAGCACAAAATAAAGTGCAGTACAGTATGATATAGAACACTACTGAGTAATGTAGCTTCATACAAAATTAAAGTGCAGTGCAGCGATATGGAACACTGGCGCAATGTAGCGCTCATGCAAAATAAAGTCAAGTACAGTATATGGAATTTCAGGTACGTAGCTTCATTGCAAAAGTGCAGCATAGCATGATATGGAACACTACTGAGTAATGTAGCTTCATACCAAAATAAAGTGCAGAGCAATATGATATGGAACACTATACAGTAATGTAGCTTCACACAAAATGAAGTGCAGTACAGTATGATATGGAACACTACTGAGTAATGTAGCTCATACTCAAGTACAGTGCAGAATGATATGGAACACTACTGAGTAATGCAGCTTCAAACAAAATAAAGTGAAGTACAGAATGATATGGAACATTATGAGTAATGTAGTTTTGTACAAAATAAAGTGCAGTGCAGTATGATATAGAACATTATACAGTATTGTAGCTTGCAATGACTAAAATGAAGTACAGTATGATATATGCAACACTACTGAGTAACGAAGCTTCACACAAAATAAAGTGCAGCAGTTTGATACAGAACACTATATAGTAACGTATATTCACTCAAAATATAGTACAGTATAGTACAACATGGAACACTACTAATGTGCTGATACCCACTAAAGAAAGTGCAGTACAGTACAACACTGAACACTACTATAATGTTGCTTTACATGAAATAAAGTGGCATAGTATGATATAGAACATTATACAGCATGTAGCTTTTTCAAATTAAAGTGAAGTAACGTATGATTGAATTACTACTGAGTTGTGTAGCTCACTGCAATAAAGTGCAGTGCTATATGATAAGGAACACTACTGAGTAATGTAGCTTCATACAAAATAAAGTGCAGTACAGTATGATAGTTAACACTACTGAGTAATGTAGCTTCATACAAAATAAAGTGCAGTGCAGTATGATATGGAACACTACTGAGTAATGCAGCTTCATAAAAAATAAAGTGAAGTGCAGTATGTTGTGGAACGCTATACAGTAATGTAGCTTTGCACAAAATAAAGTACAGTACAGTATTAAATGGAACACTACTGAGTAATGTAGCTTCATACAAAATAAACTGAAGTACAGTATGTTATGGAACACTACTGAGTAATGTAGTTTCATGCAAAATAAAGTCAAGTACAGTATAATATGGTACACTTTGTAGTAATGTAGTTTCGCACAAAAAAGTGCAGTACAGTATGATATGGAACACTACTGAGTAATGTAGCTTCATACAAAATAAAGTGCAGAGCAATATGATATGGAACACTATACAGTAATGTAGCTTCACACAAAATGAAGTGCAGTACAGTATGATATGGAACACTACTGAGTAATGTAGCTTCATACTAAAAAAAGTGCAGTGCAGAATGATATGGAACACTACTGAGTAATGCAGCTTCAAACAAAATAAAGTGAAGTACAGTATGATATGGAACACTACTGAGTAATGTAGCTTCATACAAAATAAAGTGCAGTGCAGTATGATATAGAACATTATACAGTATTGTAGCTTTGCACGAAATAAAATGAAGTACAGTATGATATGCAACGCTACTGAGTAACGTAGCTTCACACAAAATAAAGTGCAGTACAGTTTGATACAGAACACTATATAGTAACGCATCTTCACTCAAAATATAGCACAGTATAGTACAACATGGAACACTACTAAGTAATGTAGCTTTACACGAAAGAAAGTGCAGTACAGTACAACACTGAACACTACTAAGTAATGTTGCTTTACATGAAATAAAGTGCAGTACAGTATGATACAGAACATTATACAGTAATGTAGCTTTTTTCAAATTAAAGTGAAGTAAAGTATGATATGAACACTACTGAGTTGTGTAGCTTCAATACAAAATAAAGTGCAGTGCTATATGATAAGGAACACTACTGAGTAATGTAGCTTCATACAAAATAAAGTGCAGTACAGTATGATAGTTAACACTACTGAGTAATGTAGCTTCATACAAAATAAAGTGCAGTGCAGTATGATATGGAACACTACTGAGTAATGCAGCTTCATAAAAAATAAAGTGAAGTGCAGTATGTTGTGGAACGCTATACAGTAATGTAGCTTTGCACAAAATAAAGTACAGTACAGTATTAAATGGAACACTACTGAGTAATGTAGCTTCTTCCAAAATAAAGTGCAGTGCAGTATGATATAGAACATTATACAGTATTGTAGCTTTGCACGAAATAAAATGAAGTACAGTATGATATGCAACACTACTGAGTAACGTAGCTTCACACAAAATAAAGTGCAGTACAGTATGATACAGAACACTATGTAGTAACGCAGCTTCACACAAAATATAGTACAGTATAGTACAACATGGAACACTACTAAGTAATGGCTGGACATCAGCTTAAAGTGCTGTACAGGACACAACATTGAACACTACTGAAGTAATGTAGCTTTACACTAAAATAAAAGGGCAGTACAGTATGATATGGAACATTATACAGTAATGTAGCTTTGTTCAAATTAAAGAGAAGTACAGTATGATATGGAACACTACTGAGATGAGTAGTTTCATACAAAATAAAGTGCAGTGCTGTATGATAGGGAATACTACTGAGAAATGTGAAGCTACAAAATAAAGTGGTGCAGTATGATATGGAATACTCGCTGAGTAATGTAGTTTTGGCACAAACAGTGAAGTACAGTATGATATGGAATACTACTGAGTAATGTAGCTCATGCAAACTAAAGGTGTATCATTGCAGTAATGATATGGAACACTACTGAGTAATGTAGCTTATACAAAATAAAGTGCAGTATGATATGGAACACTATTGAGTAATATAGTCTTCAGTAAAAATAAAGTGAAGTTCAGTATGATATGAAACACTATACAGTAATGCAGCTTTGCACAAAAATAAAGTGCAGTGCAGTATGATATGAACATTACTGAAGCAATGTAGTTTCATACAAAATAAAGTGCAGTGCAGTATGATATGTAACACTACTGAGTAATGTAACTCTACAAAATAAACTGAAGTACAGTATGTTTATGGAACACTCACTGAGAAATGTAACTACTGCATACAAATAAAGTGCAGTATAGTATGATATGGAGACACTACTGAGTTGTGTAGCTTCACAAAAATAAAGTGCAGTGCTGTGTGGGAACAATTACTGAGTAATGTAGCTTCCATACAAAATAAAGTGCAGTGCAGTATGATAGGAACACGACTCAAGTAATGTAGCTCATATAAAATAAAAGTGCAGTGCAGTATGATATGGACACTACTGAGTAATGTAGCTCATATCAAAATAAAGTGAAGTACAGTATGATATGGAACACTATACAGTATTGCAGCTTTGTACAACAGTGCAGTACTGGTATGATATGGAACACTACTGAGTAATGTAGCTTCATACAAAATAAAGTGCAGTGCAGTATGATATGGAACACTACTGAGTAATGTAGCTTCATACAAAATAAAGTGAAGTACAGTATGATATGAAACACTACTGAGTAATGCTTTGCACAAATATCAAAGTGCAGTACAGTATGATATGGAACACTACTGAGTTGTGGTAGCTTCATACAAAATAAAGTGAAAGTTGTATGATAAGGAACACTACTGAGTAATGTAGCTTCATACAAAATAAAGTGCAGTGCAGTATGATATGAAACACGACTGAGTAATGCAGTGCAGTATGATATGGAACACGACTGAGTAATGTAGCTTCATACAAAATAAAGTGCAGTGCAGTATGATATGGAAAACTACTGAGGAATGTAGCTTCTATAAAAATAATGTGCAGTGTAGTATGATAAGGAAAGCTACAGAGTAATGTAGTTTCATACAAAAGATGCAGTCTTGTGTATGAGCACGGGAACACTATTGAGTAATGTATTTACAAGCAAAAATAAAAAGCACAGTATGATTTGAACACTATAAGGTAATGCAGCTTTGCAAAAAAGTGCAGTACATATGATATGGAAAAACTACTGAGTAATGTAGCTCATACAAAAATAAAGTAGTGCAGTATGATATGGAACACTACTGAGTAATGTAGCTTCATACAAAATAAACTGAATTACAGTATGTTATGGAATTATCGAGTAATGTAGCTTCTCGCACAAAATAGCGTAGTACAGTATGTTGCGAACACTACTGAGTAATGTAGTCACACAAAATAAAGCGCAGTACAGTATGATATGGAACACTACTGAGTAATGTAGTTTCAACAAAATAAAGTGTAGTGCAGTATGATATGGAACACTACTGAGTAATGTAGCTCCTACAAAATAAAGTGCAGTGCAGTATGATATGGACACTATTGAGTAATGTAGCTTCATACAAAATAAAGTAAAGTACAGCATGATATGGAACACTATGCAGTAATGCAGCTTTGCAAAAAATAAAGTGCAGTACAGTATGATGTGAAAACTACTGTAATGTAGCTTCACACAAAATAAAGTGCAGTGCAGTATGATATGGAACACTCACTGAGTAATGTAGCTCATACAAAAAATAAACTGAATTACAGTATGTTATGGAACACTCACTGAGTAGTAGCTTCATACAAAAATAAACTGAATTACAGTATGTTGGTGAATTACTGAGTAAATGTAGCTTCACAAAATAAAGTGCAGTGCAGTATAATATGGAACACTACTGAGTAATGTAGCTTCATACAAAATAAAGGCAGTGCAGAATGATATGGAACACTTTTGAGTAATGTAGCTTGCTACAAAAATAAAAGTGTAGTGCAGTATGATATGGAATACCGAGTAATGTAGCTCATACAAAATAAAGTGAAGTACAGTATGATATGGAACACCATTGAGTAATGTAGCTTGCAAAAATAAAGTGAAGTACAGTATGATATGGAACACTACTGAGTAATGTAGCTCATGCAAACTAAAGTAGCAGTATGGTATGGAACACTACTGAGTAATGTAGATTCATACAAAATAAAGTGCAGTATGATATGGAACACTATTGAGTAATATAGCTTCATACAAAATAAAGTGAAGTACAGTATGATATGAAACACTATACAGTAAGGCAGCTTTGCACAAAATAAAGTGCAGTGCAGTATGATATGGAACACTACTGAGTAATGTAACCTCATACAAAATAAACTGAAGTACAGTATGTTATGGAACACTACTGAGAAATGTAGCTTTGCACAAAATAAATTGCAGTACAGTATGATATGGAACACTACTGAGTTGTGTAGCTTCATACAAAATAAAGTGCAGTGCTGTATGATAAGGAACACTACTGAGTAATGTAGCTTCATACAAAATAAAGTGCAGTGCAGTATGATATGGAACACGACTGAGTAATGTAGCTTCATATAAAATAAAGTGCAGTGCAGTATGATATGGAACACTACTGATGAATGTAGCTTCATTCAAAATAATGTGCAGTGCAGTATGATACGGAATAATTACTGAGTAATGTAGCTTTACATCAAAATAAAGGAAGCAGGATACGTGAACACTACTGAGTAAAGTAGCTTGATACAAAATAAAGTGCACTGCAGTATGACATGGAACATGACTGAGTAATGTAGCTTTATACAAAATAAAGTGCAGTGCAGTATGATATGGAACACTTCTGAGGAATGTAGCTTCATACAAAATAATGTGCAGTACAGTATGATACGGAACACTACTGAGTAATGTAGCTTCCTACAAAATAAAGGGAAGTACAGTATGATATGGAACACTATACAGTAATGCAGCTTAGCACAAAATAAATGCAGTACAGTATGATAGAACACTACTGAGTAATGAAGCCTGATACAAAATAAAGTGCAGTACAGTATGATATGGAACACTGCTGGAGTAATGTAGGCTCACAAATAAAACTGAAGTACAGTATGTTATGGGAACACTACTGAGTAATGTAGTTTCATGCAAAATAAAGTCAAGTACAGTATAATATGGAACACTTTATAGTAATGTAGATTCGCACAAAATAAAGTGCAGTACAGTATGATATGGAACACTACTTAGAAATGTAGCTTCATACAAAATAAAGTGCAGAGCAATATGATATGGAACACTATACAGTAATGTAGCTTCACACAAAATGAAGTGCAGTACAGTATGATATGGAACACTACTGAGTAATGTAGCTTCATACTAAAAAGTGCAGTGCAGAATGATAATGGAACACTACTGAGTAATGCAGCTTCAAACAAAATAAAGTGCAGTAGTATGATATAGAACATTATACAGCATTGTAGCTTTGCACGAAATAAATGAAGTACAGTATGATATGCAACACTACTGAGTAACGTAGCTTCACACAAAATAAAGTGCAGTACAGTTTGATACAGAACACTATATAGTAACGCATCTTCACTCAAAATATAGCACAGTATAGTACAACATGGAACACTACTAAGTAATGTAGCTTCACACGAAAGAAAGTGCAGTATAGTACAACATTGAACACTAGTAAGTAATGCTGCTTTACATGAAATAAAGTGTAGTACAGTATGATATGGAACATTATACAGTAATGTAGCTTTGTTCAAATTAAAGTGAAGTACTGTATGATATGAACACTACTGAGTTGTGTAGCTTCACACAAAATAAAGAGCAGTGCTGTATGATAAGGAACACTACTGAGTAATGTAGCTCACACAAAATAAAGTGCAGTAGACGAGTGCAACACTACTGAGCAATGTAGCTCATGCAAAATAAAGTGCAGTGGCATGATATGGAACACGACTGAGTAATGTAGCTTTGCTAAAAAAAAGTGCAGTGCAGTTTGATATGGAACACTACTGAGGAATGTAGCTTCATGCAAAATAATGTGCAGTGCAGTATGATACGGAACACTACTGAGTAATGTAGCTTCATACAAAATAAAGTGAAGTACAATATGATATGCAACCCTATACAGTAATGCAGCTTTGCACAAAATAAAGTGCAGTGCAGTATGATATGGAACACTACTGAGTAATGTAGCTTTATACAAAAAAAAACTGAAGTACAGTATGTTATGGAACACTACTAAGTAATGTAGCTTTGCACAAAATAAAGTGCAGTAGAGTATGATATGGAACACTACTGAGTTGTGTAGCTTCGCACAAAATAAAGTGCAGTGCAGTATGATATGGAACACTACTGAGTAATGCAGCTTCATTAAAAAAAAAGTGAAGTGCAGTATGTTGTGGAACGCTATACAGTAATGTAGCTTTGCACAAAATAAAGTACAGTACAGTATTAAATGGAACACTACTGAGTAATGTAGCTTCTCCAAAATAAAGTGCAGTGCAGTATGATAGAACATTATACAGTATTGTAGCTTTGCACGTAAATAAAATGAAGTACAGTATGATATGCAACACTACTGAGTAACGTAGCTTCACACAAAATAAAGTGCAGTACAGTATGATACAGAACACTATGTAGTAACGCAGCTTCACACAAAATATAGTACAGTATAGTACAACATGGAACACTACTAAGTAATGTAGCTTTACACAAAATAAAGGGCAGTACAGTATGATATGGAACATTATACAGTAATGTAGCTTTGTTCAAATTAAAGAGAAGTACAGTATGATATGGAACACTACTGAGATGAGTAGCTTCATACAAAATAAAGTGCAGTGCTGTATGATAGGGAACACTACTGAGTAATGTAGCTTGTACAAAATAAAGTGAAGTACAGTATGATATGGAACACTATTGAGTAATGTAGCTTCATACAAAATAAAGTGAAGTACAGTATGATATGGAACACTACTGAGTAATGTAGCTTCATGCAAACTAAAGTGTATTGCAGTATGATATGGAACACTACTGAGTAATGTAGCTTCATACAAAATAAAGTGCAGTATGATATGGAACACTATTGAGTAATATAGCTTCATACAAAATAAAGTGAAGTACAGTATGATATGAAACACTATACAGTAATGCAGCTTTGCACAAAATAAAGTGCAGTGCAGTATGATATGTAACACTACTGAGTAATGTAACTTCATACAAAATAAACTGAAGTACAGTATGTTATGGAACACTACTGAGAAATGTAGCTTTGCACAAAATAAAGTGCAGTAGAGCATGATATGGAACACTATTGAGTAATTTAGCTTCATACAAAATAAAGTGAAGTGCAGTATGATACGGAATACTACTAATTAAAGTAGCTTCATAGAAAATAAAGTGCACTGCAGTATGATATGGAACATGACTGAGTAATGTAGCTTCATACAAAATAAAGTGCAGTGCAGTATGATATGGAACACTTCTGAGGAATGTAGCTTCATACAAATTAAAGTGCAGTGCAGTATGATATGGAACACTTCTGAGGAATGTAGCTTCATACAAAATAATGTGCAGTGCAGTATGATACGGAACATTACTGAGTAATGTAGCTTCATACAAAATAAAGTGAAGGTCAGTATGATATGGAACACTATACAGTAATGCAGCTTTGCACAAAATAAAGTGCAGTACAGTATGATATGGAACACTACTGATGAATGTAGCTTCATTCAAAAAAATGCGCAGTGCAGTATGATACGGAACACTACTGAGTAATGTAGCTTCATATCAAAATAAAGTGAAGTACAGTATGATATGGAACACTATACAGTAATGCAGCTTTGCACAAAATAAAGTGCAGTACGGTATGATATAGAACACTACTGAGTAATGTAGCTTCATACAAAATAAACTGAAGTACAGTATGTTATGGAACACTACTGAGTAATGTAGCTTTGCACAAAATAAAGTGCAGTACAGTATGATATGGAACACTACTGAGTTGTGTAGCTTCATACAAAATAAAGTGCAGTGCTGTATGATAAGGAACACTACTGAGTAATGTAGCTTCATACAAAATAAAGTGCAGTGCAGTATGATATGGAACACGACTGAGTAATGCAGTGCAGTATGATATGGAACACGACTGAGTAATGTAGTTTCATACAAAATAAAGTGCAGTGCAGTATGATATGGAAAACTACTGAGGAATGTAGCTTCATACAAAATAATGTGCAGTGCAGTATGATACGGAACGACTACAGAGTAATGTAGCTTCATACCAAAGAAAGTGCAGTGCGGTATGATACGGAACACTATTGAGTAATGTAGCTTCATACAAAATAAAGTAAAGTACAGTATGATATGGAACACTATACAGTAATGCAGCTTTGCAAAAATAAAGTGCAGTACAGTATGATATGAAAACTACTGAGTAATGTAGCTTCCTACAAAATAAAGTGCAGTGCAGTATGATATGGAACACTACTGAGTAATGTAGCTTCATACAAAATAAACTGAATTACAGTATGTTATGGAACACTACTGAGTAATGTAGCTTCGCACAAAATAAAGTGCAGTACAGTATGTTATGGAACACTACTGAGTAATGTAGCTTCGCACAAAATAAAGTGCAGTACAGTATGATATGGAACACTACTGAGTAATGTAGCTTCATACAAAATAAAGTGTAGTGCAGTATGATATGGAACACTATTGAGTAATGTAGCTTCATACAAAATAAAGTACAGTACAGTATGATATGGAACACTATACAGTAATGCAGCTTTGCAAAAATAAAGTGCAGTACAGTTTGATATGGAAAACTACTGAGTAATGTAGCTTCATACAAAATAAAGTGCAGTGCAGTATGATATGGAAAACTACTGAGTAATGTAGCTTCATACAAAATAAAGTGCAGTGCAGTATGATATGGAACACTACTGAGTAATGTAGCTTCATACAAAATAAACTGAATTACAGTATGTTGTGGAACACTACTGAGTAATGTAGCTTCATACAAAATAAACTGCATTACAGTATGTTATGGAACACTACTGAGTAATGTAGCTTCGCACAAAATAAAGTGCAGTGCAGTATAATATGGAACACTACTGAGTAATGTAGCTTCATACAAAATAAAGTGCAGTGCAGAATGATATGGAACACTATTGAGTAATGTAGCTTCATACAAAATAAAGTGTAGTACAGTATGATATGGAACACTATAGAGTAATGTAGCTTCATACAAAATAAAGTGAAGTACAGTATGATATGGAACACTATACAGTAATGCAGCTTTGCACAAAATAAAGTGCAGTGCAGTACAAAATGGAACACTACTGAGTAATGTAGCTTCATACAAAATAAAGTGCAGTGCAATATGATATGGAACACTACTGAGTAATGTAGCTTCATACAAAATAAACTGAAGTACAGTATGTTATGGAACACTACTGAGTTGTGTAGCTTCATACAAAATAAAGTGCAGTGCTATATGATAAGGAACACTACTGAGTAATGTAGCTTCATACAAAATAAAGTGCAGTGCAGTATGATATGGAACACTACTGAGTAATTTAGCTTCATACAAAATAAAGTGAAGTGCAGTATGATACGGAATACTACTGATTAAAGTAGCTTCATACAAAATAAAATGCACTGCAGTATGATATGGAACATGACTAAGTAATGTAGCTTCATACAAATTAAAGTGCAGTGCAGTATGATATGGAACACTTCTGAGGAATGTAGCTTCATACAAAATAATGTGCAGTGCAGTATGATACGGAACATTACTGAGTAATGTAGCTTCATACAAAATAAAGTGAAGGTCAGTATGATATGGAACACTATACAGTAATGCAGCTTTGCACAAAATAAAGTGCAGTACAGTATGATATGGAACACTACTGAGTAATGTAGCTTCATACAAAATAAAGTGCAGTGCAGTATGATATGGAACACTGCTGAGTAATGTAGCTTCATAGAAAATAAACTGAAGTACAATATGTTATGGAACACTACTGAGTAATGTAGCTTTGCACAAAATAAAGTGCAGTACAGTATGATATGGAACACTACTGATGAATGTAGCTTCATACAAAATAATGTGCAGTGCAGAATGATATGGAACACGACTGAGTAATGTAGCTTCATACAAAATAAAGTGCAGTGCAGTATGATATGGAACACTACTGAGTAATGTAATTTCATACAAAATAAAGTCAAGTACTGTATGATATGGAACACTATACAGTAATGTAGCTTCGCACAAAATAAAGTGCAGTACAGTATGATATGGAACACTACTGAGTAATGTAGCTTCATACAAAATAAAATGCAGAGCAATATGATATGGAACACTATACAGTAATGTAGCTTCACACAAAATGATGTGCAGTACAGTATGATATGGAACACTACTGAGTAATGTAGCTTCATACTAAATAAAGTGCAGTGCAGTATGATATAGAACATTATACAGTATTGTAGCTTTGCATGAAATAAAATGAAGTACAGTATAATATGCAACACTACTGAGTAACGTAGCTTCACTCAAAATAAAGTGCAGTACAGTTTGATACAGAACACTATATAGTAACGCAGCTTCTAACAAAATATAGCACAGTATAGTACAACATGGAACACTACTAAGTAATGTAGCTTCACACGAAATAAAATGCAGTACAGTACAACATTGAACACTACTAAGTAATGTAGCTTTACATGAAATAAAGTGCAGTACAGTATGATATGGAACATTATACAGTAATGTAGCTTTGTTCAAATTAAAGTGAAGTACAGTATGATATGAACACTACTGAGTTGTGTAGCTTCATACAAAATAAAGTGCAGTGCTGTATGATAAGGAACACTACTGAGTAATGTAGCTTCATACAAAATAAAGTGCAGTGCAGTATGATATGGAACACTACTGAGTAATGTAGCTTCATACAAAATAAAGTGCAGTGCAGTATGATATGGAACACGACTGAGTAATGTAGCTTCATAAAAAATAAAGTGCAGTGCAGTTTGATATGGAACACTACTGAGGAATGTAGCTTCATGCAAAATAATGTGCAGTGCAGTATGATACGGAACACTACTGAGTAATGTAGCTTCATACAAAATAAAGTGCAGTACAGTATGATAGGGAACACTATACAGTAATGTAGCTTTGCACAAAATAAAGTGAAGTACAGTATGATATGGAACACTACTGAGTAACATAGCTTCGCACAAAATAAAGTGCAATACAGTATGATACAGAACACTATATAGTAACGCAGCTTCACACAAAATATAGCACAGTATAGTACAACATGGAACACTACTAAGTAATGTAGCTTCACACGAAATAAAGTGTACTACAGTACAACATTGAACACTACTTAGTAATGTAGCTTTACATGAAATAAAGTGCAGTACAGTATGATATGGAACACTATACAGTAACGTAGCTTCATGCAAAATAAAGTACAGTATAGTACAACATTGAACACTACTAAGTAATGTAGCTTCAGACGAAATAAAGTGCAGTACAGTACAACATTGAACACTACTAAGTAATGTAGCTTTACACGAAATAAAGTGCAGTACAGTATGATATTGAACATTATACACTAATGTAGCTTTGCACACAATAAAGTGTAGTGCAGTATGATATGGAACACTACTGAGTAATGAAGTTTCATACAAAATATTGTGCAGTGCAGTCTGATATGGAACACTATACAGTAATGTAGCTTTGCACAAAATAAAGTGAAGTACAGTATGATATGGAACACTACTGAATAATGTAGCTTTGCACAAATTAAAGTGAAGTGCAGTATGATATGGAACACTACTGAGTAATGTAGCTTCATACAAAATAAAATGCAGTGCAGCATGATATAGAACACTATACAGTAATGTAGCTTTGAACAAAATAAAGTGCTGTGCAGTCGTACACCACCGGTGGGTTGGGGGCCTGCCGAGGCACTCCTGGTAGCTGACCGATTGTCAGAGCACACCCGATAGCTGTGGGCCTAAGTGGAGCAACAGGTGCTGCTTCTATCTGGGGTGCATGCACTTCACGCAGAGGTGTTCCAGGTGGTCGAGCTGCATGAGAGGGGCACTGCACAGGTTCTGGAGGCTATACAGCACCTGCAGGAGGACACAAGAGCTTCCCTGGATCACACTGCCAATGCGGTCATGGTTGGCCTGGCACCGCTGGCTGCCACAGAGCATGGCCACCAGTCAAGGACACTGTGTAGTGCACAGTCTACTCCACAGACCTAGCGGTGAGCAATACCCTCCTGTCAATGCTGGGCTCTGCTGTAGGCATCCCAGGCATGCCTGGGGTGGGCCTGTTTTGGTGCCTACACACCCCTGCACAGACCTGGTTGTGATCCCACAGTACAACCCCTGGGGGGGCAGTTCCATGCACCCCTTGTGGCTGAGAAGCAGCCAGTGGCTGCCGATCAGACCTGGCATGGCTGCCCCATGTCCACATGGTGGCCATGGTTCTGTGCGGCGGACCTAATGTGCATGATGCCCTGGCTACAGTCTGCTGCCACTGACCTGTGCACTCATGGGAGATGTGTGTGGGTGCATGCCACAGTCATGGCAACTGTGCATCATGCCACACACTACCTGTGTGCGTGTCTTCCTGGCCACTGGCCTGTGTGGCATGGGCATGATGAGAGCAGTCATGCACTGGTTGTGCTTGAGCACCGGCATCCTGCAGCTGATCCACTCCACATGCTTGCACCTGGGCATGTCTGTGCATATATGTGTGTGTGTGTGTGTGTTGCTGTACAGTGCTGTGTGCTGATATGTGTGGCTATGTGGCACTGCCACCCCCACCCCTGCACCATGCCTCTCTGTGTGCATGCCCAGTGCCATGCCCATGTGCTGTACCGGTGTGTGTGGCCACAGCATGGGTGTTGCTCCATCTACCTGTGTGTACTGCAGTGCTCCTGTGCAATTGTGTCCCAGTGCTGGCATGCCATCCTCTGGAACCAGGATCTCTCCACCCTGGGGGGGCTGCCCGCTGCCCTCCGGCCCATTGCCCTCGTCATCGCCACTGGTGTCTCCCTCATTGGCCTCAGCAGCTCTCCCACAGTCAATGGCCATGTTGTGCAGTATGCAACAGGCCCAGAATAGGCCACAGGCTTTTGAGGGACTATACTGTAGGGCACTGCCAGACCTGCCAAGGCAATTCAACCATACCTTCAGCAGCCCAAACACACACTTAATGATGTTCTGCATGCTGGCATGTGCCTTATTGTACCAGTCCTCTGCTGGGGATGATGGGTGCCATTAGGGGGTGAGCAGCCAGGGCCTGAGTGGGTAGCCACTGTCACCTGTGTGGACAAGTACATGGCTAGCCTAGTATCCTTTGTTGCTGTGCCCCATGACCATCCCTGGTGCCTTCGCCAGTGCACCCATCCTGGCCACCCCATCCTGTGCCCTGCTGTTCTGGCTCCCCATGGCAGTCCCATACTCACCTACTAGGTGGCCCTTGCGGATGTCCCCATGCTCGAACCTGTGGCACAGTGCAGAGCTGTGCCAGATGAATGTGTCATGTGAATTCCCAGGGTGTGTGGCACAGACATTGGTTATGCACCCCCTGGCATTGTACACCACCTGGCAGTTGACACTGGGGTAGCCCTTTCTGTTCATGTATGCTATGCCCTCATGGCCAGGTGGCATGCGGATGCACACATGGGTGCAGTCAATGGCCCCAAGCACACCAGGCATCCTTGCTACCCTGTGGAAGTCCTGCATGGTTGTTGGGGAAATGGATGTATTCCAAAGCATGTGGCAGTAGGGTGTTGAGGAACTGTGTGAGGAGCTGTGATGTGGCTGATTGTGTTATGCCTGTGGTGTCCCCTGTTGGTCTCTGGAAGGTGCCCATGGTGAGCAGGCACATGACGGCTGTCACCTTCATCTCCACTAACATGGCATGGCTCCGTCTAGTAGCTGCCTGCATCTCCTCACAGAGCTGCCTCAGAATCACCCGGTTGAGGCAATACCAGCCCACAATCTCAGTATCGGAGTAGTTCTCGAAGGTGGTGCAGGCACGGTACCACTTCTTCTGGATGTACCACTGATGGGCCCTTCCATGGCCACGGCGCTCCCCCTCCTGCCTCCTCACTCCCCACATTACAGCCCCCATCTGGAAGGCTGCACTGGCCATGGCTCCTGCTGTCCTGTATCCCCCAAGGTGGTTGGCTCCTGTGGTCTGCTTGCCACCATGGGGCAGTGTCTTTCTCTCTCCCTGCCTCTCCCTGTTGCCCCCACTGCCCCTGGTTTGCACTCCACAACCACCTCTGTCCCACACCCCTGTGGCTGCCTGTTCCACTCCCCCAGTCCCTCACAGGCACGTTCTCCCTTGTTCCTACTGTTTCCTCCCTCCACAGTCTGGTAGTTTGCTCTCTCTCTCATTCTCTCTCTCACTCTCACCCCTGGCGCAAGTGCTGTCCCCCTGCTTGTGCCCTGTATTTATAGGCTCATGTCTGCTTGGCACATCTGGCCATTGCTCCGCACTTGTGCCATGGGTTGGGGGTTGAATATCGCACTATGCCACATATTCATGGGCATGCCCCCTGCCCTTGCACATGGCCTCATTAGGGTTGCACATTGGTGCACTGCAACTTGCGCTGCACAATGGCTCCTGCTGAATATCGCTCCATGGTGCAATTCTGCAGTTGTGCCAGTGTATCTCAGTTGCCCCATGTGCAACTGCTTTGACTATCCTGCCCTGGGTGTCTTCATGAAGTCTTATTAAGGTATTCAATAGATAGTCATCTAACCCATAATTAATTAATGTTGACAAAAGTGTCTTCCTGCTAATACTATCAAATGCCATCTTAAGGTCTATAAAACAACAAATTAGTTTTATTTTCTTTACATTAACATATTTATGAATTAAATACTGTAAAACTTGACAGTGATGGGCTATAGAATGTGCTTTCCTATACCCGTTCTGGGCTTCATCAAGAATATTACTGTTTCCAACCCAGGTTTTTAGTCTGTTCAATGATATTTTAGTAAAACTTTTTTGAGAAGTATCAATCAAGCTAATTGGGTGGTACATATAGGGTCTGTCAACTGAGCTCTCTTACGTATCTGGTAAATGACATTACCTTGCCATGAATTTTAGAAAGGTTTCATATTGCACCATGTAATTATAAGCATGGTACAATAAGGAACCCACCAATCAGAAAAGTGTTTTTGTTGCTAGAAACTCTTTCTGGTCCAGGAGCCTTATTGGATTTAGTATGATTGATGGCAATGATTATTTCCTCTCTGGTAATCTTTACAGCTATGGGATAACATATGACTGTAGTTTGGTCTTTAGGTGTCCTTCTACTTACAGACTATTCTACTCAAAAGTATTATAATAGACTTCTGAAAAATGAAGTTCCCATCATGTTGGTTGTATATAAGAGTCTACAGAAACTGCAAAGGAACTTGTGCCTTTGGTCACCATTGTCCAAAATGTTTTAGTATTATTAATAACAGAATGGTGAAGCTGTAACCATAACTTAGACAGGTATTTTACTTTTTCTTGTCTAATGATACCATTATATTCTTGTCAGGAGTCTTAGATTGTCTTTGGTTTTATTATTTTTTACTTTCCTTTTCACCTTAGTCAGGGCTTTTTTTTTTTCCTGTTTACATTTTTTATTAAGCCAACTCCCCATATGATTATCCCCAAATCAGTTATACTAAAGTAATGGAGCTACTGTATATATGCAAATATTCTAGTCTAAGATTTATTGAACATATCACTATTGGAAGATGTGAATAGTGTCTGTTTATGAATATTTACCTCTGAAAATTTCAATATCTGATCTAAGGAATCTATGTCACTGGTGTTACATTTAATTTTTTTTAGCAAATTAAACTTATTGGAGAATTATTGCCAGACCCTATTAATGACTCATGTTTTAATACCAATTGTGCAGGGAAATATGGTGACTCAGATGTTCAACTATTTGAGGTTCCATAATTTTATCCAAGGCATTTATGTTACATATAAATCAATCAATCAGAGAGGTTCCATTAGGTGAATAATACAGTATGTACAATGCCCTTCTTTGTCACTTTATGTCCTACCATTTATCACTGTATAGCTTAGGCCCTTTAGGAGATTAGTAAGTGATACTCCTATATAATTATGTTCCTGATCTGTTGATTTTCTCATAGTTTTCAAGTATGGATTAAACATATGTGTATGATCATCTATTTCCTGATTTGAGCTAGTCAAAGATGAACATCTGGCATAAAGGCTTCTCTGAGATAAATATCTGATTAGGCCTTATATAGAGCTAAAGTCTCAGTTGTATCCATGTCAGAGAAAGCAGCAGAAATTGCCTTTGCAAATTGATAAGGATAGGTGGGGGATGTTTTCAGTCACCAAAGAAACACCAAAAATTAAAACTGTAAATAAGGCAGTATGCCACATTTTAAATTTGTTTTTGTGTAAGGAGTGGATCATAACAGAAAAATATTTAACTATGTAAAATGTAAGGGTGTTTTACTTTTGAGGGCCTTGTTGAAGATTTTCAGTGAGTAAAGGTGGCAGCCAAGTTTGTAATGGCAATCAAGATTGAGTGAAGTGGATTATGAATTCTGTATGCGAGGTGCCCAAATTCTAAATTCCACTGGCTAAACATGTACCTACCTGTGCATTTCTAGGGAATTAGTGTATAGGCCTCAGAACTTATTTAGTCAATCAGGAAATTTTCAACCATTTTATTTAGTTGTTTAACCAGGAGTAGCACACTAAGCCGAAAGCTTTTTTACATGAGTGACCTGGGAGCACAGGGAAGTTAAGTGACTTGCTCAGGGTCAGACAGTATGCAAGTGGAAGCTGTGGGATTCAAACCCAGGTCTGGTCTGCTGGATGTCACCAGAGTTTCAGCTCAGAGCCTTAAACCACTACGCTATACTGCCTCAATTTTATAAGGACCATTTAGAACAGTAGGATGGTGCCCCTTGCAAAGCTCAACATTGTTGTTACAATACATCTATAGTGTATGGTAGAACCCTATTATGTATGGAATTCAATGCCTGGAACATGCCTGTTGTGCTGCAGTAATGACATCATTAATTTGTTGTGCTGCAGTAGTGTTGTTATTACTGCAGCACAACAACTTGGAATGCCACCACATAGTTTCTTTCCTCTATCCAATAGAACTGGAATCTGTATTTGTTTTTATGTTCACTGTATGCACATGTGCAATGAACATCTTGCTACAAGAATGACTTTTGAGTGGTGTGACACTGTCAGTCCAGTGCAGAGTGATCTGCAAGTGGCTGGTCAGTGTCACACCAATCATCAGCCAGGCTGGTCATAACAGTGTTCTGGCTTGCTGGGTGGAAACTTTGTGTATTTTAAAGGAAAGAGCTGACCCAATCATAGACTGGCTTTTTCCTTTGATCTATGCCGCCCAGCAAGTACAGCTGATCTGTCATGATCAGCCTGCTGTGGCACCCCTCCAACTTCATATGTTCTAAAATAAGCAGTTAACACAATGGAAGTATGAATGAGATCTCAACCTGGGACAGATGAAGGGGGCATAAGACAAACATCCCTTGATCCAGCAGTAGCGTCTCTTCCAGGATTAATAGTGAATTTGCAATGGGAGGTGAAAGCTGGATTTGAAAGTATAAGGGCACAAATACAGTATGTCACCTCCAGACAATTGTAACAAGGCTTGCAGAGACATTCTTGGCAAACAGTGCCAAACTGGATGAAAAAATAGTAGTGTAGGTGCTCACAGTCCATCCCCCCCATCGGCATTTCAGACACCAAGAGAAAAAGATTTGTGTTAATCAGCACAATGCTGGCTCAGCACTTTATTTAAAAAAAAGTCTTTTTTTTGGCTGTCATATTCATGTGCCTGAACTTGTAAATAAACTAGCAAGCACTGAATTTGCTCTCCTGCCTGGCTGCACTGATAAGGGGCTTTAACTTGAGACTTGGGAATGTATAGTTAAACTGCAGAATGGAGCTCATTTGTGTCTCCCTTGCACATACTGGCCTGGATATTCAAAAGGGTTGCACATGGCGCAACAGGGATGCGCCATGGGCAACCCACCGATGCGCCCCAGTGCAATATTGAAAGGGGCAGGTTGCGATGTGCAACTCCTGATGCACTGGGGCGCAACAGTAATGTATGCAGCGCAAGTGCGGGGGTGTGTGCCCATGCATATGTGGCACATCCCGATATTCAGCCCGGGATGTGTGGCACATATGCTGGCACAAACCCACCTTGCACCGCTCGTGAGGGTGCAAAGATGTGCCTGGTAAAACCAGGAACATGTCCAGGCCACCCACAGGTGAGCTGCCATATTGCAGGGTGCAATACGGCAGCCCCCAGCCATGGGTGGCCACCCGCCCATCCAGAACACGAACCCCAAGCCCCCCTGACCTGGGAGTACTGTGCCTCCCACTCCATCACCTGATTGTGGGCGACTGTGCATTTCAAATCCTGGTGGTCCAGTGGATACTCCCCCATCACCTGATCATAGGCATAAGTATTATGAAGGTCCCCGGTGGACCTCTGTATCCCCCCCATTGCCCGATCATGGGCATCAGGTACATGAAGGTCCAAGGTGGACCTGTGAAACCCCCCCCTTGCCCAAACATGGGCAGATGTATTATGAAGGTCCCTGGTGGACCTGTGAATACCCCCCTTTGCCCGATCACAGGCATATGTGCACTGTAAGTCCCTGGTAGTCCAGTGGAAACCCCCCAATGCCTGATCAAGGGTGGTAATAGCACAAGGGACCCTGGTGGTCCCCACCCACCCACTGAGGTTCCTACCACCCAGCACCTCCCCCTGTCATTGGCGGGTGGCAACACCCACGCCATATGCGCCCACCACCCGCCCGAATGACAGTGTTATAGTACTTTCTGTACTCTATTGGTCACTGGTGGACCAATTGGATCTGGCCATACTGTACACAGGCCTGATATGTGAATGAACGTGGTGAACTGGTGATTACAGTGGACCGGCCTATTAAAAGGGGGAGGTTTAGTTGCGAGCATGCCACTTGCCAGACTTGCCTAATTACCTTGGTTAGGGGGTTATCAAATTCCAATATTTTTAATCTGGGATAGTCTAAAGTTAAAAGGTCCATTATATTGGATAGAGGGGATGAGATTGCTTCTATCTCCACCCATTGTGGAGGAACATCCTGCGTCCAAGACATCAAGGCCTGCAACTGTGCCACCCAATAGTATTTTTGCAAATCAGGATGGCTGAAATCTCCCCTTTTCTTGGAGGCTGTCAACACCTTCCATCTGACTCTGGGTTTCTTACCTAGCCAGATATATTTAAAATGAGTGGATTGTACATCTTTCTAAAAAGTCCTAGTGGAAGAGCAGAAAACACAATAAAAATCTAGGTAGGTTGTTCATCTGAATGCTTTCTAATGTGCCGGACAGAGACAGCGGCAACTCCCTCCATTTGTTACAGACTGTCTGCACGTCTTGCAGCAGTCTCAAATGATTTGATTTGTAAATGTCTTGAAGATCTCTGGGGATCCAAATCCCTAAGTATTTAATACCTGCTCCGCTCCATTTAATGTGACCTAAATCTGGGAGATGCGCCCCCCTTCGACCGCCAATCAGAAGTATTTCTGATTTTCCCTTATTCACCTTATAACCAGATTATTCCCCAAAACTTGTCAAAAAATCAAAAATTTTTGGAATGGAATGAGACATAGAGGAGTGTATCATCTGCATACATTGAAATCTTGACCTCAGCATCCCGAAGAGGCGCTCCCCGAAATACATCTGTTTGCCTGACAAAGTCTGCCAGAGGTTCCAAGCTCAGGGCAAACAAAAGGGAGGAGAGAGAGCAGCCCTGTCTGGTTCCCCTCTGGATCTTAAAAGATGGGGGGGAAAAAAACTCCATTCACTCAAACCCTAGCACAGGGGTTAGTATACAAATTACAAATCCAGGTCCTAAATTTGTCTCTGAAGTTGAATCCCCCAGGGCGAGGTCCAAATACTGCCAGTCCAGATGGTCAGTTGCCTTTTCTGCATCAAGGGACAGGACTGCACAAAGTTGCCTGCCCAGGGGGTACTCAGCTGCAGAGAGAACATTCAGCAAAAGGCGCATATTGTCCTGGATGTGCCTACCTGGAATAAATCCCATCTGATCGGGGTGCACCAAGCCAGGGATAACCGCCTGGAGCCATACACTGACAGCTTTAGTGAAGATGTTCGCATCCTGGTTTAAAAGCGATATTGGTCTGTAACTCAAGCACAGGGTGGGGTCCTTCCCCGGCTTAGGCAACACCAAAATGAGAGCCTTACCCCAGGTTATCAGGCAATGCCCTGGGTTGCTGTGCCATATTGCAAACCCTAGTGAGGAGGGAAGCCAACTCTTTTGTGAAACATTTATAAAATTCTGCTGTAAAACCATCCGGGCCTGGGGCCTTGTCTGATTTTAGAGATCCAATTGCCTGCTGCACTTCCCCTGTAGAAAAGGATGTCTCTAGCCCCTCTCTTTGAACAGGGGATAAAGCAGGGAGGTTTATTTTGTTAAGGAATTCTTTAACCTTATCAAAGTGACCTGGGCCTCTAACTACTGAATACAACTATTGATAAAACTTTGAGAACTCATCTGCTATGTCTATGGGTTGGGTCTTATAAGGATGATTCAGAGTCGCAGGACATATACAAGAGATATATCTCTCTGCCTCTTGTTTTTGGAGCCTTGGCACCAGTAGCGTACCTGCCCTCTCCCCCCCTCATAATATATTTGCCCGGTATACATCAGTGTGTTCTCAACATGCCTCTGTAACAGGGAGTTATAAAATTAATGGGCCTCACGTAATTTTTTAAGGCTGGCCTCTGACCTAGTACATTTGTGCTCCATTTCCTGATCATGGATCTTTTCTAATGCCTCCTGAATCTTAATCTGATGTTGTTTGTTTCTGTGGGAGGCTTAAGGTATAGTATGCCCACGGATAATTGCTTTCATAGTGTCCCACAGGAACTTAGGCTGGAAATCTTGTTCAATATTTTCGTCGAGGTAGTGCTGGATAACCTGTCTGGTGGAGACAACATATTGTTTGTCGTTGATTAACCCGGGGTCAAATCTCCAGCATCCATTTTGCCCTGAATACCCCCAGCGTAACTCCACCCAGATCATATCACGATCAGAGATTGTTGTGGGGAGAATGCTAACCTTGTGAAAGGTATGTAACAGACCTCTCTGGGTGTAAAAATGATCCCGCCTTCAGTACGAGTTTGAGGCTGGTGAGAAAAACGTCTAGTTCTTAACAGTGGGGTATAGATTTCTCCAGGGGTCAGTCATCCCTGCCTCTAAACAGAGAACTTTTAATAATTGGGAGCAAGCTTTGGAGCTCAGACCTTTGACTGAGCTTCTGTCCATGCTCACATCCTCCACGCAGTTCCAATTACCCATACATATAATTTGGCCAGGGGGTAATTTAGCCACCTCGCTGAATAAGTACCTAAAAAATTCCCCTGAGGAGGGAATAGGAGCATATACTGCCACCAAATGCAAGGGTCTACCCCCATAAGTTCCCGATACCACCAGGAGGTGGTCTGTTCCAGGTTTAGTCACCTTCTGGATCTGGAATGGAAAGCCCCTGTGGAATAAAAGCGCCACCCCTGCTTTTTTGCACAGAGGATGCTCATCTGAGCAAATTGTGCCCACCTAGGTTCTGCATAGTTTTAAATGCTCCTGTGCTGACAATTTAGTTTCCTGCAGGCAGGCAATATCACATTTTTCCCTCTGCAACTCTGCCAAAATTTTAAAACATTTCACCACATTGCTTTTTTTTTTTAATTTAGTCTTTTTATTTAATTTATAAATGCAGCAATTTTACAGGCAGCAATACATCATTTATTAATACCAGTTGATAACATCACAATGCATTACATGTATACTTGTAGCAGTCATGTTAGGGGGAAATAAATTAACAACTTATTACTTCAGTATCCAGAGAATCATAATTGCTCATTTTAAGTTCAATCTGTGATCCACTCAAATCAAACCAGACACAGCAGGGTGGGCCCTCCCCTCTTCCTCCCAGATTTTAGTCCCATTAAAATTCAAGAAACATCACAGGTCATATCCCGAGTATCTTTTCAGTGCAAAAGAAGAGCAAAATTACATGTTCAGTACATAGCTTAAGATACAAAATCATCATAATGATTTAGTTGATATGATATCCACGTTTGCCATTGTACATCAAATTTCTGAACTTTGTCCATCATCTTGGCCGAGACTCGCTCAAGGACATATATCTCCCTGGACAAAACAATCCAATCATTTTTAGTGGGTATTTTATTTGTAAACCACAGTCTATAAGATGTAAATAAGAAATAAAATACTTATGAGGCAGGTGGTATTCCTTCTGAAGGGGGACAAAGGGAAGGAGACCTGTTCTGCTCTCTAACTGGAAAATGAATAAAATGCCATATCTCTGCCATTGAACTACATAGGGGCCTGAGGGACCTGCTGTCAAGTCTGCATTGTACTTCAGTCTTCTCAAGAACATTTTTTCAGGGAATGTAAAATAATTATTACTGACCTTAAGCCATATTTTTAAGGGTTCCCTGGTGAACTTCGGATAATTCATTATCCCTGGGCACTTGGGGGGCATCCCAAAAAGGAGCTCCTGAGGTTGTATAGGTCCCCCCAAGTTACTTCTAATTGTTTCCAGTGTGTATCATACTGTTTATTTAGCCAGTGTAGGACTACCCTTAACTGTGCTGCCATCGCGTACTTTCTGAGATCAGAGAGGTTAAGGCCACCTCTCTCTCTCTGGCCAGTTGCAGAACAGAATATCTAATTCTGGGACGCTTTCCACTCCAAATAAAGTGGGATATCATTCTGTCCTATGCCTAGAAATATGTTTAAGCTGGGGTGAAGGGCAGTGTCTGAAGAAAGAACAATATGTGGGGAAATACTTTCTGCTTAATTGTATCTATCCTACTGAAAAAGCTTAGGGGGTGCAACGTGACCAACAAGATAGATCTTCTGTCAATTTTAGGGGCAAGGGTTCAAGATTTGAGAGCTCTGCATGAATGAGGTTTCTTGTGAGCTTTATTCCCAAGTATATCATCTCTTGTCTGTGCCACTTTAAAGGGAAGTCTTTTTTGAAGTGGAAGGGAAGGAGGTAATTGTATGTCAATACCTCGGTTTTTGATTTGTTAATTTTATATCCTGCTAGCTTACCAAATGTTTGTAGCTGTTTCCATACCTCAGGGATGGATTTTTCAGGCTTGGTAAAAGCTATAAGAATATTGCCCACAAAAAGTGATATCTTGTGCAGGTGGCCTCCCAATGGAAGGCCGTCTATGCCCCGAGAAAATCTGATGGCAATGGCCAGGGGTTCAAGATATAGCGCAAACAAAATTGGGGACATTGGGCATCCCTGGTGGGTGTCCCTAGAGAGTTCTAATGTATCTGAAAGTGCCCCATCCACCTTAAAATTTGCCTTGGGGAGGCATAAATATTTTGTGATTGTTTTATAAGTTGTTCTGGGAATCCAAAGTGCCCCAGAGTCTGCCATAAAAAAGACCAGCTGACCCGGTCAAATGCCTTTTCAGCATCTAACCCCAGTAGCACTAAAGGGATTTGTCTTTCTAAGGCATAATCTACTAAGAAATATGCACACCTTATGGCATCATGTGCCTGTCTGCCCTTAATAAAGCCCACTTGATCAGGGTCAATAATAGCTGGTAGTAAATGGTCTATTCTAGAGGCCATGGCCAACATGAACAGTTTGTAATCGTAATTTAGCATTGAAATGGGGTGAAATGAGGAGGGATGTTTAACATCTTTATGAGGTTTAAGTATGGCTGATATGGTGGCACATTGCCATGTGGGGGGGAGGTTCTCCCTCCTGGACCGGACGTAAGGCTGGGAGTAATATGGGTAGTAGTAGCTTTTTGAATTTGTTATAAAATTCAGAAGGATACCCATCTGGACCTGGTGCCTTCAGGGTCTGAGCTATTGTTAGAACTTGGAGTAGTTCTCCCTCTTTGATTGGTGCCAGAAAGGCTTCAACCTGTAGTGGGCTGATTCGTGGTATTGGTAAACTCTGTAAATATGATTTGATGTTGTCTAGAGGAATTTCCTCTTCTTTAGTGTACAACTCATGGTAAAACTGCTGTACAATAAGTCTAATTTCCCTGGGTCTTTTTGCTAATCTCCCTGTTTTAGGATCTACCATACCGATTATGTTTGCTCTGGTTCTCTGTTCTCTCAATTTTCTTGCTACATTTCTTAAGGCCTTAGGTCCCCCCTCATGATGTCATATTTCCCTGGTACCTAGTGGTGCAGCAGGCCACACTGGAAATACAGATGAGGAATAGAGACCCCCAGGAAATGGTCCCTATGAGCCTCATCTCCAGTAAGGCCTTATGGGTACATCCAACCATTTAGGGATGGATTTTTGACCCTACAATGGTCAGGTGGGCATTTAGCACTACAAAAAATGCATTAAGTCATGCCACCTTTCCTGGGCTATAGTATAATTAAACAATAACTATGGGAGGACTGTCAGAAAGGTTTTGGGGGGGGGAGATAACCCAAGGGGAAATTCAGAAACATCCTTCTGGTTCACTAACCTTTTTCCCATCTATAGGCTTGAGAATACAAACAGGATTTCCATTTCTCAATGGCCCCACCCCAAACAGACTTCCCCGAGTTACATTGCATAGTCCCTGTATGCAGAGTCACCTCCGCATCAAGATACCAGTTTTTAAGTCTCTGCAGAATCTGTCTCGCCATTCACTCCAGTGCAGGTCGCTGAAATCTTTGAAAAAGTTTTTTCACATCCTCTAGGGTTGCTTGGCTCAGTCTCTTTCTGGAACCCAGATCCCTAGCAGTGTCCCAAACAGCATCATGAAGGCCTTGTTGAGTTTTCCTGAGTGAGGAGTCTTCTTGGGTAGATTGAATCAGGCCCCTGAGTTGGAGTGTTTTTAAATTTTTCATTGCTTAATCTGGTGTTTCAAAGGCTTGGGAGCCATCTGGAAACACGATGACTAGTCGAGCATGAAGTATTATAAATGTTATTTCTTTGTACTTTGCAGGGTTATGAGATAAGTTGTCTCTGTATGCTACTGTACGGATTTATTGTTCTGCCTGGTGTATGAGTGCCATTTCCATGGCTCAATGTAACTAAAAATTCAATAAAATCTTAAATGATAAAAGACGGAGTATTGGAGCATAGGCCCTGCGCTTAGCTGAAATAGATGGGGAGTAATCATTGTCAAAATAAATGTGCTTTCCTTTATACTTAGTGTCCCTCATTCTCCAGGCTCTGGTAAGGATAGTTTGTTTAGTAGTATAGTTTAAAAACTTCATTATGATGGAGCGAGGTTGTCTGTGTGGCTGAGTTGGTTTCTGCGATAGAGCCCAATGGACTTGCTCTATGTCAAATTTAAAAGCTGGGTCTAATTGCAGAGAGTCACGGAGGAGCTCCTCCACAAATTTTAAAATATCTCTCCCTTCTTTGTTTTCCGGAATCCCATGTATTCTCAAATTATTCATGCGCGATCTGTTTTCCAGATCCTCACATTTCTCTTTTAAAGCATGCTGCTCATCTAGCAAGTGCACTACCATACATTCCAGCCTGTCAGTCCAATCATCTAATTCAGTATGTTGTGCTTCAACCTCAGTAACACGAGTTGAAAGTTTACTGTTTTCTGTAGTTAATTCTGGCTGGAAAGTATGAACCTCTGTTCTGAATTCCTGCAGCTCTGCTAGAATGGTAGCATTGCTGGGTTGTTGAGAGGAGGCCCCATTTGGAGCCACCATGTCTGGTTGAATCTCTGCAGAACTTAATGAAGGGCAAGAGAATCCTGCAGAATCTTTGCTTCTGGGGGTGCATACAATCCATTTTGTGCCTCCCATTCAATGCTGTGGCTCTCCCTAATATACTTTTTTGATTATTTTTGCATTTTATTTGAGAGATAGTCTAGTTTTAGCCCAGAATCAGCAGTGCTAGGTTTTACACTTGCATCCAGGTCAGTGACATCACCAGAAGTCCCTTCACCACATTGTTAATGCCCATGGCGTTCAGAGAACAAAGTGTTAGGGTAGCCATAATAGTATAAAAGATAAGTCTAATCTTAGTAGAGCATACTCGCATCTATTAAAATGCCCACTAGGCATCAGTACAGGTAAAGTCTCTCTCCAAGAAGAGAAAGAGAAAAGGAAAAAAGAGAAAAACCAGAAAGAAGAGTAACCAGAACAGTATATTGCCATAGTAAACACAGTGAACTTGAACTCCCCTTTCAAACAACAAAGGGTAACAGTCAATAATTGACCCGAGGCAGTGCATGAGGGCTCTGACAAAGTACCCCCTCTGGGAGGAGTCATCTCCCTCGAGGGGTGGGTAGGGAACTGCTATCCTAAAGGGAACAACACCCTAATTAATAAGGTGAAAAGGCCAAGGATTCCAGAAGGAGTATGCAATCCCAGAACCTGTGTCCTTGTCAATTAGGATAGGAATCTTCCAGGAAGGGGCCAGGATAGCTACTTCCGCCTCCAGCGTACAGACAAACCACATAATTAAAATACTTTAAGTCTGCTCAAAAACCTAAACATTCCCTTTGTAATTTGGGCTGGGGACCCATAAGCATGAGAGTCCAACAGTCCCCAGTCAGAGACATCACAGCAAACTAACATCAAAATAGAATCCTTACTCAACTCTTAATGCAGAACCAGATGGGCTACAAGGGGGTTCATCAAAGCATGAATTGCTCCACCTAGCACAAACCATAGCCATATTTTAGTTAATGAAGGTAATCCTTAGCCCCCCAAACCCCCATGAAGGAACAATGTTTAGAACAACAGAAAAGAGATTAGGACTGTGCAGTCTGTTATAAAATGTCCCCTAAATTTTGGTGTAATAGTGAACAGTCCATTAGGAGACCCAATAATTAGCCTGAGATTGGGATGAGCAGTATTAAAGCTATGGCCCACTGTCAGGATGCACCGCTGGGTCAGTCTCAAGAAAAGAGGGAGCCACAAGGGGTGGAGCCCAACAACCCCTTACTCTTGAAATGCCAGTTCTTTCCTAATCCAGTGAATTCCCAGTCTAAAACACTTGTAACTGAGGCTCAAAAGAAAGAATACTGCACCCTTGTGTTACCAAAGTAGAAAGTGGGTCCTTTAGAAGAATCTAAGCAATCAAGGAACGATCCCAAAATGGCAGTGCAACAGTGATTTGCATCTTCAAATGACTCAACCCACTGCTGCACAATATCATTTGGGGTTGATGTTACCAGGGGGAAGACAAGAAGTGGAGCACCTTACCGTCCTGACCCAAAAGAAAGTATGACCTGAGATCAAAGGGTCCAGGACATGAGTTCCTAGAGTCAGGCTGGTAAATGTGACCATCGAGCAGCTACTCCAAAGCCACAGGAACGTCCAATCAGACTGAATCAGACAGAGACTAAGCTCTACTTGTAGTTTGGTAAAAGTAGGTTCCCAAATCAGTAAAAATATCATACTGTTGAGAGGAAAACCTTGCATCTGTGTTGGGGTGGGTTGAGCCCACCTTACCTTTCGGGCTCAGGATGGGTTTGCTCTGGAAATCCACCAGGATAGATCAGCATGCAAGGGAAGGATAGCGTCAGTTCTGTAACCAGGATTAGAAGTTTTTTAGCTCAGGGGGCAAGAGACCATAGAAGTCATTCAACTTCATCTTCAGCTGCTTCCTCCTTGAGATCTGGTAGGGCTATACCTTCCATGGCTAGAAACTGACTTGCTGCCCAGAGGGAATCAAACACTTTGGGGCCATTTTTAGTCTCCACCCATAACCTCGCAGGGTACCACAATTGAGCTCTGGTGCCTTTCTCTCGAAGCTGCTTGACCACGTAAAGGACCTTCTTCCTCTTTTCAACCATGGAAGGAGGGAAATCCTGGTCGACAAACACCCAGGCACCTTTGAAATTAAGATCTCTCTTGGTCCACGCCAGCTGAAGAATTTTTTCTTTAATGGGGTATTTCAAAAAGTTTATTAGAATGGCTCTCAGAGGGACACCCTGTGTAGGTTTTAGGGCTAAGAATCTGAGGGCCCTCTCTATATCAAGAGGGAACTACTCCTCCAACTGCAACTCCGTACCGAGCCAACTCTCCATGTATCCCACCATGTCCTCCTGCTCAACTCCCTCCGGGATGCCCACCACTCAAGTGGGCTTCAGCGTCTTCTGCTTTAAGAGTGAAAGCTTTCTCATGGTGGTGGAGGAAAGCGAGTGAACAGCCATAAGCCATATGTTCATTTTGCAAGACTTCCACATGTTGCTCAACTGTGATGGTCCTCGACTCAAGCTTCTTGAAGTCTCTCCCTGGATGTCTGAGACTTTGCTGTCAATGTTTTGCAGCAGTCTCAGGATTTTCCTGGTTTCCAACCTGGTACAGGTCGAACCTGAGTCAGACCCGGAGTCATCATCACCCGACTTGAAAAGAAGTGAGGACCATGAGGCCACTGGACTAAGGCCTGTTGCAGGTTTTGCTTTGCCTGTGGGTGCCACTGCTCTCTACTGGGTAATCCTTTTTTCTTGGTATGGCCCATCTCTTCAATTAATTTCTAGTCAACTGAACAAGTTTTAAACTTTGGATGCTCTGTTTACGCGCATGAATTCAAATAGATTAAGTGCAGGAGACACTGAGGAGGAGAGCTAGGCTGCCATTCCCGCCCGCTGCATTACGGGAACCAGTCCCATTATTTTGTCAATCTTCAGAGTCAGTAGGGGAATTTTTATTGAAGTAACATCAAAAAGAAAAATTTACAATCATATACTGTACACTCTTGCAAAATCAAAACAACAAAAATAAACACAGATATCTACAATTTGCATAGAGAATCAAAAACAAGGGAGAACAAAACAATATCTACAGTCATGAGGTTATTTACATATCTATGCCATAACTGCTGATATCTAATTTAACAGGATTATTCTTCATAACTTCCTATACTTCATTTGTAGTCAAAAGGACACTATCAGCTATGCCCCTTCATTTTTTGCCGAAAGTGAACAGTGTGCCTCTTGGCACACACCTATCACAGATATAATGCAGATCACTTGGGTCAACATTAATTTTCTGTAATTCATATTTGTAAATCTCCAGTGAAATCCTGTGCATGCACACCAGAGGCATGACCAAAGATCCTGCACATGTGCAGGAGCGTGCCATTAGATTGCATGTCCGGGATTTCAGCTGCAATTTACAAATATGAATGACAGTACTCCCAGTGCTTGGTTTGTAGTCATACATAGATGGAACATTTTAGAATAGCATAAGGGACCAGCACAATATGAAGCTACATGTTGAGAATGAAAAAATCGTACTTCGGGGCCAATGCGTGGTCCTGACCTGAATGTGCTTCCAGTATACAGAGGAATTAATGTTGACTGGAGTCAAAAGCTACTTCTGCAAAAAGTATAAAAACCGAAGGGGCAAAGCTGACAGTGCCCCTTTAATAGAGACTGAAAAACCTTACCACCATTTAAATACTTTATGTGATGGGTTCTGTGCTTTGTCTTCCAAATATACTGAGCTTATGGCCTGGAATACCAGGATGCTTAAGGTTTCATACAGCATCACTCTTTGGTGTATAACCCATTGGCATCTTGGTTGCCACAGGTAAAATTTCAAACAGCATTAAAAAAAAGCTATTGTACCATCAAAATATTTAATACATAAGTGAGGATAGTAACCTAGTATTAGGGTTTCATAATCCAGGCTATTTAACCACTGACATGTCCATCTGTTGGCAAGGAAAGGCCACAGGGGTTTTGCATAATAGCACTGAAATAGGAAATGGTCCATTGACTCTTCCTTTGCAGTGTAAGCATTATATGGGCAATTCCTTTCCTCCTGTGCCTTGTGCTTACAATTTCCCCTAATATTCAATCTGCCATACATAGACAGCCAAAGTACTTCCCACATGTGAGGAGGAATTATGTCATTGTTTAAAGTTGTAAGAACTCTGTCTCTATAGGTGGGGGCAGTTTTTAAATGCTGGTCCTCTGGGTATATTTTTGCTAACACTAAGTTATACAAATTGGGGCCACAGTTTGAGCATATCTGAGATTTTGTTAAACCCCATTTAAATAGTTTTGGGGCTGTGGGTTTAAAATATTCCAAAATAAATACTCTAGGGGATATTTTTGGTGAGAAACATCCCAACATTAAAAATATCTAGAAAGGTAATTCTGTATCCATTTGTGATGTAGTGAATCAGATGAGAAGAGTCCAATCTTAACAGTTTGAGAAATGAAAAATGTGTGAAAAAAATTTATAGGATCAACCATTCCAAGGCCTCCCTATGATTTAAGCAGGTATGTAAAACATTGTTTTATAGGATTCAACCTACTACCCCATAACATAGTGAAAAAGCAATTGTAAATGTGGGTTTCTAAACAAGTAGGGATAGGGAAAATCATGGCTGTATATAATAAGCCAGGTATGATAAATCTTTTCACAACATGTACCCTTTTTATCTTTGGTAACTTCCAGTTCTTCCATCTCTGCACCTTGCCTTCCACAGTCTGTAAAGCAATGTCCCAGTTACAGTATGCAAAGAAGGATTCTGGTGTCCAAACATAATCCCTAAAATTGTTATAGGGTCAGAGGAAATCTGAATACCTAAGACAATAATAGGAGGGTGAGGAGGATATCTTAACAAAAGCCCTTTGCTTTTCCTGTGATTTAATCTGGAATTTGAAACTGTAGTGTATTTTTCAAATTCATTTAAAGAAGTCTCAATATGCAAATCTTCTGAAAAAAAACAAGCAGATATCATCTGCATAAGCTTGAATTTTTATTGAATCCACTACCCCAGTTCCTTTTATTCCTACCCAATCTGATGAATCCATTGCCCATCTGATTAATGGATCAAGAGAGAAAATATTTAGGAGGGGGCTTAGGGTGCACCCCTGCTTTACCCCTGTTGCCACCTTCACACTTCTGGTTATATGTCCTTTAATTATAAGTATGATAATAGCTGAGGCATATTAGTTTTTAAGCCAATTTATAAAAACTCTAGGAATCTTGTAATGTTTCAAGGTCTGAAATAAGAAGGGGTAGTACACTCTATCAAAAGGCTTGCTCTGGTCCAAGAAAACAATACATCCAGTTTTGGTTTGGAAAGAGGTGTTATATAACAGATCCCTAATTATCATATGGGTATGTTGGCTCTTTCTATTGGGGATACCACAGTATTGAGTAGGAGAAAGCAGGGTGTCAGTCACCTTTCTCAACATATTGCTAAGCACTTGAGACAACATTTTAAAATCTGAGTTTAACAGAGAGATGGGCCTCCAATTTTCAATCTGATGTTTATCCCCAGTTTTGTGTAAATACATTAGTAAGCCTGTGGTAAAAGAGGGGTGAATTTCACTAAAATGTAGAAAAAAAGCAAACACAGTTTCCAAACTCTGTGCAAATTCTGTGGGAAAGGCCTTATATAGCTTTTTTTTTATTTAGTTTTTGTTGACCAGGTAAGTGCACTAGACAAATTATGCCTATTTTCAGGCATGACCCGAGGGAAGGGAAGACAGATGAATGCCAACTGACCTTGAACCAGATTAAGCTGTTGGTGGTATTTTCGGTGAAATGGGGGGAAATTTGGCCAGGACACCGGGGAAATTCCCCATCTCTGCTTGCACTCTGTGGCCAGTAGAGGGCTGCTCTCAGTTCTCAAGATGAAGGACTCCAGTTTGGTTTTGGTCGAGGTGGAGGAAGGATGTGGGGCAGCGTCTCTGGATTCACTGTCAGCTCAAGACATAGATATGGATCAGGGAGCTATAGCACACCAACATCAGATGGATACTGAAAATATGATGGAACAATTGGACGAAAACCCTGGCATGGAGGAGGAACGTTTATTACAGGTACAATTGGAAGATAAGAAAAAAGTTTATTAGAGATGCTACAAGCTGCTGAGAATGAATTTCAGATTCAGAAATTATGTTTGGTTGAAGAACATACAAAACAGAAAAGATCTACAGTTAGTCCGATTCAAGAAGGAAATAAACGTTTGCCCTTAGCTTTAAATTCTGGAACAACATCAGATATTTCAGCGGTGCAAAAGGAAATAATTGATTCTGAGCTGTTGGCTGAAGGGGACATAACTTTTAGTGGCTTCTCCACGGAATGGACCCCAGGAAGAGCTCTTGGTGAGGCAGGTTGGATTCTTCGGAATGGAATCTGGGTTTCTGACCCAAACATTCCAGTTACAGGAAATAAAGGAATGGAGAATAAAGGTACAGAAAATAGGTGTTTTGCAGCTTCTGGTATACATACTACAAAGTCTCCAGTACAGAAAAAGTCCCCATTTGTGGTTACTGAGTCTGCACGTCATGCAAGAGAGGCGGTGGTTCAAAGAACTACGCCAGACGCGAGTGCAGTGGCTTCTTCAGACCAATGTCCTGGGAAGAAAGTGTTGCCGATTTCTTTACAGAAAGAAATAACTCAAGAATCTTCTGCAGGAAACATGGGGACAGAATTTGGAGTGGCTTTAGAGGAACATGGAGAAGAATCTGTTCCGACTGCTGTTGATAAGAAGCATAAGGAAAACAGTGGAGTGTTGGGTGAGACAGTGCAAAAACAATCATATGCGGGCCTATTTCGGAAGCCAGCTGAAGCTGCGAAGAGAAGGTACTTGGTACGTCTGCATTATAAAGGTCTTGCTCCTATAGTTCCTGACAGATTGTGGGTGGGCAAATAATTAATAATTGACTCACTGGGTTTTTCTCCAGCTGAAATATACGCGTTTATACATGCTCCAGGAGATAAGATATATGATGTGAGCTTTTGTACTATGATGGCACTGGATAAATTTTGGTGTCTGTATTATGAATTAAAAGATACAGATCTTTGGAAGGACTTTCTAGCTATTTCAATCACAAAGCCTACTATTAAAACTGTTACCCTTCTTTTTCTCAATGAGGGTGTGAACATCAGTAATATTTTATTTTGGTTAGAAAAAAGATGTACAGTTTTCGACCACCCAAAGCCCATTATGGATGAAAATGGATTTTGGACTGGGGGTTGGACTATTAGAGTGTAGTTAACTCAAAATGAACAAGGAATACAACATTTGCCTAGTTTTTTTGGGGGGGGGAGGGATAGAGGGATTTTGTTTTACGCAGGACAACCTAAGAGTTGTTATAAGTGTGGTTCTTTACTGCATTTAAGTAATAATTGTGATCAAGTCAAATGTTTTCATTGTGGGGTGTTGGGCCATTCAGCTGTTAGTTGTCAGGCTCCTCCGATATGTAATCTGTGTGGAGATGCTGACCATTCCTTTGCAGAATGTCCTTGGGCTGAACATAACTTAGATGAAGTTTCAGATCATGAATATTTATTATTTCAAACAAGGAAACCTTTTGCCCCTTCAGAAACATTTAATACAGGTAGGTGAAGAGGAAGAGGTATGGGAGGGGGGTGGGAAGGGGTGGTGGATTAGAAGGAAGGGTTCAAAATTCCTCATCTAGACAACAGGACTCTTTGTTTGTGGCCCCATTTAATCTTCTGGAGGCAACTGTGGATACTCCTCAGCCTGAGAAAGGGGGAGATAAGGAAACACTGTTTGTAACACCTCAGAGCTCCCCATCCCATAGGGGTACTAATTTAGTTTTGTCTAAGGGGAAACAAAATGAGAACGTTTTAACTAAAGGGAAACAAAGTGAGAATTTGGATAGAGATTACACTATACAGACTTCAACAGTACTAGGGATACCTTTACAAGATGGAAATTCCTTAGTTGGGAATGGGGGAACCTCCTTATCTCCTTTACCACTTAGTAATAGATTTTCAGTTTTCTCCACATGGGGAGATCAGGTAGACCTTGAACATCCAATGGAGACAGACACAACTGATTCTGTGGATATTCCACTTACTGAAGTTGAACCATCACCTAAAAATGAGTCACAGCCTGAAATTCAAAAATCCCAGAAATTACAAAAAAGAGTAACAAGATCTAGCAGGAAAATTCTGAAACCTCCTCCCTGAGCCATTAAGCTTAACGATAGCCAGTTTAAATGTAAATAGCATTAAGTCTGGTGTAAGACGTATAGCCACTTTTGGAGTGTTACAGCATTTGGATTATGATGTTTATTTCTTACAGGATACCAGGCTACATACGAGAATTGAAACAGAATGAGCTTCTGGTGATTGGAAATGGGGTAGTTCCATATGGTCTATGGGGATAGAGGCCTGTTGTGGAGTAGGGTTTTGTTTTACTATGTCTAATGTTAAAATTTTAAGGATAGTAGATCTGGAACCAGGCCGGGTCTTGATGTTGTATATGGTATTGAATTCTGTTTCATGTAGATTGATTAATGTGTATGGACCTCAAACCAAGTCATTACGGGTTAAGTTGTTACAAAAAATACAGCCAAGTCGGCAGATAATTTGGGGAGTAGATTTTAATATCAATACCCGAGATCGGATTATTAAGGGAAAATAATTTTGTGATAAGACAATATTAAAAACTATTGTTCGACCTGCGGGTTTACAAGATGTTCATTCAGGGCAATTAGGAAGGGCAAAACCTACTTTTTATAAAGGGCAGTTATTTTCTCATATAGATTTCTTTTTTGTTAAACAAACATTACCTTTAGCGGGAGTGGTAACAATCCCAATAGAAACATCAGATCACTGGTTAATAGGGTTTTAGGTCTCAGTACCCATTCAGAGGGAGACAGGTAGAGGTTGTTGGAAACTAATTACTTCTATATTACCGGACAATAAGGTTATTCGGCAGTTGAAAATTGTAATTTGGGATAAAGTTACTACAATTAATTTCTATGAGAATATTGGACAATGGTGGGAAGATTTTAAATGTTGTATGGTGTTTTTTTTTTAATTATGGGTAGTATAAGGGCACAGCCCAAATATAAAGAATATTTGGTATATAGGTTAGAATTTGAGGAATTGCTTTCTAGACAGTATGAGGGTGGGGAAGATTTAATGTATGAAATTGACATAGTTAGAGATAAGATGATTCAATTCCAATATAATAGATTAAATTCATTGATGGAAGAGCAGTCATTTGGTATACATGGTACTGCAGATCAAATAAATCCATATCTGGCTAGTCAGGGGAGGAGGGGAAAAAAGTTATCTCCTCCCTGATTTCTTCAAGTGGTAAAGAAGTTTGGGATAATATTGGTATTATGGAAGTAATTGAAGACCATGTAGAAAGGAAATTTGGGTATTTGACTGAGAATGAGAATTTTTTTCATTAATATTTACTGCTGCAGATCCTCCTAAATTGGATTCAGTTTTAGCTGAACAAATGATACAATCTTTTACAATGCAGGAACTGGACAAAGTGATAAGTAGTTTAAAATTGAATACTTCTCCAGGATCAGATGGTTTGCCAGGAGAATTTTATCATGTATTATGGCTAATAATGCCAAAAATTTTGTTGAAGTTATTTAATTTTTTTCGAATCGAACTTTTTTTGCCTACCAATATGTATGAGGGATTGTTAATTTTTCTTTTTAAATCAGGTGTACGGAATAATATAGAAAACTGGAGACCAATAACATTGTTGAATGTTGATTTCAAAATATTTGCGAAACTGTTAAGGAATCATTTAGTGTTGGTAATGCCGGATTTAATAATTCCTACCCAGTTTTGTCAGTACCTGGTAGACGTATTACTGATGCTTTGATTTTGTTAAGAGAATTAATAAATGGGGAAATGGTAGAGAAAGGGGATCTGAAATGTCCTGGTTACATCATTAGTTTGGATCAGGCGAAAGCTTTCGATGAGGTTTCTCATTCTTATTTGTGGGATTGTTTAAGGTTTTATGGGATTCCTTCCCAATTTGTTCAATGGCTTCAATTATGTTACAATCTAGCTTATGTCAGGCCATATGAAAATGGATGCTTGGGAAAAAAATAGGGATATATAAAGGAGTTAGACAGGGTTGCCCACTGAGTCCCCTACTGTATGTCTTTTCATTAGATCCAGTGTTACGTATACTGCAAAAATCTCCGAATATTTTTGGTTTAAATACATATGACTATCAGTTGTATAAAGTTATAGCATATGTGGATGATTAATGTTTAGTTTTACAAGATGAGAAATCCCTAATCCTAGCTTTTCAGTTAATACAAGACTTAGGTAAAATTACGGGTGCAAGCCTTAACCCTGAGAAAACTAAAGTTTTACGGTTATGTGGTTTTCCTTTTGTACCTGAAACTTGTGGAGGTTTTCCAGTAACTGTGATACCATGTAACATTTTAGGTATTTATTATGGAGGCGATGATATGGCTGGTTATAATTGGGGAAAGGCTATACAAGTGGGTATATCTAAAGTGACTCAATGGAATAAATGGAAGGTTTCTAAGAAAAAATGGATATATTATATTAAAACCTTTTTGGTTCCCATTTTTTATTCATTAGTATGATTTTTCCTTTGCCTAAATATTTGGAGGGTAAATTATTAGGATGCTTCTTTAGCTGTTTTTGGGGAAGTAGGCTTAATCCTATTAAAAGGAATGTTTATATAAGGAAATTCGGGATGGAGGTATTGGAATGTTGAACCCTATTTTATTTTTCTTTTCAATATTTTTGTATAACAACATTTTTCCCTTAATGGAAGGATGTCCACAATTGTGGGGGTCTTGGGTTTGTAGGAAGTTGAACGGTATATTGTGTGACTGGAAGGACAATGCTTTTGTACATAAGAATAAATGTGTTCCTAGGTTAGGAAGTCAGTGGGAAAGGGTTTTTGATAAAATTAAAATTTGGAATATTAGAAATGAGTTAGTGACACAACTTTCGCGAAAGGCACTCTATTCTGAAGTATTAGAGTCTAGCTTTTCAGCACAACCTTTTGTAGATTTTTCAGTCCCTCAACAAAAGCAGATTTCTGAATATGTGTTAGATAAACGAATACCAGATCATATGTGGGATACAGTTTGGTTAGGAATTCATGGACAAATTAATGTTAAAGGGAATCAAAAACATAAATCCTTTCAGGAAAGAATTTGTTCTAGATTTACTTGTAGGGCTATACCTGAAACAATGGATCATTTGTATTTTCACTGCCCTTACGCAGTGCAGTTTTGGGATACAGTGAAAAATCACTGGAAAGGGGTATCCTTTCTACCACCTACTTCTGTTTTTTTGTATTATGGAGTGATTCCTTCTGAGCTGATGCATTTATCTCATAGTACTCTTAGAGTGATAATGGTACATTTTCTGTACTGGTTATGGATAAGTAGATGTAGATTTACTTTGCAGCAACAATCTATTTCAGCTTTGGAATTATTTTTTATATTACAAAAAGATCTAAAGGGATTGCAGAGGACAGAGAAACTTCAATTAGCACCTAAGATTTGGAAACAACAATGGAAATGTTTTGATTTTATTTAAAGAATTAAGAGATTCTGTTTTTTTTCTCTCCCTTCTGTTTAGGTTATTTGTATGAATTAATACTTATTTATGTTTTTGACTTTACCTTATCATGATTGTATGAGATAATATTGATTTGTATAACCTTACTATGATTTGTTCTGATTTCAATAAAAAATTCCCCTACTGGACTGTACGGGGAACCCTTGTCTGCCAAAATCCAAAATGGTGGATGGTCAAGCAGAAGGTGGAGGAACAACAGGCAGCAGGACTGGATTTGCTCATCTTGTTGTTAAAGAGAGTCTGATTAAGGAAAAGGAAGATATTGGTTTAACCTCTTCTACTGGCTTGGAACAATAAAAGCAAAATGATGCTCAGCAACTGGCACGATGTTCTTTAAATAATACAAGTACTGAATCCTCAGATGTTGATGTACAGCATAATGTAACTCCATGTACCATTACTGAAGAAGCCTTGTTAAGAAATGCCGTAAGATCAAGTAAGGAGTACCTACTAAAACTGCTGAATGAGGATGAAAGTATTTCTAAGCCCGTGGATGATATTTCTTTAGAAGCGAGTCCTGCTTACCTTAGTTAACAATTCCTTCACAACTTTCCCCACTTGAGATGGAGAATCCTTCTCAAACTTCAAAAACTGTGCATCAGCCTATTTGCTCTGTGGTACCTCTAATCTCCCTACGGAAAGGCTGCACAGATGATCCCTCACAAATGCACGATAATTGGACTCCTGAAGCAGCACTGCACACTGCAAGATGGCAACAGAATGAGGAAAGCTCTACCTGTTTCTCGCCTCACCTGGCTACGGTGGCAGAAATTAAACAGGCTTGCAACTTGGAAGGAGATGAAAGAACTCTGGATCAAATTGTCCAAATCATAGAAACGGCAGCAGATGTTGCATGGGTCACACCAGGTGGCTCTTCTGAGGATACGGGCACTTCAGGCTCCAACTCTACACAAAAATCACTGTCCCAGGACACAAAGAAGAATCAGCAGGTCAAGAGGCACCTGAAGGACCAAAAAGACTACATATGCCTGACCTTTTTAAAAATAAGGGTGAACCTGCACAGCGACGAAACGTGGTAAGACTGAAATTTACTGGTAACATTGATCTAGCACTGGACAGATAAGTTCTGTTGCATAAAATGTTAAAGGAGGGTATGCGAATCCAGCCTTATGAGCTCCTTGCAGTAATACATGTGAAAGGTGAACCAACATATGATGTGATTTTTAAAACTAACCAAACATTGGAAAGATTTTGGGCTAAATATCCTCAGGTGTCTAATACCAATTTGTGGCAGCCTTTTTTTTCCTATCTCATTAACAAAACCCACAATAAAAATGATAACATTATTATTTAGAAATGAAAGTGTAAATATGTCAGATGTACAGTACTGGTTGAGACAACATTGTTCTATTCTTGAGGTCCCCATCTCCATCCTAGATGAAGTTTTAGTATAGACAGGAAACTGGAGAATTAAGGTTCAACTAAAACACACGGAACAAGGTATCCAACATCTCCTGGGGAGTTTTTTTTATTGGGAGGGACAGAGGTTTGTGTTTCTATCAGGGGCAACCAAGAACTTGTCACAAATGTGGGGCATGCACACACCTAAGTTGTGTGTGATAAACCAAGATGCAACCTTTGCTTAGAATATGGGCATGTAAGTGTAGGCTGCCCAAACCCCCTGAAGTGCAACCTCTGTGAGGAAGATGGCCATTCCTATCAAGGCTGTCCCTGGGCAGAAAAAGGCTAGATAGAGCACAACAAGACCCTTTCAATTTGCTAGAGAGGTGTCAAGTACAAGAAGCAAAAAAGAAATCCAAGATTCAGATCTCCCAGGACACTAGAACTGCACAATCCTCTTTAGAGGCACTCTTTACTAGTCAGGCAGACCAGGAACTCCTTCCCTGGGATGATTCTCAAATACAGGATGAGGCCTCCTGTGCAGGGCCAAAGGACATGGAGACAGCAACTATGTTGCCCCGCCCCACCTTCAGAGCATTCCCAGTTTAACCTAGTTAGCAGGAAGAAAAAAAGAAGTACAAGAAAGGCAGAACAAACTCCCCCAAATGTTTCTTTAATTCTAACAAGAAATAAATTTCAGGCACTTACAAAGTGATGTCAATGGGGAGACATGTTGGAAGATGAGGGGGATTCAGATTCCTCCTCTTCCTCAAGAGTAGAGAGTTTTTTGGACCCCCAGACTTCCCAGATGGGTAAACAAAAAGATACCTATCATAGGAAGGTCCTTTAAATACTCCCTCATAACTAAATATGGAAATGGGACAGCGGCTTTCTATCCTTACATAGAATGCTTGCAGCATTAAAAACTATAGAAAGTGGCTGTCCACTTTTCAAATACTAAAAGACTTTCTGAATAGTATTATTTTTCTTCAAGACACTAGTATTATCCTAAGGGGATTTGAATTTTCAGTACACAGGGTTTTGGACATCTGCCCAGGAAGAGCATTATTGCTGGATGGTTGTTTGGGTCCACTTTCCTTTAGGCTAGTGAACATTTACACTTCTCAAAGTATTGCTTTGAGATCACAGCTTTTTAGACACATCCAACTGTGTTTGCAGACTAACAAACACATAGTACTGGGGGAGAATTTAATTGCCCACTCACTCCAGCAGATAAGGGGGGACGAACAACAAAGCTTTTGGGGGACACAAACTGTTTGAACAACATTTTAAAAACAGCTGATTTAAAAGATAGCTACATGGACGTACATCAAGTGAAGGCAAAAACTTTTATAAAGGGCCCATTAGCTACAAGAATCGATCATGTTTTTTTGCAAAAAAATCTTAGGACAACCCAGGCCTCGACTGTCTCTTGTGAGACTTCCGATCATCTAGCTGTTTCAGTCTGTTGTGGTCTCCCTTTTGGAGAACAAAATAGGAAGAGAAAATTCCTTAGGTGGAAGTTAAACAATCAACTTTTAGTAATACCCAACATGAAAAAAAAATTCTTTATTAAAAGCTAGATACACGGTTCTAGAGGCATTCGATTCTACAAAAGATTGGTGGATTGATACAAAACAGGAATGCAGGAATGTTTTTATTCAAAATGCAGCAAACATTTCAAAATCAAATATTTCCGATATCTGGGCCTAAGAGAGAAATTTTTTCTCTCATTTCATGCTCATATGAGCAAGGCACATATTTAACTTGAGAAATTCAAGAGATCAAATAAAAATGGCAAACATACAATATAATAGAGCAGAGTCTCTAAAAAAAGAAGCACAGTTTGGCACACAAGGCATTAAATCATCACTGGATGTGTACAAGAGCTGTCAAGATAGAGTTAGTCATACAATTCTGGATCAAGTGAAGATCCTTTTTCAGGAGAACTGTTTTCTGACTAGTCCAGTATACAAAACATGGCCCAAAAACACATTTTTAACATGTTTGGAACCCTTCTAATGCAAAATGGGATGATGCCTATCAGAATGATGTAAATATCCCTCCCCTGGATCCAAGCCTAGTGTTTACTTTATTTGCCCCAATTACCCTGCAAGAAACTTATAGAGCTTTATCCAGATTAAAGAAAAATACAGCCCCAGGACCAGATGGCCTGACTACAGACTTTTATACCACATTCTCTAAGTATTTGGTCCCTATATTAATGGATGTCTATACTGATATTCTGTCATCACAATCTCTTCCAAAAGAACTATCCCAGGCATTAGTGATTTTATTGTACGAAAAAGGAGACAAAAGTGATTTGAGAAACTGCCGTCCTATACAGTAAGTCTTTTAAATGTGGACTATAAGATACTGGCCACTATTCTATTAAACAGATTAGCAATAGAAGCAGAAACAATTATTAGTCCAATACAGTCTTGTGCTGTACAGAAGAGATCCATGTACCATAATTTGGCACTTCTGAGAGAGGTAGTATCACAAAAAAAGGATGGGGACACAAAGTACCTTATTCTAACTCTGAACCAGGAAAAAGCTTTCAATAGGGTAAATCACTACTATATGTTTCAAGTCTTCACTTTATGGATTAAAATGTTATATGAATCATATTTCTTTACTCCATACAGTATATTAACAGGGTTCAGGGCAAAACCTTCAAAGGTCTGAAAGGAGTTTGGCAAGGCTGCCCTATGAGTCCTTTATTATATGCATTTCAAATAGACCCTTTTCTAAGAAAAATTTCAAATTGTAAAAGCATTCCCAGAATCAGTCTCAAAGGAAGTGGAGTTATTTCAAACATTTGTGCATGTGCAAATAATGTATGTATCTGCTGTATCCCACATTTAGATGAATCTGCACTGATTAGTGAGATTTCGAATTTCAAAAATATATCAGGCTCAAAACTAAACTATATCAAGAGTATGGGGCTGATACACCCTTATGAGGCAGTTCAAGATCTAAATCCCGCAATGTCCTTTGCAAACATTACAGTGTCTACAGATCCGATACAAATTTTAGGCTTAAAATTTGGAAGCCAAGACAATGCTTCCTTAAATTGGGCATGTGCAATACAAAAGGCAGAACATACATTGGCAGCCTGGAAAAACAAGACTATTTCAAAAAGAAAGCATGTTTCTCTACTATATTCTTTAGTAGTTCCAACATTTTTGCATATTGCACAAATTTTTCCACTACCAGTCCAACTTGAAGTGAAGGTAATGAATGTCTTGTTTTTGTGTTTTTTTGGGGAGCAGGTTAAATCCAGGGAAAAGGATGTACATTTATCAGAACTATAGTTTGGGGGGCAGAATGATCCACCCAACATTATTCTTTTTCTGCATTTTTATTTACCAAAACATTGTCCCTATCCTTTCGACACCATGTCCCATATGGTTGAATTAATTAAAAATGATATTACAGGATTTTATAACAAACTGGACTTCTCCCCTAGGTTTACCTAAATTGTTAAAAAATTAAATCTTCCCTGTTATTTTTCCCCGGTTTGCAAAAAAAATTAAAGGGTGGGACATTTCTACACAATAACTTACTAAGAATTCCAGAAGATCCTTTTATTCTGCTATGATAGCAGAACACTTTTTGGAAACCCCAGCTAAACTCTTATCCTATGAAGACCACCTGGATAGCATATTCAAACAATTAACAGACAAAGGCCTTCCTCTTAAGGTATGGGATATAACTTGGCTTTCCTGCCATGGCAGGGTGGGGTTCGGGAGTTCCCATAAGCATAAACAGTTAGAAGAATGCATGTGCCCCAGAGTATCTTGCCCAGGGATATTAGAAACTCAGGAACACTTTTATCTTGCATGTCCATTTTCCCAAAGATTCTGGTCTGAAATTTCAAGGGTTTGGGGTGATAAGAACATCACTCAAATATCTTATGAGATGATTGTGTTAGGTTTATTCCTGACGTGTTTGAATAGTTATTATTCCAGTACAATGAGACTATTTTTTCCCTTTGTAGGTTTTATTTGTGGCAAGCAAGGTGTGCCTTATTATTACAACAAAAATAATATGTGGTACACCAAGTCATAGTGCAGGTAGCACAGAATTTAAGGGATACATATGATAAAGAGAATATGAGAAATAACTCTAAAGCCTCAGATTTGTGGAAAAAATGTTTATGGTTTAAAAATATTTGGATGGAGTGGAAAAATGGATAGGTGAACAAAGAACTCTAAAATGGCTCCAAAAAAAGGCAAATGTTCAAAGTGTTGTTAAATAGATGAACATAGCGGAAAAATGATCTTCCTTTTGAAAACAAGTTTGTAATGTTCACTGTGTCAATGTACTATTATTTTAATCAATAAAAAATTCCCCTACTCTTTGTGAGGGGGCACTGTTGCGATGGCCAATGATCCTGTGCTGAGCCATTTGACTGGTGAACCTGCAGGCTAACAGTTCTCCCTGCCTGCAGGTCCAGCAACATAGAACAAAGCAATGGCAACAGTGGACTGTGAAACTAGCATGGATATCGAACGTGAGGATTTGCAGCAAGTACGTTTTTCAGAAAATGATTTAGTCACCCAGTTATCCAGGCAGCAAAGGCAACGTTTGTTGCAACTGTTGAAAATTACTAAGACTGGAGAAATGGTTGAAACTGGGATTTCACAGCTCCAGATTTGTGCAGTGTTTCCCTCGGTTCCCTGTTGTTATCAATTAAGTTAGATGTGGGGAAGGGGGAACGTCACAAATGGAGCTGCAAAGTCTGTTTTGTGGAAGAGTTGTGGCCTTCAACCCCCAGATATAGGAGACTTCTTTTTTATTGATTGATACTCATTTTAATTATTTTTCTCCAGAATGATGATTTATATCTATTTCATCTTCCATGTTCACAATGTTCACAGACTTTCCATATTCACAGATTTTTAGCTTCTTGTGTATAAAACAGCCTCTATTTATATTTGTTGGCTCTCTTTCAAGTATAACTAAATGTGTTGTGTTTCAGGACCACCTTGTCCCTTCCTCAGACTTAAGAGTAGCACAATTTACAGGCTGAAACAGTAAATCAAAACATAATATCAGTACTGCTGTCTCTCACTAGAAAGTTCATAATGTGAATTAAGTATCTATAGAAATTTCAAATCGTGCTAGGTGGGAACAAATCTGTGTACAAAAAAAAAACTTTCTGGCTTTTTCTCTGCTTCATACATTCATAAGACAATGCCTGACCCAGTTCCAGTAAACACATGTTAAAAATAGCAGTCCTTTGTATCAAAAAATATCTTGAAGCTCCTCATTTATAATTTACAGGAGTAACTTCTATATGATTCTTTATTTTTTTGTACCCATCTCATTTTTCTCTTTATCATATAACTTCGCCATTCTAGCTCGAAACATCCTCTAACTAATCAATTTCAAAATCCGGGATACCAAGTTTAAAACAAATTTTTTAAAGTTTACAGGCTTAAACACTGTAAAATAAATCATTGTTTGCTTCTCATTCATTTAAAGTCAGCCTGATATAACTTCGCTTTTCAGGTGGAACTAACTAACCGATTTCAAAGTCAGGAGTACCATAATATAATAAGTGTTTCAAAGTTTACACACTTCAACAGCATGAAAAAGAATACATCTCTTATTTCTTATTTGTTTTAAACCAGCCTGGTGTCAGGTCTCAATTAATTTTCTATGGGCATAATTTGAGACTTATCCTGCACCATTAAGCCAGACACCACCGCATTGGTGTGAACTGTTCCTTCTTCCAAAAGGAATGGAAGGGGCCGGGCTATCTGAGGAGCACGTCAAAGGTGCGATGACATCACACCTACACATTCAACCTTTCCTGCCAGGTTATTCTGAAACTATCAACCCTAACTTAGATTCTAAATACACAGTCCCCCTTTACCATAATAGTTAGCTGTTCTAAACTTTAAATAGAAATAACTGGTCTAATTTTTTCAGTTTTGGGGCTTGAAAAACTGATGTAAATCAGGTCCACTGTGGTACAGGAACCTACTTATTAAGGATATTGAGAGGATGTCATACTGTTAAATCTTAATTGCCATACTAGAATAATCATATATAATGAAAGATGTCCATCTTCAAAAACAAAATAAGTGGCATTTTTCACATCTACAGTGAGTTACTTTAAACAATATTTGTTATGTATTAAAGTGTGTCTATAAATCTATTCGACTCGGAGGTCACTTTCAGCTGCAAAAGGTCAACCCCTTGTTTTTAGTTATATCTAACTCAGAAATGGTTATTATTTTACCTACCATATGTCTGAATCCTATTTAAATAATCAAAATAAACAGTATCCATCAACTCCCACAGGTAGAGGTGTTGGTGGCAGGAGATTTTGTGCATCTGAAGCCTGCAGTGCTTGTGAATGTTATGGATGATGCATCAAAGAGACAGTTTAAAGGGCAGCCAACACCCATTGTCAGTGACTTGTTGAAGGAAAGAAGCACTATCACTGTAAGAGATACGAAAGAGGATCCGCCTCAACAAGAGGCAGCTGGTACCATGAGTACAAACATTAACAGAGTACATAACTTTCAGAGTACAGAAAATGCTAATCCCATGAGACATGAGGATTTGCATATATGGGAAAAACAAAATGATATTCAGACCTAGGAGACTGTTGCTGGGGAAAACGGTATTGAAACAAGTTATATATATGACAAGATACAGCATGATGATCACGAAGTTGAAACTTTGAAAGGGGAAAGGGTTGTGCAAAAAGGCTAAGAGCAAATAGATGACATAAATGGAACAGTGTTTGAGGTTGGAAACAACTTGGGTCTGTTAAATGTTTTAGGGGGAAATGTACAGCAGCAACTTGGAACCAAACAAGGCTCAGTCCTACGTAAAGCAGACATGAGACCTGACTAGGATGATAACATTCTGGTGACAGGGTTGTCTGTAGAGGATGCCCTTAGACAGGCTGGTTGAGTCTGGCATTCAAAGGACCAACCTTGGGCCTCACCTGAAAGAGTGCAAGATGTAGCCAGTGACTCTATAGAGGTCTTCTCATCTCTGGAATTAGGAGATTCTCCTCACCTGCATACTCCATTCTTACATAAGCTTGCTCAGGCTGCCATACTTATGGAAGAGGCAGAACAAAAAACATCTTCTGAAATAAGATGTGAGGAAAATAACCCCCTTCCCCAAACCAGCCCCCTACTCCTTGCACCCCATCTACCTCAAAGCATGCAAAACCTGCACCTACAGAAGCACAGGCCTGATTTCAGGAAGAGGTACATTTTAGAAGTGAGCCGCTGGTTACAGAGCATCCAGAGGCATGCCAACAGGGACCAAAGCAAAAAACTTTCGCTGGCCTATTCCATACACTTCCCAAACTGGCCAAATGGAAAAGTGCTGCCTGAATTAAATATAGAGGTGGCCTGGCGGTCTATCCAGATAGAATTTATGTTGGGAGAACATTGATAAAGGAGAGTATGGGGTTTGCTGCACTAGAAATATAAGCACTTATTCACACTTCGGGGGACCCCGGTTTCGATGTAAGTTTTAAAACAGCTGAAGGTTTAGAACACTTCTAGCAATGATATCAAGGTTTGAGACAGACCCCAGAGTGGAAACCTTTTGTGGTTATTCCACTAACTAGATCAACTTGCCGTACAGTAACAATATTGTTCAAAAGTGAGGGTGTGGCAATTGGAGACATTTTGTACTGGTTGAAGACTAAGTGCAATGTGTTGGGTCTTCCCGACCCTATCATTGATTCAGAGGATATATGGACTGATGCTTGGTGAATTAAAGTCCGACTAACACAGACAAATAGAGTTATAAAATGGTCAAAAAAAATGATCATGCCTGATTGGCTGAAAGCCCTGTTCAGCCGTGTCCTTATCAGGACATATCCTTTCAACGGGCACTATTTGTGCGAAGCAAACCACACCACACGATAAAAATCAATGCGTGCCACCGCTCTCCCATGGAAACTCCTCAGCCAGCACCGGATGGAACCGAGAAAGCGATGGCACAGCCATGTCAAAAATGCATAACTAGTTAAATATTTAGAAACATGGGGACCACCAGTGAAAATAGGCATGCTTCCCCGTCTGCAAAAGCCACAAACGTATCTTTTCACCTAACGTTTTATTTTACTCACTGGCAGTTTTCTCCTCGTGCCCATATATGTCCACTTCTCTGTCCTCCTCGTACGTCCTCAGTCCTCGCAGCACAACCCCCCCTCCACACACACACACTCTCTCTTTGTATTGTCCTGCAGATACAAGCTGCTAGAATCCACAATAAAAAATTTCTCAGCTGTAAACTGAGACTCATTTATTCTTTTTACGGTTTGGGTTTGAGAAACGCAAAGCAGGAAGTGATTTTGTATGGCGCTCAGTGAGGGACATGCTCGCTCCAGGTCTACACAGCCGTTTACAAGAGACTCATATAAAAAAAAATTTACACAAAAGTGCTTCCCTCATCTTCCGAGGGTACAAGAGCCAGAAACACAACACTACATACAAAATATATCGGATACGCTGCTCCCAATTACTGCCATTGAAACTGCATGATGGCATGCTCACACTGCTCCCGATTACTGCCACTGAAACTGCATGAGGGCACGCTCACACTGCTCCCGATTACTGCCACTGAAACTGCATGAGGGCACGCTCACACTGCTCCCGATTACTGCCACTGAAACTGCATGAGGGCACGCTCACACTGCTCCCAATTACTGCCACTGAAACTGCATGAGGGTACGCTCACACTGCTCCCGATTACTGCCACTGAAAATGCATGAGGGCATGCTCAAACCATTGCTGTACTTCAAATTGCGTGATAATACAGTACAGAAAAACACATTTTCTTTTTTCAGTGTTTGAGTCTGGATGGCCTGGAATAGAAAACATACAGACACCAACCTCCACTGATTTTAGACATCCAACCAAAACAATGAGGACTATTTTTTGTCTTTTTCTAGTAATCCTATTTTCTACTCTCTTTTTCTCTACACTTTCTATGTCCATTTTTTGTAATGAACTTTTTTTGCTGGAGAGACCATTTTATAAGTGCAATAAGACACTCCGAGGTGTGAGTTATCTCCTGATAAGAGCACGCCCAGGTGCATAAGGCACTCAGCGCAAGCGCCTCGTGCCTAACAACACACCTGGGCGTGCTCTTATCAGGAGATAACCTACACCTCGTCATGTCTTATTGCTGGCTTATCCACCACCTCCCCAGTTGTTTGTACCTGGGCAGAGATCAGGGATTTGTATTTTACACAGGAGAACAGCAATCCAGCTTCAGATGTGGGGCATACAACCAACTGAGAAGTGCCTGAAACCAACTGAAATGCTCTGTATGTAATGGCATAGGACATGTGGCTATTAACTGCCCTTCCCCGTTACACTGTAACCTGTGTGACAAAACAAATCACTCTTTCAAGAATTGCCCATGGGCGGCTTTTTGGAGCCCTGAAAATGAAAACAATGCTGAGGAGGAGGAGGAGGAGGAAGAAGAAAATAAGGGGTTCCCCCCTGATGAGCATCATCACCCAGACCAAATTGAATGCAGGACCAGACAAGAAAGAACAAGGTTTGAATCACAGGTGATCTCCCCAAACCCCATTCAGAAAGTATTCATGCATTCTGAAGGTGACACTCTTATAGAAGGAGATGAAGGAGAACTTGTTTCACAAAGGACAAATGAGGTAGAGATTGTGGAAACAGCCATCCCTGCCACAGAATCAGGCCAGTCCAAGTCACAAACAGAGTTTCTACCTCCCCCAACAGAGAAATGGGAGATGCAAAATGTCAGAAGAGTGATGAGAGGCCAGATGCAGAAAAATGAAGAACAACAAAGTACAAGTCAGGACTACTAAATCTTCAACTTCAACTTTTTATTGGATAGCAATTTGAGATAACAATATCTCATTTTCAGTTGCATCCGACACTTAAAATTTTACAGTCCAACAGACAGACAACAAACAGTAATACAAACTAACAAACTGTTACAGGTCATCATTACAATGTAAACTTACATCAGGTTTTTTTTGCAATTATCCATAACAATTACAGTGTCTATTATAAAGACCAGCAAAATATGACCTAAAGCATGCTAATGATATTAATTCCTGTACCTTCAGTTTTTTGGATATACAATTCCATGTCCTGGATACCGATGAGGATAACGTTTTATCACCAAATCTTGAACTACATCTTGGAACACAAAAGGTGATCCAAGACGTAGATCTAAGAGAGTAGTTTTGATCTAACCTAATTTTCATTAAATCCAGTAAAAATACTGGTAAAGAACGCAGAACAAATTTATATAAAAAAAGATTCCAATGAATATCATGTCAATCCTGCAAGGATCTTGATTCCTTATACAGGGTACGGCTATGTACCAACTGGCAATAGATTGTCGTCATTAACCAAAAGGAAACAGCAGATGGATGATGGGGAGGAATCTGACACCTCATCCATCACATCATCCTTACCTGATCTCACCACTGATACTGAAAGAATGTCAGGAGATTCAAAGTTATTAAAAGGAAAAAGACAAAGAAAATGAAGAGATCTAACAGCAAGTCTCCCAAGGTGGTAGAAATTAGATCCCAAATACCGCAAGAAACCTAAACCAGGTTACGTCTTGGAACCCGAAAGCTGGATCACTTAATACTGACAGCATCAAGAACCTCCAAAGAAGGCACAGTACCTTTTTTTTTATTGCGGGAATTATGTATGGATATAGTATTTTTACAAGACACTAGAATACACACACACTCCATGAACAATATATAGCAAAAAAAGACTGGCATGGTGGCCCATTTTTCTGGTCTTTGGGGGAGAAAGCATGTTCTGAGCTGGGTATTCTAATATTGGGTATGGGAATAACTTTATCCAGGTTAATTGACTTAATTCCAGGTAGAGTCCTAATTCTTGATATAAGGTTCCAAGGCCAAGACCAATGACTGCGGAATCTTTATAACCTCCAGACAAAGTATCAGCACATTGAGGTTTTAAAACAGATCTAGCCTTATTTGTACACTACAAGATCTGTGATTTTTGGGGGAGATTTTAATTGTATTTTGACATTACAAGACAAAACAGGTCTTAAATAAATTGTATAATGATGTCAACCTTTTGAACAGGATGTGCAAAACTGCAAATATGGCTGATTGTGCTAGTAAGGTGTCTGATAATCCAGTACACACCTTTTACAAAGGCAGATTATCAACCAGAGTCAAAATATTCTTTGTATCTCACTGGGTACCAATAACTTTATGTAAAACTCTCCCCATTGAGATTACAGACCATGTTTTGCTTCAGGTACAATTGGAATCCCTAGCAACAAACCGGTATCGAACATGGTCTGGAGATTCAATGTGTCCTCTTTAGAGGAACCAGATTTCATGGTAGGTTTACAGGAAAAAATCAGGGCTCGCCTCACGGTATTTACAATTTATGACAACCCCTTGTTGTGGTGGCAGGACACCAAAAAAGACATAAAGTTATATTGTGGTAGAAGAGCAAAACAAATGACCAATGTCAAGTATTTTAACTATCTTTATGTCAGAGATTACAAATATTAATGTCTCAAATGATTGAAATGGGAAGATCTTGCAGAACAGATACAGGGAGTTAGGAAAGACATGAAAGATTTCCAATACAACAGGGATCAGACCCTGCTTTTTGAGCAAATATTCACAACCGAAGGTAAAGCACAACACTTAAAGCCATTTGACAGCTGCCACCAGCAAATGGAATCTAGACACATGATTGAATTACTAACTGAGATGGACATATAGCAAAGGATGAGGCAGAAATAACATAAGTGGTAGATGCTTATGTTCGACATTTGTTCGGACATTCCACACCATGTTCAGAGTTCCTAAATGTCTTTTTAAATAACATAGACATCCCTAGGATTCCTAGGGGAGAAGCAACATTTTTGACTACCCCAATTACTAAAGCTGAACTATTGACGGCCATTGCAACAGTAAAAACAGGGATATCTCCTGGACCTGACGGTCTTCCAGAGGAATTCTATTAAAAACACAGTAGAACTCCTAGGGGATTATTTACTACTGATATTTAATGAGATCCGGGGGGGGGGAGACACCCTTCTCAAAAGCTTTAGCTGACAATCTTTTGATTTTTATCTTTAAAAAAGGTAATAGAGCCCAATTAACAAATTGGAGACCCATTAGTTTAATAAAAGTCAATTGGAAATTACTATGTAAGATCCTATGTGCCAGACCGGCTAAAGTAGCACAATACGTAGTTTCTGCAGAGGCAGACTTGTGGTATACCTCAACATTCAATGACGGACAATTTAAAATTAATCAGAGAATTGTTCTGTCAACAAAGTGCCACTGGGTTTATCCTCACTTTAGATCAATCACAGGCATTTGATGTGGTTCCACATGATTACCTGTTTGAGGTATTAAGAAAGTATGACATATGGAAGGATTTGTGAAATAGATGGAAATTTTATATAGGCATGTTTACATGAATCCTGTAGAGAATGGAAAGACAGGAAGACATATCAAAATCAATAGAGGGGTACATCAAGGGTGCCCGTTGAGCCCCTTGTTATACATCCTGGCTATTGACCCCCACTTAAGAAGGTTGGAATCTGAAAGGGTGATTATTTATATTGCAGGGTTAAATCAGCAAGTATTTCCAGCGGTTATGGCATATGCAGATGATGTCACACTTATTGTAGCAGATAGGGAGTCAGTGGTGAAAGCTCTTGAAATTGTGAAGTTTTTTTCTAGAGCATCAGGTTCACAAATTAATAAAGCTAAAAGCATGGACATGGTAATAAATCAGGAAATACTGAAGGTGTTATAATAGGTGGTATACAGTTATCAGAGCCTCCAATTAAAATATTGGTAATTTCCTTTGGAACCAAGGATTCTGCTTTATTAAACTGGGAATCCTGTATTGAAAAAGTAGAAGAACTTATTAATAGATGGAAAACTTTCCCCATGTCTAGGAAAAAAAGGATTTTTATGTACAAAACTTTTATTATTCCACTTTTTTAAATACCTGCAGTATATTTCCTTTACCAATTAAGTTGGAAACCAAAGTTTCTAGTGTTGCCTTCAGTCTTTTGTGGGGTAGTAGGCTAAACCCCGTGAAACGTCAAATAACTTATAGACCCATTCAAGAGGGAAGATTAGATGTGTTGCACCCAGTTATCTTTTTTTTCAGAATATATATGTATTCCAAACTTCTTCCCTTAATACTTGGTAAGAATATGGATTGGGTAAACTTTTTTAAAGACAGATGTGATCCTTTCTTGAATAAATGGAGAACCCAAATGTGGGTCCTTGTAGAACTTCGGTTATGGGAGAGTCTGTGTATTTAAAAGAGATCTTTAAAAAATTAAAGGGTTGGAAACTGACAGAACAGGATATGAGATATTTTATTTATTTATTGAAAATGTTTGACCAGGAAAGGCACACTGAGCAAAAAGATGCTTGTCTCACGGTGTGAACTGGGGGGGGGGGGGTTACAGAGGAGGCAGGTATACATATACATACAGTATTTGAACTTACAGTAGCAATACGGATCAAGTACATAGAAGGGAGGGATTACAAATGAACTTGTTGCATAGGCAGAGCAGTACAAAACTGCACCAGATCAGCAGGCAGGTATACAAACAGTATTTGAACTTACAGTAGCAATACAGATCAAGTACATAGATGGGAGGGATTACAAATGAACTTGTTGCATAGGCAGAGCAGTACAAAAACCACACCAGATCAGCAGGCAGGTATACAAACAGTATTTGAACTTATAGTAGCAATATGGATAATGTACATAGATGGGAGGGATTACAAATGAACTTGTTGCCTAGGCAGAGAAGAAGACAGCACCCAATCAGCAAGTACAGGTTATACAAATCATGGTTACCCACCAAGGTAAGAACAGTACAGAACATGAATGTAGAGGCATGGAGTACAAAACAAGTGTACACATCAAGGTAATACAAGAGATACATAAGTGCAGTTGCAGAACAGGGGTGGAGTGGCAGAACTTGAGTGGTAGTAGCAGAGGTTGAGCTTCAGGGAGATGCATCAAGTAGAAAGGAAGGATTTGAAGAGCCAGGAGGGGAGGAGAGGAGAGAAGAAGAGGGTAGCAGTGTAGGTGTATAGGGGGAGGAAGAGGGATGGGGAGCTAGGTTGCTTAGGGGAGGGAGAAATTGAGAGTGTGAAGAGTATAGAGGGGGTATAAGTGCGCAGGGTAGTATATATGCCAGACAATTGGGCAATGGCCGGGCCACTGGTCAGGCGCAGAGAGGAGTGGGGGAGGAGGAGCTAGCAGGGGGGTGGTCAGGGGCAGATGCAATTAGGTGCAAGGAAGTTAGAGAGGGCATAGGAAAGGGAGAGTTTGGATGAGGAATGGTGGATCTGGGTGGCAGGCAGTTCCAGAGTTTAGGGAAGAGGTAAGAGAATGCAGATTGGCCACTGGTGGTCCTACGGTGAGGGATGAATAGTAGTCTAGGGTCAGTGGACCTGAGGGCGTGTGAGGGTGTAGGAGGGGAGGATAAGGCAGATTTGAGGTAGGGAGGGAGGGAGGGAGCCAAGCCAGATGTTAGAAGTGAATTTAGTACTATGAATTAGGCGACGGTTGCTCAGGGAGGTTAGGGAGAGGGAATGATAAAGCGTGCAGTGATGTGATCGAGGGGGGGCATTGAGGGCAAAGTGACAGAAAGCATTGAAGAGGGGATCTAGTCTGGCTAGGGTGGTCTGTGCAGTGGAACTGCAAACCACATCACAGTAGTCGAAGGAGGGTAGGATCATTTTCAAGTTAATATCTCGTCTAACAGGAAGTGGGAGACTAGCATGGTTTCTGTAGAGGGCTCCAAGTTTTGGGCGCAGTTTGGAAATGATGGCATCGATGTGAGAGGAAAAGGAGAGGTGGTGGTCAAGCCAAACCCCAAGATACCTGAAGGAGGGTACTTCTTCGAGGATGGTGTTATTTAGGGTGTGGCATCTCAGAGGGGAGGCGAGTTTGGATAGGCGCTGTCTGGTGCCGAAAGTCATTGATTTGGTTTTCTTAACGTTTAGGGAGAGTTGGTTGATATTGAACCAGTGTTGGATTTTGTTGAAGTCATTTTGAAGATTAGAGGTGACTTCTTCATGGGTCCGGCCAGAGGTGAAGAGGACTGTGTCGTCTGCGTACATGTGGATAGAGGAAGAGGAGCAGGAGTTTGGCAGATCATTTAGCAGGATGGAGAAGAGGATGGGGCCAAAAACTGAGCCTTGGGGAATGCCCGTGGTGACTGGGAGGGGGGGGAGATGTGGTCAGCTATTTTAGTAGATTGGGTTCTATTTAGAAGGTAGACACTGAACCAGTTTATGACGGATTCGGCCAACCCAGCTCCGGAAAGGCAGGATAGTAGGAGAGAGTGGGAAACAGTGTCAAAGGCTTTTGCTAGATCAATGAAAATAGTAGCGGTAATTAGCCCTTTGTCCATCCCAGTGAGGATGTGATCTTTGAGTCTGAGCAGGGAGGTGGTAGTGGAGTGGTGTTTTCTGAACCCGGACTGGAAAGGGGTGAAGAAGTTAGTTTCGGCGAGGAAGGGGGAGAGTTGGGATTGCACAAGGTGTTCCTGGAGTTCTGCGAGGGTGGGGAGGAGGGAGATGGGACGGTAGTTGGATGCAGAGGTGGAGTCACCGCCTTTAGGGAGGGGTAGAACCGTGGCATGCTTCCATTCAGAGGGGAGAGACTCGGTAGAGAAGGAAAGATTTATAGGGCTGCAAGGGGGGTAGCGATGGCGGAAGCAGATAGGAAGAGAAGCTTGTTGTCAAGACCATCAGGGGATTTGCCTTTGGAGGGGTTTAGGGCGAGAAGGGCATCTAAGGTTTCAGTGGGGGAAATGTGTCTAAAGGAGAAGGGGTTCATGTTGGATAGTTGGGGGGTAGGAGACTGAGGAGGTGGAGTGTTACCAGGTGGGAGGGCTTCAAGGAGGGCCCGGGCACAGGTGGTGAAATAGGAATTAAACTCGGTGACGACTTCAAGGGGGTCGGATAGTAGAGACCCTTGGGCAAGGAGAAGAGGTGGAGGGCTAGCTGATTGAGGGGAGAAAAGCAAGTTAATGACTTTCCAGAATTTGGAAGGTCTTCCGAGGTTTGCATTAAGAGTGTTGTTAAAATATTCAGACTTGGCTAGGCAGATGGCCTTAGTGCACCTATTGCGGAGCATGCGATAGGAGGTATGGTCGCCTGGGAGGAGGGAGGATTTGTAGATTCGCCAGGCCTTATCACGGGCTTGTTGACAAGCAATCAGCTCAGGGGTGATCCAGGGCAGGTGGGAACCATGGACTCTGGCACGGCGTAGTGGGGCATGTTTGTCCCAGGCAGAGAGGAAGGTGTTCCTAAAGTGCATAAGGGCTGAATCCATATTAGAGCGGTTTGCGCTTGGGACCCAATTAGAGTGGTGAAGATCGTCCAGAATGGGGGAGAGGTTGAGGGATTTGTAAGAACGTTGGAATATAAATCTGGGAGGGAATTTGACTCTGTGGATTTTGCGGACTAAGTAGATTAGGTGGTGGTCGCTAATGGAATCGGGGAGAAGACCTGAGCTAATGACGCGGTGTAGGTGGGAAGTAAGCGCCCAGTTGAGGAGTGAGTGATTACCGGACTTAAGGTTAGAGCGAGTGGGTTCAGTAATGGTTTGGCTGAGGTTAAGAGCAGTTAACTCAGTTTGGGTTTTGTTAAAAGTGGGTGCTAGCCAATTGTGATTAAAGTCACCCATAACATATAGTTCACCCGACTGGGCAAGGGAAGAGAGCTGGCCCAGGAGGTCAGTGACTACTGAGGTTGGCGTGCCTGGGCAACAGTAAATGCCAGCCACGAAGATAGGTGGAGTGGAGGGGGGGACAGTTTTACCATCAGAAGCTCGTAGGACTTGGGTACAGATTTTGTGATTGAGACAGTGAAGTGGAGGCTGATCACAGTGTGAATGTACCCACCACCTCTGGTGGGCGGTCTTGCTGTGTGATGTTGAACCCAGGGATAGTAGAATTTTTTATCGGGTAGGCTAGGGTTTAGCCGGGTCTCAGGGGAATGATTATATCAGGGGTGTAATGGGCGGCTAGGACCTAGAGCTGATCTAGCTTTGGGGCTAAGCTGCGAATATTTAGGTGGAGAAGACGCAGGGCCCCGGGGAGGAAGCTAGGATGAGAGACAGAGTTTGCACTGGCTGAAGGGTTTGATATGGGGTGGTCAGAGGCCGGAGTAAGGGTTGGGCCGGAGGTTAGGTGTATATCCTGCTGCCAGAAGGAGTAGTGCAAGGGTAAGGTGGCAGTGTAGTGCGTGGAGGGCGGATTTAGGTGTCCAGTGGGTGGGGGCAATACTGGGGGCTGGGTGAGGGAACAAGTGCGGAGAGAGAGGCAAGGAGGCAGCCAAAGGAATAGGCTGGGGAGGAAGGGGGAGTGGGGAAATGGGACCAGGAGATAGCTGGGAGGGAAGCTGTGGATTTATAGGGGGCGAAAGAGGGGAGTAGCAGAATATACAGTGGGGGTGGCGGTGAAGGATAGGGACATCAGGGGGGAGTAGGTGTGGGAAGGGATAGTAAAATGAAGGAGAACAGTAGGACCAGGTTTGTAGGAGGGGACATTATACCAGATTTGAGGAAGAGGTGACCCACCATTGAACCCTGTTAAAGCCGGGTGGGGAAGTATGAGTGATGTTATTGCCCTTCAGACAGCGTAGATGCTGCTTTGGAGTAGTGGTACTGTCACAGACTCTGGTGGGCAAGGTGCAGGGTTCAAGACCCTGGTTGGGCAATAGGGCTTAGACCTGGCTGGGTGCAGGGATCCAGGTTCTAGGAGGCTTGCAGTGGGCTAGGTTTGGGCCAGAGAATGGGGGGTAGAAATAGTGACTCCTAGTGGTCATTGGGGGTAAGCAGCAGGCAGGGTGGGGGTCAGGCAATATGACTAGGGTAGTGTGTAGGGTTAGCCAGGAGGCTGGGCAAGGGAGGAGTGTGGGCGGAGGCAGGGGTTGGGGAAGGGGGAGAAGTGGCCAAGCTGGTAGAGGGGTAGGCAGTAGTGTGAGGTTAATACAGGAAGAGGGGATAGAGGAGAGAAGGACAGAGGGTCCCTCTAGTGGCTAGCAGGTATAACCTGCAAATGGAGAAATGGGGACTTAGTTAAAATGAGTAACAGGATGTGACATCACTAGAAAGTGCCTATAAAGGAAATGCTGAGCCAGGGTGGGTGGGTTGACGGGCTAACCCCCTTTACAAGGGTGCTATGATATGGAGTAGTTTATTACCTCTGGCGCCCAATGTCCCAGGAGGGAGGCCAGGAGAAAGAGTCCTGTTGCTGAATTGGGATATATACGACAAGAAAGGTCTCTTACAAAAACATCTTGGCAAAAGAAGTACAGAGTCCAATGATTTATTCTCCCAACTAATATCTCAACCACAATGGTCACAGCCCATCTTACAGAGATTCGAGTTCCACCCACAATGTGGGATACCCTGTGAATGTGGATGTGCTACCTTGACTGACTTAACGTCAGGGGTAATCATCACCACAAAGCAGTGACAGACAGAATATGCTTAAGAGAAGGATGTATAAATCAGGTGGAAATGATGAGACATTTATATTTTGAATGAACATTTATTGATCAGCTATGGGATTCTTTGGTGGTTGAGTGGGGACTACCACATATAAAAGACATGAATTATGATACCCTGATATATGGAGACACAGAGAATGAATGGAAAACGTTCCATAAAGGAACATTTATAGTAGTTATGGCAGCAATTAAGTGGGTCATATGGCACATTAGATGCCAACATGTATTGCAGCAAAAGAATATTGATGTAGTAGGATTCATTGGTTGGTGTCAGGTTTGGGAGTTAGCCGGTATTCCTGGAGCGGCTATCCTGCCATCAAAGGGGAGCAGCTTTTTTCTTCATGGATTTGAGAACTTGGACTGAAATCATCGGCTCGAGATAGTTTAGTTTTTTGAACTGTTTGTGGATCTTCCATTGGGTGTGCTCTGAGTGTTTCAGTTTATGGACGTTTGAACTTTGGATATCTGACTCTATTGATTTTTCACTTGATTTTCGTTCTACCAGTCTCCTCTATTTTGGACAAGTGGATATATTCTGGTTGTGTTATGTTGGATAAAGAAGAATTTGGTTTGGCACTTTTGTGGTGACTAAAATCTGGAAATCGGCCGAAGTGACTATCTGTGGCATTCGGAGTATTGTGAGTGGGGGACTGACTCATTGATCAGTGCCCCCTTTTCTCTTTACAACTTTACATCTTTCACAGTCCAGAAGCAGGGTCTTTACTGTGGTTTGGTTGTGGGTTTTTGTCCCCCCCCATATTGGTTCCTGGGTTATCTTGGTTGCCACCTGGGGCCAAGCAGGAGCTATTTCACTCTTCCCTGGGGAGCTAGGGATCAGTGGGGGGGCTCCTAATTTATCCCCAGGTTGGTCCTTTTGGCATGGCCTTGGGATATTCATGGCTGCAGGCCCTTGGGGCATAGCAGGACCTAATAACGCAGGTTAGGCGGTAAGGTGGGGGAGCCCCTGCTTTCCTCTGGTTTGGCCTGTATCTACTTCTGTTTTTTTGGAGACTTTTTAGTCCTTTTTTGGATATTCACTGAGACTAAATATTATTGTACTTTGGAAACATCTATTTTGCTTCATCGGACTTGACATTAGATTTACTCTCTGCTGGATTATTTGGATTATTATGAAAATAAAAGCTCCTCCTACTGTTTGATGCCTTTTTTCCCTGATTTTTTAAATTGTTTTATGGTTCCCCGGTGGTGAGAGTACCAGGGTGCCTTGTTATTACTTTTTCCTCAGTTGTGTGAGGGCTGGGGGAGAGGGAGTATTTTGTACCTGTGTGTTTATTTTATCCTGTGAGAGGGGATTGTGTTATTGTATTATTTTTTATTCTTATTTTCTTTTTTATTTATTTTATTTTATTTTTGGGTTTGAAGGCTATCTTATATTAGGAGGGGGAAGTTTATTAGTTTTATTAGAGTAAAGATTGTTGTTTAAGTTGTTTTGTTTTGGGGGTTTAGTCCTGTTTACAGTACTGCGGTGTGAATTAGAAAATTTGGAGTTTTTGTGCTTTCCCATTATTTTAATAGTGTTAAGGAAATGTGCCTTCTTGCCCCTCCTGTCCTGTGCTATTCGGCCTCCGCTCTCCATGCCCTCTGCCCTTTCTGTTCTCCCCCCCGCCTGCTTTTACCTATCAACACTCTCAGGCATTGGGGATTGCTTGTGGGGGGAGTGAGGTGGGTGGGGTTGCAGACAGTGGAGTATGAAAGAGTGGGGCTCTTCCATAGGGGTTGTGAGGCCCAGAAGACGCCCTGGGGCAAAATGGTATCTGGAACGGGATGCCTCCATTCTGGTTCCCATACCCAAGGGCACTTCCAGTTTTGGAGGACATGTAGTTGGGACAGCTCGCCAACCTCATACAACTCGGGTGCTGTTATGCAGTGCCAGATCTGTCTGCAACAAGACTGGTCTTATCGCAGACTTTGTTGCTAGGCAGATCTGGTTTGCATTACCAAGGCTTGGTTGGATGGGAACACGGCTCCTTATTTTAGAGGCGGCTGTTCCCACCGGGTACTCGGTTGTACATCGCCCGAGATTGGACCGCAGGAGGGGGGTTGCAGTCTGTTTCAAGACTGAATTGGGCCTAACTGGTATATCAGTTGAGGAGGCCAGGTCATTTGAGTGTACTGTGGTAGCTGGTGTTGGGTGCAGGATCGCTCTCATCTACCATCCACCAGGTGATGAGAAGCTATTCTTGCAGGAAATAGCGGACTTCACCACTGACATGGCTTTGGAGTTGCCCAGACTGATGGTTCTGGGTGACTTTAACGCCTTGGTCGATGACAAATCCTCGGTTTTTGGTCAACATTTCCACCAGGTGATGACATCCCTGGGCTTCACACAGGTTGTTTCCTCAGCTACACATAAGGGAGGTCACTCTCTTGACCTGGTTTTCCTCCTGGGGATCGAGGCCTCCGATTTGGTGGTGGAACCAGTCAGTTGGTCTGATCACTATTCAGTTGGGTTCAATTTTGTGGCCTCCCTGGGTAGATCAGCCCCTGTGGAGTTGGTCAGGTACTGTCCTTTGTGGGATAAGGTCCCTGAAGATCTGATGGTGGTTATTGACCTCTTGCTGTTGGACGAGTCTTGCACAGATCCCGAGCAGTTGGTTGTGGCCTATAATGGGGCAATATCTTCAGCCCTCAATCTGATTGCTCCTATCTGAGTTCGCCCCTTTCTGTGTTGCCCTGGGGCCCAGTGGTTTTATGGGGCTCTAAGAGAGTTGCAGAAATTGGGGCATAGTTAGAGCATCATTGGAGGAAGACTGCCTCTGATGCTGACCACCTTATTTTGCTAGAGCACTATAAACTCTACCAAACAGAAATTTCCTGTAAGAAGGCAGAATTCCTGTCCAGGGAAATTTCTGTCACATGGAATCGACCAGCTCAACTCTTCAGAACTGTTGACAGGCTGTGAAACCCAGCCTGTCGGCAGCTCTGTCGAGTTTTTACACAAACTGATTGTGATGAGATCGCTCATTTCTTTACAAATAAGGTGGATGACATCAGGCGGGAGTGCCACCAACTTCACTCTAAGGGGGTTGCTGTTGATCGGTGCTCTGTCACAGAGCCAAGAGTTTCCTGGAGTACCTTTGACCTGCCGGATTTCATAGACATTATGCGGATTGTCCAGGAGATGCATGCCACGTGCTGTAGTTTAGATCCAGTCCCTACTTCCCTGATTTTGGGTTGTAGTGAGATCATTGGCCTGGTCTTAGCTCGGATTGTCTGGTGCTGTCTAGATATGGGTGAGTTTCCTAGCTCCCTAAAGAAGGGGGTGGTGACTCCCCTTCTTAAAAAAGCTTCTTTAGACCCAGAGAACCTAATGAACTACAGGCCTATCTCTAACCTCCCTTTTGTAGGGAAGGTTATTAAGAAAGTTGTGGCTGCTCAACTGGATAACCATTTAACCATCCATAATTTATATGAACCTCTCCAATCGGGTTTTTGTAAGAGGCATAGTACTGAGACTGCTCTGGTTTGGGTGCGCAAAGATCTCCTGATGGCAAGAGATCAGAGACACCATTCTATCTTGGTTCTCTTAGATCTAGCATCAGCTTTTGATACTGTGGATCATGGGGTTCTGCTCGAATGCCTGAGGCTTATCTGTGGGCTGTCAGGTACAGTCCTCAGATGGTTTTCATCTTTCCTCGCCAGGAGAATGCAGAGAGTGGTCTCAGGTTTGTTTTTATCCGAGGCTTTCCCTCTGCCTTGTGGGGTACCCCAGGGTTTGGTGCTATCCCCCATGTTATTCACAGTATATATGCTACCCCTCTGAGACATTGTAAGATGGTACGAGCTGTTTCATTGCTATGCTGATGCTACCCAGCTCTACCTGTCTTTTGCACCTGACCAGGTTAGTACTATCTCAGTACTGAACAGCTGCCTCACAGAAATCCAAGACTGGATGAATTCCCGTGGCCTAAAGTTGAACCCAAGAAAGACGGAGGTTCTGGTTGTGGACCCGGGTCATAGGGCAGAGGGGTTGAGGACTGGGCTCCCTTCTGGTTTAGTCCAGGGGGAGGCCCAGATTCTCACCTCTGAATAGGTGCGTAACCTGGGTGTGGTGCTCGACGATGGTCTGACTTTTCATCATCAGGTTTCGGCAGTCGTCAAGCTGGCCTTTTACCATCTTAGGAACATTGCCAGGATTAGGCACCTAGTTCTGTCTAGCGACCTGCCTGTTTTGGTCCATGCCTTTGTGACATCGCGCCTTGATTATTGCAACTCCCTTTATCTAGGGCTTTCTGGAGTTGATATCCGCCGCTTACAGCTAGTGCAGAATGCGGCAGCACGTTTGTTGACTGGGGCATCCAGAAGATCTCATATTACCCCAGTGCTGCACGCTCTTCACTGGCTGCCTATACAGTGGCAGATCACCTTTAAAGTAGATCTATTGACTTACAAAGCCCTACATGGATTGGGCCCCAACTATCTGAAAGAGCTCTTGGTTCCTTACACCCCTTTGCGACAGCTCCACTCAGCTAACGAGGGGTTGCTGGAGATTCTGAGGGTTAATCTAAAGTCATCTGGTGCACGTGCCTTTGGGTTTGCAGCACCTACCCTCTGGAATTCTCTGCCCCTTCAGCTTCGGGAGTGCAGGACAGTGGGGAGTTTCAAGCAGGCACATAAGACTTTTTTATGGGGGAAAGCATTTCCGGTATTATTTTGATTTTATGTTGAATGTATTTGCACATGTGTTTTGTTATGTATATTGTACAGCGCTTTGAAAGTCGAAAGGCACTTTATTAAATACATTTTGTTATTGTTATTATTATTATTATAAGAATAAATACAGAAATACAGGGAATATATAAAAAAGAAAGACTGACTTTTCCAGTGCAGATGTATGAAGTCTGGTGGAGGGAGTGGCCAAACTGTGTTAAAGGATAGGAATAACCAGGGTAAGCTTGATAGTTTGGGAATCTCTGAGTTCTTGTGTTAATACTGGTTTATAAGATATAATAAGGGTAGGTATATAAGAATGTAAATAAGACAAGTGAGATTTGGATGGTTTATTTGGGGTTTCCTCCCCCCCCCATTGTTTACTTCATGTTTTCTTTTGTTTTTTCAGTAAGTATTATTTTTAGTATGTTTGGTATGCTATCAATACCTGTTACTAGATAAAGGGGACAAGTAAAGTTTAAAAGAATTTGTAATTTACATGTGTAAGTTTTAGTTATTATTTCTCTTTTTTTTTTATAATGAAATATGTTTTAGTTTCTGTAAAGTGATTTTCTTTAGTATTGAATAGGGAAAATTTTTCCCCTACTCTTTTCGTAGGGAGGGGGATGGAGTATGCTTACCGTATTCTTATTTATGCGTACGATTTCAAGTATGAAGTAACACTCTCTTGTGTTTAAGTTTTCTCCTTTTTACGATTTTGTATGATGATATACTGATTTTTTTTGTATGTTTCTTTAAGTTATTAATAAAAAAATTACCTTAATCTTTTCGAGAAGTGCCATGGGATCTTTAACATCCAACTGAACTACCACCAGAACAGGCAGATGGGACCTTTTGGTCTAACGTCTCATCCGAAAGACGGCACGTCAGGAGTGCAGCACCCCCGTCATGCTGCACTGCAGTGTCAGTATTGGGATATTAACCCAAGTGCCTAGTGTGGGGATAGAACCCATAGCCTTCTGATCTCCCTGCCTCAGAGGCGAGTGTGCTACCTACTGAGCCACTGACACTGACTCATAAGAGAGCCCATCTGGGCCAGGGGAGGTCCCCCATTTAAGTGATTTGATAACTAGTTCTATTTCAGCAGCACAAATAGGGCTGGATAACTCATTTATTTCATGGGGACAGGGTAAGCTTCTGTATGGATTGTAGATAAATTGTAATAGTGGAAAAATCAGGAGGGGAGACCCTGTTATGGGAATGTATGTGATTCTATATAATCTGGTGTAAACCTTCTGTTGTTTCAACACAATTTCCATCTGAGTCTAGAAGGGTGTTTAATGAAGAAATATCTTTTCTTTTTTTACAGGCTTTGTAAGGGTCTCCACTGGAGATTTTTGGGTCCCATACTGTAGCATTGCATTTATAATTTTGGCTCTGTCATACTGAACTACCTGCATCTCTCTTTTTATGTGATCAATCTGTTGTGAGTAGTCCAATCTATGCAGGTAAGCCAGGGTGTACAGGTGTTGCAACTGATTTCTGAGTTGGAGGTATTTAAACAAATTCTTGTTTTCCTTTTGTTTCCCATAATTCTGGAACCACTTCCTGAGGTCTGATTTAGTCTCTTCCCACCATATGCCTACATTATCATACAAAAACATGACTGATTTCCTGGCCATAGTAACTGTGATATTTCTTGTGTTACTGAGTTCTCTGAGAAAACTTTAGAGTTCAATTTCCATCTATTATTTTGAATGTTACCCCTAAATTGTGAGAAGATATTTTTAAAAGGGAGTGGTCTGAAAATTCAACTGGATGGAGAGAAAATACTGGTGCTGGGAGGTCTTTGGATATGAAAAAATGATCTATAGTGGAAGTAAATTTCCCATTCCTGTAAGTGAATTTGTGACCTGACTTGGACAAAAGATTGCAGTAAGTTAAATGAGCCAACTGAATATATTTTTGTAAGGCATTTGAGTTGAAGTAGATTTTCTTTGTCACCGAGGTCCTGCCATTTGGCTTGGTCAACCTTTGCTTTCTCTCTTGGTCAACCTTTGCTTTGCTTTCTCTCCTACAGCACTACCTCCATCCATACAGCCCCAAAACGACCCTATTCTACTGAACTCTATCCTTCTTCCTACCCCACTTCTTCCCCCGTACACCCCCATAGTGCACCTGGCTCACAACTTGAATTCTGGCTGGCTTTCACATCCCTCTGTCGTCCCCCCATCTTTCACCCCTCGCATTGCTGCCCTAAATAGCCTAAAGCATTCACTCCCCTGCTACACCAACATCCCCAGCAACCACAGGCAGAAAGCAAGAAGTAAATGGCAGTCAGCCCTCCAATTCCTCACCATGCTGCTTCTACTGGCGGGTGATGTTGAACCCAACCCTGGCCCCTCGATACACCCTGACCCCCACAAACTGCCCAAGGGACTTAGTGTAATTCACCTAAATATACACAGCTTATTAAACAAAGTTGCGGAGCTGCAAGTCACTGCCCATACCCTCAAGCCGGATATTTGCATTATATCCAAAACATGGCTAAAACCCTCTCATAGTGACTCCGAAATCACCTTGCCCGGGTACACAGTGGTACGACAGGGCAGACTAGGCAAAAAGAAAGGGGGTGGCATTGCCATGTATATATCAAATGCACTCCAATTTTCCTCAGTCCAGCTCCCAGGCCACACACCCCCTCATGGAATCCACAATGATCAAACTTGTCCTGCCTTACTCTTCACCGGTGTTTGTGGCGGGGATATACTGTGTCCTGTCAGCCCTTGCAAATGACATCATTGACCACCTACCCTCACTAAAAGAATTAGCCACTGCCGGCTAACTCTACATCCTTGGTGACTTTAACCACAACTGGTTAGATAAAAACTGCTCGAATCTATGCAGGAAGATTAAAACCCTTAACCTCTCCCAACAGATTGAGCAACCCACCACGCCTAAACCCAAAATCCCAAAACCACTCCCTCTGGACTGGGCCCTGACAAGCATCCCCATAGGATTATTAAAGCAGGGCTTCTCCCCGATACACTGAGTGACCACCATATGATCTACTTGATCAGGAAAGTGTATCGGCCCTCGCTACACCAGACACCTAAAACTCTCCACACAAGATCCTTCAGCTCTCTCTGCCTCAACTCCCTACTAAATGACCTCGCCTCTACGGACTGGTCGATCATCCAACTGGCACCTACCATTGACCTTGCCTTCGAGACGTTCCGGAATCTGTTTCTCACCATATGAGACCATCATGCCCCACTGAGAAGCAAAAGTGTAAGGGAAACCCATCTCCCATGGGTCTCTGCCGACATTATCTCCAAATACTGTGCAAGAGACCAGGCCTGGAAAAAGCACAGGCTTTCAGGTACCTCTGCATCCCTGCAGTATTACCGCACACTCCGTAATAACTGCACCAAGGCCACAAGGCAGGCAAAAAGTAACTACTTCCAAGCAGCCCTCTCCAATAATCTTAGTCATCCATCCAAATTCTGGAAAGCTATTAAATCCTTGCTCACTCCCTCTATCCAGGCACCCCCCCCAAACTTTCAGGGCAGAACTGTATCCGAGCCAAGCGAGGTTGCCTCCACTTTTAACACTTTATTCACCCACAGCGCAACTTCTCTCTGATCAAACCTACACCCCACTACAACCACTCCAAAACTCCCTGCCCCAGTCTTGGCTCCACCCCCTGCCTCAAAGTTCTCCTTCCTCCCAGTCTCCACAACAGCAGTCTTAGCTGCCCTACGTTCTCTTGACCCAAACAAAGGTAAATGCCCATTAGATTTGGATGCCAAACTCCTGTACCTATCTGCCCCGGCCATCGCAGCACCCCTAACCATCCTCCTAAACTGCTCTTTCTCCACTGCCCAAATCCCAACTGCCTGGAAGGAAGCGGTAGTCATCCCATTGCCAAAGGGTGGTAACCCATCCAAACCAGGAAGCTACCGCCCTATCTCCCTCCTTCCTATTCTGGCTAAGCTCCAGGAACACCTAGCCCTCTCTCAACTAACACAATTCCTTGATGCCTCCTCCTTCTTCACCCCCTTCCAGTCTGGGTTTTGTAAATCACACTCCACCACCATTGTGCTACTAAGACTCACTAACGATATTGCCGTCGGCATGGACACAGGCTTCCTTACCTCGGCCATATTCATCGACTTGGTCAAGGCTTTTGATAACAGCTCCCACCCCAAACTCATCGCTAAACTGCATGCCGCTGGGCTATCTGACTTAGCCATTAGCTGGTTCCAGGCCTACTTATCAGACAGGAAACAAGCAGTAAGGATTGGCTCACACGTATCCCCTGTGCTCCCGATCACCATGGGGGTCCCCCAGGGGTCCGTCCTTGGCCCCCTTCTCTTTTCTATATTTTTAAATGACCTCCCACTGTCCTGCCAAAACTCAGCCATACAAATGTATGCTGATGATACTATTCTATATGCCTCCGGCCCGAAAGTGAGTCTCTAAACTCTGCCCTACAACAGATTTCCATGCCGCTCAATCCTGGTTAAACTCAAACCAACTTGTCCTAAATGCTAAAATCTGTATCCATAACCTTCGGTACCAGCCTAAACTCTCCGTCTCGATGCCCCACCCACCTTCTACACACTGGATGGCATCTCCCTGGAGTCCTGCAACTCCTTTCGTTAACTGGGAGTGTGGCTCGATCGCCACTTAGATTTCTCCGTCCATATCGACCACCTTCAGAAAAAACTTCACCCAAAGCTAGGTGCACTCTACCGATCCAAAGGCTGCCTATCCACCTCAGTCAGGCGGGAAATAGTGCACAAAACGATTCTTCCAATTTTCGACTACGGAGATGTGGTCTACAGCAGAGCCCCTCCATCCACCCTGGCCAACCTCGACCCCCTTTTTCATTCCTTCTGTCGGTTCATCCTGGAATGCCCACCCTCAACCCACCACTGCGACCTGTATAGAGCACTTGCTCTCCCCTCGCTGCACTCTAGATGCCAGCTTCACTGCGCCAATCTCGTAGCAAAGTACTGGTCTAACTCTCTCCCTCCCTATCTCAGCTCTGTCCTGGCAACCCAACCCCCCGCCCTACTCCCTGCGTGGTGCCAATTCCAAACTCTTACAAATCCCTTTTATGTGCACCACAAAGGGGCAATCTGCTTTCAAATACAGACTGCCCAAACTCTGGAATGACCTCCCGGCCGAAATTAGGCTGTCTTCTTCCCAAAGGTCCCAAAAAACTCTCCTACAAGATCACTTCTCTGACACATGTAACTGCAACCTGCAGCCCAGATCGGTTATCACAAGGCACCGTAATGTACCTTAAAACAGGTCCACTTTTCTAAATTTAATTTCTGCTATCTGCAACTTTGTTTCTCCAATGTCTCCGTCTGATATTGTACTGGGGCATAACCCCCCACCTACTGCCCAGCTACCCAATCCATGCTACTGCCCAGCTACCCAATCCATGCTGCACTGCTATTCAACTAGGACTTCCTAACAAAAAGCCTGACCCAGACTGTTCCTCTCCGGTTCTGCTGTTTTATCACTGTCGTCTTCTCCCTTACGTACTCGGGTATTACCTGTCTCTTGCCCCCTTTGCTTTTGCATCTGTTATACTTCATTTGTATGTGTTGTCTATATGCTTTATGTATCATTAGCATCCATTATATTGCATTGTATGTGTGATCTATGTACCTATGTATGTAATCCCAGGTCGCATCTGGAAACGAGCGGTTTACCGCTCTGTATGCCTATCTGGAAAATCTCGTAAACAAATAAATAAATAAATAAATTTGCTGGTAATTCACAGTTAAAATCCGCCCCCCCCCCCTAGAAAAATACTAGTGTTAGTTACCAAGAATGGTTGGAGCAGCGGCACCCATGGGCAAAGCAAAACCTACATCAGGCCTTAGTCCAGTGGCCTGGCGGTCCTCGCTTCTCTCCTGGTCGGGCAATGATGACTCTGGTTCTCACTCGGGTTCGATCTGTACCAGGCTGAAAACCAGAAAAATCTTGAGACTGTTACAAATAATTGACAGCAAAGTCTCCAACATCCAGAGAGACTTCAAAAAGCTTGAGTCGAGGACCACTACAATTGAGCAACACGTGGAAGTCTTGTAAAATGAACATATGGCCTATGGCCATTCACTCGCTTTCCTTCACCGCCGTGAGAAAGCCCTCACTCTTAAGGCAGAAGATGCCGAAATCTGTTCGAGAACAAACAACATCAGAGTGGTGGGCATCCCAGAGGGAGTTGAGTAGGAGGACATGGTGGGATATACGGAGAGTTGGCCCTGCACAGAGTTGCAGTTAGAGGAGGATTTCCCTCTCAATATACAGTAGAGAGGGCCCACAGATCCTTAGCCCTGTAGCCTAAACAGGGTGCTCCTCCAAGAGCCATCCTAATAAAATTTCTGAAATATCCTATAAAAGAAAAAATTCTTTGGCTGGCATGGGCCAAAAGAGATCTTAATTTCGACAGTGTCCGGGTATTTGTTGTCCAGGACTTCCCTCCTTCCATGGCTGCAAAGAGGAGGAAGGTCCTTTACGTGGTCAAGCAGCTACGAGAGAAAGGCACCAGAGCTCAATTGCGGTACCCGGCGAGGCTATGGGTGGAGACTAAAAATGGCCCCAAAGTGTTTGGTTCTCTCTGGGCAGCAAGTCAATTTCTAGCCACAGAAGGTATAACCTTGCAAGATTTCAAGGAGGAAGCAGCGGAAGATGAAGTTGAACGACTTCTATGATCTCTTGCTACTGAAGCTAAAAAGTCTTCTAATCCCGATTTCAGAACTGATGCTATCCTTCCTTTGAATGCTGATCTATCCTGGTGGATTTCCGGAACAAACCCATCCTGATCCCAAAGGGTAAGGTGGGCTCTACCCACCCCAACACAGAAGCAACATTTTCCTGACTACAGTATGCTACTTCTATGGATTTGGGACTCTTCTCTTACTGGATGGACTACAAGTGGGGCTCATTTCTGTTTGATTTGGACTGACTGGCCATTTCTGTGGCTTTTGAGTTGCTGCTCGATGGTCATGTTCTCCAACCCAACTCTAGGAACTCATGACGATGCAAAGGTGCAGTATTTTTTCTTTTGAGCCTCAGTTTCAAGTTTTGTTATCTTAGTTTGGAACTTACTTGTTTAGAAAAGAACTGGCATTTCAAAAGTAAGGGGCTGGCAACCACCACCCCCCTTGTGTCTCTCTGTTTTCTCGAGACTGACCCTGCAGTGTATCCAGATTACAGGCCACAACTTTAATACTGCACCTCCCGATCTCAGGCTAATTACTGGCTCTTCCAATGGACTGTTCAGTATTTTTTTTTTCTCTTGTTCTAAATATTGTTCCTTCATGGGGGGGGGCACAGATCACCTTCGTTAACTAAAATATGACTATTGTTTGTCCTAGGTCCCCTGGTAGCCCATTTGGTTCTACATTAAGAGATGAGTAAGGGATCAGTTTTGATGTTAGTTTGCTATAATGCTTCTGGCTCGGGACCGTTAGACTCTTGTGCTTACAGGTCACCCAGCCCAAATCACACAGGGGATGTTTAGGTTCTGAGTGCGCTTGAAGTATTTTAATTATATGGTTTGTCTGTGTGCTGCAGATGGGACTAGCTATCCCAGCCCCTTCCCAGAAGATTCCTAACCTAACTAATAAGGGTACAGGTTCTGGGGTGTCATACTGCTTGTGGAATCCTCTGCCTTTTCTCCCTATTAATTAGAGTGTTGTTCCCTTTAGGGACACAGTTCCCTACTCACCCCTCGAGGGAGAGGACTCCTCCCAATGGGGTGCCTCGGCAGAGCTCTCGGGCACTGCCTCTGGTCAACCACTGACCGTTACCCTCTGCTGTTTGAGAGGGCAGTTCAAGTTCATTGTGTTTATTCTGGCAATGTACTGTTCAGGTTATTCTTCTTTCTGGTTCTTCTCTTCTTTCCTTTTCTCTTTTTTTACTTGGAGAGAGGCTTTACTTGTACTGATGCATAAAGGACATATTAAGAGATGCGAATAAGTTCTACAAGAATTAGCCTTATTTTTTATATTATTATGGCTACCCTAACACTTTGTTCTTGGAACATTAAGGGCATTAACAATGTGGTGAAACGTTCAAAAAGTTTGGCAGAGTTGCAGAGGGAAAAATGCAATATTGCCTGCTTACAGGAAACTAAATTGTTGGCTCAGGAGCATTTAAAACTGCACAGAACTTGGGTAGGCACAATTTGCTCAGATGAGCACCCTCTGTGCAAAAAGGCAGGGGAGTGCTTTCAATCCACAGGGGTTTGCCATTCCAGATCCAAAAGGTGACTAAATCAGGAAGAGGCTGCCTCCTGGTGGTATCGGGAACTTATGGGAGTAGACCCTTGCATTTGGTGGCAGTATATGCACCCACTCCCTCCTCAGGGGAATTTTTTAGGTACTTATTCAGTGAGGTGGCTAAATTAACTCCTGTCCAAATTATATGTATGGGTGACTGGAACAGTGTGGAGGATGTGAACTTGTACAGAAGTTTAGCCAAAGGTCCGAGTTCCAAAGCTTGCTCCCAATTATTAAAAGCTCTTTATTTGGAGGTGGGGATGGCTGACCCCTGGAGAAATTTATACCCTACTGTTAAGAACTACATGTTTTTCTTGCCAGCCTTGAATTCGTACTCAAGGCTGGATTGTTTTTACACCCAGAGAGATCTATTACATACCTTTCATGAGGTTAGCATTCTCCCCACAACAATCTCTGATCATGCTATGATCCAGGAGGAGTTATGCTGGGGGGATTCCGGGTGAAATGGATGCTGGAGATTTGACCCTGTGTTAATCAACAACATTGTATCCACCAGACAGGTTATCCAGCACTACCTCGAAGAGAATATTGAAAAAGATTCCCAGCCTAAGTTCCTGTGGGACGCTATGAAAGCAGTTATCTGTGGGCATACCATAGCTTTTGCCTCCCACAGAAAGAAACAACACCGGGCTAAGATTCAGTTGGCCTTAGATAAGATCCATGATCTGGAAATGGAGCACAAACATACTAGGTCAGAGGCCAGTCTTAAACAACTGTGTGAGGCCTGTTCATTTTATGATTCCCTCTTACAGAGGTGTGTTGAGAACACACTCAGGTATACAGGACAGATATATTATGAAAGGGGGAGAGGGCAGGTAAGCTACTGGTGCTGAGGCTCCGAAAACAAGAGGCAGAGAGGTACATCTCTCGTATCTCTCCTGTGACTCCGAATCTTCCCCCTAAGACCCAACCCATAGACATAGCAGATGAGTTCTCAAAGTTTTATCAGCAATTGTATTCAGTAGAGAGAGGCACAGGTCATGCTGACAAGGTTAAAGAATTCCTTAACAAAATAAACCTCCCTACTTTATCCCTTGTTCAAAGGGAGGGGCTAGAGGCATATTTTCTTATAGGGGAAGTGCAGCAGGTGATTGGGTCTCTAAAATCAGGCAAGGCCCCAGGCCCAGATGGCTTTGCAGCAGATTTTTATAAATGTTTCACAAAAGAGTTGGCCCCCCTTCTCACTAGGGTTTGCAATGTGGCACAGGAACCTGGGGCATTACCTGATTCTTGGGGTGAGGCTCTCATTTTGGTGTTGCCCAAACAGGGGAAGGACCCCACCCTGTGCTCGAGTTACAGACCAATATCACTTTTAAACCAAGATGTGAAAATCTTCACTAAAGCTGTCAGTGTATGGCTCCAGGTGGTTATCCCTGGCTTGGTGCACTCCGATCAGACGGGATTTATTTCTTGTAGGCACATCCAGGACAATATCCACCTCTTGCTGAATGTTCTCTCTGTGGGCAGCTCTGTGCAGTCCTGTCCCTTAATGCAGAAAAGGCATTTGACTGCCTAGACTGGCAGTATTTAGACCTCACCCTGTGGGGTTTCGGCTTCGGAGACAAATTCAGGACTTGGATTTGTAATTTGTACACTAACACCCATGCCAAGATCTGAGTGAATGGAGTTTTTTTCTCATCTTTTAAGATCCAGAGGGGGACCAGACAGGGCTGCCCTCTCTCCCCCCTCTTTTGTTTGCCCTGAGCTTGGAGCTGCTGGCAGCCTTTGTCAGGCAAACGGATGTCTTTCGGGGAGTCCCTCTTCAGGATACTGAGATCAAGATTTCAATGTATGCAGATGATACGCTCCTCTGTATCTCAGACCCGATTCACTCCATTCCAAACATTTTTGATTTTTTGACAAATTTGGGGGAATTATCTGGTTATAAGGTGAATAAGGGAAAGCAGAAATTCTTCCGATTGGAGGTCGCCGGGGGGGCGGTGTAGCTCCCAGATTTAGGTCACATCAAATGGAGTGGAGCAGGTTTTAGATACTTAGGGATCCGGATCCCCAGGGATCTTCAAGATATTTATAAATCAAACCTTTTGAAACTGCTGCAAGAAGTGCGGACAGACTGTAACAGATGGAAGGAGTTGCCGCTCTCTTTGTCTAGCAGAATAGAAAGCATACAGATGAATATCCTACCTTGATTTTTATTTATGTTTTCTGCTCTCCCACTTAGGCCCCCTAGAAGTTTTTTGAAAGACTTACAATCCACTCTTTCTAAATATGTTTGGCTAAGTAAGAAATCCAGAGTCAGATGGAAAGTATTAACAGCCTCCAAGGAAAGGGGAGGTTTCAGCCTTCCTGATTTGCAAAAATACTATTGGGCAGCACAGTTGCAGGCTTTGACATCTTAGATGCAGGATGTTGCCCCACAATGGGTGGAGATAGAAACAATCTCATCCCCCCTACCCAATATAATGGACCTTTTAACTCTAGACCCTCCCAGATTAAAAATATTGGAATTTAACAACCCCCTAACCTAGGTAATTAGGCAAGTTTGGCAAGAGGCATGCTCAAAACTGAAACTCCCTCTTTTAATAGGCCACTCCACTACAATCACTAGTTGCATGGATTTTGCCCCTCTCAGGTGGAACCTAACATTTCATCGCTGGTCACGGTGGGGACTGCAAAGGGTGGGGCAATTCTTTTCTGGAGATTCCATGAAGTCCTTTCATCAGTTAAAAATGGAATTTAAGCTCCCACAAGCAGATTTTTTTTTGCTACCTTCAACTTAAGCATTATCTCAACACAATTGGGGCCAATCGCACCATAACCGCCCAGGTAACCCCATCCGAGAGTGTATCCTGACTCTGTCCTCTGTCCCGGGGTCACGGCAGGTAGTCTCCAAATTGGTACAGTGTATGAATGCAACAGAGGAGGATCAGGTAGTCAAGATCAAAGAGACTTGGCAGGCAGAGTTGGGGGTTTCTCTGTCCTTGGGGGAATGGGGCACTATTTGGAGAGGTATCCACCAAACTATGGCATCTTTGTTTTGGAGAGAGTTTCATTGAAAATTAGCAGTCAGGTATTTTAGACCCCCAGTGCTCACTAAACATTTTGGGAAGCATACTTCAGATTTGTGCTGGAGGAATTGCCAATTCACCGGTACCTACTCCCACATTTTTTGGGATTTCAGAATCATTGAAGGTTTTTGGGATGATCTACATAACGAGGTGTTGAAGATTTTTGATTCTTCTTTTCTGAAGCAGGTTCAATATTGGCTTTTTGGCTTGCCCCCACCTTCTTTGAAGTCCAAATCAACAAGATATTTGTTCCACATTTTTGTGGCAGCGGCTCTCAAGGCCATCACCATGTGCTGTCTTACCCCCAGTAGGCCCTCTATAGAGTCCTGGTACAGAAGCTGTGTCAGGATCCTGGAGATGAAATACCTGACTGCTAAGCTTACGTTGTTTGTGGAAAAATTTAAGGGGAGATGGCTACCATTTCTTCACTATATGGCCTCGAAGGAACAAAAGAATATAATAGATTTGTTAGCTATATGTGCCTTAAGAATTTGTAAGGCATCAATACTGGGAAGGGCTCCGTGTGCGGAGTGCTATCCCCTCATTTAACCCGCCTGGGTCTTTTGTTTTCTCTTCTCTCCTTTTGGTTTAAGAGGTTTCTTTGTCTCTGTCTTTCCTTTCCCCCTTTTTCTCTCTTCTTCTTTTTCCTCTTAATGTACTGATTGTGACTGTTGTAATTTTTTTTGGTTTTATTCTGTATTTGTTATATGTAAGTTTGTGTAACTGTGTGTAGAGAAAAAAACTCTTTAATAAATTTTTATTTCAAAAAAAAGGAAACCAACATGCAAACATTTTAGTGTGCTGTGCAGGAGGCAGTCAGTATCGGTTCCCCGTGGGACAAGCCACGGAACAAGTGAGTACACAGCCTTGTACTCAGAAGTGAACTCCACCCACTCCAGGCTTCCAACATCTGCCTGTGTTACAAGAGGGATGCAGGTAGCTTGCAATGTGAGATACAGATTTTTATGTCAACAAGGAAGAAAAAGAAAATGCATACCTGGTACAGCCTGGAGTATCAACTCTAAGAGGTGATTCTTGGGGTGTTTCCCCTGGTACCAAACAGGTTCAGACTCCTTAAGGGGTCCTGTATGAACATAAACACATACTCATAAAGAATCTTGAAGGATCCAAGGGAGTGGTGAACTCAATTAAAAGGATGTAGTTTACTAGCTTGCAACATGACCTGAAAGCATGCGACTAGCTAAGACTGGTTTCTCACTGCCTGCCTTATATCTGGTGTGTGGTAAGTGGTGAATAAGGGATGAATGTTGAGGGGATGGGCGGATGGGAGGAAGGAGGGTTATTTACTATCCACTCAGCCAATCCCTCTCTCAGTTTCAGCAAGGCTAAAAAGGGGCCCAGAAAGTGTTGTAGTGGGGTAGGGAGTTTGACATCACATGGGTTATTCATGCCAGGGTGGCTGTGTGGGCCAGGACATTCAGCACTTCAGTGAAAGCAGGGACATCCTGAGTTCTCCATCTATAGAGTATCAACCTCTTTGCAACCATACTTAGAATGGCCAGCCATTTTCTGCTCCTGGGGAGTAAAATGCAATGATGCAGTATAAAGGCCCAGAAGTAGTAGTTCCGGGGAGAGAGGGATGGATTTCCATAGAATCTGGGCTCCTAGGGAGCAGACTTGCGGCCACAGTGGCCTGATCGGGGGCACTGCCATAGTATATGCAGTAAGTCACCTTTTTGCATTTGGCATCTCCAGCATCGGTCATCCGGCATGAGCATTGCCCAATGAAGTAGAGCCGGGGTTCTGTACCATGACTGCAATATCTTGTTCTGGATCAGCAAGCTTCGGGGGTCGGGGTAAGCTTTATGTGCCAATCTCCAGCACACTGCCCAGGCTTTATCCATGATCTGGGACCCTAGGGCAGTCTCCCATTTAGACTTGGCATCCAGGGATTGGGAGGTGAGCTGAGTCCTAAGAGCTGCATATACAGCACTGGATTGTCCCCTCTTCAGGGAGAGCCAGTGGCCTACAGGGGATGGTTTTACCCCCCCAGGGTGATTTTTGGTGAGCACTTGTATAGCAATCCTGAGCTGCAGGTATTTGCAGTGGTCCGTGGGTGGAATGGCGTGACATTCCCGGATTCCCTGGAACATGTCCAGTGCGGTGGAACCTGGCATGAACAGATCCTCCAGGAATTTGAGACCTGCATTTGCCCACTGTGGCCAGCCTATAGGGTGATGGTCAATTTTGATGTCAGCATTGCTCCACAGTGGGGTGAGATTAAGGGGGGTTGGGATCGATTTCAGTTTCTTGTGTGTTTTGCTCCAATATTCAATAGGAGGGTCCTATTGTGGGGTGTTGTCAAATACCCCATGAGGGGCTGTTATACAGGAACAGAGAAAGGTGGGACAGACTGCTATACACCTGCTTCATGTCCAGCCACTGTGGCACCTTCTCTTGTGGAGCTGGAAACCATTTTAAAGTTTGTGGGGCTTGAAATGCCCATTTGTAGCCTTCAAACCAGGGCAGACACCACCCTCCTTCCAACCAGTGGGCCCGTAACTTATTTCTGCCATTCTTCCCTCCCCATATAAACCACCCTATCATGCTGTTTATTGTGTTATACCAGAAGAAGGGCAGTTTAAGTGGGAGGTGAGACAGAATGTAGAGGATCTTGGGGGTGGTGATTGTCACAAATCCACTCAGCAGGTCAGCCCTCTACTCCCAAAGTGCCAACCTTCAAGCGCAATCTTATGAACAGTTAACAGAAAAAGGGTAACCCTCCTGTCTGTTTTGTGTGTTCGAGTCAACCTTTGGTCTCAGTTCTCAGTTCTGGAGGAATTCAAATGTGAACCTCTTGCTAGCATACTCAAAGCACAGGCTTAGGTAATTCTGTCTTCGGGGGGCCAGATATCTTTGCCTATGGGAACCTAATCAGGTATACAGAAATGAACCCTTAAAAACTTTAATAAAAGACCTTTAGATTAAAGCGCTTACCTTTTTGCAGTTTGGTATCACCATTCAAGCTTATGTACAGTGTCTGTGTAACCATATATACTCCACTTGTAAAAGAAAAGAAATCAAAGACAGGCCAGGTATGCACTAAAAATAGAGGTTTACTAAAATAGATAAAAATATGTAACGTAAATACAGAACCATATATCACAAAACATACAAATCAGATAAACAAAACAGGTTTTAACAGTGCAATTCCTACTACAGTACTTAGATTTGTCTCTCTCTCTCTCTCTCTCTCTCTCTCTTTAAATACCTGCTTAAAGTGCTCAAAGATGTTTCTTTGTCAGAGTCTAGATGGAAGTGTCTCCCTAAAGGAAAACAGAATATTGTTTAAAAGCTGGCTTTGCCCACCTCATTGCATGAGGTCACCTAGCTCCTCCTTGTCAGAATATATATATATAAATATATCTATTCAAAACAGGTTGTCTTTTCCAGAAGGTAAATTAATATTCTGTGATCTCAGCACAACTCATTTTCTTTTTCAAATGACATTTCTTTGATCTTTAAGCAGTATCCTCTCTTACACAGACATCAAAGCATTTATGTCTTTCTGCCAGATCTCACGGAAGTGCAACATGCTTTGTATCATCATGTGAAAATGTACTGTGTTTCCTCTGGACGTCATAAACATTTATGATTTCACTCAAGCAACTACAGCTATAATTAACTTAGATAAATAGGAGAATCCTTGATTAAGGGCTGTTCTACTCTCTAATTAGCTTCTGGCCTTCCAGGTAACACCTTGTATCTAAAACCTGTGTGTGTGTGTGTGTGTGTGTGTCACATGCTGTTTCAGCGTTTCTCAAGAGAGACAGTCCATAGCCCATTTTTATATTACAAAAAATGATATAGTGATCAGAACCAGCTGTCCAAGTGTCACAACTCCTCCCCACCTAGACTGAATTTGGGGGCTCTATCCTCTGCATGGGATGAGCTTCCCAAATCAGTTCACTCCTCATAGACCCTAGACAGCCCATCAGAGTTCTGATTTTTGGCACCAGCCCTTTGTAAAATTGTCATATCATACCCTTGCAAAGCAAGACTCCATCTTAGCAATCTACCATTGTTCTTTCCCATCTGCATCAGCCAAACCAAGGGGTTGTGGTCAGTCTGCACTGCAAAATGCTGCCTGTATAAGCATGGCTCCAACTTCTTTAGGGCCCACACTATGGCAAGACATTCCTTTTCCACCGTGGAGTATGCCCACTTCCTGGGAAGTAACTTCCTACTCAGGTACACTACTGGGTGATCTGTCTCTTGGCTGGATGTCTGACTCAGTACTGCCCCAATACCCATGTCTGAGGTGTCAGTCTGAACTATAAAGGTGTTGCTATAGTCAGGGCTTGTCAAAACAGGAGCACTGCACAGTGCCTCCTTTAGTTTGAAAAAAGCTTCCTCACAGGCTGGGCCCCAGGTAATTTTCTTGGGCATCCTTTTCTTGTCAGGTCAGATAGGAGAGCAGCCAGGGCACTGTAATTGGGTACACATTTTCTGTAGTACCCCGCTGTCCCTAGAAAACTCCTGACCTGCTTCTGTGTTTCTAGTCTGGGCCATGCCTGGATTACCTCTATTTTTATTTGGTTAGGACGGAGATGTCCCCGGCCTACCACATGCCCGAAGTATGCCACTTCTCCCATGGCCACCTGGCACTTCTCGGCTATGACAGTGATCCCGGCCCTCTGTATCCTGCCTAGCACTTCCCTAAGGTGGGATAGGTGTTCCTCCCAGCTGGTACTAAAGATGGCAATGTCATCCAGGTATGCCACGGTGTACTCCTCAGCGCCATTTAACACCTGGTTCACCAACCTTTGAAAAGTGGCCAGGGCGTTCTTCATTCAGAAAGGCATTACTTTAAACTCAAATAAGCCTATCGGAGTGATGAAGGCTGACCTCTTCCTAGATCTGTTCATCAACTCTACCTGCCAATACTCTATGGTCAGGTCAATAGTCGTAAGGTAGGTCGCCCCTCCCAACTTGTCCAGGTGTTTGTCCCTCTGGGGCATTGGGTGGGTGTCTGACTTCATGACTGCATTCAGTCTATGATAGTCCACACAGAAATGAGTAGAGCCATCTGGCTTAGGCACAAGGACTATGGGTGAGGCCCGGGGGCTGTGGGATCTCTGGATTACCCCTAAATCCAGCATCTCCTCCACTTCCCTCCTAATGTCCTTTTGGACAGCATCTGACACCCAATATGCTGTCTGCTGTATGGGCGTCTGTGTCCCTGTCTCCACATCATGAGTCACTAAGGGGGTTAGTCCAGGCTTGGTGCTAAACAACGAGGCAAAATCTGCTAAAACCTCCCTTACTTCCTGGATCTTGTCCGGGGTCAGCTGGGGAGACAATTTTACTGCCTCCACAGAGGACTCCCACTTACTTTCCTCCAGCAAGTCCAGCAGGGGGTCTCCTTCATCCATTCTCTCCCCAGGACTACACACTGCAAACACCATGTCAGCCCAATTTGCATATGGCTTCATCATGTTGACATGGTACATCCTTTCTGTCTGTCCTCGGTCAGTTAACTCCACAATGTAGTTCACATCATTTACCTTCCTAGTCATTTTGTATGGTCCTGTCCACTCAGCCTGCAGCTTGTCTTTCTGGACCGGAATAAGGACCATGACTTCCTGACCCACCATGTATGAGTGAGCTCTGGCTATGTGGTTGTACCACACTTTTTGTTTCTATTGGGCAGCTGCCAGGTTGCTCTGGGCTGTCCCCATAAACTCCTTCAGCCTTTTCCTAAACCTAAGGATGTAATCCACAATGGGAGTTCCCTGGGTGGCGTGCTTGCCTTCCCAGTCCTCCCGGATCAAGCTTAGGGGCCCACGTACCAGGCATCCATATAAGAGTTCAAAGGGGGAAAATCCTGTTGACTCTTGGTGCACCTCCCTGTATGCAAACAACAGGTGGAGAAGGTATTTCTCCCAGTCTCTCCTATGCAGTTCAGCAAAGGCCTGGAGCATTGACTTTAGGGTACCATTGAATCGTTCCAGAAGTCCATTGGCTTGTGGTTAATTCGGTGTCGTGCATCTCTGCACCACCCTACACTTCTCACATAAACATTTCATCAGGTCCAACATGAAGGAACCCCCTCGAACGGTGATTACCTCCTGCGGAAACCCAACATGGGAGAAAATCCCAAGTAAGGAATCTGCCAGTTTGTCCGTCCTTAGTGAGGATAGGATGACTGCCTCTGGGTACCGGGTGGCATAATCCACCACAATCAGGATGAATCTCTTCCCCGAGGAGCTGGGGGTATTTAAAGGCTCCACAATATCCATTCCCACCCTCTGGAATGGCTCCTCTACTATGGGCAATGGAATCAGGGTGGCTTGGGTTTTCTTGCCCGCCTTCCCTATTTCTTGGCACCAGTGACAAGACCTGCAATACTCCTTCACCTGCTGGGTGAAGTTAGGCCAATAGAAATTCTGGGCCAACCGCTGTGTAGTGCACATGATTCACAGATGATCAGACAAGGGAATATCATGTACAATCTTGAGTAACTGCTCATGATACCCCTGGGGAATGACAAGCTGACTGCCTAGCATCCCTCCCTCTATCTGCACAGCCTGAGTATACATAAGTCCATTTTCTCAATAAACCTTATGTCTGTTGTCACCTCCCTGTGTGCCATCCAAGCCTGCCCAAGCTCTCAGCTTCTCTAAACTAGGGTCACTTCTCTGAGCAGCTGCAAACCCCTCACACATTCCCAAGGCATGGGACAGGTACCCTTCAGTTGCTAAACTAGGGTCCCTAGCACTAGTGTCAGGGCACTCAGGATCACTGTCAATCCCAACCCTCTGACAGTGGGTCACCCCTCCCTCTTCAGAGTAACCCTCTGTAGCTGTGTGATTATTTACTACTGGAGAAATTTCTACCCACTTTTTATAAGTCTCCCCATCTGGAGACACAGGCTGGGGAACCAGCCTCTCAGTGGTTTCCACAATTGTTTCTGTGGGGTTCAAGGAACTACAATTTTCCCTTGCCACTTGGCTACAGTTAACTGCACACACCATCCCCTGTTGGAGATTGTTGCGCAGGATCACATCCACTTGCTAATGTTTTGGCTACAGCCACCTGTTGCACAGTTCCCTCTGTTTCACCCCAGTCTAAGAGAACACTAGCGAGATGCAATGTTTTCTCCCCACCCACAAAGTCCTGTACAGTGATGTATTTATTGGGTATAAGCTGACCAGGCTGTACCAGATCCACCTTTACCAAGGTCAGGGATGCCCCTGTGTCCCTTAACCCCTGTGTCTGTACACCATTCACCATGACTGGGTGCATGTGTTCACTCACATTCACTGGCATGCTTCCAGGGACACACAAACAACCTACTTCTTTTCTAGCACCCGGTTATGTATAATTGCTTTCCTTTTTGGGATACTATCTGGCAATATGCCCAGTTTCTTTACACAACCAACATTCATATCTTCTCTCAGGGAAAACTTTTCTCTGAAACCTGGGGCTAACTGGTTTGGGTGGAGGCAGTGAGGGTTTTAGCTGCCCTGAAGGTGCGCTTTTCCCCTTCTGTACTGCCACGCCCATCCCAATCGCTATCAGAGCAGGTCTGCTCTTGGCATAGTGGTCCGAGAGTTCAGCAGCTTTTGCACTGTTTTGGGATCTTGGTCTTCCAGCCAGGTTTTCAGCTCTGCTAGGCATACCCAAAAAAACTGTTCTAACAGAATCACATTTTCAATTTTATCAACAGAGTTTGCCTCAATTCCTTCCCACCAATGTTTTAAAAACTGACGTTGTTTCATGGCTAGCTCCTCATTGCTCATGTTAGGGCTTCTCCAGAGCTTACAGAATTTAGCTCTGTATGATTCAGCAGTTAATTCAAACTTTTTTAACAGTGCAGCTTTAAGTTTGCTGTAATCATCACTGTCCTCATTGTCAATTTGACCCAATGCATCCTGAGTGGGGATAGCTGGAAGCTCCAGGACTCTCTAGGAATTTTAGCCTGAATACAAACTTTTTCAAAAGAATTTAAAGGCATCCATATCCTCCCTGTCTTTAAATTCAGCTATTAATTTGGAATTCAATTTGTAACCCAGTCCTGTAGACCCAGTTAAACCCAAGCCACTTACCTGCTCTGGTGCCACTGGTCGGAGTCATAGCTTCTTCAGTTCATGTTGCCTCTGGCGCTCCTGCTCCTCATGGTCTGCGTCTCAGCATTCTTGTTCTCTCTTCTGATCTGCAGCTCACTGGCACTCATGTTCCTTACGGTCTGTCTCTCGGCGTTCTCACCCTGCCTCACAGTCCGCCTCTCGTTTCTCTTGTTATCTCTTCTCCTGGAACTCCAGCTCCATCCTGCACAACTCAGTTTGCAGCCTGAGTACCTCTGGATCCGGGATACTGGTGACCTTCCCCCTGCTGCTGTGGCCCTTCGTTGACAGTGGCCCTGTTGACCTCCTCATCGGATCTGGACACTGCACTGGCCGCTAGCCCTGCCACACTTGAGATTTGATCCTTTTCAGTCACGGTCTGTGACTCACTGCTCTGGATATCTGCTACCATTAGGGCATCTATGAGGTTCTGCTTGCTGGCTTTCACCTCAAACAGGACTCCTCTGTCCCCGCACAACTGCCTTAAGTAGTCTACAGTGTGCCTGCTGTAGTTGGAAGCCATCTTTCCTAATTACTGCTACTCTGACTTGCACTTTAGGAAAAAAAAAAAATAAAATGGGTAGGAATTTGACTGTACACCAAGTGATATAGTTCTGTTTCCTTTTTAAAATAAATCATTGCCTTTTTCTTTCTTTGCAAGTGAGCTATCAGTCGTAAGCTGACACACTGAACAATAAAAGCTTGTAATACCAAAAATTATGCCACCGCTGCCAACCAATCTGTCACAAACCCACTCAGCAAGTCAGCCCTCTACTCCCAAAGTGCCAACCTCTGAGTGCAGTCTTGTTAGTAGTTAACAGAAACAGGATAACCCTCCTATCTGTTTTGTGTGTTCGAATCAACCTTTGGTCTCAGTTCTGGAGGGATTCAAACTGTGAACCTCTTGCTAGCACACCCAATGCACAGGCTCAGATAATTCTGTCTTCGGGGGGCCAGATATCTTTGCCTATGGGCACCTTACCAGGTGTACAGAAATGAACCCTTAAAAACTTTAATAAAAGCCCTCAGATTAAAGCGTTACCTTTTTCCAGTTTGGTATCACCATTCAAGCTTATGTACAGTGTCTGCGTAACCATATATACTCCACTTGTAAAAGAAAAGAAATCAAAGACAGACCAAGTAGGCTCTAAAAATAGAGTTTTACTAAAATGGATACAATTATGTAACATGTAAATACAGAACCATATATCACAAAACATACAAATCACTTAAACAAAACAGGTTTTAACAGTGCAATTCCTACTACAGTACTTAGATTTGTCTCTCTCTCTCTCTAAATACCTGCTTAAAGTGCTCAAAGATCTTTCTTTGCCAGAGTCTAGCTAGAAGCGTCTCCCTGAAGGAAAACAGAATATTGTTTAAAAGCTGGCTTTGCCAACCTCTTTGCATGAGGTCACCTAGCTCCTCCCTGTCAGAATATATATAAAAAATATATCTATACAAAACAGGGTGTCTTTTCCAGAAGGTAAATTAATATTCTGTGATCTCAGAACAACTCATTTTCTTTTTCCAATGACATTTCTTTGATCTTTAAGCAGTATCCTCTCTCACACAGACATCAAAGCATCTATGTCTTTCTGCCAGATCTCACGGAGGTGCTACATGCTTTGTATCACCATGTGAAAATTTACTGTGTTTCCTCTGGACATCATAAACATTTATGATTTCCCTCTGGCAACTAAAGCTATACTTACCTTAGATAAATAGGAGAATCCTTGATCAAGGCCTGTTCTACTCTCTAATTAGCTTCTGACCTTCCAGGTAATGCCTTGTATCTAAAACCTGTGTGCGTGTGTGTGTGTGTGTGTGTGTGTGTGTGTGTGTCTCACATGCTGTTTCAGCATTTCTCAAGAGAGACAGTCCATAACCCATTTTTATATTACAAAAAATGATACAGTGATCGGAACCAGCTGTCCAAGTGTCACAGTGACAATTTTAATGGCCGAGATTTTGCTTGCCAATGTAAGCGGGAGGGGCTTTCATCTATCCAGTTCAGTTTGTATATTGGCCAGAAGGGGTTTCAGATTCGCTTCCCTTACAGAAATAATTATATGAAATCTTTTCATGCTGCACACATAAAACTGCTTAAGTGATATGCATGCTGCAAGTATGATTTAAATGTTAAATTGGAAATGACTGCATGCATATGGCATGTGTGCTGCAAGCAAGTGTGGAAACCATGATTTCTATGTTAAATTGGGAAAAATTGCATGCTTGAGGCATGCATGCAAAATGCAAGTGGTCACTGATAACTGCAGTTAGGTGACTTGCTCAGGATCATACCATACACAAGTGGGGGTTGATGAGATTCAAACCCATGTATTCATGCCTCTAAGTTTTCTGGCTTGTAGTTCAGTGCCTTTAACCACTAAGCCATACTGTTTGCACACATATGGCTCACTTGTACTTCAATACATACTGTATCTGAATACGTTTGCACACATGCAGCATGCTTGTAGCCACTGTTATGCTTTTCAGTTTTCTTCTCTTCCTCATCTCAGTTTCACAGTTGAACTGTAGCACACATACCAATGGAAATACATTTGGTTTTTCCCACCCCAATACACAAACATACACAGAAAACCACTTAATTACTTCTGTCTGGCCTGTACTCTTACTATTTTCTCTCCATAGTTTTGAATACTTCCACACAAACAGACTTTAACATGCAAACACAAAAGTAGCAATAATTTGACACACACCCACATGGCCAGTCCCCCCTACCCATGCACACACAAAATGGCCTTACAGACAACCCACCAAGTATAGATATAAGTAAAAAGTCTCTTACTTGAGTACTAGGGAGCCAGAGGCAGGAATCTTTAAGAGATGATGTCCTTGGGTCAGAGTGCTGGGGCATACCCTCTTGAAATGAATGGAGTTATTTTTTATTACTATTTTATACATTATGATGATGAGTTGGAGAATAAAGAAAGCCACTGTTCTACTAACAAGGACCTTGTTAGTCAAGTGGTGGCCTTCATTAATCTCCAACTCTCCATCAATAATGTATAAAATAGTAATGAAAAATACCCCCATTCATTTCAATGATGCACACCCCTGCAGTCTCCTTTGCACTTTCTCATAATGTGCATGAGCATGGGGATGTGGAGGTCAGCTTCACTGGGGAAGTGAGGGGCATAAGCCTGACTATAGTGCGGCTCTATTTCTGTGCATACCATACTGTTCAACTGTCTGTGAATGCAAAGAACAGCTCTAGAATGTCTGTAATATCTCAAAAAGGTAGTGTACAACTTATTTGTTTTGACTGAAAAGTGATATGCAGATCAGGAAAAATGTGAATGTGTAAGATTCATCTGTATATACCCCAGAGCAGGGGATCAGACTTGGGCTTAAACCCACCCAGTTACTAACCAATTGTTTTCTTGGCTGAAGTTCTGCCCCTCCCCCGAAAAAGAACTTTGTCCCAATTTTTCTCCTTGACTTCATTCCATTCAATATCCATCCCCTATGGGTCATGAAGCTGCCCAAAGATGAAGAAACATGAAAAACACACCTTCTTCCCCAATTGCCCTGTAAAAAAAATTCTTACTTTACTTACCCGGCCATATGGCCAGAAACTGCAGCCTGACAGAGTGTGACACCAGCCCAGTTTTCAGTCCACTCCCCCTCTCTCCTTTCACCAGAAGCTGGATGCTAGAACTGACCATCACAGGTTCCCAACATGGTCCATGACCAAGTCACCTCACTAACCAAACCCACTCAACCTGGGTTGCTTGCTTCTTGCTTGGTTGCTGTTGTGGCTGCTGCTGCACTGCACTGATCAAGGCTTATAAAGGCCTCCCACACTGCTGTCATCACTGCTGCTAAACCTAGCTTGTTGACGTGGGGGTCTGTGCTGTTTTTGTTTTTTGCAAGGTGAGCCTAGTAGAGTAAGTAGGTAGTCTAGTCTTGAGTTAGCTTCGGGCTCACCTTCTGCCCCTTCAGCCACCAGGGGAGACAGAGACTCACTAAGAGTACACCAATAAAAACATGCTGCCACAACACTGCTATTGAGAGTTCAGTGCTCACCAACTCTTCCAAGATGTAGTGCGCAGTCTGTCTACCCTGTGACAGGAAAGACAGTGTTGCACTTGCAGGACCCATGTGCTCTTTCTTGTCTTGAGCTCCTCCACATCATGAGATTGTGCCGCCACTAATAGATGGAGAGAGTGGGCAACACAATACAGAAACAGTCGAGTCTGGAGAGTACCTGCAGCATAAGCACACACAGGCCAGGTAGACACTTACTGTGCAAAAGATGAAATCCAAATTTAATGCCATTATTGTCAGATCATAAGAACAATCTAGGCACAAATATGGGGAGTGGCAACTTCCCTTCCCCACCTAAATGGCACCCCTACTTAATGGTAGAAATTCATTCTAAGGTGCTAAAGCAATGGTTTCCATTGTGTTTTGAGGTATTGTAGCTTCATGTTTCATGATGTATCCTGATCATCATGTGGATTAGTGTCCCTCATTGTCCCTCATTTTCAGTGTCCATGTCCCTCATTTCAGTGACAAAATGTTAGGTATGGTGCATGCTTCCAAGACCCTACTCAGCACAAAGAGTGCTGAGCATGGCCATAGTGTATATGCTCAATACACAATGACAAAGGGAAAGTAAGTGAGATGAAACAGTCATGGAGAAACACATTTGTAGCACTAAATATGCATAAGGGATTTGCATGGTCCAAAACAGAAAGGATAGGCTTCACAACACAGTGTCCCCTCTTCACACATCTGGAATGGTGGATGTTCACTGGCTATGTCATAGGCATTTAATGCAGTAAGCAAACAATACTTTACAAATTAATGGTGATTTAATAACAGCAATCAAAAGCCATTAAGCAACTTGCAAAAGGATCAGAATTAATGAGTTTACCTAATGTTTATGGAAATTCAAATACAAATGTATTTTAATGACTCTAATTGCTAGCAGTAGTATAAGAAACAGAAATTGATTTGTTTTTATGTAGTCTTGTACATACAGCGCAAGCAACATTTTGTGACAGCTTGCTGGAGTAATAGGTTGTGGAGATGCAGCCGTGTTGTGGCCAATGGCGCCATTGCTTTCTTGGGCTGGTCTCTGTGGCACCCATAAATGTGCACACTGTTTATGAAAGCAGTTCAGATGCATGCCACCAACTTGAAAGAAATCCACCACTGCAATGAGAGACAGGCTTGTCATTGTAGTGGCAGATCTCACATGCCTCAATTACATGCCCCTGGTGAAACATTTCAATAAATATGGCAGTGGCTCCCACCATCCACCTCTCACAGTTCCTACAAAGCCAACATTGGGGCTGCCCAATCCCCCTGTTGGCATTCCCTCTCCCTAGTTCATTTGCTGATGAGGAGTCCAATCCCCATCAGCACAATGTCCCTCTCTTTTTGTCTGCCAAGGGGGGTGCCCAATCCCCCTCAGCATTGTGCCCCCCCAAACACAGACATGCTTGTCTTTGCCAACAGGGGGCCCAGTCCCCGTCAGCTTCAATCCCCTATCCCGAAACAACACGGTGGCACACTGGGAGCCCACCCCAGTGTGCCCAAAGCAAACCTGTAAGAAATAACCTTCCCGTGACATTCTTTTCCCCCCTGTAATGCAGAAAATGGTCCCTCATGGTCACGACGCCCCCCTCCCCCAACCTGCACCCATCCTCTGTGCATCCCACCTCCCCACATCCCCTCACCCCATACTTATCTCCAGAGCCTGGTGCGATGATCTTTGATGGAGTGGAAACACGTCTGCACTCTTCAAAGCCGACCGTGAACTGAAGAAATGCTGGTAAACTGTATAATGGCATCAATGGGGATATCTCAGCCATTTTTGTGACTTTTGGCTCTAAATATTCAACATAGGGTTCTTGGGACCCCATCTCATGAGCTCGGTCACTGTCATTTCATTATTTGGTCCCAAAAGGTGATTTCGTGGTCACTGCGCGGAATTACCCTTCGGGACGGATTAATGAAATGACAGTGTCACTGTTCATGGTGGGCTCCCAAAAAGCCTATGTTGAAAATTGGTGAACAAATTCCACAAAATTACTGTATTATGAGCGTGCAATGCACAGTTTACACGCACGCTCGTAACTTTGAGAATTTTTAATATTTTCTCTCCAAATTTTCAACATTTTCATTTTTTCGCATGTCTTTATGAACAGTACAGCTGTCATTTTTTACATCTTGCCCAAAATGTGTTTTCACACATGAGGCGCAGAATGGCGCGGTCACTGTGGGAAATTAATGTTCAGGACAGATTACCAAAATCACAGTGCCACTGTTCATGAGCGGAGGTTCCAAACTCTTTCATGAGGTGGCGTCACAAAACGTCCTTGACCCCAAGGCACAAAGCAACACTTGTCAGAGTCTGCAGGGTAGGGTGAGGTGAAATGGCATCAGCATTATGCCCGATGACCCAAAGTCACACCTCAGTGCCTGTTTCTGCAGGGTGGTGTGGGGTTGGCATCAGTTCCATGCTTCACTGCCATTCCTATTATATATCTCTCTATCTCCAGCACTACCAATGCCAATGCCAGCATGACAACATTCAGCATTGAAAAATGCTTGTTTTAGATGAGATTTGCACCAGGTTAGCTACTGCACACATGGCAAGCATGCAGCATGTGAACCTGATGAAATGATTAAATGATGTTCACACCAGCTTAACTGCTGCACTCATGTCAAGCATGCAACATGTGAGCCTGATGGAATTTTTAGATGATGTTCACACCAGCTTACCTGCTGTGCACATGTCAAGCTCGCAGCATGCAAGCTAGATTTGCTTTTTAGACCTGGTTCACTTAGAATCACTTTGTGTATGTGAACTACATGCAAACATTGCATAGTTAAGCATGTGGCATACATTCTGCATGAACACAGCACACCTATATTTTTGTAAGGGTTTCCAGATTCTTGACAGATGCAGGGTTATTAGGATTCCCATGTATGTGATGCTGCTTGGTGTCCATCTGAGGTCATGGGCCGCAGCCATCTGGGGAGTGCAGTGATTTTTTTAATGGGAGGATTTCTGTTTTAGCCTGATTGAGGCGGAGCCCTGAGAAGACCGCAAAATCTGACAGTATAGACAGGATAGGAGGAATGACTCTGTCGACGTCCACCAGTGGCAGAAGAAGGTTATTCAAGTACATGAGTGACTTGTATTCCACCTGCCCGATTCAGGCACCCTTGATGGTGGGATCCTGCCTGATAGCTGCCGCCAAGGGTTCCACTGTCAAGACAAAGAGTAAGGGAGAGAGGGGGCAGCACTGGTGGGTGTCCCTCCCCAGTGGGAAAGGTGGTGACAGCAGGCCATTCATCACTACCCTGGCTGTAGGGAGGTGGTACACAGCCTCTACCCAGTCCTGGAGCCCCTGACCAAAACCCAAAGAGTGAAGGACCTGTTGCACAAAGTCTCATTCGAGTGAACTGAACGCCTTCTCAAAATCAATAGCTACCACGGCAGCCAGGGTGGGAAGTGTTTTAACGGAATGCATTAGATTTATCAAGGATCTGATATGATCCGTGCTGTAGTGGCTTTTAACAAACCCTACTTGAGAAGGGTGGATAAGATGGGACAACAGGGAATTAAGTCTGGAAGCCAATAGTTTGGCCAGGATTTTACTGTCTGCATTAAGTAGTAATATGGACATGTAGTTTGGGGCTTTATTGGAGTCTTTTCCCTTTTTGGGAAAGACCATTGTTATTGTTTCCCTGAATGATGGGGGAAGGGACCTAGCCCCTAGGGCCTCAGAGTACACCAAGCAGAGAACTGGGGACACTGTCTGGAGGAGGAGGAGCTGCCATATTTCCATTGGAAATCTGTCCCCACCCAGGGCCTTCCCAGTCTTCAGAGACTGGAATGTAGCAGCTACTTCCTCTGTTGCCAATGGGGTGTCCAAGGCCTGTGGCTGTTGACTGGACAGCTTATGGAGGTTCAGTCCTTGGAGGAAGGCTGCTGCACCATCCAGGTGTGGAACTCGTGAAGAAGTATAGAGAGTGGCATAAACCTCCCGCCATGATCTTGTTTATTTTGTCCGGGGTCATATGCATCTGTCCTGAGCCATCATCCAAGCCTGATATATGTCTGTCCACTTGTTGAAATTTTCAGATGGCATGCCAGGACCTCCCCCCCTTCTCCCCAGCTTCTCAATATTTGTGTTTGAGATGAAGAATAGAAACCTCTCCTTTCCCAGCCACCAGTTCATTTATCTCCAAACAAAGCTATGCAACTTTAAGGCCAGCCTGTGACTGGAGAGAGGGGTGTGGTAGGGCTTTAAATAGGACTTCTGCCTCCCCCAAGGATATTTCCAGTTCCAGAAGCCTCTGTTCCTTTTTTGTCTTCCTGCCATGAGCAAAGCCCATTATGGCCCCCCGTAAGGTGGCTTTGAAAGCCTCCCAGGTGGTACCGACTGAGGTGTCCACTGTTGGGTTCTCCTGGAAGAACTGTGTGGCCTAATGTTGTAGCCAGGGAGCAAAATCTGGGTCCCTCAGGAGGAGGGGTCTAGGCTCCAGGAGGGGGAGGAGAATATGGGGGGGCCCAAGCAAAGGTTAACTAGATTGGTGCATGGTCTAAGATAATAATTGGGTGAATAGTGGTTTCCAGGGATGCCTTGGTAATGTCTGGGGATGTGAGCCAAAAATCGATTCTGCTATGGGAATTGTGCACCTGGGAGTGGAAAGAGTAATCTTGGTCCCGTGGGTGAAAGACCCACCATATGTCCAAGAGGGCCAAATCCTGCATGAGCATTACTAAAGCCACAACACTTCTGCTGTGGGGTTCTATATTGGACGGGCTCCTGTCCACAAATTGGTCTATGGTTAGATTGAAGTCACCACCAAGAAGCATCGGGACACCTCCCCTGCCACCTCACCAATCTACTGGGCCAGGGAGTGGAAAAGGGTTGGGCTATCCTCACTGGGGCCATAAATATTCCCCACCAGTGGGGTCCTTCAGGTGTGACTATCTGTGCCAACACCCATCTGGCCTCAGAGTCTGGGATCACTTTGGACACTGCCCAGTGAAGTGTTTTACTAACAAGAATGGCTACCCCTCTCTTTTTAGTTGAAGCTGAGGCATGGAGCACCATACTCACCCAGTCCCTTTTGAGTCTCTCATGATCCCCCTTAGTCAGCTTTGTTTCTTGCAAGAACACTAGGTCAGCCCCCAATCTCTTCAGGTGAGTGAGCACCTGCCTCCTTTTCATGGGGGTGTTCAGCCCTCGCACATTCCAAGCATAGGCTGTGATGTCACCCATTTGGCTTTGTGGGAGGATACAGTGTTCAGTAGAGATGTGGAGTAACAACCAAGACTGGGGGTTGAGACCCTCTGTTCTGAGGTATGTGTGGGCAGTGTGGTGGATCATATAAGCATAGAGCAGGTGTATTCAGCTTGTGACCCAGCTTTGAGGGGCCAGTCAGAGTGTACAATATCGCTGCCACAAACACATAAATACAAACATAACAGTATACCTTCTTCCTAACACCTAAACTTGTCCCCAAAAGCTTGTTCTACATGTTCGTCCAAGATTTCCATTATTCCCGCATTGTCCCACACCTCGTGACCTCGAGATGAAAGCAAAGATGACATAACTTTTTCTTCCCTTCTCAGCTGACTAGCCATATATGGGTTTACTTGTTCTGCTGTACCCTGGGTTCCAAAAGTTTGTTCTCTATTCAAGGAACATAGCTTGTCATATTGAAATTGTGCCATATTATCTCTTACTACCCCAATCTCTTCTGCTATGTCCTTCCCTTCTGTGCACTGTCTAGATAACAATTCTCCCAATTCACTTCTTAGCTCTTGATACTTCCCATAAGCTGTCTTTGCCTGTAAGTGACCATAGGATTGAAAAAATCTTATCATACAGAGCTTCATATCCTCCCACCATTGACTTATGTCATCATACAATAATATGGTAGTACATTTATCGTTCACTATGGAAGTCAATTGCTGCACCACAACTTCCTTATTTAAAACTGAAGAGTTCAGTCTCCAAAACCCTCTCTCTGCAATTCTCCATGGGAGTATAGCTTTAATTAGACCAATTAATGTGTGATCCGAGGTTTCCACTGGCAAATTCATCATGGTCTCTATCGGCAAATCCTTCTTTACAAAAATAAAATCTATACTGGATGAAAGCTTCCCTTTATAAAAGGTAGATTTGACCCAGTGTTTCTTAACCATGTGAGCATCTTGTAATCCTGCCATCCAGACTATAGAGTTTAACATGTTTTTGCCACAATATTGCTTACCCAGTGCTGTGCGCTCCAGCAGATTAATATAACCCCCCCCCCAAAATATTTGCCTACTAGTATGTAAAAAGGGTTGAATTTTCTTTAATAATTCAATATGTAAAGCTTTAGTTTGTGGCCCATAGATATTAATTAACCTACAACTAACCAAATTAATCTCATCATCCATCAGTAGAGCTCACCCTGGTTCTACATCCACTTTTGGAAAAATTTTTAAGGGTGGGGTAGCGAAACAAAAACCCACTCCACAGCATGCATCTAACCCCATGGACCAATATGAGGCTCCCCATTTCCAATCAGTAGAAGCTTGGTCCATTTCCCCCAAGGAATGAAATCTGGTGTCTTGCACAAAAATAATATTAAATTCTAGGTGTTGCAGGACACCAAATGTAGTAATCCATTTTACCACGGATTTAATACTGTTTACATTCAAACTAGCCAAACTTAAGAATGTAGGCTCAGGGAGGCAATTTAAAGACCTTCCCACTAGACCATGCCACTCGTCTATGGGCCTCCTGGAGTTTTGAATGTCTTATTAAGGGTCCCTTATCCCCCTTAGCACTTTCCTCAGCCTGCATTGGGTGTTCTAAGTCCACCTGTTTACCCCATGTTGAAAAAGCCTCAAACCTGTTTTTAAGGGGCAAGGGTGATGGGGTATTCCAGTGCTCCCAAAAGGTTCACTCACAATAGGGGGTAGGGAAGGAACAGAAGTGGGCATCTCCCCCTCTGAGGCTACAGTCTCAATACCCAAAGAGTTAGAAGCTTGTATGCCCTCATCTTCAACTTCTACAGGTACTTGGGCAGGAGGTTCCCTGTATGAAGGGGCCAAACGGGGAAGCAAAACTGAGGCAGTATCTTTCCTTTGAGGGGAGCTCTGAGGTGTCACATATGGAGTTTCCATATCCTCTGGCCGTGCTACAGGCCTAGACATTACAAGTTTAACCTGTCCATTATCCTGAGATGACGCTGGTTTCCCAACCATGGGGGAATGTGACCTGGGCGACATGACTATAGCCCTACCCCCAGTCCCCCTCCTCTACCTCTTCCCCTCCTCCATCCTTGGAGGGCCACTTCAGACTGGCTCAAGGGGTGCTGTGTTTGTGACAAGAAATATTCATGGTCTGAAGCTTCATCTGAATTATGTTCTGCCCATGGGCATTCTGCAAAATGATGGCCAACATCTCCACACAAATTAGATATGGGGGGGCAGACACTGTGTGGCTGTGTGACCTAGAACCCCACAGTGAAAACATTTAATTTGGTCACAGTCATTGTTCAAATGAGTCAAGGAACCAGACTTGTAACAACTCTTTGGTTGTCCAGCATAAAATAAAATGCCTCTGTCCTAGCCCAAAAAGAAAGAACTTGGTAAATGTTGTATTCTAGACTCAGTTTGATTCAGTTGGATCTGAATGGTCCACCCCCCAGTCCAAAACCCGTTCTCATCCATAATGGGTTTGGGATGATTGAAAATTGTACAACATTTTTCCAGCCAGAAGGTGATATTATTTAATGTTCACCCCCTTGTTACAAAAAAGAAGTGTCACTGCCTTAATGGTAGGTTTTGTAATTGGGATGGCAATAACATCTTTCCAGTTGTCAGTGTTTTTCATTTCCTAATGTAAGCACAAGAATTTATCTAAAGATGTCATGGTACAAAAACTTACATCTTAAGTCTTATCCTCAGGGACATGAATAAATGCATATACCTCCACTGGGGAAAACCCAATGAATCTTTGATTAAAGTTTTCCCCACCCATAACCTGTCGGGGACTACTGGAGCTTTACATTTATAATGAAGTTGTACCAAAAATCTTGTCTTTGCTGCTTCAGCTAGTTTCCTAAAAAGACCAGCATAAGACTGTGAACCATGCTGTCCCACTCATGGGTGCACTCCTCCCCCATTCTGGAAACTTTCCAAAGGAGGTGGCCTGACTGTACCTGAATCAGAACCAATGTCATCCATCAGTAAATCCTCTTGGTCTATGGTTAAGTTAATTCCCAATGAAACATCAGAAAAGTTCTGTGACGGCGCTGAACTTGGCATCAAAAAATCTGCTTGATGCGCATCTGGCACAGCTTCTTAACCCTCTGCCTCTCCTTCACTCTGCACAGCTGCAAGATACAATAATGGGGACTTAGATTCTGCTATAGCTGTGCTTCTTACCAGAACAGATGGCAATGTTTCAGTTTCATGCATAATCATACCCACCTGGTCCGGCAATCCTGGAATCAGAATAAAAGGGTCGGGTACCCACGTATTTAAAAAATCCATTATGCTTTATGAAGTGCTCCTCCAGGAGTCCAGTCTGTAGATGTTCCACTAAAGCCCACCTCTGCTTCGCCAAGCTGTTGGGACCCATTCTGTTCTTCGGCTTCCATGGGACTCCCTGCTACCTGATTCAGGTTCAAACCCACCGGTAGGTGCTTATTTCCCTCTTGCATAGGACTCGCTACTGATCTTTTTCTTTTTTTCTGTTCATCCTCTAGTTTTTGTTTATGAAGTTGGAAATCAGTTTCAGCAGCTGATAACATGTCCAACAAATATTTTTTCCTTTTTTCCAAGTTCAACCTGTAACATACGTTCCTCTTCCGAACCAGTCACTTCTTATATTTGTATAACTAGTGTTTCAGGGTCATTCTCATGCTGCAGAGCTTCTACTCCCAATCCTATCACCACTGTTGGTTCCAATACTGTCTCAGGAGCCGCTACTGCACAATCTTCCCCCACTGCAGTCAAACCTGGACTGGAGTCCTTCATCTCTCCTGCCGTGCTACAGTGCCTCCTGCAGGAAAGAGCTGGGGAATTTCCCAATGTCCTGGCCAAATTTCACCCATTCACTAAAAATACCACTAACAGCTTAATCTGGTTCAATTTCAGTTGGTTACCATCTGTATACCCCCCCCCCCAACCTGGTCACGCCTGAAAAAGGGACTTCTAGTGTCAGTGGGCCTACTGGATCAACACAGTTCAATATATAAGTAAATAAATGTCATTCACAGTAATCACAAATAAGACATTTCAGATAAAAAACAACATACTATCTTCAGTACATTCATCCAGTACGTATAGACATCCACAGGAAAAAAAAAACACTAAAAAAGTAGAATGAGAATATATAAATTACAGAGAATAAACAAATTAAGTGCCAAAACCAAAATAAGACATTACATTAACCCAGGAATCAGTTGATCTAAATACCAGGTTTCTTCAGAGACAAAAACACATTATCTCTGGGGGGTATGGAGGGACAGGAGGAAAACAACTCTCAATGGGATGCCAAACCCCTCATGGGGAAGGTCCCCAGGTTCTCAACCATTAATAACCGGGGGCGGGGGGTTTGCCCTCAGAACTGCTACTGTCTAATCCTGCTCAGCCAAGATATCAAGAATGTTTCTATTTTGTTTAGTTGCCCAGTAGTGCAAGAAAGGGAACCACCGGCTGATAAATTTATCTTTCTTCAGCCTCAATTTAGCTGTCATTCACTCCATCTCTAATATACAATATCAATTTACTAGCCAGGCTTTAGTTGTAGGCAGGGAAGGGGTCAGCCATTTTTGAGTAAGGGCCTTAAGAGCCACAGTCACTAGAATATAATATAGATACTTTTGTGCCCTGGTCTGCAGAGTAATGGGTGGGGTATACCTAATATCTAATACTGGAATTCAATAGGAATATCCACCCCTAATATCTTCCCAGCTTCTGTCCCCTTCCCTGCCCCAAAAACCTCTGAAAATAAGGCAAGTCCAGAAAATGTGAGAGTGAGTCCCCACTCCGGGCAACCCCTCCAACATTTGTCTGAAGGGTGTGCATTATAACAGGTGTGTGGAAATACCTAACCATTATATGCCACCTAAAATTTCTCCAAGAGGGGGAGGCCATAGTGGCAAACACTCCCTCCCAAACCTTCCCCCACTCCCTGTCTGACAGTTCCATATTAGCCAATGAGTACCATTTAGCTTTTACCAACTCCATCACATCATTTTCTAAACCTGATAACAGCCGAACAATTTGCAAAATCTTACCCCTTGTTTCTGGGGATCACGCCTAGGACAGAAGTAACTGTTTTAATGGATTTTGTGCTGCATTTAATTGAGTTTTTCTTTGTTATTCCATTAAATAGTGCCTAAATTGTAGAAAACAGAAAAAATCCTTCGGAGAGAGATGATATTCCTGGCTTAACTGGAGAAAATATTTAAGTGTATCTGCCTGAAAGAAGTGCCCTACCAATGCAAGACCTTTTCTTTTCCACACTTGAAACCCCCATCTAGTTTGAAGGACAGAAAATCTATGCAGGCCCATAATGGCGTGTCCCTTGAGAGGGTGGTAGGGAGTTGATATTTTCTACAAACCTCCACTCAGACTTGTTTAAGTGTTAAAGCCCATATATTCCCAGTATCAACTATTTTAATGTTATATGCATCCATAAACAACAAATTCCAAAGTTTAGCTGCATCTCTTGTATCTCTCTCCAGGAAGAGAGGCTCACCCTCACTTAAGTGTGCAATGAAATGCTGCAATTGAGCAACCTTGAAGTATTGTTTAAATTTTGGAAGACCAAGTCCCACTGATTTCTTAGAGGTAGTCAAGATAGGCTACCAAATTCTAGCCCCCCCCCCATATAAGTTTAGCTAGGGTAGTCCTCAGGGCCTTCCAAAATGCACTGTTTCAATTTTACCAAAAAATGATAAAGGCAGTTCCTTCCACTTTGTACAATCTGCTTGGGCCTCCTGTAGTAACTTTAAATAATGTGTCTGGTAGAGTTTCACAATATATCTTGGAATCCAGACTCCAAGATATCTAAACCCTGCAGTAGCCCATCTTAGTTCGCCATTTTTCAATGGTAAGGAACCCTGATATGGTCCACTCGGAAACACCTCCGTCTTGGCTTCATTCACTTTAAAACCAGAGCCAAAATAAGTCAGCATGTCCAAAATTTTCAGTACTACCCATGTCGAGTCTGCAACACAGAGAATGGTGTTGTCAGCATACAATGAGACACTTAATTCTTCCCCCAACCCCAGCCAGATGCCATCATAATCGGTACTGATGAATAAGTCACCCAGTCATCCTTATATATAAACATGTTTCGTTTCCTCGCTATCTTAATACTGTTGGTTTCATATGTCACATGTTACCTGCCACAAGAATTTGATGGACAATACAAAACACCATACCAGCATGGTAAAACAGTATCCATTCCAAGTATGTTGTAATTTTGTAAGTAACGCAGTACTTAACTTTTTAAACACAACCTGAACTTCAACAGGGTTATGAGTAACATGAAGGCTATTTTGATCTATCAATAACCTATTATAGTAGACAGCTGTACCCGCCTAATCTTTTGATTTGCATTGCAGAGGTTGGTATCTCTGTAGATTCCTGTGTAGATAGGCCTCGCCTTTCAGAATTTGCTTATTACCCCGGAGAAAATTGGTGGATGGCCCCTTGGGGGCCTATTTCTGATTTTGGACCACATAACTTGGCCTAGGAATGTCCGATTTACAATTCCAAGGTGTCATTTTCTATATTTATTGCCATGCCAAGTCGGGTGGAACAACTTAGAAAATCCAAAATGGCCACCAAAATCCAATATGGCCACCACATCTCTAGTATACACTTGATTCCAAATCCCTAGCTTCCAAAATACCGATTACCAATGATTTATGAACGGGGAGTTTATTATTATTATGTTTAATATAAACACGTATCAAATTAATACAATAGAACACAAATATAAATAAACAATGCATAGCACATCAATCTGCTTGTTTGTGCCATTGACCCAAAATTGCATCCACTCTGTGAAAATTTGCCACTTTGTTCACAGGATTGTGTGGCGTGTTCATGTACATTGTATGCCTGTTTAGTTTGTATTTCTAGTTTTTAGTTTTTAATTTTCGTTTCTGTTTCTGTTTCTGTTTCAGAAACATGGATAGCCCTCTAGCTGTACCTGTTGGATTGGTCAATCCATCCTATTTGCCTACCTGTGTTTTTTGTGAGAACCAAATCAGAGATACGGAATTGCAACAAATATTAGTAGAGAATGGGCTGAATACCATCAAGGTTTTTATAGAGAAATGGTCAGTCACAAAACTAACTTCTGAGTACACCAGAAACTTCAACCTCGTATGGAATAAAATCCATGACCAACTTCCCCCCCCAGCCCTGGAGAAACAGGCCTACCTGTTCATACAAGATGTTACCAAAATTTCACCAATGAAAGAAAATTAAACACCAACTCAATGAAACAACTTTCTTCAGATCAATCTTCTGAAGCTGAATTCTCCGGCAATAACTGTAGTAAATGACACCTTGGAATTGTAAACTGGGCATTCCTAGGCTGAGCTATGGGGACTGGAGTGCCTACAATGTCCAAAATCAGAAATAGGCCCTCCGAGGGGCCATCCATCAATTTTCTCGGGGGTAACAAACAAATTCTGAAAGGTGAGGTCTAATAACACAGGAATCTGCAGAGATATCAACCTCTGCATCATAAATCGAAAGATTAGGCTAGTATACCTGTCTACAGCAAATGCAGAATACAAAACAATAACATATTGTATAAGTATAGAAAAATTATGGCAGCCTAGTAAAACTGTGTACTGAAACTGAATAACCCACAAGCATGTTTATTATTTATAGTTATAAAATGGGTAAGGAAAATCTCTAAATCCAATTGGCTGAAAGGACCTTTGAGCCGTGTACTTATCAGCCCATATATATGCCAACCGGCACTTTTCTTTCCTGGGTGACCTCAAAACAAGAAAATATCAAGAAGCTACTGCAGCTTAAAACTAGTTTCACAAGTGAGCACTGTGTGCAACCGTTCTTCGTGGGTGACAGTCACTATCATGCCTGGTCTCACTCCCCCCGCCACACATGCAAACACAAGTGCTCCGCATTAGGTATTACATACATTTTAAGAGAAAGCCTCTGAAATACAAGTTTGAGCAGTGATCCTGTGATTCTCCAATAAAAAAGAAAGACAAACACAACTAAGCCGAATGACGGCACGTGTTCTCATAAACCATCTTCCTATCAAAACTCCATACCCGCTCCTCCGCTTGCTCTTTAATATGCCAGTTTCTTTGTTCAGTTAAACATTTATTTTAAACTTACAGAGCGAGTGCCCGATGTTAGAAACTGTGATTTAAAAGTGACAAGTATGGTGCCTGTCAAGTAACACTCTCACTCACAAAGAAACGTGACGCTGGCTCTGAAAAAAATGCCCACTCTGCTCGGTAGTAGACATGGCAGGGACACATGACTTAAAATGGTGTGTGCCAATCAGGGATACAGTATGAGGGGAGATGGCATAACAAGCTCACCAGTATCTAGCTCTGTTTGTGTTGGGGGAGGGGTGGAGCCTGTACTGGATATCACAGACTACCATTAGGGGGACTGTTTTTAGTGTTTCAGTATTAAATGTCATTTTCTTTACATTTTTTTGCAATTTTTCTTGTTCTTTTTTTTTATTCTTAAATAGTTACTTGGGGGACCCATTTTATAAGCGCAATAAGAACACGCCTCATCGTGTCTTATTGCTGGCATATTAAAATAGTTGTACTTGCCCTCATGTATTCATGCACTTATCAATGTTTTGACATGACCTGCATTTAGTTACTGTTACCGTACATGTTTTCCTGTTTGTGCTTTTTACATTAGGTGAGTAAAAAATTTAAATAAACGTTGCTATCATCAGCACTAATGAATTATTATAATCTTGTTTCTTAATGAAAATAAAGCCAGCAGTGTTGACATAGAAATTGTTGCAGTTATTTAACTGACTAGCTAGTTAACATAAAATATATTTACACAGAAAATGCAATTTAGATAATGGAGCTTGATACATCTCCCAGATTGGAAATGAACCATAAAACCCTACAGAACCAGCAAGTGTTATTTGTCTTGTATTTTGAGCAAGTCTCATTTTCAATTATGTAAAAAGCATCATGTAAATATCCCATTCACTTTGCCAGTGGTGCACAAAGTTCATTTTCCATAATGCCACAGGGATGAAGCAACAAGCGGTTTACCCCTCCCAGCAACAGCCGAAGCTAAGGAATGTAACAAATTGCCTAGTGGATCCTGACTGTGATCCAGGACTGTTTCATCTTCTTCTGGTGGTGCAGTGCTTTGAGAGTTCAACAGTCCACCATCCTGCCCCAAGCCTGAGGCATTTCTATTTTTTAGCAGTTCATGGAGATTACCTTTTTTTCGAATAACTTTCCACAAGCATCAATGAAATTTCTTCAGGTAAGCACCAAAATGTATAGGTTCAGTTTTGATTGAAAATTATAGTGTTTTAAATATATTTCCTTTAATTGTATAAATTACACTGATGAATTCAAAGCAAATGGCTCTTGCCTGGAGAGAAGCTCTACCCTTTCTATTCCCATTTTGAAACTGAGGCATCTCATTTGCCTGCCCCCATCCCCAGTAGAGATGGTCAAAATCTACAAATTTCATTCTGCAAAATATTTAGCAAAGTTTGCGCATTTTTCGAAATATTTCGGGGATGCGAAATGCAAAATTCTGCCAGCAAAATGTGGAATTTTGACCACGAATGGTGGAATTTCACCAATCGCGGGTGACATTCCGCCATTCAAGGGTGAAATTCTGCATTTTTGCCAGCAAAATTTCACATTTCATGGGTTAAATTCTGTATTTCACACCTGCGAAATATTTCTTGGAATGTGTTTATTTTGTGAAATATTTTGCCCAGCGAAATTCATAATTTCACTGGTGAAATTTAATTTTGTTGCATCTCTAGTCCCCAGCAACAACACCAAATTACAGTTACTTCTGGGAAGTCATTGCCAGATTACCTACTGTTTCATCCATTAGTTCCATCAGTACCCTTAGGTATTTACTGTACCATCTGAACCTTGTCATTTACTTTCCTTCAATTTATGGAACTATACAATAGGAAAGACAGCAGTGCTGCTGTACAACAAGTATACCCTGCAGTCCATTGAATGGGCTATCTGCATGTGGCAGGTCCCCTAACACATCTGTAAGAAATACTAAGCAGAAATACTCATTTAGCTTTTTTTTGCAAAGCATGTGATATTGTCCATTCTCCAAATTTAATGCTTAATGTAGTTCCATGATTTTTGAGAACCACTGGAAATTCTTTAAATCCTATTTAGATTTAATTCAACTAAAATTTCATTGGCTGTATTCATCTCCACTGGTTCATTATTATGGAGGATATTTTCATGAAAATAGGATCTTTACTCCTGGTCCTCCTACTTAAACCTTTGATGAAGTCACAGTCCTTTGTTTGGAACAAAATAATAATTTCCACAGCAGTACAGTGTGATGTCATAAACACAGATCTGTGGGCTCATCGAAGGCTAGATCAGGAGTGACAAATGAAGTCAGTAGTAAAGAATGACAGGAGAGAAATAATAACAAAAAAATAAGCTGAATTGTGTTTAATTACTATCATAAATTTTAGAATTTTTTTTGGTATTGGAAATTAGTGTTAACTTATCCTTTTCTTCTGATGAAACTAAAGAGCTGTCTTTCATTACAGGTATATGGAGAATATTGTGTGGGGTGTTATACATTATGGGTGGGATATTCAGAAGGGTTGTGAATGGCGCAACACAGTTGCGCCATGCACAACCCACTGATGTGCTCTGGTGCGATATTCAAAAGAGGAAAGTGTGCGGGACAAATTCCGATGCAGCGGGGTGCATCAGTAATGTATGCGATGCAAGTTGGGGGGGGCATGCCCATGCATACTCCACACATCCCGATATTCAGCCCGGGATGTGCTGAGCAGATGCAGGCACAATCCCTACCTGCGCCGCACACAGTTGAGCCTGGAAATAAAGGAGCAAGGGCTGGCCACCCACAGGTGAGCTGCCATATGGCAGGGTGCAACATGGCAGCTGCCAGCTGTGGGTGGCAACCCGAGCGCTGGAGCCAGGGTCTGTTGGCATTGCACCCCCCTGCCACCTGATCATGGGCATTGTAAATGAAAAATCATCCTTGGTGGTCCAGTGGACTGCTGCCAGCCCGATCATGGGCATAAGTAAACATATACCAAATAAAGACTCCTTGGTGGTCCAGCGGTACCCCCTCCCCACCACCCACTGAGCCCCCATCACCCCGCTCCCCCTGGGCAGCGGCGGGTGGCAACTCCCCACCGCTAATGCCCACTGCCACCGACTGACAGCTTACAGTACAGCTGTACACCCATTGTTCCACAGCATGGGCCAATGGCATGCAGATTGTACTGTACAGTCCCGATACATGAATAATCCATTCACATATCGGACCGTGTAGTCAGCATTTAATTAGATGCTCAGTATTGGCTCCACGCTTGTGGACCAATGGGCGACAGCTGTTCTGTATGCTGTCGCTGGGCGGGCGGCCAGGCAGCTTGCAGATGGGGAGAGCTGCTGCCCGCTGATGGGGGGGAGTGGGGTGGTGGGGCCCAGTGGGCGGATGGGGAAGGGGTACTGCTGGACCACCAGGGAGTCTTTATTTGGTATATGTTTACTTATGCCCATGATCGGGCAGGTTTCAGTCCACTGGACCACCAGGGATTTAGTTCTTTATATTTAGCCCATGATCGGGCAGGATTCAGTCCACTGGACCACCAGAGATATTGCTATTATTATATAGCCCGCAATTGGGCATTGGGGCTTTTTGCCACTGAGGGGCAGGGGGAGTCAGTTCCTGACAACTGCAGCCTGGCAGGGCGCCAAGCACAAGTTACCGGGGATTGGCGCACCTGCATGCAAATGGGGGCATAATGACATGCAAATGGCCCAATTTGCATCTTGCATGCATTATGACCCCATTTGCACACCCACCTCTGAATATCACGGTTCAGGGACCTAGTGCAATGGCACTTGCACTAACGCATCCCCCTGCTCCTCTCTTGCCACTTGCGCTGGTGCAGTGCCACTGCGCCATGCGCTATGCGGGTGGCCATGGAATGATTTTCAATGGTGCTGAGCCATGGTGCAGCACCGTTGAATATCACCCTGTCAGCACCCTGGCACATCCCAGTTGCACTGTGCCCAGGCTTGTGCCCCAGCCTAGTGCAGTCTGACTATCCCACCCTATGAGTTTTTTATACACCCAAGATGTGCAATACCACATAAACCATGAGTGTGAAGTACAAGTGGTTTGTGATGATATTACACACCGAGTGTGTAAAAAATGAATAAGGTAGCATCCAAGACTTAATTTTACATAATTGTTAGTGTAAAAGTATTAAACATGGATTTTATCTCAGTGAGAGCAGAGCAGATGGCTTTCACTTATCATGTCTGCTTGCCATCAGCCCACTTCATTGCTGTGATTAACATACTAACATACTAACATACTATTTGCCAGCAGATTAGGCCTTACGGTCTATCGAGTCTGCTCGAACCTAGATCCTTAGTTGGGTGCCGAGACCCTCCCATCCCTTGTGCTCCAGAAACTCCTATCATCCATCCCCACCCCCCAGGACAGGCCATCATCTAATATATCCACTTTCTGTGTCTGTCCCACCCTGTCTTGAAGCCCTCCACTGTGGATCTCTGAACCAGCTCACCAGGCAGTGCATTCCAAGGGTCCACCACCCTCTCAGTGAAAAACCTCCTCCTCTTTTCCCCCCTCACCCTTCCACCTTCCAACTTCAAACCATGCCCTCTGGTGATACCTCCCTGCTTTAGTCTAAAGATCCCCTCCATGTTTACCCTACTTATTCCCTTGAGGTACTTGAAGACCTCAATCATGTCCCCCCTGTCTCTCCTCTCCTCCAATGAAAACAGGCAGAGCTCCTCAAGTCTGTCCTCATAAGTCAAATCCCCTAGCCCTCGTATCATCTTTGTTGCCCTCCTCTGTACCCTCTCCAGGAGCTGTATGTCCCTCTTCAAGTGTGGTCTCCAGTACTGTACACAGTACTCAAGGTGTGGTCTAACCAGTCCATTGTACAGCGGCAGAATCACTTTCTTGCTCCTAGAGGTGATCCCCCTTATGATGCATCCCAACATCCTGTTTGCCTTGCTAGCTGCTCTTCTGCACTGCTCAGAGTTATTCATACATGTATCCACCATGACCCCTAGGTCTTTTTCCCCTATTGAGGCCTCCAGCGCCTCCCCTCCCAGGGTGTACCTGTGTTTAGGGTTTCCCCGACCAAGATGCAACACCTTGCACTTGGTGATATTGAAATTTAATTTCCATGTGTGAGCCCAGCTTTCCAGGGTGTCCAGGTCCCCTTGCAGGGCCAACCTCCCCTCTTCTCCCTCAACTACTGCTCCCATCTTGGAGTCATCCACGAATAGACTCATTTCACACCCTATACCCTCCCTGATGTCCGATATGTATGCATTAAACAGGATCGGACCCAGGACCGAGTCCTGTGGTACCCCACTACCTACCTCTCTAGGGTTCGAGAGCTCCCCACAGACCACTACTCTCTGAGTGCATCCAGCTAGCCAGTTTTCAATCCATCTGACCATCAAAGGGCCTACTCCTAACCCCATCAGTTTCTCCACCAGACCATTGTGGGGACAGAGTCAAACGCCTTGCTGAAGTCCAAGAATAATACATCCACAGTTTACCCCTGTCCAGTTCTGATGTTACCCATTCATAGAACTCCACAAGGTTGATTTGACATGATCTACCTGGCACAAACCCATGTTGCCACTATCCAGACCTCCCACCTCCTCCAAGTACACCCCAATCATTCCTTTAGTATACTCTCATTAGTTTTCCCACCACGAGGTCAAACTGATGGGTCTATAGTCTCCTGGTACTTCCTCGACCCCCTTTATGGATTGGCTACCACATGTGCCTCTCGCCAATCCCTTGTGGTACCCTCCCTGTCTCAAGTGACCTGCTGAAAAGCTCCCAGGTGCAGCCAGTATGTCCGCCAATTCCATAGCAGTCTCGGATGAATGCCATCCGCCCAGGAGGTTTGTCTTTCTTAGGGCCTTGAGGGCTAACCACACCCTTTTGGCTGAGATAGCATCATCGTCCCTCCACCTTACTGGTCTTTTATCCTTATCCAGGTGTGACACCCTGGGGTACCTTTCCTCCCTCTTGCTCCATTTCTGTTGCTCCCTGATCCCTCCTGCCACTTCTATCCCCTTCATGCCTTGCTTTGTAGATATCCCATCCTCCCTAGTGAACACAGAGGCAAAGTACTCATTAAATACCTCTGCCTGGTCCCTCGCCTCTTCCACCCACCCTCCTTCTGATCTCAATCTGCTGAGATGGCCCTTAGTTTTCTCCACTCCCCAATGTGCGGAAGAACCCTTTTCCCTCCATGTATCCCTGTGCCAGCCGCTGCTCTTTTACTGGACTTTGCTCCCTCACCATACGGGTGACTTTTCTAGATGCAAGCTGGTACATTTCTTATCCCTATCCCTCTTGTTGTTTATATTTTTGTAGGCCCTTCTTTCTCTGACTGCTACCTGTACCTCACTGGACCACCAGCATGGTTTATGTGACCTTGCTCCCTTACGTTTCAACTTAGCGCAGATCCTGACTGCCTCATGAAGTCCCCGTTTTATGACCTCCCATCTCCTTTCCACATTTGTCGTTGAGGTAATCCCCTTAAAGTGATCCTTGAGAATATTTCCCATGCCCATAAAGTCTGCCCCCCTGAAGTCCACTGCCAGTGTCCTAGATCTCACCCCCACTCCCCCCATGCTTATTTGAAACCAGACAGTATTGTGGTCACTCCAAGTCAGGGAGTCCTGTACAACCATGTCCCTTACCAGATCCCCATCTGCCAGAACCACATCCAGGACATGCTCCTCCCTTGTGGGCTCCATCACATGCTGTGTTAAGAACACATCCTGGAAGCCATCCAGCAGCCTCTGCTACTTGGCCACCTTAGAGGACATGGTTCCCCAGTTTGTACCTGGCATATTAAGGTCCCCATCAACACCACTCCTTCCCTTTTTGACCACACTGACAATGATGTTGTCCAGCAAACCATCCTCTAGAACATCACTCATCCTGGGGGACTATATGCTACTCCCAGCTTGACCTTATCTCCTGCTGGGGATCGTAAGGTGACCCATAAGGCCTCCACGTTTCCCTCTGCCTCTTCTACCATAACAATTTCTATGTCATCTCTAATGAACATAGCCACTCCACCCCCTCTGCCCTCCTTTCTATCCTTCCTAAGCATAGTGTACCCCCGTACATTTAGGTCCCAGTCATGGTTTTTGTTGGCCCACGTCTCCATGACTGCTGCCACATCCACCCCCCCCCCGAACAGCATGGCCTGGAACTCTGGCAACTTGTTTCAAGCCCTGGCATTTCACCACCAACCCCACCCCTTATCCCCGATCCTCTTTGTCGAACCCCACCCAGATTCCTTACTTCCATCCTCCCCGCTCCTCCTGAAACCTCCACCTCAGTCTGTTTCCCCTTCCCCCTTGGGCTAGAGGCTACTCCCTCATCTGGAGGAGAGGCTTCTGATCAGCCCCTCCTTATCCCTTCCCCCTTACAAGTTTAAACCCCACCTTCCTTGTATGTAGTCAGCCATCCCCTGTTTAAGGACTTCCTTCCCTAACGGGGCAAGATGAAACCTGTCCTTGGCATATAGTCCCTTATCCTCCCAAACTCCATTCCAGTTCCCTAACACCCCCTAGACCCCTAGACAACTTACTTTTTTTTAGTATTCTTTTTTGTAAGAAACCATTTATTATAGGTTGTTTTAATAGTAAAACTATTTAAAGGGATATGTTGTCAGGACTTGGTGTTTCATGAGTGTCAGGGGAGTGGTTGCAGCAAGATGGCAGCGGGTTTCAGTTTCACTTGGACATAGCAGTTTCATTCGAAGTTTGCAGTTATAAATATATTTTGAATATAGTATTGTTCCCATACTCCTTAAACCTGTCATGGGTGTGTTTTATACACATTTTTAATGTCTCCTTGAGTAAGTCTGAGTGTGGGGGGTTCCTTGGATCAACATATGACACACAAGTGCCACAACTGAATTGGTAATGCTCAAGGAAACAGGTAAAAAAAGGTTCGACATAAAAAAAAAGCATTTAACATGTTGCTTGGCTTGTAATTGCAGTTTTAAAAAGCTATAAGATGTTAGCAATCAGACTGATAAAATAACTAGACATTGTTACTTACATCGCTATAATTATTAATGTTTCCCTTTGTGCTATTGACTGGCTGATACCCACACCATAATAACCATTTATTATGGAATGAAACCCAGTTATTATGGCATTAGAAAGTAGTGTCAGTCCAGTCAATAAATGGGCTCAACAGTAATTATATATACAAGCTCCCTGCCTTGCGTCATTGGCTACTGAGGCCCTGTCCACACTACACTGAAAACTCCCCTTTGTAACGTTACAGAGGGTCCAAACCATTACCGCAATGGTTTGCGTTTACACCTGTAATGTTACAGGAGGCATTTTTGTAACCGTTGTTGAAACCACTTAGGCCCCGTCCACACTACACCACTTAAAATCTGTAACGGTTCCAAATCATTACAGATCGGAAACAGTACAGGGTGTCTACACTGCCAGTGAACAGTTAGATAACGGACTGAAAATGGTGCAGCCCATCCACATTGTGTGTGATAGTGTGTGTGGTCCCAACCCCGTCGATGCAGAGCATATCCCATGGTGCTCCTGGTGAGGACAGCTTTGATAAGAGGCACCAACCCGCAATACATATGGGGTCGTATGCATCTGTTCAAGCCATAATGTGCAACATACATTATGGCAATGATTTGTGATACACCTATGGTGAGGAGGTGACAGGGAGAAGGCGCGGAGGGGTCTGCATGTTGGATTCAGGGAGGTACTGCAGTGAGGTGGGGGGAGTGTGTGACATGGCAACATGTCCAACAGGGATTGGGCACCAGGGCATGACAGCCAGTCAGGTACTTCTGTCAAATGGCTGATGGCAGCCCCTCCACTACTGCCATCGGTGTACCCCACTGCTCTGCTGTACACAGTGCCAGACATCTATTGGTCACCGCAGCGGTGTTACATGACGTACTCAGGAGCTCAACCACTGTATGTATGCACTACTGGCACTGCTCTGCAGGTGGTATTGATGCCACAGCTCTGATGGGCAGGCGGGGTACTCCCAGCGACCATCACAGTGAGAGGCGTCATCACGGACAGAATATGGATACTTCAGGAGGCGGCTCCCAGGGAGGCATGAGAGGACATGGGGGTAGGTCAGGTGGGGACACAGGGGTAAATCCAGGGGTTGGCATACTGCTGTAGGTTGGGTTACCATGCTATGGGGACTGCCCAGTACTGCAGCCTACATTCATGCCTCACACTGCCGTTGGTACGCCCAGGTAGCCTTCAACCCCACTGCATGCATTACAACAGTGCTGCAATGTATGCAGGTATAGTGGGGGACTGGAAGCTACATGGGGGAGCATTTAGACACACACTGGTAATGCTACAGAACTGCAATCATTACAGGAACCATTGTTGAAACCACCTCACAACAGGCTTCTGTAATGGTTCAGAAAACACCTTCTGTAACGTTACCAGTGTAAACGAGAACCATTATGGTAACGGTTTAAGCCCTCTGTAATGTTACAGAAGGGTTTTACTGGTGTAGTGTGGACAGGGCCTTCTGAGGTGGTTTCAACAATGGTTACGAAAACAGTTCAGCTTCTGTAACATTACCAGCTGTAGTGTGGACACGTGAGTGTATAGCCCCAGCATTGCCTCAGTGCAGCACGAACTGCACTGTGGGATAGGGTGCCAACTGTAATGGTCACCCGTCACCCACAATGTGGACCGGCTGTAATGGTTCCGAACCGTTATTATAATGGTTCACTGGCAGTGTGGACACACTGTAACGTTTACTGTCTGTAACGGTTTGAAACCGTTACAGGGTTTTAGTGGTGTAGTGTGGACTGGGCCTGAGACTCCTACTCCTCTTCAGGCTCCAAGTCTACAGGCACTCCTCTGTTTGGATTAGCCTACTGTCCAGCCCAGGTAGTTTTTATTTCTGTTTTTGCACAGGGTTAAATTTGAATTTCTCATGTTATTGGTGGTTTTAGTTATATGTATCTTGCTTTGAGTAGTTGCAGCAAGTCAGTTTCAGTAAAGTTGTTTGTGAATAGCAAAGTACAGCTGGGGTGTTGTAGGCGTTTCATACCTTGCTAGGTACTTTAAGTAAGCAGAAAGTTTGTAACTAACTTTCCTGTTGCTTACATATGTAATTCTGTTTTTTTTTTATTTATCTTGGCTGGGCTTTTGAAGTGTAGGCATAACTGTTTATTTGTACTGGGTTTTTTTTTTTGGCCCACCAACCCACTTTCTTAGCTTTGAAATATGATTGCCAAGGTAATTATGGCTTGTTTGGGATTATTTTTTGCATGTACTGTAAGTGTTTATCATAAAACATTCAAACAATTCAGGATTACCTGGACCCCATCCCATCTCTAAGAGGAAGTAACTTCTTCCCAAGGGAGGGGAGAGTCAAAAATATATGTAGTTCCAGAATCTGGCCCTGGCTCTGCAGATACAGGTAAAAAAAACACAACCCCCCAAAAAAAAAACCTGTATTTACAAACCAGCCTTTGTCTTCTCTATAGTGACCAGCAATGATTGAATTAAAAAAATTGAATGATGTGGTCCTGTCCTTGAAGTGCGGTGGTTTTTGGTTTATTTGTGCATTTTTTATGCTTTGATTTATTTTTCGTGGGGGGGGGGCTCTGCTTGGAAGTATGATTGTCTAGGTAATTGTGGCTTGTTTAGACTTTCAGATATAACTGGGTATATTTCCTGGTCAACAAAAACAAAATAAATATCCAAGAAAGTCTAAACAATATGAAATTGCCTGCACCCCCCCAATCAGCATTCCTCGTGCTTATAGTGTATAGCAAACTGTGTTTACAAAATTGTAAATTATGTCCCTGCACTTCAAAGACAGGGTCAAATAGTAATTACTTGGCCCTGTCTTTGAATAATTATTGGGTCCTGTATTTGAAGTGTGGGAGAATTTGTTTATTTGTGCAGTTTTGCTGTCTTTTGCTTGTTTGTTTTTGTTTTGTGGAATATATTGCTATAGTTGTGACTGGGCCTGGAAATAACTTGTTTAAAAACATTTTTTATTTCATGTGTATTTTTTTCCATAATGTACTTTCCATATATCAAATTGAAATAACTTGTAAACAACTGCTGTGTTCAGTCTTTTTTCATAAGTTGCTCTGTTCTTGGCCTTGTCAACTGAGCCCATCTCCTAGTTTCTTTCCATTACATTGCGGTGACAAGTTGCTTCACAGACATGGGAGTGCAGCTCAGAAAGATGACTGGTTGTTCTAGTAGAAAAAACAGGCATCTTCCACAACATCAACTGTATCCCTGTGAGGCAGGCATTACTGTTTGCAGCTGTTCTGTGATGGAAAAGGCATCATAACAGGAGCAATGAACAACTCAGCACCATGTAGAAAGGCAGCTGAAAAGGCCAACAGGATGCTGGGTTGTATTGCCAGAGGCATATCCTCCAGAAGGGGGGAGGTGATCCTGCCGCTATACAGGTCACTGGTTAGACTGCAGCTCGAGTACTGCATGCAGTTCTGGTGACCTTACCTGAAGAAGGACATTAGGTTACTGTGGTGCAGTGCAGGGCAGTAAAAATGATCCAGGGGCTAGGGGACTTGCCCAACGAGAGGACGCTAAGGGAGTTGAACATGTACTTCCTGGAGGAGATGAGAGATAGGGGAATCATGTTTGAAAACTTAAGGTACATAAAGGGAATAAATAAGATGGACATGGATGGGGCTTTTCAAATTAAGGAGGGGGAGGAACACTCAAGGGCATGATCTGAGATTGGAAGGGAAAGATTCAGGAGGGAAACGAGGAGACATTTTTTTATGGAGAGGATGGTGTTTGGGAGGAACGCATTGCCAGAGGTACTGGTATCCTGTAGAACAGTGGACTGCTTCAAAAGGGGATGGGACAGGGTATGGGGGAAGGTCACTGAAGGGAGGAGGGGAGGGAGGGGTAGCTTCAGTATAGGGGATGCTAGCTGCACAATTGAGCAGATTTGATAGACCATAACGCCTTTATCTGCTGGCAATTTTGTGTGTTCATATGTAAAAGGAACTAGGAGACTTGGGGGGGGGGTAATCAACAGTGCTCCTGAAACTTAACCTAAAATGCACTATTTCACACATTTACATTTTTTGAAATTTCACAGGGAGCATGCCTCTGGACCCCCATATAGTCATTTGGCTTTTCAGGCCAAGTGGACCCCCCCAACTTCTTTAACTTCCTGGCTCCACCTGCTTTGGTGTTGATCATTGTATTATTACCTTTAACATTTTTGGTTCATCGGCAAAAAGTCCTGGTGGATGGTGGTGATGGTGAAGACTGGTAGGTGGGATGGGTATAGTGCTCTTGAGTCCCAGCAATGTGCCAGATGGGAGGTGGCTGGGTGAGAGGGGCCAGCATTCCCAGCTGTAGTCCTGAGCACTTTTACTTACATTTTTTTTTGACAGGTTCAGATCATTGGAAAAAGGAGGATGGGGAGTATGGTGGTAAGGGTGCTAAGAATAGCTGGTGGGAAGGGTATAGTGCTTCATTAAGAGTGCCAGTGCCAGCATGGTCAAAGCCACCGGCAGCTCTCATTTAATGATAAAGCCTGGGCTGTCATTCATTCCCCTGCTGCAGTGTGGAGAACAGTTTTACTTGTAGTATTCTGCAATTTTGGCTAAGCAGAAAAAGGTAGTGGGGGGGGGGGAGATGGTTGAAAGCATACTAAGAATGGTGGGTGGCCTGGGAGGAGTATAGTTCCCCAACAATGAGCCAGATGGGGGTGGGTGAAGCAGTCTACCAGGAGCATGGCTCCACTATAATGCAGACAGTATGTGTCTTACAAAACACATTGTAAAAATAAAGGCTCACAGCTCCTGTTGCATTGACCTGTAGCTAACAAAAGTTGCAGTTAGTTATTAAAAAAAAAATGACAGCACAAACTTACTATTAAGGAGTACCTAAGTGTAGTGAAAGATTAATGAGACTGACACCTGCACACATTAGTTCTGCAAGTGGGTAGATCGTGGTCACTAACAGTTTGAGCACTTGTTGCAAATGCACTTCTTTTTTTATGTTGGCTTGCGCTTGCGTGCCATCCTACATCTTGCCATAGTAGCAGATTTGGAGGTGCGGTCACTGGTGGGCAAATGCAGGGCACGCATCAGTAGGTTCGTCCCTCATTCCCCAATCAGCCAGCAGCAGGCGCTGACATCACAAATCCCTAATGTGGCCACCAGATCTAAGAAAAGGTCCGCTGCAATGAGAGCGAAGCTCTCATGCAACGTGACCACAACACGCCTCCCGACGAGCACACAACACGACGGGAGTGACTGCTGCTACCTCCTGTCACAATGCCGACGGGGAAGCCCACTTTCTGTCGGCATAATGACCCCCCCTCCCATTTAAAATGTATGCTGAGGGAGTGCCCAATCCTCCTCGGTATCATGTGCCCCCCCAACAGTTTTTCTTTGCCCAATCCCTGTCAGCATAATGTCCCCCCCCCTCACTTTTGTTCTGTGCTGAAGGGGGTTCTCAATCACCTCGACTCATGTCCCACCCTTCGGTATGTGCCAATGGGGTACCCTAATCCCCGTCAGCTACAGCATCCCCCAAAAAAAACACTTAGTTGGCACACTGGGAGCCCACCCCAGCATGCCAAATCCCTGCAAAAGAAAAAAGTCCCACAATGTTTTTTTATAAACCTGTAAAAAAAAATGGTCCCTCAGGGTTTCCTGCCCCCTTCCACAATCCACACCCACCCTCTGCTCCTCCCACACACACCCCTCACCCCATACACCGGAGTTTGGCAGGATGATCTTCGGTGGACCGGGAACACGTCTGCATTCTTCAAAGCCGACTGCGAACTGAAGAAATGCCGGTAGGCTGTATAATGGCATAAATAGGGCTTTTTCAACTTTGGTGCATATCGTAGCCATTTTTAGGACTTTTAGCGCTAAATTTTCAACATGGGGTTATTGGGACTCCTCATGAATTCAGGCACTGTCATTGTGTTATTCGGTCCCAAAAGGTGATTTCACGGTCACTGTGTGGAATCACCTTTCGGGACTGATTAATGAAACAACAGTGCCACTGTTCATGAGGGGCTTTCAAAAAGCCTATGTTGCAAATTTGGTGGAAAAAAATCCCCCAAATGGCTCTTTTATGAGCGTGTGCTGCGCAGTTTCCAGGCACGCTCGTAACTTCATGAATTTGTAATATTTTCACTCCAGATTTTCAACATTGGCATTTTCCCACACTTCCTTATGATTAGTATAGCTGTCATTTTACATATCCTGGCTGAAACATGTTTTCGCACGTCTGGTGCAGAATAGCGCAGTTGCTGTGCAAAATCAGTTTTTGGGACAGTTTGAGGAAATGACAGTGACACTGTTCATGAGAAGAACTAAAATGCCTATGTTGAAAATTTGATGCTGAAATTCCATAAAATGTCTGTGCTACAAGTGTGCATTGCACAGTTTCCATGCACCCTTGTAACTTTGCAAATTTGCAATATTTTTATGCCACATTTTCAACACTGCCATTTTTTCACACCTCCTTATGAACAGTACAGCTTTCATTTTTCACATCCTGCCCTAAATGTGTTTTCACACCTGTGGCACACAATGGCGTGGTCACTGTGAGAAATCAACGTTTCAAACAAATTAACAAAATCACAGTGCCATTGTTCATGAGGGGAGGTCCCAAAATACCTAAGTTAAACATGTGGTTAAAAAAAATCAAAAATAATTGGGTTACAGACATGTGTTGCACAGTTTCTATGCATGCTCTTAACCTCACCAATGTTTCATATTTTCACTCCAGAATTTCAATGTTGCCATTTTTTCACATCTCCTCATGAACAATATAGTTATCATTTTCCACATACGCCCCAAAATGTGTTTTCATCCTTGTGTCACCAAATGGCATAGTCGCTGTGGAAAACCACCTTTCAGCTAACAAACTTGTAGTGCTGCTTTTCATAAGGTGGGCTCACAAAAATCCCACGTTGAAAATTTGGAGTGAAAATACCAACAGACACCTATGGTGTTATGGTTTTCCAACTATAGCACCCACCCTGTAGAGACTGACAGGTGTCAGGGGTATGACTTGGGATCATCGGCTGTAATGCTCAAGCCATTCAACCCCCACCCCCACCCTGCAGCCTGTGACGGGCATCATGGTGTGCCTACCAATGCCAATGCCAGTGAGACAACATTCGGCATTGACAAATGCTTGTTTATGTTTGCTTGCGTGCATTCACAAGAAACATTTTGTGGCAGCTTGCTGGAGAAGCAGGTTGTGGAGGTGTGGCAGTGTTCTGGCCAATGCCGCCACTTCTTTTTGAGGTGCGTCTTTGTGTCACCAATGAAAGAACATGCTGGCTATGACAGTAGTGTGCAAGCATGCCACCAACTTGAAACGATTTCACCGCTGTAATGAGGGAGCACCCCCTCAATGCAGAATGTGCCTTGCCTGGTGTAACACTTCAATAAACATGGCAGTGGCTGTCGCCATTCACCTCTTACAGTCCCCAGCAAGCCAACTTCGGGGGTGCCAAATCTCCCTGTCAGCATGCCCCCTCCCCAATTCATTTGCTGATGGGGGCGCCGAATCCCCATTGACATATGTGCCCCTTTGCTGTGGTTTGCCTGCCGAGGGGGGTACCCAATCCCCCTCAGCATCATCCCCTCCAAACACAGACATGCTTGCTGACAGGGGGCCCAGTCCCCATTGGCTTCAGTGCCCTGTCCCTAATCTGCTGAGAGGGGTGCCCAATCCCCCTCGGTATCACCCCCATCATGTCAGCATTTTCCTGCCCCCAGCCAACCCCCATTGTATGCCACACTGGGAGCCCACCCCAGTGTGGCTAACATGACCCCCCAAACTCTTACACCTGTAAAAAAAAGGAAATGGTCCGTGGTGTTTTTTTTTCCTTTTTATAATCTGAAACACAAAAAATGGTCCCTCTCTATTGGGTTCCCTCACCCAACCCGCACCCATCCTCTGTGCATCCACCTCCCTGCAGCTCCCACTCACCCCATACTTACCTCCGGAGTCTGGTGTGATGATCTTCAGTGAAGCAGGAACACGTCTGCACTCTCAAAGCCGACCATGAACTGAAGAAATGCCGGTAAGCTGTATAATGGCATAAATGGGAGGTTTTCAACTTAGGTGGATATCTCAGCCATTTTTGAGACTTTTGGTCCCAAATTTTCAACATGGGGTTCTTGGAACCCCACCTCATGAACTCAGTTACTGTCATTTCGTTACTCAGTCCCGAAAGGTGATTTCATGGTCACTGCATGGAATCACCTTCCGGGACTGAATAATGAAACAACAGTATCACTGTTCATGAGGTGAGCTCCCAAAAAGCCTATGCTGCAAATTTGGTGAAATAATTCCAAACAAGCATTTGTCAATGCCGAATGTTGATTGCGTTGGTCTGTTGAGCACGCTCACTGGCCCTCTGTCAGTAGCTCAGTCTGTTTTGTCCAGTGCTGCAGGCTGCTCTTTTGTACTGGGCTCCTGCCTGCATTGGCACCTTGTTCTGCCCACTAAGGAATCTGCAGCTGTCCCGACAGAACTCCGTTGAGGTGGCTCACTCTCCCTCTCTCACTCGCTCATTCTGTTTCTCCTGGTGCTACAGGCTGCCCTTTTGTACTGGGCTCCTGCCTCAGTTGGTGGCTTTTTCTGCCCACAAAGAAATCTGTAGCAGTCCCGACACAGGTCTGTTGAGCCTGCTGACCCCTCTCACTCCTGGTTCCATTTCTGCCGTGTTGCAGGGTGGCCTTTGTGCTGGCTCCTGCCTGGGTGCCGCCTTTTCTGCCAACAAAGAAATCTGCAGCAGTCACGATGGGAGCTCCATTGAGCTCACCCCCTCTCTTACTCCTCATTGTGCTTCTCCTGGTGCTGCAGGCTGCCTTTTGTACTGGGCTCTCCCTGCATTGCACCTTTTCTGCCCACAAAGAAATCCACAGCTGTGCCGACAGAGCTCTGTTGAGGTTGCGCACTCCTCCTGTGTCACTCACTCATTCTGTTTCTCCTGGCACTGCAGGCTGCCCTTTTGTACTGGGCTCCTGCCTCTGTTGGCGCCTTTGTCTGCCCACAAAGAAATCTGCAGCAGTCCCGACAAAGCTCCATTTAGCTCGCTCACTCCCCTTCTCTCACTCACTCGGTCCGCTTCTGCTAGCGCTGCAGGCTGCCCTATTTTATTGGGCTCCTGCCTGCATTGCCGCCTTCTTCTGCCTACAAAGAAATTTGCAGCAGTTACAATAGAGCTCTGTTGCGCTCACTCACTCCCCCTCTCTCACTCGCTCATTCTGGTTTTCCTGCCAGTGCAGGCTGCCCATTTGTACTGGGCCCCTGCGTGCATTGGCACCTTTGTCTGCCCACAAACAAATCCGCAGCTGTCCCAACAGAGCTCTGTTGAGGTCGCTCAGTCTCCCTCTCTCACACGCTCATTCTGTTTGTCCTGGTGCTACAAGCTGCCCTTTTGTACGGGGCTCCTGCCTGCATTGACGCCTTTTTCTGCCCACAAAGAAATCTGCAGCAGTCCTGACAGAGCTCCGTTGAGCTCACTCAGTCCCCCTGTCTCACTCACTCATACTGTTTCTCCCACTGCTGCAGGCTGGCCTATTGTACTGGGCCCCTGCCTGCACTGATGCCTTTTTCTGCCCACAAAGAAATCCACAACAGTCCTGAAAGAGCTCCGGTGAGTTCGCTCACTCCCCCTCTGTCACTCGCTCTCTCGTTCTGTTTCTCCCAGTGCTGCAGGCTGCCCTTTTGTACTGGGCTCTTGTGTTGGGCCCTTTCTCTGCCCACAAACAAATCTGCAGCAGTCCCAACAGAGCTCAGTTGAGCGCGGTCACTCCCCCCCTCACTCGTTCGATCTTAATGTGTCCCAAACAATGATTTCCCACAGCGACCATGCTATTCTGTGACAGAAGTGCAAAAACACATTTTAGCCACGATGTGAAAAATGGCGGCTGTACTGTTCATAAGGAGGTGTGGAAAAATGCCACTGTTGAAAATGTGGCGTGAAAATATTACAAAATTGAGAAGTTACAAGGGTGCGTGGAAACAGTTCAATGCACACTTGTAACACAGTCATGTTATGGAGTTTCGTCACCAGATTTTCAACATAGGCATTTTAGGACCTCTGCTCATGAACAGTGCCACTATCATTTTCTTAATCTGTCCCAAACAGTGATTTCCCACAGCGACCACGTTATTCTGTGCCAGAACTGTGAAAACACATTTTGGTCAGGATGTGAAAAATGACAGCTGTACTGCTCATAAGGAGGTGTGAAAAAATTCCACTGGTGAAAATCTGGCATGACAATATTACAAATCTGTGAAGTTACAAGGGTGCGTGGAAAGTGTGCAATGCACACTTGTAACACAGTCATTCAATGGGCTATTATCACCAAATTTTCAACATAGGCATTTTAGGACCTCTGCTCATGAACAGTATCACTCTCATTTTCTTAATCTGTCCCAGACAGTGATTTTCCACAGCGACTGCTCTATTCTGTGCCGGAAGTGCGAAAACACATTTCACCAGGATGGGAAAAATGACAGCTTTACTTTTCATAAGTAGGTGTGGGAAATTGGCAATGTTGGAAATCTGGAGTGAAAATATTATAAATTCGCGAAGTTACAAGCGTGCGTGCAAACTGCGCAATGCACGCTCAGAACACAGTCATTTTATGGAGTATCATTACCAAATTTTCAACATAGCCATTTCAGGACCTCTACTCATGAACAGTGTCACTGTCATTTTTTTAATCTGTCCCGAACACTGATTTCCCACAGCGACCGTGCTATTCTGCGCCAGAAGTGTGAAAACACATTTCTGCCATGATGTGAACAATGACAGCTGTACTGTTCACAAGGAGATGTGACAAAATTCCAATGTTTAAAATCTGGCGTGAAAATATTGCAAATTCACAAAGTTACAAGCGTGCGTAGCAACTGTGCAGCGCACACTCGTAAAACAGTAATTTTTTGGATTTTTTCCACCAAATTTGCAACATAGGCTTTTTGAGAGCCCACCTCATGAACACTGGCACTGTCATTTCGTTAATTGGCCCCAAAAGGTGATTCTGCGCAGTGACCGAGAAATCACCTTTCAGGGCCGATTAACACAATGACAGTTCAAGAATTCATGAGGAGGGGTCCCAAAAACTCCATGTTGAAAATTTGGTGAAAAAATTCCCAAAAATGCCCGAGATATGCAGTAAAGTTGAAAAAACCCTATGTATTACATTATACAGCTTACCGGCATTTCCTCAGTTCACGGTCGGCTTTAAAGAGTGCAGACGTGTTCCCGGTCCACAGAAGATCATCCCGCTGAGCTTCTAAGGTAAGTATAGGATGATGGGGGTGTGGGGAGGCAGAGTGTGCAGTGGGTGGGTGCGGGTTGCGGGCGGGAGGCAGGGTGAGCGCCGAGGGATGGTTTCCTTTTTTCCAGGAGGAAAAAACAAAACAGACATCATGGGACTGTTTTTTTCTTTGCAGGAGCATCTGGCATGCTGGGGTGGGCTCCAGTGTGCAGCAGAGGCTTTCTTGTCGGGGCAGCAGTAGCCGGTGGGGATTGGGCATCTCCATCAGCAAGCGGGCAGGGGTATTATTATGCCGGCGGGATTGGGTACCCTGTCGGCAGGAACAAAGTGAGGTTACAGAATGCCAGCGAGGTGACTCCCGTCGGCAACAACAGGTGCACCAAAGCCGACGGGGATTGGGGCCCCCATCGGCAACTAAACATGGTGGGGGGGTTATATTGTTTGTGAACACGGCGGCAAGCCTCCACCATGTTCACAAGCAATATCAGGGGTTTTACATCCTGCCTTGCAATGACGGGTCACTCCCTCATCGCAGCAGATGGCTGACGCTACAATGACAAGGCAGCCCCTGATTTTAGCGGCTGATTTTTTAGAAAGTTGTGGCACGCTGGCTGAACTAGTGTCAGCAGCAGCATGCCACAGCATTGGGGGAAGCAGGACAAGCCTTTGCAGGCTGTGGGGGCATTGGCCACAACAGTGCCATGCCTCCACAACCTGCTTGTGGAGAAAGCTGACGCAACATGTTTCTTGCACATGCGCGCGATCAACATAAAAATGACTGTGCTATGAGCTTGCATTGCACAGTTCCCACGCATGCTTGTAACTTCAAAAATTTTTGATATTTTCACTCCAGATTTTCAACATTGCAATTTTTACACACCTCCTTATGAACAGTACAGCTGCCATTTTTCATATCCTGCCCGAAATGTGTTTTCACACATGTGGCGCATAATGGCGCAGTCGCTGTGCGAAATCAATGTTCAGGACAGAGTAAGAAAATCACAGTAACAATGTTCATATGGAGAGGTCCCAAAAAACCCATGTTGCAAATTTGGTGAACAAATATTAAACAATTTCTGCATTACCAGCGTGCATTGCCCAGTTTCTATGCACGCTCGTAACTTCACCAATTTTTTGTATTTTTACTCCAGATTTTCAACATTGTCACTTTAGCACACTATGAACAGTACAACTGTCATTTTTCACATCCTGCCCAAGACATGTTTTCACACCTGTGGCATACAATTGTCAGGGTCGCTGTGCGAAATCAACGTTCAGGACAGATTAAGAAAATCACAGTGCCACTGTTCATGAGCGGAGGTCCCAAATGCCTATGTTGAAAATGTGGTGTAAAAAATCCCCCAAATAATTGCATTATGGGTGTGCATTGTGCAGTTTCTACGCACGCTCGTGGCTTCACCAATTTTTGTATATTTTCACTCCAGATTTCCAACATTAACATTTGTTTTTACATCTCCTCATGAACAATACAGCTGTCATTCTTCAAATCCTGCCTGAAATGTGTTTTTATACCTGTGGCTCCAAATGGTGCAGTCACTGTGCAAAATCACCTTTCAGCTAACAAACTGATAGTGTCACTGTTCATGTGATGGGGTCACAAAAAGCACATTTTGAAAACTTGGAGTGAAAATACCAAGAAACACCCAGAGCATTAGGATTTCTGACCATAATGCCCTGCCCTGTAGGGAATGACAGGCATCACAGGTGTGACTTGGGTTTGATGACAATAATGCTCATACTATTCCACCCCCACCCTGCAGCCAGTGACAGGCATTGAGGTGTGCCTTGGACTCTTTGGCCCCAAAGTTCACCCCATTCTCCTATACTGCACCCATTTCAGTGTATTTTCTTTTTTTTAAATTCAATGTACTTTATTTAGTGGACTCAGATGAGCACAAGAAGGTTGACATAGCTGTTTCACAATAAACAAACACAGGTACATGTAGCTGTCAAGCCAAGGGTTACTGCGGCTCCTAGTATAAACTTCAATAACAAACCATTTTACTATATTATCCTACTCCCTCCACCCCTTCCCCATCCCTCCCACCTCCCTGCACAGGATCTTCTTGAGAAAACAGATATGTCAAGGCCATGGTATAGGGTGATCCCTACTGCCATCTGTGGTCCTGATAGGGGTGGACTCTGAGTAGGCAACAGGACCACTATATAGTCATGTAGGTACTCATAGGTGATGGGTCTTTTTAGTCCTATAAGTAAGGCAGTACATGGGACTCCCTAGGAATAGAGCAAAGGGTATAAAGCTTGCCCCATTTTTTCCCAAAGCTGTCTAGAGTATATCTAAGAAAAGCTATCATCTTTTCCCTTCTGAGATTAAACAGTCGCTCACTTAAGCACTCAGACTAAGATATCACTATGAAATCTTTCCAGCGTTTTAGGACCAGTTTTTGAACCGAGTGGGAGATAAGGGGCATGCTGAACCTTCTTTCTTTGACTGATACGAGTGAGTAATCACCTAGGATGCAAATCTCTGGGAGAAAAAGATTTTCTAACCCCAAAAGAGGGTCTGTTTTGGACTTAATCTGGGTCCATAAGGGTTTAGTTAAAGGACAGTCCCAGAGTACATGTAGTAAGGTGCCCTTCTCTAGACCACATTTGTTAGAAGTAGGGTCCTGGTGCTTCCCCATGCCAACCAGTTTAGCAGGTGTAAAATAAATATTATGTAGTATGTGATACTGCATAATTCTAAGTTTATCATTGGCTGTGAAGGAATAGACAGCTTGCCAGATTGTATCCCATTGTAAAGTTTTATCAGGAAATTGATCAGACCAATATGCTGAGTTTCCCTGTATCTCCAGATGGAGACTAGGATATAGAATGGATACTATTTGGGACACTGTGTGGGGCAACCAGGTCATACTGTGAAGTGATATGAGGAGGCCTAATTGGTTCACTTCCTACGGGCCAGTCCCAAAAGTAGAGATCAGCAAATGCTGCACCTGATATCCTTTGAACACTTGCCTGGTTTGTCAGGTTCAAAATAGGAAGAAGCTCAAACATAGATTTGAGCAGTCCATGGTCCAGTAAGTCTGAGATTACAAGTTCAGTGAAGGGAAAACCTTCTTTGGGGGTCAAACATTGATTCCCCAGTCTAAGGCTGGGGTTCAAGTATAGAGGTTGGGAGATGTCTTTCGTTTGATCATATTTAATTGCCCTCCAAAGCTGGGAGTGGATCTTCATAGATACTTGAATTAATTTGTGCTTGAGAAAAGCTGAACAAGTTTGGGGTGAGATATGTAATAGACTGAGTGGGGAGATCCCAGTCTGGCTAATTTGCTGCCATTCTGTTTGCAGCCATATTGGATTGTAAGGGGGATCGCTTTGTGAGGCTACAGAGGAGCTCCATTTTATGCATTTGGCAACATGGCTCACAAGGTAATAATGAAAAAAGTTAGGAACACGAAGGTCTTGCTGTTGTTTGGCTGCTCCTAATTGAACATAGGACCATCTTGTTTTTTTTTTAATGCCAGAGAAACTGGGAGATTATTCTGTGAAGACTACAGAACCAGGACTGGGAAAGATAGATGTTTAACATATTCAAAGGATAAAAAACTCTTGGGAGGACATTTATTTTAATTATGCTAATTCTCTCCTGTTACAAATGATAAAGTGGGGCCTATCTATCCAGGTCATGACCTATAATGGTAAGGAGAGAGTCTAAGTTAAGTTTTTTTATTTGGGACATGTTTTGAGAGATCGTAAGGCCTAAATATTTAATTTGGAGAGACCAGTCTAAGTGCAGACCTACAATTTGGGATTGACAGTCATGCAAGTTCAGAGGCATAACAATAGACTTTTCCCTATTCAAGTTATAGTTGGAGAGTACTCCATAAAAGTCAATTATATCCAGGACTGCCAGTAGTGTATTTCCTAAGTCTGCTATATGCAATAAAATGTCATCCGCATAAGCAGATAGGCATAGTTCAAACCCGTTTATTTGGATGCTCTTTACCTGCGGTGAGGTCTGAAGATGGTAGAGCAAAGGCTGTAAATACAGGTTAAAGAGCATTGGGGAAAGCAGGTGTCCCTGACAAGTGCCTGAGCAAAGAGGGAACAGTCTTGCATAAACCCCATTACAGAATATTTTAGCTGTGGGAGATGTATAAAGGACTTTGATCCAATCTACATAAGCTTTGGGGAATCCAAACTTGCATAGAACTGCAAACAAAAATAACCAAGATACTCTATCAAATGCCTTCTCTGCGTCCAGAGACACCAGAGCCATACAGGTAGGTGCAAATCTGGATTCAGAGAAGATATGGAACAGTTTCCGTATCTGGTCAGAAGATGAGCGGCCTACAACAAAACCAACTTGCTCAGCACTATGCAGGGGAAGCCAGACTTTGTTAATCTGGATGCCAGAATCTTCACAAATGGCTTAATATCATAATTCATTAAGGAGCTAGGGAGATAATTGGTTACCTTATTTTTGGGTCTTTTGGGCTTTGGGATCACTATGATGAATGCCTCCAAGAGGACAGAATCTGAGATGCCTGATTCACAAAAATAATTAAAAGTTTGAAGAAGCAGGGGAGAAATCTACTCTTCAAGAACTTTATAGAATTGAGGGGGAAATCCATCGGGCCCTGGAGCCTTGTTATCAGGAAGAGAATGTATGGCTTCTGAAAGCTCCAGGTGGGATATTTTGCACACCAAGAATTGCTGTTGAGACTCATCTAGAGTTGGCAGTGAGATATTACTTAGATATTCACTAATATCCTTCAGTTGGAGATCATTGCCCAGAGGAGTGTATAGAGACTTATAATAGTCTTCAAATTCCTGAACTATCTCCTTTGGGGAGGTAAGAAGGGAGTCATCCTTAAGTGAGTTAAGAGCTGTTACCAGTCTCGATTCCTCTTGCTTCTTTAATATAAGGGCCAGTGAGTGGCTAGCTTTTCCCCTTGCTTTATGTAATGGGCCTGAGTTTTAAACAGTGCATACATGGCCTGTTCCCTTAGAGTGTCTGAGTACTGATTCTGAACCTGGACCAGCTGGAGGAAAACTTCCTCACTGGGATTGGAAGATAGCTGATCCTCCAACACCTGAATTTTGGCTAGAAGGGAGGTTGAGAGGGCTTCACTTTTTTTCTTTTTGAGGCCAGTTGAATACACTCTCCCCTTAGCACACATTTAAGAGCACTCCAGATTTTATCTGTGTGTGGTAGGAAGTTTTGGTTAAGGGACAAGAAATTCTCTATTGCATCCTTAAGTAACTGGACCATGTACAGGTCATGCAACATTTGGGCGTTAAGTTTCCAGGTAATGTCTTTGGGTGTACTGAGTGGAAGAGAACCCTAGAACCATATTGAAGCATGATCCATTGAGGTTCTAGGAACCATGCCACACCCAATGAGCCCTGTAAGCACTACATTATTTACCAAAAAGTAATCAATCCTGAATTAAGTTTTGTGAACAGGAGAAAAGAAGGTATACCCTCTGGTAACTGGATTCAACAGGCACCAAGGATTGCTCAGACCATGATTATTCATAAATTCCCTTAGTGCAGTTTGTGCTATGGAAAGGGATTTTTTTCTCATGGGTAAGGGACTTATCAAGCTCAGGGGAATAAACCAAGTTCCAATCACCTGCTGGAACCACTGGTAATATTGGAAAGGATCCTAGCACTAGTGATAAGTCAGTAAAAAATTCAGGGGTGTCAATATTGGGGCCATAGATAGAGGCTAGAATCACTTCAACATAATTAAGAATACCTCTTACAAAAATGAACAGACCCTGGGGATCTGCAGTGCACTGTTGCACTTGAAATGGTGTGCCCTTGGTAAGGAAGATTGCCATACCTAGGGTAGGGAGAGGTGAAATTACGTGAGCGTTATGGGCGAAGATCCAAAGGCACACCCCAATGCCTGTCCATTTCTGCAGGGTGGGGGTTGGGCTGGCATCAGTTCAATGCTTCACTGCCATTCCTGTTCTGCATCTGTCTAACTCCTGCACTTCCAATGTTAATGCCAGCAAGCAAACATTCAGCATTGAAAAATGCTTTTTTTTTTTTGTTACATAGCTAAAGTTAATATTATCATCAGTAGAATCTAATGTTGCAATCATGGCTCCATTGCTTTATTGTATTATTGTCCTGTGGCATTCAACACCGGCTATGGATTCATGGGTAGCAATGCAATATAAATCTTCTAACCTACTTAATGTTCCCAAGGAAAACATGCTGCTCTAATGTCAGCAGGTCACTTACTGTAGCAGTACTACCACTCACATTTTGGTAAACTCACAATGCAGATAGGGCCAGCTAATTAGGCAAGCTCTCATATGATATCTGTTGAATTCCACAAACGGCTATGTAGTCATGGGTTAGCGTGAAATAGAAACCTTCTGCCCCCAGTGATGTTCCAAGGCACAGCATGCTGCCCTAATATCAGCATGCCTCCCATTTGGTAAACTCATTAAATACTTTCTTATTACAATGGGGGCTTCCAACATTAAAAGATTATTGAAACAAAGCTAAAATGGATGCTTTAAAAATGAGATACTTCTCACTATTTTAATGAAAAACTATAAAAAATGATACTGCTGTACTTAGGGATGATTTCTTAAGAGTATGTATTTGGCATTGCTGTTGTACTGGGTCTTGCTTGTACACATTTTTACTATATATTTACCTGGCACAGAGCAGATGTAATACAATGTCTTATTTTCAGTGGTGTCCTGAGCAGGACACCACTGAAGATGAGACACTGCATCTCATCCTAAACTGCACTGTATCCTATCCTTGTCTGTAGCAAATTGGCCTGTATGTTCACCGATGCCAGATTGTTAATGCCTTGTCTAATGTATACTCTGTACTTTGTGTTTTCACCTAGTGCTGCTGTTATACTTTTTGATATTTGTAATCTGTCTTGTTGTTTTGTTTTTTTGCCTCTAGGCCCAGGTTATGCCTGTAAATGGTTCACTGGACCAGTGCACCCTACCCGGTGAACAAAGTCATAAATAAAATAAATAAATACATCTGCTCTATGTTTGGAAAATATGTAGTAAAACTGTGTACATGCAAGACCCAGTACAACAGCAATACCAGCAAGGAACATTCAGCATTGACAAATGCTTGTTTAACTTGAACTTACAGAAATGGCTGTTGCATATTGAACCAGTAATTTGAGCCTGCCATCAACCCTTGAGTGCCTCCCCCCAACAGTCAGTTCACTGAATGGAAGTGAAGTGTCTGAAATGGGCATAGATGCCCATACACTAAGAAAAAGGAGATGTTGCATCTAAGATGGTGACAAAGTTATGAGCACAAGTTCAAAACACTTTGAAATGGATTAACACACTTATCTGATTTCCTTAGTTGCCTGTCAGGCATTCAAGAGTGAAGAAGTGTCTCTGGTCCAGAGAGCATTACAGTATTGGACTCCTGGTAGGTAAGTAAGGGGTAGGGTTGTGTGGGTGATAGGTGCTGAGTGGGGGGTATGTTGGGGAGGGTAACAGTGGCTTGGGAGGCAGCAGCAGTAACAGAAATTGATGAACCATTTTCTTTTTTACATGGTTAAAAAAAACAGAGATAAAGGGATAGTTTTCTTTATTTCAGGTACTGACATTTGGGATTGGGCAACCTGCTGTCAGTTTTATCTTAAAGGGGCATGGGAAGTGATGGGGCAGTAGAAGGGATACTTGGCAGAGGGTGGGATATTGAAATGGGGCACAGAAGCAATAGGGAGGTGGGAGGGATACTTGGCAGGGGCAGGATTGTTTTTACCATTGGGGAGGAGGACAACAACAGGCTGATCATAACTCCACTAAGCTGGCTGCTGGGCAGCATCATACAGATGAAAGGACACAGACGCTCTGGAGTGGAGCAGCTCCTTCCTTTCAACTGCATGAAATTACCCAGTAAGCCAGGGAACAACATTGTGATCAGATTCATTCACCATTGGGCAGTCATTGTCGAGCCCACTGCAACCTGAGCAGCACTGGACCCAACAGTGACACACCTCTGAAATGACATTCTTGTAACAAGTTGTTAGCTTGTGCTTGCACAGCAAGCAAACATAAAAGGTGGCAGTACCCACACCCCTGATTATCCCCCCCCACCTTGGACCCCTGCATAAAGTACATCATTCAGTTTTAAAATGGTCCTTACTGCCAGGGTGTAAATCAGAAAAACCCACTGAATTTTCTAAAAGATCAGTAAAGGTGGAACAGTAGAGGAGTGTGGCCAGCAGCCGAGCTGATAATGGAGTTTGCCATTTAAGGGGCAGACCAGGTTCTCCTGGTGCACCTCTTCCCTTTCCATCAGGATGGTTGTGCTCAGAAGGGGAGGGGGGGAAGGAACGGGAGGGGACAGGAAAAAAAACAATGGTCCGGAAACAGGAAGGGGAGGGGCAAGAGGAGGTACATAATGGACAGCATAGAGGGGTTTCAGCCACTTTTGCTGGAGTTTTGATCTATACTGAAACTGCAGCACGTCGGATTGGCATATTAATTGAGGAAGGTTTGTACATCAGGAATAAAGAGGTAAGAAAACACACAATTATGCTGGTTTAGAGATGTAAAACGGTTTTCTTGAATGCATAATAAAACAATAGGTGGCTAGCAATGGGTAAGAAAAGCTACTTAAGAGGGACAAGAAGCCATATTAAAACAAAATGTGTGTTTGGTTTGTGGGCAGTTGTAATACACAGCGATAGCAGGACTTGATAGGGAGCAGACTGTGAAGCGCAAAACAAAGAGATTGTTGGGGGGTAGCTTTACCCAGAGGAAGCATAATGAATTTTGCTGCTTAGTACTGTAAGAAATTGAGCTGCATGCAGCAGCATTTGGCCAATGGATGCCTGGAGTAGGAAACAGCCAAAGAGCATGACTGGGGGCAGAGCGAACGGCGGAAGCTGAGCAAGTATTGTGGCACAGGATCAAAAGATCTTCAGTGAGGAGACAGCAGGTGATGGTATTGACCGTTGATGGTCCTTGCGAGTCAAGCGGGGAAAGAGCATGGTCTGGGAGTGAACAAGAGATCAGGAGGGAGGGACAAGGTATACAGCACAAGCGCTGGCTTGGAAGGGGCTGGGAGTGGGCTGGTTCACGGAAAAGGGCATAGGACGTTTTGGAGCAGCCTGGCAAAAAGGGATAGCGTGGAGCCAATGCTGACAGCCATGTGGCGTGATGTCACATGCGGTGGGGAAGGCCACGAGACAAACAGTTTCATGGGAGGGTGGGCCACATGGGGGCCTCAGAAGCAAAGCAAAGGGGGAGCGGCGATAAGGAGGGATGAATCTGTGAGTCTACCAGAGGCACATTTGGGCTGGGCGAATAAGAGGCAGCTGATAATGGGCATCTGTGCAAGGGCCTAGTCAAGTGGGGCTGGTGGTACAAAAGCATAGGATGACCACGCGGCATGACGTCAGATGCTGCAGCTGAGCCTTGCATCAGGAGGGATCGAGCTTGGGGATGTTCTGGGGGAGTGAGAATGTGCCGGGGAGGAGAAAAAAGGAATGACCAGGCATTTGGCTCTGTCACCACTAAATCAGTGAGAAGGATACTGAGGAAGCCTAGAGGGCCATGCGGTGAGGCCAGAGACCTTTTTTGGCACATAATGGGGAGAATGTTAGACCTAGATGGCCACATGGGATGACGACAGACACCTGGAGTGGGATATCGCAAGGCCTGGTGGGAAGTGGGGCAGCAAGGTCCTAGGGGAAGGCCTACAGGGACAAGAGGCCCCCCTTTTTGGGCACAGGAGGGGGAGAATATGAGGCCTAGAAGGCCACATGGAGCAATGACAGATGTTTGGCATCATGTTGTCATGACACAAGGCCACAAGGCCTGGCAGGAAGGGGGCAGAAGGGCCCAGGGGAGGCCTACGGGGAATACAGCATCTCTAGATAAGTTGCACAGGCAGGGGGGGCATGCATACCCTGCAAGGAGGGGTGGTACAACAAGGATGAAGGCGCTGGGTGGAGATACATACAAGGTCCCAGGGGGGTATTTAAAGAGGCAGTATATATAAAAAAAAATCATATACAGAGAAAATTAAATAAATAAGGGTGAAATAAATACATATTGCATAAGAGTATAAAAAAACAAAAAAGGGGGGCACTTTTTGGCGCCATTGGTTGACTATCGTAGGGAAAGTAGTATGGGCTAAGAGATTTAATGGAATTCTCTTTCTTTTCTTCAGTGTTTCCACAGTTGGCTGACAGCAAGGAACATGGCTCCAAAAAAGAATAGGCTTTCAAAGGAGGACACCTATAGGGCTATAGTTAGGCTTGGCAGTTTGCGATTAATATCGATTTCCGTTGATTTACATTGAGACTTGCTATTTTGTCAATTTCGACGAAAATCTATTTTTGTCGATTTCTACCGAAATGCTATTATTTCGTGCATCACTTGAAAACATTCTGATTAAAATTATAATTGCCTGGTGGAAAGGAGTGCAGGAGAATACTCAGGGGTCACAAAGGGAACCTGGCAGAGGGGGTCCAAAAGGACACTACCAAGGAAGCAGGCAGGTAACTGGGGGCCCTCACAAAGGGGGAAAGGAGGGACAACATTCTCAGGGAAGTAGGCAGATGGCCAGGGCTGGACAGAAGGAAGCAAGGCGGGGAGGTGGATCAGACCTTACACTCAGTAACCGCTTCAATTCTCTTCTTCTGCTCAAGGATGAGGGGGTGATGTGAGCCACGACAGGGGTAGTTAGAGATGGAAAGGAGTGGAGGCAGGAGGCAGGGGCCAGATAGCAGGAAGAACAGGGGGACCTGGAATGCAGGAGAATGGGGGAGCAGTGAATCAGAGCAGGAGGCAGGGGAAGATGGAGGAAAGCGAAGGAGAAGGACCAGTTGGGAGGAAAGGTAAAGGAGAAGGACCAGAAGTACAAGGAGGATCTAGCAAAGGGAGCTGAGGGTTTAGGCTGGGAGCATGACAGCAAGGAGGAACTAAATGGAGACAGGAAGGAAGGGAGGATGAGCCAGGCTAGTTTAGCAGATGGGGGAGAAGGGACCAGTTAGAGCAGTGAGGGGAATTAGCAAGGAACAGAAGGATACTCAGGAGGAGGAGAGGCATAGGATTGAGGGGAGGGGTGGCCATGGTAAATAAGGAGGGGTGGCATGTGGCACCCAGAAAGGGGAGGAACACGGAGCCAGCTGGGTGGAGGGGCCTGAGAAGGATGAGGGACATGGAAGGGGGGATGGAGGAAAAGGAGTGGTCAGAGTGCTCCTGCTGGGGATTCTATGATCAGGGGTATCAAATGGGATAGAGGGAGAAGCCTGGCCAGTTAGAACAAGATGCTTCCCTGGACTAACGGTGCACAGGGCTAAGCATGAGGTATATCAGCTGGCAAAGGATTGTGGGGTTCCCAGACATACTGATCCACCTGGTACAAATGACATTGAGGGAAATAGCGAGCTAGATACAGCAAGATTCAGGAGCTCCAGGGTCTGTCATGACATAGGATGCACAGTTTCCTTCTCAGAAATCCTGCCAGTGCTAAGGGCTAGTGGGGAACACCAAAGGAAAATTAGGAGATAAACCAGTGGCTCAGGGAGTGGTGTGAGGCCAGAGGGATGGGTTGATGGGGATTGGGGAGACCTGGGAGGATAAGGAGCTGTATACAGAGATAGACTACATCTCAATTTGGAGGAGGGAACTTGTTGAAATAGAGGGGTTCATTGGTGAAAAGGGGTTTAAACTTGTGAAGGGGTGGGATGGGAGAAAAGGCTGTCAAGGGGTGCCGATAAAGGAGGTGCTTTGTTCCACCCCCTGGGGACCAGGAGGATTGCAGGAAAAGGCCAACTGGCAAAGTGCAGACCAGGGAAAACAGAATCCCCATGGGAACACGAGCAGGAAATAGAACTATAGGAAGAGGGTGGAAGGTAGTCCTGCTAAATGCCAGAAGCTTGGGCAATAAAATGCCTGAGCTCCAGGCGATGCTAACTGAGGGAGCAGTGGATGGCAGTGGTCACTGAGACTTGGGCCACTGCAAGACATGACTGGGACCTGAACCTGAGGATACACTATGTTCAGGAAGGACAGGGGAGGGAAGGGAGGAGGGTAGCAATGATAGTCAAAAACTGCATTGGCATAGGGGGAGTAGGAGGCGGTGGAGGGAACCATGGAGGCGATTTGGGTCACCTTGATAACAAGGGGGGGCAAGAGAGTAAAAATAGGAGTGGTGTATAGACCCCCTGCCCTGGCAGAGGAGCTGGAGGACAGTCTGGGGCCAGATGTTAGGAGACACTGCAGACTGGGCAGAGGAATGGTGGTGGTGTTGGGGGACTTAAACATGCCAAGAACAGATTGGGAGACTATGACATCCTCTGTGACCAGGGAACAGAGGTTGTTGGATGTCTTTCAAGACGCGTTCCTAACTCAGCAGGTGAGGGAACCGACCAGGGAGGCACGGGTACTGGATGTGGTCCTGGCAGACAGTGACCAGATTGGGGGCCTGGAGGTAAGGGACCCATTGGCAGGAGTGACCATGCCACGGTCTGGTTCTGCCTGACCTAGGAGGGTAGAAGGCTGCACAAAGATGGAAGTAACAGACTTCAGGGGGTGGATTTAAGGAAATGGGAAGGATCCTTAGGAGCATTTGGATGGGATTGGGTCAGACATGGACGCTGATAGTAGGTGGGAAATCATCAGGAGAGGGGTGCAGGATGCTACCAGCACCTGTGCAAGAGTAAGACGAAAATGCGGTAGGGCCCAAAAACCCTGTTGGTGGACCAGGCAGGTCCAGGAGGTGGTGTGGGAAAGAAAGCAGCCTATACAGCAATTCAAGTGCTCAAGGAGTGAAAGGGTCATGAGCACGAGCTGATGGCTAGAAGGACCACCAGAGTGGTGAGGGCTACAAGGCAAGGAAGGAGCAGAACCTGGCCAGGGAAATTAGAGAGGAACAAGGGTTCTTAGATATATTGGGAAAAACGAAGGGTGAAGGCAGATTAGCAGGATTAAATCAGGGGAGAGATGGGCACAAGACCCGGGGAGCAGGCTGAGGTACTAAATGAGTACTTCACCTCAGTTTTCTACCAGGGAAAATGGGTGCTGCATCATACAATGGAGGAGACAGAGATACTGAGGAGGGGGACCTACTAACTCGGCAGGTCTGGGAGAGGGGAGGCATCACTGGCAGGTGGGGGAGGCTAAGCAGGAGAAGGGTACCGGAAGTGGAAATCACAGCAGAGAGAGGAGGAAGCCCTCAGCTCTTTAAGATGGAGAAAGCACCGGGCAGGATAAATTACATCCCAGAGTGCTGAAGGAACTTGCAGAAGTCCTGGCAAACCCCTGCAGAGCTTTTCACCATCTCTCTGAGGACAGGGTGGGTGCCCCAAGACTGGAAGGTGGCGTATAGTGCCTATCCCAAGGGGGATCAAGGGAGGTGGTAGGGAACTACAGGCCTGCTGGGCCTGACATCGGTGGTGGGCAAGGTGATGGAGGGCATTGTCAAGGAGAGGCTAGGGGGACCTGGATAAGTCAGGGTGCCTGGACAACAGACAGCATGGATTCATCCTGGGAAATCGTGTCAGACAAACCTGGGAGTTCTATGACAGGGTGACAAGTGCCTTGGACCTGGGTAGACCAGTGGATGTTCTCTTCTAGACTTCAGCAAGGCATTTGACTCTGTTCTCACGTGCCTATTGGATAAGCTGGGAGAAATGGGGTGGGGAACCAGATGTTCAGATGGATAGGCACTGGTTCCAGGACCGGACCCAGAGGGTCATAGTTGGTGGACAGTCTCATCCCCAAGGAGGGTCATTAGTGGGGTCCCACAGGATCAGTCCCTTGGCCCCTCTCTTCAACGCCCACGATCTGACATAAGGACAGGAATCAGGAGTGAGATGAGTCTCTTATGGATGACTAAACTGGGGGTGGTGGTGGATGGGAGGAGGGGAGGGTGGTCTCACAGGGGACCTGGAGGCTCTGGAAAGATGGTCTAGAAAGTGGAAGCTGAGGTTCAATGCAGGGAAATGCAAGGTACTCACCTGGGGCCAGAAATCCAGGCCAAGTGTACACCCTGGGGAAATGCTACAAGTCTCGATGGCTGAGAGGGACCTGGGGTGGTGGTGGATGTCAAGATGAACAACTCTGAAACTTGTAGGAGGGCAGCAGCCAAGGCCAACAGGATGCTGGGATGCACGCTAGGGGATCACCTCCAGAAGGAGGGAAGTGATACCCTCTGTATAACTGCTTGGTGAGGTCACACTTGAGTACTGTGTGCAGTTTTGGAGGCCACACTTAAAGCGGGACATTAACCTCCTGGAGAGGGTCCGAGGAGGGCAACCAAAATGATTTGGGGCTTGGGGACAGGACCATGAGGAGAGGCTTGAAGAGCTAAATATGTACACATTAGAAGAGAGAAGGGACCGGGGGACATGATAGAGGTCTTAGGGTACATGAAGAGGATAAATAGGGAGGAAACAGTCGGGTGCTTTCAAGGAAGGAGGAAGGGGCCACTAGAGGGCATGGGTGGAAGCTGAGGGGGGAGATCTAGGGAGAAAGGAGGAGGTGCTACTCACTGAGAGGGTGGTGGAGCTATGGAATGCACTGCCTAGGGGCTGGTGGAGGCAGAGACAGTGGAGGGGTTCAAGAGGGGTGGACAGGTACAGGAAGGGTTCTGGAAGCAAAATCCAATGCAGCAAGAATATCTGGAACTGGGAAGGAGAAGCCAGAGAAGGCGAGAGGATAGCAAGGTCAGCACCCAGGCTGGGGACTGACCAAACGAGAGCAGACACGAAAAGACCGTTAGGGCCTATTCTGCTGGCATTTTAGCATGTTAAGTGATTTCGATCAGAACTGCCTTAGCTTTATAATCTTTTATTTTTATTGTGATTCCTCATTCCTACAGGGAATCACAAGCTAAAGTAAAGTACTGACAGACAGGGCATTTTACGATCTAAATCACCAGGCAATTAAAACTTTAATCAGAATGTTTTCACTTGCAAATACTTAGATGTATGTCTGAATCCCCATCTAAAGCACCAGGCAATGATGTATTCTATTCCATTAACACCTAATTACTAGTTGCTGCATAGTTTTGTGGTTTCCCGTGCCCTCTGAGCTGATAATAAAATAAGTAGTGTTTTAATCAGACCTCAGATTTCAGATCAAGCAACACATCCAAACAGCATGGGTCGAAAAAGAAAATGTGCAGACGAGTATTGCTCTGAATTCCCTGAACTGGAATTAAAAACTGTCAAAAAGACTGGTGATGGGGAAAGTATTGACATTTTACGATGCAAGCTTTGTAAAACTGAAGTATCTGGTCAGGCAAATCGCATTTCTGAGCATTTTAACAGCAAGACACACCTGAAGCTAAAGCAAAGTCTGGACTTTATATCGCAGCCCTCAATGGAATCATTTATGGGGCGCATGAAGCAGAAAAAAGAAGAAGCTGCCGACTTCCCACATGATCTTGCTAAGGCTTTGTGTTTTGAAGCAATTCTGACGAATGCAGCCCGGGGTTCCAGCTATCTGATGTGTGTTCTAAGAAAATTTGCACCAGCTGGGAGAACATGTCCAAAAAGACGTCAGCTGGAGGAGAAATATATTCCTGAGGTCTTCATGCATCACAAAGCAAGAATAAATGAGCTGCTATCTGGTGAGCAATTCTCTATTGTTGTTGATGAAACACCTGAGTTGGCAAGTCTACCTGCTAGTAATGTTCTGGGAGTTTTTTACTCATCTAAAAATAGATCCATAAACTGTCTGCTACTGAAATCGACAGTTGTTATGCAGTGCAATTCGGGTGTAATCTCGAACTTACTCCATGACATGATGAGAGACTATTGCTTGTCTTGGTCTGATTGTGTCTCAATAAACACTGATTCAGCAATGTACATGCAGAGAATGATTAAAGACCTTAGAGACATTTACTCACATTTGCTGCACATACCCTGCATCGCACATTTATTGCACGTAGCTATCGACCATGCTATTAAAACAGACAAATTTTGTGATGTCAATGAAATTGTGGTAATTTTCCACCTCTATTTAAGAGTGCTAATAAACAGAGGAGAGTTGCTTTAAAGTGTGTGAAAACAATGGTGTTTCACTAACTAGTACGAAATTTCAGAGTTGTCCCTTGTCGCTGGTTTTCCTGGTTAGAAGCAGCACAGTACATTCATGCACATTGGGATAGTGTGTGACTTTTAATTAATGAGGAGGTACAGCATCAGTCTCAAAAGCTCCAAATTACGGAGACTTGTAATCTAATGATTCCAGTCAAAGAAATCTTTACTGCAAGCTTACATTTTTGTGCAGTTTTCTAGAAAATCCATGTAATACGTAGAGATGGAAACCATAGCACCACTAATTCACAAAATTGACAGACTACTGAACTTCGATCTGAGTGTGGCAAGTGAGTCAAAAGTTCACTAAAAGATGTTGATTTAAAGTCAATGGATCCAAATGACAGTCCCCTGTCTGCAATGCATTCTTTTCTCAAGAAATTTTCATTCAAAGCTAAGCGCAACACTTGCACGAAATGTGCCTGAAGGACTTTATGGTTCTTTGCTTGACAATTGCAGGATGTTTGATCCCTTTGTAAAGAAACAGCTCTCTGCTGATGTCTCTAAATATGTTTCCATAAGCAACACCTTTCACTGCAAAAAAGAAGACTTTGAGCGGGACTTTAGTTTATATATGAAACTTGAGGTTCCTTCAGACCGCAAGATCTCTCCGATGGAGTACTGGGAGAGTGAGATGCTAAACCTACCTGTACTTTCCAATGTTGCACTGAGGGCACTGGCTATGCCAGTTACATATACTGCTATAGAGCATTCGTTTAGTCTGTACAGAAAAGTTCAAGATAAACTCCAAATGCGCCTTTCAGAGGAGAGACTGGGGATGCTAAACATTTTGTACCACAACAAGAACATAACAGGAAGTTTTAATGCATTTAGCGACACAGATATAAAAAAATTCCACAACTGAATCCAGCACAGATTTGCACTTGGAAGGGGTATTGTCTTTGTATAACTCTGTGTGTCTTCGTATGTTGTAGTGTCTCTGTGTATGTTGTAGTGTCTTTGTATAACTCTGTGTGTCTCTCCGTATGTTTTTTACCATAAAGATCGATTTTAATCTAAATAAAGACCTTAAAATAAACATTGATTTTAGCCGTCGAAATTTGTTAAAAATAAAAATCAAAAACTGCCAAGCCTAGCTATAGTAGAGCTGGCAGAAAAAGCCAATAAAATGTGGGAGCTGGTTGAAGGGGAGGAACGGGGAAGGCCTGGGGAGAAAAGGAAAGCAGAGAAGGGAAAAGGGGGCAGAGGGAACCGACCGGCTGAGGGACCAAGCAGCCCGGCCAGGACACAACCACCAATAGAGGGACCCAACAAGGTGGCTAATCCAGCACCCCTGCACCCTGTTAACCCGGTGCTGCTAGTACCTCCCCTGGACCAGTTTGGATTCCCCCAGAGGAATCCAGACCAGATCCCCAGCTCACAGTGATTCCTCCACAGCCACTAGTAGAGCAACCACCCATCCGACCACAAGGCACAATACTTGGGCATCTGGAGGATGGCAGGCAACCCAGAGCGGACAAGGCCACAGGTAACACACCCGACTCCATGGGGGACAGCATCAAGGAGTATATAAATCAAATTGTTTCGGCACTAGGGAAAAGGGGTCTGGGGCAGATGGAGTTGGTACTAGCAGAGATTAGGTCAGAAAATGAGGTGCCAAAAGAAAGAGGGAGGGGTGGAGAAGGAAGGAAAAGGACCAAGGGAGATAGGGGCTCCTGGGATGAGGGCAGGTGAACATGTACCATTGGCCACGAAAGAGAAAATATGGAAGGGAGAGTATGTGGATATCTTTGCCTTAGTAAGCCATGAAGTGGAAACAAAATATGAGGAGACAGAAAACATAGGGAAGAGTGAGATGGCAGCAGTGGTAGTTTTGTTAGGAAAGAAGGAGGAGGAGGAGGAGGACAAATTCACAAAAGGGAAGACCTGGGAAGGATGGTTCGTGAGTTTCGCCACATTCCCAGCCATAGTATTGGAAAAGAGGCCAGAGTTGGGCATTCCACTCATCACATACTCATTGATAATAAGGAGAGGAAAAGCAAAAGGGGGTGTGGGGTGGATATACTATGATGAATTCTTTCGGCAGAGAATGGCGATCTATGGGGATGTAAGATGGGATACGAAACAACTGGACTTGTGGATAGACTACGTAACCGATCAGTCCACGCCAGAGGGGGAGTTTGGGAAAAAAGGGTCCGTGCCACAAAGATGTTGCTGAGCCTACAATAGGGCCTTTTGCTCCTGGCCACAATGCCATTTCTGGCATGCCTGTTCAAAATGTGGGGGATCTCATCCGGCGAGCAGATGCAGGATGACTTGGGTCCAGAGGGCCCAAGGATCTGGGGAACAAGGGTCAGGTCAGCAGTTTTTTTGGGAAGGGCAGGGATATAAAGGGCAGACATGGAATAGAGGGGGGAGGGAGAGGGGACATGCAAATAGAGGGAGTCAGAATCATTGACCAGCAAGGCTGGACATCAACCAGAGGGGGAGACCTGGGTGGGGAAAAGAAAATGAGGACAAGGAGGCAATTTAAGGAAGCTGGAACCCCCATCAGGATAGAGGCATGGAGAGAATGGTTAGACAGATACCCAGATAAGAAAACAGCAGAAATGATTAAAAAAGGTTTTTGCACAGGTTTTTTGTTGCAGTGTGAGGGCCCAAGGTGAGCCAGAGAAGTGAACAGTCTGGGTTCAGTAAAGGGGAGGGAAGAAATGTTAAGAAAAAAAATCGAGAAGGAAAAGGCAGCTGTGAGAGTAGAAGGACCATATGATAACCCTCATTGCAGAATATGAGGATTTCTCCATTGGGTTTGGTCCCCAAAAAACAGGAGGGGGAATACAGGGTGATTCATCACCTGTCTTTTCCAGTAGGGGAGTCAGTGAACGATTTTATCAGTGAGGAATATAGTAAAGGATTGTAATTCCGATTCTATTCAATAAATAAATAAAAATAAATAAATAAATAAATAAATAAATAAAGTGACATATTCCACTCTAGAAGATGCAGCCCAGATTATACAGGCAACTGCGGATGCATGGATGGCAAAGACAGACATAGAGTCAGCTTTCAGATTACTTCCAGTTAGAAGACAGGATTGGGACCTGTTGGATTTTAAAATTGAGGGACAGTACTATTTTGACAAAGCCATGCCCATGGGCTGCTCTATAGCATGTGCGACATTCGAAGCATTCAGAACATGTTTGCAGTGGATAGTTCAAGAAAGAACTGGTTATAAAACAGTGATTCACTACTTGGATGATTTCCTTTTTATAGAAGAGAGACAGAAAAAATGTTGGCCAGCTTCCAAGAGCTGTGTAGGGAACTAGGGGTCCCATTGGCACCTGAAAAAACAGAAGGGCCCAGTAAGGTGTTAGAGTTTCTGGGTATTGAGAGAGATGCCCCGGGGGAAATATTTCTACTGCCAGACAACAAAGTGAAAAAATTGAAGGCATTGATTCAGATACATACCAGTAGAAGAAGAGTACAACCGAAACAGGTACAACAAGTGTTGGGATACCTGAACTTCGCATGCAGGGCTATTGGGCCAGAGAGGGCCTTCACCAAAAGGTTAGCTAGGGCTACAGCAGGAGTGACCAGACCACACCATTGGGTAGACATGACAAAAGGGGTCAAGGAGGATTTTAAAGTATGGGAGGAATTCCTGAGGGAATATAATGGCTGCTCCTTCTGACAGGAGGAATGTGTGTATAACACAGACCTCGATCTTTACACAGATGCAGCCGGGGGCCTAGGCATGGGGGGCTACCTGAGGGGCAGATGGTTTGCAGAACCTTGGCCATTAGACTGGGTAAGGGATGGTAAGGTAAAAGATATAACATTGTTAGAGATCATGCCCATCTAGGCATGCACCCTGGTGTGGGGGAAAGAGTTACGGGATCAGAAAGTGACATTTTGGTGTGACAATAGAGCAGTGGTAGTGGTCCTGAACAAAAGGGGAGCCAGGTCAGAGACGGTCATGTGAGTTTTGCGACTTCTAGTGCTAAGGGCATTGCAGTTGAACATGTCATTCAGAGCAAAACACATAGAAGGGGTACACAGTACCCTGGCTGACAGCCTTTCCCGTCTGCAGCTGGAATGTTTCCAGAGGCTGGCACCAACAGTGGAGGAGCAAAAAAACACCCATACCAACGGACACATGGGGCATTGGCAGGAAGGAGCAGAAATGTTGTTCCACAGTTCATGGGCACCATGGACTCTGAGGGCCTATGATGGGGCCTGGTGAGTGTTTCAAATATTCAGGGCAACACACCACATGGAGGTAAGTAGGCCGCTCACAGGAGAACAACTGGGGAAATTCATTGTAGAGCAATAGCAAAAAGGAACAGCCCATGCAACAATGGGGGTCTACTTGGCAGGGATTAGTGTTATCTGCAGTCTGAAAGGATGGAAAGACCCGACAAAATCAATGTTCATTAGAAGAATGATACAGGGATGGGGCAGGTTAAAACAAGGGATGGTGGATAACAGAAGGCCAATAGGGGAACAGTGGCTGGTGAAACTGAAGGGTGTGTTACCGGCAATATGCAGATCAAAGGCTGAGGCCCAGTTATTTCACGTGGTTTACGTGGTGATGTTTGCAGGGTCCTTGAGAGTGAGTGAGGTGGTAGGCCACGGCAAGCAAGATAGGGAAGGGGGATTAGATTGAGAAGGTATAAGCTGGGGGATGAAGGAGATACAACTATTGATTAAGAGGTCAAAAATGGATCAAAGGGGACAGGGTTGCATGGTAAAGTTAAAGAAACATGTAGAAACGCAGTGTGCCCAGTACAGGCTTTGTGGGCTTTCGTAGCAGAGCATGCGAATAGGACAGGGAGATTATTTCTGCATGGTGATGGAAGTAGAGTCACAAGTTATCAAGTCACAGCATTGCTCAAGAAAGGCATGCAATTCCTGGGGGAGGATCTGATTAATTATTCTTTCCACTCCTTACAGAGAGGGGCAGCCACACAGTGGGTAGAAGCTGGGGAGACAGTGAATAATATTTTGGAGAAGGGGCACTGGCAGTCGGCCAGTTATAAAAGATACATTAGAACACTGCAGTGTGGAGACTAACGGATCACCTATGTTTTGTTACAGAAATAGAGCTACGGGGGTGTAGAGAGAGGTGATATGAAGGTGATGTGATGGTAAGAAACTACGCCTATCTATAAGATATTTACTCTGTTTAAACCCCATAGGAAGAGGGAGGAACACGGAAGTCTGGATCTGCAGTCACTCTTATATTTATTGGGTGGAGAGGAGAGCTAAGAAAATGGCTGGGGGAAAGCAACTTTACCAGGATGCGAAGCAATGTAAATTGGTATGGTGTGGCATCCAAGGGATGAGATGGGGACAACTGCTCCACACCTTTAAAGAGTTGAAGGAGCGGCGACCTATTCCAGACTCAATTATTATACATCTAGGGGGTAATGACCTTGGGGGCAAGTCATGGGTGGACACATATATGCAGATTAGAAGGGACTTAGAGACAATACAGCAGTGGTGGCCTGAGGTATGCCTTGCCTGGTCGGATATGATACCAAGAAGGGTTTGGAGACATGAGCACAGCCATAGAGCTGTGGATAGTGCCAGGAGAAAGATGAACAGAAGGGTAGGGACACTAGTAAGAAAAATGGGAGGACAAGTAATACTGCAGGGCATGGAAGAGTGGGTAGAAGATTTCTACAGGTCAGATGGCATGCATCTGTCTGATCTAGCCATAGATATGTTCAATACAGAAATTATGGGTTTCATAGAAGCATGGAGAAGGCATGCAAAAAATTGTTAAAAAAAAAAGTGGAAAAGAAGGATTTGAAAGTGGGTTCCCTGAGGTATGGGGGAACAATACCCTAAGTGAGGGGAAAGCCAGTCATACAACGCAAGCTGGAGACCGGCTAGTGGGGAAAAGTGGTGGGAGGAGGGGGGGGGAGAAAAAAGAAATAAGACCAAAAGAGAAAGAAGATGAAGGAAAAAGCGGTCTCAGTTTTCACCGTTATCTAACAGAAAAGGAGAAGAAGAAGAAGGCACCCAGGTTTTCACCTGGGGGGAGAAAAAAAGGAAGAAAGAGGGATGATCAGAGATTGATATGGATGAAAATAAATGAAATTGTGAGAGATATAATAATAAAAGATGATGAAATGGAACTTGGAATTATGATATATGAATAAATTAATTGCCAATCTGAGCACAACAACAAACAGTGGTCTCTGTCTTTTTGTGAGGGAAAAGGGGGAATCCGGGACAATGGAGTTGGCCCTTTAAGGGGCAGACCAGGTTGTCCTGGTGCACCCTTTACCTTTCCATCAGGATGGTTATGCTCAGAAGGGGAAGGGGGGAAGGAGGAGGAGGGGACAGGGAAAACAATGGCCTGGTAACAGGAAGGAGGGGCAAGTGGAGGTACATAATGGACAGCACAGAGGGGTTTCAACCACTTTTGCTGGAGTTTTGATCCTCCCACCCACCCTACAAGACAGAACAAGAGGAGAAGACAGTCAAGAAGGATCTGTAGGGTGGGTCTGTCAAAAGTGGATGACAGACGAGTCCGGTTGGACAGTTTGGACTGCCAAAGGTGGATGGCAGATAATAATATGGTTATGGACTGCCAAAGGTGGATGGCAGGAGAAAAGGGGGGGTGAAGGAGGGCGGAAAGAAAAGAAATAAGACCAAAAGAGGAAGAAGATGAAGGAAAAGCAGTCTTGGTTTTCACCGTTATCTAACAGAAAAGGAGAAGAAGGCACCCAGGTTTTCCCCTGTGGGGGGAGAAAAAGAGGAAGAAAGAGGGATGATCAGAGATTGATATGGATGAAAATAAATGAAATTGTGAGAGATATAATAATAAAAGATGATGAAATGGAACATGGAATTATGATATATAAATTAATTGCCAATCTGAGCACAACAAACAGTGGTCTCTGTCTTTTTGTGAGAGAAAAGGGGGGAAAGCCGGGACAAAGTACAGTTACGTTGGAGCTCACCGTAACAGTAGATCTTTGAAAGCAGCAGGTCGATTGTAGGACTGAAGCCACCAAGTGCCAGGACCACACGGAAAATGTCTAGCTAACGGTCGATTGTGGGGTACTGCTCCTGCCAATGTTAGCATCCACCTATCCTATAAAGGAGGCGGTTCCCCAGACCTACCTCAGTTCTCCCGCCGGAGACCCCAGCACAGAAAGTAAAAGTGGAGAACTAAGGCAGTTCCTCAGAGCCGAGGAAAGGTATGGTAAATGCAAAGAAGAAGCAGCTCTCAGGGGGAAGGAGGGAGGGAAAGCAACACCTGCTGCAAGAGCTCCTCTCAAAGATCTACTGTTATGGTAAGTTCTTACATAACTGTACTATCTTACTTTGAAGGGGCTCTTACATCAGGCAACACCAGTAGGACTGAGTCCTAAGCAGTACCAGAGCTGACCAAGAGTCAGCTGGGAGGAGGTAGAGAACAAGAGCAGACAGCTCAGGAAAAAAAGCCCTGAAGGACAGCTAGTCCAAAGTTGGCCCTACACCTGGAAGCAATGTCCAGGCTGTAATGGTGGACAAAGATGCGCAATGAACTCCAAGTGGCAGCTTCACAAATGTCCGCAGCAGACACATTTCTGAAACAGGCAGTAGAGGTGGCCATATCTTGAGTGGAATGACCTTTGACTGCCCCAGGCAAGGGCTTGTGTAGTACACAATGCAATTTGCCAACCATTTGGATAAACACAGTTTTGAAAGAGGTGACGCTTCTCTTTTGGGGTGAATGAGACAAACAACTAATCAGTTTTACAACCAGTTGGGTGTGAGTTGTATAATAATGTAGCATCCTGTGATCATCCAAGGTGTGCAGTAAAGCCTCCCATTGATTAGAATATTCAGGGAAATAAACAGGCAGGTGGATAGTTTGGTTGAGCTGGAACTCAGACACCACCTTAGACAGAAATTAGTTCACAAACACACCCTGTCTTTGTGAAAAACTAAAAAAGTCTTTTTACACATCACAGCCTGAAGCTTGGCAATCGTTCAAACGGAAGTAACAGCAACTAAAAATAATGCTTTTCAAGACAGAAAGTGCAGCTCACAACTCATGGCCTGTTCAAAGGGAGGCAGAGTGAGCTTCTCCAACATAAAAATAAGGTCCTATGGATAGATAGGGTCTGGAATGGGAGATTTCAGATTCAAGATACCATGCAAGAATGTGCAGGATACCTCCAGCTGGGCAACAGCCTTACCCTTAACAGGTGCATGATATGCAGAGATGGTGGAAAGCTGCACCTTAAGCGAAGAGTACCATAGACCAGAGTCCAAAAGGGATAGGAGGTACTCCAGAATCAGATTCACTGGGCATGGGAAGGGATCCAGGCGGTGATCAGTGGCCCATATGGAGAAGCGCTTCCACTTCATGGCATAGGTGGCCATCGTGGAAGGTTTCCTGGCATCCACCAAGACATCAGCAACCCTGGAAGAAACTCCAAAGTGGTTGATAGCTAAGTCTGCGGGAGCCATGCATGGAGTTGCAGAGACCTGAGTTCTGGATGGACCAGGGAGACCTGCTCCTGGGAAATCAAGCCAGAGCAGAGGGGCAAGGGAACTGGAGGCTCCACTGCAAGCTGATACATCAGTGGGAACCAGATCTGATGCAGCAAGTAGGGATCTATGAGGATCATCTCTTCCCCCTCTGACTGAAGCTTGAGGAGAACCCTCAGCAGGAGCGGGAAGGGATGGAAGGCATACAGAAACTTCCCTTTCCAAGAAAGGGACAACACGTTGTGCCAGAAAACTTCAGGCCCTGGATCGAGCAAGCAGAAAAGTGACAGTTCTGCATTGAGTAGGGATGCAAAAAGGTCCAACTCTGGGTGTCCCCACTTGTTGAAGAGGTCTTTGATCACTGAGGATAGGAATTCCCACTTGTGCATCCTCGACCTAGACTAGCTAAGACTGTCAACCAGGACGTTTGGATGTCTGGAACATGGACAGCTGAGAGTTCCAGGTCATATTCGATGGCCCAATACCAGACCCTCATGGCCTCCCAACAAAGGGTTAAGAATGACTGTCCCCCTGTTTGTTGATGTAAAAGACTACAGACATGTTTTTCATCTGCATAAGTAGCAGACTGGGAAGAATGTAGGTCTGGAAGGCCTGCATGGCATACAGAACATCCTGCATCTTCAGCACATTGATGTGGAGATGTTGCTTTGTCTCGGACCAAGTGCCCTGGATCTGACAATTGGCTAAATAAGCTCTCCAGCCCAAACCTGAGATGTCCATGGTGAGAATCTGCTGATAAGATGCAACATGGAGGGGGACCCTCTTCAGGAGATTGGTGGGATTCTGCCACCTTTCCAAGGTTCTCTTCACTGGAGCAGAAACCAGCACTGGCTGATCCAGATTGTCCATGCATTGGTCCCATTGGGTTTTTCGGGTCTATTGGGGAACCCTCATATGGAGGTGGGCCAGGGGAACTGTAGCTATAGCCGCCATGTGCCCCAGCAAGCAAAGAAACACTCTGGCTGGTACCTGCTGACTGGGGGATATCAGCCGGGCCTGTGCTATCAGGCACTCTGCTCTGTCATCTGGCAGGAAGGCTCTGCCCTGGGATGAGTCCAAAACCACTCCAATATATTGGAGGCATTGGCTCAGAGACAGACAAATCTTGGGTAGACTGATCATGATCCCTAGGGTCTGGAAGAGCCGAAAGGCCCGGGTCTATAGCAAGGGATCACTGGAGGGGGCTGTGAGCAGCCAATCGTCCAGGTACAGGAACACATAAAAGCCTTGTCTCCTCAGAGCCACAGTTACCACTGCTAGGCACTTGGAAAAATCTGAGGTTCTGAGGGGAGGCCAAAAGAGAGGGCCCAGAACTGAAAGTGGTACCACTGGAAGCAGAAGTGGAGGAAGCAGCAATGAGCTTGGAAAACCTGGATATGGAGGTAGGCATCTTGCATATTCAGGGAACAGAGCCAGTCTCTCTGGTGAAGGAGGAGCAACAGTCCCTGAAGAGTCGCCATTCTGAATTGGTTGTACTTTATGTAGAGGTTCAGGTGGCTGAGGTCCAAGATCAGTCTCAGGTCCCATCTTCTTGGAGACAAAGAGAAAGTGGGAGTAGAACCCCTTCCCTCTTTGATCCAGGGAGAAGGGCTCTATGGACATTTTGCACAGAAGAGCCTGGATCTCTTCTAAGATAAGGGTGATGTGGTCCTGAGGATAATGGGAGGGTGAGGAGGGTTTTCTGGAGGGGGTTCCAGGAATTCAAGAGTATGACCCCTTTCGATTATCTGGAGTACCCACTGGTCTGAGGTTACTGTACGGCACCTGCCCAGGTATAGGGAGAATCAACCCCTGACCGCCTCCCCCAAGGTCTTTGCTGGAGGGTAGTGTTGGACAAGTAGACAGTGGAGCCAGGGGTGGGCAGAATGGCTGAGGGTGCTCTGGGGGCCCTAGGGGCGGATCCACTGACTGGTGGGGTGTGGGCCTTGTGCTTAAAAGGGCCCTTTGACTGCTGACCTTTGGAGGGCTGTCTGGAGGGTCAGCAAAAGGACTGACATTGGGAAGGCCATGGTTGGGACTGATACAAGGGATTTACTGACGTTGGAGCCTTGCCAGATTCCTGAAGGCAGGAGATTATATCCTAGGCATCTCCCCAAAACAAAGCAAAACCTGGAAGGGGGCATCCATGATTCTGGCCTAAACAACAGGTGCAAACCCAGAAACCCTGAGCCATGAGTGGTGGCGAATTCAAATCCCTGCTGCTGCCATGCACCCAGAAGTAACTATCATGTCAGAGGCTGCACTCAGCAGATGGTTGCCCACGTGCGAATCAGATTTTAAGAGTTGGGCTAACAGTTTTAGTGGAATCTTCAGGGAAGGATTGTACCAGATCCCTCACCTGGTCCCAAATGGCATTCTAATACTGCACCACATAGGCCAGATAGTTCTTGGTCCAGATGGCCAGACTGGCAGAGGAATATACCCACTGTTTTTTTTTTTTTAAATTAATTACATTTATTAAAATCTTGGAATTACAAACCATTGAGCCAGGGACTCATTTACAAAGGTTCCACATCATAAAATATCAGTAACAAGCAAGGAAACAAGATAATACAAATACAGAAGGTGTATAATGGTAAGCAAAAACACAGTAATGCAATGATAAAACACAGTGCAAAATAAACAGCACAGTATTCGGGCAAAGCAATACAAGGCAGCAAGAGTGCTGTATAAGTAAGTTTGCATGAGGAAGTAAATGACCAGTAAAGAAGGAGTGAGAAACAGTGGAAGAAATACTGTAGGACAATATAGTCAAGTGCCAATATTACTGGGAATAATTTTAGTAGAGGGAATGCTAAGATAACCAAGGGGAAACAAGAGTATAAACAAAGAGGGAGGAACTAGGACAAGAGTGTCTAGGCATCAGAGGAGTGTCAGTCTAGGCGACCTTGTCAAACAGATTAATATGGAGGAACCAAAAGGAAAGGAGAGAAGGGAATCCAAGTATACAAAGGAGTAGAGAGTGGAATATGAGCAAGGGGGGAAACGAGAGTAGGAAGAAAGTGGAAGGGGGAATAAGTGTGATATAAGGAGCAGGAGCAGGACAGAGAAAAGAGGTCAGGGTGAGCAGGACAGCGGAAGGTACAGTTAGTGGAAGATAGAGGCAGATGAGCGGGCGAGAGGAGTGGGTGCTAGGAACAGCCACAGCTGTTTAATGTAAGAAAATGCTGCCGGAGTTTAAGTTTAAAGGGGCCTAGCTTCATTTCAGAAAGAACCATAGTAGGAAGACTATTTAGCCGGACAGGGGCCTTAAACATGAAGGCCCTCTGCCCCTGAGCAGTCCTACAGAAAGGGACAAGGACGGTTGACTTAGTGAAGCTATATGTAGCACAGAGGGCAGGGGCAGCAGTAAAAGCTGCTGGGTGAGCACCTGAGAGTGGCCAAGGGCTAATTTCCGAGCTTGTAGACAGGTGTGATATTGCACTCTCCCCCTAAGATTCAGCCAGTTCGCTTGTTTGTAGAGATCACAGGTGTGGGTGAGCCTATCCTCACCAATCACAAGCCAACAAGCTTTATTAAGTGTAATCTTGATCCTGATCAGTGTTGTTTCAGATGCAGAGCTATAGATAACTAAACCATAGTCCACAATGGAAAAGACCAAACTTTAGACAGCCAGCCAGAGAGTATCAGGTGTCAAGCAAGTTCTGTGCCTGTAAAGTAAGTCAATTCTGGTATTCACAGCTTTACAGACCAGAATGACATGCTCGTGGTAGGAGAGCGAGGGGTCCAGGGTGATACCAAGGTATTTAAAGCTACTAACTTGCCCAATTGATCCAGCTGGTAGGATTCCTTGTCTGGAGGGTGGATGCTAAAGTGCTTGGGTTTCTTGGTGTGATCATGAGCTGTATTCATGACCACTGAGTCTGCCATGGGGCATTCACCAGAGAAGTCTTTCCCCACTGGCCCATTGTAGAGATGATCCACCTTCTTGGCCAAGGCCGGGGTGGTTGAGGGATGATTCCACGCCACCTTAGTCACATCATCATATGAAGCAATAAGAGGAGTAACTGTCAAAGGGAGGGTCTCCTTCTTCCGGAGGTAAATATCCAGATGACAGCACTCTGGGTCAAGTTCTTCTGTCTCCCATCCATTGGGGGATTGTATATGATGCATCACATCCAGGAAGGAGGGATCATCAGGGACAGACTTAGGGGTCTCCTTGAGTGGCTTCTGCCCATCAAAGGAATCTCTCGAGTCCTCCAACAATTCAGAGGAGGAAGAGGAGGAATAGTCCCCTGACTGATCCCTGTCGGGGACTGGCATCTGAGGACAACAGTCATCCCTAGGCTGGTCCAAAATCCCCTTGTGACTACCAAAAGGCCCTGTGGTGTGGGGGTTGCTAGATCCTCCCCAGTCTGGATCTCAAGGAGGGGGTCCTGGGAAGGGGGAGGGGGAGGAGGAGGAGGAGAAGGCTGTCTGGGTGCTGTCCTTGTCCTTCACATAGGTTCACCAAACCATGACTATGGTGTGGGGTAGGATTGTATTGTGGATAAGGCTGCTGAAGCGGAGGGTATGGATATGTTGGTGGAGGAGCCAGCATAGTGTACCCTGGCATTGGCCCAGCAGGCAAGAGCTGGGGATCCCTGGGAGGGCCAGTGGGTGCCGTTTGAGGAGCTGGCTGGGGCTGAGGCAATGATGGTTGAGGAGTCGTCGGTGTAGGTGTTGGCGGGACTGGCGCCGGCCTGGTAGGTGAAGGCTGGCATCAATCCAGAGAAACAGCCGATGTAGGCCCCTGAGGAGAGGCAGGCACCTGCAGGGGGGAATTTTCCTGAAGCAGAGGCAGAGGCGTCATCTGCATAGAGGAGGAGGAGGTGAGCACTTTGTCCAGGTGATGCCTGAAAGGACTAGCGCTGGCCCCAGAATAGGGGACCAATGAAGGCAATGCCTTGACTGGGGGGTGATGGGCAAAGACCCACCACCAGAGATTCCAACCCTGGTTCAGCCACCTAGCTGAGGACCTGTGGGAACTAAGGGCCTGAGCATCAAGGACTGTGGTGCAGGGGACGAGTTCCGCTACCCCGAGCAGCTGCCACCCATGTTAGCCCAGAAGGACTGAGATCTGATGAGGAAGGAGGGGCCAACCCCCCCGTGGGAGAAAGACCCAGAGGTAGAAGCCATACTATGCTGTGACCATGAGCGAGAGGCTGACCGTGGATGGTCCCGGTGCTTGTCCTGGTACTTGTGCTTCCCACTAGATTTCTTCTCCTTCTGAGAAGAAGCAGAAGATGCCACTAAGACTAGGGAAGTAGAAGAGCTTTTAGCCTGAAGCTCCTTCTCCATCACTGCAAGTTTCTGCTGAAGTAGGTGACTCTGGAGGGTCATCAAGTGGCATCTCCATGTGGTCAGGGTGAAGTCCTGGCAGTGCTTGCAGGCCTCAGTGTCGTGGTTAGGGCCTAAGCAGAGCAGGCAGGAAGTGTGACCATCTTTGATGGGTATCTGCTTGCTGCAGGCACACTTCATAGGCTGGAGAAGAAGACATAAACAAGATGGAGAGAAACACTGAAAATCAATGTTAAGACTAAAGGGAGAAAAAGAAAATAAACTGCAGGTTAAAGCAATAAGAATGGTGGTCAACTGAAGCAGGTGCCTGTGGAGGCCCGACCTGCATGGGTCAATGGTGAGAAAAGAACTAAAGTAAGTATGGGAGACCACCCTCTTTATAGGATAGGTAGACGTCAGCGTGCTGATGTCGGTGGTGGCTGTCGCTTGCGATAGACAGCTAGCTAGAAGTTTTCCATGTAGTTCTGGCACCTGGCAGCTTCAGTTGCACTGGCATTGACTCCTGTAAAAGCCCCCCTCGAACTAAGATGAACTTTTCAGTAGAGCTTCACAGGCTGTAATGACATTTTGACAAAACTACTGAATTAAAGTATGAAATACAATTTTTACTCTTAGTAATGTGATAGATCAGACCATCTGGAGTGTGGAGAGATAACTTTTATATTCATTAGCTGGTGCAGAACACAGAGGCCAGGTTACTGACGGGCCTGTATACGTCATGTCATGTGACCCTGGTGAGCTCTGCACTGGCTTCCTGTTTGGTGGATGATCATCTCCAAGATGGGCTTGTTCACCTACAAGGCCCTATATGAACTGGTCCCTGGCTACCTGATTGCTCTCCTGACACCTACCACCTCAGTCCTCTCCCTCCGCTCCTCCACTAGGGGCCTCTTTGCAGTTCTGAGGGATTGTTTATAAATGTTTGGTGATCAAGAGTTTGAGGTCTCTGGCCCAGCCCTCTGGAACTCATTTCCCACCTCTGTTAGGGAGACCCTGATGGTGGAGGCATTTAAGAGGGGTCTAAAGACTAATCTCTTCAAGCTGGCCTTCCCAGACTAACCAGTGTTGTTTTTTATACTTTTAAAGGCTGAATTTATTGACTATTTATACCTGCACTATATGTTGTATTTTAATATATTTATGCTGTATAGTCTGCTTTATCATTCAGTATTACCATGCCTGTCATTATGTAAGGTGCCAGAGCTTCCAGGACTAGACACCATATAAATAAATGATACCTTACATTCTGTAAATGGACTGGTGTTACCTCCCCCCCATGTATCTGATGGCTAGCTGTGGTCTCTGTCCTCCCCTCCCTTCTTCAGTGAAAACTGAGCAGAAGTATTTATTCAGTACTGATGCCTTTTCCAGGTCATCCTCCACACACTCCCCTCCTCCCCTCTGAACCTTACAATCTCACCCCTGGCCTTCCTTCCTTCTCTCGCTGATGTGCCTATAGAATGTCTTGTCCTCTTTCTTCACCGTTTGTCCTAATCTTTCCTCTGTTTATGCCTTTGCACTCCTAACAGATTTCCTTGCTTCCCTCAGACAATTTAGGCACACCAGCCTATCCTCTTCTTTCCGTGTCTCCCTGTATTTTATGAAAGCTCTCCTTTTGGCTCTTACTTTCTCTGCTACATCTTTAGTGAACCATAGTGGCTTGTTCCTTATTTTGCCTTTGTTTCTCAGCCTAATGTACTGGTTTGTCACCTCCACTATGGCTCCTTTTAGATGTGGCCACTGCTCCTTAACCCCCATTTTGTATCCCTCCTTGTCAGGGCTTCTTTGATACCTGGCCCCATCCTAGCAAAGTCCACCCTCCTAAAATCCAAGACCCTTGCCTTTGTGTGGCTTGACTGTGACCCTGTACCTATGTTAAACCACACTGTGGGGTGGTCGCTGGATCTTAGGTGCCCTTCCCATCTGTGATTCTGTCTCCATTAGTCAGTACTAGATCTGGAATCACCTTAATTGAATCATTAATTATAAAATTAGTAACAAAAGCTGTTTTAAAAATCTCTAAGAAAAATAAAAATATACTGATGAGACTAATTATGTCAGAAATATATCAATGTTAAGAAAAACTATATGATGACATTTTTGTGCTATTAAATTATTTATATGAAGCTGAGCATACAGCAGCTTGTGAACAAACATTTCTAACCTGGAGGTCCATCACAGTTTGTGATTACGACAAACATGAACTTCTGGTTGAAGCAATTCTCTTGATGGGGATCATTTGTTGCTGGGCACCTGTTCAGAGTTCTACTCTGGAATTCCTTGCCCAGAGCTTTGAGGAAGGCCTCCTTGGTGGAGGCATTTAAAAGGGGCTTGAAAACATTCCTATATCAGCAGGCATTTGGCATGAATATGTAATTTCTGCATCCTTGTAGTATATTTAATTTATTCAGCAATTTAGTTGAGGGTATTTTAATCGGTTGTTTGTGCTGATCATGGTATAATATACTGTTCAGTATTATTGTAATGGTGCCCTGAGCATCGAGGGAAGGGTGCCATAAATAAATAACAACTATTCCTTCTCTTAGGCTTTGATGGAGGACTCCAGTTTAGTGTCAGTAGGGAGTTCATTTTTTTCCCTTTCGTAACCAGGTAAGGCCCACTTGGCACAAGTGCCTGTTTCCAGGGGTAACCCAGGAGCACTGGGGAGATTAACTGACTTGCTCAGAGTCACATAGTATGCAAGTGGAGGTTGTGGAAATCAAATCAAGGTCTACTGGATATACCAGAGTCAATCACAGCTCATTACTCTTATGTCTAGGCTATACTGCCAGCCCAGAGTTCAGTCTGATCCCTCTCATACTGCACTACAGTGTCAGTATTGGGATTTAACCCAAGTGCCTGGTGTGGGGATAGAATCCACAGCCTTCTGATTTTCTGGCCTCAGAGGCAAGTGTGCAACCTGCTGAGCCACTGACACTGTTCACTGTTCACTGTTCAGTGATGGAGTCAACCCATGCCCACTTTAGCTGCCACAGAATGTCCAGTGACCTCCTCTTCTTCATCACAGACTAAGGATGTCCTTTGGCAGAGGGCAGGGCACAGGCCATGCCATCAGGACTGTGACATACGGGGGAAGCCATGGAGGAGTCAAATTGAGAAGCTGGATATGTTTGTTCCAGGTAAGTGTGTGTATGTTGGTCGACTTGCAGGAAAATTAACACACACACACAATGCTTTAAAGAAACCCTAATCTGGGAATAGCTATCATCAAAGGAGAGATACTACATATGTGAAATTTGCCTTTAACAGCTTATTACTTCCTGGAGCACATCAGCAAGTCAGAGCATTCTATGCTTTCCCTCATTCAAAATGGGCACTGTGGACTGAATTATAAAATTAACTGTAGAGCCCTGTGTAGAGGCAAATGGATCTCTTCCACAAAGGGATCCTGTTCCTCAGTGAAAAAGACCTAGTTCAGGTTAAGTACTATATCTGGAACTTCTCCAGCTGTAGGAGAAACCCCTTATGCTGGAGAAAGGTTGAAAAAAATAACATTTTTACCCATGATACCACAGCCGAAATTTAACACTGCACCTACAGTGGGGTCCAACATCCACCCCAGTTCGAAAGCTGGGAGGACTGGAGCACAGGGAGTTCAGGTGGGTTGCTCAGGGCCATACAGTGAGTTAGTCAGTTATCAGTGTCAGTGGCTCAGAAGGTTGCACTTTCACATTTGGGACTGGAAGAGGGGAAGGCCGTAGGTTCCAGTCCCGCATCAGGCACTTGGGATAATACCATAACTGACACTGTAGTGCAGAATAAGGGCGGTACTGCACTGTTGAAGGCATGTCCTTTGGATTAGACCTTAAAGAGCCTTGGCACCATTGCTATAACTTTGAAAAGTGTTAGATTTAGACTCAGTTCAGTTTAGAGTTTATGTATTTGTTTATAATTCTTTCCTTTTTGTGCTGATTGCATGCATGTGCAAGAAACATATTGCTGCAGCTTGCTGCAGAAGCAGGTTGTGGAGACGCGGCACTGTTGTGGCCAGTGCCCCCACAGCCTTTGGAGGCTTGACCCGTTTTTGCTAATGGGGTGGCACACTGCTGCTGACACTAGTTCAGACAGTGTGCCATGACCTTGTAAGGTTTTAGCCTCTACAATCAGGGGCCATCGCATCATTGCAGCATAAACCGATGCTGCAGGGAAGCATTCCAATCATTGTGGAACCTTAGTACTGTGATATTGTTTGTGAATATGGCAGTGGCTTGCCATCGTGTTCACTAACAATATGAGTGAGCCCCCCATGCCAAGGGGGTGCCCAATGCCCCTTGGCAGCATGTGCCCCCCCTACAGTGTTTGTGTGCTGACAGGGGTCCCAATCCCCATCGGCTTCAGTGCCCTAACCATAGTTCATTTTTCTGTCAGGGGAGCCCACTCCCCATCAGCATTATGTTCCCCCCAAAGTTTAATTTGCCAATGGGGGAGCCCACTCGCCGTCAGCATCATCCCCCCCAAACACCCAGTGCAGTTGTGCCCAGGGGGTGCCCAATCCCCCCTCGGCTCTTGTGGCCCCCCCTTTTGTGCTGATGGAGGTGCCCAATCCCCCATCAGCTACAGCTGCTCTCCCAAAAGAAACAGTCTGTTGGCGTGCTGGGAGCCCACCCCAGTGTGCCAAATAGCCCTGTAAAACAAGAAAACCGTCCCACAATGTTTTTTTGTTTTTAACCTGTAAAGAAAGAAAACAATCCCTTGCTGTCTCCCTGCCCCCTCCCACAACCCGTGTCTACCATCTACGCACCCTGCCTCCCCACACCCCCCTCACCCCGGGACTGGGAACACGTCTGCACTCTTCAAAGCTGACCGTGAATGAGGAAATGCCGGTAAGCTGTATAATGGCATGGATAGGGTTTTTTTCAACTTTGATGCATATCTCAGGCAATTTTTTGAATTTTGGCACCAAATTTTCAAAATGGGGTTTTTGGGACCCCTCCTCATGAATTCTGGCACTGTCATGGCGTTATTCGGCCCGAAAGGTGATTTTGCGGTCACTGTGCAGAATCACCTTTTGGGACAGATTAACAAAATGACAGTGCGAGTGTTCATGAGGTGAGCTCTCAAAAAGGCTATGTTCCAAATTTGGTGTAAAAAATCCAAGAAATGACTGTTTTATGAGCGTGCGTTGCACAGTAGCTAAGCACACTCGTAACTTCGCAAGTTTGCAATATTTTCACTCCAGATTTTCAACATTGCCATTTTCTTGCACTTCCTTATGAACAGTACAGCTGTCATTTTCCACATCCTGGCTGAAATGTGTTTTTGCACTTCCGGCACTGAATAGCATGGGCACTGTGGGAAATCAGTGTTTGGGACACATTACAAAAATCAAAGTGACACTGTTCATTAGCAGAGGTCCTAAAATGCCTATGTTGAAAATTTGGTGACAAAAGTCTGTAAAATGAGTGTGTTACAAGTGTGCATTGTGCATTTTCCATGTATGCTCGTCACTTCGCCAATTTGCAATGTTTTCACTCCAGATTTTCAACATTGCCTTTGTTCCGCACCTCCTTATGAACAGTGCAGCTTTCAATTTTCACATCCTTGCTGAAATGTGTTTTCACACTTCCAGCGCAGAACAGCGCAGATGCTTTGGGAAATCAGTGTTCGGAATGCATTATGAAAATCACAGTGACACTGTTCAGGAGTAGAGGTGCTAAAATGCCTATGTTGAAAATTGTTTGATGAAACTCCATAAAATGACTGTGTTACGAGCGTGCATTGTGCATTTTGCACGCACCCTTGTAACTTCGCAAATTAGTAATATTTTCATGCCACATTTTCAGCACTGGCATTTTCTCACACCTCCTTATGAACAGTACAGCTGTCATTTTTCACATCCTGCCCAAAATGTGTTTTCACTTTTCTGGCGCAGAATACCACAGTCGCTTTCGGAGATCAGTGTTTGGGACAGATTAGGATCGAGCGAGTGAGAGAGAGAGAGAGAGTGACCGAGCTGAACTGAGCTCTGCCGGGACTGCTGCAGATTTGTTTCTTGGCAGACACAGGCGCCAGTGCAGGCAGGAGCCCAGTACACAAGGACAGTCTGCAGCACCGGGAGAAACAGAATGAGTGGGTGAGGGAAGGGAATTGAGCAAGCTCAACGGAGCAAAGCAATCAACATTCGGCATTGACAAATGCTTGTTCTTCATTACCAAGGATAGTTGCATAAAACTGTCCCTGGACTTCATTTGCTATGGCTGCTTGTCTGTACCTGGCATTATAATGCCCTGTTTAGGACATCATAATTATCTTCACACCACTAGATTGTGATTTCATAAACAGTATAGTGATGTCAGGTGTAGACAAGATTCTAAAGCAAATGGGGCTGAGATCTTATTTCTGAGCAAATATCTTTAGTAATGAAAAAATAAAGGGTGAAAATTATATGACAAGTATGAAATATCTGCTAAATTGTGTCTAAATAATAAGTTGTCCCATTGGCGTCAGGCGCTGTTTAAACTGAGGTCCCTTTTGCCCATCTCTGGTCCCTGTCCAGATGGAAGTTAAAGATCCATTGGTACTTAGTGAGTGAAATTGTGACTGAAAATGAAAGTGCGGTATAGCACGTGCTGGAAGCGGAACTCCATAAAACGCGAGTCGGGATTGTGATACGTACATGTGTATTTGTTTCACTTGATTTCAGAACATTATTGACCTTCACCAGCAATTTGCAATGTGTCCCATAGCAAATGTCTCATCTCAGAAATGAATACAATGGAATGAAAACTGGGTCAGCTTAAACTGAACATCTTTTGTTTTGTTTTTAACTGCTCAGGAGAGTATTTAACTTTTTAAGTAAAAGTTCTATGCGTTAAAGTCTTAGGTGAGTTTTGGAGAAAATACAAAGAGACTCCATGCGCTATAAAGCTTAGACATATGTAAGATAGTTAGGAAAAAAATGTACAAGATCAGTACTGGCCTTGAAGGGATGCCTGTGCAAATGTCTGCTTACCAAAAAAAAAAATCACTGATACCCTGGGTAGCAGGAGGAAGGGAAATCCCTATAAATTAGTACATTTTTCAACAGCATATGTATTCATCGCTGCCTGTTTGTTTTGTTTATCTAAAATCAGTGAGTCCATGGGCCAAGGACTTGTTCTCAAGGGTGACCGGAACACATAACAATTGTACAAACAGAAGATAAAACGCCCACCTGGATGCCCAGGGGCATCTGGGGTTGGGTCATTGCACGAAAATGTATGTCAGTTTTTTTCTTAAAGTGTCTAAAAAATCTTCCATTGTATTTGAGACATAGAAACATAGAATTTGGCGGCAGATAAGGACTGCTTGACCCACCCAATCTGCCCATTTCCCTACCTACTGAATTAATCTGCAGCTCACCTTCTCGTTCCCACTACTAGAGTAGCCTTCTGTCTGTCCCATGCATTCTTGAATTTACCTATCATTTTTGTCCCTACAACCTCTGCAGGGAGGCTATTCCAAACATCTACCACCCTTTCCATGAAAAGTACTTCCTCACATTGCCCCTAAGTCTCCCCCCCCAGCCTCATATTGTGATCCATTGTTCTTGCGCATCTCTTTTTCTGAAAGATGCTGCCCTCTTGAACTTTGTTTATTCCCTTGAGGTACTTGAATGTCTTTATCATATCCCCCCTCTCCCTCTTTTCCTCCAGGGTATACATATTGAGGTCTTTCAGTATTTCTTCCTATGGTTTCTGGTGCAGTCCTTGCACCATTTTCTTGCCCTTCTCTGGACTGCCTCTATTCTGTCTATGTCCTTGCTGAGATGTGATCTCCAGAACTGAACATAGTACTCTAGATGAGGTCTCACCAACTGTATGTACAATGGTATCACCACCTCCTGTTTTGTACTGGTGATACCTCTCCCTATTGCACTCCAGCATCCCTCCGGCTCTCCTCATAGCCTTCTCACATTGTTTAGCTACCTTCAGGTCATCTGTTATGATTACTCCCAGGTCCCTTTCTAGTTTGGTTGTCATCAGTACCTCCCCCCCATCGTGTATTCCTCTCCTGGATTTTTGTGCCCTAAGTGCATGATTTTGCACTTATTTTGCATCGAATCCAAGCTGCCATGCTCGTTTCCACTCCTCCAACTTGCCTAGGTCTCTTTTCATACTATCCACCCCCCCTTCCCCGGAGTGTCAACTGTACTGCAGATCCTAGTGTCATAGGCAAAGAGGCATACCTTCCCTTCAAGCCCCTCAGCAATGTCACTAATGAAGACATTAAAAAGGACAGGCCCCAGTACTGTACCCTGTGGCACTCTGCCAGTTACCCCCTCTCCTCGGATTGAACTCCATTTACCACCACCCTCTGTGTCCTATTGCTCAGCCAATTCCTGACCCAGTTTACTACCTTTGGACCAAACCCCAGACTGCCCAATTTGTTTACTTGACTCCTGTGTGGGATGGTGTCAAAAGCCTAGCTAAAATCTAGGTAGGCCATGTCTACCGCCCCTCCCTGATCAACTACCCTGATCACCCAGTGAAAGAAATCAATCAGATTTGTTTGACAAGACCTTCCTGCTGTAAATCCATGTTGCCTCGGGTTTTTTGGCCCTCTGGCCTCAAGAGATACCACAATCCTTTCTTTTAACATTGATTCCATTATTTTCCCCACCACTGAGGTCAAACTGACTGAACTGTAATTTTCAGCCTCTACCCTGCTCCCAGTCTTGTGGAGGTGCATCACATTTGCCCTCCTCCAGTCCTCCGGTACCACTCCCTCCTCCAGCGATTTGTTAAATAGGGCTGTCAGTGGTACCACTAGCACTTCTCTGAATTCTTTTAATATTCTTGGATGTATCCCATTTGGCCTCATTGCCTTGTCCACTTTCAGTTATGAGAGTTCCTTTAGTATTATCTCCTTTTTGAATGGACTGGTATACGCCTACTTTCCATGTGTGCTTCTTCCACCTAACTCTGGGGTCCCGCCCTTTCTCCTTCTTTTGTGAATATTGAGCTGACATATACATTCAGAATTTCTGCTTTTTCTAGGTCCCCCTCTGCACACTCCTCCCTCCTTTATTTAGCCTCACAATCCCTCTCTTGGCCTTTTTTTCTTTCTCTGATATACCTGAAGAAGGTTTTGTCTCTTTCTTTTACTGACTGGGCTATTCTTTCCTGTTTGTGCCTTTGCAGTCCTGACTGCTTTCTCTGCCTCTCTCTGCTTTGCCTGATATAATTCCCTGTCTCCCTCCATCTATCTCTCTTTGTACTCCCTGTCAGTTTTTTCTCTCTAACCTTGCTTTCCTGCCACTTCTTTTGAAAACCATAGTGTTTTCTTTCTTTCATTTTGGTTAGTTTACTTGTTTCACACAAAAGCTAGATGCCTCTGCTATAACTCCTTTAAAGATCTGCCACTGCTCCTCTTCCCCCTTACCACCCATCTTCTTTGCCAGGGTTTTCTTGAGGCATTCCCTCATTTTTTTCAAAGTCAGCCCTCTTGAAATCCAGGACCCTTGCCTTCATGTGGTTTGACTCTTCTATTGTCTTCACTTTGAACCACACTGTATGGTGATCGCTGGTTCCTAGATGACTGCCTACTGCTACATCTGTTATTCTGTCAACATTGGTGAGAACCAGATCCACTATTGCTCCCTCATGGGTGGGCTCCACCACTAGCTGTCTGAGGCATGCACCCTTCAGGGCATCCAAGATGTCTCTGCTCCTGGTTGTGGCTGCAGCATAGGTGTCCCAGTTAACATATGGAATATTTAGGTCCCCTACCAGCAACACTTCTCCTTTCTCTGCCATTTTGTGGATGTTTTCCACTAATACCCTGTCTATGTCCTCCTCCTGCACTGGAGGTCTGTAGATGACCAAAGTGCAGATGGTGGTGCCATTCCCTAACTCCAATGTGACCCACAGTGCCTCCTCCCCTTCCTGCTTTCCCTTTATCTCAGTTGCTTTGAACCCCTCTCTGATGCTGATTGTTATCCCTCCACCTTTTTTGCCCTCCCTGTTTTTCCTGAAGACTGTGTACCCTGGTATGGTAACATCCCAGTTATGGTTTCCCGTGTACCATGTTTCAATGATCGTGACTATGTCCAGGTCTTCCTCCACCATTAAGGCAGCTAGGTCTGAGATCTTGTTATTTAGTCTATGGGTGTTTGTGCACATGGCTTTCCATGTTTTGGTGCCTTCATCCCTACCGGCTCCCATCCTATCCCTATGCCTTCCCCCATGCCTCCCCTGACGTTACCCCCAGTTTTAGTCCCTTCTGTTGCTTCCACAGCCCTAGGATCCTCTCTTTCAACTACCTTAACCTGTGAGGGGGCAGTTGGATTTTCCCTGCTAACTTCTGCCACCCCCCCGGCTAGTTTAAATGCTTGATAATGAAACATTTAAACCTCTCACTCAAGATCCTAGTTGCCCCCCTGGATGGATGCAGACCATCCCTCCTGTACAAGCTTGCATCCCTCCAGGTGGGCTTTCAGTCCCTGATGAAGCCAAATCCCTCTGCTCTGCACCAGTTCTTCAGCCATTCATTGAATGCCTTGGTGTGGTGTGCCCAGACCTCGACCATGCCATAGGCAGGCAACACTTCCAAGAAAGTTACCATGTGTGCCATCTATCTAAGACCCCCCCAAATCTGTGATCTCCCTCTGCACTACCCTAATCTCATTCCCAGCTATGTAATTTGTCCCCAGGTGGACAATCATGTCTAACTCACCCTCCTGTCCTGTAGCCCAAGTGATCCTTTGGATTCGCTTCCTATTCCTCCAAGCCATGGCATCAGGTAGGCACTTTACCTCCCTCTCTCCCACGTCTCCCACTCCTAAGTCTACCACCCTAATCATAGAGTCCCCCACCAGGAGTTGCTTCCTTCTCCTCTGAGGTCTTGTGCCACCCCCCAAGGGTCTCCACTGTGGAGGTTCCCTGCATCCACCATGTCCACCACTTCAGGTGCCGCCAAGGGACAGTCCCAACCTGCCAGAATGGTGTAGGAGTTGTCGAGTGGAACCACAGGTGAGATGCACCTCTGTCCAACCTCCCTCCCCCTTCCCGAGTCCAACGCCATCCAACCGCCCCTCCTTACTGGCATTCTCTGAGCAGTGTTGGGTAAGTTACTTTTTCTATTACTTTCTATTTCTTTTAGAAACTTGATCCAGGAAGCTCCATGCAGTCACTAGCAAGGATGGAGATGTACTAGAAAAAGTAATACACCTGACAGTTACAGTTACTTATTTTCTTTTTTACAAAAACAAGCATTTGTCAATGCCGAATGTTGATTGCGTTAGTCCGTTAAGCTCGCTCACTGCCTTTGTGTCACTTGCTCCTTCTGTTTCTCCTGGTGCTGCAGGCTGCTTTTCTGTACTGGGCTCCTGCCTGCATTGGCATGTTTTTCTGCACACAAAGAAATCTGCAGCTGTCCTGACAGAGCTCTGTTGAGGTGGGTCGCTCCCCCTCTCTCACTCGCTCATTCTGTTTCTGCTTGCACTGCAGGCTGCCCTTTTGTACTGGGCTGCTGCCTCTGTTCGCGACTTTTTCTGCCCACAAAGAAATCTGCAGCAGTCCTGACACAGGTCCATTGAGCTAGCTCACTCCCCCTCTCTCGCTTGTTCCGTTTCTACTGGCGCTGCAGGCAGGCCTTTTGTACTGGGCTCCTGCCTGTGTTGCAACCTCTTTCTGCCCACAAAGCAATCCTCAGTAGTCATGATAGAGGTTTGTTGAGCTCGCTCACTCCCCCTCTCTCACTCGCTTGTTGTGCTTCTCCCAGCACTGCAGACTGCCCTTTTGTACTGGGCTTCTGCCTGTGTTGGCACCTTTTTCTGCCCACAAAGAAATCCTCAGCTGTCCCGACAGAGCTCTGTTGAAGTCGCTCACTCTGCCTGCCTCACTCGCTCACTCTGTTTCTCCTGGTGCTGTAGGCTGCTATTTTGTACTGGGTTCCTGCCTGCATCATAGGCTTTGTCTGTCCACAAAGACATGTGCAGCAGTCCCAACACAGCTCCGTTGAGGTCACTCACTCCCCCTCTCTCACTAGCTCCTTCCGTTTGTGCCAGGGCTGCAGGCTGGCCTTTTGTACTGGGCTTCTGCCTGTGTTGCCGCCTTTTCCTGCCCACAATGAAATCCGCAGTAGTCATGATAGACCTCCATTGAGCTCACTCACTCCCCCTCTCTCACTCATTCATTCTGTTTCTCCCAGTGCTGCAGGCTGCCCTTTTGTACTGGGCTCCTGCCTGCATTGGCACCTTTTCCTGCCCACAAAGAAATCCACAGCTGTCCTGACAGAGCTCTGTTGAGGTCGCTCACTCCCCCTGTCTCACTCGCTCATTCTGTTTCTCCTGGCATTGCAGGCTGCCCTTTTGTCCTGGGCTTCTGCCTCTGTTGGCATTTTTTTCTGCCCACAAAGAAATCTGTAACAGTTCCGACAGAGCTCCGTTAGCCTCACTCACTCTCCCTGTCTCACTCGTTCGTTCCATTTTTGCCGGCGCTGCAGGCTGCCATTTTGTACTGGGCTCCTGCCTGCATTGCCGCCTTTTTCTGCCGACAAAGAAATCTGCAGCAGTCATGATAGAGCTCCACTGAGCTTGCTCACTCAATCACTCACTCCCCCCCTCTCACTTGTTCATTCTGTTTCTCCTGCTGCTGCAGGCTGCTGTTTTGTACTGGGCCCCTGTGTGCATTGCTGCCTTTTTCTGCCCACAAAGAAATCTACAGCAGTCCCGACAGAGCTCCGTTGAGCTCACTCACTCCCTCTCCCTCACTTGCTCATTCTGTGTCTCCTGCTGCTGCAGGCTGCCCTTTCTACTGGGTTCCTGCCTGCATTGGTGGCTTTTTCTGCCCATAAAGACATCTGCAGCAGTCCCAACACAGCTCTATTGAGCTCGCTCACTCCCCCTCTCTCACTTGCTCGTTCCATTTCTGCCAGTGCTGCATGCTGGCCTTTTGTACTGGGCTCCTGCCTGCATTGCCATCTTTTCCTGCCCACAAAGAAATCCGCAGCAGTCACAATATACCTCCATTGAGCTCGCTCACTCCCCCTCTATCACTCGCTCATTGTGTTTCTCCCAGTGCTGCAGGCTGCTCTTTTGTACTGGGCTCCTGCCTGCATTGGCACCTTTTCCTGCCCACAAAGAAATCCGCAGCTGTCCCGACAGAAGCTCCGTTGAGGTCGCCCACTCCCCCTGTCTCACTCGCTCATTCTGTTTCTTCTGGTGCTGCAGGCTGCTCTTTTGTACTAGGCCTATGCCTCTGTTGGCATTTTTTCTGCCCACAAAGAAATCTGTAGCAGTTCCGACAGAGCTCCGTTGGCCTCACTCACTCCCCCTGTCTCACTCACTTGTTCCATTTGTGCCAGCACTGCAGGCTGCCCTTTTGTACTGGGCTCCTGCCTGCATTGCTGCCCTTTTCTGCCAACAAAGAAATCTGCAGCAGTCATGACAGAGCTCCACTGAGCTCGCTCACTCACTCCCCTCTCTCACTCATTCATTCTGTTTCTCCCGCTGCTGCAGGCTGCCCTTTTGTGCTGGGCCCCTGCATGCATTGCTGCCTTTTTCTGCCCACAAAGAAATCTGCAGCAGTCCTGACAGAGCTCCGTTGAGCTCACTCACTCCCTCCCCCTCCCTCACTTGCTCATTCTGTGTCTCCCGCTGCTGCAGGCTGCCCTTTTCTACTGGGTTCCTGCCTGCATTGGTGGCTTTTTCTGCCCACAAAGACATCTGCAGTAGTCCTAACACAGCTCCGTTAAGCTCGCTCACTCCTCCTCTCTCACTCACTCTTTCCATTTCTGCCGGCGCTGCAGGCTGGCCTTTTGTACTGGGCCCCTGCCTGCATTGCCCTCTTTTCCTGCCCACAAAGAAATCCACAGCAGTCACGATACACCTCCGTTGAGCTTGCTCACTCCCCCTCTCTCACTCACTCATTCTGTTTCTCCTGGTGCTGCAGGCTGCCCTTTTGTAGTGGGCCCTTGCCTGCATTGGTACCTTTTCCTTCCCACAAAGAAATCAGCAGCTGTCCTGACAGAGATCCGTTGAGGTCGCTCACTCCTCCTGTCTCGCTTGCTCATTCTGTTTCTCCTGGTGCTGCAGGCTGCCCTTTTGTACTGGGCTCCTGCCTCTATCGGCATCTTTTTCTGCCCGCAAAGAAATCTGCAGCAGTCCCGACAGAGCTCCGTTGGTCTCACTCACTTCCCCGTCTCAGTCGCTCGTTCCATTTCTGCCGGCGCTGTAGCCTTCCCTTCTGTACTGGGCTCTTGCCTGCATTGCCACCCTTTTCTGCCCCTAAGAAATCTGCAGCAGTCATGATACAGCTCATTTGAGCTCACTCACTCCCCCTCTCTCACTCACTTGTTCTGTTTTTCCCACCACTGCAGGCTGCCATTTTGTACTCAGCCCCTGCATGCACTGCTGCCTTTTCCTGCCCACAAAGAAATCCTCAGCAGTCCCAACAGAGCTCCGTTGAGCTCACTCACTTAACCCTCCCTCACTCGCTCATTCCATGTCTCCCGGCACTGCAGGATGCCCTTTTGTACTGGGCTCCTGCCTGTGTTGTTGCCTTTTCCTGCCCACAAAGAAATCCATAGCAGTCCCGACAGAGCTCAGTTGAGCTCAGTCACTCCCCCCTCTCTCAGTCGCTCGATCCTAATCTGTCCCAAACACTGATTTCTGACAGCGACTGCGGTATTCTGTGCCGGAAGTGTGGAAACACATTTCGGCCAGGATGTGAAAAATGACAGCTGTACTGTTCATAAGGAGCTGTGAACAAATGCCAGTGTTGAAAATCTGGCGTGAAAATATTACTAATTTGCAAACTTACAAGTGTGCGTGGAACCTGCACAACACATGCTCGTAACACAATCATTTTATGGAGTTTCATCACAAAATTTTCAACATAAGCATTTTAGGACCTCTGCTCATGAACAGTGTCAGTGTGATTTTCTTAATATGTCCTGAACACTGATTTCCCACAGCGACTGCACTATTGTGCGCCGGAAGAGTGAAAACACATTTCAGCCAGGATGTGAAAAATGACAGCTGCACTGTTCATAAGGAGGTGTGGGAAAATGGCGATACTGAAAATCTGTAGTGAAAATATTGCAAAGTTGCGAAGGTACGAGCGTGCGTGGAAACTGAGAAATGTACACTTGTAACACACTCATTTTATGGACTTCATCACCAAATTTTCAACATAGGCATTTTAGGACCTCTGCTAATGAACAATGTCACTGTCATTTTCATAATGCGTCCTGAACACGGATCTCCCACAGCGACCACACTATTCTGCGCTGGAACTGCAAAAACACATTTCAGCCAGAATATGAAAAATGACAGCTGCACTGTTCATAAGGAGGTGCAGAAGAATGGCAATGTTGAAAATCTGGAGTGAAAATATTATTAATTTGTGAAGTTAAAAGTGTGCGTGCAAACCGCGCAATGCACGCTCGTAACACAGTCATTTTATGGAGTATCATCACCAAATTTTCAACATAGGCATTTTAGGACCTCTGCTCATGAACAGTGCCACTGTCATTTTCTTAATCTGTCCTGAACACTGATTTCCCACACCGACCGCGCTATTCTGCACCGGAAGTGTGAAAACACATTTCAGCCAGGATGTGGAAAATGACAGCTGTACTGTTCACAAGGAGGTCTGAAAAAATACCAGTGTTGGAAATCTGGCATGAAAATATTGCAAATTTCAAAGTTATGAGCGTGCGTAGCAACTGTGCAATGCATGCTGGTAAAACAGTCATTTTTGGGATTTTTCCCACCAAATTTGCAGAACAGGCTTTTTGAGAGCCCACCTCATGAACACTGGCACTGTCATTTCATTAATCAGTCCTGAAAGGGGATTCCATGCAGTGACTGAGAAATCACCTTTCGGGGCCGATTAACGCCATGACAGTGCAAGAATTCATGAGGAGGGGTCCCAAAAATACCAAGTTGAAAATTTGGTGCCAAAATTCCAAAAAATGGCTGAAGTATTCATCAAAGTTGAAAAATCCTATTTATTCCATTATACAGCTTGCCGGCATTTCCTCAGTTCGCGGTCTGCTTTGAAGAGTGCAGACGTGTTCCCGGTCCACCGAAGATCATCGTGCCGGACTCTGGAGGTAAGTATGGGGTGAGGGGGGTGTGTGTGGGGAGGCAGGGTGCGCAGTGGGTGGGTGCGGGTTGTGGGAGAGGTGGCAAGGAGACTGCCGAGGGACCATTTCCTTTTACAGGTTAAAAAAAAAAGACATCGTAGTACCGTTTTGATTTTACAGGGCATTTGGCACTAGGTGGGCTCCAGCATGCCAACAGAGTCTTTTTGGGGAGCAGCTGTAGCCGATGGGGATTGGGCACCCCCATCAGCACACAACAAAAGGGGGGGTTTACATTATGCCGATGGGGATTAGGCACCCCCATCGGCACACAACAAAAGGGAGGGGTGACACTATGCCAACGGGGATTGGACACCCCATTGGCAGACAACAAAAGCAGGGGGGTTACACAATGCCAACAGGGAGTGGACTCCCCCATTGGCAACATAAACCTTGGGCCACTGAGGCCAATGGGGATTGGGGCCCCCGTCGGCAAACAAAGGGGGGGCACATGCCACCAAGAGGGATTGGGCACCCCCTCAGCGGGGGGGGTTAATATTGTTTGTGAACACGGTGGCAAGATGCCACCGTGTTCATAAACAATATCAGTGTTTCAAGGTTCCACCCTGCAATGATGGGTCGCTCTCTCATTGCAGTGAATGGTTGACGCTGCAGTGATGAGGTGCCCCTTATTGCAGCGGCTAAATTTTTACAAGGTTGTGGCATGCTGGCTGAACTAGTGTCAGCAGCAGCATACCATAGCATTGGGGGAAGTAGGCCAAGCCTTTAAAGGCTGTGGGGCCATTGGGCACAACAGTGCCGCACCTCCACAACCTGTTTCTGCAGAAAGCTGCCGCAATATGTTTCTTGAGCATGCGCACAATCAACATAATAATAAAAAACTATAACAGATTACATTTATTTGAAAGTAATAGGTTAGTTACTAGTTACTTTCAAAAAATGTGATCAGTTACAGTTACATATTACTTTTGTATAAAAAGACATAAGTAATTGTAACTGTAAGGTGTATTACTTTTTCTAGTACTTCTCCATCCTTGCTAGTGACTGCACAGAGCTTTCTGGAACAAGTTTCCAAAAGTAATAGAAAGTAACAGAAAAAGTAAGGTACCCAACCCTGCCTCTGAGGCAGCAGAGGTGGACTTGGTGGTCTCTGGGGGGAAGGAGGCTTCCCAAGCATTAGCCAACTCAGCGCAGAGATAAGCAACCTCTGCCCTCAACCCACAGAGGTGCAGGCAGATGATGCAGCACCACAGCTGCCAGAACATCTCCCTGAAGACTGCCACCCCACAGCCGCTGCATTGCACCATTCCCATAATTTCTGTTTTATGCCTACACCTTGATAAGTTTTTAGTCATACAGTCACTACTTTTACCCACTCAGTCATTACTCTTACTCTCTCTCTCTCCACCCCCAAGCAAACAAATGGTTCTGTACTAGAACAAAAAGAACCCCTCTCACAGAGCTACTAATCACCAACTCACTAACAAATACTTCTTAGTACACTCCTCTGTGCTGAAGTTATCCTCTTATACTGAGCTTTGAATACCCCACTCAAACCCTTATACCAACTAGAAATCCTCTGGAATAGATTCTTGCTACTTATCTACTTCGTTTATGGTCTCTGGCTCCTAATTGCTTCCCTTCTCTTCCTGTTTGTTCCTCCTATCATGTGTCTGCTGATTCTATTTTATAATTGGGTGGGTGGAGGGTCAAAAAATTCTGTGCAGCTCTGTTGGCTACCCCATTCCTCTGTTGCTGCTGCGGATTCCCTTAAGGTGCTGCTTTCCCTGGTGCCAAAAATCCTCTCTCAGCTCTGGTGTCCCGCTGATGCAGAAAACAATCTGCGGTGTTCTCCAATCACTGGCTGTAAGCTCCCAGGCAGTTATAACCCCTCTTTATAATGCTCCCTGGTCTGCAGCTGGAGTTTGAATTTGGCCTGTTTACTTGCCACAGCCTCTGAGAGACACCATTGATTTGTTAGGTAAAACTGAAAAAAATGAAATGGAAAGAGAACTACAGTTTTCTGGGCATATATGTGGTATCTATTTATGCCTGTATAAAACATGAACAGGGTATGGAAGCTTTTGAGCATTTTTTGAGAAGTGACACACTGAGTCATTTGATTTCTATTAAATTCATTATGGAAGCTATCAAGTTTGTGTTATAACACAATTAGTTTAAATTCCATGGGGATTTGTTCTTGCAAATATGTGAAACAGCAATGGAAGCTGCAATGACTCCTTCATTTTTCAATTTATTTGCAGGTGGGAGGAAGATCTCATTTTCAATGTAGTTAACAACCCACACACAGACCATATCATTGGCTGGTATTATCATATAGATAATGGGCTCTGTGTGTGGGATGGAGATGCCACCAAAGCAGCTGAGTTTATTAACTGGCTTAATTAAAATGACTAGAATCTTAAGTTCACCAATACATTTGATAAATCACAATTGAATTTTCTGGATCTCAATCTGCAGGTTATTGATGGGGTGGTGACCACTAGGAGGTACAGAAAACCCACAGCTACCAACAGCCTTCTTAGAACTGATAGTGGGTATTCCGAAAGTTTTATAAAATCCATACCATATGGTCAGTTTTTAAGATATAGAAAGAACTGCTCTCGATCAGTTGGTTTCAAGATGAAGGCTGAACAGTTAAAAATCAATTTCTGAAAGAGGGGCTATAGAGTAAGGAACGTAATGAGGAACCATACAGTAAAGCCCTTAATATTGATAAAGCATTTCCTAGCAACAAAAGAAAAACAGCCTAATGAGTTTGAAACAATTTTTTTATCACAGAATATAGCCCGTTTGCTAGAAAAGTGGGTAGTATCATCTACCAGTACTGGCAGATTCTGAAGAGTGATTTTACACTCAGTGAGGCTGTTGGTGCTGGACCAAGTATATCCTTCAGAGATGTTAGAATTCTGCATGACTCATTGGTTCATAGCCATTATAGGCAAGCAGATTCATGTCCTGATTACCTATCATGGCTTCTGGTCCAGCTTTCAGGAATGTATAAATGTGGCAACTGTACAGCCTGACAATATTGTCATTAATCTAAAACATTTACATTACCACACTTGAAGAAGGCTGTAGACATTAAGGAGTTCATTAGTTGTATGACCTGTTTTATAGTTAAGCAATAATGAATTACGCGGGTTACGTTAATGTTCTATTTAATCATCCTCTGGGGGTGTAATGTGGCATGAGGTGCAGCTGAGTGCCATATTGCCCTAGGGGGCAAAGACACATTTTGTCAACATGAGATTTTCAATCGATCCAAAATGGCTGCTGCATGCCGTGTTCACTGAGGAGTAGCTGCACTAGCAGAAGTAGTGAAGGCTCTTTATGCAGTTTCAATAGGTATGCCACTGTTGTCTTAAACTGGAAAAATCACTACTTTTTCTGAACTTTCTTTTACAACTGTTTTGGTTCAGGGTTTCTGCTGTTCCTGTATTTCTTTTGTTTCCCCCAGCTGGTAGGAGAGGAGTCTGAGCAGTAGAAAAGCCGCCCGTGGTAAGGTGAAGGCAATCTTCCCTGCGGAGGGTTGTAATGGCCAGTGAGAACCCTAAGGAGCCAAATGAAAAATTCCTTGTTGTGACTTTAAGCTGTGGAGGACCTCAGAGGAGCTAGTGAACTGGGATTCTGAAAGGCAACCCTCTTGACTATAAAAGGTATGACACCATTGCCATAGAGGTCTTCAACACTCTTATAAAATGATTTTAATTTTTCCTTTTTCTGTGCCAAAGAATCCAGATGATCCCAATACAGAGCTTTCCTTCTTTCTTTTGGCTGGACTGTGGTATGCAACTGCATTTTTATAGCACTAATCTGCAGCGCTATTGAAATGTTGTTGTAGCTATTTCCTTTAAGAAAGGACCTATCAGTTTTAATGTAAGCTACCCTTATGAGGAAAGTTGAAGTAGCGCTGGAAGTTTACAGCCTTATGGTGAACCTGATGAATTCCAGGTATATTGTGTTTCATCTAAAGTGCCACTCAAAGCTCACTCGAAGTACTATACGAGGTGATTTCTTCATTTTAGAGATATGTTTTCCTCTAGTGGCAGTTTCTCTTTAAAATCACTGTGAGATCTGTAGTCATATGACTCTGGGTTGAAGTGATTGAAAGAGCATGCGTGGCATCTAGCAGTCTAACAACGAGATCTTTACACAACTTATTGCAGGAGCAAGCAAGTGAGACTAGCAAGATCAGTCAACCAGCCCATCCCTGCCTGCCCAGTCTCCATGGGAGAGTGCGCGAACCAGAAGTTGATGTTACTTTGCCATAGTTTTCCATTTTCAACAGTAAGTACCTATTAGAAGCATTTTTTGTGGTACATATTTTTAATTCAAAGCACCGTAATTTTAAGAACTGTGTTGATATAGCAGTCTGTTTTCAATGTCTGTTTAGCCTCTAAAAAGACCTTCTATATATTGAAAACTGTTTTTGAAACCACGGATAGCCTGTACTTGCTATAACTTGTGTAAGCTAGTTTTGTTTGTCCCCAGTAAGTGCTTTAGTTACTTTTTGCCGTTTTCCTTTAAATCCCCAGTGTCTCCATGAGATGAAGAAGGGTGACCTGTTGATAGTCGCCTACTATTTGAGGGAATACCTTGGTGGATTATTGACTGTTGGAGTAGAGACTGTGGACTGGAAGAGTTTGAATCTACTATGCACTTTCTTTGAATCTGGGCATGAGGATGGAAATTGATGAGTGAAGCAACATGCAAGCACGTCAAAAGGACAGTGCTCTTTCCCCAAATCCCTTATGTTGGGCAATCAGTGAGTCCTGAATCTCGAAGGTATTTTGAAAAGTTTTACTACTTTCCAAATAGAGCAGCAAGAAAAGAGACTGGACATTTTGTGATCTATAAAAATGTCTGTGCTGATTGGAAAAGATATAGTAATTTTTTTGTAAACAAAACTCCCTTTTGTGCGTGTTTATCCTACAGGACAAACATTAAGGTATATTTTCCAATTGTTCTAAATATAATCTTTTATTATCATCCCCATTTTTACTTAACTGCCCCCATTATGGTGTACACTAGAAAACAAGGTAACAAACTGCAAGCTTATTTGAAATTCTGTGGAGAAATGCACTGGGTCGCAGGTGTGCGTTTAGAAACACTGTTTTAGTCTGCACTGTGTTTTAACACTGTCCCTATGTGGAGCCCTACGATCCAGCTAAGCAGGAAGTAAGAAGAGAGTGGTAGTCTTTGGGAGGGATTCTGAGGACTACAAACTACAATTTCGGCCAGCAGAATATTGGGGACAAGCTTTTATTTACTGTGCCTCACTTGTGCATGAGCAGGGGACGCACATCAATAATTTTTAAGTTGAAATTTGCAACTTTTGTTGCGAGCAACCTGTGACCCCCCCCCCCGAGGCACTTCCAGGTCAAATTTTGGGTATAAAACGTGGCCCTGCAACAAGCAGAGTGAGCGTGGGTAGGGCACGCATCACTGCACCAGGAGGCAACAGGTCACAGAGTCCCAGCAGTGTAAGCAGTAAGGAAGTGGATATAGACAGCCAAACATGGATCCAGCCAGTACTGGACAAATATTAGGTAATGTATATAATGATTTAAAATGATTCTGTTGGGAGAGCCCATGGAGAACTTTAAGTGTGAAAAATGTGTATTGATAGAGGTGTTACACGCAGAAATTACTGAACTTCAGATGAGGCTAAAAATGCAGGCTGATATCAGTAGCCTGGAAGATTACATCGGCTCTGTAGCTGCAGAGGTAAACTGTGGCTGTGGTCTGGACACCTTAGACCCCTAACAAAACATAGAAGCAATGCAGGACACAGTGCAGGAAGCATAATGGTACAGAGTCTCTCAAAAAATTAAAAGAGGCAGACGTAATATTGGTGGCACCTCAAATCTATTAACACCAAATAGATTTAGTCTTCTAGCAGAAGATATCATGTCTGAGCAGGAGGTACTTCCTTCTAGTCAGCAGTCTCATACCACAAGTCCTAGTATTTCTGATATCAGGCACCTTATTTATTTATTTATCATTTATTTATTGAATTTTGTTGACTCGGGAAGCCCACTAAGCCTAGAAGTCCCTTTTTCAGGGATGACCGGGGGGAGGCCGGATACAGATGGTAAGCAACTGAAACTGAACCAGATTAAGCTGCTGGTGGTATTTTTTTAGTGAATGGGAGAAATTTAGCCAGGACACTGGGGAAATTCCCCTACTTCCTGCTTCCTGTGAGCAGGGGGGACCCATTTTCTGGTGGGACCAAGATGGCGGAGGAGGAGGAGGACGTCTGCTTGGTGGGAGAGCTAGCCTCTGCTCCCACTGTTAATGCTAAGGAGGCTGTCACCGCTAATATTGTGGATATGGACTCTGATACCGAGTTTCAGGATGCATCGTTTCTTTGGGAGGATTCAGTTACTTTTGTTGAACACCAAGAGGAGAAGTCGTTTACTTTGTTTAAACCTGACAATGTACAAGAACTTAGTACTATGAAGGAAGGGTCAGCACTCATGTCAGTACCAGTGAAGCCTGATATGCATTTGACGTGCGCTACATTACCCCCTGTCAGCAGCGAGGCTGCTCCTGTAACACCTACAGCTGAATTAGCTTCTTCAGGAGGCTCTGAGGAGCGCAGTGAGTTATTGACATCTAACATGGATATTTTGGATCTTACTGATGCTGTTCTTGTGATGACTACCAAGGGCTCTGCACTCCAAAGTGAAAGTTTATGGCTTTCAGAGCTTCATCCCCTTACCAAACTAACTCCTCTTGTAAAAGTAGCAGGGGTGTTAAATGAGGCTTGCTTACCAGAAAATAGTGTGGAGCTTCAAGCGACTGCAGAGTGTTTACCAGATAGACTTCAGCAGGAAAAACAATGCTTTGACAACAACAACTCATCTTCTGTCAAACTCTTGACTCCAGTATTAGACTCCAAAGGCCCTGAGGGGCGTGGTCACATTCCAGATAATCTCACTCTCATTCTGGGAGTGTCTGACTCTTCAGCTGCTTCTCTGCAGGCTGGCAGTAAAATCACGAATATTAGTGAGTGCCTACAGCCTGAGAAGCCACTGCCTGATTTAAAAGAAAAAGCTCTTTACTCTTAAACAACAAACTTTTCCTTTGGGGTTTTCTTCCACTGCATTCACTCAGAACGAGTCTGCACCTTTAAGCAAATCAGCTGGGTTTGTGTTGAAAACCCTATTGCTGTGGAAACTCAAGGGCAGCCTAATTATCTACCAGTCCTCAGCCATCTCCCAAATTGGGGCGACTGAATTTTTCTTTTCTGATAAGACTATATCTAAACAGCCAAAACAAAATATTACACAACCTACTGTAACAGTCTCTTCCTCTATAACTAGTGAAATGACTCAGGAGTCCTGGTTTCAGACAAAGTTCTTATGGGGTCTGGTTGGACACAGGCTCCAACAGGCGTTTGGAAGCCTGATCCGGCCTGATATGATTTTCCTTTCACAGCACTCCCTGAGTGGAAACCAGTTACCCAGCAGAAGGTTTTGACTGACAGTTTCCACGTTATAACAGAAGTGGCTGAGACATCACGCACTTCCTTCTGTTGTTGAAATTCCTGTGGTACAGGCTTTAGTACCTCCACTTCAAAATTAGACTTACTCCCGGAGAAGGATTCTTCATCACAGAAGTCCTCCTTACCAAAACCCCTTCCAGAAACCCTTATGTCAGAACCATTTTCCATCTCAAAGAGGAAGCAGCACCTCGACGGAATGCAGTCCATATACGTTATAAAGGGGTTTGGAAAATAGGCCGGACAGATACTATGGGGAAACGCTACTAAAAGATTCTCTGCATTTACTCCACAGGATGTTTTCGCTTATTAACATTTCTGGAGAGGACATCTTTGATATCAGTTTTCGGACACCTCATGGTTTGGATTTGTTTTGAATCGATATAGTCAGGTGATTTTCTCCACATGGACCCCTTTTGGTTATACCTCTTTCTAAGCCATTAATAAAATGTGTTACAGTTATGTTTAGGAATGAGGGGGTCCATGTGGAAGACATCACCTTCTGGTTATCTCAGAAATGTGAGGTATTAAGTAGCCCGGAACCTATTTTAGATTCTGAATGTTTTTGGACAGGGGGCTGGAAATGCAAAATTAAGCTGAGGCAATCTGAATCTGGGGTGGAACACATTCCGAATTCCTTTTTGTTGGGAAGAGATAGGGGGGTTTGTTTTTATGGAGGACAGCCCCATGCTTGCTATAAATGTGGGTCTAGGATACATCTTTCAAGTGTTTGTGATCAGCCACGTTGTGACAATTGCAGGGAAGTGGGGCATGTAACCATGCAATGTGTTAATAATTCTAGGTGTGATCTCTGTGAAGAGTCTGGCCATGGTTTTCGTGAATGTTCTTGGGCTGCTAAGAACAAGGCATCTTGCATAAGCCCAGACCTTCTAATTCAGAAGGCCCAGGATGCGGCTGCCCCCCCCCCCTCCCCCTTTTTCTTCCTTACCGCTGTTACCATCTCCTTCCCTTAATAAAAAAAAAGAGTCTACTGGTACAGATTCTACCACCTTTATTTCTTCCAAGAAACCTGACAAAGTAGTACAAATACCGTACTCTGGACCGGTGGAGGAAAAAAAACCTTGCATGGGTCCACCTGGCCCTTTAGAATTTCCTCCGTATGCTACACTGAGGAGGTATCTGAGGTTGCTGGAAAGGAGTCTGGGGTTCCAGTCCCTGGGTCACCTTTGCCTAGATGAAGATCAGCTAGGAATTTGCATCCCAAATCTCCCCATTCTGCTCCCATCATAGAAACCAGTAATTCATATGTGGCCCTTTTTACCCCATGGGGGGATACAGAGATGGAATTGGGAGATTCAGACTCTCAAAAATCCTCTTTCTCCACTCTGTCACAAACAGTGGATACTTATAAAGAGAAGAAAAAGAAAAAAAGGAAAAAATAGAGGGTCTGACTATATTTTTGTAACTTACAATGAGGTTTTTCTGGGGCTCCTTAAATACTCATAGCTTGCTAAATACCGCTAAAAGGCAGGCTCTTTTCATTATCTACACGATCAACATATATCTGTGTGTTTTTACAGGAAACATGGATGCACTCTGTAGAACAGTTGACTTTTCAAGCGGATTGGGTTTGGGGACCTTCCTTTGGTCCTTTGAATAGATAGAGCAGATGGCATAGGCATTATTTTCACTTCATTTTCTTTCACACTGCATAATTTAATTGACCTTATACCGGTAGAGTTTTGATATTGGACGGAAATGGCATGGTCGTTATCATTTCATTAATATTTATAGCCCTCAAACAAAAGCCGGTAGAGTGACCTGTTTCAAAACCATACAACCTTTCTTGGTGACATCTGTTAAGGTACTATGGGTGGGATTTTAACTGCACAATTACTGATTTGCCCAAACAGAATAAAAAATATATTGTGATTCACATGCATTAGTTAACATTGTTAAATTGGCTGGTCTACTCAACTGCATTTCCTTTTCTCCCCAAGGACTTCAATATTCCTTTAGAAAAGGGAAAATTTTTTCTTTAATAGATTATATGTTGGTTTCCGCTTCTATGCAAATTAACTCTTTTGAAATGATTCCTTGTGAATTCTCGGATCATTCCTTTTTGTTATGCAAATGCCAGTTACCAGGTTCCCTTGAGCATAGGCAGGTTAGATGGAAACTTAATAATTCCATCCTAGACTTACCCCATATACAGTCAGGGGTGAAATATATCTTAAAAGCCAGATTGTCAGTGGTCTTCCTTTATTCTGATTTAGGGGACTGGTGGCTGGAGACCAAGGCTGATTTACGGAATTGGTTTAAAAAACAAGGGGTTAAAATGAAAAATCATAATTTTTTAAAATACTTGTCTCTTAGACAGCAGCTCCAGAGACTCACTACAATTGCATATACTTCTCAAGGTGACTATTCTGATCAAATTGTTAAGTTGCAGGAAGAAATTAGGGTATTTCAGTACAACAGAGCTAAGACGTTGCAAGCTATCCTCACTAATGGTGTAAAAAAATCCCCTATGGGGGATCCCTTTGAAGCTTGTAAAACCTTGAGGGATTCCTCTAACATGGACTCATTAAAGAAGCTTGATAATTCTATGGCTATAACTGTTCCACAGTTAAGGGAATTAATTATAAGTCATTTTCGGTCTTTAGAACCTTCCCTCCCGATTCTGGACAAATCCATGCTTTCATATTTGAGTGTCATTAACGCTCCCTCTGAGTTAACCTCTAAAGCCTCTAAATTATTGGAACCCATTTCTCAAGAGGAAATTTTAAATGTTATACGGAATTTAAAACCAAACATTTCACCAGGAATGGATGGCTTATCCAATAATTTGTATAAAGCCTTTTCTATTGAGCTGGTTCAATGTCTCTTTATTTTATTCCAGTATTTTATTAAGAATACTGTGTTTTTTCCCTCATTTTCTGACGGATTATTAGTTTATTTATTTAAATCGGGGGATAAACATAATATTAAGAATTGGCGTGCCTATTACCTCCTTAATTCAGACTACAAAATCTTTACCAGTATTTTGAATAATCGACTAAAAAACTATGCCAGGTTGGTGATTTCCTTCCAATTTAGTGGATACCAGAAAGAAGGATTCAATCAGCACTAATGATTGTAGCGTGATGTCACTGAACACCTCTCTGTATCGGGCATAGTTAATTGTATGGTCGTAGCAGATTTAGAAAAGCTTTTGATAGAGTACATTTACCCTTTTGTTTTTAACCTTAGAACATTACGGGTTCCAGCTCAAATAATTAATTTAATTAAAATGTTATACAAACATAATGCGGTCTTTCCTTTTGAAAGGTAGTACGGTTGAAAGTTTTTTTATACATACAGGAGTGCGCTAGGGTTGTCCTCTCAGCCCTCTGCTTTATATATTTTCATTAGATCCACTATTGCAAAAATTAATCACTGTTCAACAATGGACTGGAATTTCAGATAATTTATCCCAGGATCAGCAACTCTTATTACAGGCCTATGCCGATGATTTAATTTTGTATTTTTCTGATCCGACTTCTGTGCATATGTTTTTAGAAGCTTTTGATGACTTTTCAAAAGTGTCTAATGCCAAATCGAATTTGCGTGAAACAAAAGGGTTGTTTATTGGAGCAATGGGTCCAGCTAAGGTTATGCAGGAGGGTATCCATATTACACGAACCCCCTTAAAATTTTGGGTATCCTGTTTGGTCCTCAGAATATGCCAGTTGAAAACTGGGAATCGGCTCTTCAGGTTGTGGAAAATAAGGTAAATAGATGGAAGAAGTGGAAACTTTCAAAACTAAAACACATACATGTGATTAAACAGTTTTTTTGCCCTGTCTGCAGTACATAGCCATGATTTTCCCGCCCCAGTTAACTTAGAAACAAGGGTTTATTGTTTATTTTTCAAATGCTTTGGGGTAACTGCTTAAACTGTAAAGAGATGTTATACCTATTTGAATGTAAAACAGGAGGACTTGGGATGGTGGACCCTGTTGTTTTTGTAATTCCCTATTTATTATGTGTACAGTTAAGAGTGGTTTAAGCATAGTAAAAGGGATTGAGGGAAAATGGATTTTTAGATCTCTGGGTAAATATTTTATGAATTGGCATATTTTGGCCCCTAAATTGCACCCTCATATCCCTATTCCCCCATATTTTCGGCCAGCTGCTAAAAAATTGTACAGATGGGGAATAACAAAAGAGTTAATTTTGAATAATAACATGAAGGGATTTTACTAATTAATAATGGCTAACTTGTACCCTCAAGATCCGTGCTTTAAGAATTGTCCTTCAACCCTCAATTCTAAGGTATTGGCCCAGTTGAATAATTTCAGATTGCCTCATATACAATGGGAAGCGAGTGGTTGATTGTTATGGCGTTTGAATGTTCGAGTGAGTATTGCCAAATATAAGGCAATAGAAGAAAAAACTGCCCTATCTGGACTGCATAAATTTGGAGGAGTCAATGGAGCATTTTTTCCTACAGTGTTCTTATTCCAAAGGTTTGTGGACTTATTTGGCAACTTTATGGGGCTTCAAATGGCTTACTCTTCTTTCATATGATGTTTTGATCCTAGGATGTTATCCTGCAAGCCTTTCTTATTTTCATGAGGGACATTGTCTTATTTTTTAGTTGCTTACAGTTTTATTTATGGCAAGCTAGATGCCAATGGGTAATATACCAAAGGAAAATGCCTTATATTTGTTTTAGCATCTTGGTTACAAATGAACTTTCAAAATTTATTCCCAGGATGCACAGAGGTTAGCTCCTGCTACGCCCTGAAGTGGTGGAAAGGGTTTCTTCATTTTATAAAGTTTAAGTAATGTTTTGTTCCTTTCTAATGAATTTCTTTTGCTTTATAGGATTTATTGCTTATTTTGTATTTTTCTTCACAGTAGCTTGCATCTATATTGTATGATTAGTTTTTAAGTTTACTGTGTTACTCTGTTATGTTTGTTATTTCAATAAAAACTCCCCTACTCTTTTTCGATAAGTGCTATGGGATCTTTAGCATCCACCTGAACTACCACGAATCCAGCAGATGAGACCTCGGTTTAACATCTCATCTGAAAGACGGGCTGGCCATCTTGAAAATACCTCACAACCACTGGTGCTGCTACACATAGGGGTAAATGAGGCTGGGTTCAGAAAAATGGTGGGCATTCAGAGGGACTTTGAACATGTAGGTGCAGATTTAAAAGCTAGAGGTTGTGACCTGATTGTTTCAGGCATTCTCCCAAGCCCAGGGGTTACTTATAAAAGGATACTAGAAATTGAGGATCTAAATGGATGGCTGAAGAGGTGGTGCCATAGAGAGAATTACATCTTTGTACATAATTGGGACAGTTTTTATGACACAAGGCTGTTTGCATTGGATGGGATACATTTGAATAGAAAAGGAAAGTGTCTGTTCTCACAGGCATTAAAACAGGAAATCAACATTTAAACTACCCAGAAGGAGGAAAGGAAAATACTCAGCACAGGTACCGGTACATGCAGGTCCAGCACCACTGCAGAAGTGGAACTACTTACTAATTAATGCCAGAAGCCTTAACAACAAGTTGGATGAGGTAGTGATCACCTTAAATAACTATCACACCTGTTTATGTGGTATCACTGAGACTTGGTGGAACCAGGAAGACTCATGGGACAAACAAATCCCAGGGTTCATTCTCTATCACAGGGATAGGCCACATTCCAGGGGTGGATGCATTGCTGTATATGTAGCCCACAATATTATATCAGAGAGTGTTGATACTTCTCAGTACAACTAATCAGAACTGCTTTGAGTTAAATTATCCCCCTACTATAAGCCAAAGATAAATGTGGGTAGTATATACAGACTGCCATCTAGTTTTTTATTTATTTTATTTATTTATTTATGAATTTGATAATCAGGTGAGTGCACTGATCCCAGGGATGGTTTTCAGGCACTACCCAGGCCATAACACATGGCACAGGGTGACAGTGGACTATAAGGTAACAGTAATACACATGAAACAGATTTGATACAAGCAACAATAGTAAGCACAATATACAGGTTTGATGCATAAGTCCATTTGAGAACAGTGAATACAAGGTTTCAATATTGGACATGAGATTTGGTACAAAACAAACAAATCGTAGGCACAGTGTAGAATGTGTGACTGCATCATCCAGTAAGCAAGTAATACACAGAATACTCAGTAAAAAAAATATATATATACAATATGTACAGGCAAGGAAGTCAAATATTATTGTGAAAAATATGATATAACAGTTGTAGGCAGGGGAGTTGACTAGTGTGGGTAGGTGGGTAACCCCTGGGCTGGGGAGTTGACTAGTGTGGGTTGGTGTCAGGCTCCTGGGAGCAGCGGCGGGATGAGTTTGCCAGGAACCAGACTTTAAGGTGGGACTTGAAACTGGAGTGTGTGTCAATGGAATGGAGTTCAGATGGTAGTTTGTTCCACTGCAAAGGGGCCGCTGCAGATCAAGCTCTGCTACCCATGTTGGTGGATACCCTAGGAACAGCTAGAGGTGGAGTACCATTAGAGCGGAGGTTGCGAAGGAGCATTCTGGTTTTCAGAAGGACAGTTGGGGGGGGGAATCTGGAGCCGTGTGGATGACATTGTCTACCATGCAGCAGAGGGCTAGGTCAAAGCAACCTTGTAGCGGTAGCCATCCAAGGGTATTATAGAGGGTACAGTATTGGGTGGAGAATGGGGCCAATAAAGCAAAGTGACAGGCACTGTTGTAGGCAGCAGAGAGTTTAGCCATGGCAGTAGCTGAGGTCCTGGTATAAATAGGGGAGCAGTAGTCAAGAATAGGGAGAATATTACCCTGGACAATGGCTAGTCTGGCTTTGGGGTATGGTATTGCCTGAATCTATAGGTGGCACCTAACTTTTTTCAAATTTAATAAGCTTTATTAAGTTTTCACATTTACATATTGTGCACAAAACAATTTATACAAAGAATTAGAGACCAGTAGTACACATAACAACTCCTGTAAATTCTCATACTTCTATAAAATTCAAAAATGAAGTATTATGAGACAACATACATGTTTTCCCTTAAACAATAGTTATGCCTGTAGTTTATCTTAAATATCAGATGTTAGTTAAACATTATCAATTATAACATCCAAATTTAATAAAACAAAAAAAAAACCCTAATCCACCCCCTCCCACCCACTTCGCCATTGTAAGTTAGTAATAAACAGAAAGCCTGAAAAAACATTTCTTACATTATACTTAACATTGATAATGGTATCTGTATTTATCTCAACCTCTGCAGAGCTCAAATTAATGCAATAATACAATCAATACAACTGTCTTGAGGGACAATTAAATGGACAATAGGGTATGCAAGGGGGCTCAAATCTGCTGATATTTCTTACTATGTTTGGAAATGTTCGCCAAGAGGTATTCTGCTTGTAAAGTGAAAAACATTTCCTGAAGCCATTCTATATAAGTAGGAATTTGTTGATCTAACAAATGGCGTAATATTATTTTTTTTTAGCACAAAGGGATATCAAAGTCATATGTTTCCTTTGGTTCCCAAGTAGAACATCTCTTGAGTCTCCAATAATGCAAATTTCTGGTTGAAAAGCATTTTGGAGTCCCAAAAGGGGGCCAAGTTGAGAACTAATACTTTCCCAGAAGGGGGATGCTTTATTACATTCCCAAAGAATGTGGAGCAACGTACCCCGTTGACACCCACATCTGGTACACATATCTGACTGGAGTTTCTCAATTTTTTTAAGTTTTACTGGCGTATAATATAAGTCTTGTAACACATAGAACTGAAATAACCTGTATCGGTCCCACCTAACATCCTTGTACAATCTGTTCCAGATTTGCATCCAATGACGGGGGACTGTAGTTGATGGGGAATAATCGTATCCCATACATAATGAGGAGTATCATCTATTTCTCCATACCAAGCATGAAGCTCTTTATAATAAAAAGAAATATAATGAGACGTAGGCCTTGCCGAAATTGTACTAAGAACCGGTCCAATCATATATTGGTCCCAAAGACCATTACCAAGATGCTGTATTAAAGCTTGGGAAATTTGGATATATTTAAAACAAAAAGAGGTTGGTAGATGATACTTCACTCTTATATCTTAGAAAGAAAACAATTTATAATTCTTTGTTAGATCTATCACTTTTTTCCCCACACTATCCAGCCAGAAAGACTGCGTAATGCCTTTACCTCCAATTCTAAAGTTGGGATTACCCAAAATGGGTTAGGAGGACTCTTTCTCTAGTGAATGACCTAGGGTCTTATTAAGTTGCATGTGCGTTCGGAGAGATGCCATGATAGGTGTGGATTTCAGCTGATTGGGGTCCTTGTTAACGGGAAGATAAAGTAGTCCCTTTAGGTCTACACCCGTTGATACACAAAGTGACTTTTCTATTTGGAGCCACAATGGGGAGTAAGACCTATGATCTGCTATAGGCCTCAGCCAATGAGTAACAACCGAACAGTTAATTGAGAAATAATAAAGGTAAATATTGAGAACCTGTAACCCTCCTTGTTCTTTGGATCTCTGTAATTTAGAGATTGCCCTATGGGGGGGTTATTTTTCCAAATAAATTTGGAGATGATACCATGGACCTGGTTAAACCATGATTTAGGAAGAAATTGGTTAAGCATTTGAAGGGGATATAACAGCCAGGGCAGGATATTCTTTTTAACTATATTAATACGTCCCCAAAGGGAAATGGGGAGTAAAGCCCAGCAATTCAGATCTGTTTTCATCTGTGTAACTGATCCAGATTATATTGTTTCATTTTGGAATGAGATTGAGATAAATATATGCCCAGATATTTTATTCTATCTCTTACCCAAGAAAGCCCGAGATGTTGAATATTCATTTTTAGGGTCTGATTATTTAAGGGCATTACCTCTGTTTTAGTCAAATTCAATTTATAATTAGATATTCTGCCAAAATCCTGAATGATGCCCAGGGCAGCGGGTATAGATTTAGATGGGTGGGTAATATGAAGCATAATATCATCAGCATATACTGATCATTAGTATTGGGAATGATTGATTGGAATACCAGAAACTAATGCAGAATTATTAATCTTCCTAATAAGAGGTACTAAATATAAATTAAACAAATATGGGGAGAAGGGACATCCCTGACGTGTACCCTGTTGCAGTAAAGAAGATGGGGAAAGGACTCCACTACATAATATATGAGCCGATGGTTGTGAGTAGAGTATTTTTATCCACTGAATAAATTGTGCTGGAATACGATATCGTGGAAGTAAGTTAAACAAGTAGTCCCAGGACACCCAATCAAAGGTTTTTTCTGCATCCAGGGACACCAAAACAGTTGGAATATAGGAGTCCCTGGATGCAGAAATAAGATGAAAAAGTTTGCGCAGGTGATTCACTGATAGGCGTCCAGCTACAAATCCTACCTGTTCAGGACTTAATAGGGTCTGCCAAACCTGGGCCATCCTATTAGCAACTATTTTAGCTAAAATCTTCAAATCTACATTTATTAGTGATATAGGGCAGTAATTTGATAACACTGTTGGATCCTTACCCGGTTTAGGTAGCACCACAATAGTAGCAGCAGTGAGACTGTGATCCGAGAGGACTTGCATATAAATGTACTGTAGTTATAAGTGTCAAGCAACATTATATCTAACTGAGTTTTGAAAAATTTATAGAAGTTTGATGTGTAACCATCAGGGCCCGGCGCTTTGTCTAGTGGAAGTGCATCAATGGCCTCATAGACCTCTGTTAAAGTCAACAGGGCTCTAAGAATATCTATTTGGGGTTGAGACAGGTATGGAAGGTCTATTTCTTGAAGAAAATGATCTAGATCAAAACTATTGAAGGGCAAAGGAGAGCATGAATAAAGGGATTGATGATATAATTTAAAACGAGAAACAATGTCTCTAGGGGAAGTGTGGATAATGCCAGCAGCATCTCAAATGGTTGGTACAATTCTATCAACTGTTTGTGCTCTTAACTGTAGCGCTAATAACTTCCCAGCTTTGTCCCCTTGGTCAAAGTAAGTAACTTTTGATCTAAGAAGGAGATGTTCAGTTTTGTCACTAAGAAGGATATTATATTGAAAGCGTAAGCTTTCTAATTTTTCGAAATCCGTTGTGTTAGAATATGAGGACAAGGATTTTTCTAAAATTCTAATTTGCTGCAACAATACAGAGGTTTCCTGAGAGATTTTCTTTTTCCTGATAGAAGTCAGGTGGATAATCACTCCTCTTAATGAACATTTCAAAGCACCCCATCACACACCAAGTTTTAACATGGAGAAGGCATTTTCCTCATAGAATTTCTGAATGAAATTTTTCAAGTTTCTACTAATTGTTGGGATTTCAATAACTGAGGGTTGACTCTCCAAATTTTATCATAACCTGTTGAAGCAGGTAGGGACCACTGTAAAAGAGTTGGATGATGATCAGAGATCACTTTAGCTAAATAAGTACAAGTCTGAATCCTAGCTAGGTGCTCAGTCCCCAGCAAAAAGTAGTCAATCCGTGAGAATGTATTGTGTGGTAGGGAATGAAATGAGTAATCTCTTACTGAAGGAAAAAGGACCCTCCAGGGGTCTACAAGACTCATGGTGTCCATAAAATCCTTCAGGGCCATTTGTGCAGGAGTAGGGGGAGAGTGTCCGGGATTAGATCTGTCTAATATATTACAAAGAACTAAATTCCATTCCCCACCAATTAGTACAGGGAGAGAGGACCAAGAAGCTAAAACTAGCCATAAGAGTTATGAAGAACTGTGGCTTTTCCCCAACAGGACCATAAACTGATCCTAATATTAATTTCATATGCCCCAAAATAACTCTTAAAAAGATATATCTGCCTTGGGGGTCACTGACTGATTATAGCAGCCGAAAAGGTATCCGGCATGCTACCAACACAGCAACTCCACACTTCTGGGTATTGAGGCCTACCCCATATACTTTCCCTACCCGTGATCTTTGTAAGCAATGCGTTTGTGAAGTAGGCAAATGTGTCTCCTGAAGGAAGGCCACATCAATATTGAGTTTGTGGAGATGTAGTAGTATCTTGGCTCTTTTGGAGGGGGACTGGGCACCTTTAACATTCCAAGAGTAAAATTTTAAAATTACTGCCATGACCATTAAAAATGTTGAACTTTACTCTGCAAGAATAAAATAATCTCCAAATGATAAATACCGTTTTCTAAAACAACAGTTTTATATAATTCCAGTGGCAACCAATATATTCCCCCCCCCCCTTTACAACTAGTTCCGGTTCCCAAACAACTGTATCTTCCTCAACCCATATCCCCCTATCACTGTTACAAATAAGGAACTTGGAATATATAAAAACAGATAAAATGGAAAAAATAACCCCAACATATCCTTCCCCCTATTTTTACCCCAATTCCTTCTTCCGAAACAATATAGTCTATACCTTTAATAAACTGAATTATATCTGAGACTATTACCCTTTAAACATAGACATTGTAACCAATAACATCCAAATTATTACAAATAATGTAGTTGTAAAAGCACCCCCCCCCCGTGCCAGTACGCGTTGCCCTGAGAAACCTACAGGAAAACCAAGAACCATTGCTTCCCACCCCAACTCCCATCCCTTTAACATCCTGACAAAAAAGGAAAAGGTTAAGATGACAGGATCCTCTTAATGATAACCAAAACATAGTAGCCAATGCTTATGAATGCAATGGGTAAAACAGTGAAGTTTATAACTGAAGAAACTAATAAGGAGCTGTTAGTCATCAGTACTGGCAACTGTTTGCTTATCGTGGCTCCCATGCATATTTTAAACATGAACCCATCTACTGAAGTTTAACAGCCCTCCAGATTCTTCTATATATTACTAAAGACCAGGTAACACTCCTGTTCTATACAGTAGGAATTTACTTATTCAACACAAAAAATAATATGCTATCTAGCACTTTGGGAAAAAACATAGATCAAATTAGCTAACTCTGTAAATAGCCCAATTTACCAGTCAGCAGCGTGTTGTATAAAAGTCGTGTCCTAAATTGAGTCTGAAAATGTCCATGTATCAATTATAAATCTTCTAACTGATAGGAAGAAAAGAAAACGCCTACTCTATCACAGGACGAATTCCAATTTTACTCACATACACATTGTACGGTCTCTGTCACCCTCCTGTGGTCAAACAGCAGTATTTGCTGATTTTTTTCTTCAGAGAAATCCAAGACACTGTCTTATTTCCAAAACTTCAAAAAGCAGTAAAAAAAAAAAGACGAAGTAAAAGAAGACTCCGGGCCAGACTCTTCATGGGGTATCAGCGAGCAGAGAATAACTCTGGAAACAGAGTCTGTAGAGCAGGAGTAGCTTGTTGCACATTTCAAAGGAGTGCCAGGTGCCAGAGTGCTGAACAGCCAAGTGGGATGGGTACTGTACCCTATACTTGATCCCTGCTGCTATTAGCTTAGATACCAGGGGATGGTACTCCAATCTTCTTTGCCTCACCGAGGCTGGTAGGTCTTGTGTCAACCTTAACTGTTGACCCTCCCATAGAACTTGCTGCACTTTTCTAACCCGTTCAAGGATATGGGACTTATCCAGGTAGTTAAGGAATTTTATGATAAGTGGTCTTGGGGGTTTTCCAGCTGCAGGTTTTGGACGTAGCGAGTGGAGAGCCCTCTCTATCACGTAAGTGGTATTATTGGGAGAGGGTTCAGCAATATGTGTTAGCCTTTTTTGTAGAAATATGATGGGTGAAGATCCATCCACTTCTTCTGGAAGGCCGAAGATTATAATATTATTTTTGCGACTTCGGCCTTCCAAGTCTTCCAGTTTGGCTTCCATTTTCTGCACTCGTTGCCTAAGGCTCACCATTTAGAAACATAGAAACATAGAATTTGATGGCAGATAAGGACCGCTTGGCCCACCTAGTCTGCCCATTTTCCTACCTAACAGATAAGCTGCAGATCCTAGTTAACCAACAGCTTACTTATTTCAGGCTCACATTTGCCCTTCCAGCTCTCCAAAGATGTAGTACAAGCTGTAACATCTGTGATGGCCCTATTAGTATCTGACAGCTCTCCTCTGAGAGATTTAATTTCTGCCGTGATATCCAGCAATGCTGCTTTAAATGGTTGAAGCTCTTCCATGAATTTTTGCTCCAATAACGGAGTTAGATTTTGCTGGGTTACATTAGGCGCAGCAGGTTTTGTAGAGCCCCTGGTTTGGCTTTTTGGATGTTTTGGACCCTTCTCCGAGGTCTGCGGGGGGGGGGTGGCACGGTAGTGTCTGGTACATTTCAACATCCATAGCAAGCTTAAGTCCCGAACTGAACGTCGGAAAATAAGATGCTTTCCCGTACTTATCAGCCCCTCAACTTGTTGTCAACACACCAGGGATCTGTTGGGAACCTGGTCCTTCATAGGGAGGCTGGAATTCAACTGTAGCTTACTTTATTTTGGTCGAATAATGAGAGTTGGAGCAGGAGCTAGTCCCTAGAGCTGCTAGTCCCAGCGAAACATCACATGATCTTCAGCACCTAACTTTTGATGGAACCTTCTGACAAGGGAAATTGCTTGCTCACTGAAAGTGAAGGATGGGTTGAGCAGTACTCCTAAGTATTTGTAGGTGTTGACATCCTCCAGGGCTGAGCCGTCTGGGGCGAGAATGCGTAAGGAGGCATGGTTTTTAGTTTTGGCCAGAAAGGGCTTAGATCCAAACAGAATGGATTTAGTTTTTTTGGCATTTACTAAAAGGAGGTTTTTTTGAGAACCAGCTGTGGGCCACAGTATAGTTGAGCGAGAGAACTGAGGAGACTGTGGCTGTAGATTTGTCACTGTGGAAGAGGACAAGGTCATCGGCATACAGGAGAGAGTGACAGTTGAGGCAGTCGAAGGGAAGTGTATTTATGAATAAGGAGAAAAGGAGGGGACCCAGGATTGAGCCTTGAGGGATCCCCACAGAGACAGGCAGGGTGGGGGAGCAGGTTTTACCAATACACACGAATTGTGAGCAATCCGTAAGGTAGTTAGTGAACCAGCTTGTGATTTTCTGAGAACAACCAAGGAGGCTAAGCTTGGAGGTAAGGACAGCATGGTTAACCATGTCAAAAGCCTTTGATAGGTCAATGAAGACAGCCCTGGTGGCTTTCCCATTATCCATGTTAGAGAGGATGTGGTCAGTCAGAAGGGGGAGGGCAGTGGCAGTGGAATGATTCTTGTGAAAGTTGTGCTGTTGGTTGCATAGGAGGGTGTATTTGCCAATGTACTCAGTGAGCTGATTGTGGACTGCTCTCTCAAGTAGTTTACTGAGATGAAGGAGGATGGATATCGGATGGTAATTATCAGAAGATTTGGGGTCACCATATTTAAGAATGGGGATAACCTCAGCTATCTTCCATGGGTCAGGCATGGAGGAGGTGGAAAGGGCAAGGTTAAAGATGAAGGCGAGTGGCCTGGCAATCACTGGAGAGATCAGCTTAAGAAAGACTGGAGATAGCCCATCAGATCTGGAGGAGCCATGGTTAGGTAGACTTGAGTAGCTTTTTTTATTTTATTTTATTTAAACAGCAGTTTGAAAAACCTTTGAGCCACAGGCTCATTTACAAAGGTACCTTGTCACAAAACTTCACTGTGTTGTGTATGGACAGGGCTTTTAAATAGAATGGGGGTATTTGCAGGTGAGTGGCAGAGCTGGAGGAGGATGGCAGCGTATCAGGTACTATGGCTGAGCTTTGAGGTTGGGCAGTTAGCAGCTTATTTAGGTACATGGATAAGTTGGTGAACTTACAGTTGAAGACACTGGCCACATTGTAAGGGTCGGTCAGCAGCCCATCCTGGGAGTTGAGATATGGTGCAGCGTAGCTGGGGTGGGGGTTTAGGAGGGAGCTGATTGAGTCCCAGAATTTTCTAGGGTCTCCAAGGTTGTCCTTTTGCAGATTGCGGAAAATTTTTTATTTTTTTTTTTAATTTGGCCTGTTATTTATATTTGTTCCTCATGTGCCTGTAAGCATCCTAGAGGGCAGGAGAGGGGGTTGTTTTGAAAGTGGACCAGGCATGGTCTCTAGCCTTCTTAATGGTTAGGAGGTTTTTAGAGACCCAGCACGAGCATCCGCCTCTGACCTGTCTGGTGGTGACAAAGAAAAAGCAGTCCTGGAGTGTTAGTAGAGTCTGGGTAAATGTGAAAACTGCAGTGGCTGCATTGGAAAGGGAAAAAAGCATGGACCAGTCCAAGGACTGGGCCTCCTCGAGGAGATTTGTGGATACTCGGCACACTTAGAAGATGCTCAGCTTTTAGAGTTTATACAAAACTTAACTTCAGCAGATAATCCCTTATTAGTAGGTGATTTTAACCTCCCAGGGTTAAGTTGGGACCTCCCGCATGCTGAAACACCAGCTGAGCAAAAATTTCTGGAGTCATTTTTATTAAATGGCTTAGAGCAGCATGTTAAAAATTATACCAGGGGCTCTCATATTCTGGATTTAGTCCTCAGTAATATAGATTATGTTATCCAAGATTGCAGGGCCTTGCACCCATTAGGTTCTAGCGACCATAATATGGTAGAATTTTGTATTAATGAGGTTACAACAAAATCAGCCAGTATTACAGTAGTGTGTAACTATGGAAGGGCTGACCTTAATAGTATAAGGACTCACCTCGCATCATGGGATTGGCAGGCAGACTTTACTAAATATTCACTACACCAAATGTGGAACTCCTTAAAGTGCTTGTACAGGAATTTATTCCTAGCTCCAGGAAATCTACGAGCTCCCAAAAAAATCCACCTTGATTTACTGCCACTGTTAAGAAAAATGTTGACTGCAAAAATAAAGCTTACAACAAGGCTAAAAAGAGTGGGCTGCTGGCCAGCTGGGACGAATATAAAACAGAACTCAAAAAAATGTGAAACTAGTACTCACAAGGCAAAAGCAGATTATGAACATAAACTAACTGCAAAAGTGCAGGATAATTATAAATCTTTTTTCTCCTATATAAATAATAAAAAAGGTAACAATAGAACAATTGGCCCCCTAAAGCAAACCAAATGGAAAACTTATACAGGACACTAGAGATATGGCTTGCCTTTATAATACTTATTTTGCCTCAGTCTACAACCCAAAAACCAACAATACTATGATACACCAGGCACAAGATATAGGTCTGTCACTTAAAATTGAGATTGACAATGTTAGAGACAGCCTAAAGGCACTAGACCAAAATAAAGCCCAGGGTCCCAATGGTCTCCATCCTAGGATGTTGAAAGAGTTGGTTGATGTGTTGGCATCTCCTGTGACCTATTTATTCTAGTGTTCTATAGACAATGCTGAGGTACTGGAGGAATGGAAGCAGGTGGAAATCATTCCTCTTAATAAAAAGGGGTCTAGGCAAGAGACAGCTAACTATAGACCAATAAGTTTAACATCAGTTTTGGGTAAAGTCCCAGAGGGTATCATAAAAACATTCATTACAGAGAAGGTGAACAATTCAGGGGATATAAACTACCACCAACATGGCTTCAGGAAGGGCAGGTCATGTCAAATGAACTTATTGGATTCCTTGGGCAAGGTCAACCAGGCATTTGATTCACATAACGCAGTTGATGTTATTTTCTTGAACTACTCAAAAGCCTTTGATAAAGTCTTCTTATCGAGGCCTTAATCCAGCATGGCATACATGCAAATATTCCCCACTGGATTGAAAACTGGCTGGTGGATAGAAGCCAGAGGGTGTCTGTAAGGGGTTCCTTGTCAGGATGGGCACAGGTGTCTAGTGGGGTCCCCCAGGGTTCAGTATTGGGCCCTTGCCTTTATAATCTGTACATCTCATCTATGCAAACATCAACTCTAGTATGGCTGTCCAAGTTTGCTGATCACACCAGCATAGGCTTTATAGTAAATTCTAAAGAAGATTCAGCTACCATACAGCTAGCCTTAATTGAGCTTGAGCAGTGTGCAGTATTGATGCAATCCACTTTTAACACTGATAAATGTAGGGTTATGCACTTGGGGAAAGATACCAGCTTTTTAAAATATAGCCTAAATAGAGTGGAGCTTCAAGTAGTGACTGATGAAAAGGATCTGGGTATTCATATTACAAATGATCTTAGTTTTAAACCTCATTGCAATCAGGCTATAAAGAAAGCCAGTGGGTTACTGTATTGTATAAATAAGCACATTAAAAGTAGAGACAGACAGGTGTTGATGCCCCTGTACAAAGCATTGGTTCACCCACATCTGGAGTACTGTGCCCAGTTTTTGGTCACCAGGGGGGAAAAACAGAAATAAATGCTCTTGAATGAGTACAGAGACAAGCAACCAGGCTGGTGTCAGGGTTGGAAGGGCAAGGTTACCATCAGAGGCTGCAGGAATTAGACCTTTATACACTGGAATTTCATAGCCTCAGGGCCGTCATGTGTATGGTTTACAGAGCACTACTAGATGATGATTTATGGGCCCAGCTGGGTTTTGAGTTAAGGATCCAGGCATATAACACTAGGGATTATCCACTTCAATTAAAGATTCTGACCTATCTTACAAAAATTAGGAAGCATTGGTTCAGTACTAGGGTTGCTAAAATATGGAATAGTCTTCTGATAGAGGTGGTGGCTAGTCGGACCATGACAGAATTCAAGGCAAGATTGGATAATCATCTGATAGATCAAGGAATTACAGGCTATAGTTAAAAATATGGCAAGCCATCATGGATGTGTAAATGTCCCCTTGGCTTTGTACCAACCTATGATACCTATGAAGCCATGGAAATAGAATTAGCAGCTTTAGAGGAAGCAAACATTTCAAATAGAGCAGAAATTGTTACAGCTAATATGCCAGAACAGATAGATATAGGGCAGACTACATCTATGGAGAGTATAGAGATACACAAAAGGAAAGGTCAGTATGACAAAAAATTGACTGAAGGGAAAAATAATAGAAAGAGCAAAAAACAGGTAAACAGTAAGAAGAAAAATTGTGCAAAAGGCCTAAAGAACTTGGATGCAATTTCAAATAAGAAGGCAGACAAAGTCTGTTTAGTTAATTCTCAGCAGGCTAAAATAAATTAGCATTTTGACAAATTGCCTAATAAAGCACCTGTTATGGAAACGGGGGAATGTTGCTACACAATTTCATGACCCATTGCAGTTTTCTAGATTATCCAGATTGTCATGTTCTCTAAAATAATGTATACAAACAATGAAAAATATATCCAAGGAAAAATATTTATTTTACAAATACAATAAATAGCTTACAGAGTAATCAGGATCAGATTATCCAGATTACAGTGTCTGAATCATTCTACAAGGAAACCCTTACAGTCCCCAGTGTTAGCTAAAAATCTAAATGATACTAATAAAAAGATCAAGGATTCCAGTTCCCTAGCTTTTCCTCCAGAATAACGGCAAGAAGCACAGAAAGAATAAATAACACACAAAGTAACACGAGTAAAGTCTTAGAAGAGCTGCATACTACTATGCCAGCTTTAAAAAGACTGGATTCTGAAGTCAGAACTAACAAGAGTAAGAATTCTCAAGATCCTGTGCTTTCTTATCCCTTTGCGCTAAGTGAGGATCTAAAAAATGGTGTAAAAGAGCCATATGCAGCCCATTTGATGATTTTGGATCAAATGATTGGTATACAAAATGAAATAGAGACTGTGAAACAAAGTGTAACACTAAACAGTTACAAATTAGATGGCATCTTATCTGCTTTGAATAAACTTGTTCCTGATACCCCTCATTCACCTTCAACTGTACTAGAAACAGCAGATCAAATGAGACCAGATTTTTCCCTGATAGAGAGCCCCTTTTCTCCAGAAAAGAGTAACCCAAAGATAGGGAAAAATAAAATAAAAAAGCAAGAAAATGGATTATTGGGAATGGGAATCCTCAGGTAAAGAAGCACCTAAAACATAAATGTGTGACGAATAAAGGAAAGGTTAAAATAGATACTACCATAAAGGCCCACAAAATGAATGAGCAAAATTAAAAAAAATGGTGTGCATGCAGGAAAAAATCTTTCACCAGAGAAACAAAGAAAAAAAAAAAAGTAAAAATAATAGGCAGCCTGCTATAGAAGGTGAGCTGAATGTTCCAACAAATTAACAGGTTACTTTACAGATTTGTAATTCTGAATTAGCTCAGGTCACTAAAGTGTGTAACAACCTAAAAGGTGAATTAAAAGCCCTGAGGCTGGAAATGGAAAAATGGGCCACCTCTTCTTCAAATGAACATAGCTATAAGAATAATAAAGCATCACAATCCCAGATAGTAACTGAGCATGTAATAATTAATGTAGACAATTGAACAATTCTGGGTCTGTAGGGGTTAAAATGGGATATGAAAAAATCTTATTCAAATAATAAATCAAAGATGGTGCACCTACTAAGGGCAGCCTCCGTTGAGGAAGATTTCATTCTAATATGGAATGACAGAGATGTATTAGGTACCAAGTGTATATTCCTGTTTTACATTTCACCCTTCATAAATCATTTGTGGCTACGCAACAATGTTTTGTGTGATAGGGGCTATCATATAAAGTATATAACTAGGAATGCTTTGAACTCCCAAGCATCGAAGCGTGTGGAGGTTCATTTTCAAATCTCAGTATTTGGTTTCAAGCTCCTGCCTTTAGAGAATGAACACAAGTTAAGAAATGCCTTGCAGAACCTATTTATACACTTCCTTCAAATTAGAGCTGAGGAATTTAAAATCCTCAGTGTAGTCAGAAGATCACATAATAGTGCTGCCCCCCCCCCCCAAAGAGATGGTCTTCTTCAGACAAATGATATGGCAAAACAGATCTTGCTTAAAGCTGTATTATTAGATGAGATTGGTATTAACATAGTGGAAAGCAGCATACTTGCTGATAATAAATCCAATATAAGTGAGACAGTCTGTGAAGTAAATAGATGGGAAAATAGTACACTGGCCATTTTTGGTATAGAAAATGCCCAAGTAGAAACTAACCAGAAGCTTAAATTTATACTAAAGGATCTTTTTAAACATGTCCTTGGTACACCAAAATTGATTGATGATACATATTTGACAGGCTGGACAAGTGGAGACATTGAGAATGTTTAAATACTCATTTCATTTTATTTTTTATTTTTAACCAGGAGGTGGACTGGGCACACCCTTTTTTCAGCCACAGATAACTGTATCATATTAACAGGCCTTTAATAATCTGTTAGGACATTTAACAACACTTGATAAGTTAGGTATCCACATTGTGGAATGGGATGACCCGAACAAAAGTCAGGATAAAAATAAGGAGCCTTATAATGTAAAAGAATTGGCTAATGCAAATCAGGCTTATTATGATGTACCTAGTGCTGAGCCTCAAACAGAATTCAATGTGCCTATTAGAAATAGATACTCGAATCTAACAATGTCTGAATTTTGACTGGCTGATTTATCAGCAAATATGGTTTGCAAACTACATAAGAACAAATAGGCTTTACTTTCCTTGAATATATCACGTCTGCTGTCCAAATTTGCAGATACCGATTGGAGAGATTTCATAAAAAAATAGTATTTAATATGCTTACAGGAAACATGGTATTTGGAAACAACTGATGTTTCCTTAAATGGTTATAGCTGTTTTCAGGTCCCAGGTAATAAAATAATAAAATTAGGTAGGCCATCAGGTGGGCTTGTAACCTGGGTTAAAGTAGATGAAAATCTTATGGTTTCTCATATTTTAAATAACTCTACTGCACATGCTCTGCACAAGCTCTCCTATTGCAAACAAAGGAGTACTCATGTTGCTTAATAAATGCCTATATTCCACCGCAAAAATCCAGATATTTCTCTGAGACACTATGTGATGATTTGGGCCATTACAGGATGCGATAATATTTTGCTTTGTGGAGATTTTAATGGCCATATAGGTACATTTGATGGTTATGCTGACAGTGAGATTCATAGTTGGGTACTCACTAATGTCTCTGATTAGAAAAGAAATACAATGGATCTGAGGCTCAGTGCCTCTGGCAAAACATTTATAGATATATTACAGTCTTATAATGTAGCCCCCCAAATGGTAGAATTGCAGGAGATCATATGGGTAATTTTACTTATAGTAATTCCCTGGGATCTTCTACCCTAGATTTTTTATGTTGAAATGATTCCATGGAAATATGGTCTTCTCTATTAATTTTAATTAGAGGTGAGAATGAGCACTTGCTGGTGACCTTAACTTGGGGCGCTAGGCCCCCTGAACAATCTCACAATGTGGGTACCTTTGAAATTAGAGGTCAAACTAAAATCAGATGGGACCCAGGTATATTAGATGTAGTAGTTTCATTGGTAAATGATGCTACTGCTATACTTGACAATACACCTATAAGTGAGCAATCATTTGAATTTCTGTCTACATTAGTAATGGGTACTTGCATAATTTTAAGAAATTTGCTACTCGACCCCCCTTCAGAAAAAAAATTAACTGATTTATCCATTTTTGAGTCATGGTTTGACACAGATTATTTAAAATATAAGCAATACTTAACTACAATGATCAGCAATACTAGACGCTTAAATACTAGGGATGCATATAAAGAGCTAAATGAAGTAAGAGCAGCTTATAAGGAGTTTCTGAAATTAAAATGTAGAGCCTATCAACAAAAAACAATGGGACCAGATGCTCACAGTCATACAAAATAATGATTGCCAATCGTTCTGGCTATTGGTGGAAAAGGTACAAATAATAACAAATTTCAGTATGATTCCTACATACACATGGATCAATGCATCTTGCATTTTGAAAATGTATTTTATGACCCAGAAGCAGTAGAAACTGTAAGTAGCTGGTGAAGTACAAGTGAAAGATCCCAACCACTGAAGATTACTTCAAAAGAAACCTATTTTGCAATAGCTAGCTTAAGGAAAAAGAAAGCCCCAGATCCAGATCAAATTCCACCAGGAACTTTTTTATTGGCTACTTTTGCACGGACTATATTATTGACCACTTTGTTTAACTCATGCATAGCTAATAATGTGGTACCATCCTCATGGAATGGAGTAATTATTGTTCCAATAGAGCTAATCCAAAGATGAATAGGCCTATTTCCTTGTTAGATATCAATGGGAAAATACTTTCAAAAATTATTTTAGATAAGCTTAATTTGCAATTTGAAAAACTAGGAAATCTTTCAGAGCTTCAAGCTGGTTTTGGAGTGGGCTATAGTACCTCAGATATCTGTTTTTTCTTACTGCACTTAACTGAGAAGTATGTTGCACTTAGGAAACAAATTATATGTGGCTTTCATTGATTTTAGTGCCACTTTTGATAATGTCGAAATATGTAAATGATGGCATTTTATGGCCAAGAAAGGTTTTCATCCAGAGCTAATTCAGGTAAAAATTAGTCTTTATTCTAACACTTGGGCTCAGATCAGGATTGATATCAATGGTCATCTATCTCCCAAGATTCTTACAAACAAAGAGGTTAGAAAAGGATGTATCTTAGCACTGGTATTGTTTAGTATTTATATAGACCAGATACTAGTGGAACAGCTGCAATCATCCTCTGATTCTTATTGGCACTAGGTGCTGTCCAGCTCTTGCATATTTTAATGATTTTGCTTTAATTGCTCTATCAAAATCAGGCCTTCAGGAAAAGCTGAATATTTTAAATATTTTTGCCTCTTCACACAGTCTACAAATAAATGAAAATAAAAGTAAAATTGTTGTCTTTGGGTCAAATAACTTGAACAGTACTTGGCTGATGGGAAAGCAAGTACTAAAAAGAGTTAAAAACTATACCTACCTTGACCGAACATTAGCAAATAATGGTTATTAGACACAGCATATTAAAACACACTTGACTAAATTAAAATAAACTGATGGAGCCCTAGTAAAATGCAATAACAGATATGGGGGTAATTCAGTTATACCTTTGATGAAGGCTATCCAAGCTAAATACATCTCCCAAACCTTGTACCTAGGTGAAATTTGGGGACCTAATAAAGTTAGTACTTTGGAATATCCTTTGAATAAACTCTTACATACAACTCTTGCCATAGGAAATTCAACCCCTGCCTCCATGGAACAGGCTGAATTAGGCCTATCGAGTCTAGATGCACAATGCATAGCTAGACTGGTCGGCTGCCAGATAAATCTATCCCGAATGAACCCTCAAAGACTACCACAAGCATGTCTTAAAGAGAAAAAAAATGGGATATGATGGGTTGTAAAAAAACAAACTGCCTTAAAAATCTTGATGCAATCCTTTTAAAGTATGATCTTGCTTATTTACAAAAATATGTGGAAAAATGCATTATCATTAGTTTAAAATATAAGGCTTACTGCACTAAGACAATCTTTAATTATTGTAAGGCAAAAGATTGTGAAACTATCTCTTGCCTTAAAATTTCACAATGGCAGGTTCAAAATGATAATTTATCAAGATTTAGATATCATCTAGACACTCTTTTTGACCCAGAACTTAGAAAATTGTACACTAGATATCGTATGGAACAATTTCCAAGTAATGTTCTCACAGCAAGATACAAGAAATCGATTGAGCTTCGGGATGTTTTGTGTAATTGTAATATTATGTTTGGCTGCTCGTGGTATAATAAACCCAGGAGACTCTGGTTAGAACCAGTCTGAAAAGAAATTGATACTAAGGATAAAAATGTGCTGCTAAACATTATGTTTACTATAGAAGATGATGAAAATATTCAAAAAGTAGTGGTGTACCTTAAAGCAGCTGCTGCCATCTGCAGAAAGAAATCATAAGTAGCACTTTTATATGTGTATATGTATGATGAACATCTTTATTTTGGTTTTTATGCATATTTTCAATTGTTGATATATACAGTAGATGATGGAAGGTTTGATACCTTTTATTGGACCAAGTGTCTTGTACAAAGATGGAATTTTACACAAGCTTTGGGGGCCTCACAGGTCCCGTCTTCAGGTCAATAGAAAAACTGAGCAATATAAGCAGTATTTATATCTACTAAGGAGCAATTAAAAAAAATAGCAGGAAGTGAAGCAAGAAACTGATAAAAGGAACCTAGCGATGAAAGTCTAGATAAGATGCAAAGTAAAAAAAAAATGATGTGTGAGAAGAAAATGGGGGGGGGACTCAGTAAAAACAGGTTAGTAGGAGATAAAAGAAAGCTTGAATGGGAAAACAAAGGGCCAGACAGGAACACAGATAAGAAAGATCTGAGATCAGAGGTTGGCTGTAAGGGGTAGAATAGACAGGAGATACCTAAGAAATGCATGGAAGTCAAGAAATTAGAAGAAACAAAAGAACAAAGGCCCAGATAAACAGATTGTGAGGTACCATAAACAGTGAGGCATGAAAACAATCAGGGAGTGGGCAGGACTGTGCTAAAGAGTTTGTAGGAGAGGCAGGGAGGATGTAAGGTACAGGTAACAGAAGCAAAGTAGGCAGGAACTCAGAAAAAAACAATAACAAGAGAAATACAGAACCAAAGTGTGATAAATAATGTCATGATTTAGTCCACAATAAAAAGAGAATTACAATTTACCACAATTTGTCACAAATCCAATGTCCCTATTCAGTCCAGCAATGTTAGATTTTAATTGTTTAATATATTTCAATTCCCACATCCTTCTCTCCTATGTGTTTTTGAAGTTGCCTCTCAGTATCAAGACAGATAAATCTGAGAGAGAGAGAGAGAGAGAGTGATCTGTTTGAGAAAAATGGTTTCCTACTGGTGTGCTGCTAACCTGATTTACTATTGTGTGACTGTGGTGATTCATCCTGATTTTCAGTGGTTTACTAGTTTCCCCAATATAGCATCCATTTGTGTACTTCTTGCACTGAATTAGGTAAACAACATTGCTGGATTGACATGTGTAGGATCCATTAATTTGTGTTATATTGTTCTGGCTTGTCTTGTTGGTGGCCTGTATGCATATGTGCGTGCAGGTCTTATATTTTGCCATGTTGCATGGTGTTGTCCCTCTTGTTTCTCGGTTATATGGTCTTCTGGGAGTTTGTTATGAACTATTATGTTTGAGAGGCTGGGGGGGCTGCTTATAGGCAATGACAGGTGATTCAGGGAAGATGTCCTTCAGTGTTTCATGTTCTCTCAGCATGGGTTGTAGTTCTTTAATAATTTTCTGATGAGGTTTAAGCATGGAGTTATAAGTGCCCACTAGGGGTGTGCGGTCAGTTTGATGTTTTTGCCTGTATTCCAGCAGATTGTCCTGTGGTATTTGTATGACCCATTCAAATTCTCTATCAACTTGTCTTGGAGAGTGTCCCAGCTGAATTAGGGAATTCCGAAGTGAGGTGAGCTGTCTGTCTCTTGTTCTCTCATCAGAGCAGATTTGATTGTATTGAATTGCCTGACTGTAGATTACAGATTTTTTTTGTATGATTTGGGTGGAAGCTGGAATTATGCAGGTTGCAGTGTCTGTCAGTGGGTTTTCTGTAAAGAACAGTTTGTATATGTCCATTTTTAATGATGATGACTGTGGTGTCAAGAAAATGTATGCTGGTGGTGGAGTATTCAATAGTGAGAGTGATGAAGGTTGTTAAAATCATGAAGGAATATTTTGAGAGAGTCTTCACCTTCTGTCCAAATCATGAATATGTAATCAATATATCGGAGGTAGACAGATGGTTTATAGGGGTGGTGTTTCAAAAAATCCTCCTCTAAATAGGCCATATATACTGTATACTGATATATAATGTAAAATGAACATATTTGTATTCACTATTTTATTATAAGATGCAGTTTTAAATGTCTGAATTGTAATACATTTTTACAAATAACTATTTATTGTAAAACAGGTACTCTCGTAAAGGTCCTTGACCAAACAATAAAGTTTACTACTACTACTACTACTGCCCCAGGGGGTGATTGGCTTGAACATTAACGTAACTCCCAGAGTTAATTATTGCTATTATTATAATTTGGTTACCAGTTACTGTAGTCTGAAAGATTTTTTTAATATTTTTTGCTTATTTTGTTTGAAAGTGACATAAAATAGTCCCTCTGCCATGCTAGATTCTGTGCCATTCTTTACATTTGAGATTGTTTTCATTGTAAAAATAACAGTTGGGCTTGTCACTTTTGTAATACAGTTTGTCTGTCTGTGAAAAAAAAAACTCTGACACAGTGACAATGTTAGATGTTACCTGTATTTTATTTATTATTTACTTTTTTTATGGGCATTGAGAAACCCGAATGTCTACTTCAGACTAACCCCAACCCCAAACGTACAAGGACTACTGCCTGGCCTCAAGTTGGCAGAAAGATATTTTTTGCAGATGACACCAAGATCTGCAACAGAGTAGATGATCCAGATGGGGTGGGCAGAATGAGAAGAGAGCTGGATGAACTAGCAAAATGGTCGGAAAAGTGGCAACTGGTATTTAACGCAAAGAAGTGCAAGATCATGCACATAGGGAAGAGAAACCCTGAAGCCACCTATAGGCTGGAAGGGGAGTTGCTGGCAGTCACAAGGGAAGAAAGAGACTTGGGCGTCATCATCACTGATGACCTGAAATCATCCAAGCAGACCACTAAAGCAGTAGGTAAGGCTAGAGGGATGTTGGGGTGTATTAGTAGGAGTATCACAAGTCAGAAGAGGGAGGTAATAATCCCTCTTTACAAGACACTGGTTAGGCCCCATCTGGAGTACTGCGTGCAGTACTGGAGGCCACACCTTCACAAGGATATTAACCAAATTGAGGCAGTCCAGAGAAGGGCAACCAAAATGGTGCAGTGACTGCATCAGAAAACATATGAGGAAAGATTAACTGAGCTCAATATGGATACCCTAGAGCAAAGGAGGGAGAGAGGTGATATGATTGAAACATTCAAACACCTTAAGGGCATTAACAAGGTGAAAGAGTCTAACATGTTTCAATATAAGAAAAATAGCAGGACAAGAGGACACAGCATGAGATTAGAGGGAGGCCGTTTAAGGGGTAATGTGAGGAAGTTCTTTTGCACAGAAAGGGTGGTGGATGCATGGAAAGTTCTACCTCAGGAAGTGGTGTATATGAATACAGTGCAGGGCTTCAAACAGGCATGGTATAGGCATAAGGGAGCAATACAGATGAGTGTGAAAAGATAGGCTATTGACAGAGCAAAGGCCAATGGCACATTCATAAGGTATAAAAAGAAATGGGCAGACTGGATGGGCCTTGCGGTCCTTATCTGCCATCAACTTCTATGTTTCTATGTTAATTAACTTTTGCTTACACTTGATAGAAAGATGAATCGTGTGTGGCTCCATCGAGCTGGCAGCCAGAAATCATCTGACATGTCCCCTCATGCTCATACCTCTTGTGATGACAGAAAATTAAGAGCATGGGGGCAAATCCATTTCTCCTCAGAAGCTCCCCCAATCATTTTAAAAAAATATCAGCATCATAACTGCATATAAATCAAACTTGCCTTAAGTGTCACTGTGCTGCTGCCCCCCCCCCCCAAATGAAGAATCCATTCCTTTAAGTTCCTCCTCAGCCTGGAGCTCTGCTCCCCCAATCATTTATTAATTAATAAAATCATCATGATCATCGTCAAATCATAACTTTTCAAGTATAAGTAAATTTGCCTTATCAGTGCTGGCTGCTTCTACTGGAGTCCCCCCAAGGGTCTGTTGGTCTGACTGTCCATCTGAGCAGAGAGGGTGAGGGCCTGCATGGCTTAATTCTTTGTAACTGCCCTGATGTCTGCACTCTGCACTGCACTAGACAGTCTGTAGAGGATGGGGAGCATCAACAGGCAGCAGGACCAGTGAGAGACAACTAGATACTGGCAGGGAGGAGGTATTTTTTATTTTGGGTAGCAAAGGGGGCAAATTGAGCAGAGGAGTTCCCGGCGAGCCGTATTCTCAATAAAAGTCTGCATCTGATAACTTAGGGATGCCACGAAACAGAGAAGGTACTCTCTCACACACGCTGGGTGCTCAGACACACACAGCACTAGGAGGAGGAGCCTGGAGGAGGTCAGTGAGTCATGGTGGTGTAGGGAGTAGTGCTTAGTGCAGTGATGCAGACATGCAGCCCGGCCTCCCTAGTACCTCCCCCCCATTGCCTTAGCGACAGCCAACTTGCTAAAAGTCTGGGACGGGATAAGAAAGGAGTTATTACAGTCTTAGTTACTACTGGCTTAAGGATGCTTGCCACTGCCAGCATTACTAATGGCGGATGTAAGTTCCACACAAGGAATGCTAGCTGGGCAAGTAGGACTGTGCCTTATGAATCAGTGCACATGTAATCAGGCTGCACAAGTACATTAATAAGGAAATTAACATAAGGGCCTCATAATGCTGACAACCAATAAGATTTATGCATTCTGGAGACCCTTATAATAATATACATTCTTTGGTGTGAATGTCAGAAGGTGTATATAGGATGTACTATTTGCTTTTTGAAAGAACGTGTCTTAGAACATATTAGAAGCGTTAAAACTCATGACATCAGTACACCTATGGGACTACATTTCCATGAAATGCATAACAAAAATCCAAGAACTTTACAATTTATGGGACTAGAACATGTACTCCCCAACAAACATGGAGGGGAAAACTACAAACAGAGCTGCTTTTAGCGGTGCGTGATGCATGGAGGGGACAGTTTAAAAAAATGCTTTTAAAGGGAAACATTTCAGATTTTCATGCTCGATAGCCTGAAATCTCACAGGCTGAATGAAGATTAGGACTTAAAACTGATTCTTTAGAAATGTTTTTTGAAAAGCTTTTTGAGGGTCCCTTTATATGGAATATTGTTGGTCTCTCTGTCTTTAGATATTTTATTTTTTCAACCACCCCCCCAAGTTTTACTCAGTTTATCAAGTCTTTATACTCAGTGTTTCTCTCTCTCTCTCTCTCTTTTTCTTTCCCTGTTTTTTTAGTGCTTTCTTTCAGTGCTATCTTTTTCACAATATCCAAGCTGCCTTAAATAGCAGTTAGAGTAGAAACATTGATGTTAAGTCGGCAGACCCAGTTAATATGTAATTATACAAATCTGTCAGAATTTAACTGAGATTGCATACATCAATATTTAATAATCAGTCTACACTTTTGAAACTGGTATGGTGATACCTTCATGACTGTCACGGTTGACTTTATACAGTTTGATTAATATGTGCCTCTAAATGAACTTTTATGAAGGCTTTTTTTAAAATTTCGTAATGGTTCCTTTTGTATTGATAAACCTCATGGATTTACCCAGTATGAATTTAGTTAACACCTGGTAATCACAACATTTTTTTCACGAGATTTGATGTTTTGGTATTTTAAAATATCTCTTTTAGGTAACAGGTTTCATGCCCTATAGATGCACCTGTGAAATGATTGTAAATGTCAATTATTTATGACATCATCAGGTATGCACTACTTAAGGGGCACTTTCAGCTTGTTTCCCCACCCCTAATGAACCTCTAATTAGCAAAGTGCCAGGGCACCTACATGGTCTTCCTCTACTATTTCTGCATTGTGTTACATACACAGTACAGTTTGTCTTGCAATATTGCATTTTTGTCAATGTCTTTTGAGTGCACCACTTCTTTGCCATGTAATCCACCTCTAAGACATACATGAAGAAAATGTTATCACGGCTTAGTATGTTTTTCATGGTAAAATACATTATAAATAAATAAACTGTGTACTTCCTCATCAGAAGTGGCATGTCACATTTGCATATAAGGGAGGACATCATTAAGGCAACCAGCCTCTGTGTGAAGGAAGTGGTGCTGGCAGTATAGCCTAGAGGTTAGAGTAATGAGCTGTGAATGAGCTTGGTACATCCAGCAGGCCTGGGTTTGATTCCCACAACCTCCACCTGCATACTGTGTGACTCTGAGCAAGTCACTTAACCCCCCGTGCTCCCAGGTCACCCATGAAAACAGGCACTTGTGCCTAGTGGGCCTTACCCGGTTACCAACGTCTAAAAAAATAAAAGGAAAAAGAGACTGTTATGGTACTGTAGGGAAGTGACCATTGTGGTGAAGAAAACAAGCATTTGTCAATGCCAAATGTTGTCTCACTGGCATTGGCAATAGTACTGCAGGAGTTAGAGATACATAATAGTAATGGCAGTGAAGTATTGAACTGATGCCAACCTCACCTCCATGCTGAAGAGACACATTTTCAACATAGGCATTTTGGGACCTCCCCTCATGAACTGTGGCACTGTGATTTTGTTAATCTGTCCTAAAAGTTGATTTCCCACAGCGACCATGCTATTCTGCACCACAGGTGCAAAAACACATTTTAGACAGGATGTGAAAAATGACAGCTGTACTGTTCATAAGGAGGTGTGAAAAAATACCAGTGTTGAAAATCTGGCATGAAAATATTGCAAATTTGCGAAGTTACAAGGGTGTGTGGAAACTGCAAAATGCATGCTTGTAACACAGTCATTTTATGGACTTTCATCACCAAATTTTCAACATTCGCATTTTAGGACCTCTGCTCATGATCAGTGTCACTGTTATTTTCTCAAACTGTCCTGGAAACTGATTTTGCACAGCGACTGTGGTATCCTGTGCTGGAAGTGCAAAAACATATTTCGTACAGGATATGTAAAATGACAGCTGTACTGTTCATAAGGAGGTGTGGAAAAATGCCAATGTTGAAAATCTGGAGTGAAAATATTACAAATTCATGAAGTTATGAGCGTGCATGGAAACTGCACAACACATGCTAGTAAAACAGTCATTTTTTGGATTTTATTCAGCAAATTTGCAACATAGGCTTTTTGAGAGCCCACCTCATGAACAGTGGCACTGTCATTTCATTAATTGGTCCTGAAAGGTGATTCCATGCAGTGATCGTGAAACAACCTTTTGGGACCAAATAACACCATGACAGTGACTGAATTCACGAGGAGGTGCCCCAATAACCCCATGTTGAAAATTTGGTGCAAAAATTCCAAAAAATGTCTGAGATATGCACCAAAGTTGAAAATCCCTATTCATGCCATTATACAGTTTACCGGCATTTCTTCAGCTCACGGTTGGCTTTGAAGAGTGCAGATGTGTTCCTGGTCCACCAAAGAGCATCGCGCCAGACTCCAGAGGAGGTATGGGTGAGGGATTGTGGGGGAGACTGGTGCACAGAGGGTGGGCGAGGTTGAGGAGGGAGGGAGGGAGCAGGACAGACCATGAGGACTGTTTTTTTTTCTTTTACAGGTTAAAAATCACAGGATTTTTTTTTTTTTTAGTGGGGGAATGGGCAGCTGGGGTGGCTCCCAGCATGCCACCTGAGTGTTTGAGGGCTAGCCAATGGGGATTGGACACCTCTGTTGGCACATACCGAAGGGGGGGGCAAGAGCAGAGGGGAATTGGGCAACCTCCCTCAGCACACAACAAATGGGGGGGCATTATGCAGATGGGGAGTGGGCTCCCCCGTCAACACATGCACTGGGTCAGGGCATGCTGACAGTGAGATTGGTCACCCCCAAAGTCGGCATTGTGGCAAGCAGCACCATGTTTGCTACAATGCTTCACCAGGAAAGGCACGTTGGGAGGTGCTGCTGCATGACGAGCTTGGCTTTCATTCCAGCAGACCTTTCCTTAAATGTGCTCACCACATTATGTATTCCTGGTGTGGCGCCTGCATGCTGGCTTATTGGGGAATGAGAGACACACCTACTGATGCATGCCCTGCATTCGTCCAACAGTGACCGCACCTCCAAATCTGCTATTAGTGCAATATGTTGGCCGCCCAAGCATGAGCCAACATAAAAAGGGTGGCATTCAGGAGGCATAAGGAAATGCAGAGGAAGAGAAAGAAAGAAAGAAAGAAAGAAAGAAAGAAAGAAAGAAAGAAAGAAAGAAAGAAAGAAAGAAAGAAAGAAAGAAAGAAGGAAGGAAGGAAGGAAGGAAGGAAGGAAGGAAGGAAGGAAGGAAGGAAGGAAGGAAGGTGCACTAGGTAAAACAGAAAGAAACAGGGAAGGCAGTGAGGGGAGCAAAGGCACAGAGGAAAGGATATTCAAAGGGATAGCAAATAGGGATAAGACTTTCTTCAAGTGCATAAGCAAGAAGAGGAAAGCAAGGGGTTGGATAGTGAGGATAAGGAGGGCGTCAGCAGGTGACAGCGCAGAAAAGGACCAAGAAAAAGCAGACATCCTCAATAGGTACATTCTGTATTGGGGTGAGCAGTGCGGCGCTGCAACCTCAGATGAAATGGAACCACACAGCGTCCGCCATGTTTGGGAATCGTGGACTTTTCCAAAGCAAAATAAAGTAAGTAAACATTAAGAAAAAAATTGTTTTGCTCTGTGAAAATCTTAATGAGGGTAAAGCTTTCAGGAATGAAAGGGTTAAGATAATGACCGTTTTCATTTAAGTAATCGATTATAAGTAAAAAATCTCTTACTTACTAGGGAGCCAGGGCAGGAGTCTTTAAGAGATGATGTCCATGGGTCAGAGTGCTGGGGCGTATCCCCTTGAAATGAATGGAGTTATTTTTTATTACTATTTTGTACATTATGATGGTGAGTTGGACAACAATAAAGGCCACTGTTCTACTAACAAGGCCCTTGTTAGTCAAGTGGTGGCCTTCATTAATCTCAAACTCTCCATCAATAATGTATAATAATAACTTTATTTATTTGAGCGCCTGTCACATTATCAAGGTGCTTCACATGGTTGCAAACAATTTAATAAAACATAATTAAAATCACAGCAAATCAGGAAATGCCTTACTCCATAGAAATGTTTTCAGTGCCTTCTTAAAGCTTCCCACAGTCCTGCACTACCAAAGCTGATGGGGCAGAGAATTCCAGAGGTTGGGGCAACAAACATAAAAGCACGAGCCCCAGATGAATTCAAACTAACCCTTGGAATCTCCAGCAACCCCTCGTCAGCAGAATGGAGCTGTCACACAGGGGTGTAAGGAGTCAGAAGCTCTTTCAAGTAGTCAGGATGAAGTCCGTGTAGGGCTTTGTAGGTTAACAAACCTACCTTAAAGGTGATCCGCCACTGAATCAGCAGACAGTGCAGATCACACAGCACTGGGGTAATATGAGGTCTCCTAGATACCCCAGTCAATAAACAAGCGGCAGCATTCTGCACTAGCTGCAAGCAGTGGATATCAACCCCAGGAAGCCCTAAGTAAAGGGAGTTGCAATAGTCAAGGCACAAGGTCACAAAGACGTGGACCAAAATGGTCAAATCACTGGACAGAGCAAGGTGCTTGATCCTGGCAATGTTCCTAAGATGGTAAAAGGCTAACTTAACGACTGCCGACACCTGATGATGAAGGGTCAGCCCATCATCAAGTGTCACTCCCAGGTCATGCACCCCCCAAGAATAAGCTGAAGGGCGAATCAGTCCTCAACTCCTCTGTCCTGCATCCCGGGTCCACTATCAAAACTTCAGTTTTACCTGCGTTCAAATTTAACCCACTTGAATTTATCCAGTCTTGGATTTCAATGAGGCATCTGTTAAATACCGAGAGAGTACTAACCTTGTTGGGGGCAAAAGACAGGTAGAGCTGGGTATCATCTGCAGAGCAATGAAACCTCAGCCCATACCATCTTACAATGTCTCTGAGGGGCAGCACATACACTGCAAACAGCATGAGGGACAGCACCGAGCCCTGGGGAACCCCACAAAGCAGAGAGAAAGACTCAGAAGAAAAAATTCCCAAGACCACTCTCTGAGTTCCACTAGTGAGGAAAGATGAAAACCATCTGAGCACTGTACCAGTCAGTCCACAGATGGACCTCAGTCACTCGAGCAGGACCCCATGGTCTACAGTGTCAAAGGCTGAAGAGAGATCAAGGAGTACCAAGATGGAGCAGTTTCTCAGATCTCTTGCCATCAGATCATTGAGCACCCGAACCAGAGCAGTCTCAGTATTGTGCTTCTTATGAAAACCAGATTGGAGAGGTTCGTATATACTATGGATGGTCAAATGGTTCTCCAGTTGAGTCATCACAACTTTCTCGATAACCTTTCCCACAAAAGGAAGCTTTGAGATAGGTCTGAAGTTAGCTAGAATATCCGGGTCCAGAGAAGCTTTCTTCAGAAGGGGTGTCACCACCGCCTCCTTCAGGGAGCTTGGAAACTCACCCGATTCCAAGGAGCACCAGACAATCTGAGCCAAGACCAGGCCAATGATATCGCTACAACCCAAAATCAGGGAGGCAGGGCCAGGATCTAAACTACAGCACATAGGGTGCATCCCCTGGACAATCCTCATAATATCAACAAACTCTGGCAGGTCAAACGTACTCCAGGAAACAAGAGACATAGTGGCTGAGCACCGACTAACAGCATCCCCCATACACTGGTTCTGATGGATCTCTAACCTGATGTCGGCCACCTTATTCGCAAAGAATCGAGCAATCTCATCGCACTCAGTTTGTGAAAAACTCGGAGCTGCAGACAAGCTGGTTTGCACAGCCTGTCCACAGTTCAGAAGAGTTAGGCCGGTTGATTCTGAGTGACAGTAATTTCCCTGGACAAAAATTCTGCCTTCTTACAGGAGATCACTGATTGGTAGAGCTGATAATGTTCCAACAAAATAAGACGGTCGGCCTCCAAGGTAGATTTTCACCAGCGCCGTTCTAACCTATGTCCCAACCTCCGCAATTCCCTCAAAGGCCCATCAAACCAAGGGGCCCAAGGACGAAGTGGAAGGGGACGGACATGGACTGGAGCAATCAGGTCAAGAGCTGAGGAAATGGCCTTATTATAAGCCAGAACCAACTGCTCTGAACCTGAGCAGGCATCAGCGAACTCCGAGAGGTCAATCATCACCACCAGGTCTTCAGGAATCACTATCTGCAAAGGGCGGAAACTGACCATCTCCACAGGAGCAGACCTACACAGGAAAGCAGAAAAATGGAACTCCACAGTTTAATGATCGGACCAACGGACAGGTTCCACTCCCAAATTAAAGGCCTCAATTCCCAGGAGGAAGACCAAATCCAAGGAGTGACTGCCATTATGGGTAGCTGAGGAAACAACCTGTGTGAAGCCCAGTGATATCATCAACTGGAGGAAGTGTTGCCCAAAAAGCGAGGATTCATCATTGACCCAGGCATTGAAGTCACCCAGAACCATCAGTCTGGGTGACTCCAAAGCCATGTCAGCGGCAAAGTCTGCTACTTCCTGCAGAAATGGCTTTTCATCCCTGGGTGGACAGTAGATGAGAGCTATCCTGCACCCCACACCAGCTACCACAGTGCACTCAAAGGATTCAGCCTCCTGAACTGGTACACCTGTGAGACCCAATTCGGCCTTGAAACAGACCACTATCCCCCTGTGTGATCCAATCTCGTGAGATATATCACTGAGTACCCAGGAGGAATAGCTGCCTCCAAAACTGGAGCAGCATTTCCATCCAGCCAGGTCTCAGTGATGCAAACCAGAGCCGCTGTTCCGACAAAATGTGCAATAAGTGCAGTTTTGTTCTTAATGGATCTGGCATTGTATAACAAAGCTCGAGTTGGACGATGTTCATGATCCATCCTGGCTACTTGCCCACCCAAAAAGGTGAAGCCCTTGGGTATGGGGACTAGGTATGGACCACCACGTTCCAGACACCATTTCACTCCAGGGCATCTTCTGGTCCTAACTACCTCTATGGGAGAGAACTTCTCATTCAAACTCCAATGTCTGCACCTCCTACACGCCCACCCCCCCTTGACAGCAATCCCTAGTGGAGGCAAGTGGGGGGGAGAGAACGGGCGGAGGGCAAGGAGAGAGGAGGATGAATAGCACAGGACTGGGGGGAGTGAGCAGGCACATTCCACAAATGGCAACCAAGCTATGGCTAGAAAACAACACCAAATAGTCCTAATTTCCTCATAACAGAATCCTAAAATAATTGCAGTTTAAAATTAAATCATAAAAACTCCCAAAGGAGCCTAAAAACAAAAACAAAATTCAACATCAAATCATAACACCCCCAAATCCCAAAAGCCCAACAAAATCAAAAAAAACAAACAAACAATAAACAAACAATAAAAATTCCCAGGCACCAGGTAGTCTCACTAACCCAAAGAACTATTCTGGCACTCTCACTGCCAAATGTAGTATAACAGTCAACAAAAAAGAGAAAATTAATAAATCTAGTATATTTCAACACATATCTAAATTATAAGAGAAAATAAATCTAATAAATCAGATAAATCCCATGGCAGTAAAATACTCTCACTATTAATGCCCGGAGAAACTATAGTGGCACTCTCACTACCATAAGCAATTATGATAAAAATAAAAAATAAAAATAAAAATAACAAAAAAAACAAAATGTCCAAAATGTCAACACAGAGTTCATATGAAAATGTCACTGATAAAAATCTGAAGATTCCTGTACTAGGCACTCTCACTGCCAGGACTTCAAGGAAGCAGAGGGACTCTCAGTGCCAAATGTAAATTGGATATTGTAACAATGCACATAAACTAAAAATTCCAGCAGATAACTCAAGTAAATGCAATCTCCAAAATGCTCTCACTGTTCAGATAAAAGTTTTATACAAAGTTGACCAGCCAATCCAAGGAAAATTCATTAGAACATCTTCAGGACTGAATGCGTTCCCCAGCTAAGAGCCCAGAAAGTCCACACCATGGTCCGCCACCAGACTACAACAGCTACTAAAGGATTCCAGCAAAATCCAACTAAATAGGTTCCCAGGGGTCCCTAGGGGAAAAGACTACCACCTGCCAGCTCCCCAGTGAAGAAGACCCAAACCCTGTGCTGTTACAGCCCGGAAAATGGAAAAAATCACTAAATAGGGCAATCAAATAGCTGAAAATTGAAACGCTACAGTCCCCAAATCCAACAATTTGCAATGAAATGGCCTATGAAATCAGATGTTGGATGTCCAGCTTGCAAAGACCAGGCCTTCACCACATTAAACGCCCCTTCCGAAAGTATTGTTTACTCAAGATTTAAGAATGGAGCAAGACCAGGATCGATTATAAACCCCAGCCAGCAGTACTCATGCCACCAGGTAAGGGAGCTGTCTGGCAGTCAGAAAATCAGGCAAGGGAGAAATACATCATCCACACCTCCTTCCAGTGTGGAATCACAGACTGCTACATACCCAGGGCGAGTGGATTGCCTGACTCACACTCTGGAAAGAAAAACTCCAAGGTCGACGTCAGGAAACACAGTCGGGGGGGGGAGCGATCCAACTCCACATAGGCCCGTAAATCCTCCATAAGCTGAGGGCGTAAGAGAGCAAAAACCAACGACTAATGTTGTTAGACACATAATATTAAAGTAAAAATAAAATATCTTAAAAATGCTATAAACAAAAAACTATGAAGCGAAATAAGACTAAAAATGCTCACTGCAACACTCACTGTTACAGAGCGACCAATAGCACACCCAGCCCGGCAGCTAGTAAAAAATACCCCCATTCATTTCAATGGTGCATACCCCTGCAGTCTCCTTTGCACTTTCTCATAATGAGCCTGAGCGTGGGGATGTGGAGGTCAGCTTGACTGGGGGGGGGCGCATAAGCCTGACTATAGTGGGGTTCCAATAGTCTATGCATACCATACTGCTCAACAGTCCATGAAGGCAAGGGACAGCTCTAGAATGCCTGTAACATCTCTAAAAGGTACTGTACAACTTATATTTGTTTTGACTGAAAAATGATATGCAGATCAGGAAAAATTCAAATGTATAAGATTCATCTGTATATACCCCGGAGCAGTGCATCAGATTTGGGCTTTAACCCACCCAGTTACTAACCAATTTTTTTCCTGGCTGAAATTCTGCCCCTCCCCCCCAAAAAGAATTTGTCCCAATTTTTCTCCCCAACTTCATTCCATTCTATACCCATCCCCTATGGGTCATGAAGCTGCCCATAGATGAAGAGACATGAAAAATACATCAATATTTCAGCTCTTCCTCCTTCCCCAATCCCCCTGCAAAAAAATTATTTAATTTTACTTACCCGACCATATGGCCAGAACCTGTAGCCTGGCACAGTGTGACACCAGCCCAGTTTTCAGTCTGCTCCCTATCTCTTCCTCTGCCAGAAGCTGAAACATAGAAACATAGAAACATAGAAGTTGACGGCAGATAAGGACCGCAAGGCCCATCCAGTCTGCCCATTTCTTTTTCTACCTTATAAATGTGCCATCGGCTTTTGCTCTGTCAGTGACCTATCTATTCATAGTCATTTGTATTGCTCCCTTATGCCTATCCCATGCCTGTTTGAAGCCCTGCACTGTATTCATAGCCACCACTTCTTGTGGTCAGCCATTCCATGCATCTACCACCCTTTCTGTGAAAAAGAATTTCCTCACATTCCCCCTTAATCGGCCTCCCTCTAATCTCATGCTGTGTCCTCTTGTCCTGCTATTTTTCTTATATTTAAACATGTTAGACTCTTTCACCTTGTTTATGCCCTTAAGGTGTTTAAATGCCTCGAACATATCACCTCTCTCCCTCCTTTGCTCAAGGGTATACATATTGAGCTCCTTTAATCTGTCCTCATATGTCTTCTGATGCAGTCCCTGCACCATTTTGGTTGCCCTTCTCTGGACTGCCTCAATTTGGTTAATGTCCTTGTGAAGGTGTGGCCTCCAATACTGCACGTAGTACTCCAGATGGGGCCTAACTAATGTCTTGTACAGAGGATTATTACCTCCCTCTTATGACTTGTGATACCCCTACTAATACACCCTAACACCCCCTAGCCTTACCTACTGCTTTAGGGTCTGCTTGGATGATTTTAGGACATCAGTGATGATGATGCCCAAGTCTCTTTCTTCCTTTGTGACTGCTAGCAACTCCCTCCCAGCCTATAAGTGGCTTCAGGGTTTCTCTTCCCTATGTGCATGATTTTGCCTTCTTTGCATTAAATCCAGTTGCCACTCTTCTGACCATTCTGCTAGTTTATCCAGATCTCTTCTCATTCTGCCCACCCCATCGGGATCATCTACTCTGTTGCAGATCTTGGTGTCATCTGCAAACAGACAAGCCTTACCCTCTAGTCCATCTGCGAGGTCACTAATGAAGATGTTGAATAGGACTGGCCCCAGGACTGATCCCTGAGGTACCCCACTTATGACTTGCATCTCTTCTGACTGTATACCATTTACCACCACTCTCTGTTTTCTGCCAGTCAACCAGTTTGCCACCCAGTTAACCAACTTCTGACCCACCCCGAGCCTACCTAGCTTATTTATCAATCTTCAATGTGGAACAGTGTCAAAAGCTTTGCTGAAGTCAAGGTAGGCGACATCAACTGCTCCCCCTTGGTCCACCACTCTGGTTACCCAGTCAAAGAAATCTATGAGATTAGTTTGACAGGACCTTCCTTTTGTAAACCCATGCTGTCTTGGATCCTGTGCCCCTATGGATTCCAGGTGTTGCACTATCCTTTCCTTAAGGAGTGCCTCCATAATCTTGCCCACTACTGAGGTAAGACTGACCGTCTGTAGTTCCCCGCCTCCTCCCTGCTACCACTCTTGTGGAGTGGGATCACATGAGCCTTCTCCAGTCTTCTGGGACCTCTCCTGTGCTCAGAGACTCACTAAACAATTCTGCTAATGGCTCTGCTAGTTCCTCCTTTAGCTCCTTAAGTACCCTGGGATGTATGCCATCAGGTCCCATTGCCTTATCCACCCTGAGCTTAGCAAGCTCTTGTAGGACCCTTTCTTTGTGAAGGGAGTAGTGCTCACCTCCTCCCTCCTGTGTCCATGATGCTGAGCTGTGGGCCCTGCCCTACCTTCTCTTCAGTAAATACTGAGCAAAAGTATCTATTTAGGATAGATGCCTTTACAGGGTCCTCCTCCTCACATGCTCCTTTTCTCCATTAAGCTTAGCAATACCTTCTGGACTTTCTCCTTTCACTAATGTATCTATAGAAAGTCTTGTCACCTTCTTTTACTGTTTGTGCTAGTGTTTCCTCAGTTTGGGACTTTGCCTGCCTTACTGCCTTACCTGCTTCCCTTAGGGCAGTTTGGTATGCCTCCCTATCTTCATCCCGCTGTGTTCCCTTATATTTCCTGAAGGCCAGCCTTTTGGCTCTGACCTTTTCTGCTACTGTATTTGAGAACCAAAGTGGTTTCCTTCTTCTTTTGCACTTCCTTTTCTGTCTAACACAATGGGATGCTGCTTCAAGTATTGCATCCTTAATGCTTGCCCACTTTGCCTGTACCCCCTCACCTGTGTTTCTTTTTGCCAGGGCTAGCTTAACTCTGTTGGCCATCTTATCAAAGTCAGCTCCTCTGAAATCCCATATGTTTGCCTTGGAATGGGATGATTTAGATGTAGTAGCTAAATTGAACCATACCATGTGATGGTCACTGGCCCCAGGTGACCTTCTACCTGGAGATCTGTGATCCCTTCTTTGTTAGTCAGTACTAGATCTAGGATAGCCCTGTCTCTTGTGGGTTGCTGTACCAGTTGTTTGAGGCCCTCCCCTGCAGGGAATCCACTATGAGTCTAGTTCTGGCAGATGTTCCTGCTGGTATTGACCAATCTGTATCCGCATGTTGAAGTCTCCCATTATCAGAACCTCCCTTTAGCTGTCATGTTTTGTATATCTTCTAACAGTAATGTGTCTATGTCCTCCTCTGGTCTGGGGGCCTGTAGACAACCCCAGTTCTTATGGCTGTCCCATTTCCTGTTTCCAGGGTGACCCACAGTTCTTCTGGCTCCTTATGTGTATTCTGAATTTCTGTAGCTTTGATATTTTCATTAACATACAGGGCCACTCCTCCCCCTTTTGCACCTCGGTCTCTTCTGAACAATACATAGCCAGGTACTGAAGTCTCCCTAAGTGTGGTTACTGGTAAACCACGTCTCACTAATTGCTACTATGTCCAGTTTAGCCTCTGACATTATTGCCTGCAGGTCTGGGATCTTATTTCCAGGCTGTGAGCATTGTGTACATGATTTTCCATTGGCCAGATTTTGGTGTGTTAGTTGTTGGGTGAAGTTTGGCATTACCCTGTGCATCGTATGGGAGACAAACCTTTTTTACCTGGTGATGCAAATGAATGGCAAACATGTTGAATTCTTGTTTGACCACTAGCTGAGGGGGGAGGGGTGTTCTTCCCATTCGACGTATGGGGTGCTGCACCCCTCTCCCATTTGCTAGTTTAAATATTCTGCAAAGATGTCAAACTTCTGCCCCAATGCACTGACTCCCTCTTTAGTCAGATGCAGTCCATCAAATTTAAAGAACTTTTAGCTCCCAGAACTGTTGCCAGTTCCCTACAAATCTGTGTCCTTTTTCCCTGGCACCAGCCCTTGAGCCACATGTTTAGCTCCCCTATCTCCCCTTCTCTGACCTTCCGTCCATCTGCTCCCCTCTCCCAGACTGGCAGGATCTCAGAGAAGGAGATGCCGGACGAAATAGATGATAGTTTGTCACCCAGCCTAGTCAGGTGTTCCTTGGTCTCCACAACTGACCGGCTGGCGAGATCATTAGTCCCTATGTGTACTAGGACATCAATGTTTTCTCCTGCTTTGTGAACAATTTTAGCAATGCGGTCAGTGTCTCTCCATGCTGATGTACCTGGGAGACATCTGACCATCACCCCTGGCTGGAGATGGGTATCAACTCCCCGAATCATGGAGTCTCCTATGATCAGAAGTTTTTTGGATTTCCTTTGTGCTTGTTTTGTTTTGGTTCCTGATTTGGGTGAGTTTTGTTGTGCTAGCTCCTGTGCCGCAGTGTCCTGTTCTGCAGTGTCTTCTGCCTCTTTATTTGATTTCAGAGATAGAGGCAGATCTGTTTGTAGTGTTTATATGGTTTTGGAGGTAATGTGTTGAGAGCAGAGAGTGATGGGCACCTGATTTGCTCCTCTAACCACCTGCCAACCTCCTGGACCAACTACCCTCTGCGGTCGAGGTTTTTCTGTTGGATGCAGGGAAATGGCGGTGGTTCTTATAATGTATTTCCTCTTCAATATGAAATTTGAGGCGTGCAATCTCTGCCCATGCTGCCCGGAGCTGAGCCCTAAGATCTCCAAAGGCCCAGCATGTAGGACAGTGTCCTAAATCCTATAAGACTGTCCTTCTGAAAATTGTTCCACAGTACCTGCAGTTAATGAAATCCATTCCAAATAAGTTGCTGGGTTTGTAACCTAGTCAGAGTAATTAGAAGGAAAAAAAAAATGCAAGTAATGGTTTAATTGTGCAACTTGTTATAACAAGTTAAATTACTAGTGCCCCTGTAAATGAGATCACCTTGTGGAGGCCCCACTGATCTGCCCCTTCCTGCTCTGCCACAGGAAATGTCACAACTGTGGTACCCTATAAAAGGAGTGTAGTGTGGGGTGGTTGGGGATTGGCTCTTCCCCTGCCTAAAAAAGAAGAACCACGGATGAAAGAACAAGGAGATAAGAGCAGAAACAATCAGTCAACAACAAATGCAGTAACCCTGAAAGCTTATCCTAATGTTAGATAAAACTGTAAAACCTGTAAAGCACCACCTGTAATAATTTCAGAGAAGATATACGCTGTAAGAAACACTTTGCTCCAGAGAAAAATAAAGCAGTAACAGAAGATATACCTTGCAAAAGACAATTTGAATCAGAAGATTACAGCAGTAATCTGTTAGCACACACCTGTAGGCACACCTTGTAATAATGCAGAAGAAGGTATACCAGCAACAACAATTTGAATCAGAGAAAAAATAAAGCAATGAAATGTTAGCAACAAACAGTAGCAATCCCTGTGAGTAAAAAATAAAAACACCACCACACAGTAAATCTGCTTAGCCAAACTAAGTCTTAATCCTTTTCCCTTGCTCTGGTAAGTTTCTCTACTCTGCCTTTCAAGCAGTCTTAGAAGGAAAGAGCTCAGGTGAAGCTAGGTGCCTTGGCCAGCAAACCAAGTCTTCTACCTCCAAGATATCAACTAACCTGACTTTTTAACCCTTCTTTCTGTTGGAAATTACTGACAGTTTGCCAGCTCCACCCCCCACATACACACCTAATCCTTTGGAAGAGCTGTGGGAGGAAAAGCAATTAGCTCCTTCAATGTGAGAAGGAGACTGAAACACCTCTGAGACAACAAACCTTTTCAACAAACAAGAATAAATAAAACACAGTGTCAAACAGTAATTTTGCTTAGCCCCATGATAAAAAAGTCATAAAAATGTAAGCTCCACCTGTAATACAGTAATTTCAGAGAAGATATACACTGTAAGAAACACTTTGCTCCAGAGAAAAATAAAGCTGTAACAGAAGATATACCTTGCAAAAGACAATTTGAATCAGAAGATTACAGCAGTAATCTGTTAGCACACACCTGTAGACACACCTTGTAATAATGCAGAAGAAGGTATACCAGCAACAACAATTTGAATCAGAGAAAAAATAAAGCAATGAAATGTTAGCAACAAACAGTAGCAATCCCTGTGAGTAAAAAATAAAAACACACCACACAGTAAATCTGCTTAGCCAAACTAAGTCTGAATCCTTTTCTCTTGCTCTGGTAAGTTTCTCTACTCTGCCTTTCAAGCAGTCTTAGAAGGAAAGAGCTCAGGTGAAGCTAGGTGCCTTGGCCAGCAAACCAAGTCTTCTACCTCTTATATAACTTAAAGTTATTATATAACTTAATGTATTTCCTGAAGGCATATACAGTTAAACTGTGTCAAGTAGTCTATAAAAGAGGAGTCTGCTAATCTATCCTTTATGCCTACTATATTCCATGAGAGCATGCTGTATCTATCTGGGTTCACTTCTTCACCAAAGCTATCATATTTAACTGATGAATGTCAATCTTCCAAATCCTGTAATATTTGGTAACGATTCGCTGTCTTAACCATATTTATCCAGTGTTCATTTACCAATAATAATTCACCTGTCCCTTCTGTTATTTCATATTTTCCATGGAGATATATTTCCACTCTGTCCAATAACTCCATTTTAGAGAGAATATATCTATAGTCTTTCTCACTCTTGACCCCTATTGAAATTTGTCCCCCTTCCTCATGTCTTTTCACATATTTAACTATACTGTTCAACTTCTCATCGTTAGGTAAATTCTGACAGGTCAATAACCTTTGCATGAAGGTTGTGTTTAGTTTCATATAGGAAGCTACTCAAACCAAAAAGTGAGATCACCAAATCTAGGTCAGATTTACTCCTGTTATTTTTTATAGAACTCTGGAAAGAATGACTTAATTCCGGTTACCCTATCCAGTTCCATTCCCATTTCCCTTAATCCAATTTTCTGGTTTTCTAGAGCCTTTAACACATAATGTTGGTCAGAGAGCAATAAGACCATTTATGTGTCCATTAGAGGTCTAATCATACTAAATTTATACATAAATATGTAATTAGAGATCTTATTTTGTAATACCGATCCTATAAATTGTTTTAAATTTTCATTCAGTTTCTTTTCAGTTTCTTCTGGCATGATAGGGACTTTATACAATGATACGACAAAGTCAGTCTCCAGTGTCCTATATAGAATACTCTCCAAATTCTTTTGGAGCTTCAGATCATTTTCTTTTTCCAGCCACCTCATTTTGTCTGTTTTTTCCTTACCTTCTGGTTTGTCATTACAGACTGCAGAGATATTCTCTCTTTCAATCAATAATTTGGACTTTTGTACCGATGTACCCTTTATCTTTTGTTTTTCTTTATTCTTTGTATCCCTTTTTTTGTTAACACTTTTTTTAGTCCTCTTTGTTTTTCCCTTTTTCCTGGCCTCTACATTTTCTCCTATTACCTTCCTTGTCTTTGTCAAAGAATTCCTATTAGGTTTACATTTTTTTGCTAGAGGACATTCTATCTTCCTCTCTTTAGTCTGTCTTGACACATTCAATGTTCTCCTTTTGCCAGTCCAAATTTCCTCACCAGTACAAGTTTCTAATGTTTCACTTAATTTCCTTTATGTTATCTCTTTAATACTCTTCGAATTACCTCTCCTATTAACAGAGGCCATTTGTTTCTGTTCTTCAATCCCATATCTTTTTCATTTATTATAAATTCTCCAAATCCTTTTCTTTGCTCAATTCCCCTTTTTCATATCTCAGGGTTCCTTGATCTTAGTTCCTTTATAACACTGTCACTTTGTTCAAGTCCATCTGATAACATTACTAATTTGCTTGTTATATCTGTATCTGATCTATTCTCCAGAGATCCATGATCTATGTGACCACTCATTTCAACCTTCAGTTCTGTAGTTAAATCCATCTGTTTAGAATCTTCTATACCTTTACCCTTTTCTATACTACATCGGTACGTTTCATTCAATCTAGTGCTTTTACTATCCAAGTGTTCATTATCCAGTCTATCATATATATCCAATCTATTTTATTTTTGTTCTCCATACAAGCCCCTTTTACAAATGAGAGGTTCTGGAGAACTTTAATCAGTTGTTCATATATCATGGCATTAGCTAATAATGGATCTGTAAGTGCCCTCACACATTCCTTGGTCAAAAATTCCAAGGGGGTGTATCTTCTTCTATATGGCTTATACATTGTGTCATTTCATTTATAAACCATGACATTTTGGAAGATGTTTCTTCCTGGACCCCCTGATTGTATCCGTTTCTCTCCTTGTTATTTTGAGACATCAAAAGTGGAGAGCTACAGCTGTCTATAAAGCTCCTTTTTGTTCTATTAAATTCCTCAATTTTTTCTGCCAGCCTAATGTTGGCTTGAATGGTTTCTTTTATATTTACCACCATATTACTTACTTCAACATTTGCCTGTTCAATTACCCTTGGATCTTGTAAGAAACCCACCTGGGACCCCAGAAATTCTAATACATCCATGATACTCTGATCAAGTAATTCTGTTTTTTCTATAAACCTTTGATTGAGTAGTTCTGGGGACACTATCTTACTTATTTTTTAATCACCTCAAAAGCCTTTGGCATCTTGATTAACCTTTAATGCCTTTTCCTTCTGTAGGTCCCAGACAGAGGGCTGAATAAGTTTATTTTTACCAATCTTAGCCTTATCAATTACTCTGCCACTTGATAAAACTGTAATTAGGTCCCCACTATCTTTTTCAGTTGGCAGATTGCTATCTTTATCCAGTTCCTTGTTATCTAATAACCCAATATTCCCAATACACTTATTATTCTTATCTATTGTCCTGTCCTTCAGTTTTTTACTTAAATGTCCTGATTTGTTTAATTGTCATAATTGTCCTATCTTCCTTAACATCAGTTTCTTGTTACCATTATTGGCTATATCTGTTTTTCTCATTAATTCTTTAGAGGATTTATTATTTAACTTACCCCTAGTCATTACAGGCATGTTAGAGTATACTTATAAAAATAAATAAAATAAAAATAAAAATAGAGACAGTATATAAACCTGTATAAACCTAAATAAACCCTATAACCTAGAAAGCTCATGTGCTAATCACAAAAAACAGTGTCAATGTCAGTATCAATATCAACACTCAAATTACTAGCAGAGGATTTTATGATTAAGATTTAAGTAGCAGATTTAAGTAGCAAGTCTGGCAGTCTAGAAGAGTCCCAAAAAAGTCCGGCAAAAATCCACAGAGTTCCACAATATTTAAATGGATATTACATTACTCATGGTACCTTGTATCTTCTTTTCCTTCTACTTTAAGTCCCCTTTAAAATTGGACTTCTTGACCCAGTTTATTAATTTGTTTAAAACAGGTCCAGCTCAAGTACAAGAAAAATGTTCCACAATACCACAGGACAGCAATTACTTAATCTTCTCCAGTCAATCTATATTCCTTATCTTCTCTGAATCTCAGTTCATCACTTTCTTCTATATCTAATTAACTTTCAGGAGGTATTTCACATTTAGAGAATTCCTTATTAGCAGCTTCCAATTGTAAGGATCTCTTCTCAAGTCCATCAGTGTTTAATTCAGTTATCTTTCTGTCTGCGAAGGCTCCTCTATTGATATCAATGCAGCCCTCAGTAGTTAACACCACAGACACCAAAGACACTGTATATATACATGCAAAAAGAAAAAAACATAAAAGTAATAAAATAATACCTCAATAACGCCAATATTAATCAACTGATTGCTTGTTAAGAGGTCGACCAATTAACTGGCCAGCCAGCTAGCCAGCTAACCAATTACCTCAGCAAGCAAATTTTAACTAAAACATATTACTTATCATACAATAGAGCAATGTTATCACAAGAAAGTACCTCAATAGGATAAATAAATTGAGCACCTTGATTTAATCCCTTATACTCCTATAATCTATGGCCCAGATATTCAAAAGAGCTGAGCCATGCGCAATAGGGTTGCACCTGCGCAAGTCCGAAATGTGCCATTCTGCGATATTCAGCAGGAGGCAGTTGTGCCCCCCAAATCATGCTGAGCAACAGCGCAATGCTAATGAAGGCATGCTCAACCGAAGGGGGAGGAACCATGCATAAACTGCACAGCCCGATATTCAGCCGGGCTCTCCAGAGAGTTATGCAGGCACAACCCCCAACCTGCGCCTGCACAACTTTGAGCCAAAAAGGATCAAGTCGAGGGCCACCCACAGGTGAGCTGCGCATTGCAGGTGCAACACAGCAGCCGCCACCTGTGGGTGGCCCTCCACTTGTTCGATACCCCTGCAGCGATCACGGGCATAATAGTAACCCCCCATAGCCCAATCGGCGGGCATAAAGAATTCTTCCCCCCACCCCGACTAGCCCGATCGCGGGCATAACGTAAGTTAAAACCCCCGACTAGCTCAATCGCGGGCATAACGTGGTTCAACCCCCAAAGACCAATATCCCTGGTGGTCCAGTGGATCGAGCCCGATTGCTGGCATAAGGTCAAATCCAACCCCCCAAAGTCCAATATCCCTGGTGATCTACTGGCCCCACCCCATCCACTCCACGGAGCCCCACCATCACACCCCGTCAGCCGAAGGGCAGCACGCACCCCACCTGCCGCTGCTCCACCGACCGACAGCGCTGTAGGTTGCATGCCTATTGAGTTCAGAGCAAGAGTTGATGGTGTGTACTATCTATATAGAGTAGTCCAGATATGTGAATGAATTCATTCCCATATCTGGACTGCTCTTAGACGGTATGGCTGCACACCCATTGGCTCTTGCTCGAACCAATGGACATGCAGCCCTATGAGCTGTCGGTCAGCGGGTGGCAGGGTGGCAGGCGGGTGGTGCTGCCACCCGCCGCCGACGGGGAGCGTGGGTGGGGCACCGTGGGTGGTGGGGTGGGGCCACTAGATCACCAGGGATATTGGTCTTGGGGTTGAATTATGTTATGCCCGTGATCGGGCTAGTGGGGTTTACATTATGTTGTGCCCACAATTGGGCTAGTTGGGGGTTAACTTATGTTATGACCGCTACCGGCTAGTGGGGGGTTAACTTACGTTATGCCTGTGATCGGGCTAGTCGGGGGGCTTAACTTACGTTATGCCCGTGATCAGGCTAGTCGGGGGGGTTTGACTATGTTATGCCTGTGATCGGGCTGCAGGGGGCGTCGGTTCCTGACGGCTTCTGCTTGGCAGGGCGCCAGTTGCAAGTCGTTGGGGATCAGTGCATCTGCATGCTAATGGCATGCAAATGGGGCCATAATTAGATGCTAATGGCCCCCCGTGTGCCTTGCATAAATTATGGCCCCATTTGCATGTCACCTTTTGAATATCGCAGGTTTGCACATGGCGCAATGGAACTTGCACCACCGCATCTGAATGCTCCACTCTGACCACTTGCGGTGGCGTAAGTTCCACTGCACCATGCATAGTGGCTGTGGCCAGGGGGCGATATTCAAAGGAGTTGCTCAATAGCGTAACTCCATTGAATATTGCCCTGGCCACACCTCAAGAACTTTTGAGCAGCGCAAGGGCTTGCACCACAGAATGGTGCAGTTTGAATATCCAGGCCAATGTGTTAAACATGTAGCATTTAGCAATTAACATTTATGAGAAAAAAAAACAAAACAACCAGTCAAAGAACAGTAAGAAGCAGTAAAATATTTTAACAAACAGCTGAACTTACTTTTTGCAGCCGTCGTTGGATTGCAAAATGAAAAATAGTGCTTCGGTGATATCAATATGATAATGGAGCACTCCAAGACGTCTAAAGCTAACAGAAGCGAAATAACAGGAGCATCTATAACTCTGGAGTAACTCTAATAGTCCTGTATTCCTGTATCAATATTATCTCTCAGGACTTGCAGGACTTCGCTTCTCACACCTTAAATCTGTGTAGAAAAACAATGCTTAAAAAGCACATATAAAACACTTATACTGTTAATATTAATGCTTAAACACCGTCTGTAGTCTATAACTCAAAACGGATCAACAGTAGAATGCCACATTTCCGGTCGTGACCACGAACAGAAGCCGGTAGTGAAGGGTAATGGACTAAAGTGCTTAAAAAATATAAAAAGGTCCTTAACAGGCCTCAAACACCAGGCAGCCTACTTATCTAGATGCTGCTGCAAAAAAAGTAGCTGTGTTTATGGTTGCAGCTTCTGTCTAGACCTTCGCATTAAATACTATCAGGTCATGTGCCACTCAGACCCAATTGGATCGTGCTTTGGCTTCCTACTTCCTGGTTGCCGATTCCCCCCTTAAAAAGGCCTTCCAAACTTTTCCAAGCTTTTTACACTTTTTAACTTTGGTCTTTCAATTTACACCCCCTAGCTCCTCTTGCAAACTCCCTTTCAAACCCCTGATACACCACAAGCAAAAAAAAAAATGCCGAAAGCACTGCGGAAGCACAGGAAGACACAGGTCCTAGTCGCAATCATGATCGGCAATAGTAAAATATCTCTATGTTCCTAAATATCTCTATGCTCCAGAATATAAATAAAAATACAATGGCAATACAAATATAAACTTTTTATCAACAGATAATACCTCATGAAACCTAGAGTTCTAAAAAAAAGCAATTTCCAATGCAAGAGGCTATAACATATAATGTAAATCATAAGCACACAAATATAAGCACACAAACGTGTACACATATGTGGAAATATATGTAGGTAAATATCTAAACGGTAGAACAAACTAAAACTGAGTTACATCTGAAATTTGTATTACATTTAGGGTTACCAACCCACACAGTGCAACGTTGCAAATGCTGCAATTCTCACAGTCCCCCCGCCAGAAGGCAGGCCGATAGGCACCTGTGGGTTTTATTGAATCTCTCCTCTGATGGCTTGGCTAGGCCACCGCTCCAACTCCTTACTCCTATAGAGGTTGTCCAGAGGCTTGTTGTCTTCGAGGGTTTTCTCCATGGGTACAACATAGCACAGTCTCCTTTTCCTTTTTCAGATGGACACCAAAGAAAGTCTAGAAAGGTTAATACATTAATCTCTAGTTAGGCAATAATGGTATACCTGTTCTAGATTATTTAAAGCCTTTACTAACTCCTGCTGCAATCGCTTCTCCACAATGAATCAGCATGTGTGCTCTATTCTGTCTTTGGTTCAACTACTAGAAAATAACTTTTTTATCATTGCCACTGCATAGCGAGAGCTATGCTGACGTCTTGATGACATATGCAGAAAAGGGGGCCCTGGGTGCATGGCCTTGGCTGGACACTGAACACACCACAGCTGTCTCCTTACACCGAATGCAATTGGAGCACGTCATTGTGCATATCTATCCATGTCCTGTTCATTTACCCCATATTTTCAACATAACCTTTTGTTAACCCACCTCATGAACAATGCAGGTATAATTCTTCAAATCCCCTCTGAAATATGTTTTTGCACACCAGCTGCAAAATCACCTTTCAGACGGGATTTAAAAAATTCCACTTGTCCTGATCATAAGGTGTGGTAATAAAAAGACTATTGTGTGTGTGTGTCAGTGTATGCACCTGACCATTCACTGCAATCTAATACACCCATTAATTATATATCCTTTGTCAGATTAATGTATTAGAAGTTGTTTGGGTTCTCACCAAAGCATGCTGTTTTTTACTGCCTCCGCCAAACTGGGCTGCAGTACATCAGCAACTAACACTGACCTCCTTATGGAATTGGTTGGCATGTGTTGACTATTAAGTCTAGGTACGTATCATTCAGTCTCCAGCAATGTCCTAGTTGTCATTTGTTGTCTTTATCAGTCATTCAGCCTTGCCTATGTTTTGTTTCTTCCTTGTGCTCATGGCCGGCCAGATTCTCCACTGGCCTCCCACTACTTTTGCACTCAGATGCATGCCAGCTGTAACCATAACATGGCTTCCAGGGCTCCCAGCCCCCTATGCCAACAGTCTTGCTCCGCTCTTTTGAAGTCCACATCTTGAGGGTAGGGTCCTTCTCTCCTTCTCTTTCTGCCCTTTGGGTGAGAATGTCCTATGCTGTGTTGGAAACTTTGGCTGTGCAGAGTGACTCGGTGGCACCTGTTGATGTAATATTTACAACTTTGCCTGCCAGAGATTGGAGCCCATTAGTCTATGGGGGCTCCTTTAGCCATGCAGATGATGTTGGCAGCACCACTGAAAGCTATGCCCTCCTACAGCTCCCTAAGCTTCATGTGGACTCCATCTACTTCCCTTCCTCTGCCCCTCAAGGGTGAATATCATACAATTATGCAAGCCATGTCCCCTCAGGGGCCCAACTCCTATGCCTTACCCCATCAAGAGTTCAGCTTCCTCTCTAGGACTCCCCTCAGCGGAGGCCAGGTAAGTGGCCCTTAGCTGTCACTGCTCTTCTTCTCCCACCCTTTCTTCTCCTCCCACCATGGGGGGGGCTCCTTTGCAGGAAACCTCCTTTAGCTGCAGAGATTGGCTCATGGCACCCCTACAGCATTCCTGTTAGAGGGATAAAGTGAGAGTCCTTCCTCTAAAAATTTCCACCCTTGAATTGGGTCTCTAAACTGCATTAGTGGAGCTGTCACTAATTTCATTTCTAGCCTGGAGAAAAGTGACCAAGGCCTTGGAACCCCAGAGGTGACTTCCTCATATAAAACTGATGGAGATACAGGGAATACAGGGGAGGCAGTATACTGTGGGTCACCCGGGAGATGGAGAATGGAGCCACAATTCACACTGAAGTAATCTACAGACCTCCAGCACGGGGGGAGAAAATAGATAAGTTACTGGTGTAAGCCATTGGCAAGATGGCACAAAAGGAGGAGAAGGTGCTGCTGGTGGGGGACTTCAACCTGTCAGATGTAGATTTGGAGCCTCCAGACAGTGACATCAGTCAGAAGCAGGAACATCCTGGACTCTGCAGGGGGCATTCCTCAGGCAACTAGTCAGTGAACCCACCCATGATTGGGCAGTACTGGACCTGGTACTCACTAACAGGGACAGTGTTGCAGATGTCATGGTGAGAGGCCACTTGGGGTCTAGTGATCACCGTATGGTGAGGACAACTGCCAAGTTGAACCACATAAGGGTGTGGGTCCTGGACTTCAGTAGGCCAGATTTTAAAAAGATGGATGAATGCCTCAGGGATGACCTGGTAGGGGGGGATGCCCTGGGTGCTGTGGAGGAACAGTGGGTGAAGATAAAAGGGAGCATAGTAAAGGCAACAAATTTCTGCATCAAACAAGTGAGCAAAACCAAGAGGAAAAAGAGACTGCTATCATTCTCGAAAGATGTGACTGAAGAGGTAAAAGCAAAAATGGTAGCATTCAGAAGGTATAAGGAAATGCAGAGGGAAGAGGATTGGGAGTTGTATTAGAGGAAACAGAGTGAAGCAGAGAAAGCAGTAAGGATCACAAAGGTTAAAACTGAAGAGAGAATAGCCCAGGAGGTAACAAAAAGAGACAAGACATTGTTTAGGTATGTAACTGAAAATATGAAGAACGGGGTGAGATTAAGGTTAAAAAAGGAAGGGGGGCTGTGAAGAGGGGGACCAGAAAAAGGCAGACATCCTGAACAAATACTTTTGTTAAGTGTTCACAGGTGAAGGGTCACAAAGTAACAGAACATTTGGAGGGAGGGAGGGAGGGAGGTGGACACTAGTCCTTTTTTGGAGTTGAGAGTTCTGAAGGGACTTCCTAATCTGAAGGTGGATAAAGCAATGAGGCCAAGGGTACTGAGGGATCTAAGGGAAATACTGGCTGCACCTCTGACAGGTCTATTTAACAGCTCACCAGAAACAGGAGTGATTTCAAGGGACTGGAGGAGGGCAGATGTAGTCTCACTACACTAAAGTGGTAGCAGGGAGGAGGCTGGCAATTATAGGCCAGTCAGCCTGACATCGGTGGTGGGGTGGTGTGTGGAATCACTGCTGAAGGAAAGAATTCAGGAATATCTTGATTCCAGTGGGTTACAAGACTAGAGGCAGCATGATTTCACAGAGGGGAAGTCATCTCAAATGAATCTGATAGATTTCATTGACTGGGTGACCAAGGAATATCAGGGTGGAGCGGTGGATGTAGCCTATCAAGATTTCAGTAAGGTTTTTGCTACAAGACCAGTAAGCAAGCTCGGTAGCATAGGAGTGGGTCTAAAGGTGGCAAACTAGATAAGAAATTGGTTAGGGGATAGGTGACAGAGAGTGGTGGTAAATGGAGTTCACTCCGAGGAAGGGAAGGTGACCAGCAGAGTGCCCCAAGGATCAATGCTGGGACCAGTCATTTATCATGTCTTTATAAGTGACATTGCAGAGAAGCTGGAAGGGAAGGTCTGCATTTTTGCAGATGACACCAAAATCTGCAATAGGGTGGACACTTCAGGGGATGGAAAGGATGAGCAGAGACCTGAGAAAACTAGAGGTGTGGTCAATTGTATGGCAGGTGGATTTCAATGCAAAAAAGTGCAAAATAATCCACTTAGGGCATAGAAACCCAGGGGTAGAGTACAAAATGGGTGGAGTTATACTGATGACCACCAAGCAGGGTATAATCCTATTGGATGACCTAAAGGTGGCCAGGCAGTGTGACAAGGCAGTAGGAAGGGCCAGTGGGATGCTGGAGTGCATAGGGAGGGGTATCACCAGCAGAAAAAGGGAGGTGGTGTTGCTTCTGTATAGATCGCTGGTAAGACCCCACCTAGGGTACTGTGTCCAGATCTGGAGACCACATCTCTGAAAGAACATAGACAGTATGGAGGCAGTCCAGAGGAGGACAACTAAAATGGTGCAGGGTCTGCATCAAAAGCCCTATGAGGAGAGCCTAAAGGGCCTCAATATGTACACCCTGGAACAGAGGAGGGAGAGGTGGGATATGACAGACATTTAAATACCTCACAGGGGTAAATAAGGTACAGGAGGGAAGTATTTTTCAGAAGCAAAAGTGCTCAAGAAGAAGGGGACATGCTATGAGAATGCAGCGAGTAGATTCAGGAGAGATGTGAGGAAGTACTTCTTCACAGAAAGAGAGGTGGATTCCTGGAACAGCCTTCCAGCAGAGGTGGTGGTGGTGGTGGCAAAAGCAGGGGTTCAAGAATGCATGGAAAATGCACAAAGGAATCACAGTGGAAAGGAAGGGGGAGGGAGAAAGAGCTGTAGATTAGGCATGTTCTGTCGTAATAGTGTACGTAGGTAGGTACAAATGGGTACACTGGATGGGCCAAGCAGTCCTTGTCTGCCATCAAATTCTATGTTTCTGTTTCTATAGGGTTTTTCCTCTCCTGTCCTCCATGCTGAAGGCCATAAAATGTAGGTACTCTCCGCAGGAAGAGGTCCATAATGTAGCCTATCTGTATTGGTATAGTGTTTATTTACCCTAGTAGGTTTCCACTGTGAGTTGGGGTTGGATGGTGGCCATCTTCCCATCCTGCCATTCCCTTTATTCTTACAGAAGTCATGCCTCTGTCTGCTATTAGTTACCAATTATTGTCAGTCATTGCTCAGTTTAGTCTCTGTCTGTTATCAGGCATCACTAGTTGCTATCAGTCTGTCCTCACTCAGGCTCTGTGTTCACCACCTGCTGTGTAGTAGTTTTGGGCTCCTTCCTAAGGTATTTTAACTTCAAGGAATTATACTCCCATGGCACCTCTAGAGGTGGAACCCTCTACAAGAGGGCTCCTTTGCCTTCAGTACCCCAACAGGGTGGTAGCTTCCCATGGGACAGAAAGTGCGAACGGCCAAAGTATCCACGTATGACTGTGAACAACCCATTCATTGAAATACCTTCAGACTATCAACAACATTGCACAAGCATAACTCCTCACTAACTTCTGTACGTCCATTAAATTTAAAGGCTATGCCTGCAGTTCATTGGGCAGGAGCAACCAGCCACACCCCTTCCTGAGCTATTTAAGCCAGTTTCCTCCAGCCTCATTCAGAAGCACTGTTTCTTTGCTCCACCATCCTCCCCTTCCCCTCCAGAGGTGCACCTCTCTCCTTGGGACTCCTTCCTAAGGTAACTTTAGCCTAAAGGAATTATGTTTCTGTGGCACCTCTTGGGGTGGAACTCTCCACATGGGGTTCCTTTGCCTTTACAATACCCCGACAGAGTGGTAGTTCCCCGTGGAATAGAGTGTGAATGGCCAAAGCATCCACGTATGACAGTCAACAACACATTCATTCAAATACCTTCAGGCAATTAACATTGTTACACAGGCATAACTCCTCACTAAGTTACATATACTCATTGAACCATAACACACTGCAGATGCAGAATGTGACCAAATGTCGATTCCTTTTTTAAACTTGTAACACGTCATCTTTTTCTTGATGCTTTCTGAATAAAGTCATTTTATACACTCAGAAAGCCACTTCAGGGTCAACATCGTGGGAAATCAATGCACTTTCTGCATGTTTGCAGGCACTTGGCTATGCTTCCAATCTCAGAATGCATCTGGGTATGCATCAGTTCCCCACAATGATCTCATCCAAGAGGTTGAACCATTATTCCAGCAATACTGAGCCAGTGCACACAGGTAAAGGGTGGCCAGTCCCAAAACACAGACTGAAGCAGGTAGGTCTCTAGCACTTGCAGGGAGCAACAAAGTCCAGCCAGGAGTTAGTAAGCCAGTACAAAATTCTATTTATTGTGCAACAACCTACATAAGCCTGCATCTTGCAAGCACTTATTTGTGATTGTTGCACAATAAATATCATTTTGTACTGGCTTACTGACTTCTGACTGCATTTTGTTGTTCCCTACAAGTGCCACAGACCTTCCTGCTTCAGCCCCACAATGATCCCCCTGGCTTTAGTTATTGCATTCAAAACCTTAGCTTTTTTTATGAAGAGCCCACTTCTAATACCATCTGTAATCATGATGACTCAGCTCAGCTGGATGGAGCAGTTTCCTTTGATCTGGGAGAAGGCTCTGGATACCCCACCCTTGAAACTTGGCAAACCAGCCCTGACTGACAACTACAGACCTGTCTCCATGCACTAAATGTTAAGACAAACTTATGAATAAACTAGGACACCAGCAGTTCTAAGACTTGTAAGCAGGGATTCTCAGATGTCTGTTTCCCAGATTTAGGATTTTTGGATATAGAGGCCCCATAAACCTAAATCCTAAATATTAGGATTCTAAATAGGATTTAGATACCAAAATCTGATCCAATGTGGAATCCAATATTTTACCTGTTAAAAAGCAAAACAAAACTCTTCCAACATATACAAGCCCCCAACCCCCGGCCCTAACCCTGATGATGTAGCAATTAACCTCTACCCTACCCACCCTGTGCCCCAACCTCCTTCTTCCCCCCAAGCCCCCTATAAGCACAGTATTGAAATCTTCTAGGATAATAAAACACTGCTTCCTCCTAATAATAAAAAAAACATGTGCCAGAAGCAGCCAATTGGGTGTTACTATAGGGGGATGTCATCATTTCATTCACATCATGGGACCAAAGATGAGCACACACTGATTGCGCCACCATGGGACCTGACTCACATAAATTGTATTATCCTATTACATCCTTTACAGTTTGGGGGCTTTCGTGGGGAGGGTTGTAGGGGCTAGAGTGTGTGTTGGGTGGGGGATTGTTTATTGAACTTGGGTGTTGGAATGGTGCCATGGTGGTAGGAATTAGGTGGTTCATGATTTGACAAGTGAGTGGGGAATTTTTTTTTTTTATTAGAATGATGCAGTGCTTTGTTGTACTAGATTACAATGATGTGCTCACAGGGTGTTTGTGGGGATGAGGAGGGTAGGGATTTGAAGGTGGTAGAGTAGGGGAGGTTAGCTAACTGCAGGGTAGGTGGTGTGCTTGTTGAGGAGGGGTGTGTTTTATGACCTTTTTATTTTATAGTTGGATTTTGAATGTTGGACTAGGATAGTCCGAAATCTGAAATACGGCTGTCGGGTTGGATTTTGAGCTTTCTGATCAACCCTACTTGTAAGCACTAAATCTTGCCCCTCACCGGCTCTGTGGTGCTGAGTGATGGGTGATTGATCAGCACACTGGTGACCTGAGTTTGCGCCTGAGCTCGGTATGGCAGGAGGGGAGACTGGCAGAGAGGGTTAGGAACATCTGATTGGATGCTCTCATCCCCGGGGTGAGTGCGAGTCCACATCACTATAGAGCAGCTCCTGGTGGCCCGTAGTGGTGGCGCACTATGCAGTGTGGGTATCCATGCACCACAGTGAGTCAGACCAGGATGTCACAGATGAGCAGCCACATTGGGGGTGGGTGGTAGGTGGACGAAACACCGGGGAAAGAAAATAGCTGCTCGGTCGACCAGATGATGGTCTCTGGGTCCTCTCCACCATGAAGCCCTGGCAGAATGCCCTCTCATGGCTGCGACCATAGCCCCATTCCCTGGATCCAGGTTGAACCCCAGTCTCTCCCACCCTGCCCCTACCCAGAGAAGTTAGGGCCCCTCTGGTGAAGGGATACACTGGACATGTCCAGGGGCACAGGAAAATAGGGGTTGGCAGCAGATGGCAGGAGGGGACAATGCCGTCAGCTGGAGGCCCTTGGCAGCCTGAAGGAGTGGACGGCCGTGCAGCAGGGTTGCATAAATAGATAAAGGAAAAAAAAAATTCTTACCCTTCTTATCCCCATCACAGGGCATGCGTCATAGGGCATGACGTGGGCAGGGTGCGTGTTGTTGAGACATGATTGGGTGTTGCTTGTCATGTGATAACTGCATGCCCAGGTGTGTTGTGAGACATGAGGCATTTACTCTGAGTGTCCTCAGCACATGGAAGTGCAGTACCAGTTATTACATAATAACACACCCTGGAGTGTCTTACTGCACTTATAAAATAGGTATACTGAAAAACAATTTAAAAATTGTTATTAAAATACTGGTATTTTCTTTTGTTAAAAGTAAGTATTATGAAGTAGTCCCACGCACCTCACCTATCAACCATCAGTCTTTCCAGACATTCAGTCAATGGCATGTTTGTTTACCATAGAAGACAGGAATTCAAACCTCTGCAGAATTCCTCTGGCAGAATGATCATCCTCTCACACACAACAGAAGACTTCATACGCCAGATGCACTTTGCACAGAAGTAGTGGCATGGTTTCAGGAGACAATGCAGCAGATCGCTGTAGTTTGAAGCAAATATCTGAGACTGGAGGCAGATTTTTTTGTTTTAAATGTCTCCACCCTCTCATCTTTGTTGTTTAACTGTTCCAGCACAAATGGTGTTACTGGAGGTAAACAAGTGTATCCCTTCACATTCCAATAAATAATCAACTTCAGTGGTGGCGCTTTCAAAAATATGTTTATGCCAGCTCAGAGGCAAACATATGTTTTGCTTTTTTGTTGTTTTTTTATACTCCTTCTCAGCCCAAGGGTAGGGCATCCTTCAGCCCTTGCAGCACCTCCTCCTGTCCTCCTGAAGTCCTCCTATTTGACACCAGGCTCCCAGGCCACCCACAACTCACCAGAATCAGGCCCTCCCAGCCTGTCCCCCAAGACAGGGTCTGCTTCTCAGTGACTGCCACAATCAATCTGATTGGCTCTGCTAGAGCTGAAGCTCTGAGTGGTCCAGGCACAGGCAGGTCAAACCTGGAGTGGACATGGGTGGGTCAGTGGAGCATCATCTCCCTGTCACTGGCTGGTGACTTTCTGCTTTACTTGGTTGCCCTAAAGGAGTGGGCATTCAGTGCTGTTGGCATGCCACTATGAATGCTCCTACACACACAGCACGTAGATTCCCACCACTCCCATCCCATTGTGTATGTTATTTTAGGCTCCTGCACTCACAGCTGCTGCTACGGGTCAGGCGAATGCCAGACATCACAACCCTCCATACCCAGAGGAGGGCAGCAGCCCTGTGAACACTTGCTCCTCCTCCCCCCACTGGCCCTCTGATGCTCTGGGCTCGTTCCTGAACCCAGGTTATCAGCATCGCAAGTGGTAGTGCAACCGTTGCACCAGTGGACCAGTGCAAACATACATTTGCATGCCATATGTATCACCTTTTGTATTTCTTATAGTGTCATAAAACTCCAGTAGGAGTGAATTTAATTCATCAGCAGTTATTGTTTTAAAGTCATTTCAGTTTCCATGATTTTGTACCTCTGATTCATAATTTTCTTCATATGTTGGCTTGCGCACATGCACAAGCAACATCCTGTGGTAGTAGCACATTTCAGAAGTGTGTCAGTGTTTTGGCGAATGCAGGGGATGCTTTAGTGGGTGCATCCCTCAGCCGCCAACCAGTGAGCATGCTGCCAATGACAGCAGTTTCAGAGAGAGCCACAGAGCTGAAACAAATCTGCCGCTGCAATCAGAGACAGGCTTGTCATTGCAGCGGCAGATGACATGCCTCCATTACGTGCCTTTCCTGGTGAAACATTTCAATAAATATGTTGGCTCCTGCTGTCCACCACACAATCCCCAGAAAGCCAACTTCGGGGTGCCCAGTCCCCGTGTCAGCATACCCACCCCCACATTAAGTGGCACACTGTAACATGGCGGCTCCTGCCACCTGCCACACACTCCCAATAAGCTGACATCAGGGTGCCCAATCCCCGAGTTAGCATCCCCCCTCTTAGCGTGTCTTTCCTCTTAGTGTGTCTTTCCTGGTTAAACAGTTTCTCCTTTCCTTTCCGACAACTGGATGCCCACTCCCGGTGTCAGATGCGCGCCCCCCACCCGTCTATATGCTTTGCCGACATCGGGGTGCCCAATCCCCATGTCAGCATCCCCTCCCAGAGTTGTGGCACACTGGGAGCCCATCCCAGTGTGCCTATTTTTTTTGTAACCTGTAAATGAAGAAAACCTTCCCTCATAGTCTTTCTCCCCCCTGCAAACAAGAAATGGTCCACCGTTGTCTCCCTCATCCCCCTCCCCATCCTCACCCTCTGCGCACCCACCTCCCCGCACCCCTCTCACCCACACTTACTCTCTGGAGGTCAGGAGCCATGATCTTCTCTGAACCGCCGAACTGCAAACTGAAGAAATGATGGTAAGCTTTATAATGGGAGGCAATGGGGGTTTCAACTTAGGTTGCTATCTCAGCCATTTTTTGGAATTTCGGCCCAAAATTTTCAACATGGGGTTCTTGGGAGCCCACCTCATGAATATGTCACTGTCATTTAGTTTCTCAGTCCCGAAAGGTGATTTCTCGGTCATTGCGCAGAATCACCTTTCGGGACTGATTAACGAAATGACAGCGGCACTGTTCAAGAGGGGAGGTCCCAAAAAGCCCATGTTGCAAATTTGGTGAAACAAATCCAAAAAATGATTGCATTATGAGCATGTGTTGCGTAGTTTCCACTCACGCTCATAACTTCTCCAATTTTTAATATTTTGTCGCCAGATTTTCAACATTGCCATTTTTTCACACCTCCTTATGAACAGTATAGCTGTCACTTTTCACATCCGTCCTGAAATGTGATTTCACACCTGTGGGGCAGAATGGTGCAGTCTCTGTGGGAAATCAAATTATGGGACAGATTAACACAATCACAGTACCACTGTTCATGAGGAGAGGTTCAAAAATGCCCATGTTGAAAATTTGGTTAAGAAAGTCGAAAAAATGATTGCATTACAGGCATGCGCTGCGTGGTTTCTATGCACATTCGTAACTTTGTCAATTTTTCATATTTTCACTCCAGATTTTCAACATTGCCACTTTTTCACACCCCCTCATGAACAGTATAGCTGTCATTTTTCACATCCTGCCAGAAATGTGTTTTCACACCTGTGGCACCAAATGGTACAGTTGCTGAGTAAAACCACTTTTTGGGATGGAGTAACAAAATAATAGTGCCACTGTTAATGAGGCGGGGTCACAAAAATCCCATTTTGAAAATCTGGAGCAAAAATACCAACAAACAGCTGATTCATTAGGATTTCCAATCATAACGCCCTACTCTGTAGAGACTGACAGGCATCAGGGGTGTGACTTGGGATCATCGGCCAAAATGCTCACGCCATTTCACCCCCACCCTGCAGCCAGTGACAAGCATCGTGGTGTGCCTTGGGGTCTTTGGCTCTAACGCTCACCCCATTCTCCTATACTGCCCCCATCTCAGCATATTTCCTTATGGAATGGGGTGAGTATAAAGCCCGAAGACCCCAAGGCATACCGCAACACCTGTCAGTGTCTGCAGGGTAGGGTGAGGTGAAATGGCATGATCATTATGACAGATGACCCGAAGCACACCCCCAGCACCTGTCAGTCTTTGCAGGGTGGGGGTGGGGTTGGCGTTAGTTCAATACTTCACTCTCATTCCTATTATGCATCTCTCTAACTCCTGCACTACCAATGCCATTGCCAGCAAACCAATATTCAGCATTGACAAATGCTTGTTAAATATATTTTCCTGCTTTTTTCTGTTGAGGTCTTCTAGCCCTGCCCTCACAAACCCTATAGGTGTCAACTTTCAGATCCCTCGAAATGGGTGTTTGCTATGTAGGCAAGCATCCACCATAAACACACATTTCAGGGAGATTTGAAAGTTCATACTCATAGGGTTTTGGAGGGTGGGGGTAAAAAAGCTCTTGGCAAAAAATGTAACAATATTAAAAAAAAACCACAAAAGTTACGATTTAAAGAAAAAGTCTAATTGAAATGAATGGGCCAGCATAAACCTTCTGCCCAGCTCTTAAAACTGCTTTTAACCTCCCTCAAAGGTTTACCTAATAGGTCATTTGTCCCCAGGTTGATAACATTGACCATCTACCCTCCCCCCTGCTCATGACAATAGTCTCAGTCCTGTTTGCTTCCCTTCCTGTTGATGCTCCCGGAGAGCATCATTCTACCTCCCTGGTCCGCTGAATACATTATTCCCGTGTGACCCACTGATGGTGGAGCCTGCTTTAACTAGTACCTTTCTAGATCATGTAGCCTGCTCTACCTAGTACCTTTCCAGACCTTTTTTGCCCTTAGACTCCGAATTCATCATAGGCGCCACCCTAAGGGAAAACCTAGTTACCAAATGGGCAACTGGATCTAGCTCACTGTGGGGGAGACTGGACAGATCTAGTTGCTTAGAGGAGAAAATGGTTCACTTTTGCCAGCTCTGGGCCCCAAACCACCCTCCAGTAGGACCCTCTTACCCTACTGGCATGCACCTACTTAAGGCCCATAGGTGTCACACTGATGAGTATCATTTTTTCCCTGCCTGATAACTATTCCCTCCCACCTAGAATCACATACAGTGGGATCCTTTATATATCGCTGTGCCTCCATGGCTCCTTCCTCCCAAGGAAGAACCTGATGTGGAAGAACAGATGTCACTGAACCCTTCTGGGATTTATGCAAATATAATAGGTTATAATCTATTTATATAATTATATTAGGCTTTATAGAAGAAGAGCACATCCTGAAGAAGGCTCACATCTGCATACAAAGTGACAGTTTGGAAAGCTAAACCCAATATTCATTAAAGCTCCTGTATGAACATGTACAACAGAGCCAGCCAGGACGCAATGCAGTAGACTGCAATTTTGCTGCACAGAGCTGCAGTATGCTGCAGGGAACAGTGCAGTTCAAAGACATTTAAGTCCAATTGTCATGTAGTATTTTGAGACATGTCATGTACTGCAAGGTATTGTGTTGCATCCTAGCTGGCTCCACTGTATGATCAGTAATATTTCTGCTTGCCGTCTGATGATGTAATATATCCTTTACATGTCTCTGCAATGTATTACTAGACTCAAGCCTCTTGTCACTAATATAAATAAGGTTTACAGCTTCTAGATGTCAGCATGGCTCAGTTGGTAGCACATCTGCCTCTGGACCAGAAGGTCATGGGTTCTCGTCCCACACCGGGATGGACTTGCACCTAAAAATCACTGCCATCCGAGTACAGTATCGGGGGTGCTGTACTACTGGGGTGTGCCGTCCTTTGGGTGAGATGTTAAATTGAGGTCCCTTCTGCCCATCCTGGTGGGTGTCCAAGTGGAAGTAAAAGAACCCAGGGTACTCTTCGTAAAGAACAGGGAACATTCCCCTTCCCATAAACTGGTTCATGCAATTATCCAGGCTGTGTGTGGGAGATGATGTGGGATATAGCCGCCACCACACATTCAGTCACTTCACTACCAGTCTAGCAGTGCTTGTAAAGCATTTTGGGATACTGCGTATGAAAAAGTGCTATATAAATGCTGATTCTTCTTCTTCTTCTTCTTTTTACTCTTTTATGGGTCACGTTAAATGTATTGTTTTTCATTGCACATGTATTTTTTAAACTTTTGTTAGTAAAAAGATTGTCAACAAGGGGATCCCTCTTACCCCTCCCCCACTGACTACTTTTCCCCAGTTCAACCCTTGGTGTCCTTTGAGGAAGTGGAGAAGTAGGTTGACCATCTGTCCCGGCCCCCACTTGGCCCTGCTCCAGAGATAGCTAAGCTCAGCCCTCACTGCAGCTAATTGCACAGTGAGTGCTGCAAAGCTGCAGACACTGGACACTATCTACGTCTCCTGCAGACCTCTCAGAAGATAGCTGCTTGACAGCTGTTGCAGCCCACTAGCCCCCCTTTTCCTCTACCATCCTGCCCACCTAACACTCTTCTTGTCCTCCACCCCTGTCCTTCTTGTAGTCTAGGTAACCTAGTTACATGACAAAGAGGGAAGCCTACCCATTTGGGAGGGTGAGTCAGGTGCTTATGGGTGTGGGTGCTGGGTGCAGTGTGGGTGGGATGGGGAGAGGTTGCGGGCATGGCTGATGTACTAGCACCTGAACAGAAGGGCACTAGACTACCTCATATTGATAGTCCATTACTATACATATTCCAGTGGTGATCAAGGAGGGAGGGGAGCCACTAGACCACCAGGGGAAGGAAATACATTTATTGTGGTAGGATAGTCATCGGGGTAGGACAGGGACTACAAGACAGCTGCAGACAGTTGATACATTTATTACAATAGCTGAATGGGATTTGGGAAAGGACTGGGGACTACTAGACTGCCAGTGAATGACATCTTGTGCTGTCAGTGTGCTCCTCGGGAACAGACAGGGCGGGTGATTGAGTGCCACTGTACGCAGTGTGAAGAGCAGTGTTTTGGAAGTATATAAATAACACTGCCATGGCAGTCTTTTATTGCTTCCTAAACCTGGCAAATATACTACAGCACCCTGTAAACTAGGGGTTCCTGCAATTGCATGGATGCAGTGGTGTATTCAGTGGGATTGCTCTACCCACTGGGGCAACGTGAATATAGTCCCCATCCCTTCTGACTGCACACAGCCTTGTTAGCATGACACCATTCATGCTAGTGCCACCTTAACCATCTGAATATTATGGCCATCGTTATTTGTTTCCAATTGTTCTACTGCTATAGGGCCACAGGCCATCTCCCTTGCTCCCATGCATTGGAACTCTCTTCCCCCGGGATTGTGTAATGTTTCCTCTCATTTGTTCCTCCAGGATTAACTAAGAAAATATTTATACACATTACATTAAATGCCTGTGTTTGCACATGATTTTAGAGTTCATGCTTTTAGTAAGGATTATATATTACTATTATCTATAACTGCTGTGTCTTTGATACATTATCTGTAATTCTCTGTATTGAACATTTGTGTTGCATTTGCCATATTTTACAACCCTGTACTGTTGTGAGGACAGTTGTCTCCCGGTTCATACCTGAAAATATGTGTTACTGTCTAGTGCACTTACCTGGTTAAGAAAAATTAATTTAATAAATTCTAAAGGTTTTTAAATTCTGGTAGAACCAAAACATTTTACAAGAAAATTAAATGGAAGATGTTTGGAAACTTTTGTAGTTATGAATCAAAATGTTTGCCTGACTTCTCTGCACTCTGGCTTTAAAGAGTCCACTGAATTCTTTGGAACAATTTGAAGAAATATAATATTTATACACAAATCAGCTTGTACTGTATCTCATATTTGTTTCTGTAATTCTCACCCCCCTTACTTTTTTATTACAAGGTACATCTGCATAAAAACAGGCTCTGTGCTGTATCTGTTGTGGCTGCTTGTCTAAACCTGGCATCACAATTCTGTTTATGACATCACAATCTGTTGCTGTGGAGATAATTATGATGTCACAACCAGTGGATTATGATGTGAGGTGAAGACAAGCAGCCACAGTTAATAGCTTCTAGAGGACAGTGATTTTGTTGTCATGCAACTGTCTGCAAAAATGCAAGAAGGTGGTAGGTTACCAGTAAAACTAACAAAAAGCTAGCCAAAACATGATCACCGAACAGTGATCAAGGGAGGCAGCTGTTAGCAATGAAGGGGAGGGGAAATCACAGGAGGCTTCCAGGGAGAGGAAACAAAGCACTGAAAACATTTTTTTTAAATAAAATGTTGAAGAAAATGCATAATCCAATGTGACAGACAGCATACTTTAAAAAAATCATGCAATAATTGATAAAAATTTGATTCTTACCTACTTTGATAAATAATTGGCACAGAATCAAATGGGATGTGACCAGCCTAGAGAGTTGTAAAAAGTCAACTGAGGAATGCTCCATAGGAAAGGACGGACACAGGATCTGATTCCAAAAAAGCTGTGTTTGTGCATCAGCATGTAAGAGGATGTTACTATAACCCCCATGAATCATAGCTGGTAGTTCTGTAAAAGGTGCGATGGAGAATATCAGAGTTTTCCGATTGTGTCATGGGGCTCTTTAAAGTGCACAGCACTAAGAAAAATGGGGAAGCCAGACACAGAAAATATGTAAAATGAAAGCTGAAAAGTGTCTAAAAACATTTTTTTTTTTCCAATTTCAAAGTCTCCCTTGAGATGTGAGGGGCTCCTTAAGTAAGATGTAGTGGAACCCTTCCTTAATGAGGAACAGAAAACTTATTGTTTACATTTTTTAATATAACTGTAACTTTGGGCATGTGTGAAGTCTTCGTAATCACCCCAGTGTATTGTTTTATGTGTGTTTTGAAATAGCCCAATTTTTTTTGTTATTTAGACCCCATATTTATGCAACCTCTTCCCCGTAGCAATATATAATTGCTTTGTGCAAAATTACATTTGCACAATTTGGGATGATTAGTGCCATGTGCAAGCTACATCTTGCACAAAAATAAACAGTTCTACAGTGCATTTTGTAATTACTTAGCAGTTTCAGGACCGAGTGATGTCAGCTAAGCCAATGATACTGGGGTCCACTTCATTGTATTCTTCAGATGAGTTGATGTCACTGTGTTCTGCTTCACTGTAGTCTTCAGCTTAAATGATGTCAGTGGGTTCTGGAACTGCTAAGTAATTAATAAAGACCCCATATGGAGTACTGCGTCCAATTCTGGAGGCCACGACTCCACAAGGACATCAACAAGGTGGAGGCGGGCCAGAGGAGGGCTATTAAAATAGTGCAGGGGTTGCAGGAGAAGCCCTGAAAGGAAAGACTGTGGGAGCTCAATATGTACTCCCTGGAGGAGAGGAGAGTTAGAAGGGACATGACTGAGACCTATAAGTACCTCACAGGGGTAAACAAAGAGCAGGAGGGAGTGTCTTTCAAAGGAAGAAGAGCACCAGAACATGGGAGATGCTAGGAAGCTTGGGGGGAGTTTAAGAGGGACATGAGGAAATACTTCTTTACAGAAAGGGGGGTAGATGCCTGGAACAGCCTGCCAGAAAAGGGTGGTAAGGGCAAAGACAGTAGGGCGCTTCAAACATGCATGGGATAAGCACATGGGTATAATAAGTAGAGGGAAGGGAGGCGGTAGGGATACCTGTGACCAAATAGGGTCTAGACTGTAGAAATAGGCAAGGAAAACAGGGAAACTAGATGGTCCTACTGGTCCTTTTTATGCTAATACTCACTTTCTAAAGTGAATACTGGATGCGTAAGAGGCTGCAATTATAAGGAGCCCTAAATATTGTAAGGAAAAGTAGGACTACTGTATTTCAAACCAAACACACAAATAATGTGCTGGGGTGATTAAACAGACACAATACATGCACAAATGTACAATTACATTATATTGAAACATCTAAACAACAGGGTTTATGTTCACTTTAAAGGGAATAGAAACACTGTAATATCCCAGTTCATACATGCTTACCCTCTATTCTCTTTCTATGCAGATTTCTCTTTCTTGTTTTCTGTCTCCTTCATCTTTAAAACCAGCTCTGTATGTACAGTAACCCCCTCCCCATTGTGCCATTATAAATGCTCCAATCAGTGACCTCAACAGTTAAAAATCAGTCAATAGTGCCAGGCTGTCAGCTACAGACATAGGACTACTGCTCACAATGCTGGTGACCTGGGGTCAGGAATGGGCCCGTTAAGCTAGAAGCCAGCTAGGGGAAGGAGATTTGAGTTTCCTGGAGGATGCTCTCCTCCAGTGAAGGAGGGCAACCTGCTCTGCTGTGTTGCTGCCACCTGGGTAACCACAGGTGGCAGTGCAGTGGAGCAGCTAGCAAGAAAGCAGACACTGGCTAGTGCTGTGCACAGCCATGTAATGCTGTGCCTATGTTCACGTGCTGTCCTCAATGCTAGCACCCGATGGGGCTGGTAGGAACAAGATTAAATACTCTGGAGTGAGCAGGATGATGCCGACACCTTCCAGGCCCCGACAAACTACTGGTCCTCACCCCACCATTTCCCAGCTGAAAGGGATGCCTCCTATCCCCCAATGAAATCTGCCACAGTGGCAACAGCTCTGAACTGTCAACACTCCAGCTGAGATGCCAACACCAGAAATGGTAAGGATGGATCTGGTAAGGGTGAGTAGGTTGGAGAACAGCACTGGAGATGGGAACCAGCTGGCTAGCACAGTGGTTGAACTACCACTTGTCATCCAGATGAGCCAGGTTCATGCCCTGTGTTCCAGACATTTGGTGCCAACTGGTGAGATGAGGTTCTGGCATTTATCTGGATGCCTCCTGCCTCGGGGAAGGAGGGAGGGCATAGACTTCTGCTCCACAACTGCTTCCGATGGCCTGGAGGAGGGTGTATCATGTGGAAACAAGTGGTCACTCTAGAGTGGCCTTACATAGACACATACCTGCATGCCTGGAAAGTGACATGGAGGCATCACACACCCATAGTTGGGCTGGCAGGGGAGTTCTAAAGGGAGGGCAGGGCTCACCCACCCTTCCAATGGTCCTCACAGGTGCTCTGCTGGGTCACTTCTCAGGACCATGCCTTGTGGTGGGATAAGGAAGGACTTGGGGGGTAATATCCCAGCAGCACCAGACAGATGAAGCTGCCCCCCCCAAAACAGTAGGGCCTTCCAATTTCTTCTGTGCCTTGTCAGATCCTCCTCCTCCCAAGTTTTACCATCAACTAATGTATCCTGTCAGCTTGGGCAATGAAGGAGGGGGGTCTCAACTGCAGGAGACAAGCTGTGGGTTATGGTTAGGGTTTCCAGAGAGGATGTCCAGTTAGAAGGGGAAGCAAACATCAGAGGACCCTTATGGCAGGCAAAAGGGCTTGGGCAGATGGAAGGAGGATCTGGCAGCTGGCAAGGAGAAATGGGGGCAACAACAGAAAGTAAAAAGAAAAAAGAAAAGAATCAGTGACTCTGATTCTGCTACCATTACTGGCTGTGCTGGTCCTGCCATGCAAACCAAGCACATTGAGGTGCTCTCCCATTGTCATTCATGTAGCAGCAGCCCAAGCGGTAGCCGTATCAGTGTCAGAAACAACTGGCTCATTACAGCCGATGATGTCACTGTCTGGTGTACTTATAAGGATACAATGGGGGCACTACATCCAGAGCTAGTATTAAAGATGAATGAGACAGAAAGCAAAACTATAGCAATATGTACAAAAAACAACAAAAAAACATGGTGGGCAAATTTAAATTTGTATGTTTCATAGAGACATAGAATTTGACGGCAGATAAGAACTAGTTGGCCCATCCAGTCTGCCCATTCCTTCCTACCACTGTTGTTGCACCATTTCTGTTTCCATTTAATCTAATGGCCATTAACAATATCCACAGTCTTTTGTCTGACACAGTATTAGTAGACAACATGCTGGGCTCCAGCAAATAATAAATGATAAATCATTGGCACTGCACAATAATGCCTACATTTTTCAATTTCTGCTCACTTAAAGTGGCAGTATTTTTTAGTCATCATATAATTTATTTTTATCAATAATGTTTTGTTTTTTTCTGGCAGAATTATGTACTCATTTTTTTATTCATTTGTTACCTTCAAATTTGGCCCAACTGAGCATTTGAGGCACTTTGGTTAATTTCAGCCATCACATAGTTAATAAATAACACTCTAAGCCTTTCCAGGTGGCTAGGGGTAGTTCTACAGCAACTGTTATCCCCACCTAAGTCATTTCCCCCTCCAGAAACATTTTTTTTCCAATTGTTTAACCAGGTGAGATACACTAAGCTGAAAGCTTGTTTACAGGTGCACCCTGGGAGCACAGGGAAGTTAAGTGACTTGCTCAGGATCACACAGTATGCAAGTGGGGGCTCTGGGATCCAAACCCAGGTCTCCAGATTTGCAGCTCAGAGCCTTAAACCACTGCAGTATTCTGCCTCCCTGCCATCTTTAGAAAACAAATTTGACCTCTGTTACTGAGTCATGTGATGAGTTTTCTTTAAAAATTGACTGAAGGAACAATGGAGGGTAAATAAAAATAGAAGTGTAGAATGTGTCGGCAGAAAAGGACCAGTAGGCCCATCTAGTCTGCCCTATTTTCCCTGCTAGTTACTGCACCCTGGACTCTATTCAGTCATAGGTAATCCTCCTCCTCCTCCTCCTCCTCCCTTTCCTCTACCTATTATATGCATGTGCCTATCCCATGCATGCTTGAAGCTCCCCCTTGTACTCACCCCACCACCTCTTCTGGCAAGCTGTTGCAGGTGTATAGCACCCCTTCAATGAAAAATTATTTCCTCACATCCCTCTTAAACTCCTCTCCCCCCAAGCTTCATAGCATGTCCCTGTGTTCTAGTGCTTTTTCTCCTATGAAAGATACTCCCATCCTATACCTTGTTCACCCCTGTGATGTGTTCATAGGTCTCAATCATGTCACCTCTTGCTCTCCTCTCCTCCAGGGAGTACATGTTGAGCTCCTGTAGCCTCTCCTTGTATGGTGTTGTGTACAATCCCTACACAATTTTGGTAGCCCTCCTTTGGACCACTTCTACCCTGTCTATGTTCTTGCTGAGGTGGGACCTCCAGAGTTGGATGCTGTACTTCAGGTGGGGTCTCAATACAGACCATAGGAGGTTGGGATTGACTGGAGTGGAGGAGAGATGGTGGAGGAATACATTGTACCTCAGTTTTTAGCCTGCCAGATTGCCCTACCAGTGACTAAAATGCTTTGGCCAAAGTGTAGAAGCCAAGGACAGGAATTCTAAATAGACATCAAACTGAGGTTACTAATTTTCACAGTTGTGCAACTTCAGTTGTGTGTACTGCCCCAAGGTTTGATCAAATGCAATGCACTTGTCACACTGCAATGGCCTTCTGCCTAAGTAGGAAGTAAGCAGGCACCAACCAAAGTATGCTGACATTGAAAATTGTATTTTATTTACAAATTTGATTAAACTTCCAAAATGACTGAACAACCAGCTGTGGGAGAGCTTCCCTTATCCCTAACCCATTCATTCAGATTCATACAGCACTGTGTTAAAAAATTGTGCAAACTTGCTGCTCTGAGAGGCTGGCAGGCAAATGGGGAGAGGATAGAAGAAGAAACATTGATTTAGTTTAAGGATTTTATCAAATCTACAAACATTTAAAATTCACATATGATGGTGACAAAAGACTACTTTCTGAACCTTTTGATTTTCAATGTGTAGACATGTTTTCTTAGAGTTATGAAAAAACTGAGTGACAGGAATTACATCCAGTTTTATAACATTGGGGGAAAACATTCTAATTACCTTAGGCTCCAAGATAAAACTCATTTAACATTCTGTATGAGTTTGTTCTTGCCAGTCAATACATTTTTGTGTGATTGTAATGTCAGAACAAACTAGGTTATTTCACTGGAAGCAAACTGGAGAACTAAAAGAAGCAAAAATCATTGTCATCTGTTATATCTGAAATGCTTTATTTGTTGGAGAAGGGGCTGGGATCCTACAAGTCAAGCAATTGCAACCAGAGTCGACAGAAGTGATTACCCAGGTTGTTTGGAAAATTTTGGAATACTTCTGGAAGCTTAATGCAACAATCTCATACGGCAAAGCTGCCAAACATATATTTCTGAGAAAAACAAATTATTTGTTGTGTCACTAAGGCAACCTCAATAATGCTGATTTTCCCATTGCCTTTACAATGTAAGCTAAATGTCCTACTGGACAGCTTACTTAAATAACAACAGAAATATTTCTGGGTCATGATATCTTAAAGCTGTAGTGCACATTACGGTGGAAATTTGGCCAGCATTTTCTTTATCCTATTAGAGATTTACCCTGACATGATTACCCTGCTATGATACCCCTCATTTCTTACTCTGAGTTTGCTTTTTAATTTTTTTTATATTTGAAACAATAAAAGGAGTATGCTATTTAAAAAGGTTCACGTGTGGGTTTCATCAGTATTCTCAGCTTTTTAAAGAGATACTGATGCCTCCAGTACAACTTTGAAAAACATAATATGTGGACACAGTTTAGCTTATATTTCACATTAGCTCTGTATTTCTCCTTCCCCAATATTTATTGCTGAGGTCACTTGCATGAAAACTAGATCTTTGTTCCTTGAGAATTTATCAGCTCCTATTGCTTATTCCCCACCTGAGGTCATAATACCCTACTTGTGATATCACAGTTATCCCCATGGCAACAGACTGTAATGTCACAACAGAGGATTATGACTTCAAGTCGGGAATAAGCTATAGAGACAAATAAACTCTAAGGGATGAGAATCCTGCTTTGTGCAAAAATTCTCAGTGATAAAAAGGAGAAAGAGAAATCTAAGCTGGATATATGAAATATATGCTGGATTGTGTCTAAATATTAGATTTTCCTAAGTCTTCCCAGAAGCATCGGTGGTTGCTTAAGCACACCTGTTTTGCAGCAAGGTCAGGGATCCCTTTCTACTGCATGCTAGTTCATTTTAGTCACAAAAAAAGTGATATTATGTAAAGGGTGTTCGAGAACAGTACAGAACACTGATGGAAACCTGGCCTGAGCTATATCAAAAGGAGCATGTCTCATATTATTTCAGATGTTCACACAAGTGCAAAAGCAACTCAAAATGGGGGAAAAAGATTAGCACAAGAGACAGGATGTAAGGGACAACCTAAAATAGAAGAAAACAAGTATAGGCCAAACTTTTCACTGTCAACATGCACTGTTGCTTTCAAGTGGACTCCAGCCACCAGTGAAAAAAAATCCCAATTTGCAGAACTCAAAAACACAGCAGGGTTCTAAAATATTTTAAGTTTCCAGCTTAATTTTCTTTTTCATTACCGAGGCTATTTGCATTAAAATTGGATCCATGTCCTTTAGAGGTTCAAATGCTCATGATACTGCTTGTTTGTGGCATTAGTGGAGGAGGAAGAAGGACCCGCAGTGATGGTGTAGTGAAGCATAGAGGTGTGCTACACTAATAATCTGATGCCTCTGAAGCATAAGTGTAAGTAAATTCTAACATCTAGTGGCTCACCAGCCCCTGATCACAGGCCATGTCCCTCCAAATATATAGTATTTCTTCTTATATCCCTGGAATCCAGTGGTCTTCCCCTCCATTGCAGTACCTGTCTCTGTCTCTGGCATCTAGTGCCCCCCGTTGCTGATCTGATGCTTCTTACCATGCATCCAAACAGATCTATGACATCTAGTGGTCCCCACACCCCAATCACCATACTATGTCTTTGAATCATGCTTATAGAATATCCCTGGTGTCCAGTGGTTCCCCCAACCCCTCACTGCCAATCCAATTGGGGTGTGGGGGACCATTTGCACCATGGATAATCAACAAGAAAGATATAAAGGCATACTTATGATGATTGGTGGGGAGACTGCTAGGTGCCAGAGATGTGTTGGGCTGCATTGTAAGGGGCATTAAATTGGGAAGCAGAGCAGTGTGGGGGGGCACTAGTTGCCAGGGATGTGTTAGAATATAGTGTAAGAGACATCAGATCAGGGTTGGGGGTATGGGAACCATTATAGCCATTGATGTATTAATATACTTCTTGGGGCAGGCCCTGGAATGGACTGTCAGCTTCTACTGTCAGTCCACTATCTGGCTTTTGGCCGTGTGTGTGTGTTTGTGTACCACCATGCATAGTGTTTACAGTAGGGTTTTAAAAGCATTAAACAGCACTATGATGGAAGCTGTTAAGCACTTTCAAATCCTTTGAATATACTGCTGTGCCCTGTATGCAATAGGCATCCCTCATTTGCATGGACACAGTAGTATTTTCTGCATGTCTGCACTATAAGGTTAGTGCTGCACTCAAGGGGCCTCTGAATTTTGGCCCCACCCCATATGATCATGCCATTCGTGATTAGTGTGGTACTAACATTGTTAGGGCTACTTTATCCTTTTGAAAATGGGGGTCTAAGTTCTTTCTAGCAAAATGTCAGACAGTATTACTTCTGTTGAGAGTAGCACTTTCTCCTGCAGCATAGAAATAAAAATAAACTGAAGATGCATTTAATTATGTTAGAAATGTATAATTGCTAATAAACGGGCATTTTTTAATGACTAACAAATACCGCTACTTTACTTTCAAGATTTCAAAAATCAGTCAGCTTGGTGGCAGAGAGGGCTGAGGATCTGGGTGCCTCACCTACTCTATTGCCACACCAGCAACCGGGGTTTAGGAACAGACACAGATCAGTTGAGGGCTGGCCGTGGGAGGGAGGATTGAGTGTCTCAATGACAGTGTTCCTTCCTCAGGGAGGGAGGTATGCATGTTTGGTTATGCAGCTGCCACCTGGAGGATATAAGGGGGGGCAGTCCAGCAGGACACAAGTGAAGGAGTTTCACCCACTCAATGCCAAGAAGCATCTCAGCAGAGGCAGAGCTTGCACCATGTCATTGTATGCGCCGTGGGCCCAGGGAGGAAAATATAGGAATCCCTCCAAGCATGGCTGGATGAAGGCCCAGTCCTCAGTAGGCCCCTGCACTGGTGACTGGGAATCTCTGGTCCTGTGACACAGGATGGAGAAGAGCAGAGTAAGTCCCAGGGAAGCTTGGTGATGTGGCTGGGAGACCAGTCTGGATGGGGGCTGGTCAGCAGATGAGGCGGCAAAAAGTACTGATCCAAAAATAATAAATTCAAAAATCCAATTATTGCCTCCTATAGTGATGACACTAGTATATTATCACTAATATGCTACACATGCAAAGAAAAGGACCACATCCAACATACACACACAACAACTGTATGTTCTGGTAAGATTATAATGCCATCCTAATAAAATGTTGGTGATGATGTCTTTTCAATCATTTTATTGAGAATAAAATATCTGTGGTAGTGTAATTGTGATATTTTCATTCTAAATGCTGATTTTAGTCTGTATGTGGCATAATAAAGTGTGAAAACAAAACAAAACAAAGCAAACAATATAGGAATATTCCAGTAATCTTCTTCATAGATTGCTTAAAGTTGTTTCTTAGTGTTTCAAAATTCCTTCTTTCTGATGCACCTGGCAAAGTTTTCAAGGCTGTTTACTGGTACAAGTACATTACTAAATATATGGAAGCTTTATTAGAATAATGATGTGTCCTGTTATGTCATGTTCAGCTTAGAATATATACAGGATGGCAGCCAGGAAATTAGCTCCCACAATTGCAGCTACTGGCATTATTTAAGATGCCTTATGAACATGCCTGTATTTGGTTATTCTGCTTTTTTATTATTAAACTCTGTCATTCTGCATTCATTTTTTAATGGTTTGAACAACTTTCTGGTGAGTTTTATTTTTTATTGGGATTTGTAATTTCTTTTGTCCTCAGCTGACCAGCTCTGAAACTTCAACTTTGAAAGAAGATATAACCAAAATCAACACGACAACCCCTATATTTCTTTATTTTGTGATACTTTCTACACCTAAAAAAGTTGATGAAAATGACATGGGTTTTAAATAGTTTTATGCATAAAAATATACAAATATTGCCCACATTTAGGGGAATATTAGTTACACAGAAACATAGAAACATAAACTTTGACAGCAGATAAGGACTGCTTGGCACACCTAGTCTGCCCATTTCCCTACCTACTGGATAAGCTGCAGATCCTAGTTAACCAACAGCCTATTTCTTCCTACTCCCCCACAAGAATTGCCCTATGTCTGTCCCATGCATTCTTGAATTCTCCCACAGTTTTAGATCCTACAACCTCCTCAGGGAGGCTGCTCCATGTGTCCACCACCCTCTCTGTGAAAAAATACTTCCTCACATTGCCCCTGAGCGTCCCAACTCTATCGTCCAGTTGTGTCCCCTTGTTCTTTTTCTGAAAGATGCTACCCTCTTGGACTATGTTGATTCCACTAAGGTACTTAAAAGTTTCTATCATGTCCCCCCATCCCTCCTTTCCTCAACGGTATACATATTAAACTCCTTTAGTCTCTCCTCATATGGCTTCTCTTGCAGACCCTGCACCATTTTAGTTGCCCTCCTCTGGACTGCCTCCATCCTGTCTATGTCCTTGCAGAGGTGGGATCTCCAGAACTGGATGCAGCACTCCAGATGGGGTCTCACCAACTGTCTGTACAGAGGGATAATAGCTTCTTGTTTTCTGCTGGTGATGCCTCTACCTATACATTCTAGTATCCCCCAGCCCTCCCTACTGCCTTCTCACATTGCTTGCCAACCTTAAGGTCATCTGATATGATAACTCCTAGGTCCCTTTCCATTTTTATGTTGGCTCACTTGCACAGCCAACATCTTGCAGTAGTGCAGATTTGGAGGCACAGTCACTGTTGGGCGAATGCAGGGCACGCACCAGTAATAATACATGTAATAAGAAATATACTATACAACACCACAGCCTTGAACTAAAGGCATAAGACAGTTTCTGCATATTTAATTAGTATTAATAGAGATAAGCTTCTTCCCTTTTTCTGACACCACTCATGGGGAGTTCCATAAATTGTGCCAAACTGAGGGCAGTCAACCCTATAGTGACACCTCATTTCAACAACCCCGTAAATAATTACTATTTTTACTTTATTTATTTGATTGAACACTTTTCTTTACAGGTTTCTTATTTTCTAGCCCTTCCCTAGCTGTTCCCATATTCCTTAAATAGGGGTTTATTTGAAATCAGAATCCCTACTTTTCAGGATCCTCATTTAAAGGCAAATTTATTTTAAAAAGAAGCCAACGGCAGAAATATCAGTCCATTGGCTGAACTTTTCATTTCGGCCCTTTTCTGGCAACTTACATATTTATTTAGGCAGCACATTCATAACAGCTCTGGGGCTGCCAAAACACTTTTAAAGAATTCTATATTTATTTACTTCTTTCGTTCTTCTTTAAAGGCTCTGTTTTTTTCTGGGGAGTAGGGTGGCTGCAATTACCACTGGCAGCTAGGCAACCCCTCGCTATTATGGGTAGTGGTAATCCTGAATCGCATCAGGATTAGCACTACCCTCATAACAGCCCAGCACAAGACAGGGTGAGGAGTGGGTACGCTCCTCCTATCTTTTCATTTGGAGAGGGCACCAGATTCTGCTTAATGAATAGGGACCTCCCAGTCCCTTTCTTTCTGAAGTGTTCCTGGGACAGTAGAGGCAACATCGCAATATGCGCTGAATGTGTAGAGCTTTGGAGCATGCCTTTTGCTCTGAAACACCTAGCTTTCATTCTGCTCCAAACAAGGAACATTTATTTCACTACTGGAGCATGCTGCTCCAATCTTAGTTTTAGTCTCGAGTCGCACCTTGCAACTAGAGTAAACTCATTCCTGGGTATGTCTAAAGGAAGCTGTCATGGAGCTAATCCTACTCCGATTAACAAGAGGTGCTGCATTGTGTGGACAAATCCTAATGCTTTGAAGCATAATTATGCTCCGAAACAACCATGGAGCTATTCTTGCTCCGATCTATGATGAGGTGCTGTATTGTGCCCAATGCACACCTATCAGGGCACACTTTTCCTTTTCTTTACTTTTCCTTGGACGGCTATGTCACTGGCATCCTACCAGCCATGCCATAGCAGTGAGAGAGAAAGAGAGGAGATTCCACGAGTGAGCACACTCCTATTTGAAAACAATATTCTCTCTCTTCTCTCTTCTCTCTAAACATGTAGGCACAAATATTAATGTTTAGAAGCTCAACCTGCACTTTCACTCTGACTACTTTTTCCCTGTACCTCCACTAAACAGTACAACATGCGTTTTACTTTATCCAATGGGCATATTTATGTTATGTATCTTTTATTTCTATACTAGCAGTCTAAATCAGCTGCCCATCTATTCGTAGCCCCTCATGGCTAACTTTATTTTGCTTTGCAACCTTCCAGCAGCCATTCAGAGAGTACAGAACAGGGGAGCAGTTACCTTTCATCAGAAAGGGTCTCCTCTGGCAACTCTCTCTATATCTGGCTTCTAAGGTATTCTCTCCTATTTTGCCAGCACTATTCTATATTGAAGGGCTTTACCTATTATCTAAACATATTGCCTTTCCACTCAAATTTTTATTCAACCTTTTCTTACAATAAAATTTTATCCCTTGTGAATGGAAAGAGGCATTTGTGGTACCAATACATAAGAAGGGATCAAAACATCTATGGGAAAATTATCGGCCGATTAGTTTGACTTCATCCTTATGTAAGGTGTTAGAAATTCTACTAAAGGATATTATTGCCCCTATTATTGATGCATCTGATTTGGAACAAGATGGCTTTAAGAAGGGTAGAAGCTTTCTGACAAATTTGCTCTGCTTTTATGAACATTTTAGTTCTTGTTTGATAACCGTTAGCCTGTGACATTGTCTTTATTGATTTCAGTAAAGCTTTCACACCATGCCACACTGGGCTCTAATTCAAAACTCACAGGTCTTGGTATTAATAGTCATAATTACCTGATTCATAATTGGCTTTCAAACAGAACTGAAAAGGTGATGATTAATGGGGCATTTTCTAACTCTGGTAAAGTTTTTAAGTGGTGTTCCACAAGGCTCGGTTCTCGGCCCCTGTCTTTTTCAGGCTTTTATATCTGATTTAACTAATTCCTGCCTTTCATTTACCATTAAATATGCATATGATGTGAAGATCAGAGGACCATGTTCTAATTTAGACCAAATATCTTGTATTCAGCATGATCTTGATATTATTAGTACCTGGGTTAATAAATGGGGCATGAAGTTAATCTTCACAAAATGCAAAGTAATGCATTTGGGTTCTAATAATTTCAATTTCCAGTATATTCTGGATGATTTACCATTGAGCGCCACTAATGATTAGAAGGATTTGTGTATAAACATTTCAGATGACTTAACATATTCCAAGCATATGCATTCGGTTATTAGTACATCTAATAAAATTATTTGGTCTATTTTGTGTAATATTAGATCTCGAGAACAGGAGGTGTTGTTGCCCCATTCAGGTCTTATGTCCGTGCCCATCTTGAATATGCTTCACAGTTGTGGTGTCCTTTTAAAAAATCAGATAGTCACTCTCTTGAAAGGGTTCAGCGAAATTCACTAAAAAAAATCTGGTCTCGGATCCTCATCTTATGAGTTTAGGTTGGATACATTGAAACTAATGCCTCTTACTATCAGACGCATTAGAGGTGACCTTCTCCTCCTGTATGACATTACTCATGACCCCTACATCATGACTGAGATAGGATTTTCTTTTAAGTCATCAATACACAATACTAAAGGTCATGTCCTCCAGTTACCTGGTAAATCTTTTATACACAATAATCGTAAGTTTTTCTTTTCTGTAAGAACTATTGGGCCTTGGAATAGACTTCCATCTGATGTAGTAACAAGTAATACTAAAGAGATTTTTAAACATCATCTTGACACGCTAATTATGTCTGGGTATGACTTAACATTCAACTCTATGGCCTAGCATAGGAGCGTTATGGGCTTTGGCCTACTAGTTCTTTATTCTAACCGGTCCTATTCAACATCTTCATCAGTGACATTGCGCAGGACCTAGAAGGCAGAATTTCACTGTTCGCTGATGACACAAAGCTCTGTAACAGAGTAGACACACCAGAGAGTGTAGACAGAATGAGAAGCGACCTGCAGAAACTTGAAGAATGGTCAGGGGTTTGGCAGTTGAAATTCAATGCAAAGAAGTGCAAGATAATGCATATGGGGCACAAAAACCCTGGCACAATATATCAGTTGGGGGGTGAGGATATAGCATGCACCAAGCAGGAAAGGGATCTTGGGGTTATCATCTCTGATGACCTCAAGGTTGGAAACAGTGTGACAAGGCAGCAGGTAAAGCACATAGGATGCTGGGATGCATAGGCAGGGGCATCACCAGCAGGAAAAGGGAGGTCATAATTCCACTATACAAGACACTAGTGAGGCCCCACCTGGAGTACAGTGTACAGTTCTGAGACCATACCACGTAAGGACATAGACAGGGTAGAGAAGGTTCAGAGGAGGGCAACAAAGATGGTGCATGGATTGCATCACAAGTCCGATGAAGACAGGTTGAAGGAACTGAACATGTACTCCTGGAGGAGAGGAGGGAGAGAGGGGATATGATAGAGACATACAAGTATCTTACAGGGAGGAACAGGGTGCAGGAAAACACTATTTTTAAGTGAAAAAGATGTTCCAGGACTAGAGGGCATGGGATGAAGTTGGAAGGAGGACAATTCAGAGGAAACATGAGAAAGAATTTCTTCACAGAACGGGTGGTGGACAAGTGGAACACCCTGCCAGAGGAAGTGGTGGGGGCTGAAACAATCATGGGATTTAAGAATGCATGGGATAGACATAAAGGAATTCTGGAGGTCAGGGGTAAGGGGCAACAGACTTCTAGGAAAACAAACTGAACTTACAAGCTCAAATGGGCAGACTGGGTGGGCCATAGACCCTTATCTGCCGACACTGTCTGTGTATCTATGTATCTATGTACCTTAGTATGAACCTTAGTATAAGGGCATTGTAAATCTTTTATACCTTGGGATGCCTAGTCCCTTTCTTTAGTGTATTTTTACTTTGATGAGAGGTGATTTTAAATGAAACCATGATAGCATATTAAATCCCGAGAGGGAACTGTATTTAACCTAGCCATATTTAAATAACAGCTTTTAGTAGCAGTACTTCTTGGGGGTGGGGATGAACATATCAGGGCACCCTTCCATGACAGAGGTCACTCGGTCACATATGAAGAAATGTTGATATGTGAAATGTATTAAGTTGTTAGCTGAACTGAGCTGTTCATGTTACCTATCCACACTTTTGTACTTCAATAAAAAATCCTATTTAAATAATGGTGTTTGTAGAGGAGTTTCTTTTTAGAAGAGGACAATTAGATATTTTTGATGCTGTTTTAACCACCGCTTAGCAATTAAATCTGCACCAAAAACATCTAATTGTCATCTCCTTTTGTTCCTAGTTGTGGGATATGCAGCACAAGAGAAAGAAAGTTGGTCCAGGAGCCTCATCTAAAACCATGTGAGCCTATATCTCAGTTGTTAGAGCAGTAGGATGGTATTCAGGAGTGGGGGATGGGTTCAATTCCCACTAGGTCACATTATTTCTTTCTCACCACAATTTTTAGAAGTGTGTATTTACTTAGGATAGCGAGTACAAGATTTTATTTAGTACTTGTGACAGATGAGCAAGATTAAGCCCAAGGAAAATTAAATGAATTGCTCAGCAACACACAGGCAATAAATGCCAGTTAAGGGATTCAAAATTAAGTCTTGAGGTACACAGTTCTGCATGCTACAGTAAGCACTGGGCCAAACTGCCAGTGTTATTAATGGTCATGTGTTAGGTAATCAATCTGTTATGCTCAGAATATTCAGTTAAGATCACTGTTCAAAGAAGTTTTTGCCAGACAAAATGTCAGACATTACTACTTCTGTTGTAGGCAACACTTTCTCCTTCAGTATTTTAGACGTGTCATAACATCATCTCTCTTTTAAAACATGATAAATATACATCCTATGCATTTTAAAAATATAATCTGTACATCCAATCCTCATAATTTTAAAAGCAGAAAATGTATGAAATATGTTGAAGCTATTATGTTTTGCCATGTCATTTTTTCTCACTGATTAGTTTTATGCAGTATGACATGTTGAAGCCATTATGTTTTGTCATATCATTTTTCTCAGTGATTAGTTTTATTTTTTACATTTTGCAACTGTACAGTAATTTAATTTAATTCAAGTTTACAGTATAGCAAGTTCAATTTTGTATGGTGCTTGTCATAATGTACATCTTATCATGTATGCTGGTCTCTAGTTACTCTCTTTGGCTAAGCTATGTTACACTGATTCCTCTTGCTGTTGACTTCACTTATGAATTGTGCATTCCTTATGGTTCTTTTGGTGTCCAAACATATAATTATAACTTGTAAATCTTGTAAATTCTTTTACTTTGATTCTCACACAGTGTTGTACTTGTAGTTGTCATATTTTTGGTACTTGTTTTCTCTGCTACTATAATTGCTTATTGCATGCAATCCTATAAATGTCCCTGTATCTCCCTGCATATCACACCTGGAAATAAGCCTTCTAGGACTCTGCTTGCAAACCTGATAAAATAAGTTTCAATAAATAAATAAACAGAAATAATTAAATTTAGAAATAAGTAAATTAAAATTATCTATCTTTGTAAAATAGGTGGTAAAAACTGACCAAACTGAATAACTTCACTGATTAAAATACAACACCTGACCATTGCTTATTTACCAAGAAACTGCACATTTCATAACTAACTTGTCCTTGCCTACCAAGCAACAACTTAAGTGAAAATAAAAACCTTTTTCCAATGAAATATTTTTTTTCAACTTTTTAAATAGTAAAACTCACAAAAGGGCAAAGGCTTCTTCAAAATAAATTCAGTTCACAGATTTACTCAAAGGCACATGGCCTTTGTTATTAAATTCACCTATTCTGCCTAGCACAAACTTCACTAAAAAAATGAAAGCCTTTTTCAATTACAAAAACATTTTTCATTTTATAAGTGCAATAACCCACCCCAGGGCATGAGTTCTTGAGAATGTATGCAGTTCTTGATTGCATAGAAAGGCACTCAATCATTGGCCTCATGCCTTCCAGTTCACCCAGGGCATGAAGATATATAGATGATATAAAGAAAGAGAGAAAGAATATGTATATATAGTATATATGTAAGTAATAAGCCATGGCAGGGTGTGCATTAAAGGATTTTAATGCACACCCCAGTGGCATACTAAGGCATGAGGCCAAAGGCCGAATGTTCTTATGACCTGGGAAGTACATTAAATGCACACCCTGGAGTGGCTGATCACTCTTATAAAATGGGCCACCATCATAAAAGAATTAGTTTGATTTACTCTGATAGGGATTAAAAAGTATTTACTATTTTCAAAAGCGTGCACAATACATTACCTCTAAAACATCTGAAAACTGAAAAAAGTAGTCCTTATTAATGCATAAAATAGCATACCTCAGCAATAGGTTAACTAGCACCGTACTTTGCAGTAAAAGCATTTATTGGTAGAGTTGGTTGAAAATAAATATTTTCTCTAGCATTTAATTTTATCATATAAATACACTGCAACATCTGTAAATTTATAAAACATAAGCAGTGTTTAAAACTTAATTTTCATCACTCTGTAGTTATATAGTTTGATTGAAGGCAGCCTTCTCTTTATTTTAGTTTTTTATTTATGTGTTGTGGTCTAGTACATAAAAGAAAAACTGCTATAGGATGGAGGTGAAAGGTTAGTAAGAACAAAAATACTTTAAACCTGCCAGGTTGCCTTTTATTTGGTGGTGGTGGGGGGTAGATTTGACCTGAAAACATCTATATACAATTCAAATGTACATGCTTTTATAAACATCAGCAATGTTTTATTTGAGCAGTTTGGGTCTGCCTATGTAACTGTGTATTCCAACCTTTTCTCTTTGTTTATGAAGCATTACTGTATTGTCTACTTTCTTAATCCCATTTTTTTTTTCTCTGTTTTTCACCTCATTCAAGACATAGAATGTTTATCATGGAATGTTTACCATGGAATACAGGGATTCAAAATTCTGCTAAGTTCAACTGGTAGAATGTTACTGTCCTAACATACTGTATACACAAACAAAGGCCTGTTTTAGAGCCACAGACTCAATTATCTCACTGTCAGGGCAAGCAGATGAGATTTCCCTGATAAGCAGGTAAAGACAGAAGGGGGAATTTTCACTGTTAGTAAAGAAACAGATGTAATGAAAACTATAAACAATACCTAATGTTTCTGATTTGTTTGTGTGTGTAAAGAGAGTGTGATGATCAGGGAAACAACATTAAATTAATTTGTTTTATTTAAGGTAGTTTTGTTTTTAGGGCCCAGTTGAAGGTTTTTACAGTGTAAATGTAGTAGCCATGTTTGTGATGGAAGATCAGTTCTGGTTGCAGAGGGACTGAAGAAAGATAGTTCTGGTTGTATGAAGACTGATATGCTCATTGTGTGAAGTGGTTTAGGACCAGGATGACTGTGCTTATATAGAGATTTAATGTACAGTCATCTGATGTCTCTTGGCCAATGAGATTTCTAGATTTTTTCTTGCCATTTTATAACATGCACACACACACACACACACACACACACACACACACACACACACACATATAAAAACTTTAAATCATGAACACTTAGCCAATTATTGCTGATGATTGCTTTATACAAGAACCCTCCTGAGTGCTCCTCACCCAGTGTTGAAAACAATTATAATGTCCCAGTTACAGGATGTGGGTATTGGATTTTTGTTAACTTTTTTTTTAATTTGAATATAAAAAATTACAGTTCTGTGGTAGAACCACTATGGGTTGAGAAGGCACTCACAACCAGGCCACACTGGACGGTAGCAAGGGAACCTTCCCCATCCAGGGAGAACTAGAGCCACCACCACTACCTCAGAGGTTGCGAAGAAAGCACAGCAGTTGGATCACAGTGGGCTCAGGGAGGGTGAGGATGGTGGAACAGAGGCACACCCAGTCAGTTGTTCCACTCCAGAATCCATATACCATTCTGGGGGAGCATAGCTCCCCTATGGATGAACCCACAGAGGAGACTAAGGAGGCTGAGGACAACTGTCACAAGGGAGGCCCACAGGAAGGAGGCAGAGGACACCACAAGGAAAGGAAGCAGATCCTGGTGGGGGACTCAATTATTAGGGGGACAGAACTCGGGGAGCAGGGAAAACTGAAGTAAGGTGCCTGTCTGGTGCCTTGGCTTGGAGGGACAGGAAGCGCATCCTCAGGATCATGAGAATAGCTGCATGGGAGTCTGAGCTGGACATCATTGTCCACCTAGGGACAAATGACTTGGCTCATCATGAGATTAGAGCAGTGCAGAAGGACTTTGTAAAATTGGGGAGGGGCCTAAGACAAGTAGCACACACAGTATCCCTTCTCTGAGGTGCTGCCTGTCAATGGCATGAGTGAGGTGAGGGTACTTTGCACCATGCAGTTTAATGAATGGTTGAACAAATGGCGTGTAGCACAGGGGTTTGGCTTCATTGGGGACTGGGGTTCCACCTGGAAGGACACCAGCCTATACTGGCAGGATGGTCTGCATCTATCCAGGAAGGGAACAAGTCTTTTGAGCAATTGGTTTAAATGCTTCATTGGCAAGCTTTTAAACTAGTCAAGGGGGAGGCATTGATAAGCTGCAGGAAAATCCCAGCCTCTCCCTACAAAACAGGGTACTAAATGAGAAAAAGACCGAGGTAGAAAGGTCAGTGGGGGATGCTGCAAAAGAAGGTAAAGCCATAAAAAAATGGAGAGCAATGAGTACCAATGCCCGTAGTCTGAGCAACAAGCTTCCTGAATTAGTGGCCTTGATGGAGGAGGAACATCTGGATATCATGACAGTCACAGAAACATGGTACACACAAAACCATGACTGGGATGTAAACATAACAGGATACACTATCCACAGGAGGGACAGGGAGGGTAAAAGATGAGGAGGAGTAGCTCTTTACATAAGGGAAGGAATCAAAGCAACAGAACAAAAGGGAAAACAGGGAGGAGAAGAAGCACTGTGGGTAAATTTGGAGACCAGCAATGGCACCACAATCCGCACAGGGTTAGACACAGACCCTTCTCAGGGGAGGAAATGGACAAGGAAATGATAGAAAGTATACTTAGAATGGCAGAAAAAGGGAGATATTGCTGATGTGTGATCTGAATATGCCAGATGTTAACTGGAGTGCAGTTGCAGCAGCCACTCAAAGAGTGGGTTATTCTAGATGCCCTACAGGGGGCATGCCTTAGACAACTAGTATTGGAGCCCACTCAAGAGAGAGCAATCTTAGACCTGGTTCTTTCAAATGGAGATGAAGAGAGGATCACAGATGTAGAAGTGGGTAGCCATCTGGGAACTAGCGACCATCGAACAGTATGGTTCACAATAAACACAGCAATAGAGTCAAGCCATACAAAGGCAAAAGTACTGACTTTAGGAGGGCTGACTTTGCCAAAATGGGTGAGTGCCTAAGGAATGCACTAGCAAATGGGCAGGAAGGAGGGGTGGAAGAACAATGGGGAATAATAAAACCTGCCATCACAGAGGTAACAAGCCTTTGTGTGAAGCAAATAAATAAAATGAAACGATGTAAGAAACCACTATGGTTCTCAAAGGAAGTGGCAGTGAAGGTTCAAGAGAAAAAGAAAGCATTCAGGAAGTACAAGGAATCACAGAAGGAGCAGGACAGAGAACTGTATCAGTTAAAGCAAAAGGAAGCTGGGAAGGCAGTCAGAACAGCAAAGGCCCAAACTGAGGAAAAGATAGCCAACTCAGTTAAGAAGGGGGATAAAACCTTTTATAGGTACATCAGGGAGTGAAGGAAGACCAAGGAAGGAATAGTGAGGCTTAATAAAGGGAGGGAGGGTGGCAGAGATGACTGTGAAAAGGCAGAGACACTAAACAAACATTTTTGCTCAGTATTTACAAAGGAAGAGGGGGAGGTACCTAAAACAAACAGTAGAAATACTCTTGATACAGATGTTGATACCAGCCCATTTACAGAAGAAAGGGTTCTGAAAGAACTCTTAAAACTGAAGGTGGAGAAAGCAATGGGGCCTGATGGGATTCATCCCAGAATTCTAAAAGAACTAAGGGTAGAACTAGTGACACCACTGACTACCCTCTTTAACAAATCATGGGAGGATGGGGTAGTATCCGAGGACTAGAGGAGGGAAGATGTGATTCCCCTTCACAAAAGTGGGAGCAAGGCAGAAGCAGGAAACTACAGATCTGTTAGTTTAACCTCAGTGGTAGGGAAAATGATGGAATCACTTCTGAAGGAAAGAACTGTCGAGTATCTAGAGGCCAGAGGGGCACAGGACCCAAGGCAGCATGGATTCACAGCAGGAAGGTCATGCCAGACAAATCGGATAGATTTCTTTGGGTGATCAGAGTAGTAGATCAGGAGGGGCTGTGACATGGCCTACCTCGACTTTAGCAAGGCATTTGACACAGTCCCACATAAAGATTAATATGCAAGTTAGCCAGCCTGGGAGTGGGTCCCAAGATGACAGCCTGGGTAAAGAATTGGCTGGAGAATAGGAGACAGAGAGTAATAGTAAATGGAGTCCACTCTGAAGAAAGGGGGTTACTAGTGGGGTACCGCAGGGTTCAGTATTAGGACCGTTCCTCTTCAATGTCTTTATAAGCGACATTGCAGAGGGACTGGAAGGAAAAGTATGTCTCTTTGCAGATGACACAAAGATCTGCAACAGAGTTGATGCACAAGGTGGGGTGGAAAGGATGAGAAGGGACTTGGCAAGGTTAGAGGAATGGTCAAATGTATGGCAGCTTATATTCAATGCTAAGAAGTGCAAGGTAATGCACCTGGGAAACAAAAACCCAGGGGAAGAGTACACAATGGGGGGTGAGATACTAACAACAACAAAAATGGAAAGGGACCTGGGGGTAGTCATATCAGATGACCTAAAGGTGGGCAAGCAATGTGAGAGGGCAGCAAGGAGGGCTGTGGGATACTGGGTTGCATAGGGAGAGGCATCACCAGTAGAAAACAGGAAGTTATTATCCCTCTGTACAGACAGCTGGTGAGACCCCATCTGGAGTACTGCATGCAGTTCTGGAGATCCCACCTCTGCAAGGACATAGACAGAATAGAGGCAGTCCAGAGGAGGGCAACTAAAATGGTGCAGGGTCTACAAGAGAAGCGATATGAGGAGAGACTAAAGGAGTTTAATATGTATACCGTTGAGGAAAGGAGGGATGGGGGGACATGACAGAAACTTTTAAGTACCTTAGTGGAATCAACATTGCATGGAATGGCCTTCCAGAGGAGGTTGTGGAGTCAAAAACAGTGGTGGAATTCAAGCATGCATGGGACAGTCATAAGGCAATTCTAGGGGGTTGGGGTAGGAAGAAGTAGGCTTCTGGTTAACTAGGATCTGTAGCTTATCCACTAGGTAAGGAAATGGGCAGACTGGATGGGCCAAGCAGTCCTTATCTGCCGTCAAATTCTATGTTTCTATGTTTCTATGTTAAACACTTATTTTGTGGATGTTAATAATTTTTGTGATGTTTTACTAATTGGAATGAAAATTGTCATGACAATTTTCGGTCAAGAATCACTGAGTGCTAAAAATTTGTTAAAAGTCTTTGTGGTATTTGAAAGTTGTAGAATGTTAAATACATAAGCCTTTGTGTTTTTTAAGACCTTGTGTTGGTCATCCATAAGTAAAACAATGGCTTAAAGTTGAATTTGGAAACTTTGAGGTTTGCTACAATAAATCCTAAGGCAGTCACTTTGACTGTTGTTTTTGTCATGAACATTGCCTTTTTTTAAAATAAAGAAATTAAACTTAAACTTCCCACATATGCACTTGCAGTTGCATTTTCACAAGTTTCCTTGTGAGAGCAATGTGAGACACTTTCATGAGATAAACATGGTGTCATGAGACAACCATGTGTTTGCGAAAACTTGAAGGGATGCCTACGTTAAAAATTCAGACACTTTTCTTGCTCATCGACAATTCACTACTGGAGTTGAAAGTTAAAACTTTTAAGTTAGTTACATTCCATGGCAATGGTGAACCTTTCACTTCTGTTTTTCTTGAAAAAGTCTATATTTTAAATCTTTAAAAAAGGCTGAAATGTTCTATGACATAAACCTGTTGTTGTGAGACTCTTGCTGTGAGAGGAGCATGCTTTTGTGAGAACTGGAAGGCACTTCTGTTAAACCCAGATACTTTTTTCTCATCAATAACCAAAAAACTGAAGCTGCCCTGGTAGCGCTGAGGGTTAAGGTGCTGGATGCCACACCTCACACCACACCGACGACATGGGTTATGGAATGAGCTGGGGCCACTGGGGGTCAGCAGGGGAGGGAGGGAAGGGATTGAGCATCTGGTGGACAGCTCTCCCTTCCCTGGGAGGGTTCAGGGGATGTGCCTCTCTGTAGCAGCACCTGGCAGTGGTCAGGTGCAGCACAATCCGGTGGTGCATGCTGTAAGGGGAAGGAGCTCTGCAGGAGGTGGCACACTGTGTCCAGCTGCCATTGCATGTCCGAGCCCTCAGGGGAAAGGAAACACAGAAAAAGCCCTCTGCAGAGCCAAGAGATGAAGGAGACTCCAGGGGCAAGTCCACATCCCACCACCAACCCAGCGCTCCAGTGGACTCCATGGCCTGACCCAATGCCAGGTAGACCCCTCTACTTACAGAAAGGCCACTGAGGGAGGGTGGGCTCACCCCACCCCACCCCGGGGGGTGATCCGGGGGGGCTGAACCTGCCTGGTTAGCTGGGAGAGGACACTGGAAAGCAGGGGTTCAGGCAGGGAGTAGAGACTTAGCCAAGTGGGTACTCTGGGAGGATGCCTGGCCCTGCAGAGTGAAGAAATAAAGATTAAAAAAAAATAACCAAAAAATTGGCATTAAAACTTGAAACTTTCAGGTTAGTTCTATTCTGCCTCCAGGGTGACCCTTTCATTTTTTTTTTCCAAAAATGTCTACATTTTAAATTATGATAAGGTGTTTGTATTACAGTATGTGAGATCGACATGTAGGCCTGAAACTGTTGTGAAAACAGCTTTCATGAAAATTAGAAGGCACTTCTGCTAAACCCAAACACCGTTGTTTGCTCATCCACAACTTTAAAATCTCCTTAAAGCTGAAACTCGAAACTTTCAGGTTAGTTCTATTGTGGCCCAAGGGTGACACTTTTCCATTTATGTTTCTCGAAAAATGTCTACATTTTAAATGTTTTATAACACGTGTATTTTAACAGTATGTTAGATGAACATGTGATGAGACTTGTTGTGTGACAAGTATACTTTTGTGAGAACTGGAAGGCATGTCAGTATTAAACAGAGACACTCTTTCTTTATTTACTTATAAATAACTAAAACAAGCATTTGTCAATGCCAAACATAGGTTGCTTGTTAAACATTTTTTAATTTTTGCAATTCTAAGACCAAGTTTTGAAGATTTCAACTGCTGCCCGAAAGGTGATTTCTTGCTGTGATTACAAAATCACTTTTTGGTATGCAAAAAATATTTTGGCTAAGATCTGAAAAATGACTGCTCTGAAATTCATGAGTTGCTTTGAAGAAATGGCTATGTTGAAAATGTTGGGTCAAAATATTGAAAATTGCTGAAGTCGCAAGGTTGCATTCATAAATTTCAACGCAGGCTCATAACTTGTTGTTTGTGAATATTTTTGCCCCAAATTTTCAGCATATCCTTCTTATGATCCCACCTCATGAACAAGTCCAGTGAGAAATTTCAACACCTGCCTGAAAGGTGATTTCATGCAGCAAATGTAAAATCACATTTCAGGATGCAAAAAAATTGTTTAGCCAGGTTCTAAAAAATGACAGCTGTCGCATTCTTGAAATGTTATGAAGAAATGGGTATGCTGAAAATTTGGGGTCAAACTATTGAAAATTGCAAAGGTTACAAGCCTGCATTCACAAATTTAAATGCAGGCTCATAACTTTGTTGTTTGTGAATATTTTTGCTCCAGATTTTTAGCATGATCTTCTTATGATCCCACCTCATGAACAAGTGCAGAGAAAAATTTCAACTCCTTCCCAAAAGGTGATTTCACAGAACAACTGCAAAATCTCCTTTCAGGATGCAGAAAAAACATTTTGGCCAGTATCTGAAAAATGACAGCTTCCATGATTATGAGATGCTGTTAAGAAATGGCTATGCTTAAAATGTGGGGTCAAAATATTGAAAATTGCCAAAGTTGTGAGACTTCGTTCTCAAATATCAATATAGGCTCATAACTTTTTAATTTTTTTTGCCAGCCTGCTCGTGCCCTGTGCAGATACACAGCCATACTGGGGCCAAGAAAAAAATGTATATATGATTTCTGTGACTATAACATTTCTCTTTGGCCTCCAATAGTCTGTCTATCTCTCTCTTTTTTTCTCCTCTGGATGGAGGCACAAGTCAAAGACTTACTTTGCCTGTCTGCTCTTGCCCTGTGTACACACGGAGCCATACTGGGGCCAAAAATAAACTTTATTTGTGATTTCTGTAACTATAACATTTCTCTTTGGCAAAGAATAAACTTTGTTATTCAAATCAAATCAAATGTTATTTCTAGTGCGCTTTTCTTAAATCAAAGCGTATTTACCAATGCAAACCAACACACAGCTAAAATACACAAATTTAAAAGACAACATACATAAAAACTAAATATTGCCCCCAAATGCTAAATTAAATAAATACGTTTTCAAGGTGGATTTAAACATCTCAGTGGACAGACAATCCGTAACCCAATGAGGTAGAGAGTTCCACAGGGTCATTCACATTTTGGGATTGTGTAGTACAGTACGGTCTGCATTCCCATTGGCCCACACAGTAGACCAATAGGCATACAGCCATACTGAATGCTGTCAGTCAGCCAGTGGCTGGGTGACTTGTGGGTGGGGAGCTGTCATCTGGCGCTGACCAGGAGGGTGCTGGGTGGCGGGGTATCAGTGGGTGGGGGAGGGGGTACCACTGGACCACCAGGGATAATTTAAATACATGCCCATGATCAGGCAGGGGATAGGGTCTACTGGACCACAAGGGAATAGATCATTAGATGCCCATGATTGGGCAGGTGATAGTGGTCCACTGGACCACCATTGAGTGTATACCTGTATGCCCATGATCAGGCAATGGGGCACGGTGCCCACTGAGGGGCAGGGGCGTCATTCCCCAATGGCTGTAGCCTGGCAGGGTGCCAGGTTCAATTTACTGGGGATCAGCTCACCACATGAAAATGGGGCCATAATGACATACAAATGGCCCCATTTGCACCTTGCACCTTGCATGCATAATGGCCTTATTTGCATGCCCAGCACTGAATATCATGGTTGATGCACCTAGCGCACCCGCACTTGCGATGGTGAATCCCCCAGCTCCCCACCTGCCACTTGCCCTGGTACAGTGCCGCTTCACTGAGCACAGTGCGTGCACTCCCAGTGCCATATTCAATGGTGCTAAGCAATGGCACAGCACTGCTGACTATCGCCTGGACTATAACCTGGCTCAACCCAGTTGAGCTGCACCCCTGCCTGGCACAGTCTGAATATCTAGCCCCAAATGTTTAACTTAGTCTTCTTATCACCTTACCTCATAAACCCCATAGGTGAAAATGTCAATTTGTTGCAAAATGCCATTCCGCACCACAGATACAGAAAGTCATTTTGGACAGAATGTGAGAAATGACAGCTGTAGTGTTCATGAGGTGGTGTGCAAAAATGGCTATGTCGAAAATTGGGAGTGAAAATATGAGAAATAGGCAAAGTTACTTGCATGCGTAGGAAAATGTCAATGAGTGAACGTAACTCAGGCATTTTTTGGTATTTGTGCTCCAGATTTTAAACATGGCCTTCTCAGGACCCAACTCATGAACAGTGGCACTGCCATTTTGTTACTTGGCCCTGAAAGGGGATTTCATGCAAGGATCATGCCATTCCATGCCACAGGTGTGCAAACTTGTTTTGGGCAGGATGTGAAAAATGACAGATGTACTGTTCATGAGGTGGTGTGAAAAAAATCTGTATGCTGACAATTTGGAGTGAAAATATTAAACGTTCACAAAGTTGTGTACCTGCATAGAAACTGTACAATGCATGCTCTTAACATGGCCTTTTTGGGAAATTTTTTCACCTGATTTTCAACATGGATTTTTGGGACCCCACCTTATGAACAGTGGCACTTTTGTTTTGTTACTCTGTCCCAAAAGGTGATTCTGCACAGGGACCACAAAATCACCTTTTGGGACTGAGTAATGAAATGATAGTGCAAGTGTTCATGAAGTAGGGTCTCAAAAATCCCATGTTGAAAATCTGGTGCAAAAAGACCTACAAATGGCTGCGATATCAGCATAAGTTCAAAACACCATTGACTGCCATTATACAGCACTTACCTTGATTCTTTAGTTTGCCATTCAGCTTTGAAGAGCGCATAAGCATCCTGATCAACAGAAGATAACAGCGTGTGATCTCGGGTGGTAGGTCATGGGGAAAGTGGGGTAACGGGGAGGTGAGGCGCAGAGGAGGGTCGGGATGGGGAGGGGATGGGGAGATGACAAGGCACACTGCTTTTTTATAGATTTAATTATTTTAAAAAATGTCAGAGGACTGTTTTCTGTCAGGGATAAAAAATGTTTGGGGACACTGGGAGTGGGCTCCCCAGTGTTCCAGAGTGGTGGGGGGAGTAACATAACTGAGGATACTGGGGGTGGGCTCCCCAGTGTCCCATAGTGCAAAGAGGATCACGGACATTGGGATTAGGCATCCCAATGTCAAACAGTGTGGGGGGGTCACCGGCATGGCGATTGGGCACCCCAATGTCAGACAGTGCTTGGGGGATTGTCAACATGGAGATTGGGCACCACAATGTCAGACAATACTAAGAGGATCGCCGACACAGGGATTTGTCACCCTGATGCTGGACACTACGGAGGAAGGGGGATCACCGACATGAAGATTGGGCACCCCGGATGGGCTGAATGGTTATACAAATCAATGGGCTGAAACCCTCTCAGATTAGAGTGGCTTCGGTTCTTTGAAGTGCATAACCATTCAGCCCACCCAGAAGAATACTGTGTCAGGATCACACCAAGTGGTTATTGTGGTAGACTGCCAAACCCCTGGTTTTGTGAACTGCAGTGGGCTCAGCAGTGACCCCCCCTCGAAATCCTGTATTGCCACAATACACTAGTTTGCGCAAGCGAAACCAACATAGAAATGGAAAGAGTTAAAACTTGAAACTTTCACGTTAGTTCCATTATGGCCCAAAACTGACCCATTGACTTTTGTTTTTCTGAAAAAAAGTCTACATTTAAAATTTTCTGTAAGGTGTTTTTTTGCAACAGCATGTAAGATGCTTTCATGAGATGTGCCGGTTGTGAGATGAACTATTGTTGTGAGAATAACATGCAATCATGAGAAATGAAAGCCACTTCTATGTGAAACTCATCAATAACTACTGTATATTGGTAATGCCTGCCACTAGAGGCCATTTGTCATTGCCAATAAGAGTATTGACAATGCTGGCCAAATGCAGGCATTATCAAACCAGAAACCAGTTGCCATTAAAAGTATTAAGTAAAAAAGTAACAGGCACTACTTAAAAAGGAACTACAGTCAAATTAGTATATATTTTACGGGTGCAGTCGAGCCTCTATAGTTAGGGTTGCTTAGGCAATTCAATGTTAAACTCAAAGGTTTGCACTCTAATAACTTTACAACTGTTCAACAGATTTGCATGACATTTGGTATGCTCCTTCTTGAGGTGTAGATCTCTTGATCTTGCAAGTTTTATTGTGGTTGGATGTGCAGTCTCCGAATTACAGTGAGGTAAAAAAACATGTTTTTACCCATTGACTTTGCTGGGATTTTTATTTGAACTTGCCTATAGCCCAGAGGGTTTGTTTGTTTAGTATGACATTTTCAGAACATAAAGGGACTACCCCCACAGATGTGCCCTTTGCTAGTCTGGTGAAAAAAATTATAAGCCATTTGTAAGTTATTGCAATTTAACAATTAAAAACAATCATTTCTGAGCATGCTCAGTAGGCACTTCAATATAGCTGTATGATACAAAAGAGGAACCCTGCATTGTATGAGAAGATTCTGCTTTCATGTGACCACCAACTTGTTTCCATTTTGCCTGAAATTCAGATTTGGAAACCTCCCAAAATGAGATTCTGGGGAGGAACCAACACATGTAGCTTTCTTATTGTGACCCCCTAGGTGCATTCTGCACTTTACTGTTCGGAAAAATGCCCTCAAAATGTGTGTTATTTAACATTTAAATTCTTTGTTCATATCAGAGTCATACACAGTAGGATCTTAGTTTGTATGATGAGATATGAACTAGGATCCTACTTTTTGAGTCATATGACATAGAATCTTTGTTTGTATCCCGTCATACAGACTAAGATCCTATTTTGTATGACTCTGATACAAACAAAGAATTTAAATGTGGATATCTCAGCCATTTTTTAATATTTTCTCACCAAATTTTCAACATAGGCATTTTGGGAACCCACCTCATGAACAATGTCACTGTCATCTCATTACTCAGTCCTGAAAGGTGATTTGCAGTCACTGCATTGAATCACCTTTCGGGGCTGATTAATGAAATGACAGTCCCAGTGCTCATGAGGGAAGGTCCCAAAAAGTCCATGGTGAAACTTTGGTGCAAAAAATCCAAAAATGGCCATGTTACAAGCATGCATTGCATAGTTTCTATGCACGCTCGTAAATTCACCAATTTTTTATATTTTCACTCCAGATTTTCAACATTGCAATTTGTTCACACCTCCTCATGAACAGTACTGCTGTCATTTCCCACATCCTACCCAAAATGTGTTTTTGCACCTCTGGTGCAGAATGGTGCAGTCGCTGTGTGAAATCAACTTTTGGGATGGATTAACAAAATCAGAGTGCCACTGTTCATGAGGGGATTTCTCTAAAAGCTCATGTTGAAAATTTGGTTAAAAAATTCCCCATAATGGCCATGTTATGAGCATGCATTGTGCAGTTTCTACGCATGCCCATAACTTCACCATTTTTTTAAATTTTCCCTACTGATTTTCAACATTATCCTTATCCACACATCCTCATGAACACTATTCAGCTGTAATTTTTTACATTCTACCCAAAACATTATTTCACACCTGTGGTACAGAATGGCACATTTGCTGTGCAAACTCAACTTTCAGGACAGATTAATGAAATGACAGTGACACTGTTTATGAGGTGGGGTCCTCAAAATGCTATGGTGAAGATTGGGTGAAAAAAATCCTAAAAATGCCAGAGTTACGTGCGTCCATTGAATTGTGGTGCCCATATCTCGAAAACAGAGATATGGATTTTTCACTTCCCGCAGCTTATAAGCACCTGTGGAGGTTTCAAAGTCATGATTACAACTGCAGTGGCATGTTTTCCATAGTGCTACAGTTACTAACATATTGATAAATTAGTGTTACAAGGGTTACTTTACATGACTGTAGGACTGTGATATGTCCATACTTATGTGTAAGTGGGAGCACAGGGCCCAGAGGGCCCACACTCCCACTTATGCATATCATTATGCAACAATGAGTAGCATGAGAGGAGCATAGGGCCAGGAGGGCCCATGCTTCAACAACCACATACCAGTTACATTACACTTTCTCAAAAAGAAGGGAAATTCATTGCAAAAATCTACATTAATGTATCAGTTAGGGTTTTTATTAAAGTGTCAAAAGCTGGGAAATTTGACAATAAGATTACCAACCCCATTACCTTCATCTTCATTTTCCACACACCAGGTGTTTGGGGTGCCTGAAGCCATCCAACTCTCACCCATTCTCCTTACTGTACCATCTCATCTTGTTTATACATGGAATGGGGTGAGAGTTAGGCCAATGACTTCCAAGGCACACCCCAACATCTGTTGGTGTGTGGAGGGTGGGGTGGTAGGGTTGGTAACCCTAAAAGTGAATTTCCCAGCTTCTGATGCTTTAATAAAAACCCTAACTGATGCATTAACATAGTTTTCACAATGAATATGTGTATATATACTGTATGTTACATACAATGGCAAAAATAACATTGTCACATTCCTATTGACTGACATGCCCCAGTGAGATAAATTACTTCATCACATGTCAAAGTAAACACATGAATCACTGCCCACAACCCTGACCTGTCACTTGCCTGTCATTAACTTCAGCATAAACTTCACCATCCTAAAAGAAGAAAGCCTTGACATCGTGTTTTGTGAGCCAATGGAAAATGAAACCGGCATGAGCAGCAACATTTCAGCCATACAAAATGATACGGTGATGTCTGTAAAAAAGGAACTAAAAGCAAGACATTTAAATCTCCCACCAGCAGCAATAGACCAAATAGAACTAGACAGAAACAAAGTCATGACAAGACAGAAAACCAACTGGGCTATTCGAGTCTTTAATGACTGGATAGCTGAAAAAGAAATAGCCTATGATTTAAAAACAACATCAGCAGCAAGGTTAAATCAAATACTCAGAGAATTTTACAGCAGTGTTTGAAATAGCAGTGGAGACCAATACAACATTTTGAGCTACATAGATCTCTGAGCTGGCCTGAACTGACACGTAAATGAACCACCACTGAGATGCTTGTTCAACATACTAAGCAACACTGAGTTTCAAACTTCGAATAACATTTTTGTAGGCCACTTCAAAAATATAAGAAGGCGAGAAAAGGACATAGCAACCCACCACTCACAAATAAGTCAGTCAGATCTGCAAAAAATAAGGCAATCAGAGGCACTCAATCCCCAAATCACAGCAGGGCTCATAAGGCGAGTGTTACTGGAACTACAACAACATTTTTGCATAATGTGGGTGCAAAGGACAAAGATCCCTAAAACTGAATTCCTTCATAATAAAATGAGATGAACAAGGTTTAAAATATGTATCAATAGGATTTAACAAAAAAACTAAAAAGCACAGATGTCTGTCATAATGTAACCAGAAGAACCTGAGTGGTGCCATGTTTGAAATTCCCAGTCACCATCTCTGCCCAGTGCAGTTCCTCAAAACATGCTTCAGCAAACTGCCAGAAAATGTTCCATGCTCATTCCTGCACATGAGGAGAAAAATTGACCTAGAACTGCAGAAAAAGCCTATTTGTTATACAATGGAACCAATGGGTGTTAATTATCTGGCAACTATGCTACCTCACATCAGTAAGTTCACAGGCCTTAATACCATATACAGTATACAAATCACAGCCTGTGAGCTACAGTGGTTCAGCTATTGTCTGACTGTGATCGTGAAGCGAGGCAAATAATGGTGGTGACCAGATATAAATCTGAAATGTCCCTGAAATCTTACTGGTGAGCAAAACTAACAGACAGATATACTTGGAGCAACATCCTCTCCCAGGAAACACAACTGCCCAACACACTATCCATGATGTCTGCAAACCAACTGAAGAACAAAACTAAGCCTGTAACTGAACCCGGAAGAAGAGACCAACCTCTTCCAGTGCAGTTCCACACATCCACCAGCCAGAACACAAGAATCCTGCATAGCAATGAGTCTAACAAAAATTCAACAATAATCCAAGGAAACACCAAGCGTGTGTTCCACATATACAAGTGACATTTAAAGAGACAGATCCATGCTGGTTGAAAAATCAGAAAATACACACAAAACACCTGATCCAGTTCAGTGTACTTAGTCCAGCTTTTAAGATGTAGTTATTCAATGCATTAGTAAATCTATTTTTTCATTTATTTTTAACATAATTTCACCAGAAAATAGAAATGCATACCACTTGAAAGTTTTATAAAGGTACTGTAAACCAGTACAAACCAGTTCAACCAGTTCAAGCAAGTGTTTTGAACAGCTTTAACATATTTATTCAGTTTAGTAACTAATTTATTAATTTTATTCCTTTTGAAATTACCTGTACAGTTCAGTAACAGGGACTAATTTTCTTCGTATTTGAAATATTTGGAATGTTCCAATTTGAAACATTTTAAAGCAGTAAAATTGCTTTAAACATAAAAACCTGTGTCTTTGTCTTATTCAGCACTCTACACAGTACGATTTTTCTCAATAAGCCATTGTATAATGGCATTAAGGCATTCCAAGATGTGTATTGTGTAATCATGTAATTCTGTTGGTGGTGGAAGCACTCGGCATTTGGCCTTGTACTTCAACCCAATTGAGGTGTGATGTTATTACACAACACACACTGTTGTGCCTCACTGCTTAAATATATATTTATATCTATATCGATACATACACATACACATACACACACACATATATGTATGGTGGGATATTCAGAGCGCATGCGTCATGTGCAACAGAGATGCGCCAGCACAAGTATGGAAATGCACCATTGTGCGATATTCAGTGGGAGATGGCTTTGCAGTGCAACAAGCAATGTGCCAGAATGCAACAGTAATAAATGCATGCACAACCGTAGGGGGCGGAACCATGAACAACATGCACAGTGCGATATTCAACAGCATGCAACATGTGCAATAGTGGAGCAAGCAGAAGTTGCGCAATAGCGGAAATGAGCTAAAATAAAAGGGAGCAAGAGAAGGGAGGAAGAACGCACCACAGGGAAGCCACAGGTGAGAGTGTGGAGACAGAGAGACAGGGAGGAAAAACAGGAAGCAGGGCACAGGACTGGGCAGGATTAGGACAGGGCCTACCAGAACTGTGCCAGAGTGAGGGTAGGAGTGGGTGTGCCCATGCTAGTGTGCAGAAAAGGGTGTGGGAGTACCACAGTGGACTGGGGACAGTGGCAAGTGGCAGGACAGCCACAAGCAAACAGCCAGAGGTGAACCTAGTGCAGAGGCAGCACCAGGAACAGACAGCGGGGGGAACAAGACAACAGCCACCGTGGGGGAACACCAACCATGGACATGGCCAGTGTCACCTTCCAGATGGAGGTAGTAATGAGGGGTGTGAGAAGGCAGGCAGCAGGGAGGCACAGCCATGGAAGGGCCAGTCGGTGGTATGCCCAGAACAGGCAGTACCGAGCCCACACCAGCTTCGAACAGTACTCTGACACAGAGATTGTGGGCCAGTGCCACCTGAATCGGGCAATACTGAGGCAGCTCTGTGAGCTGTGCAGTGATGAGATGCAGGCACACACACGATGGAGCCATTCTCTGTCAGTGGAGACAAAGGTGACAGCCGTCATGTGCCTGCTCACCATGTGCACCTTCCCAAGACCAACAGGGGACACAACAGGCATAACCCAGTTGGCCGCATCATACCTAGTCACACAATTATGCAGCGCACTGCTGCCACATGCTGCGGAGTACATCCATTTCCCCAGCACACAGGCAGAGCACACAGCACACATACAGGAGTTTCACAGGGTAGCACGGTTTGCCTGGCATGCTCAGGGCCATTGACTGCACCCATGTAGACATCCACATGCCACCTGGCCCAGAGGGTATGGCATACATAAACCACAAGGGATACCCGAGCATAAACTGCCAGGTGGTGTGCGATACCAGGGGGTGCATAACCAATGTCTGTGCCACGCACCCTGGGGGAGCACACGATGCCTTCATCTGGCACCAGTCTGCACTATGCCACAGGTTTGAGAGTAGGGACATCCCCACCGGCAATCTAGTAGGTAGGTATGCATATCATGCAGAACGAAGTGAGCAGACATGAGGGAGTGCATAGTCAGAGGTGCCATGGCTACCGGCCATGTTGGTCCATGCCATAGTGATGCAGACCACCATTCTAATGTGTCTCCTCTACACACAGGTGACAGTGGTTACCCACTAAGGCCCTGGCTGATCACACCATACTGGTGCCCCATGACTCCATCACAGCTATGGTACAATGAGGCACATGCCACAACACAGAATGTCATCGATCGGGTGTTCGGGCTGCTGAAGGCATGGTTCCAGTGCCTGGACACATCAGGCTGTGCCCTACAGTACAGCCCTTCAAAGGCCTGTGGGCTATTCCTGACCTGCTGTATCCTGCACAACATGGCCACCAACTGTGGGATAGACATAGAGGATGAAGAGGGGGACAGCGGTGGGGATGATGAGGATGCCTGTCCAGCTGGTGAAGGGCAGCCACCTCCTGGGCAATGAGACCCCTGGCTGATCCGGATGGCACAGCAGCACTGGGACACTGTTACAGAGGAGCATTTCAAACAACACAGGTGGGTCACGGGGCCATGTGCAACCACCAAGGGCAAGGGCACAGCCCACAGACAGGCAGGGCAGGACACTAGGGGTGGACAGCAGTAAGGGAATGGGTCTGAGCGGGGCACCACACACGGCGGCAGGGATGGGCAGGGCTGAACATGACACATGAACACACATGCACACAAACCACAAACCATGCACAAAGGGAAAATGGCACACCAACCCCAACAGCCACCCCGTCCCCACACAGGACCACACACGACCATGCCCAGTGACCATCACTGTGCATGCCTCAGACACTGGGCACCATTGCACACTGGTGGATGGTACAACACAGGCATCATCACGCACATGCCACAGTGGCCAGCAGCTGGGAAGGTGTGCACAGGGAAAGTGTGTGTGCAGGGCCAGATATCCCACCTGTGCATCACACAATGCACACCACAGTGCACACAGGGCAGCAGCAGATGGTGGCCATGGTGGGAGACAGGTCAGTCATGCGGCACAGTACTATGGCCACCACGGATGCATGGGTGGCCCCACTGAGACCTGCCAGCCATGCCAGGCTGACCAGTGGCCTCTTGGGGTGGCATCAATGAGCCCCCAGGGGTGACACTGAGTGAACACAACTGTGTTCACACAGGGGTCTGCAGCCCACTGAAAATGCCCACACCAGGCGTGCTCGGTATGCCCACAGCTGAACCCAGTATCAACATAGCAGGTATCGTACAGTGCTGGGAATGGGGGGTGGACATGACACTGTGCGGTGTCTGTTGCATCTGGGCACCAAACTGGATGCCCAGTGTAGCCATGACAGTTGCCAATACAGTGTTCTGCCTTATCAATGGCTGCAGTCACATCCGCCCGTTGCTGGGCCATTTCTGCCAGGAGCAATCCATAGTCCCTGCAGCCAAACTTTGCCCCCTAGTTGCCATGCATCTGCATGGCTGCACCCCTATCATGCAGTCCAGTGACAGCATGATAGGGACTGGCAGTGCAGTACCGCACTGCCTCCGCATGTAGGGCACGTGTGCTACAGAGTGCCATTTTGTTGGTGTTTGAGACAGCAACATGCCAAGAACCAGAGTGCAGGTCTGGAGTGCCACTGAACTGGCAAACTTGGTGGCCCTGGTGGAGCCACATGCAGGTGCCCTCTTTGGGCAGGAACCCCTCCACAGACTATGGACTGCTGTGTGGCAGGAGGTCTCAGAGGGCCTGGAGAAGGCAACAGGGAGCAGCCGATCTGTGGAGCAGTGTAGCCACCACTATGGCGACCTCCAGTGGTCAGACCCTGACCGCCTGGGGCATCTGCAGTCACGTGCCCGGCGAGGCACCATGCCACAGCCAGGTAGGTGTTCCATCCCATCACTGGTAGTGTCCGTCTGTCTGGGTATCGAGGTGTGCATAAGGCCACACCCCAAGGGGTCGGGGGCCATCTAGTGGGGGTGGTGGTGGTGGGCAGGTGCATCATGGCTGGGCTGTGCGGGCATGCACACACTGGGGAGGGCTTTGTTACTGACCTGTACTGATGCTTCCCTTTCCATGTTTGCACCCTAGGTCCATAGGAGCACCATAGGGCATGTTTGGTCCGGGAACAGGAAGAGCAGGCCAGACTGGGTGCAATGGACATGCAGCCAGGCCACATTGGTGGGGCCATGGGTCAGCAGCACCCTGCTGGCCAAGGATGCAGGTGAATGCCATGTCTCCCCTTACATCTGTGCATGCTGGGTAGTAGGGGTGGTGGCGGGTTGTGGTCACCCGCACTTGGCCCCACTGCCATGCACACCACAAGGTGCACTCAGCACTATCCTGTGGCACTGCATGTGTGGGTGGGTATTGCATGTGGGCTGTGCATGCACTGGGTCCATGGCTGTGCCACTGCCTTCACACCGCAAAGCCATGTCACTGTATGGCCACACTGGTGCTGTGCAGGACATGGGCGGTGGGTGTGTGCAGTGTTACACATGGCTATGGGTGCCTGGGTAGGTGGGTCTTGTGGGCGCAGACACTGCGGGTGGTCACATGCCATCACAGGGGCATGGCCCATGGCTGTATGCCATGCACATTGGGTGGGCTGCAGGGGTCTGACCAGTCACGTGTACTGACTCTGCTCCCTTGTCCTAGGTGGACAACACTGGACTGCCTTGAGTGGAATATTCAGAAGCTACTGCAGCTGTCCTGGGCTACTCTGGAACTGCACCAGAGGATAGATTGAAGCGACCGTAGGAGGCACAGGAGGTGCCACAGGGACCAGAGTGCAGAGAATGGTAGCCATTAGGCTCTACAGCATATGTGTTGTGCATTCCCCCCTTGACTTACTCACACACCCCTTCATCCCACTCCCTGATGTACACCCTTGCCACATGTCCACCCCCACCTGGTTTGTGGCCCTCCCCCCCCCACTTTGTACATAGTTTTGATTTGTGTTATTTGTACAGTTTACCCCTTTAATACATACTTGTATGATATGACAATTGTGGTGGTCTCTGATTTGCAGTGGGCATATGGTGTTTGGCTGTAGTGGTGTGCATGGCGTCGGGGGTGATGCAGGCCTGGGCATGTGTGTGTCCGGCAGGGACCCACTTATGGTGTGGGCGGAGAACTTGGTCCCTGTCTGTGGTGTGTGTGTTGCTCCCTGTACACCGAATGCCTGTGTGCAATGGTCCCTGGTACATGCGCTGTGTCCCTGATACCCCTGTCAGTATGTCCATGGCCAATGCAGCTGGCCCCCTTGCATGTCTGTGATATGCACGGTCTGCTGGCGTGTCATTGGTGGCTGTCCATGCCAGCCACCCTCAGGGCACGGTACAATGGTGGCTTGCCTCCTGTCACCAATTTGTTGCACGTCTGCCTCAGATGACACTGTGGGCTATGCTGTTGTTGTCCCCCCCATGCTGTTGCTGGTGTCTGTTGTGGTGTCTGTGTTCTAATGTCTGGCACTTGTGCTCCGGCCACATGCTGGTGGTGGATGGCTTCATGGTGCATGCTCAGGGTGGCTGGTTCACCTGTGCCATGGTGTGGCACAAGCCGTGGATATACAGCATCAGTGGATGCACGCCAGTGGCATTTGTTGTCCCACTATTGTGGCCCTGTGTCGGGGTGCCCTTGGGTCAGAGTGGGTGTTTGTCCATGCCCTGTGTCACATCCTGTGTGGCACATGCCTCCATGCACCACAGTGGGTGGATGTACTGCCTGTCGGGGCCAGTGCTGGGACAAGGTGTGTGCATGGGTGGGTGTGTGGGGTGCTGTCCTGCTGGTGGTGGGGTCCAGGGAAGGCCTTGTCACATGCGGGGTCCCTCAGGTACTGACGCAGGGTCGACCTCTCTGCTGTGCCATGGAGGGTCATGTAGGGTGGCCTTGTGTCTGCAGTTATTGCATCAGTGGCTGGTGCTACCCACTGCGGGGTGCTCACAGTGGGGCTGCCATGCATGGCTCCATGATGCACAGGGTTGCATTGTCATGGTGGGGGTGGTGGCATGCATTCAGTGCCATACACTGTTGGGCACTGCTCTTGGGTCAGTTGTCTGGGGATTGCTGTGCAGGGTGTGCTCTGCATTGGTGGGATGGGGTGGCACTGGGTGGCCAGCCCTCCTTGTGTTGCAGTCACTGCTTGCCAGGGGGGGGTGCTGAGGCATCATGCCCCAGCTGTGGATTTGGAGCTGGTGTTCATGGGCTGGTGGTCTATCCAGCTCACCACTGGTTGTGCAGTTCATGGGGTTCTGGGGGGGTTTCTGTCTGGCCTGCTGCATGCTCCTCCAGCCATGGCTTCCATGGGTGGTGCACCCTTGCATCCTGTCCCTGTCCCTGTGCATCTCAGGTTGTGCTACTGCACATCTACCCTGCTCTACTGTGCATCCCTGATTGTGCTACTGTGCATCTGCCCCTGCTCCACTGCACATCCCTGGTTGCACCATGGCACAGTTTGCACGATATTCAGCTTTGGTGCGCAAGTGCACCTTGGCCTGCACTGTTTGAATATCGCGCATGTTGCGCAGGGGTGCACTGCACTTGTGTCTGCTCCTGCTATTGCACTTCTTTGTGGCATAGTCTGAATATCCTGCCCATAGTGTGCAGAGTGTGTTGATCTGTGTATGTAGACCTAGTGCATTCTTTCCTTTTTTGTTAAGATTTTTTTTTTTCTAAATCCGACTACTTATCTATTTACATTAGAGATCACCATGCTTCCTTTCTATTATATTTCTTTTCCCACAGTGCTGCTTGTGCCATGTAACAGTGATGTGTTGAAGACAATTGATGACTTTTTAACCTCTCTGCAGCTGTACTGTGTGTTAAGTGCCTGATGAGCTGGCTGTAACTAAATAACTCCTCCTACTCCAATATTTTAATTTTCTAGATGTGCGTCTTGGTCTAGCAAGCAAAAGCGACTGTTCTGTTTGTAAAGCTATTATTTTCATTAAATCAAACAAAGCTATGAGAAAATACACAAATCACCCCAGGTCATGAATGCTATAATTAAGCAGGACTCTAGCTGTTTTCTTAAATAATAGCCCCCTCCATTTATTCTGCATGTGTTTGCCAAACTGTGAATGTAGCTTTTATTAGTGCTCATTGCATGAGGAGAGGCACACCAGCACAGTTCTAATTCTGTAAATTAGACAGAAAGATGGCACTCACTGAATCAATGATCTCAAATGCAACATTGTGACATGGAACAGAAGGCATTGTGGGAAAAAGAAAGACAATAAAAGAAACGAGGATGGAGATCAATATGGGCTATAACATACTGTAAGTTGGAAAATTTAGAAAACAATCCCAAAAGCATGCTAAGGCAAGGACACACAAGGACTACAAACAAATCAAAACACTCTGCACAACATATTTTTTTTAATTTGACTTTAGTTCTCCTTTAAGATAAGTTACCAAAATCATATTAGGAGCTGAAGACCATGGTGAAGATGTTAGTTTATAAAAGATATTTGAAAATTATACCTGGCATTGGGACAAAGGCTTGCTGCTGCTTCCTGGTGATGATAAAAAACTGAAAGCACAGCCATTGGTGAAGGAAAGCTGTAATGACAAGGAGAGTTTTGCTTCACAATTCTCTAACTCAAAGAACCCAAGAAGGCACTCTTATAACCACAAGAGACACAATCAGCAACAGTACATATAAACATTAAAAAAAAAAACAAGGCTTTGTAGATCAACAGGGCAAGAAGTAAACTCAGATTGGATCAATATCTTACAGTGTATGAGTAAGCAGTAAGACATAGTGGGGTGTGCATTAAACAGTAACAGTACCTTCCTTTCTGCAAACACAAGAATGGTGATAAAAAAAAAGCCTGTATATAACCTACAGTAACTATCTGGAGAAGAACTGCATCCTGCTCAGAAATATTTTGAGGAATAAATTGCCCTGTTTGGTGGTTTTTGAACTTTCAAACAGAACTCTACATGAAACCAGAATACAGGTAATAAAGACTTATCTCAAGATGAAGCCACATGTGCTGTATGGAAGTTTGCAAAACACTGGACTGACTGGCTGTGGCAGTGGTCAAAGGCCACTTTAACAAAGGATTGGCAGTGTGCTGCAGGACAAAATTCAAGAGGTCATCTCCAGGCCTAGCAGAAGCAAGCAGTGCTGCTTAGCACATAACTGGGGTTAGAGAGTGAACCCATGGAATCTGCAGTTGAGCAACCAAGACCAGGCTCACATTGCTTCCCTGACAAGGGAGGGTTAGCACCTCACCTGCAACACCAGTAGTAAGGTTGTGAATTTAAAATGTTACCATGAATTTTAGTGTATTCAGCCACAAGACACTAAGTGTAATAAGAATTACTTTCATTAAATAATGTGTTTTAATGCCAAAGTTCAGAAAAAGGTAAAAAAATATTGCAAATTTTTCAAACCGTCAAGTAATTTTATGCAGCGATACAAAAAAACTAGTATTGATAGTCTATCATTAAAAATATAGTATCCACACTATGTATTCACTGTTTTTTGGCTGTGTCAAACTAAAAAACATATATTGATGATAAACTGAAAAAGCAAGTTCAAATAGTAAATATCAGCAGATAACAAACAGTACCATCTGAGTTAATTATTAATGGCTAGACTCCAAACTTACATTTTAGAAAACTACATTTTTAACTGCAACAAAGTTAGAGTCAGCTAGGTGGGAGAACTTGGAGAAATTCTGACCCTTATTAAATAAGAACCGAAACACAAGGGGTTCTGATTAGTTCTGATTTTTCATAAAAATTTCCATAGATGTGTTAAAATGCATAATACAGTGTAAATTCCCTGTAGTATTCAACACAGTGGGGCAAAATGAATACTTTGAATAATTATTTGTATGAAAAATAAAGTAGAACTGCTAATGTAAAAGGGAATTGGGGCAACAACAACATGCCTGGAAGAATTACTAGCCGCAGGATTGGACCAATTGGTCCAGGAAAACACAAGGGGGAACCATATCCTTGATTTAGTTCTATCTAACATGGTTGACAGTATTATAAATTGTAAGACTGAGGCCCTGCTTGGAAACAATGACCACTCTATGGTGAGTTTCCAAATTGATAGGGGTTATTATATTAGAAGTGGGAGCACAGTATTGCAAGACTTCAATAGGGTTAATTATGATATATTTAAAAATGATTTAGACACCTGGAATTGGCAGCAGGAGTTAACAAATCTCCAAGTTCATGAAATGTGGGACATACTCATTAATAAATTAAATGAGTTGATTTTAAAACATGTCCCAATTCATAAAAAATACAATAGCTCCAGGAAAATCTTGCCCCCTTGGATGACGACTACATTAAAAAAGCTGATAAAAAATAAGAATAAGGCTTTTATTAGGGCAAAAAGTAGTGGGGAACCCAAGGCATGGGCAATTTATAAACAACAGTTAAAAGGGGTTAAAATGACTATTTGTAAGGCAAAGAAGTGTTATGAATTAAAATTAGCAACAAAAATACAGGATAATTACAAGAGTTTCTACACATATCTAAATAATAAAAGGAGACAGGGTAAACAAATTGGACCACTGAAGGATAAGGATGATAAAATTATATCTGACAATAAGCAAATGGCTGATAGGTTTAACATGTACTTTTCCTCTGTGTTTAATCTAGACAAACAACACAGCCTAGTGGATTGCAATATAGTGGGGGCTCTTGATTTCAAAATTGAACCAGAGGACGTAAGATCAAGGCTTAGAAATTTGAACCATAATAAAGCAAGTGGACCAGATGGTCTGAATCCTAGATTGCTAAAGGAACTGGCAAATTATTTACCAGGGCCAATTACATAGATATATCTGCAGTCACTGTAATCAGGGCAAACTGTGCAAACATGGAGACTGGCTACGGTTATCCCTATCCATAAAAAGGGACAGAAGAATGAGGTGGGCAACTACAGGCCAATTAGTTTGACTTCAGCACTTGGAAAAATACTGGAAGGTATTGTCAAGGACCATATTATGGACTATGTGGAGCTACAGGGGAAACAGGATAAGTCCCAACATGGCTTTACTAAGGGACGTTCATGTCAAACCAATTTATTGGAATTTTACAGCAAAGTTAGTAGATCTCTTGATGAAGGCAGCCCAGTGGATGTGATATTCTTGGACCTAGCAAAGGCATTCAATAAGGTCCCTCATGAAAAATTGATTAAACCTATTTCTAATTTAGGGATACATCCAAAAATAGTCAACTGGGTAGGTGATTGGCTGTCTGCTAGAAAACAGAGAGTATGTGTCCTTGGAGAAATGTCAGATTGAGCAGCAGTCACCAGTTGGGTCCCACAGGGATCCGTATTGGGACCATGTATGTTTAACCTTTACATGTCAGCTGTGCAGGTAACATCTGAAATTTGGCTTTCCAAATTTGCCAGTGACACACGATTAGGCCATCTAGTTAATAACATATCTGATGCTTCAAATTTACTGTTAGCACTTGGTGAATTAGACTTATTGGCAAAGGAAAATGGGGCCACCTTTAATGTGGAAAAGTGCATGGTTATGCACTTTGGTAATAAAAATCTGGAATTAAATTACAGTTTGGGTGGTAATATCCTTAAAGTGGTATACAAGGAAACGGACTTAGGTATAAGGGTCAGCAATGACCTTAAGTTTCATGCACACTGCAATTTAGTGGTTAAGAAGACAGATAAAATTTTGGGATGCATACACAGACGCATTAAAAGCAAGAAGAGAAAAGTGTTGCTCCCTTTGTATACCTCTCTTGTGAGGCCACATGCAGAATATTGTGCGCAGTTCTGGGCACCAGGCTATAAAGAGGATGTTAGAGTCCTGGAGAGGATACAGTGAAGGGCTACTAGAAAAATATCTGAAGTTAAGGAGATGACATACGAGGACAGGTTAAAGAAGCTAGATTTATATCCCCTGGAATATCACAGAATGAGAGGGGACATGTGCCTAGTTTTTCAGGTATTATCTGATAATCAGCTTTGGGAGCAATTGGACCTGAACCTTAGGGTTCAGCCATACAACACTCATGCCCACCCCTTACAGCTGAGGGTGGGTAGATGCAGGACAAAATTGTGTTTTAGGGTGGCAAGAGTATGGAACGATTTACCAATCGAGGTGGTAGCTAGCAAAGTATGACATTTCTCAAACATTCTTTGGATATTTTTTTAAGGGGCAGAAACAGTGGGATATTAAATCTCAAGTTTAAGCGAGACAAATGGATTACAGTCTTTATGGAGCTCTGTATTACCAATGATACCAATGATACAGTCAACAGCATACAGTAGTTCTTTTGTGCCTCCCTTAACACATCTGCCTGGGCCAAGCACAGCAACACATAATGCACTATGATTTCTCTTACTGATCTCTCTCTCTCTCATTTCTCCTAGTGCATCTCACCCTCTCTCTGCCCCTCTATGTGTTACCGCTGAATATTTTTTAGTATGTATATTTTGAGGAATCCATTTCCCTTTTTACAGTGTTCTCCCATTTCTCTCTTTCAGTCTCTCTCTGCAGCTTACTTTTTTCCTGGACCATCATTTTTAGGGCAGTGGGATCAGATCATAGCTCTAAAATTGGCTGATCATAGAACCTTCCATTGGACATTTGGAAGTATCCTCATGAATGTCCAACGGAGCTTGAAACCCTCCACCACGATCATCTGTTGTGGAATAACAGCTACACTATTTTGGCTGTTACTTCCTCATTCTGGTGCATGAACTACACATGCACAACTCACACACATGCGCAGTTCTGCTGGTGCTGTCATGTTGTGAATGGCAAACTGCCATCCTCCGCAACAGTACATGCGCGAGTGCTGGGCATGTGCAACTGCATTGCTGCTAGCTAGCTCCGTGGCATTCTGTGGCTCTCACCCAACTTATATGGCATACTGGGAGCCCACCTCAGTGTTCCCAAAGATTTTTAATTTTACCCACCAACATCAGGGTGCCCAATCCCTATGTTGGCGTTATGTGCACCCCCCCACTCATGCTTCACACTGGGAGCCCACCCCACTGTGCCTGTTTTTTTCTTCCCCTCACCCCCACTGACATTGGGATGCCCAATTCCCATGTCGGCATAATGTACAACCTCCCCAGTCATGTGGCACACTGGGAGCCCACCCCAGTGTGCCCAAATGTTTTTTATTTTTCTGTAAAAAAGAAAATGGTCCCTTATCGTCACTCCGATTTTGTTATTTTTTCCTGTAGAAAAGAAAATGGTCCCTAGTCATCACTCCTGTCCCCCTCCCCCATCTCCACCCTCCTACTGAGCACCCACCTCTCAACACCCACCCTTACCCCATACTTACCTCTGGAGGTTGGCACTGTCTTCTTCTCTGGACTGGGACACATCTCCACTCTTCAGAGCTGAACTGCAAACTGAAGAATCAAAGGTAAGCATGCTATAATGCCATTCAATGGGGTTTTCAGCTTATGCTGATAAATCAACCATTTTTTGGAATTTTTACCCCAAATTTTCAACATAGAGTCCTCGGGACCCCACCTCATAAAAACTGCCACTGTCATTTTGTTACTTGGTCCTGAAAGGTGATGTCATAGTCTTTGCATTGAATCACCTTTTAGGACCAATTCATGAAATGACAGTGCCACTGTTCATGAGGTGGGGTTCCAAACAGCCCATATTGCAAATTTGTTGAAAAGGCTACAAAAAATGACTGTGTTAGGAGTGAGCATTGCACAGTTTCTACACATGCTCCTAATTTTGCCAATTTTTAATATTTTTACTCTACATTTTTAACCTTGCCATTTTTGCACACCTCCTTCAAAACAGTACAGCTGTCATTTTCCACAACCTGCCCAAAATGTGTGTTTGCACCTGTGGCACAGAATAGTGTGTTCATTCTGTGAAACCACCTTTTGGGACAAGTGAAAAAAATGACACTGGTACTCTTCATGAGGAGGGGTCCCAAAAAGACCATGTTGAAAATTTGGTGCAGCACCTCTAAAATATTTCCAAGTTACACCCAGGCATTGCATAATTTCCACGCACATGTATAACTTTAGTCATTTGGTAGCTCTTCACAGCCCTATCGGTTCTGGCTCAAGCTTGTTTTTTGTACAGTAACTAAATAGTGCTGATCAACTCAGCTGAAACAAGCACTCAGAAGTCCAGTGCTGCTTTACAGTTTTTCTTATTTGAGATCTCTCTCTCTTGCTTTTTGTTTCTATCTCTATCCTGATCTATTTGTCTCTCTAGTCTTGCATTATCAGTCTACCTATTCTCTCTTATATGTTTTTTGATTCCCCTGCCTTCCTCTCTCTCCATCACAATCTCTTTTTAAAGTGTTTAAAATCCCTTCTTTCCCTTGATCTTGCTTGTTCTCTCAGTCCCTCCTTATCTCTCACTGCCCGTCTCTAAACTGATCTCCACAAGGCAAGCCAGCATGTTGAGCCACATCACATGAGGATTCACCGAGAAATACTGACAGACAGGAATGGCTCACAAGACTTGCAATACTGCAGACCTAGCTATATCCTCAACAATGAGATACCCCAATGTATGGCCAAATGCAGAAGCAAAAAAGATGCCCTCCTCAAGTTCCCACTTCCACCCACCAATCATGTAAATTATTCATGAGGAGTGTGAGAGGGAATGCAGCAGCAAAGTGCATAAAAAAGTCCTGAAAGTGAAAACTGCAGCTCGCTCACGGACTACAAACATATGAAATTTGCCAGCAGACAAAGGTCTAGAGGTCTATCAAGTCTACTTGAATGTGCAGCTAGCACCCCTTATCCTGCAGCTGCCCCTTCCTTCCACCCTTCCACTACATTGACCCTCCCCCTTGTCCTGTCCCATCCCCTTTTGAAGTAGTCCACTGTTATACTGGATATGACTTCTGCAGGTAATGCATTTCACCCAGCTACTACCCTCTTTGTAAAAAAAGTGTCTCCTCATCTCCCTCCTGAACTTTCCTCCCTCCAGTCTCATATCATGGCACCTGGTGTCCCTCCCCTTCCTTACTTTGAACAGCCCCTCTGTACCCATCTTGTTTATTCCTTTCATGTACTTAAAGGTTTTATTTATTTATGAGATTAATGAGATTTACCAGGAAGGCATACTAAACAACATGCTCGATTCCAGATGCGACCTGGGGGTTGAGACCCAATACATAACATGGAATTTAATACATATACAGTTCAATATTGGAAAGCAAAGGCTTACTCCATTAAACATTTGGCAGGAAGTTACAGACAGGGGTAGATACATACAGTGTAAAGATTGGAGGGTTGAGTACATTTAATATACAATTAGATTTCATCATCATAGTAATAAAACTGTTAGTTGAAACAGGAGCAGCTGGAGGAGAAATGCACTCTGAGTAGTAGGTTGCGATGGTAGGGATTTAGTGAGTGTCTTATGGGGGCAGGTAGGGTGTTCCAGATCTGTGGGATTTTGTAGTTAAAGGCAGACTGGCCTTTGGTTGTGCGCATAAATGGGACGTGGAGTAGTCTGGGGTCCGTGCTTCTGAGGGAGTAAGCAGGTGGAGGTTGTTGGGAGAAGGTAGAGGCCAGGTAGGGGGGAAGGGAGAGGGACCAATATTTGGCAGCGAACCAAGCACAGTTAATTAATTTGCGATCATGGAGGGACGGCAGGGTTAGGGAGCTGTATAAGGTGCAATGGTGTGTGGATTGCAGGCAGTCAAGGATGAAATTACAGAAAGAGTGGAACAGGGTGTCTAGGCTGGCCAGGGCGGATGCGGGGGTGATAGTGTATAGTATGTCACCGTGGTCAAGTACGGGAAGAATCATTTTTTGGACAATGGTGTGCCTTGTTTGTATGGTGATGCAGCTTTTGTTTCTGTATAGTGCACCAAGTTTGGGGAGCAGCATCTTGTGTAAGGAGTTGATGTGAGAGGTAAAATCTAGGTGCTGGTCTAGCCAGATGCCTAGATATCTGAAGCTAGTGCATTTCTCCAAGGGAGTCCCATCATGGTTTTGAAATGGGGGCAGGGGGCTTGGCGGGAGAGTCTTTGTTGGGAGCCAAATGTTAGTGATACTTTTTTTTAGGGTTTAGAAATAACTGGTTTGTCCTGAACCAGTTCTGGATGGCATAGAAGTCCTCCTGGAGAAGAGTTGCCACACTGCATGTTGTGGGACCAGAGGCATACAGGACTGTGTCGTCCACATACAACTGGATGGATGAATGGGAGCATGCTGATGGCAGGTCATTTAGAAAAATGGAAAAGAGTAGTGGTCCTAGGACTGATCCTTGGGTGACACCAGCAGTGACTGGCAGGGGGTTTGAGGTGTGTGAGGCAAGTTTGACTGCTTGTTTCCTGCCCACTAGGTAGTCATGGAACCATTCAATGGCTGGATTGGAGAGCCCTGCATCTGTGAGTTTGGAGAGGAGTAGGGAGTGAGAGACGGTATCAAAGGCCTTGGCTAGGTCAATAAAGATGGCCGAGGTGATATGTCTGTTGTCCATGCCAGTGAGAATGTCACCAGTGATACGTAGCAGGGAAGTGATGGTTGAGTGGAATTTGCAGAAGCCCAATTGGAAAGGAGTGAAGAAGGAGGAGGCACCCAGGAACGGAGTAAGTTGGGACAGGGCAAGTCGTTCCTGTAATTTGGCCAGGATAGGGAATAGGAAGATGGGTCTATAATTGCCTGGGGAGGAGGGGTCACCCCCTTTTGGCAGGGGTATAACGATGGCCAATTTCCAGGCCATTGGTAACTTGCCAAGAGAGAAAGAGAGGTTGAAGAGGACAGCAAGAGGGGCGGCTATGGCTGGGGCTGACAGAAAGAGCATCTTGGCGTCCCGGGACATAGGGCATTTGCCTTTGTTTGGGTTCAGGGCCCATAGGGAGCTGAAGACTTCTGCTTGGGATACTGGGTGGAATGAGAATGGCAGAACTGGGGGGGGCAGTTTGAGGAGGGCATGTGCGTGGGGAGGACCGGGGTGTGTACGGGAAGGAGGATAGGAGCTTGTCTGCACAGCTGGAGAAATGGGTATTAAAGGCTTCAGCTATGCAGATGGGGTTGGAAATGAGAGTGCCCTGAGCTGATAGTGTACGTGGTGGGGGTTGAGTGGGGGGGGGGAACAGGGATTTGAGTGATTTCCAGAAATCCGTCAGGTTGTTAATGTTTTTGCTAAAGGCCGATAGAAAATAACTCTTTTTGGCTTGGCAGATGATGTTTGTGCAAGCATTTCGAAGGGATCTGTAGATAGTGATGGAAATCTGTGTGCCCATTTTCTTATGTTCTTTCCAGGCGTGGTCCCTGGAGTGCCATTTTCTGATTATGTCTGCCGTGATCCAAGGGAGATGTGCCCCTCTAACTCTTTTTGTTTGCAGGGGGGCATGTTTGTCCCAGACTTTAAAGAAACTGGTTTTGAACGCACCAAAGGCTGTGTCAATGGAGGATGCCTCGGGGATAAAAGACCAGTTTACACGTCTCAGGTCTGACAGGACAGATGCTAAGTTGAGGGAGTTATAGGACCTGGTGCGCAGTGTTTTAATCATGTCCCTCCTCTCCTCCAGCAAGTACATGTTCAGTTCCCTCAGCCTCCTCTCGTATGATAAGTCCCCCAGCCACTTGATCATCTTTGTTACCCTGCACTGCACCCCTTCAGTAACTTAATGTCTCTCTTCAGATATGGGCGCCAGTACTGCACGCAGTACTCCAGGTGTATAGGTCTAACCAATGACCTATACAGTGGCAGAATCACGTCCTCTCTCCTCGAGGATATACCCCTTGCAATGCACCCCAGCATTTTGTTGGCCTTTGCAGCTGCCTTCCTACATTGTGACAAGTTGTTCATTGACCCTGCAATGAGCACCCCCAGATCCTTTTCCTCCTCTGTCTGGGCTAGCTGCACTCCCCCCAGCTAGTAACTCCTCCTTGGGTTCTTCATCCTAAAATGCAGCTCCTTGCACTTTTTGGCATTAAACCCCAGTTGCCAGGTGTCTGACCAGGTTTCAAGCTTTGCCAGATCATCCTGCTACCCCTGCCATCTCCCTAGGTCATCCACCACTGCTCCTACCTTGGTATCATCAGCAAACAGACTGATCTTGCTCTTGATGTCCAATGATATGTCTGCAATGAATATCCCAAACAACACTGGTCCCAACACCGAGCCCTGTGGAACACTGCTCGTCACTACCCTTGGGTGTGAGCACTCCCCACTCACCACCACCCTCTGTTGCCTTCCCAGAAGCCAGTTCCCTACCCATCTCACTAGCTTTGCACCTTCCCCAGTGCCTTCTAACTTACTTCCCAGCCATCCATGTGGCACCGAGTCAAATGCCTTACTTAAGTCCAGATACAGGGCATCCACTGCATGGTCCCTGTCCAGTTGCCTAGTTACCCAGTCATAGAACTCCACCAGGTTGGCTTGACAGGATCTGCCCTGTATGAAGTCACTTTGTCTGCTGTCCTGTAGTCCTTTGGCCTCTAGGAGGGCCCCCAGCCTCTCCTTCAGGATAGTCTCCATTAACTTACCCATAATGGATGTGAGGCTCACTGGTCTGTAGTTCCCCGGTTCATCCTTGGGCCCACTCTTGTGGAGGGGCACCATGTGAGCCATCCTCCTGTCCTGAGGTACACACCTTGAGTGTAGTGAGGCATTAAATAGGTCTGTCAAAGGTCCCGCAAGGGCCTCTGCAAGCTCCTTCAGTACCCTGGGGTGGATGCCATCTGGGCCTGGCGAGACTTGTCCACCCTCATTGCCTTCAAACACTCCCGAACTCTGCCCTCCATGATTTCCCCATCTGTCACCCCATCCCCCCCATTTCTGCCATTCCTCCCCCTTGGGTGTCACCCCCCTTCTCCTTAGTAAATACCGAGCAGAAGTAATCATTTAGTGCTTCTGCCTTATCGCACCCTGCTTCCACCCAACCCACCTCTTTCCTAATCCTTACTATGCAGTCTTTATAGCTCCTTTTCTCCCTGATGTACCTAAAGAAGTCCTTCTCCTCCTTCTTAATGCCTTGTGTCAGCCTGAGCTCCATAGATGCCTTGGCTCCCCTTACTGTCCGAGTCACCCCCTTCGATTCCATCAAGTACTCCTCCTTGTCCTCCCCCTCCCTGTTTTCTTGTACCTTCTAAAGGCAGCTCTTTTCCTCCTTCCCTTTTCCATGACCTCCTTGCTCAATCAGCTTGGTTTCTTAGCCCTAGCCTTCTTGCTCTGGACCTTGCAGCAGATTTTGGTTGCCTTCACTACCCCCAGCTTTATGAGCTCCCACCTCTGGTTAGTGTCCATACTAGGTTGAATTCTGGCCAGGTACCCTTTTACCACTTCCCTCATCCTCCCAAAGTTGGCTCTTCTGAAGTCCAGCACTCTTGTGCCAGATTCCACTCCTTCCTTTCCCATATCCAATGTGAGCCATACTGAGTGGTGGTCACTCATTGACAGCGGTTCTTCCACCATAAGTTCTCTCACAAAGTCCCCATTTGCCAGCACAAGGTCAAGGGTATTCCCTAACCTGGTTGGTTCACTGACCATTTGCAGCAGGAAGTTGTCCTGGAAGGCATCCAGCAGTACCTGTTCCCTTCTGTTCCTGGTTGTTGGGGTACTCCAGTCCACTCCTGGCATTTTGAAGTCCCCCACAATCAGCACACTACCCTTCTCACAAGTCCTCCTGAGCTGTTCCGCTAGTTCCCTATCTAACTCCTTCATCTGAGATGGCAGCCTGTACACTACTCCCATTCTGAGAATCCTATTCTTGGAATCCTGGATTTGCATCCAAAGTGACTCCTTACTACTCTCCTCCCCTTCCTCCCTTACACACTTCACTCCTTCCTTCACATATAATGCCACCCCTTCCCCTCCTTTCCCAATCACCCTGTCCCTTCAAAATAACCTGTACCTTGGTACAGACAGGTCCCAGTCATTGTATTGGGTGGCCCATGTTTCTGTGATGGCTGCAATGTCCAAATCTTCCTCTACCATGAGCACCTGAAACTCTGCAGTTTTTCTCCCAAGGCTCATAGCATTAAGGGTAACCACCTTCCACCCTTCCCCCCTCCCATCCTGCCTCCTTTCCTATCATCACCAATAGTACTTGCCATTTGTCCTTTGTCACTGTTATGGGGGGTTAGCTCATATGGTTTCCCAACCTGTGGTCTCTATACGTCTCTTGCCCACTTGCCACCCCTCACTCCTAGTTTAAATTCCCAACTTCCTCTATGTACTCCTCCATCCTCTGTTTCAACACTTTCTTTCCCTCCTCACTCAAGTGTACTCTGTCCTTGGCATAGAGACTACTGTCCTCCCAGGTCCCTCCCAACCCCCCAACAACCCATACCCTTTAGCACAACACCAGGTACTTAGCCATCCGTTAAATTCCTCTATTCTCAGCTTTCTTGTTGTGCTTGCTTTGGGCACTGTAAGTATCTCTGAAAAAGTTACTGATCTTCCTGCCCCCTCACATAATTGTTCTAGTTCCACAAACCTCCTTTGGACTATATCTACTGTCATGTTAGCCAGGTCGTTCATCCCAAGATGTTTAATTAAATGAGGCTTGTCCCTACTCCTTCTAACATATTTCAGAACAGATTGTCCCACCCTTTCCGCTGTCACTTCTGGCATGGCCTCCACACAAATGTGACTATGTCTCTCCTCCTTGCTACCCCACCTGACTCCTCTTAGTACTGAGTCCCCCAGCTCTAAGATTCTACCCCCTTACTCCTTGCTTTCTTCCATTCATCTCCATCTCTCATTTCTGGCTCTTCTTCTTCCTGCACATTATTTCGCCCTTTTGCCCCTGTTGCAATTCTCTCAGCAGAACTTCCCCTCGCACCGGTTTGGTCCAGGCATTTATCAATTACTCCTCCAATTGCATCATTTCCCTCCTCCTCTTCCTTCCTCTCTAGCAGTGCAACACTATTTTCTGAAGACCCTTCACAAATGCCCACTCTCTCTCTCTTCATAGTGACCTGTTCTCTCCTTTCCACTCCATGACTTTTGTCCTTCTTCTCCTCCCCTCACAAGTTCCTATCGCCTCATCCCATTTGTCGTTTGTCTCCTGACCTGGTTTCCCTGCCAATTGTTCTTCCTGGCCTGGGCCCCTTTGTCTCTGCTTCCCTTCTTCTGACCCTCTCCTCACCACTGTTAGCTCAAATCACCCTCCCTCATCTCCCCTTCCCTCCTCCAGTATTGGTATAAACCCACCCCCAGTCTGCCTTGCCTGTCTTAGTTCCTCCTGCAGAACCTCAATCTCCTTTCTAAGTTTCTCTGTGTGGTTGCACACTAAACATCTTCCCACACTCCAGGCAATTTTTAGAAAGATTGGTGCACCACAGTTGTTGCAGTCTGCCACCCTACCCATTGCTGTCGTTGCCCACCAGCGACCCCCCACCCTTCCAGATGCAGGATACCAAACACTCCCCCAAGTCTCCCCTCTCCCCCCTCTATCAGTGCAAAACATTTTTTTCTTAATTTCCCTTACCCCCTTTGTTGTACACATTGACATAGATTAAGCAACTGCTTTTTACTTTCCTATCCTTCCTATCCACACCCAAAAAGAAACTAAGTAACTATTGCACAACCTTCTTCAAATTCCTACTCCTCCTTTCCACAGTGCAAACAGCAATGCAAAGAAGTAACAATGAAAGTTCCTTGATTTGCAGTTACTTCCCTTCCACTAAGATAGCAGTCACCTCTTCAGTTGCTGCTATTCCTTTCTTGGGTATCTGCTTCTGCTAGGACAGGTGCATGTCCTTTGCCCATCTGAGGAAGTGATGTCAGAACCCCTGGTAGCTGAACCCCGAAGCTGAACTCCGGCACCTGAGTCCCTCCCTATTGATCCAAGTCCATGAATGAGTTCTGGATCTGAAGGGGGGATCAATTTGTCACAGAACAGTTCATCCACCCCTAACAAGTGCTGCCACCAATGTGATCTACATTGATTGTCACCAAGCTTGACCTAAGAAGTCAGTTGTACCAGTCGCTCCACCACTTGTTGCAGCCAGTCACTTATATTATTTGGCAGTTCTAGCCATTGCCAAAGAGATTAGTGATAATGAACCATGAAAAGCTGACCCACGTTAAGGGTTAGCCTACTGCGAGTGTTCAAGTCACTGATTTAAAGGGCCCTCTCCTCTTGGGGAAATATACTTGGTTCAATTCTTGGTAGTGAGACAGAAGATGGTGGGTGCCCATCGAGCCTGTCTCCCACTGTAATGTGGCCACATTGCTAATTTTTGTTGAGAGATGCTGATCTCATTTGTCCTTAAATGAGCCAAACTTGGTCTGGCCTAATACTTCCTTGGGTAGGATGTTACACATTGCAGATGCTCTGAATGTGAAATACCCTCTTCTGCTATTCTTTTTTGACAGTTCTAAGCAAAGTTGCTTATTATGACTCCTCAATTCAACCTCCTTGTTATTAAATTTCAGTCCAAGTCCATCCATTAATTCCTTGTCTTCAGTGATTTTAAACATTATGAGCATGTCACCTCTCTCACTTCTGGACTCTAGAATTACTCCCAGTTACTCAATTCTTAGTTCATATGTCATATTCTTTATAGAATCAATCAATGTGGTTACTCTATGTTGGATTTGTTCTATTTTTTGTATATGTTTCCTCAGATATGGACTCCAAACAGGGGAGCAGTGGTCAAGGTGGGGCCAAACATAAGTCTTATGCAGGGGCAAAATACAGGTTTTATTCCTGGACACGAAGTCTTTCCTTATATACCCCAGAATCCTATTAGCTGCTCCAGCAATTCTGTTGCATTGTTCACTGCACTTTAAATCTTTGTCAATATATGATCCAAAATCTCTTTCTTTTTCCACTTTTTCTGATTTTTGCCATTCAAAAAGTAGTCACTGCACAAGTAGTCACTGCACCTATTTTTGCTTCCAAGGTGTAAAATCACACATTTTCCTTGATTAAAAAGCATTTTGTTTTTCTTTGCCCAATCTTCTATTGTACTCAGATCCTACAATAGTAGTGCTACTTGCTCCTCAGAATCAACTACAGCGCTCAACTTTGAGTGGTCAGCATATGTGATACTCCACTACTTAACATTAATGTTCCTATCTGATATAAAAAACTGAACAGAACAGGGCCCAGAACTAAGCCCTGTGGCACTTCACTAGTCACACTACCCATGTTTGACAGGAACCCTCCAACCTCTACCCCCTGCAATCTATCCCTCAACCAGGCTGCAATCCATATTATTATCATGGCATTTATTGCCTTACTACGTAGTCTATCCAGTAGGATAGAATGAGGGACTATATTGAATGTCTTCTGTAGATCTAAATAAATCACATCTACCATCAGGATTCTACTTAGGGCCTGACTAAACTTTCCATAAAAAGTCAGCATACAGTATTAGTGGCACATGATCTATTTGACTTAAATCCATGTTGAGTGTGGTCCGATAAGTTCTTTCCATATATATCTTCTTCAAATCTTTTCTTAACCAAGGTTTCCATTACCTTACCCAATATTGAGGTGAGACTAAGAGGTTGATAGTGACTCGGTTCCTGTCTGTTCCCCTTTTTATGGATAGGTACCACTGCGGCAACCCACCAGCCATCAGGCACCTCACCTAAATCCATTGACATATTGTAAAGTGTTGTGAGTGGTTTTACAAGCCATTCCCTGATCTCTTTTTATATTTGGGGGTTGAGGTCATCGGACCCAGCTGATTTATTAAGTATCATTTTACCAAGTAATTCCATAGTTTCTTTTCTACTTATGGGTGTCACCTCAGTTAATGTTTAACTATTTTCATGGATTAGTCTTTCTGCAATATCCTGTTCCTGCTTTTTATCATCCCGAGTACTGAAAAACAGAACAAAAATATTTATTCAATTCTTCTCCCATTTCTTGTGGTTCAGATACTTCTCCCTTTTCCAGGTTTAAGGGCCCACTGTCCTATTTACTGAGTGATTATTAACGTATGCAAAACAAGTCTTTCCATTATGCTTGGTGTGAGATAATCGGAATTCGAGTTTTTTCCTCCCTTGCCATACTATTTTTTTGCTTAGTTTGAGCTGTTTTCTATAATTATCCCTGTTGACTTGGCTGTTAAGACTTTTCATAGCCCTGCATGCTGATCTTTTTTTAACAGTTTCCTTATTTTACTAGTGAACCAAAGCAGCACCTTACCGATTTTATTATATAGTTTTCTATTAGGTATATGTAATTCCTCAAGTTTGTGTATCTTTTCCTTTATTGCTTTCCAAAGTTTATAAACTGATTCTGTGTTATTGGATATATTCCATTCCCAAGAATGTAGTGCAGCTAAAATCAATTTATAATCTGCCCTAGAGTAATTTTTTGTTGATGTTATCCCTTTTATATTTTTGTGTTTGCTTGCGTGCATGCGCAAGGAATGTATTGCAACAGTGTTCCTTTTGAAGGTGTGTGACCCTCCTCCCCAATCCAGTGCTCAGTGTAGCAGGCACAACCCTACCAGACCAATACATGCTGAGCTGTGTATGACAGCAGTTAGGCTGTGTTGGCGTTCACATCAAAGAAAAGATCCACTGCAAACAGCGGTGGTAGCATGTATACAATTAGCATACACGTCAGCCGCACTGCTGTCACCCACAGCTTGGCATTAAAGACCTCCCGCTTCCTCCCTCTGCTAATGTCCTCCCCCTCCCTGTTGTCTCCAGCTCCCACCTTGTGTGCTGAGGGGGGTGCCCAGTCCCCCTCAGCACATGTGCCCCCTCAGTACAGTGTGTGGCTGACAGGGGTGCCCAATCCCCTGTTAGCTGCAGCCCCCTCCCAAAAAAGCAACCAGTTTACATGCTGGGAGCCCACTCCAGCGTGTTTATGCTCTCCCCCCCCACACACACACACTGTATGGCTGCCGGGGTGCCCAGTCCCGGCCGGCTCCAGTCCCCCCCAAAAATCACATAGGTGGCATGCTGGGAGCCCACCCCAGCATGCTAGCAGCATCCATTTTTTTGTCCCTTGCCAACCTGGGCCCAGCCTCTGCACTCCCACCTCTCCACACACACCCCTCACCTAGGTGGCATGCTGGGAGCCCACCCCAGCATGCCAAAAGCTTGTTTCCTTTTATTTAATTTTTTTAATCCCGTAAAACAAGAAAACAGTCCTTCGGTGAGTCCTTGCCCCCCACCACCCCATGCCTACCTTCGCGCACTCCACCTTCCCACACCCCCTCACCCCATACTTACCTCTGAGCCTGGCCTTGATGATCTTCGTGGATCAGAAAATGTCTGCACTCTTCAAAGCCGACTGCGAACTGAAAAATTCGTAAGCTGTATAATGGCATAAGTAGGTTTTTTCAACTTTGGTGCATATCTTGGCCATTTTGGGAATTTTGGCACCAAATCTTCAAAATGGAGTTATTTGGACCCCTTCTCATGAATTCAGTCACTGTCATGGCATTATTCAGTCCTGAAAGGTGATTTTGTGGTCACTGCGCAGAATCACCTTTCTGGACTGATTAACAAAATGACAGTGTCAGTGTTCATGAGGTGGGTTTTCAAAAAACCTATATTGAAAATTTGGTGAAAAAATTACAAAAAATCACTGTTTTACAAGCATGTGTTGCGCAGTTTCCACGCACACTCGTAAGTTCACGAATTTGTAATATTTTCATTCCAGATTTTCAACATAGGCATATTTCCACACCTCCTTATGAGCAGTGCAACTGTCATTTTTCACATACTGCCTGAAATGTGTTTTCATGCTTCTGGCGCAAAATAGTGCGGTCGCTGTTGGAAATCGGTGTTTGCTACAGAGTAAGACAATGATAGTGACACTGTTCATGAGCAGAGATCCTAAAATGCCTATGTTGAAAATTTGGTGGCAAAAGTCGATAAAATGGCTGTGTTCTGTTGTCAAGTTCTTGCGCAGTTTCTACGCACACTCGTAAGTTTGTGAATTTGTAATATTTCCACTCCAGATTTTCAACATTGCCATTTTCCCACACCTCCTTATTACCAGTACAGCTGTCATTTTTCACATCCTGGCTGAAATGTGTTTTCACACTTCCGGCGTACAATAGCTCGGCCACTTTGGAAAATCATGTTCGTTACAGAGCAAGAAAATCACAGTGACACTGTTCATGAGCAGACATCCTGAAATGCCTGTGTTGAAAATTTGGTGCAAAAATTAAGAACAATGACTGTTTTATGAGCGTGTGTTGCGCAGTTTCCACGTGCACTTGTAACTTCGTGAATTTTTCATACTTTCACTCCAGGTTTCCAACATTTGCCTTTTCCTACACCTCCTTATGAATATTTCAGCTGTCATTTTTCACACCCTGGCTGAAATGTGTTTTCACACTTCCGACACAGAATAGCCTGGTCGCTGTGGGAAATCAGTGTTCGGTGCACAGTAAGAAAATCATAGTGACAGTGTTCATGACCAGAGGTGACAAAATGGCTATGTTGAAAATTTGGTGAAATAATTCCACTGAATGACTGTTACAAGTGCAGGTTGCGCAGTTTCCACACAGGTTCGTTCCCTTGAGCACGCCCAGGGCGTTAGGGTTCCTCAGACTGACACTTAAGAAGTATGAGGGTGAAATGTTGATCAGATGCAAGAGGAGTTGCAGAGAGGTACTCTTTTGTGATATGGATGCTAAAAGGACATGGATACAACTGGGGGGGCCTGCATACATGCCAAACACCAATGAAAATAACTCTAAGTGCTCGTTAGACATTGACAAATGCTTGTTAGTTTTAACTGCTATGTTAAAGTAAACAATGTTATGATCACAATTGATTAACAGTTCTACTATTTCCAGATTGGAGACCATATCCTCCCTATCTGTGACCACCAAATCCAAAATATTGTTTAATCTGGTAGGTTTGTTCACCAGTTGCATGAACCCATTATTTATAACTGCTTCATGAAAAACCTGTTCATATGTATTATTGGCTGTTAAATTGCTCCAACCAATACCCAGCAGATTAAAATCTCCTAATAAAATGATGTTATTGTATTCCACCATGCTATTGATATTATTTGTAATTTGGCAGTGTTCACCCATATCAATATCCGGTGATCTGTAACATACTCTTATGCATACTTTTTTGGAGTCCTTGGCCCAGATATTCAAAAGGGTTGCGCCATGCGCAAGTCCAAAATGCGCCATTCTGCGATATTCAGCAGGAGGCAGTTACGCCACTGGCAACAGGTTGCGCAAGAGAGCAATGCAAATGAATGCATGCTCAACAGGAGGGGGAGGATCCATGCATAACCTGCGCAACCCGAGATTCAGTCGGGTTGCAAGAGTTCTGCATCGCAACCTTAACCTGCATGCACAAGCAGGCCAAAAAGGAGCAGGTTGAGGGCCACCCACAGGTGAGCTGCTGCATTGCAGGGCGCAACACAGCAGCTGCCACCCCTGGCTGGCCCCAACTGGTCTCTGTGCCCCCACCAGCCCGATCGCAGGCAGAACGCATCATGTCCCCCCTCCCACATCTCCCACAGCCCGATCGCGGGCAGAACATACATGTCCCCCTCCACACATCTCCCACAGCCCGATCGCGGGCAGAACACGTGCATGTCCCCCTCCCAGACTCTACCACAGCCCGATCGCGGGCAGAACACGTCATGTCCCCCTCCACATCTCCCACAGCCCGATCGCGGGCAGAACACGTCATATGCGCCCCATCACCCACAGCCCGATCGCGGGCAGAACCTGTGAACCCCCAGTGCCCGATCGCGGGCAGAATGTAACCCTCCCCAGCGAATAACTCCCTGGTGGTCCAGTGGACGTAAAGCCCGATCGCGGGCAGAATGTCACAACACAACCCCCAAAACATCTCCTGGTGTCTAGTGTCCCCCACCCACCCGAGCCCCTCCACCCGCTCCCCGCGGCCCGGCGAGCGAGCATCTGACTGTCATGTACGGTATGGGCTGCACGCCCATTGGCTGTAGCTCTGCACCACCGGGCGCAGAGAGTCCTACCGGACAGTCAGTCGGCGGAGGCGGGCAGCAGGCGGGTGGGATGCTGTCGCGCCGGCTGTGGGGGGAGTGGGTGAGGGGCTTCGTGGGTGGGTGGGGGACACTAGACACCAGGGAGATGTTTGGGGGTTGTTCAGACATTCTGCCCGCGATCGGGCTTCACGGTCCACTGGACCACCAGGGAGTTATTCGGCTGGGGGGAGGTTATACTCTGCCCGCGATCGGGCACTGGGGTTCATACAGTGTTCTGCCCACGATCGGGCTGTGGGAGCTGTGTGGGGTGTCATGTAACTGTGATGCCCGCTGATCGAGCTGCATTGTGCGCCGGTCCCTGATGGCTGCTGCCTGGCAGGGTGGCCAGGAGCAAGTCGGGATCGGGCGCACCTACATGCAAATTGTATGCAAATGGGGTTAGTAATAGATGCAAATGGCCCCTCGCGCTTTTGTATAAATTATGGCCCCATTTGCATGTCACCTTTGAATATCGGAAATTTCGTGATGGAGCAATGGTACTTGCGCCACCGCAAGTTTAATGCTCAACTCTGGCAACTTATGTAGCGCTAGTTCCACTGCGCCATGCCAGTGTTGGGAGTCAAGAATTCGTGCGAGTTGCTCAACAGCGCAACTCCTTTGAATATCACTGGCCACACCCCAAGAACTATTTTGAGCAGCGAGGGCTTGCGCCTCAGACTGGAGCAGTTTGAATATCTGGGCCCCTAAGTATAATCCCCACCCATACTATTTCCAAATTATTTTGAGCTGCAGGTATAATTCTGATCTAGTTGAACTCTGTGTTGTTTTTGACATGGATTGCCATTCCACATCCTTTTCTGTCCCTTCCAGCCATCTATGCATCAGTGGCTGTGCACCCGTCATTATGGCACCAACTTCAGGAGCTCACCACCCCATCCCCGAGGTCCACCCCCCCAGAGTTAGTATATATAGAAAGGGGTGGCATGCGGGCACAGCTCCCACAAAAAGAGGTGCCAGTGACCTCAGAACAGGGAGCCCTAATGACCAGGAGCACAACCGCCGGCACCCTAAATAGGTGGAACCCTTTTCTGTTTATCTTGTCTTTCTGTAAGAGTGCATATCCCTGTATATCCTTTGACCACTCAGATTTATTACTCCACCAAGTTTTTGTAATTGCTGCTATATGCATATTTTTTTCCTGCCAAAATCCACTCTAATTCCATTTTCTTTACAATGTCTAGGCTTCTTACATTGACTAATAACACATTTATCCCTAGACTGGCACCCTTTTTCTTCTTATTTGATTTGCTGATGTTATTTTTTGGACAATTCCCTTCTCCCCTCACTATTTAGTTTAAAGGTTTATTTGTTATGACTCTGTGGAATATTTTCCCTAGGCATCCCCTTACAGAAATAATTATATGAAATGTTTTCATGCTGCACACATAAAACTATCCATGTGATATGTGTGCTGCAAGTATGATTTAAATGTTAAATTGGAACCAATTGCATGCATGTGGCATGCGTGTGGCAAGCAAGTGGGGAAAGCATGATTTTTATGTTAAATTGGAACAGACTACATTCATGTGACATGTGCAAAAAGCAACTGGTCACTGATACCTGCACACATAAAAGTTAGTTGACTTGCTCAGGATCACACAGTATATAAGTGGGGGTTGATGAGATTCAAACCCAGGTCTTCAGGTAGCAACCCTTACAGAAATAATTATATGAAATGTTTTCATGCTGCACACATAAAACTACCAATGTGATATGCATGCTGCAAGCATGATTTAAATGTTAAATTGGAGCTGACTGCATGCATGTGGCATGCTTGCAGCAAGCAACTGTAGAAAGCATGTTTTTTATGTTAAATTGGAACAGACTGCATGCACGTGGCATGTGTGCAAACAGCAAGTGGTCACTGATAACTGTACACATAAAAGTTAAGTGACTTGCTTAGGATCACACCATATACAAGTGGGGATTGATGAGATTCAAATCTAGGTCTTCAGGTCTCCAAGTCTCCTGGTTTGCAGTTCAGTGCCTTTAACCACTAAGCTATACTGCCTGCACACATATGGCTCGCTTGTACTTCAATACAAATCTGCATACATGTGCACAAATGTGTCATTCTTACAGTCACTGTTATACTTTTTAGTTTTCTTGTCACCCCATCTCAGCTGCACAGCTGAACTATGCATACTGTTGCCCAATACCTAGATAAGGTTAACCTCCCCAAGTTAGCAACAACACAAGCGATGTTGCTTGGAGGCTATATCACACAAGAGGAAATACACCAAGCCATTTGCCAATTACCCCCGGACAAGTCTCCAGGCCCGGATGGCTTTCCGAATAACTTATATAAGAAGTGTTACAAAATTCTAACACCGATATTGCAGGAGGTGTATAACTACTGGTATGATAATGGATTCTCACAGCAAAGTTTTTCAGAAGCAGTGATTACCCTCATCCCAAAACCAGGGAAAGATCCCACGTACCCCGAAAACTAACGTCCCATCTCTCTATTAAACTCGGATTTTAAAATCCTGGCAAAGATACTGGCTAATAGGTTAACTCCCATCCTGGGCGAACTCGTTAGCCCCGAGCAGGTTGGTTTCATGACGGGACGGTCCCCAGGAGACCATCTACGAAAGTTGTTACATCTCATCTCAATTGCAAACAACTCCAACAACCCATCTGCTTTAATTTCTTTAGATGCTGAGAAGGCTTTCGATCGGGTCTCCTGGGACTTTCTTTTTGAAACCCTACATCGATTTAGTCTCCCTGATGAGTATATTAGGTGGGTTCATTTGATGTACACCTGCCCCACGGCCAGAATCTTAAGCAATGGCATCTTTTCCAGTCCATTTCCCCTTAGGCGGGGTACTAGGCAGGGATGTCCTTTATCTCCTCTCCTTTTTAACCTCTATTTAGAACCACTAATTCGGCACCTCCTCAGTGCCCAAGGAATACCAGGTATATTAGTCGGGGAAAATAGATTTTCACTTTCGGTCTATGCGGACGATATACTTATGCATATCGAAGACCCACAGCAAGCTATCCCCAATTTGCTGAAAAGAAATTAAGGCCTTCTCTAAGGTTTCATATTATAAATTAAATTGCTCTAAAACTAAGATTCTCCTGTTGAATAACTGGCTTACACGTGCCATGGTAGCACCCTTCAATATGTCCTGGGAATCTAGATCGCTTCTGTATTTGGGTATTAAAATAACAAGAGATACCAACTATCTGGCAAGAGAAAACCTTAGTCCCCTTATCCAGATCTTGAAGGCTGATCTTGACCGATGGGTGGCCTTACCACTCTCCATATGGGGTAGAGTCAATATAGTAAAAATGAATATTCTTCCTCGCCTTCTATACCCCTTGGGAATGATAGGATGCTACCTCCCAAAGCTTGGTTTGCTAAAGTGCAGAAAATGCTAAACACTTTCATATGGAAGGGAAAACAAACCCGAGAGCATACCATAAACTAACGGTTCCTAAAACACAGGGAGGGTTAGCATCCCCTTCTTTTTTCACCTATTACTGTGCTCAACACCTGAGTAAGGTAGTATTCTGGTTACAGGCCGATCTCCCTCCAAGTGTTAACAGATACGTGTCTTTGTGGGTAGAGATAGAGAAACATTTAGTAGCCGGACACCAATAATCACTACCCACTTTTATGTTTGCTACTCCCTCTCAGGTTCCCAAGCAGCTCCGAAATACCCCAATAGGGTGGTCACATAGAGCAGCCCATCAGATGCAACAACATTTTTCTCTAAGATGGCATCAGTCGCCCATGCAACCGATTGCAGGGAACCCTCACTTTAAAATAGGAGGAAGGCCTATCTCCTCCTCTTTTTGGGCACCGCTAAAGGAGCTCCGAGTTATAGACTTCTTCTACCAAGGGGAGGTAGTTGTATTCTCTCATCTCCAGTCTCATTACAAAGTGCCGGACACGCACATGTTTAAATTTACCCAAATTAAACAGGCAATCTTTGCTTTTACAAGATATACAGCAGATCAAATGGTAGTGGATCCAGAGGTGCAAGAATTAATCCAGGTAGCATCTAAATCCCACCCTGTCTCTGGGGTGTATAAAAAGCTGCAAACATTAGACCCACAATTACCCAAGGGGTATGCTATCATTGGGCGCATGAACTAGAGTTGACACAGGATACAGACGTATGGAAGAGAATATGGCGAAACTGCTATAGATTTATCAAACAGGATAGGCTCCTCATGGTGCAGTTTAACATAATGCATAACATATATTACACGCCAGTAAGGTTGCATAAATGTGGACTTATCCCCACACCTTTGTGTAGAAGATGCCAAGAGGAAAAGGGCACATTGTTCCATATGTTGTGGACCTGCCCGAAAATCAGGCCCCTCTGGCACACCATGATGAAAGGGTTGGATCCTCTCCTTGATCTGCAGCCATTGTTTACCCCAGAAGCTTGTTTAATATACCTGTTTCCCCCCAAGAACTACATTGCGGCAAAAGGCCCACATTGCCCTAGAGGCAGCGAACATCAAATTGATAATTCTAAGACACTGGAAGGATGACCAAACACCCTCGGCGACAGAATGGTATAGAGAAATGCTATTGGCATTACAGTTAGAAAAACATATTGCTTATATGAGACACAGAGGAGATGTATATTTTGCTCTATGGGGCTCACTTGATGCCACATTGGCAGTATGGAAACCCTAAGAGTCATTACTCTCCCTTTGTCCACATATTTGTGCATCTCCCTTCTCTCCTTTGAACAATAGGAGACAGAATCCGGCTAACACCACTGGATTTTGCACTTGGCAAGGGGGTAGGAGGGTTAGCTAGAGAGGGGGTGAGTGGGTGGGTAAGATGTGTTTTTATGTGTTTTTCTTTTTTCCTTTCTTTTGGGGGGGACTTAGGAGAATAGAGATGAAAAGAATGAGCTGATGATACCCAATTATGTACTAATGCAACTTGCTGATAATGTATGTAATTATGCTCAAATAAAACATACTTAATTAAAAAAAAAAAAAAACTATGCATACTGTGCATACATACATACATACATACATAGTTTCCAGCAGATTAGGCCTAATGATCTGTCACGGCTGCCTGACACAGCTCACAGGTGTGGTACAGTGGCTGCTTTACCTTCCTTAATTACCCCTTTTCTCCCACTCCCCCATCCCTACGTACCCCTGGTGCTAACCTAATCCCAAACCTATACCATGCCCCTGTGCCTATCCCAACCCCTCTTGAAGTCTCCCATGGTATCCATTTTTGTTAGGTCATCAAGGAGTGCATTCCAGGGTTCTACCTCACTTTCTGTGAAGTAATGTCCCCTCACCTCTCCTCTGTACTGCCCCCCTGCCAGTTTCAGACTGTGACCTCTCATGTTCCCCTCCCCTTTAGTTTAATCATCCCTCTGTATTCCATCTGTTGAATCCCTTCAGATGTTTGAAGGTCTCTATCATCCCCCCCCTTGTCCCCTCTGTTTTCTAGGGAGTACATATTCAGCTCTCTAAGTATGTCCCCATATGACAATTCCCCTAGACCACTGATCATCTTTGTCATCCTTCTCTGGACCCTCTCCTGTAGAGCTATGTCCTTCTTTAGGTGGTGGCACAAGAACTACACACAATAATCCAGGTGCGGCCTCACCAGTGAGCAGTACAGGGGAAGTATAACTTCCCTGCTCCTAGATGTATCTCCCTGGCTATACACCCAAGCATTTTATTTGCTTTAGCAGCTGCTCTCCTGCACTGCTCTGGATTGTTCAATTTGGCGTCAAGCATCACCCACAGATCCTTCTCCATCATAGATATAGTCAGCCTTACTTCCCCCAAGTGACAGCTATACTCAGGGTTCCTAACACCCAGGTGCAGGATGCTATATTTACATGCATTAAACTCTAGCTGCCATGTGCGTGCCCAGTTTTCCAGCCTCACCAAGTCATCCTGAAGAGCCTTCCTACCCTCCTTGTTAGTAGAGCGGTGGCCTTCATTAATTTCCAACTCTCCATCAATAATGTATAAAATAGTAATTAAAAATACCCCCATTCATTTCTTCTTTTTTTTTTTTTAATTCTCATGTTTATTCCTCCTCTCCGCCCCTCAGCTCTGGTCTCCTCAGGAGACACCAAGGAGTCATCCCTCTGCTGTCCACCCTGCCTGGACAATCCTCCATCGCCCATGTAGCCTCAGTTTATCCCCCAGGTGGGGATGAGGTGGGGCCCTAACACTCCAAGCAGGTGGTAGCGTCGGTCGGGAAGGTGCCAGGTGGGTGGTGGCAGATCGAGGGCAAGCTCTGGTGCTCCATCTCCGCCTGAGGTGAAGGGTGTTTTTTCCCCTGTTTCTTGGGGAGTGGCTGGTGCCCTGATGTCAAGGCATGTTACCGGTGTCTGCCATTCCCCCGCTTCTTCTCTGCATCCTCAGCACTTGCTGCATCTCCAGCCTTCGCCATAGGGCAATCAAGCACCGACTCGGGACCCCTGTCCCTCCTGGCAGAGAGGTGCTGTCCTCCAGACGCTCAGTCCTCTCCCTCCCCTGCCGACCCCCAGCAACCCGGGCTTGTTCCCAAACCTGGGTCACCGGCATGGTGCAAGGTGTGGCATCCAGCACCTCAACCCTCAGCGCCACCAGGTCGGCACCCCCATTCATTTCAATGGTGCATGCTCCCACAGTCTCCCTTGCCCTATGTCATAATGTGCCTGAGTGTGAGGATGTGGAGGTCAGCTTCACTGTGGTGGGGGAGGCATAAGGCTGACTATAATGGGGCTCCAATAGTCTGTGCATACCATACCGCTCAATTGTCCCTGAATGTAAGGGACAGATCTCATTTTACCCCTGAAAACTGCTCTGCTCCTCCTACATCCCTCATGGGAAACGTGCTGCTCACACAGAAGATGTCCTGTAAATCTAGACTTTATCGCAGAAGGGGCACCATTTCAGATTTCAGCAGGGAGAGCCAACAACCAGTGGAGGCCAGGTGTAAGTCAGCCCTTAAGTGGCAAGCTAAGAATGTCTGGAAGATCTCTAAAAGTTAAAACTTATTTGTTGTGACTGAAAAGTGATATGCAAATCAGGAAAATGTATAAGATTCCTCTGTCTATACCCTGGAGCAGTGCATTAGATTTGGGCTTAAACCCCACCCAGTTACTAACCAGTTTTGTTCCTGGCTGAAGTTCTGACTCCCCCCCCCCCCAAAAAAACCCTTTGTCCCAATTTCTCACCTGACGCCATTCAATACCCATCCCATGTGGGTCAAGAAGCCACCCAAAGGCGCAGAAATGTGTAAAACATGTCAATATTTCAGTACTTCCTCCTTTCCCAATCCCTCTGTGAAAAATATTATTTACTTTTACTTACCCAGCCATCTGGCCAGAACCTGTGGCTTGACCCAGTGTGCCACCAGCCCAGTTTTCAGTCTGCTCCTCTTCCATCCTTCTGCCAGAAGCTGGATGCTAAAACCAATCATCTGAGGTCCCCAATGTGGTCCGACCATGACTAAGTCACCTCACCAACTGAACCCACCCAACCTGTGTTGCTTGCTTTTTGCATGGCTCCTGCTGCACTGCACTGATCAAGGCCTATGAGGACTGCCCACACAGCTGTCACTGCTGCTGCTAGGCCTAGCTTCCTGCTGCAGGGGGGCCTGTGCTGTTTTTTTAGTGAGGTGAGCCTAGCAGAGTAAGTAGGTAGCCTAGTCTCAAGTTAGCGTCTAGCTCACCCTCTGCCCCTTCAACCACCATGGGAGACAGGGACTCACTAAGAGTAGACCAGCAAAAATATGGCACCACAACACTGCTTTTGAGAGTTCAGTGCTTACTGACTCCTTCAAGCTGTAGAGTGCAGCCTGTCTACTCTGTGGTGGGAAAGACAGTGTCCCACTCATGTGACTCATGTACTCTTGCTTGGCTGGAGCTCCTCCACATCATGTGTGATGATGCCACCACTGATAGGTGAAGAGAGTGGACAACACAATACAGACACAGTCAAGTCAGGAGTGCACCTGCAGCATGAACGCAATACAGGCCGGGGGGGCGGTTATTGTGCAAAAGATTAAATCCAAATTTAAAGCCATTATTGCCACACCATAAGAACAACCTAGGAACAAATCTGGGGGGAGGACTGCCCCCCCCCACCCGTCCTAAATGGCACCCCTGCTTTATGATAGACATTAATTCTCAGGGGCTAACATCAGAACAAGTAAATGCAATGGGTTCCACTGTGTTCTGAGGTACTGTATCTCCATGTTTCAGGATGTGTCCTGATCAACATGAGGGTTAGTGTCCCTCATTGTCCCTCATTTTAAGTGTCCATGTCCCTAATTTCAGTGACAGAATGTAAGGTATGGTGCATGCTTCCAAGACCCTACTCAGCACAGAGTGCTGAGCATGGCCATAGTGTATATGCTCCATGCAGAATGACAAAGGGAAAGTAAGTGAGCCATAACAGTCATGGAGAAACAGATTTGTAGCACTAAATATGCATAAGGGGATTTGCATGGCCCATAACAAAAAGGACAGGCTTCACAACACAGAGGTCCCTCTTCACACATCTGTAATGGGGGATGTTGGCAGACTATATCCTAGAAATATAATGCAGTAAGCAAACAATACTTTACAAATTAATGGCAATTTAATGACAAAAATCAAAGGTTATTAAACAACTTACAAAAGGATCAGAATTAATGAGTTTACCTAATTTTAACTGAAAACCAATGAAAAAGGTATTTCAATGGCTTTAATTGCTAGCAGTAGTATGAGAAATAGAAACTGATGCATTTTTTAGATGAGATTTGCACCAGCTTAGCTGCTGCACACATGGCAAGTGTGCAATATGTGAACCTGATGTGATTTTTAAATGATGTTCTCACCAGCTTAACTGCTGCACTCATGTCAAGCATGTAACATGCAAATCTGATGTGATTTTTCGAAGATGTTTGCACCAGCTTACCTGCTGCACACATGCCAAGCTTGCAGCATGCAAACCCGATGTGCTTTTTAAACCTGGTTGTCATAGGTTCACTTTGTGTATGCGAACCGCATACAAACATTGAAACATGGAAACATAGAAACATAGACTTTGACGGCAGATAAGGACCGCTTGGCCCATCTAGTCTGCCCATTTCCCTCCCTACAGGATAGGCCGCAGATCCTGGTTAACCAACAGCCTATTTCTTCCTACCTCCACAAGAATTGCCTTAGTCTGTCCCATGCATTCTTGAATTCTCCCACAGTTTTAGACCCCACAACCTCCTCAGGAAGACTGTTCCATGCATCCACTACCCTTTCTGTGAAAAAATACTTCCTCACATTGCCCTGAACTGCCCCCTCTATCTTTAAATTGTGGTCCCCTTGTTCTTGCACATCTCTTTTTCTGAAAGATGCTACCCCCTCCTGGACTTTATTGATTCCACTGTGGTACTTAAAAGTTTCTATCATGTCCCCCATCTCCATTCTTTCCTCAAGGGTATACATATTAAGCTCCATAAGTCTCTCCTCGTACGGCTTTTGTTGCAGACCCTACACCATTTTAGTTGCCCTCCTCTGGACTGCCTCTATCCTGTCTATGTCCCTGCAGAGATGGGGTCTCCAGAACTGGATGCAATACTTCAGATGGGGTCTCACCAACTGTCTGTACAGCGGGACAACAACTTCCTGTTTTCTGCTGGTGATGCCTCTCCCTCTGCATCCCAGTATACCCCCAGCCCTCCCTACTGCCTTCTCACATTGCTTGCCAACCTTAAGGTCATCTGATATGATTACTCCCAGGTCACTTTCCTTTTTTGTTGTTGTTACTACCTCCCCACCCCATTGTGTATTCTTCCCCTGGGTTCTTGTTTCCCAGGTGCATTATTTTACACTTCTTTGCATTGAATCCTAGCTGCCATACTTCGCCATTCCTCCAACCGCAGTCCTTTTCATCCTTTCCATGCCTCCTTGTGTATCAACCCTGTTGCAAATCTTTGTGTCATCTGCAAATAGGCATACTTTTCCTTCCAGTCCTTCTGCAATGTCACTTATAAAGACATTAAAAAGGACTGGATCCAGCACTGAACCCTGCGGTAGCCCACTAGTAACCCCTCTTTCTTCAGAGTGGATTCAATTTACAATTAACTTCAGTGTCCTGTTGTCCAGCCAACGATTTACCCAGGCTACTACCCTGGGACCCACTCCCAGGCTGGTTAATTTGACTATTAATCTTTTGTGTGGGACTGTGTCAAATGCCTTGCTAAAGTCTAGGTAGGCCATGTCCACAGCCCCTCCCTAGTCTACTACTTTGGTCATCCAGTCAAAGAAATCTATTAGATTCGTCTGACATGACCTTCCCGCTGTGAACCCATGCTGCCTTGGGTCCTGTGCCCCACTGGCCTCTAGGTACTCAACAATTCTTTCCTTCAGAAGTGACTCCATCACATTCCCTACCACAGAGGTCAAACTGACAGGTCTGTAGTTTCCTGCCTCTGTCTTGGTCCCACTTTTGTGAAGAGAAATCACATCCACCTTCCTCCAGTCCTTGGGTACCACACCACCCTCCCATGATTTATTAAAAAGAGTAGCCAGTGGTTTCACTAGTTCCCCCCTTAATTCTTTTAAAATTCTGGGGTGAATTCCATCAGGCTCCATTGCTTTGTCACCTTCAGTTCTAGAGTTCTTGCAGAACCCTTTCTTCTGTGAAAGGACTGGGATCAACCCCCATCAAGAGTGCTTCTGTTAATTGGATTAGGCACTCCCCTCCTCTTTTGTAAATACTGAGCAGAAATATTCATTCAGTATCCCTGCTTTTCACTGTCCCCTCTGCCCACCCACCGTTCATTCTATTCAGCCTCACTATCCCTCCCTTTGTCTTTCTATGTAGCTGATGTACCTATAAAGGTTTATCCTCTTTCTTAGCTTGATTAGCTATCTTTCCTCAGTTTGGGCCTTTGCTATTCTGACTTCCCTCTCTGCTTCCTTCTGCCTTAACTGGTACAACTCTCTGTCCTGCTCCTTCTCTGTTTCCTTATACTTCGGAATGCTATCTTTTCTCCCTGACTTTCCCAGCCACCTCTTTTGAGAACTATAGTGGCTTTTTCTTTCATTTTGATTTGTTTATTTGCTTCACACAAAGGCTTGCTGCCTCTGTGATGGTAGTTTTGATGATTCCCCATTGTTGCTGTACCCCTCCTTCTAACCTGTTTGCTAGTGCTTTTCTGAGGAACTCTCCCATCTTGCCGTCAGCCCTCCTGAAGTCCAGTACCCTCACTTTTGTAAGGCTTGACTCTGTAGCCGAGTTTAACATGAACCACATTGCACAAATAAGCATGTGACATGCATTCTGCATGTATGCAGCACACATATTTCTGTAAAGGTCTGCTTCCTGATCTATTTAAGTGAAGACTGTCTCTGCAGTACAGATCATCCCTTCCACAAAAGACCTCGCATGTTTTAATACATTTAAAATAATTTTCTAACGTCGCCATTTTCAGCATACTATTAACTTTTTTCATTTTTCCCTTTTTATCCATCCTGCTCTAGGCACAGGGAAAATCTGAGAAAATGGCCTCACAGTTAAATTTATCTAGAGTTGCTTTTACAGCTGCATATTCATCTAGTATTTCATTTTCAGCTTGCCTTTCTATACTATTAGTACCAGCATGGATCAAAAAGTGTGTCATTTTCTTGGATGGTTGAATAATGTCTACCAGGATATTATTTATGTCCTTAATATTGGCTCCTGAGAAGCTGCTAGATGTAACATTTTCTTTGTTGCCTATAGTTGTACATCTGTCTGTAAACTTTGTTATAGAATCACCTATGATATAGATATATCTAGAAACATCATCTTCGGTAATTATATGTGTATTGTCCTTTCCCATGGGGTTAGTGACCTTATCAACCTCCCTGTTATTGTCTATAACTGTAGAATTTGTAGGGCAATTGTGCTTAGTCCCACTACCAGCTACAACATATTCCATTTGCCTCAATATTGTTCTCATTTCCCAGTATTTCTTCAGATTGATTTTCTATCTGAGCTAACAAATGTTCAAGTGGTGCAAACTGATTTTGTGTTTCAGTTTCAAACTGTTCTCTCCATCTACCCTTTTTTCTTCTGTATTTGTTGTTGGAGACAAAACCCCACTCTTCACCTTCCTCTGTTGTATCCACACTATCTTCCCTTCACTGTCTCTTCCTCCTATACCCTCCATTGCTGATATAGAAGTGTATGTATTTGTATCCAGTGGGCCCTCCCCCCCAACTTATTTGTATCCTGCAACTGTTTTCCTTAATGCTGAGAATTCAACATCCATCACCAGCATCATGCCCTTCAGTTTACTTATTTCTGTGCACTGACTGCAAGTAAATTCAATCAAGTAAGTGTCTGGTTCAATGCTTAATTTTTTGCATAGAATACATTTTATTCCCACGGTGCCATTTGCAAGGGTTACCAGGTTATCCATTGTAATGCTTTTACTCTTGTGGAAGGTCTACTGACTTATAAACCCTTATATCACTGACTCAATCAGTACCAAGTATCAACTGCTCCAAACTTTGCTAATTTATAAATGAAAATTGCACTGTCTCATGAGTCTTCTTAAATCCTGCCGTCACGGTAGCTATGAACAAATTAACCCGTGCAGCTCAATAATTAATGTCTCATACACTTGATCAACATAAACTAAAGAGATGCTGTATATCTCTGCACATGAATAATCTCTATTCTCCATCCTTCTATCCCCACCGGACATGTCAGACACGTGCTGATGCGCTTGTCTCAGTGCGCTTCACTGCATGCGCTCTACAAGAGCTCACCACGCTAGCTGTGGAGCTTCCTTTATGTCTGGTGTACTGGAAGCTAAACTATCCTCCTCCCAGGAGCTGTATTCCTTGAATGGATTAAAAAATTACAATCCCCATACCTCAGTTTCCTGGGAGCTTCTCTCCCTCCACACAAGCACCAGGTACAAGCACAGTAAAAATAACAGCACTAAAATAACAACAGGGGTATGCTGTCATGCAACTTTTAGCCACCACACAGCCCTGCTTCTAAAATAAGGTAGATCCTGACCACAGGGGTTTGCCTGCCTGTTTAACACATTTGTTCCCATAGCTGCCATATGGCATCAGAACCATCCGTTGCTAGATCTGACCCAAAATGGCCACCCAGAGCAAATGAGTTAAAACACAACTTCTTTTCAAATGGTACTCAGCCCTGCACCATGGCTGTTAGACTGTCTCCACTTCACGTCTGTTGTACCACCTCAGCCTCAACTCCTCCCCAGTGCCAAAATGCCTTGGCTACTGATGCAACAGAATACATTCCCAGCTGGAAATGTGGAAATGCTGGACTGCTGCACCCTTGAATCACTCATGCCAACAACAGAGGCAGGAGGTGGAGAGAGTGATTAGGTAAGCCTCCAGTCTATGATTCCTTACTCCTGGCTGCAATTTTTTGGTGCTCTCATAAAAGGATTCCTGGAGAAATCTGGAGACATGGGTTTGAATCCCATAGCCACCATTGTATATTGTGTGACCCTGAGCAAGTCACTTAGCTTCCTATTGCTCCAAGGATGCACCTGGAAATGAGTTTCATCACAATGTGCCTTTCTTGACTGAGAATTGCAAAATAAAGGTTAAATAAATAAATAAATAAGGACTTGGAACCTTACTTCTGTGGATGAGTCCTTATTATTCTGAGTTCTGGAGTGTGGGCTAGACCTGGGGGGGGGGGTTCTGATTTAAATAAGTACTGTCTGCACACCCCTACCAGGTACATAGTATATTAGTAAGATATGACTATGGTGACCATATAACAAAAAAGGATATGCTTTTACAGTATAACAGATTTAAGAAGGGCTTCCAGATTTGATCTATCAAAGTAAGCTTTTCTTTTACAGTATATCTAGTCTTCCATTACTTGCAAGTTTGCCTATCACATTGAGTCACTCCCTCAAACGGGGGTTCCAAGTTAGTATTCCATTTTGGGAGAATGTGCCTTTTTAGACACATGACTGCTCTCAGAAGCCACAACTGTTGAAGCTTGGGAAAGTTATGTAGCCTTGAACAATCTCCTAATATCAACATTTTGTGTTATGGATTACGTTAGCTTTCAGAACCATGGCACGAAAGTCTAAATCCTTACTCCAATTAAGTTTCAATTTGGGGCATTCATATTTATTTATTTAACTTTTTTGTTAACTGGATAAAGTGCACTAGGTATACATATGCCCACTTTCAGGCATGACCCAGGAGAGTACACAAGTAGACCTTTACAATGTGCAGAGAGAAACAATAATAGAAACATCAGGAGTTGTACAACACACAATATTGGATGACACCAAGCGTTAACATAAAGACCAGGGGAAATACACTACAGTAGTAGTAGATACAATGAAGTACAAAAACAGTATAGCTCCATATGGTGAGCTGTAAATTTTGCTAACCAGAGAGTGATGAGAGTAAAACACAGCATGGCAGTTTCCTGATAATGCATAGAGGGATTGACAGGTAGCTGAGAGTAAGCAGAGAAGTACAGACAAAGGAGTAATAAAGTGCTATAAGTAGACAAATAGTGAGTAGGAGGGATAGTAATTAGGTTAGTGGTTAGGAACAAGCATATTTTGAGCACTGGAGCTGGTAAGATTGGAGTTGATGTTGGAAGGCTGGCGAGACCCCATCTGGAGTACTGCATCCAGTTCTGGAGACCCCATCTCCACAAGGACACAGACAGGATAGAGGCAGTCCAGAGGAGGGCAACTGAAATGGTGCAGGGTCTGCAAGAGAAGCCATATGAGGAGAGACTAAAATAGCTTAATATGTATACCCTTGCGGAAAAGAGGGAGAGGGGAACATGATAGAAACTTTTAAGTACCTCAGTGGACTCAACATAGTCCAAGAGGGTAGCATCTTTCAGAAAAGAGACGTACAAGAACAAAGGGACACAATCTGAAGATGGGGGTTGCGGTTCGGGGGCAATGTGAGGATGTATTTTTTCACAGAGAGGGTGTTGGACTCATGGAACAGCCTTCTTGAGGAGGTTGTGGGGTCTAAAACTGTGGGAGAATTCAAGAATACATGGGACAGACATAAGGCAATTTTTGTGGGGGGGGTAGGAAGAAATAGGCTGTTGGTTAACTAGGATCTGCAGCTTATCCTGTAGGTAGGGAAATGGGTAGACTAGGTGGGCAAAGCAGTCCTTATCTGCCATCAAAGTCTATGTTTCTATGATAAGGTGTTAGCAACAACAAACTGGGCCTTGTGGATGTCCCAGCAGGGTCCACTAAATCCTTTGAATATATTGTGGGTGTGGATGTAGGATGTAGAATTCTGCTCATCTACCATCCACCAGGAGCTGGGAAAGAATTCCTACAGGAGACAGCGGATTTCATTGTCAATACAGTGTTGGAATCCCCCAGATGGTTAATTCTGGGGGATTTCAACATCTGGGTCAATAATGAACTCTCGCGCTTTGGTCAAGATCTCCTCCAGCTTATGACTATGCTGGGCCTCACACAGACTGTTTCCTCTACAACATATGTTGGTGGTCATTCATTGGATTTAGTGTTACTCCTGGTGATGGAGATCTCTGACTTTGTGGTGGAACCAGTCAGTTGGTCTGACCATCACACCATAAGGTTGGTCCAGGACTGCCCATTGAGGGGTTTGACCGCAGATGGTCTAATGGCAGTGCTGAACCTATCAGGCTTATTGAGTGAATACTTGGATCTGGGGGACCTGGTGTTTGCCTATAATAGGGCAGTAATGGGTGCCCTAGATCCCATTGCTTCTGTTCGGGTTCGACCACTCACCCTTCGCCCAAGGTCCCTATGGTTTGATGGGGCCCTGAAGGAGTTGAGGAGAGTGCGTTAAAGGCTAGAGAGGGCTTGGTGGAAATCAGGACTGGAGGTTGACAAGCCTAGATGGATGGATCATTATGCAGTCTATCACTCGACAATCACCCATAAGAAGGCAGAATTCCAGTCCAGAGAGATTGCTGCTGCACAGAATTGACCAGCTCAGTGCTTTTGAACTGTGGACAGATTATATAATCCAACCTGTCTCCAGTCTAGTGGAGCATTGTCACAAGAGAGATATAACGAGTTTGCTTGATTCTTTGCAGATAAGGTTGTCACAATCAGGTCTGGCATCTGTCTGGCCCCCCTCTCATGGGTGCAGCGGAGGTCGTCAGGAGATTGCGAGCACCTGGGCTATCTGGTCTGATTTTGGTCGACCGGATATCGTGGATGTTGTGAGGATCATTCAGACTCTGCGGCCACCAGCTGTAGTTTGGATCTGGGTCTAATTTACCTCCTTGTGGGGTGTGTGGATAAAATCAGTCCGGTCCTGGCTGAGATAGTCTGGCAGTTATTGGAGAGCGGGATCTTTTCAGATCCCTTTAAGGAAGCAGTTGTTTGACCGCTCTTGAAAAAGCCCTCCCTTGGTCCAGATAATCTTGCTAACTACCGACCGGTCTCTAAGCTGCCTTTTATGGGTAAGGTTATTGAGAAGGTGGTTGCGCAGCAGCTGGATGTTCATTTGTCTATCCACAACATCTACGATTCTCTCCAGTAGGGATTCAGGAAAAGGCATAGCACGAGACGGCACTTGTTCTGGTGCTAAATGTTCTCCTAAAGAGGATAGATTGGAAGACCCATTCCGTCTTGGTTATCCTTGATATCTCCATGGTATTTGACACTGTAGACCATGGTGTGCTATTGGAGCACCTGCAGCTCATCTGTGGATTGTCTGGTACTGTCCACAGGTGGTTTCAATCTTGGGTCTAAGTGATAATGGTGAACGCCTAAAGGCGATCGCCATTATCACTCAGTCAAATACCGAACACATTTTGACCTCTCACAACCCTAATGCCTGAGAACAATGGCCCACTGCACCCCTACTTAAGGATTGTCAACTGCAGGGTGATGCATGTCGGGGGTGAAAGCAGTTAAAATAAAAGGTTCGGGCGGGCTGTCAAAAGTTACCAAGCGCCCGGACCCGAACAGTACCTCAGCCACCCCAGCCACTAGTCAATCCCTGCGCCATGAAACAGCTAGACCAGCAACTGCAGCACCACCTACAGCCTATCCACCCCTCCCAGCCCACAATCACCATGCTCGCTCCCACCCCCCCGCGTGCATACATATAGTGACATCTTGCCGCCTAGTTCGCCCATCCCCACATCCGGTCACCCTACCTTTCCGTCGCCATGAGTGGATTGCGCCTGGAAGGAGTCACCACAATGGGAGGCATCCTTCCTCATGCACCCACTTCATGGGTTACCTTCAATCTTACTTTGATAGTAGGACACATAGTGTGGTCGCTGGAATTTATTCTTCTGACCCTCTCCTCCTATCCTGCGGGGTACCATAGGGCTCCATTTTGGCACCAGTGTTGTATGCAGTGTATATGCTACCACTGGGGGACATTATTAAGTGGTGTGGTCTGAGTTTTCACTGCTATGTGGATGATACTCAGCTGTATATGTCCTTTGCGCCTCAGCAGAGGGATGTTCTTATGGTGTTTAATAACTGCATATCCGAGATCCAAGATTCGATAAGTTCTAGTTGGCTGAGGTTGAACCCTGATAAGACTGAGGTGTTGGTGGTGGACCCTGATCATCAGAGGGTGGGTGTCTTGGCAGGAAAACCCTCTGGTCTTTTGCTCAGGGGTGTCCAGCTGACCACCTCAGACAGAGTGTGGAACCTGGGTGTTTTTTTTGACGACGGCTTGACCTTGAAATCACAGGTGTCAGCCGTTGTCAAGACCTCTCTTTACCATCTGAGAAATATTGCCCAGGTGAAATACTTGGTTTCTTCTACAACCTTACTATCTTGGTCCACACCTCCATGACCATTCACCTTGACTACTGCAACGCCCTATACCTAGGGCTTCCAGGGGTTAATCTCCATTCCCTACAGCTGGTGCAGAATGTGGCTGCCAGGTTGTTGACTAGTATGTCCAGGACTAGTCACATAACACCTGTGCTCTGCAGACTGCACTGGCTGCCAGTGAGATTGCGTATCACCTTTAAGGTCGGTTTGCTGACCTATAAAGCCGTACATGACCAGGGACCCTGCTACCTGAAAGATCTCCTTTCTCCCTGCTGCCCCTCCCACCACTTCAATCTACCAACGAGGGATTGCTAGAGATTCCCAGGGTGAGATTACAGACATCTGGGGCCTGTTCTTTTGCTTATATGGCCCCAACCCTGTGGAATTCTCTGCCTTGTCAGATAAGTGACTGCCTGACCATCCAAGGTTTTAAAAAAGAGCTTGAAACGTATTTATTCAGCTTTGCATTTATAAATGAAGTTTAATATAGTGCTGCCAAATTATGTTTTAGACTGACTTGATTATTGTTTTAATTGTTTGATTTGAATGTTTTTTTGGATAATGATTTTTTATGTGCAGGTGCTTTGGTTTAAGAAAAGCACCTTTAAAGAAATAAAGTTTGATTTGATTTTGATTGATTTGACTGGGCATTGACGTATGGAAGATGGGATGCTGTTCCATAACTTCGGAGCTGTAGTACCAAAGGCCTTTTCACCATACTTAGTCCTTGTCTTAAGAATAGATAGCTGGTCAAGGTCAGAGGATCTGAGGGAGTAAGAATTGTTACAGGGCAAGAGGAGAGATGCTAAGGAGTGGGGCACTAGGTTCAGCAGTGTACTATGGATGATTCTTCCAAGAGAGAGGTCCCATAAAGCAGAAGGGGAGGGCCAACCTAATTTGGAATACAGTGTACAATGGTGAGTGAGTTGATTGCACATGATAGCAAAATTACAAATGCTATTATATGTTACCTCCCAGTTACACATCATGGAGCAGGAGGCATGGGCAAAGACGGACAGGCCATAGGTTAACTTGGGAAGCAGTAAGTCATGTGCAATTCTCATATGAGCTGATGGGGAGCAATTAAGGCTGGCTCAATAGACTAGACCGAGACTAATGTTAACAGCCTTACTGACAGTAGATATACATAAGGAGAAGTCAAGGGAGGGATCAAGTGTCACCGTGAGGTATTCAAAGGAGTTAACAGTGTCCAGAGAGGAGCCATTGTCACAGACCACTATTAATGGAGTGCTAGTATTTTTTGCTGGTGGAAGGTTCTAAAGAGCATGGCTTGAGATTTAGCGTGATTCATTAGTAGTCTATTTTCACTAAACTAAGACTGGATGGCATTTAGATCACCGGTGAGGGCACTATTAATGTTGGCTACATCTTTAGCACTGGTAAAGAAAACAAAGTCACAGGCATATAGAAGGGGGTTACTGTTTTCAAAGCAGTGGTGTATTGAGTTAGTGTGTAAGGAGAAGAGTAGAGGCCCAAGAATTCACCCTTGAGGGAATCTGAGGGAGGAGGGAAGGCTATCAGAAAGTGAGGGGCTGACCCTGACTCACTGCTGTCTGTTAGAGAGGTAGCTGATGAACCAGGGTAGGGTGTGCTCACATATCCCCAAGCTACTTAGTTTATTGCAAAGGAGAGCGTGGTTTACCATGTCAGAACTCTTTGTGAGATCTATGAAGATGGCTCCAGCATATTCGCCCTTATCGAGAGAGGTATAGACACTGTTAGTAAGGATGAGCAACACAGTAACAGTACTATGGCTTTGGCAAAAGTCATGCTGGGTAGGGCAATGTAGGTTATGGTTAGCAAGATAGGAGTTGAGTCGGGAAGATACAATTTTCTCAGGTACTTTACTCAGTGCTGATAGGATGGCAATAGGCCTGTAATTGTTTCTTGAATATTCAGTTCCCTTTTTTGAATACTGGTACTATATTTGCCAGTTTCCAGACTGTTGGTATAGTGTTAGAGGAGAGGGAGAGGGAAAGGTTGAAGATTCTTGATAGAGGAGGTGCCAGTTCCCAAGCTGCAAGTTTAAGGAGTTTATGCTTTACACCATCAGAGCCAGAAGATTTAGATATAGGGATCTGCCTTTGGAGCTCGTAGACCTCAGTGATACTAACCTGTTTGAAGAGGTAGGGGGGATGTTGCCTTGAGGAAGTGAGAGGGGCCTGTTTTTCCGAGAGTGTGCTGAAGACTTTGGGTGTAAGCTGAGAGGTCAGAGAATAGCTTACTGAAGGCATTGGATATAGTGGGGTGGTTATTACAGTTAATACCCTCAATCTCAAAGTCTGAATGGGCAGGGGAGCTGCTATCGCCAACAGAACTATTGAAGCAATTCCAATATTGACAAGGATTATTGTAAGAGGAGGCTAGCTGGGTTAGATAAAAGCAACTTTTATTCTGCCATATAACTTGTTTACATTTGTTTCTAAAAGCTCTATAATGGACCAGTCTGATATAGAATTAGAGGCCTTGAAAGCAGCCCAGCATCTATCTCTTTTCTTTAGGAATGATAGGAGTGGGTGTGTTAGACATTTAGTTTCAGGGCCACATACTCTCCTAGTGATGAAGGGAACATATTTATCCTGAAGCCTGAAGAATATTGTATTGAAGTGGGAGACAGCCTGGTCAACATCAGAGGTAACCAACAGAAAGGACCAGTCGAGGTTGACCAGTTTGGCTTTAACTTGAGAGGGGTCCAGATGACAGAAGTCATGAAATGAATTAAGCGAGGTGGAATGTTTGGTACTTTGGCATTCCAGACACAGACCACAGGAAAATGATTGCTTATAGAGTTGGGAAGGATACTGGAGCAAGTAATTTTGTCAACCTTAGGAACTAAAACCCAAACGATAATGGTGGCGCTCTATCCATTCATAGATAGTAGATTATTTGGGTGAGGAGCATCTTATTCAGGGAATGTTCCACTGTAGGTTTGTTACATTTGAGCAAATCAATGTTGAAATTTCTGAGGATAACAAAATCATTATTGTTTACACTGGGTCCAACAACATCCATTAATGTGGTAAGACCTAATTGACTGGTGGCAGGGGATAGATATACACAAAAATTATAAAGTTTCTTGAAGTTGCCCTGCATTAATATACCATGGCACAATTCAGGGGATGTTTCAGAGGAAGATAAGGGGGGGAGGGTTGGGGCAGAGACATTAAAGTGGGACTTAAAGTCAATCATGATACCCCTTTACCGCTTGAAGGAGGGCCAATCATGTCTGGTAAAGCTGTACCCTGCAATGTCACAGAGACTATTAGGGAGGCTGAGGGGGGAAACAAGAAGATGCTACTTCACTGAGAAGGTGGTGGAGAACTGGAATGCGCTTCCCAGGGACTTGGTGGCTGCAATAACTGTGGAGGGGTTCAAGAAAGGCTAGGATAAGTATAGGGGAGTGTGCATCCCAGAGCCCTGCTGGGGGGTGGGGGTGAGGGACCTAGTAAGGAGGGAGGGGGGCAAACAACAGTGCCCTGGGAAGGCACTGATTATTGAGCAGACTTGATGGACCATATGGCCTAATCTTCTGGCTTCTTAGTATGTTAGTATGTTAGTATTGAGGGTTTGAGTCAGGTTTCTGAGATACAAAGTATGTCAGGCTGGTAATTGGAGGGCCAGGCAATAAGCTCATCTAGATTATGTGAGACTTCTGACATTCAGATGGGTTATTTTGAGTCCCTTCACTCTTTGCCAGGGAGGGAGGGAGTGAGAGAGAAGGAGTAGCTGATTTGGAAGTCCCAGGGTTAGGTTCAATGTCTCCGGTGGCAATTGACAGTAGATACATCAGTAGGACAAGGATAATTAGTTTAGTGCAATTAATTATAGGAGGGACGTACCAGTGAACTTTTTTGAGGTAACATGGCATGAGGTACCAGAGTTTATGGGCACATAGGCCAAGTGCATACATATGTTGTCATATGCAGGCTAGGGCACTGGACATGGAAAAGTCTGAGAAGGGAGAGGGGTAACAATAGGTGGCATAGAGGCAGGCATAGTGTCAGTGATGAAGAGGAGGGCAGAGAGAGCTGACAGGGAGACAAGAGCAGACAGGGAAAAAGGGGGTAATAAAGTGGAGCCATTAGAGTTGGTTGAGAGGCCCTAAAGCAGGAAGGGGTAGAGAGCGGTTGAATTGTAGCAGTTAAAACAGCTAGGTAGTAGGGATAAACACATGAAGATATAAGATAGGTTGGTGTTATTTTATTTTTTACATCTCCAACAACCACCTTCTGTGGATCAACCAATTTTCACAAATACGTCAGGAGTGTGGTATATGTAATGAATTATTTTAAAAAGGAAACCCTCTTCTGAACATGCTGTTTGCAGCTATCATAGCATTCTTCCATAATTTTCCCATTCTTGCTGTGTAATTGTGACACCCAACTCTTTTCCCATCTTTCCCTGGAGCTTTCTATAAGTATTTATCTGCACGGAGCACAGTATTATAGATTCCACCTGCCCCTTCCTTCTCAGAGGTCATAATACAGAGCCTAACCCACTCCTTATCTGATGACATGCTATTCCATTGAATTATTTTAATGGCTAATGCTTGCCTGACTTGTAAGTAGGGACAAAAATCCATTTCACGTAAGCCGAACCCTATCTTTTTAAACTGAGAACACTTGTAATGAGCTTGTACTATCATCAAGCAGATCAGTAAGAGTCCAGATACCCTTCTTTCTCCACTCTATAATGTTCAGCATTTTGCTTTCAAACTAAAAGTCATGGTTATTTCAGATCAGGGTTAACTTAATTGGAGGATGCACTCCTCAAGTAATTTTTCCAGTATATATACTGACTGCAATCCCAAAAGAAACAGTAGGATGGTCTCAAACATAAGCTGGCATTCACAGAAATATGAAATCTGAGAAATTATTAGGACTCAAATAAGCTTCTTCATATCAGCCCTGTAGTGTTGAGGAAAAATACCAGCAGCAGCCTCAAGTTGTGAGAAGCTGATAGTAATAGAAAGTTAAAGGGAAGGTCCCCTCAGCCTTTTATTCTGTTTCTCTGTCTAGTTTGTAGGCATGAACAATGATTGCCTCTATTGCACCCTCTTAATTTCATTAGGATTTAAATGTAAATGAGGGCAGAAACATAGAAACAGAAAAATGATGGCAAAAGGAGATCAAGGGTCCATCAAGTCTGCCCATGAGTTGCTGAGACCAACTCAAATACTTAAGTCTGTTGTGAAAACCTGCTTGATTCCATTGCAAAGTTCATGACCCAATTCATGTAAGGCATCCTGGAATGTTATGATATTTTGTTGCTAAAGCCAGCAGTAGTTACACTGTTAGTGCTCGCTGTTCTCTGCAGTCCCTGTGTTCTTGTTATATGCTGACCAAGGAAAGTTTCAAGGCATAGTAGGTTCCCTGTTGTTTTCTGTAGTCTAAAGTGTATCTGAGTTAGAAAAAAATTCTTTTAGAGAATGCAGGGACTTCACAACATAGAAACATAGAAATTGTCGGTAGATAAGGACCACCTGGCCCATCTAGTCTGCCTGTAAGCCCTTGTACTGGATTACTGCTTCCGACCCACTCACTGCTGTACCTCTATGGTTCCCCTATGCCTATCCCAAAAATGCTTGAATCCATCCATAGTGTTCGTTCCCACCACCTCCTGAGGCAGACCATTCCATGCATCCACCACCCTCTCCGTGAAGAACTTCATCACATTCCCTCTTAACCTCCCAGCTTCCAATTTCATGTCATACCCCCTCATTCTTGCGCTCCTCCTCCTGTATTGGAAAATGTCTCCCCCCTGTACCTTGTTTATATCCTTGAAAATTTCTATCATGCCCCCTCTTTCCCTCCTTTCTTCCAGTGAGTACATATTGAGGTCCCTTAATCTCTCCTCCTAAGTCTTGTGTCACAAGCCCTGTACCATCTTAGTCACCCTTCTCTGGACCGTCTGCAGCCTGTTAATGTCCTTTCAAAGCTGCAGCCTCCATAACTGCACTCAGTACTCCATGTGAGGCCTGACCAGGGTTTTGTATAATGGCATCACTACCTCATGCCTTCTGCTGGTGATAACCCCCTGCTATGCTCCCTTTCTGCTGCCTTTTTACTCTGCTTTGACATGTTCAGGTTGAAATAGTAACCACCTAGGTAGGTCTCTTTCCTCTTTAGTGACTGTCAGCAACTCCCCCACAATTCTGTAGCTCTCCCCAGGGCTTCTGTGTCCCAGGTGCATAATTTTGCATTTTTCTTTTAATTAAACCTCAGTTGCCACTCTGCAGACCATTTCTCAAGCTTCCGCAGGTCCCTACTCATTTTCTCCACCCCTTCAGGAGTATCCACCCTGTTACAGATATTTGTGTCATCTGCAGACAGGCAGACATTTCCTTCCAGCCCCTCTACAATGTCACTGATGAAGACATTGAACAGAATTGGTCCAAGCATTGATCCCTGAGGTGCTCCGTGAGTCACCCTCCTCTCCCCAGATTGTACTCCATTTATCACAACCCTCTGTCTCCTGTCCATCAGCCAGTTCCTAACCCAGTTTACCACCTTGTCCCCCATGCCCAGACTACCCATCTTGTTAACCAGCCTCCTACATGGGATGGTGTCGAAGGCTTTGCTGAAATCAAGGTAGGCAACGTCCACTGCCCCCCCCCCAATTTACTTCCTTCATCATCCAGTCGAAGAAGTCTATGAGATTTATCTGACATGACCTAACTGCTGTGAACCCATGTTTCCTAGGGTCCTGGGCATTGATGGCTTCTAGATGTCCCACTATCCTTTCCTTATGCAGTGCCTCCATGATCTTCCCCGCTACCGAGGTGAGGCTGACTGGCCTATAGTTGCCTGCCTCCTCCCTACTGCCTGATTTGTGTAGAGAGATGACATGTGCCCTCCTCCAATCCTCTGGCACCGCTCCTGTGTTAAGTGACTCAGTGAACAATGCTGCCAGAGGTTCTGCTAGCTCTCTTCACAGCTCCCGTAGTATCCTTAGGTGTATGCCATCTGGTCCCATTGCTTTGTCCACATTCAATTTAGTGAGTTCCTGCAGGACTGTTTCCCCCTGTGAATGGACTGTTGTCCACCTCTTTCCCCCTTGGCATCTGATGCTCAGCTGTGGTCCCTGTCCCTCCCCCTCTTCTGTGAATACCGAACAGAAGTATCTATTCAGTATTTCTGCCTTATCCATGTCTCCCTCCTTACACTCCCCTTCCTCCCCTTTAAGTCTTGCAACCCCCTCCCCAGGTTTTCCTCCTTTTGCTGATGTACCTGAAGAATGTCTTGTCCCATTTCTTTCCTGTCTGCACTAAACTTTCCTCAGTCTGTGCCTTTGCTCTCCTCACCACCCTCCCTGCTTCCTTTAGACACTCTCAGTATACCTCTCTGTCCTTCTCCCTTTGGGTCTCCTTATATTTCCAGAACCCTGCCCTTTTAGCCCTTACCTTTTCTGCTACCTCTTTTGAGAGCCATAGTGGCCTTTTTTTCTCTTGCCTTTTGATACCAGCCTGATGCATTTGTTTGTTACTTTCACTGTGGCTCCTTTTAAGTTCACTTACTGCTCTTCCAACCCCTTCTGTCCCCCCATTCTCCAGGGCACTTTTGATAACTCTTCCCATTTCAGCAAAGTCTGCCTTTTTGAAATCAAAAACCTTCACCCTAGTGTGACTTAACTGAATCCCTGTCTGTATGCTGAACCACACTATGTGATAATCACTGGATCCTAGTTGCCTCTCCACCTGGACATCAGTGATTCTTTCCCTGTTGGTCATTACTAGATCAAGAATTGCCCCGCCTCTAGTGGGATCAAGCACCAGCTGCCTGAGTCCTGCCCCTTGTAAGGAATCTAGGATGCCTCTGCTTCTGGCTGAAGTAGCTGCCTGGGTGGTCCAATTCATGTCTGGCATATTGAAATCTCCCAACAGCAGAATCTCACCTTTCATTGACATTTCTAGTATTTCATCCTCAAGGTCCCTGTTCACTTCTTCCCCCTGACCTGGAGGCCTGTATATCACCCCATGCATATTGCTATGCCATTTCCTGGTTCAAAGGTGATCCACAGTGCCTCAGCTTCCCCCTGCCTACCCTGTATCTGTGTTGCCTTTATACCCTTCTTGACATAAAGGGCAACTTCTCCCCCTTCTTTGCCTCCCCTTTCCCACCTAAATAGAGTATAACCTGGTATATTTACTTCCCACCCATGACTGGCAGTGTATCATGTTTCAGTTATTGCTATTATGTCCAGGTCTGCCTCAACTATCACAGCCTTCATGTCTGGAATTTCATTTCCCAGACTGCGGGCATTTGTCACCATGGCCTTTCAAGTATTACTGCCTGTCCTCCTTCCAATTCTGGTTTTGGTCCTCTGCAGTTTTCTCCCCTCCCTGTTAATTTTAACATGTGTCCCTGATTCCTTTGCTTCTCCCCATGTGCCTGGACCAGGTGACCGTGGCAACATAATTCTGGTGTTTCTACCATGTGGGAGTGGGCTGCTAGAGATTCCCTGTTCTTGTTGCCCCCCCCCCCATGCTAGTTTAAATGCTCATCAGTGAAGCATTTGAACCATTCATTAAGGGCTGCTTTCCCCTTTCTGGACAGATGCAGCCTGTCCCCACTGTACAGGGCCACATCATTCCAGTTAGGAACCCAGTCCCCAATGAAGCCATACCCCTTCTTGCTGCACCAGTCCTTCAACCAAGAGTTGAAGTTACTAATGTGAAGATTCCTATCCTCCTCCCTGCTATAGACTGGCAGCACCTCCGAAAATGTCACAGAGCTTACTAATTTCCACAGCCCCCCCCAAACCTATGAAGTCCTCTTTCACCTGTTCCAAGCTAACCCTGTCCTTTGATATGTCATTTGTTCCCAGATGGACAATGACCTCCACTCCCCCCTTGCCACTGCTTCAGTGATCCTCTGGATCTTCTTCCCCTCCCTCCAAGCTGTGCCTCCTGGAAGCCACTTGACCTCTCTTTCCTCCCTCCTATTTGTGTCCAGATCCATTCTCCAGACAATCGAGTCCCCCACCAGGAGTAATTTCTTCCTCCTTTGGGGTTCTCTTCCTCCCCTTCCTGGGTCTCCCTGCTGGAGGGCCCTCACATCTTCCCTGGTTTCACTTTCAGATTCCTTTTCAGGAGTCTCCCACTCCTCCAAAACAGTGAAGGGTTTTTTTGAGCTGGACTGGATGGTGGATGTGTCTCTGCTCTCTCCCTTGAACCTCCCTGAGTCCACTGTAGTCCAAGGTTGTGTTCTGGGGTAGGGGGACCAAAAATACTCCACTAAGGCTGTTATTCAGTTTTCCAAATATCTTTATTAAGATATTGTTAATTGCCCTGATGTTTCACACACATTTGCTTTTTCAAAGGGCTTTTTGTTATTTTCTGAAAAATAATAAATATATGTTTTTAAATCTTACATTTACTTGCATTTAATGAGTTTCATTTATTATATATTATTTGACTATTGCTTGTTGTATATTATTGCCACTGTGTTGTTTTCTCATACTACTATAGTACGTATTCTGTAAATCACATACTTAACTTTCTATTCCAACATTGTATAAATGGATATAAAATAATAAAGAATCTGTACCATCTAGTAGTGCTTTGTTTCTGCAAATCCAGACACATTTACTTCTGCTATATGCCTGTCCTACTTTTTCAACACAGCATGGAGAGCACCAAACACATTATAATTTTAAGTCATTCTACAATGTTCTGCTTCATACTTGTACTTTTCCCCTTACAAGTAATGTTTTTAATTTAAATTCTTTTATACCAAAGGTTTCATACCTTATTTAAAAGATTTCTGCGTGGCTATTTTACCTTTTCTAGCTTTATCCAGATGTCCTTTGTTAGTTCACCTATGTATCAATAAGGCACTCCATTCATAAATACGTTGCATTCAAAAGAATATACATGTACCAATTTATAACTTATCCTCTTCTTATTCCTTTAACACTCTTGCTATTAAAAAATGCTATGTTAGCTTATTGTTCATTATATTCATTTAACTGCTTTCCCCTTCTTAATGTCTTTTAACGTGTCATGTCATTCTGTTTAAAGACAGCTCCTTTTCAAACAATTACCTTAATGGCTTTATGTTTCAACTCAATATTCTTCATTTCCTGTATGTACAGTCTCCCTTAGTATTTTGTTCTAGATTCAAAAGAATAAAGATTTTTTAATCATTATGTCTTCAAGACTGTTATCATCTACTTACACACATATACAATGTGATTTTACCTATAAAGTTTGTATTGCTGCTTTACGCTCATTTTTTACTATGCATTCGGTCATACTCCACGTTTTTGGAGACCTGTGTGAAGGAAAGTTAAATTCATTTAGTGCCCCTTTTGATATTATAATTTCAAACCTGTTAGCATCTGATTAAACATTTGTGCATCATAATTTTACCTGAGGAGTTTGTATAGTTACTCTTAATTTTTTTTTATATGCACTCGGTCCTGTTGCGTCTTTTTTCATTTTAAAAGGAAATCTGTGTCCAAAGAGATTAAGCTCATTAGTGTAAGTTATTTAACTTATTCAGCATGTATCAAGCTCCTTTTTCATGTTTAAAAAACATTTCTTGCTCCTTTCTTACCATGTACTGGTGTCCCTGCTACTCCTTGTAATGATTACCGTAGCTTCTACATGTGTGTGTGGTGCTAATTCTCCTGCTAAATACCTCTCAGCCTGATCACAAAGCGTGGTTTCACCTGTGTGAGTGAGTTCCTATTGAACTCTGCTCGTGGTTGCCTAGCAACCTTCGGTGCGATCAGGCCACAGTCTGGCTGCAGAATGTCTTTTTAAATACAATCTTCCAGATTTGAATCTATTAAGAAACTTATTGTGCCTTTGGATGTTGGGATGTTTTTAATAAATTGCCACTTCAACCTATTTAGTTATTTATTCAGTAGTTAATGTAATTTATGTGTAGGAAAGGGGGGGTTAGTGGAGGGAGGGCGCTTCACTTGTAAAATTATTTGCTTTTATGTTATGATTGACTGAAAAACACAGAACTTTCCCATCACTCACTAATCCTTTTTTGTGTTTTTAAGTGTTTGATATGGTGGCATTTTTTATATATAATGTTTACATTTCTTTTTAATTTTTATATACTATTTGTGTACTAAAGTAGTGAACTTTTTTTTTTGGTTTATTCTAGCCACTAATTTATATTACATCAGTCCTGTTTTTTTAAATTTTATTTTTTTATTTGTTACTATATAAAAGATCCCTTTCAATAAATTTCCACCTGTTTGTTATCAGGACTAGTATTTATGTTTTTTATTCACCATTCTGAATTCCTTACTTACATCTGTTTACCAACAGACATTCCAGTTTGTATCTTTATTCATCCCTATGTTTCTTTCTAGGGTTTTTAACTGGTCCACCCTGCCATTTGCCTTGGTAGCCATTGTGGCATTGGCGGGGGACATGGTGGCCTCTGGGTGGGGGTGAGGGTCTTCAGTACTCCTCCCAGCTTGACCTGGAGATTGGTGACCTCCAACCTCATCCCAGAGAGGTGCTTGCATATGGGGCAGCACCGCAGTACCCAGAATGTTCATCTGAAGACTGCTGCACCACACCCAGAGCACTGCACCACTCCCTGCATCATTCTGAACCTGCTTACTACTACCGCCACCACCCCTCCTTCTCAGTTAATTTTTCTCTTCCCTTCCTCCCTTTTTCTACTAAATTACTCCTCTACTTTCTTCTTCAACTGCCTTTGTTAACCCAGTTGATTGCTCCCCCATTGTATTGCTGCCTGCATCCTCAGATAGTCTCTATCTTGTAGGATGTTGCCAAATGTTCCCAGTGCCTTTAATTAGGTGTGTTTCTCTCACTGTATGTATATCTATGCCTGTACAATGCAAATTCAATAACGATTTTGAACTAAACAAAAAGTAGGTCTGTCTCTGTTGATGGCTATAAAGGCAGAGCACCTGGGGGGGGCAGGGATGGTGTGGGTGTCTCCTTTCCTGCCTGTCTGCTGTAAAAAAAAAATCATGTCTCCTTTCCTGCCTGTCTGCTGTAAAAAAAAAAAAAACAATCAGGCACCTGGAATGTGATCCTAGCCGAGGGTAGCTCAGAAACCTCCAACAAGTTACCAGCAACAAAAAGACAAAGCAACTTGATCCAAGCTACAGTATTTCTGCTTCAGCACTGCTGCTATGTGAGAGAACACACAGGTATTTAAACACAATTAGCTGTAAATTGATCCTAGCTGAGGGGGAAGCACGAAAGCTTCCAGAAGGTTGCTAGCAATGCCTGTTGAAATATGAATCCAAAACTCACAATATAAATCACAAAAACAACTGTACAGTATTAAACAAACTCAGGAACTGTTGCAAGGAGAAAGAACACACAAGTGCACAAGTACCTGGATATGATCCTAGCCGAGGGTAGCTCAGGAACCTCCAGAAAGTTACCAGCAACAAAAAGGCAAAGCTACCTGAGCCAAGCTACTTCTGCATCACCACTGTCTGTTTTGGAATGCATCTAGTATTCCTGCCTCCACTACAGATACTGGCAGTGCATTCCACTTATCTACTACACTCTGTGTAAAGAATGATCCTGGTCCAGGTGTCGGTCCTCCATCTGGGTCTCCTCTATCTCCTTATTGGTTCCAACTCCTCACTACCTCTGCACTCCCTTCCCCATGAGGGACAGGCATGCTCCAGCCTACCAGGTCTCCCATCTGATAAGGTAATGATTTTTTATATTTTTTTGCAAGCTGTGTCTTGTAGTTGTTAGCATTGTACAGGTAGTCCTTAATGTACTGTGACCACACTATTTTTGGGACCATTTCTTGTTTCTATTTTTTTGTAAAACTGTTTATACAAATATAATGTTACCAATTATTGTACTCCTGTTTTCTCATGTTCCCTCCCCCCAGGGTCGAACCTGGAAATGCACCTTGGTTCAGTGTACCTTTTCCTGTTGCCAATTTTCAAATAAATAAACATAAATCAATCAACATAAATACACACATACATACACACACATACATACATGCACACACATACATACATACACACATGCATACACACACACATACACACACACACATACATACATACACACACATACATACATGCACACACACTTACCTACATACATACATACATACATACATGCACACATACATACATACACATACATACATACACATACATACACATATACATACACACACATGCATACATACACACATACATACATGCATACACACACATATACATACATACATACACACATACATACACACACACACATACATACACACATATACATACATACATACACACACATACATGCACATACATACATACACACATACATACACACACGTATACATACATACATGCATACATACATACATACACACACACACACATACATACATAAACAAATAAATGCAAGAAGTTCCATTTCACTTGTTATTGGTTTCCCATGGAACTGATATTTGTGACCATTTGTCCTTCTATTACCTGATTTTCCTTTTAGGTGATCAAAAGGATTAGAGGTATGGAAGATGACAGCTATGACAAAAGGCTGATGGTCTTTGGCATGTTTGCGTTAGAGAAAAAGAGATTGAGAATGGACATGATCTTAGTTTTTCTGCATACTGAAGGGTATCAACCAGACTGAACAGGCAGAGATGTTTATACTTTGCCCTCCAACAGGACACAGAGACAATCCATGAAGCTCAGAGGTGGGAACATCAGGGACAATGTTAGGAGGTACATCTCCCAGACAGTGAGAAACCTATGGAACAGCCAAATAGTACAGACAGTGGACATGAAATCAAAACGGACCTTCAGGGTACACCTGGACACATTTCTGCTTACCAGGGGAATCACTGACTATCTTGTGTAAAAGAGTGGGACATGGGCATCTTTAAAGTCATGCATGTTTACACAGCTTAGTGTTTCATACATGCTTATGAAGCAGGAGGGGTTGAACATGATGGACCCAGAACCACATCTAATCATATGTTATTAGTCAGCCCAATGGAAAAGATTCCAAAAGAGGCTTATGCTCACAGTGCAGGTGAGCTGGTGCTACCGCGAAGGGCTGCTACCTATGCATCCATCAGAGACAAGCAGAAACCAGTGCACTTGGTAAAAGAACACGAATCACTACAGACAAATTGTCAAATGAAAAAAGGGCAATTTATTGAAAGAATATCTCAATGTAGGTGTAAGACAAACAGTCCACCTCCCGTGCTAATGCCTGGTGCTTCGCTCGATAGAGCTTTGTCAGGGGGCCCTATTGAGTGACGCTGTCACAGGGTACTGTAAGACCATTTGTATTTCTGGAACCTTCTTCTCTTTCTCCTGCTTCAAGTCTGCTGCAGCAGCACCTTCTGTATCTATCCTGTCTCTATTGACTTTGCTTTATTTCCCCCTTCCCAGACAGGCCACCTGGGAAAGCTCTTTGTACTATCCCTGTGATTCTTTATGGTTTCAGGAAGCAAAATGTCTTCATGCCCCAGTAGCTAATGTAGCTAATATCTTCACTTGTGTCCCATTATTGCAACGTTATGGCACTTTGACAGTGATAGAATTTCTATGCACAGTGCATTCTACAGAGAGATTTTGCCGTATGGGCGTTTGCCCTGTTAGCCTCATTTAGAAACCTGCACACAGTATACTCAGTAAAGCAGCGGTTTAAAGCTGCCAAGAAGTGACCCCCCCCCCTTCTCGCACTTGTGAGGTGAAACCCCTTTTCCTTTTTTCCCTTGTGAGATGTCCAAAGAGACCTCCATGTGGAGGAATTTGTTAAACTGTTGAATTTGCCTCGGTAGAAGCTGTATTTTAAACCTAAACTGAAACAAACACAGTTTTCTGTTTGTTTTCTTCAGACCTAGGCATCCAAGCATAACATTGAATAGGATGAAGTTTCCTCTGTTGTTAGTAACCCGGTGAAATGAATTCTAGAAAACATGGTTTTAATGTTTATGTTTTCTGCAGAATCTCCATAAGTATTATAGTTGAATAAACATAAAGTAAGAATGATAATGGCCATACAAAAGCAACACAATGTTTCTACAATAAGAGCTCTCTGTTTCCCTGTGCTGCAGCATGTTTGTAAATATAAAAGGAAACTTCTGTTCTTAAATGTACAGAATTCTAGATAACTTTCAGCTTTTGGTTCCAAAGAATGTATAAAATTCTAATGTTAGTTTATTTGTTACTTAAGAATGGAAGGTCTTACTGAGGTATAAGCAGGGGAATCTTCTAGAAGGGGTTTTCCTTGCAGGGATCATTATGAATGGATCCTTAGGAGTCAGCCGGCCCTCTCTTCTCCATACGTATACCTTGGGTCATTCAGGGGAGGAGTCTGCTACCAGGAACAACATTACAATAAAAGAAACAAAGCATATTTATTGATATTAAAAGCTATACTACATAGTCTTGTGCTGAATTGAAGCTGTCCTGTGTTTAAAATGTGAAAATAATGGTTAGTTTTAAAATGAAGGATTTTGGAAGTAAGTGGGCGGAGCTTCAAGTAAATCATCTGACCCCCTCTGAGATAAAAGGAGCAGCTTTTATGCATCTCCTCAGATAGATAGTGAGTGGAGAGGTTGGTAGTACACTGACCTGCTGTTATGCTCTAGCCATTTCTACAGAAGTGTATATTGATATATTCTTTTTGTTTTGTTTCTGTTTATTTTTGTCGTATTCATTTCGCCTTTTTTTTATTTGCTTTGCTTATCATGCTGGCTTAAAATAAATTTGCCCAGCAATTGCTTGGTCCAACTTGATACCTTTTGACTCTGCATCCATCCTTGACCACTTCCCTCCAACAGAGACACCAGGGCATTAGCACATTGGGTGGACTGTTTGTCTTGTATCTGCGTTGAGGTATTCTCTCAATAAATTGCCTTTTTCCACTTGATAATTTGTCCATAGTGATCTGTGTTCTTTTATTAAGTGTGTTTTCTGCTTGTCTTAGTCCTATGGAACAAACAGGCATATTCCAAAGGTAAACTGGATAACTGGCTGTAGTGTATAGTAAGGAAAGTATGGTAACTGCATACATGTACATTTGTTTTCTCCAAGGGAGTATACAAACATATAAACATGAAGAAGCTAGCAGAAGAAGGCCATTTGGTCTATCAAGTCTGCTTCTATTGCAGGGTCCACAGCTTGAGCTAATGTCCCTGCCTCCCTCCATACTCCTCCCATCCTCCCTACCCATGATTCTCACCTTCCCCCATGCCTATGCCAGCCTCCCATAAAGCTGCCCACTGTCTTCAATGAGATGACCTCTTCCGGCAGTGCTTTCCAAGTGTGTACACCCTCTCTGTGAAGAAGTGCTTCCTGACCTCCTTCCTAAACCTCCCACCCTCCAGCTTAAGACTGTGCCCCTTTGTGATATGGTTGCCACTTAGCTTAAAAAGACTCTCCTTATCAACCTTATTTATCCCTTTCAAGTACTTGAATGTCCCAATCATGTCCCCTCTCTCTCTTCTGTCTTCCAGGGAGTACATGTTCAGTGCCCTCAACCGCTCCTCGTATGCCTTGCCCTGCTGACCAGCTATCATCTTTGTAGCCCTCCTCTGTACCTTCTCCAGCAGGTTAATGTCCTTTTTGAGGTGTGGGCACCAGTACTGAACTCCATACTCTAGATGCAGCCTTACCAGTCTTTGTTGTTGCTGTTGTTTCCAATTAGCGGGTTACAATTGAGGTAACTAATTTGATTCATTTGTAGTTCATATGTTAACACAGCACCATGACCTGCAGCCTTTTTTTACTCTTCCTGTTTCTTGAAAGTTGCTTCTTGACAATATGAAAAGGATTTGTTTTACAGGACAGATTGTTTAAGTTAAGATGTTGTTTACACAGTCCTCCACAACTGAAAGCACTGTGAGTAAGCAATCCAGGACTCCGAGGCAAGCACTGCTGTAGGCCCTTTGCATAGTAAACCATTTATTTCTGCTTAAAGTTGAACCAGTAAAATATTCTGTGGTGATTTGCATATGCAGCCCATGATGCTTTGCATTGTGGGGGCATGCGTGATTTTGCATTTCTGTGTTAGCCCCTTACACTAATCAGAACCTGTGTACAACACACATGGAAAGAGGAATTCAGAGGCGTAACAAGTTACAAAAACTGAGGCGATAGCAAATGTTGGTACATGACTGGGATGGAGTATTTATTACAGGTACTATAGTTGGGGATACTATATCACAGAGCAAGCTGAAACAGTGCACATCCAGTTTATTTCATTACAAACACTGGATGAAAAAAGGCAAACACTGCAATTTTTTTAGAACATGAGGTTATGATGTTTATAAAAACAGTTTGACCACTGCCAGCAATAACCTGTTGCTGCATAATGAATATTACAATAGTACATGTGCCATGGGCATGGTGCATGAAGGCCTGGACTGGCTGTATAGCCTAGAGGTTATAGTAACGAGCTGTGAATGACCAGCAGACCTGGGTTTAATTCCTACAACCTCAACTTTCATGCTGTTTGACCCTGAGCAAGTCACTTAACCTCCCCAGTGCTCCAGGGTTGCCCCTGAAAACAGGAATTGTTGGCTTAGTGGGTCTTATCCATTACCAAAGAATAAAAAAGGGCAGCTAGTGATAAACTACTTCCTGCAGAATTTATGAGAGTACAAGGAGGCCAGCAGAACTGGACCGCATCTGAAGTACTACACTGCTTCCATCAGCATGACAAGGCATGGGCTAAATTCAAAGCCACCTGTGATGACAGGAACTGGGAACCATACAGACACCTGAAGAACCTAGCTATAACCATGACTAGGACTGCCAACACAGGATATGGCAGTGAATATTGGAAGGCAAACAGCAACAAACCAGGAAACTGAATTTGGCATAAAATACCTCCTCAGAAAGAAAGAATCTCAACCTATCAACCACCGTTACTGAAAAAACTTAGTCACAGGAAAGGATGACGTTGTGGGTACTCTAAGCCAGTAATTGACCAACCTCAACCTCCCTACAACAGTCCTGTCACAACTCCCCCATGGACCCAGCCACTATAAATAGTGACCTCATTTCTGCTGTACCAACTGCAACCTTTAACTTTACAGTTAGATGAGCAGATGTTCTTAAAATCTAACAGAGTGTGACAAATAGCATAGGTTCCAATGGTATTGGGCCCAAGCTGCTGTAAATCACTGCAACAAAAGTGGTGACACCTCTAATTCCCTGGCTAAACCCATAACTACATTTCCAAGCTTTCCCTCCATACAGTACAGATTCACACAGTCCAAAAAGCTGCCACTACTACTCAAATTAGTCCCCACCCCACAAAAACTGCACTTTCTAGGTATTTATTTTATTTGGTAATGCTTTTACATGTAAAGACATGCTCAGCTCTGACAGACTGCTTCCAAGTGCATCCAGAGGGGTGTGTGACATGCAGACCTCCAGCACAGGGACCCAAGTTAGATAAGGCAATTGGGGAGTTCATCTTCAGGATGGCAAATAAGGGGGAGGTGCTGCTGGTTGATGACTTCAAGTTAGTGCAAATAAAGTCTGGATGAACTCCACTGACGTCAAGTTTCATACACTGAAGAAAGTGCTTTCTTATTCTTGATGCAGACAAAAATTCATGGGTGACAGTTTCGTAGCCACACCACTTCCTCGGGCCCTTGCTGTGTTGTCACTAGATTATAAAATATAAACAATCAAGTTTCACTGTGTTCTATTTACATTATTTATGCACTTAAAACAAATATACAGTTCCCAATTATGAGGCACCAATTATTAAGTGTTCCCCAGTGTGTAAAAAACACTGCACCCATTTCAAAACCTTGTGCTACCTGTGGTCATACATGAGGCCTTTCCACAAATAAAAGTTTCCCTCTTGTTAATAGTATAAGTTAAACAATTTAAACTCTTGCGATATAGCTATTGTTTTAGTCTGAAACATTTGTATTAAATTGAATCTGCCTCTTTATACAGATTTGCAATCCTCCTGTAGTTTATATTCTTTTTAGCAAATCTTAATCCTTATTCCATTAAAGTTTTGGTTTTCATGTTTGGCTGGCTCCACTTTTCATTCTTTTCCTACAAACAAAGTGTTTTATTTACTATACTGTTTCAACCTTCAACCATTGTGTTCAATATGTACTTATTGCAATAGCAAAAACAAGCGTTACTCACAGGGTTTGTAGTGTAGTGTAGCACCCAGTTCACTCCCTCACTAGGAGTGGTGGCTGCTCAGACATTCGCAGTTAAATACTGCACTGCAGTGGGGAACGTCGATGTCACTAGTGACATCCTAGTGACATCATGGCCTGCTCTGCCTCCAGACCAAGCCTTTCAAGTCTGTGAACTCACAGACTACTAGCAGCTGCTGTGGTGCAGTGGGATAGAAAACAGCAGAGTCTCATACAACCACAGAGTTGCCCGAAAGGCAGTTCTCCTCCCCACTCTTGGCCAATGGCTGAAAAGTATTTTGTTGCTCATTATTTCTCAAAAAATCTAATTCTTGTTATTTCATCACTTATATCTGAAATTACTTCAAGAAAACATTTTGTACTTGTACTATCAATATATTAACGCAATTATTCAGGACAGATGAGAGGGTCACTGGGTAAACATCAGAACTGGACCAGAAGTAGCTCTGAAATTGTTATCATACATGTGTGTAACTATATTACCAATACAGGTTCCAATTACAATTCTCATTTAGTCCTAGTGCAGGATTGAGGCTGTCCATGGTATAGATCCAGTAAACTTCTCATTTCAGAAGTAAATCATCCTAAGTTATGTTGCTAGTGAGGGGCTCCTCCACTTTCTCAAGCCCCCAGAAACACAAATAAATAGCAGAATGTTCCAATGAGTTAAAATGTGTTGCAACTGAAGAATTAAGGTCCTTGAGCCAGATGTCACTTTTATGCTCACTGATTCTTGATATTAACCCCCGTTTCATTTTCCTTACACAAAGTTTATCGCATGGACAATGGAGAATGTAAACAACATGATGTGTTTGACAGGTTGTATGTTGTTTAATAGATAAGTCCAAAAAGACTGGAGCAAAAACATCCATTTTTCAAGTACCCCTGAGGTTCTCCAATGATGCTAAAAATATATTTTATTACCTATAAAATAACATGAATGCCTGACGTGTTTCAGATTATAAAATCTGAAACATGTCAGGTGTTCATGTCATTTTACATGTAATAAAATATATTTTTAGCATTATTGGAGAGCCTCAGTGGTACTTGAAAAATGGGTGTGTGTGCTGCAGTCTTTTTGAACTTGTCTCCATCTGTTTGACTGTTTGAGCACCAGTTACCTTGTGTGCACTTTTTTGGGAGCAATATGTTGTTTAATCAAATGTTTTACATTCGTATAAGGATGTTCAAAAACAGTTGTTTTGCTTGTATTTCCACACTGGAAGCAACAGGTAACTCCTATTACTAAGTGGTCCCAATAACAGTTGTTTCTGTTTACTTTTAGGTACATTATGGACTGTATATACCAGTTAGTCCCTCAGGGTGGGATTTTTCTTGGGAGTAATTAAAAGAAATTTTCTAAATTAGATATTTGTGCTATCCCCACTCTATAAAATTTGCCAGTTATTATCTAGGATGTTACATATCTTTCCACTTATGTGGCTATAAGCGGTGGAAAATGTTATCCTATTTCCTTGTTCTCTGTGTGTGCCTGGTCTTAGCAGCTCTGTAACATCATTAAATGCTTCTTCCACTAACTGTTCCTTATAACCCCTTGTTATGAATCTGTTAGAAATCTCACTTTCAATTTTTAGTAATTCTTGTTCCTCACTGCAGTTCTAACAAGCTCTGATGATCTGTGCCCTTGGAGTGCTTTATTTAAGTTTGTGATCATGGTAACTTTTAAAATGCAAGGTAGTATTCCTGTCTGTCTCCTTCCTATACAAGCATTTGTCAATGCAGAATGTTTGCTTGCTGGCATTGGCAGTGGTAGTGTAGAAGTTACAGAGCTGCGTAATAGGAATGGCAGTGAAGTATTGAACTGAAGCCAACCTCACCACCACCCTGCAGAGAATGACAGACATTGGGGCGTGCCTTTGGGTTGTCAGCCATAACGGCCATGCCATTTCACCACACTCCACCCTGCAGACACTGACAAGTGTCACGGTGTGCCTTGGGGTCTTTGGCCCTTATGCGCACCCCATTCCATCAGGAAGTACGGTGAGATGGGTGCGGTATAGGAGAATGGGGTGAACTTTGGGGCCAAAGAGTCCAAGGCATACCTCGATGCCTCTCACTGGCTGCAGGGTGTGGAATGGTATGAGCATTACAGGCAAGAATCCCAAGCCACATCCCTGATGCCTGTCATTCTCTACAGGGTTGGGCGTTATGGTTGGTAACCCTAATACCTCAGGCATTCTTTGGTATTTTCACTCCAAATTTTCAATATGGTTTTTTTGTGACCCCACCTCATGAACAGTGGCAATATCAGTTTGTTAGCAGAAAGCAGCTTATGCACAACGACTACGGCTTTTAGCACCACAGGTGAAAAACATTCCGAACAGGATGTAAAAAATGACAACCGTACTGTTCATGGGGAGGTGTAAAAAATGGCAATGTTGCAAATCTGCAGTAAAAATATTTAAAAAACTGGTGAAGTCATGAGCGTGCATAGAAACTGTGCAATGCACACCCGTAATGTAATTAGCTTAGGGATTTTTTACAGCAGATTGTCAACACAGGCATTTTGGGACCTCCGATCATGAACAGTGTCACTGTGATTTTCTTTATCTGTCCCGAACAATGATTTCCCACAGCGACCACGCATCTCGGCGCTGAAAGTGTGAAAATACATTTCAGCCATGTTCTGAAAAATGACAGCTGTACTGATCATAAGGAAGTGTGGAAAAATGCCACTGGTGAAAATCTGGACTGAAAATATTACAAAGTCATGAACTTACGAGGGTGATTGGAAACTGCTCAATGCTAACTAGTAACACAGTCATTTTATGGACTTTTGCACCAAATTTTCAACATAGCCATTTTAAGACATCTGCTCATGAACAGTGTAACTGTGATTTTCTTAATCTGTCCCAAACATTGCTTTCGCACACCGACTACACCATTGTGCGCTACATGTGCGAAAACACATTTTGGGTGACATGTAAAAAATGGCAGCTGTACGGTTCATAAGGAAGTGTAATGAAATGGCAATGTTGAAAATCTGGAGTGAAAATATCGAAAATCACAAACTTAGAAGCGTGTGTAGGAATCCGACGCACGTAAATGGCAGAAACAGTCATTTTTGGAATTTTTTCACCAAATTTTCAACATAGCCATTTTAAGACCTCTGCTCATGAACAGTGTCACTGTGATTTTCTTAATGTGTACCATACATTGATTTTGCACACCGACTGCGCCATTGTGCGCTACATGGGTGGAAACACATTTTGAGCAAGATGTGAAAAATGACAGCTGTACTGCTCATAAGGAGATGTGGTAAAATGGCAATGTTGAAAATCTGGAGTGAAAATATTGAAAATTACATTGAATGGAACTTCACGAAAAGGGACTGCGAATGCCTGTAAAAGTCATTTTTTTGGAATTTTTCCACCAAATTTTCAACAGGGTTTTTGAGAGCCCACCTGAACAGCTGGCAGTGTCATTTCATTAATCGGTCCCAAAAGGTGATTTTGGCGCAGTGACTATGAAATCACCTTTCGGGCCCGAATAATGCCATGACAGTGACATCATTCATGAGAAGCGGTCCCAAAACCCCATGTTGAAAATCTGGTGCAAAAATCCAAAAATGCCTGAGATATGCAGCAAAGTTGAAAAACCCTATCTATCCCATTATACAGCTTAGCGGCATTTCCTCAGTTCGCGGTCGGCTTTGAAGAGTGCAGACGTGTTCCCAGTCCTCCAAGATCGTCACGCCAAGGTCCAGAGGTAAGTATAGGGTGTGGGGGTGTGGGGAGGCAGGGTGCACAGTGGTGGGTGCGGGTAGTGGGAGGGGGCAGGGAGAAGCGCCGAGGACAGTTTTATTTCCAGTTTTTTCTTAAATGACGATGCAGGACGCTTGCCATGCTGGGTGGCTCCCAGCGCAGCACAAGGATGGCTGGTGGGGGCATGGAGCTGACAGGGATTGGGCACCCCATTGGCCATAGCATCAGTTGCCTGCTGGGGTGGGCTTCAGTGTGGCACCCTGTACTCTGGAGGGAGAGGACAATGGAGCCGATGGGGGATGGGGCACCCCCGTCGGCTATATGATGAGTTGCCATGCTGGTTTGGGCATCCAGTGTGGCATGTGGAAAACTTTTGAGGTGCAGCACAGCCGGCAGGGGTTTGAGGCACCCCGGCTGCTGATGACTGTGTGGCGGTAGCGCATGCATGCGTGTGTGTGTGTGTGTAGGGGAGCGTGTATGAGCAGGCGACATCTTATCGCTGCTCAATTTTCAACTGTACTCCACTGCATTTTGGAGCTGTCATAGACAGCCCAGCAGGCATTGGAGAACTGCGGCCGCGCCTGCCAACACACTGACTGAATTGGAAGAGGGGGTGACACACCTCCGAAAACTCGGATGATGGCACTATGTTTCATGCACATGCATGCAAGCAAACATAATAAGGTAGTCTACAGTCTATTATTCCTCTTATAAATCATCAGATCCAAAAATGGAATTTTTTGATTGGTCTGCCTCCATAGTGAATGTAAGATTTTCATTTCTACTGTTTAAATAGTCCTTAGATTTGTCCAGTTCTGTTTTCTGTCCCTTCCATATAAGTAATATGTACCTATATAGCATTTCCACATAACAATCTTGTCATAGAATGGGTTTGTCATGTGATTTAGAATCTGTACCTGCTCAAAGCTCCACATAAATAAGTTTGCATATGAAGGGGCCATGGTGCTGCCAATAGTTGTACTCTTTGTCTGTATGTAGTAATCCTCCTCAAATTTAAAACAGTTCTTTTGTAACACAATTTCTGCCAATGTCACTAGCAATTTTCTGGGTGGGTACTCATCCTCTCTATGTCCGAGAGCCTGTTCAAGTGCATCTAGCCTCTCCTGGTGTTCTGTACTAGTGTATAAATCCTTTATATCAAATGTTACAAGCCATATATCTGCCCATCTTAATTCTTGCTGTTCATTTATTATATCAAGGTTCTAACATGGTTGCTGTCTTTCAGGTATGTCCCCATTTGTGTGACTTAACCCTGTATGTGGAAGTCTACAAACCTGAAAAGAGGTTCCAAAATGGGATCTTCCCCTGACAGTATTGGTCTGCCTGGAGGTTTCCTAGCATCTTTGCATATTTTGAGTAGCACGTAAAACTGTGGAATTCTAGGATTAGTTTTCATCAACATGTCTCTCTCACCCTCAGAGCACCGCGCCAAGTCCACTGCCTGTTCCAAAGTATTCTAAATCTCCTCCCTAATTTCCACTGTAGGATCTCCATTGAGCAGCATGTATCTTTCTTGATCTCCTAACTAGCATAAACACTTTTCTTTATAAGCAGTATAGTTCCACAATACCTTGTCTGCCAGTTTAATGATGAGGTTTTGTCATTTTCTAAATTTCTTAAAACCTCCCTCTCAGCCTTTGTTAAATTGTTATTACCTGGGCTAAGATTAATTTTTTAGTGAGTTCTTTTATCTGTTTTTCCACTACTTTTATGTAGGCCTCTACTGTCTTGGTGCCCTTTGGAGGTTTTAAATTAGACCTAATGCCCAATGCTTTCTGTAAGCCCTGTTTCTTGGTGATTTGTTCCTGTGGGTTATCTTTCAACCAATCTGCAGGCCTTAACTTCCTATAGAATTTCTGTAGATCTATTTCTAATCTGAAAGTGTCCATAATTTTGATGGGTGAAAATGAGATGCCCTTGCTGAGTACTTTCACCTCCAAATCTGTAAGTTTCCTTCTGCTTAGGAAGAATACTGCTGTTGGTTCCCCTGATCTCCCCTGTTGTTCCCTCCTCCTCTGCCTCCACTGCTTCCTTATCCAATGCCCCCTCCTCTCTGGCCTGTATATTGTCCTCTGTATTGACTATCCCTCTGCCAGTCTCTGTTTCAAAGATCGTACCTCCTGTTTTCTCTTATCTTTGTTGTCCCACCCTGTTCTCTGGTGTCCTGAGGGTCTGATGAGGGTGTGCCTTCCCTTAAAAAAGGTCCCTGTTCCCCTTGTGGTTGTCTTGTGGTGGTGTAAGAATTAGTGACAAAGCTGTCTCCGCTATCTGAATCAGAATGATATTCTTGTTGCTGACTGTATCATGAATTACGCTTGAAATGTTTGGGTTTTAAAAATCAAGTATAAACCCTATTCTATCTATAATCGATTATGTCATGCTTAATTTTTTAAAATTTTTGTTGCTTTATATTTATTTATTTAAGAGTTTTACCAGGAAGGCATACTGAGCAGGGTACTGCTCGATTCCAGATGCGCCCTGGGGGTGTGGGGAGGGGATGAGGGAGAAATACAGTAGAAATAATATATAGAAATACTATCGTATATACAGATTAGGCAACAGCAGAAAAAAAATAATACAATCGTATAAACAGATTTATCTTCATAATCTTCATAATCTGATAATTCATTTTTTGATCTTTTCTAAAGAACTGGTGAATTTCTGGTGCTGTACTCTTCCTTTATAATCTTCCTTAGACTCCTGTATTTCTATCAACAGTTTCCCTCTTTCTTTGACAATTGCATCTATTAATGCTAACATAAAGTCTGTTGAGCATTTATTCCTTATACCTGTCCATCTTTCATGGAGTTCAATGGTCATAAAACCTAGAATGGGTTCTACTAGAACCCTCAGACCCCTAGGTATATGCTTGTTTTTGATGTATTCCCCTAATGAGAGTGCATGCCACTCCAGGCGTATACCCTCTGCTCTAGATGTTGAATCTTGTTAAGTAAAGTCTTGTCGCTAGTTGTTTCTGTCCATGATTTATCCTGAGCTAGTAATCCTAATACTTTTTCCTGTCCCTCTGGTGTAAAATAAAATGATAGAAACATACCTTCTGCCCCTTGCTGTACCTCCTGGAACTGTGTGTTAGAAGTACTAGAGCCCTGTTCTGTACTGGTACTCATGATGCAATAGGCCAAGAAAAGGTGGAACGCTTTGGGATACTGTACCATAAGTGCTATATATACTGTCAGTGTGAAAGTGTGAGCCACTGAATCAATGAGGGTTTGTCAATCCCCCTAAAACCCAAATAACTGCAGAAAGCAGAATCAGGTTGCACCTATATGTACAGTAGCAACCACAGACACTGCCAGATATTTCCCCAAATGTCTCTGATAGTTCCAGAAATATCTCCTGCTTTCTGCATTTCACAGTAGGGGCAGCAGAGAGAAACTCTTCAGAAATTTTGGGAAATATCTGGAAATAGCTGTCAATGTCTCTGGCTACTACTGTAGTTAAAGTTTATATTCCAAGCTGGGTCATCCAAAAGGGACAAGATCCATAAAGTGCAGATAAAGTCTGGATGAACTCCACTGACACCAAGTCTCATACACTGAAAGTGTTTTTTTATTTTTGATGCACGCAAACATTTATTGCATATAGGGACAACCTGATTCAGCTTTCTACAGCTGGTAACTTCAAGTTGCCAGATGTACATTGGAGCCTTCGAACTGCTGCTTCAGCAAGGAGCAGGGTCATGTTTGATTCTGTACAAGGGGCCTTTCTCAGACAGATAGTCAGTGAACCCACTAGGAAGGGGGCCGTGCTGGCACTGGTGCTTATAAACAGTGACAGCACTGCAGACATCACAGCAGGCAGTCCCCTAGGTACAAGAGATCACCACACAATGTGGTTTAGCATTAAGAAGGGAGTGGAGGTAAACCAGATGAGGATGAGGGTTCTGGACTTTAGGAGGGCATATTTTAAGGAAATCAAAGGCTGCTACCCAAGAGGTTCTTTCCTTTGCCCAGATGCAAGCTGTTTATCCTTTGACAAACTGGGAGCATTTCCTTTATCTGCAGGTGCGAACCTTTCTCCAACATAAAGGCCCTGAGAGAAGTCAACTTCCAGACCCCATGCCACTGTTACTGAAACTAGTACTTGACTCATTGAAAGGGATAATGCTGCAACATTTAATAGGATATGCCTATAAAGTCCTAGATGATTATGCTGAAGATTCTTCTTTATCGATCTTACAGGCCTGGAATAAGAAATTGTCCTTGAGTATTCCTCATATGGATTGGCTTAAATATGCCCTTCCCTCTATGAAAGTGTCAAAGTTCCCATATTGGTAGTAGTTTGCCAGGAAGTGCCATTCAAGGTTCTTTAATACACCCTCTTGATTAGTCAAATTTCTCCCATCCCAGTTTGGATTTTGCTGGAGGGGCTGTGGAGAAGCCAGGGCTACTCATTCCCACATATACTTGACCTGCCCAGTTATCTTCCCTTTTTGGACACAGGTTGCTGATGTTTTGGCCCTGATGGTGGGTATGGAGACAGTCTTCAACCCTGAATTAATCCTTCAATCGATTCCCCCTAGGATTTTAGGCTCAGTCCAAGAGCTATGCTCTATACATACATATTGATGGCAAAGAAGTCCATCACTCATAGGTGGCATCAACGTTCTCCCACGAAGTTTGTCCTTTAGCTCTCAATCATGAATTACATGTATTATGTAGAGCACCTCATTGCCTGCTGCAGTGGTAGAGAAAAGCAATTTGAATTAAGGTGGATACCATGGGTCTTTTATATAGTGGAGCAAGATTAATCTTTTATTCAATGGGGGGGCTAGATTGCGAGTTCATTTAAGAGAGTCAGCCTGTAGACTGAGGGATATGGGTGGCCTGGACCCTTTGCTGATCGGATATTATCAAAGCACAAAGCCATTGGTGTAGAGACTAATTTGATTTACCCCAATCTGTCTAATTTATAGCAGCAGTGCAACCAAAATGGGCTAAAATTTGATCTCACCTTTTTTTTTTCCTAATTGATGCCAGATGTCTTCCATACGAACATGCAAACATATGAACTTGCCAGTAGATAAGGGCCTTTTGGTCTATTGAGTCTGCTCAATTGTGCAGTTAGAAGCCCTTATACTGCAGCTGCCCCTCTTTCCCTCCCTCACTCCAGTGACCCTCCCCCTTACCCTGTCCCATCCCCGTTTGAAGAAGCCCACTGTATTACAGGATACCACTTCCTCTGGTAATGTGTTCTACCCCATCACCACCCTTTCTGTAAAAAAGTCTCTCCTCATTTCCCTCTTGAACCTTCCCCCTCCAGTCTCAGATTGTGCTGTCAGGTGTCCCGCCCCCTCCTTAACTGGAAAAGCCCCTCCATGGCCATCCAATTTATCCCCTTCATGTACTTGAAGGTTTCAATCATGTCCCTCCATCCCTCCTCTTCTCCAGGAAGTACATGTTCAACTCCCTCAGCCTACTCTCATAGGGCAAGTCCCTTAGCCCCTGGATCATTTTTGTTGCCCTGCACTGCACTGCCTCCAGTAACCTAATGTCCTTCTTCAGGTATGGCCACCAGAACTGCACACAGTACTCCAGGTGTGGTATAATCAGTGACCTATACTGTGGCAGGATCACCTCCCCCCTCCTGGAGGACATGCCTCTGGCAATCAAACCCAGCATCCTATTAGCCTTTGCAGCTGTCTTTCTACACTGCATGGAGCTGTTCACTGCTCCTGTTATGATCACCCCCCCAGATCCTTCTCCTCCTCTGTCTTAGCCAGCTGAATCCCCCCCTAGCTGGTAGCTCCTCCTTGGGGTTTTTTGTTCTGAAATGTAGCATCTTGCATTTCTTAGCACTGAACCCCAGCTTCCAAGTGTCTGACCAGGCCTCCAATTTTGCCAGATCATCCTGCAACCCCTATTACCCCTCTAGGTCATCTATTACCGCTCTTATCTTGGTGTCATCTGTGAACAGACTGATCTTACTCTTGATGCCTATTGAAGTGTCTGCTATGAAGATCCCAAATAACACCTGCCCCAGTACAGATCCCTGTGGCATCCCAATTGTCACTGCCCTGGGCAACAAGAGCTCCCCTCTCACCCCCACTTTTGGCTGTCTCCCTTGCAGCCAGTTTGCTACCCATCCCACCATCTTTTCCCCAGCCCCTGTGCCTTCCAGCTTACTACCTAGCCTCTCATGTGTCAACAAATCGAATACCTTACTGAAGTCCAGGTAAAGGACATCCACTGCATGGTCCCTTCCTAATTGATTATTTATTTTGGTGGTAAAATTTCCCATTTCCATTATCATTTAAGAATTTTATGAAAATTTTAAAACAATTATTTCTCAAGAAAAAAAACATGGCCACCTAATTTTTGCATAGAAACAATATTGAGGACCTTAGGAGGGCAAGAATCCAGACAAAATTGCAAATGTACAGTACACAGCATAGGAAGCATCCAGTAAACCCAAATTAACAGTTCTGCCAACATTTTTCCTAACCATAGCAGGCAATTAGCTTTTTGGAATAACTTTTTTTGTTCCACTGCTACTTTAAATTTCTCTCTTTAGTCTATCAAAATGTATTCAATACTACTGGCATGTGTAAAATTATTTTAATGGCAAACTATCAACTCTCTGATTAATATTATGTGGATTTTCTTCATTTTAAACAGCAGTTTTGGCAATTGTAACATAACTTATATTACTAACTTGTGTACTGTCAATGCTCCTGAGAAATTAGATAACGAATATAAAAAAAGAAGATATCAGAGACTACCTCAGAAACTGCATAGTGTGTGTGTGTGGGGGGAGGGTGCCAGGTAGAAGTAGAGGAACAGTGGGAAAAATAAGGGAGGGCATAATTAAGGCAACCAGCCTCTGTGTGAAAGAAGTTAGTAAAAGCAAAAGGAGAAAGAGGCCATTATGATCCTCTAGGAAAGTGGCCACAGTGGTGAAGGGGAAAAAAGGTGGAATTCAAGAGATATAAAGAAATACAGAGAGAGGAAGACAAGGAGGTGTACCAGGTAAAACAAAGAAAACTAGGTAAGACAGTGAGGGGAGCAAAGGAGCAGACAGAGAAACAGACAGCCAAAGGGGTAGCAAACTGGGGTAAAAAATTTTTTAGGTAAATAAGTGGGAAGAAGAAGGCAGGGGAGGGATAGTGAGCATAAGAACAATGGCAGAGGGAGACTGCATAGAAGAGGACCAAGAAAAAGCTGACATCCTAAACAGGTGCTACTGCTCAGTCTTCACGGGGGCCGGCAGACCACCAGTGATCAGCAGGATCAAAGGGGAAGGAGTTGGACTCAAGTTCATTTTCAGAGGAAAGAGTCCTGAAGGAACATTCAGCTCTGAAATTGGACAAGGCTATGGGACCAGATGGGATACACCCAAGGGTACCAAAAAAACACAGGGGAGTGCTGGCTGTCCAATTGACGGCCTTATTCAACAGCTCACTGGAATCAGGCACAGTTCCAAAGAACTGGAGGTGAGCATATGTGGTCTCTCTACATGGGGTAACAGCAGGGAAGAGGCTAGTAAATACAGGCCAGTGAGCCTCATCTTAGTGGTGGGGAAATGAATAGAAACACTTAAAGGAAAATTTGGTAGAGTATTTTGAATCCAGAGGGATGAAAAACCAAAAGCAGCATGGAATCATAAGGGGCAGGTTTTTCCAGACAACTCTGACTATGTTCTTAGAGTGGGTGATCAGGGAAATAGATCAGGGGAGGGTAGTGGACATGACCTATCTATACTTTAGCAAGGCCTTCGACACTGTGCCACACAGGAGACCGACTAAAAATTTAGTAGTCTAGTGGTGGTACACAAAGTGATGAATTAGATTAGAAAATGGGTAACAGAGGGGGGTGGTTAACAGTACTCATTCTAATGATGGGAGCTACCAGTGGGGTGCTGATGGACTCAATACTGGGAGAAGTCCTCTTCAATGTCTTCATAAATGACATTGCAGATGAACTGGAAGGGAAGGTATGCCTTCTAGCAGATGATACCAAAATCTGTAATAGGGTGGACAATAAGGAAGGGATGGAAAGAATGCATAGGGATCTTGGGAAACTTGAAGAGTGGTCAAGAGCATGGCAGTTGGGGTTCAATGCCAAAAAGTGCAAAATCATGCATCTAGGGTATAGGATCCAAGAAACGAGTATAGAACGTGAGAGAGGTTCAGCCACTAACTAAACAGGAAAGAGACCTTGGGGTTATCATACTTGATGACCTCAAAGTGGAAGAGCAATGTAACAAAGCAGGGAGTAGGACCAGTGGGATGCTGGGAAGCATTGAAAAGATATCTTCAGCAGGAAGAGGGAGGTTGTGTTGCCACTATATCCCAAGCTAGTGAGACCCCACCTGGAGTTATTGTGTCCAGTTCTGGAAGCTGCACATCATAAAGGACATAGGCAGGATAGAAATAGACACGAGAAGGGCAACTAAAATGGTGTAGGGGTTGCACAAAATGCCCTACGAGGAGAGACTGAGGGATCTCACCCTGTACACCTTGAAAGACAGGAGAGCAAGAGTGGACATAATAAAGACCTAGAAGTACCTAAAAAGGGTGAACAGGTTGTGGGGGAGGGTCTTTTTCAAATGAGGAAGAGCTCCAGAACCAGATGGTATGTAATGATGCTGGTAGGGAGAGTTTAGGAGGGATGTGAGGAAGTATTACTTCACTGAAAGAGTGATGGATGCCTGGAATAGACTGCCAGAGGAAGTGGTAGAGGTGAAAACAGTAGGGAGCTTCAAGCACACATGGGATAGGCATACGGGAATATTAGTGAACAGGCAGGGAGCAAGGAGGGTCACCAGAGACCAGTTAGGTCTGCAGAAACAGGCAAGGCAGGGACCATCTGGGAAAACTGGGTGGGCCAAGCAGTCCTTTTCTATTGACAAATTCCATGCCTCCATGTGTTGCATGTGAGATGCTGGGGAAAATTGGTGAAGTGGCCAATTAGGTGCGGCGTGGCAGCCACGTGAATTTCGGCCATTTTGAGCTTTCACTTGAAAGGTGAAATTTCACCTTGAAGGTGAAATTACTCCTACAGAAAGGCAAATTTCACCTTAGAAGGTGAAACTTTGCATCTAACATGCGCATTCTGCCTATAGAGGCAAACTTCGCCTTCCAAGGCAAAATTTTGCCTTTCCGCAGGCAAAATGTTGAATTATGCCTCAACAAAAAATTATGTGAAGTGGCCGAAATTCATGTAGTATTATGCATAGCATAGTTTAGGCATTTCGACCATCCCTAGTTCCATGGACCTGTTTTCAAGCAGTGGTACAACACAACTGGGCAAAAAATGTGATCTTACCTTTTCTTTTTACTATAAAAGATTCCAGGCATCATCAAGTTTTATTTGGTAGAAAAATGTTCTAGTTCTACCAACATTTTAGTATTTAATGCATTTTTAATTTACTTTTTCTCATTGAAAAAATGATGGCTTTCAAGTTTCGATTAGAAATACCATTGTAAATCTGCCAATGGTTTGAATCAAGAAAATAAAAAAGTACGGTGCACAGCACAGGATGTACCTAAAAAAAGTAGATTTGATAGGTATGCTGATATTTTTATTGACTGTAGTTGAAACTAGTTGTTTTAGAAAAACATTTTTCATTGCACTGCTGCTTTAAATACGGTGAACGTCAACCAGGACATTGGGTAATAAATCTGCTTCTTTTGCAATAAGCATCACGGCATCTGTAACTTTTACCTGGAAAGCCACCAGAGATGGGCAGGACAGACTTCAGTTTTAACATCTTACCCCTTGGACAGAATTCACCTCCGTGTTAACGTCTTATCCCATGGTCAGAATAGACCTCAGAGCTAACATCTTATCCCTTGGGCAAAATAGACCACAGTGTTAACACCTTATCTCATGGGCAGAATAGATCTTAGTGTTAACATCTTATCCCATGGACAGAACAAACCTCAGTGTTAACGTCTCATCCCATGGACAGAATAGATCTCAGTATTAACATCTTATCCCATGGGCAGAATAGACCTCAGTGTTAACATCTCATCCCATGGACAGAATAGACCTCAGTGTTAACATCTTATCCCATGGGCAGAACTGACCTCAGTGTAACATCTTATCCTATGGGCAGAATAAACCTCAGTGTTAACATTTTATCCCATGGACAGAGTAGACCTCAGTGCTAACATTTTATCCCATGGGCAGACTAGACCTTAGAGTTAACATCTTATCCTATGAGCAGAATAGACCTCAGTATTAACATCTTATCACATGGTCAGAATAGACCTCAGAGCTAACATCTTATCCCATGGACAAACTAGATCACAGCGTTAACATCTTATCCCATGGGTAGAATAGATCTTAGTGTTAACATCTTATCCCATGGGCAGAACAGACCTCAGTGCTGACATCTTATCCCTTGGACAGAATAGACATCAGTGTTAACGTCTTATCTCATGGGCAGAATAGACCTTAGTGTTAACATCTTATCCCATGAGTAGAATAGACCTCAGTAATAACATCTTATCACATGGTCAGAATAGACTTCAGAGCTAACATCTTATCCCATGGGTAGAACAGACCTCAGTGTTAACATCTCATCCCATGGATAGAATAGATCTCAGTGTTAACATCTTATCCCATGGGCAGAATAGACCTCAGTATTATCATCTCATCCCATCCCATGGACAGAATAGACCTCAGTGTTAACATCTCATCCTATGGACAGAATAGACCTCAGTGTTAACATCTCATCCCATGGACAGAATAGATCTCAGTATTAACATCTTATCCCATGAGTAGAATAGACCTCAGTAATAACATCTTATCACATGGTCAGAATAGACTTCAGAGCTAACATCTTATCCCATGGGTAGAACAGACCTCAGTGTTAACATCTCATCCCATGGATAGAATAGATCTCAGTGTTAACATCTTATCCCTTGGGCAAAATAGACCACAGTGTTAACACCTTATCTCATGGGCAGAATAGATCTTAGTGTTAACATCTTATCCCATGGACAGAACAAACCTCAGTGTTAACGTCTCACCCCATGGACAGAATAGATCTCAGTATTAACATCTTATCCCATGGGCAGAATAGACCTCAGTGTTAACATCTCATCCCATGGACAGAATAGACCTCAGTGTTAACATCTTATCCCATGGGCAGAACTGACCTCAGTGTAACATCTTATCCTATGGGCAGAATAAACCTCAGTGTTAACATTTTATCCCATGGACAGAGTAGACCTCAGTGCTAACATTTTATCCCATGGGCAGACTAGACCTTAGAGTTAACATCTTATCCTATGAGCAGAATAGACCTCAGTATTAACATCTTATCACATGGTCAGAATAGACCTCAGAGCTAACATCTTATCCCATGGACAAACTAGATCACAGCGTTAACATCTTATCCCATGGGTAGAATAGATCTTAGTGTTAACATCTTATCCCATGGGCAGAATAGACCTCAGTGCTGACATCTTATCCCTTGACAGAATAGACATCAGTGTTAACGCCTTATCTCATGGGCAGAATAGACCTTAGTGTTAACATCTTATCCCATGAGTAGAATAGACCTCAGTAATAACATCTTATCACATGGTCAGAATAGACTTCAGAGCTAACATCTTATCCCATGGGTAGAACAGACCTCAGTGTTAACATCTCATCCCATGGATAGAATAGATCTCAGTGTTAACATCTTATCCCATGGGCAGAATAGACCTCAGTATTATCATCTCATCCCATCCCATGGACAGAATAGACCTCAGTGTTAACATCTCATCCTATGGACAGAATAGACCTCAGTGTTAACATCTCATCCCAAGGACAGAATAGACCTCAGTGTTAACATCTTATCTCTTGGGCAGAATAGACCTCAGTGGGGTCACGTGATGGCATCTGGCTAGATGGCAGCATTGGTTCTGAGCTCTCCCCTTCAATCGCCGTTTTTGTGGTTTTTTTCTGGTTCATCGGGCACTAAGCATACAAATTTCTCAAGAAGGTGGCTAGCTACTGTGCTCTTTAGCGTTACCTCTGATTGGTCTTGGGAAAGAACTGTCTATTTTGGTGGGATGGAGGCCGATATGAAGCAGGCCCCCATCAAGCACACCCCTCCTGCCTCTCCTAACAAGGCCGCTAAGAAACAGCGTAATCAAGGCCTGGTAAAGCTGAACGGACCGAGGATAAATCGCAGCGGCTCTTCCCTTGACCGAGGACAAGTTTCTGCAGGAACTTACTCCCGTTAAGGATATCCTTAAAGACCTGGCTGCTGAGCTAAGATCGCTGCGAATGGACTTATCGTCTGTCTCCACTAGAGTGGCTGATGTTGAGGCCAGGGTGTTCTCGACTGAGCAAAAGCAGGATAAGATGGAAGATGCTATTGTGGAGCTAAGGCAACAGATTAAAAAGCTGCAAATTAAAGCGGAGGACTTAGAAGGACGTAACCATAGGAATAACCTGTTAATATTCGGTTTCCCGGAGATGGAGGAAGGGCCTGATCTTTTGGCTTTTCTACAGAAGTTTTTATTGAAGATCGTTGGCCCATCTCCTATAAGTCCCTCGTACCATTTGGAACATGCTTATTGTTCGCTACGGCCCAGGCCCCCATCTGGCTCTTCTCCACGGCCCATTATACTCAAGTTTTTAAGCTATGTTGAGTGCCAGCATGTCTTCTCTAAATCCCGAGAGCTTAAAGAGATCTTATGGGGCTCATCCAGGCTTCGCATTGCACAGGACCTCCCGAAAGAAACAAGGGAAAAAAGGGCTGCTTACCACCCAGTTGTTTCCAAATTGATTGCTGTCTCCATCCCTTTTAAGATGGCCTACCCTGCAACTCTGAGGGTTACGATCGGAGGCTCTGTATCCAGCTTTACTTCTCCAGAAGCGGCCCTAAATGAACTCGCTTCATACCAGAGCTCTTCAAGAAGGCTGGCTGATGGACCTATTAATATCTAGCCTCCAACTTGAGTAAACCATCGATGGCCTGATTAGCTGTCTCCAGTTTTCTGAAGCCTGATTATGTGGGATAAGTTGGCGGGGGTCTGGCCTTTGCTGGATGGTTGGGAGGGTCTGTTTTCCTTTCTTTACCAGCTTTCATTGCCTACCTTTTCCTTCCCAGGCTATCCACCTTATTATTCTACCCTTCTCCCTCCCTCGCCTTCTTCTCTTTCTTACCTGGGTTTCTACGCGATAGCAGATTTGGATGGGAAGCTGCTTGTTGGGGTGGAGAGACTTCTCCGTGGTGGGCCTGTTCGTTCAAGATTTAGAGGGAACCTTCTTATGGGATGCTGTTTACCACGGGACTTCCTGGGGGAGGACGTTTTTTTGGTCCAGTCGTTTTTTTGTTCCCCTTGGGAACAACACCCCGGTACCGGTATGGCAGTGAGTTGTGCCCTTCTCCCAGGTTATCCTGATTCGTTGGGTTGCCCTGCCGCAGGGTAAGTCACCCTTTTGACCACTGCTTTTCGGATTTATGTGGGGGCAGTTTCTTTTCTGGGCAGATGGGGGGATGCATCGGTTATCTTTGGGGATGCCTCTTCGTTTTCCCTCTTACTTTAATATGTTCCTGTTGTGCCTTCTCTTTTTAAGTTATTTTGGCTTTTCTTTTCCAGGGTACTTATGATTATGTTGGCAGTGGTGATGGGGGGCTTGAGCCTTTGGGCTGGCTTTGCTTGCGCTGGATGCGTTATTAGAGCCTAAAGATGGGGTTGGCTAACCCTCCTGGTGAAGGGCTGACTTATTTTGTTATTTGGAAGTTATGGACATATTTCTGCCTTCTGTATGGCTGCCTGTACCTTGCACCTGGGATTCAGGGGTTCGCAATGGGGTTTGGATGGCCAGAGCTTGTATGTGATCGTCTGGCAATGGGTCTACCTCTGCTCTGGCCTTCCTTTGTAAATAGTTATTTGGGGATTCTGGGGTCTCTTTTCGGTCTTGAGGGATGGGTGGTTGGGTTGCATGATTTCTTTCGAAGATGGTTTTTTAGGGTCAGAATTTGGGTGGGTAGGAGGGTTTTCTTACTGATGGGTCTTTATAGGATGTAAAGGGACAGGTTTTGGTTGGGTGGGCAGGGAGGGTGGGGTTGTTGGCTGCTCCCCTGTATGGTACAAGCATCTTGTTTAAACAATGTTCACTGTTATGGGGGCTTATGTGTCATAGGTAGAGTTGGGTTGGGGCTGTTCTGGGGGTGGGTTTATCTTGGTCATAATAACGTTAAACCTAATAAACATAGTTGGGTTGGGGTGCACCCTTTCCTTTTTTATAATTTTGTGGTTATCTGGATACTCGGTTCTTGTCTACTGTATCTTAAAATGCTATGATGACTCTCAAAATCGCTTCCTGGAATGTACGTGGACTTCGGGATCGGGTCAAACGTCTACAGATGTTTCGGCATTGTTCGATGTTACAAATTGACATTCTTTTCCTTCAGGAGACACACCTCAGTCAGAGCGATACCAAACTTCTATCTCGGTCGGGTTTTTCTCATCCCTATCTTGCTGGTAACTCCTGTTACAGTAGAGGGGTGGCAGTTCTCATTAAAAAACATGTTCTATTTGCTATAGAGAAGACCGTGGCGGACACGGAAGGGAGATTTATGCTGGTTAAGGGAACCCTTAATGGTGAGAATGTTGTACTCAGATCTATATATGGTCCGGTTGGGGGAGATTCCAGATTTTTCATGTCTCTTACTGAGAAATTGGTCAAGTTCCTCCCTGCCCAGTTTATATTGGGTGGCGACTGGAATATTCCTTGTTCACTGATCCTAGATAGAGACCCTCAGGATAAACGCCCACCTTCTCCAGCCCACAGAGCCTTCGCAGACCTGAGATCATTATTAGGTCTATGTGATCCCTGGAGGCTTGCTAACCCTTCTCTCCGGGCTTTCTCCTTTTCTTCCCAGTTGCATGGTACCAAATCTCATCTGGACATAGTCTTTATAAGTGTCTCTTTCCTTTCAAGTCTTGGTTTAACTGGTGTTGACCCAATCATCCTTTCGGATCACGCGGTTGTTTGGATTAAACTTTCCCTAACTCCGGAGTACTCTCGGGACTCGGTCTGGCTGCTGAATACTCAGCTGTTAAAAGATCCGCAGACTGTCTCTAGCATAAGCTCCCTGATATCATTATTCTTGGTAGACAATCTCAATTCAATCCCCAGGTTTGATATGGTCTGGTCCGCTCTAAAGTGTTTTCTTAGGGGCGAGTTTATTAAAACGGCTCCTTCAAAGAAGAAAAGGGACTTGCTGACTCTTTATTTTGATGGTAGAATTCGGGATTTGGAAACCAAATACTTCAACTTCTTCCTTAACTGATCTTAAACAGCTCTTAACAGTCAAAGTAAATACCTGGATCTTTTAAGGAGAAAACGGAGTATTCTCTCCTTAAAACTCAAGCGAAATATCTCGACCAGGGGGAAAAGTCCGGTTAGCTTTTGGCTCTGTGCCTACGGGCACTTGAAAGCTCCAGGATTATCCCCTCTCTGATTTCCCCAACTGGGGTGGCTGTTACTGCGCCCAGAAAAATTGCCCACATTTTTAAGGAGTACTACCTAGATCTATATAGTAAACTGGAATTATCATACTCCACTTCTGACCTAGACAAGTATCTGAGAGAGATTGACATTCCATGTTTATCGGAAACTCAGCAAGCTATTTTGTTAGCCCCTATCTCAGAGAATGAAATTGAGAGAGCCATCGCTTCTCTTGCCCCTGATCGCACACCAGGCCCTGATGGTTTCCCAGCTAACTTTTATAAGGTCTTTGCTAAGGATCTGACACCCACTCTCCTTAAACTGTATGAATATCTGGATGTATCCTCGGACGCGGACCCTTCGCTGTTTGAGGCAATCATTGTCTTAATTCCCAAGCCTGACAAGGTCCTTACTGATCCAGCTAACTACAGACCCATTTCACTTCAAAACTACGATATGAAAATTCTTGCTAAGATACTAGCTGAACGTATTAAGATGGTATGGTCTGAGTTGCTGAGTCCTGAACAGGTTGGCTTCGTCCCTAGCAAATCTGCGGCTGACCATCTGAGGACCCTTTCGCATATTTCCCAACATGCCCAATCCTTTTCGCATCCGGCTGCTTTGGTTTCTCTTGATGCCGAAAAGGCCTTCGATCGTGTAGATTGGTCTTTCCTCTGGGCTGTGTTGGAGAGAATGGGTTTTCCGTCTGTTTTTGTTAATAGGATCCGGTGTTCTACAATTGTCCCTCTGCTAAAATCTACTGCAATGGGTATTCTCTCTCTCTTCGTTTACACGCTGGTACTAGACAGGGTTGTACCTCTCCCCTGCTATTTAATTTGTACTTGGAACCTTTACTTAGAAGGATTAAGGCCTCTGCCCAGATCAGGGACTTAGATTACACCAAAGAGAGTTGGTCCTCTCAGCGTATGCCGATGACATTCTTGCATCGATGATCCGCTGATTCTTTGAAGGAGGTGCTAGTCTCATTGAAAGGTTTGGGGTCTTCAAGTTATAGGCTGAATATTTCAAATCTGAAATCCTTCCTCTTAACGTCTACACTAATAAGTCTGAGTTCTCCTCCTTTGGTATGAGGTGGGCCCTAGATTTATTAAATACTTAGGATCTATTTCTACTGACCCTCTCTTCTGAAGGAGTTAAACTTGGACCGACTCAGGAATCGTCTCTCAAGATCTGCAGCGTTGGTCAGCTCTTCCCATTTCACTCTGGGGTCGGATAAATATTCTTAAATGAATGTCCTTCCCAGAGTGTTCTACCCATTGAATTTGGTTAACCTCCTGGCTTCCCATCTCTTATATTCAACAGTTTCATGCGCTTTTTCCAATTTTGTCTGGTCCCAGAAGGCGTTAGAAGGCTCCACACTAAATTATCACTCCCTAAAGAAAGAGGGGTCTTAGATTACCCAGTCTTCTATTGTACTACTGGGCGCCACCCTCTAAATTGGGAAGATGGTTTTCCGAGCCGGATGTATCTTGTCTAATCTGGCTCCAGCTTGAGCGCCTTTCTCTCACCGCGATTAAGTATGATAAATATGCTCTCTTCTACTTACCCCCGAAATTACTTTCTAAATGGATGCCAGACAGTGTTATAATGACAGCCATCAAGTCCTTTTTGCAATGTTTAAAGTACTTCCATATTTCTCCCGTCTCGGATTTGGGGCAACCGGTTGTCTCTAATCCCAATGTTAAAATGGGTAACTCATGGATCAGCCCAGACTGGCTTCCACAAATTAAGGAGGCTAGATTTGAGAATTTCTTTAATAATGACTCACTTCTTTCTTCTGGTGATATTCTCAGAAATTTCATATACCTAACAGAGCTATTTTAAGGTTTATCAGTTGAGATACTTAATTAATCAGAGATTTGGTTCCGCTTCCTAGGGACTCGGTGGTTTTCCTTTCTTTCTGAAATTATTAAACTTGCTTCCCAACCTCACTCTATCTCCTGATATATTCCTTTCTCCTGAACTACAATTCACCGGAGAGTGCTGTTGGTTCAGATGTCTGACCTGTCTTTGCCTGGCAGTTCCTTTAATTGGTCGGGGTCTTGAAAGACCTTCACAGATATCATACCCAGGACAGGTTCCGACTAACGAGTATTATATTGTAAATAATCTATATTATACCCCAGCTAAGCTTTTCAGTTCAAGAGGGTCTCTCACCCTAGATGCTTTAGGTGCTACAAGGTGATGGCAATCTTGTCCATATATTTTGGGATTGCCCTAAAGTTGCCCCCTATGGTCTCAGATTAAGGATTATCTTGACCTCTTCTAGGTCTGTCTGGCTTTTCAGTCCTGAGGTGTGTATCCTAGGGAATTTTCTCAGGTTGACAGTGTCGAACGATATCTATATGGCTTTGGTGTCTATGGCTGTTAAAAAAGCTGGTTCTGAGACACTGGCTGACCAGCTGGCTCTGTCCTTTGCTGACTGGCTAACTGAAATATTATCGTACTTCCAATCTGAAAGATTAGCTGCCAGTTTTAAGGGGCGTCTGGAACTGTTCCAGAGGAGATGGAGTAAACTCCAAGCCCTCTGTCTGGCTTAAAAAAAAATTTTTTTTTTACTGTGACCTGATCCCTTATGTCCACATGTTCTTTTTTCTTTCTTCTGTTAGTTTAATCACAGTAAGTTTTGTTTCCCTAAAGTGTTTGACCTTTCATAGTTGTTAACATATACATTTTATGAGATTCTAATTTGTTTTATCCAAGAATGGTGGAGCTTTATGTTGGTGCACCTGGGAGGATTGGGGGGGGTTAGTCGGCTTTCATTAATGTATATTGGCCTTTTGTTGCTGATCTTGGTTGGGTTGGGGGGTTTGTGGGTGGGAGGTATGTTGGGCCATGTTCTTTTTAATATGCTTCTTTGGGGAGGTGGGGTAGTTTTTTTGGGGGGGATTTTTTCTTTATTTGGTTGTTCTGTCTGTTTCACTGTAACATTGTTTTTCCCGATGTATTCGGGGTTATTGTGTTTTTTGTATTTTTAAAATCAATAAACTTTAAATTTCAAAAAAAAAAAGAATAGACCTCAGTGCTAACATCTTGGGCCCAATTTTCAAAAGCCCTGAAAATGCCGCAAGCCCATGGTGCGCTGAACACATGGCTTAGGGGGCTTGCAGCACTCTTTCAGTGCTGATCAGGATTTTCAGTCCTGTGTGCCAAATACTGCATGTTTGACCAGCTCCCCCCTGGTCTAACTTGCACCATTTGGGGGACCCTTTTTATGCAGCTTGTGGCAAATATTTGGTGCTATATATGCCATAAATTATGGAAACTGCCACAACTGCATTCAATTAACTAAAATTGGGTGCAGTTGCATCAAAGGAGTTTGGTGCGGTTGCGCTAAACAGCGGGGCTGATGTAGGGCTTGACGTAAGCCCTGCATCAACCTTTGAAAATTGGGCTTCTTATCTCATCTGCAGACTAGACCTCAGTGTTAACATCTTATCCCATGGGCAGAACAGACCTCAGTGTTAACATCTCATCCCATGGACAGAATAGATCTCAGTGCTAACATCATATCACATGGGCAGAATAGACCTCAGTGTTAACATCTCATCCCATCCCATGGACAGAATAGACCTCAGTGTTAACATCTCATCCTATGGACAGAATAGACCTCAGTGTTAACATCTTATCTCTTGGGCAAACTAGTACTCAGTGTTAACATCTCATCCCAAGGACAGAATAGAGATCAGTGTTAACATCTCATCCCATGGACAGAATAGACCTCAGTGTTAACATCTCATCCTATGGACAGAATAGACCTCAGTGTTAACATCTCATCCTATGGACAGAATAGACCTCAATGTTAACATCTCATCCTATGGACAGAATAGACCTCAGTGTTAACATCTTATCTCTTGGTCAGAATAGACCTCAGTGCTAACATATTGGGCCCAATTTTCAAAAGCCCTGAAAATGCCGCAAGCCCATGGTGCACTGAACACATGGCTTAGGGGGCTTGCAGCACTCTTTCAGTGCTGATCGGGATTTTCAGTCCTGTGTGCCAAATACTGCATGTTTGACCAGCTCCCCCTGGTCTAACTTGCACCATTTGGGGGACCCTTTTTATGCAGCTTGTGGCAAATATTTGGTGCTATATATGCCATAAATTATGGAAACTGCCATAACTGCACTCAATGAACTAAAATTGGGTGCAGTTGCATCAAAGGAGTTTGGTGCAGTTGCGCTAAACAACGGGGCTGATGTAGGGCTTGATGTAAGCCCTGCATCAACCTTTGAAAATTGGGCTTCTTATCTCATATGCAGACTAGACCTCAGTGTTAACATCTTATCCCATGGACAGAATAGACTTCAGTGTTAACATCTGATCCCATGGGCAGAACATACTTCAGTGTTAATATCTTATCCCATGAGCAGAACAGACTTCAGTGTTAACATCTTATCACATGGGCAGAATAGACTTCAGTGTTAGTACTGTATAACATGGACAGAACTGACCTCAGTGTTAACAATTTATTGCATGATTAGAATAGACCTCAGTGTTAACATCTTATCCCATGGGCAGAACAATCCCCAATAGGGCTGTGCACAGAGCTGATTTTTGATATTTGTATTTGTGTCTCTGGTATTTGTATCTGTATTTGTTTGCATATTAGTGTTAGCAAAATATTTTATTTTACATTTTGGACTTGTTTCTGTTGTTAATTATGACATTAGACCAAGGGTTTAGGAGGTTTGAATAAAATTTGCAGCTTTATCAAGAAAATATGCATCCATGTATTGAACAGTAGCAGTCACAGGTGTTTCATGTCAGGAAAAAACAAGGTCTAACACAAGATATACATTTGTATTTGTAAAAAAGTACAGTATTTGTATTTGTCCCAAATAGTATTTGTTTTGTGTAGCCCTAGTCCTCTGTGTTAACATCATATTCCATGGGCAGAATAGACTTCAGTGTTAACATATTATCCCATGAGCAGAATAGACTTCAGTGTTAACATCTTATCCCATGAGCAGAATAGACTTCTGTGTTAATATCTTAGCCCATGGGCAGAATTCACCTCAGAGTTAACATCTTCCCATGGACAGAATAGACTTCCATGTTAACATTTTATCCCATGGAAAGAATAGACTTCAGTGTTAACATCTTCCCATGGACAGAATATACTTCAGTGTTAACATCTTATCCCATGCAAAGAATAGACTTCAGTGTTAACATCGTATCCCATGGGCAGAATAGACTTCAGTGTTAACATCTTATCTCACGGGCAGAATAGACCTCAGTGTTAAGATCTTATCCCATGGGCAGAATTGACCTCAATGTTAATATCTTATCACATGGGAAGAATAGACCACAGTGGTAACATCTTATCCCACAGGCAGAATAGACCTCAGAGTTAACATCTTATCCCATGGACAGACTAGTCCTTAGTGTTAACATCTTATCCCACGGGCAGAATAGTCATCAGTATTAACATCTTATCCCATGGACAGAATAGACTTGTGCTAACACTTAAAACCAATGGGCAGAATAGTCCTCAGTGTTAACATCTTATCCCATGGGCAGACTAGTCCTCAGTGTTAACATCTTATCCCATGGGCAGAATAGACCTCAGTGTTACCATCTTATCCCATGAGCAGAATAGTCCTCAGTGTTAGCATCTTATCTCATGGACAGAATAGACTTCAGTGTTAACATTTTATCCCATGTACAAAATAGACTTCAGTGTTAACATCTTATCCAAATGGCAGAATAGACTTCAGTGTTAACATCTTATCCCACGGGCGGAATAGACCTCAGTATTAACATCTTATCTCATGGGCAGAATAGACCTCAATGTTAACATCTTATCACACGGGAAGAATAGATCTCAGTGTTAACATCTTATCCCAGGGACAAAATAGATGTCATTGTTTATTTTTTATTTATTTTTTATTTATTGATTACTAGGATTACAAATGCCTTTGAACCAGAGATTCTTTTACAAAGGTTCCGTGCCAGATGCAATTGTGGAACAAAGCAACAAAAGTGGAACAGATGGGAACAATGTAAAATTACACATAGGATAGATACAATCATAGAACAAAAAAGATGATACAGAACAACATGCACAGAGTAAAGGGGCAGGGAGTGGGTGTAGGAGTATAAAGCAGACATAAATTATGACTGTCATTTAAGTGCTGGTGGCTGCAAAAGTGCAAGGGCAAGCATGTGGGGGGGAGGAGGAGGTGTGGAGTAAGGTTAAGGGAAGAGTAAGGTAGGATTAAGGGGAAGGGAAAAGGAGGTGAACAGTAAGGGAGGGGACATTGGGGATGGAGTACAGAGAATGGAATGAAGGAGGTGAACAAACATGGTGGAGTGGGAAGAAGAAGAGGAGAGTGAGCGTGGAGACAGTGGGAAAGAGAGAGGAGTAAGTAGCAGAAGGGGCTTAATAAGTGAGGCAGTGACAAGTAATCCTAGTGGGTACAGTCACAACTGCTGAGATTAGTGAGGTGATGGTGCAGTTTGCGTTTGTGTGGGCCTAACTTATTCTCTGCAGAGACCTCTGGGGTGAGCCTATTCACCAAGGATGGAGCCCTAACATAGAAGGATTGTTGGGCTTTAGAGGCTCGGCAGAAGGGAACCAGGTGAGAGGATTTGTTAGCATTACGTGTGCACCGTGAGTTTGAGGTGGGCATCATAAAGACATGTGTTGCTGGTGGGGTAAGGCAGAGGCACTTTTTCTTTGCTAGGAGGCAGGTCTGGTAGGCTATCCTCCCATGAAGATTGAGCCAGTAGAATGTTTATAGAGTTTGCAAGTATACATTTGTTTCCTGTGACAAGCCAGCAGCGCTTATTCAGTGCAGTCATGATTCTTTTTAAGGAGGTATACATGGCAGACCCATAGAAAACTAGCCCACAATCGATTATGGACAGGACTGAGCTAGTTACAGCTATGCGCATGGCCTCGGTGGTCAGGTAGTGGTGATGGTGGTAGAGGATCCCTAACCTTGAGTTTATGGCTTTGGAGTTAAGACTAACATGAGTGATATAAGAAAGTGAGCTGTCAAGCATAATTCCAAGATATTTGAACTCCTGCGCTTGATCAAGAGGGAGGAGTTGTTTGTTCAGAATAGTTAAGCTGGCTGTTTTATGTTTGCTGTAGGAGTTAGAGAACAGCATAGCCTTGGTTCTTTTATAGTTCATCAACAGTTTTTTTTGTTTTTTTTTATTTCAGATTCAAGTTAATACCTTTGAGCCAAAAATGGGCTTGTTTACAAAGGTTCCAAGTCAGAGTAAATGTAACAGGACATGAATACAGGTAGCTTCATATATGGTACCATATACAAGTCAGTTTACACAAAGGTTCAGGTTACATAAAAAACAGTTTTATAGAAATGTATAAGTACAAATAAGGTAGACAAGATACATTGGAGACTTTGTGGCTAAGAAGTGCTAAGGAGAGGATGACACCTGCACACTGAGGCAGTGTTTAAGTGGTTACATGATACAACTAGGGGCCAGCACTTTTCTAGGTAATGGTAGAGCTGATTTAGCAGCCAAAGGAGGCTTTGTTAAGGTACATTCGGGGGGGTAGCTAAAGGTGGGGTGGGGTAGGATAAAGGAGAAATAGAGTCTATTAGGTAGGGGCAAGGGGCTGAGAAAGAGTGAGATGCATATAGTGATACATGGGTGACAGAGGGTGGGGTGAGGCAGGAGTGATCAGGGACAGTGACTGAGGAGGCGGGGGGGATGCAGTTGGGAAGATAGTAAGGAGATCATGCAGATAATGGGTGATACCATCAGGGAGAAGAAAGGGTGATACCGGCAGGTAGATTGTGTTGAGGTCGTGCGGGGAAAATGAGCAGGAAGTAATCCAGTTCGTTAGTTAGAGACAGCGGTCGCAGGTCACATTTCGTGGCAGGTATGAATATAGCCCTTGTTTGAAGTAACTGAGCTTGGGACATTCAATGAGGGCAGTGGGTAGCTAGTTGAACCACCTGGGTCCTCAGAAGGACAGCGATTTCTAAGCCATGTTGGTATGCTTGAATGGCACCTGGATCAAATCAAGTTTCAACAAGGCTGAAATTTGCCTGTAGGTCATAGGATAGAGGGACGGGGTCAGTGTGAGTAGAGGACGGCATCATCTGCAGAAAGGATCATTTTATTGTTACAGGCTGTCAGGAGGTTGTTAATGAAGAGGCTAAAGAATAGTGGACCAAGGATAGATCCTTGGGGTACCCCAGATCACACTGGGAGGCTGCCGGATAGTGTCCCCAATCTTAACTTGTTGGTACCTATCCATCAGGTAACTTTCAAACCAGTTGGTAACCGTATTGGTGAGGCCAAGGGTGGGGAGGGAGCTCAACAGGAGCTGGTGATTAATGGTGTCAAAAGCCTTGATCAGGTCTGCATACACTGCACCTAGTAAATGTGCAGTGCCCAGGGCCTTTTGAATGTGATTAATATATTCAAGCAGGGCAGTGATTGTATTATGAGCTTTTCTAAAGCCATGTTGCTGCAGACACTGGATATTATATCTGTCAAGCTATTCTGACAATTGGTTCATGACAATGCGCTCGGGGGCTTTAGAAAACAGGGGAAGGATTGAGATGGGGCAGTAATTGGAGTGTTGAGACCTATCATCACTTTTTTGTACATGTGTAACAATAGCAGATTTCCAAAGCTGGGGAAACTGTCTAAGGGAGATCGAGAGGTGTAGGAGTTTTGTGAGAGAGAGTAGGATGGTCTCAAATAAGACAAAAAGAAGTTTTAGATCCAGTGTGTCACTACTAAATCTGGATTTTTCTAGCACCTTTAGGAGGTATTTTTTGGATTCAGCAAGGGACACTGAAATAGAAGGGAGGGGTATTCGGGGGAGGAGCAGATTTTCCATTGTTACTTGGCAAGATGGATTCGTTAAAAAAGTCTAGAGGAAGTACATCGCTAAGATCTGTAAAAGCGACATTAAAGGTGTTTGCAATTAATTTATGGTCCTGAATAACAGCGTAGTTTACCTCAATCATAGTAGTGAATTATTTATTGGATTTCCCTGTGAGGGTTTTGATGTTTTCCCAAAAATGTTTGCTATTTTCCCATGAGTTTGAGTGCTCACATTTGTAATAATCTTGTTTGGCTCTATGTACTACCTAAGTACACAGGTTTCTGGCTGCTTTGTAGCATTGCAAGTAAGTCTGGTGACCAGAGGCCAATGCACAGTGCCAGAGACTATTACTGTCCTTTATCATGGTTAGTAGGGCAGTGGTAATCCAGGAGTTAGAGGATCCCCTTAGTTTTCTTTTCTTAAAAGGGGTTAACTTGTCACAAACTTCATTGAACTGCATAATGAAGTAGTTTAGAGCATGATCAATGCTGTTCATAGAGTCTAGGAGGGACCAGTCAATCTGTGCAAGTGAGACCTGGAGTTGTGGGAGCTTTCCTTTTTATAATATTCACTGATAGGAGAATTTAGCCTGCGATTTGGGCGTCCTATTGGGCCATTGGCAGATAACTGGTGAGTGATCACTCAATGAGTCTGGTAGGACTTTGGTGTTAGAGATTCTACTAGGGTGAGTGGTGAGAATCAAGTCCAGGAGGGAGCTGCAGCCGGTCCTATAATTGATCCGTGTAGGGGTAGGTACCAGCTGGATGATGTCAATGGCTGCTAGGGAATCTTTATAATGGTCTGCCTCGGGGAAAGCCAATTTACATTAAAGCCACCCACAACCACTGTATCAGTATGGTGGGGGAGGTTATTGAGGCAGTCAGTGATCATCTGAGAGTCAGAGGCCTGGTCACATGGAGGGATATAAATGGATATTATGCTGAGGGATTTCCCTTGCTGGCCCATGATTATTTTGATTGTTAGCATTTGGGAGTTGTTGGCAGGGGGTATTAGTAGGAGGACATGGCCCTTAAGTGTATCCTTCAAGTAAATGGCACAGCCTCCATCCTGTTCACCAATGCAGTCGAGTCTAAACAGGACATAGCCAGTGATGGATATAGCATTTCCAGGAACATTAGGGGAGAGCCAGGTTTCATTAAGGGCTAAGATATCAGGTTTATGCTGTGACACCCAGACTTGTAGGTCATCAGGTTTGGGAAGCAGGCTATGAATATTAATGGAGGCTAATGTGAGGGACATTAGGTTGCTGTGCTGATAGTTTTATGTTACGGGGGAACCAGGGTTAGGGTGAACATTTCCAGAGAGCAGTAGGAGGAGCAGTTCAATGTGAGCTAGAGAAAGGGCAAGGAGCCTTGATGCCATTTGTTGTCTCCATCCGAGGGTTTTTTTTAGAGGGGTATTGCTAAGGGGGTAAGTAGCTGTAGAAGAAGAGAATACTCTAGTAGAGGGTGTTAGATATTCAGGCTGTTGACAGGGAGGGTGTGAGTGATTATCCAGATATATGACATATTTAAAGATAAGGTGCTTGTGGGTTATCTCTATTGGTTCTATGTCATAATAGCTATCGCCAAACGGTGATTGCTATTATGGTGAGTGCATATCGCTGAAAAACAAATTGGTGATATGCACTTGTAGGCAACTTGACATTGGCATTACAAGAAGTGTTTTTGCAGGGGGCTTTTCCCCCTGCACCTCTCTGCTTTTAGATTCTCTACCTCAGGGTGGTGCATGTCAGGGGGGGCACAGTCCAGACCCACAAAAAAACAAAGTCCTGCAGTTGCAGGCACCAGCAAAACTACAACCTTCTCTGCACCTGCCCGAACCCAGGACCTGCTATGCCCGGGCCAGCCTCCCTCACCACCACACCACATGGCTGGCTTGGTGGCAGCAGGTCCAGTACAGTGTCTTAAGCCACTTCCCTATCCCTCCCCTTCCCCTCACTAACCTCCTTTCTGATCGCCCTCTCCTTCCTTCCCTGTAGCAGTGGGTCACTCCCTTAGGGTTGCCCTGTGATAAAAGTGCTGAATATGAGTCACTGTCTTTGCAGTCACCCATATTCTGGTATTATTATCACTGGATCCCATCTCTATTCAGGGTGCTGTAAGTGTGCTGCAAGGTAGGTGTGGTGCTAGAGCAGGTGAGAGGTATAAGAAGGAGAAGAAGTAGGAAAGTGGCAAACATGTAATAATTCATCATGTATGGCTATGGGGGGAAGGGGAAACAGGAGTCAGGTGTACAAAAGGTGTGGGGTGTGATCATTTTTAATTTTCATTTTTAATTTTTATTCTTGTAAGTCTGATGAGCATAAAACTGCCCGTTTTCACAGATGACAAGTCACAATACATAAAACAATAACAGAAACACTTAACAAACAGCATAAATTGTACTGACACACATATACTTCACAAAGATACACATAACATCAATTGTTATTGTTGGCAAGTGCATTTGGTTTTGTTAATTAACCATTGTTTGAGACAAATTTTAAAACACCAAACAGATTTACAGCCAGTGATTAAAGATGGAACTTTGTTAAAAAAAGAGGTTCTCTGTACCGTAATGACCTTTGCTCAGATCAGAACAGGCTTGAGCAAGTATGGGTTTTAAATGTGGAGGTAGGGAAAGCAATCACTACAGGTATACTGGAATGTATTGCGTTGGTAAGTGTTTATTTTAAAAGTTAGAGTTACCTTTGATATGGCCAAGATAATTATAACTTTCTGGATAAGCAGGGTGAATTATCTCAGTAGAAAAAATGTGCAGGGTGTAGAAGCAGAAAAAAACAAGATAGGACTTGTATGAAATAAGAGCTGCTTTAGGCTGCAGCCAATGAGAGAGGGATAAGGAAGTTGGGAGGAGCACAAGTGTATTTAATAGAGGGCGGGATGGGGCGGGCAGAGAAAATCCAAATCCACTTAGAGCAAAAAGAACATTCTTCAGAGTAGCGAGAAAGCAAAAAGCTGGGTTTCAGAGGGACTCCAAACAGCAGGAACTGAGCAGCCAGGTGGTCCAATCAGAGCCAGGACTGGGACAGCTATGCCAATCAGAGGAGCAGAAAAGGAAGTGCCAGGAATTCGAAGGCAGCAGAAGTACTGGGCAGGAGATCCAAGAGTGCCAGCTTGAAGAGGATGGGAGCAGGTGTACGCCAAAGCATGTCCATGCCACACCGCCTGGAGCCAGGAACACTATCGTGAGAGGAAGCAAAGAAACAGATGAAAGAGGGCATGAAATGGGGAGAATAAGCATTAGATGCAGCAGGGAGAACAAAGAGGGTTACAGAGCAAAACTATGCAGACAGCACAGTTAATCAGGAGTCAGACCTGTGGACAAACTGTTGTTTATCCCACTAAGGTCTGACTCACCTTGCTGATTGGCCTCAGCCCCACCCCAGCTGTCTGCCTTAGTTTTTGCTCACTAGCACCATACCTAATAGCCCTCTTTTGTTCTCCACCTAACCTCTGCCCTATCACTTATCTCTCTGTCGTCGCTTGCATCTGTCTGCCCCATCCCCCCTGCTGACTGTCTGCCACCCTTCTCCCCTGACTGCCTATTTCCATTGCCATAACTTATCCTGTTTTTTCTTTTGCTTCCCTTCTAGGTCCTCCTCCAGCAGCTGAGGGGCAGGGGCCAAAAATAGTACAGAAAGCAGAAAGTTTTAAGTTAAGAGGCAAATCAGAGAGGAACAGAAATTAACAGTACTTGGCAGTACAGTAAACAATCAATGCAGGCTAGGCTAACAGTAATTTTTTCAGGCTCAGTAAACTTTAGAAATTAATCAAATAGTCTATAAAACACAGTAAAACTTAAAATCCAAATCCACTTAGAGCAAAAGAACAGTCTTTAGAGTGGAGAGAAAAGCAAAAAGCCAGGTTTCAGAGGCGCTCCATGTGTTAACATCTTGTCCCATGGACAGAAGACCTCAGTGTTAATATCTTATCTCCTGGACAGCACTTCAACAATGTAGAGCCCCATCAATGCTGCAATATGTTGTCAGTATTGGGTATTAGTCCAAGTTCCTTGTGTGTGACTAGAACCCAGGTTTTTCAATCTTTCAGCCTGAGAGAAGAGCATGGAACCTACAGAGCTACAACACTGGCTTTAGTAATTATCAATGTGTCTGTTGCAAGCTCTTCAAAAAGCTGTTACATAAACAGCTGCTGTAGTTATCCTCCAAAACAATACCCTTTCCACAATGTTATTAGAGTTTCTTTCTTTCTTTCTTTCTTTCTTTCTTTCTTTCTTTCTTTCTTTCTTTCTTTCTTGCTTGCTTGACTGATTGATTGAGCTGGGCTGGCAGTATAGCCTAGAGGTTAGAGGAACGAGGTGTGAACAAGCTTTATACATCCAGCAGACCAGACCTGAGTTTGATTCTCACAACCTCCACTTGCATACTGTGTGACTCTGAGCAAGCCACTTAACTGTCCAGTGCTCCCAGGTCACCCCTGAAAACAGGCACTTGTGTCTAGAGGGCCTTACCTGGTTACCAAAGACTAAAATAAAAAAAAAAATTAATTGAGTGATTGATGTATTTCAAATGCTTTACCAGGAGAGACATACTGAGCTGACAACCGCTAATTTCCAGATATATCCGGAGAGGACTTTTGCCCAAACCATTCCTGCAATGTCTTACTGTACTGAAGGTGATGATAACCCATTATCTGCTCTCAATGCTGACTGTCCTACAGTAGCTATATTCATCGATCTTGCAAAGGCTTTTGACACCATTTATCCCAACATTCTTCTTTGCAAACTGTATTGCCTCAGGCTCTCCCCAATTGCACTGACCTGGTTTGAATCCTGCTTGACCAACAGACTAGCTGGTACACATCAATGGTGAAACCTCGTCTCCAAAAAAACTCAATGTTGGCATCCCCAAAAGGCTCAATTGAACATACTATCATGTGAAAGGTGCCAGCAGAATAAGGCCTTGTGATCTATTGAGTCTGCTTATATTGCAGAGTCCCCAGTGAAAACTAAAGACTCTGCACCCACTCCCCAACTGATATCCCTCATTCCCAGCCATTCCCCTTTTGGCTCTGACTATGACTTTTACCCTGTCCCATCCCCTTTTGATGCCTCCAACTGTTCTGAGTGATACTACTTCCTCAGGGAGCCCTTTACTCCCTGCCATCACCCTCTCTGTCTCTGGTCTTTGAATGGAGACATGGGTCTAAATCCCACTTTTGATATATCCTTCTTTTCACCCCACCCAGAGGCCACCAACTCTGCCACTGTTACCTCAAAGGATGCAGGGAGGAGGAATGACTGGACTATGGTGGGCTCTACAAGGGTGGGGGTGGTGGGAAAGAGGTACATTCCTCAACTTGTATCACTACAAAACTCCTACGCTGCACTAGTGGGCAGGACTACCAAGAGGAAGCACCCACAGTAGTGACCATGGGGAATGTGGGAGCCCTCCATGTGTAGACCCTAAAGAGGGTGGGAGAGGACCCCCAAAGGAGTAGGAAGCAACGTCTGGTGGTGGACTCAATTGTGAGGGGGGTAGATTTGGGAATAGGAAAGGGGGAAGAGACAGGTTAGGTGTTTACCCAGTGCTCCCACTGGGTCAATATGTTGTGCGCTTAATAGCACACAACATAATTGCATATCAGGAACAGCACAGTAGGAAAGAGTGAGAAAGTGCAAAACCACTAAAAGGTCTATGCATGGTAATGCACCCTCTCACTCTCCCAGGCAGAGGATAAGACCTCTGCTGTAACAGGGGGTTGGCGAGCAGCTGTCATGGCTCGACGGGATGAGCCACTGGCAGAAAGGGAGGCAGGCAGTGAGTTTTAGACCGGGTTTCAATTCCCAGTCCCAGATGCATGGATTTTATTATTTTTCACACTTTGTGTGATTTTCATCGTTAACCCCCCAAGTTAGTTATTTTAGTTGGGGATCACAGCCCCATAACGGTGGTGAGGGGGCAGAGCCCTCCGCAAAACAAAGACTTGTGCCACTGGCAATATATTGCATTGTATTGGCAGTGCGATATATTGCTGCATCATAACGTCTTGTGACATTATGACCCCGTGCCCCCAGTGCTACAGCCCCAGAAGGATGGGACATGGATCCTGAAGATCGCTAGGGCAACAGGATGGGAGGGTGAGCTGGTTGTCATTGTCCAACTGGGGATTAATGCTCTGGCTATGAACAAGGCTGGGATAGTGCAGAGGGAGTTTAGGGAGCTGGGGAGGGCTCTTAGACAGGTAGCTCACTCAGTAGCTTTCGCTGAGATGCTGCCTGTCTTTAACAGAGGACGGGAGAGGGAACGCCACAGCAGGAGATTCAACTCATGGCTGAAGGAATGGTGCAGACAGAAAGGGCTCAGCTACATTGGGGACCGGGTCCCCCCCCAGGAGGATAAGGGCTTATACAGTGGTGATGGCGTGCATCCATCCGGGAGGGGAACTGCAGTCCAAAGTGGATGGTTTAAATGTTACTTTGAAGAACATTTACATTAGCCAAGAGGGGTGGCAGAAGGAATCAGGGAGTTGGAAACTCTCCCTTCCCCACAGGCAGAAGTACAGAGTATGGAGAACCAGAGGGGAGTGGAATCCCCCAAGGTGTAAATTAATAAAGGGAGCAGGGTGGTAGTGATAAAGGGGGAAGGAATCGGAGCATTACAAAGAGAGGTGGGAAGAAGGGAGGGCAAAAAGGAAAAAGGGAAAGGGAACATTGTTTAACCAGGATTAGCACAGTAAGCAGAAGCTTGTTTCCAGATGTGACCTGGGAGCACAAGGAAATTAAGTGATTATGCTCAAGATCACACAGTATACACCTAGGTGGCTGTGGGATTCAAACCCAGGTCTCCAGATCTGCAGCTCAGAGCCTTAACCCACTGCGCTATACTTGGAGGGGAGGGGCAACAAGCAGAGTGGAAACAAAATCTGGAAGGCCAAGTGTGCAAATACTAGAAGTCTAAGAAATAAGATTTCAAACCTAGAAGCCATAGTGGTAAAAGCTAACCTCGATATTGGGCCATTATTACTGAGTGGTGCACGGAAAACCATGACTAAAACATGGGCCATACCAGCCTATACTCTGTTCAGGAAGGACCAAATGGGAAGGAAAGGAGGAGGTGAGGTACTTTATGTGAGGGAAAGCATAAAGGTCATAGAGATACAGGGAATACAGAAGGAGGCAGAGGTACTGTGGATCACCCTGGAGATGTGGAATGGAGCCACTATTCACACTAAAGTAATCTACAGACCTCCAGCACAGGAAGAAAAATTAGATAAGGTACTGGTGGAAGCCATTGGCAAGGTAGCATAAAGGTGGAAGGTGCTGCTGGTGGTAGATTTCAACCTACCAGATGTGGATTTGGAGCCTCTCAGCAATGGCTTCAGCTAGAAGCAGGGACATTCTGGACTCTTTGCAGGGGGCATTCCTCAGGCAACTAGTCAGTGAACCCACTTGTGATGGGGCAGTACTGGACCTGGTACTCACTATCAGGGACAGTGTTCAAGACATCAAGGTGGGAGGCCACTTGAGGACCAGTGATCACCATAAGTTGTAGTTCACTATAAGGAAGATTGTGGAATCAAACCACACAAGGGCCAGGGTCCTGGACTTCAGGAGAACAGATTTTAAAAAGATGGGTGAATGCCTCAGGGATGATCAAGCAGGGGTGGGTGACCTGGGTGGGGTGGAGGAACAGTGGGCAAAGATAAAAGGGAGCATAGTAAAAGTAACAAACTTCTGCGTTAAACAAGTGAGAAAAAGCAAGAGGAAAAAGAAACTGCTATGGTTCTCGAAAGAGGTGGCTAAAAAGGTAAAGCTAAAAGTTCAATGTCTGGGGAATAGCGATGGGGCATAAGTGCTTGTGTAACTTGTAGTAGTTTTTGTGGCTTTACTCTAGTCCCACCCTTGAGTAGCAGGTATGTAGGTAGTAATTTGTAGTGAATAGAAAGCCCAGGAACAAGGGTGAGAAGAGCGCCGGAGAAGGAGGAGGAGGGGATGGTGGTGGACAAAAAAACACTCCCTAAGCAAGGGAGATGTGTTTGAGCTGAGTTTAAGTAGAGGCTGTGTGTGGAGCTATTCCCCACATTGAATCTCGGGCTAAGCACTCCCATTCAATGTTTGGGGAATAGTGATGGGGTATTAGTGCTTGTGTAACTTGTATAACTTTTTGTGGCTTTACTCTATTCACACCCTTGAGTAGTAGGTATGTAGGTAGAAATCTGTAGGGAATAGAAGGCCCAAAAAGATACCTCCTCCAACTCACAGAGAGTATGACTGCTGACACTCAGGAGAGGAAAACCCCCCATGTAGAGAAGACCTATGGCCATTGGTCTGCCAGTCCTTTGGGCATACTAAGAGGAGAAGGACCTAGGTTCTAGTAACCATAGCTAATTTTAAGGAAGGTGAGCTTCTTGGAGAGATGATGGTCCATCCTTGATCTGTGGATGATGTAGTTTGGATGACGATCCTGAGGCTGAAGAAGTAGGTCTTTTCTGAACAAGAGGTAAATCCTGAGTGTGAGGCAGATCCAGTCAAAGAAGAGCAAATGAAGTCCAGATGTCCAAGGTAATGACAGATGTTTGTCCAAAGGGTTTACAGGGTCATAATAAGCAGTGACAGCATGATTCTATCAAAATGCTACCAGACAGTAAACTGAGGGAATTGTGATGATTCATGAAATTCTAGGTGAATGATCTGACTTGTGTAAGGTTTGACGTTCACTGTAAAGTCTGGAAGTAAGGAATTCAGCACTGAGCGAGTAGTTGTTAATGAAGCATTCATGAAGTGGAACAAGGAGTCAAGCAGAGTTTTTGAGTGCCTGATAGGAGAAATGCTATGAGTAATTTAAAATACAGTGAACAAATCTATGAGACAGCAAACAAATGTTTGCTGGATAGGCTTGAAAAATTGCAATATAACGTAGCAAGGTATGTCTTGCAGTGTAGCTACAGGGCACATCATTGTTTGTTATTAAGGAATTTGGGATGGCAATCAATTGATATTGAGTTTTCCAGAAACTGGGTTAAATTAATTTATAAATACAAATTACATTACCCTAAACACAACATATCACAAATTCTTTTTCCTACTGTTATTGATTATAAGAAAGAACTAACCAGGTCTGTCCACTTAAACAAAATTCAACTGGAAAAATGTAAAAATAAAGTGGGGATCAAACCCTGATTTCTAGAGCAGCTGCATATTGGAATAAACTACCACCACTAATACTTGCTGAAACTGTACATAGGGCTTTTTTAACATCAATAAATGACCTCTTTTGTTTTTCTTGTCACTGTACTTAGCACTTTACCATCAAAGTTTACACTTATTTTATACTATACTATGGTGGATGATTTTCCTTGAAAGAGACACCTCTATAAGTTTTATTATCTCTGCAGTCAACTGCAATGGGTGTGTCTCTTTCTGTATGGGGGTCAGAACTTGTGGTCTTAGTTGCGACTGATGGATCATCTCTTCCAGGGCTACCGAGAATGCAGCATTTAGGTACTGTATTTCTCCATCAGAAAACAGTTCTCTTTCTTTCTGGATTTACAAGATCTGTGGATGGCAGACTTAACTTCTTGTGCTTTTCCTTGTGCTCCCTCTCTTGCTGTTTTTTTTTTTTTACTTATTTTAAAAGCTTTGCTAAATCTTAAGGTGAGGATATAATTTGTTATCGTTCGGTTTTTAAACAACTGGAAATAATGCAGGGAATAAGGTGTATTAACACATGTGCATAAATAAACAGAAGTGGATATGTTGTGATGCAGGCAAGTGCTAACATTTCATGCCGCTAACATTTTCTGTGCTACAGTACACTGAGGTGGCAATGGCTGGTTAGGTTGACTTGTAATATGATACCTAAATTCTTGAAGAAGCTTGGTGGCAGATATATGGAAGAGTCTGTAGGCTGGGTTGGTAATGAGATTGAGTATTATAGAATGCCAGAGGATCCTAGTACTGAAGGTGAGTAAGACCTGTTGGGAGTTGGGATAGGGAACTCACCTTACTGGTTGCAGATTTCCAGACTGAGAATTGGAGGAGTCTTGTTCACATTGAAAGTCTTAACTGAAGATAGTAATGGAGAGAATTCATGAACAATAGACCAGAAGGACCACTGGATGGGCAGCTAACTTGACCGATAGTTATATGATGAGGAATTGCAGATGATTGTATGTGATATGGTGATGTCTAGGAACTGGAAAACAGTTGTTTGGATCGCATGATGTTAGGAAATTGGCTAGGCATGGGAGATCCAATGATGGAAATTCTGGGAAGGTGGCTGTGAACATCTTAGGACAAGCATTGACTGTTGAGACAGTGGGAGTCAAGTAACATGGTCAACAGAGTCAGCGATGGTAGGAGAGGCTGCAGAAGGTAAAATCAATTATGTCCATCATGGTAGGAAGTATCCTGCAGTTCCCGGTATCCAAAGCAGTGAACATGGTTATGAAATCAAAGCATAACAGAGGGATTGAAGTCCTTTCCATATAGGAGGATAGCCTGTGAGACAAGGGAGACAAAGAAGTCACAACGACTGAATAGACAGGCTTTGTAGTGAGTATCTAGTAAAGACAGATGTGATCTTTCTATTGTCTGGTCAAATGAGTTTCCAGGAATGATCATGAGGTAATGATTGGGCTGTATGGAAAACTCTATGATGACATACGAGTTTATGAGGCATGTTATCAAAGGGATGTATGCTAGAAGTGTTTCCTCAGGTGAAATGAACAAGTGATCCATCAAGTAGTGGATGGGACCTGTTAGACTGGCCAGTGTGAGTATGAGATGGATAAATGGGAAGAGTAGTTGACTGGGTAGGAATAGTGGCCAGAGATAGGGTAGTATGCCCAAGAGAGCCACAGACAATAGGATGAAGCCCCGAGCATGCAAGGCAGAGACGAAAAGGCAGGTATACAAGATGGAAGGAAAGTCTGAAGTGAGTACTGGTGGACTGAAGGAATGATCCAGGGAAGGTGATGGACACAGTGAAGTTGAAGGACATACAGTGCAGGGGGGGAATGTGATCAGGCCATCTTCTTAGGTGAACATCAACGGAATGCAGGAAGGCTGGAGGAAGGTACCAGAGGAGATCCACCGAAGACCCAGGAATGAAGCTGAGCACCAAGATCAACTGAGCTGAGATACATGATTCCCACATCTGACGAGGGCTTCAGATGATGAGAGGAAAGGATGGCAGGTGCTAGAGTGAAGAAGGATGAGGTTCCCACATCTGAAGACTAAAACAAACTTTTACAGCAGCTGAAAAGGGGAGTAGCAGCAAGGAAGTCCAAGAGGCAGTCAAACTGGAGTGAGATAGAGACTGAACAGGCAGGCGAGATCTAAATCCTGAGGGAAAGGAGGCCATGGAGGTCATGTACTTTGATTCATGGGAGTGCAGGATGAAGACTGATGGGAAGGAAGGAAGGAAGTCCTTGGGAGTAGAGGGATCCTGGTTTCAGAGGGGAACTGCAATTGGGTATGATGTAGAAAATCAGGAGAATTCGTCAGGTGCAGAAGCAGGCTCTTCAGAGAGGGATTAGATTGAAGACAATCAGAGACAACACTCCAGGGAAGATATGATGATGGGAGCAATCAGCAAGCAGTTCAGGTACAGAAGGGAGCAACAAGTACTGGTCCAGTAGGTCATAGGAAGTAAAGCTGCCGACTGCAGAATGAGCTGCCAATCCTAGTAATCAAGGATAGATAGCCAGGAACCAAAACCACCAGGCAGAGGTAGGAAGATGGAGTCAACTGAGAGGATAAGATCACAGCCCAGAGGGGGGAACAGTTGGAAGCAGATTCAAGCTCCTAGCCATGAAAGTCAGTGTGGTAGGACTGTGCAGAAGGCTGCAGACCAGGTAGGATGGAGAAGGCAAGTCAGGCAAAGTCATGTTCCTGAAAGGAAGCAGCATCCAGTTATCAGTCTGAGAATGCGTAAGGGAGAAGTGGTAAAATGGAGATTCAGGCATCCAGTGGTGACGGCTGAGGCAGGATGATCTCAGCTTGAGGCAGCTAGGCATACATAGGATGATGAGGGAACATGGGTGAAGAAGTTCCATTCCTGAAGGGAAGGAGCAACTGGTATGAGGTAGAGAAGTCATGGTATGACTCAGTAGATTGTAGACATGGCTCCCATCCCTTGTAGTCGGGGTGAGCTAACCTTCACTCGATGCTGTTCAGCAGAGTTAGGGACAGAGGATGCCAGGTTGAGAAATAGTAGGAGGTAGTGAATGTGATGAATCCCATCCCTAGTAGATAGGGGAAGCCTACCTTCACTCAGCACCTCAGAAGGTACGAGTTAGGGGCCGAGTCTGGAATAGTGCTGGTATGGGCTGGCAGACAGCATAAACTGCTGCTGGAAAGAGAATTAGGTTTAGGAAAGAAATGAAGATAGGATGACAAATCAGTACTTGACATGGTAATAGATAGGTGGAATGGTAGGCATGGTAGCCAAAGAAAACATAATGTGAGTGCAGGGGAAGGCCTTGGAGCATGACAATAGAGGAAGGAAATCTCACAGGAATGATGGAAGTCAATAGGTAATTGTAGCAACTGAGTTTGTAGGAGCAGGGGAGGAGTACACAAATATGTAGGTTTAGTGGAGTTGGAGTACTGGGTTCTACCCCCATAATGTCCTAAAAGGGGAGCACAAGTGGCCCTGGAGAGACAGGTACCAGGAGGAGCCGGGCATATGAAGCGAGAACAATAAACGAAAGGAAAAGCATGGGACAGAAGGATATGAGCACAACATGTCATGGAAATGAGCAGTGTAATACCATGTCTGGGCAGTCATATGACCCCCCCACTTGGTATACAGCAAGACAGGTGGTATTAACTGCAGCAGAACTCTAGCTGCTGCTAGACTGCAGCAATGCATAAAGTCAAGTCCAGAGGTGCAGACTTGCTCCTTGTTCACCCGTGATGTATTTCTAGGTCTTGATAATATCCCTTCTTCTCTGAGGTGGGTGAGTGATGGTAGATCGGTAGGACTGACTCAAAGGCTCTCTGCTGAAGATTCAAAGCGGGTCTGAATCGAAGTCAAACTGAAGGTGCCAGTTTTCCCATTTGCTAACCCTGACAAAGGAACCGCCACTGTAGTGCAGTAGAATGGAGTAACAATGGAAATGGGAGTACACAAAGTAAATTAAAATAAAAGTATGACACCTGAAAAAGACAATGAAACACAATACATTTTGTGTGGTCTGTGACTATTGCGCCTGCAGTTATGAGATAGAACTTTTGTGGGAAGGGCCTTGGCATCAAGACTGGACAAACCTGAGATGAATTTAGAAGGAAGTGTGACCCAGTAATTGCAGCCAAGTGCGAATGCTGAGAACATGGGACTTATTTTCAAAAGCAGGGAATATTCGATTAGGGAACGACATGAGATGGGGTAGCGGTAAGCAGAGGAAAAGAAATAATGGCACCATACTAAATGGCTCCTACAACCCCGTTTGAGTAAGGTCAAATTCAAACTTATGACAGCTGGGAACTCTATAGTAGTTGTCCCAAGACAGAAGTCATTTCTGGCAGTAGTGTATAAACGGGTAGTAAGTAAGGAATAAGAGAGTAAAGAGGCAGTGTTGCATTTTTGGAAGGAGAGGTACTTACGGGGTAAACTGAGATGGCTGCAGCAAGACATGGATGGGTGGAGAAGAAAAGCCTTGTCAAAGTGTGGGTCCTTGTATGGAGGTGGAGCCTTACTGCTGGGGATGAGGAGGTGATGGGGGCACTTGAGGAGCATACAGGAAGAGGGAGAACATCTGAAAGGGACTGAGGAATAACTGGGAAATGAGGGGAAGCAGCGGAGACGCTCATAAGCGCCGATCATAGAAGCCCAAAAAGACAATTGAGAAGAGAGAACACAAGCACAAATGGGACAGGAAGGGAGCGAAGGACAGGAGTGGGGAGGCGGCAGGAGCCACCGAAGAGGACCAAACAACACAGGTAAAAGCAGGGAAAACTATAGGGAACAATGATGAGAGGGAAAAAGGGACAGAGAAAGGGAAAATGCAAACAGATAGCAGCAGAAGCACAGGAGCACAGCCACACGAGCTACGAAGGGAGCCCAGGAAAAAACACTCCCTAAGCGAGGGAGATGTGTTTGAGCTGAGTTTAAGCAGAGGTTGTGGGAGGAGCTATTCCCCACATTGAACCTCAAACTAAGCCCTCCCAAAGAAGATAAATATCAGCATTTATATATCCAGTCCAATTATCTTTATTTATAAAAGGTGCTATTCCAGAGATCATAGCACCCTAACAATAAATATGTAAATATATAGATAAAAACATCCCTCATAAAATTCAATCTATATAACGCTAAAAGGGTAGTATTCAGAAGGTATAAAGAGACACCGAGGGAGGAGGATAGTGAAGTGTGTTAGGGGAAACAGAGGGAAGCAGGGAAAGCTATAAGGAGAGCAAAGGTACAAACTAAAGAGTGAATAGCCCAGAAGGTAACGAAAGGGGACAAGACACATTTTTTAGGTATGTAACTGAATGAGGAAGACCAGGGGTGGCATTGTAAAATTACAAAGGGAAGAGGGTGGGGAGAGACTGTGCAGAGGAGAACCAGTAAAAGGCAGGTCCTGAACAAATATTTTTGTTCAATGTTCACAGAGGAAGGAAAAGGGGAGGGGCCACAAAAAAGTAAAAGCTTTAGTGGACACTAGTCCTTTTTTGTAGGTGAGGATCCTGAAGGGACTTGCTAATCTGAAGGTGGACATAGCAATGGTGCCATATGGGGGGGGGGCATCCAAGGGTACTGAGGTAGCTCAGGGAAATACTGGCTGCACCCCTGACAGTTCTATTTGACAGCTCATGGGACTTGAGGAGGGTGGATGACTGTAGTCCCACTATGCAAAAGTGGTAGCTGGGAGGAGGCTGGCAATTATAGGCCAGTCAGTCTGACATGGGTGGTGGGAAAGTTAATGGAATCACTGCTGAAGGAAAGGATTGTGGAATATCTTGAATCCAGTGGGTTAAAATATCAAAGGCAGCATAGTTGCACTGGGGGGAGGTCATGTCAAATGAATCTGATAGAGTTCTCTAACTGGGTGACCAAGGGACTAGATCAGGGTGGAGGGGTGGATATGGCCTGCCTAGATTAAAGTAAGGCATTTGACACTGTTCCACATAGCAAGCTGGGTAGCCTAGGAGTGGATCCAAAGGTGGTACACAATGTGGACAAATACAAAAGAGTGAGCCCACATTACAGTGAACAAATAACAGCAAGTACCGGAATGGCAAAACCGGTATTCCCTTGCCCTGAGGTGCTACGACCTCAAAGTTTGATATTTAATAAAGGAGGTTTGTGGGGGGGATAGCCCAGTCACCGTTACAGTCCTCACCATTTTTGTTCACTGATATGGGCTCACTCTTTTGGAGTCACCCATATCACATGGAACTATAAACTGGATAAGAAATTTGTTAGGGGGTAGGCAATAGAGGGTGGTAGTTAATTAAGTTCACTCTGAGGAAGGGATGGTGACCAGTGAGGTATCTCAGGGACCAGTTCTGGGCACTGGTACTCTTTAATGTCTTTATAAGTGACATTGCAGAGAAGCTGGAAGGAAGGACTGCCTCTATGGATGACACCAAAATCTGCAACAGGATGGATGCTCTGGGAGATGGAAAGGACAAGCAGAGACCTGAGAAATTTAGAGGAGTGGTCAATGATATGGCAGCTGGGTTTCAATGTGAAAAAGTGCAAAGAAGTGCACTTGAAACCAAGAGCCAGAGTACAGAATGGGTGGAGTGGTACTGACAACAACCCAGCAGGACAGAGACCTGGGGGTAATCATATCAAATTACCTAAATGTGGCCACATAGTGCAACAAGGCAGTGGGGATGGCAAGTGGGATGCTGGAGTGCATAGGGAGGAGTATCACCAGTGAAAAAAAGGAGATGGTGTTGCCTCTGTACAGATTGCTGATAAGATCCCACATAGAGTATTATGCCCAGTTCTGGAGACCACATCTATGGAAAGATATGGACAGAGTGGAGCGGTCAAGAGGAGGGCAACTAAAATGATGCAGGGTCTGCATCAAAAGCCTTATGAAGAGAGACTAAAGAACCTCAATATGTACACCCTAGAACAGAGGAGGGAGAAGGAAGATATGATAGAGACCTTTAAATACAACACCTCAAGGGTAAATAAGGTCAGAGGAGAGTATTTTCAGAAGAAAAGGTGCTTAAGAAGAAGACATTCTATGAGATTGGGGGGGGGGTTGATTCAGGAGAGATGATTATGTGAGTAAGTACAATACTTCTCAAAAAGAGTGGTGGATTCCTGGAACAGCCTTCCAGCGAAGGTGGTGGGGGTAAACACAGTGGTGGGGTTCAAGAATGCATGGGATAGGCATAAGGGAATCATAATGAAAAGGGAGATTAGGAGGGAGAAAGAGCTGTAGCTCAGGCATGGTCTGCGGTAATAAGGCAGGTAGGGAGAAATGGGCAGACTGGATGGATCACATGGTCCTTATCTGCTGTCAAATTCTAAGTTTCTACGTTTCTTGGTTTCTATTAAATGCCTCCTAGTCTCCCTCTTTAACTCCACAGTCCAAGGCAATGCTTCCTTGTGTTTTTATTTCCACTGCATATGAAGAGACCCTCCTTGTCCACCTTATTTATGCCCTTCAAATACTTAAAGGTCTCAATTATGCCCTTCCTCTCCCTCCTCTACTCCAGGAAGTACAAATTCAGGTATCCCTGCCTCTCCTTGTATGTCCTTCTCTGCTAAGCCAACCTTTAACCATCTTTGTCATCTTCATCTGGACTGCCACCAGTAGGCCACTGTAATTCTTTAGTTAGGGACACCAGTACTGCACACTGCACTCCAGGTGTGGTTGCACAAGCAACTTGTATAATGACAGTATGACCTCCTCCCTTCTGCCACTGATCCCATGGCAATGCAGCCCAGCATTCTGTTGGATTTTGCCAGTGCCTTCCTGAATTGTGTGGAGTGCTTCAGGTCACTAGAGATCAACACCCCCAGGTCTTTCTCTTCCTCAGATTTGGTTACCAGGACCCCTCCTTGATTGTACTCCATCTTCAGGTTTTTGGTATCAATGTGCATAACCTTGCAGTTTTTTGCATTGAAGCCAAGCTGTCAAATTCCAGACCACCTCTCGAGTTTGGACAGATCCTCCTTTAGGTCACGTAACCCTTCTGCTGTATCCATCCTCCCACAGAGCTTGATGTCATATGTGAACATGCAGATCTTACAATTTATACTTTCTCTGATGTCACTGATCAAGACATTGAAAAGTCCCAGCCCAAACACCAAGCCCTGTCTCCCCTCCCCCGGTGACACCTCTAGAACCTGAGAGTTCCCCCACAACCATCAGCCCCTGAATCCTGCTTTTCAGGTAACTAGCTACTCATCAAGTCAGTTTCTCCCCTATCCCCAGTTCCTCTAGCTTTTTGATAAGCTCTTATGGATCACATAAACAAAGGCCTTACTGAAGTCTAAGTACATGATATCCACTGCTTGGCCCTTGTCCATTGTTTTAGTGAACCACTCAAAGAAATCGATCAGGATTGTTTGGCATGATATTCCAACCATGAACGTGTGTTGACACTCATCCTGGAGGCTGTTTTTTCCAGGTATCCTACCAGCCTCTCTAAGTTTGGCCTCCATGAGCTTGCACATGATTGAGGTTGGGCTGACTGATCTGTAGTTGCTAAGTTCATCCCTGGGTCTGCTCTTATGGAGTGGCACCAGGTGTTCCATTCTCCAGTCCAGAGGTACCACCCCCCCCCAACTCAAACAAACTACTGTACAGGTCAGCCATTGGGCTTGCAGGTTCCTTTGCTGGTTCCCTTAGCATTCTTGGATGGATGCCATCTGGCATCAGGGAATTGTCTACTCTCAGGGCAAACAAACTTTTATTTACCCTGTCTTCCCCTATTATTCCATCTGCACCATCCCATCTCCTCCTCACCCATTGTAGCACAAGGACATTCCTCACTTTGATGAAGACCGAACAGAAGTACTCACTCAGTATCTCTGCTTTGTCCCATTGTCTGCTGCCCACCCCTTCCCTTTCTTGAGCTGTACTATTCTATCTTTATTATCCCTTTTCTCCTTGATATATTTAAAAAAGGTCTTTCCTCCTATTTATATCCACTCCGCTAGCGTCAGTTCTTTTTGAGCTTTAACCTGCTAGACTACTTTTCCAGCCACCCCAGCCTTCCTCAGGTACTCTTCCCTGTCCTCCTCCCTCTATGTTCTCCTGAACTCCCTGTAGGCAGTCCTCCTTTTTCTGACTGCCCAGGCCACCTCATGACAAAACCAGCTGGGTGTTCTGGCCCTTGAGGTTTTCTCCTTTAACCAAATACTCCTTTGTGGCTTTCACTAATCACTCCTTAATTATGGACCACTTTAGATCTATCCCATCTCTATGCTGATACCATCCACATGACCTTTAGCAGCTCCCCATCCTTATGAAGTCCACCTTTTTGAAGTCTAGAACCTTGATCTTTGTGGGCACCTTCTCCCTGCCCATGTCTAACCTGCACCACACTGTGTGGTGGTCATTCCCACCCAAGGCCCCTCAGCCTGAATGTTCTGGAAATTGTCTCCATTAGACAGTACCAGACTGAGGACTGACCCCCTCCCTAGTGGGTACCATGATTACCTGGGTCAGGAATCCATTCTGCACTGCATCCAGGATTAACTGATTCCTGGCACAGTTCATGGCAGGAATTTTCTAATCCACCTTAGATAGGTTAATGTCCCCCACAATGACCACCTCTCCCTTTCTCCCAGCTGCCCTTATCACAGAACCCAGTTCACTATCCCTTTCCTCCTGCTGGCTGGGTGGTCTGTAAACCACCCCACTCTTACCTTCTTCCCCTACCAGATTATAACTGCAGGTAGATAGGTAGAAATGTATTGTTCAACAACAATGTCTTTACAATTAAAAAACAAACATATATAATCAAACAATAAAAAATCGTACATACTTCTCACAAATTTCACTTGTAGTCATGCAAATAGCTCAAAATAATTGTACAAAGCTTTAAATAGTCCTTACATAAAAGAGATGCTATTTATCATACATCTCCATCCTATACATTTATCATAATTTAATTGCTATTAGATATTGACTTAGTCTCTTCAAAATTCCAACATCATTTGAGTTAAAAAGAAACAGAAGGATCTGATCAGAGGGAAGACTGAGAGTTGCCAGAACAGGTCCCAACCAATATTTTCTTTGGTTGTTATACTGTGGACAATATAAAACAATATGATTCAAGTTGTCTTCAACAATATAATTGCAATTACAATATGCAGTTTTAACTTTGTTTCTCATTTGTCTTAACATAATATAATTCACTGGATATAATTCCATTCTGAATCTTGTTATAATTCTTCTTTTATTCCAATCCACTAATAATCATTGTCAAGTATTCTGCTAACCCTCTAGCAGTTTTAATTTTTTTATACCATCTAAAGTTGACTAAGCTTGCTATTTTAATATGGTCCTCTGACCATTCTATATCTAATAACCTTGTCTTGATTTGCATTTTTATCTCTTTTAAAGATCTATTATAAATTTCATACAATATCTGACCCAACCCCATTCTCAATAAATATCTGTATGTCTCATTAATAACTGTTTCCAGAGTTTTTACTTCTTCTACTGCTCCTATTTCAGAGGCATAAAGAATACTTGTCTTTATCTTAACATTCAAAGTTTTCAACATGCCTTCTATTGACCCCTGTCCATAGTTGAAATGAAACCTCTTAAATGCTTTTGTTGCAATATTTAATTTTTTGTTTGATTTATTATATGTTGCTTCCATCTATAATTCTGAGAAAATACCACACCCAGATATTCATAACTACTGACTGTTTTTAATGTTATTCCATCTAAAAAAATGTTGATAAAGATTTAGTCCTAGCACCAAATACAATCATATTTGTTTTTTCTCGATTAATTTGCAATCTGTTAATTTTACATAATTCTGAAAAATATGTCAATTTTTGTTGCAGTCCAAGTTTTGAAGTTGATAATAGGACTATACCACCTGTGTATGCAAGATAAGAAACCTTGTTGTTCAGTATGACTGGAGAATGAAATTACAGATTGTCCAAATCTGTCAAAATCGAATGTATATAAAGATTGAATAATAAAGGAGCAAGAAGGCATCCTTGTCTCACTCCTAAATTAGTTTTTATTTGTGAGGTTAAATTTCCATTCTGATCATATCTCACTTTTAACCATGTATTTTGGTGTAATGAGCTTATGATTCTCAAGAGGGTTGGGTCAATATTGTATGCCTTTAATTTCTCCCACAATACAGCGTGACTTATTGAATTGAATGCTGTTTTTAAATCCACGAAACAACAATACAGTTTTGTCTTTTTCAAGGTGACATATTTCCACAGAAAGTGACTTAAAACATAGCAATGTTGGACTGTGAATCGAGCTGATCTAAATCCATTTTGTGTTTCTACCAATAAGTTCTCTTCCTCCGCCCATTGTTGTAAATGCTGCAGAATCATCCTTGAGAAAATTTTCTGTGATGAATCCAGGAGACTTATTGGCCTGTACATAGCTGGGTTATTTAGATCACCCTTCTTAAAAATTGGACAAATTATACAGTACTTCCTGACCAAGTCTCTGAAAATACGTCGGGTAGATAGCCAAAATTAAATACTGTGTACAGGACCAGTACCCACCATTCCTTAAATGATCTAAACATTTCAGACAAAATTTTGTCTGGACCTGGTTCTTTATTTAATGTTAGAAAATGGGCTTTTTATTTGGAGGCATCTGATTGGCTGGTACCCACTCCACAGGGGTACATTAATTTTCAATAGATGCCCACCAAATAAAAAGCTCCAGCACATGCCTGCCTCACACCCAGGCAAGTATCCTAGTGCCCAGCCTGTTTCTTCATTGGCTGAAGCTCTAAGCACACAAATTGAAACTGGCGCCATTTTTTTTCTCATCTAGTGAGACCCATCGTGTGTGCCAAACTCCACACCCCAAGAAATATATCTGCCATCGTTTTCTGTTTTTGTCCCCCCCCCAACAATAAGCACTCATTTAGGTACCAATAGGCACAATTTCTTTGATCCACTCAGCCCCCCAAAGCGTTACCTGGCAACAGCTAACAGCTGTAATGTTCCTGACACAAAATCAAGTTAAGTAAATGGAAACATCCTATAGCCGCCCAACCTCTCAGCTTTCTCCCACAGTGTTCAGCTGTCAGTCCATTAACTCTGAAATAAAAACTTACAGCTCAGAATACTTGAAACCCGGACAGCTCTCGATGTACTGATACTTTGTCCCTCTCAGTGAACTCAAGATCGCGCTGCTCCAATGAGAAGTCTGCTCATTTTAAATCCGGTCTCACTGCTCCATGCTCCGGTCAATTCAGCAAATCCCGCTCGGTGCAGTGCTAGAAGTTCACCGTGGTCGTTGCTGCTGCTGATCCTTGCTTCTATTCAGCAGCCAAACAAATGAAATAAACAGGGCAAACCTTGCCTGCATTTTCAAAAATTAAAAACGATGTCCGTTTCTATTACAGTTCCGCTTTCACGCATGCCCGTCGTAACGTCTGATCTCCCCGATGTAATGGATCCACTGCTACAGTACACAAGAAAAAAACAGTAAAAGAAACAGGCTGCAAACATTAGAAAAAAAAAAACAGACCCCAAAGAAATTTCAAATGCAAGCCCTGTATGCCAGTAGCGGGTGGGGTGAGGCGGTAGCCATGACAACCAACAATAAAACCAGGTGAAGGAACTATTTTTTAACACTACAAATAAAATACTTAATATATTAAAAGTCTTGTTATGAAAACTTATTTATTTCACGCATATAAAATGTAGGGCCCATTTTCTAAGCGCAATAATACCCACCAGGGTGGCGGTATGGCACACCAGACCTTCCAGGCTATAGGCCCCCCCGCGCGCCGGCCTCATTACGCCCCGCGCGGTCCAGTATTGCCCAATACCGCCCACCCTGTCGGGTATTATTGCTTACATGTTTTTCCAATAGGTTCAGTTATTTCCTCTTTTGTAATAAAACGGTTGTGGAAACATCTCTAAGGGATACTATATTATTTTATCTCTATGATGTTCTTCTTCAGAGAAGTACAAATTCGCAAAGTGCTCTTCCCACTTATCTGGTGTAATTGTGGCTATAACTTTATTAGTATAATGCCCCAAACCTCTTGATACTAATAGCCAAAATTGTTTCATATCTTTTTTAAGTTTTTCCCACATTTTTTGATGATATTTTTTTTTTTTTTTCAATAATGATTTATAGTTGGTCCTTCCATTATTCAAAGCCTTTTTGTTAACAATATTAGGATTCTTTCTATATTTGTATACTAGTCTATTTAATTTCCTGTTTTCCATCTTACATGTGTCATTAAACCATGTTGTTTTAACCTTTCTGTTATTTTGCTGTACAAAAAGTGGAGCCAAATGAAATAACATAAGCTTCCACAACTCTGTCAAATCTGAGTTATTCATATTTTCTAGTGCTTTGGATTTTAAGTCTATCATATAATCAGAATTTTGTATTTCTCCAAAGGTATTAATTATAGATCCCTGCCACTGTACTCGGCTAGAGATCACAATTATAATTTGTGCTTGTTCTTCATTTCCTATTATTTTGCCTCTCATCATCTCATTCTCTCATTCCATACAGTGTATATGGGTAAAAGTGAAGATTCCATATGGGATACTATAGTTAAATTTCCACATATCTCTGCTGCTTCCATATTTACCCAGACCAAGTCTACAACCGATGATCCATTTTGGCCTACATATGTAAATTCTCCTTCTGAGTCACCCCCAGTTCTTCCATTTATCAGATTAAAGTTATGTTCTTCCATTATCTGGCATATTAATTTCCCTCTTTTATTCACTATTTTATCCTTAGACTTCCTTTCATGGCATAATCTATGGTTTGTTATACTCATACCCTGTACGTCAACTGATAAAGTAGTTAGTATGCATACATTATAGTTTCCCAAAAATATTATGGGCTCATTCTCATATTTATCTACCAATGATACCATTTGTTCCCTAAATGATAGCCCCAAAATTATTAGTCAGGGATTTATCATTTGGGGGTTTGATAAGCATTTAATATAATCAATTTTCCCTCTTTTAGCTAGTTCTAACATTTGTGTTTCTTTTAACACGGTTTCCAATTGCACGACTGAGATTTTTCATAATGTCCTAAGATAAGTGATCAGTCCAGCGCTAGGCCTGCCATTTTTTTTTCTTCTTAATCACTGGTACACTATAACTTGTGAAATCTGGGAGTATTGGGCAGGTATCATCCAAAACCCAAGTTTCCTGTAGACATATGATGTCCATTTTGTCCAAGAAATGTTGGAACTCCATATCAACCATTTTAAAATTGAATCCCTCAATATTCCATGATAATACAGATAGTTCATCATCTGCATCTCCTTTTAGTTTATTTATAATAGTTGTCAATTTTGATCTAAAGTCTGAAGTGGTATAAATAGATTCTTATCAATCCTAGCATAATTTCCCCTTGGATGGCTATCCTTAACCTGTTTGTCTACCATTCTATAGTCTATAAGATAAATACCATAATTATCCAGTGATAAGGCACTTTTCAAAATGAGATCAGCGAGGTTTGCTGATCTGAATGTAGTATCTATTTGTGAACTACTTGGATGGATCCTAATTTGTTCAATTACATTTTTTGTAATATTCATTTTCAACACACAGGAGAGGAAGGTGCCAATCTCTGTCTTCAAATGGGCTATAGATTGCGTTGATTTGTTCCCATCCAAATAGGGAAAGTGTTTTATTTTCCCATTTTAACATGTTTGTTCATATTTTGTGAATACTTCTAACACTCGCTGGTACCAGTTTGAGTCCTATATCACAGAACATAGTTCTTCTTTTGTCAAAGTGCTATCATCCTTCTGTTCCATACAAGGGATCCATTATGGTGGTTGGATGAAAATTCCCTTTTTCCTCAGGATTTTTTCATTGTCCCACACCTTGTTTGCTAAGGACTGATTATTGAGGTAAAGTAATACACAATTTGTATATTCCAGTGTAGTTGGTCTTATCACATAAAATTCCTCAGAGGCACATTTGTTCATTTGTAACAATTGTGTAACCCATTCTACTAATTTTAGGTGAGTTTCCTCAAATAGCCTCTCAATGTCATATATTTAGATTAGATATTCTCCTTTGCCACATACAGTACTTTTCCTCTTTCATTTCAAATTCAGTGTCTATTTTGATATTGACCACAGATGGGTCAGGGACCTCTTGTGTCTCTTGAATATCTCAATCTGAATTTGGACTTAGACCCTCAGTCTTTCCTCTTGTTACAGTATGTCCTTCCTTCATTCTATTTCTATAACCTCCTCAATGGATGCAGTTTTTGTCAATCATCTCCTCCATTAGTACCGTCTTACTTTGATGTATATAATTTCTTTGTCCACTTTTTCTTGTATCACTCTTTTCATTGGTCAATTTCTCCTTCTTTCTAGCTTTATATCTTTGCCTCTTGTCCTGCATTTTTTTGTCCCCTTTTCATGTTTTTCCCCCCACTACCTTTCCCCTCTTTCACAATCGTTACAGCTTTAATTTCTTTAGAGAAAGGGGGGTGGGAGATTTACCTGAATTGCTTTATTAATAACTTCTGTTGAGTCCTGCTCTTCACAAACATTCTAATGTATTTTTGAAGGTGTTTTTTTTTAAATTACTTTATTTTAGATCATTCAAGAGGCTTTGATAGTAAAACACATTTGTTCTAAGTGCAGCAATTTCTTCCTTGAATACCCACAAATTTTCTAGTATAAGCACATTTGCAAAATCGGGATCCTGTATAGACTCAAGGACTTGTTTGGACAAAGTTGATGATTCTATACAACATCTCCTGTTTTTAAAATTCTCCTTTTTAATATTGTATCTATTTTCCCTTTCATTTACAGACTCTTCATTACTGAAGAAAGGGGTACAAACAGTCAACCTTCTTGTACGACTTGTGGATGAAAAGGAAGAGGAAAGGGAAGAATGAACAGTATCTTCCTTATTATTACATATTGCTTGTTCATCAGCCAATTGTTTTAAGCCTAGGATAGTGTGATTCAGGTCTTCCATTATCTGGGCCACACTATCCTTTTGCATCAAAAAAACATTTTCTCACATCTTAGGCTCCAACAATAAGTCATTCATTTTCTCTTTTTTGTTCAACACTTCTCTCATATATAGATACACAACCTATTTCTGGGGTGGCTTCTTCCTCTGCATTTAACAGTGCTGATGAGTTGCAGTCCTGATATGTCTCAGTAAGAGGTACTATATATTCTTTGAAATGGCTAGAATGCTGTGATGAAGACCCCCAACAATAGTTGTAGCTGTTACAGAGCTCAAATTCATCTACATTTTCCAAGCAATTCAAATCTATTGAGATTATTTCCTCATTAAGGATATTATTAGCACCCTTAAAAGAAAATGGTTTATTGTCAGACCCATTAAAAGGGGTATCCATCACTATTCATCACTATTGGGGTACTTTTAGCAAATTCTGTAGTTGGGTGAAAATTTTTTTTAATTTTTAGTTATTTTTCACCATCACTTTGTTCTTCCCCTTCCCCTTTACCTTGTAGTTGTATTATATTTTCCTTCATTTTATTTTTTAATTTATTTCCTCTATTTTTGTTGATCTCTGTTCTTGTTTTGCCTTTGTTGGGCAAACAAATCATCCCACTCCTTGTATTTACCATCCAATGACTACTGCTGTACTTACTCTATGTTTTAGTTAGCAATTAACAATCAAGAAACCACACTTTCAAAACAATCCAATCAATCAGAGGATACAATACAGTACAAGATTGAGAACAAACACCTCTTTGTCATTCAGTTATTAACTAGTTAGCTAGTTAACTAGACAACTATTAACTAGTCAATCAACTATAAAATCTGTAATTTATCTATTACCAATTTATTAAACAAAATAGGTAAATATTCTTCCACTCTTTAAAATATCTAATCCACCACTAGTCAATCATTATATATTAAAAAGAAAAGGAAGAGAAAAGGAGTATATTTATCCACTAAAGTGCAATATAACAAACCATGGGTTTCCAATACACTCAAGAATAGCTTATTCCAGCACATAGTCAGAAATGCCTATTAATGAAGGTTAATGAGTTAATTCATTAATTAATCTCTAAAGTCTCTGAAGTTTCACTTACAGAAAAAGCCTATTCCACGGGCTGTTTCTCTGTTCTGTTCTGTAGGTAAAAAACCTTTTCTCACACTTGCAGATGGTAAAATACAGATAGCAGGTAGCAAATAGGTTAACAGTCCAAGCGATCAGCAGTCAGCAGCACCTGTTTTTCTATACACTCTGTCCCTTTGTTCCAAGTTCCAAATAAACTGGACAATAAGCTGAAAAATACTATGATTTCTCTCCTCTCTTTGATGGACAAAGGTTCCAAAATGTCACTAAAATTAAAGTTTATAATATCCACTTGTGTCCTTCTACTGGTGTAAATAGCAAATAGTGTCTTCAGTTCTGTCCAGTAAAGATTTTAGTGCAGGGTAACCCTGTTAATGGATTCACTACAACCAAAAAGAAAATGATATGAGTAACATCAAATAGTCTCAAAAACTAAAATGCAACCTGCAACTTATTATTTTTCCTAATCTGTCGCATTCGTGCTAAACACCTACAGGTAGGACATAAGCACTTACTTTTGGTAATATACCCAGTCGTAATACAAAAAGTAATAAAGTGGCCACAGCTCCTCAGTGAAACCTTGAGTTCTCAAACTCTTGAATCTGCTAGCTTTTCTGGTCACACAGAACTGTTCTTCAGCTGCTTCAGCAGGCAAATTTAACTGAGCAGAAAAATTAAAATAAAAAGAGCAGAGCTAACTTTTTGCTTTTCCTCAAACCTGACCTAGATGCAATGTCTCAAGCAGGTGAGAGATCCGTTAACAGCAAAGCTCTATTCACTGTAGGGATTTGGCATCTGATGCAAATAGAAATAGGTCATATGACCTCATTAGTATATGGCATGAAAATCGGATCCTATACTTTTGATTATTTTATTATTCTATCCTGCTATCCTTGCTATAATAAAAATATATAGTGCAATATAAAGTGGAATATAAAAACACAGAGCACAAAAGTTAAAAGTAGTGCAACCACAGTAAAAACATTAAAACAAAACAGACCAAAGTTCAGTGAATCCATAGCTCTGTCTTTTCCTATTCACTGTCTCCTTAATTTTAATTCCCTTCTCCTTTTACTCTCTTGTAAAACTTCCAGTAAGCCAGGAAATTGTGTGAAAAGATTAATTTAAGAATGCAGTGCAGTGCTTGCTATCAGCCATTTTCGGTCAACCTAGGTAATCTAAGTAGCCTGTCCCCAGTGCAATGTAAGCCTTTCCGAAGAGCTGTTGCTTGTAACAAGGTCCTGGTCCACACCAATGCCACAACGGTGAACCTTCCTCCACCTGCAACAAAGCAACACAAACACTCTAGGATACTTTACAAATCGGAGGTTTGCAATAAGATGCTCTGGTAAGAAGACAAACATAGAGGCAGCAGTGGCATACCTGTAATAAAATAACAATATGCAATGTCTCCCTGCTCTTTCTGCCTTCCTCCACAAGACATAGGGTGATTATCAAAACCTTCACATTTGACCAACAGCAACCAGCCCCAGATTGAAACTGCACCCACTGCACCTCTGCCTTCCCCTCTTCCGACTCCTCCCTCGTGATCATTATTCATTCCCTAATATACACCTCTACCCCCTTTCACCCACCCCGTCCCTTCTATACCATTTGTACCAAGGGATCAAGAGGTCCCAGTCATAGTTAGCAGTAGACCAAGTTTCAGTGATCACTGTAATGTCCACCCTCTTCTCTGCCAACAACACCTGCAGGTCATCCATCTTGCTACCAAAGCTTTGTTCATTCAGGGGCACTACCCTGCACCATGAATCTGAGCATCTCTCCCCCTGACCCAACTGTCCTCCCCTTTGCCCTCCTTTGTCTGCTTCTTCCTTACACCCTTTGCCCCCTTTAGTCCCTTAGTTTCCCTGTTAACATTTCTTCTATGAGCATCCATACCATGAGGCCAATCACTGTTTACCTGTGCCCCTACCTCCACTGATCCCTATTGATTTCTGTCCCACTTTCCTCCCAAACCTCGCTCCCAATTCAACCTGCCCAGATTGGGGGGAAGGCCTGTTGGCCTCCTCCTCCCAAAGACAGTGGGCCTGAAGACCCATTCTGCCCCCCATCAGTTTAAATTAAGGCCCCTTCTTATGCATCTTCCCCAGTCTGTCCCTAAGGACCCTTGAACCACCCTTGCTGAGATGCAATCTGCCTTTTGCATACAATCCTTGGCCTACTGCTTCTCAGCCAATTTATAAACAAACTTCCAGGTATCCTCACCAACAAGCAAATAATACAAGCCTTGCCCTTTAAGCAGATGACACTGTAATCTATGTCATCTTCCACACTGCCAAGGGCCTCAATAAACACTTCAGTCAGCCTGCAATAATGCTGAAGTATTGTTGGACACAAACAACCTGCTTCTAAAAGTCTCCAGAAAAAGTCATGGACAAGATTTCCAATGTACCCTGACATGGATGTAACTCCTGACCATGTCCATGTCGGAAGCTGCCAGTGAGATTCTTAATGGTACTCTATCTTGCTTGTGCTATTTTCAAGTTGGCACATATCTGCAATATTTCAACCTGCTCCATGGTGGCTTACATCCAATTTTGGATACACATCATTCATGCTAGATGTAAGTCTTGGATCAAGTCCAACTTAGCTTGGCAATGAGTCCAGACAACTATATCTGAGCTTTGAAAACTGGATAAAACTAAAACCTTATTGTGAAAATGGGACATAAATGCCTTAGTTCTTTTGTATGTTACTACCACTGTTGAGACCGCTCTTACGGCTGTAAGAGTGGTCTCACACACATCCTTAGAGTATGAAAGCCACAAACTGAAGGAATGTGAGACCATTCTTACAACCATTAGAGTGGTCTCAGTGGTGGTATTAATATGTTATTGAACATATGAGTTTTTTTTCAACAGTGTTTCACCTGGTTAAATAAAGATTTTGATTGACTGATTTTTTTTTTGATCAGGCTTGATAAATAATATATTCATTTAAAAAAAAAGCCTAACCTGAATGAGTCTGTTTTTAGGGCAGTTACACTTGAGACACTCTTCTCATAATAAGAGTGTCTCACGTGCAGAGGAAAGGAGTGCTTCAATTGGTCAGGAATGCTTCCTTGAGATACAATGCTCACATTTACACACAATAGAACATTGCAGCTAGACAAAAGACATAAAAAAAAACCCTCTCCCATGGTCTTCAGTGGAAGAACATCCACCCCTCACTCCGTGCAAATCATACCACATTTGGGCCCTTCACAGGAAATGGTGCTGACCTTTAAGTACCTTGGGCTATGGTTAGAGCTGAAAAAAATGTCCATGAGCATATTATTAAAATAGGAACAGTCACTACAAACCTAGATCATTCTATTGCATTCATAATGTCAAAAACCTGAAAGTTAATATTTTGATAATCCCTTCTACCAGCCTTTGTAAATGGAAGCAAAGTCTACAGAATTGCCGTAGCCATGTAGCTACAGAAAATTATAGTGGCACACAACTGTATAATGTATGTTTGTTTACTATGAGCTGTGACAAAAGTAACTACTGCTGTTTGCTACTCTTAGCCATGGCCTCCTACTCCCTAAAAAAGTGGCAAGATTTTAAAGGAAAACAATATCCTCATAGCTTGTAAATTTTGTTTCCATATCAGCAGACAACTCTTTCCATGTGGCTTTTGGGGATAAACGTGTTTGCTTTTCTTTGTTTTCACTGTTCATGCTAGTTCCCTGTAACTACCCTGGGTGTCTCCATTTTGAAATTTTATTGTCTATGAGTCTGAGACCTGCATTAGCATATGAAAACATGATGTTACAGTAACCATTTATACCACGCTTCTCTATGCTGAATGTACAAATATCCTGGAAAAATACTCTCTGGAAACATACAAAGAATACAATTTAAAGAGAAAATCTTACATTACAACTCTGTTTACAAAGCTAACTGAAAGTAAATGTGATATTTCACACCTTGCTGGAACTTGTTTTGTTGAACTCTGACACATCATATTCTCATATGCTAATACAGCTCTCAGAGTCAATGATTTTTCCACAAACAGAAAATGGAGACCCTCCCAAGATTAGGGATGTGTGAAATTGAAAAATTACACCTAGCATAATATTTTGTGTAATTTCTGCATTATGAGAAATATTTTGTCTAGGCATAATGTAATTTCGCCCCAGTTCAGCTTTCGTGCAAAGCATGAAAATATGCCAACCTTGGTCCCGGGAGGTGAAATTTTGCCATTTGCTTCAATTTCGCTGATGTTTTACAATTACGCTGGTAAAATTGCAGTGCACTGTGGGTAGATAGCCAAAATCTCACGTGCAGTGTGTTTCTTGCACAGTATATTGCCAATAAACCCTTCAGAAACCTTTTTTTATGATTGTTGAGGGTTAATTGCTCACAAAATCGCAAGTTTAGTTCCTAGTGCTGCTAGTGAAAATGTTTTTGTTTTTGTATCTTTGAAGAATAGTTAGTTAAACTTAGTTAGTGTTTCAGTTTTCACTGTGTCTGTGAGTGAGTGAGTTGGGGAGGGTCGACCGTGTGGTGTGTGTGTGTGTGTGTGTGTGCACGTGTGTGAAATGAAAGTAGATCAGGCTCATTCCTAAGATTTGACATATTTCTCACAAGTTGTGAGTGAGTTTCTGTAATTTCTTTTAAGTCTGAAGATTTGTAGTTTGTATGTTACTTATTTGTTATATTTTTCTTACATATTGACTGTTTTTTGGGTCACTTTATCTGAACAGTTACTACATTTTTCTGACTGAATCGTTCTGTTCCTGTTTCCCTTTGCTGAATCACTTTTGTGATTTATTTTCTTTATTGAAAGTATTTGTGTACAGTGACCTGACCACTTGACTTGTTCATATCCAGGTGCACTGCATTGTTGAATTGCCCACAGAAATGAAAATTGTGATCTAGCCTCTGCATTGCAGCATTCCTGTTTTTCGATTGAATTTGCTTACCATATTAACCCTTTCCTCCCTGTTACACCACTGTTGTTTACTACCTGACCTAGCCGGCTACTATTTAAAAAATGAATATGCCTGCCAAGAGACGTTCAGGTAAAGGTGCTAGGGTGGGAGGTGGCTGAAAGACGTCTGATGGAAAAAGCAAACCTATTTGTGAATCCATGCCCTCTGTGGCCTCTGCCACTGCTGCTGTGGCAGACAGTAGCAGCAAAACCAAAGTTAGAAGTGGCTTGAAGTCTGTGACTCATTTTTTTACTGCCCAATCTGTAGCTGGTATGCTTGTTGGGGATGATAGTGGGAATAAGGGAGACACTCACACCAGTGGAGGCACAGAGGTCCAGGAGGAGGTCAAAAAAGTTGCCAGTGTGACTGTTGTTCTTGCTCAAGGAGGAGCTGATGGTGGTGAGGGTGATCGTGTCTAGCTTCAGTGTGTTTCCCTGGGAGAAGGAGATAAGGAAAGTCAGCAACCCCCTTCCAGTGAGGAGATGCCAGAGGAGGGAAAAGTTTGTCTGGCAGTAGGCAGTGAAAGGAATGAGGAGGAGGTTATAATATGTTTTGGTACAGATGATGATGAGGTGTTGGATCCCCTGTGGGAGCCAGAAGTGAAAAAGATGAAGGGTGATGATGATGTAGCCCATTTAGGTGACAAGACTGAGGGTGAGGATATCAGCAAGCTGATAACAAGCAATCCAGTCACCCCACCTCCCAAGCGTAGCATGGTGGCTGTCATGCAAGTGGCACAAAAAGCAAAAGCTTCCACACCTTTGGCTACGCTGTCCAAGTCTCAGTCCCATCATGTCAAATCTAGTGTTGCAAAGTCTCTAGTTTGGGATTTTTTCATGCTGGATGCAGCTGATGACACCATCGCGATCTGTCAGCTGTGTCAAGCACATGTAAGTCATGGAAAAAAGGGCAGCCACCTAGTCTCTGGTGGGCAGCATGCCCACTTGAAAAACAAGCACCCATTGCACTGGCACCAACACCAGAAACATACCATAGCTGTTGGCAGGACTTCCCTTGTCAAGCTTAATGTTAGTGACAGCAGTGCAATAGAGCAGGAAGAGGGAGGGCTGAGTGGGTCAGTGGAGGAGGAGGAGTGGTGTGAGGAATCATTTTCTCTCCTGAGCAGTGGACATAGTAGCAGTGGAGCTGCCACTTCCATGAGTCATAAAAGTACACCATCAGGCCCAAATCCAGCATGATAACCAGTTTCATACATGCTGCACATCCTAGGCCCTAAGAGTCACCTGGTACCCCAGCAATAACAACATTGGTGGCACAAATAAAGTGTTTTTGTTGACCCACTGCCAAGATGCAGCCCACATTGAGGAGTGTGTTTGAGCAGCATTCAGAGTACCCCCCAATCATGCTGCTGCACATGAGCTGCACACAGCCACAGCTGAAATGCTCACCATCAACCTGTTGCCCTTCTCCTTTGTGGTGAATCCAGGATTCTGCTGTTTGATGGCCCGTGCCTGTACCAAATGGCAAGTGCCATCACGAATGTATTTCTCCAAACGTGCCATGCCTGAACTCTACAGCACAGTTTCACAGTCCGTCCTACATGCTAAAGCATTCTGCCTCAAAATATATCCACCTTAGCATGGATATGTGGACAAGCAAGCAGACAGCAGGCAGTTCATATCTGTGCATAACAGCACACTTGGCACAGGTTCCTGGGGTGGTTGTTGATTTGGGTCCTGGCAAAAGCTGCATAAAGCAAAATTGTGGTGGTAGCAACACACCCTGGTATTCAACAGAATGCAACCATAACTATAAAAAGTGTTACAGGGTCTCTCACTGCTGAGAAAATGCTGAATGTGCTGCTAGATAACACTGATGAGTGGATCAATGCACAGTCACTCACTGACTGGGTTTATTGCCAGTGACAATGGCTCCAATGTTGTCATGTGCATTAGTGATGGTGTTTTTTTCAGAGTTCCCTGCCTGGTGCACTGCCTTAATCTAGTTGTGCAGCAATTTCTGAACCAGGATGAACTAAAAGAAACTGTCTGTCACCAGACACATCTGTGTTCACTTTGCCCATTCTGCAATGGCCCGTGACCATCTGTGTGAGCTGCAACACACTAACCATCTGCTTCAGCACAGAATGAAGCTTGTTGTTGTTACTAGGTGGAACTCCATGCTGTATATGCTGGACCAGCTTTATGAGCAGTATAAGGTGGTTTCAGAGTACCTACTGCTGCACACCACCAGGGACAGTGCTGGAGTGTCCATCGCCCTAACAATGGAGCAGTGGTGGCAAATGGATGGCATAATATGCATTCTGCATCCATTTGAGCATGCAACACAAGCTGTGAGTGGGGACACTGCCTGCATAAGTCAGTCAATACCCCTGATATGTGTCCTGAGGCAGACACTGATAAATGTCCATCAGCAGATGGAGGAAAGTGATGATCACAGTTCTGTTCATGCAATGGGTCAAATGCTCAGTATACTGGACAGCAATACACATATCTGTGGCATTATGCAGTCTAATGAGTTTGCTGTTGCTACTATGCTAGATCAATGGTACAAATGTGGCTTGCCTGCCATTATTGAAGGGGGTCATTTGCGAGTGGAGAACTTGACCAATTACCTTGTCAGACTGGTAAATGGGGCACAGATGAAAAATGCAGAGACACAAAAAAACACATAAAGAAATACCAGGTGTCACTACCACCACCACCACCACCAGTAAATCATCAGAGGCCACCAAATCAGAAAAAATGTCAAAGTTGCAGCACAGCATGGCAGGTAATCCCATTTGGGATGCTCTGTACCAGGTGGGCATTGAAGAGAAAGAGGAGGGGGAGCATGATGAGACAGCAGTACTCAGGGCAGCACAATGTATGGTGAATGCCTTGATGAGCCATTGGTGTACTGTAGCAGCAACGTGAGTGAGTGGCCTGCACTGGCATCTGTTGCTTTTAAATACCTTAGCTGCCCACCATCCAGTGTCAGTGTGGAACGGGTGTTCAGTTCTGCTGGGGGGGCCATTGTGTGTAACCGTAGGACAAATCTGTCACCGAAGAATGTTTCCAGCCTAACATTTATAAAATGAGTGAGGCTCACATTCCACATAACACAATTATTTTGATGGTGTTGCCCCAAGAACTGTGTCTCAGGGACAATGATGACAACGAAGACATCCACAGTGGTAAGGCCTCTACTAGCAAGAAAGTAGATGAAGCAGCAATGCTGACTGAATTTCCACCTGGTGATGACTCCAGTCTCGAAGACTGTGAGGGCTGCTTCATGAATGATGTGTCACTGGAAGAAGGCTAAAGATGTTGTGTCCCACCCCCACAGCCAGCAGCAGCACCCCCATCCCATTTCCACATATACCTCCTCCATGACACCATGAATGAATGTCTAGTGAGTGTGCCACCACTATATATATGACAATGACAACTTATTCGGACAGTGCACAGCCAGTACTAAGTTACTCAGTATACATTAATGCTGCCTCTGAGTCCAGCTAAATTACTCCTCCTCCTCCTCCAGCAGTCTTCCACAAAAAAACTGTATGTTTTTAGTTGTCAGCAGTGGCCTACACCTCGAAGGTGCAGCACCTCGATCCAGCGTCCACACACCAGGATGGAAGACTTATATTTAGTCACTAATGCTGCACAGAGATGGGATGCTTCAGCAAATGTCAACCAGAAAACCAAACCACCATTCCACTTCAAGTACTTTGTACCTGTCTGGCAATAAGAAAAAAAGAAGAAAACATTTTTAGCATTGTTACAACAACTGGGTGCCCCTTCCTCCGCCATCATTACAGGAAGCTATAGTTACATCAGGGAATGGCTGTTAAACTGGACCACTTGACATGAACAGACTATGTCTGATGAGCACAGCCAGCGCCCAGCAGCCAGATTTGGAGAGAGGTAACATACTACATACCCCAGCAGTGGAAATCCTGAATAATGACAGAGCCATATATAATCATACTAGGAACATTAAGGAGTTAGAGAGCCCAAAGGCCCATATGTACTCCTATCATTACTCATAACAAGGGCAAAAATCTGATAATATAATATTATCCAGTCGAATTTTTAACATATCCTTAGATGTGCTGATAATTACATCTAATGGTAATGCATTCCAATGCTTGATAACTCGTAAGATATAGAAGTGTTTTCTAGGCAAACAGTTAAATCTTCTAGTTTTTAATTGTAGTTGGTGCCCCCTAAGATCATGAAAATGTTCCTTAAACTTAAACCCAAGACATGTTAACAGATACGGGTCTTTCATAATATCGTATAATAAAAGTAGGTCACCCCTTAGACGTCTAATAGAAAGAGGCATCAAATTCAAAGAGAGCAATCTAGAATCATGCGATGTATTATACAACCCATGTACCAATTTGGTATATCTCCTTTGTGCTCATTCTAATAGCATAATATGTTGTTTTTTATAAGGAGACCAAAGCTGAGAGGAAAAATCCAAATGAAGGCATACATAAAGCATATATGCCCTATAAAGATGCATAAGAACATTTCTGTCCCTAGAATTAATATTTCTCTTAATGGACCAGATAACTCTATTAGCCCGAAGGATTACCTCATTTATCTGGGCATCTGGAAGAAAGTCCTTGGATACCAAAACACCCAAGTCCTTTTCTGTATCCATAGTGTCCAACACAGAATTTTCCAATTTGTAGATATGAAGGGGGTTATCAGTGTTGAAATGCATTACCCTACACTTTTTACGATTAACAGTCAAACCCCATGTATTGATCCATGATGACACTAAGTCCAGATCATGTCGAAGAGCATATATTTGATCTAAACTGGCACATAACCCACCAATTTTGATGTCATCGACATACTTAATTGTATTAAAACTACATAATTGTGTTATGTCTGCAATAAATAGCTGAAATATACATGGCCCTAAAACGGAGCCCTGAGGCACACTGCTAGTTACATCACCCACTTGTGAATGTATTCTGTTGATCGGGACTTGCTGTGATCTATGTGATAACCAATTTGCTATCCACAAGATAATATTAGTGTTTATCTTGAAAGAACAGAGTTTTTGAAACAGGGACCAATGAGGAAGTAAATCAAAAGCCTTGCTAAAATCGATGTAAACTACATCATATGGTAATTTGTTATCAAGATTCAAACTAATCTTCTCATAAAAACATACCAAATTGGTAAGGCAGCTATGACCTTTTTTAAACTATGCTGCTTATTGTCAGATATATTAAATATAGGAAATATTAAGTCCTTAATCAAACTTTCTAATGTCTTGCACATTGGAGAAGTAAGGCTAATAGGCCTATAATTATCCCAGTTATTTCTGGGACTTTTTTTTATGAATGGGTATGACGTAAGCAGTCTTCCAACTATTTGGGACAAAATTATGATTGATGCAGTACTCAAATAATAACTTGAGGGGAAATGACAAGCTATCAGCTAAAAGATGCAATAGAGGACCAGAAATATCATCAGGTGAGGCACTAACTTTACCTTTATGTAATGTTAATTTAGAATGAATATCACAAACAGGAATGGAAATTGGACAATCTGTAGATATGTTAGTATTACTAATATTTTGAGTTTTTTGAAAAATATTACAGAAATTTGTATTGAATAAGTTGGCCATGTCCAATGGGTCACATATTAAGGTACCATTGTCCAAAAGTGGTCCCACCTGACATAGGTTTTTTTTCAAGGAGTTGATATATGCATAAAAGCACTTGGTATTATCCTTACTTGCATTAGTAGCCAATCTTTGTTCCCAAGTCTTTTTAACTCTGTGGATCCTATTCTTACACTTTTTTGAGATTGCAAAAATGTACTCCAATTAGAATGATTAGGTGATTTTAAATAAGCGGAATAAAATCTTCTTTTCTTTTTAATAAGTTTTGATATAGTGTTATTCATCCATTTAGGTTTTGGTTTACTACACTTAGGTTTTATCCTAAAGGGAATATGATGGTCACGAAGTTTAATAATTGTACTATATTGTGTATCAAAATAGTTCTCAATTCTCCCAGAATTAAAGATGGAAACCCAATCTACCTTATCTAACTCATCTTTAATGATGGATATATTAGCTTTTTCATACATACATATATATAATAGATTTATTGAATAATAAAGGAATTGAATGTTTCAAACTAAACCTAACACAACAATGATCACTGTTTCCGATTAGAGCTGTTATACCAACATTTTTGACTAACAAGTCTTAATGTATAGGACAAGGTCAAGAATCTTATTTCCCCGAGTTGGCAAAGTCACACCTTGCACAAGATTACACTGTTGAGACATGTTAACCAATTGTTTACCCACACTAGAGGTTGCTTTTAATTCCAACCAATCTATATCACTCTGATTGAAGTCACCTGTGAGAATGACATCACCTAGGGCACGTGCTGTTTCTATTTCAAATATTAATGTATCTAAAAGTTCAATAGTTGAACTTGGGGGACGGTAGCAAACCCCAAAGATAACATATTGGCTTTTATTTATCATAAGTTTTATCCAGACAGACTCTATGTACTTGGTCAGACCCTTAACTTTATTGGAAATGTCAACAGCTTGTAATACATTTGTAACATAAATGGCAACTCCACCCCATTCCTATTAGGCCTATTATAGCTAAAGTTGGTGTACCCAGGTAAAGAAAAGTCCCATGTTTTATTATCCCCCCAGGTTTCCGTAATACATACAATATCATTGTGTACTAAGTTAAAAGATGCCTTAAGTTCATCTAGTTTGTTATTAAGGCTCCTTGAGTTGAAATATAGACACTTCAACTCAGATATTATGGCATGCTTGTTTTTATTTCCAGTCAATAACATGTGGGGAGTGCTGACATTCTCCCCTAAATCAAGCAGTTTAAATTCAGGTTAATGTGTTTAAGTATGTGCTCCCCCAAGATAAGGTTACCCCTGTGATTCAAGTGTAGCCTGTCCCTACAGAAAAAATCAGTTCTATAAAGAAATTCTTCTCAGTGTGTAAGACATTATTGATCCTGCAACAGGTATCTCATACAAATCCAGTTGTTAAAAGCATGTATCTTATTATTATAGACAACAGATGCTCTGGGAACTTGAAGGACTTCGGAAAAGGCTATCTCACATCCGATGTCCACCAATAAATTGGAAAGAGCCACTAGATCTTGTTTAATCTCTAAAAGGGTCAAGGTAGGAAAATTATTGGTTCCCACGTGAACAATAACCAATGGGTTTGGGCCACTCCCTGCTAGGATGTTATGTATCATGCCTGAGATATCTTTAATTTTGGCGACTTGAAAACTTGAACATGCTTGATTAGCTTTGTCAGGATTACATATATGCCTATCCAGCTGTTTAATCATAGAGTCCCCTATAACAAACACCTGCCTATTGAAATGACTAGAAGTAGAAAGAGGCTCTCCCAGACAAAGAACAGACACTCTATCCTGATTTATGCCACAAAGTTCTAACTCTGTTGGAACTAATGGGATATTAGAGGGTAAGGGGCAAGACACAGTAGGGCTAGAACAGATGGTAGAAGGGTCAGTGGAGTTTAAAGAAACAGTGGTGGTGACATCAGGTATCATTGACTCCTCATCTGTAGGGTCAAGTGTATTCAACATCTGAAATCTATTACTTGTTATTAAAGAAAATTGGGAGGCCTTACAACCTTTTCTGCATGTGCGTTTGCTCTGCACCTCATACCAGTGTTCATCAGGGTTTTCAGGAATATCAATATCCCTAGGTCATTTTTTTGAGTTACTATTAAGTGTACATGTTATGTGACTACTCAAATTACTGCAAACGGGGGGTATAAGGGTCTGAAACCCTATAGTTGAATCAGAAGAATCACTAGGGTGAGCCTGATTTAGTGCTAGAAATCTGGCTTTCATCTGAATCTGGCTATCCCCAAGCTCGGATAACCTAGTGTTAAACAACTCCACTGCTTGTTTTAATGAAGTGTTCTCAATGCATTTTGTGCAAATTAATTTATGAACAGCCTCCACACCTTCCTTAATGCAGTACATTTGACATTCAACACAATAGTAGCCACTAGATATACACACGGGATTACTAAAAGTTGCCATGTCAAACTCGTGTATGACAGGGGTTCAGTATATTTACACAATTTTATAGATGACCCTACTATGTTTTATACCTGCAGAGCAGGACTTACTTTCACCACTGGTCCCACTGCTACTGCTGAACATGCAGAACACGCGCAGACGTGCATGTCTCTGCATGCGATGCTGCACACGCCCTGCTCGACGAACTGTCTGCTTTTATGGCAGAGAACCCAGAAGTGATGGGAGAGGTTTCAAATTCCCCTTAGCTCACTCATGCTGTTTAAACTAAAAAAGAACTTAAAGTTCTTAAAGTTTCTCGATCTAAAATAGACTCTGCTTCATACACCAGTGTAATGCTCAGTTGAAAAACACAGCAGAGATATTAGTTAGTGGACCAGATGCTGTTCAGTTCATTAACTCTCTGCCAGGCACCTCGAAATGAAGTGCTAGGGCTTACACACAATATTACATAGAGCACACAACTAGTAGTCATACTAAAATCACAGCACCAGTGGCAATTATATCACTCGTAACTGCCTCCTAAGAGCATGCGGTTACAATAGCGCCCTGCTCATCGAACTGTCAGCTTTTATGGCAGAGAACCCGGAAGTATTGGGAGAGGTTTTAAATTCCCCTTAGCTCACTCGTGCTGCTTAAACTGAAAAAGAACTTAGAGTTCTTAAAGTTCCCCAATCGAAAATAGCCTCTGCTTCATACAGCAGTGTCATGCTCAGTTGAAAAACACAACAGAAAAATTAGTTAGTGGACCAGATGCTGTTCAGTTCATTAACTCTCTGCCAGACACTTCGGAGTTAGTTACTGTCAAAGTCTGACATCTCTGTCCTGCAGTAACCACAAACTTAATATTTAACCATATCCACCAGCCTGACCTCAACCACCTCCCTCCCACCCACCCACCCACCCACCAAGACCATCACAAATTAAAAATACCACCAGTTAATGAATTGCACACGTGTTGAACAGCAGCACCAGCAGCAGTGCACCTGGAGTTAACAGCTCTTGAATTCCTGCATGTGTTTAGAAAAGAAAAAGCAATAATACAATTACAATCTGACTCGGATATCTGAACTGCAGTCACCTATCCATCCCCGTAATGAAAAATTAAATACTTACCTTGTCCTTGAGCAATGTTAAATGTGGTGCATTCCAACATCCTGTGTCCAAATCCAGGGCTGGCGTGTATGTTGTCATGATGATGTACTCCTCAGCACACTAGATAAATATAAAATAAGTACAAACATATAAGAATTCATGATGTCCCAATACCAACCCACCATCCCCCTTCTCTTGCATACGAAAAAATAAATACAGATACTTTTGTGTGCAGCAGCATCGATAGACAATGTGAAGAGGATCTCCATGAAGCAGACAAAGCATTACTTCTCATGGCAACTAGTTAGAGCAGCAGGCAGCAGCTACAGGCAGGCAACAGTAGCAGCACTCAAAATGTCATTCAATCCAGACTGACTTAAAACCACAGAGACAACAGAACTAACCAGGGTTTCATCAATGCAAAATGATAATTCCGCATTTCGCAATCAACTGAGAAAGCAGCAACAGGAGGAATTAAGTACAAGTTTAAGTCACAGCAGGACCATTTTGCAGGAGGATTTATTTTTCTCATCATGGTAAAGTGGCTCATGTTGCATATTAGGAAGCAGCAGCACCACACTTAGGCCCGAAAAGCATTTAAACGATGCAGAAAACAACACATTTGGGTACTCATGGAGGGTGTGAGCCAAATAACTGCATGCCTGACACCTGATTTCTGTCTGAATGTGCTGTGCAATTTATTGGGAAACACTTGTGGACATTTACTGCCTATGCTGCACTGGCAGAAACAAGACATGACTGAAAAACAATTGTAAACAGTGGACCAAAAACCATTGTTTGGTCCGGGTGGAGGTCTGGGCGCCGTAAAACATCATGGCCGGGACCTGATTTCAGTGTCAATTTTATGTAACATGTTTTGGTAACTGTTTCTGGACTTATAGACCCTGTTTGGCACCAGCAGCGGTGAGTTTCAGGCAGAAATGTTGGGCAAACAGGCCCCAAAACAGCTATTTGATGTCTGGGTGGTGGGAGGGGGGGCACCCTAAAACATCATGGCTGAGACCAGATTCCTCTCTCAATTTAATGTACCATTTATTCTGCAACTTTTCTGGACATTTACTGCCTGTGCTGCACTGGCAGAACCAAGATGTGACTGAAAAGCAATTGTAAACAGTGGACCAGAGACCATCATTTGGTCCGGGTGGTGATTTGGGAGCCAAAAAACATAATGCTGGGACCTGATTTCAGTCTCAGTGCACTGTGCAATTTTGTTGGAAACATTTCTGGACTTCTGGTCTGTGTTTGGAACCAGCAGCACCTCACTTAGGCCCTAAAAGCATTAAATGCTGCAGAAAACAGCACATCTGGGTCCTCATAGTGGATATGAGCCATGTAACTGCATGTCTGACACCTGATTTCTGTCTCAATGTACTGTGCAATTATTTCAGAAACATTTCTGGACTTGTATGCCCCATTTGGCACCGGCAACAGTGAGTTTCAGGCAGAAATGTTGTGCAAACCAGCCCTAAAACAGCTATTTAAAGTCTGGGTGGTGGGGGGCACCCTAAAACATCATGGCTGAGACCAGATTCCACTCTCAATTTAATGTACCATTTTTTCTGCAACTTTTCTGGTCATTTATTGCCTGTGCTGCACTGGCAGAACTAACATGTGACCGAAAAGCAATTGTAAACAGTGGACCAGAGACCATTGTTTGGTCCGGGTGGTGGTTTGGGCACCATAAAACATCATGGCTGGGACCTGATTTCAGTCTCAATGTACAGTGCAATTTTTTTGGAAACATTTCTGGACTTGTAGGCCCCATTTGGCACCAGCAGCAGTGAGTTTTAGGCAGAAATATTAGGCAAACAGGCCCTAAAATGGCTATTAAATGTCTGGGTGATGGTGGGGGGCACCCTAAAACATCATGGCTGAGACTTGATTTCAGTCTTGCTTTACTTTAGCATTTTTTGGGAAATATTTGTGGAATTATGGGCCATGTTAGACGGTGGCAACACTCTGTCTCACTCTACATTCTCAATGTCATCCTAATTTTTTCTGGTCATACTATATTTCTCGTCTTATCATGCCTACTCTGTACAGCATTGCTTCAAGAGGTTGTGTTAAACTGTAGCCCTACTAGAGCACATTTTGGACCATGTGTTGGTGGCGCTGTGGTTGGGCACTGTAACACCAAGTTAACATTGTGGCAACCCCGAGCCATGGTGACACACGTGTTAAGCACCAAAAATAAATTTGTTATGTTTAACTTTGCAGTAAAAGTGCGTATGTTTCTATGATTGTTGTGTACATATTCATTCAGACTGATCCTGCACACAGCCAAAACAACTGCTGCCAGCCCACAACATCACATATAGATTTGGGAAAAAATGTTGTTCCTAGGAACAATTTACAAATTACAGTACTTGACATTTGTGGATAGGAGGAGGAAATACATACAAGTCAGAGGGACTAACATAAACCAAGTAGAAAGGTACAGTGATTATGGGTAAAAAAGACTAAAAGTGACTGACAGACAGTAACACATGACATAGAGTGCATCATAAGGGTCAGGTCAGGGACAGGGTATACATATGAAAGAGGACAGGGAGGGAGGGAGCAAAAACATTGCACAGCACACAAAAAACTGGACAAAAACAAATGAAAGGATATAGAAGAAAAGGACAGAAAAAAATATATATATATATTTTGCTTTTTGTTATTTTTAGAGGGTGCAGATGAGGGAAGAGTGACAGTAAGAAAGCAAGGACAAGTGAAAGAAAAGAAAAAAAAAATTTGCTGCCAGTGCTGCGCTGACTAGTCTGGAGGCTGACTGCTACACTGCACCGGCACCAGGTACACATTCTGGCCTGCCACCACCACCACCACACAGCTCCGTCAGGAGCTCAGTGATTTTTTCCTGCTCCTGAAGGAGTTTACTGAGGTTCCCCCAGACCTCCTGTTGTAAATCAGTGAACTCACGTTGCAGAACTCCCACCTCTCTGCACAATGCTCTCAGGTCTTCTTCAACACTCACTGCTGCTGGTGCTGGGGTGGCTGCAGGCTGTGCTGGGTCACCACCATGAACCCAGTGATGCCTGTGTCTCTGGGGTGAGGGTGATGGGGCTCTGCACCTGCTTCCTGCTGCTGCCTTCTGTGGCGCCTATGCTGACCACTGGCCCCTGCCTCCTACTGGCTCCCTTCCCCTTCCACCTGTTAAGCAGCCCCACTACCTGCTGCCAGCTCTTTTTCTTTTTTAAGCCTATCTGCAGCGTGGTTGTGCTGCAGATGGCTTCTTTGGCCACCAGTGCCAAAATGACCCCCGGTCTTGCCCCTTCTAACTGATCTGCCACACAAGTTGTAGATCACAACAGACTTATCATTTGTGTTTTTGCTAAAAAAACACCACACATCTGATGACACTTTCTGTGTGGGGGGGGCAACAGCTGATGTCCCAAGGCCAGTAGGCACATCATTCTCCTGCTCGGAGGTGGGAGCATGCTCCAGCTATGGGGATGGCATCTGGAGGTGCCTGCTGCTGCTACTGTTTGGGGGGTTGGGGCCACCGGAGGATCCTTCTGCTGCTGGGTCGGGGTGAGGGGCTCATGCTGCCCCTGGAGAGTGGGGGGGCTACATTCTCCTGCTGGGGGGTGGGGGGGTTACACGCTCCTGCTGCTGTTGGGGGGCACAGACATAAAGGCCAACCTATTAATACGGACAGTGGGTGGGGGTGGTCCAGCTGCCTTCTTCCCAGTCTTAGAATTTTCCATTCTAATCTCTATCTCCTTCTCCTCCTCAACTCCCTCCAAAAAAGAGAAAAAGAAAGGAGAGTTTTATACACACACACACACAGTAAAAAAGATAGATAAATATAGAAATGAAGAAAAAACACCAGCAGAAAATATTAACTTTTTAAACTAATGGGGAACAGATTACAAATCAAATAAGCTGTGAATGCACACACACACAAACACTACTTTTTAGAAACACAAGTTTGAGCTCTCCTGCTGTAGTCTCTCTTCTCTCCTACTTCCTACTAAGCTGAAACAGCTCTAAAGGAAGTACATTGAGTCTGGCATCCTGCCTAGGTGCAGTCACCCATGTGACCATCAGTCTGCTGGAGAGAAAGTCATGTGATAAGCTTTTTTCTCCCAATTTCGCCTGATACTTACATGTGGCGAAATGTGCAGACGAAAGGAGTAATTGTGAGTGTAATTTCACAGGCAAAATTTTGCCATTGGAGCAAAACTGCACAAAATGTTTCATGCGGCGAAATTGGTGATTTCACTGGAATGTCGCTGGCGTAATAACATTTTGGTGCATCTATACCCAAGATAGCGATAGTGCTAGCATAAACAGTGGAAATAGTGGCTCTGACCCTGCAGCCTGGAAACACGCCACCATTATACCTTTACCAAACAAGCATTTGCCAATGCCGAATGTTGCTTGCTTCTATGTGCTGTTTAGGTATTTGGAAGTCATTGGAGTGTAAATATTGAAAATTTGCGAACTTACGAGCGTGCGTAGGAACTGCGCAACGCACGCTCGTAAAACAGTCATTTTTAGGATTTTTTTCACCAAATTTTCAACATAGCCATTTTAAGACCTCTGGTCATGAACAGTGTCACTGTGATTTTGTTAATGTGTCCCATACATTGAGTTTGCACACCGACTGCGCCATTGTGCGCTACATGGGTGGAAACATGTTTTGGGCAGGATGTGAAAAATGACAGCTGTACTGCTCATAAGGAGTGTGGTAAATGGCAATGTAGAAAATCTGGAGTGGAAATATTGAAAATTCGCAAACCTACGAGCATGCGTGGGAACTGTGCAATGCACACTCGTAAAACAGTCATTTTTAGGAATTCTTTCGCCAAATTTTCAACATTGCCATTTTAAGATCTCTGCTCATGAACCGTGACACTGTGATTTTCTTAATGTGTCCCATACACTGAGTTCGCACAACGACTGCGCCATTGTGCGCTACATGGGCAGAAACACGTTTTGGGTGAGATGTGAAAAATGACAGCTGTACTACTCATAAGAAGGTGTGGTAAAATGGCAATGTTGAAAATCTGGAGTGAAAATATTGAAATTTCACGAACTTACGAGCCTGCGTAGGAACTGCGCAACTCACGCTCGTAAAACAGTCATTTTTTGGAATTTTGGCACCAAATTTTCAACATGGGGTTTTTGGGCCCCCTTCTCATGAATGATGTCACTGTCATGGTGGTATTCGGGCCTGAGGGTGATTTCACAGTCACTGCACTGTCACTGCGCGAAATCACCCTTCGGGCCTGAATAACGCCATGACAGTGACATCATTCATGAGAAGGGGTCCCAAAAACTCCATGTTGAAAATTTAGTGCAAAAATTCCCAAAAATGGCTGAGATATGCAATAGAGTTGAAACCCCCCTATCTAGCCCATTATACAGCTTACCAGCATTTCCTCAGTTCGTGGTCGGCTTTGAAGAGTGCAGGCGTGTTCCCGTCCACGAGATCATCGCGCGAGTCTGGAGGTAAGTATGGGGTGAGGGGTGTGAAGGCCTGGAGTGCGCGGTGGGTGGAGTGCGGGTTGTGGGAGGGTGGGAGGCGCCCACCCGGCAGACGTTTTGTCTTACAGGTAAAAAAAAGGCGCCGTGGGACGTTTGCCACGCTGGGGTGGGCTCTCCAGCATGGCACAAGGACTTTGGGGCGGCGCCAGTCAAGGGAGGATTGGGCACCCCGTCGGCAAAGGCCTGATCGCCACGCTGGGTGGGCTCCCAGCGTGGCACCAACTCTGGGGAGACGACGTGAGCTCAGCCGGCGAGGTTGGGCACCCTGGCGGCTATACAGTGCTTGTGGGAGTGCTGCGCCTGCGGGTGGGGGGCTGCTGGCGTGAGCAGCTTCTTATCGCTGCTCACTCAGCGTAGCTCCCCTTTCAACTGTATGCCACTGCATTTTGGAGCGTGTCATAGACAGCTCCAAAATGCATTGGCTTACAGGGGCCGCGCCTGCCAGCACACTGCCTGAATTGGAGGAGGAGATGACACACCTCCGAAATCTCCGATGATGGCACTATGTTTCTTGCACATGTGTGCAAGCAACATAAAAATGGTGACTTCTTTAACCCAGGCAATTATCGCCCTACATCCCTCCTCCCCACCCTGGCCAAGCTCCAGGAGCACCCGGTTTAATCTCAACTCTCCCCTTTCCTGGACTCCATATAATTTTTTACCCCTTACCAGTCTGGGTTCCATAAATCCACCTCCACCTCCCTCCTCCAGCTTATTGACTCCATTCTTTCTGGTGTAGATCAGTGCAATATAACCTCAGCCATCTTTGTCGAGCTGGCTAAAGCCTTTGACACTGTAGCCTACCTCCTCCTCCTCACCAAGCTCACTGCAGCAGGGCTCTCCATCCCTGCCACTAACTGATTCCACTCCTATCTTGAGGGCAGGAAACAATCAGTTAGAATTGGTAATTCCATTCCCCCAATCAATACCAGTGTCCCCAAGGTTCCGTCCTCAGTCCAACACTCTCTTCAATTTTCTTAAATGACCTCCCTGCTGCCTGCACCTCAGTGTCCATTTATGTGTAACCACACTACAAATGGGGGTTCCCAAAAAGTCTTTCATGAGCTTGCCTAAATGCTCACTGCCAGGCTGGTGTCCTGTGTTTAGCAGTTAATCGTTATTGCCAAAGAGTGCCTGTGTAGCCTTTATGTACTGTCGCTTTAAGAGCTGCCTAGATTGCAGTAATAATTAATCTGGGAGGGGGCTGAGTGTTGTCATGCTCGAGTCCCGCCCAGGCTGCCAGGCAATCACTCCGCTTCTGCCATCACTAATTACACAGAGGGAGCCCTGTTAATAGATGTAACTGTTTGCTGATCATTCATTAGAGTAGTAATAACAATGTAGTTTGTCTAACCTGCCTTCTTTGCAGCAAGGACTGTTTTGTTTATCACCACCATTTTGGCCCAGAACTGCTGAATTGGACCAATCAGTCTGGTGGGACCTAAAATGGAGCCGGACTACAGGAGCTGTCTGGAGTCAAAATCTGTAGGGATTGTAGTTTGGGGGCTTTGGTGCCTTTTTGCACTTGAAGAGGGAACTTTTGTTGTGACTGACAGACAGATCAGCCAACTGAATCTTTTGGATCTGAGGGAAATCCCTTAGCTGCCTGCTGTTTCAGTCAGTTCTGAGCTGGGATGTGAAATGAGAACAGCTCAAGTGATTTGGACAGTAGTTCTGTGTATTTTTGCATGGGAGAACTGTGAAAGGGCTGAGTTTTGGTCTGCATGTCTGCCTGCTGCCCCTGAGACGGAGAGAAGAGACTTATTTTGGACTAAATCCAAGTTTGTGAGAATGAAGTAAGCCACTGATTTTTTACCAGGTTCATACCTGAAGAAGACCGAAGATTTTGCTGAATGCAATCAGCCTGTCAGGATTTCCAGCTGCTTTTGCATCCCCGGTTTGTGCAGAGACTTTGCGATCGTGACCGGAGAGTGGTTTACCTGGTACAGTAGTCTTTCCTTACATGTAAATGTGCTGTGTATTGAAAGTGGGTCGCGATTTGGACCCCTCCCCAACTGTTTGAACTGTGTTCTGCTTGCTGGAAGCTGTATCCAGCCCAAAACGGACTGTATCCGAATTTGTCTCCATTTGGCCTGGGCCTTGCCACACTGGCCCAGCAAGACTACCCACTGCACAGAGAAAGCCATCGATGAGAGACCTGCCTGGGGATCAGCCCCCTGCTCCACGCTTGAACAGGAATGATGCCTTGGCGATTCGTGTGGGCCCTGCTTCTCCTGGCACTCCAGATTAACCACCTGCTGTCTCGATTTTCGTCCAGCCTGTGTTCAGTCTTGGGTATCGTGAGTAATCATCAGGGTAGCTCCCTACAACAACAGCCTAATCTTAAAGTGTGTCATCTGATTGTCTTGTTGTTTTATTTTCATGAACTTAGCCCTCTGGCTCTGGATTACAAATAGTGTGTGTTGTGCATGTTGTTTTCTTCCATCACAGGGCCCCGACCAGCTGCAACGTTCCCGGCTAGTCCACCATTCTCCATCTGGGTGCCCAGAGTGTGTGACTGTTTATGGGCTCTGAAGTGCACTCATAACTGTTTGATTGATACAGCCTTTAAACAAATCAACCTGATTACGCCCCTCCCTTGTTCACGTCCCTTAAATAAATCATATCTAACTCTTTTTTGCATTTACCCTGACTGTGGTTCCAGTTTCTGCAACAGTACTGTACTGCTGTTATTTGCTGTGTATAACCTTGTTTTACAGGGGGTCCCCAGGGCCAGGCCAGAGGAAAGCCCTGGTCGTAAGTGCAACCAGTGTGGGTACTTGTGTGGTGTATCAGGGGTATTGTGAACGTGATTATTGTGTAATGTTTTGGCCACTAGTAAGTAAAGAGGGGGGTTACAGTGTCCTGGAAGGCTGTGCCCAGGTTAGCTTGACCACTACCAACCCTGACTTGCGGGTGGAGGCACCCATTTCAGACCTCAGACCCCTTAACCTGCTACTAGCCAAGCAGGCAGTGGCAGTAGCCCTTGGGATAGCGCCACCTATGGGTTACACACATGTACGCTGATGACACAGTCCTGTTTGCTTCTGCCTCCCCCCCTCTGAATTGATGTCCAGATTACAGCTGAACTTTTATAACATTCAGCGCTGGTTCCACACAAATCAGCTGACTCTAGACGCCAAGAAAATTATCTCCATGACCTTTGGCTTCAAGCCAAAAACTAGCTAGGATTGCTGCTCCCCCTCTTTCCATACCCTGGATGGGTCTACCATTGAAGTTGTACCATCTTTGATATAACTCAGCATCTGGCTAGACAATCACCTCGACTTTTCTGAACATGAGTATGCCATTCGCAAAAAACTTCATCCCAGACTTGGAGTGCTGTACCGCAACTGTGGCTGCATCCCTCTGCTGGCCCCAAGAACTATTGTTCAGAAAATGATGCTGCCTTTATTTGACTATGGTGGCATAGTCTACAGCACTGCTCCCAAATCCAGACCGGACCCACTCTACCACTCCTTCTGCCACTTTGCTCTAGACTGTCCTTCTCATACTGACCACTGCACTCTCTATACTTCCCTCTCTTTCCCTTCACCTGAAGACAGATGCCTGACACATTGCACCTCTTTCATAGCCAAATACTGGCTAGGCTTTCTCCCTCTCTATCTTTCCTTTATTCTCTCCCAGCCCCCACCCACCTCCTATGCACTTTGCAGCTCCACCTTCCGCTCCCTTGCTCTCTCACCCAGGTCCTTCTCGGCAGACCAAGCTGCCTTCTCTCACTGCTTCCCCAAACTCTGGAACTCACTCCTATTACACATCCATTCTGCCTCCTCTTCCTTCTCTCTTGCCTCCCGCCGTCTGAACTCACCTCACCCTCTCGCAGCTGCTACTGACCCTCCCATTCATCTCCTCTGCATTCACCCACAGTCTCTCTACACTCTAGTTCACCTCCCCTTTTTGTCCTGTTAACCTTGATGTGGACTGGGTGTGTATTGTGCTGCATCTAGCACTTATGGGGTTTTTACCCTGAGGTACGAAAGTCTGCTTCACCATCTCTACCACACATCCTACCACTCTTTTTCTACCCCCTCCCTCCTCGTCCTCCAACCCTCTTACTCCTATCCTCTTCTACTACCCTCCTCCCTCTCCCATCCCTTCCACTCACTACTTCCTATCTAACAATCTCTGCTCCCCCCATCATGTTGTCACACCTGTCTGCACAACCTCTCAACTCTGCTATACTGTCCACTATGTGCCTTCAGCTGCTCCACAATTCTGTTGGGTCTCCATTGCTTCTCTGTGCATTCTAGGTTTACCTGTTTACGAGTATAGTGTGCATAGATGTAATTACCTGTATATTACTTGTAACATTGCTGCTTTATATTTACCTTTTTCTGAGTTTTATACTTACTGTACCCTGTCCCCCCCTTCCCCCAGGATGCATCTGGAAATGAGCTATTTCAGCTCAATATGCCATTCCTAGTGACACTCTTCAAATGAATAAATAAATAAATAAACTAAAGTAATCACATATATCCTTAACAGCCACATAAAAAGAGTTGTTTATTGACATGAAAATAAATATGTAGTGCCTCAGAGTCCTGGTGCCCTCCAAATGTGGGCAGCCAGGTGCTTTGGGGCTGTGGAGACAGGTAGATGCCCCAATGTGTAGGGAGGCACCTTAGCCAGGTATCCCCACCCCCAAACATGAAGCCCCAGCAGGGCTCTGTTTAAAAAACATAAAGATTTCCCCTGCTCATTTTTCCCCAGCCTGGGGCTTCCTCAGAGCCCCCCAGTTACCTTGCGTTGTGCACCTGCTGTCATGGGCCCAGCCGCGAGGGGCATGCAGGCAGGGATAGGCTCGAGAGGATTCCGAGATGGAATCCTCATCCCATTTGAATGGCTCTGGTCATTTAGCCCGTTAGAGAGCAGCAATAAGTGTGAGGGAGCGCTAGGCCGGCCAGGGCTAGATAAAGGGGAAGGGACTCACTTGCAGTCCTGGGGTCCCTCCTGATGTCCCGGACGGTCCATTAGCGATCACTTCCTCCTCCTCTTTGGTGGCAGTTGTCCAAAGGGTGTTCCATGGCAGCAGTAAAGTGGTTCTGCATGAGGGGCGGGAGCATAATCCTAGACCAGCTCCTCTACCCAGAAGTCCTGTTGAAGTTAGGTCGGGAGGGGCAGCAGGTCCAGGCTGTCCCCTCCAATTGTCCTGAAGCGGGAGGTGTTCCGGGAGGGACGGCGGCAGCAGATGAGAACCATCCCTTCCACCTGTACAGCCCAGCAATTTCGGTTGGGAGGGCCGGTAGGTCCAGGCCGTTCCCTCCATCCACAGCAGTAGCAGCAGCAAGAAGTTCCCGGAGAGAGCCTGCAGCAGCAACGTTAAGCCATGCCCTCCATGCCTCAGCCAGCAGTCCTGCAGAGCAGCCCAGTAGTCCGAGGAAGCAAATGGGAGGAGGAGGGTTCAGGCCTCCCCAGCTCCGGCAGCAAGTCCCCGGCCAGAGAGGAGATGGCGGCAGGGTGAGTGGCAGCAGCACTGAGGTGAAGTGCTGGCCACTAGAAAAAAAAAAAGGAACTGTTGTTTTTTTATTTTATTTTAAAATAAATATTCAGCACTTCCAGGTGCCAGTCAAGGCAATTACTGAGGGGCAAGGTCAAGGCCCCAGAGGAAGCACCGCCCTCGGGGCGGGTCACAGAAAAGGCTCTGTAGAGCCAGTGAAATGTGGGGGCAGAGTAACAGAGGGCTCTTTTGAGCCAAATGACAGTGGGGTATGTGTAAGACCCAGGCAGGACCGCCCATGGGGTGGAGCTACAGGAAAGCCCCATAGACAGTGAGAGAAGGGGGCTGGGATGTTGCAGCATAATTGACTGCCAGACCGGTATGGACAGTAGACATAAAGGGGCAGTGTTAGTCCCACCAGAATTAAAGTGGCAACACCTGGGCCCTCCAGTCTAAAAAGGGGCCAGGAACTATACAAATTGATGGTAACTGTTGTATAATGCCTACAGATGGAATTTTATTGTGGCTTGTGCCAGAATCAAGGGGCTAAGGCAAGCATAAGGCTCCGTTGAGCCAGGAACTTTATTCAAAAGACAATGCCACTGTGATTTACCTTCGCTAATAGTTTTCTAAACTGTTTTGAGTGTATTTAGAGTGTCTTAGTACTGACTGCTAAAAATAAAAGACACAGACACAGAGTATAAATAAAAATGTTTATTGTTTGGCCACTGTCTAGACTGCATATAGTCCCAGGTGCCCTGACCAGCTGTCATGTCTCTGTTTGTCCCTTTGTCCTGGCAGTCCATGCTGGAGCTGTGGCTGGGTGACCTTGAGTCCTGGCAGTCCACGTTGGGGCTGCAGCTGGGTGGAATTGTGGCAGACTTTTTCCTAGAGGGGTGTCATTTCCAGTGGTCTCTAAAGACCTTTGTGCTGATGGCCAACACTGCCTTGGAATAGTCTTGGCCTGTACCCTGTTGTATGTCTTTCCCACCCCATCAGCTGGTTCCCCATCTTGTTTCTTTCCCATTTCTCCATGAGACATGCAAGGGTGGCTGATGTAAGGTATTTACAACTGATTTATCACATAGGAGGTAAAGTTCTGAATTTAGTACTACTCTAGTTGTAAAGTTTTAGAGTGTAGATATTTGGAATAATATTATTGTATAGTTGGGTTTAATAAACTTTTAAATTTTCCTTGCATTCGAACCAGCTTCATGCCTCTCTTTGTGTTCCCAATAGTGGCATCTGAACTTGGGCTCCCTTCCCCAAAAATTTCCCCTGACACCCGCTGGCCTGGCGTCACACAAAAATAAACCTCCGGGTGGTTGGTGTAGTCAGATTACCTTGTGTTTTCCCATCTCAAGTTGTAGTTGGGGGGTGGACCTGTGCCCTAACCCAACCAGGCCATTTAGAGAGTGGTTGGTGTCAGGAGCACTTGCACTTGCTTGTTGCTCTTTACAAATACTGGCATCATGGACAGGATATAGAGCGAGTGCTCCAAGGAGTCCAAAGCATGAAGCGGCTTGCTCTTTACAAATAAAACTTATAAGATGTGAGGGTGTAGTTTTCCTTTAAGCAGGCCATCCAAACACATAGGTGTGTGTGCATAGACACTACCCAACCTACCTCAACAATTTGTTTATGAAGCCTACCCAGCCCTACACACAAATTCTCCTTCTCCAAGGTGGATCTGTTCTATAGATGTTCAGTCCTCCCTCTCCTGGCCAGCCCCCCAGTGACCCTGGCCCATTCTCAAACCCAGGTCACTGCTGAAGCAGACAGTGGGGCAGCAGTGCTTCCACACACCATACCTCTGGACATCTTCTCAGAAACATTTTATAGTTTTTTTCTTAAAGAGACAGGCAGAACCAGTTGTATCAAAAGCCCCTCCCCATATGAACCTGGTCAGTTCTAAAATTTAGAACAAAAAAGAACATCCCCTTTAGAAATAGTCCAAGTGTTTTGAAATGCAAATCCAATTAGCGTGTGATTAGTGTATAATTAGCATGGAAATACAAGCAAGATTGGTTTACATAGAAACATAGCAACTTATAGTCAGAAGGAACTCTTGGTCCACCTCATCCTCCTCATGACTTTATAAGCAGGGATGAACAGGTATGCTGTGCAAATATGTATTAATTTAAAGGGGTTCCCTACCCACTCTACTGCCCAAGGTACCCTGGGATTCCCTACCCACTCTACTACTCATGGTATCCTAGGATTCCCTACCCACTCTACTACCCAGGATGCCCTGTGATTCTCTACCCACTCTACTACCCATGGTACCCTGGGATTCCCTATCCACTCTACTACCTAGGATACCCTGTGATTCCCCACTTACTCTACTACCCAGGGTACACTGTGATTCCCTACACACTGTACTACTCATGGTACACTGGGATTATCTACCCACTCTACTACCCAAGATACCATGTGATTCCCTACCCACTCTACTACCCATGGTACCCTGGGATTCCCTATCCACTCTACTACCCACAGTATCCTGGGATTCCCTACCCATTCTACTACCCAGGGTACCCTGTGATCCTCTACCCACTCAGCTATGCACAGTACCCTATGATTCCCCACCCACTCTACTATGCAGGGTACCCTGTGATTCCATACACACACTACCACCCAGGGCACCCTGTGATTCTTCAACCACTCTACTCCCCAGGGTGCCCTGTGATTCTCACAGTCAATAGAAATATGTCCAGACTTACACTGAAGGCCTGTACTGTCTTCAGATCCACTGCCTCTGCTGGTATGCTGTTCAATAGGTTCACCACCCTCTGGGAGAAGAAGTGCTTCCTAATGTTACCACTGCATTTTACAACCTCTGAGCTTCAGGCTCTCTCCCCATGTCCAGCTGGAAGACACCAGATCAGACATCTGACTGTCCAATCTTTTTATAATATTATTCTATGGTAACTGGGTAAGGCACAATAAAAATAAGGCCCATTTACAGGGGCAACCCTGGAGCAAAGAGAGGTTAAATGACTTGCTCAGGGTCACACAGTAAACAAGAGGAGAGTGCAGAAATCAAACCAAAGTCTACTGGCTGTACCATTCTCATCCTCAGCAGCTTGTTGCTCTAACCTCTAAGCTATACTGCCAGCTAGAGATGCGTGAAGTCAGGAAAGCTCGCTCCATGAAATACTTCACAAAGATTCCTGATGTTGCAAGGTGTGACACTGAGTCTTTCTTCATGTGACAAACTGCCTACTTTGCTCAGCAAAAGCTATGTGCAGTGGCACTACCCCAGTGAAGTTGCTGGAAAAGCATCACTACGCACAGTTCTTGCTGTATAAAGTAACACTTAATTCATTAAGAACTATGCATAGTGACATGACAGATGTGCTTTGTCTGAATAAAAACACAAGACAGCCTGAATCATTGTCAGGAACCCCTTCCCACCACACTAGATATTTTAAATGATACTTTCTGATTCATTCTCCAAATAGCCCACCACCACCCTCCAATCACACGTACCATGTGAAGTTGTTAGAAAGCTTAATAAGTACCATCAATATGCTCTTCCCCACCAGCAAAAACAAGTTCCCCAACTCCACCTCCCTGTAAAACTGTCATAAAAACCCTCTACCCTTTACAACCCTTTTGCCATAAATTCCCCTGCTTTCCCCAAAGCACCCTAACCCCCCTTAAAAACAGGTGGAGTAAGCATCTTTGATCTTCAGTGCATGCAGTCCTAATGGATGGTGACTGACATCTGTCCCAGTAGTAATAACTGATTGGCTGGTGTTTGGGGGTTTTGGGGTAGGAGGGGGATATACGGACAGTGCTAAAGGGCAAGGGGTGTGTGCGATGATTTTTCAGGGACAGACAGGGGAAGGTAGAAGAACATGTTTTTGCAGGTGGGGGGAGGACAAACTGTCAATATTTAGTAAGCTTTCTAAGAACTTTGCAGAGTGCTTGGAGGACAGGAGGGAGATGGTGGCCTGGGGTGATGGGTAGGGGAATATTATCCAAAACTATTTGGTGTGGTGGGAGTGGGGTAGCTGACTATGTGCAAGAGGGTGGTGTGACTTTCTTGTTTATATAAACATTATAAGAAATTGCTAAATAAGTGCAAGGTTGGGGAACTTGGTGGGGTTTTGCAAAATGCAACATTCTGACTTCGCAACACCACCTCTAGCATAGTATGACTTCAAAACATCTCTACAATATTGCTGATGCACTTGGGTATGTGGAAAACTGTGATCAATTTCCCTCTCAGATTCCTTTTCTCCAAGAAGAAGCTAACATACTAACATATTAAAATGCCAGCAGATTAACTGAAAGGGCCTCTATTTAAGTATGGGATGAGGAGGAAAGGAGGGACACAGACCGAGTTAATTGTTAATTGTTAGAGGTTACTAGTTTAGTGGGTTAAAGGGGGGGATACTTAAAAGTAAAAGAAACATGACAGTAATGTGGAATGAAGTTTGAAATGCTATAACAACAAGGTGTTGTTGTAAATGAATATGATTATGCTGTATGGACTATTTATAGCTGCTGGCTATGAATTGTATTTGGTCAACTGTCAATTAATAAACAAATGAAACAAAAAAAAAATGCCAGCAGAATAGACCTAATGGTCTCTTGAGTCTGCTTGATTTTCAGCACCTGCACTGAGGGCCAATTTTGGTGCCCCTCCTTGGGTTATACTGCCCCCAGTCCCAGATGTTCCACCTGTATTGGGCCTGGTCAGATTTACCTTCCCCCTGTACCTGTCACATCCCCTCTTAAACCTGTCCACAGTCTCCACCTCTACCAGCTCTCTGGGCAGTGCATTCCAGGACTCCACCACCCTTTCAGTGAAATAACATCTCCTCTTCTCCCCTCTGAGCCTGCCCTCTTCCAGCTTACACCCATGACCTATCGTTGCCACACCCTCCTTCCTTTGGAGCACCGTGATTGGGCCTCCTTTATTGATCCTTTCATGTACTTAAAGAACTCTATCATGTCTCCCCCCCCCATTCCTCCTCTCCTCCAGGGTGTACATGTCGAGCTCCTTGAGCCTCTCCTCATAGGTCCTCTCTCCCAGTCCCCAGATCATTTTGGTTGCCCTCCTTTGGACCCTCTCTAGGAGTGTAATGTCCCTCTTTAAACATGGTCTCCAAAACTGTACACAATACTCCAGGTGTGGCCTAACCAAGCAGTTGTACAGTGGAAGGATCACTTCTGCCTTTCTTGAGGTAATCCCCCTGGTGATGCATCCCTGCATCCTATTTTCCCTTGCCGCTGCCCTGCTACAGGTCTCTGAGTTGTTCATTTTGACATTTACCACTACCCCCAGGTCCCTTTCACCCTCTGTGACTTGAATCATGTTTCCTCCCAGGGTATACTCTGGGCCTGGATTTCTGACTCTCAGGTGCAGAACCTTGCACTTTCCCAAATTGAATTTTAGTTTCCATTTTCCCTAACACCATTCCAGAGCCTCCAGGTCCTCCTGCAAGGCCACCCTCCCCTCCTCCCCATCCACCACTGCACCCAGCTTTGAGTCATCTGCAAAGCTGTTATGGGCCATTAGCCTGTCATCACAGCTTTTGTCTAGTATACCCCTAACCATTTTGGTGGCTTTGCAACACTGTGCACCAAGCTGACTGCCCCTTTTAATTTCAGAAAGTAAAATTTCCAACTTCTGCTGCAGTCTTCTCTCTCTCCATCTCTCACTCTCTCACTCTCTCATGTGGGACATTAGTGGGTTAATTCCCCCAGCTCCATTTTTTTATCCACTGCTGGAAATCACTACAGTCACTTACAATGTTCTGCCACCTCTCAACCTTCCTGTGACATGATTGGTGGGACCCTGTCCCATTTGTGATGTGTAGCGAGAATTTGAAGCAAGGATTCTGCCTACTATCTCTGTCATTTCTACTGGACTACGCAGTCAACTCTTGCCTTTACTTGCTGTTCTTTCCTTTTCCCTTTTTGCTGTCTCTAGCTTGCTTATATATAGCTGTGAAATTGGGCTCCCTGATTTGTAAACTAGATATAGTGTATAGTAGGGGGCTATTGTGTACAGAATTCAGAGTGTCTCAAAATGTTGTTGTACTACAGTTCAAAAGTTAATGGAATGAAACATAAAAACATAGAAACATAGAAACATAGACTTTGATGGCAGATAAGGACCACTTGGCCCACCCAGTCTGCCCATTTCCCTACCTACTGGATAAGCTGCAGATTCTAGTTAACCAACAGCCTACTTCCTGCAACTCCCCACTATAATTGCCTTGTGTCTGTCCCATGCCTGTTTGAATTCCTCCACTGTTTTAGACCCAACAACCTCCTCAAGAAGGCTGTTCCATGTACCCACCACTCTCTCCGTGAAAAAAAATTTCCTCACATTACCCCTGAGCCGTTCCCCCTCTATCTTTAAATTGTGCCCCCTTGTTCTTACACATCTCTTTTTCTGAAAGATGCTACCCTCCTGGACTTTGTTAATTCCCTTGAGGTACTTGAACATTTCTATCATGTCCCCCCATCCCTCCTTTGATCAAGAGTATACATATTAAGCTCTCTCAGTCTCTCTTCATATGGTTTCTGCTGCAGACCCTGCACCATTTTAGTTGCCCTCCTCTGGACTGCTTCCATCCTGTCTATGTCCTTGCGTAGATGAGGTCTCCAAAACTGCACATAGTACTCCAGATGAGGTCTCACCAACTGTCTGTATAGAGGGATAACCACTTCCCTTTTTCTACTTGTGATGCCCCTTCCTATGCATCCCAGTATCCCCCTGGCTCTCCTTACCGACTTTTCACATTGCTTACCCACCTTTAGGTCATCTGATATGACTACCCCCAGGTCCCTTTCCATTTTTGTTGTTGTTACTACCTCCCCTGCTATTGTGTACTCTTCTCCTGGGTTTTTGTTTCCCAGGTGCATTACATAGCACTTCTTTGCATTGAATCTTAGTTGCTATATGTCTGACCATTCCTCCAACCTTGCCAAGTCCCTTCTCATCTTTTCTACCCCCTCTTGTGTATCAACTCTGTTACAGATCTTTGTGTCATCTGCAAAGAGGCATACCTTTCCCTCCAGACCCTCTGCAATGTCACCTATAAAGATGCTAAAGAGGACTGGACCCAGTACTGAGCCCTGAGGTACTCCACTAGTAACCCCCCTTTCTTCGGAATGTGTTCCATTCACTATTACCTTCTGTGTCCTGTTGTGCAGCCAGTTTGCTACCCAGGCTACCACCCTGGGACCCACTCCCAGGCTGGCTAACTTGATTATTAATCTTTTGTGCGGGACTGTGTCAAATGCCTTGCTAAAGTCTAGGTAGGCCATATCCACAGCCCCTCCCTGGTCTATTACTTTGGTCACCCAGTCAAAGAAATCAATTAGATTCATCTGACATGACCTTCCTGCTGTAAATCCATGCTGCTTTGGGTCCTGTGCCCCGCTGGCCTCTAGGTACTCAACAATTCTTTCTTTCAGAAGTGATTCCATCATTTTCCCTACCACTGAGGTCAAACTTACAGGTCTGCAGTTTCCTGCTTCTGCCTTGCTCCCACTTTTGTGAAGGGGAATCACATCTGCCCTTCTCCAGTCCTCAGGTACTACCCCATCCTGCCATGATTTGTTAAAAAGTGTGGTCAGTGGTGTCACTAGGTCCTCCCTTAGTTCTTTTAGGATTCTGGGGTGAATCCCATCAGGCCCCATTGCTTTGTCCACCTTGAGTTTTAGGAGTTCTTTCAGGACTCTTTCTTCTGTGAATGGACTGGTGTCAACCCCCCTACCCAGAGTGTTTCTATTGTCTGGTTTAGGTAACTCCTCCTCATCTTCTTTTGTGAATACTGAGCAAAAGTATTCATTCAGTATCTTTGCCTTTTCACCGTCTCCCTCTGCCCACCTCCCCTTCCCTCTCCTTTATTAATCTTCACTATCCCTCCCTTAACCTTTCTATGCTCCCTAATGTACCTATAAAAGGTTTTATACCCCTTCTTAACTGAGTTGGCTATTTTTTCCTTGGTTTGGGCCTTTGCTAGTCTGACTGCCTTCCCCACTGCTTTCTGCTTTAATTGACACAGTTCTCTGTCGTGCTCCTTCTGTGATTCCTTAAACTTTTTGAATGCAGCCTTTTTCTCCTTAACCTTCCCTGCCACCTCTTTTGAGAACCATAGTGGTTTTTTACTCCACTTTGTTTTCTTTATTTGTTTCACACAAAGGTTTGTTGCCTCTATGATGGCAGTTTTGATTTTTCTCCATTGTTCTTCCACCCCTCCTTTTTGGTCATTTGCTAGTGCATTCTTCAGGTATTCACCCATTTTGCCAAAGTCGGCCCTTCTAAAGTCCAGTATCCTTGTTTTTGTATGGCTTATCTCCATGGTTGTGCTCATTGTGAAGCACACTGTGTAGTGGTCACTTGTTCCCAGATATCTACTGACTTCTAAATTTGTGATCCTCTCTCCATTTGAGAGTACCAGGTCTAGTACTGCTCCCTCCCTCCCGAGTGGGTTCCAACACTAGCTGTCTAAGGCCTGTCCCCTGCAGGGCATTGAGAATGACCCTGCTTTTGGATGTGGCTGCAGTACATGTTATCCAGTTAACATCTGGCATATTCAGGTCCCCCATCAACAGTATGTCCCCTTTTTCAGCCATTTTGAGAATGTCCTCTATCATTTTGTTGTTCATTTCTTCTTCTTGAGACGGGGGTCTGTATATAACCCCTGTGCAGATTGTGATGCCATTCCCTGTCTCCAAGGTGACCCAGAGTGCCTCTTGTCCTCCCCCTTTACTTTTTAGTTCTGTAGAATGTGATTGTACTGCACTGTGGTACAACAACATCTTGAAACGCTCTAGAGGGCCATGTGCTGCTGTGTACCTCAGTCAAACAGCCTACCAGTATCTCTCAGTACAGCACAGTGTGAAACAGAATGGTGGTGGCATTTTTTTCAAAATCAAACGACGACGAGCATAAGCACTTCATCGAGGAGCAGGCTAATAAGCATACAACATAAAAAACAATAAATGACATACGAATATTAACATTGTACCGTAATGACGTTGACTCGTGTTGGCCCATGTACAAAATACCAGTAGCAGAGCTTGATGTGTTACTGGTGGACTTTATTTTTAAAATTAAGCAAATAGATGATTCTGAATATGAGCCAATGACACTACGTGGTCTTCTTGGTAGCATTGACAGATACCTATCCAAATACAACTATGGGCACCACATATTCCATGGTAATTCAACAGATTTTAAGGAAACCCTCGAAACCCTGTCTGCCAAACAATGTTACTTAAAAAAGTTAGGCAAAGGTAACAAGCCAAACAAAGCCGATCCCCTGACTGAGGAGGACATAGATCAGCTGTACACATCTGGGTTACTGGGTCTACACAATCCAACAGCCCTCCTCAACATGCTATTCTTCAGTATTTGGACTCTATTTTGCCCTCCGTACCAGTGAGCATTACAGCTTGAAATGGGGTGACATAAAGCTGTGCGAGGACACCTCTGGGAACAAGTACCTTGAGTACACCGAGCATCAAAAAAAAACAAGAACGGGTGAAAACCCCCGTGATGTACGCCCTATAAAACCTGGTATGTACCAGAATAAACAAGACAACAGTCATGACCCAGTAACTGCCTATCTAAAATATGCCTCACAAAGACCCCCCAAAATGCAAAGCCCAGAGAGTTCATTCTACCTAGCACCCAACACCAACCATGTAGCAGACAAACCTGATTCACTATGGTTCAGAAATATGACAGTGGGCGAAAACAAGTTACATGGGCTAATGAAACAGATAAAAATTCTAGCTGGTCTACCTGACACAAAAAAAATCACAAACCACTCAACAAGAAAGACTTCTATCCAAAGGCTAATAGATTGCAATGTGTCCCCAACAGAAGTTGCCCAAATCTCTGGCCTTAGGAACTTACAGTCTATCAATAATTATTCAGTCATCTGAAGTAAAGCAGAGGAGAAATTACATTTTTTTCCAAGCATCTCCAACTGCTCCCAAACCACCTCTGACTATTCAATCGCCAAGTTCAGAAAACAGCATGGTTCAACCTCAAGCTACAAATGAGCCATCAACAGTGGAGTAAATGCCAAACTTCGAGGAGCACTTGGGAACCTCACCTTATTTGGTCCGAACTGTGTGTTTCAGCAGGGTGTCCACATCAACTTCTTTCCAGAAATCAAGCCGAACCCCAGAAAAAAAGGATACGCCGCATCAGCTCATCATCCAGCTCGGATCAAGGTAAATATGGCATCATGAGGTGAGGTGAGGGGGAGCAAAGGTCAAAGGGCAAACAGTTCCATGCATACCCTTAGCAGACTTTTTTTTTTTCTCTCCTTAGGATTTCCAGGGCTGTGAATCACAAAGGGCATCTTAAAAGAAGTAGCAGTCCCAGGATGGCAGCGTGGGCAGTGTAGCAGCATCTCAAAAACGTTCCCTCTACTCAGCCGAATAAATTGAGCAGTTAATTGTTTTTCTGTTACTATAGTAATTTAAATTAAAATTTGTGCCTGTTACATTCAGCCTCTCTGTCAGGAAATTTATTTCAACAGTTAGTAGGTAAGTGATATTTATTAAATTTGTTTAGCAAGCGTCTCGCTTAGCGCCATGAATATTTTTTTCTTGTAAACCCGCCCATACTGCAAATGTAGCCAATAGGGCATTACCTCTTCTAGCAACCACACCAAGGTTCTAGCAACCATTAAAAACGAGAAGCGTCTGCATAATTGAAAATCTAAACTGTTTGTTTTAAAGAAATGTATATTATACACTATAAAAAATACTGGATGGGCAACTAAGTGCACAACCAGTATGTTGTGCCACCTCAGGGTTCTGATTCTAGGGGACCTCTCGAGCTTCACTCCCGAGGTCACCAGGAATCAGAACCCCTCTGTGCACAACATACTGGTTGTGCACAGTTGCCCATCCAGTATTCTCTATATAGTTATTACTGTTGAAATGATTACAGAAACAGCTCTTTGAGTTTATTAGCAAAGTGTAACAGAGTGGGACCTTTTCGCCTCAGGCTTGAGGAATCAGTCAAGGTTCTGAAGTTCTGGGTCACACTGCTCTGAAAGCTAGAATCTGACAAGGTTCTGAAGTTCTGGGTCATATTACTCTGGTGGAAACTAGAATCTGACAAGGTTCTAAAGTTTTGGGTCACAGTGCTCTGGTGGAAGTTAGAATCTGACAAGGTTCCAAAGTTTTTGTGTGAACAAAGAAAAGCAAGTGTCTTAAGTGGGATTTGTGAGTTGGAGACCAGAGGCTATAGAGAACTGGTTGATTGTAGACTTCAGTTCTGAACTCAGAAATTGGACTTTGTTTTTGGACTGCCTACGCTGAAAATCAGACTGTACATTTCTTTTTGTTTTTATTCTTTTGTTACTAATAATACTAAAACACTACCTGTGGATTTTACAATTTATCCTGGTCTGCCTATGCTTCCTGAACCAAGCCTTAGTGACACCCCTCTCCTCTGGTCCAAAATGGAAGTGCAGTAAAATGCCAGAATTTCCCCAGCACCAATGCAAACTGCTGACATGTGCCCTAACTGTTGTCCTTGCTGTGTGGCAGTAGTGCAGATGGAGCAGTGGCCGTGTGGTGCCGAATGAAGCGCACCGCTGAGGTATGTGTAAACTGGCATTTTGTCTTGCATACCCCTGATCATTTTGGTGGCTCTGTATTGCACCCTCTTGACTGTCATTTTTGTACTGAGAAGCTCAGAACTGCATGAAGCACACCAAATGGGTACAGTGACCGAACAACTCTTTGTTAAGAGGCAGGATAACTTCCCCTGCCCTGTAGGTCCCCACATGTTTAGAAAGAGGCTCAACAACAAGGACCTGGCGTAACCTTCTTGGGCTCTAACTAGAACTGGTTCTAACCGAAGCATGCTCACCCACCTTAAGTTTTAAAAAATCTGTCTGTATTTTTTTTACTGTTGCTTAATCAGATACAGTAACTAAGTCTGCTATAGCATTCCTCTATCCTGGTTTCAGCATTCATGCTGATTTGCTAACTTTGCCGTTTTGATGCTGTTTTATATGCAGGATTGTAAACATTTTTGAGACACATTGTGTGTTTAACGAGCCATGAAAAATTTGCCATGATGTTGTTGATTGAGATAGCATGCATCTTGGGTATGTCTAAAGACACCGCAGCACATTATTCAGTTTTAATACAGTATCTATTTTCAGAACATCACGCTCTTGGAATTGATTTCAAGTGCAAATTTAAAAGTTCCATTAGAAGAAAACTAAGAAATACTTAGAAATCTGCATGTGAACATTCGAGTATAAAAAGAACAGATTGAAATACTTTCTTCCCTTCCATAAAAAGAATGACACACTTGAAATATTTACTTTAACAAAAAACAGTTGTGTTGCCTATAACAAAAAAGAGAGGTTTGAAAGTTGCAATCTGTACTCTCTGGAGGACAGACGGGAGAAGGAAGGGGAGATATGATATAAACTTTCTGTATAAACACATGATACAGGGTAACAACAAAGGTAGGTGCAATAGAGATGTCCAAGTTCAGAAATAATATGTACAGTACAGTAGGGGGCACAATCTCAAGTTAGAAGGTGGAAAATTGGAGTTGTCATGTCCATAGACTCTGAGGGGCATGTGCCCCCTCCCAAATTCAGTGCCTTTAGAGCTAAAGAATCCTGTAAATGTGTAATTTAGCATTTCCCTTAGATTCATTTTGTATTGTGTGCCCCCACCCCAAAAGAAATGTGCATGGCATGACATCCCTGGGGAAAATGCAAAAAGGATATTACAAAATATTTTTTCACAGAGAGGCTGGAGGAGAGACGGAGCAGTCTTTGAAGCAAGGTGGTCAGTACTAAGACTTCATATGAATTCAAACACAGTAGGACATTTTTCAAGGGGGTTATTAGGAGAAAAAGAGGGTAGGAGAAAGAGGGATGTTAAAGGATACCTCTGAGGCCAAGACTAATAAAAAGAAATATAATTCTAGAGCAGCATACTGAATACTTTTTCCTGTTTCTATATTTCTACTTGTTAAAGAGCCACCTACCCCTCCAGGAGAACTTCTACACAACACGGATGCTCTTTTCATAAGAAGGATATCAACTTTTTGGAAATGGTCCAGAGAAGGGCAAGCAAGATGATCCAAGGCCAGAGGGACAACAACTATGGGGAGAGGCTCAGGGGGCTCAACATGTACTCTCTTGAGGACAGAAGGGAGAGGGGGACATGACTGAAACCTTCAAGTACCTTAAAGGCACAAACACAGTGAGCACTGAGTGTAATGATCCAATAGTAGCCCCCTCCCCCGTAGCCAGTCAGTCCCCTGTTGTACCCCCAGTCCCCTGTGTGTCCAGGCCCTGACAAGTAAACTGCAGCTGCAGTTTAAAACAATTTATTTTTCTTGCTTCTGCAGCCTGCCCAGCCCTAGCGCGAGGGAATGCCATCCTCATGCTGGACAGCGCCTGCCTCCCTGGTCGCTAGGGAATCGGCGTCCTAAATGCTAGGGAGGGTTTCTGTGGCCAGCAATGGCCGTTTTTTAAAAAGAGTATTCGGGAGCCAGCAGTCGTGGTGGTTGGGTGAGCACTATCAGGCGCCCCAACAGAATAAAAGAAAAGTTTGCAAACAAAGCAGGGAGAGATAGAGGACGCAGGGAGGTAAAAGTAATTGGTAAAAGTACCTGCAGTCCTCCTCTCACCCCTGCAGCAGCTCCCGAAGGTCCAGCGGCTCCTGTGGCGGCAGTCCTCCAGCAGTAGTGGGTTTTTCCGGCAGCAGTTGACCACATCATGGGCTAGTTGGCCCAGTAATTAATTTAATATTTGAAAAAGTTATCTGGTCCCTTGGCGGCAATGCCCACAAGCGGGGTTGCATCCCAGCAGCAGAGAGTTGGGCTGAGCAGTAAAGCCCTTTAGCCGTCCTCCCATCCTCCTGCCCGTTTTCCCAGTACCAGCCACAGCAGCAGTATCTTCCTCCAGCCTCTTCTTGCAGTAGCTTCTCCCTGGGTCAGGGTGGTGAGTCAGTGGCAGCACCAACTGGCAGGTGCTGACCACCAAAACTTAATCAAATAATTAAAAAGTTTATTCTGCGCCATCGAGCACTGGGAGGGACAGCCTGAGGTGCAGTCTAGAGGGGCAGAGCAAGACCCCCTTACAGGAGGGAGCACCAGTGGGTGGGGATATTTTTAAAATATTAAAATTAGCTCTAGCATGGAGCATAGGCAGGGGTCAGAGCTAAGGCGGGAGTATCCCACTTGATGGACAGAGGTCCCTGCCAGGCCTTACTGATTTAAAGGTGCAATGTCAGGCCCAGCTATTTAAAGGGGGAAATACTGGGCCCAGCTGTTATAGGAGGCCACACAGACCTCAGCAAGTCAAGGGGGCCAGCTCAGTGTACAGAAAGCTCCAGTGCCTTAGGCTAGCTAGCCAAGTGGGCTACCAGAAAGGGCTAGTTAACCCAAAAGCTACTGGTTATTTTTATTCAGCACATATAAGGGCCAGTATGTGCAAGGAGGGCCCCAGTTGTTTAGTAGCCATAGTAGTTAGGTGGGCCAGTGAGTTAGAGGCCAGGTAGCCAATGTGTTTTCTTGATGTTCTCTACATTCTATGCAATTTTTTCCAGTTCTGGGTGGGCCAGTGAGGGGGACATCAGCCTCAGATAAGATATAGCACCCCAGATCAGAGCCCACTGGCCAGTAGCCAAGTAGCCACCAACAGATAAGCTAAGCAAATATTTAATAGTGCTCTCCTGTAGTTTGGAAATGCTCTCTGATTTTAGCAACTCCATCTCTGCTGCCAACCTCTCACAGATAGTTACCTCTTCTACCAGGACTAACTACAAAATGGGCACTAGTACTCTACTCGATTGGGTTCTCACGAACCACCCGGCCAGGGTCACTCGCACCACGGTCCTGTCAGACTCTCTCAGTGACCACTCACCAATCATCTGTGAATGGACAAACACATTTTTAAAGCCCCCCCCAAAAAAAACATCTCCAGCAGAGTCTTCCCTCGTGGCAACCTAACTCCTCTTAAACAACACCTAATGCTTCAAGACTGGTCACCCATATATGATACAATGGATGTTAACCTGGCTCTTGACCATTTCATCTCGACTTCCAACTCAGCGTTTGACCTCTTTGCCCCAGTCAAAAAGCATAAGGCTAAATCCATCTGCAACCCCTGGATCATGGCAGGTCATCTTGCCCAGTTGAAACGTAGAGACCCTCTCTGGGCAGTAGCTAAATTAACTGGAAAGCAACCTGACATTCAATCATATAAACAAGCCAGAAATGCCTGCACTAAAGCTACACGGCTTACAAAAAACTCCTACTACTAAGATGCGCTCACTAACACCTGGGGAAACGGAAGAGCTTTCTGGGAGAATATGAAGGAAATAACTGGGAAGCAGCCTGAAACCTCCCCGACCATGCTTGTAGTCGACGGATCTGCTACTCTTGACCCTATGGTCATTGCTAACACCTTTAATATGGCATTTACAGACCTCATTACAGTCCTTCTTCCTGACTATTTTGAAGAAAGCACCTCCTCCTCCTCCTCTGGCCCCCATCGTACTCAGGATCACCCATCCCTCTTCTACTTTAGAGAGGTCAGACCGCACGATGTACGTCACTACATTGCCTTGGCTATCTCAAAATCCAGAACCAGTGGTGATACCTTGGACCTTAAGTTTTTATCTCTCACCCTCGATGAGCTCCTTCTTCCACTAACAAAAATTCTTAATCTCTCCTTCACCAGTAGTAAATTCCCAGATAGATGGAAGACTGCAATCGTGACCCCTGTTCACAAAAGTGGTGATAAGACTAATCACTCAAACTATCGCCCTATCTCAATTCTTCCTCCACTCTCTAAGGCCCTTGAGCGGACTGAGGCAGACCAACTCACTGACCATCTGGAGAAATACTACATCCTAACTACAAAACAACATGGTTTCCAGAAAAGCCACAGCACCACCACTGCCCTCCTTGAGCTCACCGGCGCAGTTCACAACTCCCTTGACAACGGACAGCTCACTGGGGCTGTTTTCATTGACCTATCCAAGGCCTTTGATACTGTCCACCGTGGGCTCCTCATTGATCAACTGCTAACCGCTGGCCTATCACCTGACTCTGCACTATGGTTCAACAGCTACCTAGGCCACCAGAGCCAAAAAGTAAAAATTGCCTCAGCTCTCTCCGATACCCTGCCCGTCCGCTCTGAGGTCCCACAGGGTTCCATCCTGGGCCTCCTCCTTTTCAGCCTCTTCCTGAACTCACTACCACAATCCTGTTCTGAGCCCATTATACTGTATGCTGATGATGCAGTAGTCTTTTCATCTCACAAAGATCCCTCGTCCCTGCAATGCTCTCTCCAGCATGGCTTCAGCTCCATTGAGTCTTGGTTCCAAAAGTACAAGCTAGTGCTCAATCACAATAAAACCAAATCAATGCTTTTTCACAGTTCCAAAAACCTGCACAAGCAGCACCAGCTGGTTAATTCCACCACAAATTGTAACACCCTTGATCAGGTCCAGTCCTTCAAGTATCTTGGTATCTTACTGGATCCATGCGTCACATATGTGGCCCACATTGATAATGTTGCCAGAACTGCTAATATACATCTTGGTCTACTTTACAAACATAGACAACACCTTACCCCTGAGGCACTGAAGATAGCCATACAGAGCTCTGTGGTCTCGGTCATCGACTATGGTCTCATCATCTACAGCTCTGCTATGACGACAACCCTCAGACGAATATCAGTTGCCTTAAATAAGGCCTGCCGACTCAGTACTGGTGCCCACCGTCTTACCGACACATGTGACCTGTATGCTCAGACCGGATGGCTCCAACTTTCAAACCGCATCAAGTACCTCACTTGTACTATGGCGAAGAAAAGACATCTTGGTCTGGCACCCCCCGGCGTCCTAGCCTTACTGCCTAAAAGCACCAGTCAATGGAGCTCCAGGAGATCTAAGAGGCAGCTCCTGAAAGTCCCCCACTGTTGCACTAGCCTGGGCCAACGTTCTTTCGCCTACAAAGCCCCACTTTGGCTGAATGACCTCAGCTACACTATCTCCTCTGCCAAAACTATTGGAGTGTTCAAAACCAGCCTTCGGCAACATCTCACAACCTTTAGCTATTGTGATTGCTTTTCCTGAGGTACAATATCACTAACCAAGCCGATTGTGGCACCCTCACCACACACCAGTCCTAACTGCCACACCTTGCAATCATGTACCCTCGTTGCACTTTACCCCTTCCCCCTTCTCCTGTCCCCTCTTCCTCCTTCTTTAATCCCCTTCCCCTATGTACTACATGCTCTCCCCTCTTCACTCCTCTTCTCCCAACCCCCTCTAATGAAACAGCACTTACTGGCTTATCTCACCTGACAAATGCCACTGGCTGCTTTACTGTTTCTCCCTCTTTAGTCCATACTGAAGGTCCTAATAACTATTATAGTCTGAAATTACACTGTAAAATGTCTTCTTTCCTTTGAAATGTTGTTTTTCTCCAATTCTGTGTTCCTTTAACATGGAACCTTTGTAAAAGAGCCTTGGCTCAAAGGTATTTATAATCCTAGACCTTAATAAACAATAAAGAATAAGTAATGAGCCAGCAGGGAGTAAAGGCGAGCGAGTCAGGCAGTTTGCCATCCCCTCCAGTTCAGTAGCCACATCCGTGCCCAAGAGCTAGTAACCCCTGTAACTTCCCTCTCACCCCTAGTCTGGGGAGGGACTTTTAGAACTTAAACTTATCAGATTACCTTTGCCTTAGGGTAATTTTCCCATTAGGTGCTTTTGGAGCTTATTACCAGTGGGATGGGTACAGAAGGTATACCCAGGGTCCCCACATAGCTAGCCCTTAGCTTTTGCTAGGTTTTTTTCCCAGCGTATTCCCCTTTATAAAATTTCTGCCTGGATTGTTGCTGTGAGATACTGGGATTACTAAGAAAAGTGAAGCACTGTAGAGACATTGAGACTGTGTTTTACAGAGTCTGCACCTGAATCCTATGATATAGCTGCCTTTTTCTGCTTAAACTGTTGTGCTGCAAGAAACTATTGGATTAACCCTGCATATGTTTTGCTTATAACAAAATATTCTGCTGGTTTTCAACCACTGGATTATGCTTAGAGACTATGGGATCAATCATGCACTAGTGTCTCTGCCCAGGAACTGCCTTGTATGTTACCAAACTGCCTGCTTGTTCAAGAATTGAACTCTGTAGCCTGATGCTAATCATCTTCACCTGATTCTCATTGTCCTCATTTACTGTTGATTGCAGTGACCAATCAGAGACTGAAATCACCTTCTCTATTCTACCAGTTGGGGCTGGTCGCCAGTATAGGTCTAGCATAGTTAGCCCCTGGCCAACCGCTTCATGTCCAGAACATCCGGCCACTCCCTTTCCTAGCAGTGTTTATTTATTTATTTAATTTTTTTGGTAACTGGGTGGGCCCACTGAGACCTTAACAGTCCCTTTTTCAGGGGTGACCCGGGATTAGTTACATGTACCTAAGGGAAGAGAAAATCAATGCTTTGATAAAAACAGGGGAACAAAGCAAATACATGGTGCATAAGGCCATCAATTCAACATGTTATACATCATCTACAGAATCCAGAACAGCACCCAGACATTTAGTTAGAAAACATACAGTGTTTAGGTAGTGCAGGGAACCACCCCAGTTCACAGGTAGGGATCCATCGTAACAGTAAGGGTGGGGCTTCGGACACAAGAATCCAGAGACCTTCAGCCCAGTGTCTGCATCCTGTTTGGTGCCCTGGAGTCCAACTTCAGCCCAGTGTCTGCATCCCATCTTGTGCCCTGGAGTCCAACTTTGGCCCAGTGTCTGCATCCTGTCTTGTGTCCTGGAGTGCAGCTTTGGCCCAGTGTCTGCATCCTGAAATTTCCTGAAGCCAGTTTCGGCTTAGGAGTTCACCTACAGCAGTTTGTTTTTTCTCGTTTCCTTGGGGTCTTCTACTGACCAGGAGTTCCCACACCTTCATCACATTGAGTGCCTCAGCTTCCTCACAGTATGATTTCCCTTGAGCCCTATTTAGCCAGGAGGCTTGCGTAGCTGGGGTTCTTGCTCATTTCAGTCCCTTCACCCTTCACTCTTCCAATCTGACCAAAAGCCGGCCAACAGAACACATCAGTGGCCACCGTCCTGGACTTATGAAGGACTCTGTGTTCATATGGTTACTGCTCACAGGTTGTATGTAATGAAATATAGTATAAGATTCATCCTAGAGTTTAATAGACCATTTACTATAGAGTAATAGAGGCTTATAGAGTGTAGAATGTAAGGTTTTCATATGGTATAAGCATCATTATAGAGTTCATAGTAGTACGTTTGTTACCATAGAGTTATAAGAACCAAAGCTATAGAGATATAGTAGGATGAACAAAGAATAAGCTACAGTAAAGTTATAGCATCCCATGTTACAGTATAGATTGGTTGTATACTGCTTGAGCTCCTTTGTGCCTTGCACCCAGTAAACCTGCTTTTATTCCTGAGTTTGTCTCCTGCCTCTCCTTACTCTAGCATAGCTACACCATCAGCGAAATTAGACACTTGTGCTCTTTACACTGAAGGCCTCTTCAGTTTTAATGGGAACAAGAACGGTAGGGGGCACAATCTAAAGCTGGTGTGGGGGGAGGTTCAGGAGGAAGATGAGGAGGCACTTTTTCACTGAAATGGTGGTGGCCAAGTGGAATGAGCTGCCAGAGGAGGTGGTATCCCTAAGCATGGTGGACAGATTCAAAAGGAGATGGGACAGAGTAAAGGGAAAAGTTGCAAGTAGAGAGGACTGACTGGGGAGAAGGGGGAGTTGAGGAAGGTCAACAGGGAAATGGGGAGGGGCAGTTCTCTCTGTAAACACATTGGGAACAGCACACTTGAGCAAACTAGATAGACTGTACAGCCTTTATCTGCCAGCATGTATATATATGTTTATTATTTACTTTAGCTCTATATTCCTTCTCCCAATTACTTTTACTGAGGTCATTTGCACAAAAACAAGATCTTTGTTCCTTGAGAGTTCATCAGCTCCTCCTGCTTATTTCCACCTGATGTCATAATGCTGTATTTGTGATATATTCCCAACAGACTGTGACATCATAATGGAGGATTTTGACTTCAAGTAGGGGATAAGCTGTAGGGCAGGTGAACTCTAAGGGGTCAAGATCCTGTTTTTGTGGGAATTGTCTCAGTAATTATTATGAAATGGGTATGAAAAATATTGAAATCTGTTTGGCTGAAGACCTCCAAACCCAAGTCTGTTGTCCCAGCATAACATAATGTGAAAAAGATCTGAGTCCTTATCCCCCCGCCTCCCCCATAGAATTGCTACACTATCAATTAGGCAAGAAATGCCACATCAAACATGGTTGCCCTGACTACTTGTTATGTTTTAAAAAATACATCATCCCTTATAGTCTCACATCTTTGCCCTGACATCAGTTTGACGGTTAAAGAAAACAGGCATTTGTCAATGCCGAATGTTTGCTTGCTGGCATTGGCAGTGGTGGGGTGCGCTTTTGGGTCAACAGGCATAACAGCCTCGCCATTTCACCACACCCTACCCTGCAGACACCGACAAGTGTCACAGTGTGCCTTGGGTCTTTGACAATTATGCTCACCCCATTCCATCAGGAAATACAGTGAGATGGGTGCATATAGGAGAATGGGGTGAACTTTGGGGCCAAAGAGTGTAAGGCACACCTCGATGCCTCTCACTGGCTGCAGGGTGTGGGTGGGGGTGGAATGGTATGAGCATTACAGGCGACAATCCCAAGTCACACCCCTGATGCCTGTTAGTCTCAACAGGGTGGGGCATTATGGTCGGAAACTCTAACGCCTCAGGTGTTCATTGGTATTTTCACTCCAAATTTTCAACATGGTTTTTTTGTGACCCCCACATTATGAACAGTGGCAACATCAGTTTGTTAGCCAAAAGCTGACTTTGCATAGTGACAATGGCATTGGGCACCATAGGTGTGAAAACACATTTTGAACAGGATGTGAAAAATGACAGCTGTACTGTTCATGGGGAGGTGTAAAAAATGGCAATGTTGAAAATCTGCAATGAAAATAGTAAGAAAGCTGGTGAAGTCACAAACGTGCGTAGAAACTACGCAACGCACACCCTTAATGTAATTAGTTTTTTTTTTTTTACAGCAGATTGTCAACACAGGCATTTTAGGACCTCCGATCATGAACAGCGTCACTGTGATTTTCTTAATCTGTCCCAAACAGTAATTTCCCACAGCGACCACGCATTTCTGTGCAGAAAGTGTGAAAGCACATTTCGGCCATGTTGTGAAAAAGTACAGCTGTACTGTCCATAAGGAAGAGTGGAAAAATGCCAGTGGTGAAAATCTGGATTGAAAATATTACAAATTCATGAGCTTACAAGGGTGCTTGGAAATAGTGCAATGTTCGCTCGTAACACAGTCATTTTATGGACTTTGTGACCAGATTTTCAACATAGCCATTTTAAGACCTCTGCTCATGAACAGTGCCACTGTGATTTTCTTAATCTGTCCCAAACATTGATTTTGCACACCAACTACGCCATTGCACGCTACATGCACGGAAACACAATTTGGGGGAGATGTGAAAAATGACAGCTGTACTGCTCATAAGGAGGTGTGGTAAAATGGCAATGTTGAAAATCTGGAGTGCAAATATTAAAAAATTCGCAAACTTACGAGGGTGCGTAGGAACTGCGTAATGCACACTTGTAAAACAGTCATTTTTTTAATCTTTCCACCTAATTTTCAACACAGCCATTTTAAGACCTCTGCTCATGGACAGTATCACTGTGATTTTGTTAATCTGTCCCAAACATTGATTTCGCACACAGACTGTGCCATTGTGCACTACATGCGCGGAAACACATTTTGGGCGAGATGTGAAAAATGACAGCTGTACTGCTCATAAGGAGGTGTGGTAAAAAGGCAATGTTGAAAATCTGGAGTGCAAATATTAAAAATTTGCAAACTTATGAGCGTTCGTAGGAACTGTGCAACGCACGCTTGTAAAACAGTCACTTTTGGGAATTTTTTTGCCAAATTTTCAGCATAGCCACTTTAAGACCTCTACTCATGAACAATATCATTGTGATTTTCTTACTGTATCCCAAACATTGATTTTGCACACCGACTGCGCCATTGTGAGCTACATACGCAGAAACACATTTTGAGGGAGATGTGAAAAATGACAGCTGTACTGCTCATAAGGAGGTGTGGTAAAATGGCAATGTTGAAAATCTGGAGTGCAAATATTAAAAATTTGTGAACTTACGAGTGTGCGTAGGAACTGCGCAATGCACGCTCATAAAACAGTCATTTTTGGGAATGTTTTCCCCAAATTTTCAACATAGGGTTTTTGGGGGCCTACCTCATGAACTGTGACACTGTCGTTTAGTACATCAGTCTCAAAAGGTGGTTTCACGCAGTGACCGCAAAATCACCTTTCGGAGCTGAATAACAAAATGACAGTGACAGAATTCATGAGATGGGGTCCCAAAAACCCCAAGTTGAAAATTTGGTGAAAAAATTCCAAAAAATGCCTGAGATATGCATCAAAATTGAAAAAATGCTATTTATTCCATTATACAGCTTACCAGCATTTCCTCAGTTCACAGTCAGCTTTGAAGAGTGCAGACGTGTTCCAGGTCCACCAAAGATTGTTGCGCTGGACTCCAGAGGTAAGTATGGGGTGGGGGTGTGTGGGTAGGCAGGGTGTGCAGAGAGTGGACGAGGGTGGGAGAGTGGGGTCAAGACAGTCAGTGTGGGACCATTCTTTCTAGGTTTTTTTTTATTTTAGGAAGACATGATGGGACGTTTGCCACACTGGGGTGGGCTCCCAGCATGGCAGCTGGAAATTTTTTTTGGGGGGGGCCAGCGGAGCCGACAGGGGATTGGGCACTCCAGTCGGCCATAGAGAGCTTTGACATGCTGGGGTGGGCTCCCAGCGTGGCACCTGGAAGTGTGTTTGGAGGGCACCAAATGGATGTTTGCCATGCTGGAGTGGGCTCCAGTGTGACACCTTGAAGGCTGTTTGGGGGGGCACTGGAGCTGACAGGAGATTGGGCATCCCCGTCGGCCATACTGTGTGTGTGGGGGGGGGAGTGCATGAGCATGCTGGGGTGGGCTCCCAGCTGCTACTTGTTGGGGGAGAGGAACTGTCTTTGACAGTTCTTGCACTGCAGTGCCAACATGGAGGCACTTTGCATACTGCTGATGGCAGCAGTATGCAAATTGCCTACGCACGGTGGCTCGTTCTTTCAACTGTACGCCGCTGCATTTGCAAACATTGTCATAGACAGCTCTTGCATTCGTTGACGTGGTGGGGCCGTGCCTGCAAAAGGCAGCAGGGCATTGGAAGTAGGGAGGCACATCTACGAGTTCAAGTATGGCGGCACTATGTTTCTTGCACATGCGTGCAAGCAAACATAAAAATGCTTAAATTCTCTCCCTTATAGAATTTTGGCATACCTAAATAGTGAACATTCCCTTCTGCACTGCTAGTCTCCTGGCTGATAACCATCTACAATCAAACACCCATCAGTCTCAACAGTGTCCAATGACCTTCGTACTGCTACCAATTCAGCCCCCACGAGGCTCAGTAAATGCCACACACAGCACCTTTTCTGAGGAAAAAAAAAGACTGTGAATCACAGGAATCACAAAAACAAAAAAAAGCTTTGGCTATAACTGCCAATGAACACTACTGCTCCCTTTCACTGCTGCTGATTGGGACCAAGGCAACACATGGTAGCTCCAGCTGGTGAATGCAAAATGCCAGAATGTGCTTCCAGTGACTGTCACAGATCAGTGCCATTCCCACACACCAACCATGGCTCCTAAAACAACCCCCAAATTAAAAACTACTACTACATACCTGGATGTGGCTCCCCATAAATGATGCTGATGCCATACTCTCTATTGAAGTCACCCCTGCCCTAACTGTTGCCCTCAGCCCACTGGGGACAAAACAGCTGCTTGTATGTAGCTTTGGCACCACCTACTGGGCAGGTGACCACATCTAAGTGTGCAAAAAGGATTATTTTTTCTCTTTTTCAACTTTTATTTTTACTTTTATATCTATTTTACTCATTCACATAATAATTTATTTAAAAAAAATTCTTATTTACAAATGGAAATGGGCTCATTTCATAATTGCAGTAAGACTCTTGAGGGTGTGCATTGTGCTAGGATAAAGGCACTTCATGAGTGGTCCAAGCACTCAGCCTTCAACCTGATACTTCAACCAACCCAAGGCGTGCCATTATCCCAGCACAACACACATCCTGTAGTGCCTTACTGCTTAAATAAGAAAGGTACAAAATCTTTAGAAAGTGAATGAAATACACTCTGAATTGTGTCTAAATATTATGTTTTCCAAAGTTTTCTAGGAGGCATCAGCTGCTCTTTAAAGAGCAGAATTAATGCAAAAAAAGGAACTGCAATCTTCTTTTTTGCATCAGTTTCAAATAGTAAGCTGGGGCTCTATACATTGGGAAGGCTATAGCCTGAGATTTAATGGGTGGGGAATAGCTCCTCCCACAACCCCTACTTAATCCTCAGTGCTTGTGCTGCTCAGCTTTGAGCATTTCAGAAATGCTGGGGATTCCTGAGCTGCGTGGCTGGTGTGGCTTGCTTTTCCTGTTTTCTCCCACCTCTGTTCCTTCTCCTGTACTTCCTTGTTCTCTTCCTCATCATTCCTCTCTCCCTCCCTCCCTTGCCTCTGTGTCTCCCGTTTGTCTCCCTCTACTACCCTCCCTCCCTCTGTCTTTTCCATTATTTTGTCTCCTTCTCCGCCCTTCCCACTTCTCCTCTTTGTTCCCCCTTCCTCCATGTTGCCCGGTCCCTCCTTGGTGTTTTCCTACTTTTCATTTCTTGGTTCTGGTGCCTCCTGCCTTGCCAGCTGCCACTCGGTTCCTCATCACCACTGAGCTCGGCCTCCACCTGTGTGCTTCCCTGGACTGGTGCTCTGGCTCTCCAACTGTGCTGGTCTCCTGCTCCCCATCCTGCCTGCTCCTGGACTCTCCTTCACTTGTGTTTCCCTCCGGTGCTGCCTCCCCTGCCAATGCTGCTGGCCACCCTTATTTCGGAGCTCCTTTACTGTGTTTGGCAGCTGGTTTCTTTTTATTTTGGGCATTCCATCAGTGCATATGTCAGCAAATTGTTACATGGTTGATGTTACTGCAACTACTAACAATTTTGTACAACTAGTAGAGCAGATTGGAGGCTTATACAGTAATCGCTACCAGTGCAAACCAAATTTTGAAATGGTAGTCATAGCTGAAAAGTCTGTCATTCTGGATGGCTTATCTTGATAAAACATTTTCTGATGACCTGGCCTGAAACATGGGTGTAGGAAGGCATGCTCCATGTACTCCATGGTGTACAATGTTATTTTAAGGATGTGGCAACAAAACTCTGCACTGCTGCCATTGTTTGATAGAACACAACACAGGAACAGCCAAGGATTTCTGTACATGTATTCTTAGGAGTCAATAACTACGAGGCCTGGTCACTTAGACTGTCTTTGCATTCTAGGGACCATATTTATTTATTCATTGAAATGTTTCACCGGGAAGGCCTGCTGAGGAACAAGTTGCTCATCTCTCGGTGCAACCTGGGGGGGTAGGGGAAGATGAGGATAGTATACATACAGAGATTTGGTACATAATATAAATTTACAGTACATTACAGTCAAATAATTTGAGCAGACTATACAGGAGTAATGAAATATTAGAATGCTAACAGTTTTGAACTAGATAGATACTTTGCCAATGTTTTTTGGACTAGATAGATACAACAACACAAAATAACATTTAGGCATACACCAAATGATACATAACTGTGTAGCTGGAAAATGACTTAATAGAACTGTTGTAGTTTGATCTAGGGAAGTTAGCAAGGAGTAAACACAGGCAGAACAGGTTGGCTAAGGTATAAAAGAAATGCAAATTAACTATTAGTGCAGTGGAGATTGGGTGTCAGCCATAACAGAAGTGCAAGTTAACTACAAGTGCATTAGAAATTAGGGGTCATCCATAGACAGGGCTACATAAGGGGAGAAGGGAAGGTGAGAGGGAGGTAGATATGTCAGTAGGCAGAGAAGTGGGGTGGTGGTGGAAGGGATGGAACAAGGAGGTGAAGGAAGAGGTAGGAGGAGAAAGGTCTGCTTGGGTCTGACCCCTCCAGTATGCTAAGGACCCTGCCTGCACAAGGCAGGGGTTAAGCATGACAGGAAGAGAGCAGGTTGTGGCAGTGAGAAGTAGAGTACTAAAGAAGGGAAGCAGGTTGTGGGCAGCAAGGGGGAATAGGCTTTGGAAGGACAGAAGAGAGGTTGAAAGTGAGAGAGAAGAGAAGCCAGGATCCCAGCCCTTCAGGATGTGGAAAAGTGGAGGGAAGAGTTGGGTTAATGGTGTAAGGATAGGGTAGGGACTGGCCCTTGGTACAACTTTAGATGATAGAGAAATCACAGTAAGAGACGATGGAAGGTCTGAAGGGAAGGAATTGGAGGAAGGGAAGGAATGCTAGTTTTTAGGTGGGTGGGCGGGGCTGGAACTACAGCAGGGGCATTGCATGTGTACTGAGAGGGATAGGATTTGTTGGGCTTGGGGGGAGTTAGGGAGGGTTGTAGCAGGAACAGTTAGGTGCAAGTAAGGTTTTAAGGGCAGAGCTGATGGAGTAGTACGAGGATGAGTGATGAATTTGAGGGGGGAGGGAATTCCACATTTTTGGGAGGCAGTGAGAGTAACCAGATTGGCCGATGAGGGTGGCTCTGTGGGGGACCGCCAGCATACAGGAGTTGAATGATATAAGGAAGAGAGAGGGAGTCTGGGGTGTTATAAATGAGGGGGAGAGGTAGAAAGGGAGTTCACCCAGCCAGTGTTTGGAGGTGAATATAGCGCAGTGGGAGAGTTGTCTCTCTTTAAGAGGGGAAGGATAGGGCATGATAGAGATCACAGTGGTGGGTGCAAGAGGGAACATCAAGGGCAAAATGGCAGAAGGAATTGAAGAGGGTATCCAATCTGGCCAAGGAGAACTTGAGAGTAGCACTGTAGACTACATCACAGTAGTCGAAGATGGGCAAGATCATCTTCTGAACAATTTCTCATCTAACCGTAGAGGGAATACAACTACGGTTCCTGAACACAGCGCCAAGCTTGGGGTGCAATTGTTTGGGGGGGATTGCATCAGTATGTCTGGAGAAGTTTAGGTGTTGATCCAGCCACAGTCCTATTTACCTGAAGGAGGATGTGTCCTCAAGTAAAGTCCCATCAAGCGTGTGGAAAGTTGGCAGGGAGGGAAACCTAGAGAGTCTGTGCCTTGTTGGAGATAGTCTTCTTGGCATTCAGAAAAAGTTGAAGGTTAGCACACCAGAGCTGAATCTTGTCAAAGTCTTGCTGCAATTTGGATGTAACCTCAGCTAGGCAAGAGCAAGATGCATACAGGACCATATCATTGGCATACATGTGTATGGCGGTGACAGAGGAGCAGACAGATGGAAGGTTATTTAGGAAGATAGAGAATAATGGGAATCCTAGCACTGAGCCCTGAAGGACTCCAGTATTAATCAGGAGGGGAGGAGAAATGCCATCAGAGATCCTGACTGATTGAATTCTACCAGTGAGGTAGGCCTCGAACCAGCTAGTGGCTGAAGGAGATAGGCCAGCTGTTGAGAGAAAGTCAAGGAGGGGGGAATGGGAAACAGTGTCAAAAGCATTGGTGAGGTCGACAAAAATGGCTGAGGTAATTTGGCCATTGTCCATTCCGGTAAGGATAGAGTCAGTGAACCAAAGTAGGGAGGTAGTGGTGCGAGTGATTTTTACTGAAGCCAGATTGGAAAGGGGTGAAGTAGAAGGTGTCAGTTGGAAATGAGGTAAGCTGGGAAAGGACAAGGTGTTCTTATAATTTAGCTAGGATAGGGAGGAGAGAGAGATAGGGTGGTGATTTCCAGGGAAAGATGGGTCACCGCCTTTGGGAAGAGGGATGACCACAGCATGTTTCCATGGGGTAGGGACCGAGGCAGTAGAAAATGAGAAGTTTAGAATTAGAGAAAGGGGGTAGGCAATGGCCGAGGCAGAGAGACAGAGAGAGAGAGATGAGTTTGGGGTCTAGACCATCTGGGGAGGAGCATTCTGAGGGATTGATAGTGAGGAGGGCTTGTAGCGTGTCATTTGGGGAGACTGAATTGAAGGAGAAGTGGGGGTGGGAGGAGGGGGAAGGAGAGATACCATTGGAGAAAGGAGAGAAGTAAGGGTAGGAAGGAAGGGTTTTCAGTAGCTCAGTGGCAAAAAAGGTGTAGTAGGAGTTAAATTCAGCAGTTACGGCACCTGGGTCAGCCACAAGGGTGTCATTTATTTTAAGCACAGGGGTGGGTGGCCGGGACATGGGAGAAAAAAGGGCATGAACCACCTTCCAGAACTTGTAAGGTGAATTTATGTTTGTGAGGAAGGCGGTATTAAAGTATTCAGACTTTGCTAGCCTTGTGGCCCTGGTATAGGCATTACGAAGCTTGCAGCAAGTCATGGGATCACTAGGAAGCTGGGTTGCTTTATGACATTTCCAGGTGTGATCTCTAGCTCTGAGACAGGCAAATAGTTCTGGAGTAATCCAAGGTAAGTGGCTTCCCCTAACCCTGGTTTGTTTGAATGGGGCAAAGGTATTCCAATTCTCTAGGAATATATCTGTAAAATAAGCAAGGGCCTTATCAACCGATGGAATGCTGGCTAGGGGAGACCAGTCAGAGAGGGCTAGGTTGCAGAAGAGAGGTTCCAATTCTAAGGATTTAAAAGAGCGTAGTTGCAAGGTTTTATGCAGGGAATTGGGTCTGCAAACTTTCCTGACTACGAATACAGGATTATGGTCACTGAGTGTGTCAGGAAGGATACCAGAGATGATGACTCTGTGGGGTGGGAGGTAAGAGCCCAATCAAATAGGGAGTGATTTTGTGACTTGTGGTTGGGACGTGTGGGTTCTGATATTAGCTGTGTGAGGTTACAGGCAAAGATTTCATTACGTATTTTGGTTGTTTATGGTGACAGCCAGTTTAAATTGAAGTCACCTAGGATGTACGGCTCCCCAGAGTGAGACAGGGCAGTAATGGAAGTTAGGAGGTCAAGAGCGGCAGAGGGCTGGATGTTTGGGTGGCAATAGATATCAGCTATAAAGACAGGAAGAGCAGAGGGAAGGGTAACATGAATAGTGAGAGCATCGTGGGTCATTGAGTTGGAGGATGAGTAAATTATAGAGTATTGGAAGGAGTTAAGGATGTACATAGTGACACCACCACCCCTGCCAGCTCGGTCTTGCCTTGAGAGGGAATAGCCAGGAATGGAGACCGAGTGGTCAGGGATCGTGCTCTTTAGCCGTGTTTCTGTAATGATTAGGATGTCTGGTTTTAGAGAGGCCACCATGGTTTGTAAAAGGTCAATTTTTAGTACTAGGCTACAGATATTTAGATGTACTGTAGGATCTTGAAGCCTCTTGGGAGGACTGTAGGTGCAGAGAAGGGGGCAGCAGCTGTGGGAGTGCCAGAAGTGCTGGAGGCAACAAGGCCAGGGTTGGGATGGACATCCCCAGAGGAGAGCAGGAGTAGAACGAGGATGAAGAAGTGAAGCTTTGAGCAGTAAGGAGAATACGAGGAAGCCAGGTGTTTGGAGGGAAATGAAGGAGTAGACTAAAGGAGTAGTAGATGAGGACCAGTCAGGATAGATGGCACAGATAGTGATGCATGAGGAAGCATAGAGAAGTGAGACCATTGTTCAGAGGGGGGAGAGGGAGTAATAGTGAGGATATAAGTGGGAGATTTGAAGAGGGGGATGTAGGGGGTTGTTGAGTTATTTCGCATTGGTGTGTTGTAAGCAAGAGGGGTTGGTATTGGTAGAGAGAGGAATACAAATAGAAAAAGGGGGAGGGAGGAAAGAGGGATCTGTATTGCAACAGGGGCCTGATTTTGAAAGAAAAAAAAATAATATAAGAAGGGAGTGTGAAGAAGATGGAATAACAGCACCACACTGAGATTCAAAGCCGTACTCAGAAAATAGTTGGACAAACAGCTCAGCATGTAACTACAGAGCAATCTCAGAGGGAGTTGACTGAGAAATATCTTCTTATTTCAGTCACATTACAAGAAAAGAACTAAGGGCCCTTTAGTGGCATAACTTTATTTAAACAGGACAGGAAAAACAAAAAGTAAGTAAAGTAAGTTAAATTTGTGGCAAGCTACAGAGTACAGGGCACATAGAGAGAGTGCCAATCAATCCATCAGATTTAAGCCTCAGAAGTACCCTTAATTCAAAGTAAGGAAAGCTCTACTGGTGTTCCGAGGTGGCGTCTGGCGTAGCAGAGGAGTTTAGATGTACCTGGGGTCCAGCGGATATGGCTGAAGGTCCTGGGGGTAGGCCGTAGCTGAAATGCTGGAAGTGCCACAGGAGAGAGGCAGCACCCTTTCAACCTGATCAGAGGTAGGGCTAGAAAGAAAAAGAATGAAACAGGGGTTTTAGTAAATACTAAGATCCAAAGCAGAGATAGGAAGGTGGAGGGAGAGAGTATGAGGAGACAGATAACTAACAGGGGCCTGGGCAAGATGTAATAGAAAGAAAAAGCAAGAGTGTTAGCAAGGGAATAGAATGAGGGTGCTGCCTCTCTCTCCTGTGGCACTTCCAGCATGCTCTGATATAGCATTCAACCTCTGATGTAGTATGTGAGTGACTCGTGGAGTAAGGTTTTGCAACTGCATTTACTTCTCCATTGCATAAGAGGGGGCAACAAACAGTGCCATGGTGTATTGATATGGTAGTTATAGTGCCATATGGGGAACAAACATAGTCATGGCGTACATATTTTATTTCCTGGCTACAACCTTGATCTGAAACACTAGAGTGTGGCATATCTCATACTCCAATCCCTATTCTTCAGAAACAGACATGCCAATTTTATGAGAGATAAACACCCCACTTCTGCAGCTTCCTTCCTCTTTCTGACCTTGATGGGGGCCTCTATACTTGCAGCCTGGCTCCAGCCAGTCCAGCTAGCCTACATGGAGGCCTAGTTCAACTCATTCCCTTCTGCTCCTTCTTCAGGCAGACCTACATGGGGGTCCTGCTGGTCCAGACTTAACTCACTCATTTCTACCTTTTCCTCAAGTGGACCTACGTGGGGGTCCTGTCGATCCAGCTTGCCTATGTGGGGGCATAGCTTGACTTCTTTGATTCTGCTCCTTTCTCAGGCAGACCTATGTGGGGTTTCTGCTGGTCTGGCTTAGCCTACATGGGGGCTTAGCTTGGCTTCCTCAATTCTACTTCTTCCTCGGGCGGATCTACATGGGGTCTTGCTACTCTAGATCAATTCACGCAATCATATTCCTTCCTCAGGCAGACCTACATGGAGGTCTCGCCACTTCAGCTAGCCCACATTGGGCCTAACTCAACTCTCACAATCATATTCCTTCCTATGGTGGATCTATACAGGGGTCTCACTGCTCCATCTTGCCCTCGTGGGGCCTAGCTCAACTCATGCAATCATACTCTGTCCTAAAGCAGACCTCAGTGGGGGTCTCACCACTCCAGCTAGCCTATTAATGGGTATAGCTCACTCTTCAATTACTTCATTCACTTCCTCTACTGCGTTCCTGCTCCAGTTCCAGTTCAAGTTTCTTAAGCAGGACATCTCCATGGAGCACACCTCATTTCTTTGTAGGTCCTGAGACATTTACATGCCTTCCCATCAAGGCACTCAATCCTATTCCAATTGGACGACTCATGACAGTATCCTGCAAGCACCTCAAAGATGTTTATACCCTGACCATTCATACATGGTATAGCTACCAGCTCTCTATATGATTTCCTCATAACCGTTTTATGTCCAGACACCGCTACTCAACCTTCTCACCGTGTATGACATCATCGTCTCTCACTGTCTACATCCTTGGCGGACAATCCACTGGCTGAGTGAACCACATATGTACATTCTGCATCTTCCTCTAGTGACCCCTCATGAAGGTTTCACCTTCCAGCCAGTCTGCATGAAAGCCTGACTTGCAATTCCATTCAACTCCTCTCTCTAGTGAGCCCACATGGGGATCCTGCCAGTTCAGCTTGGCCTACATGGAGACCTAGCTTCCAACTCAAACATTCCTGAGTTCACCTGTGGTGGACGTGCAGGGAGTCCCACCAATTCTGGTCCTGCCTCATGAAGCTGGGAGCCCTAGCTCATCCTTTCTGGAGTCCTAGGCTTCCCTCTTGCTACTTACTGTTGCTGAATGCCTGGTCCTGCTTCCTCGTGCTTCAAACTACCTGCCATTTCTGCTCCCAGGAACTCTAATGACTGATCTTCTTTATGGACTATCTGTGGGGGAGTCTGTCCTCACTTATTCCTCATTGCTGCAGCTGGATCCCAGCTTCTAGTTTATCATAGACATCTTGTACTTCTCTCAGGTCCTCTGGGAAGAACCTCCAACAATGACCTGCGCAGGGTCTCTTTGATCAAGCTTCTTCGCTCTGTCTGCATGGAGTCCTCATCCAGCTTCCTAGTATTAACTGGTGACTAGATTTTCATTGCTGCTGCTTATCGCATAGGACTACCTTCCAAACTCTCCTGTTTCATCTCACACTATCATATCACGGCACCTCCAACATCACACATCTCTTCATTGAATTTCAGCGACTTCATCAAGTGCTCCTGTACCTTCTGTTCCTGCCATCAACAAACATCCCCAACATCTCAGCTTGCATCCATGCCTTATCTATGTAGAGGTCTCAGGTGATGTGATCTCATGGCCTCCACGAAGAAACCTACTCTCAAACTTTCATGGAAGACTTTCTCCCACTGGCTCAGACAGGGCGATACTGTCTAATGCTTGACTATCTCAAGACTTTGCTCCCTGGATTATCCATATCTTCAGTTTACAATTCTCCATTCTTACATAGAAACCCTGGATGTGGATTAATCACCCTTTCTCATCTGGACATATATCTGAATCGGACTCTTCATCTGCCAGAATCTCCATACGCTAGTGCTGACATTATGTTCACCGCCAAGATTCAGAGGGCACGAATCATAGACCAGCAGGATTAGGATTTAAACTCTTGGACTTAACCAGAATCAAACATCAGCCCACATTTAGGATTATCTCCTCTTGATATTAATTATTTTATTTTATTTATAGAAGAACTGGAATTACAAACCTTTAAGTCAGAGACTCCTTTGCAAAGGCTCCTCATCGATATAACAATAAAACAAAGAGTAGAAAATCATGTACAACAGGATGAACACTATTGGATACAAAAAAGTCTGAGGGTAGTGGAAGTACCCTGCATCTACCATGGAAAACACAGATATACAGAGTTATAATATACAGTGTAGCACTGAGAATAAAACAATAATGGCAATAATATACAATGTAGCACTGAGGGTAAAACAATATTGGCAAAAACAGGAATTGTTATTAGCTTGTCCTGTTGGAGTTGACCTTGTACAATGGAATGGAGGACAATGTCAGATGGTTAGGCACAGTCACCGGCACAGGAGGGGAGGATAAACTTTCTTAGGTTAGATTTGAAGGGGCCTAATTTCAATTCCAAAGAGATAGAAGTAGGCAGGTCATTCCACCAATGGGGTGCCCTGTAGAAGAAGGCTTGTTGCTCAAGGGATGTCCTACAGTGGGGAATTAGTATGAAGGCTTTTGAGGAGCTTTTGGTAGCCCTGGGTTGGGGAGCAGGCAGAGTTAGGTTATGAAGCCCTGGCAGGGATAGTCTGTTGGAAATTTTCTTGGCAAGCAGGCATGAATGGTATTTAAGCCTGCCATTGAAATTAAGCCAGTTTGTAAGCCTGTAGAGGTCGCAAGTATGGGTCCTGCTGTCCCACCTAGCTACCAGTTGGCATGTTTTGTTCAGGGAAGTCTTGACATGGTGAAGATCAGTGCTGTTGGCTGCACTCTAGAAGACTATTCTGAGTTAATAAGGGAGAGGATAGCAGAGGACACCACTAGGTGAGTGCTTCAGGTGGCATATAATGTTTGTGCCTGTATAAGAGTCCAATTCTGGAATTAATGGCCTTGCTTAGTAGATTGATGTGTTCATGGTATGTAAGGGAGGAGTAAAGGGTAACACCCTGGTACTTAAAGGATTTAACTTGATCCAGTGGGGTGCCCTTATAGTTGAGTACTTGTAGTGGAAGGTCCCTGTGACTGCTTTGGCAATTGGAGAAGACCATAGCTTTAGATTTTTGATAATTCAACATAAGTTTGTGTGCAGTGAGTCATGCTTCAGCGTCTGAGAAGAAATGTTGGGTGGCAAGTCGGGGGGGGAGTTGAGTGACTGCAGAAAATGACAACATCATCTGCATACAATAGCATCTGACTAGAGCAGACCTTGGGGAATGAGTTCAAGAAGAGACTAAATAGGAGGGGGCACCAGGATGGAATCTTGGGGAACCCCTGTGTGAACAGGAGGGCTGGTGGATAGGGTTGAGCTACTTTTAACCTGTTGAGATCTGTCACTTAAGTAGTACTCAAACCAGGAGGTGGCTTCCGGTGAGAGTCCCATGGAGGCAGAGTCTTGAGGAGGAGGGCATTATTGACAGTATCAAATGCCTTAGTTAGGTCTATGTAAACAGACTCAACTGAGTGGCCGCTGTCTAGGGCTTTGTGAATTGTGGTGGTGTATTCCAAAAGGGCAGTTGTGGTACTATGACCCTTTCTGAAGCCACGTTGTTCTAGGCAAAGCAGGTTGTATTTTGGCAGATAATTGGTGAATTGGTCAGATACAATTTTTTCTAGAGCCTTGGGGATCGGATGAAGAATGGAGATGGGGAAGTAGTTATTCGGGGAGGTGCAGTCACCATTTTTCAGTATTGCAGTGACAACTGCCCACTTCCAATGGGTTGGGAACTGGCCGAGACATAGGAAGAGGTTTCGAATTTTGGTAAGAGGGGTGAAGACAGTATCAAAGGTGAGACGGAGGAGTTTTGGGTCCTGGGTGTCACCACTATGATGAGACTTGCCCAGAAATTTAGTTAAGTAAGATCTAGCTTCATGGGTGGAGACAGTCCTGAGATGGAAGAGCAGAATATTAGTGGGGAGGTGGGGAGGAGGTGATGGCTCTGGGGGAGGGTCGAAGAAGTTAGGGGCAAGGACACTACAAAGGTCAGAAAATGTGGAATTAAGAGTTATTAGCTATGTGTAGGGAGTCTTAAGTGAGTGTTCTATTACTGGTGAGTTGGGGGGGATGCTGTTTTACCATTGAGTTCCTTAATGTTTTCCCAGAATTTGCACCTTGAGTCCCTAGTGGGTGAGGGGGCCTCCTGGAATGGGCTGCTTTAGCTTTGCAAAGCTTCCAGGTACATTTATTTCTGGCTTCCCTATAGCATTGTCTATCTAAAGATCAGCCAGAAGCAAGAGCTATATGCCAGAGGTTGTACCAGTGGTGCATGAAGTCAAGAAGTACCTGGGAGATCCAGGGAGTGCTGTGGCCTTAATAACCTATTTTGAGACTGTGGCAAATAGGTCACATGCAGCATTGAAGGTGGAAATAAAATGAGAGAGTGCACTGTCAATGGACAGGGCCGAGTCAATGGGGGACCAGTCACAGTTCAGGAGGTGATTTTTTAAGTTGTTCAGGGAACCCTTTTTTAGGCACCATTGGTAAGTAATTATGGGGGGTGGATTTGGGGATTTGTTTGTCCACCAGCAGAGTATGGGAGAGTGGTCACTTAAGGCATCAGGGAGCACTGTGACATTAGTGAGCCTGTGGGAATGATTAGTCACGATTAGGTCGAGTAAGCTGGAAAATCCAGTTTAGTGGTTGAGTCTAGTGGGGGAGAGAACAACTTGTATGAAGTCCATTGCCACACTGGTATCTCTGAAAGGGTTTGCTGTCGACAAGAGCCAGTTAACGTTAAAGTCCCCTACAGCAATGATAGGACATTTTGAGGGCAACTGGGTGATGCTGATTAGTATGCCCAGAGGACAGGCAGATCAGTAGCCATGAGTCCTCAGAGGTTTTCCTCATAGGGTTTTTTCCTCTTCTGCATGCTACTGGTCACACTCTCTGGAGTTGGAGGAGATAATCAAACAGAAACAATCTTTTGGGCCTTAATTCACACACCTTCCGAGCATTCCACTGAGGGTGGGAAACAGAGAAAAGCCAAAAAATCTAAGTCTATAAACATCAGGCACATAACATTGAAGCTCATAAGTATACACAAGCACTGAGCTATGTACCACACTTTGAATGGGAAGGCTATAGCCTGAGGTTCAAGGTGTGGGGAATAGTTCCTCCCATAATCCCTACTTAATCCTCAGCGCTTCTGCTGCTCGGCTTTGAGCATTTTGGAAACACCCCTCATCCTCCCAGCCTCCTCCTCCTCCTCTGGCACTCTTATCTTGTCCTTGCCACTGGACCTTAATTACTACACCTTCCTAGCTTTCCACAGAGGGTGGGAAACAGAGAAAAGATAAAAAATGTAAGTCTATAAACATCAGGCATGTAACATTTAAGCTCATAAGTATACACAAGCACTGAGCTATGTACCACACACTGAAAGTTATAATTGACTGGAACTATGTGGCTGCAAGGACTATTTTGTGCCAGTCACTCAGTTTGTGCCTCCTTGTGCTTCATATAATGGGGTAGCCAGCCTTTATCTGCATGATCCCTGAGTCACTTGCAACTAACTGTACAGGGAACTGGTAGGGGCCAGTATGATAATTTGAGACACAGCCAAGATCAGTCTCTTAGTGGCCCCTGCAAACCTGGCAGCAAACTACAGCACACCAGGTCATGTGGAGCCCTGCTACATTGAAACATGGGCTGATGGACACAGATCTCAAATGGGGATAGAGAGAAGATCTCAGATTTAGAAGTGGGTAGCCACCTGGAAACAAGCGACCACCAAACAGTGTGGTTCAGGATAAACACAGCCGTAGAGTCAAGCCATACAAAAGCGAGGGTATTGGACTTTAGGAGGGCTGACTTTGGCAAAATGGGAGAGTGCCTCAGAAAAGCACTAGCAAATGGGCAAGAAGGAGGGGTGGAGGAACAATGCAGAAAAATCAAAACTGCCATCACAGAGACAATAAGCCATTGTGTGAAGCAAATAAACAAAACAAAATGAAGGAAAAAAACACTATGGTTCTCAAAAGAGGTGGTGGGAAAGGTTAGGGAGAACAAGATAGCATTCTGGAAGTATAAGGAAATACAGAAGGAGAAAGACAGAGAACTGTACCAGTTAAAGCAGAAAGAAACGGGGAAGGCAGTCAGAACAGCAAAGGTCCACACTGAGGAAAGGATAGCCAATTCAGTTAAGAAGGGGATAAAACCTTTTATTGGTACATTACAGAACGAAGAAAGACCAAGGGAGGGATAGTGAGGCTTAATAAAGGGGAGGAGGGTGGGCAGTTAGTGACAGTGAAAAAGCAGGTACACTGAATGAATACCTCTGCTCAACATGCACAAAAGAAGAAGAGGGGGAGGTACCTAAACCAAGCAATAGAAGCACTCTATATAGAGGGGTCAATATCAGTACATTCACAGAAGAAAGGGTCCTGAAAGAACTCCTGAAACTGAAAGTGGACAAAGCAATGGGGCCTGATGGGATTCACCACAGAATTCTAAAAGAACTTGGGGAGCACTAGTGACACCACTGACATGGGAGGATGGTGTGGTACCTGAGGACTGGAGGAGGGCAGGTTTATGTGATAACAGCAATCGTGGAAAGATGATTGCCATTAGGGTGAATGTACATCGGCAAAAATCCATTTTGCCAATGTACAATTCTGGCACACAGCAAAAGGGTGCAGAGAACTTGAGTTTTGGAAACACCCCTCATCCTCCCCAGCTTCCTCCTTCTCCGGCACTCTTATTTCATTCTTGCCACTGGGCCTTAATTACTACACCTTCCCAGCACCGCCCCCTACATCCCTCTACTAAATATTCTCAACTCCAGGGGGATGCATGTCGGGGGGGGTGAAAAATTAAAAAAAGGTATTTCTAGGACTGGTGCAAAAATCCTAACACACCCAGCACCGAACACAGCATCCACCCAACCATAGCCTACCATGAACCCACCATGCCACACGGCCAGTTCACCAACCCACCATCACACTACACCTCACAAACCCTCTCTCCTTTTCCATTCATTGCACGGCATGCTCGCCCTCCCCCACGTGGACATATACATATAGCAACAGGATGTTGCTATACCTGCATTCACTCCCCCCATCCACTAGCCCTGAGAACAGGCACTGCTATTGATTCTCCCTTTTTGTAGGCACTCAGTAGCGATCGTCCTTCTCACGGGATACCAAGGAGGGTGGATGTGATTCCTCTTCACAAAAGTGGGAGAAAGACAGAGGCAGTAAACTACAGACCTGTTGGTTTGATGTCAATGGTAGGGAAAATGATGGAATCACTTCTAAAATAAAGAATTGTTCGGTACCTAGAGGTCAGAGGGGTACAGGACCCAAGGCAGCATGGATTCAGAGTGGGAAGGTCATGTCAGATGCATCTAATAGATTTCTTTGATTGGGTGACCAAAGCAGAAGACAAGGGAGGGGCTGTGGACATGGCCTACCTAGACTTAAGGGCATTTGACACAGTCCCACACAAAAGATTAATAAACAAGTTAGTCAGCCTGGGAGTGGATCCCAGAGTGGTAGCTTGAGTAAAAGATTGTCTGGACAACAGGATGTATAGGGTAATAGTAAATGGAGTCCACCCCGAAGAAAGGGGGGTTCTAGTGGAGTACCACAGGGTTCAGTACTGGGACTGGTCCTCTTTAATGTCTTTATAGGTGACATTGCAGAGGGATTGGAAGGAAAAGTATGCCTCTTTGCAGACAACACAAAGATCTGCAACAGGGTTGATACAAAAATGGGGGGTGGGAAGGATGAGAAGGGACTTGGCAAGGTTGGAGGAATAGGCAAAAGTATGTCAGCTTAGATACAATGCCAAGAAGTGTAAAGTAATGCACCTGGGAAACAAAAATCAAGGGAAAGAGTACACAATGGGGTGGGGAAGTCTAACAACAAAATGGAAAGGACCTGGTGGTAGTCATATCAGATGACCTAAGGTAGCAAGCTATGTGAGAAGGCAGTAAGGAGGGCTTGGGGATACTGGGATGTATGAGGGCTGCATCACCAGTAGAAAGCAGAAGTTGTTATCCCTCTGTACAGGCAGTTGGTGAGACCCCATCTGGAGTACTGTGTGCAGTTCTGGAGACCCCATCTCCACAAGGACATAGACAGGATGGAGGCAGTCCAGAGGAGGGCAACTAAAATGGTGCAGGGTCTACACCAGAAGCCATACGAAGAGAGAGTAAAGGAGCTTAATATGTAAACCCTCAAGGAAAAGAGGGAGGGAGTGAGGAACATGATAGAAACTTTCAAGTACCTCAAGGGAATCAACAAAGTCCAAGAGGGTAGCATCTTTCAGAAAAAGACATGTACAAGAACAAGGGGGCACAATTTGAAGATAGAGGGGAGACAGCTCATGGGCAATGTGAGGAAGTACTTTTTCACAGTTGTGGTGGACTCATGGAACGACCTTCCTTGAGGAGGTTGGGGGGTCAAAAACAGTGGGGGAATTCAAGAATGCATGGGACAGATATAAGGAAATTCTAGTGGGGGGTAGGAGGAAGTTGGCTGTTGGTTAACTAGGATATGCAGCTTATCCAACAGGTAGGGAAATGGGCAGACTGAGTTGGACAAGCGGCCCATATCTGCCACCAAAGTCTATGTTTCTTTGTACCTGGTAACTACACCTGAGGTCCAAGTGCATCTCAGAGTTAAGGTACTGGCTCTTGGGATGGGAGGATGCACACTGCATACATAGAAAAATAGAATTTGACAGCAGATAAGGACCGCTTGGCCCACCCAGTCTGCCCATTTCCCTACCTAATGGATAAGCTGCAGATCCTAGTTAACCAGCAGCCTACTTCTTCCCCCCCCAGAATTGCCTTTGTGACGGTCCCTGCATGCTTGAATTCCACCACTGTTTTTGACTCCACAACCTTCCTCCGAAGGCCGCTCCATGCATCCACAACCCTATCTGTGAAAAAATACTTCCTTAAATTACCTCTGAGCCGCCTCCATCTTCAAATTGTGCCCCTTGTTCTTGCACAACTCTTTTTGAAAGATGCTACCCTCTTGGACTTTGTTATTCCATTGAGGTACTTGAAAGTTTTATCACGTCCCCCTCCTCCTTTCCTCGAGGCTATACATATTAAGCTCCTTAAGTCTCTCTTCATATGTCTTCCGTGCAGACCCTGCACCATTTTAGTTGCCCTCCTCTGACAGCTTCCATCCTGTCTATATCTTTGTGGAGATTGGGTCTCCAGAACTGCACGCAGTACTCCAGATGGGGTTTCACCAGCTGTCTGTACAGAGGGATAATAACTTCCTGTTTCTACTGGTGATGCCTCTCTTATGCATCTCAGTATCCCCCAGCCCTCATTGCTGCCCTCTCACATTGCTTGCCCACCTTTAGGTCATCTGACATGACTACCCCCGGTCCCTTTTCATTTTGTTGTTGTTAGTATCTCACCCCCACTGTGTACTCTCCCCTGGGTTTTGTTTCAGGTTCATTACCTTGCACTTCTTAGCATTGAATCTAAGCTGCCAACATTTGACCATTCCTCTAACCTTGCCAAGTCCCTTCTCATCCTTTCCACCACACCTTGTGCATCAACTCTGTTGCAGATCTTTGTGTCATCTGCAAAGAGACATACTTTTCCTTCCAGTCCCTCTGCAATATCGCTTATAAAGACACTGAAGAGGACCGGTCCTAATACTGAACCCTGCGGTACACCACTAGTAACCCCACTTTCTTCAGAGTGGACTCCATTTACTATTACTCTCTGTGTCCTATTCTCCAGCCAATTCTTTACCCAGGCTGTCATCTTGGGACCCACTCCCAAGCTGGCTAACTTGTATATTAATCTTTTGTGTGGGACTGTGTCAAATGCCTTGCTAAAGTCTAGGTAGGCCATGTCCACAGCCCCTCCCTGATCGACTACTTTGGTCACCCAGTCAAAGAAATCTTTCAGATTCATCTGGCATGATCTTCCTGCTGTGAATCCATGCTGCCTTGGGTCCTGTGCCCCTCTGGCCTCTAGATACTCAACAATTCTTTCCTTCAGAAGTGATTCCATCATTTCCCCCATCACTGAGGTTAAACTAACAGGTCTGTAGTTTCCTGCTTCTGCCTTGCTCCCACTTTTGTGAAGGGGAATCACATCTGCCCTCCTCCAGTCCTCAGGTACCACCCCATCCTCCCATGATTTGTTAAAGAGGGTAGTCAGTGGAGTTACTAGTTCTACCCTTAGTTCTTTTAGAATTCTGGGATGAATCCCATCAGGCCCCATTGCTTCGTCCACCTTCAGTTTTAAGAGTTCTTTCAGAACCCTTTCTTCTGTAAATGGGCTGGTATCAACTTCTGTATCCAGAGTGTTTCTACTGTTTGTTTTAGGTACCTCCCCCTTATCATTTGTAAATACTGAGCAAAAATATTTGTTTAGTATCTCTGCCTTTTCACAGTCACCCTCTGCCCACCCTCCCTCCCCTTTATTAAGCCTCACTATCCCTCCCTTGGTCTTCCTTCGCTCCCTGATGTACAGTACCTATAAAAGGTTTTATCCCCCTTCTTAACTGAGTTGGCTATCTGTTCCTTGGTTTGAGCATTTGCTGTTCTGACTGCCTTCCCAGCTTCCTTTTGCTTTAACTGATACAGTTCTCTGTCCTGCTCCTTCTGTGATTTCTTGTACTTCCTGAATGCTTTCTTTTTCTCTTGAACCTTCACTGCCACTTCCTTTGAGAACCATAGTGGTTTCTTACATCATTTCATTTTGTTTATTTGCTTCACACAAAGGCTTGTTACCTCTGTGATGGCAGTTTTTATTATTCCCCATTGTTCTTCCACCCCTCCTTCCTGCCCATTTGCTAGTGCATTCCTTAGACACTCACCCATTTTGGCAAAGTCAGCCCTCCTAAAGTACAGTACTTTTGCCTTTGTATGGCTTGACTCTATTGCTGTGTTTATTGTGAACCATACTGTTCGATGGTCACTAGTTCCAAGATGGCTACCACTTCTACATCTGTTATCCTCTCTCCATCTCCATTTGAGAGAACCAGGTCTAAGATTGCTCCCTCTGAGTGGACTCCAATACTAGTTGTCAAGGCATGCCCCTGTAGGGCATCTAGAATAACACCACTTTAAAGTGGCTGCTGCAACTGCACTCCAGTTAACATCTGACATATTCAGATCACCCATCAGCAATATCTCCCCTTTTTCTGCCATTCTAAGTATAGTTTCTATCATTTCCTTGTCCATTTACTCCCCCTGAGAAGGGGGTCTGTATACAACCCCTGTGCAGATTGTGGTGCCATTTCCAGTCTCCAAATTTACCCACAGTGCTTCTTCTCCTCCCTGTTTACCCTTTTATTCTGTTGCTTTGATTTCTTCCCTTATGTAAAGAGCTACTCCTCCTCCTCTTTAATCCTCCCTGTCCCTCCTATAGATAGTGTATCCTGGTATGTTTACGTCCCAGTCATGGTTTTGTGTGTACCATGTTTCTGTGACTGCCATGATATCCAGATGTTCCTCCTCCATCAAGGCCACTAATTCAGGAAGCTTGTTACTCAGACTACGGGCATCGGTACTCATTGCTCTCCATTTTTTGATGGCTTTACCTTCTATTGCAGCATCCCCCACTGACCTTTCTACCTCGGTCTTTTTCTCATTTAGTACCCTGTTTTGTACGGAGAGGCTGGGATTTTCCTGCTGCTTATCAGTGCCCCCCCCCTTGACTAGTTTAAAAGCTTTCCAATGAAGCATTTAAACTGATTGCTCGAAAGACTTGTTCCCTTCCTGGACAGATGTAGACCATCCTGCCAGTATAGGCTGGTGTCCCTCCAGGTGGAACCCCAGTCCCCAATGAAGCCCAACCCCTGTGCTCCACACCATTTTTTCAACCATTCATTAAACTGCATGGTGCAAAGTACCCTAGCCTCACCCATGCCATTGACAGACAGCACCTCTGAGAAGGATACTGTGTGTGCTACTTGTCTTAAGCCCCTCCCCAGCTCTACAAAGTCCTCCTGCACTGCTCTAATCTCATGATGAGCCAAGTCATTTGTCCCTAGGTGGACAATGACATCCAGCTCAGACTCCCGTACAGCTGTTCTCATGATCCTGAGGATGTGCTTCCTGTCCCTCCAAGCCATGGCACCAGGCAGGCACCTTACTTCAGTTTTTCCTGCTCTCCCCAGTTCTATCCCCCTAATAATTGAGTCACCCACCAGGAGCTGCTTCCTTTCCCTGTGGTGTCCTCTGCCTCCTTCCTGTGGGCCTCCCTTGTGACAGTTGTCCTCAGCCTCCTTAGTCTCCTCTGCGGGTGCATCCATAGGGGAGCTATGCTCCACCAATATGAGCAGACTTGGTAGACCAAATGGCCTTCTTCAGCTGGCTTCTTTGTATGTTTGACTCACTGATACGAACATACAAACATACAAAGAAGTCAGCCAAAGAAGGCATTTGGTCTACCAAGTCTGCTCATATTGCAGGGTCCACAGCTTGAGCTACTGTCCCTGCCCGCCCTCCGCACTCCTCCCATCCTCCCATCCTCCCTACCCATGATCCTTACCTTCCCTGTATGCCTATCCCAGCATCTTTTAAAGTTGTCCACTGTCTTCAACAAGATGACCTCTTCCAGCAGCAGATTCCATGTGTCCACCACCCTCTCTGTGAAGAAGTGCTGATGGCTGACAAGGGAGCAGCATTGGTCATGACAACCACGCTGATGAGTCCTCACTGGGTGAAACACTTGTCCTTAGTTGGTCATTCTCCACCTATATTGGATCCGAGATATAAACCTATTTATAAGACAATGTCTGTTCTTGCCTTGTCAACCTGTTTTACACAAGGATTGGCCTGCCAATGACACATTGTACTAGGATTATAGAGTATGTGTGTGGTTTGAAGAGGTGAACAAAAAACAAAAACTTGGATCATTTTCCTCTTCTAGCATCCTTGTTATGGATCCTATAAGTACTCTTACCACAAGCTGCTCCTTTGGTATGAGAGTTCTAAGTGTACAAAATGCCCAGTGCCTTGAGGTTTTGACCTGGTACTTGGCTGAGTTTTTGGCAATACTAACTGAGGAGTAAAGGTGTGCAAAGCTGGGAAACTTCAAAAAATTATCCATCGAGTTTCCCAACTTTGCAAAGTGCAACTTTGTGTAGTTTCCACCTTGAGAAGTGACAAGCTGCTCAGGGAAGACAATGCAAGGAAGCGCTTCACTGGCAAACTGCCAGAAAAGTCCTACTCATATATTTTATCACTGGGTGTGCTTTGCCTGCAAATAAGTACGCAAAATGTAGTATTCTTTAACAAAATGTTTTTTTAAGGCATTTCCCACCTCCTCAGTTGTTACTTACCTACCTCCTCCCCAACCAGCCATTAACAACCTTTTCTCCAACTTTTCCTGTGGCAATGTATTCCCTTCAGCTCCCACCCCCTGATCTGGTGATGGTTCTACCAAGTAATGTAATAGTACTCACCTTTCACATCAATCATCATTGGAAAATTCACTTTTCCCACCCCAGTGGGCCAAACCACTCACATCATGCCTTCCCCCAGCTAACAGCCACCTGTGAAAATCCCCCACCCAACCCCAAGCCCCCACCACCCTCTTCCCTTGAGCACCCCAAAAAATATTATTACCTGCAAGAAAGAAAATGGTCCTATGCCGCAGAGCGACATCCTCTTCATACTGAGATAAGTATTCAAACAAATGAATGATGACATCATTGGTAATCGTAACACCTGTTTGGCTACAACCTGAGGGGGATATGTAATAACCAAGGGGGTGGGTTTGGGAATTCTTTAAAAAAAAGCATTTTTTAAAATTAAATAAGTTGCAGTTGAAATCAGGAGCTTTGCTCTACTTAATGAAGCATGACATTCCTAACTTTGCACCGACTTCATCTGCAGACATTGCTGTGTGGAGTTCCAGTAGATGACATATGTACTAAGGCTGTGTAGGGGCTGAATACTATTTCCCCGAATAACGTGAATAGTAGTGCTCCTGAATATTTGGGAGCTCTTCCTGAATAGGGAAATATGAGTATTCTGGAAAGAGTATTCGGCCACCTACAGAATACCAAAAGGAAAAAGAAACAATCTCCACCATCCTTCCCAGCCAAAAACCAAGAAAAATGTAAACCCCATCCCCCAACTTCTTTCCAAAGCCCAATTCCACCCTCCTTCTCCCTCCCCAGCACCCACAATTTGTTTTATTATTTACAGTACATCCCCCTACCGGTGGCCGACTTAGCCCGCCTGCCTCCACAATTGGTCACCTCTGAGCAGTAGGAACACAGTAGAAGAGACGTGAACACAAGTTCATTTACAGAGGAAAGAGTCCTGAAAGGATTTACAAACCTGAAAGTGGACAAGGACATGGGACCGGATGGTATACTTCCAAGGGTGCTAAGGGAACTTAGGGAGGAGATTGCTGCACCACTGATGGCCTTAGTCAACATATCACTAGAAACAGGAGAGGTTCCAGAGAACTAGAGGAGAGTTGACCTAGTTCTGCTCCATAACAGTTGCAGTAGGGAGGAGGCTAGTAACTATAGACACTAAATCCACATCAGTTATAGGGAAATTAATACGAACCCTGCCAGAAGAAAGACTAATGGAATATTTTGAATCCAGTGGGTTGCAAGACCAAACACAGCATGGACTCATGAGGAAGATGCCATGCCAGACAAATCTGATTGATTTCTTTCACTAAGTGACTAGAAAAATAGATCACAGAAGGGCAGTGGACATGGCCTACTTGGACTTCAACAGGGCCTTTCACACTGTGCCACATAGGAGACTGATAAAGAAATTAGATATTCTAGGGGGAGTCACGTGATGCGGAACACGGAGTAGCCACTTTCTCCGAGTGCTCCGTTCCGTCGCCTGTTTAAAGTTTTATTTAGCTCCGTCCGGCAAAATCTACCTGGTGTTTCTTACTTCGGGTGCAGAGAAGAACCTGTGCCTGCCGAGTATATCGAGGCGGAAATGCGGAAACCTCCACCCAGGCATACTCCTCCCGCAACTCCCGAAAAGGCCGCTAAGAAATCTAAAGCCTCGGCCTTGTTGTCGGTGCAGGGGACGGGAGAGCCTAGCACTGCAGAGGAGCCCCTTACATTAGCACGGTTCCTGGAAGAGATACGACCGCTGCGATCTGCGGTCCAGGATATGTCAGGGGAAATTAAAGGCATCACTACTGCAATCGAGGACCTAGCTCGCAGAACATCGGATGGAGAAGCCCGTATCAAATCCTTAGAGGGGCACACTGACAGAATGGATTCAGCAGTGAGCAAGATGGCACAGCGTATACACAAATTAGAGTTGAAAGTGGAGGATTTGGAGGGCCGAAATCGGCGCAATAACGTAGTGATTATTGGATTACCAGAGAAAGCTGAGGGCGCTGACCCTATTAAGTTTGCTCAGAAACTAACTGAAAAAATTGCAGGACCTTTGCCTTTTGGATCAGCTTATGTCATTGAAAGGGCCCACAGAGCTTTACGCCCACTACCTCCTTCTGATCGGCCTCCCAGAGTATTTATTTTTAAATTTCTCAACTATCAAGAAAGGCAGCGGCTTATTGATAAAGTGAGGGAAGGCAAAGAGATATTCTGGAAAGGTTCCAGAATTAGAGTAGTACAGGATCTGCCACTCTCAATCCGGCAGAAGCGAGCTGCGTACCACCCAATGATCAAAAAATTAATAGCGGCTTGCATCAAGTTCCGTATGGGATACCCTGTGAGATTTCAAGTTTCCATTGCTAATGAATGGAAGACTTTTGAGTCCTGCGAAGCGGCCGCTGCTGTTCTTCGTGAAGCTTTTCCTGCATTGTTCAAAGACCCCTGATGGGGAGAACTAGATTGGATCCTGGCAATTTCATCTCGAGAAACATGGAACTGTTTGATGTTCGACATCCCTGTATCGGAGCACAAAGAACTGGGATGGTATTGTTTTGGTTTGTAGGATACTGAGGACTACCATGTGATTCTGCATAAGGGGGTTGTATGCAGTCTGGACTTATTACATTACCCCTAATTATTCTGGAATGCCCTTTAGTGGCCCCTCTTATATTTTATTTTATTTTAGCCTATTTTAGTTTGTGGGTTTTATTATTCAGGGCTGTCCTGAATAATTAACGCTGCTGATTATATTTTATCATTTGTACAGGTAGGAGGGATCTCTCTTACCCATTGATGTTTTGCAGCGGACTTTTCTTATATTGCCAGATTGGCAGTGGACTATCATGAGGAGGGGCAATATGTGGACTATCTTGTGATTATTTTCAGTATTTAGTTTGGGTTGGGATTTAAGGTTACGCACAAAGAATGGGGTTTTATTTTTGGAGGTCCCTCCCTATGCAGAACTTATTACTCCCTCAGGGTTTGAGGGATTGCATCCCCTTTTGTTTACATGATTGCCAGTTGGACTTTTTGCTCACCAAGGTGCATTTTAGTTTCTTTTATATGACTGTATTAATTTTATAAAGAGAAGGGGGAAAAAAAGGTCTTAATTCTAATCCCAAGCTGTGTATATAATGGGTAACGAATTATTTGCAATTTAGCGATAGACGGAGTTTCAAAAGTAATTGTTACAGGGTGGGCGGGGGAGGACTCGGTTTATGGGCTAAGTGGGCTGGTGTCATGGGCCGTTGCGTAGGTGGGAGTAAGGGGAGGAAAGGGGGTGGGGTTGGTGGGGTTTGGCTCTAAAGTGGGGCTAGAGATGGGTTCGGGGTAGATAGGAAGATGAGGGTTTTAGGAGGGGATAAGGGGGTTTTGTTTTAAGGGGGGAGGGGCACAAGGCCTGTAATCTCATTCTTACTTATTTGGTAACAGAGCGGTCGCAAGATGGTATAATTTCGGGGTAAGGAATGAGGACGGATATTACTATTAAATTTCTTACCTGGAATGTGAAAGGGGCGCGGAATAAGTCTAAACAATTTAGAATATTGAAATATATAGAGGCTGTGAAGGCAAATGTAGTATTTTTACAAGAAACCCATTTATTGCAAGATGAAGCCAACTGTATGCAGAGGCTGCAAATAGGGGAAGTTTTCTCTTCGCAGGATAATACACAAAGCAGAGGGGTTATGATATTACTTCACAAATCAATATCTTTTAACCCCTTGAAAGTGATTCAGGACAAGGAAGGTAGATACGTCTTAGTGAAAGGGAAATTACAGAATATGGTTATTTTGATAGGAGCAGTGTATGGTCCCAATGTGGACTCCCATGATTTCCTGGTGGACTTGTTAAAGGTGCTACAACTGTTTAATCAACTCCCTATGATATTGGGTGGAGATTTCAACATGGTACTAGATCCTTCATTGGACAGATCCTCCAGGACTCAAACATACCCAACACCTGCCTCTTGTGCCTTTGGTGAGCTAATAGATCATTTGGGGCTGGCTGATGTTTGGAGGGTACTCCATCCAAAGGAGAGGGAATATACTTTTATCTCTCATACTCATGGATCTGGCTCCAGGATCGATTATATACTCCTTTCTCGTCCCTTACTTAGGGGAATCCTTAATTCAGAAATTGTAGCTGCCCCTCTCAGACCACTCTCATGTGAGCTTACGATTTCCTTTCCTTCACTTACCCGTAGGGGTAATAGATGGAAGATAAACAACCAAATTTTAAGGATTCCTAAAGTAGTTCAAGTCTTGATGACACAAATAGAGGAGTTTATTTCATTTAATCTGAAAGATAATGTTCGTCCGGACATCTTTTGGGGTGCACTTAAGGCCTACTTGAGAGGTTTATTAATTAGCCAGGCGGTCCAAAAGAAGAAAGAGAAGGAGGCTATTATGTCTGATTTATTAAACCAAATTAGGTTTTTAGAAGCCAGGATAATTTGTAACTCCCAAGAGGAAGACATAGAAAAGTTAGTGAAGGTTAAAGATGCATATCTCAGAATGTTAGGTGATCAGGCCGAGTTAGCGATAATTAAAACCAAAGCTAGGTACGTTGATCAAGGGAAAAGTCGGCAAATTACTGGCGGCGATTAGCGCTTAATGGAATCCTCCCGTCTAATTGAAGGAATTATATCGATGAGGATGGAAGTATTAAACTACCCCTGAGGAAATGGTCCAAATTTTTCAGAAATATTTTGAATCTTTGTATAGTGGCATGGAGTGTCCTCCAGCTAAAACGGAGATCTGGTCATTTTTAGAGAGTGTCCCGCTCCCTAAGTTAGATGATTCAGATTGCGGGCTTCTTGATGCTGAAATAACACAGTGTGATATAGAAACAGCTATTAAAAATTTATCGGTTGATAAAACACCTGGCCCTGATGGGTTCTCAGCTAATTTTTATAAAATATTTTCCTCTCAGTTGTCCCCATTATTACTTAGATTATTTCAATATATTCTATCAGGGAAAGAGATAGATAAAACCCTGGCTGAAGCGCTTATTGTTTTGATCCCTAAACCTAATAGACCACCTGAGAACCCCGCCAGTTATAGACCTATTTCGTTGTTAAATTATGATATTAAGATTTTGGCCAAGATATTGGAGGACCGAATTAGTAAAATAATATCAGAATTGATTGGGGCAGAGCAGGTAGGCTTTATGAAGGGTAGGTCCTCAGCTGACCATTTTAGAACACTGGCGCACGTCTTCTCGGCCTCCGGGGAAGCCGACTTTCCAATGGCGTTGGTCTCCTTGGATGCCGAGAAGGCCTTTGATAGGGTTCATTGGGCCTTCTTATTTGCGGTGATGGACAGATTTGGCTTCCCAGAAAAGTTCGTGGGCTGGATCAGGGCACTGTACTCAAACCCTTCGGCTAGAGTTGTTTGTAATGGGGCTGTTTCAGCACCTTTTACATTACATGTTGGTACGAGGCAAGGATGTCCCCTATCACCTTTGCTATTCAATTTGTATTTGGAGCCTCTCATAAGGTGTATAGTGTTGAACCCTGAGATTTTGGGTATCAGTATAAGGAGCCAAATTATTAAAGTCACGGCGTATGCCGATGATTTATTGATTTATGTTTCGAAGCCCAATGGATCCATTCCCGGTCTATTAAAGGTGTTGCATAACTTTAGCGCCTTAGCTAATTACAAATTGAACCAGGACAAAACAGTTGTTTATCCTTTGAACAACAAGTTATTTAGGTGGGAAATTGAAGATTTAGGTTTAGGGTGGAGTCCTAATTCCCTTAAATATTTGGGCCTTACCTTGACAAATAATCCGGATCGATTGCGTTAGTCGAATTTAGATTCTCTAGTTCATAATGTAAAACTAGATTTAAAAAGGTGGGCACAATTCCCACTGTCAGTATGGGGTAGAATAAATATTATAAAAATGAATATATTCCCCAGGCTCTTTTACCCCTTATGTATGTTAAACGTTTGGATCCCCCTGTCATGGTTTAAGAAACTGCATGGGTTAGTGGCTGACTTTGTTTGGGGTTATAAGAAGGCCAGGATGTCTTATCCTAAGTTAGCTGCCACTAAGACACTAGGAGGCTTGAGACTACCTCACTTTGTGCTCTATTTTTGGGCAGCACATTTGAATAAGTATGGTAGATGGATGCACTGTGAGGATAGCATCTCAACCCTGTATATCCCACTATGGGTCAACTTAGAAATTAGTCTTATCAAGAGTTTTGATTTTAACCCAAAAGCTTTATTCTATGTTTCTACTCGGCTACTCCCTTCTGCCCTAAAGAAATACCCCATTGGGGTTTCCTTAAGAATCCACAACCAGCTATGTAATTTTTTGAAATACGATCAAACCAAGGATGGAGCACAACCCATTTTGGGCAACCCCCAGTGGCAGATAGGAAATAGGATTATTAAACACAATTGGTTACCTTTACCGGTTGACTGCTCATTAAAGGAATTCCTCAATTTAGAGGGAGGTTTAATCTTATCTGCGGAGATCATAAATAAGTTCGAGTTGTCAACTAAAGATAGTTTCAAGGTATTTCAATTACATCATTCATTAGTCCAAAAAGTTGGACGGTGCCCGGTGTATCCGCCCCGCGCATTTCATTCTGGGCGGACCTTGGTCCGTTAGTTGGAATTCCGCAGGCTGTCTCTAAAATTTACTTAGTGTTGTTTCACTGGGCTTTTACAGAGAACCTAGCTCCAAGTTCATACTGGGCCAAAGTGTTCCCTACCGTAACATTAGGTTGGTAGCGGATCTGGCGGAATTGCCATAGTTTTATTTGGCAGGACCATCTTAGACTTATTCAGTTTAAGATACTACATAATATCTATTACTCTCCTCAGAAATTGGCGGATTTAAATTTAGTGAAGGGACCTAAATGTTACAGATGTGATATGGAGGGGGGAGACTTACTGCACATTTTTTGGCAATGTCCAAAAATCACTCCATTTGGAATGAAATAAAGTAAAGTTAACCCGTTATTAGGATTAGAGGACATGTTTCATCCTGAGGTTTGCCTGTTTGGGGACATGACAGGCTTCTCGGTCAAACTGAGAAAATTCCATATGGCTTTGATTTCCATCACAGTAAAAAAACTAGTGCTCAAATATTGGAAGGATTGCCGTAGGATTACTTATTCCGAGTGGCTGGCAGAACTCCTTTCAAGCCTTAGGACTGAGAGGATGATTGCCGTTCTACACAATCAATTGCCTCTCTTTGAGAAAATCTGGACCCCTTTGGTTGCAGCTTATTCATGGGCTATTAGACTGTATAGTCTGTACTGACCGCATCTAGATCTAGGGCCTTGTGGGAGGATTGGGGGGGTATATGGAGGAAGGATATTTGGGTGGGGGGTGGTTGTGGGAGAGTTTTGTGAGACTTGTTAATCCTGTAACTGTTATGGAATTCTGTGGCACTTTTATAATTTTGTACCTTCTGTACTTTGCTGCTATATTTTGTCTCTGCAAAATTAAGAGAGAAAAAGTTCAATAAAAAGTTTATGGCAAAAAAAAAGAAATTAGATATTCTAGGGGTGGGAGCCAAAGTTGTAAACTGGGTAAAAGAACTGGTTAACAGGTAAATGGCAAAGGGTGGTGATAAATGGCACTCTCTAAAGAGGGGAGAGTGACCAAGGGGGTACCACAGGTTTCAATATTGGGACCGGTCCTGTTCAATATCTTCATAAGTAACATCGTAGAAGAACTTGAAGGGAAGATATGCCTTTCTGAGACAATACCAAGATCTATAATAGGAAGGATACTCAAGAAGTGGTAGAGAAATTGTGTACGTATCTTGGAAAACTTGAGCAGAGGTCAAGGGCATGTCAGCTGGGATTCAATGCCAAAAAGTGCAAATTCATGCACTTGGGGCATAGAAGCCCAGGGGCTGAGTATAAAATGGAGAGGGGGGTACTCTTGGCCACTAAGCAGGAAAGGGACCATGAGGTTACAATATCAGATAACCTCAAAGTCGCAGGGTAGAGTGGCAAGGCATTAGTGGGCAGGGCCAGTGGGATATTGGGGTGCATAGGGATAGGTATCACAAGCAAAAGGAGGGAGGTGGTATTACCACCGTATAGATCATTGGTGAGACCACACCTGGAATATTGTGTATAGTTCTGGATCCCAAATCTCAAAAAGACATAGACAGGGTAGAGGGAGTCCAAAGGAGGGCAACTGAGATTGTACATGGGTTGCGTGAGAAACTGCATGAGGAGGGACTTAGGGATCTCAACATGTACACCCTGGAGAAGGGAGGGGAACATGACAGAGACCTACAAATACCTTAAGGGCTGAATAGGGTACAGATAGGGAGTCAGTTTCAGATGAAGAAGTGCAACACAACAAGATGGCATGCAACAAGACAGGGAGAAATTTAGGAGAGACATAAGGAAATACTAGCTTCAATGAAAGAGTGGTGGATGCCTAGAACCGCCTGCCACCAAAGGTAGTGGGGCAAAAACATTAGGGGGTTCAAACGTACTTGGGAGGGTACTGGTAAATAGTAAAAGGGGGGGAGTATCACCAGAGACCAGTTATGGTCTGCTGAGACAGAATAAGCAGGGAACTTCTGAGCAGGCTGGAAGGTCCAAGTGATTCTTTTCTGCCAAAAAATTCTATGTTTCTATGAAAGGAATCTCTTATAGCATAAGAGAAACTCCTTGAGGCTGTATTAACTTATTATAAATCACTTGAGTTTATCTTGAGTGATTCATAATAAGTTTACAGTCTTTTTAATTTTATTCCCTTCTTCTCCCTGTTGTTGAAGTGGCTTGCTTCCTCTGAACACTCCTGCACAACAACACACTGTACACAGGATAAGAGGTAAAGTAGGTCTGCAGGCTGATTGGCTGAAATCATGTTAGTGATTATTTATTTAGTCAATCGTAATTTATAATTTTTTTTCTTTTGTAGAAGGTCATAAGGTTTGCCTTTAAACATAAGCACGGGCTACCTGAGATGGAACGAGACATAGGAAAACCAAATCCTTCCGGCTGACCAAGTCATAAAATGAAGAACTATGATGTGAACTGTGAGACTTACAATATCCTTTTACAGTATTCTTGCTGAGGAATACAGGTGTGCAGAATGATAAATCCTGTCTATAGAATTCTGCTAGAATTGCCATTCCATTTCTCAAATGTTCACTGAAATGACAAAGTCTGTGAAATGCTGCCAAAAAGCAAGGCCCGCTACTCAGAAGCAGCTGTTTGTGCTGTGTAAATCATTGCCCCTTGCTCAAAATACCTTGCAGACATCAGTAAAGCATTTTCATACAGGCAGCATGCCAAATATGAATACTGGGCAATGGTAGGCTGCACAAAGTGCATATGAGTGGCACACCACAGACCCCTGCTGGCAACATACATACAGGAGCAAAAAGAGATAGTGCATCCCACATGGGTTTGTGCCTTTCTTCCTGGGTTCCATATTCAGAATCTGGAATGATAATGATCACAAATTGCATGTAAGGAGTTAAGGAGTCATTAGCATGCCATTACATGATGATTAGGAGCTCTGCGTATTGACTTAGTACATTTGCATACCCAGAGATACTGTGCTGAGCTGTGACCATTGCCCCACCCTATCCCTGTACCATAATGTTTAAATCCCTGGTAGTCTAAGTCTAATAATACCCTCCTCCTGCACCAGCCCCCACTGTGAAATTGACAACCACACTAGTAGTTCAGTGGTACCCCAGTCCCATCCCAAGCCTGCCTTTGAAAATGATTAATCCTATATGGAGCTATAACTTTCCTCATATATATGAACTCTTAAATCAGTGTATTAGGGCCTGCAGGCTGCACTTTCTTATGGAGGTAACATGAAACAACTGGATCTTTCAAGAATGATTTAGTGATATTTATTCATTTCCTCAATTAATGAACTGTATTGTTAAGTATGTTTTGTTTAATTTTGTACACCTGTCTTGAAAACTTAATAAAATTTGACTATATAAAAAAAAGAAGGTGAAAAACATCCTGGTAATCCAGAGGTAGTGGTACCCCTCACTTATCCCAATCCCAGTTGTGAAAGTGACCGACAACCTGGTAGCCCAGTGGCCCTCACCCTCCCATTCTGATCCTTTCTTGTGAAAGTGACAAACACCCTGGTAGTCCAGTGATACCCTCTCCCTTGGCCTTCCTGACACACCCCCAACCTCCCCAGCCCACCCAATCAGCACCTACCACCCTCTGGCCCCATCCATCACCTGATTTACCCTGCAAAGCTTGACCATGACTACAAGTAGAGCAGTGAATGGGCACCAGCACAAACCCTCATCTCACTGCCTCAGCCAGCTGCCATCTGAATGACTGGGACAAAGCTCACACGTACTAAAGAAACAGCTATGTTTGATGTTTTTGATAGCTGTGTAGATATGTATGACATATTTTTAAAGATTAAGTTCAGTCTTTAAATTATAAGACTAAAATAACCTGCCAAGCTGACATCATCATGGGATTAGGTTGATCCATTAATGACAACGCATACCATTTCTCATTCGCAGGTGCAGTATGGTAAGTCAAGAACTGTCATATTCAATATTAGTTCCTTTCTAGAAAAAAATGATCCACTCAAGTTTACTATCACACATAGGTAAAGCATAAAGCCTAAAGAAATGTTTGTAAATGTTCTTGTAGTTTGTATATATTCTTATAGCTAAAGTAATTTTTTTTTAAATTAATCCATAATCAAAAAAGACCCACATGTATTTAAGTTGGTATGCTTTAATATTGTTTATTGTAATTATAAAAGGGTTAAAATGTGTATATGGTTAATTGTTAAAAGTAATACCAAAAGATGCGTATCAGAAATACAAAATAGGCTTGTTGGTCAATATGATGCTATGTTTATACCACAAGTGATATAAAAACATACAGAACATGGAACAATGAAATCAGAGCTCTCCTTTCCCTACGCGTGAGACATAGTTATTCTACAAAGTGTGTCTCGCATGCTGGTACAGTACCTTAGAAACAGGTTTGTTTGGTTGTTCTCAAAAATGTGATCAACCTCAAGCAATAATATATTGATGCTGTTGTGTAGACCCCTCCTATGGATGTAAGAGTGGTCTCACTTACATTCTAGGTTACCAAAGCCTTCACCCTTTGTAGATGGTAATGTATTTACACCCTTTGAATGTACAGGAGACCACTCTAACAACCATTAGAGTGATCTCTGCAACCTAAAATACATACTATAAAAGGATTTTAGAAAATGGGCTTTTTATTTGGAGGCATCTGATTGGCTGGTACCCACTCTGCAGGGGTACATTAACTTTCAATAGATGCCCACCAAATAAAAAGTCAGAGAGCAAACCTGCCTAATGCCCAGCCAAGTATCCTTGTGCCCAGCCTGCTTCATCATTGGCTGAAGCACTGGGCACACAAATTCAAACAGCCGCTATTTTTTTTTTGCTTGCTAAGCAAGAGCGAGCGAGAAGCCACACTACCCGAACCAGTGTTCACAAACAAAAGCAGTAGCATTCTAAAAAAAAACAACCTCTTACCACCTCCCCCCCCAAAAAAAAACCCTCAGCTGACATAGTCAGTCAAGCAAGTCCCGATGCACTCCACCCGCTCTCACAACCGCCACGACCCGGCAGCTCAACTCTGTCTGTGGGATCCACTTCAAGCAGCTCCTGCTTCTACATTTTCCTAGCCAGGCTTCTCATCAAAAAATAGCACACTTGTTGTACAAGACCTGATTGTTATGACCAGAGACAGACTGAAAGGGAAAAAAAAAAAGCATGACCTTGTTTCTGTTGTTTTCCCACTATACTGCAGTTGACTTCCCTGGACGTGCAGCTCCTGATCTTCCGTCATGGTTCCCATCTTGCGTGCGACAGAATCACTGGCCACAATGTGCTGCAGTAACAGTTAAAAGAAAAGTAAATATATTTAAAAATACTGTTGCACAATGGCTTAAGAGTTTAAAAGAACTTGTCCGGTATGTGCTCGATCTGTGTGTGTGTGTGTGGGGGGGAGGAGGGATAGTACAACAGAATGGCTTCCTGACCGGGGGGGGGGGCAGTAGGAGATAGAACAGTGCAGAGGAACTACTTATCCAACAAAACACACTTAATTTCTGTCTAGTACATTTTTTTAAAATATTTTGTTTTCAATTTTCCCAAGTGCACAGGAAAATGTCACGTATCCCATTTTCTATGCACAATAATGCCCTCCAGTGTGGGTGGTATGGGCAATACCAGACTGGCCAAGGGCTATAAGGCCCTCCGCCTGTGGCATCGGACCTCATTACACCCCTGGCTGGTCCGGTATTGCCCAATACCGCCCACCCTGTCAGGCATTATCGCTTACATATTTGCCTGGCTCTGTGGTGCACAGCAGTGTGGCACCTGCTCAGCATGGTGGTAACCTGGGTTCTTGACCCAATCCCAGGGTGATTGGAGCAGAGACTGGCAGGGAGTGTTAGGAGCATCAGCACAGAAACTCTACTCCCTGGGAGGGAGGGTATGGTGTGCCCCTCTTCTCAATCAGCTTCTGGTGCTGGGTCAGTGGAAAAGCACTTGGCAGCATGGGTGACCAGCACACACTGGATGAGTACCTAAATTCCCCAATTACAATACATCCTGTCATGTGTTATTGCCCATATATCACCTATTGTGTAAATTCAGTCTTGCATAATTTGATGTTATGGGTTCTGTTTACAAAATGTTTTACTCAATGACATGAAAAACACAAAAACATATTTTCTAGCTACAAATAAATATTGATTGTTATTTTTAATGTAGAATTTTTTTTGGGCAGAAAAGCACATTGAACAAACTTTAATTTCCACATGTGACCTGGGAGCACAGGGAGGTTAAATGACTTGCCAGGATCACACAGTAAGCAAATAGTGGTTGTGAGTTTCAAACCCTGGTACTGTAACCTCTAGGCTACTGTATACTGCTTCATTTGTGCAATGCCAGAAGGGGCAGTTGTAGTTACAATTTATTCATCCAGGGTAACCCAGCTGATATGGGAAATTTAATTTTCAGTGGGGTCCTATGTTTACCCATATTTACAGCTGGGAGGACTGAAGTAGCTGAGGTTAAGTGACTTGCTCAATATCACATTGTGTGTAGGGGTTTGAAGGATCAGAACCTCAGTTCCGTGTCTCCTTGTTGCAAGGACAGCAGTACGTACAATTCAGAACAGGAAAACAAGGAGAGAACAAATATCCACATTGGTTTCAGCATCTCTGTCCCAACAACATGCCCTCTAAAGCCTCAAACTGTAACCAAGTACAAAGCATCATGGGTAGAAATATGGGAATGCTTGTGCAACAATGCATCACCAGATCAAATATTGCCAGACAATGGGTTTTTACAATTGTTCCTGTTGCATTAGTTGGATTTTCAAAATGGTGGATTGATTGCAGATGGACAGACAAATTCTTACGCAGAAAACAATTTGCAATGTTTTGAGCATGGAAGCCTGCAGTGAACAACAAAAAAAAAATCACAGATTTGTAGCAATTGTAAATAACCCTCAATAATATGGTGCAAAATCACAATTAGACTGCAAACGACCCATGCAGCATGCAATTTTATTTTCTTAAATATGAGGTTTCATTTACAATTGATGTGTAGTGTATAGTTAGAACCAGAGGTGTTGCCAGGAATTTTAAACTTGTACTCAGGAGTTGACAGAACTGTCCCCCCCCCCAAAACACAAACCAAAAGATGAGCTGCCCTGTTATACAAACATCGCCTCACCCCATTTCAGTCAGCAATATATGAAGTAAGCCAGTGATTCGATAAAATAAAGTGTTGTGAACGTATTAGTTCACAACACTTTATTTTATATAACACACACACACACACACTACCAATCAGGCAGAAGTTGTCTGGTTTTCAGTTACAATGTTTAGGATACATTGTGAGAAGCCTCTGTACCATATCAAGGTAGCCAGCCTGAAATAAGTCCATTCACACCAGCACTCATGCATACATACTCAATTGGGTCACTCATACAATCATGGCCTCTAAGTTTAGCACCCACACATCTTCCAAAGATCATTCGCAAACTCACACTAAAGCATCCAAAGAGGGGGACAACAGTTTTTCAGGTACATCAGGATCTGTTTGTGTCTGTTGCCCTGGATTTTTCAGATTTTAATGTGCTCAGCAGAGTACACTAAATATGCCTGCCGACACCCATGGTTAGAACTTGCTTTGTATAGAAATTGGCCCTTTTGAAAAATCCTGTTGTGCATGCTCTATGTTGTGTGCATTCTAATAAAAGTCAATATGCATGTTCAAAATCAGGCTCAATGATGTTTAAACTTTCTGCCTGCTTGCGCTGTCTTCTGCTACACTGTGTACACAGTCACACTTCACACGCTTAAAAATGGCAAGAATCAAAAGCAAAGTGGCTGTATTTCTTTTCAAAACAATGTTAAACTGTGAGAAATTTATCCTATATGTAGAAAACTAATGAACTGCACTAAAAACAGCTTAAGACATTAAACAAATTATGTCGTACTTCTTAGACAGAGGTGAGACAAGAGAAGCCTCAACCATTCCCATCACAGATTTCCTGTAAAATCATGTTATTACAAAAACCATAAACTGTAACAAATAAAGTATAAGCAACTATGCAAAACCTGCCATGTGTACTCATCTCAATGTCCATATGCTGTTTTTTCAACCCCGAGATGGAAATACTTGTACAGTAACAACCGTCAACTAACACTATAGCAGGTTACCCACTTTAGGGTGAATTTCCTAGGCTGTGGGAAATTAGAGCACATGGAAAATGCCACCAGCAACAAGGGTGACACCAAACTGTGTCGCCATACAGTAAGAGTGCATAGCCTACCCAAGCAGTCCCCACTGATTTTCTGCAGCAGGCTCAGCCCACCTCACCCTCCTTTACAGGGGGTTCACCCCCACAACCCCCATTACAGCTATATATAATAACCTCCACCATCACATAGAAACACTAAGATGCTCATGGAGCAACACACTCTGAAATCCCGGTTGCTCATATTTGTTTCAAACTAATCATGACACCCACAACACGACACCCTATGTTCCGCGCCAGATATGGACGGTATGCCTACTGTAACAGTCTTCAACTTGTACTGCAACAACCTTCAGCTCATGCTATAACAACCGTAAGCTGATACTGTAGCAATGCTCAGCTGATACTGTAACAACCTTCAGCCGATACTGTAACAGCCTTCAGCTTCTATTGTAACAACCTTCAGCTGATACTGTGAAAACATTCAGCTTCTACCATAACAACCTTCTGCTGATACTGTAACAACCTTCAGCAACTATTGTAACAACATTCAGCTGATACTGTAACAACCTTCAGCATCTATTGTAACAACCCTCAGCTGATACTATGACAACTTTCAGCTGATACTATAGCAACCTTCAGTTTCTACTGTAACAACCTTCAGCTGATACTGTGACAACCTTCAGCTAATACTGTAACAACTCTAAGCTTGTACTGTAGCAGCCCTCAGCTGATACTGTGACAACCTTCAGCTTCTACTGTAACAACCTTCAGTGGATACTTTGACAACCTTCAGCTGTTACTGTGACAACTTTCAGCTGATACTGTAACAACCTTCAGCTGATACTGTAGCAATCCTCAGCTGATACTGTAGCAGCCCTCAGCTGATACTGTAACAACCTTCAGCTGATACTGTAACAACTCTAAGCTTGTACTGTAGCAACCCTCAGCTGAAACTGTAACAACCTTCCACTGATACTGTAAAAATCTTCAGCTGGTACTGTAACAACCCTCAACTGGTACTAGTGTTGTGTGGAATGTGGAATTCCACTGTTGGAATTAGCACAGAATGGCCATTCTGCCAGTAGAATTTCCACTGGAATTTCTGTGGTTCTTTAGTGGAATTCCACCTACTGTGATCCACGGAATAATATTCTGCAGAAAAGCAATTTTTCCGCAGAAAATTATTCTGCAACAATTTCCATGGAAAATATTGAGATCCATGGAATACAGCATTTTTTTCTGTGGAAAATAATTCTGCAACTATTTTCTACCGTGGAATTTCACCACTCCATTTGTGGTGAAGTTTGGCAGAATTTCGGTAGAATTTTGAAAATTCCACAGAATCCTGTTCTGCGGAATTTGAAAATTCCACACAGCACTAACTGATACTGTAACAAGCATAGAAACATAGAATGTGACAGCAGATAAGGACCACTATGCCCATCCAGTCTGCCTATTTTTCTCTATCTACACTATCACATCAGACCATGCCCAATCTAAGCTCTTTCTTATTTATTTATAAGTTGATAACCAGGAAAGGCACTGTGAGTAGAAGCCCATTTCCAGGTGTGACTGGGGGGGTTACAAAGAATGAAAATACAACATTAAAATAACAGGGATGAGACATAGTAAAGAAATTGTACAAAAGAAATTACAGTGAACACAATTTACAAAAGAGGAGTACCTGATAAATGCAGGGCAAATATATGCAAAGTGCTTTATATACCGCTTTCTCCTTCACCCCTCTTCCCTTTCCATTATGATTCCTTTGTGCTTATCCCATGCATTCTTGAACCTCACCACTGTTTTTGGCCTGCCACCTCTGCTGGAAGGCTATTCTAGGAATCCACCACTCTCTCTATGAAGAAGTACTTCCTCACACCTCTCCTGAATCTACCCCCATCCAGCTTCATAGCAAGTGACCGTGTTCTTAAACACCTTTTCATCTGAAAAATACTCCCCTCCTGTACCTTATTTACCACTGTGAGATATTTAAAGATCTATAGCATAGCTCCCCTCTCCCTCCTCTGTTCCAGGGTGTATGTATTGAGGTCCTTTAGACTCTCCTCATAGGGCTTTTGATGCAGACCCTGCACCATTTTAGTTGTACTCCTTTGGATCACCTCCACTCTGTCTATGTCCTGCCGGAGATGTGTTCTCCAGAACTGGACACAGTACCGTAGGTGGGGTCTTACCAGCGATCTATACAGAGGCAACACCAATTGCCTCTTTTTGCTGGTGATACCCCCCTCCCCATATGCACCCAGCATCTCACTTGCCCTCCCTACTGCCTTGTCACTCTGCCTGGCCAACTTTAGGTAATTCAACATCATTGCCCCTAGGTTGTCATCAATAATAGTCTACCCATGTTGTACTCCAACCCTGAGTTTCTGTGCCCTAAGTGCATTATTCTGCACTTTTTTCACAGTGGTGTCATCCACAAAAAGGCTGACCTTCCCTTCCAGCTCCTCTGTTATGTCAATTATGAAGACATTAAAGAGGACCAGTCCCAGCAATGATCCCTGAGGTACCCCACTGGTCACCTTCCCTTCCTTGGAGTGAACTCCATTTACCACCACCCTCTGTCCCCTATCCCTTAACCAATTTCTTATCCATTTGTCACCTTTGAACCCAATACTAAGCTACCCAGCTTGCTTACTAGTCTCCTACATGGAACAGTGTTGAATGTCTTACTGAAATCTAGGTAGGACACGTCCACTGCTCCACCCTGATCTAGTTCCTTGGTCACCCAGTCAAAAAAGTTTATGAGATTCATTTGGTATGATCTCCCCATAATGAAATCATGCTGCTTTGGGTCTTGTAACAAACTGGATTCAACATATTCCACAATCTTTTTCTTCAGCAGTGATTCCATTAACTTTCTCACCACTGATGTCAGTCTGACTGGCATATAATTGCCAGCCATCTCCCTGTCAACACTATTGTGTAGTGGGACTACATCCGCCATCCTGCAGAACCAGTCCTGTTTCTGGTGAGCTGTAAAATAGAGGTGCAGCCAAAATTTCCCTGAGCTCCCTCAGTACCCTTGGATGCACCCCATCTGGTCCCATTGCTTTGTCCACCATCAGATTAGCAAGTCCCTTTAGGACTCTCTCCTCCAAAAAAGGGCTAGTGTCCCTCTATCCAAAGCTTTTGTTACTTTTTTGTGGCCCCTCCTCTTCTCCTTCCTTTGTGAACACTGAATGAAAGTATTTGTTTAGGATATCTGCCTTTTCCTCAGCTGGTACTATAACAACCTTCTGCTGATACTGTAACAACCTTCTGCTTGTACTGTAAACCTCAGCTGACGCTCAAACAACTTTCTGCTGATACTGTGACAACCTTCAACTTGTACTGTAACAACCTTCAGCTGATACTGTAACAACCCTAAGCTTATACTGTAACCCTCAGCTGATACTGTAACAACATTCAAGCTCAGACTCGACAGCTACTCTGAAGAAAAAGGAGTGACAGGATATTCCTGCCAAGTCAGTGTAAGACACTTGGTGGATTAATGGTCATCATTCCTTCCTGAACCTGTGTTTATGTTTAGGCATGAACAATTGAACATGTTTACTCCCTTGGATCACTCCATGAGATAAGCATCTCATTTTCACAGATGCCCTGGTGAACTGGAGAACAGAGTGTACAGGTATAGTAGCCCCAGACAATTAACACAACAATACTGCCAGTAATATGTTTACATTAAATTAGATAGGCATTGACTATTCAGATGTCTGTCTGTCTATCTGTCTGTCTATCTCTATCTATCTATCTATCTATCTATCTATCTATCTATCTATCTATCTATCAATCTCCATTAATGCATCCATTAGGGTTTTTATTACAGTGAAAAAAGTCTGGAAATTCAGTGTTAGGGTTACCAATCCTACCACCCCCCACCCTCCACACACCAACAGGTGTCGGGGTGTGTCTTGGGGTCACCAACCCTAACTCTCACCCATTCCATATGTAAACAAGCTGAGATGGTACAGTATAGGAGAATGGTGTGAGACTTAGGCCCAACAACACCAAGGCACACCCTGACACATGTGGGTGTGGAGGAAGTGAAAGTGGGGGAAATAAGTGTGGGGTTAGTAACCTAACACCGAATTTCCAAACTTTTGTCACTGTAATAGAAACCCTAACTGATGTATTAACAGAGTTTTTGGAAGGAATTTGCCTTCTTTTTGAGGCAGTATAATAGTATCCTCATTTTACTGTGGGAGCGCAGGGTCCCAATCCCTCCGTAGATGTGCATATGTATGTACTGTAGGTGTAGAACTGCAGTGCCCTCTGGGTCCTGCACTTCCATATGTCAAACAACAGTGACCAGTTTGTCAGCATAGCCATCTTATTACCCCACCTCATGTACCCCGGTACAGAGAAATTGTGAAATGCAAGCCAAAATGTAATTATGTGCAACTGCAATGCCATTCTGCACCGCAGGTGCTAAAACACATTTCAGGCAGGATGTGGAAAATGACAGCTGTATTGTTCACGAGGTGGTGTGAAAAAATGGCTAAGTTGAGAATTTGGAGGCAAAATATTGAAAAGTACCAAAGTTATGTGCATGTGTGGAATAAATCCAACAGCTGCACATAACTTGGGCATTTACAGGAATTTTTTCACCAAATTTTCAACATGGACTTTTTGGAACCCCACCTCATGACTAGTGGCATTGTAATTTCATTCATTGGTCCTAAAAGGTGATTTTGCTCAGCCACTGCACCATTCTGCACCACAGGTATGAAACATATTTTGGGAAGGATGCAAAAAATGACAGCTGTACTGTTCATGAGGTGGTGTGAAAAAATGGTAATGTTGAAAATTTGGAGTGAAAATATTAAAAATTGATGATGTTACGAGCGTGCATAGAAAAATTTCAACAACCGCATGTAACTCGGATGTTTTTCAGAGTTTTTACACCAAATTTTCAGCATGGGCTTTTTGGGACCCCGCCTCATGAACACTGACACTGTTATTTCATTACTCAGTCCCGAAAGGTGATGTCACACAGCAACCGTGAAATCACCTTATGGGCCAGATAAATGAGACTACAGTGACAGTGTTCATGAGGTGGAGTCCCAAAATATCCCATGTTGAAGATTTGGAGTAAAAATTCTGAGAAATAGCCAAGATATCAACATAAGTTCAAAATGCTATAGACAGCCATTATGTGGCACTTACCTTGATTCTTCAGTTCACGATTCGGCTTTGAAGAGTGCAGTAATGTCCCAGTCTACAGAAGATTGCAGCTGATGGTCTCCAGTAGTAAGTATAGGGCAGGGGGGTTGGGGAAGGTTGAAATGGGGGAGGGGGAAGAGATGAGGACAAAGGACCATTTACTTTTTTACAGCATTCAAAAAAACAAACATTGTCCAGTCCCTCGGTAGACGAAGCCTGCACAGAATTACAGGCAGAATTCAATCTCCTCCAGCAGAATCTCGTATGTTCCAAACTGCTGTTAAATGCTAAAAAGACAAAAGTGATGATCTTCTATTCCAACCACTTGCCCTCCATCCCTGTCTCGCTTGCTTCCCTGCCCCCCATCGAGACTCTCCATGGTGATAATCTCGAGTTAGTCCACAATTTTAAATACCTAGGCTGTGAACTAGATCAACACCTCACTTTTTTAGCTCACATCAACCCCCATGCAAAGAAACTACATCAAAGAATTGGCTTCTTTTATAGGAATAAATCTCTATTCTATTCTGACTCCAGACTGTGCCTGGTCCAAACAACCGTTCTACCACTTATCGACTATGTTGATATTCTCTATATGGCAGATGCTATGATGCCCTGCTAAGCCAACTGGACATTCTCTGTCACACAGCAATACGCTTTGTTTCCAACACTCACCGTCAGACTCATTGTTGTGACCTGTATGCCTCCCTCAGGTGGACCCCCTTAGAAACCAAGCATCTCTTCCACTCTGTCACTTGGCTCTACAAAAGCCCTGCTGGCAAAACTACCCCTATATTTCCAACTCTTTCAACGAATTACCTGCCCCTACCCCCTACGCAGTAACTCCTTCCTTATGCTAGATGTTCCAACCTCCAGTTCCCAGTTTGGAAACATGGCTGTAAGCTGTGCCCTCCCAGCTGCCTGGAATAAAGCCCAATCCAGGCTCAAACTGCAAAGCCTGATCCCCTGAATAGCTTCAAAAGACTTGTTTATGACAACATATGTGACTTTGGTTAATGTGGTTGATAAAGAGCCTTCTCCCTGCCTGGTCTATTGCAGTGACTGCTCTATCCTCTTGTCCACCCCCCTTCCTCACCCATAAGTGACTTATGCTTTTATTCCCCCTTCTTCCTCTCCCCCTTCCTCTCTCCATGTTACACTACCATCACCACACGATCTACCCCAATCTGTATCCCACACTATCATCACTCAACAGTCCCTGCCCTTATCTACAGCTATCCTTTCATTACCTTCTATCTCTACCTCATCTCCCTGCCACCCCATAGTGTCCTTGCCCCAGCCAACATAGCCACCCTGTTATATTCATTTTTCCCACCCCTTCACCTTGTTGTCTGCCCCTCCTACCTCCGTCCTACCATTCTCTGTTCCCCCTTCCCTCTGACCTTATCCCACCCCGCCTGTGCCGCTATCCTTACTTTCCTTGCTGGCCTTGTAATTCTACTTCCCTCACGAGGTACTATCTTGTTACCTAGAGCTAACCATTTATTTAACTCCTAGCTTTAGTGCACCTATGTATATATGATGTAAATATTATTGTCCTATTTTCTTCTCATGAATTAGTCATGTGTTTAATGCATATTACTTTATATATGCTTATGTAATGTCCCTGTTGTTAATCAAGACCTCTTTGTAAATGAGTCTGCTCAACTGAGCTTTTTTGCCTGCCAATAAACTTGAACTTGAACCATTGGGAACAGTTTTCTTTTTTAACAGGTTTAAAAAAAAAAAAAAAACATCATTTCAGGACACTGGGAGTGGGCTCCTCAGTGTTCCTAAGTACTGGAGGAGGGTTTACTTAAGAATGCCAACATGAGGATTGGGCACCTCGATGTTGGCTAAGTAAATATTTATTTATTAGAACAATGGGTTTGGGGGGGCATTTGACACCAGGGGTGGGCATCCTGGTGTCAGAATTTACAGCTAAGAACACTGGGGGATCAGAATGCTGACACAGTGATTGGGCACCCTGATGTCAGCAGTGTGTTTAAAACAAAGGGCTTTTTTTTTTTTTGGGGTGGGGGTCATCTAACACCAGGAGTGGGCATCCCAGTGTCAGAATTAACAATGCAATATTTGGGGACACTGGATGTGGGCTTCCCTGTATCTCACTATTAGGAGCGGTGGGGCTACATGCCAATATGGGGATTGGGCACCCTGATGTCAGCAGAAATAGTTTTATTAAATAAAACATGCCTCAGCCCCCTTAGAGGCAGTAAAAGGAGAAAAACTCCTTTTATTAGGTAAACACCAACAGGTATTTACATAAACTTGGGCCGAGGAACACAATTCTGATGTTATTTGGCCAAAAACGTGGCCAGAAAAGGTATTGGGCTTTTTTACTGGAACCAATGGGTTTTTCCCATTGAAGTAGTGCCATAAAATGTGGCAATGTTCATGAAACAGTGCCGCAATCTGTGGCAGTTTTCACACAACAATGCCACTAGTTGTGCAAAAATTGACACAATTTGCAGCACTTTCACAAAAGAAGTGCCTCAAATTGTGACACTACCAATGGCTGAAATGCAGAAACCTATTTCGGGCCACTATTTTGAAAAAATAATGCTAGGATCCTGTTTCTCAGGCCCCAATTTGGTAAACACAACTGTTGGTGTTTACCAAGGAGCAGTATTTTTTGAATCAGAGTATCACTAACTGAAAACCAGATGACTACAGTATGAAAGTGCAAAACCCATTTACGGCAGTAAATAGTGCTTTCGAGGCAGACATATATTTTTTTTCCCATAAGCTATTATGGGAAACTTTAAACTTTAGTAACTTTTGAACAGATTAATATTTTTCACCAGACCTTCAAAAGGCACATCAGTGACCCAGACCCCATATGCTCTGAACATTTTCCACCTGACACCCCTAAACAATTTGGGCCATAGCCCTGCCCAAAGAATCTGCAAAAAAGTGAGGATTTTTCACATTTTGGTGCTCCGCAGCTCCACAACTGCACCACCAACTGACACAAAACTTGCCAGATCCAGAGCTCTATGGCACCACATGGTGCATGCAAAATGTCAAGCAAATTGGATGAATGGTTGCAAAGTTACTAAAGTGCAAAATTTGGGGTTTAACATAGAAGTAGCCATGCCACCATAACTATAGTGGCACTACCATGCAACTGTTATATATCTATATATATATATATATATACACAGCATATACCTATCTTAGGGGCGTGTGAGTAACAAATAGTATTTCCCGAATACCATAAATAACAGTCTATAGTAATGAATAGTTTTTTTCAAATACTACAAATAATAGCTTATTCATTATTCAGGAATAAATCTGAATAATAGGGCCCATTATTCATGGTATTCAGTATTTGTTTTCCTCATCCACCTCTCTGTTTGCACAATATCACTAGCAGAGGATGGAGACTGTTAAAGTACAGAAAATTACAAGATACACAATTGTCAGCTCATGACACTATGCCAGGACTCGACAGCGTCTTTTCAAGATGATCCTCCATCATAGCCTGACTCCCCTTCATTCTCTTAGAGCAAGTTTTTTTGTTTCCTCCCCTCCTAGACCCTTTACCTTAATGGAGATGGGGCTACTGCAGCCACAATCCAAGCTAAAGAAATCAGTCAGCCATCGGACCCCCTCCTGTGTGTCCCTCATCCATCCCAGCTTTTTGTACCATCTACCCTCTTGTAGAACAGCAGCCACTGACCCAACCATGATCAGGCATGCATTTTAAATGATACAATAAATGAATAACTCCTCATTAATCCAGTAATGACAGTTGAGTCATATTTTTGACAATGAAGGAGTTAGTGACAGGGCATGCATGCATGCACTGATGTTAATTAAGGAGAAGCAGTGCAGCAGCATCATAGAGTGACATGTTATGCAGCCTATAGCATGTCACTTTATGATACCACTGCCCTACCCCTCATTCATAAACATCAATGTGTGCGCACTCCATCGCTGACTCCCTCATTGAGAATCCTTTACAGTCCAACTGTCAATATTGGCCTCATGAGGATTTGTTCATTTATTTTATAGTTGAAAATGGCAATGCATGATGGGGGCATGGCCAAGCCAAGGAGAGGGAGGAACATCTAGACCGAGAGCTCTGGGCCCATCCAAAATATATCGGTGCCATCCTTCACAAAAAATCGCCAAGAACAAACAATTGACCAAAGCAAACTAATAACCTTTATTACTACCTTAAAAAAAAAAAAAACAAGGGCACCTGAACTTTCAGCCTGCTGACTCCAGTCAAAAGTCAGGCTTGGATCCCTCCCTGCACCAAGCGGCCTTTTCGGAAATCCAAGCCGAGATGCATCACTCTGCAACTCCCGCTGAACAACAACAAACTGCATCCAGAACAACTGAGGGATTAATACAAGCCCTTCAATTTGAGCTTATCCACCAAATGCATGCTGATTTGAAAACTTAGGGGCACAGCTCATTCACTTCCAGCAGACTGTGAACACGCTGGCGGACACCATAGAAAGTCACTCTGGGAGGCTGGACGAGCTGGAGCAATGGGTCAGAACACAAGAGGGCTCGCATTTTAGGTTAGCTTCATCCCTGCAGGCAGCCCTCAGAGAAATCAAAACCCCTAAGGCTACAATGGATCATCACAAAAACCTTGAGTGGCAGTGCAATGTTCATGTGGTGGCCTGCCAGAGGGAACTGAAGGATCAAACTGTGGGGCTTTTATGGGCCATTGGCTTGTAAAGACACTTAAAATGCTGGAGATGGTAATGCTTGAGATACAGAAGGCCCACAGATCTCTGAGCTATCATCCAGGCTCCGAGGAGTGACCCTGACACTTGATCATCAGATGTTTAAGGTACCAAGATCGTCAGGCAGTACTGGATGCCGCGATGAAGGTGGACATCATCATGATGAAGGGAAACAGGGTTAGCATATTCTGGATTATTCCAGGATACTCCAGGTGGAACACCAGGCTTTTGCGGGGGTGAAAAGAAAGTTTTGCCCTTTTGCAATGGTTTACCCAGCGAGGCTTGTTATCCGCCCATGAAACCAGGAGCCTAGATCGTGGACAGATCCAGAAGCAGCTATGGAGTATGTTGTGCAGCTTAAGGAGCAGAATGTCCAGAACCCTGGCCCCCACTCCAGCAGCACTTGAGCAGACTGTAAAAGTACTGTAATTATTTTGGCAATTAACTCTGAGATGATACTGGGGACTGGGGGGGTTGGGGACTATGTTTACTCAGCCCATAATGGGAATTTATTTTCCAGCCTATCATGTCTGAGCTGGGTCGGTCCCACCTCTGACATGGACCCTGGAGTATTGCCTGGTAAATTTTCCTCCCTGGCTTAGGGAGGGCAGCATCTGCAATAGGCCGCACATTCCACCGAACAGATTGGGGAGCCGAAAATACCACCGACTTCCCCTACTGTGCAAGGGGCACCTGGATGGATCGCAGTAAATATTTACAAGGACTATTATTAACTAAGTGTGGCACCGTAACAAGTCCTTACTGGATTTACAACTGTTTCCAAGGTGGATTACCTCTAGCATTTATAAATGTGATCCCCTCCTGCAGTGAACAGACATTTCTTATTTTGCCCTTGATTGCAGGCCTGCTTTTAAAAGAAATAAAATACAGTATTCTGTTGATAAAGGGGGGAAAAATAAATTATTTTGATTGAGCTGTTTTGTCGGGAGGGGTGTATAAACGTCTCTGCTTTGTTACCTTTAATTCAATTAATAGGAAAAACTACATTATGAAAAATATCAGCATGAAGGAATGCTTACAGCTTTTTGTTTATTGTGAGTAATTGCCTACAGTTGTGGCAAAGCACTATCCGAGTGTAGGGAAAAGTGCAATAGAGTTTAAGTGACTTGTTTACTTTGCACTTTGTAGTTATTTTGTAATTTGAACTTGGTGACTGAATTGTATGTATTGGGGGAGCATGTGGAGGGTGGGGGGGGGGTGTCCTGACACATGGAGGCCAGGTCTCCAGGCAAATACTTGTATCTGGTTTGGGTCCCACCCTATGATGGCATCAGGAAGTCTGAGCAATTAATGAGGTAAACTGCAACACGTATAATTGGTGCAGGAGGGCGGCTGAGGGGTGCCTCACTCAGGAGGCCCATCCGGTTGTCACGCTGCCTGGTAAAGGGGTTGAAGTCCAACATGTGCAACTAGAACAGGCAAGGGCTTCATTAAATAAATATTAAATATCGCCCCTTATCCAGCCACAAAATTAATTGGTCAAAATGTGAATGGTTGCCACTGGGGGGAGCTGAATCCTCTCTGGCTATTCAAAACTTTCTTCTTTGACTGTGGCCTCCCTCAAGTATTTGCAACTCAGACAGGCAAGGGCTTAATTAAATAAATATTAAATATCACACCTTATCCGGCCACAAAATTAATTGGTCAAAATGTGAATGTTTGCCCCTGTGGGGAGCTGAATCCCCTTTGGCTATTTAAAACTTTCTTCTTTGACTGTGGTCTCCCTCTAGTATTTGCAACTCAGACAGGCAAGGGCTTCTTTAAATAAATATTAAATATCGCACCTTATCCAGCCACAAAAACAATTGGTCAAAATGTGAATGGTTGCCCCTTGGAGGAGCTGAATCCTCTCTGACTATTCAAAACATTCTTCCTCAAGTATTTGGGAGTATTTCTTCCTAGAAAGTTCTCAAACCTTTGTGAGATAAACTATAAACCGTTGTTTAAATTAATTCAGGGGGAGTGCGACAAGTGGAAGAGTTTACCTCACACCTTAATAGGTCAAGTATAGCGGCAGTGGTGGCAGGCAGTATAGCACAGTGGTGGCAGGCAGTATAGCGCAGTGGTCTAAGGCTCTGAGCTGCAAATTTGGTGACATCCAGCAGACCAGACCTGGGTTTGAATCCCACAGCTTCCACTTGCATACTGTGTGACCCTGAGCAAGTCACTTAACCTCCTTGTGCTCCCAGGTTGCTCCTGTAAAAAAGCTTTCAGCTTAGTGTGCTATACCTGGTTAAATAAAAAAAAAATATATATGGTCAAAATGTATATCCTGCCACAGTGTCTTTACGTGTTTCAAATGGTACTGGTTTGGGTCCCAAAGTACTATTTTAAGTCATTAAAAGGAGCTATAACTACTCTGCTTTGGGGGAAGGGACCCGAATTCGGCAGGACACATTGTAGAGCCGATAACTATGGGGTGATTGGGCCTTCCCAACCTATACTTGTACTACCTGGCAGTACAAAGTGGACAGGGATGGAGGTCTCTGCCAACAATGCTCCCCTGAGCCTCTCCTACTTCACGGCAGCTCTGAAATAAAAGACAGTTAAACACATAGCAAATCCATTTACCAGGACCTCAATTCGAGCCTTACTTGTGGCCCATCGGATTTTGGGAGACCCAGCCACTGTCTCCCCAGATGCATCTATTGCAGAAGCACTCTGGGAGGAGGGGAGGATTCCAACCCCCATTGTCCGGGAGCTTGAGGCCTGGGATAGGCTAGGCCTGAACCGGGTATCCCAACTTGGTGACCAAGGTGTTACACACACTTATCAATTTCTGTCCTGGAAATATGGACTGCATCCCTCCCATTTCTTTTATAGCTACAACTGAGGCACTGAATACAGGTAAACCAACAGAGGCAGCTCAATCCCTTTTCAATGTGCAGGTCCCCATTGGAGGAGGTGGTTTGGGGCACCCTGGGGACACAAAACCCTAAACCATTAACTAGCTGCTGCAAAACTCTGCTGGGCAGCCTACCCATGACCCTGGATAAGCTTAAAGACAAATGAGATAGTGACATGGGGGAAGGGTCTGAACAGAAGGAGACTGGAGAATGATGTTACGTAGGGGTATGACTTGTTCTTTAAACAACAGACTAAGGGCAGTCCACTTTAATATTTTACACAGAACCTACTTCACTCCAGCCCTAGTGAATAAAATAGATCCTACAGTCTCAGATCTATGTCCACAATGTAAAGCACTTCCTGGCACCTTCATATGTATGGTAAAGGAGATGCCCTAAAACCATGGGTTTTTGGCAAAGGTAACTAGTATAATGCAAAAAGCTGTGAATGATGACCAGGAAGTAGGTCTGTGTGAGGTTCTGTTGGGCCTACCTGAGAGAGCAAGAAGGAGCAAGGTTTAGATCACCCACTATGGTCTCTTGCCGTGGCAGTGGGGAAACAAACTTTGGCTTGCCACTGGGATGCAGAATCGATATCAACAATAAAGGAATTGGCAAACAAATTAATGCAATGTACGAAATTGGAGCACACACAATACAAGGCAAGTGGCAAACAGGACAAGTTTTATAGGATATGGGGCCCCCTAGAATGGGCCCTGCTGGAGGCATGTTTCCTGAATATATGATAAGAAAAAGATCTACAGGTTAAACAGTCCATATGATAGAGACTGCTTACCTGGGGCTACATGCCCAAGAGTCTTACTGTGATCATTTCTTGGAACAACATGGAATAATGCATCTCATAAATAAAAAGTTGTGTAACACCTTAAAGTAATAATGAACCAAACCTGACATAGTAAATGAAAAAATGGAGTAAGGAATGTACTCAAAACCACCATGACCTGTATTGCTATGCCCTAAATCAATTGAAATTTCTTCACTTATCTTTATCTATTTGGATATCAACTTTGTTTGTAACTATATGTATTATATTCTGAGTATTTTGGACAATGTGAACGTAAGTGCTTGTCTACTGAACTGCAAAAATAAAGTTTCTAAAAAAAAAAGGAAATGGCAATGCCTGCCTGATCATTGTCTGGTCAGTGGCACCTGGACTTAAATGCCAAAAAGTGCAAAACCATGCACTTAGGGCATGGGAACCCAGGAACTGAGTATAGGAAGGGTGGGAAGTGATAGTCACTAAGCAGAAAGGGACCTTGGGATTTTCATATTTGATGACCTCAAGGTGGCAGGGCAGTGTGTCAAAGCAGTGGTTAGGTCCAGTAGGATTCTGGGATGCATATCTAGAGGTATATCCAGCAGGAGGAAGGAGGTAGAGTTACCACTGTATCATTGCTTGTGAGACCCCAAATGAAGTATTGTGTACAGTTCTGAAAGCTGCACCTCAGAAAGAACATAGACAAGGTGGAGGTGGTCCTAAAGATTGGCAACTAAAATTGTGCAAGGGTTGCATCAAAAGCCCCATGAAGAGAGAGACTGAGGGATATCAACATGCAGACCCTGGAAGAGAAGAGGGAGGGAGGGAGAGAGAGAGAGAGTATGATAGAAACCTACAAGTACCTAACAGGAGGGGAGTCTCTTTCCAGTGAGAAAGATCACCAGAACCAGTGGACATCAAATGACATCCAGCAGACCAGACCTGGGTTTGAATCCCACAGCTTCCACTTGCAGACTCTCCAGCCAAATCAGAAAAAAAAGTAGACAAAAAACTTAATTTTGTCAGTGAATAAATAACATGAAATGCATTCACATATGCCACCAAACCCTCTATCACCCAGATAAAATAATTTATAAATAAAACAATTGCTATTATCTTTTTTTATTTGTCTGAGCAGATGGGCCAAACACTGATAAAAAGGCTCTGTAGAGCATCTGAGTGATTCAAAGTGACTCAGATACTGTCTAAAAAAGGTATTCATCTTTACAGACAACACCTAGTAGAAATGCAAAAATGCAGATGAATTACAGTGTGACATAAAAGTATGTGAATGTGTCACTTTAAGAAAAGCATGGCTTTAACATTCTATATCACACAGAACCATGTGCATCTCATGTTTTGGGGTTTTTATCTGCTTAATGTGCAATGTTTTGTCCAGCTGTACCATTCACCACTGTTATTTAAGCAAAATTGATGACAACCTCAACAGTTGTCTGCGGTATACCAAATAATATTTTCTTCATTTTTTTTTCTTTAGGAAACCTCAGCCAACCACATGGAAACCAGTAAACAGCAGCAGAGAAATTTTAGAATTAATCAGTCATCTTGATAGACATAACCCTGGACAGATGTACTGGAGGGGGTGACATGTCCCTTGCTCTTTCAAGCATGTATTGCTTGGGGTCCCGGTACCTAGAGCAGAAAGTAATAAAGAGCAAGCATTATGTGCAACAGCTCTCAAAGGGATAACAGTCTCTTGGCTACAACCATCACCACCCACACACGAGATGTGAATAAGGAGGGTGGATTAGATATATTGCATGGAAACAATCATGGCCATGCTAAGGTGGACTGTAGATAAACATGAAGCCTTGGGGGTGAACTGGCACAGATGCCAGGAGGAAGATAGTGTAGAGGACAGTGAGGACACAAAGATCCTGGATTCTTCCTAACCGGGGAGCAAATCATGGATCCCTTGGATGTGCGGAGGAGGATCTCAACACACTTAAATACTGGGAGTTGAGCCAGGGCAATAGGAGGATAAGACATGCCCCCACAAGGAGATGAGTAGGCTAATGCACATAGACATGCACCTGAAGAACTGCAAGGTTACACATCAGTTCCCAAACAGTTCAGCTGTTACAGTTTTGGTTTTTCTTCCATATTGCACAGAATGATGGTACAGCATGACATCAGCTGCAGTTCTACACAAAGGTGTGATAGCAACCAGAATTCTTAAACTAGCAGATGTTTATTGAGCTAGTGTAACCACAGCCCATTGATGAGCTGATTATGAAAGTAATAAGCCATGACAGGGTATGCATTATAGGATTTTAATGCATGCCCCAGGATTTTAATGCATGCCCCAGGGGTGTGAAACAGCAGGAGGACAATGGCTGCGTGTTCATATGCCCTTTGGAAGTGCATTAAAATCCTATGATGCGCACCTTGGAGGGGCTTATTACAATTATAAAATTACTCTAAGTAGTTTTTTGGCAGGAGTAAAATGAGATTCAGCATGTAGTAGTAGTTTCTTTTTATTCATGAAACATGAACAGGGATTTAAAACTCAATTGAGCAAATTTCATTTCCAGTGAGGTCCCTTTGCATAGATAAAGTTTCAACAATAATAAGAAATGCATGTTTAAAATATATCGTTGCATACATCATACATAGCATCTGACCGTGTGTTTATATTTAATGCAGTTAGATGACGTCTGTCGCCTAATGAAATTTCTAGATTTTTTTCTTGTCATTTTATAAGTTGACTTGGCGTAATGTAAATGCTATATCTTCACTGTGTACTGTACATCAAATAAAGCTGGAAACATGCTCTTCATGATATCTAACTGATGGGAAACAATTTGTCTCTAAGACTATAAAACCAATCTATATTTTCAATACAGATATACAAACAAAGACCAGCAATCTGATAAACAAAATAGATTTCAGTCTAAGTAACTGATTGATTTTATTTTGAAACTGGCATCCTGTGGAAAAAAAATGAATGTATTCAAAGAAACACACACATGAGTGCAGGACTTTAAAAGAAATAACCTGAGCTGAAATGTTTCTAGTTTTCTAAGTTCTTAACAGTTGAATGTTTAACTTTTGCATTTAAATCATCACCCACATTAGCCCCCCCCCCCACATGCACACAAAAAGAGATTATCAATATAACCAGAAATTCCACATTTAAACATCCTGATATTCGGAAGTTTGTTTGTTATCATAATAAGTTTGTCCAACCCTAGTAGTAAAATAAAAAAGCAAAGTGGTTGCCATGTAGCACTTGTTTTAGTTTGTAGCTCATATGCTTGCTCTTTTACCCTTTAATGGTTAAAAATTACAGAAATAAATTACAAGACTTGAATATTGTCATAACTTAGATTATCTGTGCAACTGTTTCAATAAATGCTGGATAATCCACAAGTGTGATTTTTTGTTCAAATTCATGGCTGAAATTTATATAATCTATAGTCAAAAATAAGCAACAACAACAAACAAAAAAGAAAAGAAAAGGAAAAACCCTCCAAACATATCTTTACCTTTCTTCTTTTCCAACAAAACTTGGTCCGCCATTAACTCCACAATTTCTTCCATGGGCTTCAGACACTTGGTTAAAAATGCCTACTCCACGTGTCACAGATAACTCCATCTCTGATCAAGTGAAAAACCCTAAAAAAAATCCATGAGTCATCATCACTCTTCGATGTGGCCTCCATGTAATCCAAGAGTTCGATGCTCTCTGTTGCTGGTGTTCCCACTGTCTGATTCCCACTCCATACTGAAGACACCTCCAAAAGCACGATGCCCTGTTCCAGATTCAAACAACCACAGCATGACCAGATGGCCAACGAAATTCCTCTGTTCTGGGATAGAATGCAACTACCTTCCACTGCTTCAACTACTCAAAGAGGCCTCTTCAGCTGTGATGCCCATCACAACTTTTCCTCCATGACTACATGCTGTTGAGTGAAGTTGCACAAGCAATGTAAATCTGAAACACCCAACAACTGTGGCAGCCAATTAGTGCATTCCCCCCATGGTATGTGGACCAACTAGGTTTCATACTGTGTCCCTATGATGCAGAGACACCATGACTAGCCTGATTCATCCCCAGTGCTAATCAAGCCCACATATCCACCATAATCAGGGAAGCCCACACTTGTAAAACAAGCATTTGTCAATGCTGAATGTTTACTTGCTGGTATTAGCATTAGAAATGCAGGACTTAGACTGATACAGATTAGGAATGGCAGTGAAGTACTGAACTTCACATGAACCCACCTCCATCTTGTACAGATGGACAGGATTTGGGGTAAGGTTTTGGGTCATCACCCATGACGGTCAAGCCATGTCACCTCACCCTATTCTGCAGACACAGACACATGTTGAGCTGTGCCTTAGGGTGTTTGTCTTTACGGTTACCCCATTCCATAAGGACATATGCTGAAATGGGTGCAGCATGGGAGAATGGGGTAAAGTCTTGGGATGAAGAGTCCAAGGTACACCTCGATGCATGTCAGTGGCTAGGGGGTGGGGGTGGGATGGCATGAGCAGTACAATTGGTAATTCAAAGGCACACCCCAATGCCTGTCTGTCTGTATAGTGTAGGACATTATGGTTTGAAACTGTAATGCCTCAGGAATTTGTTAGTATTCACAGTACAAATTTTGAACGTGGCATTTTTGTGACCCCACCTCATGAAAGCATTTGGGACCTCTTGTCATGAACAGTGGCAGTGTGATTTTGTCGATGTGTCCTGAAAACTGACTTCCAACAGTGACAGTGCCATTCTGCACCACATGTACGAAAACACAGATCGGCAGGATGTGAAGAATGACAGCTGTACCATCCGTAGAGAGGTATGAAGATATGGCAATGTTGAAAATGTGTAGTGGGAATATCAAAAATGCTTGCAATTCTGAGCATACATGGAAACCACGCAACACATGCGTGTAACCCAGTCATTTTATTGAGCTTCATCACCAGATTTTCAACATAGGCATTTAACGACCTGTGGTCATGAACAGTGTCACTGTGATTTTGTTACTGTGTCCTGAACACTGATTTCCTGCAGGAACCATGGTATTCTACGCTGGAACTGCAAAAACACATTTCAACCAGGATGTGAAAAATGACAGCTGTACAAGGAAGTGTGGGAAAATGGCAATGTTGAAAATCTGGAGTGAAAATATTACAAATGTGCAAAGTTATAAGCGTGCGTGGAAACTGCGCAATGCACACTCGTTAACACAGTTAGTTTATGGACTTTTGTCATCAAATTTTCAACATAGTCATTTTAGGACCTCTGCTAATGAACAGTGTCATTTTGGTTTTCCTAATGTGTCCCAAACACGGATTTCCCACACCGACAGCGCTTGTCTGTGCCGGAAGTGCAAAAACACATGTGGGCTGGGATGTGAAAAATGACAGCTGTACTATTCATACGGAGGTGCAGGCAAATGGCAGTGTTGGCAATCTGGAATGAAAATATTGCAAATGTGTGAAGGTACGAGCTTGCCTAGAAACTGCACAACGCACGTTCGTAACACAATAATTTTATGAACTTTTCTCACCAAATTTTCAACATAGTTATTTTAGGACCTGAGCTAATGAACAGTGTCATTGTGATTTTCTTAATCTGCCCCAAACATTGATTTCGCACACCAACTGAGCCATTGTGCACTTCATGTGCAGAAACACATTTTGGGTGAGATGTGAAAAATGAAAGCTGTACTACTCATAAGTAGGTCTGAAAAAATGACAATGTTGAAAATCTGGAGTGCAAATGTTACAAATTCATGAACTTACGAGCGTGCGTAGGAACTGCGCAATGCATGCTCGTAAAACAGTAATTTTTAGGAAATTTTTCACCACATAAACTTTTTGAGAGCCCACCTTATGAACACTGGCACTGTCATTTCATTAATCAGTCCCGGAAGGTGATTTCATGCAGTGACCACGAAATCACCCTTTGGGCCCGATTAACGCCATGACAGTGACAGAATTCATGAGGAGGGGTCCCAAAAACCCCATGTTGAAAATTTGGTAAAAAAAAACAACAAAAAATGCCTGACATATGCAGCAAATTTGAAAAAACCCTATTTATTACATTATACAGCTTACCGGCATTTCCTCAGTTTGTGGTTGGCTTTGAAGAGTGCAGAATGTGTTCCTGGTCCACTGAAGATCATCGTGCCAGACTCCGGAGGCAAGTATGGGGTGAGGGGGGGGTGTGGGGAGGCAGGGTGCACAGTGGGTGGGTGCAGGTTGCGGAGGCTTGTGTGGCAGACCATGAGGGGCCGTTTTTCCTTTATAGGGAAGAAAAAAAACAAAAAGACAACACGGTACGGTTTTCAACTTTACAGGGGCATTTGGCATGCTGGGGTGGACTCCCAGCAAGGGACTCTTTTTGGGGGGGCCAGCTTCAGCCGATGGGGATTGGGCTCCCCTGTCGGCACACAAGACAAAGCGGGCTAAGAAACTTCAAGCCAACAGGGATTGGGCACCCCGTGGGTGGGCAAGAAAACTGGGGGGGTTACATCATGCCAACGGGGAGTGGGCTTCCATGTTGGCAGATAACAAAAGCAGTTGGGGGGGTTACATCTTGCCGATGGGGAGTGGGCTCCCCCGTCAGTTAAATAAACACTTTGCAGCTACTGAAGCCGGCAGGGATTGGGGCCCCCGTCAGCCAACAAAGATAGTTTTGGGGGGGCACATGCTGCCGAGAGGGACTGGGCACCCCCCTCGGCATGGGAGGCTGACTAATATTGTTTGTGAACATGGCGGCAAGCCACCCACCATGTTCACAAACAGTATTAGGCTAGCTAACGTTCCACCCTGCAATGACAGGTTGCTCCCTCATTGCAGCACAATGACTGATGCTGCAATGGAGAGGTGGCCCCTAATTGCTATGGTGAAAACATTACAACTTGGTGCACTTTTTGGAGACCAGTATCATCGACACACTGTGCCTCCATTGGTCCACCAGTGCCAAGCCCCCAAATGCAGTGCATCCCTTGGCTGTAACACTGCCACGCCTCCACAACCCGTTTCTGTCCTAAGCTGTCACATCATGTTTCTTGCGCATGTGCAAGCAAACATAAAAATGGCAGTCTGCTTTGGTCCCATTGAAATGAAACTGAAAATGTAAAATAGTGGTCATTTTGCCTATTATAAACATTAACCATGCCATGACTAAAGGTAAGATATCACAAATATCCTCTTTCATTGTCCTGGACCTCTTTTGACCTCACTCATGGCTTTGCCACTTGTGAGGTCTGAAGTCAAGGTCAACTAAAGAAGATATCTTACTTTAGGTCATGGCATATCCCAAACATTATCTATCTATCTGTCTATCTATCTATCTATCTATCTGTCTGTCTGTCTGTCTGTCTGTCTGTCTGTCTGTCTGTCTATCTATCTATATAGAAACACAGATGTTGATGGTAGATAAGGACCGCAAGGCCCATCCAGTCTGCCCATTTTCTTTCTACCTTATGAATGTGCCATAGACCTGTACTCTGTCAGTGGCCTATATATTCATACTCATCTTTATTGCTCCCTTATGCCTGTCCCATGTCTGTTTGAAGCCCTGCACTGTACTCACATCCACCACTTCCTGAAGTAGGCCGTTCCATGCATCCACCACCCTTTCTGTAAAAAAGAACTTCCTCACATTCCCCCTTAATCGGCCTCCCTCTAATCGCATGCTGTGTCCTCTTGTCCCACTATTTTTCTTATATTGAAACATGTTAGACTCTTTCACCTTGTTAATGTCATTAAGATGTTTGAATGTTATAAGCAAGTCACTTCTCTCCTTCCTTTGCTCTAGGGTATACATATTGAGCTCCATTAATCTGTCCTCATATGTTTTCTGATGCAGTATCTGCACCATTTTGGTTGCCTTTCTCTAGACGGCCTCCATTTTGTTAATGTCCTTGTGCAGGTGCAGCCTCCAGTACTACATTGTTTGTAAAAACTACATACAGGTATAAATACACATACAGTGCAAATTATGCAAGGGTGTGGAAAAGGGCAAAAGGTGTTGACGTGCAGCTGGAAACATTTATGTAATTTCTTTAAAAGGTATTTTTTGTCCAGAGTTCAAATGGCTTTGTAAAGACCCACAAAAAATATGTATACATGCTGTGTGTGCTGGCAAAAAATGAGGCCACACACTGTGGCCAAATAAATAACTGCACAATGAACTTATAGCAGCTTTCAAAGCCACAATATTTTGCCAAACAGTTCTTTAAAGTAAAGGCAACCATCTACTTTTTTATGGATAGAATGCTGTGGGCATCTTCGTGCTAGTGTATAAACAAGGTGTACCTGGAGGACATAGGATTCGGACAAAAAAGCCAATAAACACAATAAGCAGGTGTTTGCATCCAAACAGATCTTTAAAGTAAAGGCAACAGTCTATTTCTTTTTTCTTTTTTTTCTTTTTTTTACACACAGGTGTGGCTGCAGATACAAAGCCACACATTGCATTTGGATCATCTGGAAACAGTTGCATGTTGTCTTATCTGATAATGGCGGTCTGTGGCTGCTTGTGTGTCATTGTCATTTTGCTGCTTGGGTAGATGGGGAGTTAGGGTTGGAATCCCTAATGCCACGTTTCCCTACTTTTGTTGCATTCAGTTGAACCCTAACAGGTGTATTAATTCAGATTTTGGCAAAGAATTCCCTTTCCTTTTAAGAAAGTGGAATAATATCCTCAGTCACACAGGTCCCTTTGGGACCTGCATAAATAGATAAAGACGTGCAGGGCCCCTTGGGATCTGCACCAAGTAAAGAATACAGCCACCTATGGAAGTGCAGGGGCTGCTTGCCCTGCACTTCCGTGCAGCAACAGATGTCAAGAATTCAAGTGGCTGTCTCGTGGGCTACAGAAGCGCAGTACCCTCTGGGCCCTGCACTTCCATGTGGCTGCAGATACAGATGCACAAGGCAAAGAGTCCATCTCTAAGCAAATGTACAGGGCCTTCTGCCACCCACAGCAGCAGAGGTACAAGGCCCTATGCCAAGAGAAGAGTTGTCATCACTATATGGTACCTTGGGCCATGCAGGCAACTATGCACATTTCCTTCCCTGACTGGGGGGGGTCACACAACAGTGCTATTGCCCCACTCTTGCCCCATCCAGTTGGCTCCCTGAACTTGCCCCCAAACACAGCTCACTGGTATGGGATCACAAGGCACTAACTGCTGTGGTAAGGTCTAGCAACTCATACATTTCTTAATAATTATTATTTTTTTATTTTCTCCCCAAATATTCAAGATAGTCATTTTATAACTCCCCTTTTAAACATCACATGTGCCATTTATAGCATATTGGGTAAAATATAATTTTACAACACAAGTGCAAAACCACATTTTCCCCAGGATTTCAACACATGTTTAGGAGGTGGTGTGAACAAAAAGGCTGTGTTGAAAGTTTGGACTCAAAATATTGAACATTAGTGAAGTTATGAGTGAATGTTGAAATGTTTAAATGTTCACTCATCACTTGGTAATTTTACTGTATTTTTTACACCAAATTTACAAAACAGCTTTCTTATGACCCCACCTCATGAACTCAGTAGGAGAACATTTTCAAATCCCAGCCAAAAAGTGATTTTGAAACACAGGTGTTAAAATACATTTTGTCAGGATTTGAAAAACAGCTGTCATGTTCATGAGGTGGTGTGAAAATTTGCTATGCTGAATAGGTGGGGTCAAACTACTGAAAATTACCAATGTTATGAGTGAGAGTAGAAATTTTTCAATGTATACTCACAACTGTGTTGTTTTTAAGCATTCTGACCGCAAATTTTCAACATAGCCTTATGACACCACTTCATGAACCTGGTAAGTGAAAATTTCCAAATCCCACCTGAAAGTTGATTTCATACAGTGACCACAAAAATCACCTTTAAGGCTGGATTTGAAAACTTCCACTGCCCTAATTCATGAGGTGGTGTCCCAAAAAGGCCATGTTGAAAATTTGGTGTATACATACTAAACAAGGTCTTGAAGTAATGGTAGAAGAAATGGTGTGGAAAGGAGAGGTATGGCGACAATGGGGACTGAGGACCAATCTGGGAGGATAGGAGCCTATACTGAGGTGATGGTCAGCTTCCATTAAGGAGGGAACCATAGTCCTCAGTGCACATTTTAAATATTACTTTGATGGATATTTACTGTAGCTGGGGGGGTGACTGAAGAAATGGGGTGGGGTATTGATAAGATCAAAGGGGATAATGGTGCATGTGAGGAGGAGGACCATGTAGAAGCATCTATCCTAAATAGATTCTTCAGCTCAGTATTTACTGAAGAGAAGGTAGGGCAGGGTCCACAGCTCAGCACCATGGACACGGGGGGGGAGGGAGGTGTGCCCTAGTCCCTTCACAAAAGAAAGAGTCCTACAAGAGCTCACTAAGCTCAGGGTGGACAAGACAATGGGACCTGATGGCATACATCCCAGGGTACTAAAGGAGCTAAGGGTGGAACTAGCAGAGCCATTATCAGAACTGTTTAGTGAGTCTCTGAACACAGGAGAGGTCCCAGAAGACTGGAGAAGGGCTCATGTGATCCCGCTCCACAAGAGTGGTAGCAGGGAGGAGGCAGGGATCTACAGACCAGTCAGTCTTACCTCAGTAGTAGGCAAGATTATGGAGATACTTCTTAAGGAAGGATAGTGCAACACCTGGAATCCATAGAGCACAGGATCCAAGACAGCATGGGTTTACAAAGGAAGGTCCTGTCAAACTAATCTCATAGATTTCTTTGACTGGGTAACTAGAGAGTGGACAAGGGGAGCAGTTGATGTCGCCTACCTTGACTTCAGCAAACCTTTCGATACTGTTCCACATAGAAGATTGATTAATAAGCTGGGTAGGCCAAGGTGGGTCAGAAGTTGGTCAACTGGGGGCAAACTGGTTGACGCAGGAAAACAGAGAGTGGTAGTAAATGGTATATCGTCAGAAGAGATGCAAGTCACAAGTGGGGTACCTCAGGGATCAATGTCGTGCCAGTCCTCTCTCAATACCTTCATCAGTGACATTGCAGATGGACTGGAGGGTAAGTTTGTCTGTTTGCAGATGACACCAAGATCTGCAACAGAGTAGTTGATCCAGATGGGTGGGCAGAATGAGAAGAGATCTGGATAAACTAGCAAAATGGTCAGAATAAGTGGGAACTGGGGTTTAATGCAAAGAAGTGCAAGATCATGCACATAGGGAAGAGAAACCCTGAAGCCACCTATAGGCTGGGAGAGGAGTTGCTGGCAGTCACAAGGGAAGAAAGAGACTTGGGTATCATCATCACCGATGACCTGAAATCATCCAAGCAGACCACTAAAGCAGTAGGTAAGATTAAGGGGATGTTGGGGTGTATTAGTAGGTGTATCACAAGTCATAAGAGGTAGGTAATGATCCCTCTTTGCAATACACTGGTTAGATACCATCTGGTGTACTGCATGCAGTACAGGAGGACACACCTTCACAAGGACATTAACCTAATTGAGGCAGTCCAGAGAATGGCAACCAGAATGGTGTAGGGACTGCATCAGAAAACATATGAGGACAGATTATTGGAGCTCAATATGTATACCTTAGAGCAAGGGAGGGAGAGAGGTGATATGATCGAGATATTCAAACACCTTGAGGGCATTAACAATGTGAAAGAGTCTAACATGTTTCAATATAAGAAAAATATCAAGACAAGAGGACACAGCACGAGATTAGAGGGAGGCCGATTAAGGGGTAATGTGAGGAAGTTCTTTTTCACAGAAAGGGTGGTGGATGTGTGAAACGGCCTACCTCAGGAAGTGGTGGATATGAATACAATGCAGGGCTTCAAACAGGCATGGGATAGGCATAAGGGAGCAATACAGATAAGTATGACTAGATAGGCCATTGACAGAGCAAAGGCCGATGGCACATTCATAAGGTAGAAAAAGAAATAGGCAGACTGGATGGGCCTTGTGGTCCTTATCTGCTGTCAACTTCTATGTTTCTATGTTTCTAAAGTGGGCCACCATATACTGAGATAGATTAGGGAGATCCCAAGGGGAGAGGGTTCCACCACAAAGCAAGTTATGTGAGAAAGCAGGGGGTTTGCAAAGGAGGAAAGAGGGGGAGCAGTCAAAGAAGAAAGGCAAGGAAGGAGGAACAAATGGAAAAAGGATAAAGTGACAGGAGGAGAGCTAAGGGATGTCAAAATGGTGCAAGGTCTGCATCAGAAACCCTATGAGATGAAACTGAAAGAGTTCAATATGTACACCCTAAAGGAGAGGAGGGAGAGTTGGGATATGATGTAGCCCTTTAAATACCTCATAGGGGTTAATAAGATACAGGAGGCAGATATGTTTCAGAGAAAATGATGCTATAGAACAAGGGGTCATGACATGAAGCTGGAATGAGGTATATTCAGGAGAGATGTGAGGAAGTATTTCTTTACAGAAAGGATGATGGATTCCTGGAACAACCTTCTATGGGAGGTAGTGGGGTGAAATCAGTGGTGGGTTTCAAAAATGCCTCTGATAGACACGAAGGAACCCTTGGAGGAAGATAGGAGATGGAAGAGACAGTGCTGTAGAGCAAGTTGGGTCTGTAACAAAACTGATCATAATTAAAAATGGGCAGACTAGATGGGCCCAGTGGTCATTATCTGCTACCTGTTTCTATGTATGACAGGTTACGTGATTCAAATGGATACAGTGTAAAATTATTAATATGTGCAACATCAATACTGTAAACTGTGGGGCACAAATAATTCCGTGATGTGCGTTGCTACACAGACATGATAATCAAACTGGTAATAATATATGCATTGAGCAAGGAAGAAAAAAATCAAGGGGACATGAGTGAAGGAATATACTGTACTAATCAGAGTGGTGACACTATGTTAGGTACATACTGTATGAAGTTACTGTATTATGATGGTACCCAGCTGTATACCAATGCTGAGTAAGCTACAATATGGGATTTTATTTATTTTTGTTTTATGTTTAATAATCCAGACATCATCTACACAGTAATGACAGATAGCCAAGCATGCTCTTTACAATTTGCAACCTTTTTTTGGGGGGGGGGGGGGCTGTTTATTTATTTTTTGGAAATCACTTGTAATGTGACTGCAATTTTGTTCAGCCAATTAACTTTTGGTTTGGAGGATGGAAAGGGATGGAAGACACAGTGCTGTAGATCAAGCTGGGTCTGCAGCAAAAGTGATCATAATAAAAAACGGGCAGACTAGATGGGCCTGGCGGCCATTATCTACTGTCAGTTTCTATGTTTCAATGTATGACAGGTTATGTGATTCAAATGGATACAGTGCAAAATTATTAATATGAGCACTGTCAATACTGTAAACTGTGTGGCACACATAATTCATGTTGTACTGTGCTATGCAGACATGATTATCAAATGGGTAATAGAGGAGAAAGGAGTTGAGACAGCTAGGTGTTGCAAGATCAGTGACAGCTGGTCACATGCACTTTCCTGTGGACAGAGTGCAGAAGGATGCCTGGATACCTGCCTGCCATGTATAGTCTGACGTCATACCTCTAACACAACTATGTATATAAAAAAAAAACTGATAAGAGCTTATTGCTTATGTTTCCAAACTTGTTTTCTCTGATACTTGGGAGTTACTACTAAGAATTCTGAGGCAACAGGAGACATTGTACGTCCATATATAGTTGTCTCACAATTGTGTAGAATGGTCATTTAGTTATCCCCCCATGCATTTTTTTTTTTTTTTTTTTGTAAACCATCTTTATTCATTTTCAATTAACAGACAAACAAACACATACCTGACATAGCCAGGGTACACAACCCCAAACTGGCTGTGCAAACTATATACATCCCTCTATGTACAAACACAGTAGAAAACCGCCCTACAGTGTAATCAGGCTCCAAGATCAGTAATGCCTTGATGTGATAAGTTAACCGGTATAAATATACTCCCTTCCCTTCATCAACCCAAATCCTCATTTAGTTACCCGCTTATAAGCATATTCTAATCTGTGGCCCCCGGAAAGAGCCTAACTCTTACCGGGCGGTTTCCTGATGTGTCCCCTGGAAAGAGAGATAGAGTCCCCCAACCCCTTAAGACCATGCAGACCATTACCATCCCACCATTATCCTGGTAAAGGGCCAAATACAACCCCACTACCACCATCTGAAAATTATTTGAGACCAACTAATACCAAGAATAGTAAAAATTAAAAAAAGAAGAAAAGGCACGAAAGAATATAAACATCTGAACATTCCAGCATACTTTCCTTTGCTATTCACAATCTGACAGACAGGCCTGTATTCAGATGCTCGTAACCTGCTGGGAGTAGATCACATCTAGTACTGCCCATCTTTTAACATATACCTCTTTTCTCCCCTCAGAGTATAGGTGCCTCTTTATCCTGCCCAAAATCCCTAGTAGTTCTCTCACCCACTGATCATAGACATAGGCCTGGTCATCCTTCCAATGCTTTACTAAAAAAGCCTTAACTACCGCCGCCATTAAAGAGAGGTGGTATTTGGGTGCACCCCCTACAATTTGAGAGAAGTCACCCAAAACACATACTTCTGGTATTATAAATTCTGAGTTATCCAGCATTGGGTCCATGCCCCGTTTAATCTCTCTCCATAAGGGTAAAATTTTACTACATCCCCACATTACATGCAACAGGTCACCCACTCCCTTCTCACATCTAAAACACAGGTCTGTCTGTCTCAAGCTGCTACCATATAGTTTCACAGGGGTATAGTATATGTTAGAAACAACAAAAAATTGCATATTTCTGTACTTGGGTATCACATTATATTTACTGCTTTTCCAAATATTTTCCCAGGTAAGGTTTCTGGGGGTCATCACTTTGTCCCAATATGGAATTCTTATAGGAGAACTTGGGCCAAGAAAGTCCAAGAGAATTTTATAAATTTGTGAGAGGGGGTTAGCTCTCTGGTTAATTTCCCTTAATCTCCCCCACGAGAAGGAGTTGTCCATAGAATCCCACAACCCCTTCGTAAACCCTGCCAACATTTGTTTAAATTGTATCCTTTGAAAGAAAGACAGTTCGTCACATTGTGGTGGAAGGGCTACATTATCACCCTGCATCACATCCCTCAATCTTAGGCCCCGTAACTGATTAGCCCACCCGTATCTAATTACCCGACCCCCAATTACCAAGTTAGGGTTACCCAATATAGGCTGATCTCTGGCCTTCATTTGATTCTGTTTTTGTACCGGAGTAAGAAATAACCACCAGGCTTCTGCAGTTTTCATAATTGGGTTCCCATACCCTGTTGTAAAAAAAACCTTTTTTAATTTAGCATACAACAATGATTCTGGAGTGAGGCCAGAGCTTGTTAACATTTGTTTCTCTATTTGCACCCAGGTTGGTATATAACCCCATGCATATTTTATTTTTATCTTTGTTTTTGTTGACCGGGTAAGTGCACTAGACAGATTTTGCCTATTTTCAGGCACAACCCGGGGGAGGAGGATACAGATGAATGCCAAGTGACCTTGAACCAGATTAAGCTGTTGGTCTATGTGTATATGTCTAGTTTTTTTCTAGGTTTCTTATTTCCATAAAGGGCTGTCACGAGAAGTAAGAAGTAATAGATATTGCTATTGTCCAACTCCAAAGTGTAAAAGAAGATGATGTGGGGAGGGGTACAAATTATTTTCAGGAATTCCATCTCACCCAGAGCCATGGGCATTGTAGTCAATAGCTCAGTTTTATCAACCATTGATTATGGGTTAACTGTCTACAGATCCACCTCTGACACTTCTCTAAACAGAGTCAAGATGGTCCTTAATAAAGCCTGTAGACTGGTCCTCAGTGTGGATAAGCACACCCACACCTGCAGTCTGTATGCCCAAATAGAGTGGCTCCCCCTTCATGAGAGAATAATGTACCAAGTCTGCATCCTGGGTAAGAAGACATTACTTGTCCTAACCCCTCCAGGGCTAAAGACACTACTACAACCTGTGCCCACCCCACATCACACCAGAAGTTTTACCAACAATGTCCTCCATGTACCATGCAGAAGGCCTAGCCTTGCACAGCTTTTCTTCACCTTAAGGCCGCTAAATGGCTAAATAGCCTCCCTGCCACAGTGATGAATGCTACTAAGGTTGGCCATTTCAAAACAGAACTCAGGTACTACCTATCACAAGCAGGGAAATGTGAATGCTTTGAATAAACCCGACCAGGGCAACACCACACAACCCTCACTATACCTCTTCTACCACTTCCTTGACCCACTCCTCTATGCTACTTTCCCTTTTCAAGCACTCCAACTATCCCTCCCCTCCTCCAACCCCTTAACATGCCACTCCCCTCTACTCTACCTTCATGTTCAAAATCCACCTACCCCTGATCATGCCTGACACCCATTATGATCTTACTGTAGATAGATAGATAAATAGAGATAGCTAGATAGATAGACAGACAGACAGACAGACATAAACTTTATTGATATAACGCTCCTTCTTGGAGGCTCGGAGCACTTAATATTTAAAAACAATCCATTCGTAGCACATATAACACATTTCAAAACATAATGCAGAGATCAGTATAAAATTCTATCTATCATACATTTAAAGCAACTCAATAATAAACAGTACAACAGCAGTCAGAACATTTAAGCTTAGCTTAAATCAAATGCCTGATTAAATACAAACATTTTTAATCCTTTTTTAAAGGTTTCCATCAAGGGTGCCTCCCTTAGATGTCTTGGTAAAGAGTTCCACAGGGCTGGTGCACCAACTGAGAACACATGTGTTCCAGAATGCTGCAACCTAGACCTGGGTGCAAAAAGAAGACAACCCTCGGCGTGACAGAGGGCCCAAGATAGGCGATGGGGAAACCAGGATGTCTTGCAGGTAGGCTGGTCCCACCTCATGTAGGGCTTTATAGGTCAGCAATATGACCTTGAAGGCAATCCTCTACCTTACTGGCAGCCAGTGCAGTCCACGGAGGACAGGTGTGACATGTTCAAATCTTGAAACGACATGTTCAGATCTTGAAATACCAGTCAGCAGCCTAGCCGCCACATTCTGCACCAATTGCAGCTGGCAGAGATTGCCTTCAGATAGCTCCAGGTACAAGGCATTGCAGTAGTCCAGTCTGGATGTGGTGAAGGCATGCACCAGGGGGCTAAGGTCATCAGTTGGTATTAGGGTTCGAATCCAGGCAATGTTCCTTAGATGGTAAAAAACACTTTTGATGATGGCCATCACCTGTGCATCAAGTGTCAAGGCATCATCAAGGATCATCCCCAGATCCTGAACCTGAATGGAAGGGACTAGGGGAACACCCCCAGAATTAACCCAGGGGAATTCCCAGGCCCCCTTCCATCACATTGTTGAACTGGATCCACCACTAATGTCTCTGCCTTGTCTGGGTTGAGTCATAGCCAGTTGTGAGTCATCCAGTTCTGGATCTCTTCTAGGCAGGTGTTAACCACCGAGGCTGCCATCTGATTTCTGGATGCACAGGACAGGTATCTCTGGGTATCATCAGTGTAACAATGAAAATACAGCCCACACCACCTGATAATGTCTCCCAATGGTGACATGTATATCGTGAACAACAAGGGTGACAGGACTGATCCCTGTGGAACTCCACAGGACAGAGGCACTTGAGGCTAACCCCATCTTCACCATTTGCACTCCATCCATGAGGAAGGACCTAAACCAGTTGATGACATTTTTGGTTAGTCCACATTAGTTCTGCAGTCAGTCCAGCAGCACCTCATGGTCCATGGTTTCAAATGTTGCTGAGAGATCAAGGAAGACTAAGATGGTACGATGGTATGCTCTCCCCATCTCTCACCATTAAGAGATCATTTAGCACCTTCACCAGTGTGGTCTCCATGCTATGCCTGGATCTATACCCAGACTGGAAACATTTGTAAGTGGTGAAGGAGGCAAGACATGTTTTGAACTGGATGGCCACCACTTTCTCTAGAACATTCCCTTAAAATGGGAAGTTCAAGACTGGTCTGTAATTGTTTAGACCCTCTGGGTCCACCAAGGGTTTCTTCAATCAGGGTCTAACCAACACCTCTTTCAGTGTCCTAGGAAAGACCCCACTCTCAAGGGAACTTCAGGTGATCCCAGCAACCACAGATCCTATCAGGTCCACACATTCAACCAAAAGTTGGGTTGGGCCTGGGTCCAGGTCACAATATGTTGGTTTCAGCTTCAAGACTACAGTATGTCAACTACCTCCCCAACTGGATCAAACTCAGCCCATACAAGAAGGATGCCCTGACATGCCTCAGATAGAACCCCACAATACCTACTGTAATGGTGGATGGTTCTCTAGACGAGGCTGTTAGCTGCTATCAGAAATGTTTGTCTAATTTGTAAATATCTCCTGTATTAGTAACCATGATATGTCTCTGTATGTTACATGGACCTGATGTGGAACCTTTGTAAAAGAGCTAGCTTAAAGGTATTGTAATCCGAAGCTTCAAATAAATAAATAATTTCCCTTACACATTCAGCAAATGGTCCAGTGCTGTTTGAGATAAGAGGATAGAACATAACATGGCAGCTGAGTAAATGCTAAGGTCTAAACATTGGCCACTGGCTAAAATGCACCCAATGTTTTAGCCACCTGGGAACTGAATTAGTCACTGTACAAATCTGGTCTGATGCTGCTTTCCTGCCTCTGTGACCCAAACATCCTTGGGTTCTCCACTATTTGGTGACCAAACTGGACTGACAGATGTCATGTTTTCAAGGAGCAGTGAGTGAACTTTCACTCTCTAGTGGGCTTTGCTCATGGTTTTTGTGAGGACAAAAAAAAATTACTCTGCTGTATGGCAGCAATTGGCCAAACATACTGATGGATGTGACAATGTTGGCCTGCTGTGGTGTGTTGCAACAGCCAGCCACATTCAGTTACATTAGTCAAAATGTCTAAGCCATAGTGCCAAAAGGGAGCCTAGAAATGTTAGCTACATTGATTTTACAGTAGTCATTGATGATGGTGGTGATCCTTCATGCCCACCCAGTACCAGGAAGAATAACAATTGACCCCTATTAATGACAAAGATCAATAAGGAATGGGACATCTCTCTTTTTTCCCTTAATTTTTATTTTAAAGGGGTCACTGTCAACCCTTTTTGCATCACATTATTTCTAGCAAAAAACCCATATTTTCTAATTGCTTGCCTTTTCTAAAATTCATGAATGTTGCTGGTTGTTTCATCTACTCCTTTCATAGTAGAACTGAAATGCATGCTAATGGTGTTACTACAGTATACCCAGACTTGTTTTGTTTCAGATCCTTGACCTACTGTACAGTACTCTTATTGTATACTCCCTGAACGTTAGGAACCCCCCAAACAATGCAGCCACTCATTATGTCATTTTATCCTCCTCCTCCTCCACTGCATAATGATTTTTTTGGGGGGTTCCCAAGTTCAGAAAAGATGCAGTGGGAGTTTATCAAGGGCTATAAACAAAGATGTTTTGATAAACAAGAACCTGAGGTTAAGCGTTATAACTGGAGGGGGGGGTTTAAGAGGGATATGAGGAAATTCTATTTTATGGAAAGGGTGGTGAAGGGTGTAGAACAGTCTGCCAGCAGAGGTGGTGGGCACAAAGATCAAAAATAGTTTCAGGCATGGCTGAGATGGAGTGATGAGTTTGGCGGTTGCTCAGGTCAGCAGCATTAAGGAGGGGAGCAGAAGGGTGGACCGGGAAGGATAAAACCCTATGTGGGTAATATGTCCCGGAGCAGCTAGGGAAGTCTAGGTAGACTAGATAGACCTTTGATCTTTTTCTGCTATAATTGTCTATGTAATAATATATACATTGAGCAAGGGAGAAAAAATCATAGGGAACAAGTGTGAAGCAATATACTACTCATAGAGTGGTGGCACCATGATCAGTACATACTGTATGAAGTTACTGTATTATGATGGTATCCAGCTGTATACCAATGTTGAATAAGCTACAATATGGGGTTTTATTTATTTTTGTTTTATATTTAATAATCCAGACATTGTCTACACAGTAATGACACACAGCCAATGATGCTGCTTATAGTCTGACACCTTTTTTTTACCACTTAATTCATTTTTGGGAAATCACTTGTAACATGGCTACAATTCTGTTCAGCCATTTACCTTTTGGTTTACCTATGCATAACTTTTACAAGAGAATACTGCATATATTAATGCCAGTGTACAATATTGCCCTTAGGACAGGTTGTGGAGTGCATTTGAATAGATGTAAAAAGTGTGACACTGCACTGTACATCAAGTAAGAATAGTGCCCCTGATTGTGAACATTTGTCCTTGATTTTAATGGGCAGCGTCCTTCAGTTTGGTCCTGGCAGGATGAGTGGTTTGCATTCCTGGGTAGCCAGGTGTTGCAGCTGACACCACTATGATTTCTTTGCAATCCTCTATGATGCCCCTTGAAACCCCTGGAAACCTCTGGAAATCCCTGAAGCATTAGTTGCCTAGCATTTACTCCTTCTACAAATATAAAGCCATGAGAGTGCCCATGCCACTATAACAATTAGATTGGTCATGAAAGGGTAACATAAACTGGCTCTCCAGAGAAGAAAAATCATTGACACTCCCCCCCACACACAGACACACATTTGGGAGTGATAAAGTAATTTGAAACTCCTCTGGAGTTATTTCCTTTAAAAGCTTGCTTTGTCCTCTGCTGGAAATTATCTCAGTAAAATATTTAGGTTCCAAAGACTAGCAAATCAGATTTCAGTAATAAATAAAATAAACAAGCCAGCAAGTGAACATACTAAACCTTGTATTAAAACAGGTAAAATAGACTTCTGTTTTCTTTTTACAAATGCCTGGTACATCTCTGGTTACAAACTGGAGAACCCCCCATAGCTGGATATTCAAGCTTTTTTTGACACTAGTGTTCAAAAAGAAGTTTCTAATTGCACTGTTGCAGACAGTTAAACTGCTTCAAAAAAGTGGTGTAAGTAACTTGCCTTTGTGCCTACTCTGAGACACTTGCTGTCAGGTCATTAAAAGCAGGCATGATGAGAGAGGCACACAAGCGGAGAGGAGTATTTCATTCAACTTGCATAGTGATTTGGAATTGTGGAAGGATACACTGAAAACTCCTATTCTGTGCTTCATTATCTCATTTTTCCAGCTACAGCAAGATGACTTCAGGCTCTGCCCATTGCAGCTGAAAGAATGAAGTTATGAATAAAAGTTCAAACCTCACTGAAATACATTAAACCTGACTTCCCTTATTTTCTAATATCACAATCACTGGTTCCAGCTAGATGTGGCTTCAATAAAAGAGTGAATCTACATTGTAGGACATGTTCAGGTGAGTGAGGGTGTCTGGGGGTTTGTGGGGAGGTGGGTGCTGACTGGGAGGTCAGGAGGTCTGGGGGTCAGATTGGTGAGGGACAATTTTCTTTTTTTCAGGGTGAAAAAAATAAAGCCATTGTGGGATGGGTTTGTTCAGGTTTTATAAAATAAACCACTATTGGATCTGACACTGGGGACTGGGCACCCCAGTGTCAGCTAATCTCCATGGTGGCAGCGGGGATGGGCACTCCAACATTGCCACCTATTCATGGGGGAGTGACCTGGAGGGGATGGAGGTTGGCAAGCAGTACCGGGGGCGGACACCTCAGTCTGCATTTGGAAATCCTTTGGGGAAATATGAGGGAGGATTGGCTGAGTTGAGAGGGGAAAACATACGTAAATATTAATAAACTAGATAGATAGATAGAAAGATAGATAGATGGATGGATGGATGCATGAATGGATGGATGGATGGATAGATAAATAGATATATAGATAGATAGGCAGACAGACAGGCAGGAAAAAAGAGAGACAGAGAAAGTAAGTGCTTACTGCTCCAGTTGAAGCCAACAGCACGACTCCAGCTGTGGCTTCATAATTCAAGAAACTCCTGGCATTCTCATACTGAGAACATGGGTGAATGGCTTCTCTAACTAAGTTGGGCACCAAGTAGTTTTGGGTGTCCAAAAACATTATTTCCAGGGCAATTTAAAATAAATAAATAAATAAAACCACCAGAGTCCAGTTAAACAGGTCCCATGTACCTAGGTGTCCTTTTGTTTTTTAAAAATGCATCATTTTTATGCACTTTCAATGTTCATTAGTTTAAAAAAGATGGTGTCCATCACAATCAGTACTTTTTGCACACAAGTAAATCATTTCTCATGTCCAAGCAATCTTGGAAAATAAGCCTTCATGATCTGTGCATTATTACTGTTCACATAAGAAGGTTATCCCAAAAAAATCTTTATAACTCTGGAATTATTTAATACTTTGTCACAAAATCTTTGACAAGCTTTACTTTAGTAAGGCCACTTCAACCCTGAATGTTTCATGAAAAAATTCCATACCATCTAGGCTGTACATGAGAGTTAAAAAAAATGTTAAGTACAAAAAAATAAAAAAGTGTTTTTTATCATTTTTTGGCATTCCAGATCTCAAAAAAAAATCACCCAAGATGCCAATATTTATATATGTATGTACATATAATAAGTAGGTATGTACAGTATGTGTGTGTATGTATGTACTGTATGTACAGTATATGTGTGTATGTATGCATGTACAGTACTGTGCAGCCTGCCAGAATGCAGCAGAATTACTGCACAAGCAAGGCAGTCATGCAGCAACCTGAGACACTGTTGTAGTCTGTCAGGCTCCACTATATGTGTGTGCAGTATTATGTTTGTTTGTATGAACAGTATGTGTGCAGGTATGTATGTGCACTATGTGTGTATATATGTATGTATGTGTGTATCATATGTATGTATGCATGCATGTACATACAGTATGTGACGGAGAGCAGCTGTGCTGTTAAAAGGCTGCAGACCCTCCCTGAACTGTACTGAAATGCAACAGATAGGGGTGGGAGGGAGACCTGCTTAATCGGGTCCCCCCCCTTCAACTTTCTCGAACTAAAGGTAATGAACCTCGGGGTCGAGGCGCAAGCAGCTCCTCTAGCTGGGCGGACCTCCCCCGGTGCAGAAAACAACCGCTTTTGTCTCCCTGTCTCCTGTAAGCAGAGGGCTTGCTGTTCCTGCAGCATTCCTTTGTTAGAATTTGGTGCCTTCAACTCTGAGAGAGGCACCTGCATCGACTGGCCCGGAGGGTGAATGACGGAGAGCAGCCGTGCTGTTAAAAGGCTGCAAACCCTCCCTGAACTGTACTGAAATGCAACGGATAGGGGCGGGAGGGAGACCTGCTTAATCAGGTCCCCCTCTCAACTTTTTTGAACTAAAGGCAATGAACCTCAGGGTCGAGGTGCCGGCAGCTCCTCTAGCCGGGTGGACCTCTCCCGGTGCAGAAAACGACCGCTTTTGTCTCCTTGAAAAATGTCCCACCCACGCACCCCATTCCCTCCTCCCCTTAAATAGGCAGATGCCCCTCCCACTGCTCCTAAGTGACCAATAGCAGTGTGGGAGCTATCTCTCTCAGGGGGAGTTTTACACCTGCTCCACCCACCACCTTTTCCACCCCTAGTCAAGTCCCACAGGAGTTGGGCACATTTTAGCTTGACAGGGCTCAGTCTCCTCCCCCTGCTGCAAGATTACCTGCTAGGGTTTCAATTGTTCAGGTAGAAAAAATGACCTAACAACTTAATGGTAACACTACCCTACCTAATGAATTCTGCAGCCTAGCCCTTAGAGTATAACTAATCTGATGCTAGCTAGCTCTATGAAATGTTAGCAGAATTGTATACCAGTCTTGTTTAACTACTTAACTAAGATTACGAAAGAGATGCTAGCCGTAACAATTGAATAGACCTGAAGTGTCTTACGGTCTCTGATGCTAGACTGCCTTTTGAGTTGAAGTGTACTATTGACCAGATCCTTGACTGTTTAATCAAACTGAATGCAGAACTGTTCACCAGTACGTGCTTGTGCAATCTGCATAATTTCAGACACAGTGGGGGCACCCTTAGCTGAAATACTAACTTTCTAAACAACAATAGGTAGGAAGTCAGTCTCTTAGTGAACCACTATTCACCCTCAACGATGAGCCAAATCTGCATGGATCCAAATTAGATTATAGTTACTTGTCTGAGTACACCTATTCCTTACAGTATTGCTCTCACTTAACTCAACTTAACTGTGCTCAGCCTGCTTGCATTGTACACTGCTTGTCAGGAAACTACACATGACCTGGAACTGCTACTTTCTGGACAAGGTATTAAAACTCAGTGCAGGCACCCTGATGATATGAGGTCCAGCCTGGGAACTACAGTGGATGGCAAGATGCATCCACGCAAACTAAACTGTGGTCTCCTCCTTGCTACTCTATATATCCTTTCTGTACTCTGGGTGGAATGGCTTGTAAGTAATTTTGACCATTCCTCCCATGCCCGGCAAGGACTGGGAAAGCACACGGCCAGGCACTACTTCTGTCCTTCCCCGACGTGCAAGACCTCCCTTGTAGTGGCATATGAATTCACAAGAAAAGGGATCTTCTATAGATCCCTTCTCCTTACTAGGAGTGTGACCTCCAGAATGACTCTACCATCCTTAACCCTTACTCTCTGTCTCCTGCTCACAGTTCTGTTGCTACTTGAGGGGGACATTCAACTGAACCCGGGCCCAGGAACTGCTAATATCTCAGTCTCCTCCTGCCAAGACCAGACCTGGCTAGTAGCAAAGGGTCTGAGGCTGGCTTATATGAATATATGCAGTCTTAGGCCTAAGATCCAAGAAGTTCAAGTGTGGCTAGCCCTATATCAACCTGATATATTAGCAGTCTCAGAGACATAGCTAAAACCCCATATCCTTCATCACGAGGTTGCCGCCTCTGAATATATCTGCTACAGAATGGACAGAACATCGAAAAGGGGGGGTGGTGTACTTATCTACGTGACCTCCTCCCTTGTTAGCATGCCCCAAGGCACGGCCCCTGATATAGAATCAATTTTTATACAGTTCACATGAGGCAGAGCCAAGCACCTTACCATAGGTTGCATATATAGCCCTCCCACCAATACTTTCCAGTCCTTGGAGACACTCTTGAAGGACCCAACCATTGAGGTTACGTCTGAAATTGTCATATTGGGGGATTTCAATCTCAACTGGGCCCAAGAGGCTAAGTCCTCCATAAATGGCTTGTTACATGAGACAAATCTTGCCCAAGTGATCACATAACCGACCAGAATAAATCACAAATCGGGAAGGCACTCAACCATCGACTGGGTCCTGGTGTCTATCTCAAAGAATATAAAAATAGCAGGTACCATGGCCGATGCCTTGAGTGACCACTTGCCTATCTTCTGTGTATGGAAGAATAGTGTGGACAAAGTCCAGCCAAGAGTAATCACATCCAGGGACTACTCCAAATTCTCACCGGTGCAATTTAAATGCTATCTAGGTGGCATTGACTGGAGTCTACTAAGATGCCTACCTACCCTGGAAGAGGCTGTCAACTTCTTTCTGACATCTCTCTTGAGGGCTGCAGATCTCTTTGCTCCGATGAAAACCCATCAAGTAAAAGGAAGCTGCTATAAGTGGATCTCACCTCCTTAAAGGCCTTGATGATCATCTGGGACAAGGTCTGAGAAAATACAGGAGATCTACGCTCCCAGCTGACCTTGTAAGCTATAGAGCCCTTAGAAACCAATGTAAGCAAGCTATTAAGCTAGCGAAAAAGGCTTACATCACTCATCTCCAGAAAACTAACCTAGGCAACCCGAAGTTCTTCTGGTCCCACATCAATGAGCTGATCAAGTGCAATAAAAAGGCAGCTCCTGGCCCTATTGAGGCCAACGGGCAATTACTGGAGGATGAGATACTCATAGCTGAGGCCCTAAACAGCTATTTTATGACCCTTGATGAATATAAGGCAGGGCTCCAAGATAACTTCAATGAGCCTCTTGGACTGGAACCTCCTAATCTTGACAGCCCATCATTTCATTTGAGGCTGCTTAAGGTAAAAGAGGTCCTGTCCATCCTAAAATCCCTGAAAACAAGGGGATCAGGGGGCCTGATGGCACCCAGACCAGAATCCTAAAGAACGGTGCCCCAAAACTAGCTAGGCCTCCTACCTGGCTAATAAACAGGTCCCTGCTAGAGTGGGTCTGTCCCTGAACTATGGAAGTAGGCTCACATGGTCCCAATTCACAAGGGCAGCCTACCGAACCAATTGGGAACTACAGGCCGATCTCCTTGCTGTGTGCCATCGCAAAAATTCAGGAGAAGCTAGTGTACACCCAACTTAGGGAATACTAAGAAGCATACCAGCTCCTTTCCCTGGCCCAGCATGGTTTTCGAGCCAAACATGGGTCTGATACTGTCTTAACTAAGTTCTCTGCTCACGTACTTACAGAAATCGATGCAGGGTCATACTCAGCGGTGGTTATCATCGACCTTTCCTACTCCAAAAAATGAGCCAACTAGGCCTTGACACTCACACACTCAGGTGGTTCGAAAGCTACCTCACAGGGTGCACACAGAGGGTCAAGTGCAAGGACAAAATCTCTGATCCACTGCCACTTAAGGAACGGGTACCACAAGGGCCTATACTCGGCCCCTTACTATTCTCACTATTTATAAATGTGCTGCATAACCACTGTGGGAGCAGCAATGTCATCCAGTACGCTGATGATGCGGTGATATACAGAGCCTCAGATAACCTAAATGACCTTGGGACTACCTCCAAAGGGACATCCTCAAGATGGAGGACTGGCTCACTATGAACAAAATGGTCCTTAATACTAATAAAACAAAGATTATGCTGTTTGGACTCAGATCCCTTGGCCAAAATAGGTCACAACTCCTTCAACTCAAGTCCAGGGTGGGAAAAAAACTTGAAGTAGTTGCCTCCACAGAATACCTTGGACTTACCCTGGACCAAGGATTCACCCTAAAGCAACATGTTGACCAAGTCACAAAGGTCATCCATGGAAAACTAGGAACCCTCTACAGGCTAAAGGACCAGTCAATCCCAGAAGCCAGGACAGCCATTGCTTCGAGTGTTCTACTCCCAACTCTCACCTATGCGGTCCCTGTACTCCAGGGTATGGCCAAGCAGGAGCTCAGCAAGCAGCAGACCTTTTACAATAAGGTGGTCCACTTCGCCACTCTGTCCCACCTTAGGAGCCACCACTGCGAGTCATTATCAAGACTAAGCTGGCCATCTCTCAAAGCTCGCCTAAGGTACCCAACTCTCTGCCTGACTTTTAAGCTAATGAGTCCTATGCCTCCCCCAAGCCTTGCTGGACTCATAACTGTTAAATGAAGACAGCGGAATCTATGGACCTCAGGCCAAACTCTCCTTGAGGTCCCTAAGGTGAGGACCAAGGCAGGGTCCACGTCTTTCTCTCATGCTGCCCCCTCCCACTGGAACAACCTCCCATCAGAGGTTCGGAAAGCTCCATCATTAACCTGCTTCCAAACTAGACTCAAGACTCACATGCTTGCCATGAGCAAATGTTTATGCTGCTGCTCCTGATCCTCCCGCACTATGCATGAGCCTAAGCACTCACCACAAGGACATCACAATCACCTGATCTGGCATCACTTAAACATTAGTTGTCCCTCCCTCCCTCGAAGTCCCTAGGTGGGTAACAATGAGACCTAGCCAAAGCTATTCGCTTCTCTACACTGCGCTCATCACTAATATAAAATGTACCTAGTATGTAAGAAGTCTTTCTTTTTAATTACTGTCATATGTCCATGATGACTGATTGCCTGCCACAATATCTATATCTATATCTATATCTGTATCTGTATCTGTATGTACTGTCTCCTTTACCATGTAATAACTGTTAACTCCCTGGTCGCCCCTGAAAAACGGACCTCCGGGGGCCAGTGGGCCTACCCGGTCATCAAAATTCAATAAATAAATAAATAAATATACAGTACATTTACTGAAAATCCAACCAACAGCTTAATCTGGTTCAATTTCAGTTGGTTACCATCTGTATCTCCCCGTCCACTGGGACAAGACTGAAAATAGACAAGATTATCTAGCCCTTGTTTCCCGTCAACAAAAACTAACTAAATAAATATACATATACTGTATATATATAGCTTATATATATATATTTATTTATGCACCACCAGTGGTTCAACAGTTTTCCTCATAAATCTATCAATCCATCTAACCTCCAGATAAATATTTATCTAAAGGTTAGATATGTCACAATTATTTTCCTTGACCTTTTCAGAGAGAGCAGAACCAGACAGTAGCTAACACAATGCTGATGACATCATACTAGGCCTGTGAAACACTGAAAACAGCAGTTCAAATCATACAAAATCAGCAACATTTTCACGCAAAAAGCTGATTTAAAAAGTTATGAGTTAAACTGATGTATACATCGAATACACAGCAGCTTGACTTAAAATACGCAATTCATCTCCACTTATAAGGGGACAAGACTTTCATAACTTTTGGCTTTGTCACTCATGAGTTATCATCCTGCCCATCATGCTTGGAGAAAAACTGCATATTTTTAGTCAAGCAATATACAGCAATGCCAGCCAGGATTCAATGCAGTAATGTTGCAGTATATCACACAATGCTGGAGTATGCTGCAGGGAGCAGTGTTATTCAACGGCAGTTAAGCCCTTTTATAATAACTGGGTTCAATTCTTTCCCATAGGGAAACCCAGTTTGTAATTTGCCATTATAAAGGAATGTTAATAATGGCAAACATGCACCGCGTTTCTCTCACTCCATGCATACGCCAGCGGCAGCTCTTCCCTTCCTGACCACTGGTTGCCATGCCTTGCCACCGGAGACTTCACCACCAGTTGAACTTGGCGGTGTGTTCTTAGAAAAATAAATGACTTCTCAAAAACATTAAAAAGTTCAACAAACAAAAATAATACGTTAACTACTGCTCAAAGCAGTTAACTTTTCAGCACCCAACCGCGGACTGCACTGAAACCCAATCTGTCTTTTTATTTTATATAATTGCTGTGGTGAAAAATGAAACCCAGCAATTATATAAAATAAAATATGGATTGGTGTGTAAAACTCGAACTTTACACACACCCTTGCTCTTGGGATTTATGTAGCATCCAACACCCTCAGTGTGTGTAAAATTCTCATTACACACACCACTCCATACAGTATACTATCTTTATTGCACTATTTTGTGACATGTCATTTACTGCAAGTTATTGCATTGCATTATGGCTGGCTCCACCGTGTAGATCTAGAGCTAGATCTAGATCTGAATCTAGATCTAGAGATATGTATAGTATGTGTATGTATGTACAATGTGTGTATATGTGCGTTATATCTAACGCTTGTGAGGATATTTTTTGGCATTTATAAATATTTTTGCTTACTGCACATCTATAGTGAGATGATCAAAATAATCTCATTCTAGGTTGGCTGTGTACAGATATTCTCACTGTAGGTGTACTGCACTGACCCCTGAATTCGTGCAGCTGGAGTCATTGCTCACCTCGCACCTACCTGCACCATGTATCTGCAAGCATTCCAAACCCTCTCAGTTGATGTTTAACCATTAACTGTACAGCAACTAACTGGACCACAACCGTTACAACTTCCCAGTACCACAGCACTGTCATGGATCCCCAAAATGTGAGTTTTGATGTCGAATACAATGACTTAATCAGTGCTATTAAAGAAAATGATCCATACATGGTAGGACTCCATAGACGTAACAGAAACACTAGAAGTCTTCACAGAAAACTCAGCTGAGCCCACACACTGTTCCTAGAAGACACCAAATCCATACAAGCATTTATTAACTACATCAGAAACAAAAACACAGGCAAAAAGACTGTAACTCACCTAGGCATGATACAAAGGTACATGCAAGAAAACTGCATGGAGGAGTGAGAGCTTCAAAACATACCACCAAAAAGACTTGGAATTCATATTAAGCAAATATTTCATGGTAGCAAGAAAAAATAAAACAATCTCCATACAAGCCACTGACTCTCCAGTTGCAATTCCAGTTCCAGTTCCAGTTCCAGTCAACTGAAAGATGGCTCAAGGACAGAAACTATTCCCACTCTCTAGCAATGGACCCCTATTCCACAGAATCAGACAGGCCCTGGCTGCAGAACAAAATAACTCAAAGCACAAGGGAAAGGCTGCAAGAAACACGCTGATGAGTGCATAGACAAGCTCTGTGAAAAGAAAATACTTGGCCCCTTCAATCCAGACTCTTTACTTAACACCATGTGGCTCATATGCACTGTCATTTGTGGAATAAGAAGAAACACAGACATAAGAGAAATTAAATGAGGAGATGTTCAATGAAAAACAGATACAAATGGGGAAAAAAATACCTAAAATACAGTAAGGGAAAAAAGAAAGAAAACAAAAACTGGCCTAAATCAAAAGGATGTCTCAGAATATGTACAATACTGAACCTAATACAATCAAGTGCCTCGTTTCCAACTTTGCAAAGTACAAGAATCAAAGACAAGCATGTACCCTGACAGAGGACAGTCCCTTATTCCTGGCAATAAACACAAATCAACGATGGTACAAACCATCAACATCCAAATATAAAAATCAGACACTGGATATTTTTTGCATTCTGTTTCTCCCCTTCTCTGATGGCTCTCATTCTGGAGGGTGCCTCAGTCCCATCCCCCTGACATCCACTGGTCCTTGCTGACTGTGTTCTCCCAGAGCTTGACCCCTCCCCATTGAGGTTGGCAGGGGGTCCACAGGCCCCCAATGAAGACTGGATCCAGTTCTGGTCAGCACCCAGCTAATTGGGGAGTGGGATCTGTGAGCCCCTCCTTCATCTGACCATCAGAGATGTTTTCCCTTGTTTTTCTCCCCCCATAGGAAGGGTGTGCAATGACACCAGTGGTGGTGTTGTACATGCTCCCGTACATGGAACCCTGGGCATCTGCCATACCTCTGCCCACCATATGCAGTGTCAGTGTACCAGCCCCCATCATCTGTTAGGGGCCAGGCTAGCACTGATCACTGATCCTCCCTCCCTGGAGAAGAGCTGTCCTTGGGATGCTCGAGCCTCCTCCTTCCTGGCCGACCTCCGGCAACCTGCTCACATCGCAAACATGGGTCACCAGTGTGGCAGGAGGTAAGGCAGGATGCCTAGACCCTCCATGCCACTGGGCTGGCCATCAGCCACTGAGTATTAGCAAAATTGGTACAATACCGAAAAATGATTCAAGACAGTGGCATTAATACATAAAAAGGAATAACTAACCATTCCGTTAGGAAGCACCTGTTCCAAAAACTAAATGATGCAGGTGTACTTCCAATGGACATTATACAAGTGACAGGACACGAAAGTGTTTCTAGTGTCAATGACTAATTCTGGCTCAATGACAAGCAGCAAGAAAAAAAAATCAGACATTCTCAGCAACAACCCCTTTTTATGAGATGCCACCTACAGCACTATGATGACCTCCCACTCCGTAATGACAAGCAGGCCGAAAATATCCCTGATGCTAGATTCACAAAACTTTGACCGAGCACAAACCCAGTTTTCTCGAGGCAAAATGGACTTTGCAGATAGTCGGTATTCACAAAACCCAGTTTGCCCCCGCAAACTAGGTTTGTGCCTGAGCAAAGTAATGAGGGAGGCCATATTGCTAATGAAGGGGAGGGGTACGCCATATCTCCGCAATCCCATTCACTAAGGTTTTGCTCCATGCAAGGGCCTTTGCCTAGGTCCTTGCATGGAGCAAATTACCACTGGCAAAAACCTGGCAGTAATCCATGCATCCCTAGTGGATGGTGGAGGTACTGCAGCCCCTCACCTGCTCCCCAGTGCCCAATCTCCCACTCAATATCTTGAAAGGAACTTTCCATAGTGTAGTGGCCCTTCCCATCCTCAAGCACCATCCCCAAATACTTAACAGTATTCCCTGGTAGTCTAGTGGTACCCACCCCCTCCCTGGACCCCAATTGCCCACTCAACACTGTAAAATATTTTTTTTCATAGTGTAGTGGCTGTCCCCAGTCCCCGATTGCCCACCTAATATTGTAAAATATTTATTTCCATAGTGTAGTGGCCCTCTCCGGTCCCTGATCACCCACTCGACATTGTAATTATTTTTTCCATAGTGTAGTGGTCCTTCTTCCTCTCCTTCTCCCTGATTACCCACCCAATAATAAAAAAAATAAAATTTTCCATAGTGTAGTGGTCCCTCCCTGTCCCCAATCACTGATCCCATAATAAATAAAATGTTTCCATAGTGTAGTGGTCCCTCCCCCCTTCGTGATCACCAGTCCCATAATTAATACAATTTTTCCATAGTGTAGTGTCCCTCCCCAGTGCCAGATCTCCCACCCAATATTAATAAATCCCTTTTTTATAATGTAGTGCCCCCTCATCAATGATCACCATCCCCAAATAGTCAAAAACCCATTCCCAGGTACTTTAGTGGTCCCCAACCCTGCACCCTCTCAGGGAATCACAAACCACCCACTCCCCCCACCACAGCATGACTGCCAATCAATGAGCAGCACAGCTCTCCTCACACATCCATGGCTGGCCTCTGACTGAACTGTCAATGACAGTGTACAGTATACACTATAAGTCCATTGGGTTGCTGTCAGAAGTTGTGCTGGGGCGGTGATTACCTGAGAGGGTGGGGGGACCACTAGGCTACCAGGGACTGGGTTTTTTACTATTTGGGGATGGCAGTCAGTGATGGGCGGACCACTACACTATGGAATAGGGATTTATCAATATTGGGTGGGGGATCGGGCACCTGGGAGGGACATTACACTATGGAAAATTCATTTCAAGATATCGGGTGTGAGATTTGGCCCCAGGGTGGGACATTATACTTTGGGAAAAATATTTTTTATTATGGGATCAGTGATCAGGCAGGCACCTCTACACCATAGAAACATTTTATTTATCATGGGATCAGTGACCAGGGATGGGGAGGGACCACTACCTTATGGAAAATTGTATTTTTATTATCAGGCGGGTGATCAGAGAGGGGGGAGGGACCACTACACTATGGAAAAAATATTTTACAATGTCGGGTGGGTGATCAGGGACTGGGGAGGGCCACTACACTATGGAAATAAAAATGTTACGATGTTGGGTAGGTGATCGGTGACCAGGGAGAGGGAAGGCACCACTAGACTACTAGGGAATACTGTTAAGTATTTGGGGATGGTGATTGGAGGATGAGGTTCACTAGATCACAATGGAATGCAGCTGCATGGGACATGGGCTGGCGGGGGGCCACTAAGTCACCCACAGGCTATGCAAATGGGCCCATAATGGGCATGCTATTGGCCAATAGCTCCTTGCATGCCCAATGGGCTCATTTGCATGACTCCATTAGTGAATAGGTGCTTAGCACATGTGCGTTATTGTTGCCGGTCCATTCTCCTGGCTGGCTGTGGGGACAGTGCTGCTGGGTTTCTTAGTAGCTTTCCTGGGTTAGTGCTGCCCCCGGCTGCCCCTATTCACAGTTGGATAGCGCATCAAGCTATCCAACTGTGAATAGCTCCATAGACCACCAGTGAAGCCGGGAAGTGCAGCGCAAACTTTTGCATGCACTTTACATTTGTTTTGTGAATCCTGGCCCTGGACTCTTACTTTACAAGCCCTGTTTTCCATGCAAAACACATAACTATTCAAATCAACCATGGTAAGTCAAAATATTTCATATAGTACAATTCCAGAACCAAGCAAACTCTGACTACCCCCCAGCCACGACCATGATATACTAACATTAACAGTAGCATTCTAGTTCCCTTATTTCCACAGAAAAACCACAGCCACAAAAAACAAAACAGATCTGCGTAATAGAAGATGGCGACTCAGACTGAAAAATATCATGCCTAACGAAGTGAGTCAATCATGCTGAAGAGCACTGTCAAAAAGAAAAAAAAATATGCAAACTGAGATATCCAGTCCCTCTACCACCATGCATTGTACAATACTGCAGTAAAGGAATAAAATAAACAGCAACACTGTAAATATTCTAAACAGAATAAAAATATCCAAATCTGTATACAATGGTATAAGTTTGAACCATGACTTAAAATATATTTTCTTCTCCCTAAACAGTACTCCCTAACATAACAGATGCTGCACCCTCAGATCCTGGAACCTGTGAAAAGAAAAACTGGAGAGCAACTACAGACAACTGTGTTTCAATTTCCAAAGTAAACAGTATGCTGGATTGTTCACCTCCGTGACCTGCAAACAAACAAAAAACTTCCCAAAGAACTATTTTATATACTCTTCCTGAAAGAGAATAAAGGATTCAAGTACCTAGCATAGCTCCTGCTTGTTTCATGGACGTTGCATATTACAGTTGCATTTCTTAGCACTTAAATATGTGAAAAGCCTGATACTATTGCTAATATTTTTGTTTGTGCACTACTTAAAAATAGGTTTTTCAATAGTTCCTTAAGTACTGTTTGACTGCTAAACTTCAGAAAAAAAAGCAACCTAAAATGAAACAATACCTGATCCCTATTTTGCATAAAGTAAATTGTTTGCCTAACCTCTCTTACCGTTAGAAGTCTTCTCCTTGAAAATAAAATATTCAGCTTCCTCTAATTGCAAAAAGCTGCCTCTTTATATTCCACATAGTAGCCAAAAAGAAAAATAAATCACCAAGCCACCCACAAAAAGCATGCATAAAGAAAAAGCCAAGCAAAAAGCAAATCTCAATGTAGTCCTTGAAATCAATGCCCCAAAAAAAGAAGCAAAAAAAAAAAATCCACCAAACAAAAAAAAAATAAATGCAGTGACACTAAACAAAGCTCCAACCCAACTGGTGCAGTCAGCTAGGGCTGCAAGTTCAGTTAAACCATTTTCCTAAAATGGTTGAACCCCCCGGTGTTTGCTCCAGTCCGCAGATGCGTGAACATCACCATTAAATCTGTGAACTTTGGTTCACCCAGTTCACCCCTACACTGCATCATGTGACATGTTGCAGTAGTAGATGTGAACTTGATTTTGAGTTTCATCCTCTCTCTCTCTCTCTCTCTCTATATATATATATATATACTGTATAAATATATATATATATATATATATATATATGCCCAACTGCCAGCAGCCCAAGTAGCCAACCTATCCACCTTACAAGTTCCACCAGAAATGAATGGTGGTGACTGGCTGCTGTTCCTGCCTCTCATGGAGGCATAACATGTTTATTGGCTGCTGGCAGGTGTCGGAGGGGTCTGGCAGAGAGAGAGAGAGACTCTGCAGCACACAGTTTACAGTAGAGTGGAGGAGAGAGCAGACTGTGCATTGTGCATCACTAGTTTGTGTGCACGGCTCAGAGAGATTTAATTAAAACAAAACAAAACGTGTTCCTTTTTTTGTTTTGGGAAATCACACACTTGGGAGTCAGGGGAGTCAGCTTTGGGTCTAAGCTGGGACTGGGAGAGAGGACTGAGGAGGACTAGTGTTGGCTGGAGTTGGAAAGGGGAAAAACAAAATAAAAACTGAAATCCTCCTGATTCCTGCCTGTTGGAAGAGCGGACTGGGAGACAGACAGGGCACTGGCAGCAGTTAAAGTTGCGGACTCAGGGAGGAGGACTCTGTCTGTCAATGGAGGGCATCAGGGAGGGGAAAGGGAAAGGAGCACCAGGAAGGGGATGGTGTGTGTGTGTGGACTGTAGAGTGGACTGGAGGGGAGAGGGGACCCTGATATAGCTCACCAAATAAAATGAATCCTTATCCTACTACCTACCTAGTCCAAGAAGTAGTTTCTGTGTCTGGGAGGGAGAGATGCTCAGAAGCAACAAAAAGCAAACTGGATAAACAACCTAAGGGCAAGGCAGTTTTTTTTTTTACTTATCCTTGGGTTGGGACTGGAGTGGGACTTGGGATAAAAAAAATCTCTGCATACTTAACTCTATGCAGAAGTGCTGTTTTGTACTGTACTGTACTGTACTGTACTGTCCTGTTAGATAAATATTTCCCTGTTTTTGGTGCAGCTACTTGACACAGCCAGCAGTTGCTATACTACTATAATCTCCCTGTGTTTTCACTACTTAAACTACCTAGCCAAAAATGCTGCACTGACCTGTTTGTGAAATATTCCTGTGTTTTCACTACTTAAACTACCTGATTCAATGCAGCCAGCAGTTTACTGACCTGTTTGGGAATAAACCTCCTGTTTTGGTGTAGCTGCTTGATGTAGCCAGCAGCACTGCAGCTGTGCTGACCTTTTTGTTTGTGAATAAATAATATCCCTATGTTTTCACTGCTTAAACTACAATGCAACTAGCAGTTGTTTACCAACCTGTTTGGGAATAAAGCTCCCTGTTTAACATTTTTGGCACAGGTATTTGATGCAGCTGGCAGTGCTGTGACCTGTTTGGGAATAAATAATTTAACTGCATTTTCACTACTTAAACTAATTAAGTTGATGCAGCCAGCAGTTGTTTACTGACCTGTTTGGGAATAAAGCTCCCTGTTTATTTTGGCGCAGCTACTTGATGCAGCTGGTAGTGCTGTGACCTGTTAGGGAATAAACAATTTACCTGTATTTTCACTTCTTAAATTACTTAACTTTAGGTAGCCAGCAGTAATTTACTGACCTGTTTGGGAAAAAATCTCCCTGTTTAAAATTTTTGGCATAGCTACTTGATGGCTTGACACAGCTAGAAGATGTTTCTTGACTTTTTAAGAATATATTTACTTGTGTTTTCACTACTTAAACTATATAACTTGATGCAGCCAACAGTTGTTTACTGACCTGTTTTGGAATATATTTACCTTTATTTTCACTACTTAAACTACCTGACTCGACATAGCCAGTAGTTGTTTACTGACTTGTTTTGGGAATATATTTACCTGTATTTTCACTACTTAAACTACCTGACTCGACACAGTCAACAGTTGTTCACTGACCTATTTTGCAATAAAATTTAAATCTCCCTGTTTTTACGGCTGCAGTAGGTGGAGCCTGTAGATGTTTTGCATGTACAAAGGAGTGAAATCATGTTTTCTGTCCGTGGAACTGACTGAAGGGGTAAATAGTCTCCTCCGCCTTATCTACCTCCAAGAAATGTTTTTCACCCTCAAATAAATATGCTTTCATATTAGTCAATGGTTGCAGGGTACTAGTGTCTTTCTTAAATGGGTGGTACGAGAATCGGAACCTGTGTAGTGGGAGGCAGCATTGTTTTTTTGGGGGGGGTAAAATCCACCTCCACCTCTACCCGAGAAGCTCCTTAAGATCCACCCCACCTTTTTTTATTTATATGGAAGGGGCATGAGGTGGATCTATCATGTTGAAACAAGACACACTAGTTTGAGACCTGGACCAAGGAACAGAACACGTCTGTGGAGTGATCGAGTTGTGGAGCCCCTGCATTTTATTAAGGACTAGGACAACAGAAAATACTTAATGCCTTCAAATTGACTTAAACCCCCTTGGAACAAATGATTATCAGAGCCACCTGATGTCTCAAAAGGAAAGAGTAATTAAAGAGTGTCTGAAACTACAGCTCCCAAGGATAACAATATACACAGCATTCTGATTCAAGTTGAAAGAGCCACAGGTTTTTCCTAAACATTTATATACTAAAAACATAAAGTTCAGCTGTTGGGATTAACAATATTTGTTTACCATATTCTATATATATATATATATATATATATATATATATATATAGTTTGTCTTTGTAGTAGTTTCAACACTTTGAAAGCGTTGGTGTTAGTAATGCATTTAGAAATACATTTTTAATTGTCTTTACAGTTAAACATGCAGTTTCATGTGAGGGCACATTTTTGGGGTGTGGGGGTTCAAATTATTTTAATCATGGGAACAGTACTTGGTAAACATAATGCTTTGATGATAAAGTGTATTTTTTCTTTGAAGTTTGAGAAGTGGATTTACCTTGCACATGTTAAAAATACCAGCTGCAATTAACAACTACTTGTAGAAGCAAAAGGCTGGGTGTTTTTTTTTTTTCTCCTACTTTCCTTTCAATGATAATATAAACTGAACCAGGAAAAAAGTTAGACTGAACAGATCAGAGCTGACATTAAAAAATATGATGTTCCTAAGGTCTGTTGCATGCACTATGTTTTCATTTTCATGGGAGGGGCATGAGGTGGCTCTATTATGTTGGAACAACTATCAGAGCTGTCATCCCCCTGGACATGCAATTTATCACTCATTTAAAATAACACAAATGTAGTTTCATATTTTTACTATCAGGGAAGCAAGAAGATGAATCAGCATGGCTAACAAATACCTTGACTGACACCTGTGAATGAGTGGGGAGGGGGATATTTTTTAACATTCCTGGTGGTTTTATACTCCCTGGAATGTGCTATTCAGTTTTTTTATTGCATCTTGTCCCAGGCAATCTTCCCAGAGTGCAGTTTGCTTTATTGTTTAATAGCTGTGGTGGAGGGCAGAGTCTTGTTACATTGTCTTTTGTTTCAAATTAACCACAGACATCAGGGCAGCCAAAGGAGACACACCGAGTCTTAGGGTATGTACAGCATAAAATTTTCATATGCATAATCTTTCCATTCATGTTATTGCTAGACATACTGCAGATAGCTTGGCTTGAGGAAGGGTGAACATGGTCAGGACTGCTTAGCAGTTGAGATGCATATGCAACAAATAAGTCCAGATGCGCTAACTGCCTACTGAATAAGGAAGGGTTGCAGGAACCTAGGGAATGATTACAGGGTTGGGGGGGGGTTGATGGTCATCAAAATGCAAAGGGATTTTGGGGTAATCATATTGGATGACCTAAAGGTGACTAAACAATATACCAAAGTTGTTAGGAGAGCCAATGGAATGCTGTGGTGCATAGGGAGAGGTATTACCAGCAGAAGGAAGGATGTGGCGATGTCACTGTGTAGAGCACTGATGAGGTCTCATTTGGAATATGGTGTCTAGCTGTCGAAGCCACATTTCTGTCATGCAATTTTAAATCACAAATGGGTTAAATGGTTCTATTTTAGATTTATATCCCTTTCCCCTTCTTCTCCCATTGGTTAGCCTTATGGAATGCAACCAGAACATATCTTGGCTAGCATGATGAATGCACCTACACAAGTGGCTTCTGAGTCTACAGCACTGTCTTTTTAAAATGCTAACTTCTTATTGAAAATATGGCATAATGTTTCCATCCATGTTATTGCTAGACATACTGTAGCTAGCATGGCTTGAGGAAGGGTGAACATGGTCAGGACCCCTTAGCAATTGAGATGCATATGCAGCAAATAAGTCCAGATGTGCTAACTTACCCTATAACTGTTATTTGTCACAGTTTGCATTTTCATCTTGAAATGGTTACTTTTGCATTTATGTTTATTTTAAAATATTTAATATTCTGACCATGTGGTTATGTCATGGACCGTAACTGATCTCCAGCCTTAATCCCCCCCCCGTGCTCCAACTTGCATAGAAGATAGTGCTTGCAGACAAATCTAATAATTTTGCCACTGTGTTCTGTTGTGTGAGTGTGTGTGTGTGTGTGTGTGTGTGAGTGTGTGTGTGTTTGTGTGTGCATGTGCTTTTCATTCAATTGTTTGTGTCTTGCATGGAAAACAGTGCTTGTAGACAATCTAATGATTTCGCAGCTGTGTTTTGCTGTGTGTGTGTTTGTGTGTGTGTGTGTTTGTGTGTTCCTCTGAGGTTGTTCTTGCAACTTAGGAAAGGTACTTCCCCAGACACAGCAGCAGTACATTGCGTATCAGATATAAAATGTCAATAAGCAGGTCATGCAACAGATGTGCTGAGCAGTTACTGAAGCAAGAAATGTATAGCTATCATTTTTTACATCCTGTTCAAAATGTGTTTTTGCACCTGTGGTGTCAAATGGCACAGTTGCTGTGCAAAATCTCCTTTCAACTAATGAACTGATAATGTCACTGTTCATGCAGTAGGATCACAAAAAGCCCATGCTGAAAACTTGGAGTGAAAATACCAAGAAACGCCCAGGGCATTAGGGTTTCTGACCATAACACCCTGCACTGTAGGAACTGACAGGCATCAGCGGTGTGACCTGGGATTGTCAACAGTAATGTTCATGCCATTCCACCCCCATCCCCACCCTTCAGCCAGTGACCGGTATCGAGGTGTGCCTTTGACTCTTTAGCCCCAAAGTTCACTCCATTCTCTTATACTGTACCCATCTCAGCATATTTCCTTATGGAAGGAGGTGTGTGTAAAGTTTGAAAACCCCAAGGCACACCTTGACTCTTGTCTGTGTCTGCAGGGTAGGGTGAGGTGAAATGGCATGAGCATTATGGGCAATGACCCAAAGGCACACCCCAATACCTGTACATGTCTGTGGGGTGGGGGTGAGGTTGGCGTCACTTCAGTACTTCACTGCCATTCCTATTCTGCCCATCTGTCTGCATCTCTCTCTCTCTCTCTCTCTATATATATATATATATATATATATATATATGTTTATGTAATATCTATCTTTCCATTAATTGCATGTATCACTATTTTCACCTGTTTCTAAAACAAACCTATATATCACATTTGCCTGCACTCTGAGCACATACTTATGAAACTGTGCATATTTGTACTCCACTTCTGTATAGACCTCATACTTTACTTATATTCCCATTATCACAAGCATAACTACCTTGCCTTTATCAAAAATGACCCCCTCTGAAAGTTAATATCACATTTTCTCTAACAGTCCACCATTATTACACCTGACTTCCTGACATCAACACATTGCTAAAATATAACTTACATCACCTCATGGACAAAAACCCTGTGTCTCTTAAAAAAAATAAAAAAATAAAAAACTGAATAAATAATCCCAAAGCTGAACATATGCCAGCCATTACTTTTTCACGCACTGCCACCTTCTGTACCATCATGGGGATTTGCATGTATTTCCCTTGATGCTTCGCATTATTGGGATATGTGCAATTGTGTTTTGTTTAAAATTTGGCTGTCTGGCCAATATCATCCAGGATAACACATACATCAGTGGCATTTGATCTGGGGTTCTTTTGTAAGCGTCCTATTCCCTCCATTAAAATATACACCTCCATATATTTTCCTAATAATGTGTATGCCTTCCTTAGAACAGAAACTAAAACAAATCTTACTACTTACGAATCATAGTGTTGTTTCTGCATATCTCCTTAACAATTCCACACAACTACGTTAACTTCATTATGCAGCCATGGTGGCTCTGACCAGAGTTGTTTTTTTGGGGTGCAGCTACTTGTCGCGGTCATGCAGCTTGTAGTGTGCTATGACCTGTTTGGGAATAAATAAGTTACTTGTATTTTCACTACTTTAATTAAGTTGACACAGACAGCGGTTGTTTACTGATCTGTTTGGGAATATACAGTATTTACCTGTATTTTCAATACTTAAACTACCTGACTTAATGCAGCTAGCAGTTGTTTACTATCCTGTTTCAGAATATAGGCAACATCAGCCACATCCCTGAAAATCAGGGGCAGTTAAGAGGTATGAATGATACAGGAAGTTTCAACCCTGTGGAATTCCACTTACTATATGCTGCATTAAATGCTTGAACAACACGAAGCCATTTATCAGTATACAGTCCAATACAGCATTGGGAAAGGAGATGTGAATATCAGCCCCAATCAGTGGTGTCTGATGAAAAATCTTTGTTCTGTCCTTAAACCCTCTGAGGAGGCTATCTGAGTGGTAAGCGCCAATGATGCTGGTCTAAGCCAGATACTATTTTTAATTTCACTTCTCAGGCTGACAGTGGAGCGTCTTGAGTCACAGTGTCTGAAGAAAGATGACGTCAATGCTGCATCACTAGCCAGAAAAAAATGTTAAACACCTTCCTGTGTGACAAGCACATTATCAATATCTGCAAAGCTGAGCATTACATTTTGGCAACACTTTTTGATCCTTGGTTTAAGGACACAATCGAATCATTCTTCACACCACATGACTTTAAGGACCTGGAATATTATTGTGAACTATTAATTGAGAATGTGTCAGCATGTATAGTTGAGAAACGTAGTGCATTTTCAGTGTCCTTTCAGCCATCATTGAATTCTGCACACAATCTGCTTGAGAGGGAGGGAGCACTATTTGCCATTGCTGCTGCTGCTGCCTCTACTGGTGCCACCACTACTGATGCTTTTGGCCATCAAACACAAAGCAGAACTGCTGCTACTATTAGGGTGACTACTACTACACCACAAGAAGAGAAACCACTGTGGGACATGCTCTCAGACTTTAGTCTGATAAAGACAGCTAGAAAGTCTCAGTCAGCTATTGTGTTACCAGAAGTCCCTCCTGCAAAAATGGTGAACGATTATATGGAGGAGACTGTTCATGTCACCAGGGGGACGGACCATTACTGTACTGGCAAAAGAAGAAATCAATGTGGCTTTCTTTAACTGAGATTACAATTGAATACTTCAATTGCCCATCCGCCAGCACATATTCAGAATTTCCAGTGCTGCTGGAGCAATATTGACTGACAAAAGAACATGTATTTCAACAAAAATGTAGAGAGGCTGAGTTTTTGAAAAAGGAACCTGCCACAATTCAAGAACATATGCTGTCCAAAATGTATGCAGGATGACAGCACCCATAGTGACATGTCACACAGATGATGATGATGATGGTGAGGGATTCAATTGCCACTAGCCTTTCCACCTGTCTTTCCTCCAGTGGGTCCTCCTCCTGTCTCCTCCTTCTCTTCCGTAAGTTCCATTCTTTTTTCAAACAAACGTCTACTGTTGCTGCTTCTGTGCCACTGAGGCCCAGGTCCAGATAGGGGTTTAATTTTGAATTTTTTTATTTTTGCAGCAAAGTCCATCCACTTTCACTTCTCTGTTTTAGTGCTGCACCCAAGGACACATCCAAGGCTTTGATCCAAAATTAGCCATCTTCCAGATACAAACTTTTCATCCTAACCTGGAAAATGAAAATAGTAACATTTTTAAAAACTGTCTTTCCATGTACTGATTGAGATTGACCATCATGCGAATACAAATAATAAATTTCTGTTCATTGTAACCCCTCAACTCCAAGTCCAGACCCCCGGGCCACTCCCTCTCATAAATACAATCCAACCCACCCTCCATTCTTTGATCCTCAACCACACACCTGGCATCATGAAGAAAAATTGCAGACAGTAGACTGTTTTTTTTTTGTATTATTTTGCGTAAAGAAGATGATGAACATATCAGGAGCACCACTTTTCACATTTCCAACAAACGTATTCTGACTCTACTAACTCCCATCCTCCTTCAAACAGGTGCCCAAGTATGCTAGTATCTCCCCCTTACACAAATCTCTCTCATGCCCTTATCCTTAGCAATATCACATAGATAATTTCCCCCAACACTTTGTACAAGATTTTCAAAACACTTAGATTGCCGCAATCCCCAGTACATAGTTGATACAGTGCATGGGACTTGTGGTGATCTAACTGGATTTTCTGTCCCGTGCAGCAATTGCCACAAGTTAGACCAAATTTTTCTGGTCTAGCTTGCAGCAGTCCCGAGGGCTTGTATAACAGGGGGTAGCTCAGGGGGTTAACTTTTTTGGCTGTAATAACCAGATTTAGAAAGAACTAGAAGTCAGGGATGATATATAAGTCATATTTCTTCCTTGACCTATGTCGACTTCTAAATCTGTTTCAGCACTATTTTGTAGTACTAAGATTCTAAGAATGGTAAGTTTTGAAAAGCTTTGCTGCACTGTGACAGAATCATATGCACAAAAACTTTGCAAAACATACCATTCTTACTTAGTACACTGTACTACATCCCAAACATGCAAAAAAACATTCTTCTGTGGATTTCCTAACTAGAACCAGGTAGAACTTAGTTATATATTATAGAACCTGGTTATACCAAGTAGAAAATGGGGTTATACATGGTAGAACCTGATTATAGCTAGTAGAACCTTGTTTTACCTGGTAAAACCCAATTCTACTTAGTTCTACCAGGTAGAACCAGGTACAACTTTTTTGGGTTCTACCCAGAAAGTTTGTGAGGTAGAACTTTTAGAGGCTCATGCAGACCTACAGTCAACCATCAAGATGCAGAAGAAAATTCTCAATTGGAGCAAATTCCACTATCACTCTGGCAACTCCAGGCCCGATCCAGAAAGTCACCATCAACAAGATCCAGTGAAGACCCCCCCAAAAAAGAATCTGCTTCCTGAAGCCAACGATCAATGCCTTCACCTCGCTGCTCCTCAACACAAATGTCCCACTTCTCTACCTTGACAGTAGTTCTCTCCAATGATGCCACCATGATCCCAGTTTCTCTAGCTGACCTTTGAGACCTTCTCCTTGGTGCTGCTTGACAACGAAGTCGTGGTTCTTCCCCTTCCAAGTAGGCTGCTTCAGTGATGACGCTGCCATAATTACACTCCCACGTGCACAGGAACTCCTTCCACAAAGCCCTCCAACTGACAAGTGCCACAGAATGGTGCATACCTAACTTATACCCACCCATCAGAACCAGAGACCAGTCAGAAACTATGGATACATAAAAGCTCCAATCACAACACAGTTCCCATGCCACACTAAACAATAGCAACCCATCATGTTAATCAATGTGAGAATACACTCTACCCATACAGTAACTGAGGAAACAATCAATAAACACAAAACAAAATGGCTGCAAACACATTTATCAATGCAGTCAGTACATTACTCACCCTAAGAAACTCAAAGCAAGTGTTGCATAGATCAAATATGCCACAGGTGCGGTGCCTCAGAAACATGTGCTATATATTTTCTCATGCAGGCTGTCCATATGACATTGTTAAATTTCAGAGACTGTTTCTTTTATCTCTTTAAATTCCCTGTCTCTATGGCATTTTTAATTGCTAACTTTACCTGTTTATATATTGTCATCTGGTTTTCTAATTGACTATTTATTGATTATGCAGTTGATTATGGTATTTAAATGGGATGCTGGCAGTTATCAACCTATCCTCTTCTGAAGAAGCCTCCGGGCAAAACTGGTCATGGGGTTCTTTCTCCTGTTTGCTGCTATTGTATTTGGCTTTGTATGTGAGTACCTTGTGCTTGTACACATTATCACATTTGTTGGATGCTGGATTTTGTAATAAACATTTTGCAGCACAGACTGGTGCCAGTTCATTTTTTTATTTGCTGCTTCTGGTTTGACTAGGCACAGTCGTTAGCTGTGGAGCACATATTTTTGTTTGATTGCCCTTATAACAGCACTCACGGTTTCACCATTCATAATGTCATGGGGTCAACCTACACTCAAAAAAATATATATTTCACATATTTCTGAGGCACCTGTAGCATACTCCTTATATCTATAGTATGTATGTATGTACAGTATATTGAGTATATATGAAAAATAGATGTAGGTAATCTATGTCTAAATATTGTACCACAAATGTCCATATTGTTGCCAAATGACTATAGGCTAGTCCCCATGTAGGTGGAAAAGACAAGGACAAACTACTAATTGACATAATGTATAGAGAATAATATATTGGGGGTTTCCTGATGACTTCATAGACCATGGCAGCGAGCACAGCATTCACCAGAAACAAGAAGAAAATAAAGTAGGCACACACTCTTATATTTAGCCAATATGTTATAGCCTGCCTTAGGGGAGCACTATAGCATAGTAGTTTAGAGCACTGAACTGCAAAACTGGAAAACTATGTCTGAATCCCATAGCCACCACTTGTATACTGTGTGTCTACAAGCAAGTCATTTAACTTCCCTTTGCTCCCAGGGTGCACCTGGATACACTCCTTGACTTAATGTGTCTTTTCTGGCCAAAAATTATACAAGAAAATATTTCAGATGCAAACAGCTACCTGTAACAACATATCTAGAAACAAATGGTTTGATACCTTTTATTGGACCAATATAAATGTAACAAAGAAAACAGTGCCTAAGCTTTTGGACCAACCAAGTCGTTCCTCTGAGGCTTATGCCAGTAGTTTGAAAAATAACACCCAAAACATACATAAAAAACCCAGATGGAATTCTCATTGGCTTAAAATACCTTTTTTTAAAAAAATAACTGAGGTCTAAGTGGAAGAACCAGTTTATGCCTGCTGCTAGCTGCTGTGGATTATTTCAAGGTCACATGTCAACAGAGGCAGATAAGAGGAATCCTTCCAGAGGCCAGACAGTTTCAATTAACTTACATTATGAATGAGTTTGTGTGTTATGTGAATACACTCTTAATTAAAAGCAAAATCTTTACATTTAAACCCACTTAAATACATGTTAAAAATGTGATAGTATTTCATGTTAAACAAGCATTTGCCAATGCCAAATGTTGTCTTGCTGGCATTCAACAAGATCTGCAGTGTAGAACCCCGGTCAGCCTCCCTTTGCAAGCTTGGAAGCAACTCCTGCCAGCGGAAACCCTTGGTCCCCAACCACTAAACACAGATGACCTCTTGCGGCAGAGACAGGTTGCTTCCCCCTGGCTGACCAGCTGCCCTTTGAGCTGCCCACCAGATGAACGCATGACCAATTATCCAAATGTGCATCATGTCTTCCCAAGGGCCTGTAAGAAACAATAAGCAGTTACTGCAGGTGTGGTCTCACATAATATAGGAATGCCTCAGGCTTCCAGCATCCCAAGGTCTGAATCTCAGAGTCTGATAGGCCCCTGCCTCTAGCAGCTTTTGCTGCCTCAATGTGGAACAAGTGTGTCCCATAATCCCCAGCCATCAGCCCAAGTTCTTGGATCGCCCTCCGCAGGATGAACTGGAATTGTTAAGCCGTCACTGCACTGTCATCATTTTGCCTAAAGAAGGCCTCAATGGTTGCGGGGCAGTGCATCCCATATTCTGCCAGCCTATGGATGATGTGCCACCCCCCCAGCAGGGGCCTTAATTTCATTCCAGCGGCCTGCCCCCCTCTGATCCGTCTTGGACCTGTGGAGGTACAGAAAAACCCTGCTCCCCACTGTCACCACATCCTGTGACATCAAACTTGGGGTGCCCCTGTCCCTGGAGGGTTTCATTAACTCCAAAACCCTGAAGGCCCCTCAGAAAGTGACCAGGAATATAGTGCCAAACAGCCGTGCCTCATGGTCATCCCTACAGACTTTAGGCAAAACTCCTCAAATGGCCTCTAACCTACTTGGCGTGATGGGCCATCTGGCATCTGGGGTAGAAGTGACCTCCCTGTGCCAGTCTTCCAACAGCTTCCACATCTTAAAGGCTTATGTGGTGTCTGCCAGAGCCATGGCTCTCATCACCCAGGACAGCCCTGTGAGGTGATGAGTCATCACTCCTGGCGATAGTCCTTCTGCCCTGCCTACCATGACATAATTGCACAGCTGATTTTCCAGACTGGGCCAGATGTCCTGCTACCCCTTGGCCTCTTGTGTGGCTAGGTAGCATTTGACCCCCTGGCAGTATGCCTCTTTGGTACTGGGCCTAATGGAGTTACCTATGCATTTCCGAGCTTGTCGTTCACCACCTCCCACAGGAAGGAAGGCACCTCCTATGGCTTCTTGTCCATTTCTGGCACCAGCCTGAAGAATCTGTCCCACTGTGAATGAGATAATGCATCGTCAATATCGTTGTCAATTCCAGGGACATGTATAGCTTGAAATGTCATGCTAAGCAGCATACATTTAAAAATAAACACTCACATTAAGTCCCCCATTGGTCCCAAATGCCACAGTTGCCTATTGATGGTGTGGACCACCCCCATGTTATCTAACCTGAAGTGCAGTACCTGGTTACGGAGTCTGGGACCTCAGATGCACAGTGCCACTATGACTGGGAAGAACTCCAGTAGAGTGATATCCTTCCCCAACTCGGCCTCCAGCCAGGTGGGCAGCCATTGGCCTGCACACCACTGCCCTTGAAAATAAGCCTCAAAACCCTGGCCCCCAACTGCGTCTATGTACAGCTCCAAGGGGATATTGCCCCATGATGCTTGCCAAAAGGCCATCCCATTAAAGTGATCTAAGAACAGCTGCCAAACCTGTAAGTCCTCTCAGAACTGCTGGGTGATCTGAATACTGTGGTAGAGTCTAGAGCAGCCAGACCCTCACCTGGCCAACCTCCTCATAAAGGTCCCATCCATGGGAATGATCCTGCATGCAAAGTTAAGGTGTCCAACTAGCTGTTGCAACTCTCTCAGTGAAACTGTCTTGTGCCCTATCATCCTACACAACAGGGCCTGAAGAGTGATCAGTTTGTCCTGTGGCAGACAGCACAGCCTGCTAACGGAATCAATTTCTATGCCCAAGAAGGTTAGGGAAGTTCCCGGAGCTTTGGCTTTTTCCTTAGCCAAGGGAACTCCGAAATCCCTGCATACATGCTTGAAGGCCCTGACTAAATCCCCCCACATCGGGAACCCTGCCAGACCCATAAACAAGAAGTAATTGAGATAATGTACTATGCCATCAGTGCCCAATGTCCATTCCTGTAACCCAATGCAAGAATGTGGTAAAACTTTCAAACACCGCACAGGCCACTGAGCAGCCCATGGGCATACAGTTGTCCACATAGTACTCGCTCTCGAACCTCATGCCCAACAGTACCCTGTCTTCCTGGTGCACCAGCTGTAGCCTGAATGCAGACTCGATGTCTGCCTTTGCCATCAGTGCATTAGGCCCTGCTTCTTGCACCACAGCCACTGCCCAGTTGAATGACTGGTAGTGAACTGAAGTGCACTGCTGGTCAATGTGATCATTCACCGAATCCCCAACTGGGTACGACAGGTGATTAATTAGCCTATATTTCCCTGGAACCTTCTTGGGCACCAGCCCAATCAGTGAAACCTGTAGGTTCAGCAGTGGTGGCCTGGAAAAGGGGCCACTCACTCGCCCAAGACACAGCTCTTTTTCCAGTTTTCCCTGGTCAATGTGAGGCAGGTCTCTGGCTGACCTCAAGTTCTCCACCTCATACCACCATCACGAACTGGAGTATGGGATCCTGAAGCCTTCCAAAAACCCTGCCTCCAACAATTGTGTGGCTGCTCTGTCTGGGTACTGGTCCAGCTATGGCTTAACCTTTCTTATCCATACCAGAGTGGAAAGGCCTGCCACTTTGGGGCTTCCCATTCTTGCCCCTACCCCCTGCCCAAACCCCTCCCTCCCCTGGGGAAGGAGCACTGGAGAAACGGGTGATACCGTCCACATACCAAGCATGCGTGTTTGAACCGGCAGCTGGGGCGGGAGCACAATGACTGGTTGTATGCATAGCATAGCTGGGAAGAGCTGCTGTCCCCCACTCGTGGTGCTGGGTAGCCCACTGTCTGTGTGTTGTACTCCCCTGCCCTGCATCATGTCCACCATCAGTGGCATGCCCAGTGTGCCCCAGTTAATGGCCTGGTCCACCTGCCGTCTACGATGAAATTCCTTGTTATAGTCCAGCCATGCCGTCCCGCCCTTTTTACGGTGCATCAAGGAGATGCAATGCATATAGTTAAGAATTTCTACCCCCTGTTTGCCGTCGCACTCCAGCACTACTGTAGAGTAGATCAGGAAGGCTACCACCCAATTGTCATATGTCCGAGGAACCTTAACCTTCAGTTTTTTTCGGTCATCCCGTTTGTCCTTCTCCTTTTTCTTCTCTGCATCGTCGGCAGGGAGATTAGGCAGGGAAAATATATTTACATACTCCCAGACCCTAATCTGTTGTTTGACCTTGTTGGACAGGTGGGTCCCTACCAGGGAGTCAAGCCCAGCATATGGATTCACTGGGGGAAGGGGTGTCAGTTTACACGGGTGCCCTGACCGTCCGCTGCCACGCCAGCCCAGCCGGTGGAGTACGGCAATGGCCCGATTCTAATCTCAACACATGTCTCTACCACTCCCACCTACTGTTTCAATCGCTCATCTGCTGCTGCCCACCGACTGTCATCTGGTAAGGGCTGAGGTCCCTCTGACTCCTCCCCTTCCGACCCATCGTGGGCCCTCCCAGATTCACCACTGACCAAATCCGAGAGTCTGTCATGATTGCAACCTTGGCCTCACTAGCTGAGGGGTCCTCCACCAAGGACTCACCCCTCACTGCCCCCAATGCCTGCGTTACCTGGCTGGCTCCCACCTGGGGGCCTTCAGATCCCATCTTACCTGCCAGACAAGAGAGCTTCACTGGTGGCAGGGACTTTTGTCCCCCTCTTCTCTTCTTCCTGTTGGGCGTAGTGGCATCCTCCAGGCCTTCTAGGCATGCCCGCACCCAGGCCACCCCACTCTTTTGATAGAGAGTCTGTAACTTGTCTTCAGCAGCTGCCATTGCCTTGGATGTGGGTACTCTCTTCCTGGCTGACATGGTCTGAATGACAACTAAGCCCCCAACAAAACTTGGTTAATGAATGTTCCAATCTGACCACCTTTTTTTTTTTGTGTATGTGTGTGTTTTGGGGGATCAACTTTGCCTCCCCACTGCCCGATGCTCACCTCACCTCATCCACACGGGGGTCCCATATGGAGCCCTGACTGTCGTAGAGGAGGATCTCATTGCTTGCACGCCTGCAATGTGCCACTCAAAGATATTACTATTTTGGGCATTCATGTGCTCCTGTGTGCTGATGTTGGACATGTGCTGAACTTTATGCCTTGTGACGCTACTGGTTGCAATGTCCAGTACCCCGTGTTCTCCCTTAGATGACCCGCTGAGGATCAGCATATCCATTGCTGCCCTGCACCAATTTAAATTATGGCATCACCTTCTCCTATATATAACTAATGCCCACATACTGCCCTGTCATTTGTGTGCATGCAAGACAAGCGGGGGGGACCCCCTGGAGGGGAACCTGCTCCAAACCCTAGCCCTCCAATGGATGCCCTGGGGAGGAGGGTAGGTGGGCTAGTGTCCAGCTCCATGGAGCATGCAAAATCCTGGCTCCTGCCTAGCGGTGGGCCGAGTTCCATTACTCACATGGAGCCTCTTACTTGAAGTGACCTGCACCGTATCTAAATGCCCCCATCGGATTAGGTGAGAGGCCAAGCCCAGGTCTGCACCATCTCCCTCCCCCACTCAAGCAATTATGGCAGTGCCTCTGGCTGTCCTGGTCCAACCTGGCACTCAGCTCTGGTCCCCAGGAACGCCTCCTAACCACAGCGCTTGGTGTCTAATTGCACGCACTTCACATCTACGTTTTTTATTTATTTTAATCTAGTTATTTTTAAACATAGAATGGAGGCCTGCGACCAGGTCTACCAGCTAGAAGCCCACCCAAGATGGCCACCCTTTCTAGCGAGCATTCCCGCAAGACTTACAGCAAGACTTACAACAGCCCTATGCCTGCTGGGCTCAGATCTTGTGGGAAGCTCTGAGAGACACGATGTCCTGGATCCAGCCAATCCCCAGCTGCTGGCAGGCCCCAGAGGATGTTGTGACCTGTAGTTCACCTGTTGGTCGCCGGACAATGTGCCTGCACCGCTAACCCCTCTGGGCTGTTCTTTGTTTTAATGCCAATGTGCCGGAACATGGCCGACTACCCCAAGAGCCACCATGGAGTTCGCCAAAGAGGCAGAACCAGCCACTGCTCCCGGATATAGGCAGGCAGATGTGCCCAAGGCCCTGAGGTCCCGCTCATGGCATCCTGGCCCAGCCACCCATAGGTGCTGTCCCACTGTTATTCGCTGAGCTCCTGAGCCCTGTGCTGGAGCTGGGAAACCCGACAAAGGGTACCACAATTGAGGCTGTGGAAACCTGACTACCATCTGGCCACCCGGCTCAACAACTGCCTCAGCAGAGGATACCAGCCACTGGAGTTCTGGTGGACCACACCAGAGCAGGTAAGCCTAATCCTCTAAATATGCCCGGGAAGCTGAATTACCAACTTGGGGGGGGGGCACAGAACTCTTGAGCCACATTACTCCTGCAATAATATACCCACCATTTTTTTTTTTTTTGCGGAGCAGGGATGGAACCCACAGACACTGGAACTCAGCCCCCTTGGCCACCGAGAGGAGAGCTCTCAGTCATGGGAGACCAACCAACCCCACTGCCCACTAGCGCCTTAGCCCCCTGAGCAGCTGATGGTTCTGTCTTTTTCCATGGCAGGCCCACTAGCCCACCGATGTTTGATTCCACACCCCAGACCAATGGGGCCTGCTTGAACCAAGCAGCAAATCAGTTGTTACCAGGACGCCACCCTCCCCAGGCCCCAGCCACCTTACCTGAATCCTACGTCTGGGGACTGTTGATCCAAGGGGAGGAAGAACAAGAAGGATGAAGCTTGGACAGCCAGCTAGTTATAGTCTTCCCCTCCCCTTGGACACCCCCTTGGAGAGGCTAGCTGACCTATCCTAGCCTATGTCCAGAGGCTGCTGACCACTCCCCTGGGCTGGTTTCCAGCAGCCTCTGGCCATTTGGCCATGAGGGGGGAAGGGGGACCCTGGACAAAGGGACAGTTGCTGCAGTGTATTGGGCAGCCTATTCAGTATAGCCAAATGCGTATCTCTGTCTTCCTGGTTGGAACAGATACAGTGATATCGAAGTACTTGACTGTACATTACAGATTTTTTTGTGCGGCTCAGGTGATTACTATTTCTATGCAAGTATCTCTATTGGTTTCCTGTAAATACATGTATATAAGGTTCCAGCCTTGATTGCGACTGTTGTGTCCAGAAAATTAAAACTGGTAGCAGAATATTCCAGGGAAAGCTTTATGGATGGGAGGAGGTTATTAAGTTCCTGATGAAACACCTTAAGAGTGTCCATGCCCTTTGTCCAAATTATAAACAAATTATCAATGTAACAAAAATAAGCACATAGTTTGTGTGTATAGTGCCTTAAAATGTCCTCCAAATTCTCAATAAAGAGATTGGCATATTGTGGAGCCATCCTGGTGCCCATTGCTTCCCATAGTTTGAACATAATGTTTACTATTGAAGCTGAAGTTATTATGTGTCAGAATGAATTCGATAAGTTTCCCCACCACTTCTGGGTCGATGTTTTGGTTTAGTCCTTTCCATGTAGGTATTTAAGGCAGGCTGAAATGCCATCAGTGTGTGGAATATTAGTGTAGAGGGAGGTTACATCCACCGTGGCTAACATGGCATTGGGTGGTAAGTCCTTACAACCAGAAAGTTTATGCAGGAAGTGTGTAGTGTCCTGGATGTAACTGTCCCTTTCTATGACCAGAGGTTTTAAAATGGTTTCTACAAATCTTGAGATCCCCTCCTTAAGGGTACCATTGCCAGATTCTATGGGTCTCCCCGGATTGCCAGGTTTATGGATTTTAGGAAGCATGTAGACTGTCCCTGGCTTGGGTTCAATAGGGATGAGGTCAGTTATTCTGTCTTGGACGTGGTTTGGAAATGATCCAATTAAGCCTCATTGTTCTCTTGTGCATTTTGTAGTGGGATCACTCTCCAGTTCTCTGTAGTAGGTATGGTCAGTTAGCTGTCTGTTGGCTTCATTCATATAGTCCTCTTGGTTTAAGATCACCACTGCAGAACCTTTATCAGCTTTTTTATGACAATGCTGTGGTGGTGTGGTTTGATTTCAGTGTTTGCATAGCCCTCCATTACAATGGAGATAGGTTATAATGGGCCATTTTTTGCCTATTAAGGATCTGACAATTCACTCTTTGGTGAAAGCAGTGAATATAGTTGTCCAGTTTCACATTACGCCCACTTGGGGGGCAAAATCAGATGATTTCTTACTGTTAAACATTTAATTGTTACTGTCTGTGATTTCTTCTCTGCTGTGAAAGAATTCTTTAAGTCTCATTCTATGGAAGAATTCCTCCGGTTCACCAGAAAACAGTATTCTGCCCAGTGGTTTTGTTTGGCAGAAAATGAGGCCCTTAGAAAGTACACATAATTCCCCAGTAGTCAGTGCGTGGTTAGGCAAATTAACAACTGAAATGTGCCCATCCATATTGCTTTATTGTTCTGTGACTCTGTCCTGTTCTTCATGGTTGATAGGAAGTATGGTTTGTAGAAGGGTATCTAACTTCCTGTTTTTAATGAACATGGCTTTTCTTAAGGTCCTTTGGTAGTTTACTTGTATTTTTTTCAGAATGCCTGGAATAGGCCCACAAGATATCCTCTCCAGTGTGGTAACAATCCTCTCAAACTGTTGTTTCAAGAATGTTTTCTTGGCATATAATCTATGGATCCTTTGGTTTCTCAATTTCTCAGCAGTCCTTCGGCAGAGTTATTCAGCATACTTAGAATTATCAGTGTTCTTTAATAGATTCCAAATAGTAAGGCCTTTAGGGATAATGTTTTTTCTCTTGCACTGGGTTAAAAAACAGTCTAACTGTCTAACTGGGCATATTTCTTCCAGATATCATGCAACTGCCATGTCAAACGGCATGCCTGTAACAACATACAAAGACTCAAACATATAAAATGTTAAATGTTAAATACATTCAGGAAAGCAAAAACTGCAAAAACCTCATTACCTACTGATAATGATAATTATTTTAATCCCAAAAGTAATCAACTGATAAACAGAAAAACACACCTTTAGCAATTAGCTCAGCTATCTCCAAATTTCAGGGAGCAGACTGCTAGCAGAACTGCAGATTGTTGGGGGAGGGATTGTCATGTGACCAGGAAGCACACATCCTGGAAACAGTTTCTTAAAATAACAGTAGAATGACAACCTCATTTAGAACTGCAACTGCTCTTAAAACATTAATTCATTTATTATGAAGACCCAAACTCACTTGATAAGTGGAATACGGCAGTATAGTATAGTATAGTATAGTATAGTATAGTATAGTATAGTACTCACATATATATTTACATACCTGTATTTATACATCATTTTATAGTTCATGCTTTTAGTAAGGATTATATATTACTATTATCTACAACTGCTGTACATTTGAAAAAGTACCTGTATTTCTCTGTACTGAATTTATGTGCTGTACTTGCTGTAATTTAACAAACTTGTATTGTTGTGAGGTTAGTTCTCTCCCAGGTCAATTCTGAAAACAGGCATTGCATGTCTAATGTACTTACCTTGTTAAATAAATAAATAAAATAGTATAGTATCTTTTCATAACGTGTCTCAAGGCAGTGTATAGCCCTTGCCTTCAGCATGGGCTACAGATGCACCCCTTGCATGTTTCTATGGTTATGATTCCTACTCTTTCATGCCTTATTCCTTACATACTATACTGTACTATTCTCTGCTAGAAAATGGGTGGGGACATTTCCCAACCTCAGATTGACTAAGACCTCTCAAACGGGGTACATATATGTGCCAACAGAGACCAGTAAATAACTAGTCCCAGTACCAGCCTGTCCTTCAAGTAAAAATATCAATGGGCACATGTCAATTTTAAACATCAGTGCTGCCATTTTTTTTCTCACTATGGGCTTTATGCACCAATCAGGTGTAGGTATGTGTGGCATGTGTGTACCCCACCTGCATAGCTGTACACCCATGGACAGGTGCACACCGGCAGCACTCATGACAGCTGGCAATCTGTCCATGGCCCTGCCCCTACCAGGGTGCAGGACTCCACAGGGCAACCAGGGGTGGGGTTGCTGGTCCAGCTGGGCATCCAATCTGATGCTTGGACCTGTTCCTGCACTAGATCCCTCGTGAGGTGGGGTACACATTGGCAGCATGCCCCCGCAGATATCTGATGGCCAGCAGCTGTGGCAGGTGAGGGAGGGAGGGCAATGCTGCTAGCCCTCAGATGGCACTGATCCATGCATTGGTACAGATGGGGAGCATGCCTGCAGGCATGGGGGGACAGTACCACTGGTAGTGGGGAGGTGGGCTGCTGGGGAGGGGGGGTGTCAGCCTTCAGCCAGTGCCCCATGAGGGGTATGGGTGTTGTGGGTGATGGGGGGTCACCACACTCACCACAGTGTGCTGGGGTGGGTGGGTGGCATCCGGCACCATATCCTGTGGCCCTGGTGGTTCAATGGGCTGTTCGCCCTTTCCTGCAGGGTGTGAGTGGGGCACATAGGGGGTTTAAGGCAGGGTTCTCCCTGGCATACCCTGCATCCCTTACACATCACCACACCAGCACTATGCACTGTAATGCATGGCATGCAGTGCCAGACCACCCTGACTTGCAGCTGCAAGCATGGCTGGAGGATCGGCACATATATGCTGCACAAAGGAAAGGGTCCTGGAGGAAATAGACAAGTTAAAGGTAGATAAAGCTATGGGGCTAGATGGGATACACCCAACAATACTGAAAGAACTAGGGAGGGAACTTGCAGCCCCCTTAGCAGTGCTCTTCAACAAATCATTAAGGAGTGAGAAGGTGCCGAAGAATTGGAATAGTGCAACAGTAGTACCACTCCACAAGAGTGGAAGCAAGGAACAGCCAGATAACTACCATCTGGTTAGTCTAATGTCAGTTGTGGGAAAACTGATGGAGTCCCTGCTGAAGGAAAGAATCATAGCTTTTTTGGAGCAAACTGGTCAGTTCAACAAAAATCAACATGGTTTCATGGCAGTGAGGTCCTGCCAGACAAACCTAGCTGATTTTTTCAATTGAGTCAACAAAACAGAGGATCAGGGTTGGGCAGTGGATGCAATTTAACTGGATTTCAGCAAAGCTTTTGACTCCGTTCCTCACAAGAGACTAGTCAAAAAACTGGAGAACATAGGGAATGGGCCTGAGGTTTCAAACTGGATCCGAAACTGATTACATGGGAGAACTCAGAGATTATTAGTAAATGGCACTCTGTCTGTGGAGGGGAGGGTGACTAGCGGGGTCCCACAGGGCTCAGTTCTGGGACCAATCCTCTTCAACATATTCATCAGTGACATTGCGGATAAACTGGAGGGAGAGGTGTGCCTGTTTGCAGATGACACTAAATTCGGCAACAAGGTAGATACAACAGAGGGACAGCAAAGCATGGAAGCTGATCTCTGAAAACTGGAGGAGTGGTTCAAGACCTGGCAATTGAAATTCAGTGCCAAAAAAATGCAAGGTCATGTACCTGGGAAAGCGTAACCCAAGGAAACTGTACTCAATGGGAGGAGTGCAGCTGGTGGCTACCAGGCGGGAGCGAGACCTGGGGTGATCATATCAGATGACCTCAAGGTCAGTAGACAATGTGAAAAGGCAGCACTAAAGGCTAATGGTATCCTGGGATGCATAGGTAGGGGCATTACGAGCAGAAGGCATGAAATAATCATGCCCCTGTATCTGTCCCGGGTCAGGCCTCACCTGGAGTACTGTGTCCAATTCTGGAGGCCACATCTCAGGAAGAACATAAATAGGCTGGAGACAATACAGAAAAGAGCAACAAAGATGGTACAGCACTTGCATCAGAAACAGTATGAGACAAGACTGGATGACCTTAAATTATACTCCCTAGAACAATGCAGGAATCGTGGGGACATAATAGAAACATTCAAATACCTTAAAGGCAACAACAGGGTGCATGTGCAGAACCTCTTTCAGGTAAAGGGCTACAGCAGGACTAGAGGACACAACATTTGACTTAAGGGAGGAAAGTTCAGAAGCAATAAGTGACCTGCAAGCTGTTGATATTTCCAAGCAAATAAAAAAATCTAGTACTAGCTCTTTACATAAGGGAAGGAATCAAAGCAACAGAACAAAAGGGAAAACAGGGAGGAGAAGAAGCACTGTGGGTAAATTTGGAGACCAGCAATGGCACCACAATCCGCACAGGGGTTGTATACAGACCACCTTCTCAGGGGGAGGAAATGGACAAGGAAATGATAGAAAGTATACTTAGTATGGCAGAAAAAGGGGAGATATTGCTGATGGGTGATCTGAATATGCCAGATGTTAGTTGGAGTGCAGTTGCAGCAGCCACTTCAAAGAGTGGGGTTATTCTAGATGCCCTACAGGGGGCATGCCTTAGACAACTAGTATTGGAGCCCACTCGAGAGGGAGCAATCTTAGACCTGGTTCTCTCAAATGGAGATGAAGAGGATCACAGATGTAGAAGTGGGTAGCCATCTGGGAACTAGTGACCATCGAACAGTATGGTTCACAATAAACACAGCAATAGAGTCAATCCATACAAAGGCAAAGGTACTGGACTTTAGGAGGGCTGACTTTGCCAAAATGGGTGAGTGCCTAAGGAATGCACTAGCAAATGGGCAGGAAGGAGGGGTGGAAGAACAATGGGGAATAATAAAAACTGCCATCACAGCGGTAACAAGCCTTTGTGTGAAGCAAATAAACAAAACTAAATGATGTAAGAAACCACTATGGTTTTCAAAGGAAGTGGCAGTGAAGGTTCAAGAGAAAAAGAAAGCTTTCAGGAAGTACAAGGAATCACAGAAGGAGCAGGACAGAGAACTGTATCAGTTAAAGCAAAAGGAAGCTGGGAAGGCAGTCAGAACAACAAAGGCCCAAACCGAGTAAAAGATAGCCAAATCAGTTAAGAAGGGGGATAAAACCTTTTATAGGTACATCAGGGAGCGAAGGAAGACCAAGGGAGGGATAGTGAGGCTTAATAAAAGGGGAGGGTGGGCAGAGGGTGACTGTGAAAAGGCAGAGATACTAAACAAATATTTTTGCTCAGTATTTACAAAGGAAGAGGGGGAGGTACCTAAAACAAACAGTAGAAACACTCTGGATACAGAAGTTGATACCAGCCCATTTACAGAAGAAAGGGTTCTGAAAGAACTCTTAAAACTGAAGGTGGACAAAGCAATGGGGCCTGATGGGATTCATCCCAGAATTCTAAAAGAACTAAGGGTAGAATTAGTGACACCACTGACTACCCTGTTTAACAAATCATGGGAGGATGGGGTGGTACCCGAGGACTGGAGGAGGGCAGATGTGATTCCCTTCACAAAAGTGGAACAAGGCAGAAGCAGGAAACTACAGACCTGTTAGTTTAACCTCAGTGGTAGGGAAAATGATGGAATCACTTCTGAAGGAAAGAATTGTCGAGTATCTAGAGGCCAGAGGGCTGGGACCCAAGGCAGCATGGATTCACAGCAGAAAGGTCATGCCAGACAAATCTGATAGATTTCTTTGACTGGGTGACCAAAGTAGTAGATCAGGGAGGGGCTGTGGGCATGGCCTACCTAGACTTTAGCAAGGCATTTGACACAGTCCCACACAAAGATTAATATACAAGTTAGCTAGCCTGGGAGTGGGTCCCAAGATGACAGCCTGGGTAAAAATTGGCTGGAGAATAGGACACAGAGAGTAATAGTAAATGGAGTCCACTCCGAAGAAAGGGGTTACTAGTGGGGTACCGCAGAGGTTCGGTATTAGGACTGGTCCTCTTCAATGTCTTTATAAGCGACATTGCAGAGGGACTGGAAGAAAAGTATGTCTCTTGCAGATGACACAAAGATCTGCAACAGAGTTGATGCACAAGGTGGGTGGAAAGGATGAAAAGGGACTTGGCAAGGTTAGAGGAATGGTCAAATGTATGGCAGCTTAGATTCAATGCTAAGAAGAGCAAGGTAATGCACCTGGAAACAAAACCCAGGGAAGAGTACACAATGTGGGGTGAGATACTAACAACAACAAAATGGAAAGGGACCTGGGGTAGTCGTATCAGATGACCTAAAGGTGGGCAAGCAATGTGAGAGGGCAGCAAGGAGCTGGGGATACTGGGATGCATAGGAGAGCATCACCAGTAGAAAACAGGAAGTTATTATCCCTCTGTACAGACAGCTGATCAGACCCCATCTGGAGTACTGCATTGCAGTTCTGGAGACCCAGTCTTCGCAAAGACATAGACAGGATGGAAGCTGTCCAGAGAGGCAACTAAAATGGTGCAGGGTCTGCACGGAAGACATATGAAGAGACTTAAGGAGCTTAATATGTATAGCCTCGAGGAAAGGAGGAGAGGGGGACATGATAGAAACTTTCAAGTACCTCAAGGGAATCAACAAAGTACAAGAGGTAGCATCTTTCAAAAAAGAGGTGTGCAAGAACAAGGTGCACAATTTGAAAGATGGGGGCGGCTCAGAGGTAATTTAAGGAAGTATTTTTCACAGAGAGGGTTGTGGATGCATGGAATGGCCTTCTGGAGGAGGTCGTGGAGTCAAAAACAGTGGTGGAATTCAAGCATGCATGGGACAGTCATAAATCAATTCTCGGGGGTGGGGCTAGGAAGAAGTAGGCTGCTGGTTAACTAGGAGCTGCAGCTTATCCAGTAGGCAGGGAAATGGGCAGACTGGGTGGGCCAAGCGGTCCTTATCTGCCATCAAATTCTATGTTTCTGTGTTTCTATTACTGAACTATATGGATTAAAATACTAGTTAATAATCTACAGTTTATTATTTTGGGAGTTTGTTATCGCCCACCTAGTGTTTCTATTGCTTACTTGGACATCATCATTTGGAAATAGAAACTGCCTGTTCAGTGGGAGAAATTATCTTGACTGGGGATTTTAATCTACCAGATATTGATTGGGACAAAATGATTGCCACATCCGTATCAGGGACTAAGATTATCAACATATGTGCACAGTGTACATTGGCTCAAGGAGTTAATTTTCCGACCCGCGGTTCGAATTTACTGGATCTTGTTTTGCATAGTAAATCCTTGACATTAACTAATATTGCTAGGCAACCTCCAATTGGAAACAGTGACCATTGTACTATTGGGTTTCTTATAGCACATGTATCTATAGTGGCATCCTGTAATACTAAAATCTATTTATACAATAAAGCTGATATTAACATCATAAAAAGCCAATTAGATAAAGCAGACTTGTCTCACATATTTAATACCAAGAAAATAGAAGAATACCATGAGGTTTTACACAAGAACATAATTGATTTGAGGAACAAATATGTTCCATCCAGACAAGAAACTTCTTCATATAATTTAAAACCAAAATGGATGACCAAAGATGTAATTGAACTTAAAAAAAAGAAGGATAGATGTTATGCAATTTATTTAAAATCTCGTACACCAGCTAACTGGAGTTTATTTTTGGACATACAAAAAAAATGTAAATACAGTATATGCAGAGCAAAAAGAAAGTGTGAGATAAATTTAGCTTTAAATGCATGTAAAGATAACAGTAAATCCTTTTATGCATACATAAATTCCCTAAATAAATCTGTTTGTCAAATTGGTTCCATACAAACAGATGATAAATTAATGTGCAACCCACTCGATATGGCAAATCTGTTTAACACCAGTTTCTGGAGTGTGTTCTAAAAACATCATTCTAATGGGACTATTGATCTCCCCTAGGGTGACTATATAGTTATAGCAAAATCTGATATTCTTACTAAACTAAGAAAATTAAAAGGTAAAACTAGCACTTCCCCAGATGATATTCCAAGACACTTATTATATCTTTTAGCCAATAGTCTGGCCACTCCCTTGAAATTTTTGTTTGAATATTGTTTAAATCATGGTTTTGTGCCAGAAATATGGAAAACTGCTTATGTGATACCCATTTATAAAAAAGGACCAAGAAATGAGTTGGAAAATTATAGATCTATAAGCTTGACATCACCAATGGGAAAGATCCCGGAAAGTCTTATTAAGGACCTGTTAACTGTTACCTTTGAAAATACTGATACTGAACAACATGGTTTTAGGAAATGTAGAAGCTGTTTAACAAACTTACTATGCTTCTATGAAGATTTAAGTTTACAGTTGGACAAAAGACTCCCATATGATGTAGTCTATATAGAATTTAGTGAAGCCTTTGATTATCTTCCCCATTGGGCATTAATAAAAAAATTACGTCTTCTGAATATAAGTTTGAACTTAATTAAATGGATAGCAAACTGGTTGGAAAACCAATCACAACAAATAATGATCAATGGACAGCTTTCATGTAAGGGATTAGTTACCAGTGGGGTTCCACAGGGATCGGCACTGGGCCCCACCTTATTTCAATGCTTTCATATCAGATATAACAAAAGAAAACTATTCAAATACTGTTAAATATGCCGAAGATATAAAAATTGAACGGCCGTGTGCAAATCCAGAGCAAATATCTACTATTCAAAAGGACCTGGACTTTATGTCCAAATGGATTGTTACCTGGGGGTTGAAGCTAAATCTATCTAAGTGTAAGGTTAAGCATTTTGGGGTAAATAACCCTAGGCATACCTATACACTGGACAATAAATTATTGACAAGTACATCTTCTGAAAAGGATTTAGGTGTCCAAATATCAGCTGATTTTCAGCCTATCACACATATAAATGACGTTATTTTAAAAGCAAATCGTATTACTTGGTCTATTAAATGAAATATTGTATCTAGGGACAAAAGAGTACTGATGCCACTCTTTAAGGCTTATGTTATTCCACATCTGGATTATTCGTCCCAATTATGCTGCCCATATCAGCAACAGAATATCTTAGTATTAGAAAAGGTACAGAGGAAATATATCAAAATAGTGAGAGATCTAAGAGACATACCATATGAGAGTAGACTATATTCTCTACACTTAATGCTTTATCACTAAGGCATCTAAGGGGTGATCTTCTCCTTATGTACGACATCATAAATGATCCTTACTTAATAGTTAAATTGGGTTTTCACTTTAAAGATGCACCTTACAACTTCATTGGACATCCTTTGCAGTTACAACTCAAGAAATTCAATTTTCTCCCAAGGAAATTCTTTTTTTCAGTAAGGGTTATTAAGTTATGGAACGCATTGCCTTTAGAAGTAATTACCAGTACTTCTAAACAGATCTATAAAACACATTTGGATAAATATATTCTTTCTGGGTTGAGCTCCAGTTATTATTAACATATAGGAGTAAATTATGGGCTTTTGTTTGGCTCTCAATCTCCTATTAAAACCTAGTATGAAACCTAGTATGAATACAAGGAAATTATTCTTCACAGAGTGTTTTGTGAAATCATGAAATAGCCTGACAGAGGGGGTGATGGGAGCTAGGACAGTGGGGGAATTCAAGCGGGCATGGGACAGACACTGTGGGATATACAAGCAGGCAGCTAAATAGGGGAGTAGGAAGCCAAGGGCAAACTTGATGGATCGTATGGTCCCCATTTGCCGACAACTTCTATGTTTCTATGCCCGCCCCCCTTGTGCACCTGCAGAGGGGGCACATAGAGTGCAGAATGATTGAGTGCCCCAGATGTGCACGCGTAGCCACTCTGCCCCATTTGTGCATAGAGCCTATGTAAGTGAGAGCCGCCCTACTCAGTCCTCAGACCGAGTCCCTAGAGCCACACAGTCTTACAACTGCAGCAGTATACACATAAAACTAAATAAAAACTACCTTTTTTTTTAATTTACAAAGCAGGACCCAACTTCAGCACTGCCAACACTCCCAACCTCTGACCGCTCGCCCACTCTCGCAAGCATTGCAAGCTAGTAGCACAACTCCATCTCCAGGATCAGATTTCAGAAAAGTCCTGCTCCTTTTGTCCTTGACTGTGCTGACTGTGCTGAAAAGTCACACACTTGCAACAAAAAAATAACAGTACAGAAGGCGCAAAATGTCATGGTTTAAAAAAAATAACCTCACAGCTCTTCCACACCATTTCTTCCATTCTTCACTTTTTTGGGGGGCTGACACAATGCACTTCCAGGTCTGCTCTGCTAACCACAACCACACCTTGTCATGGCATGTAAAGGCAACATAGTTTGACAGCTCACTCTCTTGCTTTCTCCCTAATTTCATTTGACAGTGTGGCAAGCTTCTGTGTGCTTGGTCATGGGGTCAGCAATCATATTCAACAACTGAGGGGGCCAACCTCAAATGAAAAACACTTCTGAACTACTGCACTGACCTCTACTGGCAAGTATGAAAAAATAAGCTTCCAATTAATTTGTCATCATTTTTTTTACCTATTTCTAAAATGTTAAATATAAGCCATTTCTAAGAGCAATACTACCTCCAGGGTGGGTGGTATGGGCAATACTGGACCTGTCAGAGACTATAAGGCCCTCCATCTCCAGAGTCAGGCCTCATTTCACCCCTGAGCAGTCTGGTAAAGCCCAATACTGCCCACCCTGTCAGGTAATATTGCTTGCCTATTCTATACTATAGTGTATGGTGAGGGCTTGTTGTGTATGGAAATCGGAGACTTTCAAAATGTTGTTGTACCACAGTTCAAAAGGTCATGGAACGTGATTATACCCTTCTGTGGTACAACAACATTTTGAAAACCTCTAGAGGTACCACGCACAAGTGCACAAGCCATAAAAAAGACAGAATCAACCAGATAACTGTAGCGGTGGTGACATGATCACCCGAACCCCCGACATGAACAGGATCAACAAGATAAAATAAAAAAATGCAGGATCAACCAGATATGTGCAATTAAAAAAAACAAAATGCAGGATGAACCAGATATTTATATTTATTTACAGAATAAAAGTCTAATCCTCACACCCACATCCTCTCACTAAGTGAAAGATAGAGCTGCCATTTTTTTAAATCCCATCCACACCCGACTGACAGCCAATGGAAGGCTGCTGTACAAACGTAGGGATGTCTACTCCCTAGCAACCTCACATCACACCCTAGCAACCAGCCTTAGTTCCACAACACAATGTGGGCACAAACATTTTTTCTATGTTTTTTAAACATGAAAAAAAAGTTTAAAAACTGCATTTATTTTATTTAGGAGGCATCATAGACTATTAAAAATACTGGATGGGCAACTCTATGCTCAATCAGTGTTTTATGCCACCTCAGGGTTCTGATTCCCACAAAGCTCTCGAGCTTCAGTCTTGAGGTCACAGGGAATCAGAACCCCTGTGTGGCACAACATGCTAGTTGTGCAGGCAGTAGTTGTCCATCCACTATTCTATACATACTGTACTACACTGCAATACACTACAGTACACTAGACTACAATACACTATGCCATACTATACCACACTACACTATAATACACCAAATTACAAGACACTACAATACACTACGCAATGAAACACCACACTACACTACATTACACCACACTTCAATATACTACACTACATCACTCTAAATTACACTACACTACTCCACAATACACCACACTGCACCACACCACACTACACTTCACCACACTTCACTACACTACACCAGGCGTCACTATACTATGCTACACCACAACAACCACACTGCACCACATTACACTACACTACACACCACACTACCCTGCAATACACTACACCACTCGACACTACACTATACTACACCACAATACACTACACTGCACCACACTATACTACACTACACCACACTACACTACACTACATTACTCTACACTACACTACACTATACTACAACACAATACACTACACTACACCACACCATACTACAATATACTACACCACACTACATTATATTACACCATAATACACTATACTACGGTACACTACACCACACTTCACTACAATATACTACAGCACTCTACATTATACTATACTACACCACAATACACTGCACCACCCTACACTTTACTACACTTACAACACAGTACACTACTCTACATCACAGCACACTACAGTACAGTACACTATACTACACTACACATGGAGGCAGTATAGAGCTGTGGTTTAGGGCACTGAGCTGCAAACCTGGAGACCAGAATTTGAATCCCACAACCCCCACTTGCATAGTGTGTGACCCTGAGCAAGTACTTAACGTCCTTGTCCTCCCAGATTGCATCTGAAAACAAGCTTCAGCATAGTGTTCCTTTCCTGGCTAAACAATTTCCCCTTCCCGTATCCCAATACTATGCCACAATACACTAGCCCACACTACACTACACTACACTACTCTACTCTAAACTACATTACATAGCACTACACTACAATACACTGCACCACACTACAATACACTACATTACACAACAATTCATTACAGTACACTACACTGCACTACAATGCACTACACTACACTGTAGTACACTACACTACACAGTGCTACAATACAGTACACTACAATACACTGCACTATATTGCAATAAACTACGCTACACTACAGTACAATACACTACACAACATACTACACTATGCTATGCTACAATACACAATTCACTACACTGCACTGCTGAACATTATAACACACTGCACCACACTACAATACACTATGCAATTCATTACATTTCACTACATCAAACTACACTGCACTATAATGCACTACACTATACTGTAGTACACTACACAATGCTGCACTATACTGCAATAAACCACACTACAGTAATAATAATAATAATAATTTTATTTATATAGTGCCTTTCGAATTATCAAAGCGCTGAACAGGTTAATAACAGAAATACAAATGACCATACAAACATAAACTTATAAAAACACAACATAAATACATCATAAAAACTTAATAAATTACAATAAAATCCAATCACATTCTGACTAACTTAATCCTCCAAAAAGGCCTTTTTCCATAAAAAAAAGTTTTTAATTCTTTCTTAAATATCCCCATGGAGGTGCACTCCCATAACTGGCATGGTAGAGAATTACAAAGAGTGGGAGCAGCATGAGAGAAAGCTCTGCTGCCTGAGGTTTTTAAACTCACTCTTGGAATCTCCAGCAACCCCATGTTGGCCGAGCGGAGCGATCGGCCAGAGCAATAATGAACCAGGAGGTCTTTCAGATAGGACGGACCCTGATCGCGAAGGGCTTTGAAAGTCAATAAAATGACTTTAAAAGGTGATCCGCCACCGAACAGGCAGCCAGTGCAGTTCGTGCAGCACCAGGGTAATGTGACAGGATCTACTTGTCCCAGTCAAAACCCGGGATGCAGCGTTCTGCACCAGCTGCAGGCAGCGGATTTCAACCCCAGAAAGCCCAAAGTAAAGGGCGTTGCAGTAGTCCAGGCACGAGGACACAAAGGCGTGGACCAACGTTGGCAAGGAGTCAGATGGAACAAGGTGCCTAACTCTGGCAATATTCCTAAGATGGTAAAAGGAAGTGCTGATGACAGCTGACACCTGAGATTGTAAAGTCAGCTTGTCGTCAAAAATCACCCCAAAGTTACACACCTGTTCAGAGGTCGGCAATGACACGCCGCCAAGAAAATTCCAGAAGGCACGCCAGTACACGACCTCTCAATCTGACCACCCGGGTCCACCACCAACACCTCAGTCTTCTCCGAGTTCAATTTTAACCTACTAGAATCCATCCAGTCTTGGATTTCCCCCAGACAGTTGTTAAACATCCAGAAAGCTCCATCCTGGTCGGGTGCAAAAGACAGGTATAGCTGGGTATCACCTGCATAGCAGTGAAACCTTAGCCTATACCATCTTATAATGTTTCCGAAGGGCAGCATATATGCTGCAAATAACATGGGTGACAGCACAGAACCCTGAGGCACTCCACACAACAAAGAGACTGGGCCGGAGGAAAAAATCCCCGACACAACTCTTTGTGATCTCCCAGTAAGGAATGAAGTGAACCATTGCAAAATGATTCCCAACATTCCGCAGATTTGCCTCAGACATGCTAACAACACCACGTGATCCACAGTGTCAAATGCTGAGGAGAGATCAAGGAGAACCAGAATGGAGCGTCTCTTTTGATCCCTCGCCCTCAGAAGATCATTAAGCACCCAAACCAGCACAGTCTCGGTACTATGTCTTTTACGGAAACCAGACTGGAAGGACTCGTAGATACTATGGATGGTTAAATGGTCATCCAATTGAGCAGCTACAACCTTTTCAATAACCTTCCCAATAAAGGGAAGGTTAGCGATAGGTCTGTAGCTTTGAAAAACAGTCTGGGTCTAAGGAAGCTTTCTTCAAGAGAGGTGTCACCACCGCCTCTTTCAGGAAGCTAGGAAACTCACCTGACTCCAAGGAGCACCAGACTATTTGCACCAAAACTGGACCGATGATATCAATACAACCCAAAATTAGGGTAGTCGGTCCAGAATCCAAGTTGCAGCTAGTAGGGCGCACACTATGGATAAGCCTCATTATATCCACAAACTCAGGTCGATAAAAAGAACTCCAAGAAAAACAAGGCACTGAGTTCTCGCACATCCCCACAACATCACCCTTAGAGGTTGTCAAACACAGATCAGCCCTGATGTCAGCCACCTTAGTTGCAAAGTAACGAGCGAGCTCATCGCACTCTACTTGCGAAAAGGCTTTCCGAACTAGCAGACAGGCTGGGTTGCACAGTCTATCTACAGTTCGAAACAGCTGAGACAGTCGATTCTGAGCAACTGCAAGTCTGCAATCTCCCTGGACAGGAACTCTGCCTTCTTATGGGTGATTGCAGATTGATAGCTAGCATAATGTTCTATCAATCTAAGGTGGTCGGCATCAAGGGCTGGTCTACGCCAACAATGCTCTAACCTTCGCCCTTTTCTCCACATCTCCCTCAGAGTCCCATCAAACCAAGGGGCTCTGGGGTGCAGTGAAAAAGGGCATTCAAGAACAGGAGCAATAAACTCCAGGGCAACCGTGATGGCCTTATTATAGGCCAACACCAGTGCCTCTGGATTACTGCTCACCAACACGGGGGATGAGAGGTCAAGGACCACCGCTAGGCCTTGTGAAGTAACATTCAGTAATGGGCGGTACCTGACCATCTCCACAGGGGATAGCCTCCTAAGGGGGGTGCAAAAATTGAATCTCACGGTGTAGTGGTCAGACCAAGCAAGTGGTTCCACCCACACATTGGATGCATCAATCCCTAGAAGGACAACTAAGTCCAGAGAGTGCCCAGATTTATGCGTAGCAGCTGAAACTACCTGTGTAAGGCCCAAAGAAGACATTAATTGGAGGAAGTGACTACCAAATTGTGAGAGTTCATCATCAACGCAGGCATTGAAGTCACCCAGCACCATCAATCTGGGTGACTCAAACGACATGTCGACGAGGAAGTCTGCTACTTCCAGTAAGAAGCGTTTCCCATCACCGGGTGGACGGTAAATGAGAACGATTCAAATGCCTACACCTGCTACAACTGAACAGTCAAAGGACTCAGCTTCCCCTAATATCACACTCGTGAGACCCAATTCAGTCTTAAAACAGACTGCAACCCCCCCCCTTCCCTGCGGTCCAATCTCGGGCGATGTATTACCGAGTACCCGGCCGGGGTCATGGCCTTTACTATAGGGCCAGAATTTTCATCCAGCTAGGTCTCGGTAATGCAAGCCAGGTCAGCCGAACCAACAAGATCGGCAATAATAGCAGTCTGATTCCTAACAGACCTGGCATTGCATAACACCGCCTGAGTTAGACAAACCTGGGAGGTTGTCAGGCCTATCTACCTACTGAGACCAGTAGTGCCCTTGGATATGGATACCAGACAAGGCGAACCCTGATCAGGATTCCATTTCGCCCCAGGGCACCTTCTGGACTTAATAACCCCGATACGATGGCCCCGCTCATTCATCCTCCCCTGTTCGCGCACCCCCAACCCCTCACTCTCCTGCGAGCAATCCCCATTGCTCTAAACCACCGATAAACATCAAATTGCAGGAAGGAGTACAAAAGGCGGAGGCGCGAAGAGGAGATGAATGCTTTCCCTACCGATATTGAGATAAAGGCCAGCACGTGATGCTGCTTAACTAAATTAAAACACAAAATAAACCAAAAATTCAAACTAAGTTAACTATACAATTTCAGTAAACATATAAATAAAACAAAACAAATAATAAATTTCTGTATAATCCCTCCTCTCGGTCCTCTCACTACTGGGGAAAGAGAATACAATGGCACTCTCACTGCCAGAACAACATAAAAATATACAATACTAAACAAAAGAGAAAAAAAAAGTAAACTCCCCCAATTTTCTCACAACTGGGGAAAATAATATCAGTCTTTCTCCCTGTTAGGAGAAAAACCCACGCTGTAAAATAAGTGAAAGAATTTAAAACAAACAAATAAAAGTTTTGGACCCAGGGTCCTCTCACCACCCAGGAGTCCAAACGAAATCCGAAAGATGATAGCGATCCACAGTCTCTTACAGCAGATCCAATAAATCCACTTAAGTTCAAAAATCCAGATCCAAAAAGGACAGCAACATAACTCCAGGAGGGAAACAATCTGAGGTGGAGGTCCACAGAAACTCTATATAGCAGAATCAAGAGGTCCAAGAGGGGGATTAATCCAAAGCACAGTTTCAACCCCCACAACTCCCTATCAGGTGCACACCAGGACAATTTATGTCACTCACACCAAAGAACCTTATGAAGAAGCCACCATAGTAGCAATTCCCAAGGTCCAAGGGAGCGGGGTACTCCACTCAGTTCCCTAACTAAAAAATACCTCAACCCCCTGTGGAGTGGCAAAACCCTGGAAAGCACCAGCTGGAGCAGAGGAGTTTCTAAAAAGTTCAAAAATAATCATACGGGGACATCTATAATACTCCAATTGAGTCTTGCCAGCTTTCACAGTGTCCAAGCTGACTCTAAGTTCCTCCGACTATACCCTCTATGCAGTCATTGGAGGGAACAAAGTCCAACACACAAGGTCCCCACCACAATCCGTTGAGAAGCAAAACCCCACTGGCGTCTCTTCTTCAGAACACATCCATTGAGGAAACAAAAACCCCTCCGGCAGCTCTTCTTCAAACTCAGCCATTATAGAAGCAAAACCCCCTCTGGCGTCTCCTCTCCAAAAGATCACATCGATCCACAAAAGAATGCCAGAGGAGACCAGCAACTCTCTCCAGCTCCACAGGCAAAATACAAAACCCTCCGGTGTCAATAACCCCCGCCGACTAAAAAGGCAAAAACAGAGGAAAGTCGGCCAGAGATCAGCACAGTTCTCCGGAACTCATCCAAAACTCGTGAAGGACACTACTCAGCGTCTCGGCGTCTCTCAACTCTCGTAATCCAAAACAGACCTGCTAATGCTCCACCCGGGGGCAACGAAGCACCAAAGCCTGGATCGACATGAAATAAATAAAACTAAAACTAAACAAACACAAACAAATGTAAACTAAAATCAGATAACTAAAATAAAATCAAAAGATCAGCAGTGGCAACGCTCCCAGCCTGGTGGCCATATTGGAACATGTACTTATTTTTTTTGACTGGAGGGGGATGAGTTGCAGGCCATGTCAGGGAAAAAAGACCTAGGAGTCTTGATGGATGTTAAAATGAATAATTCAGAGCAGTGCAGGAGGACTGCGGTCAGGGCAAATAGGATGCTGGGATGCATCGCTAGGTGGATTACCTCAAGGAACAAAAAAATAATAATAATAAATAAATAATAATAATAATATTTTTCAGTACAATACACTACACAATATACTACACTACGCTATGCTACAATAGACAATGAACTACACTGTACTACTGTGCATTACAATACACTACACTACACTGCACTGCGCTACACTACACAATAATACACTACACCATGCTACACAATATACTACACTATGCTACAGTACACTATAATGCACTAAACTACAAGACACTACAATACACTATACTACACACCACAACAATATACAACACAATGCTACACTACAATACAAAACACTAAAAACACTAAAAAACAGTGGGGGAATTCAAGAATGCATGGGGCAGACATAAAGCAATTCTAGTGGAGGGTATGAGGAAGTAGGCTGTTTGTTAACTAGGATCTTCAGCTTATCCATTAGGTAGAGAAATGGGCAGACTGGGAGGGCCAGGCGATCCTTATCTGCAGTCGAACTGCACTCTGTTAAACGCCTACATCTCTGATATCAGGGAAGGTATCGGGTATGAAATGAGACTCTTTGTGGATGACTCTAAGCTGGGGGCAGTACTGGAGGGAGATGAGGGGAAATTGGCCCTGCAAGAGGACCTGGATACTCTGGATAGGTGGTCCTGCACCTGGAAATTGAAATTTAACTCCTCCAAGTGCAAGGTGCTACACCTAGGGTGGGAAAACCCCAATTATGTGTACACCCTGGAGGGGGATGAGTTGCAGGCCATGTCAGGGAAAAAAGACCTAGGAGTCTTGATGGATGTTAAAATGAATAATTCAGCGCAGTGCAGGAGGACTGCGGTCAGGGCAAATAGGATGCTGGGATGAATCACTAGGTGGATTACCTCAAGGAACAGGGAGGTGATTTTGCCACTATACAACAGCCTGGTTAGACCACATCTTGAGTACTGTGTGCAGTTCTGGAGGCCGCACCTAAGGATGGACATCAAACTCCTGGAGAGGGTTCAGAGGAGAGCAACCAGAATGATCTGGGGCCTGGGGGATATGACATATGAGGAATGACTAGGGGAGCTCAACCTGTTCTCATTGGAGGAGAGGAGGGACTGGGGGACATGATTGAGGTCTTCAAGTTCCTCAGGGGAGTAAATAAGGTAAGCCGAGATAGAATCTTTTGACTGAAGGAGGGTGGAATCACCAGAGGACAAAGTTGGAAGATTGAGGGTGGTAGGATTAGGGTGGAAAAGAGGAGGATGTACTTCACTGAGAGAGTGTTGGAACTGTGGAATGCGCTGCCCAAGGAGCTGGTACAGGCAGCTATGGTGGAGGAATTCCAGACAGGGTGGGACAGGTATAGGCAAGGGGTGAAGCAGAGGCTGGTTTGCCCGGGGGGCAGGACTGGGGGATGGAGTAACAGTGAAAGGAGACAGATAGAGGGCTACGGTACCCAATCAAGGTGCTGAAGCATGAGCAGACTTGATAGACCAATAGGCCTACTCTGCTGGCATCTAGTATGTTAGTATGTTAGGTCATCAGCTTACATAAGGGTGGTGTGTTCCGTCCCACCAATCTGACTCCCCCATATGTCTCCCTGTTGCCTGAGTTTGGCTGCCAAGGGTTCCACTGCTGACACAAAGAGGAGGGGAGATGGGGGCAGCCCTGGCATGTGCCCCAGGCTCTGAGGTTCTCACCTAGCCAAGATCTCAGCTAAGTTGCTGACCTATCATCAAGCATGTGACCTTGTCTGGTGGACTCACCAGTCCACTGGTTCCCCATTTGACCATTCTAGTTACAAGGCCCTTTGCGACACCTGTACCAGAGCTGTTAGGCTTCTGAAGGCTGATTACTGTGCATCCACACTCCAGAACAACCTTAACTACCTCTCAAAGTTCTGGAAGGTCATACATACCCTTTTCGGCCTTCCAACCCAGCCCCCACCCACCTTCGTTAATGTGGGCAAACCCTTGCCTCAGACCTTGCCACTGCAGCCTCATGTTTAATTTTACCTCCTGTGCCCTTTCCCATCTTTCCTCCACCCCAACCCCTTACCCATCCACCTTAGCCCCCTTCACCCCCCATACAACCCTTTTCCATCTCCCCCATAACACCCTCTGCTTCCCTCAAAGCCCTCTTGGCTCTAAACTCTCAAAAGGTTTGAGCCCTGATGGTCTTGACCCCAAACTCCTGTCTGTCTTCACTTCTACCATGGCTCTCCCTGTTACTTACTTTCTAAACTTCTCCTTCACTCTAGCTTCAGTCCTTGAAACTTGGAAGCAGGCTACAGTCATCCCCCTTCCCAGAAGGGGTGACCCCGCCTCTCCTGGTAACTTACACCCTATCACCCTCCTTCCTACTTTGGCTAAACTTAAAGAATACCTTGTTCTTTCCCAACTCTCCCCTTTCCATGACTCCTCCTCTTTTTTCATCCCCTACCAGTCTGGTTTTAGGAAGTCTCACTCTACCTCCCTCCTAAATCTCACTGTCTCCATCCTATCTGGTATGGTTCAAGGTTTAGTCACCTCAGCCATTTTTATCGACCTGGTCAGTCTTTAATACTGTTACCCACGCTACTCTTCTGGACAAGCCAAATACAGTGGGGCTATCTAGTTACTCAGTTGACTGGTTCTGTCTTACCTTGTGGGCATGTCTCAAGCTGTCCATATTGGCAATTCCTTATCCCCTCTGATCCCTATCTGCTGTGGCATTCCCAAGGATATGTCCTTCACTCTATTCTAGTCTCCATATTCCTGAACTATCTTCACTCTGCCTGTTACTCTGCATTCATTCACATGTATGTAGATGACACGGTCCTCTATGCCTCTGAATCCTCTGCCTCTGACTTCATAGCCTGACTCCTGTCGGACTGCACCAATGTCCAGCACTGGTTCTGGGCTATTCAGTTATCCCTTAATGACAAGAAAACTTTCTTCGTGCTTTCTGGCACTAAGAAGAAACAAGATAGTCTACCCCCCACCATACCCTTGATGATGTTGCAATTGAGCGTGTTTACTCTTGAAATACATCTGTGCCTGGCTTGATCATCACCTTGAGTTCTCCGTTCATATGGATGACACCCAGCAGAAGCTTCTCCCAAAACTGGATGCACTTTACAGGAATAAACCGAGTTTCCTGCTTCCAGCCCACAGACAGAGCGTCTTGAAGATGATGCTCCCCATCTTTTACTACAGTGATATTGTTTACAGAGCTGCTCCTATATCCACCCTAGCCAGACTGGACTCATTATTTCATTCCATCTGCTGCTTTACCCTTGATTGCCCTCCTAGAACCCAACACTGCTCCCTTTACTCATCCATCTCTTTCCCTCCCTTGATGCCAGGTGATTTGCTTATTGTCCTCTTACCTTTCCTCTCCCCTCAGTTCCAGCCTTCTATCTCCTACTCCCTTTACAGCTCTGGCCTCACTCTCTTTTTTTTTTAGTCTTTTGGTAACCGGGAAAGGCCCACTAGGCACAAGTGCCTGTTTTTAGGGGTGACCTGGGAGCACTGGGTGGTTAAGTGACTTGCTCAGAGTCACACAGTATGTAAGTGGAGGTTGTGAGAATCAAACTCAGGTCTGGTCTGCTAGATGTATCAAGCTCGTTCACACCTCGTTCCTCTAACCTCTAGGCTATACTGCCAACCCAGTCTTGCACTCCCTCCCTACCTACAGTCCTCTGCTGGCCAAGCTGCCTTCTCCTTCCACGTCCTCAAACTATGGGTATCTCTTTCCATTAGGGCTGTGCGAATAGTATTTTCTGAATATTCAGCCGAATATTCAGTATTCAGCTGCCAAACATTCAGTATTCGGTATTTGGCCATACAAAAACAATAAAGAACCAGTCCCCTCCCTTCCTCCTTTTACAGCCCATGCAAGCAGCTAAAACCCCATCCCTCCACCCATCAAATGAGGACACTACCCCTTCCACCCCAGAACCCACACTTTTTTTTTTGTTTGTTTTACAGATGAGCCCCATAAATACAATGGCAAGGAAATTTCCTGTATTCTGATTGGTGAGTGGGTGATTGAGACAGTGATGTTATTACACAATAACATCACTGTATGGATGAGGATATACTTGAGGTCATCTTTTCTTAAAGGAAAGCAGCACAAAACAGTGGGGGCAAACACCAGGGCTGCAAAAACGCCCGTTTAAAACAACCTATATGGTTTAAACTAAATTCAATAACCTTTCTCCAGCTATGTAGCTTTATCTTTTGCTCCTTGGCGCCATGTCAAAAGATGCCGCCGCTTTGAAGACGAGTGTGCACCTGGCATCCTGTCCTGTGCGGAGGCTCGTAAAAATGAGAGTGAGGCATATCTACCGGGAGAAAAATAAACATTGTGGCATGTAGAGATATGATAACTACACCTCTACATCAAATTCGGTGAAAGCAGACGTGTAATGTACTTTACATCATTATGAAAGTTGCAGCTCCGAGTTCGGTCATGCGCGGCAGCCGAAACGGGCGCGCAGGTGCGGTGCTACTGCTACGACCAAACCGGAGCTGCAATTTCATAATGATGTAAAGTTCATTACACGGTCTGCTTTCACCGGAATTTGATGTAGAGGTGTAGTTATCATATCTCACATGCCACAATGTTTATTTTTCTCCTGGGTAGATGTGCCTCGCTCGTCATTTTTACGAGCCTTCCGGCACAGGACAGGATGCCAGGGGCACACTCCGTCTTCCGGTGCGGTGGCACTTTTGACATGGCGCCTCAAGGAGCAAGATAAAAAGCTACATAGCTGGAGAAAGGTTAGCTGAATTTAGTTTAAACCATATAGGTTGTTTTAAACTGGCGTTTTTGCAGCCCTGGTGTTTGCCCCTACTGTTTTGTGCTGCTTTCCTTTAAGAAACAAAGATACACTGTCACACTAGAAATCTACTAAAAACATTTTTTAAATGTTTTTTACTTTGTATAACAACAAGCCATTGTATATTAGTAATAAGGCACTCTGAGTGTGGTAGTACAGGTATTGCTACCTCTGGTGGTGGAAGCACCAGCTTCGCCTAGTGTTCAACCCACCCCAGGAGTGATGTTATTACACGATAACACACATCCTGTCATGCCTTATGCTTAAATAATACTTGCTGGTGTCTAGGTGACCAGCTCAACCCATCCACCTCCACATCTGGGCAATAAACTTTGTAAAGCAAGCTATGCCTTTAAGAAAAAGAATACATTCCCAGCACCTGACCTTACCCACCCAGTCCATCCCCAGTTATCCATGTTGAGGTGAGAAGAGTTGGTTAGACACTACCTCCTCCTCACAGCTGGCTGCTTTCTCATGAATGAAAGCGTTTAGCATTCTGTTATAGTAAAACCAGCTGATCATGTGATCAGCTGGTTTTACTATAGCAAGCGTACAAGCACTTTAATTCAAGAGAAGGCAGCTGGCCGTGGAGAAGGGAGGGTAGTGCCAATCACCTTCTTCTCATCTTAAATATGGATAACTGGGTGCTGGACTGGGTGGGTGCAAGGGTCGGGTGCTGTGGGGGAATGTATTCTTTTTCTTAAAGGCATAGCACACTTTACAAAGTTTACTGACCGGACTTGGAGGTGGGTGGATTGAGCAGGTCACCTGACACTGGCTAGTATCATTATTAGTTACGGGTGCTCATATATATAAAGATATATATATATACAGTATATATATATCTTTATATATAAAACAACCCATGGGTGCTGGGAAGGGGGTACTATTTTCTTTCACAGAGGGTGGAGGGATGAGGTTTTAGCTGCTTGCTTGGGGTTGGAGAAAAGGGAAGGGGCTGTTCCTTGTCTTTTTTTTTTGGCACCGTGCTTACCGAATACTAGACGAATAGTGCACTATTCGTTATTCAGAATCTGAATACCGAATAGTGTTTTATTCGCTGCATTCAGGAAATGATATTTGCACTGTGCACGGCCATACTTTCCATTACCATTTGTACTGCTCCTACCACCCATTTACTCAAATCTCTCTTTCATGAATTCATTATTCGCTCCTGCAGTTATTTCTGATTATGTGTTACATTTTGCTACTTTATGATTCCTTCCCTCCACTCCCCTGCTCCTGCTGTAATAAAATGACTCCTGCCCCCGTTGATTCTTCCATCTTTCCCAGCTATATGAAGCCCTAACAGTGCTTCAGTCATCCTTCAAATTTTTGCTATCTGCACATTAATTTTGTACCTAGCAATGTCTTGTTCTTACTCCACCTGTGTTCCAGTTTGCACTTATATTACTTGCTGCTCCTCAGATGCTCTTCCTAGCTCATTTTGTTCATTTTGTTCCTACTTAATTGTTTAACTTATATTTTTTTTTATTTGTGTAACCAACTATTATAACTTATTGCAGGAACTGCATCAGAAAACATATGAGGACAGATTAAGGGAACTCAATATGTATACCCTACAGCAAACGAGGGAGAGAGGCTATATGATCGAAACATTTAAACATCTTAAGGGCATTAACAAGGTAAAAGAGTCTAACATGTTTCAATATAAGAAAAATAGCAGGACAAGAGGTCACAGTATGAGATTAGAGGGAGGCCGATTAAGGGGTAATGTAAGGAAGTTCTTTTTCACAGAAAGGGTGGTGGACGCATGGAACAGCCTACCTCAGTAAGTGGTGGATATGAATACAATGCAGTGCTTCAGATAGCATGGGATAGGCATAAGGGAGCAATACAGATGAGTATGAATAAATAGGCCATTGACTGAGTAAAGGCCTATGGCACATTCATAAGGCAGAAAAATGGGCAGACTGGATGGGCCTTGCGGTCTTTATCTGCCATCAGCTTCTATGTTTCTATGTATTGCCCTACCCTCCGTATTTCCACCTCCACCCCCTCGCCCCCGGGTGCATCTGGAAACAAGCTATTTCAGGTCAGTATGTTCTTCCTGGTAAATCTTTTGACATAAATAAATAAATAACATAAGTAAGTAAGTAAGATTTTGCCCTCATTCTAGGTGGTGACTGGCCTTGTGCCCGGAACACTGAAGGACGTTGTTTTCTTGGGAGCCATTAGCATCGGGGTGCTTGGTGTGACTATCCTGTTTTATTCTGGGCGATCAGGGCTGTATCTGGGACCTGTGCTCCATTGGATCTGTGAGTCCACAGAGCAATTAGGACCTTCTCCTGTGTTCAGACTGTCTCTCCTCTATCTATTGTTGTGAGGGCCTGTTTTTGCCCTTCGTTTGAGGAGGTGACTGAAGGTGGAGTGAAGGGTCATCTGATTCTCTATTTTATTGAGTGGTTTCCAAGACAGGAATGGGGACTGGGATTCTGGATATTTTCTGTCGAGCATGAAAGAGGTATGGAGGGGGGCATGATAAGCTAATTCCTGGACATGTTTGATGTGCACAAGGCTATCCTGAGTTTGGCCCCAAGATTGGTTTAGGATCCAACTCCCACTGAGATTTTCCACAAAATTTGTGGTCTGAAGGAGGTACTGGGATTTTTTAGCCAAGGAGCTGGCTGAAGTTTCATGCCCCCTAAACTCCCAGGCTGGGCTACTAATGTGGTCTGACCTGGGCATTTTATCGGCCGACATTATTTTTTGTGGTGTTCTCCAGTGGGAAGTGGGGGAGCCCTAACCTATTGTGGTAACCCTGTGGATTTGATTGGCATGGATCTTGAATGTTTTCTGGTTGTTCCCATACTTACCCTCTTAAATAATCTTATGTGGATGAGTAAATTGACTGTTCTTTTTTATGACTTCCATGGATTTGGACCTATATAGCCTGTGGATATAATCGACTCTGTGCCCTGTGGATTGAGGACCTCTTATTTCTTTCCTTGACTTGTTTTAAGTTTATTTGTTTTATTTGGACTACAAGGTGGTGAGAGGACCTTGTGTCCATTTATTATTTCTTTGAAGTTTTTGTCTGTTTTTCTCCTACTCCCCGGTCGTGAGAGGACTGGGGGAAGGGATGTTTAATTTTTTTTTTGCTTCCAATTTCAATTATTTTCTCCTCCTCTGGTTGTGAGAGAGCTAGGGGTGGTAGACAATTTTATTTTGTATTTATTAATTTATGTTTTTTTTAAAGTGGGGTGGTGAGAGAACCCTTTGTTTTTATTTTTGAGTTTAAGGATGATTTTAGTGGCCCTCTAGCTTGGCCCAGATTTGATTTTTTGTTTTTATTTATTTAGTTTCCTAAGTTGGCTTATGGTCTGATTTTAACTGATTTGTAGTGGCATGTGTTGGCCTTCAATCCCCATGGTGGTGCGCTATTCATCCTCCTCTCTTCACGCTCTCCACCCTTTTTATTCTCTCCCTCTCCAATTTGAGACGTATCAGCACTGTAGAGTGCTGGGGATTACTCGAGGAGAGGGAGGGGGGCGGGGGACTTCAAACAGAGGAGGATGGACAAGGGGGGCCACCGTATTGTGGTAGTCAGATCCAGAAGGTGCCCTGGGGTGAAATGAAATCCTGATCGTGGTTCGCCATGTCTGATGCCCATACCCAAGGGCACTACTGAGTGTAGTAGACAGATGGGCCTGACAGCCACTTAGGTTCATCCAGCTCGGGCGGTGTTGTGCAATGCCAGGTCCATCAGGAATAAGACTGGAATTATTGCTGATATTGTTGGATCAGTGTACTTGGCTTGCATCACCGAGACCTGGCTGGATGAAAATCCAGGCCCCCTTTTGGAGGCTATGACTCCAGCTGGGTACTCTGTGATATACCGCCCGAGATTGGATCGCAGGGGTGGGGGGGTTGCAGTCTGTTTCAAGACTGAATTGGGCCTCATGAATGTAGTAGTTGGGGATACTGAGTCCTTTGAGTGTACAGTAGTAGCAGGTGTAGGTGTTCGTATCATTCTCATCTACCGTCCACCTGGAGATGGGAAGCGATTCTTACAGGAAGTAGCAGACTTCATCCTCGACATGGCATTTGAGTCTCCCAGATTAATGGTTCTGGGCGACTTTAATGCCTGGATCGATGATGAATTCTTGCAATTTGGTAATTACTTCCTCCAATTAATGACTTCTTTGAGCCTTACACAGGTAGTTTCCACTGCTACCCATAAATCTGGACATTCCTTGGACTTAGTCTTCCTACTAGGGATCAAAACATCTGATCTGGGGGTGGAACCAGTCACCTGGTCAGATCACTACACTGTGAGGTTCAGTTTTTGCACCCCCCTGAGAAGGCCTAACCTTGTGGAGATGGTTAAGTACCACCCTTTATGGGATATTACTTCCCAAAGCCTAGTGGCGGTCCTTGACCTCTAGTCCCCTGCTTTGGCAAGCAATAGTCCAGAGGCCCTCGTGTCGGCCTATAATACAGCTGTTATGGTGGCTCTGGATTCTATTGCTCCTGTCTGAGTGTGCCCCCTATCCTTCACCTCAAGTCCCCTAGGTTTGATGGTTCTTTGAGGGAGATGCGGTGACAGGGGAGAAGGTTAGAATGGTGCTGGCACAGGTCCACCCTTGAAACTGACCACCTTAGATTGATGGACCATTATTCAGTCTATCAATCTGCAATCACCTGTAAGAAGGCAGAATTCCTTTCCAGGGAGATTGCGGTTGCATGGAATCGACCAGCTCAGCTTTTTCGAACTGTGGACAGACTGTGCAACCCAGTCTGTCTACAAGTTTGGAAAGCCTTTTTGTAATTGGAGTGCGAGGAGCTTGCTCGATTCTTTGCAGCTAAGGTGGCCGATATCAGGGTGGATCTGTAACCAGCACCCTCTAGAGGGGATGCGGTAGAACAATGTGACTTCATGGTATCTCAACTTTCTTGGAGTTCCTTCAGTTGACCTGATTTAGTCAATGTCATGAGGATTATCCATAGTGTGTGCCCTACATGCTGTAGTTTGGACCCTGGACTGACCTCCCTAATTTGGGGTTGTAGTGATATCATCGGTCCAGTCCTTGTGCAAATTCTGGTGCTCCTTGGAGTCGGATGAGTTCCCTAGCTCCCTGAAAGAGGCGGTGGTGACACCACTCTTGAAGCAAGCTACCTTAGACCCAGACTGTTTCACAAACTACAGACCTATCTCTAACCTATCCTTTATTGGGAAGGTGATTGAGAAGGTAGGGGCAGCCCAACTGGAGTACCATTTGACCATCCATGACATCTACGAACCCCTCCAGTCTGGTTTTTGTAAAAGACATAGCACAGAGACAGCGCTGATTTGGGTGCTCAATGATCTTCTGAGGGTAAGAGATCAGAAGAATTGTTCTATTCTGGTTCTTCTTGATCTCTCTTCAGCTTTTGACACCGTGGATCATATGGTGTTGATAGCATGCCTGAGGCACATTTGTGGAATATCAGGAACTGTTCTCCAATGGTTCACCTCCTTCCTTACTGGGAGATCACAAAGAGTTGTGTCCAGGGTTTTTTCCTCGGGCCCATCATCTTTGTTGTGTGGGCTGCCTCAGGATCCAGTGCTGTCTCCCATGTTATTCATGGTGTATATGCTGCCCCTTGGAGACATTGTAAGATGGTATGGGCTGAGGTTTCACTGTTATGCTGATGATAACCAGCTACACCTGTCTTTTACACCCGACCAGGATGGAGCTCTCTTGGTGTTTAACAACTGTCTGAAAGAAATCCAGAAGTGGATTGACTCTAGCTGGCTGAAGTTGAACTCAGAAAAGACAGAGATATTGGTTGTGGACCCGGGTCATCGGATAGAGGGGTCATCTGTTGGGACACCCTCAGGAATTTTCCTTGGCAGCGTCTCTCTCCCGACCTCTGAACAGGTGCATTACCTGGGGGTTGTCTTGGATGATAGGCTGTCACTGTAGTCACAAGTGTCAGCAGTCATCAAGACTTCCTTTTACCATCTTAGGAATATCACCAGAGTTAGGCACCTAGTTCCGTCTGACAACCTACCAGCACTGGTCCACGCCTTTGTGTCTTTGCATTTGGACTACTGCAACTCCCTTAACTTTGGGCTTTCAGGGGTTGAAATTTGCCACCTGCAGCTAGTGCAAAATGCAGCGGCCCGGGTTTTGACTGGTTCCAGTAGGTCTTGTCATATTACCCCGGTACTGCGCGAACTGCACTGGCTGCCTATACGGTGGTGGATCACCTTTAAAGTCAATTTATTGACTTTCAAAGCCCTCCATGATCAGGGTCCAGCCTATCTGAAAGAACTTCTGGTTCTTTACTGCCCTGGCCGATCGCTCCGCTCGGCTGACAAGGTGTCGCTGGAGATTCCAAGAGTGAATCTTAAATCATCTGGATGTAGGGCTTTTTCTTATGGTGCACCCACTCTTTGGAATTCTCTACCTCACCGGTTACTGCAGTGAACCTCCATGGAGGAATTTAAGCAGGGCTTGAAACCCCATCTATGGCAAATGGCCTTCTTGGAAAACTGATCATTTTGTAATTGATGATTTCTTATTGGTTTTATTTGTGTTTGATATCTGTTTTTAATGTTCGATTTGTAATGTTTTAATCTGTACAGTGTCTTGGAAATTGAAAGGCGTTATATAAATAAACTTATTATTATTAATAAATAAATTGCTGTGTCCACTGTTTGCTCAGTGGTTGTAGCCAACAACTTCCTGCTTTTCCAATAATAGTAAATATTGAGGACCACTTTAAAGGCTGTAGAATTTTCTGTGTTTATGGTAGTGTCTATTAACCTGAACATCTCCTTTTCTAGTTTTTGTTTATCATATTATTGATAGATTTTGCATAAAAAATATATACAAAAATACATTAAAGGGCAAGTCCCTCAACCTTTTATTCTGTTACCCCGTGTAGTTTGTAGGCATGCACAATGATTGCCTCTATTGCACCCTTCTAATTTCATCAGGATTTAAATGGAAATGAAGGTACTTAAGCCTAGTGTGAAAATGTGATTGACTGCATTGCAAAGTTTATGACCTGACTCACGTAAGGCATCCTTGAATTTAATGATGTTTTGGTGCTAAAGTCTGCAGTAGTTACACTGTATTAGTCAGTTCTGTTGCTGTTCTATGTAGTCCCTACGTTCTTGTAACATGCTGGCCATGAAACTTTTCAAGGCATAGTAAGTGCCATGCTGTGTTCTATAGTTTAATGTGTTTTTGAGTTAGAAAAAAACTGCTTTCAGAGAATACAGGGACATGTAACAGAACTAAATGAGAGTATAACTTCTGCTGGCTTGTGTAGATATGCATCATCAACTCCTATGATGCCTTGCATGAGTGGGGTCATGACCTTTAGAATGGAGAGACAAATAGGTTTTCACACCAGGGCAAAATATAGTGAAGCAACTTCATTTATATTTAATTTAATTTGGGATGAAATTTAGGGGGATGCAAAAGAGGGAATCAATTGTTTATGTCTACAAACTACACAGGTATACAGAAAATAGGTTGAGGGACTTTCTCTAAAAACCAGGCATCAGAACTACAACAGCTTCTGTAGCTATAGAAAGAAATCTGATGTTAGCCCACTAGGGAACTTGTGACCACAGTGCAGAGTTCGAAGTTTTAGTCTAAGTTCTGTTAATTAGCATAAAGTTCTATCTCTGGGGCATTACACTATGAAGGAATGATGCTATTGTAAATCTCACTGATGGACCCCTGAGAAGAAACAACATTACTATGGTAATTGTTTCTTCTTTCTTCTCATACTGCCTGAACATTCTGTGACATCAGTCATACCATTTCAAGCCATTCAGATGAATAGCATGGAATGGTGTGACTTGATGTCATGGAATATCTTAGAAATATGAAAAGCAAGAGCAGTTCCTGCTGAGGAGAATGCAACTCTATGTAGATCTGAGGGTACCTCAAAGCTACTTTATTTATGTTATCCAAAATTTGTAAAGCATGTCAGAATACATAACTGACATGGAAAGGAAAATGGGACGGTAGTTAACTATGTAAAAATAATTTCCTAACACCGTTATATTCACTATTTATGTTACTTGCAAATTAGATATTTTATAATGAGGCACATCATTGATATTAATACTATTCCTGTCTCTTCCACAGAGCAGTTACTGCTTGACTCAACCACAAATGAGAAATTTTTAGGTAAGATCTATGCTCTCATTAGAAACAGAGGGCCAGAATTTCAAAATGGCGAGAATGCCACAAGCCCCAGGTGCACCGAAGATATGGTGCACCAGACATGTGGCATTCTCCTGGTTGGCGATTGGGATTTTCTATACTGTGCACCAGCTGCTGCAAGTTGGACCAACTTTTTGTGGTCTACCTTGTGGCAATCCCAAGGGCATGTCTTACAGAGCTTGTACCAGATTGTTGGTGAAAAAAGCTGTAAATCATGGAAACTGTTGCAACTGCACCCAAGATTGTAAAATCAGGCACATTTGTGGCAATGGGGGGGTGCGGCACACCATCAAAACTGAAGTGTTGTGGCATAGGGCTTGGTGCAAGTGCTATGCCACACTTTGAAAATCTGGCCTAGTAAGTAGTACAGTCTTCCAAAATTGTTTGAAACAGGCCAGAAGGACTTGGGGCTGTACCTAGAGGAACCTTTCTTGACTGCCTTGCTTTTGCACTTCATGCGGTTTCTAGAAAAAATAAACTCTGACCAATTAAATTCAACATTCTCCATAGAGCTTCTTAAAATCCTCAACACTACATCAATTTAACAAAAATACATAACCCCAGATGTCTCTCAAATAAAGGCACCCACCCCCCACATGTTCATTGCTTGCTTGGTCTGGAAGACCACTGAAATAAAATAATCTTGCTAGTTGGATACAGTGGTGGGACTGGGAGTAAACTTCTCCTTTGATGCAGGTATCCTTCTCTTTGGAACCAAATTCTCTAGAATGATCTATCTGAGTTCTGGGACAACAACTTTTACAAACTACTGGCTTGAGTGTTGTATAGCATGTATGGCAGTGCACTGCTTGTAATTATTTTTGTACTTTGTATTATAAATCTGATGTGTTACTACTTTTGACCTTAGGTCATATCTAAAAATGTAATATGTATTCCAGTGTACCTACCTGAAAACTCAAATAAAATGAAAATGAAATGAGATTTTATTTATTTATTTATTTATTTATCTCCAAATATGACCTTGAGACACAAGCTCATTTACAAAGGTTCCACATTGAAGTGAGACCATAGCAGCAGGTACAGTAAATGCAGTGGATGATACAGTAACATGTAGGAATTATAAACAAGATACAAAAAAATAAAGCAGAATAATAAAAACAGAGCAGGATCAGGGAACATTGTACAATAATACAAGATAGTTATTATGGTAAAAAAAGAAATTCAAGACAGGCAATTATGGTAAAAAAATAGACAAAGGATTAATGTACGATACGGAAGGGAGGAAGCAGTGGAAAGGAGTGATATGACTGGGGGACAACAGCCACCATGGAGTGGCTTTGTAAGAGCAGGTAAGGAGGGTTTGGCTGCCACAGGAGATAGGTTTTGTCGAGGGGATTTAAATGGTGGGCAGGGAAGCTATTGGAAGGGAATAGTTTCTGTTTTCTTTTTTTTTATAGTTTCAAGTTTATTGATCAACCAAGGAACAAACACCAAGGTTTTGAGTGGGAATAAGAGGGGGAAGATGTTGGGGAGACAAGGAGAAGGGGGGGAGAGGAGAGGAGAGGTAAGGAATACATAGTAAGTGCCTGAGTTGATCGGAGAGTTGATAGGGTGCAGGGAATGGTAGGTCCAGGCAGGTAGGGGGAGGAAGTAGAGAAATGATATGAATGATAAGAATCTAATCCTTCAGCACTGAAAGGACCATTACAGCTCTTCATTTCTTGGCACTTTATGACAAAAAAATGCCCTCTTGGGGATATGAGAAGCAGCATATTCTTTAGTTGATGGAAGTACTCTGGATTCTACTTCTGTTAAGATCCAAGTAAACCAAATCAGGAGATATGTATCTGTTTGCCTCCCTCTCAGAAATGAATATATTACATTACTAAGTAATGAATTGCATTGTGAGAAAATTTCTTATAAATCAGAGTTTTTAATGCATATAGTGCAAGCCTGTTGTAACGGACACATCTGTGCATACAGTTTTTGTCCATTATATCTAGTATCCATTATATTTCATTTTTTCATTTTTTTATTTTTTATCCTTGTGAGCCTGATGAGTAAACTGCCCATTTTCACAGATGACAAACTGGGTTACACAAGACAAACAAAATACATAATAAACAACAGATGACATTTAAAAATACCAATAAATTACATATAATACAGAAAAGGCTTAAACAAAGTCTATTTACAGATACATTTCTGTAAATTTCTAAAGTGCATAGAAAGCGTGTGCTTGAAGTTACAGATTGTTTTTAAATAAAGAAAATCAGAGGAAAGGGAATTAAAAGATTTAGGGGCTCTACACAGTATTGACCTCTGACCAATAGCCCTACAAAAGAGTGGTAACTGAAATGTGTATTTGTCCTGGGATCAGGTACCACACCCATTGGTAAACCTTGGAAACAGTTTAGAAACTGAAACAGGAAGATGGCCTAATATGATTTTAAACAGGAACATGCATTGTTTAAACTGAATCCCATGATCAAGTGATAAACAGTTGGACAACTGAAAAAGAAGGCAGTGATGAGTACGATATGGAACCTGCAACATGAACCTGAGAATTGAGTTATAAGTTACCCTGAGATGTTTCAACAAATTTTTACCGGCATATGAATAAAGTAGTAAACCACAATCCAGCTTGCTAAACAGAAAACTATGGGCTATCAGGAACCTGGATTCTTTCGTGAGACAGGTTTTAACATGATAAAGACTCCCTAGATGCTGATGCATGGTTTTTCTGATGTTAATTATGTGGCTCTCAAAGGATAATTTAGAGTCAAGGATTAACCCTAAATATTTAAACTGGTTGATAAGTTCAGTTTGGGAACCATTTATGTCAACAAGAGGGATGAGATCCTCAACACTTTGCTTATTAGAAAAGACCATAAATTTAGTCTTCTTAACATTCAATACCATGTGGTTATGATGAAGCCCATCTTGAAACAAACTGAAATCAGTCTGGACCCTTGTTATTGTATCATTTTGCTTACAGGCTGTGCCAAAAAGCACAGCATCATCAGCATACATAATAATTGAAGCTTGAGAACAGATACTGGGAGCAGAATTCATATATAATGAAAAAATCAAAGGTCCCAAGATTGAACCCTGTGGGACTCCACAAACAATAGGGATTGACTGAGAAAGAAAGCCGTCAAGGGAAGTGACATGGACACAGTTATTAAATAATTGGAAAATCACAGAATTTCTGAGGAAAAATGCAAACTTGACAAAATATCAGGTAATAAACTATGTTCAACAAGGTCAAAGGCCTTGGTGAGGTCCTCAAATACTGCTACAACAGAGTGCCCTTTATCAAGGGTACACTGTATGCAGCTTGTGAACTCCTCCAAGGTCATCTTGGTATTGTGAGATTGTTTAAAAACGTGTTTTATCCAGAAATGGTGGAGCCTATATGTTAGGTGAGCCTGTGTGTGTGAGCAGTGGCTCAGAGTGATTAAAACCCTATTATAAAGACTTCATAGGTTAATTAAAATCCTGCCTAGCATATATGTTTTTGTACTTTGTGTGTTTAGAGTTATTTAACTGTTAGGGAACATTAGGTTTTTTTTTGTGAAGTTTATTGCAGAAAGTAAGAAGAAGATAATAACTAGTGGCTGGATGTTGGGATTCTAGGACAGGAAGAACAAGAGCAATTGTACTATAAGGGTTTTCTAAAAAATTAAATCACTTCCTTTTTAGTATAATCATCTAATGAAAGTTTATATAGCTTGTGGAGAATTGTTTTTTAAGACATTTAGTCTCTGTAGCTCTTTTATCTAAATTTTACATTTGCCAAATCTCCTCACCAGTTCTGCACTCCCCCTCCCCCAAAATGCACTACAAATACCTATAAAGGCTTCAAAGTTGTTTTTTTTTTATTTAGTTTTTGTTTACCGGTTAAGTACACTAGCCAACACAATGACTATTTTCAGGTACGACCCGGGAGAGTACAACATAAAATAAAACAGGTACAAAAAACATTTACATTTTTAACATGGGGAGAAAGCAAACAGAATTTTAAGCAAAGGTACATAATGTAAAAAACCTTGAAAGAAAGAACTTATTTAACATAACAGAGGTAATAGGTAGCATTACAGGTTTTCATGTAGTGAGAAACAGATACCATGGCTTAAATAGGAGGGAAACAAACATCCATAGGCCACAGTGGGCAAGGCAAGTAGCAATTGTCGGGGGGTAAACAAGGATAGGTCAAGCAAATACAGTTTGCAGAGATTTCGTGTAAAAGGTCTAACTCTAAAAAGGTATTTTGGAATTAGAGTAGAGGAGGAGGGCAGGGGAGGAAATGGGGTAAAAATGAGAAGAGGCTGGGGAAAGAAGAGTGGTTGGGGTAAGTGAGAAAGGTGGATGATAGGGTAGGAGAGAGATAGGACAGAGGAGTCGTAGCATGGAGCAGGGCTAGGGAGGGACATGTATTAGAGAGAGGTGGGAAGTAGAGGTCAGGCAAGAGTGTGACAGGGCAGAGGGATCATAGCATGAAGAATCTAGAGCAGGGATACAGGCGGAGGGAGATAGAGGTTTGAGAGATTGGAGAACAACAGGGGAAGGCAAGTCTATAGGACTAAGGGAAAAATATAGGGACCAGACATAATCCGAGAGGAAAAAAGAAAGGAAAGAGAGAGCATTTAGGGGCACGCAACATAAACAGGACCATCAGGTGGGATCAAAGCAGGTGCAGGGGCCAGTACGTGATAGATAGCAGTGAAGTTCTTTTTTAAAGCTCTGATGAGTTCCAGACGATTTCAGCTCGGGGGAAGTGTATTCCAGAACTGAGGGAGCTGCACATTTGAAAGCCCCAGTGCCTTTTGTGGTAGAGCATCTTGGAACTTGGAGTAGAGAGTTTTCAGCAGACCTCAGACCGTGAGGGATGGAGTGGGGAATTAAAAGTTCTGCTAGATATTTAGGGGATTTGAGCCTTACAACAGAGTCAGTAAGGGAGCCAAGATAATATTTTCTTGTGGCCATGGGGGAGTGCCATCCTAAGTCATCATAAAGCTGACAGCAGTGCTTTTGTCTAGAGGAGGAGGGTGCATATCGACATATGTTATTGTAGGTGATATCCCATTTCTGGAGGGCAGATTTGTGAGCACTAGAGAGGATGGGGGCACTGTAGGTTAGGGAAGGTAGCAGTACACCCCTGGCAATGGCTTTTTTAGCAGATGGCGTAAGCAAGTATCCCGATTTGTAAGCAGCACTGAGTTTGCAGTTTACAGCCTTGCAGATGGATTGAATGTGCAGGCTCAGATCAAGGGATTGGTCGAGCATGACACCAAGATAGTTAAAGGATGAGACAGTTTCTAGTTTTGTATCACCTGAGTCATAGACTGTAAGGGAGACAGGGCACCTACAGAGTTTGGGGGCAGAGCCAAAAAGCATGGCCTTGGTTTTCTTTATGTTTAGGACCAGCTTGTGCTCATACAGCCAGTTTTGTATATTTGTGAAATCAGTTGAGATTGATGAGTTTAGATTCTCCACATTGTTATCACTGGCATAAATGACAAGATCATCAGCATACAAGAGAGATGAGCAACTCTGTAGGGCACAGCAGACATTATTTATAAAGAGTGAGAAAAGGAGAGGACCCAGGATGGAGCCTTGAGGAACCCCCACATTTACTGAGGCAGACTCAGAAATGGCTGAGTTAAATTTAACTGCTTGAGACCTATCGGATAGATAGCTACTAAACCAGTGTACAACTGGAGAGGAGAAACCTAGGCTATGCAAGCAGGATAGGAGTAGGGGGTGGTCCACAAGGTCGAAGGCCTTTGTAAGGTCTATGAATACAGCACCAGTGAGTCTACCTGCGTCCATGTTAGAGATTATGTCAGAGGTAAGTTTCAATAGTGCAGTGGATGTACTATGGTTTTTACAGAAACCACGTTGGGCATCAGATAGGATACACCACTTTGCTAGAAAGTCACGTATTTGGATAGCAACAGCCTTTTCTAGTAGTTTGGACAAAACTGAGAGAATAGCAATAGGTCTGTAATTGTTTTTGTCCTTCTTATCACCTTTTTTAAATACAGGAGTTATTCGAGCAAACTTCCACAGGACTGGGACAGTGCCAGTGATCAGGGATAGTGAAAATATTTTCGCCAGTGGTGAGGCTATGCAGGCAGCAGCAAGTCTGAGTAAACGGGGTTCAAGGAGGTCAGTATAAGTGTTCAGTATGAGAAAAGTTTCTGTACATTATAACCAAAGGAAAATGCATTGGATTTGTTATATCTGGTTTGGGAAATCAATTTTTGTCCACTCTAACCGATCGTCCATTATAACAGTGTCTGTTATAAGTGGTGTGCACTATATCTTTCTCTGACATCATTATTACCAGATGAACTACACAACATGAAACCAGACACTTACAAATAATTTTGGCAACAACAATGTGTTTAATCCTCTAATAATTTCTACATAAAAGAAAAAAAAAACACTAAAGTACTTATTTATTTATTTCAAAAGATTTACCAGGAAAGACATACTGAGCTGAAATAACTCATTTTCAGATACGTGCTGGGAAGGGGGAAATGAAGAGAGTACAGCTATAAATTATGACAGTCAGTTACACAAATCAAAAATGTAAGTTAAAACAGTTAAGTAGTGGCCGGCATTGTGGCGCAGAGGGTTGAGGCATTGAACCCCACACCTTGAACCACGCTGGCGACCTGAGTTTGGGAGTGAGCTCAGACAACCAGGGGTTGGTCGGTGGGGAGGGTAAAGAGTTGGATTGAGCAGCCGCAAGGCAGCTCTCCTCTCTGGGGAGGGATGTGGGGTTTCCCCAGCTCTTGGCTGCCACTGGGTGGAGGCTATGTGGGAGCACCAAGCCATGGGGGGAGCCTGACATTAGGCTGGGAGGGTGGAAGAGGCTGTCACTGGAGCCCCAGAGCACATGCGCGTCTTCACATTCATGAGCAACTGTGATTTGGATTCCTGGGAACTGGGGGTTAAAAATACCAAAATCAATGTCCCCTCCATTGACAAGTAAGGCTAGGTAGCAACAGGGGAGCAAAAAGCAATATGGAAAAAAAATTAAGTAGCAACAAAGGAAAAAAGATGATCTAGGCAGAGCATCTAAAGTGCAACAAATAATATAAGTGCAAATTGGAACACAACTGGAATTTTAAAAAGGTAATGCTAGGTACAGTATTAAAGGGCAGATGACAGTAATTTGAGTGGTGAATGAGGCACTGTTGGCACTTTGTTCAGTAGGGAAGGATGGTGGAAATTGGAGGTACAGGGGGTATTAATTAGGACAAATGCAGGGGCAGTGAAGGGGGAATTGTAGAATGGCAAAATACAGCACACGATCAGAGACAACAGCAGGAGTTTTTAGAGAAAAGATTTGAGTGAGTGGGATTAAGGAGCAGTATGAATGGTAATAGGAAGAGAGCTCCATAGTTTGGGGAAGAAGAAGGAAAAGACAGCTTGTCAAGCAGAGGATTTTATGGAGGGGATTGCAAAAGAGCAAGGACCAAAGCTGTGAAATGAATAGGAGGTAAAAGGGGTAGAATTGAGGAGGGAGGAAATATAAAGTGGGTAATACCCAAGACAAAATTTTGAGATGAAAGTTGTACAATGAGCAAGGTACCTGCATCAAAGGAGGGAAGGCAGAGGGAGGAGTAAAGGGATCAGTGGTGGGTTCTACAGAGGAATAAAGGGCAAAGCGGTAGAAGGAGTAAGATAGTGGAACCAGTCTAGCTAAAGTAGATTTGGAAACAGCACTGTAAACAATGTAACCATAGTTGATGATAGGGAGAATCACCTTTGAGAAGACAATTTCTCTGTGGCCAGAAAGCGTGATGCTCGCTTTATTCATGTAAAATGCACCCAGTTTTGGGTGGAGCTTATTTCTGGTGGATGCCATCCACATTAACAGAGAAACTGAGGTGACAATTCAGTCAGACCCAAAGTATTTAAATGAAGAAACACAGGGATATGGCGGGGGGGGGGTCTAGCTAATCTCTGCCTTGTGCCAGAAGTCATGGAGACTATTTATTTGGCATTGAGGGATAGCTGATTTGCCCGGAACCAGTGCTGGATGTTGGGTGAAGTCCAGTTGAAGCCAGGCCTTGAGGTCATAGGCAGAGGATCCAGAGGCATGGGCAACCATGTCATCTGCATACTTGTGAATGGATGCAAAGGAACAAGCAGAGGGAAGGTCACTCAGGAACATGGAGAATAGAATAGAGTCAAGGATGGATCCTTGGAGTAAACCACAGCAGATAGGGGGAGGAAGGGATAAGGCATCACCAATATAGACAGCTTGAGACCTGTCCTCAAGCAAAGAGAACAACCACTAAACTGAGTAAGTAGACAGCCCTGCTCCCTTTAGTTTGTCCAGAAGGATAGTATGGGCAACAGTATCAAAGGCTTTTGTCAGATCAACAAAAATGGCTGAGGTGACCAAGTCCTGATCCAGACCAGATAGGATGGAGTCAGTGAGATGTAGGAGGGAGGTGGAAATGGAGTAGGACTTCCTAAAACCAGACTGATAGAGACTATGAAGAAAGAAGAGGAATGAATGAAAGGGGAGAGTTGGAAGAGAGCATTCAGGAAGTATAAGGAAACACAGAAGGAGCAAGACAGAGAACTGTACCAGTTAAAGCAGAAGGAAGCAGGGCAGGCAGTCAGAATAGCAAAGACACAAACTGAGGAAAATATAGCCAACTCAGTTAAGAAGGGGGGATAAAACCTTTTATAGGTACATTAGAGAGCTAAAAAAGACAAAGGATGTGATACTGAGGCTGAATAAAGAGGAAGGTAGGTGGGCAGAGAGGGACAGTGAAAAAGCAGTGATACTGAACAAATACTTCTGCTCAGTATTTGAAAAGGAAGAGGAGGGGGAGGTACCTAATCCAGTCAATAGAGGCACTCTGGATAGGGGGATCGATATCAGTCCTTTCACAGAAGAAAGGGTTCTCAAAGAACTCCTAAAGCTGAAGGAGGACAAAGCAATGGGGCCTGATAGGATTCACCCCAGAATTCTAAAAGAACTAAGGGGAGAACTAGTAATGCCACAGACTACCCTTTTTAACAAATCATGGGAGGATGGTGTGGTACCTGAGGACCAGAGGAGGGAGGATGTGATTCCCCTTCACAAAAGTGGTAGCAAGACAGAGGCAAGAAACTACAGACCTATCAATTTGACATCAGTGGTAGGGAAAATGATGGACTCTCTTCTGAAGGAAAGAATTGTTGAGTACCTAGAAGCCAGTGGGGCACAGGATCCAAGACAGAATGGATTCACAGTGGGAAGGTCATGTCAGATGAATCTAATCAATTTCTTTGACTGGATGACCAAAGTAGTAGACCAGGGATGGGCTGTGGACATGGCCTACCTAGACTTTAGCAAGGCATTTGACACAGTCCTGTACAAAAGATTAATAAACAAATTAGCCAGTCTGGGAGTGGGTCCCAGGGTGACAGCCTGGGTAAAACATTGGCTGGACAACAGGACACAGAGGGTAATAGTAAATGGAGTCCACAGTGAAGAAAGAGGGGTTACTAGTGGGGTACTGCAGGGTTCAGTACTGGGTCTGGTCCTTTTTAATGTCTTTATAAGTGACATTGCAGAGGGGCTGGAAGGAAAAGTATGTCTCCTTGCAGATGACACAAAGATCTGCAACAGGGTTGATACACAAGGTTGGGTGGAAAAGATGAGAAGGGACTTGGCAAGGTTTGAGGAATGGTCAAATGTATGGCAGCTTAGATTAAATGCAAAGAAGTGCAAAGTAATGCATCTGGGAAACAAAAACCCAGAGGAAGAGTACACAATGGGGGTGAGATACTGACAACAACAAAAATGGAAAGAGATCTGGGGGTAGTTATATCAGATGACCCAAAGGTGGGAAAGCAATGTGAGAAGGCAGTAAGGAGGGCTGGGGAATACTGGGATGCATAGGGAAAGGCATCACCAGTAGAAAACAGGTAGTTGTTATCCCTCTGTACAGACAGTTGGTGAGACCCTATCTGGAGTACTGCATGCAATTCTGGAAACCCCATCTCCGCAAAGACATAGACATGGTGGAGGCTTTCCAGAGGAGGGTAACCAAAGTGGTGCACGGTCTGCACCAGAAGACATACAAAGAGAGACTAAAGGAGCTAAATATGTATACCCATGAGGAAAGAAGGGAGAGGGGGGACATGATAGAAACTTTCAAGTACCTAAAGGAAATCAACAAAGTCTAAGAGGGTAGCATCTTTCACAAAAAGTAATGTGCAAGAACAAGGGGGCACAATCTGATGATAGATAGGGGACGGCTCAGGGGCAATGTGAGGAAGTATTTTTTCACAGAGAGAGTTGTGGATGCATAGAACAGTCTTCCTGAGGAGGTTGTGGAGTCAAAAACAGTGGGGGAATTCAAGAATGCATGGGACAGACGTAAGGCAATTCTAGTGGGGGGTAGGAGGAAGTAGACTGTTGGTTAACTAGGATCTGCAGCTTATCCATTAGGTAGGGATATGGGCAGACTAGGTGGGCCAAGCAGTCCTCATCTGCCATCAAATTCTATGTTTCTATGTTTCAGGGTGTCTCTGGAGTTTAGCCAGAGTAGGAAAGAGGGATATATAAGGTGGTATTTAGCAGAGGAAGAGTGGTCACACTCTTTGGGAAGTGGGGTGACTATAGCCTGCTTCCTTGTGTCTGGTACTGGGGCAAGAGTGAAAGAGATGTTCACAAGTTAGGTGACAGGGAGAGCAATGACAGGATCAGAGAGAGAAAGGAGTTTGGGTGCAAGCTCATCAGGACTCACACCTTTGCAAGGGTTTAGAGCCAAGAGAACTTTGAAGGAAGAAGAGCATGTAGTGGGGAAGAAGAAGTAGGAGAAGGGGAGAGACAATGGAAAAGGAGGGGGAGAAAAGGAGGGAAAGGGCATAAGAGGTAAAAATGGAGTTGAAAAATTAGGTGACAGTGGCAGTTTCAGAGATAGGGGGGTGTTACTGACCTGGATCATGGAGGTTGGGGTCTGGGTTGGAGGGAAGAAAAGGGTATGCATAACCTTCCAGAACTTGAAGTGGTGGTTAAGATTGTTGTGGAATATGAAAGTAATCAGCCTTCAAAAGCCTAGTAGCTCTACTACAGGCATTATGAAGGGCTCTGTAACTAGAATGGTCAAATGGAGAATCAATAGATTTGTACGTCTAGTAGGCAGACTCACATGCTCATTGACAGGCCAGCAGTTCAGCTGAGATCCAGGGTCAGTGAGAACCTCAGACCCCATTTTTTTCTGAAGGGGCATGGTAATCCCAGTCAGACATGAACTTAGAGAATTTGAGAGCTATGTTGATGTTACTGGAAGCTGAAATGGGGGGACAAATCAGTAGCTGCCAGGTCAGCATGAATGGAGGACAGGTCCAGAGATCAGAAGAATTGGATCTGTATGAATTTTGGAAGTGATCACTGAGGACAGCAGGGAGGGTACTAGCAACAATTATATAATGGAGGTGCAAAAAGAGAATTCAGTCCTGGGGGAAGTGGCCGAAGAATTTGTGATTGAGCCCAAAGGGATCAGAGATTAGTTGTGAGAGCTGGAGGGGCATTACATTCTGGCATAAATTGCAAAAAGACAGGGTGAGCAAACTGAGATTGAAGTCACCTAGGATGAGCAATTCAGCAGAGGAGGTTGCGAGGATATGACGGTGAGGAGTTCAGTGACTGATGAGGGAGATATGCCAGAGGGTCTCAGCATAAAATGCTTGGAGAATGTAGGCTGATCATTTGACCATCCAGGGCACCAAATGGTATGAAGTTTGACAGTGGTCACCGGGTTGGTGTGGGGGAGCTCTTCTTCAATGTCTGCACCCCTCAAGACTCAACAGCAGGAACTGCAGGATGGAAAGTGCAGTCCAACAGAATCAGTGTTCAATAAAAAGCAAATGGGGTGTTGTCCTGAGAAGAGACAGAGGAGAGCAGCAGACCAGTACCAGTACCAGGCAGCCCCAAGGTGTCTCAATCAGGGGTAGGGGGTAACTTGGTGTGCAAGGGTACTCTGCTACTCCAACTTATTTAAAAGAAGAAGAAGCACTCTTTCCCACCACTACAGTCCAAGGTAACCCCAATATTGACCCCCAAATGCGACAAAACAAGTGAGTACTGGAACCAGTGCCATCAACAGAGGTGCAAGATAAATTAAACAGAAGTACCAGACAAAAAGGAAGGGGAAATTGGTTACCTCAGAAAAGCACACTAAGCCGAAGCTTGTTTCCAGTGTAACTTGGGAGCACAAGGAAGTTAAGTGACTTGCTCAGGGTCACACAGTATGCAAGTGGGGGCTGTGGGACTCAAACCGGTGCACCACTTCAGGTTGAAACCCCGACGGCGAAACAGGAAAAAAGACCATTACGGCAACATTTGCGGTAATGGTCCTTTTTCCATGTTTCACCTTCCCCAATGTTCCGCCCTCTCCCAGACCAACTCCAGTCTGCAGTTGGAATCCAAAGTCTGGGTGGGAGACCCCCGCACATGGGGGTGGGGTGCAGCTCCTCACAGAAAACACTTTTGAAACAGGTGGGACAATACCTACATTGGTATTGTGCTGTTGCTGTGGGGGAGGTCAGCATTTTCACTGTCGACCTCCCTTGGTGCTTCCTATTCAAACACAGGTCTCCAGGTTTGTAGCTCAGTGCCCTAAACCATTGCACTATACTGCCTACAAAAAGGAATTTAGAATTATATTAGATGCAGTTCTGTCTTCCAGATAGTACAAAAGGAAACTGGTTTGTAAAAATATCCAACGAAAGGGACTTCAGAAAAAAACAGATGGAGCAGTAGATAGATCACTAAGCAACTGAAAATCCTTTTCAGTGTCAAGCGACCTGTTTATACTGCCACATTTGCACCGCAGCAACCTGAGTGCTCAGGTTGCTGCGGTGCAAATATGACAGTGTGGACACTTACCCAATCTTGGTAAGTTGGTCACTTCTCCTCTCGCTGAGCCACAGCAAACATGGGCATGTATTCCAGAGTGAGCAGTGTAAGCAGCCATGTGGACAGGCTGCACTGCTTGTTCCAACAGGGGACCAACTGCTCACTGCTCACATGTGTCTCTCTGCCAGAACCAGAAGTCCAACAGACAGACCACTTTCCAAAAGTTTGACAATGTATGTAAACCAACAATTGTCAGTTGTGTGATCTCCACAGCTGAGGTGCCATGCTCTCTCGTATAGTAACAAACAAAACAAAAGACCTTACGCACAGCAAGAGAGAAACCATTTTCAATGGGGTTCAGTGTGTGTGGTTTTAATGTTTTGCTTCCTTATTCTGGTTTTTAGAAGATCAGTACTACTTTTATTTTTAATACTGTTGAGGTGTTGTTTGAGTGTTTAAGAGTAGAGCGTGAACACCACTTCAGATCTCTACCATAAGTGCCATCTGTCACTACTGATTATAATCTGTGTGCAGATGTTTGGCCCCCAGACAAAAAGTCACAGTCATAATGATGAGGACAGAATGCCACAGGGACAAAATAAAGCTACACAAAATGTTGAGAATACTGAAATGTAGTGGTCAAAATGTCGATATTAATAAATATAGCCAGACAAATTGCCATTGTGAAAACAATCCTCCCAAGTGTCAGCAAGCCTTCTAAAAATTCTGCAAACTCTGCAAACTCTTTTGCACAGAGAAAACAGAAAACCCTGCTAAATTTACCCCAGACTGTTAGTAAGCCTTATAGAAACTGCAAACTATTTAAACTCGCAAGCTCAGTGTGTCTGTATCACAGTTTAGAGTTTGCAGAGAGAAGACAGAAAACCCTGCTACATTTTCCCAGTGATTTCATTGTTTGGGTGTTTTGGTTATGGACGGTTACTTCACCTTGTATAAATGCTTAGTTGTACCTACAATCAGGTTTGCACATTGAGGTGTTACTGATGCTTTAATGACAGACCCAGAGTTGCAGTGCACAGAATCACAGTCGGTGTTGAAACATTCATTCATTCTGGTTAGCCCATAGATTCATTAATTTTTGTAGGTAGAGCAGCTACTGTATTTCTACAAGGAATTATCAGGAGAGTCACAGGAGCGACACAGGAGCAAATGAAGTGGTGACACAGTGAGTGTAACATGGGAGGGGGGGGTTGTGTGAGCAGCCACACAGCACAGTTTCTATAAGACTTGCTGACACTCTAGGGAAATTGTAGCAGGGTTTTCTTTTTTCTCTCTGCAAACTCTAAACTGTAACACAAACACACTGTAAGTTTAAAGAGTTTGCAGAGTTTCTATCAGGCTTGCTGACAGTCTGGGAAAAATGTAGCAGGATTTTTTGTTTTTTCTCTGCAAACTCTAAAAAATTGCAACTCAGTGTGGCTGGGGTAAAATGTTGCACATTGGGTTAGTCGGGGTTCACTCATGGATATGACATTTGGTCTGCATCATTTTGACCAGCGATTTCTATACCGCACTACATTTAGCCCGTGGCAATATAGCCGCTACGTTTATGTCGGCGACGATCTATTCATATGCCATTATAATCTACTGATAGTGTGGGGCTTCTGATTGGTTGATCTAGCAATGTTGCCATCTTGTTAAGTGCAGAGACAGAGAGGGGCCACTTTGTCCTAGAAATAGTTTTTCTGACTTGAAAGAACAGTTTTGTTTTGCACACATCAGCTCAAATCCACCACATGGCATATTGCGCCTGAATCATTTATTTATTTATTTATTTATGTATGTATGCATTTGTTTATTGGGTGAGTACACTGATCCAGTGGACCATTTTCTGGCATGACACTGGCCATAAAGATGGTAACAGTGTTACAGAGGCAAGATATAGTACTGCTAAAAAAAGAAAACCACATTAAGTACAAAAATAATTTACAAAGCAAGGCAAATCCTATTTCTAGGACATCCAATTCCTGAGGCTTTGGGCACTGTACATTAAAACAGGTTAGGTAGGAACAGTACAAGTCTTTAAAACCATATAAAAACAAAACTAATTAAAACAGTTATTAGAGTTGAAAGTACATGAAACCACCAGTGGTCAGTACAGATCAGACATCTTCACTAGGAAAGACCAGGGAAAACAGGTGAGCCTTTAGCCCCTTTTTAAAGGCCGCAATGGTTGGGGCACCCCTGATAGAGGCTGGAAAGGTGTTCCACATGGTTGGCCCAGCAACACTAAAAGTGCGGTCACCAGATGTTTTCTGCCTGACCCTGGGAACATTAAGGAGGCCCCTAGTCGAAGACAGGAGGGAATGGACTGAGGTGGCAGGTGTAAGGAGATCAGCCAGATAGGTAGGACCCAGTCCATATAGGGCCTTGTAGGTGAGCAAGCCCATCTTGAAGATGACCCTCCACCTAACCGGTAGCCAGCGCATAGCCCGCAGGACTGGGGTCATATGACTTGACCTAAGCAGGCCCGTCAGTAACCGAGCTACTGCGTTCTGCACCTGCAGCTGGTGGAGGGTCCCTCCAGTGATCCTGAAGTAAAGAGCATTGCAGTAGTCGAGCCTCAGTGTGACAAAGGCATGTATCAGTGTGGAAGATCTTTGGGCAGAACTAGGGGCTTGATCCTGGTGATATTCCTCAAGTGGTAAAAAACACTTTTGATCACAGATGATACCTGAGCTTCAAGTGTCAATCTGCTATCCATAATGATGCCAAGATCATGCACCCTAGGGGAAGCCATCAATGGAGCAGATCCCAGAAATAATCCTGTACCCACTCTGGGAGGCACTCTCATCACATCCGTGACTTGCCTCAATCATCAGTGCCTCCATCTTATCCGGGTTCAGTCGCAACCAGCTGGAGGACATCCAGTCATTGATCTCAGTTAGGCAGTGTTAAGCACTCCCACAGCGTCGTGTGTTCCAGGGGCAAAGGACAGATACAGTTGGGTATCATCTGCATAGCAGTGAAAACCCATACTGTACTGTCAAATGAGCTCACCCAGGGGCAGCATGTATACTGTGAATAACATAGGCGACAGGATCAAACCCCGAGGAACTCCACAAGACAGGGTCCTTGAGGATAAGGAGAAATTCCCCATCACTACCTGTTGCACCCTGCTTGACAGAATGGACTCAATCTAGTCGATGACAGTGCCCGTGAGTCCACAATACTTTCAAAGGTGATCCAGAAGAAGCACAATGTGATCCACGGTATCAAATGCTGAGGAGAGATCGAGGAGAACAAGAAATTATCTGTTTTCCTCTATCTCTAGCCCTGAGGGGGTCATTATGCACCCTAACTAACACCATTTCAGTAATATGCCTGGCCCTGAAACCTGATTGGAATGGCTCATAGATATCAAAGGAGATGAGGTGTTCTTCAAGCTGTTGTGCCTCTAGCTTCTCCACAACCTTGCCCAAAAATAGCAGGTTGGAGATTGGACGGTAATTCAGCAGGACATCAGAGTTGACAGATGGCTTCTTCAGAAGAGGTCTCACCAGAGCCTTTTTCAAGGCATCCGGGAAGATCCCCTCGACATCGAACACCAGACAATCTCAGCAAACACCAGGCCAATGGACCTGACACATCTTATCAAGAAATGGGTCTGGGCTGGGTTCAGTTCAAGTAAGTGTGCTTCAGCTCCAAGATCACCTCAATGCCTCGGCCACCTCACTGGCTTAAACTCATCCCAGACAGATGGAGCTCTTCTGCTCATCACAGACTGACCACTGCGAGGAAACACTTGCCTCACTGACAGGATCCCTGACCAGATGGAGAACACTCTGTCAGAGAAAAACAGAGCAAACTCCTCACATAAGGTGGTTGAAAAAGCTTTTTTCAGCTGTAGACAGATAGGATGTAAAAGTCTGTCGACAGTCTGAAATAGCTCAGATGGTCTGTTTTTTCCCTGCAGCAATCTGCTTGGCCAGAAATTCTGCCTTCCTACAGTTGATTGCCCTTTGGCACTCATGATAATGAGCACTGAAGGCCAGTTTGTTCTCCTCTGACTGGGTCCTCCCCTAACAATGCACTAACTTTTGACCCCTGATCTTCATCACTTTGAGATCCCCATCAAACCAAGGGGATCTCAAGTGAGAAAATTTGGGTCATATACGGACCAGTGCCATGGCACCGAGTGCTTCGGAGATCACCTTATTATTGGCAGCCACCGCCTCACCCATGCCAACCTCACATGCAGCATCTATACTAGATAAGTCAGCCATTGTCAGCAATCTCTCTGGGGATAATCCCCTCAAAGGGCGATAGCTATCCGCCTCCACAGAGGAAGGACTTTCAGGGGGGCCCCAAGCAGGAACTTCACTGTGCAATGATCAGACCAGAAAACCTGATTAGTCCTGAGGTTAGCTACCTCAAACCCCAGTGAGAGTACCAGGCTGAGCATGTGGCCTTGGTGATGGGTCATGGAAGTAACCACTTGAGTCAGGCCCAGTGACGACATCAACTGGAGGAGGTCGTAACCAAATTGTGAGGATTCATCATCTATCCAGGCATTGAAGTCCCCCAGAATTAAACATCTGGGGGACTTCAACACCTGTTCGACAACAAAATCCACAACCTCCTGCAGGAATCCCCCCTCAGCTCTGGAAGGCAGTAAGTGAGGAGAATCCTGCAACCTGCACCCAGCTCCCCACACACACACACAGCCACACACTCAAAAGACCTGTCAGAGCCCACTGGGTGCATGGTGAAGCTCAAGCTGGATCTAAAGCAGATGGCCACTCCCCCATCCCTGTGGTCCCTCCCCAGGCTGTGCACCATGGAAAACCCATCAGGGACAGCCACTTCCAAAACTGGCTCAGCTTCATCACCCAGCCAGGTCTCCATATTGCAAGCCAGGTCGGCTGAGAAAATCAAGTCTGACATAATTGTAGTCCTGTTCCTCATCAACCTGGCATTGCACAGTACTGCCCAAAAGGGATTGGCAGACACTGCTGGCCCCTCAGCTACCTGTCCATTCAAGTCTGGTGGTAACCCTGGGGATGGAGACCAAACACAAGATACAAGATACATTGCTCCTGTGCAGGAATACAAGAGGGTGGCATGGGACCCCACAGGGGAAGGAAACGACTCCTGGTGGGGGACTCCATTGTTAGGAAGGTAGAACTGGGGGAGGAAGGGGAGAGGGAGGTAAGGTGCCTCCCTGGTGCCATAGCTTGGAGGACAGGGAGCGAATCCTCAGGATCAGGAGCAGCTTCACAGGGGAGGGAGCTGGATGTCATTGTCCTCCTAGGGACACATGACCTGGCTAAGAAAGCGATCAGAGCAGTGCAGGAAGAGTTTGTGGAGTTAGGGAGGGGTCTTAGACAAGTAGCACACATTAAACCTTCTCAGAGGTGCTGCCTGTCTATGGTGTAGGTGAGGCTAGGGTGCTCCACACCATGGGATTCAATCAGTGGTTGAAAAACTGGTGCAGAGCTCAGGGATTTGGCTTCACTGGGGACTGGGGGTCCACCTGGAGTGATGCAGGCCTATACTGGCATGACAGTCTGCATCTGTCCAGAAGGGGAACCAGGATCCTGGTGATAGGTTTAAATGCTTTATTGGCAAGCATTTAAACTAGCTAAGGGGGGAGGCACTGGAAAGGAGCAGGAAAATCCTAGCCCCCCCCAAAAAAAGTCAGGGTAGTAAGTGAGGTGAACACCAAGTTAGAGATGTCAATAGGGAGAAGTGCAGGGGGAAATAGAGAAAGTGACAAAGGCAATAAGGACAGGGATGGGGCAAAAAGGGGTAAGGCCATCAGGAAATGGAGGGTAATGAGTACCAATGCCCGTAGTCTGGGCAACAAGCTCCCTGAACTGGTGGCCTTGATGGAAGAGGGATGCCTGGATATCGTAACAGTCCCAGAAACATGGTACACAGAGAACCATGACTGGGATGTTAACATACTAGGGTACATAACCTACAGGAGCAACAGGGAGGGGATAAGAGGGGGAGGAGTAGCTCTCTATGTAAGGGATGGGATAAAAGCAACTGAACAAAAGAGTAAACAGGGAGGAGAGGAGGCACTGTGGGTCACCTTAGAGACTGGAAATGGCACCACAATCCGCACAGGGGTTGTATACAGACCCCCATGTCAGGGGAAGGGAATGGACAAGGATATGATAGAAAGCATTCTTACGATGGCAGAAAAAGGGGAGATACTGTTGATGGGAGACCTGAATATGCCAGATGTTAACTGGAGCACATTTGCTGCAGCCAGTGGCATGCCTCAGACAGCTAGTTTTGGAACCCACTTGTAAGGGAGCAATCTTAGACCTCGTACTCTCAAATGGGGGCAGTGAGAGGATCTCAGATCTAGAAGTGGGTAGTCATCTGGGAACAAGTGACCACCAAACAGTGTGGTTCGTGATAAACTCAGGTACAGAGTCAAGCCATACAAAAGTGAGGGTACTGGACTTCAGGAGGGCTGACTTTGGCAAGATGCCTTAGAAAAGTACTAGCAAACAGGCTAGAAGGAGGGGTGGAGCAACAACGGGGAAACATCAAGACTGCCATCACAGAGACCACAGATGTGAAGCAAATAAACAAATCAAAATGAAAGAAAAAGCCACTATGGTTCTCAGAAGAGGTGGCAGGGAAGGTCAGGGAGAAAAAGATAGCATTCAGGAAGTATAAGGAAACACAGAAGGAGCAGGACAGAGAGCTGTACCAGTTAAGGCAGAAGGAAGCAGGGATGGAAGTCAGAATAGCAAAGGCTCAAACTGAGGAAAAGATAGCCAACTCGATTTAGAAGGGGATAAAATATTTATAGGTACATCAGGGAGCGTGAAAAACAAAGGGAGGGATAGTGAGGCTGAATAGAATGGACGGTGGGTGGGCAGAGAGGACAGTAAAAAGCAGGGATACTGAACAAATATTTCTGCTCAGTATTCACAAAAGAGGAGGGGAGGTGCCTAATCCAATTAACCGAAGCACTCTGGATTGGGGGGGTCGATCCCAGTCCTTTCACAGAAGAAAGGGTTCTGAAAGAACTCCTAAAACTGAAGGTGGACAAAGCAATGGGGCCTGACAGAATTCTAAAAGAATTAAGGGGAGAACTAGTGAAACCACTGACTACCCTTTTTAACAAATCATGGGAGGATGGTGTTGTACCTGAGGACTGGAGGAAGGCGGATGTGATTCCCCTTCACAAAAGTGGGACCAAGACAGAGGCAGGAAACTACAGACCTGTCAGTTTGACCTCTGTGGTAGGGAAAGTGATGGAATCACTTCTAAAGGAAAGAATTGTTGAGTACCTAGAGGCCAGTGGGGCACAGGACCCAAAGCAGCATGGGTTCACAGCGGAAGGTCATGTCAGATGAATCTAATTGATTTCTTTGACTGGGTGACCAAAGTAGTAGACCAGGGAGGGGCTGTGGACATGGTCTACCTAGACTTTAGCAAGGCATTTGACACAGTCCCACACAAAAGATTAATAGTTAAATTAACCAGCCTGGGAGTGGGACCCAGGGTGGTAGCCTGGGTAAAACATTGGCTGGACAACAGGACACAGAAGGTAATAGTAAATGGAGTCCACTCCGAAGAAAGGGGGGTTACTAGTGGGGTACCATAGGGTTCAGTTCTGGGTCCAGTCCTTTTTAATGTCTTTACAAGTGACATTGCAGAGGGACTGGAAAGGAAAAGTATGCATCTTTGCAGATAACACAAAGATCTGCAACAGGGTTGATACACAAGGAGGCGTGGAAAGGATGAGAAGGTACTTGGCAAGGTTGAAGGAATGGTCAGAAGTAAGGCAGCTTGGATTCAATGCAAAAAAGTGCAAAATAATGCACCTGGGAAACAAAAACCCAGGGGAAGATTAAACAATGGGGAGGGGGGGTAGTAACAACAACAAAAATGGAAAGGGACCTAAGGACCTTGGGGGTAATCATCAGATAACCTTATGGTTAGCAAGCAATGTGAGAAGGCAGTAGGGAGGGCTGGGGGTATACTGGGATGTATAGGGAGAGGCATCACCAGCATAAAACAAGAAGTTGTTATCCCTCTGTACAGACAGTTGGTGAGACCCCATTTGGAGTACTGAGTCCAGTTCTGGAGACCCTATCTCCGCAAGGACATAGACAGGATAGAAGCAGTCCAGAGGAGGGCAACTAAAATGGTGCAGAGTCTGCAAGAGAAGCCATGTGAGGAGAGACTATAGGAGCTTAATATGTGTACCCTTGAGGAAAGGAGGGAGAGGGGGGACATGATAGAAAAACTTTTAAGTACCTCAGTGGAATCAACAAAGTCCAAGAGGGTAGCATCTTTCAGAAAAGTGATGTGCAAGAACAAGGGGACACAATTTGAAGATGGGGGAGTTCAGGGCAATGTGAGGAAGAATTTTCACAGAGATGGTGGTGGACGCATGGAACAGCCTTTTTGAGGAGGTTGTGGGGTCTAAAACTGTGGGAGAATTCAAGAATGCATGGGACAGACATAAGGCAATTTTTGTGGGGGGGTAGGAAGAAATAGGCTGTTGGTTAACCAGGATCTGCAGCCTATTTCGTAGGTAGGGAATGGGCAGACTAGGTGGGCCAAGCAGTCCTTATCTGCCGTCAAAGTCTATTTTTCTCTCTTTCTATATACAGGACATATACAGCAGAGTAAAGTTATGTACAAATGTTTTGCATATTCAAGAAATTGGGTTGTTTACAGTATTTATACATATTTAAAGTTTATATACATACTCCCTGAGAAGAAAGGTTTAGAGTGGTTGCTGTGCACTAAAGACAGAAGGTTGCTAAGATACAGTTGTACAATTGTCACCGGGGGCATGAACAGGTGGCAGTAGACAGTAAAGTTACTTTGTAGCATGACTTAAACAAATGATGTGAGTCCAGGGAGCGGAGTGAGTAGGGTAGTTCGTTGCATAATTTGGGGGCTTTGGATGTGAGTGCCCTACTGCCTAGGCATGTGGAGATCTGGAGGACTTCCAGCAGAAGACTTGAGGAGTTATGGAGGTTTTGAGGACAGTGCTTAGGTCTTAGCAGGGGGATGAGAGGTGACTGGACCCTGTCCCTGATGGCCTTGTCTATTGTGCAACAGAGAAGGTGGTCGTTTCTAGACTGAAGGGGGAGCCAGCCGAGAGACTGATATAGGGAACAGCAACGGGTTGAGTAGTGTGCCAGCAGCACAAATCTGCATATATTGTTGTATGTGATATGCATTCTAGATAGCTCTTGAGCTGATGTTTGTGTGCACATAGGGGCACAGTAATCCATCAGGGAAGAAGATTTCCCTGGGCTATGGCCAGTCATGTTTCTGGCATCAAATTGTGTTTCAGTCTGTACCCTACTGCTAATTTGTGGTTGATGTGCTGGACAGTTGTTTTAATATGCTCAGAGAGGGTCAGTGCAGGATCCAGGGTGATGCCAAGTACTTAAAAGAGGACACTGTGTCGGGGGGGGGTGGCATCAGGCATCTGAACACTGAGAGTGACTCCAGTTCTGGCAATTTTATTCAGCTTGTGTTTGAAACCAGAAGCATAGCCTTGGTCTTGTTAGAGTTAACCAGGAGCCTGTTTTCCTGGAACCACTGGCACGCAGTGCAGTAGTTTGTTTTAAGAGTGGCGGAGAGATTAGTCATGGTGCCGTCACTGTGGAACATAACCAAGTCATCAGCATAGAGAATGGCATCACGTGCAAGGCTGTCTTTGGGAAGGGGAACTGATGAACAGGGAGAAGAAGAGGGGCCTCAGGATGGAGCCTTAGGGGACCCCCATGTGCACTGCCTAGCTGAAGAGGTAGCCTCTCCAACACAGACCATTTGGGACCCACCAGCAACCCAGCTTTGGAACCAGGTTGTAGTTTCTGAGGAGCAGCTGGGGCCCTTTAGTTTGAAAAGGAGGAAGTTGTTGTCCACCAGGTCAAAGGTCTTGGTCAGGTCCATGAAAACTGCACCTGTGCCTTTCCACATGTCCATGTTCCCGAAGGCATGATTGGTAGAAAGTGTTAGGGCAGTGGTAGTGCTATGATGTTTATGGAAGTTGTGTTTCTGGAGGCATAGTAGATTATACTTAGTGATGTACTCAGATGGTTGATGGTGTACCACTTTTTCAAGGAGTTTGCTGAGGTGAGGTTGAAATGAAATGGATCAGTAGTTTTCTGCAACCTGTGTATCACCAGATTTAAAAATGGGTATGACTCTAGCTTTTTTCCAGATAGAAGGCATGGAGGATGTAAATAGTGAAGGGTTGAGGACTATGGTCAGGGGCTTAGTTAAGAGAGGGCAATAATCTTAAGAAAGTGAAAGAAGGGTAGCTTGTTCTTCAAGCCAGTCCGAGGTGTGAAGAAATAAGTGCCACAAATTGGTTTGCATCATGATTCTCAAACTGTACCCACTTTACCCTCATTAAAACTGATTAGTGCAAGTTGTGCAACAATCACCCTGGGTAAGACAAGCAGTCTGCTTCCCTTTGCCACAGCACATCCTTATTACTGGCAGAAGTGAGGTAAGCAGTGAGCACATCGCCAGCGTGTCACTGCTAATGTTGGGATGAACAACCCAGCCCTGAAAATGCACAGCTCCTCTCCAGTGCAACCTGCATCTTCGTGAGTGTGGGCTGTGTGAACACAGACTTGAGGTGCAGCAGAGATTGCATTGAGAATGGAGCAGTGCAAAGATAAGAGTGTTGCCACTGTGTAAACACAGCAAATGAGATGCTATTTGCTTCCCTGGGAAAGGAGCATCCTGATCCTTTGTCCGAAGTTCTTTGAAGTTGCCAGCAGCAGACAGCAGCCATGTTTGTATATTGGTGTCAGCTGCTCTTGCTGTAGTTGAAATATCTGTAGATCAATGTGCTGATTGATGGTTTTCCAAGAGATCAAATCAGATCAAATCAATCTTTATTTATATAGCACCTTCCAAAAACCAAGGTACTGCACATATAAAATACAGTATACAGTATAAAAGTTCTGTCCAAAACAATAAATACATCAATAAGTTAGATTCAATTTCATATGGGAAGGCTAAATTGAACAAATATGTTTTTAGATCAATTTTGAATCTATCGAAATATTCCAAAGCAGATTTCAAATTGGTTTTACACAAAAAGCAGACACCTGATGACAAAAATTTAGAAGCAGATCTGTACTGAAAGCTTTCCTGGATAATGGATTCAATTCAGAATTATGCATAGCATGCTACACACTGCATAAGTGGGCCGCGGAGGGCCATATGTTCCAATTTTTTTTTTTTTTAACCAGGAGAGGCACACTAAGCTGAAGCTTGTTTACAGGTGCTATCTGGGAGTGCAAGGAAGTTAAGTGACTTGCTCAGGGTCACACAGTATGCAAGTGGAGGCTGTGGGATTCAAACCCAGGTCTCCAGGTTTGTAGTGCAGAGCCTTATACCACTGCACTATACTGAAAATCATTGCATGTTATGCTTAAGTGGGATATACAGCTGGGGCATGCAGCATGTGTAAGCGCAGCATGCACACGCCCCTGGGAGGCTTCACACTGAGAAGTTTCAGAGGGCTACACACTGCATGAATGGTGCATCATGGATGTATCAATCAATCAATCAATCAATCAATCAAAGTCTTTATTTAACCAGGTGATCACCGTTGAGCAAGCTCATTTTCGAGGTGGACCTGGGTTTGCTAATAAGGAACAAGGGACAATATACATGGGATGCAACACACAAGAAAATTGTAATAATACAAATAAAGTGAGATACAATTATACAGTATATACAAAGTATCAGCAGGTAGCATTGACAGTAGTATATGTTTGGAACAGAAGATGCAGCTAGTTTTGGGTAGGACACAATTTTTCATAAAAGTAAAGAAATATACATATCAGGTGCACCGAACACAAATAAAACCTAATATAAAAAGATACATAGTGATACGGTATGGGGAATTTAGAGCTGCAACCAGGGTCAAAGGAATATGGAAGGGACAGATATGAGGGTAGAAAAAGGGGAGAGGGAAGAGTCGATTATAGATGTGATCCGTCTTTTAACAGTAGTAATTAGAGTGTGCTTGGACTTATAGGAGTCACTATTTAGGGTAGACAGGCACAGGACTCCTTATTATGATGTAGATATAGAGATTTAAAAGCTGCTAGGCTGATGGGGTGAGTTAATTTCAAAGTTTTTTGCAGCTTGTTCCACAGTTGAGGGAGCACAAAGCTGATGGCTGCTCTGACAATGCGAGATTTTGCTTTGTAAATATAAAGGTAGATATATGAGGTGCTTCTCAGGGCATACTTCCCCAGAATGCACAAAGGTAAACAGACAGAGATATACTGGGGCAGTTTATTTGCGATAGCTTTGTATGTCCAAACCGCAGCATTTTTTTGCCATCTGTAAGCAAGGGATGACCATCCCACTGCCGTGTACAATGCACAGTGGTGGGTCGAGTATGGAAGACCCGTGATAAATCTTATGGCTCTGTGATGAAGCGTATTGAGTTTGGCTAGGGTACCTGCAGGTCCCTGACTATATAGAAAGTCTGCATAATCCAATAGGGAAAGAAAGGTAGTTTGAATCAGTTTCAATTTAGTGTCTCTTGTGAGATTATTAATCCTAAAGAACAGACCAAGTCTTTGTTTAAGTTTCTTTGCCAGTTCTTCTAAGTGATCTGTGAAAGTAAGTCTATGGTCTAAACAGACCCCCAGGTACTTGAATTTTGGTATGTAGTCCAACTGTTCACCTAGAATGGTAGTGATCTGCGGAAGTGTCCCAGCAATTGCAGGATTTATTGCATTTTGAAGGAGCTAGAGGAACATTGCTTTGTTTTTTTTTTGCATTTAAGAGCAGTTTCTGGTGTATAAGCTGATGTTGCAGCAGATTAAATTCATTTTGAAGGGCTTTACAGGCTGCTTCAGGTGTGGGGCTACTATCATAGAGTACCGTATCATCCGCGAATGGGTGTATTTGTGCTTCTTTGATGGGGACATCTACGTTGTTAATATAAATGGTGAAGAGCAAGGGACCAAGAATGGAACCTTGCGGTATACCCCTCAATAGGGGTTTTGGTGGAGAAACTTCCCCTTCTGCCTTTACTTGTTGAAGTCGTCTTGAGAGGTAGTTGGAGAACCATTTAAGGGATAGGGAATCCAAACCAATGTTCTGGAGGGATAACAGAAGCAGTCTGTGATCAACGGTATAGAACACCTTGCTTAGGTCCAAGAAAACTGTGCAAAGTTTTTTTTGTCTAGTTCAAGCTGCCAGTCGTTTGTCACCTTGGCTAGAGCAGAGGTTGTACTGCGCTGTGCTCTAAAACCGGATTGCAATGGGTTGAGCAATTTTTCTGATTCTAGGTACTTCCGAAGCTGGGAGTTCACTATTTTCTCCAGCATCTTTGACAGGATTGGAAGTAGGGGAGATTGGCCTGTAGTTATTGAGGTCACTAGGATCTCCTGACTTAAACAAAGGGACCACAAGTGCATTTTTCCAAATGGGCGGTAGGTCACCCTGGGACAACGATAAGTTGAAGAGATGAGTAATTGGGACTGTGAGGACACAGTAGCCAACCTTTAAGAAGTATCGGTCAATGAGGTTGACCCCAGCACTTTTTCTAGTGTCCAGCTGAAGGAGAAGAACTTCAACTTTTTTCAGGGAGGTAGGCTGCAGAGAGAAGGATGGACTGGGGATGGGGTTTTCTTGTGTATCCAATCTAAGTTGTTGGTGGAGGATATTCACGGGAGAGGAGTCAAAGACTAGCCCTGCAGTGGCAAAATGATTATTGAGAGCATCGAGGATAGACGGTTTGTTGGAGATGACAGTATTGTCAATCAATAATTTAGCAGGTAGGGAATTTACAGTGGTGTGACCTTCAATGTCTTTGATAGTCTTTCAGAATTTAGAGGCATTTCTTGAGGAGCTCTCCAGCTCAGAGTGGTAGAAATTAGCTTTGGCTTCTCTGACAATTTTGGTGCAGAGGTTCCTCACCCTCCGGAAAGAATTCCAGTCATTTATTAAATTAATTTTCCTAGCAGTTATCCAGAGTACATCCCTGCTCCGCAAAGCATCTTTCAGGTCTTCTGTAAACCACCAACAGGATTTGTTTCTGGCACGATGTATCATAGAGTGTCCATTGAAAATGTACATGGAGAGTCTGAAGCACAGTTATGCCAGGCAGATCCCTGCTGTAAACCTAGCTATGCACCCAGCTACACAGGGATAGACTGGAACATGCAATACAGTTGTGCCTGGTGACCCATACACATGTCATGCAGATGATGTCACCAACTAGAATGCCATGCTGGGGACAGGGACTAACAGTGCCTGGAACATGACCCCACCATAGCAGGACATGTTTGTTATTGAGATTATGCCACCCACCTCTACACAGTCCCCCATAAAATGCCATTCCCTGTCATCTGCCAACCCCTATGCACTCCCTCACCTGCAACTGACACCACCACCCCCAGCACACAGTGTACCTCTGAGCATGACCCATCCCCCTGGACCTGTAGTGGTCCATTTGTGCACCACCCATCTGCAGGACACACAGTGGAACCCCCTTCCAGAGAGTAGGGGATGTCCAGTGCCACATGCATGGGGTCAACAACGTGTGTCTAAACACAGGTGCCCTGTCCCAGGATAACTGGCATGCCCATATGACATCTCCATATTCAAGTACACACACACAGTCCCACTGAACCAGCATGATAGCTTTTTGATACTTCCCAGGAGCCAATTCATGTACCCTACCCCACACACCATGCCAGCAACATCCACTGACAGCTCAGCACACAAACCACCTGTGACACATGCAAGGACCACAAACACCACATGGACACAGAAAGGTGTAGTGCATGTCATGTATTCTGAAGGCAAAGTTTGTTCATATCCTTGGGACCCAGGTTCTACAACAAACATGACTTGCCTATATTCCATATCACCCTCCATAGTGACAGGGTACTGATGTCCCCATGGTCATTCCCCAATGACAGAAACAGTCAGCATGGGAAATCACACATAAACCACTTAGATGGTGGCATGCATCCCACTGCCACTGGATGCCACACGGGCCATCACTGGGCATTAAATATGATGTCCTCCATGCCCACTCAACAGAGAGCTGCTCCCTGTGGCAACAAATCCAACATGGAATATCCGTTGCAGTCCCAGAAAGGTGGCTTATACCAAACCCTCTCCATGAATTACAATGTCATCTGACTCCGTGCTGCTGGCCTTGGATGGCCTTGAAGATGGTGGGGTGATGGAGTCTGGCCCAAATGGATCCCCAGCCCTCAGAAAGAGCCAGTGAAGGGAACCTTGGAATGTCTAGAATGACACAGAAAGGGGACAGAGCAGCAGTACTACATCCTTGCATGTTGCACCCACAAGGCAGCACATCCCTGTAACAATAGGGCAGTCAGCGGCAACTAAGGAGCAAGGACTGCCATGTCTACAGACCCAGTATCCCATTACGGGGCACATGCACATCCAACATGCCCTGCCACACTAAGGTAAGAGGTGCCACTGGTGGAATTCCATCCCCAACTGAATCCCCCTCCCCCGAATGGCAACCCTGTCCATGGCCTTACCACCCCATGGCATGCATGCATACACTTACCAGAGATCATTTTATCATAATTTGGAAAAACTTGTTTTAAAGGGGAGGCACATGTATTGGCATAAGACCACCTTGGAAGCCTATTTATTAGTAAAAAGAGTCCCACACAGTTTGCACATTAGAAGAAAAACATCATATGGTACTGAAAATGCAGTTTCTGCACAAATGGCAGAACACTATGCAAACTGTGTCCATTAAGAATATTGAACAGATTTTAGAGTATGCACAACCAGTCCGAGAGCAATTAACCATTGACACTGGGAATGCAGAGGTTCTTCTGAAATCTAAGACTGCTTCAGCTGAATTTGAGAGACTAAATAAGTTATTATTTGATAAAGTCACCCGGTATGATGTGAAACTTAAAAAACAGAAACAGAAAATATTCCTGATGGATGAGAGAGACTACCAGAACAACAAAGTATTTGATTGGAGTAACAAGGCAGAGGGCAATAGTAAAACTGGGGGCTTGAAGTCAATTTTGAAAAAAAGTCCAGCTAATAATGTAGGAGCATTGGAAAGTTTCATAGTTTTGGACCATACTATGGGTCTTTCAGACACCGATGATTCAGAACCCCCTCTGGATGGCGATTCAGTGGAATCTGAGCTGAGACAGTTTCTTTCACAAAATCAGGAAACCAGGCACAGTCAGCGCCAGCACAAGACCTGTTTCCAGCCTGTCCTAAACCAGTGAGGAGGATGAGGCATGGGGGGGCGGCATGGAGGAAGAGGCAGGAGAGCCTATTAGTACAGGAAAGCCTGGAGGTGGCTTCCACTCCCCCCCCCCCACTTCCCATGCAAGAAAGCGATGTCTTGACACCCATTGTGAACAATGCCAGTCATGCTCTAACACCTTGTGAAATTACTGTTTTAAGCAAGGGTCTCTCTTTCTGCCCTTCAACAGATGTAAATGTTTTCAATACCTGTGTTGACTTACACAAATTTGCCTGCAACCTCAGTTTTAAATGTATGTTTAACAATAGTGATGTCACAGATGCAGTAGACTCAGTCCTAGGTCAGAATATTGCCCCATGTGTAACCCTGTGGTCTCAACATTTATTAAGAAATGTGAGTTGGATTTAGACAACTTAAGGAATGCCCCTATTGGCCCAACAAGGAGTAATTGTAACCAGGAGGAAATACTAGCTTTTAAAACTTTAGGCGCTAATGATAATATAGTGATTAAGCCCACTGACAAGGGCAGGGCCATAGTAATTATGAATAGAAATGACTACGTTGCTGAACTACAATGCCAATTGGTGGATGAATCACTTTACAGAAAAATCCCCAAGACCCTGTTAACAACATTTTTATTTTTTTATTTTTTTTTCAGTTGTTGCTGTTTCTAGGAGCCCCTTGCCTAACCATCTGACGTCCCCCATCCGTGCCGACCAGGTATCAGACCCCTTCCCCTTTAGCTACCATGACTTACCCCCCATGGTGGGGTTGGGGAGGTACTCATCCACCAGTCCAGATCCAGTTCGGGGGAGGTGCCTTCCCGGTGGAGCTGTAAGGGAGGACCATCGTCATCCATGGCGAGGACTCCATTTTTCTCTACTTTTTCTCCCCTGCATAGAGGGGCATGCAGGATGTAATGGAGAGAGTGCACATGCATCCACATGCACTCCCTCCATACATCAGCCCCATCTCTGCACCCTAATTTTGCAGCATTGGCACACTGCCCCCTAGCCACTGTTAGGAGACAGTCGATGCCGATCACTGGTGAACCCCCCCTCCCCAGAGAGGGAGAGCAGTCCCTCGGATGCTCAATCCCTCTCCAACCCTGCCAACCCCCGGCAACCTGTGCTCATTCCCAAACATGGGTCGCTGGCGTAGCAAGAGGTAAGGCGACCAGCGCCTCAGCCCTCAGCACCACCGGGCTGGCCAAATCTGTTAACAACATTTAAGGAAGAAGTAGATCTTATTTTGAATAGTGGGTTTCTTAAGAGGTATATTTCTGAGGTTCTGTATAAAACTATGGTTGTCAATTGTCCTATTACTCTGGTAATTTACATATTACCAAAGAGCCACAAGAATTTGTACAAACCTCCTGGCCGACCAATTATATCTGGCTGAGGGTGGCTCACAGAACCACTTTAGATGTCTGTGGATCAATTTCTCCAGCCCTTGGTGAGTGGCTTAAGATCCCATGTGAGGGACTCCACCGAGATAATGAATTTGATGGAGGACTTACACATGGGACCTGATTGGTTCTTTGCCACTATAGATGTAAATTTGCTATATACTGTGATCCCTCACCAAGAGGGTCCGGTGGCTATGACATTTTTTCTTGATTCTAGGTCAGTAGAGAAACAGGTGGTGGTGCCCACACATTTTTTGGTTCAACTAGCAGAGGAAGTTTTAACCAAGAATGTATTCATGTATCAGGACCAACTGTATTTACAAGTACGTGGGATGGCTATGGGGGCCACAATGGGCCACAGTTTTGCCAGTTTGTTTGTAGTGAAGTGGGAGCATGATCATCTTTATAGCACCACCACAAATCCATTCTTTCACCAGGTGGATTTGTGGCAGCACTTTATTGTACAGTAAGTGAGTTCAGATGATTTGTTAAGTGGATGGAAGATATAAGTTCCTGCTTATGATGTAAATATGAGATCCATCAAAACGAGATCACTTATTTAGACTTGAAAATCTACAGAAATTGTGAGGGGATATTTGTCCTACTTTATTTCAAAAAGCGACTTACAGGAACAGTTTGCATAAGTATGAAAGCTGCCATCCACCACATGTTTGTTTTAACATACCTCAGAGACAATTGGTCTGAACTCTCAGAAACTGTTCCAAGTCAAGTGAATTTAAGCAAAAAAGGGGTTTGCAGGTCCAGAGATTTGTGGACCGTGGATATAGTGTGTACAGTATTTTATGGATACGGTTGACACACTGCACTATGCTAGCTCCAACACTAGTGGGAATTCCCAGATGAGCTTTCCCTTTGCTACCATGTACTCTAAGAGAGCTAACAGTACTAAATAAATTATTGTCAACAATTGGTCCATATTATAGTTACAATCAAGATGGGAAGATGTGGTAAAAATGGGCCCCAAGGTAGTTTTCAGAAAATGCAAAAGTATTACCGATAAGGTTGTGAGCAATGTCCTTCCTGGGCCAGAACCTTTGAAGCAGTCTGTCTCCGCCCCCCACATTGGTACTCACCGGTGTGGTCGATGCATATACTGTAAATATATATGCACCAGTAAAACTTTTTCCCACCATATAGCAGGTAGAGAAATGAATATTAAAGATTTCATCACATACACCAGTGGTGGTGGTGTGTATTTACTACAATGTGATTGTGGAGCCTATTATGTTGGTAGAACAACATAAAATTTTAAAACTAGACTAGGTGAACACATAAGAGCAGTACAGAAGGGAGATCATTCTTATGCTATAGTGAAATATATGAAACAAAATCCACTGATTAGAAACAACATTACTTTTGGGGATATTGAGTTGGTTTCTGTTGGGGTGAGGGGTGGAGATATAAAGAAACGTATTGGACAGAGGGAAAGCCACTGGATTTTTGAATTGGGAGCACATAAACATCAGGGCCTTAATGATAGTATTGATCTCTTAGCTTTCCTTAAGCAATACAGGTGCTGAGGGGATTGGTTATTGAAAGTTTCTGGCATTTAAATGGAAGAACAAATGAGAAGATGGGAGAATGAGAAGATGTTCTGAAAATACAATCTGACAGAGTACTATATAACCATAAAGGTTCAAAGTATATATATATATATATATATATATATATATATATATATATAATTTATAAAATTTATAAAGTTTGTCATAACAAATTTTACATTTTGTATAACGGAATTTCTAGTAATCCCCTGCCGGAATGTTTGTAAATTAAATAGTTTAAGCATGACGTGCCTGGGTAACAAATCTGCTTGTAAATGTTTATACCAGCTAGAAAAATTGTGAACTATTTAAAGGAGATTAATTAATGTCACATTATCAATATTTGGTGCTAAAGTTAAACCTGTCTTTAAAGAATTGGATATTCTTAAGGATTAATTTTGTTCCCACTATACAATGTTTTATTATATGAAATGAGAATTCATTTTTTGCAGTTAATAATGTGTGTGTTTTCAAATGGGTACACATTCACCTTTAAATGTGAAGGGAGCATCATGATTGGTTGATGCATTAATTGATATTCATCTGATCACTGTATAAAATGAACACTTTATCTGAGCTTCCCAAATCACTCTGAGGAAGCTTAGCAGCTTGCTAAGTGAAATGTTAGTCTGTTATCTGCGGTAGCCACTGCTTGGTTCGCTTGTGCTACAGTATATGTGCTTGCAATTTGCCACGTCTGCACTGCATAAAGGACTTGTTCAAAATTTTTGTTCAGTATGCTGGTGTTTTGTGTCCATGCAGTGGGTGCTTTGTCTTTGCCTGTGACTGTGTTCTGTTTACAATAGCACCACTGCTTCTACCCTGGTGCTCCTAACTCTGCTTCTCCACACTTACCAGAGATGGCTCAAGAATCCTCCACTGTATGAAGTAATCATTTCAGTAGGCATGGCCCTCCCTCCACAGGCCTTCTGGTAGCCACATCAGTGAATAACCCATTTGTGTACCACTACAACAACACCAGCCCCATGCCTTTACTCCAGCTGCAATGACAGCCTCGTCAGCCTTCCAGTATGTCCCTCCATGGTGTAGAAGAGGAATGAACATCAACATCACAGTGCTGCACATAAAGGCACCCCCAACCCCCACCACAATGCTCACCTGGGGGGGCCAAGTAATGTTCCACAGCTTACCCATGTTGTCCTGGTATATCATCATGCTGGTCCAAATGAGGCAACAGGGCACCCCAGGCACCCAAGACCATGTTGGGCCAGACATACCTCTCTTCACTTAGCTGCAGTCACATGTGGGCTCCTGTTCCCCACACTAGTTGACTGTTCACCAGTACCATCCTTTCCGAGGGCTGGGGTGCTGTTATTGGACTGGATCCCTTAGCTGCTACTCTTTGTGGTTAGTGTATCTGTGTCCATCCCTCCTACTCCGCATACACTTCTGTGTGTGCGAATCGGGGGGGGCACATGCTTTCAATACTGTGGTTTACCATATATGGTGGGGTCAAGGGGCATTCCTGCCTGCCTCCAGTCCCTCTCATGTCCTGCTCTGCCCACTCTAGTGCACCCCTACACACCACACTATCCACACATGGGGCACTGGTGAATTTGTTGTGGTTTTCATGCCTCAAGGGGAGCACGCCTGCACAATGGTCATGACACCAGTTTTGGGCATAACTCCCTGGACAGGATTCTCAAAAGGGATACACCCAGTGCAACCAAGATTAGCTGCCACATCCACAACTTGCGCACTGGCGCAATTCTGGGAATGGACCGATGTACCAGTGCATTCCTGATGTGCTGACACATCGCAGATGTGCCTCATATTGCCCATAATGATATGAGGAGCATCTGGAGGGGATGTGCAGGAGGCATGCCCATGCATATGGTAAGCAGCCCTATGCACAGCCCAACTTGGAGGTGCATCCCTGGGGCAAGTCCAGAGATGTGCCTCCCAAAGAGAAGTCTACATCAAGTAGATATAAGTGAGTGGCCACCCACAGGCAGACTGCAGACAGCAGCATGGCAGCCTGCCCACCCTGGCAGTCCAGTGTGCCCCCCTTCCCTGCCCAAGGCTCCTGTTGCATGCCGCACACTATGGCGGATGTCCCGTAGTCACCGCAGATCCACCCTCCCTGCCCAAATCTAAGATCACATGCCGCACACTGCAGCGGTACTGGTATAGATGCAGGACATGCTCCTTCCTTGCCCGACCCACATTTGTCATGCCGCACCCTGCGGCAGTAGGCAAGTGACACCAGAACCCCCTCCCCACCCAATCTAATCGTAATGTGGTCCTGAAGTCCACTCCCACCTTTTGGTCCTGTGGACCCCCAACACCCCCACCCACTCAGGCATCCTCACCCCACTCTGCTCCCCCTGTCCCTGCAGGTCCCGAAGTTCAGTGGCAGCACAACCCACCTGCATACCACCACAGCTGCCTGCTGACAGAGCTGTCAGTGAATTACAGCTACTGTACATCTGGAAGCCCATTGGTGGACCAAGATGACCAATGGGCTTGCACTATGTACTGTACCTTCTCATTCACAATGTTGTGTCAGGCAGGGAGAAGGGGTTCATCTCATATATCTGTACCACCACAGTGTGTGGCTTACCCTCGGGGATTTGGACAGGGTGGGGGGTTCTAAACATTCTACTTTACCATGTGGCATACAACAGGGAATTTGGGCAGGGAGGGTGGGACACTGGACCACCAGGGATATGTCCTGGTGTGTGCAGGATGTTGTCAGTCTGGGGAAGGGCAGGGGTCACTACAAGACAAGATAGAACTCTGTATGTGGACCACAGCCCTAGCAGGGTGCCCGACGCATTTGGCTTGGTGCATCCCTGCATGGCACATGAAATGAGGCCATAAAGACACTCAAATGGCCCCATTGCACTGTGCATGCCTAATGCCCCATTTGCATGTTGCTGGCACTGAATAGCAACTTTGGGCACAACCCATCATGCAATGTGCTGCCCCATTGGATTCCCAGCCTGAGCAGGGGGTTGTGTCAATGCATCCCGGGCTGGGCACAACTCTAATATTCACAGAGGGGATGCAGCTGGGGCACCCCGATGCATCTTCTGTGAATACCACAGTTGGTGCTCAGAGCATCTTATTTGTGTTGCGGCTTTCGAGATGTGCTGAGTGCATGTCCTTTGTGAATCCTGCTCTCTGTGTTCATGAATAGAGGCCAAAATCAATTTTAGCTGTGTCCCTGCTTATGCGGACTCACAGCCCACTATAATGCTTCATTCACAAATTAAAATTTAAAATTAAAGTCACAGCACCAGCAGTATTTTTAAAAACACATTTAAAAGATGCATTAATTCAAAGCCATATACTAAATAAAATAAACTATGGGAGGCCGTAAATAACTTGCCCTGTGTTTTTATCTCAGAGTTGATAACAATCTGGACCTCTCAAGTTTCTCTCTCTTGAGGTCCATATGCTGTTATCTTAGCCCCTCGAGTTGACAGAAACACAGGCTTGTTGAGTATGGTCACCCAAACATTATTTCTTATATTATGAACAAGACTGGCCGCATTAAATTATCTATAACACAGAAAAGATTACATTCTCCCTGAAGATAAACAAGGGAATGTCTTCAGTAAATGATTCTTTCTCCCTTAAATTAATTACTGTGTACAAGTTTTTAAAACAGCAGTGCAGTGAGGTTGGGCAAAAAATTTTACCCTACCTTTTTTCAGTAAAAAACATTTCAGGCATCTCCTAGTTTCATTTGGTGATACAATATTCTAGTTCACCCAAAGTCTGAGTATTTTATAAGTGTTTTAATATATTTTTTTCTCAAGAGAAAAATATGGCTGCCATTTCTGTCATAGAAATTATATACCTGGTAAGACTTTGAATCAAGAAAATAAAAAAAAAATGGATGGTATACAGCAAAAGAGATCCTTAGAGAAGTAGATTTGACAGGTGTGTTAATAGCTGTATTAATTATAGTGAAATTAGCTTTTTAGAAAGCATGTTTCTCATTGCACTGCTGCTCTGTTAACCTGTTAAAGTATCAGGGGATTCTTGTCATTAAGATCTGTTGTCGCTAACAATCCTACCTCTCACTTCTCTCTGTAAGTATTTTTGGTGTTTTCTCTGCACTGTTTGTCCCCCATATTCAGAGCTATCTGTGTGTGCCACGGACCCAAAAGCGCTATGCATGAGATAGAGCATGGCTGGCTGGAGGGTAATATTCAGATATGGCATTCCAACAGGAGTGTATTAACTGAAAACGGGGATGTGTCAATGCTCTGCAGAGTGATTATGCATCACGCTCACACAGATCGTTACCAGAATATGGCCCACAGGATGGAATGGAGATCCCAAATGGGATAGTGGCAGTGCTTCTGTGGGCCGTATTCAGTCACAGCATACTAATAACCCATAGCTCCACGTTTCTGTTTGTCTGATAAATTTTGGAAATCTATGTTGGTGTGAGCATCTCGTTTTCTATTTTCTTTAAAGCAGAGGTACAAAGAAACTGGGCAAAAAATCTGACCTTTTTTCATTATTAAAGATTTCAGGCACCTTCCAGGTTACTTTGGTGGTGTAATTTTCTAATTCCACCAAAATCTGAGTATTTTATGAGTGTTTTAATTGAATTTTTTTCTCAAGAAAAAAGATGGTAGTCACACTAGAAATAGAAATAGCATTGTAGGCCTGACAAGTGTTGGCATTGAAAAAATAAAATAAGTCTCATGGTGCGTAGCAAAGGAGGTATGTAGACGTACATTTGACAGGTATGCTAATTTTTTTCTTAATTGTAGCTGAAACTAGCTTTTTTGGAAGAACATTTTTCATTGCACTGCTGCTTTAAAGCACTAAGGGGCCATTTGCATGCCCATTATGGACTTATTATCATGCCCCACAATGCCACCATGCATGACTGTGCAGAGGAATTCTGTGGAGCCGTGCTGGCTCCCCCACTCCCCAGTTGCTGATAAGAGGCTTCTTTGAAGTATGTGTAGCTCATACCTGGTTTCCACTAGTCCTGCCCCCCCATCACCAATCTGATGCCCCAGTAACATATTAGAATGCATCACATACTTGAGGAGGGTACTTGGACATAGTCTGTCAAGTTGACTACATTTGCTGCTGCAATTATGGTGCCTCAACAAAGGCAACAGTGAAAAGGGCAATCCTGATTTTTTTGATTGAGCCTCACTCCTATTGCCCTTTGCCTCCACTTGCTTTCTACCCCCCCCGAGCATGCCCACCCCAGAGGAGGTTATATTTAGTTTCCTGGGAGGGCTCTTTGGTGTTGTGCCTCCTGGGAGACCAAATGCCTGGTGCTGCAGTGCTGGGTGACATTTTGCCGGCGCTATAATCGGTGTCAACAAAATGTATGTCGCTGCGGATTGGTGAAACTGTACCTGGATGCTGTCCTGGCCTAACATAGCCATGGCCAAAAAACAAAAGTTAGTTGGGGGAATCTTGCCTCCGTACTAAAACAATAGAATCTACATACTGGTTAGGGAGACTTGAGTCTCTCTCACCCATACATGGATTATATTAGAATATATCCCTGGCTCTAGTGGTCCCCCACTCCCCATATCACCCACCTGGTATAGTAGGATATCATTTCCTAGCATCTAGTGGTCCCTACTTCCAAATCACCTGCCTGGTATAGTAGAATGTTGTTCCTTGGTGTCTCATTATCCCCCATCATGCCCAATTGCCCACCTGGTATAGTAGGATATTATTATCTGGTATCTAGTGGCCCCTTGACCACCCATTTACACAGTAGAAGCCCCCCTTCCCATCCTGGCCACTCAGGTCCCTCTCCCCCTCTCCCTCTGACACCCCACTATCTCAGTCAGGCTATGTCATTCTCATGGAGATAGCATCCATCACAGCCCCTCTGCTCATCACCACCTCAGCTAGTCACAGAATGAATGACAGGGGCAAGCACATGATGACTGTAGAAACAATGGTATTTGGCAGCCTATCTCAGGGATAGTACTGGTGTGACTGCTTTTCAACATTTGTAGCAGCGATCTGGATGCTGGAGTCTCAAATAGGTTGCTTAACTTTGCTGATATCAAGAAGCTAGCTAGGAAGGTAGACCCCCCCCCCTTTAGGATGGGGACAAGTTTCAGGAGGACCTAAACAGGCTGGGTGATTTGCCAGATTCCTTGAGGCTTAAGGTCACTTTGCACAGCCGCATTTGTGCCACAGAAACCCAACCTGTTCAGGTTGCTGTGGTGCAAATCCAGCTGCTTGGACACTTACTGGATGGTGGTAGAACCTTCACTGAACCCTTCCCCAGTGTTGCTGCAGTCCTGGGAACATATTCCAATTCAAGCAGTGTAAGCAACCATGTGGATAGGCAACATTGCTTGCCATGTCATCCAGTGTATGCTCCTGGGTGTTTTAGGAAGCATCCTCTCACCTGGCTCCTGGATTTGTGGCACCTCCCCAGTGCAGCTTGCATTGGTGCTGAGAGGGGCAATGAAAACAACATGCACCAGGATCACGTGGGGTGTCAGGACAGCACAGGAGCAGTCCCAAAAGAAAAATGGAGCAGCCATGTAAACAAGGCCTTAGATTCAGTGAAGTCAAGTGCAAGATGCTACAATTGTGAAGGAGAAACAGAGCTAAGACATGCTCTACTGTAGGGCTCCTCTGACTGCAGTGGAGGAGGACAAGGACCAGTGGGTCATTACAGACATGGGGCTAATACATGGCAAGCAGTGCATGGTTTCTGTCAAAGTCTGAAAGAAGAAGCTGACCTGTTGACGCAGTTGTAGTGCTACTGCTCGCGATGCTGGCAACCCAGGTTCGAAAGTGAGCCAGAGTCATGAGGCACTGGCTGGGGAAGGGACTACTGAGCACTCCAGAGGATGCTCTCATCCTCTGGGGTGGGAAGGTGGCCTGCTCTGGTGCTAGACTGCCACCTGGGTGACCCTGGACCAGTTCAGTGGGTGGCAGACAATGGCACATGATGCACATTATGCTTGTACGCATTCTTGCACTGTTGCTCAAGCTGGCATTTTGGAGGCTAGGACATAAAAATAAAAACAGAAAAAGTGGTAGGTCTGGGGCACAGTGATGGACTGACCCCTTGCAGGCTCTGCACTGACTGGCAACTTGGTGGCTTCCTCCAGAACTGAATCTTTGAAGTGACAGTTGGGGCCCTTCTGTACCATGCTACAGGGGCAAGCCATGGACGCAGATGGGGAAAGGCAGATAAGCCCATGAGATGTCAAGTGATGGAGCTGGGAGAGGGGCTGTCCAGAAAAAAAAGTGGCTGAAAGAATGTCAAGTACATCGAAAGGAGATGGGAACTAGCAGAGCAGGAGAAGTAATCTTGCCCCTTACTATGGCCCTGTTCAGACCGAAGGATATTGAGTGCAATGCAAGGACACCAACATAATTGGGGTTATGGAGGATAAACACTTTGAGGAGAGCCTACAGGCCCTTAACAAGTTCACAAAAAAGAACAGTTCGTGCAGAGAGGGGTGTGGTGCCTGGGCGGTCCCTGAAGAAGGCTCATTCAATGATCCAAAGCACTAGGGTGTTTGCAAGGTGAGGTCTGTGCACTTCAGTATTTATTTGCATGGTATTGTGGGAAACTCTGGATATTCTTGCACATTTTTTTAAACAGTACTTTACTATCTTTCATGCATAAATTGACCAAGTTAAATAAATAATTGTGATCATGTTTTTCACATTTTAGGACATTCTGTAATTTTTCTATCCTGTACCTACTTCATTTTCCCCTCCCCAGTGTAGTACCTGGAAACAAGCCTTGGCTAAGTATGCCTTTCCTGGTTACCAATTTTAAACTAAATAAATAAATAAAATAAATACATATTTTTGTCAAGTTAGACTTACTCTGGGTATACAGTTTGTATGTTTTTACTAGAGTATGGTACCACTTTGTTTTGGGCTTAACATGTTCCCCCTGCTGCTCTTACCCCTCGTCCCACCTTGTTTGGGTGCTCAAGGCTGCCTACTGCAGTCAGATATCTCCCTTTGTGCTTTCTGGCTTGCCTGACCAGTTAATTCATTGACCTGTACCTTATGTACAGTTTTATGTTACAGCCCACTCCTATCTCTATATGTTTTAATGGTACACCTGGGCTACACAGTTGCTTGTATACTATGGGCTAGATATTCAGAGGGGGTTGCACCAGCACAACCCCAGAACTGTGCCCGGGGGCAATATTTGAACGTGGGTATTGTGCAGCCCAAGTCTCTAAGTCAAGTTGTTGGCCCTCTGTACAGACACTTGGTAAGACCACATCTGGAGTACTGTGTACATTTCTGAAGACTCCATCTCCACAAAGACATAGACAGGGTGGAGGCTGTCCAGAGGAGGGTAACCAAAATGGTGCAGGGTCTGCACCAGAAGACATATGAAGAAAGACTAAAGGAGCTTAAGATGTATAGCCTTGAGGAAAGGAGGGAGAGGGGGACATGATAGAAACTTTCAAATACCTCAAGGGAATCAACAAAGTCCAAGAGGGTAGCATCTTTCAGAAAAAGAAATGTGCAAGAACAAGGGGACACAATTTGAAGATGGGGGGGGGATGGCTCAGAGGTAATGTGAGGAAATATTTCTTCACAGAGAGGGTTGTAGATGCATGGAACAGCCTTCCTGAGGAGGTCAGAGAGTCAAATACTGTGGGGGAATTCAAGAATGCATGGGACAGACATAAGGCCATTCTAGTGGGGGTTAGGAGGAAGTAGGCTGTTGGTTAATTAGAATCTGCAGCTTATCCGTTAGGCAGAGAAATGGTCCGACTAGGTGGGCCAATCGGTCCTTACCTGCCATCAAATTCTATGTTTCCATGTTTCCCAATTTGCCATGATGCAAAGATAATGTATGCGGCACATCTCCAGGTGGCGTGCCCATGCATATGCGGCACATCCCGATATTCAGCCTGTGATGTGTGGCACATATGCTGGCACAACCCTGAGATGTGCCGCATATTGGGGCACAAAGTTGAGCCCAAAAAACATCGCTCAAATGTTAGCCACCCACAGGCAAGCTGCCGTAATGCAAGACGCATCACAGTAGTCACCACACGTGGCACCTACTAATGTCCCTGGTAGGCTAGTGGTTCCCCTCTCCCTGCCCGTAACACCGATCACTTTTAATAAAGTACTTTAGATTCACTGGTAATCTAATGGGACACCCCCCACCAGTATCCCCAATCACCCATACAGTTGAATAGAACATATCCCTGGTGGCCCAGTGGCACCCCCCCACCCCTCACCCACATAGGACCCTAAGCCCACCACGCTCCCCCCCGTCATCAGCGGGCAGCAGCAAGCCCACCCGCATACTGCTGCAGCTGCCCGCCAAATGACAGCTTACAGTATCAGCTGCAAGCCCACTGATCCACATTGTGGACCAATGGGATTGCAGTGCAAACTGTAATACTCATTCACAAATATGTGAATGAAGCCATTCATTTACATGTTTGTGAATGACTATTACAGTATGCACTGCAAGCCCATTGGTCCACAGTGAGGACCAATGGGCTTGCAGCTGATACTGTAAGCTGTCATTCGAGGCAGCCACAGCAGTATGTGGGTGGTTTGCTGCTGCCCATCGATGAAGGGGGGCGGGGTGGGCTAGGGGTCTAATGAGGTGAAAGTGCCACTGGACGACCAGGGATATGTTCTACTCAACTGTACGTGCGATTGGGGGTACTGGTGGGGTGGTGGGTACCCCAGACTACCAGGGAAATATTGGTCACATTTGCTGGTGATCGGCAGTATGGGAGGGGTGGGGGTACCACTAGACTACCATAGAATATATACTACTTTATTTTGGGCAATTGGGGTTACAGCAGGGTGGGGGGAACCACTAGACTACCAGGGAATATATACTACTTTATTTCAGGCGATCGGGGTTACAGGCAAGGAGGGGGGGATCCACTGGACCACCAGGGTGTTCATAAATCTGTGTACTGGTGATCAGTGGCATGGGATGAAGAGGGGGTACTACTGCGGTCCCTGGTACAGGGACCACATGCTGTACAGGGAGCCATATGCATTTCGGTGGCCAGCCCTGTGCAACACATGCAAATGGGGCCATAATGACATGCAAATGGACCTATTTGTGCCTTGCATGCATAATGGCTCCATTTGCATATTCAGGTCTGAATATCTGGGAGTTGTGCCCAGCGCAGCTACAGTTGCACTGGAGCATTCCTATTCCTGGTATTCAGACCTGTCTGGGGGATTAGCCAGTGCATTGTATTTGCGCCATACGCATTATCTACTATATTCAGAGGGATGCGCCATGGCACGTTCTTTTGAATATCTCCCTTAGTTCCTCCGGTGCAATTCAGTTGTGCTGCGTCACCACTTGCGCCTTTGCCAGGCACAATTCTGAATATTGGGGCCTATATGTCATCAACAATTGTACCAGTAATTTTAAGTCCTATTTCTCTCATCATTAATCTACTTTGTTATTCAATTTTTTTTAAATTGTCCCCTCCTGTTTCCCTTCCCCTAGGTCTCACCTAGAAATGAGCTGTGACACAGTGTGCCTTTGCCAGTTACCAGTTTATAAATAAATAAAAATAAATAAATACATTTTAAGGGGTCACCCAGAACATTAAAAATCTTTAATCCAACACACTGAGTAAACAATACAGGTCAAACAGGTAAGGTAATACAACTGACTTTTAAACACTCAACCAAGTAAATCTTACATTGTAAACTGTGAGTTGGCACCAACTTATAGTAAGTATTTAGGGATGGAATGCCATAATTTGTGATTTGTAGATACATGCCCACTGGCCAGTAGCTGATCATCTAAGACAAATTCTAAAAACAATCCGACAGTCTCGTTCTATAGGAGGAGGAAAGTACCCTAATTAAATCTATTACAGTCACTGACCCAGTTTTAAACATAATTTTACACAAATAAGGCAACACAGCAAAATAAGATCTGTCCTCAAAAGATAATCAACCCAATTTGTCACAGGGAACCCAAAATGAAGCAACAGATGTTACTGAAGAGTACCTTTACCCTAACTAACACAGCATCATTCATTGCTCAATATACCATACTCCATTAAAGGCATAAATTCTGAGCTGTCATTTTCTGGTATCCATAGCTAGGCAGCTACAGATATGGGGATGGACTTTCAGAACCCCTGAAATTGGTGCAGCTATGGAGGAAAAACTGATACAAGTTGGGGCTTCAATTCTGGAGCCACAGTTTTCCCCACATGCACCATATTTTCAAAGCGGGAGCTTGTTTATGACTAGCTCCCTGTTTTACTGCTGCTTGTGGTTGTTTTTTCAGTGCAGCTGCACCAAAATGGTTTGCCAGGTGGGACCAGGCATAACATCTCCCGCTGCTGCGCAGGCTGAAAATAGCAAATTTCACAGGTGTGGAGAATTTGGTCCACATCCACCAGTTGCAGAGTGGGACTTGGCCCCTGACTGGCTGAAAATTGAGCCTATGGTATTTATACCTAAATGAGTGCACTGTATATAGACCTAACTAGACTATACATATAGACAGAGTGATATTATGCTATTTAGCACAAAACCAAGATATTTAAAGTTGTGTTTACACGGCCTCTGCACTATGAATTACAGTCCCCTCCCAGTCCTGCTTCAATTGCCTGCATCATATCGAATTAAAGGCATATTCACATGGCTGACTGTGAGCCATTGTTAGTGGCTGACAGCGGCCAGATCGGTGCTCCTGCCCACATGTGAATGCTATCGTTTGGGCACTTCTCAATTGCATGGTGTTGCCTCCACGTTCCTTCTTTTCCTGGGTTTGCAGAGTGGTGTAGGTGGTTTCCTGTGCCATCTGAACAGTCAAATCACTTGCATCACTAAACATTCTCTACTACACCTACAGTGACTGGCACAACAGTCAAATTGCAGGAAAGAAAAAGGGCAGCAGCTAAACCTATGCCATGTGAACGCAGCTCTGGAACATTTATTAAAATGATTTTGAACAATTACAAAAGGAGTCACTGGGGCAAGGTGCAATATAAATGAGCTTTAAGTTTATATGGCCCTTCTCAGTGCTGATGCAACCCTAGCTGAGTAGGGCTGTGGAATGGGGTGTAGGGGTTTGCATCATGTGCTCTCTTATGTACCCCTTAGCCGGCACTTGGTCTGTCCTGGTCTCCCTCTGTAAGTGCTATCTGAATGGAAGACACCTCCCCAAGCCAGCACTTGCTCCATCGCAGTCCCTGGTCTCTGGTCCCCCCTCCATAAGTGCTATCCAATGGATGAAATGCACATTGGACAAAGCAGAGTGGGGGGAGGGCAGTCAGTTAAGTAGCAGTCAGAAAAACTGCACTGGACATGCTGCAGGGTATCCACCCCTCTGTTCTGCAAAGGGACTACTACCATCACAGGTGCAGCATGTTCAAACAGCTGCTTACACTGTTTGCTTCAGAATCCATCCCTTACTCTACTCTGGCTTGGAGAGAAGAGAAGAGACTGGATCTGGTAAGTGTCTGCAGTACCACATTTGCACCACAGCAACCCGAATGCTCATTTATTTATTTACTTTATTTACTGGAATCTCGGATTAACACCTTTGAGCTATAAGCTCGTTTACAAAGGTTCCACTTCATAAGGCAACAGACAAGATATGCAGACATTACAAAACAGATAGGGGTATATACAGCAGGCAAGTACATTATGGTACATACAGATACAGATTCAAGCAAGTACAGTTAAAATACATCAGGTAGGAGATGTCAACTTTATTGCAACAGTATTTAGAGCATACCTAAGGTGGACAAGCAATTTATAGTGGTGACTGAGCTTTAGAGCGTGCAGGTGGAGTTAAGGAGGGTCAGCAGTGGTGGTGACCAAAGGAGGAGGACAGAATAGATGAGAGCAGGGGAGGGTGGGGGCAGAAACAAAGGGGCAACAGATAAGGGGTAGAGTGGTGGGACTGGATAGGAATCTACCCAGGGTTCTGAGGGAGTAGGTGATAGGGCAGGGCTGGTAATGTGGGGGAGAGAGGGATATGGGAAAGGGTTTTAATATGGGGGCTAAGGAGGGGAAACGGGGGTGAATATGGGGAGGTAATATTTGTGAAGAGAGAGCAGGAAAGCAGGGGGGATAGAGAGAGGGCATGGGGGTAAGTGCTCAGTGGGGTCACACCAGGCAGGGGAGGAAGTGGGAGGGAGATGGGTACTATGCAGGACAGATAAGCTATCAATAACAGTAGGATTAGGCACAGGAATTGTTCCTTTATTGGTTCAGTGTATTCTCTGTTATGGAATGGTTTGTAACCAATCAGAACGGATTATTTCAAAACTTTCCAGCAGTTCTTGTATCCAAAATTTAAATTTTTTCTTTAAAGGCACGTCTCATGTTAGTAGTTTCAAAATGCTTACATTCTATTGGAGTACTCCATATCCATCACTGCAAGTCTCCAGGTTTTCTGTTAGATGAAACATTTTTCTTGAAAAGGAAAACTCCATTTTCAGAAAAAAAACTATTCAACATGATGCACAATGCATCTTTATTTACAGTTACTGGGTCTCATATGGCCCATAAAGTGTCTTGCTACATTCCCGTTGGATTGCCAAAGCCTCACACAGCTGTACTTCACAATTCTCTGACCCGAAGAACTGCAAAAAGACACTCCTAACATACAAGTATGGAGGGCACAGCATTTCTACACTCATGTTGCTGCAGTACAAATGTGGCAGTGTAAACTACTTTAAAACAGGTCCCAGTCACTCAGTCTGATCCAGTGTTGTGATCTCCAGGGGCAGACAACCAACTACATTTTTTCTTACACCTGTTAAAGGCCATGAATGTTTTTTTTTCACATTTAATACTAAATCATTGTGTATTAACCAAGAATGTAAAAGTAAGTAGAGTCTAACAAGTCTACCTGGGACTGACATGGGCGTGAGCTATAAAATAAGTCACAAAACCGCCCTTCCTTCTTGTGGAGGGGGGGTGCACGGTTACATCCATGCTGATGAATGATAGGGGTGGGGGCAAGGAGAAAATGGTGTGGAGGGATGGTGCAATGCTTGGCCCACAAAAACATATGTGCATACCTTGATTCCTATTAAAAAAGTATACCTGACTCATCCCTATAAAATTATAATTGCATCCAGTGGCCAGCTGGATGCATTGATAACTTGCTTACATATCCGACAAGCAGACAAAATCCTGGAACTCGTCAAAATGATTCATGTTAATCCCCTCATATAAATCCTAAATTTGGCAGTCGGCACTGGGATGCTCTTTTTTGATCATTCAGAGCATGTGTTACTCAAATGCATTGCTCTTCCCAAATGGATAAACATTTGCCACAGAATGATCTCAACAAGCACAGCCGAGTCAACTGCTTGTCAGAAAACACCCTCAAAAGTCAACATTTACTGTTCTTTGTAGGAATTATTCCTGTAGTTGTCATACTCCAAGAACAAGAAGTGCTTTAGAAAGGCTCATCTCAGGGACAATGTTATTTTTGTTTGCCTAAATTAAAGGGATATGAAATTCTCCCCCCCCCCCAGCAGTTTAACTGTGCCAACTGGTTCTAAACTACAAATCTGACTGGTTACAAAAAATGTTATGGACTTGTGTTTGCTAGTGCACGTATCATAAACATGCATCTACAGCTAACCAACTGACCCTTTTATCTTCATCACAATCAGCTTTTGCATTTTTCTTATTTTTATATTTCTGCAAGTTATTTAGCTACTGCCTTGGCCCCTCTGTAGCTCATGCATTTTTGCACAATTTGTACATTTTTATGTTTGCTTGCGTGCATGCGCAAGAAACATTATGTGGCAGCTTAGGAGAGAAGTGGGTTGTGGAGGTGCGGCAGTGTGGCAGCCAATGGAGGCATTGCATTTGGGGGCTTGGCACTGGTGGACCCATGGAAGCGCAGTGTGCTGATGACACTGGCTTCCAAAAGTGCCACCAACTTGTAACGTTTTCACTGCAGCAATCACGGGCCGCCTCGTCATTGCAGCATCAGCCATTCAGCTGCAATGAGGAAGCGACCTGCCATTGCAGGGCAGAACGTTAAGAAGTGTAATGTTGTTTGTGAACACGGTGGCAAGCCGCCTTCATGTTCACAAACAATATGAGATAGCCCCCAGTGCTGAGGGGGTGCCCAATACCCCTCAGCATCATGTGCTGCCCCAAAACCACTTTTGTCCACTGATGGGGGGCCCAATTCCCATCAGTTTCATTCCACCTCCTTCCCAGTGTAATTTGCCAACGCGGGAGCCCATTCCCTATTGGCATAATGTCCCCCAAAAAGTTGGTTTGTCCGGGTGTCCAATCCCCTGGCTTCCATATGTGCCAACAGGGTGCCCCAATCCCCTCGGCTACAGGGCCCCAAAACAAAACGCTCGGGTGACTCTCTAGGAGCCCACCCCAGAGTGCCAAATGTCCCTGGTTAAAAAAAAAGTCCTGCAATGTTTTTTCCTTTTTTTTTTTCTTTTCCTGTAAATCAGAAAAAGGTCCCTCGTTGAGTCCGGTGGCCCGGCCCCCAACCCGCTCTCACCTTCTGCGCACCCTGCCTCCCCACACACCCCTCACCTCATACTTACCTCCTGAGCTCAGCACAACAATCTTCAGTGGACCAGGAACACGTCTGCACTCTTCAAAGTTGACCGTGAAATGAGGAAATGCCGGTAAGCTGTATAATGGCATAAATAGGGTTTTTTCAACTTAGGTGCATATCGCAGGCATTTTTGGGAATTTTGGCACCAAATTTTCAACATGGGGTTATTGAGACCTTTCCTGATGAATTCAGCAACTGTCATGGCATTACTCCATCCCTAAAGGTGATTTTGCAATCACTGCATAGAACTGACTTTTGGGACCGATTAATGAAACAACAGTGCCAGTGTTCATGAGGTGGCCTCTCAAAAAGGCTATGTTGCAAATTTGGTAAAAAAAATCCAAGAAATGACTGTTCTACGAGCGTGCATTGAGCAGTTGCTACGCACACTTGTGACTACACAAATTTGCAATATTTTCACTCCAGATTTTCAACACTGCCATTTTTCCACTCCTCTTTATGAACAGTATAGCTGTCATTTTTCATATCCTGGCCAAAATGTGTTTCCGCACTTCCGGCGCAGAATAGCGAGGTCTCTGTAGGAAATCAGTGTTCAGGACACATTAAGAAAATCACAGTGACACTGTTCATTAGCAGAAGTCCTAAAATGCCTATGTTGAAAATTTGGTGATGAAAGTCCATAAATTGACTGTGTTTTACAAGCGTGCATTGAGCAGTTTCCACGCAAGCTAGTAACTTTGCACATTTGTAACATTTTCACTCCAGATTTTCAACATTGCCATTTTTCCATACCTCCTTATGAACAGTACAGCTGTCATTTTTCACAACCTGGCTGAAATGTGTTTTTGCACTTCCAGCGCAGAATAGCGTGTGTGTTGTGGGAAATCAGTGTTTGGGACACATTAAGAAAATCACAGTGACACTGTTCATGAGCAGAGGTTCTAAAATACCTATGATGAAAATTTGGTGACAAAAGTCCATAAAATGACTGTGTTACATGCATGCATTGTGCAGTTTCCATGTATGCTCAGAAATGCAAGCATTTTTAATATTCCCACCACAGATTTTCAACATTACCATCTCTTCACAGCTTCTTATGGATGGTACAGCTGTCATTCTTCACATCCTGCCAGATCTGTGTTTTCGTACATGTGGCGTAGAATGGCACTGTAACTGTTGGAACTCAACATTCGGGACACATTGACAAAATCAAACTGCCACTCTTCATGAGAAGAGGTCCCAAATGCTTTAATGAGGTGGGGTCACAAAAAGGCCATGTTGAAAATTTGTAGTGCAAACACCAACAAATGCCTGAGGTGTTAGAGTTTCTAACCATTATGTGCTACCCTTTACAAACTGACAGGCAGCGGGGTGTGCCTTTGGATTGCCGACTGTACTACTCATGCCATCCCACCTCCACCTCCCAGCCACTGACAGGCATCGAGGTGTGTCTTGGACTCTTCGGCCCCAAGACTTCACCCCATTCTCCTATGCTGCACCCAATTCAGTGTATGTCCTTATGGAATGGGGTGACTGTAAAGCCAAACATCCTAAGGCACACTTCAACACATGTCAGTGTCTGCAGAATAGGGTGAGGTGACATGGCATGACTGTCATTGGTGATGACCCAAACACTTACCCCAATGCCTGTATGTCTCTACAGGATGGAGGTGGATTTGATGAGAAGTTCAATACTTCACCGCCATTCCTATTCTGCATCTGTCTAACTCCAGCATTTCCAATGCTAATACCAGCAAGAAAACTTTTGGCATTGACAAATGCTTGTTTATACTTTTGTTCCTGTAATGCACCTGTTGTAGTCACTCTTTTTATTATTGCTATTTCACTCTGTAACTCACAAACTGTGCACCATTTTGCACTGTTCTAGATTTTCATAATTCATTATTTTAATATTTGTACCTTCCATTTAATTTTTTTCTGTGCATGCCCTGTTATGGCTACTGTATTTGTTATTTTTAGTGTGGCTCAGTATGCCTAGACTGGTCCCCAAATTTTTTAATAAATAAATACATTTGCAGCAACATTTACTTTTGTTTTGTGATCCTGTGACCCCCCCCCCCCCAGGCAACTTCTCTAATGTCCATGAAATCCCTCCTGTCACTCGCAGCTGACGTCAACAGCAGAATCAGGCACGGGGGCAATTCAACTAGGATATGCCTGTGACTGGAGCTTTTGCAGCTGATGGTGACGCAGATTGTAGGATTTAATGGAAATGGAGTGAGGTTCACAGAGCAATAAGACACCAGTGCAATTTGCTGAAAATGTTAGCTATTAAGAATTTTTACTTGGGGTGAAATATGCAGTCTGGACCCATCCAGTCAGTCTGACTGCTTTGTGAAATAATTTCATTCTCCATCTTGGTGGCAATTTACAGAAGGGTTGGATTTGGACACAAATACAAACTGCGCCTGCTTCTGTGTCCATCTACTTGCATCCAGGCAGTTCTGATGCTAATGCCAGACGTTCTGCCTGTTTACGACAAAAAGTCACAATATGCAGCAGAGATAGTTGCAATTGCAAGTTACATCCTCCAGTTTGGATGTTCTTGAGTCTGTTTTTGGATGCAGCTGTTTGGATCCATTTTCATCCAAAAACAGTGGTCGAGGCATCTAGGATAGATCCTTCTGAAAAACCTTCCCCATATCTTTGTTAAAATCTTTTGAGAAACAATGGCTGTAAATGGAGCATTCTAATTGGCTGACTGCCTTTTTACAAATTATGCTAATAGTCGGAAATTCTCCCGTTCAATGAAGCAAATAGAACTGAAACAGTAAAACCTTAATTCATTAAAAAAAATGAAAAAATATTGTTTAATAATAGCATTAAGGAACTCCAGGTATTGGGTTACACAGAAACATGCAAGTTGCCATCAGGAAAAGATCACTTGGCATTGGCCCTTCAAGGCTGCCCAGTCCTACCAGTCTAATGTGGAATGTGAGAGGCCTAGTGGTTCCTCACTCCTCCTTCTCTCTCCCTGTCCTTTTAATAATGTCTTTACCAGAGCCATGTATCTGTCCCAGACATGTCTGAACCCCAGCACCCAAACTGATTTTGCACAAATAACCTCTTTTGGAAGCTTATGCCACCTGTTCTGTGAAGAAATAGGTCTTGAATGTGGCCTCAGTCCACATGGTGCATGCATTCCCACTGCCTAAACAGTTCCTGCTAGCCACATTTTGTTTTCCTTGGGTAACTATGTAAGGCCTACTAGACACCATGCCTGTTTTCAGGGGTGACGTGGGAGCACTGAGGAGGTTAAATGACATGCTATGGGTCACACAGTATGCAAGTGAAGGTTATGAGACTCCAAACCAGGTCTCCTGGATGTACCATGCTCATTCACAGTTTGTCACTCTTACCTCTAGGATATACTGCCAGCCACTTTACATTGTTTACCACGAGGCAGTATTTGTGTCCCTCAGTTATGACCCCCTTTCTCCCTTCTCTCCTCCAGCCTGTATATAATTAGATGTTTAGATCCTTCAACCTTGCCTCGAAAGTCCTTTCCTGCTGCCCCAGGATCACTGTGGTTACTCACCTCTGCACTGCCTCCACGCTGTCCCTGTCCTTACAAAGGCATATAGATAGGTAGAAATTGATGGCACATAAATGCCAACTGACCTATCCAGTTTTCCCATCCTACCTGACTATGCTGCTCTGGTGTTTGTGGTCTTCCCACACCCTTGGCTCTGCCCTCCCCCTCTCACTGAGGCCATATACTGTTCTGAAAAAGTTAAACCCAGCTAGTGCTCCCCCTATACTGGGGACTGATAGCAGTAAAGTGGGTAAAATAAGGTTGATGTTCAAACACTAGTAAGTGGAAGAAGCTAAAGGGGAAAGGCTCTAAATGTCTGCAAGCAACATGAACAATTTGAAGTTAAGCAGAATGGGAAAGAGTGCAGGAGTCAGATCACAAAACAGCAAAAGAAGATCTGGAGCTAGTTGGAAAGGGGTCTGCCTTAATGCCAGGAGTCTGGGTAATAAAATTAATCAGCACCAGGCATCAGTGGCAGACAATGAGGCAGACCTTGTAGCCATCACAGAAACTTGAGTCACAGAGAATAATGACTGGGATTTGTCAGTCCCAGATTACACAATGTTTAGACAGGATAGGGGAAAAGGTAAAGGGAGGGCACAGGCCTATATGTCAAGGATGGACACATCAGGGGAAGCAAAGGAGAAACTGAGTCATTGTGAGTTCACCTAATAGTACCCTCAGACAAGAAAATATAGGAAGGGGTGCTCTATAAACTACCAGGACAAGGGGAAGAGAGAGAAAGAAAGGGAGCTCAGGGAAGAGCTAGTAAGGGGAGTGAAGAAGGGGGAAAAGGTGGTGGTGGGTGATCAGAATATGCCAGATATTGACTGAGATATTACAGTGACCAGGTACACCAGAAGTCAGGTCCTGTTGGATACATTGCTGGACTACCTGCTGGTGCAGCTGGGTAAGGAACCCACCAGTCAGGTGTCCATTCTTGACTTGGTATTCACCAAATCAGAGATGGTGGGAAGGGTGCGAGTGGCGGAGCCACTAGGGTTTAGTGACCATAACTCCATTTGGTTCAGGCTGGGCCTCAGGACCACAATGCCCCTATCAAAAACTGAAGTCCTAGACTTCAGAAGACCAGATTTCAACCAGATAAGGGAGCTGATCCAAGACAAATTGTTTGGGGTGGACAGCATCAAAGGTGTAAAGGAAAGATGGGGGGGCAATGATGGGTACCATTCTGGAAGCAACACAGTTATGCATGAGAACTGCTACAAAATGAAACAGGTACATGAGAACAATACAGTTCTCAGAAAGGGTCAGGGAGGCAGTGAGGGCCAAGAAAAAGGCATTCACCAGGTAAGAAAAAACAGGGAGAGGATGAGAGTAGCAAATGAGAACTTGGGATGCTAAAAGGACAGCCAGGAAGGCAAAGGTAGACATGAAGCTGCGTATTGTGAAGGGAGTCAAGGTGGAGAAAAACAATTCTTAAGATATAGTAAGTGAAAGAGGAAGCAGGAAGTGGGTATTGTTCAGCTACAAGAAGGGGAGCGGGTTATAGAGGAAGAAGAACAAAAAGCAGTCATCCTTAATAATTACATCTACTCTGTTTTCACAAGGGAACACATCTGGCCCCTACCTGAAAGTAATATCAAGGTGGCTGCAGTGGCATTCTGGAAATGAGGCAGCCAGTCTTTACCAGAGAAAGGATGCCGAAAGGGCTAGAAGCCCTAAAGGTAGATAAAGCCCCAGGGACAGATGGGTTGCATCCAAGGGCGTTCAAGCAATTGGGAGCAGAACTGGCTAAAATCCCAGTAGGGCTATTCAGTATCTCAATTCAAATACGGTAGTTCTGAAAGATAGAGGGTTAGTAGATATAGTCCCACTACACGGGTGGGGGGGGACAGGCAGCAACTGGAGAATTACAAACCTGTCAGACTTACCTCTGTTGTGGATAAACTAATGGAGTTACTGGTCAAGAGAGGAACTTCTGGCAACCTAGAAAGCAACAGTCTACAGGATAGTAAACAGCATAGGTTTGTAGAAGGTAGGTTTTGTAAGACCAAGCTAATAGTTTTCTTTGACTGGGCAACAAAGGTGGTAGATAAGGGCGATGCTGTGAATTGAGTCTAGTTCAGTTTTAGAAAGGATCTTGACTCAGTGCCACACAAAAGACTGCTGAGGAAGCCAGAGGACTTGGGTGTGGCTAGGGACATAGTTAGCTGGGTGGGAACATGGTTGAAAGACAGACACCAGAGAATGGTGGCATACAGGGTTAAATCAAGAAAGAGAGAGGTCATGAGTGGGGTGCCTCAGGGATCTGTCCTGGGTGCTGTCTTCTTTAATATGCTCATCAACAACATTGGGGAAGGCATCTGGAGCAAGTTGTGTCTCTTCACAGATGACACAAAGCTTTGTGATAGGGTAGACAGTAAGGAAGGGACCAGGGAGATGCAGAGGGTTCTACAAAGGCCAGAGAGGAGGTCTAAGATTTGGCAGTTGAAATTCAGTGCTACAAAGTGTAGGGTTATGTACCTAGTGAACAAAACCCCCCAGACAGAGTACTGTATGGGTAGGGCACAACTGAGCACTATGGCAGAAAAAGGGACCAGGGATTCATCATTAGTGACTCCCTCAAACAACCAAACCAGTGCAACATGACCTATAGTAAGGCTAATAGGATGTTGGGGTGTTTTGGAAGGGATATTGACAGCAGGAAAAGGAGCTATTACTGCCACTATATAGGTCACTGATGAGACTGCTCCTGGAATATTGTACTCTGTTTTGGAGTCTTCATTTAAGGATGGTCAGTGACAGGCTGGAGGTGGTGCAGGGTGACTAAGATGATTTAGGGCCAATAAGGCAGATCTTATGAGGATCATTTTAAGGTGCTGAGCATGTACTCACTGAAGATCAGATGAGGGAGGTGAGACATGATAGAGACCTTCAGGTTCCTGAAGGGAATAAACAAGGTGAACTATAGGGAACTTCTTATCAGGAGTAAATATTCAAGAATCTGAGATCTTGAGTAGAAACTAGCAGGGGAAAGGTTTAAGAGCAATGTGAGGAAGTTCTACTTTATGGAAATTGTGGTGGAGCTATGGAACAGTCTGTCAACATGTAACAGGGATGGCTAAAGCCCTGCCCATTTTTTATGCAGAGAGAGGTAAAGCAAGTATCTATTCTGTCCTCTCCTATTCACTTGACTATCTTTTGCCTGTCTGATTGCACAATCAATGTTTCCTTGTGGCACCTGGGAATTGGTCACTATGATAGTCCCACAATATCCCCCATATTCTCCCTTCCTTCACTTGCTGTTTCTACTCTTTTTCTCCCCTGACTTCTCTGTGGTTCAATATAATAGATAGATAGATAGATAGATAGATAGATAGATAGATAGATAGATAGACAGACAGACAGATACTGTTGAAAAATGATAGATGGATCGATAGATATAGACAAACAGACAGTCAGACAGACAGACACTGTCTATAGATAGATTGATAGGGTGTGCCAATGCTACAATGATGCTGTTAAAGCAACTCAATTACAGTGACTCAAGTGCAGCAACTGCAGTGTCAGTGAGGTGTTTCTTATGCTGATAGGTGTTTCACATCAATCATTAGGGTCAGTTATTAGGGTCGAAGGGTGTGTTTCCTGTGGTAGGTAGAGTACTGGAGTACTGTGAATGTGGTGTTTGTGCTGCCAATGGGTGGAGTGTCAGCTGGGTCTTTGTAATGCTGTTACAGTTCATGGACAGTGCTTGGGGGAAGAAGCTACTGGATCTGGTGTTTCATTTTTACTCCACTGTATGTGCAATGTGGAGTATGTTATATTAATTTATGGGGGGGCTGCAGGAGGGGAGCAGAGCTCCCACATTTGTACTTGACATTTCTTCTGTGATTGGTGATTGTTGTCGCTGTAGTGGTGTTTGGTTGTTTTGGCTGGCTGTGTAGAGGTTGTAAGGGTGATGCTGTCACTGTAACTACTGTTGCAGTTTTTAATGTCAAACTGGCTTTGTGGAACCAATAGAGAGATAGATAGACAGACAGACAGACAGATAGCTATGATTTTGAATGTGAAAGTGGGATCTCTTAGTTTGCAAATGTATATAATTACACTGTTGAAATGAATGCAGAAAGCTATTTGGGTTTCTTTTAAAAACAGAAATCTGCAAAACAAAGGTTATTCTTGAGCTGTATTTTGACCTCCACAAGCTTGTTTGCAGAATTATTAACAGAAAACTAGCTCTGGAAAAGGATGTCTTAATTGGTTGTACCTGTTAAGAAGACTAATATACAATACTCTTCAGGCAGGACACAGGAAGATCAATGAAAAAAGCTGCTGCATTTTGTGACAAATAGCAGATGAAACTTACAAGAACAGGATGTAGGGATAAACTGCCAGACAAAGACATCTTATAAAAAGAGAGCAATATTTTGTTTGTGTTAGAGAGAGAGATTGATATTTTAGAGGGAGGTTCTGAGGCAGGATTTTTGTTTGTACTGCCCTTGTGAAGAACTATCCTGTTCACCTTAGGTAGCACAGCAGGGTAACTTTAGTTAAAAAAAATGAGGAGACAAATTACAGTAAGGGGCAGAAAAAGTGCATGGGGCATTGGAAATACAACCAGGGAAGATGCAAGGAGTGGTGCAGTGTAGTTGGTGAGTGGCCGCAGTGTACAGGAGAACATTTTGGATCATGCGGTGCTGCCTCATCTGCAGGCATCTCTCGGTGTTGAGGGAGGAGGTCACCTGTCTATGAGCTGAGTTGGCCAGGATTCAGGAGACCTTTACCCCCACCCAGAGGCCACTGTTTCCACAGCCAGAACCTCAAAGGATGCCCAGGAGGAGAAGGAGGAGTGGTTGGACCACAGTGAGCTCATGGAGATTGCAGGACAGGGATCTGAGGCACATCCCCCAACCAGTCCAGCTAAGTAACTCCAATGCTGTCTTGGAGGAGCAGGAAAGCCCCACAGGGGCACCAACATCTTAGACTAAGGAGGATGGGTGGGTCCTCTGTGATGGAGACCCAGGGAAGTGGGGTAGAGGATCCCAGAGGAAGAGGAAGCTACTCCGGTGGGGGGCTCAATTGTCTGAGGAGTGAAGTTAGGGGCACTTAGCAGTGGGGAGAGGGAGGTCAATTGCCTTCCAGAAAGCACTGCATGGAGGGAAGGGAAGTGTATCTATAGGATTACAAGTGTGATAGCAAGGAGGGAAGAACTGGGTGTCATTGTCCACCTGCAGACAAATGACCTGGTGGGGACAGGGTGGAGACAGCCAGAATCCAGGAGGATTTTAGGAACTTGTAGGGAGCCTAAAGCAGATAGCACACTCCATCTCCTTCCTTGGAGGTACTAGCTATCCATGGCATAGAGGCGCTAGGTCATTCCACATCCAGAAATTCAACTCCTGGTTGAAGGAATGTTGTGGATAGTAGGGTTTCAGCTTTATGGGGGACTGGGGCCCCACCTGGAAGGATGTAAGCCTTTATAAGGACGATGGCCTGCATCCATCCAGAAAGGGGACCTTAGTCCTAAGTGAGAAGGTGGAAAGCTTCTGCAGCATGCATTTAAACTGGTCAAGAGGGGGAGTCAGGAAGGTTAGGAGGCTTAGTATCCCTCCCATGAGTATTTGCTCTACACAAGTACCCAAGGAGTGGCTAGACAGACAGAAGGCAGAATTCAACATAAGGGCAGAAGACAGGAAGGACTGAGGAAAAAGAACACCCAGGAAGGGGAGGGGCAGCTTAGGGCAACAAAACAGGGGAGGGACATCACATCCTAGAGAGCCATGTGAGCCAATGCCTGGAACCTTAGTAACAAGATGGAGGACCTGGAGGCAGCCATGGCACAGTCTGACCTGGGACATTGTGGCCATCACAAAGACATGATGTAATAATAACCATGATTGGGAGATGGCCATACCAAGCTATAATCTATTCAGAAGGGACAGGGCAGGTAGAATGGTGGGAAGAGTGGTGTTTGTCAGCATGGCATAGATCAGGGAGCATAGGATGACTAGGAGCAGGTATAAAATACACAAGTAGCGTATTATTTTTTTCCAATAACAGCAAAATAAAAAATAAAATTGTTCAGTATAACTATTTACAAAGGCAGTACAAACAGAGAAAACAAAGTCCTTCATCTGAGGGAATCTCTAATTCCAAGTTTCAGTTTCTCAGGCTCTCTCTCACTCTAGCAAAAGCATTGCTGCTCTTATTTCTGCCTCCTGAGCTCATTAAAAGACCAGAACTTTGTAAGTTTCTTTCCTTGCAGGTGCAACAAAACAGAACATGATGTCCCAGAACTGACCTCTTGTTGACAACTCTGCAAAAGAGTTTATGTTGCATGTCAAGGTTAATCCCCTAAATTTCAAACAGCTTTTTTGCAATCATTTGAACATTACAACTATATACCTATATACAGTTTTAAACTAAGGGATCCTAGTATCACTCACAGTTTCACACAAAAATCCACATATATTTTTATAAATGCAAATATACAAGGGGAAAGAAAAGACAGAAACAGCAAGTGAAGGCATAGAGATAGCGAGAGGCGGAGAATTGTGAGATCATCAGAGTAATCAGTTCCTAGGTCTCACGAGAACATTTTGTTGGCCAACCAGACATATAAGAGACAGAAAAGGAGAGGACAGAACAGATCCTTGCATTTTAACTCTTTCTGCGTAACAAATGGGACAGGGTCCCATTCAACCCTATCACAGTGCTTTATGTGAAAGATAACATAAAGGCCACAGAGATTCAAGGGGAATAAGGGGGGGGATGCTGTGGGTTAAGCTTGGAAGAAAAACAGGGTCAGCCATTTACACAGGAGTAATGTACAGACCACCAGCCCAGGGGAGGAGATGGATAGGGAGATGATGCTGGCTATCGAAAGGATGGTGCACAAGGGGGAGGTAGTGCTGGTTGGTGACTTCAATATTCCAGATGTAGACTGCAGCCCCCCAGCAGCAGCAGCAGCTAAGAGCAAGTTTATCCTGGACTCTCATCACATAACCTTCCATAAACAACTGGTCATGGAACCCACACAGCAGGAGGCAATACTGGACCTGGTGCTCACAAATGGGTACAGTGTGACAGGGATCACAGGAGGGGAGCACCTTAGGAACAGTGAGCACCGGTCAGTGTGGTTTGACATAACTGAAGGGGCAGAACCCAACCACACAAAAACACGAATCCTTGACTTCCGGAGGGCAGATTTGGAGAAAATGAGGAAATGCTTGGAAGAGGCACTAGCAGGAATAGGGAGCACATTAGGGGTGGAGGAACAGTGGGCAGTATTCAAAACAGGGATAACAAGGGCAACACAAGTATATGTGTAAAACAGGTTAGCAAGGGAAAAGGAAGAGGAGACCATTATGGTATTCCAAGGAGACAGTAGAGAAAGTGAAAGCCAAAACAATTGCATTCAAATAATACAAAAAGACACCGGCAGTGAGGACAGGGGAGTACCAGGAGAAACAAAGGGAGGCATGGAGGGCAGTAAGGGAAGACAAAACACAAACAGAGGAGTGCATTACGAAATCAGTGGTAAGAGGGGACAAAACCTTCTACAGGCACATCAGTGACACACCTTCTACAGGCACATCAGTGAAAAAAGAAAGTCAAAGGGAGGGATAGTGAAGCTGAAGGGAGAGGACGGGAGTACAGTGGAGGATGACAACAGCAAAGCAGACATACTGAGCAGGTACTTCTGCTCAGTCTTTGCAGTGGAGTGGGTCGGTAATGGGTCAGAAGGGAGTAGAAAGGGTAGGAAGGGCACAGAAATGTATACAGGTCCTTTTCCCTCAGGAAAGGGTCCTAAAGGAACTGGAAGGAATAAGAGTCAATAAAGCTATGGGGTCAGATAGGGTACACCCCAGGGTGCTGAGGGAACTAAAAGAGGTGGAGGCTGAACCTCTGGCAACCCTCTTTAGCCAGTCACTGGAAACAGGAGATATAACCAAAGACTGGAGGACAACAAAGAGCAGAAACAGTGAGGAAGCAGGAAACTACAGACCAGTCAGCCTGACCTCAGTATTGGGGAAGATCATGGAAACACTACTGAAGGAAAGAATAGTGAAATCCTGGTTGCCAACGGTCTACAGGACCCAAGGTAGCATGGTTTTACTGAGGAGAGGTCATGCCAGACTAACCTCATTGAATTTTTCGACTGGGTGATAAGGGAGGTGGATCGGGGGGGCAATGGACATAGCCTACCTGGACTTCAGCAAGGCCTTTGACACTGTGCTATGCAGAAGGCTGTTAAAATGGCAGGGGAACATGGGAGTGGGTAGGACAGTGGTAACATGGGTAGGGAACTGGATGGATAGCAGGACATAGAGGATGGTGGTAAATGGCTGTCACTCCGCAGAGGGAAGGTTGACCAGTGGGGTGCCACAGGGATCAGTGCTGGGTCCAGTCCTCTTCAACATCTTTATCAGTGACATTACAGAAGACCTAAAAGGGAGAATTTGCCTGTTTATTGATGACACAAAGCTATACAACAGAGTGGAAATGGCAGAAGGTATGACTAGAATTAGAAGAGAGCTGCAGAAGCTTGAGGACTGGTCAAAGAAGTGGTAGTTGAGATTTAATGCAAAGAAATGCAAAATAATGCACATGGTGCACAAAACCCCAGAAACAACATATCAGCTGGGGGGGGGTATAGGAGGCTATAGAATGCTCCAAGCAGAAAAGAGACCTAGTGGTTATCATCTCTGATTACCTCAAGGTAGGAAATCAGTGGAACAAGGCAGCAGGAAAAGCAAATAGGATGCTAAGATGCATAGGCAGGGTAATCACCAGCAGGAAAAGGGAGGTCATAATTTCACTATACAAGACATTGGTGAGGCCACACTTCGAGTACAGTGTCCAGTTCTGGAGGCCTTACCTATGTAAGGACATAATAATAATAATACAATTTATTTACATGGTGCCTTATCTATAGCCAAGGCACCTCACATTTTAAAACAGCAATAACAATATAAAATATGACAGACATCAATAAAATTAAGATCAAAATATCCATACACTAAAACAGGAGGCTCAATTGCTAAATGCTTGATGCCATAAATACGTTTTTAAGGATTGTTTAAATCCCTCCACAGTTGTGCACTCCCGTAGCCAACGGGGTAGAGAATTCCAAAGGGTAGGGGCTGCATACACAAAAGTTCTCACCCCAGAAGATTTTAAACATACCCTTGGTATCTCTAGCAACCCCTCATCGGCCTAGCAGAGTGACCGTCCAGGGCAATAGGGGACCAGGAGCTCTTTCAGATAATCCGGGCCCAGTCCGTGTAGGGCTTTAAAAGTCAGCAAGCCAACTTTAAAGGTGATCCGCCACTGTACTGGCAGCCAGTGCAGTTCACGCAGCACCGGCAAAATATGACAGGATCAAGCATATCTCGACAAAAGCCTGGCCACTGTACTTGCACTAGCTGCAGGCAGGGATTTCTACCCCAGGAAGCCCTAGGTAAAGGGAGTTGCAGTAATATAAGCGCGAGGACACAAAGGCATGGATCAGTGTAGGAAGGTCGTCAGATGGAACCAGGTGCCTAATCCTGGCGATATTTTTTTAGATGGTAAAAGGAAGTTTTGGTGACAGACGACACCTGAGAATGCAGGGTCAGCCCTTCGTCAAAAATTAGCCCCAGGTTACACACCTGTTCAGAGGTTGGGAGTGAAACGCTGCCGAGAAAAATTCCCGAGGGCGAGCCAACCCCTAATCCCCCTATTCAGCGACCCGGATCCACAACTAGCACCTGTTTTTTCCGAGTTCAACTTCAGCCAACTGGAATCCATCCACGCCTGGATTTCTTTCAGACAATTATTAAAGACCGAGACAGCTCCAACCTGATCAGGTGTGAAAGAAAGGTAGAGCGGTGTATCATCAGCATAGCAGTGAAACCTCAGCCCATACCTTCTTACGATATCTTCGAGGGGGTAGCATGTGCACTGCAAACAACATGGGTGACAGTACAGAGCCCTGAGGTACCTCACACGACAGAGAAGTAGGGCCTGAAGAAAAAAACCCAGACACCACGCTCTGTATTTTACCCATGAGGAACGATGTAATCCACCTGAGAACCATTTCCGAAAGTCCACAGACGTACCTCGGATGACCCAGCAACACCCCATGGTCCATGGTGTCAAATGCTGATGACAGATCCAAAAGAACCAAGATGAAATGGTTCTTCCGATCTCTAGCCATCAGGAGGTCATTGAGCATCCAAACCAGCACTGTCTCAGTGCTGTGTCTCTTATGAAAACCAGACTGGAGTGGTTCAGAGAAGTCATGGATGGTCAAATGGTCTTCCAGTTGTGCTGCCACTACTTTCTCAATCACCTTCTCTAAAAAAGGAAGGTTCAAGATAGGTCTGTAGTTTGCATGGCAGTCTGGGTCCAAGGTAGCTTTCTTCAAGATAGGGTCACCACCGCCTCTTTCAGAGAGCTAGGAAACTCTCCAGACTCCAAGGAGCACCAGACTATCTGCACTAGGACCAGACCAATGATATCAATACAACCCAAAATTAGGGAAGTTGGTCCAGGGTACAAACTACAGCATGTAGAGCACACACCCTGGATAATCCGCATGACATTTATGAACTCCAGATGGCTAAAGGTACTCCAAGAAAATCTAGGTGCAGTGGCCTCACACTGATCAAAAGCAACACCCATAGAGTTTGCAGGCTGGAGTACCGCCCTGATGTCGGCTACCTCATTAGCAAAGAATCGAGCAATGTCATCACACTCTAATTGCGAAAAGGCTTTCCGGATCTGTAGACAGGCTGGGCTGTACAGTCTATCCACAGAATGGAAAAGCTGAGCTGGTCAATTCTAAGCAGCTGCAATCTCCCCAGACAGGAACTCTGCCTTCTTATGGGTGATTGCAGATTGATAGGCTTGATAATGGTCCATCAATCTAAGGTGATCAGTATCAAGGGTGGACTTCTGCCAGCAACGCTCTAACCTTCGACCTAGTCTCTGCATCTCCCTCAAAGTTCCATCAAACCAAGGAGATCGAGGGTGAAGGGAGAGAAGGTAAACTCAGATGGGAGCAATAGAATCCAGTGCCACTGAGATGGCTGAATTAAAGGCCATCACGAGGGTCTCTGGATCATTGCTTGCAAATGAGAGGGATGATAGGTCAAGCACCGCTGTTAGGCTATGAGAACTTATATCTTGTAAAGGGTGGTACTTAACCATCTCCATAGGGGTAGGCCTATAAAGGGGGTATTAAAACTAAACCCCACGGTGTAGTGATCAGACCACCCAACTGGTTCCACCCCCAAGTCAGATGTTTCAATCCCTAGGAGAAAGACTAAGTCAAGGGAATGTCCGTGTTTATGAGTAGCAGTGATAACCACCTGTGTAATGCCTAGGGATGACATCAACTGAAGGAAGTGCTGACTAAATTGTGAGAGTTCATCGTCAACCCAGGTGTTAATGTCGCCCAAAATCATCAGTCTGGGTGACTCAAATGCCATGTCAATGATGAAGTCCGCCACTTCCTGAAGAAATCGCTTCTCATCACCAGGTGGACGATAAACGAGGATGATCCAACAACCTACACCTGCTACAATGGCACACTCAAATGACTCAGTCTTCTCAACTAGTGCACTTGTGAGTTTAAGTTCAATCTTGAAACAGACCGCAGCATCCCCCCCACCATGGTCCAATCTCAGGTGGTGTATCACTAAGTACCCAGCTGGAATTAAAGCCTCCAAAATGGGGCCAGAATTCTCATCCAGCCAGGTCTCGGTGATGCAAGCCAGGTCAACCATTTCAACAAGTTCTGCAATAATTGCAGTCTTGTTTTTGACAGACCTGGCATTGCACAACACCGCCCGAGTTGGAGGAATCTCCCGTGCTGTCCAAACCACCTGCCGACCACAATCGGTCGTGCCCTTGTGTATGGAAACCAGGCATGGCAGACCACGTTCTGAGTTCCATTTCACCCCAGGACATCTCCTGGATCCTACCACTCCAATATGATGACCCCGCTCATTCACCCTCCACTGTTCACCACCCCAACCCCCCTCCATCTCCTACGTGCAATACCTAGCACTCTACAGTGCTGGTAAACAACAAACTTGATGGGAGGAGTGAAGAAGGGGTGGAGAGCATGGAGAGGAGAGGGTGAATAGCGCACAATTGTGGGGGCAGGCATCCAACACATTCCACACAATCCAGTCAAACAATTTGGGTCTAAAGCTTATAGCTAATTATTTCTACAGTTCCCCAAAATAAAACCCTTAAATAAATCCAGTTCAGCAGCTCTTGAAAGTAGATAACCAACAGTCCAGAAATCAAACAAATTAAATCCAGATGTAAAGCCCAGGGAAGCTCCCACATCCCCTGAACAATAATGCCAATGCTTCTCCATCCCAGGTTCTGCTCTCACCAGAGTCTGAGCAACAAATAACTGAAATAATAAAAGGAAAATAAAACAAGCTGTAGAAAACTTAGTTCACAACCACTGTGACGAATCCAAAGTCTGTTGTAGCAGATATCCATCAATTCACAAATCAGACAATTAAACAATTAAATTCCATTATTAAATAAATAAACTCATCAGAAGTTATAAAGGTAAAATAGATTTCACAGTCAATCCATATCCAGCACAATAAAGGCCATGTTGGTTCAATCGATCTGGCAGTCTGGGGATCCCTAGTACAGCAGCGAGCTAAAAATGTGCAAAACAGGAGCCTAGGGGGGCTACCCCTCCAAGTGTAACAGCTTCTAGGCCCTGGTAACCAGCCTCCTGCGACCCACAACTACAACCCCCCGAGGGGCAGGCCTCAGATCACAACCCACAAGAGGCCTAGAAGACCCCAACCCACTCTCAGGCTCCCCAGAGAGTTGTCGAGCAACTCCCATTTGGTTGTGGGAGACACATTTGCCACCTAGCTTCAAACACGTTAGAGGAGCCCCCACACCTGACACACTTCCCAACCACTACTATTTAGGAGGACAACCCAACGAAGCATCCACTGGATGCACTCTCACCACACCAGCAACCTCCATGAGCAACGGGCTTCCACTCAGTCAGACACTTCCCCTCTCATTCCAATCTGCACTCTCACTGCAGGAGAGTCAGGAACAATCCAGTCCAAGTCTTCAAATACAGTCCCACAAAGCCATACAGCAGATTCTAAGTCTTGTTCCTCTCTGGTCATCCAAATCTGCTCCTGATCCAAATTTGGCACCACGGCTCACCTCCTGCCGGTGAAAAAGCTGATAAACGCTAAAATTAAACTGCTGGCACTCCCAAGCTATTGCAAAATGGCCGACAACCAAAATGAATGGCCGTTCTAAAAGCCAAGCGATGTATTTCACAAACAGATGTGAACCTTGTGAAATATTAGCTATGAGAACGTAAAAACGCTCACAGGCACTCTATAACTCACTGAAGACCCTTTCTATCTAAAATGTAACTAAAAATACAAAATAAAACACAGCTAGCAGCCTCCCATTTCAGAACTCACACAGCTCAATCCCCAGGCAGCTCACCTCACATAAACAGGGTGGAGGCAGTTCAGAGGAGGGCAACCAAGATGGTGCAGGGGTTACATCACAAAGCCTGAGAGGACAGGCTGAAAGACTTAAATATGTACTCCCTGGAGGAGAGGAGGGGGAATATGATTGACACATATAAGCACCTCATGGGTAGGAACAATGCACAGGAAAACACAATTTTGGCCCTGGGTACTGAAATATGTACATGCTTTAGTGATAGAGGATATAATGCTGGCCTGGTACAAACTGCATTTGAAGAAGTGTTAACTACCCCAAGGGAGACCCTTTTGCAGGAGAGACCCCCTAGAAACTCAGGCACCAGACTGCATTTCATTAGGAACTATACTAAACAATCAGGAAAGATCAACCATATTATCAAGCAGAACTGGCACATTTAGGAGAATGGACCCCTCCTGAGGGAACATACTATAGAGAAGCCTCTTATGGTATGCAGGAAAGGTAGGAATATTAAAGATTGATTGATTCATAGTTACCAAGCAAAGAATGCAACAGGAAATGGTAGTACTTGTAACTGGTTACCTCCCTTGCCCCATGGGAACTTCCCATGTGGCAACTGCAAATTCTGACCACTTATTCTGAGAACACGTACCTTTACTACATGTAACAGTGACAGAACATATGATGTACGTGATTTCTTTAGCTGTACCACTGACAATGTTATTTATCTTGCCACTTGTGTGTGTGGGTGTTTTGACATAGGGAAGACATCGAGACCACTGAAACAGAGAATAGGTGAACATCAGAGAGCCATTCTAGGGGGAGAAATGAAGAATTCGCTAGCTAAATATGTCAAGACAAATGGGGCAAACAGGCACAAATTTAAATACTGTGCAACTGAAAAAGTCAGACTGGGGCAACATTGAGGACAAATTGCTGTATAGAGAATCCTTTTGGATTTAAATACTTGGGGCTATGGAACCACCAGGCCTCAATGATCGCATAGATTTGATGCATTGCATCAAAAAGAAGAAAAAGTAAGTGTGATAATAGTATCATAACAATAGCAGAATAATATAGTATTTTGCATGCATGTGTGGATATGTATTCTGTAATGATAATGGCACTTTTTAAGTCTCACTCTGTTATGTTTCTTCTTTTATAGGAGGCAAGAAATTTATCCTTGATACACTAAGCATCAGGATACAGCCAGCTGAGAACTGACACACTCTAAGTTTGTCTTAGTTTGCAATTCTCTAATTATAAATTATAAGTTATAAGTTATGTGCATAATAATTTCTGAATATTGATGGTTTATATATGCAATTGCTGATATTTACTGATCTGCAGAAAAAAAAAGTTCCCCAGCGTTGGAACAATAAGCATGCTTTTAATTCTATATGTATAGTGTACTCATAGTTTGGGTGTTGACACCCATTTACACTTTAGCACTATGCACTTTTTTAATAATAATAGTCAGCACTTTACTTGTTTAGCATTTATTTTTGACATATACCTCTAAGAAATGTTCATATTTAAGTCATGTAATTATATTGGTCTTCACCTCCTGATGTCGCACAAGTACATGCAAAACCGGTAGAGGACTACACAGTCCATGTTGCGCTTATGGCATTCTGTTTTTATCTTTAAATAAAGAATTGCCTTTTGGAGTTCCTCGAGGAGTGCTGGTATTTGTTGTTTCTCATTAGTGTTTATGCTGGGAACTCTCCATTGTGGGAAAAGAGCTGCATTGTCGTTTTCTCATTACATCACAAAACCTACAAGGACAGGCTGAAAGACTTAAATATGTACTCACTGGAGGAGGACAGGAGGAGGAATATGATTGAAACATACAAGTACCTCACAGGGAGGAACAAGGTGCAGTAAAACACAATTTTTCATAGAAAAAGATGCTCCAGGACTAGGGGACATGGGATGAAACTGGACAGGGGGAGGTTCAGAGAGAACATGAGGAAGTACTTCTTCATGGAGAGAGTGGTAGACAAATGGAATGCCTTGCGGGAGGAGGTGGTGGGGGCAGAAATGATTACAGGATTTAAGAATGCATGGGATATTAAAGCATACATGAGAGGGATTGTGATTGGGATAACGTCAAAAAGGAAAAAAGAGAAGGAAAGTAAGGTTGCTCAACTATTGCTTCAGATTAGGAATATGGAGGCTAGTCTCTCCCCTGCTTCTCCTGAGGCCACTAGACAAGAGTTAGTTAAACTCAAAGACCCCTACCTGGGCTTACTAAGAGAACAAGCTGAATTTGCAGTTTTGAAAACAAATGCAGTCTACACTGACCAAGGTGAGAAGGCGGGGTGGATGCTAGCCATGCGGGTGAAACAACAGGAATCCAGCAGGTTCATTGCTGCAGTCCACTCCTTAGATGATGACTCACTTAAAACCTCACCTCCAGAGATAATAAAAGAATTTTCTAGCTACTTTCAGGAATTATATGGTCCCATGGCTGCCCCCCCCCCGGAGGTGGATTTACAGGTGTACCTGAGAAACCTACAATTACCTACTCTTACTGAGTCTCAGCAAACTGCATTAACTTCTCCTATTTCTGAAGTGGAAATAGAAAGGGTGATTCAATCCCTCCCGTCAGATAAAACCCCTGGTCCAGATGGGTTCACCTCTAATTTTTACAAAGTGTTTTCTAAACAGCTTGTACCCATTTTGCTCCCTCTTTTCCGTTTTCTCCTCTCGGGTCAAGCAACTGATGCCTCTCTTTTTGAAGCATTGATTATCTTATTGCCCAAGCCTGACAAGCCACGCTACCAGGTCTGTAGTTATAGGCCGATTTCCCTTCTCAATCAAGATATTAAAATCCTAGCTAAATTGCTTGCTGACTGGTTGAATTTAGTACTACCTTCTATAATAGGCGAGGAACAGGTTGGATTTATGAAAGGCAGATCATCAACTGACCATCTCAGAACTCTTGCTCATGTCTTCTCTGCCTCCAGGGATGCCTCCCTCCATCCCAATGGCCTTGGTCTCCCTGGATGCAGAGAAGGTTTTTGACAGAGTCTATTGGAGGTATTTATTTGCAGCAATGGAGGCCTTTGGTTTTCCTGGAGAATTTCGGAGCTGGGTTCACTCATTGTACTTATTACCCTCTGCCAGGATATCTTGCAATGGGGTGATCTCCGCTCCGATAAAATTATCAGTGGGAACTAGGCAAGACTGCCCATTATCCCCACTTCTCTTTAATATTTATGTAGAGCCTCTTATTCAGAGGCTGACAAAAGCTAAAAACATCTCAGGTATTCTCTTAAATGGTCATGAGGCTAAAGTTGCGGCATATGCAGATGACCTCCTCTAACTGTCTAACCCATCTACATCCATCCCCCCGATTCTCAAGATAATAGAGGAATTCAGTCAAGTCTCTAATTATAAGCTTAATATAGGTTAATCCATGGTTTTCCCTCTTAATCATAGAGTCTATAAACATGAAATCACTACACTTGGATTGGCATCGAAGGCCGACTCTATTAAATATCTAGGCATTACTCTGTCGCAAAGCATGTCCCGACTTAAGCAGTTAAACTTAGATTTCTTGGTACAGAAGATCGATCAAGACCTTCAAAGGTGGTCCCTTCTCCCTCTTTCTCTTTGGGGCAGGATAAATTTGATCAAAATGAATGCTTTTCCCCATCTTTTTTATCCCATTAATATGTTAAATAGTGTACTCCCGATGTCCTGGTTTAAAAGAGTACATAGTATGCTTTCCAACTTTGTATGGGGATACAAGAAAGTGAGGATGGCATATTATAAATTAGCTGCCCCAAAGGAAAGAGGAGGTTTAAGGCTTCTGCATTTTAAATTGTACTACTGGACCAGCCAGGCTGCCAAGTATCTTAGATGGTTGTCAACAGATCAACTTGTACCCTGTTCCGGGTACACACTGCTATGGTTAAGGGTGGAATCAACCCTTATTAAAAAATTTGGTTACCTTCCCAGAGCGATGCTGTATGTTAAACTACGCTCTCTTCCCGAACCAATTAGGAACTCTCTCATTGCAACCTTGATTAAGGCCCATATACAACTATGTGCTTTTCTCAAATATGATAACGGCAGGGATATTTCCCAGCCCGTCAATGGTAATCCCAATATATGAATAAATAATAATCCGTTGCCACCTTTCTGGCTGCCTCAGTTAGGAAATTGTCAGTTGGAGGACCTTATCTTAGCTGATAGGCAGTGGTCTTCCTCAGAGGACATTATGCATAAATTCAAGATACCCGCTAAGAGTATATTCAAGGTTTATCAGCTACGGCACCTCCTGTTGCAAGTTTTTGGGGTTACTCCACCTTCCGGAACTCATGCCCACTTCCTATCCTCTTTGATCCAATTGGCGGGCTTACCTCATGCTGTTTCTAAATTATACAGCCCTTTTTTTGCCTGGGCATATCTCGATAATTACGCTCCAGTACACTATTGGCAGTCCCTCTTATCTGGCAAGGAATTTGACTGGTCCCATATCTGGTGTTACTGTCATAAGTATTTGTTACAAGATAGACTCAGGCTGATGCAATTTAAAATTCTACATAATATATATTATTCCCCACAGAAACTTGCCAGATTGGGTCTTTTGTCCTCTCCGCTCTGTACAAACTGCAGGTTGCAGACTGGTGACCTTCTTCACATTTTCTGGGAATGCCCTAGAGTGGTATCACTTTGGACCATTATTAGGCAAAGAGCAGATCCGCTACTAGGGATTTCTGACTTGTTTACGCCTGAAATATGTGTATTGGGGGATCTTTCACCCATTACTCTAGCATGTAGAAAGTATTATATGGAGTTGATCTCCTTGTCTGTTAAGAAAATAGTCCTTAGGCACTGGAAAGATTCAGAGAATTTAAATTATGTGGAATGGCTACAGGAACTTCTGGCTAACCTCAGAACGGAGAGGACTATTGCAAGTCTTGCAAACAAAACGGATAAATTCAATAAGATTTGGGCTCCCTTCCAAACTTTATATGCATTGCAGAGCTGAAGATCACACCTTTTGATAAGTTACTCCGCACCCTTGTTGGTATATTGCTGTGCTGGGTTTGTTGGGGTGGGTGGGTGGGGGAAGGGAGGGAGGGGTATGGGAGAGAATGAGCCATTGTAAACTCTGTCTAATGGTTATGCTTAATTGGTACTGCTTCTGTGGTTCATTCTCTGTATTGTAAACTTCAATAAAAGTTGAATGGAAAAAAAGAATGCATGGGATAGGCATCAGGGGATCCTGGTAGTCAGGGGAAGGGGACAACCTAGGTCCAGAGAAGCTTGAAAAAGCAAAGTTACATGCACAAATGGACAGACTAGGTGGGCCATAGACCCTTATCTGCCATCAACATCTACTGTATATATCTATGTATATATATATATGCACCTTTACTTTTTTATTTTATTGTTATAGATAATAAAATGCTACTTGTGAATTTTACAACTTTTCTTGGTTTGTCTGTGCTTCCTGACCTATGCCTCAGTGACACAGTGGATGTGGTAGGGGCCAAGACCATAAATGGTTTCATGCATGGCTGGGACAGAGTGAAGTGTTTAGTGGTTACTTAGGTTGGTAACAGTAGGGAACAGAGGAGTGGTGGACAAGGAGGGATAGAATCCCATATTGATAATAGATCCCAAGGCAGATAGGGAACTAACAGGCAGACCAGAAGGACCCTTGGTCTTTTTCTGCCATCACTGTCTATGTTTCTATGACAAACTAGAACAAACATTCATAGTATGACACTCGCCATTCACCTAGTTGTTACACTGTCGAGGTAAACGTGAAGAAATAAAAAATACAAAAATTAAGCCCGTTAGCAACATAGCAAATAGTATGTAAAGAAAGAGCTTAAAAGCAGTTTAAACAAGCATTTGTCAATGTCAAATGTTCACTGCTGGTATTGCTGTTGCACTGGGTCTTGCTTGTACACATTTTTACTATATATTTACCCAGGATAGAACAGATGAGCTATGTCTCATTTTCAGTGGTGTCCAGCTTTAACACATTGTTAGACTGTAATTACCCAGGATAGGACAGCTGAGACAATAGTCTGCTTTTAAGTTGGCTCCCACATTTTTACCTAAGGGGCAGGATTCACCAAAAAAGACAAAGTGATGTGCAAACATTTGCACTGCACCCTGCAGTTGCGCTGGTGGTCAGTCTTGCTGTTCACAGTCGGACAGCGTGCTGCGCTATCCAACTGTGAATAGGCAGGGGCAGCACAGGGTCATGATGTCATGGTCAAAACAGTGTCCGCCAAAACAAGGTCGGGAAAAAACATCGACCATTGATGTAACAGCGCACACAGTACAAAGAACACAGTATCTTTTGTTTGTTTGGGAGGGCACCACTACACTATGAAAAACTATATTCACATATAAGGTCAGTGATTGAGGTGGGGGAGGGCATCAATACACTATGGAAACATATTATTACATATTGGGTCAGCGATCAGGGTGGGAAAGTGCACCGCTACACTATGGAAACATATTATTACATAATGGGTCAGTGATCAGAGAAGAGGGAGGGACCATAGAATACTGGAGTATGTTTCTTTCTTTGGGGACCACAATCAGAGAATGGGGAGGGGGTGGAGGGCTTCAGTACCTCTCCATGCAAGGGTCTTTGCAAAAGGTCCTTACATGGAGTACAACCTTTGTGAATTGCACTGCAGGGATATGCAGGCCCTTCCCAGCTTGCCTTCATTCGCATTGTGGCCCCTTCCCAACTTTGCCCGAGTGCAAATCCAGTTTGCATGGGCAACCTCAGCTTTGTGAATATCAACTCCAGTCAAAATCCAGTTTGCACTGGGAAAACTGCGTTTGCGTCTGGGCAAAGGTTTGTGAATCTTGGTCAAAATGTCCAACAGTCTTTTTATGACCTGACCTTATGATAAAGACCGGTGAAAGTTTTAAAATCCTATCTGAAAGATGATTTTTCTGTGTGACTGTGAAAACAAGTTTCAGAGGGGATTTGAACAAGCATTTGTCAATGCCGAATGTTGTCTCACTGGCATTGGCATTGGTAGTGCCAGAGTTAGAGATGCATAATAGGAATGTCAGTGAAGTACTGAAGTGTTGCCAACCCCACCCCAACCCTGTAGATACCGACAGGCTTTGGGATGTGCCTTTGGGTTGTCAGCTATAATGCTCATGGCATTGTACCTCACCCTACCCTGCAGACACTGACAAGTGTCGTGGTGTACTTTGGGGTCTTTGGGCATTATGCTTACCCCATTCCATAAGGAAATACACTGAGGTGGGTGCAGTATAGGAGAATGGGGTGAACTTTGTGGTTGAACAGTGCAAGGCACACCACAATGCCTGTCACTGGCTGCAGGGTGGGGGTGGGGGTGGAATGGCATGAGCATTACAGCCTATGATCCCAAGTCATACCCTTAATGCCTGTCAGTCTCTATAAGGTGGGGTGCTAGAGTTGGAAACCCTAACACCATAGGCAAGTGTTGGTATTTTCAATCCAAATTTTCAACATCGGCTTTTTGTGAGCCCACCTCATGAAAAGTGGCACAATTAGTTTGTTAGCTGAAAGGTGGTTTTGCACAGTGGCTATGCCATTTGGCGACACAGGGATGAAAACAAATTGTGGCCAGGATGTGGAAAACAACAACTGTATTGTTCATGAGGAGGCTTAAAAAAATGGCAACGTTGAAAATCTGGAGTGAAAACATGAAAAATTGGTGAAGTCATGAGCATGCATAGAAACTGCGCAACACACTTCCGTAACCCAATTATATTTGGGATTTTGTTAGCCGCATTTTTAACATAGGCATTTTGGGACCTCCCCTCATGAACAGTGGCACTGTGATTTTGTGAATCTGTCCCAAAAGTTGATTTCCCACAGCAACCACGCCACTGTGCACCACAGGTGCAGAAACACATTTTGGGCAGTATGTGAAAAATGACAGCTGTACTGTTCATAAGGAGGTGTGAAAAAATGCCAGTGTTGAAAATCTGGTATGGAAATATTGCAAAATTGTGAAGTTACAAGGGAGCATGGAAACCACAACGCACGCTTGTAACACAGTCATTTTATGGAGTTTCAGCACCAAATTTTCAACATAGGCATTTTAGGACCTCTGCTCATGAACAGTGTTACTGTCATTTCCTCAAACTGTCCCAAAAACTGATTTTGCACAGCGACCGCGCTATGCTGTGCCAGACATGCAAAAACACATTTTGGCCAGGATATGTGAAATGACAGCTACACTGTTCATCAGGAGGTGTGGAAAAATGCCAATTCTGAAAATCTGAAGTGAAAATATTACAAATTCACGAAGTTACTAGCGTGAGTGGAAACAGTGCAACGCACGTTCATAAAACAGCCATTTTGGGGATTTTTTTCACCAAATTTGCAACATAGGCTTTTTGAGAGTCCCCCTTATGAACTGTGGCACTGTCATTTCATTACTCAGTCCCAAAAGGTGATTCTACCCAGTGACCGCGAAATCACCTTTCGGGACCGAATAACACCATGACAGTGACTGAACTCATGAGGAGGAGTCCCAATAACCCAATGTTGAAATTTTGGTGCAAAAATTCCAAAAAAATGCCCAAGATATGCACCAAAGTTGAAAAAAAAAACATATTTATGCCATTATACGGCTTACCAGAATTTCTTCAGTTCACGGTCGACTTTGAAGCGTGCAGACACGTTCCTGGTCCACCGAAGATCATCGCACTGGACTCCAGAGGTAAGTATGGGGTTAGGGAGAGTGTGGGGAGGCAGGGGCACAGAGGGTGGGCACAGGTTGCGGGTTGTGGGAGGGGGCAGGGAGACGGCAAGGGACTGTTTTCTTTTTTCACAGGGTTAAAAGAAAAAGGAAAAAAACATTGCGGGATGGTTTTTATTTTTCAGGGGATTTGGCATGCTGAGGTGGGCTCCCAGCGTGTCACCTAATTGTTTTTGGGGGGTTGCTGTAGCCGACGGGGGATTGGGCACCCCCATTGGCACACAATGAAAGTGGGGGAGCAAGAGCCGAGGGGATTGGGCACCCTCCCACACATAAATGGGGTTATTGCTGACAGGGAGTGAGTTCTCTGTTGCACATACATTGGGCAGGCATACTGGCAGGGGGATTGGGCACTCTCGAAGTTGGCATTATGGCAGGCACTGTGCTGCCATGTTAAATGTTTTTTTCTCACCAGGGAAAGCACATCGGAAGGTCTGCTGCATATGATAAGCTTTGCTCACATTGCAGCTTACCTTTCCTTAGATGTGCTCACCACATTATGTATGCATGGTGTGGTGCTGACATGTAGGCTTATTGGGGAATGAGGGATGCACCTACTGATGCATGCCCTGCATTCGCCAAACAGTGACCAAATCTGCTACTACCACAATATGTTGGCTGTGCATGAGCGAGCCAACATAAAAATGACACCTGTCATGTTCAGGAGGTGGGGTTACATAAGGGATATGTTGAACATTAGGGGCCAAAATCTGTAAAAAATAAAGTTATGAGTAAATGTTGGAACAATTAGTTTCCTCATGACCTAGTTAGTTTTCCACATTTTTACCTCAGATTTTCAACATCATTTTTGTATGACTACTCCTTGTGAGCATGACAGCTGTCATTTATAAAACAACTGCTGAAACATCAAAAACAACATTTGGGTGGGATTTGAGAAATGACAGCTGTCACATTCATGAGGTGGTGTGAAAAAATAGCTATGTTAAAAAGTTGGGGTCAAAATATTGACAATTACCACAGTTACAAGTATGCACTGAAAAATTGCAATGTAGACTCATAACTTTCTCATATTTTTACACCAGAATTTAAACATAGCCTTCTTATGACCCCACATAGCCTTCTTATGAGCCCACCTCATGAACAAGGGTGGAGAAAATGTTCAGATCCTCCCCAAAAGGTGATTTTGTGCCACAAGTGCAAAAACACATTTTGGCCAGGATTTGAAAAATGACAGCTATCACATTCATGAGGTGCTGGGAAGAAATGGCTATGTTGAAAATTTGGAGATGAAATATTGAGAATGACCAAATTTACAAGAATGTATTTGCAAATTTCAACACAGGCTCATAACTTTGTTGTTTTTTAATATTTTTACCCCAATTTTTTTAACATAGCCTTCTTGTGACCCCACCTCATGAACAGAGGTGGAGGAAATTTGTAACTCTTGCCCGAAAGGTGATTTTGCACAGCAACTGTAAAATCACCTTTCAGGACACATTTGCCTAATTTTACTGCCATTGTTAATGAAGCAGGGTCTCAAAAAAAGGCATGTTAAAAATGTGGGCAAACATATTCAAAAATGTCCAAGTTATGCCAGTAAGTTCAAAACCCCATTGAAATACCATACATTGAACTGCATACCTGATTTCCTCAAACCGTCGTTGAAGACTGAAGATGTGTCTGTGGTCCAGAGAGGATTACAGTGTTGGATTCTGGCGGGTAAGTAAGTAAGGGCTTCGAGAGTGTAGGGGGGTGGACGTTGAGTGGGAGGGTTGGTGGGGCGATAGTAATGGCAATGGCAACAAACATCAATGGAAGATTTTCTTTTTTTACATGGTGTTAAAAAAACTACAAGAGATGGTTTTCTTTATTTCAGGTACTGACTCTAAGATTGGGCACCCCAGTGTCAGTGTTATGTTTGGCGGCAATGGAGCTGGGCTCCCTGGTGTTGCATAATGAAAATGGGCAAGGTGGGTGGGTAGCAGCTGGCACAGGGGACTGGGCATCCCTGTACTGGAACTGTAATGTGGAGTGGGGGTAATTATGTTTGGCATCACTGTGGGTGGGCTCCACTGGGTTGCATAATGAAAATGAGCAGAGTGGGGGGGTAGCATCTGGCACAGGGGGTTGGGCACCCCGTGCCACAATTTTTTACATGGTTGCCTCCAAACATAAAGTCTTCACAATGAAAATAGGCATGGTGGGGGGCCCAGGGATGACATTGTGGGGGTTGTCACAGCAAACTGATCATGACAGATCAACTGTGCTTGCTGGGCAGCATTATAAAATCAAAGAAAAGAGCCGCTCTATGATTGGATCGACTTTTTCCTTTGAACTGCACAATGTTTCCACACAACAAGCCAGAATAGTGTCATGATCAGCCTGGCTCATGATTGGTGTGACACAGATAAGGCCCTTGCAGACCACTCTGCATTGGATTGACAGTGTCACACCCCTCAAAAGCCACTTTCATAGCAAAATGTTTGCTGTGTGTGCATTCATGGCAAACATCAAAATGCCTCTTCTTCTGGTGTATAAATATGGTTTACAGTAGGTAACATAATTAGCATTGAAACTGTACCATATATTTTAAGAAAAAGCAGCTAATTGCAAAACTAAAACAGCTAAACTAGAAAACTGCCGACAGGCAAGTTGTTTCTCTCTGCTCAGTTAGAAGATAGACATATTGTGAACCACATGGCAATACTGTTCAACCAAAAAAAGGTTATCAAACAGTGGTTTCCAACTACATTTAAAACACCCCTTTGTATATACCGGTGTCCCTTGTTCCATACTTTAGTATTCTAAAGCATTCCTTGCTGTGTTACGTTACCACAATATCCTTATATATCAGCTTTATAGTACCTCTAACAACCTTGCCTGAATCTTTCATGCTGTTTCTCTCTGCAGCCATCTCTGCTCACACTGATCTTTAAAATATTTATTTTGCCAGTTAAGCAGGAAACAGGAAGCAGTTTTATTTAAATTAGTGTCATCAGAAATCATCACACACATGATTCTAGGATGAGCTTACAATAATTGAAAGGGTATCATTTAAGTCATCCTGGGATCATTGTGCAGACATCAGGGACTAGATTCACAAAAAAAATGGGACTAAGTCCTACACTGCAACATCAGTTGTGGACCAAAATCCTCACAGCTGCGGAGATTGCCATGCACTGCTGCAGCATTTGTGACTGATGTTATGACTGGTCTCACCAGTAATAACAGTTTTCTGAAGCTTCAGGGATATCCCTGGCAACATCACCCGCAAGCTGTCATATATCATGGAGCCAGTTGTAATCGGGCTCCACCGTTGTGAATACCCACAGCTGCAGGACAACTGCACTGATCTGTAGATCCACAAGTGGGGCACGGGGTCTTAATGTCACAAACATAGCCACACATAAACACAACAGCACAGACACAATGGCATGCACTCTAACAACGTTGGGACAAAATCCTGACCAATACAACAAGAGTGCACAGAGTGCAACAAACACCAGCTGTCTTTGTTTTTGCTGGGAGCTTCACCCCTTGCACCCCCAACATGGGAGGCTTTGCCCCCCACATCCCCCTGGACTTATTATAATCAATTCTGGGGGGTGGTTGTGGACTTTGGGGAAAAGGGAATCCTCGGAGCGGGGAAAACATTTTTTTTTTTTTTTTTACGAAGAGAGAGCTGCATTACAGTGGGACCTGGCGAGAACTGAACAACAGCCCTAGGTCCCCACCACTGCCGGAGGCAGGTGCTCTAGCCATTCCACCATGGGAGTGGCTCAGTGTCCTTCATGTTCCAGCATTGAAGCCTACAGCAGCAGGAGTAGTGGTTCTTACATCACGCTGAAACAACCCCTATCGCTGTATTGCCATTTGCGCTATTCCATGCGTGTTATTCCATGGCAGTTTTGTCCGTACTATAATGAACTGGTACCACAAATGGCAACCGATATGTGCCCTGTTTTTCCTGAAGCTGCAGGTATTTCTGCCATTTCATAAATCTAGCTCCAGGTTGTTTGTTCCAATGTTTTCTGATGATTTCTTGTCTTGATGATGCTTGATAACACTGGAATGACTTCTAAGGTAATCCAAAAATCATGAGATTACTTTATCATGAGATTACTCTGGGATGGCTTCTGAAATAATCTGGTTTGTTTTGACCTGTCCCACCCCATTTTGAAACTGCCCCCAATTTGGTCCTTACAACTTCTTCCAGTAGTTTCTTCTTCTTGTTCACCACTGTTTCAGTGAAAAGGTGTTACAGACATCGTTCTTAACTCTCCCTCTGCCAGTTTCAATGAATGTCCCACTGTCTCCATATTTGTGCTCAAGGAAAATGCCCTTCTTCTAATGTAGTCTTCAAAACTATACACAATACTCCAGGTGAGGATGAATCAATGACCTATACAGTGACAGAATCATCTCTGTCTCATTTTTGGCAGCTGATGCCACTGCCTATGCACTCCAGTATCCTATTTGCCTTTTCCACTGCCCTATTGCATTGTGCTGCTGTCTTTAAACTGTCTGAAATAATTACTATTGGTCCCTCTCCTCTGTTGGTCTTTTCATAACTACCTCACCCATTCTACGTTCAGGTTTCAGACTTTGGGCCTACATGCATCAACTAACACTTCATGGCATTAAACTTTACCTGCTATCCCTTTGAGCACTTCTCTAATCTTTCCAGGTCCTCATACATAATTCTGACTCCATTTTCACTATCCATCCAACCACAAATCTTAGTATAATTGGTTTTCCATGCAGTTGTTACAGATGTTATTCACAGTTACTATCCTTGCCTTGTGCCTGTGGCTCCAAGCAAGGTTGAGGGATCTGGGTTCATTAAACACCCCACATGGGGTATTTGATTGAGAAGAGGACAAAGGGAATAGCACAGGACCTCCAACCAGAGAAGAAAATAGAGGCCAGGTCAAAAGCATGATACTGCCCTTGGGATGCAGTACCAACCCATCTCCCCAACGAATAGCAGACACTCCTCTGAGATCAATAGCTACACATATTTAGCCAAATGCACTTTTGTACCAACCACTATAGATACGCTCACACAACAACATTTAAGAGATTAAGACTTTATTTTGCAGCAACAGGTCCGTTAAAGAGAATAGTGGTTATGCAACATGGTAACAGAAAATATTTGGGCTATAGACAATGAACCCATAAGTGAAACAATATGCAGTGCTAAGTCCCTTATAGTCGGTCTTCGATTACGTCTGGCCTCTCTTCACAGATTTTACACAGGCCCTCCTGGCACTCAAACACATTAACAAAAGCATAGCTTACTGTTCTATCATGCATCCCAGTACCCACAGTAGCAGATCCCCAAAATTTTGTAGGACATTGTAAGATACTTAACTCTTTTTTTTTTTTATAAAATGTATTTATGCAGTATATGATATACATCAGACATCATACACTTGAAAAAGAAAGAACAAAGTCACTTCCCCCAAAAGTTCAGAACTGAATATAACACAGAATTATTTAACTGTAACATTTTAAAACCAAAAAATTGGGCACTCACCCTCCACACAATTAATGGTTGTTTGCTTGGCCAGGTTAATATATGTGGTTTATTCAGTGCTCACAATTACATCCAACTTGGAATTCCTTTGCCCTTAATGCAACTCTCTTTAAATGTTTAAATGCTTCTTGTACCAAGTGTGCCTCCTCATTATTTGTGTCAATAGGTACCTCATTAGTAGCCTGCAAAAATGGATTAGCACTGCTAGCAGTTTGCAGTCAATGTTGTATAATGGGTCAATTGTAGTAGTAGGAGTAGAAGTATTAAGTACTGGAGTTGCCTCCAAGGACATGTCTAAGGACAATGTCTCTGCTTTAAGCAATTCGTGGCAACTGAAAACCACTGCTCTTGCGAGCAGCCTGTGTGAGTACTCCAAACATAGTCACAACTCTGACATACTGTATACAAGAAAATCTAAGGACAAAAATTAAATAAACAGGGAAAAACATTGGCCACCATTATGAATAAGTTGGATTTTTGTCTCTAAAATGTCAGATCCTTAGGAGGCCCAATAGGGGAAATTAAGTTTGTTGGCCAACTGATTCCTTTGTATTGGACTTGTTTTGGTATAATAAGGTGGAAGTTAATTTATTTTTTGAGTTTAGCACTAGCTCCCACCCAGAATCTGCACATTTCTCAGTCTTGTCATCCTGGTCTATTAATTACTTAAGCTAAATAAAGCCTTCTCCACCCACATCTAACCTTGAAATAATAAACTCAAAAGGAATTAGATGTAGCTATCCTGTCATAATTACATTTTCAGATATATTAAATTCTGACTATATTACCAACTTGAAAATGGAGATAGTTTCAATTTCTAACCCTAAAACCATCATTCCTAAATGGGAAGAATTGGGTAATTGGATTTTTAAGTCCCTTATTCAGACAGGTTTCTATGATAAAGAATAATAATAGATCTACAGGGTTCAACGAGATGTGCAGAAAAGTTAAAAGGAACGTGCATAAACGTCTTTGTTCTGGAAAAAAAAAACTCATCATTAATTAATAACAATATAATAAATAAGGCTAGAAAACAATATAAATCCATATTTAAGGTAGAAAAGAAAAAAATACTAAGCAAAAATGTAGGAGAAATTGAGAAAAACAATTTTCACGAAAGACACCAAACAAATTTTGGTTACTGATCAGACAGGGTTTCAGTGAATATTTTGGAAATACAGAGGTAGGAATTACTCCAACCACCTGGAAACTTATTTTTTCACAGTTATATTTTTCTTTTTCAGAAATAGTATCATATCATTGTAATCATGCTCCTAAAGCTGTTTGCCCAAGACCTTTTTATATTCATAAACATGAGATAAAATTGTCTATCAATAAAATATTTTCTAACAAGCCCCTGGCCCAGATAATATACTTGCAGATTTTTTCAAATCCTTTTCTGAATGGTGGATAAGTGACCTACATCAATTCTTTAATTATTGTATTCAGTGGGACACCTATCCTAAAAGCTGGTTAGGCAGCATAATCTGCCCCATTTACAAAAAGGGAGATGCCAACAATCCATCTGTGTATAGGCCAATCAGTTTAATAGATTTATCACAAAAAACTCTTTACTTGTATTATTTTGTCAAGCGTTCAGTCTTGGGTAGATGAAAATAATATAATTAATGAACTGCAAAATTGTTTTACAGCCAGTCAGTCTACTATATGACATGGCTATGTACTAAAACATTTAATATGAAAATATGTATCTATTAAGCAGCCTTCAATTCAATAAGCCATACATTGTTATGGAAAATACTAGCCAATTATAAAATAAATCCAACCTTACTTGACATTTGCATCAGACTTCATGCTGATACTTGGCTTCAGGTACGTTATTCCCAGACAGATGCCTTGACATCCAAAATAGCAATCAATCTTGGTGTCTGCCAAGGTTGTTTGTTGGCCCCAATACTTTTCAACTTATACATCAATCTATTAATTGAACAATTGAACAATGTTGATTTCCACTCTCCAAAAACTTTTAATAAACCAATTACATGTCTAGCTATTGCGGATAACTTAATGTGACCAGGGTCCAGGTGGGGTGTTATTATTAGATGTTATTAGCACGGTGCCTCCAATTTGTAACCCATTACCTGGTTAGCCTGGGTTCGGGGAGAAAACATTCACTCGGCAACCGAGCTAGGTTTGCACTTCTGGTCAGGGGCACCCAAGTAATTTCAGACACAGGAAGCAATAACTGAAAATGTCCAATCCAGGAGTGGGATTCTAAAGTGGGGCTTTTATGCACTTCAACACAAGAATACAAAGCAAGATGGACCCCCACATGGCTACACTCACTGGTTAAGCAGATCTATAGAGCTCAGAACACATCTTCTTCATCATCATAACAACCCTCAGGTTCTGAACACATCTGGGCTCCCACACCAGAACTGGCACTCTCTCTCTGAGATTTTCTGGCATGCCACTTGGCCAGCACTAGTACACTTTTCCATATGTCATGGACATTTCGTGGTGGCTCCCTCAACCACCTATGAGCGCTTCTAGCTCTTAAGGGAAAAACACATCTTAATCCCACGTCTGGGTACTTTCTGCAGACACTGGCCAAGTGCCTGGGAGAAAGCTATAAGTACCCAAAGTGAATCCGTAGAGGCAAATCTGATTACTCCAGATGGGGGATCTCCCATCTCTTGTCCCCAAATCCATACTCAGCCATTTATTTGGAGTCAACACCTTTCCTTTGAACTGCCTGTTTGTAGAATGCTCTCTCGAAATGTATATCACATTTAACAGTCTACTTTCCATGTAACTGGTGTCCTGACTTGCAACGTTCTCTCAGTGGCTATGTCCATCCCTGTAGTTACCCCCACTGGTTATATGCATTTCAAGCCATACACATAACTTTAAGTTCTGTGCTTGGCAGTGCTTTCCTGACCCCACAGTAGCAGATACTTTACACAACTGTCTTGGTGAAAACATGGGCTCTGCGTCAGAGCAGACTCGCCATGGTTTGCAGGTTGTCCCAGGGCTTCTCACACAGAAATCACACATCTAGTACCTCAGTACAAATTCTCTTGTCAGGCAGCTTTTCCTCTTCCAGCAAGGCCGGAGGGTTACCCCTGAAAGGCTGGTCTTTTTCCCCCCATCCCTCCAGGGATGGGGCACTGGAACAAACTGGGAAAATGTCTCAACCACTTCTATTGGTTTCTTCTGTGTCCTTCTCTAGGGCGAGAACACACACCCTCTTCCTGTGGTAGCTCTATTACAGAGCTAGGCTCTGAGGGGCTACCAACTGCAGCGCACCTCCTCCTTCCACTGAGTCTACCACTAGACTGACTTTGAAAATGTCAACATTCTAACCTAACTCCCTGCTGCAACATTCCACTGTGGCTTATGCTGCTGCAAGAATTCTAAATGATGTCATCCCTCCAGCTCAGCTGAGACGGAGGACAGAGTGACACAGTGTGAACCCCATATAACTGGTGTCTCACAAGCTGCCTTTCCCTGCCTGCCACTAGATCTAAGTGGGATTCTAGTAACCCCGGGTGACAGGGGGGTTACATTAGTATTAATATATATGTCTCTTCTCGGTCTTCAACATAAGCTAGATCATTTGGCTAATTTATGTAAATCTTACAAATTAACAACAAATAAGGACAAACCCAGTCTTGTAGTTTTTGGTCACAGGAAAATATCACAACCTACAGTCTTTATTTTTTTTTGGGGGGTGTTATTTTTTCGGAGCTCCGGCTACCCCGCACTCGCCGTTCCCAGTGCCATTCCGGACATGAGACCCCCTCTTTCACACCCGTGACTTACCCTTTCACGGCAGGGTGGTGGAAGTGACTCGACCACCACAATGGATCCATGCCAGGAGGCATCCTCCGGAATGGCACCAGGAATGATGTCGTACCTTGGGCCCATTTTTCCTTTGTTCCCCTCGACAGGCCATGGCATGCAATGACGCCAGTTACTGAGTGCGTGACACGCCTCAAAGGCGTGTACCAGTCAGCGCCAGCCACTGCCCCGCCTCCCCTAATCTTTAAGTGGCTACGTGTTGTTGGTCCCCCAGCCTCTGCTAGGGTCAGACAAGCACCGGCTGACCAAATCCCCACCCCAGAGATGGAGAGCAGTCCTCCGGATGCTCAATCCATCTCTCACCCACCACCCCGGGCAACCCGTGGCTCGTTCCCGGTCAGGGTTGCCGGGCGCGGTGCAGGTGTGGCCCAGCCTCAACCTCAGCGCCACCGGCCGCTTACAGTCTTTATTGATAAATTTAAAATTAAAACAGTTGATCGCTATTATTACCTATATATATATATATATATATATATATATATAGAGAGAGAGAGAGAGAGATACTAATAGTACATCAGTCAGTTCCTGTTGAAGTCCTAAGGGCAGAACTTGGGAAATTTTCACTGACCATTTTGGTTCAAGAAAGATGTTTAATATTCATTCTTAAACTTCTCCCGAGACAATGCTTAGATGAGGAGATTGATTATCACAATAAAGGCTTTCATTCCTCTTCCATGGCCCTGATTAAAACTCTTCTCTTTTGTCTCCACATGGTTGAGGTATTTACTTTAGAAAATTTATTTTAAACCGATTGAACATATAGTTTGGCAGATAAAAAGAAGGCTCAGGAATACTGAAATTTCTTTAAACCAAAAGAAGATTTATCTACTTAAAATATTTTGTTGGTATAATGTCTTGAAAACTAGACATTCATTAGAACCATGTTTAACATTGTTGTCAAATCCAGAGGATCAGAGACTGTTAGCAAGGTACCGCATGGAACTGTATACTACAAATTATATTTCTTCTCACCAAAAAAGTCCCATTTTTGAGTCTAAATATTTTTGCAACTGCAATCTGGGCATAGAAGATGATCTCAAAGGGTCATTTTACATTACCCCATATACGAAAAGAAAAGAAAAATTTGATTTGCCCTAGTACTGGCTGCCCTCAGTCTCCACTCGGGTATATTGATTCTTTACTTTTTTTTACCAATGACATTGATGTTTTGAACTGTATATGTAGATTCCTGAAGTCAATAAATTTGTAAAAGTTTAAGTTCTTCTAAACATAAAACAGTATCCTAACTGTTATATACAATATATGGATTTCATTTTACATATAATCTGTTTTTAGGTACGCTTGTATACTGACCATTGACATCACTTGAAAAGGTTGTTACTAAAACTTTATATTGAGTAATTTAACCCTTAGCCTGCTGACAGAATTAGAATATATATGAATTCTGGACTGATATATCAGTCCGCAGCACATCAAGGGTTAATATTGTGATTTGTAATTATTTTTAATTTGTTCTAAATTGAAATGACATTATGTCAATAAAAAAACCTACCTACCTACCAGTCACAATATAAATCTTGATAGGAGCTGCACCAGGTCCTTGGTGCTCACGATAAACACAAAAATGAAAACCAAAAAAAATTGGGCACTCACCCTCCATGTAATAATGTACGCTTATTCTTGCTCTTTCACACCCTCTGTTGCCTATCCACCCACTAGTTTTTTCCCCAGTTTATCACCTTGGGTCTAATCCCTAAACTGCCTATTTTCTTTATATGTGGTACAGTATTGAAGTCCTTGCTGGTCATGTTCATCTCCCCATCCTGATCTGGTTCCCTGGACATCCAGTCGAAGAAATCATCTAAATTCATTTGCCATGACAGCCCCCCACCCCCACACCATGAATCCATGCTGCCTCAGGTCTTGTAACCTGCTGGATTCAACATATTCCACTAGCCTTACTTTTAAAAGTGTTTCCATTAATTTCCTCACCACCAATGTCACACTGACCGGCCCCTAGTTGCCAGCTTCATCCCTGCTGCCACTCATATGGAGAAGGACTACCTCTGTCCTCCTTGAGTCCTCTGGAACTACTCATGTTTCTGGTGAGTTATTGAACAGGGCTGTCAGAGATGCAGCCAGTATCTCCCTGAGCTCACCCAACACCCTTGGATGTATCTTGTCCAGCACCATAGCCTTGTCCACTATCAAATTTGCAATTCCTCTCCAGACTATTTCCTCTATAAATTTACCTGTGTCCACCTCCCTCCCCCTAGTGTTTCTGCTGCTCCTGAGTGGTCCTTCCCCTTCTCACTCCACTGTGAAGACTGAGCAGGAGTACCTGTTCAGGACATCTGATTTTTCCTAATCCCGCTGTTTGCAATCTCCCCCTGCCTTTCTTATCCTCACAATCCCTCCCCTTGTCTTCTTTTTTTCACTTATGTATTTGAAGAAAGTCCTGACCCCATTAGCTACCCCCTTGGCTATCCTTTCCTCTGTCTGAATCTTTGCACATCTTATCACCTTCTGAGCTTCTCTTTGCTTTACCTGGTACACCTTCTAAGGCTTGTTAGGGCAGCAGGGTGGGGGGCTGGAGCTGGATATCATTGCCACCTGGGGAACTAATGATCAGGCAGGGGGATTTTAGACAGTTAGGGAGGGGTCTTAGGCTGGCACCATACCCAGTGGCTTCCGCTGAGGTGGTCCCTGTCTAAGACTGGGGAGGACAGGGTTCAAGGTTCTCTTCACCAGGAGCTTCAACTCATGGTTGAAGGAATGGTGCAGAGAAGAGGAATTTGGCTACACTGGGGACTGGGGACCAGCCTGAAGGTATGTGGGCCTATACAGGGGTGACGGCCTGCATCAGTCTGGGATCGGAACCGTACTCACCAGTGGGTGGTTTAAATGTACCTTTATGAATATTTAAACTAGTTGAGGAGGGGGTGGCAGAAGAAAAAAGGGGTGGCATAAACTGCACCCCTATTGACTACAGCAAAGAGAGAAGAGGATCCAAGGGAAGGAAGATCCCAGGGTACAAAATAAACAAAAAAGCAGTGTGGTAGAAAAAAAAGGGATAGGAACAACAGTTGTAAAAAGAGAGGTAGAAAAGGAAGCAGGGAAAAGAAAGGGGCATCAGGTAGAGTGGAACAAAGTGTGGATGGCCATGTGTGCAAATGCACGAAGTCTAGGAAACAAAACTCTGGACCCAGAGCTCATCATGGGTGAGGCATACCTGGATGGTGTAGCCATTACTGAAATGTGGTGCACAGGAGAAACCACGACTGCAACATGGTCATACCAGGCTATACTCAGTTCAGGAAAGATAAGGTGGGAAGGAAAGGAGGGAGGAGGGTGGTACTGTATGTAAGGGAGGGTATCAAGGCTATGGAAATATGGAGACTCAAGGGGGAATGAAGGGGTTGGAGATACTGTGTGTCACCCTGGAGACCAGAACTGGAGCCACTATTTGCACTAGCATGATCTACAGACCTCCAGCACAGGGGTCAAACACGGAAACATAGAATCTGTTGGTAGAAAAGGACCGGTAGGCCCATATAGTCTGCCCTATTTTTCCTGACTATTTTAACTTCATTTGGGGAAACTAATGGAGACCCTGCAGAAGAAGAGACAGAGTACCTGGACGGAAATGGGCTACAGGACCACCATCAGCACAGTATCCCTTCCTCGTCCCCCCTTCCTCTACTTATTATGCATATCTGGTTATCCCACACATTCTTGAAGCTTCCTTCTGTCTTTGCCCCCACCACCTCTTCTGGCAGATTGTTCCAGGCATTCACCACCATTTCTTTAAAGAAGTATTTTCTCATATCCCTCTTAAACTCCCCCCCCCCCAAGCTTTCATTGCATGCCCGTGTGTTCTGGTCCTCCTCCTCCTCTGAAAAAGACTCCCTTCCTGCACCTTGTTCGCTCTGTAAGGTACTTATAGGTCTCAGTCATGTACCCTCTCTTTCTCTCCTCTACTCCAGGGAGTATATGTTGAGGTCCCCCAGCCTCCTCTCACATGGTTTCTCATGCAACACCTGCATCATTTTGATAGCCCTCCTTCGGACTACTTCCACCCTGTTAATGTCTCTGTAGAGCTATGGTCTCAGGAACTGGACATAGTACTCTAGGTGGGGTCTCACTACCCATCATTATGCACCCCTACATGCCACTAGCCTTTCTTACTGCTTTTTTCACACTGCCCTGGTACCTTGAGATCATTAGATATGATTACCCGTTGGTCCCTCTCTTGCATGGTGAGTGTAAGTACCTCCCCATCTTATACACAGTACCCGGGTTTTCCTATCCAGGTGCATGACTGTGCACTTTTTGGCATTGAGACCCAGCTTCCACACCCTAGACCACTCCTCTAGTTTCCCCAGATCTTTTTGCATTGTCTTCACCCCTTCCTGAGTGTCCACCCTGTTGCAGATTTTTGTGTCATTCAGGAAGAGACACACCATCCCCTCCAGTTCCTAAGCAATATCTCTTATGAAGACATTGTAGAGGACATGATCCAGTAATGATCCATGTGGCACTCCTCTGGTCACTCTCCTGTCCCCTGAGTGACTGTCATTTACATCAACATCTACTGCCTATCTTTCAACCAGTTTGTTAAACAGCTTACCACCTTCTCCTCAAACCCCAATTTGCTAAGTTTCTTTATTAGCCTTCTGCACAGCACAGTGTCAGAAGCTATACTGAAGTCCAGATTGGCCACATCCATTGCCCTAATCCACCTCCCTAATCATTCAATTAAAGAAATCTATGAGATTTGTTTGACATGACCTTGCCCTGTGATACTGTGCTGATGGTGGTCCTGTAGCCCATTTCCTTCCAGGTACTCTATCTCTTCTTCTGCAGGGTCTCCATTAGTTTCCCCACCACTGATGTGAGACTGACTGGCCTGTAATTGTTAGCCTCCTCCCTACTGCCTCTCTTGTGCAGAGGGACCACACAGGACCTCCTGCATTTCTCTGGAAATATACTCCTCTCGAATGAGGTGCTGAATAGGTTGCCAGAGGGGCAGTTAACACCATGCTCAATTCTTTTAGAACCCTTGGGTGAAATCCCATCTGGCCCCACTGTTTGTTTTCCTATAGGGCTTCCAATCCTCCTCAGGCTTTCTCCTCAAAATATGGACTTGTATCCATGCCCTCACCAGTGTCTGCTGATACATATTAGTCCATCCCCCCTCCACTGCGAAGACCAAACAGAAGTATGCATGTAAAATGTTGGCTTTTTCTTGATATTTTGCACAGTCTTTTTCACTCTCCTGATCCTCACTATCACATCTCTTGATTTCTTCTTTTCACCCATGTACCTGAAAAAAGTCTTATCCCCTATTTTGACCTCCTTGGCAATCCTCTCATCTGTTTGTGCCTTTGCTGCCCTCACCATCCTTTCTGCCTCCTTTTGTTTATAGAGCTTTACCTCCCTGTCCTCTTCCATCTGAGTCTCCTTGTACTTCCTAGGAGCTGTGTTTTCCTCCCTTATGACCTTAGCCACCTCCTTTGAGAATCATAGCAACCTCTTCCTCCTCCTCCTACCCTTACTTACTTCCTTCTTTCAGACAGCTTTCATTGTACATCCACTCCTCCCCTGCCAACCCCACTTCAAAATATTTAATGAGACAGTTTCCCATTTCTTTAAAATCTGCCCTCATAAAGTCCAGGACCCTTCACCTAGTGTGCTTGTTCTCTTGCCCAATCCATGTGCCAAACCACACCATACAGTGATTATTTAAACCCAGGGGGCTGCCCACTGTGACATCTGTAATGCTGTCTCTGTCTGTAAGTAACAGGTCCAGCACTGCCCCTTCTCTAGTGGGTTCCATAACCAGCTGCATGAGAAATGCCCCCTGCAGGGAGTCGAGGATAGCCCTGCTTCTTCTTGTACCTGCAGCCAGAATGTGTCAATCTACATCTCACAGATTAAAGTCCCTCATAATGAAAACCTGCCCATTGCTTTACATTCTGCTGATGGGGTCTCCCAAAACCTTGTCTAACTCCTCCCCCTGTGTTGATGGACTGTACTCCACTCTCACACAGATGAAGTCCCCAGACCCTGTCTCTAAGTTGACCTGAAGAACCTCCACCATTCCTTATCCCCCTGGAGTCCCTTTATCTCCATGACCTTTACACTTTCCATCACATATAAAACATCCCTGCCTTTCTTCCTTGACATGTCATTTTTGGAACATAGTGTAACCTGGAATGGTCATATCCTAGCTGTGGTTGTTAGTGTACCATAATTATGTTATAGCCACCAGATCCATGTCTGCCTCCACAATGGATGCCTGAAGGTTAGAAATTTTATTTCCAGGGCTCCTTGCATTGGCATACATGGCTGTCCACTCCTTTTGTCCCTCTGTCACCTGCTAAGCCCTCCTTTCCTGATTCCGCCTTTTGCACTTCTCTTGTCCATGGTACTGTCCTCCCTTTTTCATTCTCCATCTACCCACCATCCATACCTCTTCTCTCAGCCTTAGATCCACCTCCTGCCCCCCCTTGTCCTTTCCTCCCCCTTGTTCTGCTCCATTTTTGGGAGTGGGGGCATTCACCACCTCCATCATTTTTTATCTCCCCCTTGGGTTGTTTAAATGCCTGTCTAAGTGGCATTTAAATCTTCCAGCCAGGATTGCCATTCCCCTACTGGATAGATAGAGAAACTGAATAAGGCAATGGTGAAATCTATTAGCACAATGGCAGAAAAAGGGGTGGTGTTGCTGGTGAGGGACTTCAGTCTGCTGGATATGGATTGGAGCCGCCCAGCCGTAGCTTCAGCTAGAAGCAGAGGCATTCTAGACTCCCTGCAGGGGGTGTTTATCAGGCAGTCAGGGAGTCCACTCATAATGAAGTAATGCTGAACCTGGTGTTTAAAACCAGAAGCAGTATTGCAGACATCGAAGTGGGAGACCACCTGGGGACCAGCGATCACTGTACAATGTGGTTTAACATATGGACGACAGTAGAATAAAAACATAAAGGATGAGGCTCCTGGACTTCAGGAGGGCAGATTTAAAAAAAGGGTGCCTCAAAGATGACCTAGCAGAGGTAGGGGATAACCCAGTTAGGGTGCAAGAACAAAGGGGTAAGTTAAGGGAAGGCAATAGTGAAGGCAACAAACGGCTGCACAAGAAAGTAAAAGAGTCAAGATGTTTTTTATGTACATAAGTGAAAAGAGGAAGATGTGGGGAGGGATTGTGAGGTTAAGAAGGTGGAGTGGGGACTATGCAGAGAGGGATCAGGAAACAGCAAATATCCTGTACAAGTTCTTTTTTCAGTCTTATGTAGAAACATAGAATCTGATTGCAGGTAAGGACTGCTTGGCCCATCCAGTCTACACATTTCCCCCTACCTACACTATTACATCACACTGTGCCTGATCTACAGCTTTTCCTCCTCCCACTTACTTTCCACTATGATTCCTTTGTGCTTGTCCCATGCTTTCTTGAACTCCACCACTGTTCTTACCTGCACCAACTCTGCTGGAAGGCTGTTTCAGGAATCCACCACTCTTTCTGTGAAGAAGCACTTCCTTACATCTCTCCTGAATCAACTCCTGTCCAGCTTCATAGCATGTCCCCTTGTTCCTGAGCACTTTTCTTCTGAAAAAATACCCCCTCCTGTACTTCACACAGAGGAAGGGGAAGGGGATGAGCCACATAAAAGCAGTAGGAGCAGTGGGGGAGGGTAGTAGACACAAGTCTATTTGCAGAGGACAGAGTCCTGAAGGGACTCGCAAATCTGAAAGTGGAGAAAGCTATGGGATCAGACAGGGTACACCCAATGGTATTGAGGGAGCTCAGGGAGGTGCTGGCTGTACCTCTGACAGCCCTTTTTAAAAACTCACTAGAAACAGAAGTGGTTCCAGGAGACTGGAGGAGGGCAGATGTAGCCCCGCGCATAAAATCGGTAGCAGGGAGGGAGGCTGGCAACTGTATGCTGGTTAGAGTAGTGGGGAAGTTAATGGAGTCACTGTTAAAGGAAAAGATTGTGGAGTATCTTGAATCCAGTGGGTTACAATACCTGATGCAGCATGAATTTATGGGGGAGGTAATGTCAGATGAACCTGATTGATTTCTTCAACTGATTGACCAGGAAAATAGATCAGGGTGGGACAGTGGATGTGACTTACTTAGATTTGAGTAAGGCATTCAATACCATACCACATAAGGAAACTGGAAAGCTTCGGGGTGTGTCCTATGGTAGTAAACTGGGTAAGACATTGGTTAACAGATAGGTGGCAGAGGGTGGTGATACACAATGTTCACTCCAGGAAAGGGAGGGAAGGGTGACCAGCAGGTACCTCAGGGCTTAGTATTGGGACCAGTCTTCTTTAAAGTCTTTATAAGTGACATTGCAAATGAACTGGAAGAGAATGTATGCCTCTTTGCAGATGACAATACAATCTGCAATACAGAGGGGGTGGAAAGAATGTGTAGAGACAGGAGAAAACTCGAGGAGTGATCAAGGGCATGGCAGCTGGGTTTCAATGCAAAATAGTGCAAAATCTTACACCTGGGGTGCAGAAACCAAGAGGCAGAGTACAAAATAGGAGAAGAGACACTGGTCCCTTTCTGTGGAGAGAGTCCTGAAGGCACTTGCTAACCTGAAGGTGGAAAAAGCCATGGGGCCAGGCATGGTGCATCCAAGGGTGTTCAGGAAACTCAGGGAGGTAGTGACTGCACCTCTGACAGGCCTGTTTACAGATCACTGGAGACTGGAGAGGTCCTGGAGGAGTGGAGGAGGGCAGATGTAGTCCCACTTTACAAAAGCAGTAACAGAGTAACAGAGAAGAGGCTGGCAAGTATAGGCCCATCAGTTTGACATTAGTAGTGAGAAAATTTATGGAAACACTGATAAAGGAAAAGATAGTGGAACACCTGGAATCCAACGAGTAACAAGATCTAAGGTAACATGGATTCATGGGGAGAGGTCATATCAAACAAATCTGATAGACTTCTGAGTGACCAAGGATTTGGCTTGGAGGGACAGGAAGCGCACCCTCAGGATCACAACAACAGCTGCAAGGGATTCTGAGCTGGACATAATTGTCCACCTAGGGACAAATGACTTGGCTCATCATGAGGTTAGAGCAGTGCAGGAGGACATTGCAGAGTTGGGGAGGGGCCTAAGACAAGTAGCAAACACAGTATCCTTCTCAGAGGTGATGCCTGTCAAAGGCATGGGGAGGCGAGGGTAATTGGCACCATGCAGTTTAATGAATGGTTGAAAAATGGGCTGAGCACAGGGTTTGGCTTCATTGGGGACTGGGGTTCCACCTGAGGACACCAGCCCATACTGGCAGGATGGTCTGCATCTGTCCAGGAAGGAACAAGTCTTTTGAGCAATCAGTTTAAATGCTTCATTGGCAAGCTTTTAAACTAGTCAATGGGGAGGCACTGACAAGCAGCAGAAAAATCCCAGCCTCCCTACAAAACAGGGTACTAAATGAGAAAAGACCAAGGTAGAACGGTCAGTGGGGATGCTGCAACAGAAGGTAAGGCCATCAAAAATGGAGAGCAATGAGTACCAATGCCCGTAGTCTAGGTAACAAGCTTCCTGAATTAGTGGCCTTGATGGAGGAGGAACATCTGGATATCGTGGCAGTCACAGAAACATGGTACACACAAAACCATGACTGGGACGTAAACATACCAGGATACACTATCTACAGGAGGGACAGGGAGGGTAAAAGAGGAGGAGTAGTTCTTTATAAGGGAAGGAATAAAAGCAACAGAACAAAAGGGTAAACAGGGAGGAGGAGAAGCACTGTGGGTAAATTTGGAGACAGGCAATGGCACCACAATCCGCACAGGGTTAGATAGACCTCTCTCAGGGGAGGAAATGGACAAGGAAATGATAGAAAGTATACTTAGAATGGCAGAAAAAGGGGAGATATTGCTGATGGGTGATCTGAATATGCCAGATGTTAACTGGGCGCAGTTGCAGCTGCCATCAAGAGTGCAGTTATTCTAGATGCCCTACAGGGGCATGCCTTAGACAACTAGTACTGGAGCCCACTCGAGAGGAAGCAATATTAGACTTGATACTCTCGAATGGAGATGGAGAGAGGGATCACAGATGTAGAAGTGGGTAGCCATCTGAACTGGCGACCATAAACAGTATAGTTCACAATAAACACAGCAATAGAGTCCAAGCCATACAAAGACAAAAGTACTGGACTTTAGGAGGGCTGACTTTGCTAAAATGGGTGAGTGCCTAAGGAATGCACTAGCAAATGGGCAGGAAGGAGGGTGGAAGAACAATGGGGAATAATAAAACTGCCATCACAGAGGTAACGAGCCTTTGTGTGAAGCAAATAAACAAAACAAGACGATGTAAGAAACCACTATGGTTCTCAAAGGAAGTGGCAGTGAAGGTTCAAGAGAAAAGAAAGCATTCAGGAAGTACAAGGAATCGTAGCAGGAGCAGGACAGAGAACTGTATCAGTTAAAGCAAAAGGAGGCTGGGAAGGCAGTCAGAATAGCAAAGGCCTAAACTGAGGAAAGATAGCCAACTCAGTTAAGAAGGGAATAAAACCTTTATAGGTACATCAGGGAGCAAAGGAAGACCAAGGGAGGATAGTGAGGTTAATAAAGGGAGGGAGGGTGGGCAGAGGGAGAATGTGAAAAGGCAGAGATACTAAACAAATATTTTGCTCAGTATTTACAAAGGAAGAGGGAGGTACATAAAACAAACAGTAGTAACACTCTGGATACAGAAGTTGATACCAGCCCATTTACAGAAGAAAGGGTTCTGAAAGAACTCTTAAAACTGAAGGTGGACAAAGCAATGGGGCCTGATGGGATTCATCCCAGAATTCTAAAAGAACTAAGGGTAGAACTAGTGACACCACTGACTACCTCTTTAACAAATCATGGGAGGATGGGGTGGTACCCGAGGACTGGAGGAGGCAGATGTGATTCCCTTCACAAAAGTGGGAGCAAGGCAGAAGCAGGAAACTATAGACCTGTTAGTTTAACCTCAGTGATAGGGAAAATGATGGAATCACTTCTAAAGGAAAGAATTGTCGAGTATCTAGAGGCCAGAGGGGCAAGACCCTCAGGCAGCATGGATTCACAGCGGAAGGTCATGCCAGACTTAATCTGATAGATTTCTTTGACTGGGTGACCAAAGTAGTAGATCAGGGAGGGGCTGTGGACATGGCCTACCTAGACTTTAGCAAGGCATTTGACACAGTCCCACACAAAAGATTAATATATGGTTAGCCAGCCTGGGAGTGGGTCCCAAGATGACAGCCTGGGTAAAGAATTGGCTGGAGAATAGGACACAGAGAGTAATAGTAAATGGAGTCCACTCAGAAGAAAGGAGGGTTACTAGCGGGGAACCGCGGGTTCAGTATTAGGACCAGTCCTCTTCAATGTCTTTATAGCGACATTGCAGAAGGACTGGAAGGAAAAGTGTCTCTTGCAGATGACACTAAGATCTGCAACAGAGTTGATGCACAGGGTGGGGTGGAAAGGATGAGAAGGGACTTGGCAAGGTTAGAGGAATGGTCAAATGTATGGCAGCTTAGATTCAATGCTAAGAAGTGCAAGGTAATGCACCTGGGAAACAAAAACCCAGGGAAGAGTACACAATGGGGGGTGAGATACTAACAACAACAAAAATGGAAAGGGACCTGGGGGTAGTCATATCAGATGACCTAAAGGTGGGCAAGCAATGTGAGAAGGCAGCAAGGAGGGCTGGGGGATACTGGGATGCATAGGGAGAGGCATCACCAGTAGAAAACAGGAAGTTATTATCCCTCTGTACAGACAGCTGGTGAGACCCCATCTGGAGTACTGTGTGCAGTTCTGGAGACCCAATCTCCGCAAAGACATAGACAGGATGGAAGCTGTCCAGAGGAGGGCAACTAAAATGGTGCAGGGTCTGCACCGGAGGACATATGAAGAGAGACTTAAGGAGCTTAATATGTATAGCCTCGAGGAAAGGAGGGAGAGGGGGACATGATAGAAACTTTCAAGTACCTCAAGGGAATCAACAAAGTCCAAGAGGGTAGCATCTTTCAAAAAAAGAGGTGTGCAAGAACAAGAGGGCACAATTTGAAGATGGGGGGCGGCTCAGAGGTAATTTAAGGAAGTATTTTTTCACAGAGAGGGTTGTGGATGCATGGAATGGCCTTCTGGAGGAGGTTGTGGTGTCAAAATCAGTGGTGGAATTCAAGCATGCATGGGATAGTCATAAGGCAATTCTGGGGGTTGGGGGTAGAAAGAAGTAGGCTGCTGGTTAACTAGGATCTGCAGCTTATCCAGTAGGTAGGGAAATGGGCAGACTGGGTGGGCCTAGCGGTCCTTATCTGCCGTCAAATTCTATGTTTCTATGTTCTATGTTAGATCAGGGTGGAGTAGTGGACATGGCCAACCTAGATTTCAATAAGGCTTTCAACACTGTTCCATATAGGACACTAGTAAGTAAGCTGGGTACCTTATGGATGGGTAACAAGGAGGTAAACTGGGGAAGAAATTAGTTAGGGGATAGAAAGCATAGGGTAGTAATAAACTGAGTTCACTATAAGGAAGGGGAGTGTGACCAGCAGTGTAGTTCTGGCTTCAGTGCTATGTTCCTCTTTAATATCTTTACAAGTGACATTGCAGAGGAGCAGGAAGGGAAGGTATGTCTCTTTGCAGATAACTCCAAGATCAGCAAGAGGGTGGACACTCTGGGGAGGGGGTGGAAAGAATAAAAAGAGATCTGAAAAAACTTGATGAGTGGTCAAGGGTATGGCAGTTAGGTTTAATGCAAAGAAATTGCAAAATAAGGGAAAAGGGAAATTGTTTAACAAGGAGAGACACACTATACCAAAGCTTGATTCCAGGTGTAACCTGGAAGTGCAAGAAAGTTAAGTGACCTGCTCAGGGTCACACAGTATGCAAGTGGGGGCTGTGGGATTCAAACCCAGGTCTCTAGTTTTGTAGCTCAGAGCCTTAAACCACTGCACCATACTGCCTCCTAAATAATGCATTTAGGACTCAGAAATCCAGGGCAGAGCACAAAATAGGTGGAGAGGTACTGACAATGGATAATCAGTTAAAAGAGTGAATCAAGACTAGCACTGTCAAAACAGCAGTCCCAATACTACATCTGCCTTGACAGCGACAGGGGTAGTATAGCAAAAGTTAATTAGCACTAGTCCTGTAGCTGTCAAGGCAGAAGGGAGACAGAGTCAAGTAGCTGGAGTCGAGTAGCTGGAAGCGAGTTGTCTATACGAGTTGGTCCCATGGTGGAGAGGCTAAGGCACTTGAATATAGTGCAGAAGAGACCTGGAGACCTGGGTTCAGTTCCTGGTCTCCTGAGTAGTGCACTTTTAATATCATTATGATTTTTAAAGTGCTAATGTTTATCTTTCCCACCCAAGTTTTATTTTATATTACCCAATTATTGTTTTAACTGGATTCCTTCCCTCTCCCCATGGTTCTCCCCATCCCTGAGTTCCATCCCCCTGTGAAGTTGATTATATAAAAATCAGGAGGGGGGGTGCAAAGCCCCCCACATCAGGGGGTGCGGGAGGCACAGTCCCCCGCAAAAACTGACATTTTGCGTTTTTTATTTTGCCTTGGTAGTGGTCCTCCATGTGTTGTTGGACCACTGTCATAGGCACTATGTTTGCCTATGGCATTTATCCCCAGCCCTGTTGTTGATGATGCCATTGTTCCAGTGTGGCTTTTGACCACATCATTATTCAATGCAGCATCGTGATCTAGTGCCATCACAGTGACAAAGCAGGAAAGAGACCTGGAGGTAATCATAGATGACCTGAAAGTGCCCAAGCAGTGTGACAGGGCAGTCAGAAGAGTTAGTTTGATGCTGGGGTGCATAAGAAGGGGTATCACCAACAGAAAGAGGGAAGTGATCTTGCCCCTGTATAAATCACTGGTGAGACCCCACCTTAAGTACTATGTCCAGTTCTGGAGACCACATCTCTGAATAGACATGGACAGAGTGGAAGTGGTCCAGAGGAAGGCAACTAAAATGGTACAAGGTCTGCTTCAAAAGCCCTATGAGGAGAGGGTAAAAGGACCTCAATATGTACACCCTGGAACAGAGGAGAGAGAGAGGGGACATAACAGAGATCTTTAAATACCTCACAGGGGTAAATAAGGTGCTGGAAGGGAGTATTTTTCAGAACAAAGTACTCTAGAATAAGGGGACATGCTGTGAAGCTGGAAGGGGGTAGATTCAGTAGGGATGTGAGGAAGTACTTCTTCACTGAAAGAGTGGTGGATTCCTGGAACAGCCTTCAAGCAGAAGGGGTATGGTTGAAAACAGTGGTGGGGTTCAAAAGTGCCTGGGATAGGCATAGTGTAATTGTTGAGGTAAGAAAGGGGGGGGGGGAGGAGAAAGAGCTGTAGATCAAATAAGGGCTGCAGCAAGAATGAAGGAAAGAAAAAAAAATGTTGGCAGACTGGATGGGCCAAATGGCCCTTGTCTGCCGTCAGATTTGATGTTTCTATATAAGAGTTACTGACAGTCACCAAGCAGAAAAGGGACCTGGGGCAATCACATCTGATGACTGCTAGGTGGTGAGACAGTGTGACAAGGCAGTGGGTTGGCCCATTGGGATGCTGGGGTACGTAGGGATGGGTATAACCAGCAGAAAGAGGGAGGTTCTGGAGTACTGTGTCCAGTTCTGGAGACCAGATCTCAGGAAGGATATACACAGGGCAGAAGCTGTGCAGTGGAGGGTGGCTAAAATGGTGCAGGGACTGTATCAGAAGCCTTGCAAGGAGAGACTAAAGGACCTGAATAGGTACACCTTGGAAGACAGTAGGGAAATGGGAACATGATAGAGATCCATAAATACCTTATGGGGTTAAATAAGGTCCAGAAAGGGAGTATTTTGTTAGAGGAAAAGATGTACAAAAACAAGGGGACATGAAATGAAGCTGGTAAGGGGGAAATTTAGGGAATGTGAAGCAGTACTTCACCAAAATGGTGATGGATGCCTGGAACAGTCTTTTAGCAGAGGTGGAGGGGCCAAAAAGCTTCAAGCATGCATTGGACAGACATAAGGGAATTTTACTTGGGAAGCAAGTTGGGAGGAGGGAGCCGAAGATCAAGTAGGGTCTGCGTTGACATGATAGGATAGGCAGGGGAAAATAGACAGACTGATTGGGCTAATCAATCCTTATCTGCCAACAAATTCTGTTTCTATATTTCTCCTTATCCTTTTTGCTCTGTGTCTCTTTGTACCTCCTGAAGGCCACCCCCTTAAGCCATTGCCTTCAGAGCCACTTCCCTCAAGAACCATAGTGGTCCCTTTTTCCTCCTGTTTTTGCGCACTTCCATTACACAGAGGTTTGTTACCTTTACTATGCCATCTTTCAATTTACCGCACTGTTCCTCCACCCCTCCCTGAAAATCCTCTCTGCTAGGTTCTTTCTGAGGCATTCACCCATTTTTTTTAATACACCTTACTGAAGTCCAGGATCCTTGTCCTTGGGTGGTTTGTCTTTGCCAGTGTCCTTATGTTAAGCCACACAGTATGGTGATCACTGGTCCCCAGGTGAAACCCCACCTTAATGTCTGCAACACTGTCCCTGTTTGTGAGCACCTGATCCAGTACCGCCACATCTTGAGTGGCCTGTTTGACTAGTTTCCTCTGAATCGGCCCCTGCAACGAGTCTAGGATGGCCCTGTTTCTAGCAGAGCCTGTGGCTGGGAGGCTCTGATCCACATCTGACAGACTGAAGTTCCTAACCAGTTGCACCTCCTGTTTTTTTTGCCATAATAGTGATGCCCTCCCCAGTGCCTTATCCAATTCCTCCCCCTTTGTTGAAAGTCTGTATATCACACCAGTGCAAACAGTAGCTCTGATTCCTGTCTCCTGGGTGACCCACAGCACTTCCAACCTATCCTTTACCCCTAGATTCCCTTGCATTTCCATTGCTCTGATACCCTCATTCACATACATCACAACCCCTCCACCTTTTCTGCCTTCCCTATCTCTTCTAAGCTCAATGGAGCCTGGTATGGCCATGTCCCAGTTGTGGTTCTCAGTGTACCATGACTCAGTTATGACCACAAGATACAGGTTTTCCTCTGCCATGATGGCATCCAGGGCTAGCATTTTATTTCCTAGACTCCTTGTGTTGGCACACATGTCTTTCCAGACCTTGCTTTCACCCTACCTGCATGACAGGGTGTACATTGTGATGGGATAATGGCAAACCAGGTGTGTTGTGAGGCACAAGGCATCACCAGGTACCGTCAACCACCCAAGAAGTGCTGTTACCCAACCACAAAGCACACCCTGAAATGTCTTACTGCAATTATAAAATGAGTCCAAGTTGGGTTTTTTTGGGAGGGGGTGAAAAAATGCACAAAAATGAACATTTTTAAGACTTTTTTTTTAAATGTTCAATGGCTGATACGATTTTCTGGTTTCCAGCAAAAATCAAAATCACTGCTGGCATAAGCAGAGCTCACTTACACAATTTAGACTGTACTTTATCTATGCGTAATGCATTTCCTTCCTTGAAGTCACAATCCTCGGCCTATGGTATTAGAATCAATTACATTGTTATGCACAATGTGTAACTCTGTGCATCATTCCTAATCTGTTTTGTGTTCTTAAGTGCCCCAGCCAAATAAAAATAATAAAAAAAGAATAATCTCCATGGCAACAGGTTGTGATGTTGTCAGCCCAGTGGTATAGGGAGCTGAGGTGCTGGCACCTTACCTCTTACCACGCTGGTGATCCGGGGTCAGGAGTGAGCTCAAGTTGCCAGAGGAAGGCCAGGGGGTAGAGAGGATTCAGCATCCAATGGACTGCTCCCCTCTATCAGGGAGGGGTGTGTTGTGGATCCCTGGCAGCAGCTCAGCGGTACAACAGCACAGGCCATATAAGGTATTGGGGGAGGCGACGGCAGACATTCATGGGGGAGTGGGGGATCTCACTTGTATTCACGCTGGACATTACTGCACATCCACACCTTTGGGAGGTAATCACGTAAACCAAGGAAAAACCCATCTCGCCAGGAGGAAAACATCACCCATGCCACCACACCCATGCTGGATCCTCCTCTCTGGGACCTGAACGACTCCCTCCTTCACCTGCACCCACCTTGGCACTGGATTAAAATAGTCAGAAGATCACCATGGCACAGAAGGCGACCCCACCTCGGGGGTAGACCAAGGGGTGCCAGATAGGTGTGCCATTGGTGGGTTGGAGGAACAGGATCTCTGGCAGAGGGGATCACAGCAGTGAGGGATAAGGTGGGGTGATTGATGGGGCCCCTGCAAGAGGTGATGGGAGGGAAAGATAGATGAAAGAAAAAACAGGTTGTGATGTCATAACATGGGATTATGATTTCCCACAGCAGGAAAAGCAATAGGAGCCAATGAAGTCTAGAGGGACACAGAGCTGGATTTACTGGAAACGTCTTTATTTCTAAAGACTGGGATGTCCTAAAATTCATATTTTTTGGAATACAATTTGAGTCCCACTGATGCCAACTGACAGGATTTTACAGCAAGCTGGAAAATCAGTTTAAAAGGGTACCTTCCCAGGTTTGTTGAGTGAGCTGAGCAGTCCTGGTACATAAAGGTTTTGAGAAGGTGCTGTTATAATGTTAAGAAATGTAGGAAATGTACACATAAACCTTTTATAAATCATGTTAAAGACATCTGTTTTTTTTCTTAACAGAATTTTTATTTCAATTTTTTTAATTTATTTTATGTATTTACTTTGCTAACTGGGTAAGTACACTGAGCCCAAGGCCCCTTTTCAGGAATGACTTGGAGCCACTGAGTTGTGGCTAAGATGAAATAGCAGATATACAAAACTGTTAGCAATGAAAAAGACAGCACAAGACATCAGTAACACACAACATTACAATTATAATTAATTTGTTGCAACAAATGTGACTTTAAATGTGTTTTAAAAATAGAGTGGCTACTTGCATTAAGGCAGGATAATGGCAGACTATTCCAAAATGTGGCCGCCTGCACAGAATAAGCACACTCCCCATAGTTGTTCAGATCTTCAAGATTAATAACTGTGAAGTAGATGCTGATCTTAAAACTCTACATTCTTTTCTGAAATCTAGACGACTGAGTAAAGAAGATGAATGTTCTGTTCTTATTGTTTTGTCTACTAAACAACCCAGGTTATGTAAAAAGTTTGGCCTTGAAGGTAACCAGCCAGTTGAGTGTACAAAACACAATGATGGGTGCAATAAGGCATAAGTAAAGCAAAATAAATACCATTAAATGTTTTAGTTATTAAATGTAAATCAGTACCAGACACATCTGCGAATAAGAAAGAATTGTAATTTAGAGTTGGCAAAAGTACACCTTTAGAAATTATTGACCTGGCTTCTCTAGTTAAACAACCTTTTAATTTAAATGAGGCATCCAAGTTTTGATTTATTTGCTTGGAAACATTCTTTGTGTGAGAGGTGAAAGTCAAGTTTGCGTCAATAATATCCCCAAATATTTGAATTCTGTTACCTGCTTCAACAGCGTACCCTTTAGATCAGAAATCTGCAATGGTTGACAAGTAGATAATTATGGTTTAGATCCAAAAATAATACATTTAGTCTTTTTATTGTTCAACAGTAAATGATGTTGCAACAGCCAAGAATTCAAAGCTGCTAAATCAGCGTACAAAGATTGATTACATCTAAAGAAGAAGCATTAGTATAAAGAATAATGTCCTTGGCATACGAAATCAGATCTGACTGAGTTGGGACCTTTGAAATTGGGTCTATGCATAAAAGGAACAGTAGAGACCCCAGGATAGAACCCTGAAGGACTCCCTGTCCCAAGATATGAGTGTTTAAGTGTGATCCACCATAATAAACCTGCAATGGCCAATCTGTCATATAACTTTGGAACCATGCACAGGCTGATTCTGCCAGGCCAATGTCATTCAGTTTCCAGAGCGCAAGGAATGATCTACTAAATCAAAAGCCTTTGACAAGTCAAAGACTGCAGCAGCAAGCCTACCTGAATCCATAGCAAAAATGGTGTGGTGTGTAAAACATACCAAGGCAAATCAAATAAAACTGTTTTATCCTGTATGTGAGATGATTATATTCTGTTAACTTAACACTGAATTTCAGGAGTTTAGAACTGCTTGTGTGAAAGGTCCTCTTATGGTTACAAGAGTGCTGGTATCTTTAGAAATAAACAATTCTGATTGACTAAAAATGATGAAATTATATTACATATGGTAATGAAACGTTTGTTTCCTTAAAGAGTTCAATAGGGCTACCGTGTGACTGTCCTTCAGATAACTGCTATATCCCTCAAGTGTCATTCATGGACTTTCTAACTGTGGAGGACATGGCATACCTAAATTACACTTTTAGTCAGAGCCCTCTTTTCTCTGCAACACTCCAGGCATGCATTTTATAGTTGGGCTCCACAGTGTCTGCCATCACAGAGGCAACAAGCCTTTGTGTGAAGCAAATAAACAAATCAAAATGAAAGAAAAAGTCACTATGGTTCTCAAAAGAAGTGGTGGTGAAGGTTAGGGAGAAAAAGATAGCATTCAGGAAGTATAACAAAACACAGAAGGAGCAGGACAGAGAACTGTACCAGTTAAGGCAGAAGGAAGCAGGGAGGGTAGTCAGAATCGCAAAGGCACAAACTGAGGAAAAGATAGCTAACTCGGTTAAGAAGGGGGATAAACCTTTTATAGGTATATCAGGGAGCATAGAAAGACAAAGGGAGGGATAGTGAGGCTGAATAGAATGGATGGTGGGCAGGCAGAGAGTGACAGTGAAAAAGCAGGGATACTGAACGAATACTTCTGTTCAGTATTCATAAAAGAGGGAGTGGGGGAGGTGCCTAATCCAATTAACAGAAGCACTCTGGAGAGGGGGGTTGATCCCAGTCCTTTCACAGAAGAAAGGGTTCTGAAAGAACTCCTAAAACTGAAGGTGGACAAAGCAATGGGGCCAGATGGAATTCACCCCAAAATTCTAAAAGAATTAAGCAGAGAACTAGTGATACCACTGACTACCCTTTTTAACAAATCATGGGAGGATGGTGTGGTACCTGAGGTCTGGAAGAAGACAGATGTGATTCCCCTTCACAAAAGTGGGACCATGACAGAGGCAGGAAACTACAGACCTGTCAGTTTGACCTCTGTGGTAGGGAAAGTGATGGGATCACTTCTGAAGGAAAGAATTGTTGAGTACCCAGAGGCCAGTGGGGCACAGGACCCAAGGCAGCATGGGTTCACAGTGGGAAGGTCATGTCAAATGAATCTAATTGATTTCTTTGACTTGGTGACAAAGTATTAGACCAGGGAGGGCTGTGGACATGGCCTACCTAGACTTTAGCAGGCATTTGACACAGTCCACACAAAGATTAGTAGTCAAATTAACCAGCCTGGGAGTGGGTCCCAAGGTGGTAGCCTTGTAAAACATTGGCTGAACAACAGGACACAGAAGGTAATTGTAAATGGAGTCCACTCTGAAGAAAGAGGGCTTACTAGTGGGTACTGCAGGGTTCAGTACTGGGCCCAGTCCTTTTTAATGTCTTTATAAGTGACATTGCAGAGGGACTGGAAGGAAAAGTATGCCTCTTTGCAGATGACACAAAGATCTGCAACAGGGTTGATACACAAGGAGGCATGGAAAGGATGAGAAGGACTTGGCAACATTGGAGGAATTGTCAGAAGTATGGCAGCATGGATTCAATGCAAAGAAGTGCAAAGTAATGCACCTGGTGAAAAAAAACCCAGGGGAAGATTACACAATGGGGAGGGAGTAGTAACAACAACAAAAATGGAAACAGACCTGGGGGTAATCATATCAGATGACCTTAAGGTTGACAAGCAATGTGAGAAGGCAGTAGGGAGGGCTGGGGGGATGTAGTAGAAGCGTGGGACTCACACGTTGACACCAGTTGGAGTATAAAATCAAACAGCTTTTATTCAGTGAGTTCCAACAAAACAATATTGGCTTTAAGCGTACTGTACAACTTATAAATAAAAAGAAATAAATTGGATTCATGCATCCATATAATCATAACAAATGAAACTGCATAGGCACCATATGTATGAAAAATTATAGCTGGAATGGACCAGAAAGATGGAGGACACAGCCCCTTGCTGAGCCCAAAATGAACTGAACTAGCCCTAGACATTGACATCCCTTTATAGTGCTAGAATACCATGTGATGCAGGATTCTCCTCCCCTATTTACCTAATTTTCCTCTAAACTCTTTATTTTTCATATTTTATTGATATGTTCTCAAACCTAACACTGTTAGGCGATATAACATCAGTTTCAAAGTACCCAGTAGTCATTATCTATGTGTCTATCTTACATTTAAAGAATAAATTACATCCTGCCAATCATAACCAGACTCCTCCCCTTTAAGCCTGCCTATAATAATGGGAGAGAGTCGGTCGGCCAGCTCTATAGAGCAGCAGTGCAATTTACAGACAGGCACACAGTCAGTGCCACATGGTAACGCTGGAAGAAAGGTACAACTAAAAGTATTCTGCTTTCCCTGCATTACAGGCACAATTTTTGTGTGTTTACAGACTAGGTTACAACGCGAACCTGCAGGGAGCTAAATGCTACAGCTAGACAGAAAAATGAGCTGTGTAGCAGACAGTTAGAGCTTTACAGGTTCGGTGATAATGGCTCTGAGAATGGGACTGAAAAACAGTTTATTTGGGTTCCTAGCCCTGAAATATGGCATCTGTACTAGAAACATAAATTAGTGGACAGAAGGGGATATTAGAATGCATTCATTAGGGCATTGCAACTCTGCCCATACACAGCGTTTATATACAGGGAGTTACAGCTCTTTTAGGTCAAAAAGGACATGTAGCGAGTTGTTTTACACTTCTGTTATAGAAAGGGATACCAAATATTAGGCAATGAAAGGCACAATATACTTTTTTCATTTCCAACTCGCTATCACCTATATTCGCACATTCAAGGAGTGAGGTGTCCACATTCATGAAGGCGATCGTGCGCACGTACGTGCAGGCGATTTTGCGCACGAGATCGCAGGTGAAGACGATCTGCAGGTATGCAGCGACTTACAGTATAATGAGGCTGAGACCACCAGGAAGGATAGTAGAACATTAGCAGGTGGCCTACCTGCCTAAGGGGAACATAAAGAAAGAGACAAAAAGGATAGAAATAGAGTGCTGTTGCAATAGACTTTGTGAACAGGAGAAAGGAGAAGGAAAAGGAGGTCTCATATTTTATACTGTAGCCCTGCTACAGGGGGTACTGGGACGTATAGGGAGAGGTATCACCAGCAGAAAACAGGAAATTGTTATCCCCCTGTACAGACAGTTGGTGAGACCCCATCTGAAGTACTGCGTCCAGTTCTGGAGACCCCATCTCTACAAGGACATAGACAGGATGGAGGCAGTGCAGAGGAGGGCAACTGAAATGGTACAGGGTCTGCAAGAGAAGCCATACGAGGAGAGACTAAAGGAGCTTAATATGTATACCCTTGAGGAAAGAAGGGAGAGGGGATTGTGGTCCATCCAGACCTCAAACTCTACTCCCCATAAATAAAATTGTAATGCTTCAATAGCCCATTTAAGGACTAAACATTCTTTTTCAATGGTAGAATATTTAGTCTCTCTACTATGTAATTTCCTACTAATATATATTACAGGATGTTCTTCTTCCTCAAATATTTGAGTCAGTACTGCTCCTACACCAGGGTTAGAAGCATCGGTTTGTAAAATAAATGGAAGGCTGAAATCTGGACTTTTCAATACGGGTGATGCACATAGATAACCCTTTAGGGTACAGAAAGCCTTTTCACATTCTGGTGTCCATTTTACTTTTGAAGAGTAATTTTTCTTAGTTAAGTCCATTAGGGAACTGGCTATGGTTGAAAAGTTTGGCATGAACCTTCGATAGTAGCCAGCAAGCCCCAGAAAGGATCTTACATGACGTTTTGTAATTGGTTGGGGGCTGTTTGCTACTGCATCTACCTTTCCAACATCAGGTTTTATTTGCCCCTTTCCAATTCAAAATCCTAAATATTTCACCTCCCACATGGCCAAAGTACATTTACTGGGATTTATGGTTAATTCAGCTTGAGTGACCGCTGTCAGAATATTTTTTAAGTGCTGCAGATGATCTTCCCAAGTAGGACTGAACACCACAACATCATCCAAATAGGCGACACTATAGTTTATGTGTGTTCTAAGCAGATTGTCTATAAATCTCTGAAATGTAGAGGGGGGCCCCCGTGCAGCCCAAAAGACATGGTGGTGAAATTAAAATATCCTATAGGAGTTCTAAAGGCAGTTTTTTCTTCATCCTCAGTATTTAGGGGAATTTGCCAATAGTCGAGCGTACTGATAAATGTAGCCTTCCCAAGGCGATCTATAATATCATCAATTCGAGGCATAGGGTATGCATCGAATTTTGATATTGAATTAAGGCGGTGAAAATCTAGACAAATGTGAATGCCGCCTTCCTTTTCAGGGATTTATTTAACTCCAAAAATTGATTAGCGGTTTGCTCATAAAAGTGCTAAAACATTGTGAAAATGCATAGCACTTGCTCCACTGTGTTTAACAAACATAACCCTTCTAGAAAACCTATATAAATGCTTTCTGTACAGTTAGCATTTTCCCAAGAAAAAAACTGCTAATCAATTATTTAAAACCCTGCTTTTTACTAACGATCACCATCGGGGAACCCCACTCACTAATAAAGGGTTCTATAACTTCTAATGTCTGCATCTTTTCTAGTTCCTTTATAACATCTTGTTTCACCTTTTCCGGTATTCGGTAAGGTTTTTGCCTTATAACTAGCTGGTGGTTTAGATGTATCCGATGTTCCACCCCCTTAGCTTTTCCTGGCTGACAGGAGAAGGTTTTGTGAAAGGCTTTTAACAATCTATCTAACTCCTCCCTTTGGCCTTCCTCTAGATCAGGATTGATAGTGACCAATTCAACACCACCTGCTCCTTCTAGTCTTTGGTAAGCTTGGTCTACTTCACTAGTAGACTGCTCAGGGTACACAAACAGGGGTTGTCTTTGAAATGTCCCTATCATGCCATCTTTTGAGTAAGTTTGCATGATAGACTTGTAACCTTTTACGCCTCCCAGGGATATCTGTTTCATAGTTGACCGGGCCAATTTGTCTCTGTATAACATAAGGCCCCTGCCACTTCATTGTCAGCTTACTCTCTGAAGATAGTAGGAGTAACAATACTTTATCCCCTGGTTGGAACTGTTTAGTACCCACTCCTTGGTCATAATATTCCTTTTGCTCCTTTTGTTTTCTGAGGTTATTTTGATGGGCCAGGGTAATATACTTAGCTAGCCTCTGCCTTAGTCTGGTTATATATTCCAGACTTGGGGTTCTTGTGCTTTTTTACTTTCCCATCTTTCCTTTATTATATCCAAAAGCCCCCTTGGATTTCTCCCATAAAGGAGTTCGAATGGAGAAAACCCTGTGGATGCCTGGGGTACCTCCCTATATGCGAACATCAAGTAAGGTAGATTGCAGTCCCATACTTTCCCTTCATCCTGTACATACTTTGTGAGCATCTTTTTTAGGGCTTTGTTAAACCTTTCCACCAGCCCATCAGTTTGGGGGTGGTAAGGAGAGGTGTACAAAGCCCCAGCACCCAATGATTGATAGAGATGGGCTAGCAATGCCGAACAAAAATTACTGCCTCTATCAGTGAGGATCTCCCTGGGTACCCCCCCCCTTTTTATTTATTTATTTATTTTTATTTTTTATATTTGTAAATCCAAATGAGCAAACTGCCCGTTTTCATTGGAGATAAGTTTAAAACTATAAAAAACACACAAAACATTAACAAACATAATACAAAAAAAGCATTCAATCAATAAAATACAATACATAAAAATACATCATGTTTCCAAAGATAGCCACTGTTTTAACCCTTACACTGCCAAGGTTTTTCTGAAAATTGCATATCCCTGCTGCCAGAGTTTTTTTCACTGGGTTTGTACACTTATCGGTTATGACATTATTACATAATTTTTCTTAATTCCCTGGTAAACTTTTTTTGTCAGGGTAGTAAGAAACTAACACAACTATAATTCAAAGTGAAAATATAACTTTTCCAACAAAGACATTTGGAGATATATATGTTTATTTAGTGAAATTTCGATTGTTTTTGAGAATTTGTATTCGCAAAAAATATTGAAGTTTGTAAAAACGTTAAAATCGGTTGCATCACTGATAATAATTGTTGTCTAAAATGTAACTAATTTTCACTTTCAGGCTACAGATTCTTTATATAAACACAAATTTCACATTGGTTTCTCACCTACAGAATATGAGAGTGACCAGAACGGACCACCTGTGGTAGAGCCATGCTGGCCTATGGGGGGGTACCTATTGGATTATGGGGTACACGTCACAAATCCATTAAGAAAAAGTAAGAAGTAGCCTGTTTCACATGATAGGGAAGTGAATGAGTAAATCAAGGGCCAGATTGCACCTATAGATACCTACCCAGGGTCACATGACCAAAAACAAGATGGCTGACACCATTCAGCCATGTTCTGTGTCAAACTGCTTGTGACTCATTTATTGAGATCACTAGATCATAAAAGTGGTAAATGTCAATGGATTACACCTTTCTTATGGCAGCAGTGGCTTGGATGAAATTTCTGATCCCTAATTTCACATTATAGACCCACTTGCAGATAGTCAAGGTACATACCAACCACCCTGGTATGTCCATGCTGGCCAATGGGTGACCACCTATTACATTATGGGGTGCATGCCAATAAATTCAAAAAGCAAAAGTAAAAAGTAGCTTGCTTTACATGGCAGGGAAGTGAATGAGTAAATCAAGGCCCAGATTGTACCCATAGCTACATCCCCTGGGTCACATGATCAAAAACAAGATGGCAGCTACCGTTTCATCATTTTCTGTATCAAACTGCATCTCTTACACATTTATTGTGATAACTACATTATAAAAGTGGTAAATGTCAATGGATTACACCTTTTCTTACATCTGCCAGGGCTTGGATGAAATTTATGATCACTAATTTTACTTTATAGACCCACCAGCATATAGCTGGGGTGCCATACCTAATCACCCTGGTATACCCATGCTGACCAATGGGGTGTCCACCTATTGCATTATGGGTTACATACCAATAAATTGAGAAAGGAAAAGTAAGATGTAGCCTGTTTTACATGACGGGGAAGAGAATGAGTAAATCAAGGCACAGACTGTACCCATAGTTACATCCCCTGGGTCACATGACCAAAAACAAGATGGCTGACACCATTCAAGCATTTTCTGTATCAAACTGCTTCTGTTACACGTTTGTAGGGATAACAGCATTATAAAAGTGGTAAATGTCAATGGATTACACATTTTCTTACACCTGCAGGGGCTTGGATGAATTTTCTGATCCCTAATTTCACATTACAGACCCAATTGCAGATAGCCGGGTTGCCATAACCAACCACCCCTGGTATGCCCATGCTGGCCAATTGGGTGTCCACCTATTGCATTATGGGGTGCATGCCAATGAATTCAAAAAGTAAAAGTAAAAAGTAGCCCATTTTACCTGACAGAGAAGTAAATGAGTAAATCAAGGCCCAGACTGTACCCATATCTACATCCCCTGGGTCACATGACCAAAAACAAGATGGCAGCTACCATTTGATAATTTTCTGTATCCAACTGCTTCTGTTACATGTTTGTAGGGATAACTACATTATACAACTGGTAAATCTCAATGGATTACAACTTTTCTTACATCTGCAGGGGCTTGGATGAAATTTCTGATCCCTAATTTCACATTACAGACCCATCTGCAGATAGCTGTAGTGCCATACCCAACCACCCCTGGTATGTCCATGCTGGCCAATGGGGTCTCCACCTATTGCATTATGGGGTGCATGCCAATAAATTCAAAAAGTAAAAGTAAAAAGTAGCCTGTTTTACATGACAGGGAAGTGAATGAGTAAATCAAGGCCCAGATTGTACCCATAGCTACATCCCCTGGGTCACATGATCAAAAACAAGATGGCAGCTACCGTTTCATCATTTTCTGTATCAAACTGCATCTCTTACACATGTATTGTGATAACTACATTATAAAAGTGGTAAATGTCAATGGATTACACCTTTTCTTACATCTGCTGGGGCTTGGATGAAATTTATGATCACTAATTTTACTTTAGAGACCCACCAGCATATAGCTGGGGTGCCATACCCAACCACCCCTGGTATACCCATGCTGACCAATGGGGTGTCCACCTATTGCATTATGGGTTACATACCAATAAATTGAGAAAGGAAAAGTAAGATGTAGCCTGTTTTACATGACAGGGAAGAGAATGAGTAAATCAAGGCACAGACTGTACCCATAGTTACATCCCCTGGGTCACATGACCAAAAATAAGATGGCTGGCACCATTCAAGCATTTTCTGTATCAAACTGCTTCTGTTACACGTTTGTAGGGATAACAACATTATAAAAGTGGTAAATGTCAATGGATTACACATTTTCTTACACCTGCAGGGGCTTGGATGAATTTTCTGATCCCTAATTTCACATTACAGACCCAATTGCAGATAGCCGGGTTGCCATAACCAACCACCCCTGGTATGCCCATGCTGGCCAATTGGGTGTCCACTATTGCACTATAGGTGCATATGACAATGAATTCAAAAGTAAAAGTAAAAGTAGCCCGTTTTACATGACAGAGAAGTGAATCGAGTAAATCAAGGCCCAGACTGTACCCATATCTACATCCCTGGGTCATATGACCAAAAACAAGATGGCAGCTACCATTTGATAATTTTCTGTATCCAACTGCTTCTGTTACATGTTTGTAGGGATAACTACATTATACAACTGGTAAATCTCAATGGATTACAACTTTTCTTACATCTGCAGGGGCTCGGATGAAATTTCTGATCCCTAATTTCACATTACAGACCCACCTGCAGATAGCTGTAGTGCCATACCCAACCACCCCTGGTATGTCCATGCTGGCCAATGGGGTCTCCACCTATTGCATTATGGGGTGCATGCCAATAAATTTATAAAGTAAAAGTAAAAAGTAGCCTGTTTTACATGACAAGGAAGTGAATGAGTAAATCAAGGACCAGACTGTACCCATAGCTACATCCACTGGGTCACATGACCAAAAATAAGATGGCTGCTTCCGTTCCATCATTTTCTGTATCCAACTGCTTCTGTTACACATGTATTGTGATAACTACATTATAAAAGAGGTAAATCTCAATGGATTACAACTTTTCTTACATCTGCAGGGGCTTGGATGATTTTTCTGATCCTTAATTTTTCATTACAGATCCACATGCAGATAGCCGGGGTGCCATACCCAACCTCCCATGGTATGTCCATGCTGGCCAATGGGGTGTCCACCTATTGCATTATGGGGTGGATGCCAATAAATTCAAAAAGTAAAAGTAAAAAGTAGCCTGTTTTACATGACAGGGAAGTGAATGAGTAAATCAAGGCCCAGACTGTACCCGTAGCTACATTCACTGGGTCACATGACCAAAAACAAGATGCAGCTACCGTTCAATCATTTTCTGTATCAAACTGCTTCTGTTACATGTTTGTAGGGATAACTACATTATAAAAGTTATAAATGTCAATGGATTACACCTTTTCTTACATCTTCAGGGGCTTGGATGAATTTTCAGATCCCTAATTTCACATTACAGATCCACCTGCAGATAGCTGAGTTGCCATACCCAACCACCCATGGTATGCCCATGCTGGCCAATGGGGTGTCCACCTATTGCATTATAGGGTGCATGCCAATAAATTCAAAAAGTAAAAGTAAAAAGTAGTCCGTTTTACATGACAGGGAAGGGAATGAGTAAATCAAGGCCCAGATTGTACCCATAGCTACATCACCTGAGTTACAGGACCAAAAACAAGATGGCGGCTATCATTTGATAATTTTCTGTATCAAACTGCTTCTGCTACATGTTTGTAGGGATAACTACTTTATAAAAGTGGTAAATGTCAATGAATTACAACTTTTCTTACATCTGCAGGGGCTTGGATGAAATTTATGATCACTAATTTCACATTATAGACTCACCAGCATATAGCTGGGGTGCCATACCCAACCACCCCGGGTATACCCATTCTGACCAATGGGGTGTCCACCTATTGCATTATGGGTTACATACCAATAAACTGAGAAAGGAAAAGTAAGATGTATCCTGTTTTACATGAAGGGGAAGTGAATGAGTAAATCAAAGACCAGACTGTACCCATAGCTACATCCCCTGGGTCACATGACCAAAAACAAGATGGTGGATACCGCTCAATCATTTTCTGTATCAAACTGCTTCTGCTACACATTTATTGTGATAACTACATTATAAAAGTGGTAAATGTCAATGGATTACACCTTTTCTTACATCCGTAGGGGCTTGGATGAATTTTCTGATCCCTAATTTCACATTACACACCCATTTGTAAATAGCCATGGTGCCATACCCAACTACTCCTGGTATGCCCATGCTGGCCAATTGGGTGTCCACCTATTGCATTATGGGGTACATGCCAATAAATTCAGAAAGTAAAAGTAAAAAGTAACCCATTTTACATGACAGGGAAGTGAATGAGTAAATCAAGGCTCAGACTGTACCCATATCTACATCCCCTGGGTCACATGACCAAAAACAAGATGGTGGCTACCATTTGATCATTTTCTGTATCAAACTGCTTCTGTTACATGTTTGTAGGGATAACTACATTCTAAAAGTGGTAAATCTCAGTGGATTACAACTTTTCTTGCATCTACAGGGAGCTTGGATGAAATTTCTGATCCTTAATTTTCATTTACAGACCCAACTGCAGATAGCCGGGATACCATACCCAACACCCATGGTATGTCCATGCTGGCCAGCGAGGGTGTCCACCTATTGCATTATTGGTGCATGCCAATAAATTCAAAAGTAAAAGTAAAAAGTAGTCTGTTTTACATGACAGGAAGGGAATGAAGTAAATTAAGGCCCAGACTGTACCCATAGCTACATCCCTCATCCACCACGACCAAAAACAAGATGGCGACTACCATTTGATCATTTTCTGTATCAAACTGCTTCTGTTACATGTTTGTAGGGATAACTACATTCTAAAAGTGGTAAATCTCAGTGGATTACAACTTTTCTTACATCTGCAGGGGCTTGGATGAAATTTCTGATCCTTCATTTTTCATTACAGACCCAACTGCAGATAGCCGGGGTGCCATACCCAATCACCCATGGTGTGTCCATGCTGGCCAATGGGGTGTCCACCTATTGCATTATGGGGTGCATGCCAATAAATTCAAAAATTAAAAGTAAAAAGTAGCCCATTTTACGTGACAGGGAAGTGAATGAGTAAATCAAGGCTCAGACTGTACCCATATCTACATCCCCTGGGTCACATGACGAAAAATAAGATGGCGGCTTCCGTTCCATCATTTTCTGTATCAAACTGCGTCTGTTACACATTTGTAGGGATAGCTACATTATAAAAGTGGTAAATGTCAATGGATTACACCTTTTCTTACATCTGTATGGGCTTGGATGAATTTTCTGATTCCTAATTTCACATTACAAACCCACCTGCAGATAGCCGTGGTGCCATACCCAAACACCCATGGTATGCCCATGCTGGCAAATGGGGTGTCCACCTATTGCATTATGGGGTGCATGCCAATAAATTCAAAAAGTAAAAGTAAAAAGTAGCCCGTTTTACATGACAGGCAAAGGAATGAGTAAATTAAGGCCCAGACTGTACACATAGCTACATCCCCTGCGTCACATGACCAAAAACAAGATGGCGGCTACCATTTGATCATTTTCTGTATCAAACTGTTCTGTTACACATTTGTTGTGATAACTACATTATAAAAGTTGTAAATGTCAATGGATTACACATTTTCTTATATCTGCAGGGGCTTGGATGAAATTTATGATCACTAATTTCACATTATAGACCCACCACCATATAGCTGGGATGCCATACCCAACCACCTAAGGAAGGCCATGCTGGCACATGAGGGGCCCACCTATTGCATTATGGGTTACATACAAATAAATTCAGAAAGGAAAAGTAAGATGTAGCCTGTTTTACATGATGGGGAAGTGAATGAGTAAATCAAGGCCCAGACTGTACCCATTTCTACATCCCCTTGGTCACATGACCAAAAATAAGATGGCGGCTACCGTTCAATCATTTTCTGTCAAACTGCTTCTGTTACACATTTGTAGGATAACTATATTATAAAGGGGTAAATGTCGGGCATTACACAGCACTTTTCTTACATCTACCAGGGGCTTGGATGAAATTTATGAGCACTAATTTCACATTATAGACCCACCACCCATGCTAAGGGGTGCCATGCCCAACCACCTAAGGAAGCAGCATGGCACATGAGGGGCACACCTATTGTATATGGGTTACATACAAACAAATTCAGAAAGGAAAAGTAAGATGTAGCCTGTTTTACATGACGGGGAAGCGAATGAGTAAATCAAGGCCCAGACTGTACCCATATCTACATTCCCTTGGTCACATGACCAAAAATAAGATGGCGGCTACTGTTCAATCATTTTCTGTCAAACTGCTTCTGTTACACATTTGTAGGGATAACTATATTATAAAAGGGGTAAATGTCAAGGCATTACACCTTTTCTTTCATCTGCAGGGGCTTGGATGAAATTTATGATCACTAATTTCACATTATAGACCCACCACCATATAACTGGGGTGCCATACCCAACCACCTAAGGAAGGCCATGCTGGCACATGAGGGGCACACCTATTGTATTATGGGTTACATACAAATAAATTCAGAAAGAAAAAGTAAGATGTAGCCTGTTTTACATGACGGAGAAGTGAATGAGTAAATCAAGGCACAGACTGTACCCATAGCTACATCCTCTGGGTCACATGACCAAAAACAAGATGGCTGACACCATTCAAACATTTTCTGTATCAAACTGCTTCTGTTACACGTTTGTAGGGATAACAACATTATAAAAGTGGTAAATGTCAATGGATTACATATTTTCTTACATCTGCAGGGGCTTGGATGAATTTTCTGATCCTAATTTCACATTACAGACCCACTTGCAGATAGCCGGTGTGCCATAACCAACCACCCATGGTATGCCCATGCTGGCCAATGGGGTGTCCACCTATTGCATTATTTGGTGCATGCCAATAAATTCAAAAAGTAAAAGTAAAAAGTAACCAGTTTTACATGACAGAGAAGGGAATGAGTAAATCAAGGCCCAGACTGTACCCATAGCTACATCCCCTGGGTCACATGACCAAAAACAAGATGGCGGCTACCATTTGATCATTTTCTGTATCAAACTACTTCTGTTACATGTTTGTAGGGATAGCTACATTATAAAACTGGTAAATCTCAATGGATTACAACTTTTCTTACATCTGTAGGGGCTTGGATAAAATTTATGATCACTAATTTTACATTATAGACCCACCATCATATAGCTGGGGTGCCATACCCAACCACCTAAGGAAGGCCATGCTGGCACATGAGGGGCACACCTATTGCATTATGGGTTACATACAAATAAATTCAGAAAGGAAAAGTAAGATGTAGCCTGTTTTACATGACGGGGAAGTGAATGAGTAAATCAAGGCCCAGACTGTACCCATATCTACATCCCCTTGGTCACATGACCAAAAATAAGATGGTAGCTACCATTCAATCATTTTCTGACAAACTGCTTCTGTTACACATTTGTAGGGATAACTATATTATAAAAGGGGTAAATGTCAAGGCATTACACCTTTTCTTACATCTGCATGGGCTTGGATGAAATTTCTAATCCCTAATTTCTCATTACAGACCCAACTGCAGATAGAAGAGGTGCCATATCCAACCACCCATGGTATGCCATTCATGTCAATGGGGTGTCCACCTATTGCATTATGAGGTACAAGCCAATAAATTCAAAAAGAAAAAGTAAAAAGAAGTTTGTTTTACATGTTAGGGAAGTGAATGAGTAAATGAAGGCCCAGACTGTACCCATATCTACATCCCCTGGGTCACATGACCACAAATAAGATGGTGGCCACTGTTCAATCATTTTCTGTATCAAACTGCTTCTATTCTAAAACCTGTGGAGAAAAACCCTACCCTTTCCCTATTCAAAATACCTGTGGAGAAAAACCCTATCCTTTCCCTATTCTAAAACCTGTGGAGAAAAACCCTACCCTTTCTCTATTCTAAAACATGTGGTGAAAAACCCTACCCTTTCCCTGTTCTAAAATCTGTGGACAAAAAGCCTATCCTTTCCCTATTATATAACACATCATGAAGTCCACTATCCTTGACAGGGCGGTGTCTAAAGTCGGTGAGAAGCGTCCTGCTGAGTCTTCTCAAGACATTGACAGTTGCAAGATAGCTGATCAGGGAAGGAGACAAAATTTGTGGTTGCAGGAGCCTAGATTCCAGATCTGAAACCAGTTCTGACCTGGCTCCCTGCCACCAAGAGTGAATCAGGGTCTTGAAATCTGAAGTAGCCAGGGGTTTGAGAGGTGGATCCTGTTGAGACTGGGGGGGAGGAGGAGGAGAAGGGGCATCCAGTGGAGGATAATACCCTTGAAACTCCATGTAGTTGGAGTAAGGGTGAAATCCAGGGTAGAACTGCCCCAAATGACTCCAATCTGGAGAGCAGCACCCTGGGTAGGGATCCCTTGGATACCCAAAAGGGTAATGTGGGACAGTTCAGGGTTGATTATAAGCCCCCCAATGTCAGACCTAGCATCAGAGGGATCCACATTGGACCGGCCGTTGTGTAGATGGGGGATGGTCTGGTGTCGAGACAGCCCATGGCAGGGTCACCGACATTGTAACCGGCGCAACCTGACCTGGCACTGGAAGGGGTCCTGTTGGTCACGTGACGTTGGGCGGGTGGTCCCCCTTCAGGTATTGCTAGAAAAGTCTGCCGTCCGGCCCGATGCCAGGTGGTGCAAGTCCTATATGTGATGACCTACTGATGGAACCCTCTCGAAGTAAGATCTGTCTTTTCCTATATCTATCTCCAGCCTTTATGCATGTGAACAGTGCAAAAACCTATCTAGTATTACCTTATACTATTATGTTTTAGGTCACTGTATTGCCCTTGGATAATTAACACATTTTTCCTATGTTACCCTATCCTACTATGCCTTAGTCCCATGTTTTGAGATATTTTTTCCCCATACATTATATAAAATAGTTGGTGGTTGTCAATACACAGCAATGATACACCTTCACCCTAAGGTTCACAGATGAAATACAAGATATACGTCACCCATGAGTTTTATATAATTATAAAAAGGGTCTGAGAAATGGAGCTTTCTGATTGGCTGTAAACATTCTAATAGCCTTATGTTAATCTTTTTATTAACATACATATGAAGACAACCATATGCTGAACAAGGTTTAACACTTTTTAAAACATTTTTTATTATAATAGCAATAAGGCACTCCCAGGGATTATGTTAATGGTCTGTTAATCACCCTCTAGGGGCATGTGGCACTCGGCTGCACCTCGTGCCACAGTACACCCCTAGAGGTGATTAACAGACCGTTTTATAACCTTAGTCATCTTTATTGCTTAACTCAGAAAAGTAAATGGACCTAGTTTCTTCAGTATCTCATGGTTACAGTGAGAACAGCAAATTAAGTAGGGTGTTACAATGCGGTGTGTATTTAAGCCACCATACAGTATCTTATATAGTGTACTATACAGTAGGAAAGAAACCAAAATAGTTTACTATTTTTTATTACCATTAGCATTTACCATCAGTTGTCCAAATTTCACTGATGCAACACTTTTTCAAGTGTATGGATCATCATACACAAAGAGCATTCCATCAGACATGGTAATGCCAGAAACATTTGGCAAAAAATCCTCTCCATTCCCTATTCTAAAACCTGAGGAGAAATTCCCTATTCTTTCCCTATTCTAAAACCTGTGGAGAAAAACCCTATCGTTTCCCTATTCAAAAATGTGTGGAGAACACCCCTATCATTTCCCTGTACTAAAACCTGTGGAGAAAAATCCTATCCTTTCCCTTTTCAAAAACCTGTGGAGAAAAACCCTATCCTTTCCCTATTCTAAAATCTGTGGAGAAAAACCCTAACATTTCCCTATTCAAAAAACCTGCGGAGAAAAACCCTATCCTTTCCCTGTTCTAAAACCTGTGTAGAAAAACACTACCATTTCTCTATTCTAAAACCTGTGTAGAAAAATCCTGTCCTTTCCCCTTTCAAAAACCTGTTGAGAAAAAACCTTATCCTTTCCCTATTCTAAAACCTGTGGAGAAAAACCCTACCCTTTCCCTATTCAAAAAACCTGTGGAGAAAAACCCTATCCTTTCCCTATTCTAAAACCTGTGGAGAAAAATCCTATCCTTTCCCTTTTCAAAAACCTGTGGAGAAAAACCCTATTCTTTCCCTATTATATAGCACATCATGAAGTCCACTCTCCTTGACAGGCCGGTGTCTAAAGTCCGGTAGGGAAACTTCCTGCCGAGTCTTCCCCAAGACATGGACAGTTGCAAGATAGCAGATCAGGGAAGGAGACTTAGGAAGCTGTGGTTGCAGGAGCCTAGTTTCCAGATCTGAAACCAGTTCTGACCTGGGCCCTTGCCACCAAGACTGAATCAGGGTCTTGAAATCCAAAGTAGCCAGGGAAGGGGAGGTGGATCCAGTTGAGACTGGGGGGAGGAGGAGGAGGAGGGGTGTCCAGTGGAGGATAATACCCTTGAAACCCCATGTAGTTGGAGTAAGGGCGAAATCCATGGTAGAACTGCCCCAAATGACTCCAATCTGGAGTGGAGCATCCTGGGTAGGGATCCCTTGGATACCCAAAAGGGTAATGCAGGACAGTTCAGGGTCGATTATAAGCCCCCCAATGTCAGACCTGGCATCAGAGGAATCCACGTTGGACTCGCCGTTGTGTAGATGGGGGAGGGTCCAGCGTCGAGACAGCCCACGGCAGGGTCACCGACGTCGTAACCGTCGCAACCTAACCTGGCACTGGAAGGGGTTCTGTTGGTCACGTGATGTTGGGCGGGTGGTCCCCCTTCAGGTATTGCTAGAAAAGTCTGCCGTGCGGCCCGATGCCAGGTGTTGCAAGTCCCATATGTGATGACCTACTGATGGAACCCTCTCGAAGTAAGATTTGTCTTTTCCTATATCTATCTCCAGCATTTATGTATGTGAACAGTGGAAAAACCTATCTAGTATGACCTTTTACTATTATGTTTTAGATCACTGTATTGCCCTTGGATAATTAACACATTTTTCTTATGTTACCCTATGCTACTATGCCTTAGTCCCATGTTTTGTGATATTTTTTCCCCATACAATATGTAAAATAGTTGGTGGTTGTCAATACACAGCAACGATACACCTTCACCCTAAGGTTCAAAAATGAAATACAAGATATACATCACCCATGAGTTTTATATAATTAATATAAAATGGACCTAGTTTCTTCAGTATCTCACGGTTACAGTGAGGACAGCAAATTAAGTAAGGTGTTAGCGAAAGCGGTGTGTATTTAGGCCACCATACAGTATCTTATATAGTGTACTTTACAGTATGAAAGAATCCAAAATAGTTTACTATTTTTTATTACCATTAGCATTTACCATCAGTGGTCCACATTTCACCGATGCAAAACTTTTTCAAGTGTATGGATCTTCATACACAAAGAGCATTCCATCAGACATGGTAATGCCAGAAATATGTGGCAAAAAAAAATCTCTCATTTCCCTATTCTAAAACCTGCAGAGAAAATCCCTATTCTTTCCATATTCTAAAACCTGTGGAGAAAAACCCTATCATTTACCTATTCTAAAACCTGTGGAGAAAAATCATATCCTTTCCCTATTCAAAAACCTGTGGAGAAAAATCCTATCCTTTCCCTTTTCAAAAACCTGTGGAGTAAAACCTATCCTTTCCCTATTCTGAAACCTGTGGAGAAAAACCCTAACATTTCCCTATTCAAAAAACCTGCGGAGAAAAACCCTATCCTTTCCCTGTTCAAAAACCTGTGGAGAAAAACCCTATCCTTTCCCTATTCTATAACCTGTGGAGAAAAGCCCTATCCTTTCCCTATTCTAAATTCTATATATAGTCTTCAGGCTTGTGACCTGTAGATAAAAAACTGTCTGATCTTACCCTATGCTACACCATTGCATCAACATTTTACATACTCTGTGATATATAATTTATCCAAAGTAATGTAGCTCACCCTCACATGAAGTCATCTCTTGGAGTGTTCAGAACTAGTCCATGCATTATAATTCATTCCAACTGATGAGATGGTGAAGGTGAAGATTGTTGTGGTGCATTGCGTACTAGTAGGTCTACAAGGCTGATTTATGTTAACACCTCAAGGTTTCCACAGCCTGTAAGACAAACTAGTGTGTCTCTTACCGTAATCCCAGAAAGTATCAGTTGAGTAGTATCATAGGAAGTCAAGATGTAAAATGTTGTAATGTAGCATCATTGCAGTGTCTTGATCTTCAGTGTCATTCAAAAATGGTAATTTTGTGACTTCTGTAGATATGTTGAATACACCTTCTCTGAGAAACAAGAAATATGCAGTCAATCAATGTGATGACTTCTGGACACACTACTGCACCACTTTTTCCACATCCAGGCACCAAGTGTTAATTACTCATGATCACCTCAGATTGGCCACCTTTTCTAAAATGCTTCAAAGTGTCTGCATTTCCTAAAATACTTCAACACAGCCATCTTTGTTTAAAAAGCTCTCTGAATGGGTATGGGCAGATGCGGTATGATGGTAATCAGTGATGTGACCACTTAATGGACACAGTACTGCAAAACTTTTGCCATATCTGTACACCAAGTGTGAATCTCTTGTGAGTGCTTCAAGATGGCTGCTTTTGCTGAAATGCCTCAAAATGGCTACCTTTGCTAAAAAGTTCTTTGAATGGGGCTGTGTTGATGAGGTATGGTAGTAATCAGTTATGTATCCACTACCAGACACAAAGTCAATTAACTACCTTGTACTTACAGGTTGCACCTGTAATCAAGCTTTCAGCAAAGTGTTTCTCTCCTGGTATGACAAAGGTAAAAAAAAAATAAAGGTAAAAAAACAAAGTACACCACCCCTTTTGCTAGATATGGGTAGCAAGTGTGAATCACTGGTGAGGTACCCAACTAGACTAACACTGTTAGCTGTTTCATGAGATAAAACCCTGAATTAATTTTGAAACATGAATACATACTGTACATCAATACACACATATCAAAACCTAAGCTAAACTGTAACTTATCGTTAGTGACATCACGTAGTAACCTAACTTATGCACTTATTATTTCCAATTTATTTCCCATTCTGACTGTTGCATGAGTATTTCTGAAGCCAGGGGACATCTTTTGTACAATGCACTGTGTATATAGATTACAGTGATTGTCATATGGAAGACGACCCCGACGACAGTTGATAGGGCATTTGGAACGTATATCCGTATACGTTGTTCACTTTTAAAGACTTTTAGCCTATATACTCCAATCTGAAAAACAGAATTTAAAGACATTATACAATGACAACCTGAAAGTTATAGTCCATTGGATTATATACTGTACATTCCCCCGCCACTGCATCTATAAATTGCATACCTTTATAGGATTGGAGCTACAGCCCTCTTGATGTCACTGCAGAACATATCGCTTCCCTGATCCATTAAGTGGACACCATCCTGCTGATACAGTTCTGGGAAGAGAGACATGATGCCATCATGCTTGACCACACCGGCTGACAATCCTCTCATGAATGCTTCCATCTCTGTGTTGATCTTTCTCCTTGTTCTGTCCATTTTCTTTGTATCAGAAATATTCCTCCACTGCCGACGCTGGATGATGTGGGACCAAAGGATCATGGTTCTCGGCATTCGGTGCTTGATCAAGGCGATGTCCTCCTTCATCTTCCGTAGCAGCATCATTGATGTCTTCAATCCTAAATCATTACCTCCCAGGTGGATGATGATGACATCTGGTTTGGATCCCCTCAGGCACTCTCATCGCAACATTGGCACCAGTTGATTCCAACGCATACCCCTCTCACCTAACCAACGAACATTTACTGGAGTATCGAAGGTCAACACTGGTCCCCCAGTTTGAGACCACTCCCGAATCCCTGCCCAATGCACGAAGGAGTGTCCACAGAGCCATACAGTCTTCTCTGGACACTGCATATCTGAATTAAGAAAACATACATATTATAGTATCGGAGTGTATCCAATCTATGACAGGTAGTAGTGCTCAATTCCTGATATTTGCTGGCAAAAGACAACATGTCTGGTATCTTCCAGGAAATAAAAAACATTTAAGAGTGATTACTAATAGTGGCAGTCAGAGCAAAATTATGCATTTGCGGCACAAGAGCTCATGAAAACATTACGTGATTGGTGGTTTGAGAAACTGATGGTTACCAAATGGGAAAGGTATTTTGGAGTAGTCATGTTTGATGACCTAGCATGAATAAAGCAGTACATGTTGTTCAGCCTTCCCATGTCATCCCACACTTGTGTATCCCCTAAGTGATGCTATCTCAAGGGCTACTACCCTTGCCTGCATGGCTAGTTGCAGGTTAAGGGGCATGTGTACTGACACAGGTGCCTCCACCTGGAGGACAGGGTTGTTAGTAACAAGGCTAACCTGGATACAGCTTCTGGGACATTGTAATCCCCTTTTCCCTTCTAGTAGCATAGACAATATGCAAAAACATTTTCACAGTAGCCCCTATTCTGTATACACTTCCCACACTGTTTGCACTTACCACAGGGCTGGTTCCACCAGTTCAACCCTGGAGACCCCCTGTAAAACAAGGTTAGGGACAGTATATAATAGTATAGTGCTTTTGGTACAAACTGGAACCACAGTTGGATTAAAGAGAACAGGAAATCATTTCTAATTGGCAGCAGTTTATAAAGTTCTTATTTTTAGAAAAGATATGCATTATTCTAAATAATCCACATTTAACTGTACTTGAATAACAACTTGATACGACAAACTGTATTTTGCATTGTTTTGTTTTTATGGGCAGCATTCTGGGATGCAGCACTAGGCATTTCCCACCTATCTTACATCTCGATCACTCCGCCATCTCGGTCTTGATACCGGGAATCTACGCCAATTAACCATTCCATGGTGTCCAATGGACACCCCATGTCTTCCCACACTGGGAAACAGCAACTATAAAACATGCCATGGTGTCCAATGGACACGCAATGCTGACTATGATAGAGGGAAGTCTTGTGCAGTCCATTCCGGGATGCAACACTCAGCATTTCCCACCTATCTTACATCTCGATCACTCCGCCATCTTGGTCTCTATACCGGGAATCTATGCCAATTAACCATTCCATGGTGTCCAATGGACACCCCATGTCTTCCCACACTGGGAAACAGCAACTATAAAACATGCCATGATGTCCAATGGACACATATGCTGACTATGATAAAGGGAAGTCTTGTGCAGTCCATTCCGGGATGCAACACTCAGCATTTCCCACCTATCTTACATCTCGATCACTCCGCCATTTCGGTCTCGATACCGGGAATCTATGCCAATTAACCATTCCATGGTGTCCAATGGACACCCCATGTCTTCCCACACTGGGAAACAGCAACTATAAAACATGCCATGGTGTCCAATGGACATGCAATGCTGACTATGATAGAGGGAAGTCTTGTGCAGTCCATTCCGAGATGCAGCACTCAGCATTTCCCACCTATCTTACATCTAAAGGAAGCCTTAAAGGAAGTAACCAGTGCATCAGATTGGTATTCAAAGGCAAGAGAAGAAGAAAGTTACTATGGTTCTCCACGCCACATACTCCTAATCTGAATACATTCCCCTAGTTGACCCTCTTCAATGCTGTCACTTGCCCCCTTCTGACCCCTCTTCCTGCCACTGGACCCCCACCAGGACCAATAGCCAACCCCTAAATCTTCATCCCCTAACTCGACCACCCTACATTCATGTTGCCCCCCCCTTTACTAACCAGGATGGAGAAGTGGTGGTGGAGAATAACAGAACACAAGTAGGAGAGAGGGGTTTGGAGAAGGACATCACAGAGATAGGAAACAGGACAAGGCAGGAGCGGGGAAGGTCCAGGTTGTGAGACTTTCATCAGGACATCTGGCATCGGGACAAGTGCCGGAGTCCCGCCCGAAGGGGGACAAATTGTCATCCACATTAAGGCCTGCAGGCTGAGGAGGGGCCTCCATCTCCTTGACCCCAAGAGGGGAATGCAGAGTTTACCCCATAGACCCAATAACATTGAGGGGTGCACCACAGTTTTAGCCGGAGGTACCAGCTGGAGATGTGGAGGAAGAGGTGGGCGAGGGGCCTTCTCACTCTGGTCCAGTCATATGTCCAGTGAGGCACCGATAGACCCCGACAGGGGGAACCACAGCAGTGCGACCATCACCGACGGTTGTCTTGGCAGGTGGAGACAGGTGGGGTAGGAGCCACTGACCACCTTGCACTCCAATTCATTGAAAGACAGGGAAGAGAGAGGGAGAGAGGAGGGACATGATTGGGAGCTTCAAGTACTTGAAAGGGATAAATAAGGTGATGGCAGGAAAGAACTGGATGACGGGTGAGGGACTGCCCCCTTTAAAGTCACGCTGACATCACATCACCCGACAATGGGGCACGGCCCCTGCTGACAACTGCATGCTACAAGTTTGCCATGCAGTTCTGACGCCAGGAGATGCAGACCTATACGTGAAGACATACTGCAGGAACCCTCTCGAAGTAAGATCAGTTGTTTTCTGTCCTTTCTATGGTCCTTAGTGCTTGTCATGTACCAGGTAAGAGATCTCTTGAGATCCAGTCTCTCTCTATACCCCCTCCCCTGGATTGTGCAAGTCAAATATGTTTTTTTAATCAGCCTGCCATTGCCTGGCCTGTACACAAAAATCCACATTTAGTGCTAGAATACATTTTACTTGTGATTTATGTGACAGTAAAATATATGTGTACCTTATTCTTATGTTATATATGTGCCTGAACAAAGATGTATGTTAACCCTGTATATGCCTGATGATCATTTTTTTGTCCCATTGTAACCCTCATCTGATTTATTTTTTATTTCTCTTGCCTCACTGACTGAGCCATCTGGCTCTGGATTACAAATAGTGTGTGTTGTGCAAATTGTTTTTCCATCACAGGGCCCTGACCAGCTATAACACCGGCCTACCCAGGGCAACGGTCCTGGCTAGCCCACCTTTCCTCCACCTGGGTACCCAGAGAGTGCGACTGTGTTAGGGATTCTGAATGCATACACAGCTGGGTGATTGATAAGAGTATTTAAGCTAATTATCCTGATTACACCCATCCCATGTTCAAACCCCCAGAATAAATCAGATCTATCTTTTTTCTGCATTCAGCCTGATTGTGGTACCTGTTTGTGCTCGAAGTACTGTACTGTTTCTATTTGCTCTGCCTAACCTTGTTTTACAGGGAGTCCCAGGGTCAAACCGGAGGAACCAGCCCTGGTGGTAAGTGCAAACAGTGTGGGTACTGCAAAGTATATTGGTGGTATTGTGAAGGTAGTTACTGGGTATCTGTAGCCACTAGCGGGAAAGAGGGGATTACAGTAGCGGAGCCAGGTTTGGGATCATTTGGGAGCCAGGGAGGGCCATTCAGTCAATGACAGGCTCCACAATGGGCACTAAACAGTGAATAAAGATGGTGGCAGGGCGCCACTACTCACACCACCATCATCTGAGACTTTTGAGGAGAAATTTGCTAAGTTGTTGCTGGGGGAAGGGAAAACTGTAGAGGACTTTAAGGAACTGTTCCTGCCACCTGGGTGTGTTCCTTCCCCAACACCCCCCTCCCACTCCAGCACCTGTTACTGCCTGCAGAGAAAAGCCTTGCCTCAGAGGGCTGCCCCCTTGTCAACATTACTACCAGCACCCCAATGGAACTGGTCTGCATAAACTTCTTGAGTTTAGAGCCTGACCAGTGAAACATTAGTAAAGTGTTAGTGGTTATGGATCATTTCACAAGGTATGCACAAGCTTTCCCACGAAAGATCAAAAGGCAGCTACCGTGGCCAAGGTCCTAGTGGAAAATGTCTTCATCCACTATGGTGTCTCCTAGTGGATTCATTCCAAGTAGGCAGGGGAAGTAGCCCTTGGGATAGCACCCCCTAGAGGTTACATGGACAAGGAGTAATTAAAAGCATTAACCATTCAATTTTCTGGGGGGACGGGAAAGGGACAAGAAGGAGAGAAGAGTGTAAGTGCTAAAAAGAGAAGGTGAGGAGGACAAGCTGAGGTAATGAGTGAGGGGGAGTGTGTAAGTTATTGAGCAGAGGGAAGATGAGAAGATTAGTCTTGGCAATAGCAGGACTCAGGGATCACAGTTTGGAGGGATAAAACATATTTTAGGAGACAGAAAGGGAGTGTCTGATTTGGGAGGGGATGGTGTTCCAGAGTGAGGTCAGTCTGTAAGAGAAAGCAGCTGAGCCAGAACAGGAGGAGGGTTGTGAGGAAGGAGAATGTGTGGGTATCCCTTGACTGAAGTGAGTTGGAGGCCACAGTAGAGGGAAACAAAATTGAGGAAAGGTAGGATGGTAAGAACCCAAACCTATATGTAGAGATAAAAATAGCAGAGTGAATTTGCCAACACTAGTGTAGGAAGTAAGGAGAGGACAGTAGAGGGTACAGATGTGTGCAAGAAGGGGCATGTAGAGCAAAGTGGCAAAAAGCACTGTAGAGGGTGTCATGCTGCCTGGCAAAGGGGGAGGCTGATGCGGTGCCATAAACAACATTGGCATAGTCAAATCAGGGGATGATCATCTTGGTAAGGAGCTGACGTTAAGTATTTAGGGAGATGGCATCCTTATTTCTGTATAAGGTGCCCAGTTTAGGGTGAAGTTTAACATGGATGTGTTCAACATGTTTACAGTAGTCAAGCCAGGAGTTCAGTCATATACCCAGGTACTTGTAATGGGGGACTACGTCTAGTAGGGAGCCATCAAGGGTGGTGAATGGGGGTGAGGAGATGGAGACAAGTTTGTGAGGGTTCCAAATGTCATGAGACCATCTTTTGACATTTACCTTGAGAAGGCTATTGTGGAACCAGTGAAGGTTGGAATGAAATTCAGCTTGGAGCTGGGATTGTATGGCTGAGGTAGAGGGACCATAGGTGTAAAGAACAGTGTCACTGGCATACATTTGTATGTTTACCGCAGTGGATATGGACGGAAGATCATTTAAGAAAATGGAGAATAGTATAGGGCACAAGATGGAGCCTTGGGGAACACCAGCACGTATTGTGAGAGAGGGAGAGAGGGCTTCACCAACCTTTACTTGCTGGAGTCGCCAGAGAGGTAGGAGTTAAATCAGTTTACAGATGCAAGAGAAAGGCCAGAGGATGAAAGCTTGGTTAGTAAGAAGGGATGAGACACAGAACTATGAAAAGATGGAGTTTGTCAGGAAAATACAAGTTACTATATGAAGAATAATATATGCGGTAGTGTATATAACAAGAATTTTACACACAAGATGCTTGGGTGTATAGCAAGGGGGTTCTCATTCAGGCAGAGGTAGGTGATCTCACCCCTCAACAGGTCACTGATCATGCTGGACTTGGAGAACTGTGTGCAGTTCTGGAGGCCATACCTGAGGCGGGATATCAAACTACTGGAGGGAATGCAGCAGAGGGCAATGAGGATGTTACAGAGAATGGAGGGGAGAGACTACGAGGACAGAGAACAGGGGAGAGTACGGGTAGGTGAGGCTGAGAATGGCCGAGAGTGAACAAAAGGAGAGGGGGGTGGGCAGATATGACTGAGGGGCGCTAGCTGCACACTCAAGCAGACGTTTACAGACCAGGAGGTCTGTTTCTGCTGGCACATTCGTATGTTTGTATGTTGATATGTAATCCAGGGTTGCAGCAGCCTGTGATTGAGCCACCAGAGGAAGCTGGGCATTTCTTGCAATTGACCTCCTTGGAGTGGACCTTGCATTCCTGTCACAATAGTTAAACTTTCAACTGAACAGCATGTGCGATGACTACTTTAAAACACTGTTTTTATTACATTTTGTCCTTTATTACCAACTGAAGAGGCAGTGTTGTGCTTGGTTACTGAGTACAGAGCTGTGAACTACAAGATCCCCAGGTTTGAATCCTGCCACAGCCACTGGTTTACTTAGTAACCTTCTGTAAGCTGCTTGCTCTACCTGTACATCAGTCCCTCCCTATGTGAAAATATGAAGCAGGTCCCCCACTGCCATGTGTCACTGTAGGCTTCTTGAAACTGTGGTGTCACTATGTGTAAACATTTTGCATGTCCTTTCCTAGACCTTTTGTACTGAAGGTTTTTTTTTTAAACTCACAGTGATATCCTGCTGGCTGCTTTGCAGAGGGTCCATTACTTTGCTGGTGGTAATCATGAGATTGCCCCAATCAAGAAGTACTGCTAAGTATTCATTATTTGCTGTACACTGTATGGGCTCAAGCTCACTGGCTTGTGGACCTGTGCTGGCTGCTGTCTCTCACCCCCAACACATCCATTTTAGATGGATAGCACAGCTGTGATGCAGCCTCTCATTTTCAGTTGTGTCCTGCTTCTACCTGTACTTTTTGCTGAAATGGACTGAGAGGGAGGTCAATTGCCTTATTCAATGACATAGCTGAAGAGGTCAGAGATGGTGACCGACACAGCCCCTTCACTTAACTACCTTAGGCAGCCACCATCTGAATGACGGGGCGTGTGCCCAGCTGCTTTAGAAATTAGCTTTCCTAGCAGTTGTAGCGCGCACTCACTATCATTCAGATGGTGGCTGACCAAGGTGGTAAGTGGAGGAGCTGTGCCAGTCTTTATCTCCTCATATCCTCATAAGGTCTGCCCTGCTGGCCCTGAATCCTTTTGGTCATCTAATGTTACATTATCTACAGCGTGTCTTTATCTTTCCTTAGAAAATGTGCTTTTTATTTGCTGGGCTCCGATTGGCTAGTACCCCTGCCAGGGGGGTACATTAACTTTCAATAGATGCCCAGCAAATAAAAGTGCTCAACAAAGTGCCATTTGGCCCACTCAGTTATCCTTGTGCTCACCCTGCTGCCTCATTGGACCAAAGCACCACAGGGAATTTGAAATCGTCGCCATTTTTTCTGTAGCTTAACGAGAGATTCATAAGGTAGAAATAATGGGCAGACTGGATGGGTCTTGCAGTCCTTATCTGCTATCAACTTCTATGTATGTTTCTATGTATGTAATATTTCTAACAATTTACCACTAACTGAGGTTAGGCTAATGGGCCTGTAGTCATCCCAAAATCTGACCTCAGGAAGTCTAGTACAACAGTCCTGGAGTGCATCCAATCTGACAGCAGCTTGACCTTAACCCACCAGCCTGTGACTGCTGATCCCAATGGTTCCACACCTTGACCTCCCCACACTGTCCCTATTTGTCAGGACCAGACCCAGTATGGTTTCTTCCTTAGTGTGTTCCACAATTATCTGGATTAGAAATGCTTCCAGCATTTCATCTATCAGGATCTATTGCCTTGCGGACTCTGCTAATGGGATACTGGAGTCCCTGTCTGGCATGTTGAATTCCCCAAATATAAGTGCCTCCCCCAGCTCTTTCACCCTCTTTTATGTGCCCCAGATCTCCTCTGCTACTCTCCACCATCCCCATTGCCCCTTCCTCTCTAGCCCTATACATACTGCTCCATCAATATGACAGCTTTCCTCTCTCATATAAGTCCCACTGCAATTTCCCCCTTCTCCACCTTCCTAACCTGTTCTTACTGTTTACTTTAATGCTGTGGGAGTCCCTTTTAACCTCCTCCCCTCAGCTATGTGATTGTGATTGTCCTCAACTGTGCTACATGCTCTTTCCTAATTTAAAAGCTTTCTTGGGTGTCATACATACCTATGTCACAGCACCATGGTCCCCTCTTCATTAGGGTGCAGACCATCCCTTCTGAGCAGCCTCAAGGTCACCAAAGTGTGGCCACAGTCTCCTCAGAAATGAAAACTCTCCACCTTATCTGTATACTGATCCCGCAGTGAAACCTTTACAGTGAACACATCGATGCCAATGTGGGGAGGCTGGAGTGAGTTCAGAGGAGGGCAACAAAGATGGTAAAGGGGGCTCAGCCACCTGTCCTATGAGGAAAAGTTGGGAGAACTGAACACATACTCCCTGGAACAGAGGAGGGAGAGGGGGGACATGATTGAGACCTTCAAGTACCTTAAGGGTATAATCCGGGTGCCACTGTAAAACATCTTTCTGCTAAAAAGAGAATCAGAGGATGAGGGGGCATGGGTTACAGATTGAGGGGGGGGACAGTTCAAGGGTAACATTAGGAAGTACTATTTCACATAGAGGGTGGTGGATAAGTGGAATAGGCTTCCAGAGGAGTTGGTTGCAGAAGCAACAGTGGAAGGCTTCAAAAATACATGGAACAGACACAGGAGAGTGTTGGGGGTGGGGGGAGGCATGTCTTAGCAGATAGCTATACAAATGGGCAGACTAGGTGGGCGTGTCGGTCTTTTCTGCCGACAGACTTCTATGTTTCTATGTTAATATCGAGAAAGGCTGAGGTTGGCCAAGAGAAAACTGACACAGGCAAAAGCAGATGTGAAGCTAAGATGTGTAGAGAGGGTTCAAGAGGCTGACAAGGCATTCTTTCAAGACACATAAGACCAGACAGTGCAAAACTAGTGACAGGGTGGTCAGGCTCAGGGAGAGGAAGGTGGGAGGAAGATGAGAAGCAGAAGGCAGCTTTACTAAATGAATATTTCTGTTCAGTATTCTCAGTGTAAGACAAAAGCATGCTGCTTTCAATGCAGAATTAAAGTCAATATGTTGACATTTGGCTTCTACAATGCTGTATTACTCCAAGAGGAACCCGATCTTGGCTCGAGTTCTGTTCTTGGGTCAGAAAAAAAAAATGTGTGTGATCGTAGTAGAAATCCATCAACCATTTTTTCTGGTCCAAGGACTGCAATCCCCCCTTCCCTTCATGCACCCTCCAAATTTGCTTAAAAATGGGCCACTTTTTTCCTACCTTACTATTGGCAAACAGCCTTTGTTTGTTGGTCACAGATATGGCCTGCCGTGACAAATCAGTTCCTGTGGGCCCTGGAAAGGAAAAAAAAGATAAATACAAATTACCACAAGAAAGGTAAAACTAATTTTGAAGCTAAAATGCTTCCTTGTCCTGCTCCTAGATCATTTAGTGTTCCTCCTCTGCCCCATCTGTACCTGGTCTGCTGAGCAATCTCTCTCGCAATGGCACATCATGTCAAGGATTTATTATACTAGTCTGCCCTTGATCTGCCTGTACACGCCAGCTCACATTGCAATGACTGAATGTGTGGGTGGAAGCCAAATACACAAGGTAATCCTTTTTCTTTGATTGGTGCTTTATACAGGAACTGGAACTGCCTCCCTCTCTCGGCAAGGCATGAACTTGTCCCGAAGTTGATCCTCCCAATATTTGCCCACTGTGATGAAGTCTACAATGTTGTGCCCAAGTCATCCCTGGCCAGATTGGATACCCTGTTCAATTTTTTCTGCCACTTCACACTTGAGTGTCCTCCTCTCACTCATCACTGCTCTCTCTCTATCACTCCAGACCCATGTACTCCCTGGAAGACAGGAGGGAGAGAGAGATAGGGACATGATTGGGACCTTCCAGTACTTGAAAAGGAATAAATAAGGTTGATAAGGACAGTCTCTAAGCTGAGTGGCAACCATAATACTAGGGGGCACAGTCTTAAGCCGGAGGGTGGGAGGTTTAGGAGGGTTAGGAAGCACTTCTTCACATAGAGGGTAGTGGATACTTGGAATGCACTGCTGGAAGAGGTCATCTCATCGAAGTCAGTGGGAAGCTTTATGAGAGGCTGGGATAGGCATAGGAAGAAGTAAGGATCATGGGTAGGGAGGATGGGAGGAGTGGGGAAGGCAGGGACATTACCTCAAGCTGTGGACCCTGCAATACGAGCATACTTGATAGACCAAATTGCCTTCTCCTGCTGGCTTCTTTTGTATGTTCATATAGAATTTGATGGCAGATGAGGACCACTTGGCTCATCAAGTCTGCCATGTTCTTTACCTAATGTCACATTGTAGACCCTACTTGATCTCTAGGATTACCCCCCTTTTTTTGCTTCTAAGATTCCCTTATACCTATCCCATTTCTTCTTAAATCCCATTACAGTTTTTGCTCCCATCACCTCCTCAGGGAGGCTGTTCCAGGCATACACCACCCTTTCTGTGACAAAATGTTTCCTTACATTTCCCTTGATTCTACCCCCTCCAGCGTCATTGCATGACCCCTTGCTCTTGTGCATCCTTTCTTCTGAAAAGGCTTTCCTCCTTGAAACTTATTTATACCCTTGAGGTATCTGAAAGTCTGCATCATATCCCTCCTCTTCACTCCTTTTGTCTAGTCTGTACATATTGGCATCGACACGGTCTCCACACATGCACACACACACACACACCACAACATGAGAAACGGTTCGCCATTCCCTGTTACAGTATTGTGGAAATAATGTAAATGCCAATTCAAACAACTGGATCATACCTTTAGGTTGCCTGGGTCACCACTGTGTGTCTGCACATTGTCTGCTTTACACACAACTGTTTGTGATTTGTGTAACAGCTGCAAGCAGGCACACACAGCACTGCTGTGTCTGCATAATGGCAATGATGGTGTGAGATAAGCGTGGCACTTGGGTCCATAAAGGGGATGGCACGAATGTGTCACAATGTGTCCCATGATTGTGGCCTATTTAACACCACCACCTTGCTACCTGTATGCCACTAATTTAGGAGCACACCTTGGCACACCTGTGTCCCCTGCAGAGACACAACACACTGTGCTGCAGCATGTCACATAGGACACTGTTGGAGGCCTTGTCCAATGCAATAAATTTGATGTCCACACACCACAGACACAACATGTATGACTGTAGACACCCATTGGAACATAGCCATCATGTGTGCCTGACCCCAACACTACGCTGGGATCCCAAGTTGTGTGGTAAACATGTCACTGCTGCGGAAAAAACATCCATCCAGTACTGCCGGTACAATGTCATGCAGTGTGGGGGCTAGGCACAGAGGCCCATGGTTGCATGCCTCCTACAACAGTACTGCTGTGCCCATGGACACAATGTGCACTCCCTGACCCCACCAGGAATAGGAATGTTATGATGGATTTGCAGAACTGTGATGTGAGTCATGCTGTTAACGTACTTCACATGTTCTGAACAGTCCATGTCTGTCCCCCAGCCCGCCCCATTGTAGTGTCCATGGTCATGATGTAACATATGCTAAGTGATGTCGTCCCCCATTGCCATGACATGTCTGTGACCCATATCAATCATGTGACCATGTGGCACTAAGGTCATAGTGTTCACACTGCATCTGCCATCATGCGGACATGACACAGACATGCCAGTTGTCACCATCATGTGATCTGACACCTGTTGCCCTCCATAGTGACACATCCAAATGTATATACACTGCATTGCATGTGCCTCGCGCAGGGGTCAGTGTAATCTGTACAATGTCATCTTGACCAACAAAGATGTTGAAGTAACTATACAGGTGATGATGCTCTGCACACAAGGCCTTAGGTGCTGTGTACAATTGTGTCGCTAGAGAGGTAACATCCCACTGACAGGTACTGCCAAGCATGGGACATGGTGTTCTGCACATCTCACAGACAGTGCTGTTATGTATGTATTGTCCGACAGTGTGCCTGCACCATGACAACCACCATCCACAATTACTCAGGGTACAATAGAGTGCATGATGTATGAGAACATGGAGGTGAGCTGAGGCAGTGCTTTGCACCCACCATGTCCCCACCTGATGCTGATATATGTGGATGACACTGGTGATCCACATAGTTGATAGTTGCATGCCAAATACATTTGTGTCTCCCACATGCCAGCCTGGCCTCTGTGTCATGTCCAGGCAAGCCTAGACCCGGTACCATGGTGGATAATGCACAGACACTTCGGAAAAGTAATGGTAACACATTACAAGTAGTGGCACTACAGGACAACAGTACGACTCTGGAATCTGAGTATAGATAATCCATACAAAGACATGTCCATGCAATCATCCAGTATAGGCGTGTATATCAAAACAGTCCATTCTCAGATTGCCCGCTGTCATCCCTTTGTCAAACAATGTAGCCAAAGGGTCCATCAGGACCACAGGAGGTACTGGGTTTCACTGTGTTGGAAGACCATCACCAAAGTCAAGTCTTCCCAGTGTCCTTGCCCACCACTGTAAACCACCATGAGGTAACTGCACTAGGGGCATGATAGTTGCTCAGGTGCATTCAGTGTGCTACACCCATATACATTTCATAACCATCAAATGTGATGCTGTCCTGTCATGCTGATTGAAGGAATGGAACACACCGAACAATCCAACATCTGCTGTCCAACAGTGACACTGACATGCCCTGTGATGCAGTGCTCATTCCTGCCTGTCTGCCAAACCATGTTTAGAACTGTTTCTAAACATGTCCCCATGTACATATATACATATGATATGCAGTGTTGATCATGGATAAAGTTCCCTTCTGAGGGTGAACAATGCTGAACACCAATTGTTGGACAGTTCCTTCTCATCCATGCAATAGGTGTGTACGCCAAGCCCCAAACACAGTCAGCCGCCATACAATGTGACCTTCTTTTGGAGTGTACAACATTCTGTGCCTGTTGAAACCAAACTACCTGTACCCCACTGCTCAACACCAGTGAATTCACCAGTCCTGTCAGCATGTGGCTCCGGAACAGTGGACGACAATGACCCAGAGTATCAACCCTGTGAGGCGTCCTTCATGGAGGCTGACATGGAACTACAGGAGGACACTGACAGCCCTACACACTGGTAATGTCACTGTGCATAGATGGGCACACATGTGATGTCATAGCAGACAAGGACTGAGAGACATGGCCACTGTCACACCTGTATGTGCGCTGATGGGTCATGTAGAATGTCCAGACACCCTGTGATATGTCTGGGGCATTTCCAGTCATGATCTACAGTGCACATGTTGAGGTGAAGGTATGGCATGGCATTCCACCTTGAATCAGGCAGGCCTGAATATTGATCCTAGTAAACATTACCATGTCCACTGTGTGCTGTATATCCCTCACATCCTGCAACACTGGTATGTGCTAGGTACTGGGACAGGTGCTACTGTGTCACCCGTTTTCCACCAATGTCATGTCACGTCTCACAGCACAATGTTACGTGAACCACAGCCTTGTCATGTTTGTTGTATTACATGTAAAATGTTGAAACCTGTAACAAACCTCTCCACAAACACTGTGCAACCCAACTGTGACAGGACATGGGAGTTGACCCACTGTGCCCCCCACAGTGATGGTCCACTGTCACCAATTGTAGAAGTTGTTCATAAACAACACTGCATCACAATGACATGTGTTGTAACGCTGACCAGCAAGTCCATGAGGCACGCAGCCAGGAAGTAGGCAACAGAACAGGATACATGTCGTGACACTCTTGCAGATGTGACCAGCTGATGAAACGTGAGCCAGTGCATCTGTGTGCAGTGCAGAAATTACCGTGTACACAGCATACAGAGGTTGGCACATAGCGTGACCAATGGTGATGTGCCTGTTGTTTCTGCTGCAATTTTTGTGTTGGACATACTGTTGCCAACCTCATGCACAATCTTCCACATGCACATCACACACACACACACAAACACACACACACACACACACATATAAAAACACTGATGTCAAAGTGCAGCTAAACATGTTCTATCCCTTCAGTGAATCTTCATGGTATATGCAGCCCTGTGTAGTGTACCATAGACATGCACCTGTATCTGTCAACATGACAGACAGCTGACAACATCATCGTGTCAGTAAGTCACTGCATTACTGGGCAGAGGAGGGGTCAGTGCTGGGTACATTACCAGCACAGTAGCCACCCTCCCAACCCAACAGACACACACAAAAGGGGAGGATGTAATGTTCCTGGGTATGTTCATGGATAGGGGTAACTACTGATGATGATGGTGTATGTACACCACAATGAACACTGCCAACACAGACTGATTGTGCACTCACACAAAGCCCATGATGTGCAATGTGTCCACTACACGTGCACCTGCTGTACACATGAGTCGTATGTGCCTGCAGAACAGAGTCACTGTCCACCCATCATGCTGTGTCCAGTATCAAGTTGCAAGGGAGGACCTTCTACCCATGGCACACCCAACGATGGATGTGACTTTAACTGTACATGTGCTGCTGATGTCCATGATTGTCACAGCAGCAGCAGCAGCAGCAGCAGCAGTGTGTGGACTGTGCTTTGTACCAGGATGCCATAAGCTGACATATGTACACGAACAGTTACTCCATTTCACCTCAGTTCAGACATGTAGCACACCATGGACAACAGCATGGCCTATGTTAACATTGTCTATATCCCACATTCTAGGTAGTCCCTTGCAGCACTTCATTATAATGAAAATGCTGGTAAATCCCCACTTTTAGATGAGGAGGGGGAACGAGAAGGTGAAGGTGTTCTTCCCTAAGGCTAAGAAGGGTGAGCCAGCAGTACATCCAAGAAGGACTGTCTCAGGCTATGGTAAGGATTTACACTACGTCTGTATGTCCTGATATCACTCTGTACTGTCATGCAGTCAATGTCAACATCCAACATGCACACGTATTAGGCAACAACCCGAGTCTGGCTACTGCTGTAACACAGAATCCCAGATGACTAGTGATCGTGTGATGTCGTTCTGGGGACATTTACTCTGTGGTTCAGCGACTGACCTTGGGTGGCTGGCTTTTGTGATGTATTACCAGACCATGCTTCAATGTGGTGTCACTACCAAGGGTCACTATGTACCAAGCCTTGCCCCAGTTGGAAGCAATATTGCACAGATACAGGACCTACAATGTGTTGATGGTGATGGCTGCAGGGGCACACACAGTCCCTGGAACAGTTCGGGTGGGGGGGCTTGCCACTCCTGCAAGCATGGCAAGCTACTGCAGGTGCTTTGGGTGTGCAACATATGTGTATCTATCTGGGTGGATGCACTGCACACAAACACAGACTTGTGTCGGTAGATGGTCCGGAATACATCACATTGGTAAAGGCCTGGTGTTCCAATGAACGGACATGACATAACACACAGTGTCAGTGCTCTCCACTGTCACTGACTGGCCACTGTTGATACCATGTGATAGTGGTGATTATATGCCACACAACATGACCTTGCTCACAAGTTATGACATGTCATGTAGTACAACCAGTGTTTGCCTGCTATTTCTGCATGTCTTCATGAAGGGAAAATACAGCAGTGGTGAAACTAGCACAGGATGGGACAGTTCATATACATGAACTGTTACAGGTGTCATGGATCCTGTGTGTACACTGAGCTCTTTGAAGCCCACAAATTATCAGCAACCGTTCATCCTCCGTAGCTGAATCACCAGAGCTATCCTCCAGCAAGCAGTTCCATATTTCCCCAAGGCTGCAACCCATATGTTAGCTTTGGACAGCTGCTAGACAAAGATAACCAAACCTTACCCTTTTAATGAGCTGACCATGAGGGGTTGTTAGACGGTGGCAACTTCATCCAGATATTGTCACATTTGACAGAAAGACTGAATTGCAACTGAAGAAAATACCACTGTGTTGTAAGTAAGCATGATTCCCCCTGAGCCTCATCACGTTACCCCTTCCCCCCAAGCACTGAAAAATTATACCAGCATTACCCCCCCCCCAACTGTTCCAGGGACCACATTGAAGCAAAAAGGTGTCTGTCTCTAACTAACGATTCATCTACCTAATTAACTAATGGCACTCTTACTGCCTATTTATGCATTCAGCAAATCTGTTCTTTTTTCTCTTGGACTAGGTGAAAAGGGGAATTGTGGAAAGCATCTGTTCCATCTCAGAGTCAGAACAAAGACAAAACCACTGGTGTGCAGGAGCCCCTTCCAAATGTAGCCTCCCTCCTGAATTTTAGCAAAAAGCTCTTGCAGGCAGCAGAGGGCAATGAGGATGTTACAGAGAATGGAGGGGAGAGACTACGAGAACGGGCTGGGTGAAGTAAACACCCTGGAGGAGAGGAGGGATGGGGGGACATGATCTAAACTTTCAAGTATCTGAGGTGAATCAACAAGGATGGAGCCAACAGGGTTTTTAAACTGAGGAAGGGAAGGAACACTAGAGACCATGGGCTAAGAATAGAGGGGGGAAGATTTAGGAGGGAGATGAGGAAGCATTACTTCACAGAGAGAATGGTGTCAAAGTGAAATGCCCTACCACAGAGGGTGATATCATGCAAAATGGTGGGTAGCTTTAAAAGAGCATGGGACAGAGAACAGGGGAGAGTACTGGTAGGTGACGCTGAGAATGGCCGAGAGTGAACAAAAGGGGAGGGGGGTGGGCAGATGTGACCGAGGGCGCTAGCTGCACACTCAAGCAGACATTTACAGACACTGTACAGGCTCAAGCTCACTGGCTTGTATGGACATGTGCTGGATTCAGGGCCAGGAGGGCAGATCTTATGAGGATATGAGGAGATAAAGACTGGCACAGCTCCTCCACTTACCACCTTGGTCAGCCACCATCTGAATGATAGTGAGTGAGCATACAACTGCTATAGGAAAGCTAATTCTACAGCAGCTGGGCACAGTCTCCCTGTCATTCAGATGGTGGCTACTAAATAATAATTAATTGATGGACTGTGTCGATCGCCATGTCCGGCCTCTTCAGCTGTACTGGGGTGAGTGTGAATCCATGGGGGAAGAATTGGGGTTCTGAGAGAGTGGATGAAAGGGCAATTGGACTGACTGTCAGTTGGGTGGGGATCGGAGAGATGATCGGGGGGGGGCACCAGTGAATATGTTTGTCATGCTTACACTGTCAGATTGGCAAAGGGGGGACTGCTAGAGCTAGGGAATGGGGTTATGTCAGGTTTGTAAAGTGTCAAATCAGCAATCAGGAGGTGGGGGAACAACTGCAGTAAGGAATGATATACTAACATGGCCTGGACCCTGTGTTATGGTAAATGGGGTGGGGGGGATTTAAGCTAGCAAAGTCTGAGAGCTCCTGTCAGTTCGCTACTCACACTTGACTAAGTGGGGGTGTTCATTCACCACTGTACACTGCAATAAGAGTAGCATTTAGAAAGTGCTGCAACAGAGGCTGTTAGCACTTTCAAAACCACTGAATGTGCCCTGTAAGCAAGAGGATCCCTAATTTGCCATGGTGCTGCACTCTTAAAAGTGGAAACATGGGGGACTCCTATAGGGAAGGGGGAAACTCATAATGGGGGGAGGGCAGATTCCTCAGAAATCACTGAGGGATCTGCTATACAAGCAGACAAGATAACCATTTTGACCTTTTTCTGATGGCATTTTTTGTATGTTCAAATAGATGCAGATATAGTTATAGATACAGATACAGATATAAAATGTGTTAATTCTGCCTATTAATCCTCTGCCTTTTCCTCTGCAACCATTCATACGTATGCTATGATACAGTACTCTTTGCATCTGGCTCCTCTTCCCATGACCTTACTTCTCAGCTACAGATGGATTTTGACAATATTCAGCATTGGTTACGGTCTAACCAACTGACCATCAATGCGCCAATAAACAAAAAAGCAAAAACAGTTTACATGACATTTGGCACCCAAAAGAGGTTTTCCAGACTCGTCTCCCTCCCTTTATTCTGCACTAGTGGTGGTGCAGCAATTGAGGATGTATCCTCCTTTAACTACCTCAGGTCTGGCTGGTCCGAAATCTTGATTTCTCAGTGCACACTGATTTATTTATTTATTTATTTAAGCGTTTTACCAGGAAGGCATATCAATGCACTATACAGGAACAAAGCAAATATCCTGCTTCCTGCCCGCTGTGAGATTGTTTTAATGATGACTCTCCTCCGCTTTCTATGATGACATAGTTTACAGTGGAGCTCCCAAATTCTCCTTGCCAGACTGGACCCCTTCTTCCACTGTTTTTGTCATTTTGCCTTAGACTGTACCCCTATACCCACCACTGCTCACTCTACTCTGCCCTTCCTCTCCCTCTCGATGCCAGGCATTTTTTTCACTGTTCAACTACAAAGAGGGCACCAACCAGCCAGCCAAATAAAATAAGTCAACAACATTTTATTTACTTACAAGTACACAAACTGCAGACTTCAGGACATTGAGGTGCACATTGAAACTGGTCAGAGCACATGGCGGATTTCTGTTACCCTTTGCTCTCCCAACAGCAGATTACAGCACAGCAAGTCTGTACCTTCATGCCATTGCCATTTTTTGCACAATGTCCTAAAGTCTGGAATTCGTGTATCTGTACATAAATCAAATTTTTTTGACTAATTGTATCTGACTAGCTAAGCAGTGTGCCTGTCTTTGTAGCTGAACTACTGTTTTACTAATAGTAGCACACTCTGGGATGGAGATGGTTTGTTGTGAGCATGGCCTTTCTCACTGTGCCTCCATTATATCCAAATTCTGATTATTTCCCTTTCCTCCCACCTTGCCTCCCTCTTGTCCTCTGCCCCTCTTTCCTCCAACCCTCCCAGCAGCAATGTTTCCCATTGTCTTTCTGTTTCAACTGAGAAGTCTACTATTGGTCAAGTTGCCTTCTCATATTGCTTTCCTAAACTCTGGTCTACCCTTCCCCTGTCAATTCGCTCTGTCTCTGACTCATGAATTTTCTACTCCCACCTGCAACTGTCCATAACCCGTATCTTTTTGTTCTACTTTACCTTACTCATATTACCCTGGCTTTTTTTGCTCTACCCCCTCCACTCGCTCCGACTGTTGGGGTAATAGGAAATTAGTAATACAGAATTTGACAGCAGATATGGCCCACTTGGCCCATCCAGTCTTCCCATTTCTCCCTACCTATATTACTGAAGACTGTGCCTGATCTACAGCTCTTCTCCCCTCCCTTCCTTTCCACTATGATTCCCGTGTGCTTAGCCCATGCATTCTTGAACCCCACCACTGTTTTCTCCTCCACCACCTCCACTAGAAGGCTGTTCCAGGTATCCACCACTCTTTCTGTGAAGAAGTACTTCCTCACATCTCTCCTAAATATATCCCCTTCCAGTTTCATAGCATGTCCCCTTGTTCTTGAGCACCTTTTGTTCTGAGAAACACCTCCCTCCTGTACCTTATTCACCCCCATGAGGTATTTAAAGGTCTCTATCCTATCCCACATCTCTCTCCTCTGTTCCAGGTGTACATACTGAGGTCCTTTAGTCTCTCTTCGTAGGACTTTTGGTGCAGAACCTGCACCATTTTAGTTGCCCTCTTCTGGACTGCCTCCACTCTGTCTTTGTCCTTCCAGAGATGTGGTCTCCAGAACAGGAACCCTATTATAATATGGTTACAAGACCTAACTCTATCTCACTGAATGTTTCACGTATGTTAATGACTTTGGGCTGCCCCACCCTTAGAATGTTACTAGACTCAGGGTCTACACCACCCTCAGAAGTTTTATCTATGTGACTGTTATATTTGACTACTCTGTATTGTTTTGCCCTCTGTAACACGTTATTATTAATTGTATCACCTTGTTGTAATAATTGTCTGTCTATACCGATGTGGAGCCTTTGCAAAAAGAGTCGCTGACTCAGAGGACTGTAATTCCAATTTTCATTAATAAACTGGATGCAGTACTGTAGGTGGGGGTCTTACCAGTGATCTATACAGAGGCAACACCACCTCCCTCTTTCTGGTGGTGATGCCCCTCATCATGCACCCCAGCATCCCACTAGCCCTTCCTACTGCTTTGTCACACTGCCTGGCCACCTTTATTTATTCATTTGATAACTGGATTGGGGCACTGATCTGAAGATCTTTTTCAGGCCCAGCCCAGGCCAGATACTGGCAAACAACATAGGTACCACAATTACAAAGCAACGTCATGCAATAAGATTACCCTGGGTAATTCTCCCCCTTGCCTATCCAAACTCAATTTTTATCTACCCCATATACTTTGTTGTACTACTGCCTTGCTATGTTTATGATGATGTTCCTTTTGATGTACTGCACTGCTGTATATGGCTATTATTTTTGTAATGCTGTTAATTGCTATTAATGTTTTCTTATCTTGTACTATCTCCCATACCCCTCCCCCCAGAAGGCATCAAAGAAATGAGCTGTTATCAGTTCAGTATGTCTTTCCTGGTAAAACTTTTGAAAAAAATAAATAGCACACTGCATGGTGCATGTCCACCCTCTAACAGACACATTCCTTGGGTGTGCTGTGAGGCATAAAGCAAATCCGAGTAAGTTCAAGTATAATATACTATATACGGAAAAATACATGAAAAAGGTGCAGGTGTGCAGTCACTGGGGCATAATGTATGGTCATGTGATAAGCTTCCATCAATGGTACGATTTTCTTCCCCCCAGCTGGTCAACATGGGCATATTTCTCAGTTCTGTCCCTGCCCCCCACCCGCCCTGCAACCACCTCAACTCAGTACTCACCCTGACCCAGAGATGTCCCACCCCCCGTGGCGGGGTCAGAAAGGGGAGGACTGTCCTCCCCCCACCTGGAGCACGCATCCAGCAACGGACCCAGTGGTACAGGCAATGGCACAGGGCCAGTGGGCAGGACTTCGTGGAGCCCATGCTGACCAAGTTGTCTTTCTCCCCAGATGTTCCCCAGCCACGTTAAACATGTGCACATGGAGGCATGCACACATCACGGATCCATGGTCCCTCCCAGTACTTTATGTCACTCAAGCATGACGCTACCCCCAAGCCTCCATCTGGTGACAGCCAAGGCCAAATCATCAGCCCCCACTCTACCTCACTCCACAAGAGGACAGCAGTCTGTCTGATGCTCAATCCTCTCCACTCTGGCCAACCCTGGCAAACTATGCTCATTCCCGAACATGGGTTGCTGGCATGGTAGGAGGTTAGGAGTTCAACGCCTCAGCCCTCCACACCACAAAGCTGTCCCTTGCTAGACTTTTGTTACCCATTTTATAAATTTATATATATATATATATTCAAATTAACTAATATTTAAGGACTATATGTAATACATAGTATATGCTATGCATACTGTGATTGATACATATTGCTAGCCCTCCACACCACTTGCTAGAGTGTTCTTGCCCATGTTATAAATTTATATAGATACATTCACATTAGCTAATATTTAAGGAATATATAATATATGCTGTGCATACTGTGACTGATATATTACTAGGTGCCCCTAGAAGTAATGGGTTTGCTGTTTTCTGAAGCACAGGAAGAAGGGAGTCTGCTCATACAACAGGGAGTGAAATAAGTTTTATGCACAGTTCCATTAGGACAGCAATGCCAGTTTGTCATCAAAAGTTGGTCCCAAACATCACTCCTTCAACAGCTTGAAATGGATGCTTCCAAGTGGGATTTTTTTTATGTTGCATAAAATTGTGGGAATGAAAGCAGCTGCACAGAGGCACATTTCTGTGAAAAGTAACAAAGGAGAGTTGGACTTGGAGTCCAGTTAGAGTCAGGAATGCAACGCTGGTGTACAATCAGTATGGAAAGAGAGGAATCTAGTGCATAGCATGCATGCATGTTTTCTAAATGACTCACAAATGGAGGCATTTCTTAGTGCACCACATACACAACAGCCAACTTTGGAACCCAACTGCTCGCTGCATTGTGTAACAGTGGGAGGGAGGAAAAAATTCAAACAAAACAAGAAAATTTGAGCTGTTTTTTTTTTCAAATCCATAGACAAGGGGGAAAAAACTTGCCCAGTACTGCAACAAAGAATAAAGGAAAAAATCATAGCTAGAAAGAAAATGGGGGAAGGGGGTGCTTGAGACTCACCAACTGCAGGCTGCAGATCACGACGAGAGTACATCGCCCATTGCAAGTCCCCATGGTGATACCCCACGCCCCGAGCAGAGCGTCTTGCTTCCTCCCAGCAGAGACTAAATATCGCCTCCCTCGATCCGATACCTCGGTACCAATCTAATCAATTCAGTCCAGCTTCTGTTTCACAAGAGAAGAAAAAATCTGCACCCAGCTGGAGCCACCATGCCGCTCTGCTACTGCTTGACCCTGGTGCTGCTGCTATTCAGATACATGACCAACTTCCTCACAAGTCCTCGGGCTCCTTGGCATTTCTGCTGGGGGGTTGATAATATGCGCATCTAGGATCGGGCCCTCACTAGGGTTCGGGAAGGCTCCTCAGGCTCATCGTGCCTGCTGCTCCCCGACTCGTACCGCCCTGCTGTTGTGGCCATCCATGTCAACCGGCAACAGCTCAGAACAGCCTGTCTCCTGCGTGTGAATGGCTAGTCAGGAGGAGCCCACCTGGAGAGGGTCCCACTCCCGAACTGCTGCTGCTACATGATTTGCATCCAGAAACTGCCTTCTGCGAGCAGCAATCTCCTCATTGTTTTAGGGTCTTGCACAATCTGAGGATGTTCATGGACGGATGACTTGAGCAAAACAAATGGATGAAATACCCCCCTCCCAGGAAGAATGGGAGCAATTCAGCTACAAAGGGAAACAAATCCAGCAGATCTGAGCTGCAACTAAACCCACATATTCCTCTGGGCTTGTAATGGATAACATTTGACAATGTCCCCCACCCCCATTCTAGGATATAGTTCAAAGTTATTCAGTCAAGGACAACCCTTTCCAACCTAGCCACACAACTGGCAATGTCATATTCCCGCCTGCTATTTGGACAGCTGTATTTTTTTTTTTTGAAAGCATCTTCTGAGGGTTTGTAGTGGGAGAGGGAAGCAAGCACCGATTGACTGCATTACAGTAGCACAATTCAAATCGGGCGCCAAATAAGTAAAAGCCAACCAATCAAAAAAATGCATTACAAACTATACTAATCTGCATACTATAATAAAAACAAAGTAAGATATTTATGATGATCAAAAAAATTATATCCTGCATCCATGAGTACACCCAAATTGTTTAATTACATAGATCGAATTTTATATCTAAAATAAGTAAACCAGAGACTCCTGCAGTAAATATCGATGAAAAAAAATCTAACTTGATCAGGGAGAGCACAATCTTTCATTTACTTATGTTCAGATCTACCGCGTCATATACTGTAATTCACTTGGGGAGGAAAAGATGCGGCAAAACTCGACATTAACTGACATGACTAAAAAAAATTATCCCAATACACAATGGCCCTTTCCTTATCTATTTACATCATAAGCAGTAGAAATTGAACAAGACCAGGGTCCAGTTTCTAAAATATTGATGTTCTGAATAATGTATTTTGCTGTAGTTACGAGTGCCCATAGTACACCATTGGAAAAAAAAAATCTGAGGATGCCGTTTTTTTTGCCGAAATCATAAATAAATACTGACCAAACAAAGCTTGATTGCTGACTTCACAAAGCTGTAGATCAATTTCAGAGCTTCTGTCAGATCTGGCAGATTTCTGTTCACTGAGAAACAATAGAGGACATTCTAGCAAGAACTGCGGTCTACACAGGAAACAATTAAGTTCGAGCAGGAACAGCAGGATGTAGTATGAAAACTGCCTCCCGAACGAACAGGATCATTGATTGGATGATTTGCTTGCCAATGCAAGTAAGCCACTCCTCCCTGCTTTGCATATCACTGGGCAGATTTCTTACACAGGCATTTATGCAAATAGTATAGAGCTCAGGAAAAAAAGTGTACAGATGGACGAGATAACTCGTCGGTGGAGCCAGTGACTGCATTTTGCAAGGACGAGATAACTCGTCAGTGGCAGGATGGGGGTTAACTGTGTCTTAAAACCCTGACAGGAGTTATTATTAACAACTTCTTAAGATTTCATGTGAACCTGAAAAGAACTATTCTGAACAATTTCTAACGGAATTCTATTAAAAAAACTAGGTGCTCTTAATAACTTGGTAACTTGGTAATTTGGACAAAAGAAGGCCGAAGTCCATCGAGAATGTCCTCCACACAGTGTGGATCATTGGTAGGTTAAGTTCTGTCCAGAAGCCATTTATCAAGTTTGAGCTTAAATGTATTAATATTCTGGCAATCAACAATTTCCTGTGGCAGAGAATTCCAAACTCTTGGAGCTCTAATAGTAAAAAACTGCTGTCTTCTGTTTGTTCTTGTTTTCTCAATATCAATTTGTTTGTTATATATTCTAGCTACTATTTTTCTGGATGTAAATGACAATCCACATGATCCCATTAGTGTAGCAGATTGTAAGATTTTAAATAACTGAAGAAGATCTCCCCTTAACCTTCTAAATTCCAAAGAATATAGCTTGGTTTTATGAAGCCTAGTTTCATAATTGAATCGAGAAAGGTGAGGTATGATTTTTGTGGCCCTTCTTTGGACTTTTTCTATTTTTGTAATGTCCTTGGCTAAATAGGGACCCCACAAGGATGAACCATAGTCTAAGTGGGGTCTAACATGTGTTTTATACAGGGTCATAATGCATTCCTCAGTTTTAAGGATGAAAGTATTGTTGATCCTACGTAAAAGGGCATTAGCATTATTAGCAACTTTATTAAGGTGGTTTGAAAAAACAACCTATTATCGACTAGTATACCCAGGTCTTTTTCAACGAGGGATTCCCTAAGTATAGTATTATTAAGATGGTATGTTTGTTTGGGATTTATTTTACCAATGTGTAGCAGAGAACATTTAGACACGTTAAATGACATCTTGTTAGTTACCGCCCAGGATTCAATTTTTTTGAGGTCATTTATTAGAGTACTCCTGTTGATTTCATTGTCAACAGGTCCTTCCAATTTAGTATCGTCCGCAAATTTAGATAAGGTGTTCTGTGATGAAATGATAAGGTCACTGATAAAGATGCTGAACAGAGTGGGACCCAACACTGAGCCCTGAGGGACTCCACTTGTCACAGACTTTTTGTCTGACAGTTCACCATTAATCCTAACAGTTTGATAATAATATGGATCTTTGCCCAAAAGTAGTCTTAAAAATGGTATTTTAAATTTATAATTGTGCTGGGACCTAGTAAACAACGCATAAACTAATCTAGGAAACATACAAGAAATAGAATAAGGAGAATAAGGAGAAAAATTACATTTAACTTTAAATAAGAAAATGCCCATATTATAAAGTACTCGATTTTCAAAAGATAAGGAAGATGACTGATTGTACAGATCAGAGCAATGGGTTCAAAAGGGTAAATTTAGCCAAAACCTCAAAGCTGAATGGTAAATCACTTTAAGAGGACTCAAAACATTAGTACATGAGTATAAATCAGTATGCCATAATCGAGTATGGAGAACAGAAAGCTGTGAACTAAGAGCTTTCTGGATTCCAAAGTCAAAAAGATTTAACCCCTACCCGACTAAATATTTTTAGGAGTTCTTCAGCAATTTTGGGGGCTGTGACTGTACGCAGTGGGATGGCCTCAGGGTAGCGAGTGGCATAGTCGCATACCACAAGAATAAATCGATTGCCTTTATTACTCTTTGGTAAAGGCCCCACAATATCCATGGCTATGCAATCAAAAGGGGTATCTACTAAGGGAAGGGGTTGTAAAGGTACCTTTTCTGCCTTAGTTATAGTAGCCACCTTTTGGCATTCCAGACAGGTTTGACAGTAGGTGGCTACCTGTTCATGGATTCCTGGCCAGAAGTACCGGTATAACAACTGGCTTAGGGTTTTATCCCTCCCTAAATGCCCTGCCATTGGATTGTCATGTGCCAAAGAGATTAGCTGTTGTTGGTACCAAGTAGGTATTACTAACTGATCTGTGATATACCCGGTCTTTGGGTTCTTGCATTCCCTATATAGAAGTTGGTCATGAATAACATACCTGGGGTAGTCTACCTGACTGCTAGCATCTACAACCTGTGAAAAACAAGGACTTAAATCACAATATTTAGATTGTTCATCTTTAAAGTCCACTTTTATATCAACAGTGTCCTTATTATCAGGTATGTCCTTGTTACAGTTCCACAATGCTTTTGCTCTTCTTCAGCTTGACTTTGGTTTTCTGTCCTTCCCAGGGATATTATAAATGTCCTCCTCAAAGGGAAACATCTGGGGAAAGGTTACTGATTGCTTACTTTGTGCTCTAGTGGTTATGGCAGATAACTGAGAGTTCTTACAGAGTAGGGTGTCAAATGCAGGGTAATCCTGTCCAATAGCTACTGGCACAGGCAGGTTGGGTACTAACCCAATGTTCATTAGCTGTTCTTGCCCCTGAACCTTCAGGGTAATTTGCTGCACAGGATAGGTATGGAATGTCCCCATGGATACACGTGACCTTGGTGGTGTATGTACCATGTCTCTCAGGCAACAAAGCGGCTTGGATCAGGGTCTGTTTACTTCCAGAGTCTATTAAAGCAGGAACCTCATTCCCATTTAGCTGTATGGTAGTAAGATACTGACCTCAATTAGCTAGAGTGAGATGAGCCTGTTCCCTCTTTCTATGTGGACAATATCTTGCAATATGACCTTTCCCTTGGCACTCATGACAAATGATTTCAGGGTTAAGTCCTTTACTCATTTTAGTGATTCCCAGGGTACTTTCACTGCTTACCTTAACTATGGGTGAGGCTCCAGCATAAGTGGTATTAGTAACAGGGACAGGTCTTACCGTGGGCGAGGGTCCATGAGTCCCTAAGTGTCTCATCCATGATGGCCTTGCTGTTATGTAGTCCTCTGCAAGATTGATAGCCTTCTGTGCAGTCTCAGGACGATGCTCTCTCATCCACATTTGCATATCTGGAGGAAATATTTTAATAGACTGTTCCAAGGTGATGGCTTCCATTACCTGCTCCATTGTTCTCGAGTTGTGTTGCAACCATTTATTGCTGAGGTCCCGTAACTGGGTGTATGCTTCCTGGGGGGATGCGGCCGTATGATACTTAAAAGTTCTAAATCTTTGTCGATAGGTCTCGACTCTGATGTCATATCTTTTCAGAATGACTTGGCGTACATAGTCATAGTCATTGAAATGGGCACTGTCCACATGACTATAGGCCAATTGCGCCTTTCCCGATAGATAGGGTGCAAGCTGTACCATCCACTGTTCTTTGGCCATCAACATGCTTCAGCCACTCTTTTGAAAGTGGTGATATAGGCTTCAATATCATTGGTGTCCATCAGCTTAGAAATGTTAATGTCCTTCGGTCGTTCTGGGTCCCTTGGTGCAGGTGGTCTAGCCGTTCCTAGTGTTTGGATGGCTCTGATAGTGTCCGCCCAATGGGCTTCATTTTGCAGATGGTCCACCTCTCGCTGCTTCTCTAATTCCAGCTGGCACACACACAGCCACCGTAGTAAATCCGATACCTCCTCAGGAGGTCTTTCCTCAGAGTCCTTTATCTCTGGAGCAGTGGCACCTCCTTCCATCTCCATTCCTTCTTTTTTGGTTTCCCATCGTCTTACATCCAGTAATCCAGTCAGTAGTGGTATTTGGGTAAGTTTGGTCATTCTGCAGGTCTGGATGCCTCCTGGACTAGGTTGGCTGGTAACTGGAGGACTGACAGCTGATGGCTCCAACATAGTGCAATTCGGATACCAGGTCCGGTACTCCTCCCTCAAGACCTCGTCTCAAGAGTATCCCACTTCTAACACCAGGGTAGTATAAGCGTGGGATTCACACGTTGACATCAGTTGGAGTATAAAATCAAACAGCTTTTATTCAGTGAGTTCCAACAAAACAATATCAGCTTTAAGCGTACTGTACTACTTATAAATAAAAAGAAATAAATTGGTTTCAAGCATCCATATAATCATAACAAACAAAACTGCATAGGCACCATATGTATGAAAAATTATAGCTGGAATGGACCAGAAAGATGGAGGACACAGCCTCTTGCTGAGCCCAAAACGAACTAAACTAGCCCTAGACATTGACATCCCTTTATAGTGCTAGAATACCATGTGATACAGGATTCTCTTTCCCTATTAACCTAATTTTCCTCTAAACTCTTTATTTTTCATATTTTATTGACATGTTCTCAAACCTAACACTGTTAGGTGATATAACATCAGTTTCAAAGCACCCAGTAGTCATTATCTATGTGGCTATCTTACATTTAAAGAATAAATTACATCCTGTCAATCATAACCAGACTCCTTCCCTTTAAGCCTGCCTATAATAATGGGAGAGAGTTGGCTGGCCAGCTCTATAGAGCAGCAGTGCTATTTATAGACCGGCACACAGTCAGTGCCGTGTGGTAACGCTGGAAGAAAGGTACAACTAAAAGTATTCTGCTTTTCCTGCATTACAGGCACAATTTTTGTGTGTTTACAGAGGTTGTAAGGGCTAGGTTACAACGCGAACCTGCAGGGAGCTAAACGCTACAGCTAGACAGAAAAACGAGCTGTGTAGCAGACAGCTAGAGCTTTACAGGTTCGGTGATACTGGCTCCGAGAATGGGACTGAAAAACAGTTTATTTGGGTTCCTAGCCCTGAAATATGGTATCTGTACTAGAAACAAAAATTAGAGGACAGAAGGGGGACATTAGAATGCATTCATTAGGGCATTGCGACTCTGCCCATACACAGCATTTATATACAGGGAGTTACAGCTCTTTTAGGTCAAAAAGGATGTGTAGCAAGTTGTTTTGCACTTCTCTTATAGAAGGGGATACCAAATACTAGACAATGAAAGGCACAATATACTTTTTTAATTTCCGACTCGCTATCGCTTATATTCGCACATTCGAGGAGCGATATGTGCACGTTCGTGAAGGCGATCATGCGCACATTTGTGCAGGTGATCTTGCGCATGATCATCAGGTGTATGCAGCAACTTACAGTATAATGAGGCTGAGACCACCAGGAAGGGATAGTAAGAACGTTAGGCAGGTGGCCTACCTGCCTAAGGGGAACATAAAGAAAGAGACAAAAAAGGATAGAAATAGAAGTGCTGTTGCAACAGACTTTGTGAACAGGAGAAAGGAGAAGGAAAAAGGAGGTCTCATAATTTATACTGTAGCCCTGCTACAGGGGATACTGGGATGTATAGGGAGAGGTATCACCAGCAGAAAACAGGAAATTGTTATCCCCCTGTACAGACAGTTGGTGAGACCCCATCTGAAGTACTGCGTCCAGTTCTAGAGGCCCCATCTCCGCAAGGACATAGACAGGATGGAGGCAGTGCAGAGGAGGGCAACTAAAATGGTGCAGGGTCTGCAAGAGAAGCCACATGAGAAGAGACTAAAGGAGCTTAATATGTATACCCTTGAGGAAAGGAGGGAGAGGGGGGACATGATAGAAACATTTAAGTACCTCAGTGAAATCAACAAAGTCCAAGAGGGTATCAGCTTTCAGAAAAAGAGATGTGCAAGAACAAGGGGACACAATTTGAACATAGAGGGGACAGCTCAGGGCAATGTGGGAAGTATTTTTCACAGAGAGGGTGGTGGATGCATGGAACAGCCTTCCTGAGGAGGTTGTGGGGTCTAAAACTGTGGGAGAATTCAAGAATGCATGGGACAGACATAAGGCAATTTTTGTGGGGGGGTAGGAAGAAATAGGCTGTTGGTTAAATAGGATCTGCAGCTTATCCTCTAGGTAGGGAAATGGGCAGACTAGGTGGGCCAAGTGGTCCTTATCTGCCGTCAAAGTCTATGTTTCTATGTTTCTGTGTATCTGTGGTGGTTTGTTCCCACTACTGTGCTGGGAATTGTTTGCTTCTGTGACGGATTTCTGTCCAGCCATTGTGTAACGTATATAACAACAGTATCCTGAGATAAGCCCCAACATATCAAGATTTACACCTTTGGAGGGATGAATAATGGGCTGAATAAAAATGGTAATTCAGCCCTGTTATTGACCTCCAGGGCAATAAACATGCAATTTCCCTTGCTGCCCATGTTTTTTTCCCTTCAGTCTCATCACAATGGCAGTCAGTGTTCCATGGTATAAATAGGACATTCCAGAAGGCATGCAGAAATGAGCTGTAGTGTATGGGAGAGCACTGTACATGAAACAGTATTAGTAGAATGTCTTTGTTGTACTGCAGAAGCAACGTCACTACTGCAGCACAACAGATTAGAACACTTTCTCATGGCATACACTACACAAGCTGTGGGTGCCGTTGTTAAGCACTGTGAAGCCATCTTGTCAGTTTCAGTCAGTACTAATGAGGATTAGAGTGATAGCAGCTGTGGTTCACTCAAAAAAACACCAGAAAGGCAAAAGTATACCACGGTTGCCCATACACTATAAAAGATTGTATATGAGCAACTTGCTTCACGGCCTTTGGAGGATAATGCTGTGGCCTTTGCACTGGGATGAGACATGCTGCTGGGTTTGGGCAGTGTTCCATGCGACTCTCTATATGGCTGCACCCAGATTGTCAGCACAAACCCAGGATAACGTGGGTGCTAACCTTTGAATATGGAGCCCTTACTGTTTGTAAGTATTTTGCATTGTGTATAGCGTGATATATATTTTGCATAATGTTTCCCTGTTCTTTTCAAACCTCCAGTCATATCTGAAGAAGGAATGTGAGCATATTAAGAAGCCAGCAGAAGAAGGCCATTTGGTCTGTTTAGTCAGCTTGTATTGCAGCTTGACCTACTGTCACTGCCCCTCCCTCCCTGCTCCTCCCATCCTCCCTACCCATGATCCTTACCTTCCCCATGCCTATCCCAGCCTCTCTTGAAGCTGCCTACCATCAATGAGACCACCTCTTCCAGCAGTGCATTCCAAGTGTCCACCACCCTCTCTGTGAAGAAGTGCTTGCTGACCTCCCTCCTAACTCTCCCCCAAGGTTAAGACTGTGCTGTCTCATGTTATGGTTGCCACTCAGCTGAAAGAGACCCTCCTTATCCACCTTATTTATCCATTTTAAGTACTTGAAGGTCCCATTCAGTAGACAGGTAGGTAGGAGAAGCCAAGTCCACTACCTGGACTTCACCAGGTAGTACTGTCTCCTGGGATTCTTGGCTCCAGTGTGCATAACTTTGCATTTCCTGGCATTGAAGTCAAGCTGCCAGACCCCGGACTACCCCCAGCTTTTTGAGATGATCCTGTAGGTTATGCATCCCTTCAGCTGTGTCCACTCTTCAGCAGAGCTTGGTGTCATCCATGAATAGGTACATTTTGCACTTAATGCCATCTCCGATGTCATTGATAAAGACACAGAGCAATACCGGCCCCAGCACTGAGCCCTGTAGGACACCAATAGTGACCTCTTTGGTGCCAGATAACTCTCCCCCACAGCCACCATTAGGGATCTGTTCCTCAGCCAGTTTTCTACCTATCTGGCCATCTTGTCTGCAACTGTAACATCTGCCAACTCCTTATCAACCTTTTGTGCAGCACTGAATCAAAGGCCTTGCTGAAATCCAGATAGAGGATGTCTACCGCCTGTCCAATGTCTACTGTCTTAGTGACCCAGTCAAAGAAGTCATTCAGTATTAGTATGGTTTTAAATTTCATGTGGGACTTGTGAGAGCTTCTGCTGTTCAAACCAGCAGAGGTCTAGTCATAAATACCATTCAAGGCCTTGATGTCACCAGACCACAGCTAAGACAGAGTCGCTCCTGAAAGAGGGACCTCACGGTTCCAGTGGGCCTACTCAGTTAAACAAAATGAAATAAATAAGACAAACATTCTTCCTCGACTAGTAAAGACTGGTTTCCATAACGGATGCTTGGAGACAAAGGGTTTTGGATCTGTGATGTCAGAGTGACATACTAGATGATGCGTCCAGGGAGGGGACTTTTTTTTTTTATCTCTAATAGGAGCTCTGTAGGCCATCAGGATGGAGACAGAGAGCTGACTACCATCTAGAGTTCTGAGTCTGATTCAACTGTTGTGTAGTAAGCTACACCAATTATATATATATATATATATATATATATACTGTATATATATATATATATATATATATATATATATATACAGTATATATATATATATATATATTTCTTTTTCTGTAGATATTGTTGTTCCCTATAGTTTGTTGTAATATCCTATAGAATCTGTATTATTATTTTGAAATATTAAAAATATTATTTTTATATTTTATGGTCTGTGATTGAATCCTTTGAGGTACAGCTAACCAGTTAATACCTGACAAAAACTGTTTGTCCACCACTGAGGAGCAGGCTACAGTTACCATATATCATTTCCAAATTAAGGTGTTCTCAGCTGTGACAGAGAGAGGTAGTCATGTGACCTTGAGCAAGGGGCACTGTACTATGTGAGCAGTGGTTCTGAAGGGACACAAACCTGGAGACATCCCCAATACAGTGTCTAAGCAGAGTGTTGGCAGCTACCGGAGTAGTGAGAAAGCAGGTAACAGTAATAGAGGCTGAGTCTGGGAAGGACCTGTCTGTTACAAACTGGAGGCAGCATGTGTGATCTGAAACAGTTGTCAGTATAAAGGTTACCTGTCCAGTCACAGAATATACAAAGGGAGACAGTATATTCTGCCTGTTTTTTTTTGTTTGTTTATCAAGACTAGAAAGATATAATGCATTATGTCTAAGTCATATAAAAAATGCTCACTGCTAAAACTACAATAGCTGTGTCAACACAGAGAACTGGTCTATGAGAAGGGCCACACACAGGCGTAACTTAATGCCACCCTCAAAAGGCATGACCAGTAAAACAATGCAGTGGTGCCAGATTCTGTGACTGGGGTAGCAGTGCAAGCAGACCAGTTACAGATGTTGCAGCTGCAGCTTGCCATGCTTAAGAAACAGGCAGACATGGAACTGCAAAAGGCTGAGGAGTGAGATAAAGAACACCAGCACCAGATCAAGGAGGACAAGCAAAAGGCAGAGATGGAACTGCAAAAGGTTGAGATAAAGAGCACCAATATGAACTCCATACAAAAAAGCTTGAGCATGACAGGCAGATGGAGATCCGGCATCAGAGGATATCACAAGAACCTGTGAGTACTGACATGAAGGGTTTGACCCAGGAAGCCAAAATTAATTCTAAAATGTTTCCTAGATATGAGGAAGGGCATGATCTTGATTTGTTTTTAAGATCCTTTGAGAGAATCTGGGCATTTGGAACTGGGCAGGATTTCTTGGGCGACTCATCTATTGCCGTAGCTTACAGGCAGGGCATTAGAAGCTTTTGCCCGAATGGATGATAATGACTGCATGGACTATGGTAAAGAGAAAAATGCCTTGCTAAAGCATTTTGAGTTAACCCCTGAAGCCTAGAGGCAAACATCTAGAGGGTTAGGCACTGGGAGACAGCTATGCTGAAATGTGTATCAGTTAAGTAACTTGCTAGAATGATGGTTAGAAGGGGCAAAAGCTTGCTTTGTAGCAGGGATAAAAGGTTTATTTCAACTGAAACAGTTTTTAAAAACTGTACCTGAGGATATGAGAATATGGTTGTTAGACAGAACTCTACGCTCTGCGAATGTGGCAGCTGAGAGGTCTGATCAGTTCATATCTATCCTACCATCCTCTCACCAAAAAGAGAATGGGGGGCCATCAGGTGATTTTAAGGGAACCTCAGGAATTCTACCTAAAGAGAGCCAGTCTGTGTCCAAACAAAAGAAGAAGCCCCCTGATCCCAAAAGCACAGGAATGGGTGAATGCAGTTGCTATACCTTCCAGAAACTGGGGCATTTGTCTTATGATTGTCAGGAAAATGTAACCTAAGGTGTGAGTGCAGCTAGAGGGGAAAACTTGGGAAGCTCTGAGCAGATAGTAGCCTGTACACAGAGTGCAGTGCCCTCGAAATCCACTGCATATTTGCACCCTGTGTGTGTAACCCCTTGTTACCTGGGGTTACTAGAATCCCAGTAAGACCTAGTGGTAGGCGGGGAAGGCAGCTTGTGAAACTCCAGTTAAATGGATTTCACACTGTCTCACTCTGTTCTCAGTCTCAGCTGAAACTGAGGGATGACATCACCATAGAACTATCACAGCTGCATGAGCCACAATGGAATCTGCAGAAAGGAGTTAGAGTAGACTGTTGGGAGGTTTGAACAGTCAGTCAGTGAGCAGTTGGAGTTTGAACATTGTTGTGAGAGGAGCACAGCAGCTCTGTGCTCAGGCTCTTAGAGCCTCATCCCTGAAATAGGGCTACATTTATGGAAAGGTGTGTGGTTTCCACCTAAAGAGAGACACAGTAAGCTATTTTTAAAGTGGTGGAGACTGCTGATATGGATCTCTGTGCCCCATCCCTGAGGGGATGGGGCAGGAAGGTTTGCCTGCTATTCCAGGGGCAACCCCCTGGCTACTGCTAGTGAAGAAGCTGCCTTATTTTGTCCACGAGTGTGGGGTACAGGAAGATTTTGTGATTCGCCTGTGGGGTACCTGCAACTGAAGGGTGCGTTCTGCTCTTTCTAAAGGGCCCATGTTTCATCCTGAACTGTGTTAAAGTGGGGATTGGACTACTGAAGTAGTGGGAGGCCTAGAGTAATAGGCTTAACCCAAAGTAAAAGTATGTTCAAGTCCAGCACATAGGGGGAAGTCAAGACATGTAGAGGAGATGTGATATACATCTACCCAGTAATCTACATTGCCAAGCTTTCAGAAGAGTTGTTTAGTTTTCAGAGAAATGGCCAGGTATGGATTGTGGGAGCTGGAGGTGGGAGACCCCCCATCTTTAGTAACCTGGTCCACCTCTACGGATTTGCTCTGTGGATTTCTACTTTGACTCATGCACTTGGCCAGTAATGAGGGAAGTACCCAGATGTGGGATGGAAAGAAAATTCCCTCCAGGAGTCAAAGGCTTTAAGGTGGTTTGGGGAGCCACCAATTGGAAAACTGGTTCATTCCCATAATGGACCGTGGATCAAGTGGCCGACGGGGGAGCCGGGCCATGGGGGAAACCCAAGTAGTGTACAAGTCGGGCTGTATACCCAAAGCTGCGTGCAAGTCCGGGCTGTGTGTCTGGTGGGTTCAGAGCCTGAGGGCTGAAATGTGAAGCAGTGTTCTGTTGTCTCTAATCTGCATTACCAGGAATGTAGCCCCTTGGGGGTCCGTCTATGCTTTGTTTGTTCAGTTTAAATGTGAATAAAAGCCACACTGTAGAATCCCATTCCTGGTTTTGGACATTACAGTTATTGCTTCCTGTGTTTGGATTTACTTGGGTGCCCCTGTGCAGAGTAGCTAAACCTAGGCCCCCCTGTGCCGAGTAACCTAGTCCTCCCCGAACCCAGTCCCCACTAGGTACTGCTGTCAGCTTCAACAGCATGCCACCTGTCAGTTCTCAAAAAGGCAGGGGTTGGGGGTTACATGTGTAAATGGGATAGTGACCCAGGAACTGAGGCACACTGGGGCCTCCATTTCCTTGGTGAAGCAGGATTTAATTCAAAAGGAACAGATCCTGCCTGGCCAGTTTTCTAGGACTCAAAGGGTGATGGGTCCGGTGGTCTTTGTGCCACTGGCCGGGGATCTTTCTGAGCTGGGAAGGTGGCTAGAGCATACAAGATGTTGGTGTTGCACCTGACCTGTCTGTGGATGTAATCATGGATAATAACTTTGATAGTTGGACCAGTTGCTATATTTACATGCAGTGAGAATCAATGACTTTGTAATCAATTCTTTTCATTTAGATTGTAATCCTTTTTGGTTTACATGGCTTGGACTGATGAGAATGAACAATCAGACTCAAAATCCTCAGTTGCTCTGTGTTTACATGGAGTGGGAATCAGTCACCTTGTAATCAGTTCATATGAGCTGATTACAAGGTGACTGATTCCTATTGCATGTAAACACACAGCAATTGAGGATTTTGAATCTGGTTGCATTCCTTTTGCTGCAGTTTCAACAGTAAATATAGCAGAATCAATTCATGAATCAGGATTACATGTACAAAGTAACTGGGTTCAAGAGAATCAATGCTTTTGAACCACTGCAGTTGAACCCTGTTCAGACTGAAAGAGGAACCCAACTCCGAATGCGTTTACATGAGCTTCCAATTGAGGAATGCAGCATTGATTCAACTGAAATTGTAGTTTGAACCCAGTTCCAGTGAGCATGTAAACAAGGCAAATGTTGTGTGTGTCACTACCCATAGCAAGATGAAGGAACCAGCTTCAAAGGACACTGAGGGGACAGTGCATGAGGAAGCAACCCCTACCACAGTTGAAGGATAAGTTGTGGCTGCAAAATGAGCTTGGAATGGCAGTTCTTAGTCACAGCTACTGACGGAGGAGAGCCCAGCTGGGGTTGGCTCTCCCACAGCAGAGAGTGTTCTTGAGAAGGTCAGGTGTGTGGAGCTATGGAGAGCTCAGTAAACTGACCCATCCCTACAAAAGCTAAGGGAGTCAGCCACCAGTGGGGAAAGTGACTCTCTGAGTGCAGGCAAAAGGGAAGTATACTAGGAGAATGGACTTCTGTACCATGAGTGAATTCCTAAGGGGGTACCTGAGGAAGGGGTTCTCTGTCAGATAGTGGTGCCTAAGGAGTATAGAGAGTAGCTTCTGGCCTTAGCCCATAACATACACATTTTAGAACACTTAGGGGGAAGCCATACAAAAAAGGGGGCTGATGAATAATTTTTATTGGCCTAGTATTTTCAAAGACGTGGTAAACTACTGCTGGATTTATCCACATTACCAGAAGGTAGGAAAGATTGGGGATAAGGCTAAAGCAACTTTGGGTCCCTTACCCATTACTGAAACGCCATTTCTGTGAGTTGCCATGGACATTGTGGGGCCCCTGAGCAGCCCAAGTCACACTGGCAAGTGGCACATCTTGGTGGTTGTAGATTATGCCACAAGGTACGCAGAAGCAGTGCCCATGTCCTCCATCAAGGCTAAGTAGGTGGCCAATGAACTGCTGTGGATAGTTAGCTTGGTGTGTTTTCTCCAGGAGGTTCTGTCAGATCAGGGCACCAACTTCATGTCTGATGTGATGGTAAGTCTCTAGAAGAAGTGGGGGGTAAGGTAGCTCAGGGCATGGCCATACGATCTCCAGCCTAATGGTCTGGTTGAGTGATTCAATTTGTTTCTTAAGAAAATGTTAAGGGCATTCACTGATCAGCATGCCAGAGAGTGGAACAAGTACCTACCCCATCTCCTATTCATGTAGAGAGAAGTCCCATAGGAGTCCCCAGGGTTCTTAGTCTTCAAGCTCCTGTTTGACCATATGGTACAGGGCCACCTTGATTTGGAAAGGGATGAATGGGAGGGTGAACTTGTTCCCCAAGGGAATCTGTTGTGGAGTATATCCTGAATTCCAGGTCACAGCTCAAGGAGCTTATGGGATTGGACCAAGAACACCTGGCTACTGCACAACAAAAGCAAATAACAAGGTATGACCACGAAGCCAGAGCCCAGGAGTATGAAGTCTGGCAATGGGTGAAGGTGCTTGTCCCCATTTGGCAGAACAAATTGCAGGCAGCTTGAGAGGGGCATTACTCAGTGGTTAGGGGGGTGAATGATGTCAATTATGAGGTGGAGCTACTCAACAGGAGATGCAGATAGCGGGTTTACCCTGTAAACATGATGAAACCCTACCATGATTGGGATGAGATGGTCCTGGCTGTGTACAGCTCTTTGGAGAGGGAACTGAAACAGACCCACAGGTAGATCTCCTGGGGGAGGTGAAAGGGGACTCCTCAGGTACATTGGGGAGAGGAGAAAAAGTAAAGGGGGAATCGTAAGACTGAAGAAGGAGGATGGCACACAGGCAGAAGATGACAAGGAGAAAGAAAAAACCCTAAACAAGTACGTCTACTCTGTCTTTATACAGGAGGAAGACATCAATGGACCAGCACTAACCAGAAAGGAAGTCACCACTGAGGGAGTGGACATGAGTCAATTCACAGAACAAAGAGTCCTGGAAGAGCTCAACAAGCTGTGAGTGGACAAAGCAATGGGACCTGATGGCATGCATCCAAGGATACTCAAGGAACCTGGAAAGGAATTATCAGCTCCACTAGCCACAGTCTTCAACAAATCTCTGGAAAGCAGGGTAGTCGCAGAGGACTGGAAAAATGCTACAATGGTGCCACTGCACAAAAGCAGGAGCGGGGATGAGGTCGGAAACTACCATCCAGCCCGCCTCACCTCAATAGTGGGCAATGTTCGGGGTGTGTAGTTTCATGAATCTGTATGTACTGTTTGTTTACCTGTTGCTGCCACCCTGTGGCCCAGGTCGTGCCTGAAAACGGTCCTCTGGATCAGAGCACCTACCCAGTTACCAAAGACATAAATCAATCAATCAATCAATCAATAAATAAGATAAGATGATGGAATCCCTTCTAAAAGAGCAAATTCTGTCTTTTCTAGATGTGAGTGGGCAGGTGGACCAAAACAACATTGCTTTACTGCTGGAAGGTCCTGCCAAATCAACCCAGTGGAATTCTATGACTGGGTCACTAAAATGGTGGACCGGGGGGGCGCAGTCAATGTGCTCTGTCTCGACTTCAGAAAGGCATTTGACTCGTTCCCCCACAGAAGATTGATTAGCAAACTTGAGCTCATGGGAGTGGGCCACAAAATAATGGCCTGGGTGAGAAGCTGGCTAGATGGCAGAATGCAGAGGGTGTTGGTTAATGGAGCATTATCAGCAGAGGGGATGATGACAAGTTGGATTCCACAGGGGTCAGTGCTGGGACCAATTTTGTTCAATGTGGATATCAGTGACATTGCTGATTGTTTGGAAGGAAAGGTGTATCTGTTTGCAGATGACACAAAACTTTGCAGTAGAGTCCAGTCACCAGAGGGGTTGCAAAAAAAGAAAAAGGACCTGTTAAGATTTGAAAGATGGTCGTGAAACTGGCAGCTGAAGTTTAATGCAAACAAGTGCAAGGTGATGCACATGGGAAAGAGGATCCCAGGTGTAGAGTACCATCTGGGAGGGGAGAAGCTAACAGCTACAAAGCAGGAGCATGACCTGGGAGTCATCATCTCTGATGACTTAAAGATAGGGAAGCAATGCAAGAAGGTGGCACAGAAGGGAAATGGCCTCCTGGGTTTTATAGGGAGAGGTATCAATAACAGGAGGTGTGAGGTGATAATTCCACTGTATAGGTCCCTGGTGAGGCCCCAACTGGAGTATTGTGTCCAGTTCTGGAGGTTCCACCTCAAAAAGGACATCAACAGGTTGGAGGCAGTGCAGAGAAGGGAACCTAAGATGATTCATGGCCTACACCATAAGATGCATGGCGATGGACTGAGGGAACTAAACCTCTTCTCCTTGGAACAAAGGAGGAAGGGGGAGGACTTGATTGAGAATTTCAAGTATTTAAAGGGTGTCAACAAGGTACTATCACAGGACCTCATCCAGTGATAGCAGTTGCAGTAAGACAAGACGGCATGACATACAACTTGGGGGGGGGGTTAGATTTCAGAGTAATAGAAGGAAGGTTTTTTTTACTGAAAGAGTGGTGGACCCATGGAACAGGCTGCCTCAGGGGGTGGTGGATCAAAGACAGCCTAGCAGTTTAAATCAGCATGGGCCAGACATGTCAGTAAGTTAACAAGCGATTCCAAGTAGGGGGTAGGAAAAAATATGGGCAGGCTAGATGGACCTTGTGGTCCCAATCTGCTGGCACATTCTATGTATCTATGTATGGGTTGCTGTCGCTCTCTTGACATGGCTGACTTTAGCTGAAGCTGCCAAAATGTGGAGTGTGTTGAGTACATTTGGCGACATGTTCACAGGGAAGCCAGGGGATACCATGCTGGCTGTACACCATGTGGATACAGGAGTCCAGGTTCCACTAAGACAGTCACCCTACAGAGTCCCAGAAGAAGTAAGACATGCCACAGAGGGGGAGATCAAAGAGATGCTGGCCATCTGTGTGATGCAGAAGTCCAGTAGTCCCTGGGCATCCCCAGTGGTACTGATTCCATAAAAGGACGGGACCATGAGATTCTGCGTCGACCACCACAAGCTGAACAGCTGCACAGAGTCAGATGCATACCCCATGCCCAGGACTGATGATGTCTTAGTGAAGTTAGGAGGAGCCCATTTCCTGTCCACTACAGACCTGACAAAGGGCTATTGAAAGAGAAAGATCTGCCTTAGTTACTCTATTTGGACTATTCAAATTCAGGGTGATGCCATTCAGGATGAAGAACATGCCAGCCACCTTTCAATGGCTTGTGGACCACATCCTGCAGGGGGCAGGAGATATCTCTCTGGCCTACATGGATGACATTGCAATCTATAGCCAGACCCGGGAGGATCATGTCCAGCATGTGACCAAGGTGTTCTGCCGACTGCAGATTGCTGGGTTGACAGTCAAGGCAGAGAAGTGCCAGATAGGAATGGCAGAAGTGTCATACCTTGGGCACAAGGTGGGAAGTGGGTACATCAAGACAGAGCCAGTGAAAATTGAGGTCATCCAGGGATGGACCATGCCCACAACCAAGAGGAAAGTACGGGTCTTCCTGGGGACAGCAGGGTACTACCATAAGTTTATGCCAAATTTCAGCAGTGGGGCTAAATTCCTGTCTGATCTCACAAAGAAGAAAATGCTAGAAAATGTTCAGTAGACGGAAACCTGTGATACTGCCTTCCATCAGCTGAAGAAGACATTGTGTTGGGCACCTGTGCTCACCAGTATGGATTACTCTTAAGTTTAATGTGCATGTACTGTAGATGCACCCGATCATGGGTTAGGTGCGGTCTTGAGTCAGGTCATGAGCTTAGGGGAGGAGCACCCAGTCATGTACCTGAGCAGGAAGCTTCTGCCCAGCGAGCAGGCTTACACCACCATAGAGAAGGAATTGCCTGAGCATTGTCTGGGCTTTGCAGAAGTTGTAACCATACTTGTATGGCAGGGAGTTCACCCTCATTACAGGTCACAGCCCCCTTACATGGCTGCATAAGACCGGAGGCCAGAATGCAAAATTGCTAAGATGGAGCTTGGTGCTGCAAACCTATAATATGGTTATCTGGCATCACAATGGGTCACAGAATGGCAATGCAGATTGGTTGTACAGACAATAGGGCTCCTGTGTTGTTTTTTTTTATTCATGTTCCTTTTCCCTTGTTTTATGCAACAGGAGAGACCTAGGAGAAACTAAGGTGGGGTTTCCTCAAACATTGGACAGAGGGCTCACACGTTAAAAAAAATCAGTTAGTGCTGCTAGCAAGATTTGTTTTTCTTTCTTCAGGGATGGAAGATGTGATGGGTGGATACCTGTATAGTATGGCTTTAACTTCCATTTGGGACTTGTAAGATCTTCTGCTGTTCAAACTAGCAGAGGTTTGGTCATAAATATCACTCAAGTCTTTGATGTCAACCAGACCAAAGCTAAGAGAAACATTCCACAGTAACTAGTAAAGACTGGTTCCCCTAACAGATGCTTAGAGACATAGGGTTTTGAATACGTGATGTCAGAGTGACATACTAGATGATGTATCTTGGGGGGGTTAATCTGTGATAAGAGCTCTGTGGGCAGTCAAGCAGGAGACAGGGAACAGACTACCTGAGCCTGATTCAATTGTCCCTGTAGTGAGAGAGAGAGAGAGAGAGAGAGAGAGAGAGAGAGAGAGAGAGAGAGAGAGAGAGAGAGAGAGAGAGAGAGAGAGAGAGAGAGAGAGAGAGAGAGAGAGAGAGAGAGAGAGAGAGAGAGAGAGAGAGAGAGAGAGAGAGAGAGAGAGAGAGAGAGAGAGAGAGAGAGAGAGAGAGAGAGAGAGAGAGAGAGAGAGAGAGAGAGAGAGAGAGAGAGAGAGAGAGAGAGAGAGAGAGAGAGAGAGAGAGAGAGAGAGAGAGAGAGAGAGAGAGAGAGAGAGAGAGAGAGAGAGAGTAAGTTGATGTGAATATCTAGATGAAACAAGTTTCTTTTTACTTTTATAGTTTGCTTGCATGCATGTGCAAGAAACATAGTGCCACCATACGAGTTTTCATAGGTGTGCTACCCCTACTCCAATGCCCTGCTCCTTTTTGCAGGAAAAAGCGGCCGCATTCACACCAATGAATGTCTGAGCTGCTCCACACAGCAGTTCAGACACAGTGGTGAACAGTTGAGAATAAACCACCGCTACAATCAGCGGTGGTCACATGTAGGCAATTTGCATACTGCTGTCGGCAGTATGTAAATTGCCTACACGTCTCCAGTGCATCTGAACTGTTGTCATAGACAGTTTGTTCTGGATTGCTAAGTGCATGGTGTCAGGTCCGGACTGGGGGTGGGTTACTATCTGCTCCCTATAGCACCCTCAGACCTTATCGGTCTGTTCAGGCTCTTTTCTCAAGTTCCACCATGCCAGGCTACCGCTCTTTCTGCCAGGAATCAGGTTCTGGGACAAGTAGTGCAATATCATGCAGTTTCTGCAGCCTGCAATAGCCCTGCCCAGTGCTGCTCGCTTAGTGCCATGCCTGCCCTGGGCTATTGTTGACATGCCGCGCCTGCCCATCATTTATATCCTGCAACAGCTGCTTGAGTGCTGCTCTTACTTTGGGCCCAGTGCCTGCCCCAGGGCTGGTGTGCCAGCTTCCAATTGCGACTGTACTGCTGCTGCTACTTGGGGGTCCACTACCTGCTCCTGGGCTGCTGTTCATCCATCTGTCAATATCTGCTCCAGTCTGGTTTGCTCAGTCTGTAATCGGTGTGCCAGGAATGTGAATTCGTATTCCACTGTCCTCGAAGGAGATGCTGTGGATGTTGTGGGAGAAACTGGACCTGAAACAAGAACAACACATGTTTAAAAATCTCGGTACAATCATCCCCCAGTAAGGAAAGCATCAGCATGACCCTTTCTTTTCCACACTGTACATTCACTCTAACACACACCAGCGTGCCAAAATTAAAAAAAAAACAGGGCTTACGCTTGGCATCTCTCTGTGGCTTGCTGTGTGTGCCTCCCATTTTGTAATGCCCGGTTGTAATGGAACTAAACAAACAACTGCACAAAAGAGTGAAGAGATGTCTCTGGCAGCTACAGCATCTCAAGCTCACTCATAATTATCGAGTCTGCAAGACTCCGCTCACTGCTGAACAGTAAACCATGGAGCTCCGTGTATTATTAAAAAAACTATCTTATTCTGTTATAAAAATAAGAAGGCGAACAGGTGATCACAAGCAGACCTGATGAGGGAGGCACCAGCAACGCCCAACATTTCGTCCCACCTCACAGACACCATTTTGTCAAGATCCCTAGCATGCCGAATAGTAGTTCAGCTTGTTTCTTTCGTTCCTGGTGACAGTGTGTAAGCATGCATTTCCTAGTGAATGGAACTGTGACCTCAGTGCACAGTTCACTGAAAAGTACTTTGACGTCCACGTTGCAACATTGTATCTGCCCTCGATGTTAAACTGCAAATGCAAACTGCCTTTATTGTTCCATTTCAACTTGTACTCTGAATTGATGTGGAGCCTCTGCAAATGAGCTTCCAGCTCAAATGTGTAATTATAAGACCTAAATTAAACAAACAAAAACAAAGTGGAGATCAAAGTGTTTCTTCCTGGTTGGGCACAGTTTTTTTTTTGTTTGCTAGCAGTATGTATTGACTTGATCTGTGGACACCTACGGCATTCGCTCTGATTTGGCATCTCTTATTTTTATGTCCATTGAAACATAGTAGCAAACTAAAACTGGCTTCCCTTTCTGTTACTTCACCAAGAATATATTCGATTGTTTATGTAAAATGTGTCCCTCTTGGTCCTTGTGCACCAAATTGGTTGCAGGAATCCCTAGTTCAGGACCCTCTCCTAATCCTTGCTTCTGTCCCCTGGTGTCCCCAGCTTGTGTTAACCCTGGCTGTGCTGTGGACTGATACGTCAATCCAGAATTCATAGACAGTCTCATTCTATCTGCAGCCCAAGGGTTAAGTTATGTGAGTTCCCATATATTTATGTCTCTGCCTCGGACATCTACAACTTAGGCGAGCTAGCTGCACACTCGAGCAGACATTGATAGACTAGGAGGTGTGTTTCTACTGGCACATTCGTATGTACTTAATTTTTTTTTTTTTTGTAGAATACCTATATTGTCTTACTTTTAAGTTCTGCATTACTTGTGTGTGTGTTGGCTGTCCCTTCTATTGTGAACTCTCCAACCTCCTCTTCTTCCAACTGAAGACACCCTGATTGTCATCTCTCTATCCCCTTTTTAATGCAAATAAAACATTTTCATTTGGACCTTCCTCTGTCCTGCAACCCAGTGCCTAGTTTGTGTTTCTATGATGCAGACCATGCAGTCCTTACATCTTATGTGTGCACTTTTACTGATAGGAGTTGAATGGTGGGTAGTGATTTTGCTCTGTAAGTACCCCTACCAAATAGCTGTTACTTTTCTGAAAATATATTTGTCTGAAATGATTTCTGGATGTGTCCAGTCCCAATTCAGAAGTGAGTATGTCAATTCCCATCTTTGAATCTTTCGTCACAGCCAATGTGCATTGTCAATCAATCATTTAAAATTTTCTTTGCTTCCTCCTCTACACTATTTTGTTTTTTATGTACTCCCAGTGGGCTGTATTCTCCATGGAGCAAAGTGTCTACGCACTGCGAATCTGGGGCACATAGACACTGTAGGGCTGGCATGCACCCGATCCCCATGTGGTCGGCCAGTTCCATGAGGGAGTGGTCTGGGGGGTGGTGTAGGGGACATGCTCGCACCTCGCTATGCTCAGAAGTGTGGAGTGCTGGGCCCAGCCCTACCCATTCCAGTGCCACATGACCAATCCCCCCTCCCGATCATAGCCACTCCGGCCACCCATTGCTGTGCATAGGACCACCCCCCCGTGGTATGAAATCAGTGAACTATGTACACAGTCAAAATTAAAAAGCAGCTGCGATGCAAAAGCTAAACCTGCAAGGCAAAACAGTGAGGTACAGACAGACCTGAGATGTTGCTCTTTGCTCTGTCTTTTCAAGCAAACTTAGAAGACAAAGAGCTCAGGTAAAGCTAGGTGCTTTCTGTCAGCAAACCTAGTCTTAATGATAATAATAATAATCAACTTTATTTATTGAGTGCCTTTCAGATACCAAGGCGCTTTACAGTGTTAAAACAAATTCCATGAAATATTACAATTAAAAAACCATTAAATGAAAATCATGATAGTTCATAAAAGGCTTGACTCCACAAGAAAGTCTTAAGTGCCTGCTTAAAGCTCCCCACGGTCGTACATTCCCAGAGCTGACGGGACAGAGAATTGCAGAGGGTTGGGGCTGCAAACATAAAAGCACGGGCCCCAGAAGATTTCAAAGTAACCCTCGGAATCTCCAGCAACCCCTCATCAGCCGAATGGAGCTGTCGCACAGGGGTGTAAGGAATCAGAAGCTCTTTCAAGTAGTCGGGACCAAGTCCATGTAGGGCTTTGTAGGTCAATAAACCTACCTAAAAGATGATCCACTACTGAATCAGCAGCCAGTGCAGATCGAGCAAAACAGGGGTGATATGTGATCTTCTGGACACCCCTGTCAGCAATCGAGCAGCAGCATTCTGCACTAGCTGCAAGCAGTGGATATCAACCCCTGGAAGCCTTAACTAAGGTCTTCCACCTCGACACACAAAGTAACCTGACCTGGATGTTTGCTGGTGGTGGGGAGAGGGGTGGGGGCAGCTGAAGGACAGTAATGCTACAATGTTAGCTGTTCCTGGTGAAACATACAGAATAAGAGCAGGCTCACATATACAAGTATAGGAAATTTACAGTGCCTTGCTTCTTGAAACATGCTGCGAAATTAGTGTCTTTGGTTGTTCCCTCCAAGCCTCAATTGGAGACCAATTGGTTCCTTTCTTTGCTGCTGTTAAGGAAATAAACATAAAGTTAATTGCTGCCTCACTGCCTCATAGCAAAGCTAAAAGCAGAGCAATGCTGCATTAATTAAAGTTGCAGACAATTAAAACTGCAGTGGTCTCTTGGCTATTTGTTAAGTTTCCTTACTACAAATTTCTTGTCCAGTGTTGTTAAACAGGACTGGAGTCCAGACTGTGTGTGTGTGTGTGTATGTTGGGGGGGGGGTAAGTTGGTTCCACTGCTGTATTAAATGTTGCCTTTCCAAAGACCCGGACTAGTTCAAGGAAAAACATCACAAGCCTACCAGCATTGAGATAGTGTGCCAGTGTTTTGAGATGGAAGAACTCCATTGAAACAGAATTTCCCAGCAGTAAAAGGTCCATTGTGTCTGCACCCTCTCAGCAGTTGGGAGTTAAGGGGTTGGGACAAAATTTAAAATGGAAGGTATTTTAATTATGGAAAATAGTAACAGAGGAGAGGTATGCAGGGATTGAAATTGTCACAGGCCCATGCTAGCCAAGTGCTGGTACATTTTGTATTGGGCTAGTGCTATTTTCATTTAACTAGCCCTGTGGCCTTGTGCTGGAGAAGGCAATACTTCAGTATGTACATCAACTGGGTCAGTGGAAAAGTCTGTAGGGCTAGTGGATTTTCCCATTCACTAGCCATTCGCTAAATGTGAGCCTGAACTAGTGGCCTGTTGATCTCTGCGCTTCCTGCATGTGGCAAATGGACTGACTTCCCTCGAAAAGCTGGAACTCCCATTTCCACGACAACAGCCAGACCCTTGCCCTTCCTCAGGCTTCTGACATTTGTTTTAGGAAGGTACCACTCTGCAGGGCAAGCCGAGGGAGACCGGCAACCTGAGTGCCCAAATATCTCCCACCGACTGAACAACCGGCGTCGCTCATATGTGTTTGGCTGCCTCTCTGAAATATCATTTTACACAATGCGTTTCCATTTTTTGCATCATCTAATGTGAAGCGTCCTCAATCCATGTAGATACACCCCCTCTGCCATGTGTAGTAGTTCTTTCTATTTGCTGGTAGCTGTCAGGATGGTAGATTGCAGATATGGAACCTGCAGTACTCAAGTAATTTAATAATTGCTGTTATTGATTATCTGTAATTTTGATAAGAAAGCGTTCTCTGGGGGTTAGTTAGAGGGAGGATTCTGCTTTGAATCTGTCTGTATCTATCTACTCGAGTCTGTCGGTTGGCTGTTTTGCAGACTCCTGGGTCACAGAAAACTTGTCACGTTTCTTTCTCTCAGTGCCAGAAATGTCAGTCACTGAGTTGTGATGGCAAGGTAGAATCTACAGCAGAGGCAGCCGAGTCCGACTGTAAATAACCAGAGGCTTTATGAGGCGATTTCCGATCCACCTTGTCTCAGGTTGTACGTGTCTGAAGAAGCCGCTTCTTAAGCCTACCATTATGACGAGTTACTGTACAGTATTTTTAAGCTACTGGGCCATAAGCAAGGTTTTGCATCTGTAGGGTGGTGCTAATGTTTTCTGATACATTAACTCAAACTTGTCATTTGTTATGTTCAGTCTGTTTCCATGCTGCCTTTTCAGCAGGCTACAGCGAATGATCAAATGTGTACTGATTAGCATTTTACCATTTATGGAAGTGTATATGTATATGTATATATGAAAATATTTTTTTTTGCAGACATCCTCCCTAAATATTTTAGCACACATACTAGTAGCCTCTAGAAGCATAATGAAATTAGCATCTGCAGCAGCATTACTAAGTGAGAATGAGCACCTGAATGGCAGCACTTTAGTTTTTGTTCAAACTTTGTGTAAACGAGACCACCTGTCTTGACTCCTGCACGCCCAATGCTAATATCTGCAAGCAAACATCTGGCATTGTCAAAAGCTTGTTTGTAGATATTACTGTTCCCTATAGTTTGTTGTAATATCCCGTAGAATCTGTGTAGTTATCCTGAAGTATTAAAGACACCATTTTTATATTTCATGGTCTGTGATAAATCATTTGAGCTACAGCTAACCAGTTTATAACTGACAAGAACTGTTTGTCTGCCGCTGAGGAAAAGGCTAGAGTTACCATATATCATTTCCAAAGTAAGGTGTTCTCAGCTGTGACAGAGAGGGGTGGTTGTGTGATCTTGAGCAAGGGGCACTGTACTGTGTGAGCAAGGGCTCTGAAGGGACAAACACCTGGAGATGCACCAAAGGAGTGTCTAAGCTGAGTAACCGTGGTAGAGGCTGAGTCTGGGAAGGACCAGTCTGTCACATTGCACAAAATCAAAATAAATTAAAATGAAATGAAACTGTCCCATGTTGCTGTTTCATATTACTGACAAAGGATGCACTGGCTTGAACATGAGATCCTAGTTCCAGGAGATTAAAAAAACATTTTAGTATCTAGGGGACAGAAGTCAAGTAGCAGATTGGAGTCAATGAAACTATACTATGCTTTGCTCCATTAAAATGCAGCCCTCTGTATTTTTGATGTAATATTAAGCTGACTGTTGGAGTGAGTCACATCTATGGAAGAAAGAAAGCTGGATAATCTAATTGAGTTTAGCACAGCTGTGCCATTGCATATGTAAAATAAATTGATTTTATATTTTGGCACATGTTGGTATTCTACAGCTAGAAACAATGAAAAGAAGCAGGTTCCTTTATAATGCGTGGTTTGACCACAATTCACAGGAGACTCACTAATGGCCTAACATGTACAGCTTCTTTTATTTAAATAATCCTATTCAAGACACCAAATGGAAATACCACAAAATAATGCTATATGACTGACACTATTCAAAGACCTGCAACTAGGAGGAAAAATAGAGTTTACAGAAGCAATACAAAAGTTGTTTTTCTTCTTCCAGCACACCCCAGCTGTCTCCTTTTGGCCCTCTTCTGGTGACCCACCCCATGAGAGAAACATCTAGTAAGACTGAGAAGGACATGGGGCCACGAGTGCATGGGACCATCATACTCATGACTGGTATTTGTCCATCTTGCATGTTCCAGCACCCCTCTAAGAGACACCAACAGTAAGGCTGTGAACTCACCACTGGCTAGTTTATGTTGGCTTCTCAGTGTCTTCCCCTCTACCATATGGCAAAATGCTTGCACAGCTTACCAGGGACACTGGCAAAGCAGGAAAGTGGCCCACCAGAGAATACAAGCACAGAGATAGAGGCCACCCCAGTCTCCTGCCTGTCTGCCTGCAACAGCATTGTAGGTTTGAGGTGAAATCCTAGGTCCCCATTATGAAAGGCAGCTTCTGATCTTCTGTGTTACTAAGGCAGCTCCAAAGCTTTTTTTTAAATTGAAAATAAAAAGTAGTCTTAGTATTTTGTATTAAAAAGCAATATTTTCGTAGGGTCAGGGTAGAAAGTTCTGTCGCCATAAGCTGGCAGCAGTAGTGTAGTTCAAGAAAGCTTTATCATATTATTGTTTTAGGTCTCCTGAATTTAATAAAAAACATATAAAAAGCACACAGCACAAGTTAGTCCATTAGTAAACCTCCTGAGCATTGTGGCTGCACCATATCCTTTAGAATGTGACAACGTTTAAACTAAGAGGAGTATGGAAATGTTGCACACTTAATATGATCACTGACAAACATGCAACAGCCAGTGAATAGAGCACAAGCTGCTGGCACGGAAGTTATAATGAACTGGTGCCCCTTCCTTAATAGCAATATAATTGTAAGAAGGAGCACATCTGGGTTTGACTAGGGCAGCTCGCATCACATTAGTGTGACCTACTAGTAACATAACAGGACCTTATGTTGAAATCATGGTACTGCATTTCAGATTGAACCTGGAGTTTGCAGTCAGAATGTTTGTAGTGAACTTCTGTATTGCAATGTGTTAACAATGAGGGTGCTTCTTGCAAAATGGTTTATTTATTAAAAGAAATACTCTGGCAAGAAAAAAAAACTACTGAGAAATAATGTCTACTTTTCTAAGGTGTGGAGAGGGAACAGTAGGAATAATATTATATAGAAATGTTAAAGAAAGGCTCTGTTTACAAGCAGAAGGTAAAGTTTCTAGTGCGTTAACAACTCTCAGTATAGAAATATAGAATTTGACAGCAGATAAGGACGTCTTGGTCCACCCAGTCTGCCCATTCCCCTACCTAATGGATAAGCTGCAGATCCTAGTTAACCAACAGCCTCCATCTTCCTACCCCCCAGAATTGCTTTATGACTGTCCCACGCATTCTTGAAATCCACCACTGTTTTTGACTCCATAACCTCCTCAGGAAGGCTATTCCATGCATCCACAACCCTCTCCATGAAAAAATTCTTCCTCACATTACCTCTGAGCTGTCGCCCCTCAATCTTTAAATTGTGCCCCCTTGTTCTTGTACACCTCTTTTTCTGAAAGATGCTACTCTCTTGGACTTTGTTGATTCCCTTGAGGTACTTGAAAGTTCTATCATGTCTCCCCTCTCCCTCCTTTCCTCGAGGCTATACATATTAAGCTCTTTAAGTCTCTCTTCATATGTCTTCTGGTGTAGACCCTGCATCATTTTAGTTGCCCTCCTCTGGACTGCCTCCATCCTATCTATGTCTTTGCAGAGACTGGGTCTCCAGAACTACACGCAGTACTCCAGATGGGGCTCACCAGCTGTCTGTATAGAGGGATAACAACTTCCTGTTTTCTACTGGTGATGCCTCTCCTTATGCATCCCAGTATCCCCCCAGCCCTCCTTACTGCCTTCTCACATTGCTAGCCCACCTTTAGGTCATCTAATATGACTGCCCCAGGTCCCTTTCCATTTTTGTTGTTGTCAGTATTTTACCCTCCATTGTGTACTCTTCCTTGGGTTTTTGTTTCCCATGTGCATTACTTTACACTTCTTAGCATTGATTCTAAACTGCCATACATTTGACCATTCCTCCAGCCTTGACAAGTCCCTTCTCATCCTTTCCACCCCACCTTGTGTATCAACTCTGTTGCAGATCTTTGTGTCGTCTGCAAAGAGACATACTTTTCCTTCCAGTCCCTCTGCAATGTCACTTATAAAGACATTAAAGAGGACCAGTCCTACTACTCAACTCTACGGTACCCCACTAGTAACCCCCTTTTCTTCAGAGTAGACTCTGTTTACTATTACACTCTGTGTCCTATTCTCCAGCCAATTCTTTACCCAGGCTACCATCTTGGAACCCACTCCCAGGCTGGCCAGCTTGTACATTAATCTTTTGTATGGAACTGTATCAAATGCCTTGCTAAAGTCTGGGTAGGCCATGACCACAGCCCCTCCTTGATCTATTACTTTGGTCTCCCAGTCAAAGAAATCTATTAGATTCATCTGACATGACCTTCCCACTGTGAATTCATGCTGCCTTGGGTCCTATGCCACTCTGACCTCTAGGTACTCAACAATTCTTTCCTTCAGAAGTGATTCCATCATTTTCCCAATCACTGAGGTTAAACTAACAAGTCTGTAGTTTCCTGTTTCTACTCTACTCCCACTGTTGTGAAGTGGAATAATATCTGCCCTCCTCCAGTCCTCAGGTACCACCACATCCTTCCATGATTTGTTAAAGAGGGTAGTCAGTGGTGTCACTAGTTCTGCCCTTAGTTCGTTTATAATTCTGGGATGAATCCCATTAGGCCCCATTGCTTTGTCTACCTTCAGTTTTAAGAGTTCTTTCAGAACCCTTTCTTCTGTGAATGGGCTGGTATCAACCTCCATATCTAGAGTGTTTCTATTGTTTGGTTTCGGTACATCCCCCTCTTCATTTGTGAATACTGAGCAAATATATTTGTTTTGTATCTCTGCCTTTTCACAGTCACCCTCTGTCCACTCCCTCCTGTTTATTAAGCCTCACTATCTCTCCCTTGGTCTTCCTTTGCTCCCTGATGTACCTAAAAAAGGTTTTATCCCCCTTCTTAACTGAGTTGGCTAGCTTTTCCTTGGTTTGGGCCTTTGCTGTTCTGACTGCTTCCCCTGCTTCCTTTTGCTTTAATTGATACAATTCTCTGTCCTGCTCCTTCTGTGATTCCTTGTACTTCCTGAATGCATTCTTTTTCTCCCTAATCTTCCCTGCCACCTCCTTTGAGAACCATAGTGGTTTCTTACATTGTGTTATTTTGTTTATTTGCTTCACACAAAGGCTTGTTGCCTCTATGATGGCAGTTTTGATTATTCCTCATTGTTCTTCCACCCTTCCTTCCTGCCTATTTCCTAGTGCATGCCTTAGGCTCTCATCCATTCTGGCAAAGTCCGCCCTCCTGAAGTCCAGTACCTTTGCCTTTATATGGCTTGACTCTACTGCTGTGTTTATCATGAACCATACTGTTCGATGATCACTAGCTCCCAGATGGCTACCCACTTCTAAATGTGTGATCCTTTCATCATCTCCATTTGAGAACCAGGTCTAAGTTTACTCCCTCTCAAGTGGGTTCCAATACTTCAGTACAAGTCACATTAAACTGTTCCCTCAACTCACTGGTGTAGCATTGTTCAATGAGTTTCCTAATCTGTGCAGGGTTTAATTCAATGAATTAGTAAAAGGTTAGTATTGGTTTACATCTAGCTGTTATGTACTATAAGCTTTATTTTCAGCTGCATGCTTATGAGTTTCATTTCAGAAGGCAGACTAAACAACTCTTAAGGAATGCTGTGATATTTATAAACAATGCTCTTAAGGAATGCTGTGATATTTATAAACAATGCCATGAAAATGCAGCTACTGCCATTTCACTAAACAGTTACAGGTGAGTTGACTAGGCAGTGAAGGATGGTTGGAAAATAGTTTAAAGTTTTGACAGTTTGAGTTGCTACTCGAGTGGTATTACAAAAAATATGCTACACCAGTGAGTTGATGGAACAGTTTAATGTGACTTGTACTGTAGTTGAATAAGGCATGCCCCCATAGGGCATCTAGAATGACCCCACTCTTAGAAGAGGTTGCTGCAAATGCACTCCAGTTAACATCTGTCACATTCAGATCTCCCATCAGCAATATCTCCCCTTTTCTGCCATTCTAGGGATACTTTCTATAATTTCATTGTCCATGCCCTCCCCCTGAGATGGGGGTCTGTATACAATCCCTGTGCAGATTGTGGTGCCATTGTCTGTCTCCAAATTGACCCACAGTGCTTCCTCTCCTCCCTGTTTACCCTTTTGTTCTGTTGCTTTGATTCCTTCCCTTATGTAGAGAGCTACTCCTCCTCCCCTTTTACCCTCCCCTTCCTTCTTATAAATAGTGTATCCTGGTATATTTACATCCCAGTCATGGCTCTGTGTGTACCATGTTTCTGTGTCTGCCACAATATCCAGATGTTCCTCCTCCATCAAGGCCACTAATTCAGGAAGCTTATTACCCAGACTATGTATGTTGTTTTGCAACACATAAACAGCTCAAATACAACTTTCACAAAATTGTTTTGCAACTTAACTGGATTGCATCTGCAGTTCTGTCAAAATTAAATGAAAAACTAAGTTGGAACTCTTTGGTAACAGTTTTTGCAAGGCTTTGGGCTAGATCCAGCAGCGAATACTGTATGCAAGTCATTTGGAAATGCTAAAGCATTTAATTGATGTTATAGTTTAATGTGAATTTATCTGAATAAGTCATATAGGACATTTTAACACAAGGGTGAATAGTTTTATATTTCATAAGTACAGTGGCTCGATTTTCAAAGGGCATCGCACGGTTTGCATCGAGCCCTGAGTCACAGCCTTTTTTTGGCACAGGTTGCCAAACACCTTTGTCACAACTGGACCTGATTTTGGTACATCCAGTGCAAGTGCAACACTTTAACCGATTTATGACAGCTTGCACCAAATATCTTGTCAAGTTCTGTAAAAAGGGTACTCAGCATTTCTTTAAGGTAGACCAGAAAAAGTTGGTTTAACTTGTGGCAATTGCCACATAGGATGTAAAATCTCAAGTTGCCATCCGGATGAATGCTGCAAGCCCCATACGCCATGTATTCAATGCACCCGGGACTTGCAGCATTCACATCCCTTTGAAAATCCATGCCAGGGTCTGTCAACTAAATTGGGACCAGCCAGGGCATTAGGCAATAATATTAACAGCAGTGTGTTGCCCTATGTTTGGCGGAAGACAGGTAAACATTGTCTTTGCACTTCACTCTGGGTATAGCTGGTAATTGGTGGGTGAGGCTAAGCCAGGAATTAAAAAAGTTGTCTGCATTTGAACCTCACTCCTGTTAAAGTCTGGAGTTGCCAGCTGAGTGGGGAGGAATCTGACTGAGACCGATTGAACATTTTAACCAGGAGCTTGAGTAGTCAGCATACTGTAGTTCATAAATATGGGGTAGCACCCATGTAGACCACTGATTATTGAGCGCTGCATTTTTGAGCAATTCAATAATAGCGCCCTACAAGAGAGCGAGTGGTGCAATACGGCACTATATCCTGTATAGCGAGTACAGCAAGGAGCTGTACTTGCTATTGTAGGATACAGTATCCTTTGAGGCTGATTCCCGCTGAGCTGCTTGCATAGTGTAATGGTGTACACCACCACTTGTAATGCAAGCAGCCCCGGGTTTGGGTCTGGCCAGAGGCAGAAGACAGTTTTTTTCAGGATCCAATAACTTGCCCAATGGTCTGCACCCCCTCAGTTGATTATTTAAGTTTTTGGAGGGGCGGAGGGCTTTGTATGGTTTTGGTAAGTATTGTTGCAACCCTCGTTATTTGCGATGGTCGCTACAATATCCGTCGCCCTTTTAACCACGGGGTCAAGTTTGTTCATTCTATGTGACAGGCAGTCTTTCAGACTCACCTTTATCACACAGAACCAAATAAGTGGACTAAAAGCTAAACTGGGACAAGCAAGGGCATTAAGGAACAGTACTAGGAGCAGAGCATTATCTTGAGTTTGGGGGAAGGCAGGTGAAAATTGTTGATTATTTTAGTTCTAGGAATAGCTGGTAATTGGCGGATAGGTCTTTGCCAGAAGTTGAAGCAGTTAGCTGCTAGCAGCTTGGTATCCTATGTTCAAGTGACCAATGTGTGAACTACCCCAGAGTGGGGACCACAGTGCAGGAGGATGGCAACTTGCAGGAAGTCCGGCAGATCTGCAGGATAATCTGCACATTGCCATCTAAACGAAGGTAACATTCATCTTACTTTTAAACCCACTAGTAGCACATTTAGACCTGTATAGAGCTTTGCCACAGCTACAGGAGTAAGTCTAAAAGCTGAACGTACTGTGGCATGTTCTGGTATAGAACACTGCAGCTAAAACATATCTGGATTCTCCCTATCCTGTGTCTGTGGTTGAAGGTACTGCTGTAGGGGAGTGGTGGTAAAACCCTGTGTAAACGTGGATAGTAAGGAGGTCCAACACAGTGTCAGGATGCCAAATAAAATAAGTATTTATTCATACAATGGAAATAAACAAAAGCAGACTGATTTCATCAAAAGAAAATAATCATAAACAAGAAGACATCAAATAAAGGCATAACAGTTCAGTATAGCTTCAAATGGAAACAAAATCCCACCTAGAAAAGAGCTAGGGGTCTGATAGGGTCAGCACTCTATCACCAACTAAAAAAAATGCTCCCAGACCTGGTCCTTTTATACAGGAGTAGGATCAGGTGACCAACTAGGTTCGCCCCTTTTATAACTAAAGACTAAAATCTTCCAGAACATTTACTTTTTAGATTAGAGTTAAAGAAAACCTACAATAGTTTATTAGAAACACAATGACATAAGCTAGTAGTAATAATAATAAGGGAAATCCTTTTTATGTGTGCACTTCCAAATAGTCAGGCTCCTCCCATCACTTCTGACTATAAACAAACTGAGAAAATGGCTGCCTGGCCCTATAACAGAGTCAGAGGGATGGAGGAGAGCCCAGGTTGTAAAAAACACTAAATAGGTAAGACTATATTTTCTAGCACAGCAGTACAAGTTTTCTTTTACTTAAAACATAGCATACAAAGCATAAGTCTGTTAACATACAAGAGTCTCTTTTCAGAAAGAAATGTGTTTTTAAAAGAAACAAAACAAAATGGGCTGCAAAAGCCTGAGGAGACAAACATGCTTATTTTCAGTCTATCACACAGAAAATAGCAAGCACCAAGCAGCCTCATTTTAACACTGAACTTTAAACTGTAGGTAACATTAACTGAAGAACCAAACTACAGGTTACTTTGTGCACACATTCTATTTTGTTTAAAAAAAAAATCATCTCTGCAGTTTATTTTGCTAGGAGGGTGACAGAAGCAGCCAGAAAGACACTCAGCTTGTCTTTCATTTCACCTGTGAGTTTCAAACCCTAAGCTACACAAGAAGGCAAATAAGGCTGTTTTCACTGGGTTTGTCCTAGCTAAATGATTTAAAGGTGTAATCAGGGGCACAGTACACACATGGAAGAGCAAGAAGAAATGAAAGAAGGAAAGAAAATAGGGATACACAGAACAACTACAGGTGGCCTTCCTGATAGTTGGGGAACACAGGGAGAAGAATTAGAATAGTACAGACAAAGAATTACTGTTGCAACAGATTTGATTTAAATAGAAAGCGTGCTCATTCCAGGATACACACAGCCTCTATTACACCCTCTCTGGAATATCTTTAACTTTATTGATCAACTATAAGGTGCACTGTTGACTGAGAGTCATAACATAACCCTATCTCAGGCAATAAAAATTTCAAGTAACATATGGTATTCATGTTAGGTGCTAAAGGGACTCAACCAATAAGGGATTCAGAAGAAGTGGGGTAGGGGCCAGGTGACTGCTTGAGTAAGGGGACATAAAAGCAACTGGAGAGTGAGGTAGTGTAAGAGAAGTGTATTGTACTACACATCCACTCACATTCGAAGCATGCACCATATTTGAAAAGGAAGGCAGATGAGAGGGAGAGCTGGTCAGTTGCTGGGGGTGTACTTCTAATGTCTTCCAGACACTGCTCTGGATGCATGGAGTATTCCCAATATGTAGGAGGATTGCAGATCATATGGATGAGTGTTCTGCCCTCAGGAGGGAAGTGATATTCCTGATGAGCAGCTCAGTGCACGTGGTCATTGTGACTGTGACTCCTCTATGCCAGAGTTGTCTTTTGGTCAGTACAAGGGGGATGAACTGTTATGGGACTCAGTGGAGTGAATGGGGGAGGTACACTACTAAGGACACTCCCAGGGTCCAAATCATAAACCAATTCTAGCTGCTGGCAGAACCAGCTCAGGCTGTTAACCCAAGAGGGAAAGTGGCTCTGGAAACCCAGAGACAGGTAGCTACAGTAGAAAAGAGTGCATTGACGGGGACGGGACATGGCAGCCATAAGAGGAGGATTCTAGTGCTTGAAGAATCTATAGTCAGAGGTACAGGGAAGTTGGTGTCACCAGAGGGAGAGATCAGTTCACTGCCACAGGCAACAATAGGAAAGGTGCTTCTTTGCTTAAAGAAGCTCATTAAGGTAAAGATAGGTAAGCCAGGTATGGTGTTTCACTTAGGCACCATTGACTTGGTAAGTTGCATTGTAGACAGGGTAAAGAGCAGCTTCTAATCTCTAAGAAGGAAATTGTGAGTAGTAGCAGCAGCAACAATAACCTTCTCTGAGTCCTACTACTGTTGCCAAGTAAGGGTGAGGACAAACAGCAGAAGTTATAGAGTTTAAAAGATGGCTAAAAGACTGGTGTGAGGAAGAAGGATTTTTCTTTCTTGGCGACTGGGGAATATTCTAGGAGTAGCACTGTTTTTTTTTTTCTTACAGATGGTCCGCATTTGAGCAAGGATAGCACAAGTACATTGAGGCAAATTGTAGATGAGGGAATTAATATGAACTTAAACTCAAAAGGGGGAACATTATCAACAGGAAGACCTTACATTACACATACACCCACACAAACAGTTGCAATGACTCTTCCTCTCCATACACACAGACAATGTGTATCCTTTAAGGAATGACAGCCAAGGAGAGCAAATCAGGAGGGTACAGAAACATAGAGGGAGTAGGGAAGAAGTAAAGAGGAGAAAGAGTACCAGCTGTAGGGAGAAAGACAGGCATAGCCCATGGAAGGCTATTTTGATTACCGCTAGAAGTATCAGGAATAGAGATGCAGCTAAATTAAATTCCTATGGAGAAGTGAACGTGAAGTTGTCACTTCACATTGTCACTCCACTACGTAGAGTGGCCAAAGCAAAAGGCTCACTTCGCCTTGTAATTATTACTTTGCATTGTCATTCTGCCTTAACGTGAAATAAGGTGGAGTGACAACAATATTGGCAGTCCCTCATACACACAGTCACAAGAATTAATGTGCATCCCCAAAATGCTACTGTCTTCTGTCCAGATAACTCCCCAGTGCTGACTAAGCGAAATGATATTACAACAAGAAATGCAAAGTCTCCCAGAATTAATGATGCACTCAGTCATGCATGCAGTGGTCACACACAGTCACCAGAAGTAATGTGCATCCCCAAAATGCAACCGTCTTGTGTGCAGAAAATGCCCCAGTGCTGTTGAAATGAAATGATAGCACAACAAGAAATGCAAAGTCTTCCAGAATTAATGGTGTACTCAGTCATGCATGCAGAGGTCACACACATTTACCAGAATTAATGTGCATCCCCAAAAAACTACTGTCTAGTGTCCAGAAAATTCCCCAGTGCTGATGAAGTGAAATGATAGCACAACAAGAAACGCAAAGTCTCCCAGAAGTAATGGTGCACTCAGTCATGCATGGAGTGGTCACACACATTTACCAGAATTAATGTGCATCCCCAAAATGCTACTGTACAGAAAATTCCCCCAGTGCTGATGAAGTGAAATGAGAGCGTAACAAGAAATGCAAAGTCTCCCAGAATTAATGGTGTACTGCAAAGTGCAAACAGACAGATTAAGATTGCACTGCACACTCAAGAGATGCAGATGCAAAGGCATAACAACACCTAACCAGTGCTCACAAGTCACAAATCCAAATCTGGAAAAGAATACCTTTTGCCGGTTGAGGGGGGTAGTGCACAGCAGTAACAGTCCACTACAAGTAAAGCAGTATAAAAAATTAATGCAGGTGCGGTGGATAGCAGGCTCACACTGCTACAATTACTCTGTGGCACAATAAAAGGTGTCTGATTTAATGGCATGCATCACACACACACACACACACATACACATACACACACTACAAGTAATGCATAGCAAATTGAAAACCTTTAGTAATATAACCAAATTTTTTAAACAAACTGAAATTATACACTGCTGCACCACAACAATCAGCTAAAAAAGTCAAGAATTACCAAAAATATTACTATGTGTACATTAACACAGCTATACAAGAAAAATATAACCAAAACAGAAAGACTGCCTTTTTCTCCCAGTTAATCTACCTACACCACAGACGCCCCTCCCCTGAAGCACACTTCACAGTACACAGACTGACTGTTCTAAATTAACATTCAAAATCTACACACAAACAATAAACACACAATGATATGAACACTGGAGGGTTTCTTACAATCGATGTACTAAATTTTGAGCAAAACAAATGGCTCAAAAAGGCTTTATTAACAGCTTTTAGAGGATTTGAATCGCAGAGCTCTGAGAGCAAACTGTTTCCATCTTCCACTACACACACACACTACACAGAACTGAGGCTGTGCAGAACAATCTAAAGCCCATGTGACCTGCAATCCCATGAAGTACTGCAAAATTCGCCTTGGAGCTCAATCGCAAGGTGAAGTGATGCAAAGTACATTGATTTCAATGTACTTCATCTTAAAATTAGTGGAGAAATGGTTTGGGGAAGGAAGAATAACATGAAGTAATTGGTTTCAATGGACTTCACAGTCCTCATTATAACGTGAAGTACACCGCTTTGCGTTACGGGCACTTTGTGGATTCCGCGTTACTCCGCAAATCACTCCATGGAGCGAATTTCTGCCACTTCGCCCACTACTAATCAGGAACAAATGGATGCCCTTCTGCCAGTAGTTTAATATTACTCGGTTGTAAGACAGAAGAAGGTGTGAGTCCATATAGCCTGTCTCCCACCTTAGTGGGACCACTTTATAATAATAATAATAACATTTATTTGTATAAGTGCCTTTCAAATTTCAAGGTGCTGTACAATTCACATAAACACAAAACACAGTACGAACACTATAAAATCACGAAAGTACCAAAAATGCTTTCCCCCATTAAAAAGCCTTAAGTGCCTGCTTAAAACTCCCAACCGTCCTGCACTCCTGAAGCTGACCGGGCAGAGAATTCCAGAGGGTAAGTGCCACAAACCCAAAGGCACGCACACCAGATGACTTTAGGTTAACACTTGGAATCTCTAGCAACCCCTCATCAGTTGAGCGGAGATGTTGCAAAGGGGTGTAAGGAACCAGGAGCTCTTTCAAGTAATTGGGGCCCAATCCGTGTAGGGCTTTGTAAGTCAAAAGACCTACTTTAAAGGTGATCCACCACTGTATAGGCAGCCAGTGCAGATCATGCAGCACAGGGGTGATATGAGATCTTCTAGATGCCCCAGTCAACAAACGTGCTGCCACATTCTGCATTAACTGCAAGTGGCGGATATCAACTCCAGAAAGCCCTAGGTAAAGGAAGTTGCAATAATCAAGGCGTGATGTCACAAAGGCATGGACCAAGACAGGTAGGTTGCTGGACGGAACAAGGTGCCTAATCCTAGCAATGTTCTTAAGATGGTAAAAGGCCAGCTTGACAACTGCTGATATCTGATGACGAAGAGTCAGGTCATCATCAAGCACCACTCCCAGATTACGCACCCATTCAGAGGTGAGAATCTGGGCCTCCCACAGGACTAAACCAGAAGGGAGCCCAGTCCTCAACCCCTCTGCCATACACCTGGATCCACAACCAAAACCTCAGTCTTTCCTGGGTTCAACTTTAGACTGCTGGTCTTCATCCAATCTTGGATTTATACGAGGCAGCTGTTCAGTACTGAAGTAGCACTAACCTGGTGGGGAGCAAAACACAGGTAGAGCTAGGTATCATCAGCATAGCAATGAAACCTCAGCCCATACCGTCTTACAATGTCTCCGAGGGGTAGCATATTTATTGTGAATAACATGGGAGACAGCACCAAACCCTGAGGTACCCCGCAGGGCAGTGAGAAAGCCCCAGATCAAAATAAACCAGAGACAACTCTCTACCACCGAGAAAAGAAGAAAACCATCTAAGAACTGTACCAGACAGCCCGCAGATAAACCTTAGATGTTCGAGCAGAATCCCATGATCCACAGTATCAAAAGCTGATGATAAATCCAGGAGAACCAAGATAGAATGATGTCTCCAATTTCTCGCCATCATATCATTGAGCACCTGAACCAGAGCAGTCTCAGTACTATGCCTCTTACGAAAACCCGATTTGAGGGGTTCATATAAATTATGGATGGTTAAATGGTTATCCAGTTGAGCAGCCACAACTTTCTCAATAACCTTCCCCGCAAAAGGGAGGTTAGAGATAGGCCTGTAGTTTTCTAGATTCTCCGGGTCTAAAGAAGCTTTCTTCAGAATGGGGGGTCACCACCCCCTCGTTCAGGGAGCTTCGGAACTCACCCAAATCCAGAGAGCACCGGACAATCCAAGCTAAGACCAGGCCGATAATATCACTACAACCCAAAATCAGGGAAGCAGGGCCAGGGTCTAAGCTACAGTACGTGGAACTCATCTCCTGGACAATCCGCATAATATTATGAAATCCAGTAGGTTAAAGATACTCCAGAAAACTCTGGGCTCTGCAACAAGGCACCAATCAACAGCAACCCCCTTAGAATGAAGTTGCTGGCACTCCCACCTGATGTCAGCCACCTTATTCGGAAAGAAGTGAGTGATCTCATTACAATCAATTTGTGAAAAGACTCGATGGAACTGCCGACAGTCTGGGTTGCATGGCCTGTCAACAGTTCTGAAAAGTTGAGTGGGTCGATTCCATGTGACAGAAATTTCCCTGGACAGGAATTCTGCCTTCTTACAGGAAATTTCTGTTTGGTAGAGTTTATAATGTTCTAACAAAATAAGGCAGTCAGCAACAGAGGCAGTCTTCCTCCAACGATGCTGTAACCTACCCCCCAATCTCCGCAATTCCCTTAGAGTCCCATCAAACCACAGGGCCCCAGGGCAACGCGGGAGGTGGTGAACATGGATAGGAACAATCAGGTTGAGAGCTGAAGATACGGCCCCATTATAGGCTGCAACGAACTGCTCAGGATCTGTGCAAGTCTCATCCAACAACGAGAAGTTAATAACTGCCATTAGGTCTTCAGGCACCACAGCCCACAAAGAATGGTACCTGACCAACTCCACAGGGGCCGACCTACCCAGGGGGGCCAAGAAATTGAACCCAACTGAGTAATGGTTGGACCAACCAACTGGTTTCACCACTAAGTCAGAGGCCTCGATCCCCAGGAAGAAAACCAAATCAAGAGAGTGACCACCCTTGTGCGTAGCTGAGGAAACAACCTGTGTGAAGCCCAGGGATGTCATCACCTGGAGGAAATGTTGACCAAAAAGTGAGGATTCGTTGTTGACCCAGGCATTGAAGTTGACCAGAACCATCAGTCTGGGTGACTCCAAAGCCATGTCAGCAGTGAAGTCTGCTATTTCCTGCAGGAACAGCTTCTCATCACCTGGTGGATGGTAGATGAGAGCTATCCTGAACCCCACTTCAGCTACCACAGTACACTCAAATGACCCGGCCTCCTCAACTGGTATACTAGTTAGGCCCAATTCAGTCTTGAAACAGACCACAACCCCCCCCCCGCGGTCCAATGTCGGGCAATGTACAACTGAGTACCCGGTGGGAACAGCCGCCTCTAAAAAAGGGGCAACATTCCCATCCAACCAGGTCTTGGTAATGCAAACCAGATCTGCTCTAGCAACAAAGTCTGCATTAAGACCAGTCTTGTTGCAGACAGATCTGGCGTTGCACAACAGAGCCCAAGTTGGACGAGGTTGGCGAACTGTCCAACTACTTGCCCTCTCAAAATGGAGGTGCCATTGGGTATGGGAACCAGAATGGAATCACCACATTCCAGATACCATTTCACCCCAGGGCGTCTTCTGGTCCTAACCACCCCTTTGTTGTCACTTAGATAGTAAAAACTCATCCAGTTTAGATTTGAATAGGGTCAAGGTATTGGCATTTACTATATCACCAGGTAGACCATTCCATGTATTTACGGATCTATATGTAAAGAAGCCTCTCCTGCTATTTTTTTTTTTGTTTGCTCAGTATTTTATTTATTTATTTAGTTTTTGTTGACCGGGTAAGTGCACTAGACAAATCTTGCCTATTTTCAGGCATGACCCGGGGGAGGGGGATACAGATGAATGCCAACTGAACTTGAATCAGATTAAGCTGTTGGTGGTATTTTAGTGGATGAGGGAAATTTGGCCAGGACACCGAGGAAATTCCCCTACTTCATTGGAGGTGGCTGCTGTGATGCTGTGCAAACTGCTGCAGAGTTTGCTAGGGCATTGAGGAGTGCAGACGTGTGGAAGGCTGAGGTGCTGATCACCTCCTTGGCCTTCCTTTTCCCTCTAGTGATCACAATGTCTTCGGATGAATCTGTACAAGAGACTAATCTTGCTAAGATGGATCAGGTTAGTATTACTGCATCTCCTACCTTGGTTTCCGAAGGCTCGATGGCATGTGTGGCTGCTTCATCACTGGACGACATTCGTAGGCAGTTGGCCCTGGAAGAGAGTTGGTACCTGGAGGTATGGAACCGCTTAATGTGGGATTTGGAATTGGCACAGGATGCTAATGGGGATGCACAGGACGAGGAAGTGGTGCTCCTTCCTCATTGTGACGATCGCATGCAGGTTGATGTGGCTGAAACCTCTGCTATGGTTCAGCCGGTGGATTCCAACGTGGATTTTTCCCCGCTAGCTCTTTCCTTGAGCACAGTGAGTACTATTTGTTCGAGTACTATGATAATGGAGTCGCTTACTCCGTGTAGCGCTTTGAATGTATCTCAAGGTCCTGTTTTATGTTCTCAGCCTGCAGATGTTTCCTTTTCATCTCAGCCTCTTATTCTGGATTCCTCTATGATTGACCATGACTCTGCACGGCAGTGTGCTGTTGTTACTTAAAATTCCCTCTGATTTCTCTGCTGATTGTCAGCAATCTGCATCTTCCTTCCTGGTTTCTACTGATAAAGCCCTTTCTAATGAAGCTGTTGTAGTGCCTGGGGCATGGGTCTCTCAGGCTTTGGAGGCGGCAGGATGGGTTAATTCCCCAGATGGTGCAGGAAGGGATGCAAACCTAGTACCCTCTGCTCCCGTTACACTTAGTGTGAATTCTGGGCAGGCAGATTTACCCACTGCCTCTATCCCTTTGGGTCAAGGTTCCTCTGCAGTACATTTCCCATCCACTGCTGTGCCTCTCTCTACATCTCTTTTATATGACATTAAATGTCTAGAAGGAGAATCTTCTTCGTTGAACCCCCCCCCCCAAGTCCTTACAGTCTACTATTCAAGATGTGTCCTCTGCAGGTCCTGCAGCAGTTTTAGTGGAGCCTGCACCTGCATCAGCTCCTGTACCATCTGTATGGCATACAGGCGTAAAAGAGAAACTTTTTCCAACTACTTTTGGACTTTCATCTGAACCAGCAGCATGGCACAATGCAATGCATCTGAAGTTTAAGGGTCCTGTGTCTGAGGTTCCTAATAGACAGTTTGTTTGTCGAGACCTCTTGAAGGGGAGTATGACATTTTATGCCTGAGAATTATGCTCTTATTCATATGCCTGGAGATTCTGTCTTTGACATTAGTTTCAAACACTCTGCTGAGTTGGATAGATTTTGGAAACAGTTCCAGCTACTTAAACATACTCCATTATGGAGTTCCTTTATGGCCATACCTTTGACTAAACCTGTATCCAAGAAAATTACAGTAATGTTTCAAAATGAAGGTGTTAATGTCACAGACATTACTTATTGGTTACAACAGCATTGTGTAGTGAAAGGACAACTGGAGCCTATCCTGGATGATGAATGTTTATGGACTTGGGGATGGAAGTTTTTGGTAGATTTAAGGATGAAAAATGGCTTAACCCAGCATTTACCAAATTGTTTTTTTCTGGGGAGAGACAGGGGGTAGTTTTCTACTTGGGTCAGCCTCGGGCCTGTTATAAATGTGGGGCCTTGGGTCATCTCAGTAATGTTTGTGATCGGCAAAAGTGTGGCCTATGTGGTGATTTAGGACATATTGGTGCACATTGTAGGAATCCTCATTAGTGTAATCTATACGATGAACTGGGTCATACTTTTAGACTCTGTTCTTGGGCTTCCCTCAATTGTGTAGATCCAGCTATTAGGGCAGAACAAGACATCTATGTAGCAACGGCTCAGAAGGAGAGCCAGAAATTTCAGGCCTTGCTTACTCATCCCCAGCCTTCTCCTTTGATCCCCCCCCCAAAAAAAATCTCTGGTTCCTTTAGAAACCCCTTCTGCCTCCATTGTGGCTGTTCCTTCTAAAGTCTTTCCTGTGATGGAAGTAGAACCAGTTTCAGCCCCAGATAATCTTTTGATTTCTACTGAGTTACCAGTGGAGGATTCTTGTGTAGGTGACATGGATCAGGCTCTTCTTTAGGCACTTCTACTTCCATGACCCTTACAAGTATGCCTCCTCCAGAAATACAGAATGACTCATTCTAAGGCCCATAAAGTTTTAATAGACTCTACTATTGACACTGACCCCCTTCCTTTACAAAACACCTACATGCCATTACAGGATCATGAAGAGGAAGATGATGGTTTGGCATAGGACATTTCTTCAGTGACTTCTTCCCATGCAGACACAAGTTTAGACGTTGGTGTCTGTGATAAACCTAAGCCTAAGAAACAGAAAAAGAGGAAATGATGTGTCTTAGGTGGCATAATTTGTTTTCTTTTTCCTGTCTTCGTTCCATCTCCTTAAATATCACTTTCCATGGATAAAGGAGTGGCTTTCCTGACTATTAATGTTAATAGTATTAAAAATTCTCGCAAAAGACAAGTAACTTTTGCTAGTTTAAGGGAATGTCGGGGTAATATTTTATTATTACAGGACATTAGGTTGCATACATTGTTACAACTTAAAGCAGCTGAAAAAGTTTGGAGATGGGGTATTTCTTTATGGTCCATGGGAGAGGACGTCTGTGATGGGGTGGGTATTTTATTTGCAGATCTTGAAATTAAGATATTGAAGGTATTTGACATTTTTCTGGGAAGAGCTCTGTTGGTGGATTTTGCTACTTAAATTGTGCTTATCGTTTAATTAATGTCTATGCTCCTCAACAAAAGGCAGACAGGACAGCTTTGTTTCAAAAAATTTCCCCATATCTCTATACGTCCAAACTGGTGTTGTGGGGAGGTAATTTTAATTGTGGCCTGGGTCCACGGGATTGGGGTAGGAAGACTAAGAACATTTTTTGTGATACTAACACTCTTATTAAGGTGCTTACATGTCATAATCTGGTCGATGTTCATGATATTTTACATATCCCCCTGTCACACACATTTTTTAAGGGAAGTTTATCCACCCGCATAGATTTTTGGTTTTTATCCCATAGAATTACTTGTTCTGAGGTTGCTCTTTTTCCCCTGGAACCATTGGATCATTTGGTTGTGCAACTATGACTGGGCCCGTACCAACAACTTCCTATGGGCCGTGCTTATTGGAAGCTAAATGTAAGATTATTATATGATGCCATTACTGTAGGCCAGGTCCATGACTTATTTGCTGCACATGCCAATCTTTGCTTTCTTTATGATAGTCCAATTGAATGGTGGGAGGATGTTAAGTTAGATTTAAAATTATTATTTATTCAGGTTTCTAAGCATCAAGCTAGAAGTCAGTATTTGGACTATTTAGGGTATAGGGCCCAATACATTAAGCTTCTGGGTCAGGTGTCAGTTTCGGATGATTCTACTTTATCAAAACTTCAAGATATTAAATTAAAAATGTGTACCTTTTTGAAATCAGGGAAGATAAGAGTTTTTCCCAGCAAAAGTATTCGGTCTCTGGTGCCAAACAGCAAGTGAATCCATATGCTTTTTCACAATATACGGAACGATTTGGTATGTCTGTCTTACTGGATGATAGTGGTAATGAAGTACATGATGTGAGAGGTATTTGTGGTGTAGTACAAGCTTTCGTTACTTCTAAATTTCAGGAAGTACCCCCAGCTATACCTAGTTTCTTTTTTTATAATTTAGTTATTCCTTTCCTTTCAATTGTGGATCAAGAAACTTTGGTGTCTCCTGTCACTATAGAGGAAATTTCATTTGACATTACTGAATTATCCACTCGTACTACTCCAGGAATAGATGGTATTCCTAATGAATTTTATAAAATGTTTTCTGATAGTGTGATACCTTGGTTACATGTTCTTTTTCAGTCTATTTGGTTGGAACAAAGGCTAACTCCTAGTATGAGTAATGGAATTATGTTTTTTCATTATAAAAACAAAGGTGATTCACAACAGCTATTGAACTGGAGATCCATTAGTCTTTTGACCTCTGACTATAAGATTTTGGCCATGATATTGACTAAAAGACTTGCTAAGGTGGCAGGTCACCTACTTATTTCAACACAGTCATGTGCTGTTCCTGGTCAAAATATTAATCATAATTTAAATTATTTACATGAATTGATTGAACTAGGTATGTCCCATTCTTTGTCTGGTTATCTTTTATCCCTTGATCAACAAACTGCATTTGATGCCATTCGTCATGAGCATATTTGGGCAGTTTTAAAGTATTATGGTATACCTGCACACTTCATTGCTATATTGGTTGTTCTGTATTCTGGGTCGTTGATTACTCCCTTGGTGAATGGATATATGGGTGTTCCCATTCATCTTAATATTGGAGTGTGGCAGAGGAGTCATTTAAGCCTTCTATTATTTGTTTTTGGACTTGATCCTATTTTATGGTACATAGATGCAGATTTTCAGGTGGTGCCTATTTCTTTGGTAACGGGTGGTGTATTTCATAAAGTTTCGGCATATGCAGATGATTGTATATTTACTGTGGCTGATTTGAAATCTAGTATGTGAGTTCTTCAGGTTTTTCAGGAATTACAGTCTGTTACTGGTATATAGATTAATTATTTGAAAAGCAGGATATTGGCTTTAGGTTCTGCTTTAATTCCAGATTCCTTTTGTATATCGATAGTACAGGGTAATGTGAAATTATTGGGTATCTATTATGGCACTTCTACGGCCTCTCTATGTAATTGGGATATGGTCTTTGATATTGTTCAGCAGAAGGCGGCTAAGTGGCAATCCTGGAAAATGACTAGGAAGAAAAGAGTGTTTCTTCTTCGTTCATATATTCTTCGAATTTTTTTATATGTCTCGCATGTATTTCCCCTTCCTTTTAATATGCATGCTAAGGTTATGGGTCTTTTTTTTTTCCTTTCTATGGGGGAGTTGCTTAAATCCTGTTAAACGGGCACATACATACAGAGCTTGGAAGTCAGGGGGCCTTCATATGATACAGCTTTTAGATTTTTTTTTGGAAATTTCTTTTATAATACCATACATCTGATGTTACTGGATACCGATGGTATGGGACCATTATGTATGAGTTTATGGGGAACTGAATTTCTTACAGCCTGGGGTAGAGGTAAATGGCATTGGTCAGAAAAATTACTGCCAGAATATATCCGAATAATTTTAAAATATATCAGATTATGGAAAATTTAACTTCTTTGGTTCATTTTGCATGAGAAAAAAGTATTTTACACACATATAGTGGAATCTTGTTTTTTTGAAGATCCTTTATTTCTGGTCCCTACCTCCACAAATATTAAGTTGATGTTGGCCAGTATGATTGAACCTAGATTTCCAAAAAAAATACAAGATGTTGTTTGGCTTTGTGGACACCAGAAGCTTAATGTACGAAATAATCAAAAATATAAGCAGTTAGGTGACAGGTATTGTTTTGAACCTTCTTGTTCAGGATGTCTAGAAACTATGCATCATTTGTATTTTGATTGTTTTCAGGTACAGAGTTTGTGGTCTACCTTGGCCATTCTGTGGGGTGAACCACTGTTTCAGTTTATGACGTACGATATTTTAATTTTGGGACAAATTCCCGCTGAATGGCGTAAATGGCATCAAAGCAGAGTTTTTGTAATTCTGGCTTGCCTCAAATGGGCCATATGGCATGCTAGGTATTTACGCAGCCTCCAAGCTAAAACTGTTCTGATGCACAATGTTTTTTTTCGCATTCAGAATGATTTAGATGCTTTATGTGATTATGAGTATTGTACTCTGCGGTCTGCTGTTGGTCATTGTTTATGGCACCATATTGGGTGGGTGGGTTAATTCTTCTTGTGTTTTACTGTTTTTGTATAACTGTTATATTGTTCATATATTCCTAGACTCATATTTCTGTTTTCTGACTTGCTGTATTACTTTTCTTTTTGATATATTTTGTTTCTTCTGTTTTCTGTATTTATTACTTGTGTTTTGTTTTTGATCTCTAATAAAAATTTCCCCTACTCTTTTCGATAAGTGTCATAGGATTTTTAACATCCACCTGAACTACCACCAATCCAGGCAGATGGGAACCTCGGTTTAACGTCTCATCTGAAAGACGGCACCTCAGAAGTGCAGCACCCCTTTCATGATGCACTACAGTATCAGTATTGGGATATTAACCCAAGTGCCAGATGTGGGAATTGAACCCACAGCCCTCTGATCGCCTGGCCTCAGAGGCAAGTGTGCTACCTACTGAGCCACTGACACTGATAATACAATTGTTTATTGTGACTTCTTAAGTCAAACTTCCTCATTGTTAATTTTAGATGTAAATCTTCCATCAACTCCTCATCTCTTAGGATTTTAAATAACATTAGCATATCTAGTCTCCCTCTCCTCCCCTCCATAATATAAAGTCCCAGCTCCTACAGTCTTTGTTTATACGACTTGTCTTTCAGTGACCTAATCATTTTGGTAGCACTGCATTGGACCTGTTCGATATTATTAATATCCTTTTTAGGTAAGGGCTCCACATTGAGCAGCAATAGTCCAGGTGTAATAATGTAAGTTTTATGCAAAGGCATAATACAGGCTTTATCTCTGGACACAAAAGCTTTTTTAATGCATCTCAGTATTTTATTAGATGTCGTGATGATCTTATTACAGTGGTAGCTGAAATTAAGATATTTATTGATATAGATACCCAGGTCTTTTTCACTGTCCACCTTGTTTAGTTTGTACCTATTCAGATAATATTCTTTACACCTGTTGTTAGTACCAAAATGTAAAAAATGCATTTTTCTTGATTAAAATGCCCATTATTCTATATTCCCTAGGTCTAGTAGTAATTTCCTCATTCTTCTTTGGTGTGAACTGGTCCCCCAGTTTTGATTCGTCAGCAAACTTTATACACCAGTTGTTAATATCATTGTTCATGTCTGAGATGAAACATCTGAACAGCACAGGTCCCAGAACGGACCCCTTTGGGACTCTACTAGTCACACTACTGGGGGTTGACAAATGTCCTCTGACCCGCACCTTCTGTCATCTATTTTCTAATCACCTCATGATCCATATTATCAGTCTGATGTGCAATCATTTTTTATAGAGTTTCTTTGCTAAGATATGTGGGACCTTATTGAAAGCCATTTGTAGGTCTAGATATATCACATCTACTGGCTGGTTTTGACACAGTAACTGACTCACTTTCTCATAGAAAGACAAGGCGTTAGCTGCACAAAATCTGTTTTGTTTGAAACCGTGCTGACTTTTGTCAGTTAGTCTTTTAATATTAATTTCTTCTATTCTTTTTTTGCCCAAAGCTTCCATTTCCAGTTGTGGCCCAATTGGAAATTGTAGCAGTCACACAGAAACTTAGACAATGTACAAGTAGGACAGGAACCTCACTATTCTGGGATATGTCTTATTCAGAAGGTACAGGAATTGGGGCCAAGTAGGTGTGGCACTACAGGGTAGAAACAGAATATAGGCTACAGAAGTCAAAGACCTGGGAGAGGAGATTGGAATCAGTGTGGATGTAGCTACAGTAGAAGAGGAGGTGACAACAGCACAGGTCATTGCCTGGGAAATGTGTAAACTGCATTGAAGTGTGTGAGATTGTGTACGATACCCTAACCCAAAATTCCCTCTGTGTATGTGTGCTGGAAAAGAAAAGAAAAATAAAAAAAAGGGATTGCTGTGCAAGTGCTGCCCTAAGCCATAGGGGTCATCAAGTAGGAGAAAGGAGACACCAAGGGTTGTTGGGGATTGTAGTGCCCTCTCTAGCACAGAGGGAACTACCGAAACATCAGTGAACTCACAGTTTTAGCACTAAACAGTGCAGCCTTTTAGTGGGGCTATAATTTTATATTGTCAGCAGTAGGCAGAAGGCTAGCTGGCATGTTAAAAGTATTTTGCTGCAATTTGAATCATTTTAGCACCAAAGGATAGAGACTTCAGGTACCTACCCAGAAAACTTAATGCCTCTGGAAACAAGTTGAGCACAAGCAGAGGTAAGTAAGGCAGAGGTCAGTGCCTACCGTGTCAGTCTGGATAGTGGCCCTGTTATTATACCTTTGGAAAATAAGGTATTTAAGATGGGGGGGACAATTTAATCCAGTGTGTAAGTTGCAAAATGTTGAAACATGGTCAGGGTCTGCAGACTGCACTTGTAATAAATGTAGCTACATAGTAAAATTGCTAGAGGAAAATAAGGAGCTTAAAAAGAAGTTGGATTTTCAACCTGAGTTGTGCAGATTGGTGCAGCTTATACAAAATACCGCAATGCTGCCACAAGACATCAAATTAGCCACTGCTGAGCTGCGGAAGCCTACAGATCTGGTACCTATTAAAATGATGGGGGATAAGAGCAAACAGAACCTTGGAGGAGATTCAGATAGTGAAAATGAAATTAGAGGAAAAGAAGGATGTCTTGTGCAAGGTGGTAGAAAAAGGTAGGAGGAGACATGCATTACAAATAATCCCCACTGAACTACAAAACAGATTTTCTGTTTTACAGACAAATGAGCAGACAGAAGCAGGGGGTAGTATTAGTTCTGAAAATCAAAACTTGCCAGGAAACAACAGCATCTTAAGTAGTAAACCAGTAGAAAATACTAGTCACACAGGCATTCCTAAATACCAGAGAAACTGAAACAAGTACTTCCACCCAAACAGAAATTGTAGTACTGGGAGATTCCATTATTAAACTCACAGATAAAGCCATTTGTAAAGACTGAAAAGAGAGTACCATGGTCAGTTGTATTTCTGGAGCAAAAATTGAGGATATCAAAATAACATTGCCAGCCTATTAAATGGCACCAGTAAATCCATAACTGTACTGGACGTGGGAACAAGCGATACAGGGAGGGGGTAAGAAGTTGATATCCAGAGGAATTCTGAGGAAGTTGGGAAAATATTAAATAACATGGGATGCAAAGCAATTGCATCTGAAATACTCCTGATTCCCAGGGCTGGCAGAAGAAAAAATCAAGCTATTAAAGCAACTCAATGGCTGGTTGAGACATTGGTGTGAAAGAGAGGGGTTTAGTTTCCAGAGAAACTGGAAAAGGTTTAACAAAGACATGAAGCTGTAGGGTCAAGACGGCTTACATCTGAACAGAAATTGCACAAAGGTCCTTGGGTAGTGAATCAATAGAAGCATCAAGTCTGATTGTGACATGTTTAAACTGAAAATTGGGGGAAGGGGTGGACAACAAGTCATTATTAATATGCATAAAAAAGTACAACAATTAGTAAGGGGTGAGAATGGTGCAGAAATGGACACAAGTCCCTTTACACGAGAAAGGGTTCTGAAGGAACTGGAAGTAATAAGAGTTGATAAAGCAATAGGGCAATGACGAGTTTTTCAAGGGTCCTAAGAACTAAGAGAAGAAGGAACCTCTGGCTATCCTGTTTAGCCGATCACTGGAAACAGGGGAGGTACCCAAAGACTGGAGGACAGCAGATGTAGTCCCCTTATACAAAAGTGGGAACAAAGAGGAAGCGGGGAACTACAGACCAGTCAGCCTCACCTTGGTAGTGGGAAGATCGTGGAAGCACTACTGAAGGAGAGATTGGTGGAACATCTGGTTGTCAATGGACTACAGGACCCAAGGCAGCATGGTTTCACCAAGGGGAGGTCATGTCAGACCAACCTCATTGAATTTTTTGACTGGGTGACTAGGGAGGTGGATCAGGGAGGGCAGTGGACATGGCATATCTGGACTTCAGCAAGGCCTTGACACTGTGCCACATAGAAGACTATTACACAAACTGGGGAATATGGGTGTGGGCAGGACAGTAGTGTGGTGGGTAGGTAACTGGCTGGGTGGCAGGACACAGAGGGTGGTGGTAAATGGCTGTCACTCCACAGAGGGAAGAGTGACCAGTGGGGTACCACAGGGATCAGTGCTGGGACCGGTCCTATTCAACATTTTCATCAGTGACATTACAGCAGGATCTAGAAGGCAGAATTTCACTGTTAGCTGATGACACAAAGCTCTGTAACAGAGTAGACACACCAGAGGTTGTAGACAGAATGAGAAGCACCTGCAGAAACTTGAAGAATGGTCAAGAGTTTGGCAGTTGAAATTCAATGCAAAGAAGTTCAAGATAATGCATATGGGGCACAAAAACCCTGGCACAATATATCAGTTGGGGGTGAGGATACAGCATGCACCAAGCAGGAAAGGGATCTTGGGGTTGTCATCTCTGATGACCTCAAAGTAGGAAACAGTGTGACAAGGCAGCAGGTAAAGCAAATAGGATGCTGAGATGTATAGGCAGGGCATCACCAGCAGGAAAAGGAGGTCATAATTCTGCTATACAAGACACTAGTGAGGCCCCACCTGGAGTACAGTTTACAGTTCTGAGACCATACCTATGTAAGGACATAGACAGGGTAGAGAAGGTTCAGAGGAGGGCAACAAAGATGGTGCATGGATTGCATCACAAGTCCTATGAAGACAGGTTGAGGGAACTGAACATGTACTCCCTGGGAGAGAGGGGGTGTGATAGAGACATACAAGTATCTTACAGGGAGGAACAGGGTGTGGGAAAACACTATTTTTAAGCGAAAAAGATGTTCCAGGACTAGAGGGCATGGGATGAAGTTGGAGGGAGGACGATTCAGAGGAAACATGAGAAAGAATTTCTTCACAGAACGGGTGGTGGACAAGTGGAACACCCTGCCAGAGGAAGTGGTGGGGGCTGAAACAATCACGGGATTTAAGAATGCATGGGATAGACATAAAGGAATTCTAGAGGTCGGGGGTAAGGGGCAACAGGCTTCTAGGAAAACAAACTGAACTTACAAGCTCAAATGGGCAGACTGGGTGGGCCATAGGCCCTTATCTGCCGACACTGTCTATGTATCCATGTATCTATGTAAGCTAAAAGAAATATGAGATTGAAAAGTCCTATTAGCAAACACTAGGAGGGTTCTGAAATAAATGGAAGATTTAGAACATATTCTAAGCAGAGAAGGAATACACATATGCGTGATCACTGAGATCCAACGGCAGGAGGATGATAAATGGGGAAGAAATATAAAAGACTGTTCACTGTTTAGTAAAGAAAGGAAAGGAAAGGAAAGGAAAGGAAAGGAAAGGAAAGGAAGAAAAGGTGGGGCATTGCAGTATATGTATTGAACAATGTAACAGTAGAGTTAATTCTATGAGAAATCGATAGTGAGGTTGACCAACTTTGGTTAAAAAATATCATCTTGGGGTTAGTTTATTGGCCACTCTCACAAAATATGGAACTAAACCACATGATGTTGGAATACCTGAACAGATTAAATGCAGAAGATAGGATTATACTTTTAGGGTATTTTAATATGCCCAGTATCAACTGGGTCTCCAGGGAAATCAAGACACCTCTGGAAAAAAAAATTGTATGCCTTCAATAAACAAACCCAGAGCAGTATGTTAAATCAAGGATGGGGGAACATTTATTAGATCTTTTAGAAAGTAGCTTAGATGATCAAATTATTAATTGCAGGACACTGGAACTGGTAGAAGACAGTGATCGTAATAGTGTAACATTCAATATCTCAGACACAAAATGTAATGTAAGTGGTAACATAAAATGAAATGCTTTAATAAAGCAGATTTCAGCAGAATGAGAGAAGATTTAAGGGCCTGGGACTGGAAGTGCTGGTTAAAGAACAAAAATTAAAATGAAATGTGGGAAACACTGATTGCTCAGGCTGAACAAACTCATATTTAAATATGTACCGGAAAAATTGAAATATAGTAAAAATGTCAGGATACCGGGATGGTTAAATAAAACAATTAGAAAGAAAACACGGAGAAGGAGAAAAAGCATATATGAAGGCAAATAAAAAAAAACATAACTCAAGGGAAGCATGGGATACTTACAAGAAAAGAACTATTGGAAGTAAGAAAAATGTGAGAACATTGAAAAGGCAACATGAATTGCAGTTAGCATGTACAGTTAAGGACAATCATAATTCCTATTATACAATGGCAAGAAAATTTCCTGGACTCTGATTGGTCAATGTGTGCCTGAGACAGTGATGCTATTACACAATAACATCACTGTATTGATTTTTTGGATGATTGTTTGGAGCTTCATTTTTTTTTTCAGAAACAAAGATACACTGCCTCACTAAAAATCTACTAAACATTTTTATTTTTATGTTTTGTTTTCTATAACATTGAGCCATTGTATAATTGCAATAAGGCACTCCAAGGTGTGTGTTATCGTGTAATAACATCACTCCAGGGGTGGTGGAAGCACTCGGCTTAGCCTCGTGCTTCAACCCACCCCAGGAGTGACATTATTACACAATAACACACAACTTGTCATGCCTTATTGCTTAATTATAATCACATCAGTTATATAGTGGCAATACTAATATTAAATGCATTAATAAAGCAGATTTCAGCTTTCGCTGAGGTGCTGCCTGTCTACAAAAGAGGACAGAAGAGGGATCTCCAAACCAGGAGGCTCAACTCATGGCTGAAGGAATGGTGCAGAAAGGAAGGGTTTGGCTAATATACAATGGGGACTGGGGACCCACCTGGGATGATAAGGGCCTATATAGGGGTGATGGCTGCATGCATCCAGGAGGGAAGCTGCAGTCCTCAGTAGACAGTTTAAATGTTACTTCGATAAACATTTCAACTAGCCAAAGGAGTTTTGGAAACATAGATGCTGTTGGCAGAAAAGGACATCCTGGCCCACTTAGTCTGCCCTAAAGTTCCTACCTACTGTTCTACCATATCTCTTATTAGATTCTATTAGATCTCCAGCCCCCCCCCACCACCATTACTAAGGTCCCTCTGTGTCTTTTTTTCATGCATGTTTGAAACCTGTTACCATTTTGATACTCACTGCCTCTGCTAGGAGGCTGTTCCAGGCATCCACCACCCTTTCCATGAAGAAATATTTCCTCATATCGCCTCTAAGTATTCCCCCTTCCAGATTCATATCATGCCCCCTTGTCTTCGAGCATCTCTTACTGTGCAATATGCCACCCTCCTTTACCTTATTTGCACCCTTGAGTTATTTGAATGTCTCTATCATGTCTTCCCTTTCTCTCATTTCCTCCAGTGAGTACATATTTAACTCCCCCGAGTCTTTCCTCGTAGAGCTTGTATTGCAGGTCATGCACCATTTTGGTTACCTTTCCCTGTACCACCTTCACCCTGATCTATGTACTTCCTGAGATGGGGCCTCCATAACTGGACAGAGTACTCCAGTTGTGGCTTCACCATTGCTCTATACAGGGGTAACATTACCTCCCTTTTTCTGCTGGTGATACCCCTCCTTATGGATCCCCATATCCTGCTAGCCTTTCCCACTGACATATCAAAAAATGAAATCAGGGAGTCATCAAAATGCCCCCCCCCCAGGCTGAAGTAGAGAGTAAGGAGAACTGAAGGGGAGAGGAATTACCTAGGGTGCATATTAATAAAGGAAGCAGGGTGGTAGAGATAAAGGCGGAAAGAACAGGAGCATTAAAAAGAGAGGGAAGATGAGAGAGAGCAAAAAGGAAAAAAAGGGGTGCAACAAGCAGACTGGAAATAAAATCTGGAAGGTCAGGTGTGCTAATGTTAGAAGACTAGGAAACAAGATTCTGGATCTAGAGGCCATCATGGCAGAGGCAGACCTGGATATTGTGGCCATTACCGAGTCATAGTGCACTGAAAACAATGACTGGGACATGGCCATACCAGGCTATATTCTGTTCAGGAAGGACTGGGTGGAAAGGAAAGGAGGGGGTGTGATGCTTTATATGAGGGAAAGCATAAAAGCAACAGAGACACAGGGAATACAGGCAGAGGCAGAGATACTGTGGGTCACCCTGGAGACATGGAATGGAGCCACTGTTCACACTGGAATGATCTACAGACATCCAGCAAAGGGAGAGGAATTAGATAAGGTACTGTACTGGTGGAAGTCATTGACAAGAGTTCAGAAAAGGAGTAGGTGCTGTTGGTGGGGGACCTCAGCCTACCAGATGCAGATTGGAGCTTTCCAGCAATGGTTTCATTTAGAAGCAGGGACATCCTGGACTCTCTGCAAGGGGAGTTTTCAGGCAATTAGTCAGTGAACTTACTCATGATGGGGCAATACTGGACCTGGTACTCACTAACAGGGATGGTGTTGCAGATGTCAAGGTTGGAGGCCACTTGCGGACCAGTGATCACTGTATGGTGTGGTTCAATATAAGAACAGCTGCAGAATTGAATTGCACAAGAGTGAGGGTCCTGGACTTCAGGAGGTCAGATGGGTGAATGCCTCAGGGAAGATCTAGTTGGGGGAGTGGCCTGGTATGGTGGAAGAACAGTGGGCAAAGATAAAAGAGAGCATAGTAAAAGCAAAAAACTTCTGCATCAAACAAGACAGCAAAAGTAAGAAGAAAATGAGACCACTATAGTTCTCATGAGAGGGGGTGGAAAAGGCAAAGGCTAAAAGTGTAGCATTCAGAAAGTATAAGCAAATGCAGAAGGAGGAGCATAGGGAGGTGTATCATAGGAAATAGAGGGAAGCAGGGAAAGCAGTAAGGATCACAAAGGTGCAAACTGAAGAGAGAATAGCCAAGGAGGTAACACAAGGGGACATGTAATTTAATAAAGGACAGTGGAGGGGCTGTGCAGAGGAGGACCAGAAAAACGCAGACACCCTGAACTTTTGTTCAGTGTTCACAGAGGAAGGAGAAGGGGAGGGCCACAAAAGAATAACAGAAGTTTTGGAGAGAGGGGGGTGGACACTAGTCCTTTATTGAAGGCAAGAGTCCTGAAGGGACTTGCTAAGCTGAAGTTGGACAAAACAATGGGGCCAGATGTGTTATGCCTGGGTTTTACCCCATATGCTAATATGTGCTCATACCATAAGTAATCTTGTTTATTTTCACTGTGATATTGCTGTATTGCACTAACATATAGAAACAGCCATCCTTTGTACAAGCATGGGTACTAGGCCTACTATTGCCACTGATACTTGCTGCTGTATATTATGTTTACATCATTTTATGGTTTTCTACATGTTTTATGTTCATTACACCTAACATGGGTATCTTTTATTTATTGTGTTTACCTAGGTTATGTGTGTTCCTTTTATGTTCTGATATAGTCATATAATCATGTGTAATTTGTGTCTTATATCAAAGTATCATGCCATGTGTATTTCTGCTTATGCTGTATTCATAACATATAGCTGACAATGCATTTTCTTTGCTTTGAGATTCCTCCTTACCTTGCAGCTTTATTTCCTAGGTAATTGCCCAAGGGAGCCACTTTATTTACATGCCTTATCCAATGCTGTATGTTTATCATATCTGTAACTGCACTGTTACAAGTCATATATAATTCATTGCACACCAGCTCCTCAGAGAGAAGGAACCATACCCGAGGGCTGAAGGGAAGCTGTCTCCCTTGTGATTGCTTTGATTCACTTGTAATGGTGAAAGTACATGTAATAAACTGTCTTATTACATTCTAGTTGTGGTTATTTCTCTGACAAGCATCACTCTCCAAGAATCTGCTGTTTGTGCTTGGCAAGTACATCCAAGTGTATTGAGTGAGCTTGGGGAAATACTGGCTGCACCTCTGACAGTTTTATTTAACAGCTCACTGGAAACAGGAGTTGTTCCGGAGGACAGGAGGAGAGTGGTTGTAGTCCCACTACACAAAAGTGGCAGCAGGAAGGAGGCTGGCAATTATAGGCCAGTCAGCCTGACATTGATGATGGGAACATCAATGGAATCAATGCTGAAGGAATGGATTGTGGGATATCTTGAATCCAGTGGGTTTCAAGACCTGAGACATCATGTTTTCACAGGCAGAGGTCATGTCAAAGAAATCTGATAGATTTCTTTGTGTGACAAAGGATTTTGATCAGGTGGAGCAGTGAACGTGGCCTGCCTAGATTTCAGTAAGGCTTTTGACATTGCTCCACACAGGCAGCAATCTGGGTTATTTAGGAGTGGGTCCAGTGGTGGTAAACTGGATAAGAAATTGTTTAGGGGATAGGCGAGAGAGGGTGGTGGTGGTGGTGAATAAAGTTCACTCCAAGGAAGGAAGTGTGAACAGCAGGGTACCTCAGGGATCAGTGCTGGGGCCAGTCCCCTTTAATTTATTCATATGTGATGTTGCAGAGGAGCTGGAAAGGTAGATCTGCCTCATCATGGATGACACCAAAATACATAGATACATAGATACATAGACAGTGTCGGCAGATAAGGGCCTATGGCCCACCCAGTCTGCCCATTTGAGCTTGTAAGTTCAGTTTGTTTTCCTTGAAGTCTGTTGCCCCTTACCCCTGACCTCCAGAATTCCTTTATGTCTATCCCATGCATTCTTAAATCCTGTGATTGTTTCAGCCCCCACCACTTCCTCTGGCAGGGTGTTCCACTTGTCCACCACCTGTTCTGTGAAGAAATTCTTTCTCATGTTTCCTCTGAATCGTCCTCCCTCCAACTTCATCCCATGTCCTCTAGTCCTGGAACATCTTTTTCGCTTAAAATAGTGTTTTCCTCCACCCTGTTCCTCCCTGTAAGATACTTGTATGTCTCTATCATATCCCCTCTCTCCCTCCTCTCCTCCAGGGAGTACATGTTCAGTTCCTTCAACCTGTCTTCATAGGACTTGTGATGCAATCCATGCACCATCTTTGTTGCCCTTCTCTGAACCTTCTCTACCCTGTCTATGTCCTTACGTAGGTATGGTCTCCAGAACTGTACACTACTCCAGGTGGGGCCTCACTAGTGTCTTATATAGCGGAATTATGACCTCCCTTTTCCTGCTGGTGATGCCCCTGCCTATACATCCCAGCATCCTATTTGCTTTACCTGCTGCCTTGTCACACTGTTTCCCTACCTTGAGGTCATCAGAGATGATAACCCCAAGATCCTTTCCTGCTTGGTGCATGCTATATCCTCACCCCCAACTGATATATTGTGCCAGGGTTTTTGTGCCCCATATGCATTATCTTGCATTTCTTTGCATTAATTTCAACTGCCAAACTCTGACCATTCTTCAAGTTTCTGCAGGTTGCTTCTCATTCTGTCTACACCCTCTGGTGTGTCTACTCTGATACAGAGCTTTGTGTCATCAGCGAACAGTGAAATTCTGCCTTCTAGGTCCTGCGCCATGTCACTGATGAAGATGTTGAATAGGACCGGTCCCAGCACTGACCCCTGTGGTGCCCCACTGGTCCTCTTCCCTCTGTGGAGTGACAGCCATTTACCACCACCCTCTGTGTCCTGCCACCCAGCCAGTTACCTACCCACCACACTACTGTCCTGCCCACACCCATATTCCCCAGTTTGTGTAATAGTCTTCTATGGCACAGTGTCAAAGGCCTTGCTGAAGTCCAGATATGCCATGTCCACTGCCCTCCCTGATCCACCTCCCTAGTCACCCAGTCAAAAATTCAACGAGGTTGGTCTGAGCATGACCTCCCCTTGGTGAAACCATGCTGCCTTGGGTCCTGTAGTCCATTGACAACAGATGTTCCACCAATCTCTCCTTCAGTAGTGCTTCCATGATCTTCCCCACTACCGAGGTGAGGCTGACTGGTCTGTAGTTCCTGCTTCCTCTTTGTTCCCACTTTTGTATAAGGGGACTACATCTGCTGTCCTCCAGTCTTTGGGTATCTCCCCTGTTTCCAGTGATCGGCTAAACAGGATAGCCAGAGGTTCAGCCACCACCTCTCTTAGTTCTTTAAGGACCCTGGGGTGCTCCCATCTGGCCCCATTGCTTTATCAACTTTTTACTTCCAGTTCCTTCAGGACCCTTTCTCGTGTAAAGAATCTTGTGTCCATTTCTCTTCATTCTCACCCTTGTACTCCCTTCAGACCCATTATCCTCCTCTTCCTCAGTAAAGACTGAGCAGAAATACCTGTTCAATATGTCAGCTTTACTGTTCTCATCCTCCACGCGGCCCTCATCCTCCCCCTTCAGTCTCACTATCCCTCCCTTTGTCTTTCTTTTTTCACTTATGTACCTGTAAAAGGTTTTGTCCCCTCTACCCACTGATATTGCAATGTGCTCTTCTGTCTGAGCTTTGGCTTCCCTTACTGACCTCCCTGCCTCCCTTTGCTTCTCCTGGTACTTCTCCCTATCCCCTTCTGCCTGTGTCTTTTGTATTACCTGAATGCAATCTTTTGGCTTTCCTTTCTTTGCTACCTCTTTGGAAAACCATAATGGTCTCCTCTTCCTTTTCCCTTGCTAACCTGCTTAATGCATAATTCTGTTGTTCTTGTAATCCCCATTTTAAATACTGCCACTGTTCCTCAACCCCTGATTCCTGTCCCATTCCCTTAATGCCTCTTTCAAGTATTTCCCATTTTCCCAAAGTCTGCCCCCTAAAATCCAGGATACATGTTTTGTGTGGTTTGGTTCTGCTCTTTCTGTGATTTCAAACCACAATGACTGGTGGTCACTGTTTCCCAGGTGCTCCCCACTGTTACCCCCATCACGCTGTCCCTGTTTGTGAGCACAAGGTCCAGTATTGCCTTCTGCCGAGTTGGTTCCATGACCAGTTGCTTGAGAAGGCACCCTGGAAGTCCAGGATAAATCTGCTCTAGTTGATGCTGCTACTGGGATGCTCCAGTCCACGTCTGGAATATTGAAGTCTCCAACCAGTACTACCTCACCCTTATCTGCCATCCTTTGGATGGCTAGCATCAGCTCCTATCTGTTTCTTCCTCCTGGGCTGGTGGTCTATAGACCACACCTGTGCAGATGGCTGTCCCATTTTCCTTTCCAGCTAACCCACAGTATCTCTCCCCATTTTGTTCCTCCTGGATCTCTGTGGCCCTTATGTCATTTTTCACATACAGTGCCCTCCTCCTCCCTTCCTGCCTGCTCTGTCTCTTCTGAATATGTTGTAGCCAGGTATGGCCAACTCCCAGTCATGGTTATCATTACACCAGGTTTCAGTGATGGCCACAATGTCCAGGTCTGACTGCACCATGACAGCCTCCAGATCTTCCATCTTGTGCTAAGGCTCCTGGCATTTGCACACATGGCTCCATGATTTGACCTCCCTACACTGTTTCACTGTTCTACTCAGCCCCTTCCTTGGTTGTCATTTATCCCTGGTTCTCCTTGCTGTCTGCCCTTCTGCTGAATTTTGCCCCTTTCTGCTTATCCACCTCTTGGGCACTAATCTCCATCTTTTGCACACTGCTTTGCAGAGATAGCCACTCCTCTGGTTCACTGGTTCCACTGCTAGCTGTGGAGGGTGAGCAATGGGTACCCTCCTTGCTGGCCTGCCACCCCTTTGCTAGTTTAAATGCTTGTCAATGTAGCATTTAAACTTATCGTTGAGTCTTAGATTCTCCTCCAGGATGGATGCAGGCTGTCAGGCTTGAACAAACCTCCATCCCTCCAGGTGGGTCCCCAGTCACCAAGGAATCCAAACCCTTCCTCACAGCACCAGTTCTTCAACCATGAGTTAAAGTTCCTGGTATGCACTCTATGCTCACCTTTGCCTCTCACAGGTAGTACTTCTGAGAAAGTGACAGAAGTAGCTACTTGCTGAGACCCCTCCCCAGTTTCTAAACTCTTCCTGAACTTTGGCTCCCCATTTGCCAGGTCATTAGTACCTAGGTGGATAATGACATCCAGCTCACCCTCCCGTCTTGCCTTCCCAGTGATTCCCAGGATCTTCCTTCCATCCCTCCATGCCGTGGCACCTGGTAGGCACCTCACCTCCATGTCCTCCCCCTCCTGTGTTCCTAGCTGGATCCCTCTTATGATGGAGTCCCCCACCAGGATTCGCTTCCTCCTCCTCTGGGATCCACTGCTTTCCCCGCTGAGGTCACCTCCTTGGCTAACCTCCACATCCTTTCCTTCCACTTCTCTGGGTACCTCTATTTGGTTGTCCTCATTTGCCAGTGTGGCATATGAGTTCTTGAGTGGAATAGGATCTGGGATGTGAATCTGTCTGACCGCTCTAACCCTCCCTGAGCCCACTGTCATCCATGTGCTCCTCGTTCTCTGCATCCTTTGAGGCAGTTGCATTGGACTGGGTGGTCCCTGGATAGGGGTGATGGTACTCCTGACCCAGTTTACTTCCACTCTGAGTCTGGCTACCTCCTCCCACAGTCCAGAGAGATGCATGCAGATAGGGCAGCACCTCAGTGTCCAGAAGGTCTGCCTGAATATGGCTGCCCCACAGCCACTGCATTGCACCACTCCCCACATTATACTGCAATTCCACTACTTGTCTGCTACTGAAGCTCTCATAGTTCCCTTTTTATTAATTTACTGTCCTAAAAATCCTGCCACTGATCCTCAGATAATTTTTTAAAGAAAAGAAACCAATAAATAAATAAATGAATCAAAACACTTGTCGTGCTGAGGTGGGCTTCTTCCCCTTATGCCTCCTACTTCACACCTTTACTATACCCTGTGTTTAGCTCCTGTCAATCAGATTTAACAGGGCATATAATTAAGAGTTGGGGAAGGGAGGGGCAAAATTTGCAGCAATTAAAGACAGCACAGAATTACACCACCACTATGTTTTAAATTTTCAACAGCCCAAAAGCAATTATAAGTAAAGACAACAACGAAAGTATAGTGTCACTAAAAGCCCACAATCTAAGTTTAAAAGAAAAATAGCAATTACCAGTTACTCTAAAGCACTGAATTGAATATGTTTCCTTCCTTCCCCTTCTGGCTTCTTCTGAGAAAATAAACTCTACTTGCTACTTCAACTCTGACTAAGCCCCACCTCCAGTTATCACATAGCTGAGGTCAGAGGCCAGACAATTAACACCCTTCACCCAACTACAGGGCAGTCAGACAAGCCAAGATAAAATTTGCAGCAATTAAAGACAGCACAGAATTACACCACCACTATGTTTTAAATTTTCAACAGCCCAAAAGCAATTATAAGTAAAGACAACAACGAAAGTATAGTGTCGCTAAAAGCCCACAATCTAAGCTTAAAAGAAAAATAGCAATTACCAGTTACTCTAAAACACTGAATTGAATATGTTTCCTTCCTTCCCCTTCTGACTTCTTCTGAGAAAATAAATTCTACTTGCTACTTCAACTCTGACTAAGCCCCACCTCCAGTTATCATTTAGCTGAGGTCAGAGGCCAGACAATTAACACCCTTCACCCAACTACAGGGCAGTCTGCAATAGGTGGGCACTCAGTGGGGGGGGTGGAAAGGATGAGCAGAGACCTGAAAAAACTAGACAAATGGTCAAGGGTATGGCAGCTGAGTTTCAATGTGAAAAAGTGCAAAATAATGCACTTAGGGCACAGAAACACAGGGGTGGAGTACAAAATGGGTAGAATGGTACTGATGAACACCAAACAGGAAAGAGACCTGGGGGTAACAATATTGGATCACCTAACCAAGGCCAGGCAGTGCAACAAGGCAGTTGGGAGGGTTAGTGGGATGCTGGAGTGCATAGGGAGGGGTATCTTCAGCAGAAAAAGGGAGGTGGGAGTGAGCTCACAGGTCCCTGTGACCTAAGCCTTCTCTGGAGGACCCCCCCATCCCATCATCTGTCAGTTTTTGAACTACCTAGAGAAGCAACATTTTCTGCAGAAAGTGAGAGCTTTACAAGAGGTTTGCTGGGAGAACATGAAACTGAGAATTTTGCAAGATTTGCCCGGCTCGGTTCACCTGAAGCAGAAAGCGTTTCATCCCATTGTCTCTAAGATAATTGCGGCAAGCCTGAAATTTAGGATGGGATACCCGGCCAGGTTACAAGTTCTAGTAAATGGATTCTGTTCCAGTTATGATGATCCTGCAGCTGCCTTGATGAGCCTTAAATCTACACTACCAGATCTGTTTCGGGAACCCTGAGATGCTGTGTTTGCGGGATGAAGAGCTGCTTGGAGCTGAGAATTAGAACTTTCATTTTTTCCTTCTTTGAGGAGCAGATCAGTGCGAGTTGGATGGGAAACTTCTCCTGTTTTGCTTGGACTGGGGGAATCAGCACTAGGCGTGCTTGCTATTAGTTTCCTTGGCCCCAATTACAGAGGGCCTACGCCAGTTTAGGGCAAAGGACACTTAAGGTCTCGTGGTTTGTTTACGGGGGAACAATGTCTCAAGTTTCAGCATTCTCCGCATTGTAAATACAATAGAAAGGGGAATTGGTTTTGCTGAGTTTTAGATTTATGTTTATTTCTTCTGGATTGGAAATTAGAGCAGTCTTGGGCTTTCTCTGCAGTTTGCTTTCAATTTACTATGACCTGGAACTGACCACTAGAGGGTGCACCAGGTACTAGTAACTTGTAGGGGTGCAGCCCTCAATTCGAGGAGGATCTCTCTTAATCTTCTCATTTGACTCGAGTGCAAGACAATTAATTCTTGCAAGGAGAGCCTTTGCAACTGGAGGTTGGTTACCTCTGGGAAGACGTGTTTTTTTGAGTTCGGCTTACCATCTCTTGCCCGATTCTTGCTCTCAGTCTGTGGCAGAGGTCACTCCCCGTCACTGGGTTCCCGATCTGGCTTTAGTTCCTGCATAACTGCCTCATGAGGCAAGGTTGATCTCAATTCTCACTCTCAGTTTTACTCGGGTTTCCATGGTTACCTGGGATATGTATGGTTTTTGCTGCGACCCTTTTCTAACAGGTTCTCATCATATTAACATTTTGGTGTGGTGGCATTGAAAGCCCAGGACCACTCTCTCATTTTTTGGGGGTAATCAGCACTGTTTTGTTTTCTCATATGAGTATAGTGGAATGTAGGATTTGTCATTTGCAGTGATACATCATCGAGAGGCGGGAGATGAAGGAAAAGTGCCAGTACTCTGCTGAACATTGCTTGTGATAGTTTAGCGGGTCAGGGGGGCGGGTTTTGGGGTATCGTTGGCGAGTAGGGGGTGAGTGGTGGGATGGGATGGATTTAACTGTGGTGGGTTAGGGAGGAGGGAGGGCTTTACTGCAGTAACCATGGGTGTAAGGTTGCAGGTATTACATATCCCGTGTGCTGAGCTGAATACATTAAGTCTAATTACCACTACTGGATGGCTAAAGAAATAACTTTTGCGACTTGGAATGTTAAGGGGATCAGGAAAAAGCACAAACAATATCAGGCTCTTAAACATTTAAGCTTACTACGTTCTCAGATAACTTTTCTACAGGAAACCCATTTATTAGAAGTGGAAGCTTCACAGTTAAGGAGACAACAGGTGGGTCTGGTTTACAATGCCCAGGGATATACAAATAGCTGTGGGGTCATGCTCATGATTAATAGGGATATTCCTTTTGTTTCTACACAGCTTATTAAAGACCCTGAGGGAAGGTTTATCCCTGTTAAAGGTACTCTCTGGTCTGTTCCATTATTACTTGGCAGTATCTATGACCCTAACATAGATGATCCAGGATTTTTTAGGAGACTTATATCTGCTGTTCTCCCAATGCTTCCCATCAGGATTATTTTAGGGGGGATTTTAACCAAGTACTTGAGTCTAATTTGGATAGGTCAGGTAGAGGTCTGGGAGTGGTCACTCCAGGGCAGAAGGCTTTTAAAGACCTATTGGACCAATGCAGGCTCTGTGATGTCTGGCGCGTCTTGCATCCTTATTCTAGGGAGTTTACCTTCAGGTCAATGGTGCACAGCTTGCAGTCCCACATTGATTACATATTTATCTCTCAGTTCCTATTACCTGGGGTTAAGACTTCCTTGATTCAACCTGGCCCAATCTCCGACCACTCACTAGTATTATGTAAATTGGTATTTCTTAATTTACCTAACAGGGAAACCAGATGGAAACTTAATGAACAACTTCTCAAGGATGTCAAATACTGCAAACTTATAAGGGAGCAAATCGAATCCTTCTTTTCATCTAACACTTTAGATAGTGCAAAGCTGGATATTTTGTGGGGGGCCTTTAAGGCCTTCATGAGAGGGATCCTTATCAGCATGGCGGTGGGCAGGAAAAGGGCACAGGAGAAGGAATTAATATCTTTACTATCTTAAATTAGATCACTTGAAAATAATTTTTCGATTAATCCTCCTGACAAGGATAGGAGGAAACTCTTAGTGTTGTAAGATAGATATTTGGAATTACTCTGAGACAAAGCAGAATTAGCTATTATTCATACAAGAGCTAGCTACACTGACCAGGGAGAAAAGGTGGGACGCCTACTGGCACTGCGCATTAAGCAACAAGAATCAGTGAGATTTATCCCTCCTATCAGGGCAATGGCTGATGGATCCTTAAAAGTATCTCCCAGTGAAATAGTCCAAGAATTTGCCCGTTACTATACAAACTTGTACAGTGATATGGAGCATCCCCCTTGCCCTGGGAGTACAGAGAGCTATCTGAAGGACTCCCACTTGCCTTCTCTCTCTCTGACTGACACAAGGATTTTCTGGTTACTCCTATTTCTCAGGAAGAAATTGCCAGGGTTATTAGTGAATTGCTGGCAGACTAGGTCCCAGGCCCCAATGGATTTTCCTCCTTATTTTACAAAGTTTTTCAGGACCTTTTATTACCAGTACTTTGCCGTTTATTTCAACATATTTTAGCTGGGGTGGAGGCCGATTCTCACCTTTTTGAGGCCTTGATTGTTCTTCTCCCCAAACCAGATAGAGACCCTGAGTTTGTTCAGAGTTACAGACCTATCTCACTTTTAAATCAGGATATTAAAATTCTCTCCAAGATATTAGCTAATAGGTTAATGGTAGTTCTTCCCGAGTTGATAGGTACAAACCAGGTAGGATTTATGAAAGGGCGTTCATCTTCTGACCACTTGTGTACCTTATCACATGTCTTCTCGGCTACCAGGGATGCTGAGTTCCCTGCAGGACTGGTCTCCCTGGATGCCGAGAAGGCATTTGATCGAGTGAACTGGAACTTTCTGTTCCGAGTTCTGGAAGCTTTTCAACTTCCTTCTCTGTTTATTTCCTGGATTGCCACACTTTACAAAAACCCTACTGCGAGAAATTCTCTGGGAATGGGGCTTTCTCTAAGCCCTTTTCACTCCATTCAGGAACTAGGCAGGGTTGTCCCTTATCTCCTTTGTTATTTAACTTATATTTGGAACCTCTCACTCAGAATATTCTCAATAATGTTTCTATACAGGGTATTAGAGTTGGGCAACATGAAAGCAAAGTCACTGCAAACACGGATGACTTGCTAATACATTTATCTCACCCTGTATCCTCTGTTCTGGCTTTGCTAAGGGAAATAGCAAGATTTAGCGACCTGTCCAATTACAAACTGAACATTGGCAAATCTTTATTTTTCCCATTAAACCATAAAGTTTTCAAAAATGACATTAGTCTTAGGTTTATGCTGGACTTCCAGGTCATTTAAATATTTGGGTATTAAGCTTTCTCGTAACCCTCTAACATGGTTTAAGGACAATCTGGATTCCCTCTCGCAGTTGATAGCTCACGACCTCGAGAGGTGGTCCAAACTTCCCATTTCATTATGGGGCCGGATCAACATAATTAAGATGAACATATTTCCTAGAATTTTCTATCCATTATCTCTTCTCAGCACTTTTATTCCTTTACTCTGTTTTAAAAAGATACATGGCATATTCACCAGATTTATCTGGGCCGACAGATATCCTCAGTTGGCTTATCATAAGCTGTTAGCCCCAAAACTGGAGGGTGGTTTACGAATTCCCCATCTGGCTATATATTACTGGGCTAGTCACTTAACAAAATGTCTGAGCTGGGTATCCCCTGGCCCAGAAAAAGAGCAACTGGTTTGGCTTAGACTTTAACTGGATGCAATCAAGTCCAAGAATCTGGATCCCCTTGCACTATTTTTTCGTAAATTCCCACAGGTACGTATGACCGAGGAATGCCCCATAGTATTGACTTCTTTAAAGGTTTACTTACAAATGTGTTCATTTTTGCAATATTCTCCTCACCGGGACCTGGCCCAGTCTATCTGGAATTTCCCTTCTTTCACTATTAACAAGAACCAGATTTTCTGTCAATGGTTGTCCCAATTGGGAGATGGGAAGCTTCTTTCTCTTATGGATGAGGAGGGGCATTGGTTATCAGTGGGAGATATTATTGGGAAATTTCTCATTCCGGTTTCCTCTCATTTCAAAGTTATACAATTAAGGCATTTACTTGTAATTAATTTCGGTAATATTCCCCCCTCTCAGACCATCACTTCCCTGATACCTGAGGTTTCCTCACTTTCCGGATCTTCAGGTATAATATCTAAATTATATCAGGTTTTGTTTTACAAAAAATATGGGGGTCCCTTTGGACCTACAAGATTCTGGAGTAATTTCTTCCCTCAGCACTGTTTGGATTGGCAATATCATATTTTACATAATTTGTATTACACCCAGGTTAAATTACAGAAGTGGGGTTATCTGAATTCTAATATATGCAATAAATGTTTGCAGGAAGAAGGAACACTTCTCTACATGTTCTGGTCCTGTCCTAAAATCTCCCCCTTTTGGAATTCAATTAAGACTTCCCTGAATCCTCTGCTGGGCCTTCAGGAGTACTTTACTGGCGAGATTTGTCTGTTAGGGGACTTATCCTCTATTAGAGTTAAAGTAAGAAAGTTTCACATCTCTATGATTGCCTTATCTGCTAAGAAGCTCATTTTATGCCACTGGAAAGATAAGTCCTCTTCATCTGTCCAGGAATGGGTAAAAGAAATTTTGTCCAATCTGAGTACAGAAAAAGCAATTGCCAGTCTTCACAATAGACTGGCAGTTTATACCAAAATCTGGGATCCCCTTCACTCTCTAATTTCTCTGGCTCAGGTCTAAGTATATCTCAGGCTACACTGTCATGTAAGACCTTAAGTAAAGTGCTTGGCATTTGAGGGGCATTAGGTTGAGTTACTGCAGTAAGGGGAGGGAAGGGTGGGTCAGGCAGTTATCCCTTTACATTGTATTGGAATGTCAATGTCACTGTCACTTGAACTGCCTTTTATTGTGGAAAATGTACCAATAAACTTTAAATTGAAAAAAAAAAGAAAAAGGGAGGTGGTGTTGCCTCTGTACACATCGCTGGTAATACCCCATCTAGAGTACTGTGTCTCGTGCTGGAGATCACATCTCTGGAAAGACATATACATAGTGGAGGAGGTCCAAAGGAAGGCGATTAAAATGGTGCAGGGTCTCCATTAAAAATATATGGAGATACTGAAGGACCTCAATATGTACACCCTGGAACAGAGGAGGGAGGGGGATATGATAGAGATGTTTAAATGTCTTACAGGAATAAATAATATACAGGAGAGAAGTATTTTTCAGAATATGAGTTGCTTAATAACAAGGGGAAAAGCTATGAAGCTGGAGGGGGTAGATTTAAGAGAGATGTGATTCAGTACTTCTTCACAGAAGGAGTGGTGGATTCCTGAAACAGCCTTCCAACGAAGGTGGTGGGGGTAAAAACAGTAGTGGGTTTCAAGAATGCATGGGGCAAGAACAAGAGAATCATAGTAGAAAGGAAGCGGGAGGGAAAAAGAGCTGTACATTACTGTCTGCAGTAATAGCATAGGTAGGAGAAATGAACAGACTGATGTGCCAAGCAGTCCTTATCTGCCATTGAATTCTGTTTCCATGTATGTTTCTATGTTTCTACAGTATGTTTCCAGTGCATCACAAGTAGACCCTTTAGTGGATGAAGAATGAAATTTGGTTAAAGATGAAAAACATGTGGTAGAAATTTTAAGTAATTATTCCTGCACTGTGTTTAAATCTAAAGACAGTAATTCCATACCATGAGAACATGTAGCAATGAGTCCAAGAATCAAAATTGATGACAAAAATATTAAAACTGGATTAAGACAGATAAAGCCAAACAAAGCACTAGGCCCAGATGGACTACATCATATAACAATTAAGGAACTGGCAGACACATTAGTTGGAGCAGTAGCTGAAATATTCCAGTCTTTTCTAGATGATGGAAATGTGGTAACTTGCTGGAGAAAAGCAACAGTCATCCCAATATAGAACAAGCATTTGTCAATGCTGAATGTTGTCTCTGTGGCATTGGCATTGGTAGTGCAGGAGTTAGAGATGCATATTAGGAATGGCAGTGAAGTACTGAACTGATGCCAACCTCACCCCAACCCTGCAGAGACACATTTTCAACATAGGCATTTTGGGACCTCCGCTCATGAACAGTGGCACTGTGATTTTGTTAATTTGTCCCAAAAGTTGATGTCCAACAGCGACCACGCCATTGTGCACCACGGGTGTGAAAACACATTTTGGGCAGGATGTGAAAAATGACAACTGTACTGTTCATAAGGAGGTGTGAAAAAATGCCAGTGTTAAAAATCTGGCATGAAAATATTGCAAAGTTGCGAAGTTACAAGGGTGCATGGAAACTGCACAATGCACTCTTGTAACATAGTCATTTTATTGACGTTCATCACCGAATTTTCAGCATATGCACTGTAGGACCTCTGCTCATGAACAGTGTCACAGTCATTTCCTTAAACTGTCTCAAAAACTGATTTAGCACAGTGACTGCGCTATATTGCTCCAGATGTGCGAAAACACATTTCAACCAGGATATGCAAAATGACAGCTGTACTGTTCATAAGGAGATGTTAGGAAAATGCAAAGTTTTGAAAATCTGTAGTAGAAAATTACAAATTTCACGGTTACGAAGTGAGTAGAAACTGCAACGACACTATAAAACTGCCATTATTTTGATTTTTCCACCAAATTTGCAACATAGGCTTTTTGAGAGCCCACCTCATAAAAGTGGCACTGTCCTTTTTTGTTGTCGGTCCCGAAGGTGATTCAAAGCAGGTGACAACAATCACCTTCGGTACAGAATAATGCCATGACAGTGACTGATTTCCCATCTTTCGGATGAGACGCTAAACCGAAGTCCCATCTGCATATTCTGGTGGTAGTTCAGGTGGATGTTAAAGATCCAATGGCACTTCTTGAAAAGAGCAGGGGAATTTCCCCAGTGCAATGGCCAAATTCCTCCATTCACGAAAAATACCACCAACAGCTTAATCTGGTTCAAGGTCAGTTGGCATTCATCTGTATCTCCTCCCCTGGGTCATGCCTGAAAATAGGCAGGATTTGTCTACTGCACTTACCTGATCAACAAAAACTAAAAATAAATAAAAATAAATTAATGAGAAGAGGTCCCAATAGCCCCATGTTGAAAATGTGGTGCCAAAATTCCCCAAAATGGCCAAGATATGAACCAAAGTTGAAAAAACCCTATTTATGCCGTTATACTGTACAGCTTACTGGCATTTCTTCAGTTTGTGGTCAGGTTTAGAGAGTGCAGAAGTATTCCCGGTCCACCGAAGATCGTCGTGCTGGGCTCTGGAGGTAAGTATGGGGTGAGAGAGGTGTGGGGGTAGGGTGAGCAGAGGTGGGGAGCAGGTTGGGGAGGGGCCACAGACTGATGAGGGAAAGTTTTCTGTTTTACAGGGGTAAAAGGAAAAAACATTGCAGGATTTTTTTTATTTTGGGACATTTGGCACACTGGGTGGGTTCCCAGTGTGCCACCTGAGTTGCTGTTTTTTGGGGGGCTATGAAGCTGACAGAGGATTGGGCACCCCATCAGCCAAGTACCAGTGGGGGCAGGAGGAGGCTGAGGATGGGCACCCCCTCAGCACATAACAAACAGGAGGGCATTATGCCGATGGGGAATTTGGCAGATTGAAATGGGAATGGGGCTACTGTAGCCAGTGTGGATTGGGGCCCCCATCGGCAAAGAAAAACTGTTTGGGGAGTGCATGATGCTGAGGGGGATTGGGCACCTCCTTGGCACACAATTACAATGGGAGGGGAGACATTATGCTGACAGCATTGTGACAGGAGGTGGCAGCAGTCACTGCCACCATGTTTTTTGGAATGCTTCACCAAGAAGTGCACATCCACTGTGTGACGAGCTTGGCTGTCATTGCAGTGGACCTTTTCTTAGTTCTGGATGCCATATTAGGTATGCCTGCTGTCAACAGCTGCAGCTAGCTTATTGGGGAATGAGGAATGCACCTACTATTGCGTGCCCTGCAGTCACCCACGGTGACCGCACCTCCAAATCTGCTACTACAGCAATATGTCAGTTAGCACGCAAGCGCAAGCCAACATAAAAAGGGTAGCAATTGCAAGCCAGACTGCAAAAACTATAGACCGGTCAGCCTGACCTTGGTCCTGTGCAAAATATTAGAAAAGATAGTGAAAAAAGAAATAGACAAATTCATTATCAAAAATATCCTGCTTGATGGAACACAACATGACTTTACAAAGGGCAGGTCATGTCAGTCTAACTTGATATACTTTTTCGGCAAGGTCAGCAGGGCTCTGGATCAGGGGAAGCCAATGGATATTATTTTCTTGGATTATAGCAAGGCCTTCAACAGGATGCCTCATCCTGAACTGATTAACAAACTGAGTAGTATGGGATTAAACACAACACTGGTAAACTGGATAAATTCCTGGCTTAGTAACAGAGAACAAGTGACACTGAGAGAGGAAGACTCAGAATGGATGGCAGTGACTGGGGGGAGGGCTGCAGGGATCAGTACTGGGGCCTCGCTTATTTAACATTCATGTGTCCTCTATAAGTAGCGATGAGGAAGTCTGGCTTTCAAAGTTTGTCGGTGACATCAAAGTAGGTTTGGTGGTTAGTAACATCTCTAAAATTGATTACTTCAGGAGGGAGCTATCTAAATGAAAACAATGGGCCCAAGTGCATAAGCTAGATTTCAGTGTAGAGAAGGGTTCGGTAATGCACCTAGGGAAAAACAATAAAAGAATAACACATGTACATAAAGGCCAAGTATTAAGAAAAACAACTGAGGAAAAGCATCTGGGAACTATTGTAATTGATGAGTTGATCTTTAAAATGCTCTGTACTCTGACAGCCAAAAGATGCTATGGTTCTCTAGGCTGCATTTGTAGACACTTAAATAGTAGAGATAAGAGTATTGCTGACATGGTACACCTCATTGGAGAGGCCACATTTTGACTGTTCAGTCAGTTTTGTCCACCATATTACAAGAATGGGATTAGAACCCTAGAAGGAGTTCAGTGTAGAGCAGTCAAAATGTTACCAGGAATGCAAAATCTAAATTATAAAGAAAAGTTGGACAAATGAAGGCTATTTACATTGGAGCATTGAGGCTGAGAGCTGATTTACTATATATTTAGTTTATGGAGCTTTTAATAGTTATGATTTATGGGATTGTACAGGGCTGGAAATGAGAGCCATACAACATGATATTAAATCACATGTACTCCAATTCATGTGTGATTTGTCTCACACCAAAATATGGGGAATGTGGATTTCTCAAAGGGTGGTGTCAGTTTGGAACACCTTCTTATAAAGATAGTGGACAGTAAAAACATGACAAATTTTAAGACGAAACCTGATGCATACTCTACACGCAAAAACATGAATGGATATAACCTTTGAGAAAAGGCAATCGAGGGCAATTTGCCTAATTCTGCTCATAAAAGACCTATGAGACCTATGAACTGCATCAGGGAGGGATCACAGAGTGGGACTGGCCTACAGGCATCCAAAACAGTCCCAGGTAGGGTACAGGGAGCTAGGGGAGCAAATCACTAGAGCTACCACCTTGCCCCAGTAAGGATATGACCATTGTACCATGCTCAATCATGATTGAAAATGGTTGACCATGCTTTGACTGTGGTTGATGACCACGTTTAAAAACCTTTATCAGTCTAGAATGGTCAGAGTATGGTCAAACATGGTCTTTTTTTTAAAAATGATTGACCATGCTTGACTCTGATCGTTCTACATCCATTGGTCTAACTAACTGAACTCATTCATTTTAATATTTTACTAAAATTAAAATAAAGAACATTGCCTATAAATTTCTGATGAGTTTATTTCAGCTATATATTGTGACCTTTACCACTATGCTTTGTGAATGTTCTGGACAAACCATGGTCAACCATGGTTAACCATAGTTCATAGATGTTTGCCTATGGTCATAAGAACATGGGGTATAGCAACCACATTTACATCATTTATTTGCATAGCAGAATACAGAATTGCCACTTTAAATTGATATAAATAATCACAAGTTAACATTTGTTTGCACGTTATTAAGACAAAATAAGGTTTAGACAAAGTAACTCATTACTTTAGTATAACAATTTACTACAGTATGAGAATTCCCCACATGTTAAAAAAGTTTAATTATACAGAGGATATTGCTTAAGAAGTGGTTGTTAACCACGCTGTAATCACCTAGAGTGGTTGCCAGGAGAACTAAGTAAACCTCGAGAGTGCAGCTCAAGAGGTTTGCAGTTGTCCTGGCAACCACGAGAGGTGATTACCTCCTTAGTTAACAACCACTTCTTAGGTATTGTTCTTTATAGTGTATGGAGTGCGCATCTTTTAAAAAATACCCAGAAATAAGTCTGCGTTCAGACTGGTAAAAGTTTAAAACTTACCATGCCGTTTATTTCATGACCTCTCAACAATACAGTCATGCCAACGGATGAAAGCACAACATTTTTTTTATTTAAAAATTACTAATTACACTGCTAAAGAGTTAACATAAGTCTGAGCTGCATCTAGCACATTTGCAGTTGGACCATTTTTGACATGTGGCACTGCGCAACGTAGTCGTCTGCGACTTCAACTCTTGCTATGCGGGGTTCAACAGACATGGAGCTTGTTGGAGGAGCACAAACATTTAGGTAGGCCTGGGGAGATTAAATGAGAAAAGAAAGGAAAAAAAGCATTTCACTGAAAACAGCACATCAGGATGTACGACTGGGATGACAAAAATGTTAGGATACTCACTATGCTTCATTGGAGGAGGAGGAGGAGTCACTGACCACTGCAATTCTTCTACGCTTCTTCTTGCCATAGTAGTTGTTGTTGACTATTACAGTGATTTCTTCTCCAAAAAGATTGAAGCTAACACCTAGCTTGCTCAGTGGGTTTCTCTACGGTGTGGGTGAATGTGCCACAACTGTTTCGGGATGTGCACAGCTGGTGGAGGACTGAGCATCATTGTGGCTTTGACGTCCAAATATTTCTGAATTTCTCTTCTGCTTTGCATCACCCAGGAGAGAATAATTGTTAATAGATTGTAGTGAGCGGTGCCCCAACACTTATTGAACTTAAGTCAGGGGCACGTCACTGTCTACAAGGCACTGGACTGATGTTTTCTTGTGCAGTGATTAGTTATGCGCTTCTCACTTGGAAGGTCAGCTGAAGTTTTAATTACATGCATTATGTTGCGAATCCTGTTCTCCCCTAGTGGCACATGTCTAAACCAGAGTGATAGTACAGGCTTGAAATTGATGTTTGGCGTCAGGTAAAAGGGGGCATCTGGATTCAGCAGGCCAGGTGGTCTGTGTGTCTTGTATGACTTGTAGACCTTGATGGGGGACCGCTCAGGCATTGCTTTGTTGGCATGCATTCTGGGTTTTACTGCCCTAATATCTCTAGGATTCTCACCAGTATGAGTTTTCGTCTGGCGCTCTGCATATTCAAGATATTCATGACCTTCACTGTCCTGTAGGAGGCTTAGGTCTGACCACCTGAGGCTATATTGCTGTGCTGTGTGCAGTGCATAATAAAGTCCGTTGTTGAAAAATAGCATATGGATCAAGGCAGTCGGGCTATGCAGGCCAAGTGTATAGTTGTCATACAGTTTGTCGATGTCACTGGGAGACAGCGCCTCAGCCCTGTTCGCCTTGCTTCTCTTACCCTGTTTCTTTAAGAATTTTTGTTTAGCTGCCAGTGTTTTTAACATTTCTTTGAAATTCCTGGTGTTACCATGGAATGACCATAATTGTGCCTAGACAAATATCTGTTGACACTGCCAAAGATTCCTCTCAAAGTTTCTGATTCATATTCTGAGCAATCATTTCACTTTATTTTATACAGGATCTCAGCAAGATGAAGATCAAGTTCAGGTTCAGCTACTGGAATGGAAGCAATGGTATGAATTTCCTGAACATCTGCAAGGTAGGATTGTATCATGCGGATGTCAGATGCAGTTTTCTTTACTGTACGTTTATTCTGCTCATCTATGAAAGCCTGTCTGTCTGATTGTGGGAGGAATGTACTGCTATCCATCATGTGTGCTGCGGCGGTTCAGGGACTGAATGAGTGGGGCTGCTGACTTTTTGAATGCCAACAGATTTGCATTCCATGTTTGTTAATGTCACCACATGTGGTGTTCTATTCTGTAATCCCATCGATGTGACACCCCAATGCAAGGTTTGCAGCATACTGACGTCATATTGATGGGATTATCAGGTTGTTAGACTGCAGAAAACACAGGTTAATTGACTGTCTCCATACATTATATGGTGTTATAATCAGCGATTAAAGCCATTCTATCAGTAATGAATGAACAGGCTTTCTTAGAAAAAGGATAAACAGCAATGGGTATGTAAATAAAAGCTATTTCAAAAGTATGTGTGAATAATATGTATTCAATGCAAAATGTTAATCTTGTTGAAAAAATGAAACACCCTGAGCTGTGTAGAAATGTATTTTATTATGCAGGTAACATTTGAATCAACAGCGATGGATAACCATGGTTGTTCAGCCCTGTAAGGACTAAAACTGACTATTGTTGACCATGGAAAACCATGGTTATTTAAACCTCTTGAGTTCTTGTTTTGACTGGTGTTGACGATGGTCAATCATAATCTTTGCCAATGGCATGTTCTGGCCATTGATAACCATGGCTGCCTCTGGTGCTTTTTGACAACCATGGTTAACTATAACTGAGCATGGTCAAAAGCATGATTGACCATAACTTTTGACCAGGGTTCAACCATGCTATTTTCACAGGGCAGGGAATATGGTACTAATGGGGTATTTCATCTTACCAGATGTGGATTGGAAAATGTTAGCATCTAGGAGTGTATGGAGCCAGGTTCTTGTAGATTCATCACAAAAAGATCTTCTTCATACTGTGTGTAAAATAATTCAAGCAGGAGAGAGCCATTCTTGACCTGGTACAATTGAACTAGGACAAGGTGGTTAAGGCTATGGTGAAGTACCCCCTGGGAAAGAGTGATCACAACTTGATTTGATTCAGTTCATGTAATGACCTGAGAACTAAGCTAAAGACAATGACTCAGATATTCAAACTGCGCCAGGCTGTGGCGCAAGCTTGGGCGCAGCTCAACTTGGCTGCACTGGGGTGTGGACTGGGCAATATTCAACGGAGCTGTGCCATGGCTCAGCAGCTTTGAATATCGCACCCTGGCCACCCCCAGTATGCAAGAGGCACAGTGGCACTGCGCCAGCGCAAGTGGCCAGAGTGGAGCATGGAGATGCACTAGCGCAAGTTCCATTGCACCATGCACAGCAACCGCAATATTCAAAACTCGACATGCAAATGGGGCCATAATGTATGAAAGGTGCACATGGGGCCATTTACATGTCATTATGGCCCCATTTGCATGCAGGTGCGCTGATCCCCGATGACTTGCGCCTGGCACCCTGCCAGGCAGCAGCTGTCAGGAACTGACGCCCCCTGCAGTCCGATCATGGGCATTTGTATAAAAAATAAATATTCCCAATATCCCTGGTGGTCCAGTGGACCACTATCTGCCCGATCGCGGGGCATTTGTTATAATAAGAGTGATTCATCCAATATCCCTGGTGGTCCAGTGGACCGCTATCTGCTCTATCGCGGGCATTTATTATTATAAGAGTAATTCATCCAATATCCCTGGTGGTCCAGTGGACCCCTGTCTGCCCAATCATGGGCATTTGTACACAAAATACATGTCCAGTATCTCAGTGGACCTCGACCCTGTTCGACTCAAGGGTATTTGTACATAAAATACAAGTCAAATATCCTGGTGGTCTATGTGTGTCACCGCCCACCTCAATTTCCCACCGCCCGCTCCCCCCAGTCAACCGGTTGGTGGCACCACACTCCACCTGCCACCCGGCTGTTCGTTGACTGGAGACCATTGGCAGGCTGCAAACCAATGGCTGTACAGCCCCACCGATGGTGTCAGTAGGTGGGCAGCAGGGCTGCAGGCGGGTGGGGTGCTGCAACCCCCGGGTGACCGAGGGGGGGAGCGGCATGGTGGGGCTCAGTGGGCTGGTGGGGAGGAAGGGGTGCCCCTAGACCACCAGGGATATTGGACTTATATATTTTTATGTACAAATGCCCACGATCAGGCAGACAGGGGTCCACTGGACCACCAGGGATATTGGACTTTGTGGACAAAGACAGTGTGGTCAGTGTACTGTATGTGAATTTCAGCAAAGACACTGACTCGGTACTCCAATGAATGCTTTGAAAGAAGCTGGTGAATCTGGGGGGGGGGGCAAATAGCTAACCAGATAAGCCAGATATTCAAAGCTTTGCACTTGGTGCATATCCATTGCACTGAAATAAAGCCAGATTTGTGCCGGGCTGCAATATTAAAAAGTCCAAGGAATGCTGGTACTGTGTGATATCTCCAATGCTAAAAGTTAAGGTATGCAGGGGAGGGAGTGAAGGGAGGGGCCATGAATACCAGCGCAACTGCATATTCAAAAGAATAGCACCACACTACAGGTTGTTGCACCACTTGTAGTGCTAAATACCACCAGCAAAAAGCACTCTGTAATGCGGTGCAGGGGGTGTCGGAGCACACTGTTGCCCCTTATCCATCATGATCCCCGACTCCATTTGTATGAATTGTCAAACATTTTCCCTGCGCGGCTCATTCACAGTGCCAACCCCACTCCCCACAACCATCCCAGAATGGAGCCAGTGACTGGCTTAGCCCACCACTTACCTCTTTGGCCAGCCATCAACTGAGTGATGAATGATGATGAGTGCATACTGCACTGAGTTATGAATGAGTGTGTAGTCGCTCATTCATAACTCAGTGGGGTATGTGCTCATTCATCACTCTGTCTGCGCTAGCTGCAGAGGTGAGCTGTGGGCTGAGCCAGCCGCTGGCTCCATTCTGGGATCACTGGAGGTGGGAGCAGTGGGGTCAGCACTGCCAGATGGGGAACAGTAAACTACCAGGGAAATCATTTGAAATGCCGTACAACGTGAGTTGTGGATCATGTTGGGTGGTGGGGGGGCCACTAGACTTCCAGGGAAAATGTTTGAAAAATAATTCAACGAGAGTTGGGGATCATGATGGGGAGGGAGGTTGGGGGGCCACTAGGCTACCAGTGAAAATTTTGGAATTCCATACAGCAGTAGTTAGAGATCATGATGGGAGGTGAAGCCAATAGACTACCAGGAAGGGGGTAATTTGCTGATTTCTGTGCTGGGGGACTGTACTAGACTACCAGGGCACATATAGACACTGGCAATTACGTATATGTGCATAGATATCCATACATAGTCATATGTAATATCTGTGTGTGTGTATATATATATATATATATATATATATATATATATGTGCGTGTATGTTTGTACATATATTTTATATATATATATATATATATATATATATATATATTTATAAAATGGGTAAAAGTAAAAGCTCCAAATCCAATGTTCTGATTGTATAAAACACATCACATGCGTATATCAGAGCGTGACTGCATGCCTGCACTTTTACCCCCCTCCAAAACAATTTTGACATTTTATAAGATAGATAAACCACTTCGAGGTGTGCGGTCATGCTCTGATATACGCATGTCTTGGGTGGTTGACGCACTCGGCCTGTGGCCTCGTGCGTAACAATGTACACCAAGGCGTGCATATATCAGAGCACGACCACACACCTCAGAGTGGTTTATCTAATACATACATATATATATGTTGACACTGTTTGCAAACTGTGTGAGAGGCCTTTCGGCACCATGCATTTCTGCTTAAAGTTGAACCAGCATAATATTCTGTGGAGATTTGCATTTGCATATCCAGCCCATGATGCTTTGTATTGTGGGGTCATGTGTGATTTTGTATTTCTCAGAAACTTGGCTTCCCAGCCAAATGCCCTTTGGGGTAACCATTGCCTCAGTGTTTGCGCACAGAGGTTCTTTGACTTTTAAATATTTTTTTGTTTTAATTGGGTTAACCACAACATAACTCAGATAGACTATCTTAGGTTAGCTGGTTCATTCCACTGGGGTGTCAGACAGATGAGGCATACTGATGAGTCCTTGTAGGACGAAACACGTGTCTATGTCTTCTGTTGGCACCCTTTGCAAACTGTGTGAGAGGCCTTTTGGCAACAAGCATTTCTGCTTAAAGTTGAACCAGCATAATATTCTGTGGTGATTTGCATATGCAGTCCATGATGCTTTGTATTGTGGTGTCATGTGTGATTTTGTATTTCTTTGAAACTTGGCTTCCCAGCCAAATGCCCTGTGGGGTAACCATTGCCTCAGTGTTTGCGCACAGAGGTTCTTTGTCTTTATATATATATATATATATATATATATGTCCTTATATCTATATATTTACACACAGCTACCTAATGCTACACACAATTATATTAGTATGTGTGAGGTGATGTGTCCCACCTTCTAGGGAGCTGTATCCCTCATTGCCCCTCATTGCAGGGATGAATGGGCAAGAGGTATGCACTGAATGAACCTGCAAACAACCATTTCCTGCAGCTTCCAACCTGTACGTCCATTCCAACCAACAGGTGAAGCTGAGTGCCCATCCTGGCCTGCAGCTCCCAGCCTGTACTTCCATTCCTACCAACAGGTAGAGCTATGTACTCCATGCAACAGTACATGGGAGTACATGCAAAGCAGACCATAATAAGATGCTAATGTGGCTGTTTGCTCAAGGATTGCCTGAGTAGGCTCATTTGCAAGGGGTCTTTGAATATAGCAAACATTTGCCTCGAGCTAACAGGTTTGCACCGAGGCTAATGTGGTAGCACTGTGCAAACGAGTTAGCCCCAAGCAAACCTCTCAGAAGCATAGCATCGTTCTGCAGTGTGTGGCCTGCATTGTTGTTTGCATTTGTTGTGCAACACTTCAGTGCTATCACACACATTGTCTGCCTATTGTGGCTCTGCCTTACTCCACATCTATGTCCACAGAGCTGCTGTTGCAGTTTGGCCTTCCCTGTTGCTATATTCAGAGCTGTCTTATTTCCCAGGTTATTTTTGCACTGCACTCCCAGCCCAGCTCGCACTGCTTCCTTTGCTTGCTATATTCAGCAGGTTTAGCCTCGGGGCTATTCCTTTGTATGCAGTGTGCTAATGGTTCATGGCTAATTTAGCACACCATGCAGTGCTAATTTTGCCACTGAGCTAAATTTTGAGTATCTGGCCCCAGGTGGATAGCGCATTGGTGGGGGAAGACAGAAAGGAAAATATGCCTCTCTAAAGATGTCACTAAACTCTCTGACAGGGTAGACACAGAAGATAGGGTCAGAGACATGAAGCTGGATCTAGAAATGCAGGAGTGGTGATCTTAAGCATGGCAACTGAAGAATAATGCTAAAATGTGCAAAAGTATGCACTTAGGCAAGGGAAACCTGAAAATATTAATTTCATTTTATTAAAGTGAAAGCCTATGGACAAAAATTGCCCGTTTTCATAGGTGGTCATGGTTAGGCTATAAGAACAACAGTATATATAAATGACAAAATTGCTAATATGTTAATTACACATGATAGCATTTACAGATGTTAATAGCACTAGCATGTCTTTTAAGTGAAGTCATAAAGTGCCTGTGGTTCTTTTCAATCCTAATACTAAAAGGAGAGAGTTCCAAAAGCTGCTTATCAGATAATAGAAAGAAGTTTACCCTATAGTTTTATGGCTTCTAGGTAACATAAGACAGTAATCATCAGTTGACCATGTTTTGATATTAGACACTGGAGGATAAATAACCTCAGGCCAAATATTCAAAAGTTACTGCGGGTGCTAAGGGGTGTTTGACCGTGGTAACCAGGTTTTGTGCCTGATTCATGGAAGCGGTCTATATTCAGAGACCCCCACAGTGCAGGCAAAACCCATTAGTGCCCGAGCGCTAACATACTGCTATGTCACTGCAAACGAGGAGGTTCCCCCACATATGGGTGCAGTGGCATATTCAGTGGTTTGAACTGGTGGTAAATGCCACAAAAATGGGCATTACTACTTTTACAAACCCCATCTTAATGGCACACAAGGCCATGGTGTTGGAACGCAGTACTGTAGCGGCCCACCACTCCACCCTTTGAACTATGTCCCAGTGAACCACTGAATGCCCTGGTGTCTAGTGGCACCCCCACCCTCCAATTACTTACCTCAGTAGTTCAAACGATCTTCAAGGTGATTAGTGAAACTCCCTCCTCAGTCCGGTGGCATGGTGCCCTGGTGTCTAGGTGCCCTCCCACCCTCTGATCTACCAGCCCGTAATGCAGACATAGTCCTTGATAGCTAGCTGTATCCCAACCCCCAAATGCCTGCCCCCCTAAGGTTTCAGTAGTCCCTGGCATCCAGTGGTTCCCCCAGACTGCCAGTAACTGGTATCCTATGAAGGCGGTGATATGGAAAAGAGCGTGACAAAAGAAGCGATGGAAAACAACTACGTACATAGGGCAAATGGGAACAAACAGTGATCACTAAAAGGCAACCTGCAGTCCCCCTGCAGTTAGGCCCCCAGAGTTTATTATTATTAGTAAGGGGGTGTGAGTGCAGAGCCCACCCCAAAAAAGTCACTGTGCACCTGTTTTCACCATTTTGGCATTCGCTGTCTTTCTCACTCGCATTATGTGGCCCATGCTGTTTTTCCTTTGTTCTTTTTGATCTTGAGCATTTTCTCTCATGGTCATCACATAGAACCACAGTCACCAACTGGACCAGCCCAATGAACGATGGTGATTCAGCAACCCCCCCGCACCTCCCACACCCAACACACAATCCAGCCAACCCCGCTATCCCCCCTGTACCTGTTTATCTGGTGTTGTGCAGAGAGCCCATGATGGTGAACAGCACAGCTCTCCTCTCACGTCCTTGACCAGCCATTATATGGGAGGAGAGGTAGTGCACATACAGTACTGTAAGCGTTTTCCTTGTCCTCCAATACAGAGGCTGGCCAGGAAGGTGAGGGGAGGGCTGTGTCAGTCACTGTAATGGGCTCTCTGCATGGCAATGGTTGTGCAGGTATGAGGGGAGGTTGGCCAGGTAGTGTACTGTGTGCAGGTGCTATGGGTGGGCTGCTGAACCATCATCATTCACTGGTCCAGTTGGTAAACAGTAGTTAGGGGGACCACTAGATACCATGGACTACTAAAGCCTCATGGGGATGGACGTTTGAGGGGGGAGTACCCCTAGCAACCAGGAACTATGTCTGCACTACTGGGCCAGTGGATTGGAGTGTGTGAAGGGCCCCTAGACACCAGGGCACCATTACACCAGATTGCAGCAGGTGATCGGAGGGTGGGAGTTGCCACTAAACACCAGAGAGAATGTCTGAACTTACTGGGGAGGGTGATCAGCGGGCATAGAGTACAACTAGATACCATTTACATTGAAAAGATGGGCATTTGGTATTGTGGGGGGGGGCTGGTTACCACAATGCCTGATGTGGCAGACAACAACGGGATGGGTGCAAAGCTGCCACTTCTCTTGTAAATGAGACCATAATGTGTATGAATATGGCCCCTTAGCTCCTTGCATGCCCAGTGGTCTTATTAGCATCCTACAGCTAAATAGCATGTCTCAGCTCTAGAGCTATCCATTGTGGAGGGAGGGGGCACAAAGCCTTGTGGTCTGCATATGGCCCAGATCAATGCTGGGGCAGCAGAGCTTGCCTTAGCACTGTGCCAGCATGGTCCTATACTCAGTTGGATAGTGCTAGTGCACTATCCGACTGAATATATCATCCTCTGAGTCCAGCACAAGCATAGCACAAACCTTTGCACTCTGCTTGTGGATGTTTGAATATCTATTCTTGTTTTAGTTTTATTGGTACATCACCAAAGGTCACTTTCTATGCCCAGCAGTCAAGCTGACAATGGATTCTTTGTTGAAATAGTTGTCAATCTGAGACACTATGTAAGTGTATAGTATTGCAATGGAAGATCAAAACCAAATTCACATGCATTATTCATAAGGAGTTTAATTCTGTGTGGAAATGTTTTGCAGACAGGCAAACATATAACTAAGCCCTAGTTTATCACTGGCAAGATAATGGATAGGGACAACCAGCTTTTTAGCATCATAAGTGACATTAGATCTGTTTCTGAACAATATACCAACATGTGGTTAAAGGGACACTGTAAACTAGCTGATGGAGACAACCATAAACCTCCTAAATAGAAAACAAAAATTGGCTGCTCAACCCATGCAGTATCACAGTCTTTGTCCAGAGAACTCACTATTGAGTCAATTCAATCATATTAGTTTGGCATGACCTTTTCTTCACTAAAGTATGCTTCTGCTTATTTTGGATGCCATTCACATCCAGAGATTACACCAGTTGTTCCTTGGTGACAGTGTCTAGGAGCTCTCACACTATACAGATCAAGCAATCCAGTCTGTAGTTTTCTGGTTCCTCACTGCTCTCACTCTTGTACAGGGAGGACCACGTCCATGTTCCTCCTGTCCTAGTGGACTACAGCAGTTTCCAGGTATGGTTAAACAAATCCACCAGAAGCCCTGCAGTTTCTGCCCCAATTCCCTCAGCACTTTGATGTGCAACCCATCTGATTCCAGAGACTTGTCCACCCTGAGTGCTCATAGTCCATTGAGTACCATATTCCCTAGCACCTCTCCCAGTTCCAGTTCCTGTAGTCTCCCTTCTTTACCTGCACTCCACACAGTTGGACCTTCCACCTCTCTTTTGAAGACCGAACAGAAATACTCATCAAGGATGTCACCCTTCTTCCAATCCAGGGCCAGATTAAGGCATAGGCAACATAGGTACAGGCCTAGGACCCCAGCCTGCCAGAGGGGCCCCAGCAATCTCCAACTTATATTTACTGTTATATACTTTTCTTTTTGCCTGAGCTGCATCTTTTTGTTTGTTTTGTAAAGGACTCAGCCACTGATTATTTGGAGCAAGACAGGAAGACAGGGGATGAACTGTGACATGACTCACCTTCCTGATTAGGTGTTAAATGTAGATGACAGTTTAAGGGGCCCTGGCAAGGCTGACTTTTAAGGTGTGAACAGGCCCATTTCCTTTGCTTTGTCTCCCAACTCCACTTACAAACCTCACTTAGAATCAAGTCTTACTCTTAAATATAATAGATTAGCAGTACAGTGCAATGTGTGTGCTTTCTATTTAAGCTCTTTCCTAAAATTAAGAAATCCACAATGCATTTTAGTGGTACAATTAAAAATGGTACTCTTTTTAATTCCCTCATGTCACTCATATTGAAATTCTTACCTTGATATAGCTGTGTTTTCAGGATGAATAAAAATGAACATATTTCCAGGATCCCATCAGTAAATCTTGTCATTTATTGATCCTGGCTTACTTATCGTTGGTAAAGTTGTCTCTAACAGAAATTGTTGGTCCTGGGAATTATTTCTTCCAACAATCACTAGCTTTGAAATATAATCTCTAAAGTTCATGACTCCTCTAGTAAACTACCAACTTAACTCCTACACCACTTGAGGACCTAGCCTCTTTTAGAGATGGATCGTTATCCCACCCCACAAAAGTCCCACATCCTGGTTCATAATACCTGACAGGACAATGTCCAAAGAAGCAGCTGCTGCGACTTGCAGGGATAAAGTGGTGCACACACAAATAGGTGGCCAGACCAAATACTTAACAAGTTCCAGAGCAGTGTAGCACTCTGCAGTAACAGTTGAACACAAGCTGTAGATGAAATTTCAAAACATTTATTTTGTATTCAAGTCACAGTGCAATCTGTGGTTCTATGGTCCAGGGGGTTACTATAGAGTGCTGCACTGTTCTGGACCTTACCTGACAGAACAAAATGATAACACCTGGACTGCAAGCACATACATGTGTGTGTTTTTTGGGGGTCTTTGTGGATGCAACATCATGACAATTCACATCCAAAAAATGTTTTTACCAGGCCAATTAGTAATTATGTTCTTTAAATAAGGGAGGCAGTATGGCACAGTAGCTTAAGGTTCTGAGCTATAAACCTGGAGACCTGGGTTTGAATCCCACAGCTCTCACGTGCATACTGTGTGACTCTGAGCAAGTCACTTAACTTCCTTTTGCTCCCAGGTCACACCTGGAATCAAGCTTCATCATAGTGTGTCTCTATTGGTTAAACAGTTTCCCCTTTCCATTTCCCCTAAATGATCAAAACTCAGATTATTGTTTTTCCAAACTGATATCATTAGTTTAGAAACATTTTAGTTAGGTTATGTATGTTTTATGCCACTTTTGAGGGACAGTAAGAACACAGGAAGGAGCATAACCTTCAGAAAGATGAAGGTAGTGTTATCCCTGTATAGATCGATGGTGAGGTTCCATTTCTAGTACTGTGTCCAATTTAGGAGGCCCCATCTCTGGAAGGACATAGATAGGGTGGAGGCAGTACAGAAGAGGGCAGCCAAAATGGTGCAGGCAGGGCTGGCGACAGGTATTTGTAGGCCCCGGGCCATGCACCTCCAGTGTGCTCTTCAGACCCGTTCATCCGTGTAAAAAAGAAGTAGGTGCAGGACAGCCCCAGCACTTGGCAGAGAGATGCAGGCAGCCCACCCCTCTTCCCCGGGTCCCCCAACCTCGAGCCAGGCATCGGCAGTGCTGGCAATGACATTATTAGTGTCACCGGCCCCCAACCCCCTCCAAACAGCCAGAGTGGCTTTTCCGGCCAGCACAGAGGGTTCCCGAGTCTTGACCTGACCCAGACCCCTGCTGCCATTTCTGTTATCACTGTCACTTTCTGCATGCTGTTAGGAATAGGATCTTTTTTTGTGATTTTCATTTGAACGGATGGTTGAACCTTGAACCCATCCCTTGCTTTCTGGCGTATACATTAAAAAAAAAAATGAAAACAATTCAGACTCAGAATTTAATCCTCGGTATGAATTTGCTGAGTAAGTAATGTTGTTGATGACTGACCTGCTGCTGGTGACTGCCTCAACTCCAGATACTCCATCCAATCTGACTCCGCTGTGCTGCTCCAACCATCCTGCTGGATCTGCTTTTTCACTACTGCCCACCTGCCAACCCTGGCAACCTGTGACCATGACCCAACCTGTGCCATTTCACAGCTCAGTCTTCCCCTCCTTGGCCCGGCCCCCCAACACAATGGGTTGTGAGGATGTCCAGACTCTCCTTGTTCTCACGAGTCATGATCTCTTGCCGGCCCCAGACTAGTGTGCACTCCAACATGCAGCAGCTGCCTGACTCCCACCTTCAATAACAGTCAGATAATGGCAGGGCAGCTCAGTCCCTCAGGCCAACCCCCACCACACTCTTACTCCAGCCATTGGCCACCTGTACCCACACTCCGCCCCCATGGCCACAAAAACACTCCCAGTCCCTAGTTGAATTGAGGCCCTGCTCCTGCCAGGCAAGCTAAGCAGGGCTAGTGGTAGCATTCATTCAGGGCCCAAGGGGGGGATTTATGTAGTTTCATGTGCGGTGGTGGCACCAGGCCCACCAGTATCATTCACACAGCAGGCTCAGAGTTTGGCACGGCATCTACATTTGGCAACATTTAAATAATCTGTACCACACCACGCACTACCCAGACTGTAGACAGAGGCAGAGCAGAGATGGGAGAGCCTGGCTGAGCAGCATAGCAGTGTAAGCCAGTGCAGCCAGCTTGGAAAATGAGATGCTGGTCAGGCACTGGATGGCCCCCCCTCTGGTGTTTGTGCCCCAGACAATTGCCCGGGAGGTCCAGGTGCTGATGCCGGGCCTGGGTGCAGGGCCTGCATCAGAAGCCCTATGAGGAAAGACTCAAGGAATTAAATACAGTATGTACTATCTAGAGGAAAGGAGGGAAAGGGGGGGCATGATAGAAACATTCAAATACCTTACAGGTATTAAAAAGGTACATGAAGGTAGCATTTTACATTAAAAAAGATGCTCAAGGACAAGGGGTCACACTATGAAACTGGAGGGGGAGGCTCAAAGGAGATGTGAGGAAATACTATTTCACAGAAAGGGTGGTGAATGCCTGGAACAGTCACCCAGTGGAAGTGGTGAGTGCTAAAATGGTAAAAGGATTCAAGCATGTATGGGATAGACACCAAAGGGACCTTAGAAATAAGGCAAGGGTGGGGTGAAGACCAAAGAGTGAGCTGGGTCTGTGGTGGCACAGTAGGTAGGGAAAATAGGGCAGACTAGGTGGACTAATTGGTCCTTCTTTGTCGACTTCTATGTTGTTATGTTTCTATTTTTCTTCAAGTTTCAGTAACTGATATACAATGGCCAAGGGGTGCAGTCACAGCAAAGGGGCACAGTCGTGGTGAAGGGTCATGGTTGCGGTGAGGGGGCCCCACATTTCTCTTTGGCCTAGGGCCCCAGGTTGCCTTAATCTGGCCCTGTTCCAATCCTCCTCTGTCCAATAATTTCACAATTCTAACCTCAGTACACACTCCTTGGTTTAAATTTCTTTATTCTCATACATTTAAAGAAGGCCTTGTCATCATCCTTAATCCTGTGGCTACCCTCAATTCTGACTCTGTTTTTGCCTTCCCTATGACTTTGCTTACCTCCTTCAGTTTCTTTAAGTATTACTCTTTAATACCCTCATATAAATCTCCTTATCCAGTACCTTTTGAATGCAACTCACTTTGCCTTGACTATATCTCCCATATACTTGAAGAACCAGAGTGGCTTCTTGTGTGTTGTTTTTTATTTCTATGCACTTGCTTCCGGCTATTTCTGGCAACATCCAATAGACTCCATTTTATAAATCCCCACTTTTCCTACTCCTCCTCAATCCTTTCCACCCCCTTAGTTTGTCGTGGATGTTTCCTCTCATTGTCCCAAAATCTGTCCCACTGAAATCTATAAAAACATTGTCTTTGTGTTAGTTCTCAGGATGTTAAATAAACTGAACCAAACCAAGTTGTGATCACTCTTTCCTAGTGGGTACCACTGTGTCCTTATTCGATAGAACCAGGTGAACAATGGCTGTCTCCCTGCTGAATTCCTTTACCTACTGTAAGAAGAAGATCTTTTGTAATGACTCTACAAGAGCCTGGCTTCTTGCATTCCTAGCTGCTAACATTTCCCAATCCACATCTTGTAGGATGAGATACCCCATTAGTACCATTTTCCCTGCCCTAATAGAATAGCATGGTTTAACCATGGTCAAATGTTGTGGTCAATCATGCTTTTGATCATGCTTGGTTATGGTTAACCATGGTTGTGAAATGGCACAAAAAGCAACCATGGACATCTATGGCCAGAACATGTCATTGACTAAGATTATGGTCAACCATTGTCAACACCAGTAAAAACAAGGCCTCAAATGGTTAAATAACCATGGTTTTCCATGGTCAACAATAGTCAGTTTTAGTTCTTACAGGGCTGAACAACCATGGTCATCCATGGCTGTTGATTCAGATGGCGCCTGCATAATAAAATACATTTCTACACAGCTCAGGGTGTTTCATTTTTTCAACAAGATTAACATTATGCTTTGACTACATACTTTTAAAATAGCTTTCATTTACATACCCATTGCTGCTGTTTATCCTTTTTCTAATAAAGTCTGTCTTCATTCATTACTGATAGTATAGCTTAATTGCCATGTATTCCACCATGTAACTAAACTTTTTTATGATGTGGTGAGTTCTCATAGTAATTTGTTATGCTAAAGTAATGAGTTACTTTGTCTAAACCAGATTTTGTCTTCATAAATTGCAAAAAAATGTTAGCTTGTGATTATTTGTATAACTCTAAAGTGTCCAATTCTGTTTTCTGATATGCAAATAAATTATGTAAATATGGTTGCTATCCCCATGTTCTTATGCCTATGGGAAACATGGAAGAACTATGGTTCACCATGGTGTGTGCAGAACATTCAGAAAGCATACTGGAAAAGACTGCAATATATTATATAGTTGAAATAAACTAATCAGAAATTTATAGGCAAAGTTCCTTATTTTAAATTCAGTAAAATATTAAAATGAATGTGTTCAGTTAGTTAGAGCAATGGATGCAGAACGATCAGAGTCAAGCATGGTCAATCATGATTAAAAAATGATCAAGTCTGACCATACTCTTACCATTCTAGACTGATGATGGTTTTTAACCATGGTCATCAACCACAGCCAAAGCATGGTCAGAAAATGGTCATTCATTTTCCGCCATGGCTGAGTATGGTACCATGGTCATATCCTTACTGGGGTAAGGTAATAGCTCTAGCGATTTGCTCCCCTAGCTCCCTGTACCTTACCTTGGACTGTTTTGGTGGTCTGTAGGCCACTCCCACACTAAGATCCCTCCCTGTTGCAATTCATAGGTCTCATAGGTCTTTTATAAACAGAATTAAGCATTTCACCCTCTATTGCTTGCCTTTTCTCAAAGGTTATATCCATTTATGGTTTTGCGTGTATAGTATGCATCAAGTTTCATCTTAAAATTTGTTATGGTTTTACTGCCCACTATGTTTATCAGAAGGTGTTCCAAACCGACACCACCCATTGAGAAATCCATATTCCCCTCCTTTTGGTGTGAGGCAAACCACCCTTACGTTTTAGTACATGTGATCTAATATCATGTTGTATGTTGCTCATTTCCAACCCCATACAATCCCATAAATCATAATTATAAAAGGCTCCATAAACTAAAAATAAATCTCCTCTCTACCTGCAGTACTCCAATGTACATAGCACTAATTTATCTAACCTTCCTTTATCATTTAGGGATTTTGCATGCCTGATAACATCTTGCTTGCTCTTCATTAAACCCCTTCTAGAGCTCTAATCCCCCTACCGAAGTATTGTGGCCAAAACAGACTGCAATAGTACAAATGTGGCCTCACCAATGAGGTGTATGGTAGTAGCGACACTCTTTTATCTGTACTATTTACGTGTCTACGAATGCAGCCTAAAGAACCATAGCATTTTTGGACTGTCAGAGTACAGTGGTTTTTTAACCTCAAATCATCAAATACAGTAATTCCCAGATCCTTTTCCTCAGTTGTTTCTCTTAATACCTGGCCTTTAAGTACATGTTATTCTTTTATTGTTTTAGCCAAGGTGCATTGCCGAACACTTCCGTAGATTAAAATCTATTTTATGCATTTGGGCCTAGTGTTCTAGTTTAGATATCTCCCTCCTGAAGTTATCAATTTTAGAGATGTTACTAACCACCAAACCTACTTTCATGCCACCGGCAAACTTTGAAAGGGAAACTCCCTCACTGCTACTAATAGAGGACACATGAATGTTAAATAAGCAAGGCCCCAGTACTGATCCCTGTAGCCCTCCACCCAGTCACTGCCATCCATTCTGAGTCTTCCTTCTCAATGTCACTTGTTCTCTGTTACTATGCCAGGAATTTATCCAGTTAACCAGTCTTGGATTTAATCCCATACTACTCAGTTTGTTCATCAGTTCAGGATAAGGCATCCATGTTGAAGGCCTTGCTGTAATCCAAGAAAATAATATCCACTGGCATCCTTTGATCCAGAGCCCTGCTGACCTAGTTGAAAAGGTATATCAAGTTTGTCTGACATGACCTTTCAGAGACAAAAATACCAGCACCACCACCGCAAGCAAAAAAAGTCAAACACAGTGCAACATAAATTAAACAATTGCAAATATTTATTACCAGAAGTGCACAATACAACCTAACTCAAGAGAACAGAAAGCACTAATCCCCTCCAACCGGTTTCATCATTAAAGCTGTGCAGTGCATTGGTGGTGCTGGTGTTTTTGTCTTTAATTTGTTTGCTTTCCAGCACACCTGAAGAAGCTACTTTTGGGGCATTTTGTATGCTGTTGTCTGACATGACCTGCCCTTTGTAAAGTCATGTTGTGTTCCATCAACCAGGTTATTTTTGATAATGAAATTGTCTATTTCCTCTTTGACTGTTCTTTCTAATATTTTACACAGGACTGAGGTCAGGCTAACAGGTCTATAGTTTTTGCAGTCTAACTTGTCATTTCCACTCTTTTTGCATTCACTTGTGCTTCCGCAAGGCCTTTTTTGCATCTTATACAGCATTTAAGAGGTGTGTCACTGCCCGAGACAATTACAGCTGAAACTGCAATGGATTGGCAGTGTTCACCAATTACCAGGCACTCTAGTCATGACATTAATTCAGCTTTGCTGACATGGCAGATTCTGTAGTTAAAAGAAATGAACCATTCCAATGAGAGCACTTCATTTCTTTCCGTGGCCGTAACTCTGGCCATGTACTTTACAGCTCACACTAATCACTAATGTGCATGGTTGGAGGTATGGCTATAGCTTTCTCCTGCTGCCCGCCACACTTCCTCTCCCAGGTCCTCTCTCCTCTGTGTTTGCCTCTCTCTCTCTCTCCCCTTGGTCCTTGCTCCTTTGATCCCCCTGCAGCATTAACCACTGTGCAGCTTTCCTTGTTAGTGGCTCATGCCATACTATGTGTGCCCGGTCCTCACTCATCTCTCCTCCTCTGACTCTCCCACTTCAATAATAGCTGCAGTGCAGCTTTTCTTGCATAGTCTGTGTGCCCGGTCCTCACTCTTCTGACCCCGCCCCACTTCATCAATAGCCACAGTGTGGCTTTCCTTGCTGGCAGCTCCCACTGCACTCTGTGTGCCCGGTCCTTGCTCCTCTCTCCTCCTCCAACCCCCCTCCTGCTTCAATAATAGCCATGGTGCAGCTTCCCCTATTAGTGGCTCCTGCCGCAGTCTGTGTGCCCAGTCCTCGCTCCTCTCCCTCTGATCCCCCCACTTTAACAATAGCTGCAGTGCAGCTGTCCTTGCTAGCAGCTTGTACTGCAGTCTGTGTGCCCAGTCCTTGCTCCTCTCCCTTCTGACCCACTTCTTCAACAATTGCCATGGTGCAGCTTTCCTTGTTAGCAGATCCCACTGCAGTCTGTGTGCCCGGACCATGCTCCTCTCTTCTCTGCCCCCCATTTTAACAATAGCCATGGTACAGCTTTCTCTCCTGGTCCTTGCATGCCCCCTCATAGTGTGGGACAATGGAGAGACAACTCCCAGTGTCCCCAAATCTATAGCCCCCAAATAGTCTGGGACACTGGGGAGCCCACTTCCAGTGTCCCCAATAATCATTTAAAATATACCTGTAAAAAAGAAAATGGTCCCCCAATGTTTTTTTTCCTCCCTGAAAAAAAGAAAATGGTCCCTTGTCGTCTCCCCCATCTCGAACCTCCCTCAGTGCAACCACCTCCCCACACCACCCTTGCCCCATACTTAACCTCTGAGGTTAATGGCTGCAATCTGCTGTGGACTGAGACACATCTGTACTCTTCAAAGCCGAACAGCGAACTGAAGAATCAAGGTAAGCACCGCATAATGGCTGTCAATGGAGTTTTCAACTTATGTTGATATCTTGGCAATTTTTAGGAATTATTGCACCAAGTTTTCAACATGGTGTTCTTGTGACCCCACCAACTAAATAATGGCATTATCATTTCATTATTCAGTCCTGAAATGTGATTTCACAGTCACTGTGCGGAATCATCTTTCAGGACTGATTAATGAAGCAACAGTGCCAGTGTTCATGAGGTAGGATCACAAAAAGCCCATGTTGAAAATCTGGTGAAAAATTTCCAAAAAATGGGCATGTTATAAATGTGCATTGCACAGTTTCTACGCTGGTCCATAACTTGGCCAATTTTTAATATTTTCACTCCAAATTTTCAGCATACACAATTTATCACACCACCTCATGAACAGTACAAATGTTACTTTTCACATCCTGCCCAAAACATGTTTTCACACCTCAGGCATAGAATTGCACAGTCACTGTGTGAAATCACCTTTTAGGACTGATTAAGGAAACAACAGTTGCAGTGTTCATGAGGTGGGATACCAAAAAAACCATGTTGAAAATTTGGTGGAAAAATTACTAAAAATGAACATGTCACGCAGGTTCATTGTAATTTTCCTACACATGCATGTAACTTTGGTGATTTTCAATATTTTCACTCCAAATTTTCAGCATAGCCATTTTTCCACACCACCTCATGAACAGTATGGCTGTCATTTTTCACATCCTGCCCAAAATGTGTTTTCTCCCCTGTGGTGTGGAATGGCACAGTCACTGTGAGAAATCACCTTTTGGGATTGAGTAATGAGGTGGTGGGGAAGGTAATGGAGAGCATACGTAAGGAAAGGCTGGAAGGTTTCTTGGAGGAGATGGGTTACCTGGATGACCGGCAGCATGGGTTTGTGCCAGGTAGATCATGTCAAACAAACCTTGTAGAGTTCTATGAGTGGGTGACATCAGCACTTGACAGGGAGAGACCAGTTGATGTACTGTTCCTGGACTTCAGTAAGGCATTTGATTTGGTCCCTCACAGTGGCCTAAGGGAGAAGCTGGGGGGGATGGGGGTAGGCCCATTGATGGTTAAGTGGATTAGAAATTGGCTTTCAGGTCGCACTCAGCGGGTAGTGGTCGGAGGGGAGGTCTTGTCTCCTAGGGAGGTCATAAGTGGGGTCCCACAGGGATCTATCCTGTGTTCATTCCTGTTTAACACCTACATCTTTGATATCAGGGAAGGTATCGGATGTGAAATGAGTCTCTTTGTGGACAACTCTAAGCTGGGAGCGGTGGTGGAGGAGGCGGAGGGGAGATTGGCCCTGCAAGAGGACCTGGATACTCTGAATAGGTGGTTCTGCACCTGGAAATTGAAATGTAACTCCTCCAAGTGCAAGGTGCTACACCTAGGGTGGGAAAACCCCAACTATGTGTACACCCTGTGGGGGGATGAGTTGCAGGTCACGGCAGGGGACACAGACCTAGGAGTCTTGGCAGATGTTAACATGAATAATTCAGAGCAGTGCAGGAGGGCTATGGTCAGGGCAAATAGGATGCTGGGATGCATCACTAGGGGGATTACCTCAAGAAACAGGGAGGTGATTTTGCCACTGCACAACAGCCAGGTTAGATCACATCTTGAGTACTTTGTGAAGTTCTGGAGGCCGCATCTAAGGAGGGACATCAAACTCCTGGAGAGGGTTCTGAGGAGAGCAACCAGAATGATCTGGGGCCTGCGGGACATGACATATGAGGAATGAATAGGGGAGCTCAACCTGTTCTCGCTGGAGGAGAGGCAGGACTGGAGGGACATGACTGAGGTTTTCAAGTACCTCAGAGGAGTAAATAAGGTAAGCCAAGATAGGATCTTTTGACTGAAGGAGGGTGGAATCATCAGAGGACACAGTTGGAAGACTGAGGGTGGTAGGATTAGGGGGAAGGGAGGAGGAGGTACTTTGCCGAGAGAGTGGTGGAACCATGGAATGCACTGCCCAGAGACCTGGGACAGGCAGCTATGGTAGAGGGATTCAAGAGAGAGTGGGACAAGCATATGCAAGGGGTGAAGCAGAGGCTGGTTTACCTGGGAGGGGGCAGGACTGGGGGAATGGAGTAACAGTGGAAGGAGACAGATAGAGGGCTCCAGTACCCAATCAGGGTGCTGAAGTATGAGCAGACTTGATAGACCAATAGGCCTACTCTGCTGGCATCTAGTATGTTAAATGATAGTGCCACTGTTCATGAGGTGGGGTCCCAAAAAGCCCATGTTGAAAATTTGGAGTGAAAACACCAACAAACACCCAGGGCATTAGGGTTTCCAATCATAACACCTCACTCCCCACCCTGCAGAGACTGACATGTGTCGGGGTGTGCCTCAGGGTCTTTGGCCCTAACACTCACCCTATTCTCCTATACTGCACCCATCTCAGCTTATTTTCTTATGGAATGGGGTGAGCATTAGGGCTGAAGACCCAAGACACACTGTGACGCCTGTCAGTGTCTGCAGGGTGGGGGTAGAATGGCATGAGCATTATGGCCGATGGCACATAGGCACCCCTGATGCCTATCAGTCTCTGCAGGGTGGGGGCGGGGCATTAGGGTTGGAAACCCTAATGCCTCATTAAGGAAGTCAATCAGGGAGTGGCAGTGGACATCACCTACCTTGATTTCAGCAAAGCCTTTGACACTGTCTAACATAGAAGGCTGATTAACAAGATGGGTAATCTGGCCATGGGGCACAAGCTGACAAACTGGGTTAGGAACTGGCTTACGGACAGGAGGCTGAGGGTGGTGGTAATGGGATCCAATTGGGGGAGACGGGGGTGACCAGCTGGGTACCTCAGAGATCAGTCCTGGGACCAATCCTGTTCAATGTCTTCATTACAGACACTGTGGTAGGGCTAGAAGGAAAGATCTGCCTGTTTGCAGATGACACCAACATCTGTAAAGAGTGAATACTCCAGAAGGGGCAGCGAAAATGAGCAGGGACATATAGAGGCTTGAAAAATGGTCTGAGAAGTGGCAACTGAGGTTCAATGCAAAGAAGCACAAAATAATGCACCTGAGGGAACCCTGGGAGAGCTACAGGATGGAACTAGAGGTGCTGACGATCACCAAGGAGGAAAGGGACATAGGAGTTATCAGTTTTGATGACCTAAAGGTGTTAAAACAGAGCACATATGTTGCAAGGAGGGCTAGTAGCATGCTGGGGTGCATAGGCAGAGGTATCACTAGCAGAAGGCATGAGGTGGCGATGCCATTGTATAATCACTAGTGAGGCCTCACCTACAGTACTGTGTGCAATTCTGGAGGCTGCAACAGCGCAAGAACATTAAGAAGGTGGAGGCGGTCCACAGAAGGGAAACCAATATGGTACATGGCTTGCAACACAGAACATATCAGGAGAGATTAAAGGACCATGATATGTAGTCACTGGAGGAAAGGAGGGAGTAGGAGGACAAGACAGACACATTCAGGTACCTCAAGGGTATAAACAAGGTGTAGGGGCAGACATCTTCCAATGCAGAAAGAGTACAAAAATGAGGGGGCATGATATGAAATTGGACGGGAGTAGATGAAGAGGAACTATGAGAAATGTTTTCTTCAAAGGGAGGGTGGTGGTCACACAAAATAATATGGCATAAGGGGTTGTGGGAGCAAGCAAGGCAGAGGGTGCTGGTAAATGGGATTCGATCCAGGGAGAGGGGAGAGACCAGCGAGGTACCTCAGGGATCAGTCCTGGGACCACTCGTGTTCAATGTCTTCATTAATGACATTGCGGAAGGCCTACAAGGAAAGGTCTGCCTGCAAATCACAACAAGATCTTTAACAGAGTAGATATTGCAGAAGGGGTGGAGAAAATGAGGAGGGACCAGGAGAGGCTTAAAAAATTTTCTGAGGAGTGGCAACTGAAGTTCAATGCAAAAAACTGCAAAATAATGCACCTGAGAAGAGGGAACTCTAGGGAGAGCCACAGGATGATGGGGCTGACATGCTGGGGTGCATAGACAGAGGTATCACTAGCAGAAGGTGGGAAGTGGTGATGTCACTGTCTAATACACTAGTGAGGCCTCACCTACAGTGCTGTGTGCAAATCTGGAGTCTGCAACTGTGCAAGGACATTGACAGGGTGGAGGCAGTCAAGAGAAGGGCTACCAAGAACATATCAGGAGAGATTAAAGGACCTCAGTATAGGGGGGGCGTGGCCAGCAGCCGAGCCGAATGGACGTCTAAACACCTAGCTCCGTGACAAATCCCTAAAAATCCAGCTTCTAAGAACTCGTTCCTTCTCAACAGCACCAAGTTAAGCTATCTAATTGCTGCTGATCATCCTGAGACCTATTTTTCTGATGAAAAATTGGATTCCTGCTGGCTTACAACCTATTTAGAGTGTACTGCCTCCTTCACAGCCTACTAGCTTGCCGAAATGGAGCCGGCTCCTACGCAGACAAATCCAGAGGGCAATTTAGCCGAAATAAGGCAGATGTTCACCGAAATACTACACTGTATGGACAAACTAGATGCTGCTACAAGAAAAAATACAGAGGACATTGTTGATCTATCACAGCGTGCCTGTATATCTGAGCACAAACTAGCAGAAGCTGAGGACGGATGGTGCAAGGTAGGGGCTAAAATACAAGATCAAGAACGGCTTATACAACTGCTATGGACCAGTGTTGAAGATCTTGAAAATCTCTGCCGCCGGAATAACTTTAGGTTCGTGGGTTTTCCGTAGGGCTGTGAGGACAATGATGTGATACGGTCCTGCAAAAAGAACTTCCCCCCTTGCTGGGTGGGCGATGCGAAATCCCTTGGGAGATAGATAGAGTGCACAGAACTCTTGCCCCTCGCCCTGCTCCGGGTGGACGTCCCCGCACCATCCTGGCCCGATTCCTCTGTTTCCAGGACCGTGAAATGATCTCTCAATTGGCTCGACAAAAGAAAGAACTACTTTGGAAGGGCAGCAAAATTCAAATTTTTTCCGACTATTCACAAGAAGTTTCAAATAGGTGAAAGGCCTTTACAGTGGCACGTAGGTCGTGCGTGGAGCTGGGGCTCGAGTATGCTCTTAGGTACCCTGCGTCTCTGAGAATTATGATGAATGGGGCTCCTCAGATCTTCGACAATCCGGCTTCTGTGGAGGACTTTATTTCTTCCCAATCTCCCACATTAAACGGGAAAAGCTACGAGATAATCGCAGTCATGGAACACTGCCTGTACATCCCACCTCGAAGGACAATACTAACAACAGGGCATCTGAAATGCTATCAGTTCCACCCCTCAGCTAACTAAATTCACTGAGATTCCTACCTGGGCTACTTTTTCAAAATCTCCGGGCTCTAAGAAGTAAAACAGAAGGAGGGCTAGGTTCGAGGGGGGGCACGTAGATAAAACTCCAAGGCTCCGCTCCAGAAGCAGAAGCCATAGCTGTAGTCCCGAACCCAGTGGCTCTCAACACCTGCTGATTCCAGATATGAGCAACAACCGTTTCAAGGCTCTGATGGATTTTCCTTCTGAGGACATCCCCTGCGATGTGCCTCTTCCTCAGAGACACTCTCATTCGGAAGATTTGAAGCCCTCTGCAGCTAAACATCTTATTTGGGCAGAAGAACCAGTGGGCACCCCATCGGCAGATCATTCAACCACGGCAACTGGGCCAGATAGTGTGAACTCCTCCGGTGATATGGATACTTTTACTAGAGTGGTTGAATCCCCAGGCTGATTGTGGATGGCAAATCCCCCTGCTTGCAGTATTACATATGGCTGTGGACAAAGAAGCCCTCTCCTCTGATCAAGAAACTATCACTATTACTTTTTTTTTCCTTTTCAGGGACCCTAGTGGCAAGAACCACCCCCCGCGAGGAAGGCTGGCTTAGGCCCTGGTGCTACCTATCATCATACACTCGGGTCATTACTCCCCTCTCCTTTTTGCTGCAGTTTCCCCTTCATGGTATGCACCTCTTGCTGTCTCAGCATATACCAGCACTCTATCTGTCAGCCTTCTAAGCATACAGATTGAAGAAACAGGGGAGGCTTTCCCTCTCACTTATATATATTTTTTTTTGTTTATTCTCCCCTTCTGGTTCACTTAGGTCCTGGTTATATTCATTCTCGACAACTTTCTTGGGGAATGCAGAGGGACTTCAAAGGGCTTTATTATCCTTGTCATCTGCCTTTGGGATGACGTTATAGGCCGTGGCTGCATGAGCGTTTTCTTTTCTCCTTTCTTTTTATATAGGGACTACAAGGAGAATCACGTAGCCTCTAACTGATATGAGTATATGGGGCCGTGTACGTCCCAGCGACCTCTACTGGTGTCTGGGTCTATTCTTAACTGACACATACAGTGGAAGCTGGTCATGTATGGGTTTATGGGGTGGTGATCGGGGGGGAAAACAATGGATATGGTTAACAACAAAAGCTTGAATATCCTCCTGTCACTGGGTGATGTAAATATCAATTCTCCTGTGTTTCAGGTTAAAATGTTTGTAATGGGTTATAGGGTTAACCCTTTCTATGGCAATCTTACTCTAGGGGTGTGTACATACTCCTTAATATTAGGAAAGAAGTTCAGACCGTGTATATATGGTTTCTGGCTATGCATTTCTGCTACTTTATTGCTTCTATGAATGGTCCAGATGGAGATTAAGCTGATTTCATGGAACGTGAGGGGGTTAAATTCTCCTATTAAGAGAAAGAAAGTGTTACTGCACTTAAAAAAACTTGGCCCTATGGTCGCCTTCTTGCAGGAGACAAAACTGTCCTCCAAAGAAGCCATGAAGCTTAAGCAGGGCTGGGTGAGCAAAGAACTCCACAGCATGGCCCCCTCCCATAAGAGGGGGTCTCCATACTTTTTCACAAAAATCTTGGGTGGAAAGTGAAAGATTATATAAGAGACCATGATGGGAGATGGATTATAGCAGAAGCTGAAACACCTGAAGGTCCCCTGGTCCTGGCTAATTTATATGCCCCCAACCAGGACTGTCTTCAATTTTTTCATACAATCAATCAGGCCTTGCTGGATTTTAACAAAAACAGAGCCACCATACTTCTAGGAGGAGACTTTAATCTAACATTAGATCATTCAATAGACAGAAGCAATAAATCCCCGGAACCTCATAGACAGGCCCAGAAAGCAGTAGGCAAACTAATGTCTGAAGTTGGGCTAATGGATATTTGGAGGGCACTACACCCAGGAATGTATGATTACACATGTTTTTGCTCAGCATATGGATCTTCCAGCAGAATAGATCTTTGGCTAACATCTTCCGGGTCTTATGGTAAGGTGGTTAGCGCCCAGATGCATCCAATTTTTGTTTCCGATCATGCCCCTCTGGAGCTAGTCATTAAGACAGGACAGGACTTATACAGGTCCCCTACATGGCATTTAGACCCTTTATTGCTAGAGGATGCAACCTTTTTAGACTGGATTGGTCCGGCAGTATCAGAATACTGGACGGATAATGACAATGGGGAGGTATCCGATTCGACCTTGTGGGAGGCCTTTAAGACCACCATCAGGGGCAGGATAATTGTCTTTGCAGCTGCCAGAAGGCATCGACGAGAAGTGGACCAGAGGGCATTTAAGAAGCAACTATATTATTTGGAATCCCAATATAAAGCTCTCAGAAACCAAACCCTGCCTTCAACCCTACTAGCATAACTAGCCAGCACACGAATAGCACTTAATGCCCATTTATCCCGAAAGGCTGAGCTAAATCTTCGATGTATTCGTCATGCTTATTGGGAAGGGGGAGAAAAGGCCAGTAAGCTTTTGGCCTACCGCCTCAAATGACAGCAAACTTCTAAGGTGATCCATGTACTAAAGGATACGAATGGGGCTTCGTGTCGTACAAATTCTGAGATAAACCGAATCATGTCTCAATTCTATGAAAACCTGTATGCTTCTCCAACTTCCCCTGATCCTGTCAAGATTAAAAATTTCCTAACCTCCTTACCTATCCCCAAAATTTCAGGCTGTGAGACCAAACTGCTGGAAGTTCCAATAACTGTGGATGAAGTGACCCAGGCGATTAAAACGATGAACCAGCGCAAGTCTCCAGGGAAAGATGGGCTGCCTGTAGACCTCTATCGATTACGGGGAGTAAATTTGGCCCCGTACTTGGTTAGAGTATTCCAACATTCCCTACTTAAGGGACATCTGCCTCCCTCCATGAGAGAAGCCATAATTACAGTCTTTCCAAAAACAGGAAAGGATCCAGGGCTCCCAGCTAGTTATTGTCCCATTTCTCTTATTAATGCAGATGCCAAGATATTGGCCAAGGTTCTTTCGGGTCAGCTTGAACCCCTTTTACAAGGCCTGATTAATCCATCACAAGTGGGCTTTGTTAAAGGCCACCTGGGGTCAGATCACCACAGAACCTTAGGGTCCTTATTTCATTCTGTCAAACTCTCATTAATCCCCTCGGTAGCGATGGCTATCAATTTCAAAAAGGCCTTTGACTCGGTCAGATGGCCTTTCCTGTTTCATATTCTTTCCAGTATGGGATTTGGCCCCGAATACATTGCCTGGGTTAGACTCCTATATACTGCTCCCTTAGCATCGGTCCTGACCAATGGCTCCATGTCCCGGCCCTTCCAATTACAGAAGGGCATGAGACAAGGCTGCCCACTCTCCCACCTCCTCTTCATTCTAGCGATAGAACCCCTGGCCATTGCACTCAGATCCTCCAACCTTGTCCCTGGAATCCAAGTGGGCAATACAAATTATAAAACCCTTTTATATGCAGATGACCTCCTTATCACTATTGAACATACCCCATTAGGGATTCAGACTGTCTTTGACATTCTGACTGATTTTGCAAAAATAACTGGCCTAAAGCTAAATCAGTCTAAAACTGAAATGTTTCCAATGAATTTGGCTGCTTCTGGAGAAGAATTTATGGCCATGGGGCTTAAATGCCCCCACCCCCAAGGTATAAAATAAATTGGCATTGTCTTACATCCAGATCCATCTAAAATGATTGCAGCTAACTTCAACCCTTTAATTGATACCCTGAGGCTTGAATTCAAAAGATGGAAAACATTGAAGCTTTCATTTGCCGGTAAAATTGACTCGATCAAAATGATGGCTTCTCCCAAGATGTTATACCTACTGGCCCACTTGCCCATGTCCATACCTCAAAAATGGTTCCAGAAGTTGGAGGCCCTGATGGGTAACTTCTTGTGGGAGGGCACCCTCCCACGATATAGTAAGCTTAAGCTACGACAACACTGGAAAAGGGGTGGTTGGGGATTCCTCTGGTTGCAGCGGTATCATATGGCTTTTGTTCTATCCCAGACCCTTAGATGGTTTTTCAAAATTGGGCAAGCCTCCTAACTGGCTCCATCTAGCCGCCCCTAACCCACTCCCTCCCCCCGATTACCTCACGGCAAGAAAATATACCCTCGCACCTCTTCCCCGCTATGTCATTATTGATACAATACTGGAGGCAAGCAATGGCTCTACTGGGCCATGATAAGGCTCCTTGGGTTCATATGCCTATATGGAATAACCCTGCCCTGACAATAGGGAAATCCCCCCGAATTGGGAAAATTGGATGGGACTAGTTATCTCCTTAATACAGGACCTCCTAATTCCTTGCACGTCGATTATAGACTCTTTTGACTCTTTGAAGGCACGATATCATCTCCCTACATCTCACTTTTGGAGATACTTACAGATAAGGGATACATCACCTTCCACATTTCTCATCCCACAATAGAACAGCAGAAAGCCCTCACCCCATAGATACATGGGGTAGATTTACGAGGAACAGAGCTAGTCACATATATAGTGAGTTCCGAGACTCTACCACAGACCCCTCTCAAAAAGCCAGATTGCAGTGGGAGAAGGAACTACAGATTCCCATCTCAGAGCAAGAATGGGGACAAGGATGGGTCCGAATCCATCTAGCCTGCCGGGGTGGGCGCACACGACTTATCATGAATAAGACCCTCCATAGATGGTATAGAGACCCGGCCAAATTGGTCAAGATGGGGACTCTTACCGGCAGACATATGCTGGAGATGTGGTAATCACGGTGTCCATCTTTCCCATATACTCTGGGATTGCCCAAACCTTCAGTCCTTTTGGACAGGAATCCAGGACATTTGTCACAAGATTTTCCCTAACACAGGGTCGTATCCCCTTCTGCTCCTTTTGGGCTGTAGTAGCTCGACCGTGCCCCAATTCAGCCCAGCGACACAATGGATCACAGCGGCTGGGGCTTTGGCTAAGAGCCTCATATTAAGGAGGTGGAGAACCCCGGAGATCCTGACTGTGCAGGAGTTCCTCCTGGCCCTGGCTCAAAAGGCCACATTTGAGAAGATCTCCAGTTTTGCCCAAGGTTCCTTAACCCGATATGACAAATGCTGGCAGCCATATTTAAGGTCCGAGTATTGCCACAATACTCTCCCTAATGCTGCTTCTTAGATTCCCCCTCACAATAGGTCTGGTTGTGCATCAGAAATTCCCTTCCCTCTCTTAACTCACTTATTCATATATATTTAGGGTACGATTGCCTTTTGTACATAGTTGATATTGCAATGCGAGGAAGCTAGACATGCTTGAGACAGAGAAGCTGGACTGTGACTAAGCCTAGCTTGCTTTATCCTTACTTTTTCTGCCACATATCCCTTTCCTTACCCTTCTTGTGGCTCCTTTCTTTTCGAGAAGAATGAACCAACATGGATTTATTAATTCATGGAGTCAAGGACTGTAACATAAATTGTTATGCTAAGATGTATGCTTTTTATATTTTGTAACCTATGAAGTGTATATGTGGCGATTGTACATGATATTAGTGCCAAATGCTGTGATATGATTCAGATATGGAAATCTGACACTCTGTCTCTATGTGTGTGTACTATCCGAATAATACTAATAAAAATGTTAAACAACAAAAAAAAAGGACCTCAGCATGCACTCACTGGAGGAAAGGCGGGAGCAGGGGGACATGATAGACACTTTCAAGTACCTCAAGGGCATAAACAAGGTGCAGGGGGAGGGAGACATCTTCCAATGTAGAAGGAGTACAGCAATGAGGGAGTATTACATGAAATTGGAGGGGGTTAGATTAAGAGAAAATGTGAGAAAGGTTTTCTTCACAGAGACAATGATGGACACATGCATCAGTATGCCACAAGAGGTGGTGGGAGCCAGCAAGGCAGAGGGTGGTGGTAAATGGGATCCAATCCAGGGAGATTGGGGTAAACTGCAGGGTACCTCAGGGATCAGCCCTGGGACAAGTCCTGTTCAATGTTTTTATTAGTGACATTGTGAAAGGCCCACAAGGAAGGGTCTGCCTTTTTGCAGATGACAACAAGATCTGTAACAAAGTGGATACTGCAGAAGAGGTGGTGAAAATGAGGGACCTGGAGAGGCTTGAAAAATGGTCTGAGGAGTGGCAACTGAGGTTCAGTGCAAAGAAGTCCAAAATAATGTTCCTGGGAAGAGCTACAGGATGGGGCGGAGGTGCTGACGATCACCAAGGAAGTAAGAGACCAAGGAATTATAACCTCCGATGACCTAAAGGTGTCAAAACAGAGCACAAAGGCTGCAGGGAGGGCTAGTGGCATGCTGGGGTGCATAGGTAGATGTATCACTAGTAGAAGGCGGAAGATGGTGATGCCATTGTATAAAACACTACTGAGGCCTCACCTAGAGTACTGTGTGCAATTCTGGAGGCTGCACCTGTACAAGGACATTAACAGGGTGGAAGCAGTCCACAAAAGGGCAACCAACATGGTACATGACTTGCAGCACAAAACACATGAGGAGAGATTAAAGGACCTATAGAAACACAGAAACATAGAATTTGACGGCAGATAAGGACCGCTTGGCCCACCCAGTCTGCCCATTTCCCTACCTGATGGATAAGCTGCAGATTCTAGTTAACCAGCAGCCTACTTCTTCCTACCCACCTCAATACGTACTCACTGGAGGAAAGGAGGGAGTGGGTGGACATGATAGAAATGTTCAAGTACCTCAAGGGCATAAACAAGGTGGAGGGGGTAGACATCTTCCAATGTAGAAGGAGCACAGGATTGAGGGGGCATTATATGAAATTGGAGGGGGGCACATTAGGAGGAAATGTGAGAAAATATTTATTCACAGAGAGGGTGGTGGACACATGGAATAGTTTGGTACAAGAGGTGGTGAGCGCAAGCAAGGCAGAGGGTGGTGATAAATGGGATCCAATCCAGGGAGAGCGGTATGACCAGTGGAATACCTCAGGGAACGATCCTGGGTGTCTTCATTACTGACACTGCAGAAGGGCTAGAAGGAAAGATCTGTCTGTTTGCAGATGACACCAAGATCTGTAACATAGTGGATACTCAAGAAGGGGTGGAGAAAATGAGGAAGGACCTGGAGAGGGTTGAAAAATGGTCAGAGGAGTAGCAACTGAGGTTCAATGCAAAGAAATGCACCTGGTAAGAGGAGACCCTGGGGAGAGCTACAGGATGGGTGGGAAAGGTGATGAAGATCACCAAGCAAGATAAGGACCAAGGAGTTATCATTTCTGATTATCTAAAGGTGTCAAACCTGAGCACAAAGGCTGCAGGGAGAACTAGTGGCATGCTGGGGTGCATAGGAAGAGGAATCACTAGCAGAAGGCGGGATGTAGTGATGCCATTGTATAAAACACTACTGAGGCCTCACCTAGAATACTGTGTGGAATTCTGGAGGTCACACCTGCACAAGGACATTAACAGGGTGGAGGCAGCAGGTGGTGGTAAATGGGAACCAATCCAGGGAGAAGGATATGACCAGTGGAGTATGTCAGGGAATGGTCCTGGGTGTCTTCATTACTGACATTGCAGAAGGGCTAGAAGGAAAGGTCTGACACTTTGCAGATGACATCAAGATCTGTAACATAGTGGATACTCCAGAAGCGGTAGAGAAAGTGAGGAAGGACCTGGAGCGGCTTGAGAAATGGTCCGAGGAGTAGCAACTGAGGTGCAATGCAAAGAAGTGCAAAGTAATGAACCTGGTAAGAGGAAACCCTGGGGAGAGCTACAGGATGACTGTGGAAGGTGCTGAAGATCACTAAGGAAGATAAGGACCTAGGAGTTATAATTTCTGATTACCTACAGGTGTCAAAACTTAGCACAAAGGCTACAGGGAGGGCCAGTGGCATGCTGGGGTACATAAGCAGAGGTATCATTAGCAGAAGAAGCTGAGGGAAACTCAGAAGCTGTAGTGAAGTACACGGCTTACGGGCACACCAAATGGGCCTAGCGGTCCTTATCTGCCGTCCACCGCACTCTCTCTCTCTCTCCCCAGTCCTTGCTCCTCTGAAATCCCCTCCCCCCCAGTCTTCTACAATAGCTGCGTTTTGGCTTTACTTAGTGGCTTCTGCAGCCTGGCACACTTTCTCTCCCTGGTCCTTGCTCCTCTGAACCCCACAGGCTTCAACATTAGATGCGGTGCTGATCTACTTATTAGCAGCTCCTGCCATCCCGTGCACCCTCTTTCCCCGATCCACTAAGGCCAGCAGGAGCAGCTTCTCTGACTAGCAGCTCCTTCCTGCATTTACTGAGCAGCTTCCACCATGCAGCACCCGCCACTCTCACTTCTGCCTCCTTGCTCCTCTGAAGCCAGTACCAGTACCAAACACCACTGCAAATACATGCAAGTGAACATTCAGCAATGACAAGTGCTTGTTGTATAGTGGTGTGATTGCTGCTTTTCTGCAGCAGTTTACCACATTTCCATTGTTTTGGAAAGACTGGAATATTTCATTTACTGGTCCAGCTAATTTATCTGCCAGTTCTTTGATTGTTCTAGAATGAAGTCCATTTGGGCCTAATGCCTTGTTTGGCTTTATCTGTCTTAATCCAGTTTTAATATTTTTGTCATCATTTTTGATTCTTGGACTCTTTACTTCATGTTCTCTTGGTGTGGGATTATTATCTTTAGATCTAAACACAGTGCCGAAATAATTATTTAAAATTTCTACCACGTTTTTCATCTTTAATCAAATTTATTTTTTTGGCCACTAAAATGCCTACTTGTAATGCACTAGAAACGTACTCTAGAAAACCAGAAACATGCATAGAAATAGAGAATTTGATGGCAGATAAGGACTGCTTGGCACATCCAGTCTGTTCATTCCTCCTACCTATGCTATTACTGCAGACAGTAATCTACAGCTCTTTTCCCCTGCCCCCTTCCTTTCCACTGATTCCTTTGTGCTTATCCCATGCATTCTTGAACCACACCACTGTTTTCACCACCACCACCTCTGTTGGAAAGCTGTTCCTAGAATACATCACTCTTTCTGCAAAGAAATACTTCCTCACATCTTGCTGAATCTATCCCCTCCAGCTTCATAGCACGTCCCCTGCTTCTTAAGCACGTCTTGTTCTGAAACATAATTCCCTCCTGTAACCTATTTATTCCTGTGAGGCATTTAGAGGTCTCTTTTATATCCCCCCTCTCCCTCCTCTGTTCCAGGGTGCACATATTGAGGTCCTTCAGTCTCTCTCTCTTCATAGGGTTTTGATGCAGACCCTCCACCATTTTAGTTACCTTCCTCTGGACTGCCTCCACTCTTTCTATGTCCTTCCAGAGAAGTGGTCTCCAGCAGTGGACACAGTACTCTAGGTGGGGTCTTAACAGTGATCTGTACAGAGGCAACAGCACCTCCATTTTTCTGCTGGTGATACCCCTCTTTATGCACCCCATCCTCTATCTCTCTCAACTGCCTTGTTACACTGCCTGTCGACCTTTAGATCATCCAATATCGTTATCCCCAGGTCTCTTTCCTGTTTGGTGGTCATCAATACCATTTTACCATTTTGTACTCTGCACCTATGTTTCTGTGCCCTAAGTGCAATATTTTTCACTTTTTCACATTGAAACCCAGCTGCCATACCCTTGACCACTCCTCTATTTTTCTCAAGTCTCTGCTAATCCTTTCCACTCCCCTGGAGTGTACACCCTGTTGCAGATTTTGGTGTCCTCCATGAAGAGGCAGACTTACCCTTCAAGGTGCTCTGTAATGTCATGTGTTAACACATTATATGGGAGTGGTCCCAGTATTGATCCCTGAGGCACTCTGCTGGTCACCCTCCCTTCCTCAGGGTGAACTTCATTTACCACCACACTCTGTGACCTATCCCCTAACCAATTTCTTATCCGGTTTACCACTGTTGAACCCACTCATAAGCAATCCAGCTTGCTTACTAGTCTCCTATGTGGAATAATGTCAAAAACCTTACTGAAATCGGTGATTGTGTAGTTTGTCAGACCAGCGGCGGAGCTGCGCTTAATGTGTAACTGACAATGAGCAAACGTCATGCTGCCTATCTACCTGCAGAGATGGTCCGAACTGGGGGGTGTGGTGCGGGCAGGGCCCCCCCTCCCCAATGAAAGGTTAAGTGCTTTGATTAAGTTTGCTATTATGTTTGTTACACTTTTCATGATAATTTATTTTATTTGTGGTGGTTGTGTCAGTTGACACGTGTGTCTCATTACGTAAGCGTTATGCTAAGCTTACGTTTACAGCGGAAAATGCCGTGCGAGTCACGTAGTTTTTGCGCTACACAACCTGGGAGGTCCGACTCTCTACTCAGTCGCCACAATTGCCCTATAATTGAAGGTTACATCCGATGTATTTGTACCCATATGTATGTACCTTTATTTTATTCAAACAATAACATTGTTTAACTTCAAAAAACAATAAGCGCAAGCACGTGCTGTATTCACAAAAGTTTTATGCTACTAGTGTAGCGCTGGTCCGATACTCTCCACTGTTGCCCTGAAATCTAGATAGGCCATGTCAACTGTTCCACCCTGATCAAAATCCTTTGTCACCCAGTCATAGAAATCCATCAGATTTGTTTGACATAACCTCCCTCCTATGAAACCATGCTGCCTCGGTTCTGGTAACCCACTGGATTCAAGATGTTCCACAATCCTTTCCTTCAGCAGGGATTCCATTAACTTTCTCACCATCAGTGTCAGGCTGACTGGCCTATAATTGCCAACCTCCTTCATGCTGCCACTTTTGTGCAGTGGGGATAAATCCACTGTCCTCCAGTCCTCCAGAATCACTTCTTTTTCCAGTGAGCTGTGAAACAGAACTGTCGGAGATGCAGTCAATATTTGCCTGAGCTCCCTCAATACCCTTGGATGCACCCCATCTGGCTGTATCTGATGTACTGTATCTGAATTTCAGCAAGGTCACTGACTCTCTACTCCATTGAATGCTTCTAAAGAAGTTGGGAAATCTAGGAGGGGTGGGTGCAGAGCTAACCAGGTGGATAGCGCATGTACTGGGGGAGAGAGGAAGGGAAAATGTGCCTCTTTGAAGATGACACTAAACTGTCTGGCATGGTAGACATAGATGATAGTGTCAGAGACATGAAGCTGGATCTAGAAATGCTGGACTGGTGATCTAAAGTAGGGCAACTGAAGAATAATGCAAAAATGTTCAAAAGTGTGCACTTAGGCAAGGGCAACCCGAAAAGTTTCCTTTCATTTTATTAAAGTGAAAGCCTACGGACAAAAATTGCTCTGTTTCATAAGCGACCATGGTCAGGCTATAAGAGCAACAGTACACACAAATGCTAAAATAACTAATAAGTCAATTACACATCTTAGTATTTACAGATGTTAATAGCACTAGCAAGTCTTCTAAGCAAAGTTGTAAAGTGCGTGTGGTTCTTTTCAATCCTAATACTTTAAGGCAGAGAGTTCTAAAAGCTGCCTATCTGATAATAGAAAGAGGCTTACCCTACATTTTCATGGCTTCTAGGCAGCTTAAGACACTGATCATAGGTTGACAAAGTTTTGTTGTTAGACACTGGAGGATTAATAACCTCGAGCCAGATATTGAAAAGTTAGTGTGGGGGGTGATAATGAGCCGAATAGACTAAAAACATGGTTTTACCTCGCTCCTCGAATCGCTGCAAAATTAAAAGAAATAAACTGCCAAAAGATAAAGTAAAGATAACAAAAAAGAAGTAAAGCTTACAAGAATGCAGGATGGATGAATATGTGATCTCCAATAGGGCAAAAAGCTCGCGCATCACAGCAAAAAAACAGTGGAAACAACCGCCAACTTTTCAGGTGGAGAACGCAAGCCATATGTCTCTTTTAGCTGGGGAAGTCAGCGCCTTAGGCTGCGAAGTTACTCAATAGGTTCTAGCTGCATTAGAGCCTTAATTAACCAGTTTTGCCACTAATTTCGATCGAAAGCTACAAGAATTGGTCGACTTACATGCTTCACAGGCTACTCAGCTGAATGAGGTTGAACAAAGGATTTCAGTTCTGGAGGATACAGCAGCCCCTCTACCAGAACAAGTTATTACCCTGCAAAAAGAATTAGAGGAATTAAAAGAACTTTTTGACTACCAGGAGAATTACCATCACTGGTTGAATCTACGTTTGCGAGCCCACACAGAAGGAATGGAAGGGCCGGGTGTGATCGACTTCTGCTCGAAGGCTTTGCCAGAGTTGCTCAGCCTCTCTCTTAAAAATAGCCGCCTGAAGCTGGAGAGAGCCCATAGGGCTGTTATGCTGAAATCTGCACCAAACCAACCTTCACAACAGGTAATCATGCAGTTTTATAACTACCCAGACAGAGAAATTATCCTTATGGCATACCGAGAGCATTCTGGACTTCAATATGAGGGGCATCACTTATTTTTTTCTCAGGACTATTCTGCTTGCTTGTTGAAGCATCATTGAGCATTTAGTCCAATGATGGCACAGCTGCATGAGGCCCAAGTCGACTGCTACATGTTATTCCTGGCCACTCTCAAATCAAGCACAAGCGAGCTGTATACTGATTTTAGGAAGTTCTTAAAGCAGAGGTATTTGTTCGCGATCTGAAGAAGAAAATGGGATGACTTGAAGCTTGAAATGGCTTCTCCGGTTGGTTTTCTCTTTTCTTGTTGTTTTTTTTTTCAGTTTCACAGCGATGGCTTAACTGGATATAACAGATCGGATACTGGAGAAGTTAAGTGACTGGAACTTATGCACTTTTGACCTTGAGATATTTCTAAAAATAATTTGTTTTGTGAACCTGAAAATTAATAGTAAGGCTTCGAGAGACAGTATGATTATATCCTGCCTGACTTGGGGTTGCACTGCTTTATTTTGAATCATTGGTCTGGTATCCCTTCCATATTTAGTTCATTAGTGACTTAACTAATGAAAATGGTGGGAAGGATCTGGATAAAGTCTTTTCTGTCTGTTTTTGGAATAGAGAACTTCCTGCTGAGAGCGTTTTATGTTTGTAAAGGGAGGAGACTCATTAAGGAAAGTAGGGAATGGGATAGGGAAGGGGAACGGCTGGAGGAGAGGAAATGACAATATTATATATCTCTTGTTTCTTGAGATGTGCAGTGCTGTGGCATGTCCTGGCCTGATGCATTTCCTTTGCTAAGCTACAGCAGTGATAGAGATAACACTTTTGTTCTAAATTATAAGGTTTTAACATGGAAGCAGGTGGGCAGTTACAGTTTTTGTAACCTGCGGCGAGTCGAGGGGTACGTAGGGATATGTTTTTACTTCATGTGGGGAAGGGTTAGTAAGATTTCTGCACTATGCAGTTACTGTTACTATAGGGTGTGGGATATATAGAAATATGAGGGGTAGAGAAGGGGGTGGAAGGGTGGGGGAGAATAACTTTGTATATTGTTACTATTTGTCTGTTTATCTACAGTTAAATGTTAGTTTTCAGATCCAAATATACTACCTTTCAGATATTGTGGATGTGAAGGAAGAAGGGCCATGGGGAAGGTCACTCAGATGGCTGGACGGGGAAATATGGAGCCGGGAATCATGACTAGTTTAAAAGATTTGAACATAGTTTCATGGAATGTTAGGGGAATAGCCACTCCCATTAAATGTACAATGCTACTTACAGCCTTGAAGTGACAAAACCCTCAGGTCGCCATGCTCCAGAAAACACACCTTACGGACAAGGAGCATGCAACATTAAAAAGGGGCTGGGTAGGGGAATGTTTTTTGGCAGCCTTTAATTTGCACAAACGAGGAGTGGCTGTTCTCCTACACAGGAGACTACCATTCCAGAAGGAGCGGGTGGTTGTTGACCCAGATGCTGGGCGCTATGTCTTTGTGGTAGGGATTCTGTATGGGGAGAAAGTTACGTTTGGGAGCATATATGCCCCTGCTGTCCACAACCCACTCTTCTACAGAAATCTTATGGCCCTGTTAGTCGCAGTGCAATTTCCTAACCTGATAATGGGTGGAGATATGAATAGTCTGCTTAACCCTGCCCTGAACCATTCAGAGCATAAAGGAACTCCTAAAGGTGCTATTCAGGAATGGTTAGCTGGGATGAGCAATTTAGATCTCATAGATGGGTGGCAAACAGCTCACCCTACAACTAAAGAATACACCTTTTTTTTCACGCCCACACCAGACCTGGTCATGGTTAGATTATATGTTCTTCCCTCAGGATTGTTACTTTTGAGTTATATTTATTAAACACAGCCTGATTCACATATCAGATTATGCTATGATCATAATGTCTGTAAACTGGGGAGGGGAGAGAGAGGCCCAAAGGACATGGAGATTCCCCAATTACTTACTAGCCAATAAGGAATTCCAGGAACATTTGCAAGATCAATGGAAACAGTACATATGAGCTAACTCAGAGACGGCCACATCTAAGGCAATTTTTTGGGATGCAGGGAAAGTGTTCATGAGAGGGGCTATTATCAGCTATGTTGCTTATTATAAGAAGAAAGTTAAGGAACAGAGGGTGAATTTGGAACAGAGACTCTGGGTTTTGGAGAGAAAAGCTGCTTTGGGATAAGGGGGAGAAAATGTACAACACCTTTTGACAGGGACTAGAGAAGCGCTGAATAACTTGCTACTGGGAGAAGCATGGAAGACCTGTCTATTTATCAGGAAACACTTTTATGAATGGGGAAATAGATCTGGCACTATGCTAGCCAATCTTATTAGGGGAAAAGAGGAACACACCTGATACAAGCTGTTAGAGGGGAAGATGGTACACTTCAGAAAGATAAAAAAAATCTATTGGGGATAGGTTTAGGAGATTTTAGCAAGAGCTTTATCACTCTCAAGCTGGGGAAGGAGACAAGAGAATGATGGAATTTTTGAATAAAATTGTGATACCACAGCTAACAGAGGGGCAGAAAACAAGGCTAAATGCAGCAATAACAAGAGGGGAAATCCTCACCGCCACTATAGCTCTAAAGAGTTGAATATTACAAAGTTATGCAATCTCAATTAGTAGACCACTTAGAGGCAGTCTTTAGAGAGGCTAGGGAAGACGGGGAAGAATTACCTTGATCGTGGGGAGAGGTGACAATATGTTTGATTTCAAAGGCAGAGAAAGATTTATTTGAATGTGTCTCCTTCAGGCCAATATCCCTTTTAAACTGGGATTCCAAAAATATTAACCAAAATTATGGCTATCAGGCTAAAAGGACTGTTGCCAGGGCTCATTCACCCAGACCAGACCGGGTTCATCCGAGATAGGTACTCCTATCACAATATGAGGACTCTTCTGAATATAGTCTTGGGGGCAAGGAGTAATCAGGAAATGGTACACATCCTGTCAATGGACGCAGAAAAAGCATTTGACAGAGTGGAGTGGACATACCTGATTGAGGTACTGGCCCGGTTTGGTCTGGGTGAAGATTTTATAGGGTTGATACAGCACCTGTATAAAAATCCTAGGGCCAGAATATTAACCAATGGCACTCTCTCTGACAGTTTTGAATTAGGAAGAGGCACCAGACAAGGGTGTCCGTTATCCCTACTCCCATTTGCTATGGTGCTCGAACCCTTGGCTATTGTCATTCGAATGCACCCTGAGATTATGGGGGTGCCAGGTAAGACAGGCAGAGAGAGTAAATTATCACTGCATGTGGACGATATGTTGCTATATGTAACTAAGCCAAACAGGTCTATGCCCATTCTCTTAAATCCGATTGACCAATTTTCTAAGTTTTCAGGATATAAACTAAATCTGGATAAATCGGAAGAAATGATAGTTGGTGGACAGACCACTCACTGAGACAGGCATGCAGAGGTCCAAATGGGGCTTTAGGGTTGTTCAGGAGGCTTTTACATATTTAGGCATTAGAAATGGAAGAAATATTGGAACTTTATATAGCCTTAATTACACCCCTCTCCTGCAAAAAATAATTGCAGACTTGTCCAGATGGTGTGATCTCCCAATTACATGGTTAGGTAGGATAAATCTTTTTTTTTTTTGCAATTAACTTTATTTTTAGCTTAACACAAACAAAATCCGACAATGGTATGAATAAATGATACCTGGTAGTTATACAGCAAACAATACATACATACAAATATAATATAAAATACTAAACCCAACCAACATAAGAAAACAATACAGACACCCTCCCACCCACCCCTCACAGCAGATACGATAGTGACCCTATATAAAAACAGCCCAATTTATGGCCATGATAAATTATGCCAGTAAAATGAAGTACCATTACAGGAAGAAAGGATGGGAACCTGACAATATCCGAAATTGATAGCCAAATAAAAGCAATGCTATGGAGATAACGGGAGGAGAGACCCATAGAAGAAATTTTGCCAGAAGAGTACTAAACATGTCAAAGGATAGGGGATGGGAGATAAAAAAACATTGAAACAACAAGTCAGGACACTCAACCTATCCTGGGAGGGGGTTAAGTCCATCGAATGGGATAAAAATGCCCTGGGGGCCTTCTGTAAGAAGACCTATGGGAACGCAAAGAGTGAGCAGTTGAGTTTACCTTAATATCCAAATTTACTTCTAAGGCTTGACAAAAAACCACCCCAGCAGTTATGAAACTTCTCACTAGTTTGAAAAAAGTGGGCTAGACATCTCTCTGCATTTAGAGCATTAAGAAACTCGTCCCACCATTTCTTGAAAGAAGGTTCCCATTTATTTTGCCAATGTCTAAGTATTAGCAGTTTAGTAACCATAGCAACCATGGCTACATGTGCCTTTTGTGACAGGATAGGAATCTGGGCGTACATCCCTAATAGACATGTATCTTCATTAATCAAAGCCGATATATTAAAATAGGGGGCTACCCACTGCCTGACCGAGTCCCATAGCCTAACAATTTTGGGGCATGCCCAAAGTTTATGATGTAAAGTAGCGAGTTTGCACTCACAATCCTCACACCCAGGCAAAGATAGTTTATGAATCTGAAATAACTTGGCGGGCATTAAATATAGATAATGTAGGATGTTAAATTGAATATTCCTAAGACGATCCTGTGTAATAAGAGAATAAGTATCAATCCAAATCCTTTCCCAGGTTTTAACTGACCAGCCTTTATTCAGATTATTTTCCCAATAGTAGGCTATAGGGGTACACTTGGACATCACACAAGACAAAATTGTCTTATACAACTTAGTTATTGCTTTCCAGCCCTCGACTACTTCCCACAAGCTTTCTAGCATGATTCCAGCCAGCTCCTTACAACCATGCTAACTTCCCCAAAAAGAAGTATATAGACTGGTGAATCTGGTACAACTGAAATATATCTTTATGAGCCACCCCAAATTTTGAAACCAGAGCAGAAATTAGCAAAAGAGAATCACCCAAAACAAAGCTTGCCAAGCTTAGTTTAGTAGAGTGCTTCCCTGGCAAGGTAAGAATTGGGCGATTGCCTATCTGTAGGTTTGGATTATTGAGAAGAGGTTGCCTAAGGTCTCTTAAATTAGATTTTTGGAGTAAGGAACAAAGTTGCTGTAAAGACCTCATGTCCCAGCCTAACGGGGAGTTCCTCATCTCCAATGGGGCCTTGGACCAAGGAATATATAACAGGGCTTCTAGGTCCAACTTATGAAGATTTGCCAGAGATCGGTCCTGAATTTACCAAAGGGAAGATTCCCAAAACTGACTATGCAGTAGATAACCAGTATAGAAATTGCTTAGCATGAATAGCTAGATAATAAACATGAAAATCCGGTAGTTGGAGTCCCCCACATTCCCTAAAGCGGGTAAGCTTTGTGTACGCTCGACATGGGGCTTTACCCTTCCAAAGAAAATCAGAGCAGATCCTATAAAGGGGCATAAAGAAAGACTTGGGCAGATAAATATTAAGATTAAATAGAGACTAGAAAACTCTGGGTAAAATTACCATTTTGAGAGTGTTAGCCTGGCCCCAAAAGGACAATGGTAATTTATTCCATCTCTCCAGGTCTTCCTTAATAGTCTTAAATAAAGTGGTTAAATTAAGGTCTGCGAGATTAGTAAAGTCTCTAGATATTCTAATGCCGAGATATACTAGATAGTCATTTTCCCACTGTAAGCCCAATGAGGAACACCAATCCCTCGATAAGGGAGGAGATAATGAATACACTATAGTTTTGTTCCTGTTGAGCTTATAGCCTGAAAACAGACAGAAGTAAAAAATGATTTGTAATACACGAGGGAGAGAATCCCTGCTATTCTCTATGTGAATGAGTAAATCATCGGCAAAAAGTGATAGTTTACATTCAAGACGACCCAAGTGGATACCTCATATTGCCTTGTCTAAATTTAGAACTCTAGCTAGAGGCTCTATATACAAATTAAAAAGAAACGGAGAGGGGGGGGGGCAGCCCTGATGGGTGCCACGACATGGGGAAAAACATCTGATATAAGGTTGTTACATTGAATTCTAGCTACCGGGCAGGAGTATAGAACACGGATCTGCTTACTGAAATATTGCGGAAAACCAAACTTCTGCAAAACTGCAAACATATAATGCCACTCCACTCTATAGAAGGCTTTTTCTGCATCCAGGGACACAAGAGCCGCCTCTAGTTCAGGAGCCCTGGAAGCAGAAATTAGATAAAATATCTTCCTAAAATGATCCGCTGAGGAACGTCCTGCAACAAACCCTGCTTGCTCAGGACGTAACAGATCCTTCCACACCTTCCCCAGTCTATTAGCTACAACTTTGGCATATATTTTTAAATCAGCATTTAGGAGAGAGATGGGCCTATAGTTGCCAATTACAGGTGTTTCCTTCCCTGATTTAGGCAAGAGAGTTATTCTCGCTTCAAATAGTGATTGCTCAAAAGCCTCATGGGAACCCCAATAGCTATACACTTGAAGTAACAGAGGAATTAGATGAGTTTTAAAAGTCTTATAAAATAGACCCATAAACCTGTCTGGGCCAGGTGCTTTGTCAGGTTTTAAAGTGTCAATAACTCCTGAGATTTCTTCACCAGTAATTGGGGCATTCAAAGAAAACCTGGATCCCTCTGCCAAAGATGGAAGAGTAGCCTCTTCCAAAAAGGCCCACATCTTATTTTCCTGATCTACCGATCTAGGGTCTGGGAAGTATAGCTTCTTATAATAATCCTGAAACAATGTTAATATCTCTAAAGGGTTAGTCACCAGAGCTTCAGTCTGGGGGTGCTTTAGGGCTATAACCCATTTGGATACAGAATGTTGTTTTAATTGCCAGGCTAGAAGCTTGTCCTCTTTACTCCTTTGACCAATGTATAAGGCCTTTAACAGGGAGGCGGATCTCTCCACCTTCTCTAGTAAAGCACTAGCATAAGTAGCTCTCAAAGTAGATAATTCTTGGTCCTCTGCAGGTGAGAGCTTGCCAACCCCTTTACTTTCCAGCATACTAATTTTTACCAGACAACTGTTTAGAAAACTGCTTTCTTTTCTTTTTTTGAACTGACAATATGCGAATTAGCTCTCGCCTCCAAGTTGCCTTCAGAGCTGCCCATACCCTGTCTGTTGTTGGAATCTAGCCCCAATTAGAGCTAATAGTATTTTGTAAAAAATTTTGAAATCGGGCCACAATTTGATTGTCTGATAACAATTTATTGTTAAGAGACCATGAATGAGACTGGACAAAAACATTTGGTAACGCACACTGCATTATGATAGGTGAATGATCTGAGATCACTCAAGCCAGGATTTTAGCATCCACCATGTTTGATAACATCTGCTAGCTGATTAAAAAATAAGATGAGAATAGCTTTTATGAACTGGAGAGAAAAATGTAAATTCTTTACTCAGAGAGCTGAGAACTCTCCATGGGTCCACAAGGCCCAACGCCAAAATAAATTATTTTAATGCTCTTTGCGTGGGCAACAATCTTCCCCCCTATAGTAAGTGCGATCTAAATCATTGGTTTGTACCAGATTCCAATCACCACCCATCAAAGTGGGTAAGTGTAGAAAGGGAGCCAGAACCATAGCCAGATGCACCAAAAAGGACAGCGTTTCTAAATTAGGGCCATAAACAGAACCCAGGACAATGTCCAGGTTACCTAACTTACCAACGACAAAAATAAACCTGCCTTCGGGATCGGAGATAGATTCCGAAAATGTAAAGGGGATCTTATTAGCTAGAAGCAAAGCCACCTCTCGCTTGTTTGAGCTGCATCCCGACCCAAAAACCTGACCTACCCATTTCTTTTTTAAAAAAATGCATTTGCTCTGGAAGCATATGAGTTTCTTGAAGAAACACAATTGAAGGATCGTATTTGGCCAGATGATTTAGAATGACATATTTCTTCTTATTGTCTCTCCCTCCCTTTATATTCCAAGAAAGAATATTTAAACAGTTATCCATAACAGTGTATACAAATGTGCCCTATGATCACATCTATATAAAGGTCATTGCTGCTGCCCTTCCCCTCCCCCGACTTAAAGGGAAAGAAATTTCCAAAAGCCCTAATCCACCCCCAAATCCCCAAATTAACCCCCCAAATTTTTAACCTATTTACATCTCCATATACCCAGCCCCATAGCCTACACCATGACAAATAGCCCATGGTGCGCGCTAAAGAGCGAGCTCCCTCCCCTGCCTGCTCCCGAAACAAGGAAGGTAAAAATAAAAGAAGGCTGAGTGAACATTCCCAGCTATTTATCGTCGGGAGCTCTAACCCCCAAAAAACAAGACTCTTCCCCTGCCTATCATCTAATAAGGTCCGTTGCCACAGATATTAGTAGCTCATGTACTGAAAGACCATAGGCATGGGGGGTGTATATAAAGAATTAGCCAAAACCCCTTATCCTAAATATTACACTTTCCCCTAAACATGTTTGGGCTAAAATAGAAACAACAATAAAGATATCCTCCTCACAGTTAGAAACCTTACAAAACTACGGGAGGACATGGGAGAAGAGCAGCTCATCCTGCAAATGTTGTCCATATCCCATGGAACCAAGTCCTGAGGGACCGCTTACGTGACATGCTTGAGTTGAAGGTTATAAGCTGCAATTCTCTCTGACCGCCCAAAACCATTTAACTATAATAATTAACAACAGCAAAGCTTATAACAGAAAAACCGAACAGGGAAAACACCTATAAAGCTAAAGCGCTAACATATCCTCTTTAGTAAATTCTATGCTTATAATATGTTGCCCAAAGAGTCATTATAAGTTTAAGAACAAGACTTGTGGTGATCCAAACCTTAAGCTAGGAGGGGAAAACCCCTATCAACGCTCAACACTTCGTCGATGACCTGATAGCAGCCTTACTATAACGGAGAATAAGACACACGTAAATAGCTGCCAAAGGGGGCTATCCAGCTATCTAATTCTATAAGTGGTAGTAGAGTTCCCTCTAGTGGTCAAACATTTCCCAATTCAAACCCACAGTATATGAACAAATTGAAGTAAAAGAGACAAACTTTCAATTGGAAACCACCAAAATAAGTATTAATGTCCAATGCAAACCACTCGAGCAAGATGGCGAGGGGAAAAAACACTATGTTAGGAACGGACAGACAGGCCAGAGGGAACCCCTCTGAGAGTCCACTGTCGACTTCTCAGTTGTAGGTCTTCTAGAAGGATCTCTGGTCAGACTTCAGTTTCCATGCATGAGGACCGACGTCTCCTCATTTAGAAAATGGATCCAGATAGCATTTTTTCAAAACCTTGACTGCCTCTTCCACAGTATCAAAACGCTTTGATCCATCCTTCAAGGACACCTCTAGCCAAGCTGGGTACAGCATCCGGTGTTTAATACCTGCAGCCCACAATTAAGAGGTGATAGGGTGATAAGCAGCTCTAAGCTGATGGGTTTTCACAGTCAGATCAGGGACTAGTCTTAATTTTTAACCCTCCCATAGTAGAGCTGTTAGCTTCCTGGCTTCTCTGAAGATAAACTCCCAATCCAAATAATTCAATAACTTGAATATTAAAGGTCTAGGAGGTTCAGAAGATGGCAGCTTAGCCTGCAGAGATCTATGGGCTCTTTCTATAACAAACTCTGGGCCAATCGGGGAGGGTCCCACTGTTTTTTTCAGAAACTTTTGAAGAAATAATATTATATTTGGCCCCTCTCCCCCTTCAATGAGCCCTAGTAGGGCCAAGTTGTTCCTTCTATTCCTCCCCTCCAGGTCCTCGAGGCGATCCTCCAGTTTGCTAACAGATTTTCTAACCTCCACCACTTCAGGTTCTAACTTTTCCTGCTTCCTCTCCATTGAAGCTATCCTTGCCTCAGTATCAGTAACCCTCTGGGCTAACTGAGTGAGCGCTGGCTTAAAATCAGCCACGTCTTCTATTAATTTCAGGAGAGCTTCTGTGATCGAGGTTAATTCTGCATAAACATGCATAGGTGACAACTCCTCCACTGTGTTCTGGGGAGAAGAACTACGACGAGGGCACTTAGCCTCCGACTCCTGTGCGACCTCCTCCTGATCTGACAATTTAGACATGATGCCGAAGTAAGCAGCTTTAAAATACACCACTTGCCCGACCAACACCAAAATAACAAACCGGTTTTGAGTAAATAGCGGGTGTTTGCGGGGAATATTCGCTATTAATTAGGCAAGAGGAGCAGAGCTCATAGAAATACTTCTTACTTTCCACGGCGCATCACGTGACCCCCCAGGTAGGATAAATCTTATTAAGATGAATGCCCTGCCCAGGATACTTTATTGTTTACAAATGCTTCATATAGGACTAAGAAAAACTGATATAAGAAAACTGAAAAAAGCTTTCTCTGATTTTATTTGGAGGGGAAAACGTCCCAGGGTGGGATTAGCTAGATTAAAAGCCCCAACTGAGAAGGGCGGGCTCCAATTTCCGGATTTAAGGGTCCATCAAATGGCCATTCAATGCTGATATATGCAAGAGTGGATTGGAAGGCCAAGGAAGCTGGATGGTTGGATTTAGAAGAGAGAGGATGCGCAGGGAGGATCTCAGCCTTCCTGTCCCTTAAGGGCTGGAAGGCGTATCACGGCCTGCCTAATCCCAACCCCATGGTTAAAGCTGTCTTAGAAAGCTGAAGAGGGATGACTAAAAAGTGGGGTATTGGACAGGACGATACATTACTTTTGCCTGTGGGGGGAAACCATTTTTTCCTTCCAGGTCTGGAAGATGTGGGATACTGGGAATGGGAAATAAAAGGAATTCGCTGCCTTAAACATTTATTTACTCAGGATGCATTGGACTCATTTAAAAACATACAGGCTAGGATGGGATTGGGATGTCAACACTTTTTTTGTTATTTGCAAATCAGGGCATATATCAGATCAGTAGGGAGGCTCCAGGGCTCAAACTCACAGTGGGGGCAACTTGAACAGTTAATAATGATGGGACAAAAAAACCCTAAGGGTACACTATCCAGAGAATGGCTAAGGAAAGTAAAACTTGGTTTCCGGATAAGACACAGAACACTAAATTACTCTGGGAAAGGGATCTTGGTATCTCAATATCAGAAGACAAGTGGAAAATGTTAGTTCAGCTCCACCAGGGTATACTGCGCGTAATAAATATAAGGAATCTTATTATAAATTTTGTCACAGATTATATTGTCCACCACTTGTTGTTCATAAATATAACCCTGTAGTATCACCTATGTGTCCCAGATGTAACAATAATCTAGCATCACATTATCACTATTTTTGGACATACCTAGTTTTGCAAAATTTCTGGGGAGCACTGGTGATGGAATTACAAAAGATAGAGGGGCAGCAATATCCTATGTCCCCTGTACTATTATTGTTTGGAATAGAAGAGACAGGGGAAGGAGACTGGATCCCTGTACAAAAATGGCTTAGGGTAGTGCTATATATGGCCAGGCACTGTATCCTTAATACTTGGGTGATGGCAGCGCAGCCTACTATAGCTCAATGGAAAGCCCTGATATTACAAGCCCTCACACTGGAGTGCTTGACGTATATTATTAAAGATTATTTATTTATTTATTTATTTAGATTTTGGTAACCGGGTAAGCCCACTGAGACCAAAGATCCCTTTTTCAGGGGTGACCCGGGATTAGTTACAAAGGGTACATATCTTGGTGATGTTAAACAGTAGTCTTGGATAATACATTTGTAGACTCAGTGAATACATACATAGTAGAATAGTATAGGGTGACATTAGCTAAAATACATAACAAGGAGTGGGATACATAGGAGCAGCAGTAGAGCAGCTTTAGCTGAGTACTTAATTAGTCTCAGGGGGTACATACATAGGTATTAACATACTTAAGTTTATGGTTTGTACATTGTATGTACTTCCTATTATCCTGCCCACAGGACATCATTGATAATGCCCACTTACCTCCGACCTACTTGCTTCTCTCTCCTCCTCCTCCTTATGCCTTCATCTGACCCTGGTGTCCCTACTACCCCGCAGCTTCACTACTCTTGTGCTCCCACTTGCCCTCTTATTCTCTCCTCCTTCTGGGCCTCTGCACCTCCCCCACCTTCTTTCTCCACTCCCTCAATGAGCCCTAGTCCACCTAGTCACTACCTTGCTTCCCCCCTTTGCTCCCACTGGGGACTTATCGTTCAAGCCTTCCCAGCTTGTGCCCTCCTACCTACCCCTTGCACCCTGAAACTCCCCTACTCCTCCTCCTATCTTTCCCGGCATAAACTCTCCTTCCACCACCCCTTATCCAGGGCTGTTCTCATCCTTCTACTAATAACTGGTAACATACATCCTAACCCAGGCCCAGCATACAAAAACCCCTCGGTGGAATCCTCTGGACTTCATATTGTTTCTATGAACGTATGTAGCCTCCTTAAAATTCGACTTACTCCAATGCTGGGCTGCAGTCCATAAACCTGACATCATCTCAATAGTGGAAACCTGGCTGTTTGACTCAACCCCCGACTCCCTGGTCTCACTCCCAGGGTACTCCCTCTATCGGGAGGACCGTGTTGGTAGGTGAGGTGGGGGCTGTGCCGTTTGTGTCAAAGACCCACTCATTGGATTAGCCCTCCCAGCCCCTGTCCTTGATTGCAGGGCTCAGGCCCTAACCCTAAAATTGTCTCCTGATCCTTCTAGGGGTCCCATCTATCTGACTACAGATTACATACCTCCAAACAATCAAGCGCAGGCACTAGGTCCACTAATTGATTATCTCACCTCCCTACCCCACTCCTCTGACCAAATCCTGGTGGGGGATCTAAACATCAACTGGCTCAGCCCCTCATCCTCCACCTCCCATGATACCTTTGCAGCTATTGACCTTACTTAATTGGTTACCCAACCTACTAGAATGAATCCTAGAACGGGCACTAGCACACTCCTTGATGTGGTCCTCACAAACTGTCCTAACCATAACCACAATATCCAAATCCTTCCTGATGGCCTTAGTGACCACTCCCCTGTTCTTTTCTGCTGGTCAACCTCCTCGCCCAAATCCTCAGCACAATCCACCCTTAGGCAGCGGCTGAGACCAGGTGGGCTGAAAGGCCTTAAGCATCTCCTAGCCCATACTGACTGGTCTCTAATACATTACGCCCCTGATATGGACATGGCTCTAACCTTTTTTACCCATACCTTTAACAATGCTTGTGACATTTTTGCACCACTAACTGCATGCCAGTCCAAAGTAAGGCATGCCCCCTGGATTACGCCCCCCCCCGCGCCAACTTCTTAAGAATAGGGATAACTTAGGGCACATTGCCAACGAAACTGATTGCCCTGCTGACAGGCAGGCCTATGCAGCAGCCCGGAACAAATGTACCTGAGCCATCCGCAAGGCGAAGGCTGAACATTATCAAGTCTAATTCACCTCCTCATGGGGGAATGCCAGGACCTTCTGGGACAACATCAAACAGCTTAATGGGGGCACGTGTCCCCTTCCACCCTCAAATATCAACATTGATGGTTCCATCTCCACAGACCCAGTCCTCATTTCCAATCACCTCAACAAATCCTTCACTGACCTTAGCCCTGTGCTCCCAGACAACTTCTTCACCCCCTTCCCTCCCAGTCTGTCCCTACTCTCACTCGCCCTTAGTTCTACCTTCACCATGTCACTGCCCGGGAAGTCAGACCTTACCTACTCAAGGCCTTAAAGAGCAATACTATTGGTAGTGACTCCTTTGATCCCAGTCTCCTCCGTCAAGTTCTGGATCTCACCAGTCACCAGCCTCTTTAACAAATCCCTCTGCCTAGGACAATTCCCCTCTGCCTGGAAAATTGCTGCTGTCACTCCAATACACAAGGGTGGGAATAGGACTCTCCCTGGTAATTATCGGCCTATCTCAATCCTCTCTCCTCTCTCCTCTCTCAAAGGCCTTAGAAAAAATTGTGTCCTCCCAAATCTCTGAAAATCTAGACAAATATAGCATCCTTTGCCCTGAACAACATGGGTTCAGAGCCGGCCACAGCACCAACACTGCCCTCCTCGAGTTCTCTAACTTTCTTCACTCCTCTCTGGACTCTGGCTCCATAGCGGGTGCAGTGTTCATAGACTTATCTAAAGCCTTCGATACTGTCTCCCACCCCCTCCTGCTGGATGCCCTCTGCCACTTAGGTTTGCTGCTGGGCCCATTTCCTGGTGCTCCAGTTACTTGTCTGCCCGCTCACTATGTGTTAAAATTAATGGGACACTCTCCAGCGCCTGTCCCATCCGCTTCGGAGTCCCGCAGGGCTCCATTCTTGGGCCTTTGCTCTTTTCTCTTTTTCTCAACTCCCTGCCAGGTGGCTGTACCAGCAAAATCTTACTTTATGCAGATGATGCTGTACTCTTTGCCTTGGACCGTAACCACATCTTCCTTCAGGACTCTTTGCAAGCATCCTACAATGACGCTGAAGCCTGGTTCACTAAGCACCGACTCGTAATTAATCTTAAAAAAAACAAAACCATGCTCTTTGCCCACCCCCAAAATAAATCCAGAAATTATCCAAGTCCACTCCAGCTCAAAACTCCCAATTGAGCAAGTCCTCTCGTATAAATACCTAGGGATAACTTTTGACCCTGCTATCTCATTTCATGCCCACATCTCTGCCCTTGCCTCAGCCGCTAACACTCGGCTGGGCATCCTTTACCATCATAAAAACTGTCTCCCCTCTGACGCCCTCCGACTCGCTGTCATGTCTTCTGTTCTATCCTTAGTAGACTATGGCCTACCTGTGTATGGGGCAGCTGACCAGACCACCCTCCACAAGATCCGCCTCACCTTAAACAAAGCATGTAGGCTGATAACTGGAGCACCTAGACTAACCCATACTTGCCAACTATACACCCTGGCTAATCTACTCAACCTAGACGAACGCCTCTATTATCAAACCTGCCTCCTCACTAAAAAGTCTCTCCTTGGGCTATCCCAACCTGGTCTGACTGCCTCTATCCACTGAGCTAACTCTCTAGTGCACACCCGAATCTCCTGCAAAACTGCACTGGTTGTACCGAGGCCAAGAACCTCACAAGGGCAAAGGGCATACACCTACAGAGCTCCTACTTGGTATAACACTCTCCCCTCCAGTATCACTGATGCCTCCATGATCTCTCACTTTAAAACACTCCTTAGAAAACACCGGCTCACTACTCGCAGTTGTGGCTGCTTCTAAGTCCTTTTCCTATTCTTGTCTAGACAAAGCTCACTGAGCGGCTCACAGACCTTCTGACTATCTCTACCTATATTTGCCTCTCCCCTCCCCACATGCCTCTACACTGATTTTCCTCTGCCTAGCTGCCTCTTTCAGCCTACTGCACTATTCGGCTTGTATCAACTATTTAATGTAATCCTGTACTGTCCTGTAATGCTCAGCTGTAATGGTATGGAATTCCTTGGTCCGACTCAAGCTTTTCCAACTCGCCTTGTCTCTTAACAGTACACTGTTTTTCTTGTAAGTATGTTGTTTGCACTGTTTTGTCCTCTCTGTGACGAGGTACCTTTGTAAATGAGCCTCTGGCTCAAAGGTTGTTAAACTGATGTTCCAATAAATAAATAAATAAATAAGGGTAACATCGTTTGGCACAGAGAACAGAGGGTGCCACTAGGCTAATAGATATTAAGACAGTTTTGCAGTACCTTGGCAGTTTACATAGAGGTGTAATAGGGAAAACGGTTGAGGTTATCACTGGAGGTCACAGAGGGGTGAGCACGATCAGGGGCTAACGGTTGCAGCCATTGAGACTAAGTTCCAGGAGATACACTTTGAGGCCCAATTTAAACCCTAGGAGAGAAGGCTTGTTGACTAAACTTTCAGGGAGGGCATTCCATAAGAGGGGGGCAGCGTAGTGGAAGGAGTGCTTGCCTTGGTTGGTGCGAACACGGTGGGTGGCAAGGGGACATCTAGGTGAGGATCGAAGGGTTCGGTGCTGGACCTTTGGGGTGAGTAGATCACGCAGGTGAGGAGGAGGGCTGAGGGAGGTGAATTTGAAAGCCAGGCAGGCAGAGGAGTAGGCCAGCTTGTGCTGTAGGGAGGGCCAGTTTAGGTCAGCTAAGGCCTCACAGTGATGCATCCTAGGGGAGAGAGTTAGTAGCAAAGTGTGCCAATCTATGGTAGAATGTAGAGAGTTTATTGAGCTCCGTCTCTTGGAGAGACTGAAGTAAGAGGGCTCCTTAGAGGATTGTAGGGAGGAGATTGCAGTTGACGATAGCGTGTCGTGCCTCGTCAGAGAGGGAGTTTCTCAGACGATAGAGGAGGTCCATCCTCTGGTGGATGGTTCGGGTTAGGGAGATGATGTGGGATTTATATGTCAGCTCCTGGTCAAGGAGGACCCCTAGGTACTTGAACTTATCCAAGACTTCTACCCTCCTCCCCTAGGGAGGAGGTGAGCTGCAGTAGCTCGCTTCTGTCAGCGCCGAGCCATCTGGTCCCAAACTGGACGGCCTTGGTTTTGTTGTCGTTCAGTTTTAAAGAGTTAAAGGTGAACCAGGCCGCAAGGTCAGAGAGACAGGCCTGCTATTTGGCTGAGATGACATTGGGGTTTGGGTCACTGAAGTAGGTGACAGTGTTATCTGCATAAAGGATGAAGTTACTAGGCACGCAGTCTCCCTCAATGTTGTTTAGGAAGAGTGAGAATAGTAGGGGGCCCAAGATTGAGCCCTGGGGTACCTCGGAGACCATGGGTCTTTTGCCAGATTGTGAACCCCTTCAGCAGACTTTTTGGGTTCTTTTGGTCAGGTAGCTCTTGAACCACGAGAGAGAGTGTGCATCCAGACCTAGTCGACGGAGTTTGGTGAGGAGGAGTTCGTGGCTAACCATGTCAAAGGCCTTGGATAGGTCCATGAATAGGGCGCCCATTGGGAAGCCTTGGTCCATGGCCTTGAAGATGTCAGATGTGAGCTAAATGAGGGCAGTGTCAGTGCCATGGTCTTTCCTGAAGCCATGTTGTACATCAGAATGTAGTAGGTACTGCTCTAGGTAATCCTGCAGTTGATTATATATGAGCCTCTCCTGTACTTTTCCAAGAGGGCTGAGGAGGGAGATTGGCCTGTAGTTTCTCACGATGTCCCAGGGACCTTTTTTATGGACTGGGACAATAGTCAAAACCTTCCATTTGCTTGGGATAGTTCCTTCAAGGAGTGACCTGTTGATTAGTAGGGTGACAGTGTAGGCAATAGCCATGGTGGCTGCTTTCAGCAGCCTAGGTTCTAGAAGCTTTTCCATAGAACATGGCAGCCATACTTACTGTCCTTGACAGCTGCAGATAATATGATGCTAGGAGAGGGCTGGGTTTAATGTTAACTCTGCCAAGGTATTAGATTACTGGTTGGCTTTAGGAAATAAAGGGGACCCTGAATCCTTCACATCCTGGATTAATGCTTGAAGAATGATTTGCTGATTGGTTTTAGACAGGAATTTTATTAAGGAACTGAATATTAATGCATAGAAGTTATGAATTGAAGTTCATGTATTCCTTGTGTGTATGTATGTACAGTATGTTTGTATGTTAATTATACAGAAAATCTAATAAATAAGTGATGCAAAAAAAAGAAAAGTTAGTGTGAGCGCTAAGGGGTGTTTGCCCATGCTAACCAGCTTTTGTGCCTGATTAATGGATGAAGTCTGTATTCGGAGACCCCCATAGTGCAGGAATAACCCATTAGTACCCGAGTGCCATCATTCTGCTGTGCCAATGCAATGAGGGGTGTCCCCAATGCATACATTGCAGTGGCATATTCAGTGGTTTGACTGGCGGTAAATGCCACACAAAAGGGCGTTACCACCATTGCAAACCCCATCTTAATGGCATGCAAGGATCTGGTGGTGGGACGCACTACTGCAGCCACCCGCCCCTCTGCCCTTTGAACCCTGACCTGATGAACAACTGAATGCCCTGGTGTCTAGTGGCACCCCCACCCTCCAGTTACCCACCCCAGTAGTTGAAACGTTCTTTCTGATATTTAGTGGCACTCCCACCCTCTGATCACATTCCCTGGTCCAGTGTCATGGTGCCCTGGTGTCTAAGTGTCCTCCTCACCCTCTGATCTACCAGCCCTGTAATGTACACATAGTCCCTGGTGGCTAGAGGTACCCCAACCCCCCAAATGCCTGTCCCCCTAAGGTTTCAGTAGTGCCTGGCATCCAGTGGTTCCCTCAAGATTGCCAGTCGCCAACTGGATCAGTGAATGATGGTGGTTCAGTGGCAACCCCCCTGCACTGTGTGCACCAACCACATTAGTCTGTCAACCCCCCCATCCCACTATACCAGTTATCTGGTGTTGTGTGGAGAGCCCATGATGGCAACCACCGAGCCCTCTTCTCACCTCCTTTGGCAACAGCCATATGGGTGGAGAGGGAGTGCATATACAGTACTGTATGCATGCTCCCTGTTTTCCCATACAGTGACCGGTGAGGGAAGTGAAAGGAGGGCTGTGCCAGTTGCAGTCATGAGCTCACTGCACGGCACCAGTTGCATTGGGAGGGGGTTGGCAGGTGGTGTGCTGGATGTGGACAGTGTGGGGGGACTACTGAACCACCATCATTTGCCGGTTCAGTTGGTGACCAGCAGTTGGGGCAACCACTGGATGCCAGGGACTACCAAAGCCTCATGGGGATGGCTGTTTGGGGGAGGGAGTACCACTAGCAACCAGAGACTATGTCTGTATTATGGGGCCTGTAGATTGGAGGGTGTGAATGGCCCCTAGACCCCTGGGCACTATTACACCAGATGGTGGCAGGTGATCGGAGGGTAGGGGTTGCCACTAGACACCAGGGAGAATGTTTGAACTTACTGTGGTGGGTGATCAGCAGGCAGAGGGTACAACTAGACACCAGGGCATACATTTACATTGAGAAGATGGGCATTTGGTATGGGGGGGGGGCTGGTCACCACCATGTCTGACGTGGCAGGCAACCATGGGATGGGCGCAAACCTGCACCACTGCCCTTGTAAATGAGATCATAGTGGGCATACATATGGCCCCTTAGCTCCTTGCATGCCCAATGGGCTCATTTGCATTCTACAACTAAATATCACACCTCAACTCCATCGCTATCCAGTGGGGGGGGTGGGGGCACAAAACTTTGTGGTCTGCATATGGCCCTGGTTTATGTTGAGGCAGCAGAGCTTGCCTCAGCACTGTGCTAACATGGCCCTATAGTCTGTTGGATAGTGCTAGTGCACAATCCGACTGAATACATCACCTTCTGACTCCAGCATGAGTGCAGTGCAAACCTTTGCACTCTGCTTTTGCACATGTTTGAATATCTATCCCTGTTTTAGTTTTATTGGTACATCACCAAAGGTAATTTTCTATGCCCAGCAGTCAAGCTGACAATGGAATCCTTGTTGAAATGATTGCCAATTTGAGACACTATGTAATGAGCAAGTATAGTATTGTAATGGAAGATCAAAACCAAATTTATGTGCCTTACTCATAAGGAGTTCAGCTCTGTGCAGAAATGTTTTGCACACAGGCAAATATGTAACTAAGCCCTAGTCTATCACTTACAAGATATTGGAGAGGGACAATCAGCTTTTTAGCATCATAAGTGACATTAGATCTGTTTCTGAACAATATATCAAACTTCTGTTTAAAGAAACACTGTAAACTAGCTGACAGAGACAATCATAAACCTCCTAAACATAAACAAAACCAAAATTAGCTGCTCAACCCATGCAGTATCACAGTCTTTGTCCAGAGCACTCACTATTGAGTCAACTCAATCAGTCTAGTCTGGCATGACCTTTTCTTCACTAAAGTACGCTTCCTCTTGTTTTGGAGGCTATTCACTTCCAGAAATTCCACCAGTTGTTCCTCAGGGACAGTCTCCAGGAGCTTTCACACTATAGAGATCAAATGAACCAGTCTGTAGTTTCCTGGTACCTCACTGCTCCTACTCTTGTTCAAGGAGGACCATGTCCATGCTCCTCCTATCCTATTGGACTACCCCAGTTTCCAGGTATGGTTAAACAAATCCAGCAAAGGCCCTGCAGTTCCTGCCCCAATTCCTTCAGCACTTTGATGTGCAACTGATCTGATTCCAGAGACCTGTCCACCCTGAGTGTTCATAGTCCATTGAGTACCCTATTCCCTAGCACCTCTCCCAGTTCCGGTTCCTGCAGTTTCCCTTCTTTAACTAGCACGCCACACAGCTGGACCCTCCACCTCTCTAATAAAGACTGAGCAAAAATACTCAACAAGGATGTCACCCTTCTTCCTATCCTCCTCTGTCTAACAATTTTACAATTCTAGCCTCAGTACACCCTCCTCGGTTTACATTTCTTTCTTTATTCAGATATATCTGAAGAAGGCCTTGCCATCATCTTTAATCCTGTGGCTATCCTCAATTCTGACTCTGTGTTTGCCCTCCTTATGACTCTGCTTACCTCCTTCAGTTTCTATAAGTGTGACTCTTTAATACCCTCACATTAATACTCCTTTTCCAGTACCTTTTAAATGCAACTTGCTTCGCCCTGACTGCATCTCCCACTTACTTAAAAAAACAGAGTGAGTTCTTGTGTGTTGTTTTTTATTTCTATGTACTTGCATCTGGCTGTTTCTAGCAACATGCAATAGACTCCATTTAATAATTTCCCACTTTTCCTAAACCTCCTCTATCCATTCTACCCCCTTAGTTTGTCTTGGAGGTTTGCTCTCATTCTCCCAAAATCTGTCCCACCGAAATCTAAAAAAAAACATTGTTTTTGTCTTAGTTCTCAGGTCATTAAATAAACTGAACCAAACCAAGTTGTGGTTACTCTTTCCTAGGAGGTCCTTTACCATAGCCTCTACCACCTTGTCCAAGTCCAATAGAACCTGGTCAAGAATGGCTGGTTGTCTCTCTCTCTTGAATTCTTTTATACACAGTATGAAGAAGATCTTTTGCACTGAATCTACAAGAGCCTGGCTCCTTCCACTCCTAACTGTTAACATTTCCCAATCCACATCAGGTAGGATGAGATACCCCGTCAGTACCATATTCCCTGTCCTGTGAAAATAGCATGGTTGAACCCTGGTCAAAAGTCATGGTCAACCATGCTTTTGACCATGCTTGGTTATAGTAAACCATGGTTGTGAAATGGCACCAGAAGCAACCATGGTCATTTATTGCAAGAGCAAGCCATTGGCAACTATTATGGTCTACCACTGCCGACCACTGTCAACACCAGTCAAAACAAGGCCTTAAAGGTTTAAATAACCATGGTTTTCCATGGTCAACAAGAGTCAGTTTTAGTCCTTATAGGGCTGAACAACCATGGTTATCCATGGCTGTTGATTCAGATGTTACCTGCATGATAAAATCCATTTCTACATAGCTCAGGGTGTTTCATTTTTTCAGCAAGATTAACATTTTGAAATGAATACATATTATTTACACATACTTTTGAAACAGCTTTAATTTACATACCCATTGATGCTGTTTATCCTCTTTCTAATAGTCTCTCTACATTCATTACTGATAGAATGACTTTACTGTTTATACCACCATATAACTAAACTCTTTAACATGTGGTGAGTTAACATACTAACATACTGTTTGCCAGCAGATTAGGCCTTATGGTCTATCGAGTCTGCTTGAACCTCAGATCCCTAGTTGGGTGCCGAGGCCCTCCCCCCCCTTGTGTTCCAGAAACCCCTATCATCCATCCCCACCCCCCCCCCGGCTATCATCCATCCCTACCCCACTGTGATGTTCTCATAGTAATTTGTTACATAAAGTAATGAATTGATTTGTCTAAACCTTATTTTGTCTTCATAAACTGCAAAAATGTAAGCTTGTGATTATGAGTTTCAAAAAGTCAAATTCTGTATCCTAATATGCAAATACATTATGTAAATGTGGTTGCTATCCCCCATGTTCTTATGACCATGGGCAAACATGGATGAACTGTGGTTAACCATGGTTGACCAAGGTTTGTCTAGAACATTCAGTCAGCATACTTTAAAAGACGACAATATATTATACAGCTGAAATAAACTAATCAGCAATATATAGGCAATGTTCCTCATTTTAAATTTAGTAACATATTAAAATGAATGTGTTCAGTTAGTTAGAGCAATGGATACAGAATGAACAGAGTGAAGCATGATCAATCAGGGCTAAAAAATGACCACGTCTGACTACACTCTGACCATTCTAAACTGACATTGGTTTTTAACTATGGTCATCAACCACAGTCAAAGCATGGTCAGAGCATGGTCATCCATTTTTCACCATGGTTGAATATGGCACCATGGTCATATCCTTATTGCAGTAAGGTATTAGCTCTAGTGATTTGCTCCCCTAGCTCACGGTACCCTACCTTGGGCTGTTGTGGTGGCCTGTATGCCACTCACGCTCTGAGATCACTCACTGTTGCAATTCATAGGTCTCATAGGTCTTTTACGAGCAGAATTAGACATTTTGCCCTTTATTGCTCGCCTTTCTCAAAGGTTATATCCATTTATATTTTTTCCTGTACAGTATGCATTGCGTTTCGTCTTAAAATTTGTCATGTTTTTACTGTCCACTATGTTTCTCAGAAGGTATTTCAAACCAACAACACTCTTTGAGAAATCCAAATTCCCCTCCTTTTGGTATGAGACAAATCACCCTTAAATTGGAGTACATGTGACATAATATCATGTTGTATGTCTGTCATTTCCAACCCCACTCAACCCCATAAGTCATAATTATTAAAGGCTCCACAAACTAAACATAAATCTCCGCTCAGGCTGCAGCACTCCAGTGTACATAGCCCTAATATATCCAACCTTCCTTTATAATTTAGATTTTGCATGCCTGATAACATTTTGATTGCTCTACATTGAACTCCTTCTAGGGCTCTAATTCCACTCTTAGAATATGGTGGCCAAAACTGACTGCAATAGTCCAAAAGTGGCCTCACCAGTTAGGTGTACAGTGGCAACACTACTCTTTTATCTTTACTATTTATGTGTCTATGAATGAAGCCAAAAGAATCATAGCATTTTTTGGCTGTCAGAGTACAGTGCTTTATAAAGCTCAAGTCATCAGTTACAGTAATTGCTAGATTCTTTTTCTCAGTTGCGTCTCTGAATGCATGGCCTTTAAGTACATATGTTATTCTTTTATTGTTTTTCCCTAGGTGCATTACTGAACACTTCCCTATATTAAAATCTAGCTTATGCATTTGGGCCCAGTGTTCTAGTTTAGATATCTCCCTCCTGAAGTTATCAATTTTAGAGATGTTACTAACCACCAAATCTACTTTCATGTCACTGGCAAACTTTGAAAGTCAGACTCCCTCACTGCTACTCACAGAGGACAGATAAATGTCAAATAGGCAATGCCCCAGTACCGATCCCTGTTCCCCCAGTCACTGCCATCCATTCTGAGTCTTCCCTCTCAGTGTCACTTGTTCGCTGTTACAAAGCCAGGAATCTATCCAATTAACCAGTCCTGGGTTTAAACCCATGCTACTCAGTTTGTTAATCAGTTCAGGATGAGACACAATATTGAAGGCCTTGCTGTAATCTAGAAAAATATTATCCACCGGCTTCCCCTGATCCAGGTCCCTGCTAACTTTGTTGAAAAAGTATATCAAGTTGGTCTGACATGACTTGCCCTTTGTGAAGTCATGTTGTGTTCTATCAGCCAGGATATTTTCGATAATGAAATTGTCTATTTCCTCTTTCACTATTCCATCTAATATTTTGCACAGGACCGAGGTCAGGCTAACAGGTCTGTGGTTTTTGCAATTTGACTTGTCATTGCCACCCTTTTTGCACAGTGGGATGGCTGTTGCTTTTCTCGAGCAGGTTACCATATTTCCATTGTTCAGCAAAGACTGGAATATTTTAGTTACTGGTCCAGCTAGTTAGTCTGCCAGTTATTTAATTGTTCTAGGATGTGGTCCATCTGGGCCTAGTGCGTTGTTTGCCATTATCTGTCTTAATCCAGTTTTATATTTTCATCATCAGTCTTGATTCTCCAACTTTCTGCTACATGTTGTCTTGGCATGGGATTATTGTCTTTAGTTCTAGTCACAGTGCAGAAATAATTATCTAAAATTTCTGCCATATGTTTTCATCTTTAACCAAATTTTTTTTCATCCTTTGTAAAGGGCCTACTTGTGATGCACTGGAAACATATTGTAGAAACACAGAAACATACATAGGAACAGAGAATCTGATGGCAGATAAGGACTGCTTAGTGCATCCAGTCTGCCCATTACTCCCACCTACATTATTATCGTAGACAGTAATCTATTGCTCTTTCTCCCTCATGCTTCCTTTCCACTGATTTCTTTGTGCTTATCCAATGCATCCTTGAACCCCACCACAGTTTTCACACCCACCACCTCTGTTGGAAGGCTGTTCCAGGAATCCACCACTCTTTCTGTAAAGAAGTACTTCCTCACATCTCTCCTGAATAAACTCCCTCTAGCTTCGTAGCACGTCCCCATGTTCTTAAGCAACTCTTCTTCTGAAAAATACTTCTCTACTGTACCTTATTTATTCCCATAAGACATTTAAATGTCTCAATCATATTCCCCTTCTCCCTTCTCTGTTCCAGGGTGTACATATTGAGGTCCTTCAGTTTGTCTTCATAGGGTTTTGATGCAGACTCTGCAACATTTTAGTTGACCTCCTCTTCCTCCACTCCTTCTATGTCCCTCCAAAGATGTGGTCTCCACCACTGGACCCAGTACTCTAGGTTGGGTCTTGAAAGCAATCTGTACAGAGGCAACATCACCTCCCTTTTTCTGTTGGTGATACCCACCCTATGCACTCCAACTTCCCAGTAGACCTCCCAACTGCCTTGTTGCACTGCCTGGCCACCTTTAGGTTATTCTAAATTGTTACCTCCAGGTCCTTTCCTGTTTGGTGGTTATTAATACCATTCTACTGATTTTGTACTCTGTCCCTGTGTTTCTGTGCCATAAGTGCATTACTTTTCACTTTTTCACATTGAAACCCAGCTGCCATAACCTTGATCACTCATTTAGTTTTTTCAGGTCTCTGCTCATCCTTTCCACCGCTCCCCTCCCCCAGAGTGTCCACTCTATTGCAAATTTTGGTGTCATCCTTGAAGAGGCAGACCTTTGCTTCCAGGTCCCCTGCAACATCACTTATAAAGACATTGAAAGGGACTGGTCCCAGTACTGACCTCTCAGGCACCCTTCTGGTCACCCTCCCTTCCTCAGAGTGAACTTTATTTTCCACCATCCTCTGTTGCCTATCCACTAACCAGACTTTTGTCCAGTTTACCACTGTTGGACCCACTCCTAAGCAACCCAACTTGCTTACTAGTCTCCTATGTGGAGCAAGGTCAAAAGCCTTACTGAAATCTAGATAGGCCATGTCCACCCTTCCACGCTGATCAAAATCCTTTGTCATCCAGTCAAAGAAATCTATCATATTTGTTTGACATGCCCCCCCCCCCCAATTAAACCATTCTGTCTTGGGTCTTGCAACCCACTGGTTTCAAACTATTCCACAATCCTTTCATTCAGCAGTGATTCCGTTAACTTTCCCACCACCAGTGTCAGGCTAATTGGCCCTTCATTGCCAGCCTCCTTCCTGATGCCACTTTTGTGTAGCAGAGCTACATCTGCTGTCCTTCAGTCCTCTGGAACCACTCCTGTTTCCAGTGAGTTGGTAAATAGAACTGTCAGAGGTGTAGCCAGTATTTCCCTGAGATCCCTCAATACCCTTGGATGCACCCCATCTGACTGCATCTGATGTGCTGTATCTGAATTTCTGCAAGGTCACTGACTCTGTACTCCATTGAATACTTTTAAAAAGGCTGGGGAATCTAGGAGGGGTGGATGCAAAGCTAACCAGGTGGATAATACATTCCCTGGGGAAGACAGAAAGGAAAAATGTGCCTCTCTGAAGATAACACTAAAATCTCTGGCAGGGTAGATGCAGACAATAGGGTCAGAGACATGAAATTGGATCTACAAATGCTGGAATGGTGATCTAAAGTATGGCAACTGAAGATTAATGCTAAGATGTGCAGAAGTATGCACTTAGACAAGGGAAACCTGAACATTTTCATTTAACTTTATTAAAGTGAAAGCCTATGGACAAAAATTGCCCTTTCTCATAGGTAACCATGGTCAGAATATAAGAAAAACAGTATATAGAAATGACAAAATTGCTAATAAGTTAATTACACATCATAGTATTTTTAAGACAAAGAACCTCTGTGCGATGTTAATAGCACTAGCATGTCTTCTAAGCAAAGTCGTAAAATACCTGTGGTTCTTTTTGATCCAAATACTTTAAGGTACAGAGTTCCAAAAGCTGCCTATCTGATAATACAAAGAGGCTTGCCCTATATTTTTATGGCTTCTAGGCAGCTAAAGACAGCAGTCATCAGTTGACCACATTGTGATATTAGACACTGGAGGATTTATTACCTGGGGCCAAATAGTCAAAGGATAGTGCAGGTGTTAAGTGTCATTTGCCCATGCTAACCAGCTTCTGTGCCTGATTCATGAATGGAGTCTATATTCAGAGACCCTCAGAGTGCAGGCAAAACCTATTAGTGCCTGAGCTGTAACATACTGCTGTTCCCATACAAATGAGGAGGTCCCCCCTGCATACAGGTGCTGTGGTATATTCAGTGGTTTGCACTGGCGGTAAATTCCACCCAAAAGGGCATTACCACCATTGCAAACTCCATCTTAATGGCACACAAGGCCCTGGTGTTGGGACGCACTACGGCAGCTATGCACCCTGCCACCCTTTGAACCCCCGCCCAGTGAACAACTGAACACCCTACTGTCTAGTGGCACCCCCACCCTCCAGTTACCCACCCCAATAGTTCAAATGTTCTTCCTGATTTCTAGTGGCACTCCCACCCTCCAATCATCCACTGGTGTAATGGTGCCCTGGTGTCTGTGTGCCTTCCCTAACCTCTGATCTTCTGGCCCTGTAATGCATACATATTCCCTGGTGTCTAGTGGAACCCTCTCCCCCCTTAAAGCCTGCCCCCTAAGGTTTCAGTAGTGCCTGGCATTAAGTGATTCCCCCCAGACTGCCAATCACCAATGGGACCAATGAACAGTGGTGGTTCAGAGGCACCCCACAGCACCACCCATGCTCTGCACACCACCCAGCTACCCCCACATTCCCCCATATCTGTTTATTTGGTGTCATGTGGAGAGCCCATAATGGTGACTAGCTCAGTCTTCCTCTCCCCTCCTTGTCCAGCCATAATATGGGAGGAGAGGGTGTGCATGTACAGTACTGTAGGCATGTTCCCTGTCTTCTCATACAGTGGCCAGCCAGGGTAGTGAAAGGAGGGCTGTGCCAGTCACCATCATGGGCTCTCCACATGGCACCATGGAGGGGTTGGCCAGGTGGTGTACCGGGAGTGGGCAGTGTGGGGAGACTTCTGAACCACCATCATTCACTGGTCCAGTTGGTGTCCAGCAGTCAGGGGGACCACTGGATGCCAGGGACTACCGAAGACTTACAGGAATGGGTGTTTGTGGCTGGGAGGTCCCACTAGCCACCAGGGACTACATCTGCATTATGGGACTGGTGGATTAGATGGTGGGAATGCTCCTATACACCAGGGCACCATTACTACAGACTGAAGCTTGTGATCAGAGGATGGGGGCTGCTACTAAACATCAGGGAGAATGTCTGAACTGCAGGGGTGGGTGATCAGTGAGCAGAGGTATCACTAGACACCAGGGAGTACATTTACATTGAGAAGATGGGTGTTTGAGTTGTGTGTGGGGGGCTGATAACCACCATGCCTGATGTAGCAGGCAACCATGGGATGGGTGCAAACCTGCCACATCTTCCCATGCAAATGAGATGATAATGGGCATGCATATGGCCACTTAGTGCCTTTCATGCTCAATGGTCTCATTTGCATTCTACAGCTAAATATCATGCCGTAGCTCCTGGCACTATCCGGAGGGGGGGTTACAAATCCTTTTGTCTGCATATGGCCCAGATCCATGTCGGGGCAGCACTGGTTGCTTTAGCATTGTGCCAACACAGCCCTATTTTCAGTTAGATAGTGCTAGTGCGCTATCCAACTGAATATATCACCCTCTGGGTCTAGTGCAAGCTCAGTGCAAACCTTTGCACTTTGAATATCTATCCCTGTTTTAGTTATTGGTACATTACAAAAGGTCACGTTCCATGCCCAGCAGTCAAGCTGACAATGGAATCCTTGTTGAAATGATTGCCAATTTGAGACACTATGTAATGAGCAAGTACGGTATTGTAGTGGAAGCTCAAAACCAAATCTATGTGCCTTATTCATAAGGAGTTCAGTATTGTGTGAAAATATTTTGTACGCAGAGAAATATGTAACTAAACCCTAGTCTATCATAATCTGTCATCTGTCTATCATCTGCATTATGAGTGCTTAGACTATGTTGGGATGTTTCTAAATCCAGGAAAGATGCAGTGGGAGTTGATCAAGGAATGTAAACAAGTTATGTGTGATAACAGTGGTATAGTGGGCAGTCTGTTTTTCACTTTTGAAAGAAGAAAGAATCAGAATCAAACTACCAGCTATACCAGCAGTCTCTTCAGAATGTGAGCATTCATAAAATGTTTTTTTTTTTTTTTAGAATACGGACACTTTGAGGCCTGGTTGGGTTGAAAGTGTCCTTTTAACATTTTCTACTATATTACTGATGTGTTAGTGATAACTAAGTCAACTATATGGGGTAAAGCCAAGGTACGTATTAGCATCGGCTTGCCCTAAGATAGTTCCATCCAAGATTTTTATAACAAGAGGATGTAATTGACAGGACTGAGTCTTTGAACTAAAAAGCATGCTTTTTCTCTTTTGTGAATTAATGCACCATTTGTTATTAATAAACCGTTCATGTACAGAATCAAAATCATATTGCAGAGTATTACCCAAATTACGTAAATGTTTGTTTTGGAAAAAGATTATGGTGTCATCAGCATACAGCAACATCCTAGAGGGCTTGACAACAGTTGGTAAATCATTCACATATAGAGTAAAATGTAAAGGAATGAGAACTGATCCTTGCGGAACACCTAATTTTACAAGACTTGTGTAGAAAATTTACTTTGAGTTTAAACATTCTGTATGTGGTTAGACAGCAGGTAATCCTAAAACCATAAAAAATAGAAGATGAAAAATCAGGATGATCTAAACTTTTAAGCAGAAGTGGATGCTAGACAAGGTCAAACACCTGGCATAAATCAATGTGAAGTAAACCTAATAGATCACTATCTAAGGCCTCATGAATAGAATTAATAAATTCTGCCAAGGCTATAATAGTACTGTGATTTTTTTTTCTGAAACCATGCTGTTCAACAGATTATATATTGTATTTCTGAAGGTAAACCATAATCTGATCATGTACTATTCTTTCTAAGGTATTGGATAGTGGCAATAAGACATCAACTGGCATGAAATATGAAGTTTCTAACCTGTCTCCATTTTTGAAAATGGATGAAATAAAAGCATGTTTCCATATCAGAGGAACTTCATTGTTGCTGGTCCAGTGACAGAGTAGTAGTAGTAGTACTACTTGCCGTGCCAATGACCCGAGTTCAAGAATGAGCTTGGGATGTTGGGGGGGCAGCCAAAGGGTGGAGGATTGAACATCAAACACGCTGCTGTCCTCTTCCATGGAGGGGATGGCCATGGTGCAGAGCCTGGAGCTAGACTGTCCCCTAGTGGTGGTTTCAGAACAATATACCAGGACTGCACTTCAGAGGCAGAGGAGTGGAAGGTGTCTGGCATGCCATGCATGGAAGCATGCATGGCACTATCATTGACACAATGGTATGCATATTCCTCTGAACCAGTAGGGGAAGATGAAAAAAACAGGAAAAAGACATCCTCACTGGGTCCACAGCCGGTGAATTTGATATGGCCCCTCTGGATCCTTGACAGCAGTGGGTCAAGAGCACTCCCTGCCACTCTGCTGGGGGTGGGGTAAGCCATGGGGGATTGGGGCCTTGTACATCCTAGGGGAAGCCAGGTTAATGGTGCTGGGGGGATTCGGTGGATGGGGGTCTTGGCAGTGGGGAGAAACAAGACCAACTGAAAAAAAGGATCTTCATTGTAAATAAGTGAGAAATAAAATAACTTAATTACTGGGACAACTAACTCTTATAATGAAATATTAAACAGTTAAACACGTAACCTGTCTAAACCTACATGTGTTTTACTGTTCAAGTTTCTCAGATACTTGAAACAGGTTTGTTCACTGATCCCTTTTAAAGTAAAACTGGGGTTGGGCACTATTCCTATCCGAATCAGAACAGATAGTCTCACTAACCTCACCAGATGTTAAAGGGGCAGCTAACATCTCAACTTCATTTGTAAAATAGTGATTAAACCCATTAGCAGTTGGGTCACTGCACTAGGATCCATCTATGTTAATTGCATTAGGGAAGGTATCACATTTGTCTCCTAAATGTTCCTTGATACCAATTCAAAAAGAGCAAGAAACTTTAATAGAGGGGTACTTCCTATCACAAAAATAGTTGGATTTCTGTAGTCTCAATTATTTGCTACATTGCATTCTTAATTTTATGTGTTTTAATAAAAACATCTGCCCTTTCTTTACTCAATCCTTCCAAATGTAGCCCAGATGGCTTGGACTCTAAACTTCTCCATCTATCAGCTGCTGCCATTGCCCACCCCATTACTTACCTCCTAAATCTCACCTTCACTCTTTAAACTGTCCACCAGTCTTGGAACATTGCCAAGGTTATTCCCCTCCACAGAGGTGGCGATCCCTCCACTCCTGGCAACTTCTGCCCTAGCTCCCTCTTCCCTTCTCTTTCAAAGCTCCTGGAGTAACTAGTCTACTTACAACTTGTAGACTTCCTCCACTAACTTCCACTCCCCCTTCTAGTCTGGCTTTAGGAAGGTTAATTCCATTATCTCCTCCCTACTAAGGATCACTGACTCCATCCTCTCAGTGATGGATCAGGAGAACATCACAGAGGCCATTTTCATCAGTCTGATCAAAGCCTTTGATTCAGTGTCCCACTCTGTTAGTAGAATTGTTCTGGACCTGATTTTCATCAGTCTGACCAAAGCCTTTGATTCAGTGTCCCACTCTGTTAGTAGAATTGTTCTGGACCTGATGGCGAAACATGACACAGAGCCAAAGATATGGCAGGAATAACTAATTTATTACCAGAAAACACAAAACACAGCATACACCTACTGGGAGTCAGGAACAGGACCCCAGATATCATGATATTACTCCAAATTGGATTTGAACTCGACAAAATACAGCATGAGTATCATTCTTACACTCATAAGAAATGCACGTTACTAGGTAACAGTGTGCCAAATAAGGTGAAATCACAAAATAAGGAAACCTCATTGGTAGAAGGTCAGCTCAGAGGACGGTTAGCTCATCATTCTTTCTGCACGTACTCTCTGATAAGAGTGAAATTAGCTAAAACTAGTTTTGGGTTGCAATATAAAAGGTGCTTACTTAGCAAAATAATAGCAGCTGCATAGCAAAAGAAAATAACTGCACCATAAGGTCTGCATAAGCAATGCTAATACTGTTAGGGATGAAGGTTAAAAGCACAGAGCCCTATTGGGATCTGGTCTTTACCACCAGTCCATGCTACAATCATATGCGCATGTCTTAGGACTATATCACATAGTATTACACTATATCTTACCTTATTAAATATATAATGAATAGATGTATGTGTACCATATACTGCACTAAATATAAGGTTGTGGGGGTAAGCAGGTCTACAACTCACAACTTCTGGATAAGCTGAGCTCTGCCAGCCTCTCAGCCCCTGCTGTTGACTGGTTACATTCCTCTATTTTGAACTCTCAAGTCAGTACAGGAAAGAGGTGTCATTTCTCCACCTTCCCTACCCTGGCTGGGGTTCCACAGGGCTCCATTCTGGGTCCATTCCTATTCTCCATCTTCCTAAATGACCTCCCTTCCCCTCCACCTGTGCTGACTTGCATATTCACATGTATGCAGATGACACAGTTCTCTACACCTCTGGTCCCTCAACTGCATCTCTGGAAGTCTTGATTCAACAAGACTTTCACAGTGTTCTGCATTGGTGCAATTTCAACCAACTTAAGGTCAACACAATAAAAAACCACAGTGCCTATGACCTTTGATACCAACCAGAAGCTAGTCTGGTTCACTCCCAACCCCATCTTCTCCACGCTGGATGGCACACAGCTTGAAGTAGTCCCAGCTTTTAAGTACCTTGTTGTGTGGTTAGTTAGCAGGCTTGACTTCTCTGCCCACACTGATGCCATTTATGCCAAACTCCACCCCAAACTTGGTGCTCCGTAACACAATAAGTATAGTCTTTCTTCCCAGTTCCACCAGGAGCTGGTCACCAAACTGTTCTTCCTTTTTTTGACTATGCAAATGTGGTTTATGGTACCACCCCTCCACCTCAACTCACCTTTTCATACTCACCACTGCTTCCTTTACTCCTCCCTATCCATCCTCCCACAATGCTTCCCTCATCTCTAAATACCAGTTTGGATCCCTCCTCTCATACCTATCCCATCTCCTCTTCCCCATCCCCTCCTGTTTCTAATCTCTGTGCTAGGAAGTGAGTCTATTGATGAGTGAGAAGTGGGACAGCAAGATGGGCGTATGCTGCCCCTCTCCGCTCCGCTCTCCTCTTCGCCTTGAGTTTTTATTTTTTTTTCACTGAGGACCTCTCATGTCTTCTGAAGACAGGAGCTTCTTTTTCCCTGAGTGAGATGCATTTTTTTTTGGTGTTTGCTTTGGAGATTGCAGTGAGATGAGTAAGTGCTTGGTGTATTTGGTGTTTTTGAACTGTCAGATAGATGCCCGGGTTCTGGTTAATATGCAGCAGTGCTGAATGGCTTCAATTAAGACTGTATTACGGGAAGTGTGGAGAACATTTTTAAACTTGTGGCCACACTTTTAAGTGCTGATAAGCTGATATAGCCTTTTTAAAGGTATGCCATTGTTGCCTGGGGACCAGGCTTTAGTACTTACTTATATGATTTACCGAATTTACTGCGCTTAGTGGAGCACCCTATTTTGCTTTAATTTAAACAGGTAATCACACTGTCGGAGATGGAGAAGGGAGGAGCATTTTGGACTATGAAAAGGAGCAGTAAAAATGAAATGGAGCCTCAGATTGGGGAGAATCAGAAACGTTGTACAGCAAATTCAGCAGAGACTTTTTTTGATGGTGAATTAAACTTGGATGCAAACACTTTGGGGTAATGCACAGTGAGAGACCAGAAAACCATGCCTGCTTGTTGGGTCTGGGCTGAAGACTCTCTTTGTGAAGTTATGGTTCTGATTCAGTCTTACATGTTACCTTGTTCATAGAAGGTTTTGTTTGACTCCTGTTGCTTCAATACTGAATAGAGATCACAAGCTCCCTTGCTTAAACTTAAATATTGTGTGTTAACCTGAACTGAGGATTTGAATTAGCCATACTGAACAAACTCCTTAATCTATTGAACTAGTCTTATCAAAAAAGACTAGAGCATTCAGATAGAGGTATGGTAATTTAAATTGTCATTTTGGAGTGAAGGTTGGACACAGGGTAGTTTCCCCAGAGAAACAGTGCTTCTTTTTGCCTCACACTTGACAAACCTTTACACCTAGCCTGTCAAAGAGATGTGGTAAAGGATGGATGCAGAGTCAGATGTTGTCAGGTTAGGCCAAGTAAATGCTAGGCAAATTTATTGAAGCCAGCAGATAAAGCAAAGCAAAGCAAATAAAAGGTGAACTGAATACAGCAAAAATAAACAGAAGCAAAATAAATTTACATATAAATACACACTTCTCTAGAAATAGATAGAGCATAGCAGCAGGTCAATCAACTACCAACCTCTCCACTCACTATCTGCTAAGGTAAAGAAAAGCTGCTCCTTTTATCTTAATGGAGGGCAGGTGATTACTTGAAACTCCAACCACTTGCTTCAAGAATCCTTAGATTATAAAATAACCATTATTTTCACATAAGAATCACAGTAAAGATCTTAATATATTTTATTTCTATACACTAATGCTGTTAATTTCATTATTATGTTTATTCTCTAATATTTTACAATATTTCCTGGTAGCAGGCTCTTCCCCTTGAACTAGCCAATATAAAGTACTGTGCAACAGGGCCAGCTGGCTCTTAAAGACACTGGGAAGCTTGAGGAGGAGGTACTACAACCAGGTTATGTAATTTCTTTCTTTCTTTCTTTCTTTCTTTCTTTCTTTCTTTCTTTCTTTCTTTCTTTCTTGTTACTGTTCATTATCTACATTTTCTTTCATTGTAAATCAGTTAATACAATAAACAAAGTGATAAGCCTGAATTGTTTTTTCACACAGTGAAATGGCACTCAGTTATTAATAAAAAATTAAGCAGACACAAACATTACTATCTCTGTTATACCCAAACAGGACTGATATATCTAAACAGCACTGCAGTGCTTTTCTTCTTATTAAATTCTTTACATAAACACATGTTCCTAGAAGCATAAACTACAGGGAAGCATAACTTCTAGCTCAGGGAGTGAAAGGACAGCTGTATATCTGAAGTCACTTTTGTACTTTTTTTTATTTGTCTAATACTCCTATTTTAACTTCCAAAATGGAGCAGAATAGCATGCTTATGAAACATGCGCCATGCACTCCAGCACTTCTCTGCACTATGCCTACTCAGGGATTTAAAAGCATAAACTCTAAATGTGTACCTCAGTATGGTTTTCCCCCTTCTACTATTTAATTTAATTTAATTTAATTTAATTAGTACTACGGAAAGACCTTTGAGCGTGAGCTCTTTTACAAAGGTTCCACGTCAGGGTGGACAATAAGACAATACACATATTCAGTGGTTACAGAGGCCTGATCATTAGGTATTAAAGAGCGATTACATGACAATTAGACAAATAGGAGAAAAAAACTGAGCAGTTGTAATTGAATACTAAGCTATTTCTAATTGGTTGCCCTAGGTAGCACACCCCTGGAAACCTCCAAATCCGTTTCATAAGTTTCATAAGTTGAATCAAGCTGTGGGACTTACACCCATAATGCTTGCCTTATTGTAATATTGCAATGTAGTAGTTTTATCATTCAGATATTTATCTAACCTTGTCTTAAATATCTCCATATTTGAACTCCCCACCACATTTTCTGGCAAGTTATTCCATGCTGATACCACCCTTACAGTAAACCAGTGCTTCCGTAAGTTAGTATTCCATTTAGGCAAATTAAGTTGCATAGTATGCTTTCTGGTACTAGACCGTCCTATTCCATAGGACATTTTAAGGTCATCACTCAATGTAGTATCCTGAGATATTTTGAACATCATACAAAGATCTCCCCTTAATCTTCTATAATGTAATGAATGTAAATTGAGCTTAGTTAATCTCATCTCATATGTCAAGTTTTTTAGTCCAGACACAGATCTTGTTGCTCTGTGCTGCACACTCTCCATTCTCAGAATGTCTTCCCTATACTGGGGGGACCACAGTTGGACACAATACTCCAAGTGGGGTCTCACCAGGGCTCCGTACAGAGGCATGATAACATTCTTGTGTCTGCTAGAAATGTGTCTCAAAATGCAATTCAAATTCTGATTACCTTTTTTAACCTATTGTTTACAATGTGAACTAAACTTTAAATCTGAAGTAACTTTAATACCCAAATCTCTCTCTTCGGATGTTGTTAACAAAATGTTATTCCCTATACAATAGATATGATTGCTATTAGTCCTACCCAAATGCATAATTTTGCATTTGGAGATGTTAATTTCCAATTTGCTAGCTTTAGTCCACTCATATACTTCATTTATGGTTTGTTGTAAGGAAAGTGCCTCGGTCGCAGAAGTCACTGTTATACCCAGTCTACAATCATCTGCAAACTTTGAAATCCATATAGAAGGACTGATAAGTTGTAAAGATGAAATATAGATATTAAAAAGACAAGGGCCCAATACCAAATCCTGTGGTACCCCGCTGGTGACTGCAGACCAGTCAGACATCACGCCCCTAACCACCACTCTATACCTCCTACCAGACAACCATTTAGCTATCCATTTCACAATGTTGTTATAAATGCCTATTTTAGTCAAAATTTGTATTAGTTCCTCATGGGGTAGTTTGTCAAAAGCTTTGGCAAAATCCATAAAAACTATATCCACAGGTTTACCATTATCCAGTTCTGTGTTGACATTTTCATAAAAGAATAATAAATTAGTTTGACATGATCTAGACTTAATAAAACCATGTTGCACAGGATCAGATAAATTGTTTGTTGTTATATAATCAATCATAATATCCTTTAGGATACCCTCCATAACTTTACCCAATAATGATGTCAAACTAATGGGTCTAAAGTTGGCTGGTTCAGATCTAGATACTTTTTTGTGGAGGGGGACAACTAAAGCATTCCTCCAAGCTTGAGGAACCTCAGCTCTATCCAAAGATGTTTGATACAAGAAACTCAATGGATCAGCCAAGTGGTTGGCAAGTTCCTGTAAAATTCTAGGGTGAATATTATCAGGGCCTGGAGATTTATTGATAACTAATTTACTCAGTCTGCTCTTTACCTCGACAGATGTTATTTCAATATTTCCAGCTACAGATGTCCAGTTATCAACAATAACAGGTGTTTTACCAGGATTAAAGACTGAACAAAAATAATTTTTTTGTATGTTTATTAACTCTTGTTCATTTAGCATTTCACCATTTTTATCTTTAAAAGGTTCTATTATTGAGTGTTGATTCTTCTTGCTGTTGATAAAAGAAAAAAATGATTTTTTGTTGTCTTCAATCTTGTTGGCCAAAGTGATCTCCAGTGAGCCTTTGCTTTTTTTATTGTTGACTTAACCAGTTTAGCACATTCATTATAAGCTGAATAATTCTTATGTGTTTTTTCTTCCATATATTTCTTAAATAATCTGTCTTTACGATTAATTAAACATTTGATTTATTTAGCCAAATTGGATTGGATTTTTCACCTCTCATTTTAGGCTTATTAGTTGGGATATGTAAGGTGATTAATTTATTAAGTTTGTTAAGAAGTGTAATCCACATATCCTCAGTATTCTTTCCTTCAAAGGCCTTATACCAATCCCACACTGCCAAATCTTGCCTAATGTGAAAGAAATTTGCTTTCGCCAAGTTTAGTTTAGTTGCTCCTTCAGATTTAGAGCATAAGTTAGAATTATGAGTTTTCTCCAATGCCCCCACTATACAATGGACTTTAGAATGATCACTATTTCCCAAAGAGGGTAGAATCTGTACCTCATTTACTAGATCACTCATATTTGCTAATATGAGGTCCAGAATTTTATTACCTCTGGTATTCTCATGTACCAATTGCACCAAATCTAGCTGATCAAATGCATCTAAATATATTTGTTCAGTTTTATTGCCTGCCTTTGCTAATTTCCAGTCTACATTAGGAAGATTAAAGTCACCCAACACTATTAAGTTGTCTTCTGAATTCAAATTGTTAAGCAAATCTAAAAAAAATAACATCATTATTATGTGAATTAGATGGTGGCCTATAAAATAGGCAATTATAATTTTAGGGCCAATGGATGGTATTAACTTAAGCCAAATAGCTTCAGCTTCAAGGTTGTCATAAGGCAGTTGTATGCTGTTAATGGTATTATGTACATATATTGCAACACCCCCACCCTTTCTGTAAGATCTAGATTTTTGATATAAATTATAACCTGGTATTGATTTCTCCCAGGAATCATTAATATCCCACCAGGTTTCTGTAATGCAAGCTATTTGTATATCATGTGTTACCAAAACATTTTTGAATTCGTCATATTTATTAATAAGGCTTCTGGAGTTTATAAGTATCGTTTTCCAACCCTTATAGTTATTATTGTTTAATATTGTATTTGAATTAGAATGGCTTACTGGTATGGGTTGCCCCCCTTGCTCCAGTTTAAGTGAAAATCAATCACTTTATTCAATTTCCTACCCAGAATCCTAGATCCTGTTAAGCTAAGGTACAAACCATCTGATTTAAATAAAGATTTATTGCTAAATGTGAAGAATTATCCATGAAACCCACATTTTCATTAATACAAAAAGTTCTTAGCCAGTTATTTATTAACTTAATTGCTTTATTTTTGTAATTAAGATACCCATGCGTTGGTAATATATTTGAAAATATTAAGTCTGCTCCTTTTTGTTTAATTCTCATTGCTATGTCAGTTATTTTAGATTGAAATGCATTCAAACTAGTTTTGTAAACATCGTTAATACCAATATGTACTAAGACTAATGGATTCTCTGTGTTCTCCATAAGCCCTTCCAATAAATCTAACACATCACCTGCTTTACTACCTGGAAGGGTGCTAACAGTAGTGCTGCTCTTCCTACCTTTACATACCACAGTATCCACTCCCCTAATTATTGAATCACCTATAACTAGTATAACTTTGATCATAACTTTTTCAGTTAACACTGTGTTTTGAGTGTTTGCAGGAACAAACCTCTGTAGGCTAATCTGATGATTTTGTTTAAAATCATCTGCAGAATCTTTATTATCCTGCAAACAATCAAGCACGTCCCGAGCTGGCAAAGTATTTTCATTACAACTAGTACTGCTCTTATTTAGTGAATTTGTGGATTTTAACCAAGAAGTACTAATCACAGGTTTTGCAGACACTTGCTCCCCCACAGCTTGTATTAAATTATCCTCTTCCATTACACTTTTATCTTTGATATTTGAAATTTGTAATTGAAAATTTGCTGAAACAAACTCCTGTTTGATGTCTTGCAGATTTTGTTTGAATTTATCTTCAGAATCTACATTATCCTGTAAGCAATCGAACATATTATGGACTGGCAAAGTATTTTCACTACAATGAGTGCAATACTCTTTTGATGAATTTTTTGGTTTTAACCATAGAGTACTAATCACAGGCATAGCAGACACTTCCTCACCCACTGCAACTTCAATTAAATTATCCTCTTGCAATACATTTTTAGTTTTAATATCAAAATTTTGTAATTCAGGTACTGTAATATCATAAATAGCTTGATCTATAAATCTCTCTAGGCAGGTCATTTCCTTTTGGGTCGCTAAACATTGTGATAAATTGTCAATTTCCCTTCTTAAATGTGCAATTAATATGCAGTTTTCGCATACAAACTCCTTACAAGCAGGTGCCTCAATAAACATGTGACAGGTAATGCAGATTCTTTTAGGTTTGCTACCTCGCTTACCCTTATTTTGTGACATGATGCAATCTTTTAATGTTACTTTCCTGAAGATTGTTCCTTTTATTTTGTTATTTTTTGTTAATAAGTCCAAACATTTGGGTTCTTGAACTCTGCGGACTCAGCGGACGCAGCAGCAGACATGTGCAGACGCGCATGTCTCTGTGCTTCTCCACGCGCGCCCTGCACACGCTTGCCCTGCTCGCTGCAGGGCTAATTTTATAGTGAGTGTTCCAAAAGTGAAATTCACTAATTGCCATGCAACAAGCTGCCCAGCAACAGGCTTTGATGTCTCATTTCACGGTGTGTTTTCCACTCATTCGTGGACGAGACACGAGATGTCACTAAGTTGCACAAAAAAAACCCTTTAGCACTGTGTGGCCAGTGCTCTCTGCCTGCAAATAACAGGGCTCCTCCATTCACACAAATATTCAATAAAAGGATTTAAAATGAGTTCCATTCAAGTGTTAGCCCCAGTGTGTAGTTTTACTCAATTTAAGAGCACAGTATCTGTTTGCCCGCTCGCTGCAGGGCTGATTTTATAGCGAGTGTCTCAGAAGTGAAATTCATTAATTGCCACACAACAAGCTGCCCAGCAACAGGCTTTGATATCTTATTTCACCATGTGTTTTCCACTCATTCATGGACGAGGCATGAGATGTCACTAAGTTGCACCAAAAAACCCTTTAGCACTGTGTGGCCAGCGCTCTCTGCCTGCAAATAACAGGGCTCCTCCATTCACACAAATATTCAATAAAATGATTTAAAATAAATTTCATTCAAGTGTTTGCCCCAGCATGTAGTTTTACTCAATTTAAGAGCACAGTATCTGTTGATAGACTATGGCAGAGTAACTGCATAGGGTTTAATGCTATCCCAGATGGCGAGAGGCTGGGTGACACTGAAACAAGGGGGATTGGGTTTGAAACCAACCGCAGAGAGTGAGAGGTTGGGGGATAGTGAAACGGGGGTCTGTGATGGGGGAGCAGCTCCAGAGGGCTTTGTTGAGTATGGTGTGTGTGTGGGGGAGTTTGGGAGGGGCAGTATCAAGTGCATTTAAAGAGGACTGTTAGCTTACTTAAGCCCTTGGCTAGGCTGGAATGGAGGCAGGGTTCTCTAGGTAGCCCTGCTGGGTGTTACCTTGGGGGTAGGCATGTCTATCAAGTGGGGCCTGAGAAGCAGGTGCATTTTGAGTTAGACATTAGGTGCTGTTTGAGGCCTACTTTGAACTAAGACAGGCTGTTGTTTGTTTGTAATTTCATCGGGAGTTCATTTATCCAGAGGGGGGCCCAATAGGAGAAAGCACGCTGCCCTAGTGAGGTTCAGTGGAATGGTATGGACAGTGCTCCATTCTTCCTCCATCTGGTGATGTGTGTTGAGAGAAAAGCCTCGAGCAGGTTTCCTATACAGGGTGGGGTTTTTTCCAAGGAGTGCCTTCTTTCCCAGGAGGCAAGTTTGGTATTTGATCCTGTCTTTTAGGTTAAGCCAGTTTGTACGCTCATACAGGGTGCAAGTATGAGTGTAGTGATCTGCACAAAGGGTGAGGCGGCATGCCTTATTGAGTGTAATTTGGACCCTTTTGAGCACTGTATCAGTAGCAGCTCCGTAGACCACCAGTCCGTAGTCTATTGTGGAGAGTATGGAGCTGGAGAATGAGATTCGGAGTGCTTCCGGGGTGAGGGATTTCTTATGCCTATAGAGGACTCAGCTTTGTGTTTACGACTTTGACAAGGGAGTCTACGTGGTGCATATAAGTGAGAGAGTTATCAATGGTGACTCCAAGGTACTTGAACAAGTGCACCTGCTCGATCTGCTCACCAGCCTTGTTGGTGATTACGAGAGGAACATGCTTGTGTTTGTTGTGGGGGCTGGATTGTAGCATGGCCTTGGTTTTCCTGTAATTTAGTAGCAGCTTTTGCCTACTGAACCAGTCCTCGAGTTTATTGAAAGAGTTCTGTAGTTCTGTTTGTAGGGCAACCTGAGAGGCGCTGCTGCTCAGCAGCACAGCATCGTCCACATACAGAATAAGTTTGCTGTCACAGGCTGTGGGTAGGTCATTTACAAAGAGGCTGAAAAGCAGGGGCCCTAGAATTGATCCTTGAGGGACTCCTAGGAGTACATCTCTGAAGCTGGATAACATCTACCTAGTTTTGACTCGCTGTGTGTTAGGTAGTCATTGAACCAGTTCACGGTGTTTGGTGCCACACCCAATCTTTGGAGCTGGAGTACCAGTAGAGAGTGGTTGACAGTGTCGAAGGCTTTGGTGAGGTCAGTGAAGATGGACCCCATCAATTTGCCTTCATCCAGTGCCTTGTGTGCATAGTCAGTGTATTCCAGCAGTGCCGTGGTGTTACTGTGTTTTTGCCTGAAGCCATGTTGATTTTGGCAGAGCAGATTGTACTTACTGAGGTATTCTGTGAGTTGACTTGTCGCGATTTTTTCCAAAGCTTTGGATAGTAGGGAGAGGACAGATATTGGCCTGTAGTTTGACACCAGCGCCTTGTCACCATTCTTATGCACTGGAGTTACCAGGGCTTGCTTCCATACCTCTGGAAATTGAGCTAGGGCCAAGTATTTATTAAATAACATTGTTATGGGCATAATAAGACTATCAAGGGTGAGAGATAGTAACTTCATGTCTAGCCCATCACTCCCCAATCTGGTTTTGCTTAGGACTTTCCTGACCATCAATAGGGCCTCCTTCACCATCACCTTCTTAAAGTAGAAGGCTGGGTGGTTAGTTATGAGCAGGTTGGTGCAACCTTGGTCCTCCACAGGTAGAAGGTAGTCTGGAGGCAGCACTGAGGACAGGTCTGTAAAGGCCTGGTTAAAGGCATCAGCAATGGCTAGCGGATCTGAGGAGGATGAATTATTAATGTTGAGCATCTTAGGGTGCTGCTTTTGATCTTTACCAAGGATGTTCTTGATGTTGTCCCAAAACCTATTTCCAGCTCCCCATGCATTATTAAGCTGGGTCTTATGGAAATTGGCTTTTGTGAGCCTGACAAGTTTGGTGCACCGATTTCTAGCTGTTTTGTAGCACTAGCTTCTCTCAGGATTCTAACACCCAATTGATATGTCCCGAGATTGGATGTTGGTTGCTAAAGTCTGAAGCAAGAGAAAACCAAAATAAAGCAGAAAAATGCTACTGCTCGAATGTGCGCATTACAGTGAAGTAGCTTATGATGCGAACGTGCGCATGTTTGAGCAGCAATCTCAAAATGCGATTAGCAATACGAGGCGAGTGTATCTCATGCCACACTAAGTTTTCTTTGTTTCCAAAAGAAAATAAATGCTACAACAGGCATAATGTGACCAAATCTGCAGGAAATTTACTGTTAGTCTACATTTTTAATTAATCCCTCAGGATTATGGTAAGCCTAAAGCCTGGTACAATATTAAAGAAGGGGAGGACGGTTTTCTATATAGTTACTGCTATATGCACAATCTTTATTTCTTGGACAGCTTAGAACGGACACCTAGTCAGTCCAATACTATGTTTATTTTTTATTTTGGGGGAGCATAGGGGCATGAAGACCAGTTCCTCTCTGGAGCCAAAAAGAAACACAGGGATAGTGCAAAGAGCTTTCCCAGGTGGCCTAACTGGGAAAGGGGGGAACATTAAAAGATATAGTGATAGGATAGGTGTATACAGTATAAAGGGTGCTGCTGCAGCAGACTTGAAGCAGGAGAGAGGAAGAAGGTTCCAGAAAACAAAATCGTCATACTTCACCATGTGACAGTCTCCTCTCCACTCAGGCAGAAACCAGGGGATGCAATCTATGGGTTTCCATAACTACAAAGACAATATACAGTCAGACACAGTATCAGATCTTTCTGAGGAGAGATGGAGCGTTAGCCCACCCACTCCCAAAGTTTCACCTTGGGGTCCCTTATCAATAACCAAACAAGATTCAGAGACACACACAGAACTCTGACATCTCTAAGTATATGTATATTCACTTACCCCAAGGTCTGACTGGTCTGACTGCACATCAGTCCCATAACTGGACAAGAAATCGGCATTTTTAGTAAGGGTCCCTGCCCTATGTTTAACAATAAACATATATGGTTGCAGTGACAGGTACCAGTGCATTATGCATGGGTTTTTATCTTTCATCACATGCAATCAGCAAAGTGGATTATGGTCAGTAATGACCTCAAATTGAGCACCCTGTAGATAAAACTGTAATGCCTCAACAGCCCGTTTAATGGTTAGGCATTCTTTCTCTATGGTGGAGTAATGTGTCTCCCTCTCATGTAATTTATGACTAATGTATATTACAGGGTGTTCCTTGCCCCCCTCAAATATTTGTGATGAAACAGCCCCAATACCCATTTCTGACGCATCTGTCTGGACCATAAAAGGTATGGAAAAGTCTGGGCTTCTTAACACAGGTGAGCCACATAATTATGCGTCTATGTTACAGAAGGCTTCCTCACAGGTTGGGGTCCATTTCACTTTTGTGGGATGATTCTTTTTGGTGAGATCTGTTAGGGGTGTGGCTAGTGTGGCAAAGTTTGGAATAAATTGCAGGTAGTACCCAACTAGCACCCAAAAAGATCTCACATGTTTTTTGGTCACTGGTTGGGGACTTCTGGCTATGGCATTGACTTTACCCACATCAGGCTTGATGTGACCATTGCCAATATAGAATCTGAGATATTTGGTTTCTTTCGTCCCTATGACACACTTAGAGGGATTAATTGTTAAGTTAGCCTGAGCGATGGCTTGTAATACAGCTTCATGGTGCTGCAGGTTTTCTTCCCACATTTTGCTAAAAACCACAACATCATCAAGATAAGTGGCACAATAGGCCATATGTTGTTGTAATAGATTGTCCATGAACTGCTGAAACGTGGTGGGGCACCATGCAGTCCAAAAGGCTTTGTATTAAAATTAAACAACCCAACAGTGGTTATAAAGGCTGTTTTTTTTAACAGCATCCAGAGGAATCAGCCAATAGCCTTTAGTCAAATCAAAGGTAGTAATATATTGAGCATTCTCTAGTCTATCTATTATATCATCTATCCTAGGCATAGGCTAGGCATCAAACTTGGAAATGGTATTTAACTTTCTGAAGTCTAGACAGATTCTAATACCGCCTTCCTTTTTTCTGCCAGTAACGATAGGGAAAGCCCAATCACTTCTAGATGGTTTAATAACTCCCAGTTTTTGCATTTTTCTTTCCTCTTGAACTACCTCATCACAAAGTTTCTCAGTTATCCTGTATGTTTTTTGTCTCACTGGGGCAGTTGAGTAACCACAATTTGGTGTTGTATTCCCTCTGTTTTCCCAGGGGCAGAGGTAAAAGTATTCTGGAACTTGCTAAGAACCATATCTAATTCTTGATGTTGCCATGCAGTTAGTGCTGAGCTCATCACTAAGTCCCTCAATTCCCCTTGTTTCTCCAGCCTACAATATGCCATCTCCATGTCATTTGTTTTCTGGTCAGAGCTAATATACAGTCCTGGATGGGCCTCTGATTCCATCTTTTTAAAAGATTTGCATGGCAAATACCTTTAGTTTTCCTTCTATTGGGTAGTTCAGTCTCATAATTTACAGGGCTAGTCTGCCTGAGGACTGTATAGGCACCCTGCCATTTCATAAGCAGTTTTTGTTTAGAACTGGGTAACAACAAAAGGACTTTATCACCAGGTTGAAAAACCTTTAGTCCTACCCCTTTATCATAGTACTCTTTCTGTATCTTTTGTTTATCAGTATTTGTCTGATGTGCTATTTTGCTGTAGATAGTGAGTGGAGAGGTTGGTAGTTGACTGACCTGCTACTATGCTCTGGCTATTTATAGAGAAGTGTGTATTTATATGCATATTTATTTTGCTTCTGTTTATTTTTGCCGTGTTCAGTTCACCTTTTATTTGCTTTGCTTTATCTGCTGGCTTCAATAAAGTTGCCTAGCATTTGCTTGGCCTAACCTGACAACATCTGACTCTGCATCCATCCTTGACCACATCTCTTTGACATAGTCCAACAAACATATTAAGACGACCAGGACAAACATGGTGGCACCTGCTTTAATGTCTATTAGAAGCAGAACTATCTCCACATTGTCTCATTTTTCCCAACAGGTGGATTCATATTAAGTTTAATCTGGAGCTACTTATTCCATAAGAACACTGTAAGGGCGACTTGTGAAATTGCCTTTTTTTACCAGAATTTGATCTAAGTAACCATGTATCATTTATGTTCAATCACTCTGCGAAGTGCTCTATCACAGCAGAAGCCCTGTACATGACTCCCAGACTTATTTTGAACTTTAATGGGGTGCTGTCAGCAATACAAGCCTCATACTCCTGTGTGAGGCTGATTCCAATTTGCACTTTGTGTAAAAAACCATTTTTTTTATTACTTACTGTTTACTGCAGTACAGTAGACTATATTAGGCTAATTTGGCTGACTTCTACGATTCCATTTCCTGTAACCAGAAATCTCAGAATCCCCTGTAACTGTCATCAGAGGAGGACCGCAGAGCTGGAACATTCAATAGCCCACAGTATACATGTTAAAGATTTTGTAAGCTAAAATCAGATGTTTGCTGGTCCAGCTTTGCTCATGGGGCTTAGTACAGTCCTCTGTGACTATATCTAGCCCCATGAGAACAGCAGACCAGCAAACAAAAGATCACAGCTTATAAAAAAACTCTGACCTTCACTGTAGGCTATTGAATCTCCCACTGCTGCAGCCCTGCTTTGATGTCAGCTGAAGAGGAGTCTGGCATTTCTGGTTACAGGAAATGTCAGCTTACAAATCAATGAAATTAGCCTGATACAATCTAGTACACTGCAGTATTCATTAGGTAAAAAAAAAAGAGTTTTAGCCAGCCTGGTGGCACTGAGGGTTGAGGCGCTGGAAGCCACACCTCATGCCACGTGCTGGTGACTCGAGTTTGGGAGCAAGCTCAGGAGCTGGGGGTTGGCAGGGGAAGGGATTGGATTGAGCACCCCCAGGGCTACTCTCCTGTCCCAGGAGGAGGGCATTGGGGAGCTTGGCACTTCAGCAGCCCCTGGTGGAGATCAGGGGTGGTGCAGTAGTGTGGGCTTCATGTAATGGTGTGCCTGACCTAAGGCAGGGTTGTTATGTACCTTACAGCATTGGTGGGTGTACATGTAGGGAGGAGGGAAGTGGGCGGAAAAGAACAAAGGAAAACACCGGTGCCGAGGAACAGGCAATGGCACCTCTTCCCCCATGCCCAATGTTGAGTTTCCCCAACTGGCCTTCAATTTCCTCTGCCCAGTCCCTCATCTGATGCCAGATTCTGACTAGTAAGAGAGCTCCAAGTTGGTGGGGGGGGGCAACCCTCCCTGGATAGAGTTATCCAGGGGTGCTGGCATCAGAGAGGAGGGGAGAGAGAGGAGGCACAGTTCAGGAACTCACAGGCGGACAGGACAATGGATCGGCTGCCTGAGCGAGGATCTTGGGGCCATGACTGAAGGGAAAAAGAATTAAAAAAAAAAAGTGTTTTTGCATACAAAGGGCTAATTGGGACCAGCCTCACACCTGGATGTGAGGCTTTTATTGCTGACAGCTCCCCTTTAAATGATCAAACCATTCATAACTACGATCATAATTTTATTTATTTATTTATTTATTGAAGTCTTGGAATTACAACCGTATGAGTCAAGAACTATTTGGTAAAGGCTCCATGTCAGATTTACAAACAGACAGTTTACAAAACAATTACAGGCGATTACTACAATACATTATACATAGGATACGATTATACTAGTAATACAGTACATTATACATAAGTACATTATAAATGAGGGTGGCTTGCATGACAAAGAAACAAACATGGTGAGTAGATTTAAAACAGACAGGATATGAAATATTACAGGAAATTAATACAGTACATAATACCTAGGATAAGAGTATACAAATTATGCAGTGCTTTATAATAAGTGCATCATAACTGAGGGTGGAGTACATGATAATGAAGCAAACATGGTGCAGACAGTGCCAGCTAACTGAGTAAACAGATAGAAAATTAAAGAAAAGAAAGGGAGACCAGAAGGAAGTCAGTTAAGGAGAGTTGTGAGACAGCTGGGAAGGGGTAGGGAGAAAAGTTGAGTAGAGGGGTGCAATATGTAGAGAAGGAGGAATAGGAAAGGGTGCAGTTAAAGGATGAGTAAAAGGCAGGAGGGGAACAGAGTGGGAAGGGAGAAATTAGATCAAGATAAGGTGGGGAGGAGCAGGGGGAAATTGAGAGACAAGCCATCAGCGGTGCATTCTTCAGGTTGACACCCGATGGCAAAACACGAAAAAAGACCATTACAGCAGCATTTGCTGTAATGGTCCTTTTTCGGTGCTTCACTTTCTGCCAGTGTTCTGCCCCCCCAGACCAACTCTGACCTGGAGTTGATAACCCTAAAGTCCAGGGGGTGTGGGGGCACAGCCCCCCACAGAAAACATTCACTGCATGGGCGACAGAATACCTGCATTGGTATTGTGCCATCGCTGTGGGGGAGGTCGGCATTTTCACTGTCAACCTCCCTTGGTGCTTCCAGCCATGAGCAGTCCCAGATTGACCCATAAAAGCTTGGAGCAGTCACAACTACTCACAGAGAATAGGTGCTGGTGAATTTTAGTTTTAAAGGGGCCTAATTTAACTGTAGAGGAAACCAGAGGAGGAAGGCCATTAAGTAGGACAGGGGCCCTGTGGAAGAATGCTCACTGACCTGACCTAGGGATATCTTACAGAAAGGGACTAGGTGGAGGGCCTTATCAGAGCTCCTAGTAGAACAAAAGGTAGGGGCAGGGAAGATGAGCTGCTGGACCGAAGGAGGGGTGACTTAAGGTGGTAAGCTTCTTGGCCAACAGGCAGGTGTGGTAGTCTAGCCTATGCTTAAAGTTTAGCCAGTTAACTTTTTTTTTAGTTGTTTAACCAGGTGAGACACACTAAGCTGAAAGCTTTTTTACAGGTGCAACCTGGGAGCACAGGGAAGTTAAGTGACTTGCTCAGGGTCACACAGTATGCAAGTGGAAGCTGTAGGATTCAAACCCAGGTCTGGTCTGCTGGATGTTACCAGATTTGTAGCTCAGAGCCTTAAACCACTGCTCTATACTGTCTCCCAAACTTGACTGTAAATATTGCAGGTATGGGTTAGCTTTGGTGCTCCTGTTATATGGCAACATGCTTTATTGAGGGAGCACATTATTCTTTTAAGAGCAGTGTCAGATGCAGATCTGTAGATTACTATACCATAATCCACTAGGGAAAGAACAGAACTAGTGACACCCAGGTGGAGGGCGTCGTTTGTCAGGCAGTTTCTATGCCTGTAGAGGAGGTCGATTCTAGTGTTTACTGCTTTGTAGACCAGATTAATATGTTCTTGGTAGGAGAGGAAGGAGTCTAAGGTGATCCTGAAGTATTTAAAACTCCTTACCTGCTCAAGTGATGAGAGTTGACTATTTCAGATGTTTAGTGACATTCCTTTATGTTTATTCTGGTGGTTTGCTAACAGCATTACTTTGGTCTTTTTGTAATTGATGATACGTTTATGAAAGGAGAACCAGACTCAATTTGTGTAAAGCTATTTTGCAGGCATTGTTCAAGCATAAAGGGTTCATTGTGACTAGAGAAAATAACTGCATGAACTACACAGAGGAGTAGGTTGCCAGAGCAGTCTTGGGGAAGGGTATTTAGAAAAAGACTAAACCAGAGCGGGCCAAGAATTGAACCCTGTGGAACCCCTGAGCAAACTGGCTTACTGGAAGAGAGGGAATCTAGGATTTTAACCCTCTGGGACCTCCCAGAGAGGTAACTATCAAACCAGGTGCTAGCATCAGAGGATAGGCCCAGGTCTGAGAGGGAGGCAGAGAGAAGGCCACGGTGGACTGTGTCAAATGCTTTTATTAGGTCTATGTACACAGACCCAACCAAGTGACCCCAGTTCAGAGCTTTATGTATAAAGCTAGTGAACTCCAGGAGTGCTGTGAAAGTACTGTGGTCCTTTCTGAAGCTGTGTTGTTGGCTATACTGCAGATTATACTTGTCAAGATTTTCAGAGATTTGATCATTCACTATTCTTTCAAGGGCTTTAGAAATAGGAGGAAGGTGAGAGATGGGGCGATAGTTACCATGGGCAGTTTTGTCACCACTCTTGTGAACATGGGTGACTATCACAGATTTCCACTGAGAGGGAAACTGACTGAGACAGAGAGAGTGATTAAGAATTTTGGTGTGGGGTGGGAGTACTGCATCAAATGTTAAATGAAGTAATTTTAGATCAAGAGAGTCACAACTGGATTTGGATTTGCTCAAAACTCATGAAAGGTAGGATCTAGCTTCATTTGGGATATTACTCTGAAGCGAAAGGGAGGGTTGCCAATAGGGGCAGATGACAGAGGTGGGATAGAGGGGTTAGTGGGGTCACTGAAGAAATCTGGAGGGAGAAAAGTACTTAGATCAGTATAAGCATTATTGAATGTATCTGCTATGAACAGTTGGTCTTGTCTAGTAACTCCATGGATATTTAATGGGGGGGAAGATGTTTAATTTACCCATTAGGTCCTTAAAATCTTTCCAGAACTTAGTCCCATTACCCCAGAAGGAAGAAAGGCAGATTGTATAGCACTCAGCTTTAGCGTGTCTAATTTCCTAAGTACAGACATTTCTGGCTGCCCAATAGCACTGTCCATCTGCAGGAAGTCCAGACCCCAGGGCCTTGTGCCAAAGGTTATCCTGGTGGACCACTGATTTTAAAAGGGCTGGGGTGACCCAGGGATTGTGCCAGTTTTTCACCTTACATGTCATGAAGGGGACAAAAATGTTGCAAGCAGAGTTAAAAGTGGAGATAAAGTATGTAAGGGCATCATCAATGCTAGTGGCAGAGTCAAGTGGGGACCAATCACAGATAAAAAGATAGGTTTGGAATTGACCAAGCATGCCTTTCTTAAGGGTATGTTGAGAGGATGAAATAGGTGGGGTTTTAATGGAACCATTCGACCACTGGCAGAGGGAAGGGGAATGGCCGCTTAACAAGTGAGGTATGACTTCAATGCAAGAGAGTCATTCAGGACAATTAATGAGTATAAGGTCAATGAGAGTGTTTGTTCCTGTTTTATAGTTGATCCTAGTGGGAGAGGATATGACCTGTGACAAGTTCAGGGCAGTAGCTGCATCCCTAAAAGAAGCCATGCCAGGGGCTAACCAGTTAGTGTTGAAGTCACCGAGTAGGATAACCTCAGACCCAGAGGGGAGATGGGCAACCCAATCCAGGACAGAATGAAACCTCACCTTGGTGGATAGTGGGGGGATATACTATAGACGGAGAGCACAGTGAGATGTTTTCCACTTTTACCAATGGCTATTTTAATCACCAGGACCGGAGCAGTGTTGTCAGGTAGGGAGCAAGGGAGCAAGAGAGCATTTGCCCTAGTCAAGAGTTGGCTAGATAGATGACACAACCCCCATCACACTTACCCAACCTATCCTCCCTGTAAAGTGTGTAGCCATTGAGGGCCACTGTTGAGTTTGGTATAGTGGGGGACAGCCAGGTCCCTACCACAGAGAGGACATCTAATTTGTGAAGTACAGCCCAAGCTTGGAGTAGGTCAAGTTTTAATGTCAGACTATAGATATTTACTGAAGCAAGCTTTAGCCCACCTGCAAGGTGAGTGAAGGGGCAGGGCACTGAGCCCGGTCCGGGGTTAAGGTGGATGTCACTGGAAAGAAGAAGTAGGAGGAGGAGACCTATGTGAACTAACACATGTCTAAGCAATTTAAGGGAGGGGTAGTTGTATTTTACAGGAGTTTTTTGTAACAGTAACAGAAAGGGGGAGAGAGAAAATACGTGGATGCAAAAGATGACAAAGATGAAAGTAGGGTAAAGTAAACTGTCAGTCTGGTTCAGAAAATTAGATGAGAGGGATACAGAAACACTCTCTGTAACGGAGACAGCAGCAGTAGAGAAATTGGAGAGTATAGTCAAAGGCAGAGGTGAGGTGGTGGAGGCAGGAGTATTGGGGAGAGATAAGATCAGACAGAGGATGAACACAGAGAGATTGACAGGAGACCACTTGATGGTTATGTAGTAGCAGTAACAGCTACATAAGAGTAGGGAAGAAGAATAAGTTTGAGAAAAAGTTCAGTAGCAGTTGGAGAGGAACCGATAGCACAGTGGTATGGTGACAGCCTTCAGTATAAAAGGTCAGCGGTTCAAGTAGCCTGAGGAAGAAAAGGGAAGAGTTGGCAAAGAATAGAGAATAGGGATTGAAGGTAGAGTGAGAGGCTGGTTACACAGTAGAAGCAGTAAACTGAGTTGAAATGCACAGTTTTAAGCTATGAGTTTTCAGTGTTCTGTAGAAATGTAGCAGCACAGCTTGTGTCTAGAATTTTTTACTTATTTAATGTCATTTGAGAAAAGGAATGTGTGGATTTAAAGGACATCCTCATGCACTCTAGCCAGTGAGCCTGTAGCTTAATGGTTAGAGTGCTGGAACTGCATACCAGAGGTCTGAGGTTCATTTCCTAGTGGACCACACTTTTCCTTTCTCATTTCCATCCTTGATTTATTTATTTAATGAAATGTTTCACCAGGAAAGCACAGTGAACAACAAGTTGCTTGTCTCATGGTGTGACCTAGGGAGGTTACAAAGAGAGCGGCATACAGAACAAACAAGACTTTACATGCAGTATTACAGAAGTAGGAGTTTGAACAAAGCAATTAACAATAATGGGGCTTAAAGGACATAAAAAAAACTAAGATAAAGTGTAGCTGCTTGGATGGCCTAATGGGTAGGACCCCTACAGGGAGAGAGGTTGATGGTTTGAATCTTAATGGGATGGGATGGGATAGAGAGAACCACTTGGGATGCAACTGCTAAGACTGAAGGAAAAAGCTGTGAGCTAATATAGGATTAAATTATGCTAAGCTTGCAGTGTAACTTAGTAAGTACAACAGTGACTCCTAGTGGTGAAGCAGTACAAACAACAATAGAGAAAATGGGGAGATAGTCCAAAGAGTGACAGATCATGTGAGAGGTCATGTGACCAGGACTATCTATAAAGGTAGTGTCAGCCCAGAGTTGGTGGGGTAGTTGGCTGTATAAGCAGCTGTAGCTCTGTACCTGGGGTGAATCTGGCCTGCTTCAAGATGCTTGCTGATGCCTATTAAGTGCAGCAGAGCAGCTTTAACATTCATTATACATAATAAAATCTGGCATTGGGACCTTATGTTCTTTATATTGGGTTGCTGTGATCATCTGACATATTCTTAATTATTTTTCCTATTGAAACCTAGTCTGCTATATTGGAGGCTGCAAAGTCTGATGCTTATAGTGCTATATAGAGCATTTTTGTAGGGCATCAAGATGGTTTGTTTTAAATTCAGGATCTTAAATGTAACTCCGGATACTTCTCTGATCGGGTTTTGCTTAGCCTAAGATTTAATTAGCTATATAATGCAAATGGAACAAGATACTCATTATCAGTGCCTTCCCAGCACTGAGGTAGCTTATACTTAAATACTTGAATTATTAAAATGTGCTTTTATTTTAGTTAGTTGCAGCATCAGATTTATTCTGAGTTAGCAAGGGGTGTATCGAACTTATCTGAGATACTTGTCTATGATTTTTGCTGTTTATGTTTTATTGTTTATTTTGTGTATTTTAAAGTACGCAATAATGTCATAATTGATAGGATGTGCAAGATAAGGGCAACAATCAGATCTCAGGTCTTGTTTTCTTAGGTTAAGGACCTTACTGTATAAGTTATGAATAACTGTAGAAATGCTATTTAATTGTCATTTGCTATGTGTTATGTGTGTGCTGATATACATATATATATATATATATATGTACAGACAAACAGACAGACAGACAGATAGATGTCAAGAGAATTTCTGAGCTGAAGTTAAACAGAGTTATAATTTCAAAATTGGTAAAAGTTTAACTTTTAACTTTTATTTAACTACCTAATTATTGGAATCAATCTATTTTAACTTAATTCCAGACCTAATAAGTCCCTGATTAGTTAACAGGCTATTTTAATGGGCGTAGTTAGTCTGAAATGGTTGTGTCGTGATATTGCTCAGAAAAAGATAAAGTAATAACTGGATATCACAAGTTGCATAAATGTACTTCAAGGCCTGGACATTGTGTGGTAAAGCAATGTTTCAGGAATGAAATGAACACATAGAATTTGGGCCAATGGTTACCCTTGTTCAGACTAGTCACTGGACTACTCACAATCTCTTTCCTTATAGATAGCAGTTTTATGACCTTAATAAGAGAAGGCTGTTCACGCTGCACCACTGTACATTGAGGAGAGAGTGAGTGATTGAGAGCAGGACAGCAGAAAAGCTTTAACTCTGTCTATGTAAGGTATGCCATCATTGCCTTATTTTTCTGACAGAAGTTCTGCTACTTTTCTGGACTTTTTTGTGGCCTTGTATGGTCTTCTTGCCTTCCTATTGTCTGTTTTTTTCCCCATAGGAGCCTTGAGTCCTGTAGTGGTAGCAGGAGCCCATGTTGTAGAGAGACGAAAGAAGCCCTGCAGGGGGTGGTGTTCAGGAAGCAGGGAAGATAGAACATTGAAGTTGGACTTGAAGGGGAAGTGAACGGGATGAATTGACTGTGTCTTACTCTACCTTCTACTTGATGTTTTCAATGCAAAAAAAAAAACCTGGTCTGGGTTGTTTCCTTTTGACTTTTGGATATATTAAACTATGAAATGGAAATGGAAAAAAGTAGAACCTGAATCTGAACAGGGGATTACTTCATTTTAGAAGTCTTTATTTTATTTTAGAAGTTTTAGTAGTTTTTAAGAAGTGTTTCATTTCTTTATTTTAAGGCTTTGCCCTTTAAATCTGGATTCAATTTGTTTCAGGAAGTAGGATTAGAATTGGGATCTGGTTCTGCCCATTGTCTTATTGCTTGACTGTCCTTATTGCAAAAAGGTATGTGACTGATTGTTTGATGTATGTCATATGACTAATTTGTTTGCAAAATAGTGAGTTAGTGAGTTGGTGAAGTTAATGAGTTAGTGAATGTCTTTTCCATTTTGAACATATTGACTTTGTTTTATATTTCAATTGGCATCAGCTGGTTATAATTAAGTATGATACTCAGTGTGTAAATCCTTTTTTTAAACTTTGTCTCTCCAGCAAAGAGGTAAATCAGATTCTCTTGAGCCACTTGTCATGTGACATTCTCACTGATGAAAGCATACAAGTGCACAAACTCGGCATTCTGAGATATAACACTGATATTTCTCTGGGCTTGTAGTGCCAGTGGTCTCTGTGTTCTCTGCATCCCTGCTTTTTTTTGGCTTTGTACTGCTTATATCATTTCGTTTGATATCGCTATTTATTTGCTTTTACCCATTGTCGAGCTGCTTTTAGTCGATCGCCTCCTTTTTTACACAAACTGAGTTGAGATGCTGTTAAATTAGCACTCCAGGTCTGAAACATGGAAATGGATAAACACTGATTAAGATGGAGTGTAGAAGTTGCTATCTCGGCTATAGTGACTTTTAATTTTTTTTCCATTCAGCTGGTCATTTTGGTGGACTAAGTGGAGTGCTGAGTATTGGCATTCCTTCAGGTACCCACAAGTGCTAGAACCAGCATACTAGTGATTTTAAGTGGAAAAATGTCAAGCTAGAATATAGCACCTGAGTACAGCAATTTAAAGGATGCTTGGTGTGAAATACTTAGAACTGTGAAGAGAGATGTAAGTGATTTACCCTGTATATACAACATTTGATGTAACATACAGCATAAAACTTTCAGTTTCATAGTGAAGTCCCATAATGCTAGTGATATAGTTTTATATTTTTTTATTTTGCTAGTCTGTCAGCCTATTAGCCTGTTAGCTTGTTAACCTGCTGGCTAGCAACTTTATAACTAGAATTTTCACAGCTTTATTGTCTTATGACCTCATAGTCCTAAAGCTTTTATACTGTAGCTTAATAGCTTTATAGTCTTACAGTCGGGTAACTAGCCATATAGCTTGATAGTTGGTAGTTAGCAGTTGCAACATTCTGCTATTTGGTGAGGTGTTTGAACTCTTGAATACTTGAATTTTGAAACTCTAGAATTCCTTTTGTTTTTTGCTTCAGTCTCTAAGGGCTATGAATGAAGCTTTAACAAAGAAGACATTTTTAGTAACTTTTCGGGTGGAAAACAAAAGGATTAAAGGGACTAAAGGGACTAAAAAATGACTAAAAAGGGGGCATTAAAGACTAAAGAAATAAGACAAATCCACAGATGGGCTGAAGGATTTTTACAAGGAAGGAAAGGAGACTGAAAAAGAATTGAAAGACTGAAAGTGAAAGTTGAAAATTGGACGATTTATCACGGGAATTAGAATATATTTTTCCTACAGAAGAAGACAAAGTACACTCTCTGTCTTTTGTCACTTTTAGGTGGTGAATTAATGTTTTTATGCTATTCACTTTGCTCATTTATTTTATGTGTAGATCCTGTATTAGATTTTGTATTTCTGTATTTTTGCACAACATTCTTAGCTAGCTCTGCTTGACTGTACTTGAGTGTACTTGTTTACTGTATACTGAATGATCAACTTGAGGCTGCTTAAAATTAATTTAAAGTGACAAAGTAATTCAGGTACACTCATTAAATCTGGTTAAAAGACTTAATTGGATTTGGGTGAAGCCAATTTTACTGTGTGGTTAGAGGTAAAGAACAGAATTACCTCAATGATCAATTGATTGAACAATGATTGATTGACTGATCAATTAAGTGACTGATTGATTAATTTATTAATCTAAGTCATCTGGTATAACTAACCGAGTGACAGATTAATTAAAGGAAATGGACTAGAAGGTGCCTTTGGTGCAGGTGTCCTATTATGGAATAAAAATTATGGTAATTACAAGAGCACAAGCCATAGCATGTGGTAAATCACCTAGTAAGGCATTAGTAATCCAATTGGATATGTCAGAGATGATGACTACATATTTAAATAAGACCTTCCAAGGAGATAATATTGGAGAAGAAGAAATAGTAGTAGTAGTAATAGTAGAGAAGATGTTCAGTGGTAAATCGTTGGAGAAAGGAGAAGATCGGGAGGTCAAGGAAGATTTAGAGGAAACACTTCTGGGAAAAAATAGTGAGGAAAACAAGAAAAATTAAAAAACTGGAGAACATGAAGTAAAAAACTGCAAAAAGAACAGCAGGAACAACAAAGATAGGAAACAGACTAGGATTTCTCCATTATTAAGAAAAGCATTTACTACAAAAGTATCATTACATACTGATATGGAAAAATGTATAAAAGACAACCAAGTAGATCAAGGAGAGTATATTAAAGAAATAAAAAGCCAAAGTGGCTTTTTAACATCTACCCCAACAGCAAGAAAAAAAATGATGATGACTCCAAATTCCCCTAGGGATTGTAGCCTGGACCTGACAGAAGGGGGTGAAATGGGGAAAATATTAGGAGCTGTTACAATATATACTCCAATAGTAACTGGGAATACTATAACTGACCAGTTCAATGGTACATGTAAAAAAACAAAGAGAACTAGAGAATATTCTTTCAGAGTTTCAAAACACCATACAAGGTCTTAAATTACTGGATGAATGTTAGAAAACAAATAGTTATGCTGAGCCAAAAGTGCTAATAGAAATCCTGGCACCAAAAAACAGTCATTAAGAAGGAAGTAAATGGAAAAAAGATTTGGTGGAAGAGTCCATGATGTGTTATCCAACAGCAATCAGTGATGAAATAATTGCCATCATGAAAAACCAACATGCAGCAACTTTAATATTGATGGAACAGCTGATAGCAATAAGAGGTGAAATAGATACACTTAAGGAAAATATTGCTATAAATGGAAATAGAATGAATGATGTAGTGTGTGTTTTGAATACAATCCATCCCCGAAGGAATCATCATCAACTGTGGTAATGGAAGATGAAATAGAAAAGCAGGAAATAAAGGTTAGACCAGATTTTTCTTCAATATTAATTCCAGATGACATTCAAGTAAAAGAATCAAATAATATTCATGGAAAGAAAGGGAAAAATAAGGGGAAAGGCAAGAGCAAGAAGAAGTCAAAAAGTGTTAAAAGTCATGGACAGAGTGCTAAAGGTATTGAAGTGAATCAAAATGAGGATATAGAAGCTGCGACTTATGAAAAGATACAAAAAATTGAAGGAAGAATAGAGCCACTGAAAACTAAATTTTCTGACACTGTAAAGAAAAGGCAGGAAATAGATGGACTACAACACCTAACAACAGATGAGGGGAAGATGCTAGTTGGGAACAAAGCTCTCAAGATACAAATAGTAAAGAAAAATGGGAAAATTGGGAAAAAGGACTGTTGCTTTAGGCTATATGGCCTAAAAGATTGGATGATGAAACAAAAACTTCATTAAAGGAATTGGTCATTAAAACAATAAACAAAACTTTAGACTTGGCCATTGAAGAATGTGATATCTTAGAAGCTGTTAGACCATTTAATCCTGGCTTTGCTGACATAGTATGAATCAAGGTGGCTCAAAGGAAAGTGGCTCAAAATTTATGGAGAAATGGCCATTTACTTGAGTACTTGAAATTAAGTGTTGAACTGGGACAGGAAACTGTACACATGGATGAGAAAAAGCAGATACATTCTCAAGATAAGCCTGTGATATTAACAATGTTTGGTTACCCAGGAGTCTATAATGAGACACCAATAAAGCTGACATGGTCAATTTGTAATCTGTTCACTAGTGTTTTGCAGATTGATTAGATTCAGAAGTATGGGTATTAAGAGCACTTACTGTACAAGCATGAAAGCCTAAGAGGAGATAGTCAGGAGGATATAGTTTGTAAGAATGAGGTAGTATCGCAGAGAATATTAGAATGTTATGAGAAAATGGATCAGATGGGTATTTATGTTGTGGATATGGATGCCCCTCAAAAAGAAACAGTTCTGATATCAAAGAAGGAAGAGGTAGAAAACAGGGAGAGTAGGCAAGAGAGATACAGTGAAAATTACATTATAAGTGAAACTGTCAAGATGCAGAATATGTTTCAACTATTAAAGGAAGAAAGTTAACCAACAGGAAGACAAGCCAGCCAGGATGTGAAAGAAGATAGTACTGTTTCATTAATAGACAAACACAGTATGGTAAATGATGAAAACAGCCTGATTAGTTTTGTGACCTGGGATATAGCAGGCTATAATACCAAGTTGTGCAATCAGGATTGGTTGACTTTCATTAAAAAGAGTACGGTAATCTGTCTACAAGAGACTTGGCATGATTCTAAGAATAATATAAATCTAAGTGGTTATCAAACTTTTCAATGCCCAAGTTATAGGGACTCTAAACTAGGAAGAAGAGCTGGTGGTTTAATTACACATGTAAGGACTGAAATATTTATAATTATTAAGAAATTGACTAATAATGATTACTTCATGATTCTCAGAGCTAGGGTTAAATAAGATAACCTTAATAATAATTACTTGCTATATACCTCCAGCTAAGTCTAATTTTTATAAAGAAACTGTATGGCAGTGGTTAGAAAAAAGTATATCAGAAGTCTCCTTGGAATAGCCAGAGGATTATCTTCTGTTACCAGGAGACTTCAGTGCCAGAGTGGGAATGTTTGATGGTTTAGTAAATAATCCAATAATGCAGTGGATATACCCTGACACTGAAAGGCTTACAAGAAAAACAAAGGATGAAAAAGTCATTACAAATGGTAAAAAAACTCTGTGAAATATTAAAGGATAATAGAATTTATATTTTAAATGGAAGGTTAAATGGGGATCAAGAATGAGGAACAACTTATATTTCAAAATATGGAAATACACTACTCAATCTAGTGTGTTGGAGAGGACCTAGTAATTGGTGGAAATCTTTAAACATCTCAGTAAGACTGGCAAGTGAGCATCTCCTGGTAGTAGTGTATACAGATCAATTGGAGGAGAGATTAGAGGTGGTACAAATTAATATAAATCCAGCTCAGATTGAAATTATATATATAAAAAAAGGCTTAGGTGGACAGTTACAGTGGAAACCCAAATTATAGAACAACTAGAGGTGTTTTTCGAGCAGATCAAGTTAACAAAGAATGAGTTGGACACTATAGCACTTTATGAATTATTAAAGGCATTTTTTAATGAGATTCAGCCCAAATTACAGAAGGAAAGGAGTTATAAACCTAGGACACAAGTTAAGGGATGGTTGTACAGAGATTGTAAATTAAGCAAAAAGCAGCTTATGAAATGTTTGAGAGCATGCAGACATAAGGGCAACAAAGAAACATACGATTATTTAAAAGCCTTAAGAAAAGAATATAGAAATTCATTGGTAATAAAAAATAAGGATTATTATGCAGAACAATGGAAACAGATGATAGAAATAATAGAATTAAAGGATAATAAAACATGTTGGGCCTTAGTAGCACGTGGCTGTAATGATATAATGGTTGAGAATGAAAATTATGTATCTGCTCAAGAATGGATGGAGTATTTCTCAACAGTAATGTTCAACTGGTTGAGGAAAGATCATGGCCAAATATAGAAATGAGTATGATCAGAAATAATTTTGATCCAATTACAAATTCTGAAGTATGTGAGGCAATAGGGAAACTGAAGCTGAATAAGGCACCCTAGACCGGATATACCACCAGGTGAACTATTCAAATTCAGAGACATACAATGGGCGGAGATTTTATCTTCAGTGTTTAATGAATGTATATATGACAATTAGATTCCTGAATCATGGAAGGGAGCAGTGATTATACCCATTTATAAGAAAGGAAACAAGTATGATCCCAAAAATTATAGGGCAATTAGTTTGCTGGACACTGTGGGAAATATTTTTGCAAGAATATTACTGGAACAGATTATGATAAGTTTAAATAAAAATAGAAGTTTATCATCACTTCAAACTGGATTCTGTTGGACACATTCAACAATGGACAATTGCTTTATATTACATTACATCATCTTTGTGAGAAATATATTAGATTAAGGGGCCAAAAGTTATACGTGGCATATTATTGATTTTTCTACCGCTTTCAACACAATAAATAGAACTAAGTTATGGGACACAATGTATAGTGATGGAATAGAGTCACTACTGATTAACATCACAAGATTACTGTATTCTAATACATGGGCTCAGGTTAGGTTAGATATGGGGGGTAACTTTTCCCCACAATTTCCCCAACAAACACTGGGGTCAGACAGGGGTACATACTTGCCCCAACCCTTTTTGCAATATATTTGGATCCACTGTTGAGAACATTACAAATGGTTAACACGGACTCACCTAAAATAAGATCGGACTATTGTGCAGGCCTTGCATATGTCGATGATTTGATATTGTTTTCATTGACTGCTAAGGGTCTTCGGGGAAAATTAAATCTTTTGGAAACATTTGCAAATGAAAGACATTTCAAAGTAACTGTCTAAATCAATATAATGCTGTTTGGAAGACAAAAATACTGTGGGAAATGGTATATAAATTCTCAACCTTTACAAACTACAAATGATTATACTTATTTAGGTCTTGTTTTTCTAAAAATTTATGTTGGAAGACACACTATACCACAATTTATAACAAAGTAACAAATACAACTTTAGCACTAAGAAGATTAAATACAAAGTTAGGGGGACATACTATAAATTTATTTTTATTTATTTATTTCAATCTAGGATTACAATACCTTTGAGCCAAGGCTCTTTTACAAAGGTTCCACATCAGCATGTGCAACAGTCATCATTTTTAGTTACAAACATATAGTCATTGACTTACAGACATGTAATAACCAGTACAAAGACTTGAGCTATGAGCAAGACAAGGGAAGGGGAGGGTGGTTAAACCCTTATTAAATGCAATTTAAGCAAAATATAACTGCCAAATACTATATGATACAGAAATTTGGAACCACAAGTATTTATTGAACTTGGAAAAAACAGTTATGCGGTTCTTAAGATCAACACTGGGATTTCTCTTAACGTTCCCTGCACCTTATGTACAGGCAGAAACAGGGTTAACTAACTTGAAAGCCCTAACAGAGTCATGTACAATTCATTTCTGGATCAAACTGACTACCCTAGAGGACAGTAGAATATATAGAAACTGTCTAGAAGATACAAAACGGTGGGATATGGATAATCTGCAATCACCATGGCTGTTCAAAATTAGACAAATACTGAGATAATTTGATCTAGAACATTTACTTGACCTAACATATCAAAATGTGACTATTTCTGTACAATATAAGAAGTACATTAAGGGCCAAATATTCAGACTGTGTTGGGCAGTGGCACAAGCCTGGGTGCAGCGCAACTGGGCTGCGCCAGGGCCAGGACCAGGACCAGGCAATATTCAACGTTGATGTGCCATGGCACAGCACCATTGAATATGGCAAGGTTGGCACACATACTGTGCATGGTGCAGTGGCACTGTGCCAGTGCAAGTCACAGAGAGGGAGCACGAGGATATGCCAGCACAAGTGCAGTTGCACTAGGTGCTTCACCCATGATATTCAGCAGGGGGCATGCAAATGAGGCCATTTGCATGTCATTATGGCCCCATTTGCATGCATTGTACAGGGTATCCCGGTGAAATGCACCTGGCGCCCTGTCTAGCTGCTGCTGTTGGGTGTTGGGTCCCTGTTGGGCTATTATAACCCCTCCCCATCTCTCCTCTCCCATATGCCCGCTCATGGGCTGTTGTAATATGAAATATTAACATGGTGATCTAGTGGTTCCCTCCCATATGCTCGATCGTGGGATGTTGTAATATGAAATATTAACCTGGTAGTCCAGTGGTACCCCCCCCACACACCCAATGAGGACCCCTGAATGAACACATTCATTCACATCTCTGGTCCTGTGTAGTAAAATATGGTCTGCAAGCCCATTGGTCCACACTGTGGACCAATAGGCATACAGATCATACTGTACACTGTCATTCGGTGGGTAGCTGGGCGGTATGTGGTTGGGGTGCTGCCACCCACTGATGACGGAGGGGGTGATGGGTGACCGGGGGTCCTCTGTGGTTGGGTGTGGAGGGGGAACCACTGGACCACCAGGTTAATATTTCATATTACAACAGCCTACGATCAGGCATACAGGGAGGGAACCACTAGACCACCATGTTAATATTTCATATTACAACAGCCCGTGATCGGGCATACGGGGAGGGAACGACTAGACCACCAGGTTAATATTTTGTATTACAACAGCCCACAATCGGGAATACAGTGAGGGAGGGAGGGGGTCCACTAGACTACCAGAGAGGGTTTTGGTGCTTGTGGACGGTGTTCCTGCTGGGCGGGTGGCCACCCACAGCTGGAAGCTGTTGTGTTGCACCTTGCAATACAGCCACCTGCCTGTGGGTGGCCAGCATTTGAGCCTTTTATTTTTGGCTTAACTTTGAGCACCAGTGTATGGCACATGTTGGGGTTGTGCCAGCATGTCACATACACACATCCTGTGCTGAATATCGGGATGTGCCGCATATGCATGGGCACGCTCCCTGCATTTGTGTTGCATACATTACCAATGTGCCCTGGTGCATCGGGAGTTGCGACGTGCAACCTGCCCCTTTGAATATCTCACCAGGGTGCATTGGGGGTTGCACCTGTTGCACCATGCACAATCCCTTTGAATATCTGGGCCTAAGAAACTTTTAGTTATGAAATATAATAAAATTGATATTTAAAATATTAAAAACTCCCATTATTCATTGTGGTATAGTAACAATGTTATAAGCCATAAATATAAATATTATCTGGATGTTCTAGAAAAACCAGAATTGAGAAAAGTCTTTGCTAGATTTAGACTGGAATCTCAAAAATCAAATACATTAATAGCAAGATATAACAGGGCAGTGGACTTGGTACATTCAAATTGTGTCTGTTGTGCTCTAGAAATAGAAAATCTCCCACATATGATACTGAAGTGCATGTGGTATGAGAAGGCCATAAATAAATAGCTGGGTGGCATTTTAACTAGCTTCCAAGGCTGTGATGATGACGTAAACATTTATGCACTGCTAACAACTGACGATGAATATATAATAAGAAAAATGTTAAAATTCTTATTAAATATAAAGTAAATAAGGGCTAGCAGAATCAGAACTATAATTATAAATGTTTAAGATGATTATATTTAGGAAAAAATGTAATTTTACATGCTAATTTGTAAATTTTGTATACACCTTCTGAACTTTATGTAAAATATGCATGTATGTATTTATTTATATATGTCTTTTGTATTTTATGTATGATTATTTGTAAAGATCTTTTTAGATTGAACAATAAACTAAACTGAAGTGACCTTAATACCCTTATCAGAAAAGTTATTCTGGGAATTATTAATCAGATGAATCTAGTTCCATGGCTTAAATAGGCTTAATACTGACTGTAGGATAAGGGATAATGATGAGGTTGCTCTATAGGCATGCATTAGGTCTCTACTTAATGAGAGGCATGGTATTGTGCTTAGTATTTCCTCAACATAATGTGTCCTGGAAAAGCATCAGGTAGCTGAAGTACTTTGGTAACATAAACATGTCTAATAAATGTCTTGCCTGAATATTGTACAATTTTCACTATAACTCCCCATGGAACTGGAGGGCTTCTCCTAATGGAAAGCCTGAGGGACAAGAATAACATAACTGAATAGTAAATATTAAATGGAATTGAAGACTGAAATTTTGGCTGGTTTTAACTTTGCAATGAAATTACTAATTTAAAGATCAATATAAAAGCACTTTATTCATTGAAGCAATGGAAGATGACATATATATATATATATATATATATATATATATATATATATATATTTGTGATGCAATTATTTTGTATGTAATATGTATTGTATTTATGGCTTTTAAAATATGTAGTGTTGTAATGATTTGTAACCGATCAACAATAAATTAAACTAAACTACTCCCTGTGCTCAAAAGACCCATACACATTCTCCCATCCCCACTCACACTCCTCAGCTGGGAAATTGACTTTCTCATACTGCCTCCCCTCCCTTTGGAACCACCTACCTTCCTCCATGCATCCCTCCCTGTCCCTTCCCTCTGTTAGATGCCTAAAACTCCTTACCTTCCCCCTGCTCCTGCCAACCCTCTTCCCGAATCCTTCCTTACCCTTGCCGAGCTTTTGACCATCTTTCCCTCTCCCTCTCCACTAATCTCATAGTTCTGACAGCCTCTTTGAAGTTTATCAACCTGTTTTGACTCCTACTTTCAGGACCTCCTCAGCCTCCCTTCACGCTGGCACTATGCATTTTGAGTTTGCCCAGTGTGCACAGATGATTTGTATGCTAATTAATTTGTCCTCCATATTCAGTGTTTGCCAGTTTGTCTGTTCTGCACTCAGCTAATGCTATTTATGTCACCCTCATTGTAACCACTGTAGCTGGCTGTATTTTGTTTGTAATTGTGCTTCTCCCCTTCCCCTTTCCCATGGGTCACACCTGGAAATGAGTCTTGACTTAGTGTGTCTCTACTGGTTACCATTTTTTAAAAATAAATAAATAAAATGAAATGTTATTTGTCTCTTTAAATTTCTACCCTACTCAATCCCTTCTTTCATCTGTTGTAAAAGCTCACAGGTTATCAGTTTATGGGACTTGCCATGCATTCATATGTTTTTATATGGGGAAAATAAATTACAAACCCTATTGAATTCTGATTGCAATACAATCCAATGCCAAATCAGTACTGGCTATATAATCAATTCTTTGCAAATGAACTTCATTAATGCTGCATGCACTAGTTAGAGTTAAGCCGGCAAGATTAGAGAAATGTGGCATTAAGCTTTCCAAACCTAAAACCCAACCCCCACCCTCCAGGCAGCAACAGGAAAAAAAATTATGGTTTTACATCTCTGGCATCTACACAAATCAGGCGTGGGGTGTGCCTTGGAGTTGTCAACCCTAACAATCACCCCATTCTAATATACTCTGCATATCTCAGCTTCTTTAATGATCAAATGAGGTGAGCATTAAGGTTGAAAATCCCAAGGTACACCCTATGCCTGATTTGCAAAGATGCAGGAGAGGTGAACCTATATTGGCTTTTCCTGTTGCTGCCTGGAGGGTGGGCATGGAGTGTTAGGTTTGGAAACCCAAATGACACATTTCCCTACTTTTGTTGGTTTAACCCTAACTAGTGCATTAATGGAGTCGTTTGCAAAGAATTTCCTTTCTTTTTGAGATGGTGGAATCATATCCTCATTCATGCAGGTCCCTTCAGGACCTGATGTCCTGCCCCAAGGGAACACTCCATCTGCCTTCAGAAGTGCAGGGCCTTTATGGGCCCTGTGCATCAGTGATGCAATGAATGTGAAGAATTCATGGGGCTGTCTAGTGGGCTGTGGAAATGTGGGGCTCTGTGGTCCTTGCATTTCCATGTGGCTGCAAATGCAGATACACTGGACAAAGGGTGCACCTGTCAACCCATGCACAGAGCCCTCTGCCACCCAGAATTGCAGAGGTCCAGAGCCCTGTGCCAAGATGACAGTCACCTTCACTATATGGTACCCAGGCCCATGTGGACAATCCTGCTCCTTTCATTCCTTGGCTGGGGTGCATAACAGCAGTTCCCCCATCCTCACCCCATCCAGCTGGGTCACTGAGCTCACCTCTGAACTGAAATCACTAACATGGTATCACAAAGCATACCTACTGGGGTCAAGAGTGACACAACACACAGAGTTTGTTAATAATTATGTTTTTTTTTCAATTTTTACTCCACATTTTCAAGATACTAATTTTATGATTTGCCTTATAAACATGGCATGTACCATATATAGTATGCTGGCTGAAATGTCATTTTGAAGCAGAAGTGTAAAAACACGTCTCATCCAGGATTTAAAAATGACATGTCACATTTATGAGGTCATGTGGAAAAATGGCTAAACTGAAAGTTTAGATTCAAAATAGTGAAAATTAATGAAGTTATAGGTGAACATCCAAGTACTGTAATGTTCACCCATTACGTGGGGATTTTACCATATATGTAAACCAAATTGTCAGCATAGCCTTCTTACCTGATCTCATGAACCCGATAGTGAAAATTTTCAAATCCCTGCTTCCACGCCACAGGTCCGAAAATACATTTTGGCTAGGAATTGAAAAATAACAGTCTTCACGTTCATGATACAGTGTAAAAAAATGGCTATGTTGAAATTTTGGGGTCAAAATATTTAAAATTACCAAAGTTACAAACTAGCATAGAACAATTTCAACATATGTGCATAGTTTTGCATTTTACATATTTTGACCCCAAATGTTCCACATAGCCTTCTTATTACCCCACCTCATGAACAAGATTGGTGACAATTTTCAAATGCCTCCGGAAAAGTGATTTCACCAAGCGACCACAAAAATCATCTTTTGGGTTGATTTGCATAATTCCACTGCCAATGGTCATGATGTGGGGTCCCTAAAAAGCCATGTTGAAAATTTGGTGTCACAATTTGCAAAAATGGCAAAGTTATGCATGAAAGTTAAAATCCCCATTGAAATACACTGAACTGCACTTACCTTAGTTTCTCATATTGCAGTCAGTGGCTCCAGCAGCAAGATGTGTCATGGATCTAAGAGTGGATCTTCACCCTGTGACCTGTTCAGGTGAGTCAGTGTATGTGGGGGGGGTATGGGGGGCAGGGTGGTAGGTGCTCAGCAGGAGGTCAAGATGGGAGGGTGGATAGGCAAGGGACCATTTTCTTTTTTACATGCTTAATTAGAGAAAAAACACAGGGGAATGGTTTTCATTATTACAGGGAAACATAACAGATATGGGGATGGTGATAAGAGGGTGGGAACACCACTAGACACCAGGGAAACATAATAAATAAGGGGATAGTGATTGGAGGGTGGGGGGGTCACCACAACACATCAGGGAAATATTATTAAAGTAAGGGAATGGTGATCAGAGGGTGGGGGGCACCACTAGACAGTAAGGAAACATAGATTTAAGAGGACAGCAATCGGAGGGTGAGGGGTGCCACTAGACACCAGGGAAACATTATAAAATGAAGAGGACAGCGAAAAATTTGTAATTCTCATGTCAACACTGATTTCATTTGCTGCCACACCATGGATCAGCTGCTATGATATCAGGTTTGAGTACTACAAAGTGAACTCACTCTTCAGGTCATCTTTAAACAGCTTGTTTAATGAAATGTTAAGTGGCTGAAATAAATCTGTACAGCTCGGGGAGGGGACAAATATTAGTATGATGCCAGCCTTTTCAAAATGTCCAGAATAGATATGGTACTTTGCACCCAAAACAGATCTAAGATTAGGATAGCATGCTGTCCTGACAGTTCATTTTTTTATTTAATAAAGGCAATATAAGGTTTCAATATGTAATTATTTAATAAAGGCAATATAAGGTTTCAATACGTAATCAGTGAACTTGTGGATGGTATTTTCATTTAGTCATCGTGCCGGCATACTTCTTATTAGAAAAAAGAATTGCATTCATGACTGTTCTCAACTGCATACTTGCCTACTTCTAATCTCATATCTGCAACTCAGAAGAACATCGGCAGACAAATTAAGAGCTTCAGTGGTTATTTCAGAAATATCACTTACTGTCCACTTCTGAGCCTTCAATTTCTCTAGCCATCGAAATATAGAAATTCTGGGCAATACAGTGATATGGCAATGTTAGTGAATAACAGTGTAACGTGAGAAACAGAATGAGGGACACAAAGCATTGTTTTAAACTTTATGAATGAGGATGTGACAGTATCAGTCTTAATTACAGCTGACAATTATGGGTGATGCAGTAACTGCATAACATAGGTGCTGTGCAGCTCCTCCTAAATGGACCACACAAAACTTGCTGTGATGTGCATGATGCAACAGCATGAAATAAATGAAACAATGATGACCAAACGGCAGGCCATTTCCTGGGGATTATGATTGGTTTGGGGGTTAAGTGGCCCAAGGTGCAGCTGAGGGTCACCACCTCCCACCCAGTCAATAATCCTAGGAAACAACTGGCAGTGAAGTTGTCATTGGTATTATAAGGCTAACTCAGCATTTTGTACCCATAGCAATTAAGAAACTTATGTTTTGAAGATTTTTCTTCCTCATTTGCAGATGAGTGGGTGTGCAGCATGTATGTGATGTGGCCCCTGTGTGTGTCCGTATGTCTGCTTCCTCTGATCATTGTCAAAACATAGTGCAGCCATGTGGTTTTGGTGATGAGTTATAAATAATCACACTGTCTGTACAATAAAAGTAAGTTTGTTGTACTGTTAGAATTTCTGTTTTTTTAAAAGTTTGGGAAGTACTTTTGGCACAATAAGACGATTTTAACATGAGACCACTCATCTATATAGAAACTCCTGTAGAATTAGATTACCAAGCAGTTTTGTATTCCTCATCAGCAGTGACTTTTTTTTTTACTTCTACTTTCTCTCAGAACTAGAGGTGGGCAAGACAGGATTTTTTCAGTTAGAGCCAAGCAAGAGCCGAATCGGGGCTCTGGCTTTGCTCTGCAAGCCAGAACATGAGCTGAGTCCAGCATATTGCAAGCTGTTTTCTGCATAGGAGTTGAATATTTATTAATTTAATAAGTATTTTGGAAAGACCTTTGAGCATGAGCTCTTTTACAAAGGTTCCACATCAGGGTGGACAATAAGACAATACACATATTCAGTGATTACAGAGGCCTGATCATTAGGCATTAAAGAGTGGTTACATGAGAATTAGACAAATAGGAGAAAAACTGAGCAGTTGTAATAGAATACTAAACTATTTCTAATTGGCTGCCCTAGGTAGCACACCCCCTGGAAACCTCCAAATCTGTTGATAGACTATGGAAAAGTAACTTCATAGGGTTTAATGCTATCCTAGATGGTGAGATGCTGGGAGACAGTGAAACAAGGGGTATTGGGTTTGAACCTACCGCAGAGAGTGAAAGGTGGGGGGATAGTGAAACGGAGGGGCTGTGATGGGGGGAGCAGCTCCAGAGGGCTTTGTTGAGTAGGGTGTGTGTGTGTGTGGGGGTTAGGGAGGGGCAGTACCAAGAGCATTTAAAGAGGACTGATAGCTTACTTAAGCCCTTGGCTAGGCTGGAATGGAGGCAGGGTTATCTAGGTAGCCCTGCTGGTTGCTACCTTGGGGGTAGGCCTGTATATCAAGTGGGGCCTGAGAAGCAGGTGCATTTTGAGCTAGACATTAGATGCTGTTTGAGGCCTGCTTTGAATTGAAACAGGCTGTTGTTTGTTTGTAATTTCATCGGGGGTTCATTTATCCAGAGGGGGGCCCGATAGGAGCAAGCGTGCTGCCCTAGTGAGGTCCAGCGGAATGGTATGGACAGTGCTCCATTCTTCCTCCCTCTGGTGATGTGTGATGAGAGAGAAGCCTCAAGCAGGTTTCCTATACAGGGTGGGGGGTTTTGTGAGGAGTGCCTTCTTTCCCAGGAGGCAAGTTTGGTATTGATCCTGTCTTTTAGGTTAAGCCAGTTTGTACGCTCATACAGGGTGCAAGTATGAGTTTAGTGATCTGAGAACAGGGGTAGGCAGCATGCTTTACTGAGTGTAATTTGGACCCTTTTGAGCACTGTATCAGTAGCAGCTCCATAGACCACCACTCCGTACAATACTAGTATACTAGCTGGTCAGGCTGACAAGTATGCTTATTTTGACCATAACTGGCTCGGCCTGACCTTGACTCTCAATTTCTGATAGATGTCAAACCGAGCTCAAACAGGCAGTAAGCTCGAGCCAGGCTCAAGCCTGCTCTGGCTTGCCCAGCTAAACTAAGCAAGAACAAGCTCTGCACTCCACTGCAAAAATGACCACACAAAAAACACTGGATAGGCAGTAAACAATCTATTTTATTTCCAACACTGCAGCATCAACATAACAGTTGTAACAGCATTTCAATGGGTACAGTAAATAATGACCGCTTTCCCGTGTCTGAGTAAACACTCTCCTGCGCTTCAACCAACTACTCGGTCTTCTAAACTAAGAACTGCCACTATTGCAACAGTGCAGTTTCTCATTCAGTCTTTACAGTGTCGTTGGCTTGCACCACAGCAGTCAGCTGCTTGTGAGTGTGCAGCGCCACAGTGGAATAATGCCATTAATGTAAGGCAGCCTCTTGTGTCTGTTTGACAGCTGGATTTATCATTCACTGACCATAAATGGCTCATCCAGTAACCAGAGACTGAAGAAGCCTTATGAATATTTAATGATCGGAGGTTGGGGGGGCGCCACTAGATACCAGGGCAACACTTTACATACATAAAGGGACAGCAGTGTGGGGAGACACCAGGGAAATGGCATTTCACTGTCATTGCAGCCTGCAGCATGAGTTCCAGCTCAGCTGCAGAAGTCAAGAAAGTCCTTCTGTTCTCGTACAGAGAATGAGGATGAAGGGCTCCTCTCACTAAGCTGGGCACCCTGGATTTTGGGTGCCCAGAAAAGGTATTTCTGCCAGTTTTAGAAAAAAAAAACACTAGAATCTAACTAAATGGGTCCCATTTAGCTAGGTTCAGGTGCTTTTTTTTAAATAGTCATTTCTGTGTACTTTAAATGTTTGTTAGTTTAAACAGTAAAAAGAAAATGGTGGCCATATGAAAAATAATTTTTTTCCCTCACGAAAAGAGACTGACCCATATGAAAACTTTATACAGCTATTTTGAAGTGCTTACTGAGCATGCTCAGAACTGAAATTTAAAAATTAAATAACTTTGGAAAGGATTACTATTTTTTCACCAAACCAGAGAAAGGCACATCTGTGGGCCTAGCCCTTTCTACCCTGAACATTTCAGAGCAAAATTCCAAACCATCTGGGTGCAAGGCGATGACAAAAAACCCCAGCAAAAAACATCAATTTTGTTTTTTTACTTTTTTACTATCCGAATCTCAGAATTCACACATCTGACTGGAACATAACTTGGCAGACCGAGAGGTATACCCACCGAGACTGCATATCCAAACTTTGGTGCAACTCTATTGGATGATTGTGAAGATATTAAAGTGCAAGATTTAAGGTTTAACATAGAAACCCCTGCTGAGCCCTAACTATAGTGGCACTACCACTCCACTATAATAAAATACCAATCTACATGACTTAAAGCACTTTTAAACTCAGCTGATTTATGCTTGGGTAAATCCTAACCCTTCCATAATGGCTGGAAACTCTGGAAGTTTACTAGTGGAGAGGCATTTTATTGAAGAGTGAGCACTCAATAAGTCCAGTAAAAGTTGAACACATCTAATCCTTACATCATTTGTTGCTAAAAGCCAATCAGTAGTGGCATTAGTTTCTGTGCTATAGTTAGTGTGAGTCAGTTCATTAACTAACTGCATTAAATATTTGCTATTTTTTTACAGGCCAGCGAATATTAAAATCACCCCCCCAACCCAACCCATCCTTTGGATCCTGACACTGTCCTCCCTCCACCAGCACCCAGAAAAAATATTTCACTTAATGCCCTGTAAAGAAGAAAATAGCCCCACGGTGCACAGTGGCTGCTCTGTTCAGTGTCCTAGTAACTAACAATGCTGTCATATGCATGAATGATGAATGTTAATGTCTTTGCACTTAGTGAAAGCTGATTGGCTGCAAATTCAAACAATCAGGTTTTATTAGGAGCAAAGGCATCACCATTCACTTATGCCATGTGCCAGCAACCTTACTGAGAGGGGCACTTAACGAAGCAGATGCTCTGCACCATGGGGACTTTTCTCTTTATTACAAAGCATTAATAAAATATCTCTTCTGCATGCTAATGGAGGTGTGGGTAATGGGGCTAGAGAGGGGGTTCAATCAATCAATCATTTTATTGTTTGACATAATAATGCTGTTACAATTTAAAATCATTTTGCCTTCATCATTAAATTTAGCATATCTTCCTCATAATTTATAAATTACATTTCTTACTTATTACAAAACATTTCTTCATATATATATATATATATATATATATATAGATGTTTGACAAATTATATATTCCTCATTCACACTTATATACATTTTGCATAATTATTTCATTAACCTAGTTATACTTTACTATTCTTTATACATAAAAATCTCTCTTCATATAAACACATATTTTTTATAAACTTCATTATATTGTTTAACCATATTGCACCTTTCTATGTAACCACAATTATATTAAATATTATTCAGATCTCTTTTCCAGGATCTAGGGCCATAATCCTGTCACCAGCTCCATCATTCCACATACTTGATATAGTATCTCTTTTTTCTATAAAAGAGAGGAAGGAGGCCACACAATCCATTTCAGTCTGGCTTCCAGTTTTTAACAGATATGTTACCATATCTTTAGGTTCATGTTCTATCTTACTCATTATCTCTCCCAGGTACTTCTTTCTTTTTCATAAAGGGGACAGAGTATCATTATTTGATCTAGATTGTCAAGATCTATATTGCATTTACATTTTTTCCTTTCATCCTCCCATTTCCTATATTTTGCAGTAAGCCAATTACTTTCATACATTTCCAAGCGAAACCTGGTTATACTTTTGTTTTTTTTTTAGGATCTTTAATATGTAATAAATAATTCTCTGACTTATCTTGTCATTTGTTTTTAGCCATCCATAAACATCTCTTATTTTGTTTACAGAATTGTAAATCTCCCTGTATTTCCATATCCTGTATTCTTGTTTTTATATCCTCTCTCACAATTTCCATTGATATTCTAAAGATGTCAGTCAGGCTATACATCAACCCATTTGGTTTTATTATTTTTTCTACAATTCCTGTACTAGGAAACATTATACCCTTCTTTAAATATTCTATTGATTATTCTATGCATTTCCTTGGCAGTCTATTTTCCTTCATCATATATGATTTTAACCAGTAATTTATACATCTTATTTCAATTGAACTTTCCATAGTATATTGACCCAATTCTGCCCTTGTCACTGCTGAGGGTGCTTCATTCGGGATCGTCAATAATTTCCTATAATGTATGCTTAAACATTTATATATTCCTTTACTTCCATCCTGACCCCAAATTTCTGCCCCATACAGGAGCTGGCTTCTTATATTGGTATTAACTATTCCCAGGTATCCCAAGACCGAATGTCCACCATATTTGTATAGAAATTTATTCATTCCTGGCCGAAATCTTTTTGTTTTAAGCACTGTTTCTTTTATATGTTTTCCCCATTTTAAATCCTTTGTTATTATTACCCCAGATAGCAGAATTCATTAACTACTTCTAATCTTTCCTCAACTTTGTAGATGCACTTATTATTGATTTTGCCAAAAACCATGACTTTTGTTTTATGGTAATTTATTTTCAAGCCTGCTTCTTTACATTCCTCTACAAACCTTCCCAATATTCTTTTAATACCCAAATGACTGGTTGACATCAACACACATAAAAGTGGGCCAAAGGATGACCCAGGGAACTACAGGCCAGTGAGTCTCACCTTGATCATGGGCAAACTCATGGAGACCATCCTAAAGGAGAGGCTCATGAGCATCTTGGAGGCAAACGGTATCCAGGGTGACCAGCAACATGGGGTTGTCATGGGCAGATCATACCAGACAAACCTGGTAGAGTTCTGTGACTGGGTGATGTGGGAACTGGACAAGGTCCATGCTGTGGACATCCTATACTTGGACTTCAGTAAGGCCTTTGATTCAGTGCTGTATGGGAGATTGGGGGAAGCTGGAGTACATGGGGGCAGGACCAAAAATGGCAACCTGGATTAGGAACTGGCTGGGGGGGACAGAAAATGGTAGGGGGAAACTCTTATCACCAAGAGCAGTGATGAGTGGTGTACCACAGGCATCTGTGCTGTGACTAGTACTGTTCAGAATTTTTATTGCAGATATCTTGAATGGGATCTGGAGCAAAATCAGTCTGTTCCCAGATGATATCAAGATGGGAGCTGTGGTAGATGACACAGAGAGGGGGTAAAGGGTTGCAGAAGGAGCTGAATAAGCTGCAGGAGTGGGCAGATAAATGGCAGCTGGGGTTCAACACCAAGAAGTGCAAGGTTCTGCACTTAGGAGCCCAGAACCAGGGGAGGGATTATCACTTAAATGGGGTTCAGTTAGGTTGCCCCTCAGAAGAAAAAGACCTAGAGGTGATCATAATAGGAAGCATGAACAACTCTCTTCAATGCAGAAGGGTGGTGGCAAAAGCCAACAAAATTCTGGGATGTATAGCTAAAGGGATCTCCTCCAGAAGTAGGGAGGTTATCCTGTTTCTGTATAGGTCTGTGATCAGGCCCCACCTGGAGTACTGCATGCAATACTGTTGCTCGTTCCTGAAGAAGGACATCAGATTGTTGGAGAGCATACAGTGCAGAGCCAAAAAGATGATAAAGAGATTGGAGGGCAAGTCATATGAGAAAAGGCTGGGGGAGTTGAATATGTACCCTCTGGAAGGGAGGAGGGACAGGGGAGATATGATTGAGACATTTAAATACCTGAAGGGAATAAACAATACTAATATAAAGAGGATTTTCCAGAGGAGAAATGGGAGGGACATGAGAGGACACCAACTGAGATTGGAGGGGGGTAGATTCAGGAGATAGATGAGGAGACATTTTTTCACGGAAAAGAGTGGTGGACAAGTGAAACTCCTTGCCGGGTGAAATAGTGGCCTGGAAGATGGTAGACAGCTTCAAGACAAGTTGGGATACGGTAAGAGTAACGGGTAATTGAAGGGGGGAAGGGAAGGGCAGCAGCATTATAAGGTGCTAGCTGCGCACATGAGCAGACTCGATAGACTGTGAGGCCTGTTTCTGCTGGCATTTTCATATGTTCATATGTCATCTGCATATGCCAAATATGGTCAAGCTTGATTTCCTACTTTAGATATATGAAAATGTGTGTCATACATCTTTTCTAATAAAGGAATAATGCATGACAGGGTGTGTGTCATGCTGGGATAACGTCACGCCTGGGATGATTAGGCACAAAGCCGCAGGCCGAGCGCAACTAATCAGCCCAGAAGTGACATTATCCCAGCACGACACACACCCTGGAGTGCATTATTCCTATTATACAATGGCTCATTGTTATATATAAAATAAAAATATAATTTTAAAGAATGTTTTTATTAGTGTGGGAAAATATTTTAGTTTCTTAAGAGGAGATGCAAAAAAAGAGAGCATGGCATCCATAGTGTCATCTATATTGGTTCACAGTGCTGAGACTAGACCCGTGATGTTATGCTGGATAACATCACACCCGTGATGTTATGCTGGGATAACATCATGGGTCCAGCCCCATAGTGACCAATCAGAGTCCAGGAAATTTTCTTGCCATTGTATAATATTTGATTTAAGTACAAATTAAATAATATAGGTGACAAAGTACATCCTTGTCTCACTCCTATGTTTGACTTAAATTGGTCACTTTTATTTCCCTTACAGTCATATCTTATTTGTGTGGAATTATCATAGTATAATATTTTGATTATTTCCACTATACCTTTATCCATTTCCAGTTTTTCCAGTGCTTCCTATAATTTAATTCTATTTACTCTGTCAAATGCTGATTTAAGGTCCACGAACACACAATACAGACTTCGTTTCTTCACATTTCTATATTTGTGAATTAGATGTGTCAATGTAAAGCATTGGTCAATAGTCGAATATCTTGGCCTAAAACCAGCTTGAGCCTCATCCAGTTTACCTTCCCTATCTATCCATTCTACAATTCTGCTATTTATAATTTTGGTAAGTACTTTCTGAATGCCGTCTATTAAGCTTATTAGTCTATAGTAACTTGGATCACTGTTCTCCTTTTTTAAGCAGTGGTACTATTATATTGCACTTTCAACTCTCTGGAATTCTTCCTTTATCCATAACTACTTGAAATAATTTATGTACATTACAGTCCAGATTTCTATATTTTGTTTCAACACCTCTATTGGAACTCCATCTGGCCCAGGTGCTTTAAATGATGCAAAAGATTTTATTGCAATATGTATTTCCTTTAGATCAATATTTAAATCTGTCTTAGTCCATTCCTTATCTATTACCATTTCCTATATGTTTTCTTCTGTCTGAAATATATGTGTATACTATTCTACCCATTGATGTGGTTCTATATTTGTTTCTGGGTCTTTTCTATCCTCCCCTAAATCTCTATTTGCAATCTCCCAACATTTTTAGTTGTTGTTTTATTCTACCACTATTTCTAACTTCCTCCACAAATGTCTAGTATGTTTGATTTTATTTTTTTGACTATGTTTTTATATATTTTCCTTAGCTTATTAAAAACTCTCTTATTTGCTATATTTCCATCTTTTTTAACTTCTCTAATCTGTCTATTCACTGTTTTTTTAGCTATTTTATACTCTTTATTATACCATTCTGGTTCTTTTTTAGTATGTATTTTTATTTCCTTTATTATTATCTGTGAAATAGTCTCCATTATTTGTTGATATTCCTTTAACAAGGCTGTTTCTGTTATTTCATTTCCTATTAATTTCTCCATTTCGTCCCATATGTGCTGAAACACTTTTTCTTCTATCACTTTCCAGTCAACACAACATTTTTTTTTCTTATTTCTAAAGGGATATGATCCTCTCTGCCTTTCTTCCTTTGATTAGTCATAATACTTAATTCCAGTTCTGAATGTGCACTTTCTGCCTTGGGTTCTATACTGAGATCTACACATATTTCCATCATATTCATATTTATCCATATATGATCTATTATTGATGAACCAATGCCTCCCATATAAAATTGTCATTTGAATCTAATTTAGTTCTTCCATTAATTGGTATTAAATTTTCATTCATCATATTTTTATAATATTGCTCTCCCTGATTAGTTATTTTGATTCATTTTATATTACCAGTATTTATAATTCCCAAATAATCTATTATATCTTTTGTTACATTTGTTAAATTACCTATCCTATAATTGAAATCTCCTGTAACTATTATTTCCCTTTGGAGGTTACTGTTTGCATATTTATCTACAATTGCTTCCAAATCTCTATTTATATTATCATTTTTGTATTTACTTCCATCTAGTGGATGATACATATTTGTAAGTATTATTTCTCTATCTCATTCCCTGATATTTATTACCAGGATGTTCTCATTTTTATTTCTATTTCTTGTAAAGATCTTGTTTCCCTTAACTTACACATTGTTACTAAACCGCTTGCATAATGTCCATATCTCTCTATCTTATATGCATTTTTGGTATATATTTTAAATCCATTGATATGTAATTTCCATTTATACCATGTTTCTTGTAGATTTACATATTCAAATTCTTCCACATGCTTTCTGAATTCATCATCTGCCAAATTATTAGCTAGCCCTGATACATTCCATGACAACATTTTTGTAATTTCTGACTTAATATCTGGTTCATTAACTTAAGGATCATGTGGCCTCCTTCCTCCACTCTCTTTTTCTTCAAGTCATTGTACATCTTCTTCATTTTCCAATATTTCATATCTGTTTGATATTTTAACTATTGCTTCTCATTTTGTATTCTGTTTTCCCCTTTTTGTTTATTTTCATTGATGTCAGAATTAGACTCATCATAAATATTCCTAATTCATCAAGTTTCTTGCTTTTTTCCAACAATGATTCATATATTTCATTATTAGTCAGCCATAATAAGATATGACCTTCTGTTTCCCATCTGACCACACTGCTGACATCTGTATTTTGGATTTCCAGTTGTAATAATAATCCTAATATATCCAATAATTTATATTGTAAGTTATTTGCTGTTTCTCCATAAAACTGTTTTAGTCCAAATATGGATACTAATTTTGCTTCTTCTGTGAATTTCTGATATTGATTATACCTTTCCGGGAAAAGCTCTCTTAGAGTAAGTATATTTTCAACTTCCATTCCCATTTCTTCCAGCTATTTATTTTTTTTCCACATTACCTTCAAAATATAATACTGGTCCCAAATTATTAGGACCAATTCTTCATTCTCTTTTGGTCTAACTACACTGGTGTATTCCAGAATTTGCTTATTTCCTGTCAGTAGGGTGCTCAGTAGATTTTTCAGTGTTTTATTCAAGTCTTCTAACTTTTCTTGTGGCAAAATTCCTACCCCATACATTGGTAGTACAAAATCTGATCCTTTTGTTTTTGCCAAGAAAGTTTGGAATGCATTCTTTGTTTTGGGCCCCATCTCCTCTTCCTTATCTACTTTTTTCCCTTTCTCCTTGTGTTTTACTTCAGTGTCTACTCCTTTATCTATCTTTTCTTTCGCTTTAAGTAATTCAACCTCAGTCTCCGTAGTTTCTCTCTGTTTCATAGTCTTTTTTCCTTTTCCCTTCTTCCTCCTGATTGTCCTCTCCTCTTTTGCCTACCTATTGTCCATGTTTTTTTAACCTTCTTTTTCTGTTTTATACCCTTTACCATGTTTTTTATTTATTTATTTAGTGATTTGGAAAAGACCTTTGAGCGCAAGCTCTTTTACAAAGGTTCCACATCATAGATTGCAAAACAAAGTACAATAGGAGAAAGCAAAGGTACATCACAATGAAGGATGCAGCTTGGATTCAGAACTTGCAGAATAACTCAAAACATAGGTACAAGTTAAAATAACAAGAAAAACACTTTATGAGGGTGGTGGTGGGGGTTAACAAGCATCCACAAAGTACCTTGTCAGTAGTTCAGAGGGATGGGAATAGCTGGCAGTGGGGTGAAGAAAGGAGGTACAAGAGAGAGGTAGGTACTGTGGTGGAGGTGAAGGATGGGGGAAGAAGGGTGATAGGTATAGGGAGAAATGGGGTGAGGGGAGGCTGAGTGGAGAAGATATGCTAGAGTAAATGCTGGGGAGCAAGGGGGCATGGTCAGGCAGCTTGCATTAGTAGTGACTGTTAGGAAAACTCACAGAACTGGGAGTTGGGGAAGGGGGAATGTGGAATGGCGAGTGCCGAAGGTGCATGATGTGAACTGATTGCTGAGGCAAGTCATGAGAAAGGTACAGAGGGAGGGGGTACCTGAGGCCTGCCTAGTGCTTGTGGGGGGGCAGAGAGAGCAGGTGTGGCTGGATTTAGGGGCAGGTGCACTTAGAGAGTTTTATTAGGTGCTGTTTGAGGTCAGTTTTGAATTGGGACACACAATTGGTGGCCAAGAGGTGCCCGGGGAGTTCATTCATCCACAAGGGAGCCTGGTAGGCAAATGCACATTGCCCAGGTGAGGTGCGATGGAAGGTGCTAGCCAAGGCCCCTCTAGTCCTCCCCCTGATGACCTGTAATGAGTTGGCCACCTTGATCAAATTGCCTACACAAGGTGGTGTTTTACCCAATAGAGCCTTCTTCCCTAGGATGCAAGTCTTTTTTTTTTTCTCCTTTTTTTTTAAGATCTTTATTGTATTTTCCATTTTTATCAGGACACAAAACAAACATATATCCTGAGTGAACCCAGGATCCACATACCCAAAACGGGTTGTGTAACCTATATACAGTAATAACTATATACAATCACAGCTAAAGGGGTCAACCCTCCAATACAGTTACCGGTTCAAGTTGCATCTGTATCCTAATATAACACTGTCATTATTTAACTAGGCCCAACCAGGGAAACCCCTGTAATAAAGATTACAGAACCTCAAAAATTAGCATAACCAAAGCCACCATCTATGGATCAGTAAACCCAGAAGTTGGCCCCCAGCCATGTCCCCTGTAAAGAGAGAGAGTCCCCCCACCCCAAAAGTATAGCAGACCATAACCTGTCTTAACACATTTTCACATGTACCAGCTCAGTTGAAGACCAATTGGATATGTTACTGCAGTTAGAGCTGAAGATAACTAAAATACATCCATATAAAACTGTGTATTCCTCAAATTAATGTTTTCTTTGCTAAATGCAACCCGACAGACAGATCTGTATTCAAGCATTGGCAACCTGCAGTGAGTAAATGGCTTCTAATGTTGACCATCTTTTGCTATATAACCCTTTCCTACCCTCAGAATGCATATGCCTCTTTATTTTTTCCAGAGCCCAGAGAAGGTCCTTTACCCATTGTGTATAGGTGCAAATACAATCGTCCTTCCAATGCTTCAATATAAAAGCTTTAACCATTGCAGTCATCAAGGAAAGATGGTATTTGGGTGTGACACCTGATACTTTTGACATATCACCTAATATACAAATATCAGGCAATATAAATTCTGAATAATCAAGGATCTGCTTCCTTTAGATTGTCCCACATGAACGGGTTCTCAGGGGGATCCCCTAGCTTTCTCGATACCCCCTCTAATATTTTGGTAAGCTGCAACTGTCTGTAAAAGTGCATTGCAACACATCCAGGCAGAAGAGTCTCTCCATTGTGTTATAACATCCCTTAAGGTTAGGCTCCCCAGTTGATCTGTCCAACACTTAGTAATTACCTGTCCCCCAATCAGTGAATTGGGATTACCCAGCACAGGTTGAGCTCTGGTCCTCATTTGATTTTTCCTATAGGTGGGAGTAAGATACAACCACCAGGCCATTGCTGATTTAGCAATTAGAGTCAAGGTTGCTGTTTTAAGACATTTATCTGGTGCAGCAGAAAGCATCACCTCTGGAGAAAGGCCTAGATCTTTTAGTATCTGCCTTTCAATTTGCAGCCATATTGGGATGTATGTCTCTCCCTCCACCATTCTAAGCCAACAACACATAATTCCCAATTGACCCACCAAATAATATAGATGGAGATCAGGTAACTTTATCCCCTCCCCCCCCCGTTATGCGGTAGGCTCAATATACTATGTTTCTTTCTAGGGGCTTAGAGTTCCAAGGAAATGCAGATATCAGTTTCCTAATTTTAATGAACCAGATTTTGGGAATGCTATATGGGGCTAAATAGATTGGATACAATAGCCTTGGCAACAAGTTCATTTTAACTAATCCCAATCTAGCTGCAAAATTCAAAGGGAGCTTATTCCATCTGAGTATGTCCCCACTAATTGCTGACAGGACCTTATCTATATTTGTTGCTGCCCCCACCTCCATACTAGCTGTAATCCATATACCCAAATATTTAATTCCTTCTGTCGCCTATTGGATCGGGAGTGGTACAAAATCTGCTCTGGATACATGCGGCGTTAATGGAAGAATCTGAGTTTTGTTTAGATTTAGTTTGTAGTTTGAAACAGTGACAAATTGTTCTATAATTTCAACTGTTCTGCTGAAGCTAACTGCCAGTTCCTTTAAATGTAAAAGTATATCGTCTGCAAAGACCGAAAACTTCAGCTCCCTCCCCGCTATTGTGATCCCCTTTATATTAACATCTTTACTGATAGCAATTAACAGAGGTTCCAGGTATATGTTAAACAAAATTAGCGAAAGGGGACATCCCTGCCTAGTCCCATTTTCTAACTGGATCTCCTGTGAGACAAAACCATTACACAGTGCCCTAGCCATGGGCGCTGCATATAAGTTCTTGATGCCTCTGAGAAGGACCTCAGGAAAACCCATCTTCTTCATCATAGCAAATGAAAATGAGTGAGAAACCCTATCGAAGGCCTTCTCCACGTCTAAAGATATAAGGGCTAAGGGTAGTTGGGAGTCAGGTGCATAGCTAAGTATGTGATGGATTTTTCTAAGGGTGTCATGTGCCCCGCTACCTGGCATAAATCCTACCTGTTCAGGACTAATTAGGGTTGAGGCAATTTTCAGAATTCTGTTAGCTAAAATCCTAGTTAGAATCTTAATGTCTTGGTTCATCCAGGCTATAGGCCTGTAACTGCCAGGTAAATCCCTAGGCTTGTCCGGTTTCGGGATTATGGTAATGTATGCCTGATATACCGGGGGATGGGACACACACTCTTGCATTATGTGACTATAGAGATCTTTCAGTAGGAAAGTATAGTAGAAAGATGAGTTTGATAAAACTTAGCCGTAAGGCCATCTGGCCCTGGTGTTTTACCAGAAGGCAGAGATTGTATCACTTCTATGATCTCAGCTTCTCTTATAGGAGCTGCCAACTCCTTCACCTGTATTGGGTCCAGTACTGGTAAGGGTATACTATCTAAGAATGTCTTAATTTCCTCCTCCCCAGCAGTTTGTCCTGTTTGGTAGATTTCTTTATAATAGGATGCAAAAGCATCCACCATTTTCTGAGGGTCTGTTAAGATTGTCCCCTCATGTCTTATGGACGTGACTGTTCTAGCCGCTTCCCATTCCTTAACTCTAGCTGCTAGGAGTCGGCCAGGCATGTCTCCCTGTAACAAATATTTAGCTTGTATCTTTTCTAACCAGAATTCTACTTTCCTATACATAGTATCTGCTATCTCCCCCTTCAAACTTTTAAGTTTGTTATCTATTTCTATAGTTGACCCTTCCAAAGGAGCCAAAGATTCAATTGCCCCCATTATAAACTCCTCCTTGGCATGTCTCAATCTATTGCTCCATGCAGCATATGTCTGTGCTACACTTGCATACAAGACCTTACCGGTTGGCCACACTAGGTGTTTATTCTGTAGTGTAGGCAATTGCTTCTGTATTATCTGCAATAGGGCTTCCTCGAGTTTACTTCAGATTGTCCTCTCTACCAGTAAGGAGTTATTCAGCTTCCATCTATATGGCCTAGTAGAAACAGATATCAGCTCCCAAGTCAGTTGAATTGGGGAATGATCCGACAAGAGCCTACACCGTGTTGTCACCTCCTTGACCTCCCTAAGTGCCTCACTATTGACTCGAAAGAAGTCAATTCTGGAGTGTCTCTTATAAGCCACCGAGAAAAATGTCATATTATTTCCCCCTGTAGAGTGAGTCCAGATTGGATCCACTAGGGCAGAGACCTCCAGTAGTTTATTCATGGCCAGTTGAGCCCTAGACGGATGCCCTCTAGATGGTGGTGTCCTATCTTCCCAATTATTTAAGCAGAGGTTCCAATCCCCACTAAAATAAGAGGTTGCAAAGAAAATAAAGTAATATCCAGCTCAAGTAAAGCAAAAAAGTCTGGATTGGGGGGGTTGGACCATATATAGAAGCCACCGCTAACTCTTTGCCTAAAATAACATGAGATATGTAAAACCCTCTGCAATCCTCCCTTGTTATCACCTGTGCGAAGGAGTATGGACAGGTTTTTCTTATTAAAATCGCAACATCCTCTGAGGCCATTTCCTTACCTACCCCATAAACCTGACCCACCCACATCCACTTGAGAAGATTCAATTCCTTCGTCAATAAGTGGGTCTCTTGTAACGCAGCTATATTGGCACCCATCTGATCGATATGTCTCAAAATGACAGCTCTTTTGCGTCTACCCTAAGGCCTTTTACATTTCATGAAATAATGTTAACACATGACATTTCCAAATATAAAAACAGAATAAATTAACCAAAACATCATTCATACCCCTTAGATGGTCTACGTCCTTCTCTGACCAGATTTTGGACTCTCTCTCCTTCCAGAACCCCATAACCTTCCCCCTCCCATCCCCGATCCCCCGATCACTGGATCAACCTCCTTTAGTACCATGATTGATGGATGAGCCATTTTCTGTGCCCCCCCAGACCTATAGCCTAAACAAGCAACTCCAGGACCCTGTCCAGTATGTACTATCCCTATTTCCACCTTAAACCCCCTCCCTATTGCCACTAGTTAAATGTTGCTCCCCAATTTCCCTTGTCTCTGTAGTTCCATCTCCCTTGGCCACATGCTTGGTGAAGCACCTAAAAAATTATGTGAGCGGCCTGCACCCCGATCCAGTCTGCACAGGAGTCTAAACCTATAAATTGAATGAAATGCATCACTTTGTTCCCTTTACCCTCCTTCTTTACGTAATCATTGCCCAGCCCCTCCCTCACTCCTATCAATATCCTTCATTGATATAAGGACCCTCATGTCAGAGGGGCCATCTATAGTACAGTGAGAGAGATGAACAGGTTAATCAAACCCCAAATCAAAAATCACCCTCATCTTCCTTTCTTAACCTGCCCCATAAGGGAATAGGTGAAGACCCCTTCCTAAAGCCTAGTGTATAAAGCCACCATTTCTGAAGTATCTGAAGACCCAAATAAAGTAATTCACATAGGGAGGGATTCAATCACTACTCTACTCTGCTCCCGAAGCAGCACATTTAACTTCCTCCCCATCTTCTCGTTTTGTAAAAAAAAAAAAGGAACAGAATACATCCACAGCATGGAGCCCAAAATAGCATGTCCCATAACCCCTTAAAATATAACTTTGGGTTGAACATCCTCCTGACCCAAACTAGCCAATTCCCATACTAATCTATCAGGCTCCTAGTTCAAGCCCTGTAACCTCCTGGAAAGGTCAGCCCACTTTTGGCCCCACACAAGCCCCCAATAACTAAACATTTTTAGTCCAAGAAAAAGGAACAAGTTTTACATCTCATTGCCACCACTATTTAAGTCCCAACTTGTATGTTATGCCAGAGACTTCTTGTCAGCAGAGATTCAGGGTGGTAACTTAAACAACACTGGAAGTTCAACTCGCAAGCCCTCCAAAGCATCACACGCAGTCAAATATTTCTTCTCCCCCAATTGCAATCGAGCCATCAAAGTCACTGGATACTGCAGGCAAAATTTAATTCCAGCAAGGTAAAGCTTCTTCTTGATTTCTGCATATTCCTTTTGTTTCTCCCTGACCGAGGGTGTTTGATTCTGAAAAAGGCAAATAGAAGCACCATTCCACTGTAGAGCTTTATTTTGTCAAGCATTAGTAAGCACATGAGTCTTTTCTTTATAATTAAGAAATCTCAGAATTAAGACTCAAGGTCTCGCTCCCGGTGGGGGGATTTCTCTTAATGCTCTATGTGCCCTTTCCAGATTGTAAGCCTCTCCATATGGCGTAGGGCCGAACAGTTTTAACAAAAGATCTTGTAAAAAGGAGACACAGTCAGGCCCTCTCAGCTGTCTCAGGGAGTCCTGCTAGAATGAGATTATTCCTCCTACTCTGAGATTCTTGGTTATCCATCTGATCTTCGAGTTTTTTGACTTGCTTGCGTACTGCAATAAATTCTTGATCCATAGTGGGTTACCTTTTTTCCTGCGAAGCGACTCTAGCTTCTACGTCCCCCATTCTCTTAGCTAGGGAGTGGAATGCTTGTTTAACAGTGGTGAAATTCAGCCACCAGTCCATGCAGCATTTGTTTAATTTCAAGAATGTCCTCCATAGTTGAATTAGAACCCCTGTCTAAATCTATTTGGCCTGCCTTTTCATCTGGTGTGGGTGACAGGGGTTTTGACCATTTTACCGTTGGGGTTCTCGCTGCCAACGGCTCAATTTTTTTTTTTAGTTGTTTAACCAGGAGTAGCACACTAAGCTGACAGCTTTTTTACATGTGCAACCTGGGAGCACAGGGAAGTTAAGTGACTTGATCAGGGTCACACAGTATGCAAGTGGAAGCTGTGGGATTCAAACCCAGGTCTGGTCTGCTGGATGTCACCAGATTTGCAGCTCAGAGCCTTAAACCACTGCACTATACTGCCTCCCCATATTATCAGCCTCCATTTCGATGTTCCAATGCGGTCTTCTGTGAGCACCAAAAGCGCAATGCCGGAGGATTAATAGTCGCTTCCAATCGCGCAGACCTTCAATATTTCTTAAAAAAGTCCAATCAGGAGCAATTCACCAGCTAGAATAAGGTATGCAAACCTGAAATACAGATCCTGAACCAAAATATTAGCTTTTGAAATGCACAGGGCCTAGGAGCAGCACAAAAGACGTCCCTCTCATGTCAGGCTCATCACGTGATCTCCCTAGGATGCAAGTCTGGAATTTGATCCTATTTCTTAATGACAGCCAATTTGCATGTTCATACAGAGTACAAGTGTGAGTGCCCCTCTCAGCATCCAGAATGAGTCTGCAGGCTTTGTTGAGTGCAGTCTGAACCCTCTTGAGTGCTTTATCCATTGCTGTCCCATAGACTACTAGTCCATAGTCAATAGTAAATATAATGGAACTGTGGACTGAGAGGTGGAGGGCCCCCAGAGAGAGGTATTGTCTGTGCCTGTACAGGACACCAATCTTGGTATTGACTGTCTTGACCAAAGAGTCAATATGGTGTGCAAACATGAGAGTATCATCTATTATGACCCCCAGATACTTGAACAAGTGGACTTGTTCCAGCGGCTCACTGCATGAGTTAGAGATGATGAGGGGGTGGTGCTTATTTTTGTTGTGGGAACTGGATATAAGCATGGCCTTAGTCTTCTTGTAGTTTAGTAGCAACTTATGATTACAGAACCAGTCCTTGAGTTTGGAGAAGGAGTTCTGCAGCCCAGATCATAGGGCAGCCTGAGATGTGCTGCTGCTCAGGGGCACAGTATCATCTGCATATAGTATGAATTTGGTGTCGCAGGCTGTGGGAAGGTCATTTAAAAAGACGCTGAAGAGTAGGGGCCCCAGTATTAATCCCTGGGGTACCCCAAATGATACCTCTCTTGTACTAGATACTGTTTGCCCAATTTTGACACATTGATTTCTCCATGTCAGGTAGTCTTGGAACCAGCAAGGGGCATTGGGTGCCACACCCATGTTTTGCAGTTGGGTCAGAAACAGGGAGTGGTTGACTGTAGCGAAGGTTTTGGTGAGGTCAATAATGACAGACCCCACCAGTCTGTCTTCATCCAGGGTCTTATGTGTATTGTCCATGTAGTCCAGCAGGGCAGTGGTGGTACTGTGATTTTGTCTGAAGCCATGCTGGTTGGGGCAAATAACTTGTTCTCATGTATCAGCATCCTTTCCATCCTGCAAATTATTTCTTTCTTGTCTTTGTCCCATCCTTATTTCCTCTTGTATGTTAGACTGTTCGTTTGTATTTTTAATATTCTCTTTCTGTTTCTTATTTAAATTACTGTTTCTTATCTTTTTTTCCTTTTCATTTATCCCTAGCTGATTTATATTCCACTATTCCTAATATCCCTTTTTCCTGTTTTTCCCCTTTCTCCCATAATGTTGCATGAGCCTTTTTCATTTCCCTACATATACTGTCATTCCTTTTACTTTCCTCTGGGAGCATAATCAGTTCCTCTAAATCTGAGTCCTCCATCTCTGACAGCAATGGCGAGCAAATACTTTGGTCTCTATAATTTTCTTCTTCTGCCAAATTAATTACATCTTCTCCTACACTTGAGTTCTCATGTTCTTTTCCTTCACCCTTTCTTATCTCTTCTGCCCTCTTCCAATTTTCTAAACTTATTCCTTTTAAACATTAGATTTCTTTTTAAATCTCAACTAATTCCTTATATATCAGTAAGTTGGCCATATATGGATCCCTTAGTGATAATTTGATGTCCTTTGCTATGCCAACCACATCTGGCATCTCCAGTACCTCTGGACTCATGACTTGAATCTGCTCCATTGTTTCCCCTGATTCTTCCTGGTCCAATTCGCTATCATCCATACAGTTCAAAATTCCTGATAAATCTATTTGAATCACCTGACGTCTGTTTCTTTGTTTCCTCCTATATTGACATTATTTGTTTCCTTGTCTTTAGATGCTTCCATTAAATTACTCTTATTCTCTTCACTTCTCCCTTCAACTTTTTCCTCCGATATACTTATTTTTTCCCTTATAGTGTATGTCATGTTGGAAATATCTTGGTTTAATTTGTCTATATCCTTGAATATGTCTAAAAACTTCGCTCTTGATTGTGATGTTTCACATACCTCTTTTTTTTATTTTTATCCTTCTTTTTCCCCTTTATGCTACAGCCTTTCTCTTTCTCTTTGTGTGTAACATTTGGGGGAAAAATCTGTTATTTTTACTGTTGGTGTTGATGTCTTGTTCCTTCCCTTTTTACCTTTTCTACCTTCACTTTTCATGCCATACTCCATATCTATACACTTCCCTTTTAACACTTTCTTGTTTAAGACATTTAGGTCCTTTCTTTTCCCCCTTTCATTTTTCCTTGAATTATCTTGAAGATTTGAGGTATCTAAATCATCAATATTACTTTTTCTTGACTAATTCATTATTCCTTATTTATTTTTGAGCAGTTAATGTGCCTTTGTTAAGGTTTTCCCACTCCCTGTGGTTACAGACATGCTTCTTATTATATAAAGGATAACGGGAGTGAAGTAGATATATAAAAAATGTAAATTTTATCTTAAGTACTCTAAGGCCTTAATACTTGTACCTAATTACCCACTTAGTGAGGAAATAGGTTAATAAGCTAATGAATTTCTCAAGGTCAATATATTGGTAGGTTAAATGAATCTCTCAGGTACTCACAATTCCTATAAATATGTACAATATTCTCTTTCCAATATTGCCCCTGAACAATATCTATATCAAATTATTGCTAAAATAATAATATGAAAGTTTAAATATAAAAAGTGCCCCCAGTGGCTTTAATGTATCCTCTTACTTACAAACATATAATAATACTTTATGATTTATACGTTGTTACATTAACACATTTCTGTAGCCTTAAAACTTCCTTAAATATGCAGTGAAGGCACATAAAAACACATAATGCAAAACTGCAATTGTACTTACATTCAGTCCTGAATTGTTTGAATCTTGTTGCAAATATTACCAGAGGTTAAACACCGTTCCTTATTCCAGTTCACGCCTTAGTCTCTATCCCACCTCTATCTGCTCCTTCTTCTATCCCCTTCAAACTTCTTTTTTAATTTTTATTGTGCTTCCTTTGTTCAATCTTCCACCACCTCTGCCAGTGTCTGTATCTTTCAATTTGTTCAGGTGTCTTGCTGGTATCTACTCATTTTCTCTCCTCTCCAAATTCTGGTTCTCAGGCATTTTATCTATTTTTATTTATCTTCTCTCAGTGCTTTGCTCGATCCTCTGTCCATCCTCTCAAACTTCCCAGACCGAAATCATGACCGGCAAAACTGTGAAGCTGCTACTTATCTTTCTGGCTCACTCTGATTTACTCACTTTACCAGTTTTGTTGACTTATTTTACTTATTTCAACAAATGAAAATGCCTGTCTATGGTTTACTGTACAGTAGTATATGCAAACTAATTGTGCTTGCTTAGTATTAAACTTTTCACTTTATTTTATCTCACTGTGTCTCTCTCTTATAAAAAACAATCAAGCTTCTGGCTTACTATCGCTCTGGCATTCTCGCTTCTTGTGTTTGACTGAACTGGCTCTCCAGACAGGGAGTTGGGTAGGGGGAGTCTGCTTATAAAAGAAGGTCTGGTCAGGTGGGTGAGATGGGAAAGTGTGTTTGGCAAGTGGGTAGGAGGAAGAGCATATTATAGGGGTGTGGTCATGCCTCTATAGTTAGGGTTGAGTAGGATCTTCAGTCATAAACCCCAGTTTTTGCACTTCAATAACTTTGCAACTGTTCAATGGATTTGCATGATATTTTGCATATGTAGTCTTGCCAGGATAGATCTCTAGTGATGCCCAGTTTCATTCTGGTCAGATGGGTGGATTCTGCACTCTAAATAGTGCAAAAAGTGAATTTTTTACCACTTTTTCCCATTGGTTTTGCTGGGGTTTTGTCTGACACCAATAGCATCCAGACAGTTTGGAAGTTTGGTCTGCAATTTTCTAGGTAGAAAGGGGCTGGCTCACAGATGTGCCTTTTGCCAGCTTGATGAAAAATATTAATCCATTTCAAAGTTATTTAATTTAACATTTTCATAAATTGGTTCTAAGCATGCTCAGTAAACACATCAACATAGCTGCATGAAACAAAAAAAAAAAGCCAGGCTGCCAGAGCAGCAGCAAGGCAACTGCTTGCAATGCTGATGCCCCAGGTTCAGGAACAGACCTGGGAGTCAGAGGATCAGCCAGATGGAGAAGAATAGAGCACTTGAGGGGCAGCTCTCCTTCTTGGGGGAGGAGGGGGAGTGTCTGGCCTGTTGGTAACCTCTGGAGGAAACCAGGGAATCACTGGAAAAAGCCAGTGCCTACTTGCATGAGAGGTGGGATAGACACTGGCATCACTGCATGCCTTCCCCTCCCAGGGGATCATAGCCACAAAAATCTCTTGTCCCTCTGTTATGATGCCCCTGGTCTGCCACCACTCCTGATGCCATCAGTGTCAACTGGGGAGGTTTTGCTCCTATGGCACCACCCTGGGGTGTAAGCTAGAGAACACTACCATTGACCATTGGGGTGCCTGCCCAGCAGCCCTGCCCAGGGGGGTAAGCCTGGGCATGGTGGGTCAACATGCAGGGCAAGGGCTGTTCTCCACTAGAGGCATGTGGGGGGCAGACCCAAAGAGAAAAAAATATGAAAAAATAATATTTTTTCATTTTGACGTCATCCTTTTTCATGAGTGAAAAATCCTTTTTTGTTTGGCCGCAATCTTGTTTTCCATTTTCAAATTTGGAAAAAAACACATAAATGACATTCTGGAGACATTTCTCTACTTTTGTCACTTCAGCCCTAACTAGTGCATTATGAAGTTTTTGCAAAAAATATAGCTAAAAATAAGTGATGTTAGTTGCTTGCATAAATTTGCCAGGGTGGAGGGGAAGGTGCTAGCAGGAGGATGGGAGAGGTTATTAGATCGTAAAGTGTTTTTTGAGGTGAGACAGGGTGGAATACACTGCAGTGAGTGGGTGGAGGGATTTTACAAAATTATAGAGGTTTTTTTTTTTTTTTACAGTAAAATAAAAAAGATTTACCTGGCAATGCTTGTGCATCTGCTAGGAAATTTGTGAACCTTAGCAAATTGCAAATTTCCAGAATTTGAGCCAACTCTGCTGGCAAATTAAAACTTTGCAACATCTCTTCTTGTGATAGCTCAATTATTCTCATAGCAATTAATTGCGATGTCATAACAGAGGATTATGACTTCAAGTAAGGAAAAACTGCAAAAGCTGATGAACCCTAAGGGGAAAATATTCTGTTTTTGTTGAAATCTCTTTAGTAGTAAATAACGAGGAGGAGAAATCTCAAAAAGATACATGAAATACAAGCTGAACTGAACTTACATATTATGATTTTTAAAAGTTTTCTGAGTTATTGGTAGCCCCCCTACCGCCATCCTCTGCAGATTCACAGATGATTGGGTGTATCATTGGGGTTGTGAGGCCCAAATCTCACCCCATTTCATGTGTAAGCAGCTGCACATGCTACAGTAAAGGAGAATGGGGTGAGATTTAGGTCTCACAACCCCAACGACACACCCCATCATCTGTCAGTCTATGGAGGATGGTGGTTGGGGAGGTTAGGGGGCAACCCTATTGGTCTCATTTCCTGACTTTTTGTGCTTTATCCCTAAATGATGCATTAAACATAGTTTTTTGCAAAGAATTTCCTTACTTTTTGAGAAAGCATATTATAACTAGCAAAAAACATATATTGTGTGTACATATATATATATATATATATATATATATATATATATATATATATATATATATATATATATATATATATATATATATATATATATATATATATTAGAGGAAAAAACTCTGTTTAATGCATTAGTTAGGGTTGTTCCACAGCGACAAAGTGAGGAAATTGGCTGTTAGGGTTGAAAACCCAACTCAATTCACTCCCCAGCACCACACACACACAGACACACACACACATTCAAGTATGGAGGAGGACCAAGTCAACACAACCAATGACAGACATCCAGCAGCAGGTGACAGAAATAACAAACAATTGTCTAAATGTACTATGAGACATCCCCACCCACCTGACCAGGTACTGCATGCTCAGTGGAGATCAACAGCAAAACTGAGGCCATGTACACCAAACGCACATCCCTGATTGCAGCTGCACACAACGTACTACATTTAGTAGTTGCATGGCTTTTACCTACCGATGCCCCACACCACACCACAACTGGTACTGTGCTGTTATTCAATATAAATGCTGAAGGTGCATGATGACAGTTGTAGAAAGGTTTTAACACTAGTGAGTATACATTAATTAAGAGAAGCACATAAATTAACTACAAGACACTAGCATGCTCAAGATAAAAGTAGTGATACATTTAGTAGGTGATTTACATAGTAGTACATTTACTGCAATGGTTTACTCAACATAGAGAGGCTGATGTAAACGTATGGAAAAGCATTGCCTGTTCAATGCTGTGAAATTGCATGCCAGTATCACATGCATTCTTACTGATGAAGGTGTACTGCTGATGTACATACATAGACCTTCAGTGTGTTTCAATACTAAAGATGCAGTAAGTATTCTTTGTAAGAAACATTGTAATTGCATGGATCAGGCCAAGCAACTTCTAAATACCATAGCACTACTGAGCCAACAATGATGTACCTGTATCGGAGATGTATATAGCATAGATTTTCCTGTAGGCACTTACTGAGTATGTTGTACCTGATAAAGACAATCTCATTGCATCTGTGATGACTAACTTATTCAAATAGTAATACATTTACTATTGTTGCAATGAGTGATCTATGCCACTTATGGACATAGTATGATTTTTTTAACAGTTGTTTCATACTCAGGCTGTATGCCTACTGTTTGAGTTTGCCACACTTCTGTCACTGATGCTATCAAAGTGATAAAAGTGATAGAAGACTTGGTTTGCTGGCCAAGGCACCTAGCTTCACCTGAGCTCTTTCCTTCTAAGACTGCTTGAAAGGCAGAGTAGAGAAACTTACCAGAGCAAGGGAGAAGGATTAAGACTTAGTTTGGCTAAGCAGATTTACTGTGTGGTGGTGTTTTAATTTTTTACTCACAGGGATTGCTACTGTTTGTTGCTAACATTTCATTGCTCTATTTTTCTCTGATTCAAATTGTTGTTGCTGGTATACCTTCTTCTGCATTATTACAAGGTGTGCCTACAGGTGTAAGCACAGATTACTGCTGTAATCTTCTGATTCAAATTGTCTTTTGCAAGGTATATCTTCTGTTACTGCTTTATTTTTCTCTGGAGCAAAGTGTTTCTTACAGGGTATATCTTCTCTGACATTATTACAGGTGGTGCTTTACAGGTTTTACAGTTTTATCTAACATTAGGATAAGCTTTCAGGGTTACTGCATTTGTTGTTGACTGATTGTTTCTGCTCTTACCTCCTTGTTCTTTCATCCGTGGTTCTTCTTTTTAGGCAGGGGAAGGGCCCAGCCACCCACCCCCATCCCCAACCACCCCACGCTACACTCCTTTTATAGGGTACCACAGCTGTGACATTTCCTGTGGCAGAGCAGGAAGGCGGATCAGTGGGGGCTCCACAAGGTGATCTCATTTACAGGGTACTAGTAATTTAACTTGTTATAACAAGTTAAACAAAGCACAATTAAACCATTACTTGCATTTTTTTCCTTCTAATTACTCTGACTAGGTTACAAACCCAGGAACTTATTTGGAATGGATTTCATTAACTGCAGGTACTGTGGAACAATTTTCAGAAGGACAGTCTTACAGGATTTAGGACACTGTCCACATGCTGGCCTTTGAGATCTTAGGTCTCAGCTCCGGTCAGCATGGGCAGAGATTGCACTCCTCAAATTTCATATTGAAGAGGAAATACATTATAAGAACCACCCACCATTTCCCCAGCATCCAACAGAAAAACCTCGACCGCAGAGGGTAGTTGGTCCAGGAGGTTGGCAGGTGGTTAGGAGGAGCAAATCAGGTGCCCCATCACTCTCTGCTCTCCAACACATTATCTCCAAAACCATATAAACACTACAAACAGGTATCTGCCTCTATCTCTGAAATCAAATAAAGAGGCAGAAGACACTGCAGAGCAGGACACTGCGGCACAGGAACTAGCACAACAATACTCACCCAAATCAGGAACCAAAACTAAACAAGCACAAAGGAAATCCAAAAACTTCTGATCATAGGAGACTCATAGATTGGGGAGTTGATACCCATCTCCAGCTAGGGTGATGGTCAGATGTCTCCCAGGTACATCAGCATGGAGAGACACTGACCGCGATGCTAAAATTGTTCAAAGCAGGAGAAAACATTGATGTCCTAGTACACATAGGACTAATCGATCTCGCCAGCCGGTCAGTTGTGGAGACCAAGGAACACCTGACTAGGCTGGGTGACAAACTATCATCTATTTCATCCGGCATCTCCTTCTCTGAGATCCTGCCAGTCTGGGAGAAGGAGCAGATGGACGGAAGGTCAGAGAAGGGGAGATAGGGGAGCTAAACACGTGGCTCAAGGACTGGTGCCAGGAAAAGGACACAGATTTGTAGGGAACTGGCAACAGTTCTGGGAGCGAAAGTTCTTTAAATTTGATGGACTGCATCTGACTAAAGAGGAGTCAGTGCATTGGGGCAGAAGTTTGACGTCTTTGCAGAATATTTAAACTAGCAATGGGGAGAGGGGCAGCACCTCATACGCCGAATGGGAAGAACACCCTCCCCTCAGCTAGTGGTCAAACAGGAATTCAGCGTGTTTGCCTTGCTCATTTGCATCACCAGGTAAGAAAAAAGGTTTGTCTCCCACACGATGCACAGGGTGATGCCAACTTCACCCAACAACTAACACACCAAAATCTGGCCAATGGAAAATCATGTACACAAATGCTCACAGCCTGGGAAATAAGATCCCAGACCTGCAGGCAATAATGTCAGAGGCTAAACTGGACATAGTAGCAATTAGTGAGACGTGGTTTACCAGTAACCACATCTTGGGAGACTTCAAGTACCTGGCTAGGTATTGTTCAGAAGAGACTGAGGTGCAAAGGGGGGAGGAGTGGCCTGCATGTCAATGAAAATATCAAAGCTACAGAAATTCAGAATACACATAAGGAGCCAGAAGAACTGTGGGTCACCCTGGAAACAGGAATGGGACAGCCATAAGAACTGGAGTTGTCTACAGGCCCTAGACCAGAGGGAGGACATAGACACATTACTGTTAGAAGATATACAAAACATGACAGCTAAAGGGAGGTTCTGATAATGGGAGACTTCAACATGCCAGATACAGATTGGTCAATACCAGCAGGAACATCTGCCAGAACTAGACTCATAGTGGATTCCCTGCAGGGAAGGGCCTCAAACAACTGGTACAGCAACCCACAAGAGACAGGGCTATCCTAGATCTAGTACTGACTAACAAAGAAGGATCACAGATCTCAGGTAGAAGGTCACCTGGGGCCAGTGACCATCACACGGTATGGTTCAATTTGGCTGCTACATCTAAATCATCCCATTCCAAGGCAAAAATATGGGACTTCAGAGGAGCTGACTTTGATAAGATGGCCAACAGAGTTAAGCTAGCCCTGGCAAAAGAAACACAGGTGAGGAGGTACAGGCAAAGGGGCAAGCATTAAGGATACAATACTTGAAGCAACATCCCATTGTGTTAGACAGAAAAGGAAGTGCAAAGAAGAAGGAAACCACTTTGGTTCTCAAATACAGTAGCAGAAAAGGTCAGAGCCAAAGGCTGGCCTTCAGAAAATATATAAGGGAACACAGGGATGAAGATAGGGAGGCATACCAAACTGCCCTAAGGGCAGGCAAGGCAGTAAGGCAGGCAAAGTCCCAAACTGAGGAAACACTAGCACGAACAGTACAAGAAGGTAACAATACTTTCTATAGATACATTAGTGAAAAGGAGAAAGTCCGAGGGGTATTGCTAAGCTTAATGGAGAAAAGGGAGCATGTGAGGAGGAGGACCCTGTAAAGGCATCTATCCTAAATAGATACTTTGCTCAGTATTTACTGAAGAGAAGGTAGGGCAGGGCCCCAGCTCCAGCATCATGGGACACAGGGGGGAGGGAGGTGCACTACTCTCTTCACAAAAGAAAGGGTCCCACAAGAGCTATGAGCCCAGGGTGGATAAGGCAATGGGACCTGATGGCATACATCCCAGGGTACTTAAGGAGCTAAAGGAGGAACTAGCAGAGCCATCAGCAGAATTGTTTAGTGAGTCTCTGAGACAGGAGAGGTCCCAGAAGACTGGAGAAGGGCTCATGTGATCCCACTTCACAAGAGTGGTAGCAGGGAGGAGGCGGGGAACTACAGACCGGTCAGTCTTACCTCAGTAGTGGGCAAGATTATGGAGGCACTCCTTAAGGAAAGGATAGTGCAACACCTGGAACCATAGGGCACAGGATCCAAGACAGCATGGGATTACAAAGGAAGGTCCTGTCAAAGCTAATCTCATAGATTTCTTTGACTGGGAACCAGAGTGGTGGACCAAGGGGGAGCAGTTGATGTCGCCTACCTTGACTTCAGCAAAGCTTTGACACTGTTCCACATAGAAGATTGATAAATAAGCTAGGTAGGCTCAGGGGTCAGAAGTTGGTCAACTGGGGTGGCAAACTGGTTGACTGGCAGAAAACAGAGAGTGGTGGTAAATGGTATACAGTCAGAAGAGATGCAAGTCACAAGTGGGGTACCTCAGGGATCAGTTCTGGGGCCAGTCCTATTCAACATCTTCATTAGTGACCTGCAGATGGACTAGAGGTAAGGCTTGTCTGTTTGCAGATGACACCAAGATCTGCAGCAGAGTAGATATCCAGATGGGGTGGGCAGAATGAGAAGAGATCTGATAAACTAGCAGAATGGTCAGAAGAGTGGAAACTGGGATTTAATGCAAAGAAGTGCAAAATCATGCACATAGGGAAGAGAAACCTGAAGCCACTTATAGGCTGGGAGGGAGTTGCTAGCAGTCACAAAGGAAGAAAGAGACTTGGGCATCATCATCACTGATGACCTAAAATCATCCAAGCAGACCTCTAAAGCAGTAGGTAAGGCTAGGGGGTGTTAGGTGTATTAGTAGGGGTATCACAAGTCGTAAGAGGGAGGTAATAATCCCTCTGTACAAGACATTGGTTAGGCCCCATCTGGAGTACTGCGTGCAGTATTGGAGGCCACACCTTCACAAGGACATTAACCAAATTGAGGCAGTCAGAGAAGGGCAGCCAAAATGGTGCAGGGACTGCATCAGAAGACATATGAGGACAGATTAACGGAGCTCAATATGTATACCCTTGAGCAAAGGAGGGAGAGAGGTGATATGATCGAGACATTTAAACACCTTAAGGGCATAAACAAGGTGAAAGAGTCTAACATGTTTAAATATAAGAAAAATAGCAGGACAAGAGGACACAGCATGAGATTAGAGGAGGCTGATTAAGGGGAATGTGAGGAAATTCTTTTTCACAGAAAGGGTGGTAGATGCATGGAATGGCTTTACTACAAGAAGTGGTATGATGAATACAGTGCAGGGCTTCAAACAGGCATGGGATAGGCATAAGGGAGCAATACAAATGACTATGAATAGATAGGTCACTGACAGAGCAAAGGCCGATGGCACATTTATAAGGTAGAAAAAGAAATGGGCAGACTGGATGGGCCTTGCGGTCCTTATCTGCCGCCAACTTCTATGTTTCTATAACTATGTTAATTGTGGTACAACAGGAATCAAGTAGGTATGGTGTAGATATAAACAGAATGTCTTTTAGTATTGATTTAACTCACAATGGGGTAAGTGTACTAGGACAGCAGGAGTTATCCTCTATCACTGACTCTGTCAGTTATAATCACACTAGGGTTTTGATGACTGTAATGATCAAGTTACACTGTTCATCTTCATGAGTTCATATTCACAGCCATTCTCCAGTAACTAGACAGTGTATGGTGTAACTGGGTGGGACACTGTGTTGCAAAGCTGCTGCAGTGCCTAGCAGAGGGACAGTATCTACTCATAAAGACAATTAGCAATAAGGCATGCCCAACAGTTATGTTAAATGGTCTGTTAATCACCCTGTAGGAGTTTAATGTTGAATGAGGCATAGCCGAAAGCCACATGTTGCTAGACAGTGATAAACTGACCATTAAAATAATACCTGGGGAGTGGCTTATTGCATATATAAAACTGTTTTTAAACAACATTAAACCATGTTCATCATATGGTTAGGTCTACATAGTATGTTAATAAAACTAAACATAGGCTTGTTAGAATGTTTACAGTCAATTAGAAAGCTGCATTTCTCAAACCCTTGTTATAATCAGAGACATTATACCTGTACAACTCCTTGGTTTTGCTGAACTCTATTGCTCAGGTGGCCCATCACAAGTGGTGTGGTCTGGTGTGGGGCATCGGTAGGTAAGGCCATGCAACTACTAAGTGTGGTACGTTGCGTGCAGCTGCAATCAGGGATGTGTACGTTTGGTGTATATGGCCTCAGTTTTGCTGTTGATCTCCACTGAGCATGCAGTACCCTGGTCAGGTGGGTGGGGATGTCTCGTGGTACATTTAGACAATTGTTTGTTATTTCTGTCACCTGCTGCTGGATGTCTGTCATTGGTTGTGTTGACTTTGGTCCTCCCCACACTTGAAATGTGTGTGTGTGTGTGTGTGTGTGTGTGTGTGTGTGTGTGGTGCTGGGGTGAACTGAGTTAGGGTTTCAACCCCAACAGCGAATTTCCTCACTTTTGTCGCTGTGAACAACCCTAACTAATGCATTAAATGGAGTTTTTGCCTCTAATTTCCTTCTTTTGAGAATGATATTGAGAAATAGTGAATGTAATGCGGTGTGGAGGGGCCCCGCGCTTCCGCTACATGATGTCTTGTGCATAGTAACAGGAGCAGCAATGCAAACAGAAATGCTAACAGTGGCACACATGGTAACAATAAGCTACGTAATGAGAACAGAAAGGGTAACGCACACGGTGGCATAGACTGGAACGTAGCCCACGTGATGTCTTGTCACATAGTAACATGGTGTCTGTAAATGGAAATGTCAATGGGCATGGTGATGCAAAGTGAAACAGAAAGAGAAACAGTACGTTACACAACAAATGGCAAAAAGTAACAGAAACGCATGCAAATGAAAACGTAAAGGATGATGTGATATGGCATTGGCGGCATTGGGATCTTCAGCCCTAACTCTCACCCCATGACATGTGTAAAGCAGCAGAAGTATAGGAGACTGGGGTGAGAGTTAGGACCCACGATCCCAATGCACACCCCAATGCCGGTTGGGGGGGTAGGTGGGGGGTGCAAGTGGGGTTTTCAACCCTAACAGCGAATTTCCTCACTTTTGTCACTGTGGAACAACCCTAACTAATGCATTAAACAGAGTTTTTTGCCTCTAATTTCCCTTCTTTTTGAGAATGATAACGAAGTAGTGAATAATGCAGCGGCAGGAGCGATGGTCCAAGGGCCCTGCACTCCCACCGCATGATGATGTAGGGAGCGGGCCCTTGGGCCCGTGCCCCGCCCACATGATGTCTTGTGGCATACTAACAGGGACAGCAACGCAAACAGAAATGCTAACAGTGGCACACATGGTAACACAAGCGCGAATGAGAACAGAAAGGGTGATGCACATGGTGGGGTAGACGGGAATGGTCTGCCACGTGATGTGTTGTCACATAGTAACATGGTGCCTGCAAACAGAAATGTCAATGAGCATGGTGACATAAAGTGAAACAGAAAGATAAACAGTACTGTAGACAGAAATGGCAAAAAATAACAGAAACGCAAGCGCAAATGAAAACACAAGGGATGACGCACATGGTGGCACAGACGTCAACGGTAAGTGAAACGGGTACAGAACCGCAAGCGGAAAGGGCAACAGTAACAGTAATGTAAGCGCACAGGCTGGTTTTCCCCAAAATCTGCATAGAGAAAGACAGTGAGTACAAATAATGTATGCATAATAATGAGTATCGGCACAGAAAATGAGACCTTGGAATACTAAATACATTATATCTCAGGAACCGTACTACATAGAAAAAAAATTTAAAAGTCATATTATTTATAAGTGTCCTGACTAATTTGTATCTTAGCCCCTGTTTGGGGGCTAAGAAGTTTTCCAAAGAAAGTCCAGATCTGTGACCGCTTCCTCGGTGATACTGGCCCTGAAAGCCAAGTAATGCCATAAATGTTATCCTCATGGGAAAGAAAAGTTCAGAGCATCATAACTTTGCCTCCCTGTAATGTTTTTTCACCAAACCACTGAAAGGCACATCTGTGAGCTGTTGGCTGTCTTCCCTCCAAATTTCAGGAAAAAAGACCAAACCGTTATTTTGCAGCAGGGATCCAAAGGATTTCTGTAATGCGTTGGGTGCCGTAATATTATCCTATGGGAAAAACTGTCAACTTTGGAGTGCCATAACTTTGCCGCCATGTGATAATTTTTCACCAAACTACTGAAAGGCACATCTGTGGGCTGTTGGCTGTCTTCCCTCCAAATTTCTGGAAAAGACCAAACCGTTATTTTGCAGCAGGGTGCCAAAGGATTTCTGTAATACGTCAGGCGCCGTAATGTTATCCTATGGGAAAAAACGTCAACTTTGGAATGCTGTAACTTTGCCGCTGTGTAATATTTTTTCAATACAACACTGAAAGGCACATCTGTGAGATGTCAGCTCCATTCCTTCTAAATTTCAGCCCAAAACTCCCAATGGTTCTTTTGCAGAGCAGTGCCAAAGAATCGCTGTCACTGTCCCACAGATGGAAAACTACTGTCGCAATTTGCAAAAGCTTTCGAAAAGTTCGACACTTTCGTGAGCACGAAAGTAATTTGCAAAAGTACTTTTTCCATAAATTTGAAAAACATATTTCTGGGGTGTTTTACCACAAAATAAAGACATGGCAAGCATCCTCAGGGTCCAGCTAGGTGAATACAAAAAGAATTAGGTTGCTAGAGGGTCCCAAATTTAAATGCCAACCATTTTTCTAATCTCCAACTGAAAACAAAATGGCCGATTTGCGAAAGTAAAAATGCATTTGCGAAAGTGTTGAACTTTTTGTTAACTTTTCCCATTGACTTATAATGGGAAACTGTTTTTTGAATAACTTTTGAACCGTTTAATATTTTTTCATGAAATCTTCAAAAGGCACATCGGGGACCCCGGCCACACGTTCCCTGAAGATTTCAGACCGGTCTCGCAAACCATACAACCTGTAGGCGCGACCGTAGAATTCCAGAAAAAGCGTAAACGCGTGCACAGATCACGCTTAATAACTCTGCAGCCGTATATCCAACCACTACGAAACTTGGCAGATCCCAAGGCCTATGGTTCTTGATCATGTATTCCAAAGTTCAGCTAAATCTGTCTAACGGTTGCAAAGTTATTAAGGTGCAAAATTTGGGGGTTTAACGTAGAAATGGCTCCTCAACCCTAACTATGGTAGCACTACCATGCTACCATAATATATATATAGATAGATAGATAGATAGATAGATAGATAGAATAGATAGATAGATAGATAGATAGATAGATACACAACAGGAATGCATAGCATGCAGTCTCCCCTGTATAGCCTAGTGCCCCCCCACATGTTCCCTGACACAAGGCTGTGTATGGGGTCCCATCCTTGGTAGTCTAGTGGCCTCCACCCCCCCATTCACGATCCCCGACTCCTGTTGTCAGCTTTACGATGCCGGTTCAACAACTATGTTGTTGACAGACATCACTGTGATGGATTTATGTTGACTGCAAGTTGCAGGTTGACATAAATCCTGCAGGAGACCCTGATTGTTTTTCCATTGGGGGCTTCACCCCCAAACCCCCAATGTGGGGGGCTCTGCTCTCCACACCCCCTGAACTTAAGAATTGTCAACTCTGTGTGAGAGTTGATTCAGGGCGGAGGTGCAGGACAGGGGGACAGAGTGCTGGGGTCTTGGGTGGACCATTACATTGAACTGTCGATGTTGTCGGCATTGACGTGTTCACTGTAATGGTGTTGCCATACAGAGGCATACCCCATTGTCACATATGTCGAGTTTTCTTTAGTCTAGTGCCCTCACCTGGCAGTGCTGACCTTCACCGCTCCCAACCATCTCAGAATGGAGCCGGGAATGACTCAGCCCATCGCTCACCCTCAGCGGCATGATGGCTGAGTGATGAATGAGCGCAAACCTGACTAATTCATAATTCAGTCAGGTTCATGCTCATTCATCACTCAGTCGATGTCTTGCCATAGAACTGAACAGTGGGTTGAACCAGTCGCTGACTCCATTCTGGGATGGTTGGGGTGGAAACAGGGGGGCAGCACTGCTGGGTGGGGGGCCACTAGACTACCAGGGAAATGGTTGAAACATGATACAATAGGAGTCGGGGATCATGACAGGGTTATGGGGCTACTAGACTACAATTGGAAACTTTTGACATATGTGACAATGGGAGTCAGGGATCGTGAAGGGGGGGTGGGGCCACTAGACTACCAAGGAAATGCTTGAAACATGATACAATGGGAGTCAGGGATTGTGAGGGAGGGTGGGGAGCCACTAGACTACTGGGGAAACATTTGACATATGTGACAATGGGAGTCAGGGATCATGAAGGGGCCAAGTGTACTGTGAACAGGTGGAGGGAGCGGGAGATCCGCTGTCCCCTGTGCTGCATTACCACATGCTTTTTGCTGGCTGTATTCGGCGCCGCGCTACATGTAGCACAACAATCTGTAGTATGGTGCTATTCTTTTGAATATGCCAGTGCACTGGCATTCATGGCCCCTCCCCTGCATATATTAACTTTCAACATCAGCACTCTCACACAGCACCGTCACCAACTGAGCTTTTGAATATTGCAGGCTGACGAAAATTCAGCGCTATTCTAGCACAACGGATTTGTGCCAGGTGCAAAGCTTTGAATATCTGGCCAAAATGTAAAAGTATTTCCTTTTCTCACTATCAAATTTTGAGCAGCGAAGCTGTGTGTTTTACCCAGTTATGTATTATGCCCTCTAGCATTATGCACATTCTGCTTTTGTTCAAATCCCTTCTGATTTCTTAATGCAAGATCTTCATTTATTTTGAACACCAAAAGCAAACCACCTCTAATTCTTCTGGACTCTAAGACCCTCTTCACACTGAGCACGGTTTGGTTGAAATGGTTATAAAACTGTTTCAGTGCTAACAGTTTTTCGCCCATCCACACAGGTCCTGAAATAAAGCAAACTGTATTGTAACACAGTAGCACTGCTTGCAGATTACGGCTGGCAATTGCAACTGAGCTTCAGGAAGGGAGCCTACATTTCCCACAGTGCACCACAGGACATGCAAACATTAGGAGCACGATCCCATGGTGCATCTGGGCATTGCCATGTTACCGTCTCTTAAACATGGCAATTCCTGCAACGTGAGTGTGCTTCTGCTGCAAACTAGGTTAGAAACAGAATTAGTATATAATTAAGGATGATCCCTTTATCATACTGTCTACAGGCATCTTCAACATGCCGTAGTAACCCGAAAATGGATTATTACGGCATTTTACTTTAAAATTTGCGTCACTTCTCCAGTGATTTGTGTCACTCAATCGTAGCACACCGCCTTATTGGATCCTACTTCGTCTGTGGGCGGGATGCACAAAACAAACAACATGGCAGCTCCATTTTGCTGGTATTAAAGCACCTGTGCCTGGGACCCACGCTGACCATCTGTCTACTTGTCCCCAAGTAAAGCATTATTTTTAATAACTATTTATACAGTTGATCCTGCCTTCAGAATAAAAAAAAAAATATTTGGTTGATCCTGCAGTACTTGCACTCTGGTCGGTGCTTCGGAAGTCAGTCAGTCAGATTGGAAACTGGCCGTGGCTGACTGACTGCTCTTGTGGTGCTACAACAAAAAGCACCAGTAATTATAAAAAATAAAGGGCCAGATATTCAAAGCATTGTGCATGTTGCAAATCCATTGTGCTGGAATAGCACCTGATTTGTGCCAGGCTGCAATATTCAAAAGCCTTATTAACGCCAGCACTATGTGATAGCACTGATGCTAAAAGTTAATGTATTCGGGGTGGGAGTTAGGGGAGTGGCCATGAATGCTGGTGCAGCAGCATATTCAAAAGGTTAGTGCCATGCTACAGGTTTGTGCACCACCTGTAACGTGGCACTAAACACCACCTGCAAAAAGCATGCTGTAGTGGAGCGGTGGGAGAGTTCCAATACTCAAAGTGTTACTGCGCTGCACTTCGAATTACAGCTATATCACTCCCTTCTAGTCTAGTGGTCCCCCCTGCATGCTTCCCAATCCCTGTTCTGCTATATCTATTTGTAAATCCCTGGTAGTCTAGTGGACCCCCACCCCCCCAGCATGATCCCCAACTCCTGTTCTGTGATAAACATCTGAAAATCCCTAGTGGTCCCCCCACACCCACGGCACGATCCCCGACCCCAGATCAAGAAATTCCCTGGTTGCCTAGTGGCTCTACCCCCCACCAGGCATTGATGACCCCTCACCCCACCCAAAATCAATCCCTTGAACGGAGCGCAGAGAGCTTCAACCTTCCTTCCTCACGCTGGTGCCGATTGAGTTATGAATGAGCGGTATTGTGATGAATGTGCACATCCTCATGAGGACACACTCATTCATTACAGTACTGCTCATTCATAACTCAGTCGGTAGCCAGCCATGGTGGGGAGAGGAGGGCTGAGCTGGTCACTGGCTCCGTTTGGGGGTTGATTTGAGGGGAGTGGGGGGTCATCAATGCTGAGTGGGGGACTGTTCTGGGGTCGGGGATCATGCTGGGGTGGGGGATCACTAGGGATTTACAGATGTTTATGACAGAATGGGAGTCGGGGATCATGCTGGGGGTGGACCACTAGACTACCAGGGACTGTAACACACACACACACAGGAACAGAGACCCTGACAGCAGATAAGGACTGCTTGGCCCACCCAGTCTGCCCAGATCTCTACATAATGGATATGCTGTAGATCCTAGTTAGCCTACAGCCTACATTCTCCCCCCCCCACCAGGATTACCTTATGCCTGTCCCATGCATTCTTAAAGCACCCCAATGTTATTGCACCCACAACTGCTGTGGGGCGCCTATGTTGGTGTTCGGGTCCCTGGGGGTGGCTGTCTTCCAGGGCACATATGGACACAGGCAGGGTGTATGTATGTGTATGTATATATATATATATATATATATATATATATTAGAGGCAAAAACTCCATTTAATGCATTAGTTAGGGTTGTTCCACAACGACAAAAGTGAGGAAATTCGCTTTAGGGTTGAAAACCCTAACTCTGAATTTACCCCCCACAGCACCACACACACACACACACACACACACACACACACACACACACACACACATATGCAAGTTTGGGGGAGGACCAAGTCAACACAACCAATGACAGACATCTAGCAGCAGGTGACAGAAATAACAAACAATTGTCTAAATGTACTACGAGACATCCCCACCCACCTGACCAGGTACTGCATGCTCAGTGGAGATCAACAGCAAAACTGAGGCCATGTACACCAAATGTACACATCCCTGATTGCAGCTACACACAACGTACCACACTTAGTAGTTGCATGGCCTTACCTACCGATGCCCCACACCAGACCACACCACATGTGGTGGGCCACCTGAGCAATAGAGTTCAGCAAAACCAAGGAGTTGTACAGGTATAATATCTCTGATTATAACAAGGGTTTGAGAAATGCAGCTTTCTAATTGACTGTAAACATTGTAACAGCCTTATGTTTAGTTTTTATTAACATACATGTAGAGCCTAACCATATGATGAACATGATTTAATGTTGTTTAAAAAACAGTTTTATTATGATAGCAATAAGCCACTCCCAGGTATTATGTTAATGGTCAGTTTATCAGTGTCTAGTGACATGTGGCACTTGGCTATGCCTCATTCAACATTAAACCCCTACAGGGTGATTAACAGACCATTTAATATAACTGTTGGTCATGCCTTATTGCTTAATTGTCTTTATGAGTAGATACTGTCCCTCTGCTAGGCACTGCAGCAGCTTTGCAACACAGTGTCCCACCCAGTTACACCATACACTGTCTAGTTACTGAAGAATGGCTGTGAATATGAACTCATGAAGATGAACAGTGTAACTTGATCATTACAGTCATCGAAACCTTAGTGTAATTATAACTGACAGAGTCAGTGATAGAGAATAACCCCTGCTGTCCTAGTGCACTTAACCCATTGTGAGTTAAATCAATACTAAAAGACATTCTGTTTATATCTACACCATACCTACTTGATTCCTGTTGTACCACAATTAACATAGTTATCACTTTGATAGCATCAGTGACAGAAGTGTGGCAAACTCAAACAGTAGGCATACAGCCTGAGTATGAAACAACTGTTAAAAAAAATTACACTGTGTCCATAAGTGGCATAGATCACTCATTGCAACAATAGTAAATGTATTACTATTTGAATAAGTTAGTCATCACAGATGCAATGAGATTGTCTTTATCAGGTACAACATACTCAGTAAGTGCCTACAGGAAAATCTATCCTATATACATCTCTGATACAGGTACGTCATTGTTGGCTCAGTAGTGCTATGATATTTAGAAGTTGCTTGGCCTGATCCATGCAATTACACTGTTTCTTACAAAGAATACTTACTGCATCTTTAGTATTGAAATACACTGAAGGTTCATGTATGTACATCAGCAGGTACACCTTCATCAGTAAGAATGCATCTGATGCTGGCAGTAACGAATTTCACAGCATTGAACAGGCAATGCTTTTCCACACGCTTACATCAGCCTCTATCTTGAGTAAACCGCTGCAGTAAATGTACTACTATGTAAATCACATACTAAATGTAACACTACTTTTATCTTGAGCATGCTAGTGTCTTGTAGTTAATTTATGTATTCTCTTAATTAATGTATACTCACTAGTGTTAAACCTTTCTACAACTGTCATCATGCACCTTCAGCATTTATATTGACTAATGCACAGTACCAGTTGTGGTGGTGGGGCATCAGAGGTAAGGCCATGCAACTACTAAGTGGTACGCTGGTGTGCAGCTGCAATCAGGATGTGTAATGCTTGGTGTGCATGGCCTCAGTTTTGCTGTTGATCTCCACTAAGCATGCAGTACCTGGTCAGGTGGGTGGGGATGTCTCGTAGTACATTTAGACAATTGTTTGTTATTTCTGTCACCTGCTGCTGGATGTCTGTCATTGGTTGTGTTGACTTGGTCCTCCTCCATACTTGCATATGTGTGTGTGTGTGTGTGTGTGTGTGGGGTGAATTCGGAGTTAGGGTTTTCAACCCTAACAGAAAATTTCCTCACTTTTGATGCTGTGGAACAGCCCTAACTAATGCATTAAATGGAGTTTTTTGCCTCTAATTTCCCTTCTTTTTGAGAATGATAATGAGAAATTGTAAATGTAATGCGGCAGTGGGAGCGCGGGGCCCTTTGGGCCCCATGCTCCCGCCACATGATGTCTTGTGGCATAGTAACAGGAAGAGCAACACAAACAGAAGCGCTAACAGTGGCGCACATGGTAACGCAAGTGCAAATGACAACAGAAAGGGCAATGCACACGGTGGCATAGATGGGAACAGTCTGCCACGTGATGTGTTGTCACATAGTAACATGGTGCCTGCAAACAGAAATGTCAATGGGCATGGTGACGCAAAGTGAAACAGAAAGAGAAACAGTACTGTAGACACAAATGGCAAAAAATAACAGAAACGCAAGCGCAAATGAAAATGCAAAGGATGACGAACGTGGCGAGACGCCAAACGTAAGTGAACGGGCATGGAACCGCAAGCGGAAAGGGCAATGGTAACAGTAATGTGTTGTACAGGCTGGTTTTCCCCAAAAGCTGAATAGAGAAAGACAATGAGTACAAAGAATGTATGCATAATAATGGGTATCGGAGCAGAAAATGAGGACTTGGAATACTAAATAGGTTATATCTCAGGAACCGTATGACGTAGAAAACAAATTTAAAAGTCGTATGATTTATGACTGTCCTGGCTAGTTTTATACTATGTTAAACCCCAAAACTTTGCACCTTAATAACTTTGCAACCGTTTGACAGATTTGGCTGAAATTTGGAATACACGATCAAGAACCTAATGGGGGCTAGGAATTTTTCCGTCGAAAAGTCCGTATCTCGCACCGTTTCCGAGATACGGGCCCTGAAAGGCACGGCAAACGCCGTAATGTTATCCTATGGGAAAAAAAGAGAAGTTCGGAGCACCATAACTTTTCCTCCCTGTAATATTTTTTCACCAAACCACTGAAAGGCACATCTGTGGGCTGTTGGCTGTCTTCCCTCCAAATTTCAGGAAAAAAGACCAAACCGTTATTTTGCAGCAGGGTGCCAAAGGATTCCTGTAATGCATCGGGCGCCGTAATGTTATCCTATGGGAAAAACCGTCAAATTTGGAGTGCTGTAACTTTGTTGCCATGTAATATTTTTTCAATACAACACTGAAAGGCACATCTGTGAGATGCCGGCATGCTCCTCCAAGTTTCAGCCCAAAACTCCCAACCGCTCTTTGCAGTGCAGTGCCAAAGAATTGCTGTCATTTCCCACAGACTAGAAAATTACTGTCACAATTTAGAAAGCTGCAAACATTTGCGACATTCTGCGGAGCAACAGAATTTTAGAAAGTACTTTTCCAGAAATCTGAAAACGATTTCGGTGGTTTTACCCCAAAATAAAGACATGGCTAGCATCCCCAGGGTCCGACTAGGTGAATACAAAAGAATTAGGTTGCTAAAGGGTCCCAAATTTAAATGCCAAACATTTTTCTAATCACCAACTGAAAACAAAATGGCCGATTTGCGAAAGTAACAGGCCCATTTGAGAAAGTAAAAATGCATTTGCGAAAGTGTTGAACTTTTTGTTAACTTTTCCCATTGACTTATAATGGGAAATTGTTTTTTGAATAACTTTTGAACCGTTTAATATTTTTTCACCAAATCTTTGAAAGGCACATCGGGGAACCCAGCCACATGTTCCCTGAAGATTTTGGGCTGGTCGCGCAAACCGTGCGACCTGTACGCGCGACCATAGAATTCCAGAAAAAGCATAAACGCTTGCACAAATCATGCTTAATAACTCCGCAGCCGTGTATCTGACTGGTACAAAACTTGGTGGATGCCAAGACCTATGTTTCTTGATCATGTGTGCTGAATTTCAGCCAAATCAGTCAAGCAATTGCAAAGTTATTAAGGTACAAAGTTTGGGAGTTTAACATAGAAATGGCTCCTCAACCTTAATCTGTGGTAGCACTGCCGTGCTACATAATATATATATATATATATATATATATATATATATACTGATTGTAGTGATGCATGGGTGGGTTGTATGCACTGCTTTGCGCCTGCCTACATCCATATCCTGCAGCATCCAGCCTGTACTTCTATTCCGACCTAAAGGTGGAGCTATGTGCTGCATGCAGCAGCACTGGGAAAACTACATGGACATGTATGCTAAGCAGCACATAATGACATGCAAATGTGACTGTTTGCCCACGGATTACCTAACTAGGCTCATTTGCATGTGAGCGTTGAATATAGCAAACTTTTGCCCCGGGCTAATGTATTAGCACTGTACAATCAGGTTAACCCCAGGCAAACCTCACATCAGCACAGCACAGTTCTGCAGTGTGTGGCCTGCTTTGCTTTTTTGCAGTTGGTGTGAAATACCTCTTTGCAATCACACACATTGTCCTCCACCTGCAGCTCCTACTTACTCCACCTCTGTGTCCATTGGGCTGCTGTTGCATTTTGCACTTCCCTGTTACTATATTCAGAGCTGTCTTATTTTCTGGGTTATTTTAGCACTGCACTCCCAGCCCAGTTTGCCTGGCTTTCTTAGCACACTATATTCAGCAGGTTTAGCACCGGGGCTATTCCTTTTGAATATGGCAGGCTATTTGTTCAGGGGTAATTTAGCAAGCCGGGCAGTGCTAATTTAGCCCCGGGGCAAAGGTTTGAATATCTGGCTCAACGTCTAGTCAGGTGTGTTCATGGTGGGTTTTTTTTACACACCCTCGGTAAGTGATGAGCTGATAAACCTCTGGAGCTTCACTCTCAAGGTTTATGACTCATCACTCACCTTTGGTGTGTAGACAAACAGCACAACACACACTTGCCTAGCCATTATTCTCTATATTAATCACAGAACTGGAAAAAAGTTCTGTGATATTAATTGTATAATTAGAAAAGGGTGATTTCCATGCAATGTGCATGCGGAATGGTAAGACTGCAACATGGGGTAGTGCATTGTGACTCCCAGGAGGACAAACACAAGCCAACACGATTTGGAAGTGCATCCACACTGATAGTAACTGTGTTTACTTCCAAACCATTTTCAAAACTATGCTAAAACCTTCATATTTACATAGTTTAGGCACAGTTTTCAAACATGGTTTAAAAACGTTACCAGTGTGCACGTAACTGTGTTAAGCAGCTCTTTTTTTTGCTTTGTACTCATTTAGATATCCACTTTCAGGCAAACGATTATCAGCCATGCTTGGTATCATAGTGCATCATTGTATGGGGGGGAAGCAGTCCCTAATGTTATGCCTAATTAGAGATGTTATGAAATTAAATTTTTCGGGTGAAATTCCCACAAAATCGACAATTTCGCCTTGTGAAATATTTCGTGAAATTAACCCGTTCTGTGAAATATTTCGCAGGGTGTGAAATGCAGAATTTCGCCTGCACAATGCAAAAATGTTGCTGGAAAGGTGGCAAAACTTTGCCTCCTGCAGGTGAAATTTTGCATTCCATGGGTGAAATTCTGCATTTTGCTTCTGCAAAAAGCTCCGCGAATTTCATTAGGCAAAAGTTTAAATTCGCAAAAACTTTTGCCTAATGAAATTCGCCAGTTTTGCACCTACCGGTGAATATAAGTGCCTTAAAATGTTTTAAGGGCACCAGTGTGGTCAGGACCTCAGCTTGTCAGGTCTAGTTCACTTTGTCTATGCTGGTATCTAAGATGTTCAAGACCCTAGAAAAGTTTTGTTGTGCATCGTTGAAGTTTCTACCCAAGCCACATCTTATCTTAAGTATGGTGCCCCCTAACTGGCTGCAATTGTCTAAATGTGGTCTCACCAATGATCTATATAGGGGTGCTAGTATGGTATGATTTAGGGTGACAAAATGTCTTTCAGTGTAACCTAGAACCCTATTTATTTTTGTAACTGTGGGCCCGATTCTAGAAAGGATACGCCACAGCGTAACACAGTTGTGACAAAGGAAATGTCACAACTCACAAATACCACAAGCAGTTGCGACATGCGGGATTCTAGAAAGTGACATGCACCACAACATAAGTAATTACTCCAAAGCCAACATACGCCATAGTTGTGACAATACTGCAGGTACATCAATGCGAGAAGGCACATACGCCAAGAAAAGACAAAAGATACACAATAACGGGATTCTAGAAGGTGCAGAGTAACAAGTTGCATCAACCTTGGATGACATAACATACACCAGGTGGGGGCACGTGTAAGTTACACAAGATAAAAAAGGGAGCACTCCCAGGCAGGCTGCAGACACACAGTTGCACAGCACTGTGAGCTACAGAGACAGCAGAGAGCCAAAGGATAGCAATGGCAGACCCAGCAGCTGTGCTAGGTGTGCTACTACAGGACCGGTGGGACAGGCACAGGAGGTGAAGGAATGCCTGGAACCAGGTGAACAGGCAGCATCCAGGACAGCACAGACCCATCAGACGCCATGCACCATGGGTGTACAGGCCATGGAAGACCTACCAGGAGCTGATGGAGGAACAGTGCATAGCACAGTATCAAGTGCCCCAGGCTGTCATCCAGGAGATATGTGTCGACTTCTGGGCCGAACTGTGGAGCGCAACCCACAGGGGGCGCCCGGTCCCTGTGGAGGTGACAGTGACAGCAACACTATGCTTCCTTGCCACAGGGACATTCCAGACCCCAACTGGTGACACCTTAGGAATATCACAGCCAACCATGTCCAGGTGCCTACACCAGTTCCTGAATGCAATGGTAGCCTGCATGGGTGAGTACATCACCTTTCCTGATACACGACAGCAGCAGGCAGTGATGCAGGGCTTCTACAACATTGCCCAGTTCCCACGAGTAATGGGTGCTATAGATGGCACCCATGTTGCCATATGGGCACCGTCAGGCAATGGGGACAAGTATCTGAACAGGAAAGGGTACCACACCATGAATATGCAGGTAGTGTGTGACAGTCAGTGCCGCATACTGGATGTGGTAGCCCAGTACCCTGGTCCCACGCATGACGCCTACATCCTGCAAAACAGTGGCCTACATGAGGCCTACCAGAGGGGTGAGCTCACTGGAGAATGGCAACTAGGTAAAGGAACACAGCACCACAGCCCTGCACACCTGCACACCATGCACACACATAGAACACATACCATGCAGACTGACACTGTGCCATTCACCCCACAGGAGACAGCGGCTACCCACAACTGCAATGGATGATGACACCATTACACCACATGTGCACAGCAGCACTGAGAAGGTACAATGATGCACAAAGCCATACCAGGTGTGTCATTGAGCACACCTTTGGGGTCCTAAAGGCGTGTTTCAGGTGCATCGACAGATCGGCAGGGGCATTACAGTACAGTCCAGAGACAGCCTGCAAAATATTCCTTGTGTGTTGTATACTGCACAACATCACAGTACAGAACTGAGTGCCACCACCAGACCCACTGGAGGAGGAGGAGCAGGAGGAGGAGGAGGAGGAGGACGACCAGGAGGGGAATGACATGCCAGCCAGACATGGCAGACAGCACCCTAATGATACAGCGCTGGCAGAGGCAGGTCAATATGCCCAAAGGGAGCTGATGGCAAGGCACTTCACCTGATGACAGCCACAACACCACCAAACACCCACAAACAGCAAAGTGGACCTGGGCAACATATCATCCCACAGGCATTCCGCTTGGTGCAGCACACAGAACATGGTGACACTGAATGTTGGCAACATGGCCACACCCAGCGGCACAAACACACACAGCTGTGGACATGGTACAGTGGGCTGCACCCAGATATAGCATGGAACAGTGCTATCATACCACCACAACAGGTAAGAGACGTCAGGAGCAGCACAGTCTGCCGGTGTTATGACGGGGGGGGGTGGGAATGCCCATGCTGTGTGCATTACACCATGCACCACAGTGGCACACATTATGAGGCATGGCATGTAATGTACCCCCAGACACCCACAATCCCACATGTAGAAGGTGACAGTCGACACTGACCACAGTGCCCCATGGCTAGATATGTATGGTAACCATCACATGCTGTGTCACCATCACCCAGCTGCCACAGCACTGCATGCTAACTGACAGTGGTCTGAGCCTCCAGTGACATGTCCCATGACATGTCACATAACCTGTCCTGGTGTCACACATCCTGACACACAGTAGTGTAGGGAACCATGTAGAGGTTGGCTGAACACTGTGTGGCCCACACACATATGGGTCCTACACACATACAGCAGTGCCAGCATATACACACACACACACACACAAACACACACACACACACACACACACACACACACAATAACAGGGTGGATACAGTGCCATGCACAGTGTGCCATGCATGCAGCAAATAGCAACACACATAATGGGAGTTCACCCAGAATGCAGACACACATGCGGGAAGTGAAGGTGCAACACAATGCAACTGCGGCCTGTGTCAAACATGCCACCTATTACAGTAGCATATGTTCTGAACTGTATCCCTGCCTTTAATGTACTGCTCCATCATGTTCATGTAGCCTTGTGCCCTGGATAGGGCACTACTGAGTGTCACTGTGTTGAGCTGGGGGGATGCAACCGAGTGACGACTGCCCGACAGTCCCCATCAGGGTGTGTGCCGCACACTGGTATAGGTCGGTAAACACTCAACTGCACAGTGCGCCAGTCACGTACCACACATGTGAACTACATGTGACGCTACACCATGTGCAGGGCTAGGTGGGAAGTAGTGCATATGTATGGTACACTTGCATAGTGACCATTGCATCGTAGACAGCCAACACACACGCAACAGAGCACACCCAAGGGCTGTACCTTGCAGAATCACTGGGACAATGACCAATTTGAGTGGGAGGGCACCTAACCTCAGCCCTGCTGAGACATGCCAGATGATTAACCTGGTGCAGCAGTGGAGGAGGACACTACTGCCACCAGACTGTAGGAGGCATACCACACAGCATAGGGTTGCTATCTGGAGGAGGATAGCTGCATGAATGGAGAAGGTGGGTGGTGTGAGATGCACACCATGCCAGCTGAAACACCACTGGCAGGACCTCAGAAGGTGTGACCCCATCATCCTGAGGCAGCTAATGGACATGGCCAGCAGGTATAATGTGGCAATGTGCATGGGTGTAGAACCCGTGGAAGGTAGGTTGGCTGTCAGCAATGGGTCACTACAGGCTGCATTCAGCAACCCATGCCTGACTGTGTACCAATGCACTAATATCTGTACATATCTCTGTTCCTCAGGTCACAGACATGCAGGAGCTGTGGGGTTGCAGCAGGGACCAGCAGGCATACCGAACAGACATTGGCAAGGTAGGCGCATACACATCACAAGACAGGGACAGAGGAATGTTCTAGGCATGCCAGATGGCTGTCCCAGGGTGTGCCTGTGACAGCGCAGCTGGATGTACATGTCCATGAGATCCGCCATATGGGTGGCACAGCAGTGAATGCCCACATTGGCAGTGGCCTGTGTGATGCACGGAAGCAGTGTGTGGTCCACAGAAACAGCATCCCGGGTGCAACAGTAGTGCTACATACCAATGCCCGAGTAGAGTGCTAACAGTCATACCTGTCCCATTGCCATGTTAGAGCTGGCAGGCATGGAGGTGGATGCCACAACATAACCCAAAGACACAGGGTACTGCTGCGTGCCATGGAGGCACAGAAGCAGAGGGATGCTTGGGACTATGCTCTGTGGACACGGCGCCATCGCAGAAGGGCCCGGCCCATGCCACCAGAGAATGATGAGGAATAGGATGAGGCAGGAGTGGAGCTGGAGGGGGCTGTAATAGTTGGACCCAATGATGCCGGGGACATGGAACAGCAGGAGCAGGAGAGGCCCACTGGGCCGGAGGATGTGCCACAGCAGGTGGATGCGGAGATGTGCACCCTTGAGGCTGGTACTCCACCAGGACACATTGCCCATGGACAGATGGATGATGGCACAGCAGGATAGGACACAGGCAACACTGGTGGTGACTGTGATGCCATGGTAGAGGCATGCATCACTGATGTCATTGTGGGCATGCCAGGGTGTGATCCAGCATCGGAAGGTGGCCCTGCTGCAGGGCAACAGGCACCTCAGCCAGTCCCTGACAATGGCACATGCAGTGGGACAGGGGCACAGGGCCAAGGGAATGCATCCAAAGAGGTGGGAGAACAGGCCCATGCACAGCATGCCATTGCATTGCCCAGGGGCATAGAAACGTAGAAACACAGAAGTTGACGGCAGATAAGGATTGCCAGGCCCATCCAGTCTGCCCATTTCTTTTTCTACCTTATGAATGTGCCATTGGCCTTTGCTCTGTCAATGGCCTATCTATTCATACTCATCTGTATTGCTCCCTTATGCCTATCCCATACCTGTTTGAAGCCCTGCGCTGCATTCATATCCACCACTTCCTGAGGTAGGCCATTCCCTGCATCCACCACCCTTTCTGTGAAAAAGAACTTCCTCACATTACCCCTTAATCAGCCTTCCTCTAATCTCATGCTGTGTCCTCTTGTCCTGCTATTTTTCTTATATTGAAACAGTAGACTCGTTCACCTTGTTAATGCCCTTAAGGTGTTTGAATGTTTCAATCATATCACCTCTCTCCCTCCTTTGCTCTAGGGTATACATATTGAGCTCTATTAAACTGTCCTCATATGTTTTCAGATACAGTCCCTGCACCATTTTGGTTGCCCTTCTGTGGACTGCTTCAATTTGGTTAATGTTCTTGTAAAGGTGTGGCCTCCAGTACTGCAAGCAGTGTTCCAGATGGGGCCTAACCAGTGTCTTGTAAAGAGGGATTATTACCTCCCTCTTCCGACTTGTGATACCCCTACTAATACACCCCAACATCCATCATCGGTGATGATGATGCCCAAGTCTCTTTCTTCACTTGTGACTGCCAGCAACTCCCCTCACAGCCTATAGGTGGCTTCAGGATTTCTCTTCCCTATGTGCATGATTTTGCACTTCTTTGCGTTAAACTCCAGTTGCCACTCTTTTGACCATTTTGCTACTTTATCCAGATCTCTTCTCATTCTTCCCACCCCATCTGAATCATCTACTCTGTTGCAGATCTTGGTGTCTTCTGTAAACAGACAAACCTTACCCTCCAGTCCATCTGCAATGTCACTGATGAAGATATTGAAGAGGACTGGCCCAGACTGATTCCTGAGGTACTCCACTTGTTACTTGCATCTTCGACTGTATACCTGCTTACCACCACTCTGTTTTCTGCTCACAACCAGTTTGCCACCCAGTTGACCAACTTGACCCACCTCGAGCCTACCCAGCTTATTAATCAATCTTCTATGTGGAACAGTATCAAAAGCTTTGCTGTAGTCAAGGTAGGCGACATCAGCTACTCTCCCTTGGTCCACCACTCTGATTAACCAGTCAAAGAAATCTATGAGATTAGTTTGACAGGATCTTCCTGCTGTAAACCCATGCTATCTTGGATCATGTGCTCCTATGGATTCCAGGTGTTGCACTATCCTTTCCTTAAGGAGTGCCTCCATAATCTTGCCCACTACTGAGGTAAGACTAACTGGTCTGTAGTTCCCTGCCTCCTCCCTGCTACCACTCTTGTGGAGTGTGATCACATAAGCCCTTCTCTGGTTTTCTGGGACCTCTCCTGTGCTCAGAGACTCACTGAACAGTTCTGATAATGGCTCTGCTAGTTCCACCCTTAGATCCTTAGCACCCTGGGATGTATGCCATCAGGTCCCATTGCCTTGTCCACCCTGAGTTTATCGAGCTCTTGCAGGATCTTTTCTTTAGAAGGACTATTGCACACCTCCTCCTCCCCTCAAGGCCCATGGTGTTAAGTCATGGCCCTGTCAACCTTCTTCAGTAAATACTGAGCAGAAGTATCTATTTAGATAGATGCTTTACATGGTCCTCCTCCTCACACACACCCTTATCCCTTTGATCTTAGCAATACCCCCTCTGGACTTTCTCCTTTCACTAATGTATATATAGAAAGTCTTGTCATCTTCTTTTACTGTTTGTGCTAGTGTTTCCTCAGTTTGGGCCTTTGTCTACCATACTGCCTTCCCTGCTCACCTTAGGGAAGTTTGGTATGCCTATCTATCTTCAGCTCGGGTAATGACTGGGACAAGTAGGTCCTGTCATATCACTCCCGTGCTGCGCGAACTGCACTGGCTTCCTATGCGGTGGCGGATCACCTTTAAAGTCATTTTATTGACTTTTAAAGCCCTTCACGATCAGGGTCCAGCCTATCTGAATGACCTCCTGGTTCCTTACTGCCCTGATCGATCACTCCGCTCGGCCGACAGGGGGTTGTTAGAGATCCCAAGAGTGAGTTTAAAATCCTCTGGCAGCAGAGCATTCTCGCATGCTGCACCCACTCTTTGGAATTCTCTACCTTGCCGGTTACGGCAGTGCAACTCCGTGGAGTTATTTAAGAGAGATTTGAAAACATATTTGTGGAATATGGCCTTTTTAGATAATTAGTTATTTATAAATGTCTGGTTTTTATTATAAATATACTATTTGATGATATGCCGATTTCTTATGGATATTTTATGTTTTTATTTAGAGTTTGGAATTGTTTTAAAACTGTTCAGCACCTTGATATACTGAAAGGTGCTATACAAATAAAATTATTATTATTATTATTCATTCTGCTGTGTTCCCTTATATTTCCAGAAGGCCAGCCTTTTGGCTCTGGCCTTTTCTGCTACTGTTTTTGAGAACCAAAGTGGTTTCCTTCTTCTTTGCACTTCCTTTCTCTCTAACACAATGGGATGTTGCTTCAATTATTGCATCCTTAATGCTTGCCCACTTTGCCAGTACCCCCTCACCTGTATTTCTTTTTGCCAGGGCTAGCTTAACTCTGTTGGCCATCTTATCAAAGTCATCTCCTCTGAATTCCCTTATTTTGCCTTGGAATGGGATGATTTAGTTATAGCGGCCAAACTGAACCATACCATGTGATGGTCACTGGCCCCCAGGTGACCTTCTACCTGGAGATCTGTGATCCTTTCCCTATTAGTAAGTACTAGATCTAGGATAGCCCTGTCTCTTGTGGGTTGTTGTACCAGTTGTTTGAGGCCCTCCCCCTGCAGGGAATCCACCATATGTCTAGTTCTGGCAGATGTTCCTGCTGGTATTGACCAGTCTGTATCTAGCATGTTGAAGTCTCCCATTATCAGAACCTCCCCTTTAGCTGTCATGTTTTGTATATCTTCTAACAGTAATGTGTCTATGTCCTCCCCCTGGTCTGGAGACCTGTAGACAACTCCAGTTCGTATGGCTGTCTCATTTCCTGTTTCCAGGGTGGCCCACAGTTCTTCTGGCTCCTTATGTGTATTGTGAATTTCTGTAACTTTGACATTTTCATTGACATAAAGGGCCACTCCACCCCCCCCCCATTTTTGCACCTCAGTCTCTTCTGAACAGTACATAGCCAGGTGCTGAAGTCTCCCAAGTGTGGTTACTGGTAAACCATGTCTCACTAATGGCTACTATGTCCAGTTTAGCCTCTGTCATTATTGCCTGCAGGTCTGGGATCTTGTTTCCCAGATTGCGAGCATTTGTGTACATGATTTTCTATTGGCCAGATTTCAGTGTGTTAGTTACTGGGCAAGGTCTGGCGTTTCCCCTGTGCATCATATGGGGAGCCAGACCTTTTTCCTTACCTGGTGATGCAATGAACTTCAAACATGCTGAACTCCTGTTTAACCACTACTGAGGGGGATGGGTGTTCCATGGACCTGTGGGGTGCTGCACCCCTCTCCCCATTTGCTAGTTTAAATATTCTGCAAAGACGTCAAACTTCTGCCCCGAAGAACTGACTCCCTCCTTAGTCAGATGCAGTCCATCAAATTTAAAGAACTTTTGCTCCCAAAACTGTTGCCAGTTCCTTACAAATTTGTGTCCTTTTGCCTGGCACCAGCCCTTGAGCCACATGTTTAGCTGCCCTATCTCCCCTTCTCTGACCTTCTGTCTATCTGTCCCCCTCTCCCAGACTGGCAGGATCTCAGAGAAGGAAATGCCGGATGAAATGAATGATAGTTTGTCACCCAGCCTGGTCAGGTGTTCCTTGGTCTCCACAACTGACCAGCTGGTGAGATCGTTAGTCCCTATGTGTCCCAGAACATCAATATTTTCTTCTGCTCCCAGAACAATTTTAGCAATGTGGTCAGTGTCTCTCCACGCTGATGTACCTGGGAGACATCTGACCATTACCCCTGGCTGGAGATAGGTATCAACTCCCCAAATTATGGAGTCTCCTATGAGCAGAAGTTTTTGGGATTTCCTTTTTGCTTTTTATGTTTTGCTTCCTGATTTGGGTGAGTTTTGTTATGCTAGCTCCTGTGCTGCAGTGTCCTGCTCTGCAGTGTCTTCTGCCCCTTTGTTTGATTTCTGAGATAGAGGCAGATACCTGTTTGCAATTTGTATATGGTTTGAGGAGGTGATATGTTGGAGAGCACCGAGTGATGGGGCACCTGATTTGCCCCTCCTAACCACCTGCCAAGCTCCTGGACCAACTACCCTCTGCAGTCGAGGTGCTTCTGTTGGATGTTGGGGAAATGGCAGGCAGTTCTCATAATATATTTCCTCTTGAATATGCAATTTGAGTTGCGCAATCTCTGCCCATGCTGCCTGGAGTTGAGCCCTTAGATCTCCAGTGGCCCAGCATGTAGGACAGTGTCCTAAATCCTGTAAAACTGCCCTTCTGAAAAGTGTTCCACTGTACCTGCAGTTAATGATATCCATTCCAGATAAGTTGCTTCGTTTATAACCTGGTCAGAGTAATTAGAAGGAAGAAAATTAAAGCAAAAGTTTGATTTTGTGTTTTGTTTGTTTATTTTTGTATAACTTGTTATAACAAGTTAAATTACTAGTGCCCCTGTAAATGAGGTCAATGTGTGGATACCCCTCTGATCCACCCCTTCCTACTTTGCTACAGGAAATGTCATGACTGTGTTACTCTATAAAAGAAGTGTAGTGTGGGGTGGTTGGGGATGGGTGTGGGTGGCTGGGCCTTTCATTTGCAGAAAAAGAACCACAGACGAAAGAAACAAGGAGGTAAGAGCAGAAACCAGCAGCCACCAACAAATGCTATAGCTCTGAAAGCTTATCCTAATGATAGATAAAACTGTAAAACCTGTAAAGCACCACCTGTAATAATTTCACAGAAGGTATACCCTGTAAGAAACAATTTGCTACAGAGAAAAATAAAGCAATAACAGAAGACATGCCTTGCAAAAGACAATTTGAATCAGAAGATTACAGCAGTAATCTGGAAGAACACACCTGTAGGCACACCCTGTAATAATGCAGCAGAAGGTATACTCAGCAACAACAATTTGAATCAGAGAAAAATAAAACAATAAAATGTTAGCAACAAACGTAACAATCCCTGTGAGTAAAAAATAAAAATAACAACACACAGTAAATCTGCCTGGCCAAAAGAAGCCTTAATCCTTTTCCTTGCTCTGGTAGGGTTTTTTGCTCTGTCTTTTCAAGCAACCTAGAAGAAAAGAGCTCAGGTGAAGCTAGGTGCCTTGGCCAGCAAACCTAGTCATGTGCAGCATGTCCCTGTACCAGCACCCATTCTCAAAGGGAGTGAAACGAGGTGCTAGTGAGCCTTGTGGGTGCCATCATGCAGGATGTGGGCCACCTGCATGCATCACTGAGGACACTGATGGCAGACCTGCATGAGCAGTTACCTCACGGACTATGCACAGGGGTGCTCTGTGCTGGCTGCAACATAGCTGCATCCCTGTACAGGTCATGTTCATGTCCATGGGGTGGTGTTCTTTAGCTCTGGAATGTGCTGGATGCCAGTGTTGGTGGGTGGCAGTGTGTCTGGGTCAGACGTGTATACAATGTTAGTGTTACATGCCTGGGTGGGATGCATCCCTGTACAGTCATGTCATTGCTCTGCACTTACATTGTTTGCTGTACTATGTGGGCATTGTACAAGTGACATTTGTTGTTTAATTAAACTTTGCTCTTGAGATACATACACCATGGCCTTGTGTCCATTCACCGTGATGTTACCTGTGTGTTGTGTGTATGTTCTGCTACGTGTGGACACCGGCAGTGCAATGCATGCTGCCCTATGGTGTCTGTTGGTGTGAGTTGGTGCAGGCACATGGCACAGCTGTGTGGGATGCACAGTGCCCAGCACTGTCACACCACAGGAATCGTGCTCGTGTAGTGCACATCACCAGTGCTGGTGGTACACAGATGTGTGTCATGTTCCCTTACCCCTTCATTCAGCATTGCCATTGACTGTGCTGGCTTTGGGCCTGTCAGGTACCACACCAATCTGGGGCATCCTTGGACCTGGCAGTGGCACCGGTGACACATGGGCCTGGGTCCACCAGGCAATAGCAGTGTATGGGAGCTGTGCCACCTGGTGCTGCTCTCCTGCCATGGTGTCACTGTATATACATCTTGGTGTCCATGGCCGGTGTGTGGCACCTGGCGGCAACAACATCTATGACATGTGCCACTGGCCTCTGCATGCTGTCTGCTGGGCACGCCTGGTCTGGAGCTGGGCACACACAGCTCAGGGCATCCGCCTGTTGCTGTACTGCTTGGCGCGTGTGCTGTGTGTCTGTGTGTGGTGGCTGTTTGTCCAGGCCTGACGGAGTGAAACGGCCAACATACAGAGGACCTCTGGACCATGTGCTCCTGCACGATTGTCTTCCATCACCGGTGTTTGCGCCCTGTATCCTGTGTTGGGGCTGTGCAGCATCCACCATTGTGTCAGTGTGTGTTCATGTGTGCAGTGCTGTTCAGTGTGTTGAATGTGCAGTATGCGATCATTGCACTGCCCCAGCTCCCTGCCAGTCCCCACCCATGCACCACTGGCTGTGTACATGGGCACTGGTGCATGTTGCATGTGCCAGCCCATGTTCACCAAGCACCGTGCCCATTTGTGCCACTGGTACATTACGGCCCCTGCCCATGTCACCTCTGCTGACTGCGGACATTGCGTTCCTCCCCAATATGGCCACCGTATGCCTTGGTCTGTGTCATCCTGCTGTACATGTGTCCCCCAGGCACCCATCTCAAATACCGCCATCTGAGATCTGAACAGCTGTGACCCAGTGCATGCTGTGTACACACTGTGCCCTTGCCGAGATTTGCTATCCCAGTGACAGGTTGCCCCCTCATTCACAGAGCCTACTACCAGACCCACAGCATGGGCCCATCCATGGATGTGACCCCCACTGCTGGTCATGACAAGGTTATGCAAACACAACGCATGACTACACTGTGTGATGGGATGTCATTTATTCATGGCGTATACATTCAGTGCTGATGGCACTACACACATTGCTATTGTGTTATACCCAAAGCACACACAAGCTCACAAACACACACACATTCACACGTATACAGACACACACACACACACACACACACACACACACACACCCCTCTGTGTCATGCACAGTGCCCCCAACCCATGATACTGGACATACATGCCAATGGCCCCTGCTCATCCATTGCTACACTGCCCACCCACCCACCGTATGTGCCATGCAGATGGGCGTCCTACAACCATCTACCATAGCCATGCTGTGCACGCACACGTGTCAGGGGACATGTGTTTGACTGTGGATGCCTCTGCTGTGCCTGTGGTGTGTTCCTTTCCCTGCAGGCCCTCTCCTGGTGGTGCACCCTATGGCCCTGTGTCTGCCCCATAATAGATCTGGTGCACATCTGCCCTCTCACGCCACCATGCCTCATTGCCATGGGCAGTGTCAGTTATGCTGCAGCTACACTGTGCATACATCCCACCTGTGTGGACTCTCCAGCTGCCGTTGTGGCCTGTGTTGCAGCAGACACTGGATGCATGCCCTGCTGTGTGGTTGCAGAATCTGTCACAGTGGTTGCAGGCCTGTCTGGGCATGTGGTGCTTGCATGCGCCTGTGGAGGTGTGCTGGTGTCAGGTGTAGCAGTGATGTGCATCACAACAGGTGCCCTGCTGGGATGGCTGTGGGCTGTGTCAGTGTTTGCCATGCTCTGTTGATTGCGTGCCTCCGGCTGCATGAGTGTGCCTGGGTCTGCCACCACTGATTGTGTTGCAGACAGGAGGGCTGGTATTGGTGATGGTGGCTGTGTCTGTGTGTATGCATCTGCCCTCACTGGTGGTGCCACACTCTGAGGCATGTGCTGCAGGTGTTGTAGTGGCTGCAGGGCACACACTATTGCCTGCATGGCCATGGCCATGGCTGCGTTGTGGCTCTGTTGCTGCACCAGCTTGTGATCCATGGCCATCGTGCAGCAATCTAGGAATGCTGCCTGGCTTTCAGCACAGAGCCGTTTACCCTGGATTGCATTCCCCATGTTGCCCATGCACATGGTGGCCTCCCTGGTGCATGCCTGTAGGCCACTGGATATGGCGGACAGATGTACATCCAGGCTCTGTTGCTGCTCCTGCATGGCCTGCTTGATGGTGTCCAGCTCCTGCCTCATGTCCCCCTGCCCGGGCAGCACAGATTGGCAGTAGTCCCCTATATAGGTCATTGAGGACAGCTGTTCCTATAATTCCCTCATGGTCTCCTCCAGCTGCTCCTCCAGTCTATGGCTACTCAAGGGGCTCAGCACCCCAGCCACTGTCCCTTGTGTGTGTAATGCCACAGGTTTGGTCACATGCATGCAGGGATCGGTCCCTCTCTTCGTCTGTGCCGGTGGAGTCACCATGCTGGCATCCTCATCGGTCACCTGCTGTTGGCTGTGCTGGCTTGTTGCACCCTCCACACTGCTGTCCACCTTCTCACCCATGGGACTGTCACTGGCCTCACTGTCATTCGGCTCCACTTCGGGATCGGGTGTATCGGCCGATGGGGTGCTGGGAGCTGGGCTTCTGCCACTTGCTGGTGTGCCGCTTCCACCACTCACTGCTGTGTCAGTGTCCTGGGCTGTGCCTGTAGCTCCCTGACCCTGCTGCTGCTGTCCACTGTGTTCTGCTGCTGTTGTCCCAGTTTCACCAGTGGACACTGCACCTGTTGGATGGGCAACATGTCAGTGTGTGTTGTGCGGTCCTGCTATGATACTGCTTCTCTACTTGCATCCCTGCTACATAGTGCCACTGTGGCCTGTCACAGCCCTGTGTCCTGCTGTGCCACCAGGTACATCCTGCCCTAGGGACACCTGTGTTTCACCTGGCAGCTGTTCCCATGACATTACCCCTTCAACCCCCAGCAGCAGGCAGCATGTCATTACCCCATGAGCCCCCCAGCAGCAGGCAACATATCATTAACCCAGTGCCTCCCTGGCAGTGGCAGGTACATGTCCCTAACCCATGCCACACCCAGCAGCAGGCAACACAGCATTACCCAAGCCTCCCAGCCCCCAGCAGCAGGTCACACATCATTACCCAAGCCCCCAGCAGCAGGCCACATAGCATTACCAAAGCCCCCCCAGCAGCAGGCCACACAGCATTACCAAGCCCTCCCAGCAGCAGGTCACATAGCATTATCCAGGCCCCCAGCAGCAGGCCACAGAGCGCACTCAAGCTCCGCCAGCAGCAGGCCACACAGCATTACCCAAGCTCCCCGCAGCAGGCCACACAGCATTATTTATTTATTTATTAGATCATCGGTTTACAGACCTTTGAGTCAAAGACTCATTTACAAAGGCACCTCGTCAAGAGAGCAATACATCACAGCAAACAAAACAATACAGTACAGTACATAACGCTTAGATTAAAAAAGCAACCAGTGTTACAGGAATTCACTGATGGTACAAGCTTGGTAATAGGCAGATCACAGTAGTCATACTATAGGTACACGAGTACCACGTCAGGTAGCAACTAAAAATATTTTATTACATTAGTCAGCATATGTTGCCTGAGACCACAGGTATATACAGCAAAAGTAGACAGGGCAAACCCAGCCTAGGGGTGAGGGTAAGGGGCAAGTGGGGGATTATGTGCAGTTGCAGCAGTGAGTGCATGTCAGATGGCTTCTGAGGGAGACCTTAAAAGGACCAAGCTTAGTGGAGTCAGCTATGTTGGCTGGGAGGGAATTGAACCAGGAGGGAGCCCGATAGCAAAAGGATCTCTGGGCCATAGAGGTTCTTACCCTGGGGACAATAAGGGAGGTTTCGACAGTGCTGCGGGTAGAGACTGAGGGGAAAGCATGCTGCAGGGAGGTGGTGACCCCGGGGGGGAGCCTAGCAGGGTCTTTTTTACAAGAAGGCAGGTTTGGAAGCGTAGTCTTTCTTCAAGGTTGAGCAAGTTGGTGGTGGAGTACATGGGTGTGCCTAGGGACTCCCAGCATTAGCCTGCAGGCCTTGTTTATAGAGAGCTGGATTCTTGCAAGTGTAGTGTTGTCGGCTGCAGCATAGATGCTGCCCAGAGTCGATTATCGGCAGAACAGAAGAGGTGATTGCCAATCTAGGGCCTCTTGTCATAGGCAGTCCCTATGGCAGTATCTTACATTACCCAAGCCCCCACCCAGCGGCAGGCCACACAGCATTACCAGCCGCTCCCCAGCAGCAGCAGACCACACAGAATTACCTCAAGCCCCCCAACAGCAGGCCACACAGCATTACCCAAGCCCCACAGCAGCAGGCCATACAGCATTACCCCATGCCCCCACTAATGGCAGGAGGATTCATCTCTGTATCCCAGACCCCCCACCCCATGGTGGCAGCTGGCTACATGTCATTTCCCCATCATCCACCCCCCCACATTCACAGTAGGCAACACTGTGGTGGCCATGGTCTGACTGTCACATACATTGCTCCCTGGTGTCCCTACCTGTGCGTGTTTGACATCTGTAGGTGTCCAGGTCTGTGTCTCTGCTGATTCTCTGCTGGCTTAGGTGTGTGGCTATCCTCCTCTCCAGGCTGGTGAGTGGCTCCTGCTGAGTGGGTCCACCCCCTGTGGCCTGGGCGCTACATCTGTTCTGTGCCAGCTTCCTCTTCACTAGGCACTTCAGGTCATTGTACTTCTTTTGGAGGTCACGCACTGTTCTTTTCTGTGGTGCTGCTGCATTCATTTGCTGGCAAACTTGTCCCATGCCTTTGTCCTTTACTCCCTCTTCTTCTTCTCCTCTCCATGACTCATGAATAGGGCATAATGTTTGTCTATCTCTGCCACCAGGATGTCTACTTCATCATGGCTGAAGTTATTTTTCCACCTCTGCCTCTCTGTTGCTGTTTCTGCCATGTCTTTGTTGCATTTTCCAGTGATTTTTCTGTGGCATATCTTCTGCATGTCTTGCGTGTTGCACCCTTTTATATTGTATAAGTTGTAATTCACGACATGCACATGTCTGATTGGCATATGTCTTGCATGTTCTAGAATGTGGCATATCACGCATGTCACAATTGCTTTGGCATATTTTGCACATTTGCGTTATTTACGTCTGACATATCTGGCATTCTAGAATCGGGCCCTGTGTGCTCACATTGCCTAATATGTGTGATAACTGGTTATTAACTATCACACCTAGGACCCTTTCTTCCTGTGATTCTTTTGTTTGCCTGTATAATATTTTTGTTTACTATTAGTAGAATCCATATTTGTACAGCACATAAACCAATATTACAATTCATACCACATTTCTCTGCCTATACACTGACATCATTTAGATAATTTTGTATTTCATGTTTCTGCTGCTGTGGTTCTACTATCCATCCTGTTTTACTGTGTTCCATGTGTTTATACATCCAGTTCGTAAGTCCCTCATTCTTATCTGCAGTGAATATTTGGAACAAGACAGGCACCAGCACTGATCTTTGTGGAACACAGTCACCTTGCCTATGTCTGATGTCCTACCATAACCAAAGACTCTCTTGAGTGCTGTTGGGCAGCCAGTTTTCTGTCCATTCTAATATCTTACCCTTTATTCCTATAGTTTCTAATTTTGTAACTACTGTACTACCCATTGGTGGAGCAGGTCAAAGGCATTGCTAAAATCTAACAATATGACACCCACAATCAACAAAGCAGACATGGGCAACATACCATCCCACAGGCATTCCGCTTGGTGCAGCACACAGAACATGGTGACACTGAATGTTGGCAACAGTGCCCTTGCAATGTGGCCACACCCAGCAGCACACACACACACACACACACACACACACACACACACACAGCTGTGGACATGGTACAGTGGGCTGCACCCAGATATAGCATGGAACAGTGCTATCAAACCACCACAACAGGTAAGAAACATTGGGAACAGCACAGTCTGCCCGGTGTTATGGCAGCGGGGGGAATGCCCATGCTGCGTGCATTTCACCATGCACTAGAGTGGCGTACATTATGAAGCATAGCATGTAATGTACCCCCAGACACCCACAATCCCACATGTAGAAGGTGACAGTCCACGCTGACCACAGTGCCCCATGGCCAGATATGTATGTAACCATCACATGCTGTGTCACCATCACCCAGCAGCCACAGCACTGCATGCTAACTGATAGTGGTCCGAGCCTCCAATGACATGTCCCATGATGTGTCACATAACCTGTCCTGGTGTCACACATCCTGACACACAGTAGTGTGGGAACCATGTAGAGGTCGGCTGAACACTGTGTGGCCCACACACATATGGATCTTACACACATACAGCAGTGCCAGCATACACACACACACACACACACACACACACACAATAACAGGGTGGATACAGTGCCACGCACAGTGTGCCATGCATGCAGCAAATAGCAACACACATAATGGAGTGCACGCAGAATGCAGACACACATGCGGGAAGTAAAGGTGCAACACAACGCAACTGCGGCCTGCATCAAACATGCCGCCTATTACAGTAGCATGTGTTCTGAACTGCATCCCTGCCTTTAATGTACGGCCCCATCATGTTCGTGTAGCTTTGTGCCCTGGATAGGGCACTACTGAGTGTCACTGTGTCGAGCTGGGGGGATGCAACCGAGTGATGACTGCCCGACAGTCCCCATCAGGGTGTGTGCCACACGCTGGTATACTTCGGTAAACACTCAACTGCACAGTGTGCCAGTCGCGTACCACACATGCAAACTGCATGTGACACTACACCACGTGCAGGGCTCAGCGGGAAGTAGCGCACATGTATGGTACATTCGCATAGCGGCCTTTGCATCGCAGACAGCAAACACGCACGCAATAGAGCACACCCAAGGGCTGTACCTTGCAGAATCACTGGGACAATGGCCAATTTGAGTGGGAGGGCACCGAACCTCAGCCCTGCTGAGACATGCCAGATGATTAACCTGGTGCAGCAGTGGAGGAGGACACTACTGCCACCAGACTGCAGGAGGCATACCACACAGCATAGGGTTGCTATCTGGAGGAGAATAGCTGCATGAATGGAGAGGGTGGGTGGTGTGAGACGCACACCATGCCAGTTGAAACACCACTGGCAGGACCTCAGAAGGTACGACCCCATCATCCTGAGGCAGCTAATGGACATGGCCAGCAGGTGTAATGTGGCAATGTGCATGGGTGTAGAACCCGTGGAAGGTAGGTTGGCTGTCAGCAATGGGCCACTACAGGCTGCATTCAGCAACCCATGATTGACTATGTACCAATGCACTAATATCTGTGCATATCTCTGTTCCCACAGGTCACAGACATGCAGGAGCTGTGGGGTTGCAGTAGGGACCAACAGGCATACCGAACAGACATCGGCAAGGTAGGCGCATACACATCACACGACAGGGACAGAGGAATGTTCTAGGCAGGCCGGATGGCTGTCCCAGGGTATGCGTGTGACAGCACAGCTGGGGCATGTGCTGCCAGGATGCACACAGGTACCATGGGAAGTGGCTTTGCCATGGTGCTGGATGTACATGTCTGTGAGATCCACCATATGGGTGGCACAGCAGTGAATGCCCGCATTGGCAGTGGCCTGTGTGATGCACGGCAGCAGTGTGTGGTCCACAGAAACAGCATCCCGGATGCAACAGTAGTGCTACATACCAATGCCCGAGTAGAGTGCTAACAGTAATACCTGTCCCATTGCCATGTTAGAGCTGGCAGACATGGAGGTGGATGCCACAACATAACCCCCAGACACAGGATACTGCTGCGTGCCATGGAGGCACAGAAGCAGAGGGATGCTTGGGACTTTGCCCTGCGGACACAGTGCCATCGCAGAAGGGCCCGGTCCATGCCACCAGAGAGTGATGACGAACAGGATGAGGCAGGGTTGGAGCTGGAGGGGGTTGTAATAGTTGGGCCCAATGATGCCAGGGACATGGAACAGCAGGAGCAAGAGAGGCCCACTGGGCCAGAGGACGTGCCACAGCAGGTGGATGCAGAGATGGGTACCCCTGAGGCCGGTACTACACCAGGACACATTGCCCATGGACAGAAGAATGATGGCACAGCAGGATAGGACACAGGCAACACTGGCGGTGACTGTGATGCCATGGTAGAGGCATGCATCGCTGATGCCATTGTGGGCATGCCAGGGTGTGACTCAGCATCGGAAGGTGGCCCTGCTGCAGGGCAACAGGTGCCTCAGCCAGTCCCTGACAATGGCACATGCAGTGGGACAGGGGCACAGGGCCAAGGGAATGCATCCAAAGAGGTGGGGGAACAGGCCCATGCACAGCATGCCATTGCCCAGGGGCATAGAAACATAGAAACACAGAAGCTGATGGCAGATAAGGATTGCAAGGCCCATCCAGTCTGCCCATTTCTTTTTCTACCTTATGAATGTGCCATTGGCCTTGGCCCTGTCAATGGCCTATCTATTCATACTCATCTGTATTGCTCCCTTATGCCTATCCAATGCCTGTTTGAAGCCCTGCACTGCATTCATATCCACCACTTCCTGAGGTAGGCCATTCCATGCATCCACCACCCTTTCTGTGAAAAAGAACTTCCTCACATTACCCCTTAATTGGCCTCCCTCTAATCTTATGCTGTGTCCTCTTGTCCTGCTATTTTTCTTATATTGAAACATTAGACTCTTTCACCTTGTTAATGCTCTTAAGATGTTTGAATGTTTTGATCATATCACCTCTCTCCCTCCTTTGCCCTAGGTAGGGTATACATATTGAGCTCTGTTAATCTGTCCTCATATATTTTCTGATACAGTCCCTGCACCATTTTGGTTGCCCTTCTGTGGACTGCCTCAGTTTGGTTAACGTTCTTGTAAAGGTGTGGCCTCCAGTACTGCAAGCAGTGTTCTAGATGGGGCCTAACCAGTGTCTTGTAAAGAGGGATTATTACCTCCCTCTTCTGACTTGTGATACCCCTACTAATACACCCCAACATCCTCCTAGCCTTACCTACTGCTTTAGTGGTCTGCTTGGATGATTTCAGGTCATCGGTGATGATGATGCCCAAGTCTCTTTCTTCCCTTGTGACTGCCAGCAACTCCTCTCACAGCCTATAGGTGGCTTCAGGGTTTCTCTTCCCTATGTGCATGATTTTGCACTTCTTTGCGTTAAACTCCAGTTGCCACTCTTTCGATCATTTTGTTACTTTATCCAGATCTCTTCTCATTCTTCCCACCCCATCTGAATCATCTACTCTGTTGCAGATCTTGGCGTCATCTGCAAACAGACAAACTTTACCATCCAGTCCATCTGCAATGTCACTGATGAAGATATTGAAGACGACTGGCCCCAGAACTGATCCCTGAGGTACTCCACTTGTAACTTCCAACTCTTCGGACTGTATACCATTTACCATCACTCTCTGTTTTCTGCCTGCCAACCAGTTTGCCACCCAGTTGACCAATTTCTGGCCCACCCCAAGCCTACCCAGCTTATTAATCAATCTTCTATGTGTAACAGTATCAAAAACTTTGCTGAAGTCAAAGTAGGTGACATCAACTACTCCCCCTTGGTCCACCACTCTGATTACCCAGTCAAAGAAATCTATGAGATTAGTTTGACAGGACCTTCCTGCTGTAAACCCATGCTATCTTGGATCCTGTGTTCCTATGGATTCCAGGTGTTGTACTATCCTTTCCTTAAGGAGTGCCTCCATAATCTTGCCCACTACTGAGGTAAGACTAACTGGTCTGTAGTTCCCTGCCTCCTCCCAACTACCACTCTTGTGGAGTGGGATCACATGAACCCTTCTCCAGTTTTCTGGGACCTCTCCTGTGCTCAGAGACTCACTAAACAGTTCTGATAATGGCTCTGCTGGTTCCACCCTTAGATCGTTTAGCACCCTGGGATGCATGCCACCAGGTCCCATTGCCTTGTCCACCCTGAGATTATCGAGCTCTTGCAGGATCTTTTCTTTTGTGAAGCGACTAGTGCACACCTCCCTCCCTCCCCACTGTGTCCATGGTGCTGAGCAGTGGGCCCTGCCCAACCTTCTCTTCACTAAATACTGAGAAGAAGTATCTATTTAGGATAGATGCTTTTACAGGGTCCTCCTCCTCACACACACCCTTATCTCCTTTGATCTTAGCAATACCCCCTCTGGACTTTCTCCTTTCACTAATGTATCTATAGAAAGTCTTGCCACCTTCTTTTACTGCTTGAGCTATTGTTTCCTTGGTTTGGGCCTTTGTCTACCTTACTACCTTACTGCCTTCCCTGCTCCCCTTAGGGAAGTTTGGTATGCCTCTCTATCTTCATTCTGCTGTGTTCCCTTATATTTCCAGAAGGCCAGCCTTTTGACTGGCCTTTTCTGCTACTATTTTTGAGAACCAAAGTGGTTTCCTTCTTCTTTTGCACTTCTTTTTTTCTGTAATACAATGGGATGTTGCTTCAATTATTGCATCCTTAATGCTTTCCCACTTTGCCAGTACCTTCTCACCTGTATTTCTTTTTGCCAGGGCTAGCTTAACTCTGTTAGCCATCTTATCAAAGTCATCTCCTCTGAATTCTCTTATTTTGTCTTGGAATGGGATGATTTAGTTCTAGTGGCCAAATTGAACCATACCATGTGATGGTCACTGGCCCCCAGGTGACCTTCTACCTGGAGATCTATGAACCTTTCCCTGTTAGTAAGTACTAAATCTAGGATAGCCCTGTCTCTTGTGGGTTGTTGTACCAGTTGTTTGAGGCCCTCCCCCCTGCAGGGAATCCACCATATGTCTAGTTCTGGCAGATGTTCCTGCTGGTATTGACCAATCTGTATCTGGCCTGTCAAAGTCTCCCATTATCAGAACCTACCCTTTAGCTGTCATGTTTTGTATATCTTCTAACAGCAATGTGTCTATGTCATCCCCCTGGTCTGGAAACCTGTAGACAACCCCAGTTCGTATGGCTGTCCCATTTCCTGTTTCCAGGGTGACCCACAGTTCTTCTGGCTCCTTATGTGTATTCTGAATTTTTGTAGCTTTGACATTTTCATTGACATAAAGGGCCACTCCATCCCCCTTTTTGCACCTCAGTCTCTTCTGAACAGTACATAGCCAGGTACTGAAGTCTCCCAAGTGTGTTTACTGGTAAACCATGTCTCACTAATGGCTGCCATGTCCAGTTTAGCCTCTGTCATTATTGCCTGCAGGTCTGGGATCTTGTTTCCCAGACTGCGAGCATTTGTGTACAATGATTTTCCATTGGCCAGATTTCAGTGTGTTAGTTATTGGGTGAAGTCTGGTGTCTCCCTTGTGCATCATATGGGGAGCCAGACCGTTTTCCTTACCTGGTGATGCAATGAACTGCAAACATGCTGAACTCCTGTTTAGCCACTACTGAGGGGGAGGGGTGTCCCATTGGACCTGTGGGGTGCTGCACCCCTCTCCCCATTTGCTAGTTTAAATATTCTGCAAAGACATCAAACTTCTGCCCCGATGCACTGACTCCCTCCTTAGTCAGATGCAGTCCATCAAATTTAAAGAACTTTCGCTCCCAAAACTGTTGCCAGTTCCCTACAAATTTGTGTCCTTTTTCCTGGCACCAGCCCTTGAGCCACATGTTTAGCTCCCCTATCTCCCCTTCTCTGAACTTCTGTCTATCTGTCCCCCTCTTCCAGACTGGCAGGATCTCAAAGAAGGAGATGCCAGATGAAATGAATGATAGTTTGTCACCCAGCCTGGTCAGGTGTTCCTTGGTCTCCACAACTGACCGGCTGGCGAGATCGTTAGTCTCTATGTGTACCAGGACATCAATGTTTTCTCCTGCTTCCTGAACAATTTTAGCAATGCGGTCAGTGTCTCTCCACGCTGATGTACCTGGGAGACATCTGACCATTACCCCTGGCAGGAGATAGGTATCAACTCCCCAAATTATGGAGTCTCCTATGAGCAGAATTTGTTTGGATTTCCTTTTTGCTTTTTATGTTTTGGTTCCTGTCTTGGTTGAGTTTTGTTGTGCTAGCTACTGTGCTGCAGTGTCCTGCTCTGCAGTGTCTTCTGCCCCTTTGTTTGATTTCTGAGATAGAGGCAGATACCTGTTTGCAGTTTGTATATGGTTTGAGGAGTTGATATGTTGGAGAGCACCGAGTGATGAGGCACCTGATTTGCCCCTCCTAACCACCTGCCAACCTCCCAGACCAACTACCCTCTGCAGTCGAGGTGCTTCTGTTGGATGTTGGGGAAATGGCAGGCAGTTCTCATAATATATTTCCTCTTGAATATGCAATTTGAGTTGCGCAATCTCTGCCCATGCTGCCTGGAGTTGAGCCCTTAGATCTCCAGTGGCCCAGCATGTAGGACAGTGTCCTAAATCCTGTAAAACTGCCCTTCTGAAAAGTGTTCCACTGTACCTGCAGTTAATGATATCCATTCCAGATAAGTTGCTTCGTTTATAACCTGGTCAGAGTAATTAGAAGGAAGAAAATGAAAGCAAAAGTTTGATTTTGTGTTTTGTTTGTTTATTTTTGTATAACTTGTTATAACAAGTTAAATTACTAGTGCCCCTGTAAATGAGGTCAATGTGTGGATACCCCTCTGATCCACCCCTTCCTGCTTTGCTAAAGGAAATGTCATGACTGTGCTACTCTATAAAAGAAGTGTAGTGTGGGGTGGTTGGGGATGGGTGTGGGTGGCTGGGCCCTTCATTTGCAGAAAAAGAACCACAGATGAAAGAAACAAGGAGGTAAGAATAGAAACCAGCAGCCATCAACAAATGTTGCAGCCCTGAAAGCTTATCCTAATGATAGCTAAAACTGTAAAACCTGTAAAGCACCACCTGTAATAATTTCACAGAAGATATACTCTGTAAGAAACAATTTGCTACAGAGAAAAATAAAGCAATAACAGAAGATATACCTTGCAAAAGACAATTTGAATCAGAAGATTACAGCAGTAATCTGGAAGCACACACCTGTAGGCACACCCTGTAATAATGCAGCAGAAGGTATACCAAGCAACAACAATTTGAATCAGAGAAAAATAAAACAGTGCAATGTTAGCAACAAACAGTAACAATCCCTGTGAGTACAAAATAAAAATAACAACACACAGTAAATCTGCCTGGCCAAAAGAAGCCTTAATCCTTTTTCTTGCTCTGGTAAGCTTCTTTGCTCTGTCCTTTCAAGCAACCTAGAAGAAAAGAGCTCAGGTGAAGCTAGGTGCCTTGGCCAGCAAACCTAGTCATGTGCAGCTTGTCCTTGTACCAGCACCCCATTCGCAAAGGGAGTGAAATGAGGTGCTAGTAAGCCTTGTGGGTGCCATCATGCAGGATGTGGGCCACCTACATGCATCACTGAGGGTACTGATGGCAGCCCTGCATGAACAGTGATCTCATGGACTATGCACAGGGGTACCCCGTGCTGGCTGCATCATAGCTGCATCCCTGTACAGATCATGTTCATGTCCAGGGGGTGGTGTTCTTTAGCTTTGGAATGTGCTGGATGCAAGTGTTGTTGAGTGGCAGTGTGTCTGGGTCACACATGTGTACAATGTTAGTGTTGCATGACTGGGTGGGGTGCATCCCTGTACAATCATGTCATTGTTCTGTACTTACATTGTTTGCTGTACTATGTGGGCATTGTACAAGTGACAGTTGTTGTTTAATTAAACTTGGCTCTTGAGATACATACACCATGGCCCTGTGTCCATTCACTGTGATGTTACCTGTGTGTTGTATGTGTGTTCTGCTATGTGTGGACACCGACAGTGCAATGTATGCTGCCCTACGGTGTCTGTTGGTGTGAGTTGGTGCAGGCACATGGCATGGCTGTGTGGGATGCACAGTGCCCAGCACTGTCACACCACAGGAATCGTGCTTGTGTAGTGCACACCACCAGTGTTGGTGGTGCACAGATGTGTGTCATGTTCCCCTGACCCCTTCATACAGCATTGCCATTGACTGTGCTGGCTATGGGCCTGTAAGGTACCACACCACTCTGGGGCATCCCTGGCCCTGGCAGTGGCACCGGTGGCACATTGGCCTGGGTTCACCAGGCAATAGCCATGTACTGGTGCTGTGCCACCTGGTGCTGCTCACCTGCCATGGTGTCACTGTATACACATCCTGGTGTCCATGGCCAGTGTGTGGCACCTGGCGGGCAACAACACCTACAACATGTGCCACTGGCCTCTGCATGCTGTCTGCTGGGCATGCCTGGTCTGGAGCTGGGCACACACAGCTCAGGGCGTCCACCTGTTGCCGTACTGCTGGGCATGTGTGCTTCGTGTATATGTGTGTGTGTGTGTGTGTGGTGTGACTGTTTGTCCAGGCCTGACACAGTGCAACGGCCAACATGTGGAGGACCTCTGGACCATGTGGTCCTGCATGATTGTCTTCCATCACCAGTGTGTGTGCCTTGTATCCTATGTTGGGGCTGTGCAGCATCTGCCATTGTGTCAGTGTGTGTTCATGTGTGCCGTGCCATTCAGTGTGTTGAATGTGCAGTGTGCGATCATTGCACTGCCTCAGCTCCCTGCCAGTGCCCTCCCATGAACCACTGGCTGTGTACATGGGCACTGGTGCATGTTGCATGTGCCAGCCCATGTCCACCAGGCACCGTGCCCATTTGTGCCACTGGTACATGATGGCCCCTGCCCATGTGACCTCCACTGACTGCAGACATTGCATTACACCCCAATATGGCCACCATATGCCTTGGTCTGTGTTATCCTGCTGTACATGTGTCCCCCATGCACACATCTCAACTACCACCTTCTGGGATCTGAACAGCTGTGACCCAGTGCATGCTGTGTACACACTGCGCCCTTGCTGAGATTTGCTATCCCAGTGACAGGTTGCCCCCTCATTCACAGAGCCTACTACCAGACCCACAGCATGGGCCCATCCATGGATGTGACCCCCACTTCTGGTCATCACAAGGTTATACAAACACAACACATGACTACACTGTGTGATGGGATGGCATTTATTCATGGCGTATGCATTCAGTGCTGATGGCACTACACACATTGCTATTGTGTTATACCCAAAACACACACACGCTCACACACACACACACGCATTCACACATCCGCACACACACACACACACACACACACACACACACCTCTGTGACATGTACAGTGCCCCCAACCATGATACTGGACATACATGCCCTTGGCCCCTGCCCATCCATTGCTACACTGCCCACCCACCCACCCACCGTACGTGCCATGCAGATGGGCATCCTACAGAAGTCTACCATGGCTTGCTGTGCATGCACATGTGTCAGGGGACATGTGTTTGACTGTGTATACACCTGCTGTGCCTGTGGGGTGTTCCTTGCCCTGCTGGGCCTCTCCTGGTGGTGCACCCTATGGCCCTGTGTCTATCCCCATAATGGATCTGGTGCACCTCTGCTGATTCACACCACCATGCCTCATTGCCATGGGCAGTGTCAGTTATGCTGCAGCTACACTGTGCATACCTCCCACCTGTGTGGACTGTCCTGCTGCCATTGTGGCCTGTGTTGCAGTGGACACTGGATGCATGCCCTGCTGTGTGGTTGCAGGCCTGTCTGGGCACGTGGTGCTTGCATGTGCCTGTGGAGGTGTGCTGGTGTCAGGCATAGCAGTGATGTGCATCACAGCAGGTGCCCTGCTGGGATGGCTGTGGGCTGTGTCAGTATTTGCCATGCTCTGTTGATCGTGTGCCTCCAGCTGCATGAGTTTGCCTGAGTCTGCCACCACTGATTGTGTTGCAGACAGAAGGGCTGGTGTTGGTGATGGTGGCTGTGTCTGTGTGTATGCATCTGCCCTCACTGATGGTGCCACACTCTGAGGCATGTGCTGCAGGTGTAGGTGTTGTAGTGGCTGCAGGGCACACACTATTGCCTGCATAGCCATGGCCATGCTGCGTTGTGGCTCTGTTGCTGCACCAGCTTGTAATCAATAGCCATTGTGCAGCATTCTAGGAATTCTGCCTGGTATTCAGCACAGAGCCGTATACCCTGGATTGCATCCCCCATGTTGCCCATGCACACGGTGGCCTCCCTGGCACATGCCTGTAGGCCACTGGATATGGTGGACAGATGTACATCCAGGCTCTGTTGCTGCTCATGCAAGGACTGCTTAATGTTGCCCTGCTCATGCCTCATGTCCCTCTGCCTGGACAGCACAGATTGGCAGTAGTCCCCTATATAGGTCGTTGAGGACAGCTGTTCCTGTAATTCCCTCATGGCCTCATCCAGCTGTGCCTCCAGTCTATGGCCACTCAAGGGACTCAGCACCCCAGCCACTGTTCCTTGTGTGTGTAATGCCACAGGTTTGGTCACATGCATGCGGGAATTGGTCCCTCTCTTCGTCTCTACCAGTGGAGTCACTATGCTGGCATCCTCATTGGTCACAACGATTCAATCGAATGCAGGCGGTCAAGGCGGTCATGCTTTGCTGAGCTCCATAATGTTCTCGGCCTACCCGTCACTTGCGCAAATTATTTTGAACATTTGTTATTTATTTTTTTTTTTTTTTACTGTACGAAGTATTATTTTAGTGCCCTACTTAACCGATCGAGTACCTCTGATGTTTATGCAAAGAAAGAGAGCCCCACATTAATTTTATCTTGTTTACTCACAGCCAGCTGAGACACAATATCTTGAAAAGATCCCAATACTTCAACATCCAGGTCTGGCAAATTATGTTATTACTGGGTAAAAAAAGGAGAGAAAAACACATTTAACTGAGTCCGACTATATACTGACCTAGCAGTTTTCTTCGCTTTCTTTGAAACCCCTTTCGTCACCTCGCTAAGAGGCCTTGTCTGTTTCGTCATAGAGAAGTTTTCAGGAAATTAACAATCTTAAAGTGATAGAGAGCTCGTTTGCGTCTACTTGTCAATTAATAGACTTAGTTGTATAGAGGAATAAACAAATATCTATACACTGTTCTTGTCACAATGGACTGTGAAAAAATGGAATACCAGCAGGTACATGCCTAGAGTAATAGCAGACCAGAAGTCATAAAGAGATGAGATGCCTTCTTCACAATTAAGAGAAAACTCAGGGATGCAAATATTAAAAACAGCTTGCTTTACCCAACAACTTTAAGAGTATGGTCAGCAGAAGGTCCTTAGGACTACAATGGATATGAGGCATCTAAAATTGGCCTTAAGAGGGACTTTTCTGCCCTTTCTGCAGATTTCATATTCTAGACTGATGCTATCTATTCACTGATTCATTTACTTATACTGTAGATGGGGGGGAGTTATCCGACAGCAATCCAGATGCACATAGAAAATAACAATGTAAATTTACTTACAGATGTATGTTTTTAAAGAAAAGTCACTAACCTAGCTCTGTTTATCCCATTTATTTTCATTTTTCGTTCCTCTATTGCATAGCAATGATGACGGAAAGTGAATGTACTGCCTAATGTTGCAATTTCCTCTGCTGAGATTTGCTGTTACTTAACGCTCAGTCAAAGAACCATCTAAGCATCTTTATGGCTTTATATCTGCTCACTAAAAGAAACACACGTCCTTGCTATAAATTTGGCTAGAGAGAGTCGCCGTTATCCTGACATAGAAAGCGGAGGCTTGACATTGTCAGAGGGTGTGACTTCTCTCACTTAACGCATGAAAAGAGGCAGATGGAGAGAAGTAAAAACAAAGTCCACACGCTACTGATTCCAGGTAAAGAAATGCCTTAACATATCAAAGCTAGGCAGTCTGTGGCATAATAATATTAAGCAGATGAGTTTACTGATGTTACGGTTCAATAGAGGTAGGGCTAAAATGGGCTCTACGCCTTTTCCACATATGGCTACATGGGGGTTCGGAGTGATGGTGAAGCAGGGACAGGCGTGTTGGTGTTATGTTTTGCTTTAAACAGATCTCATTGTGCTATCTGGTGCTGTTTTTTTTTCAGTTTTCTCCTTCCCCTTATGTAATTTTTGTCATCTAATGTGTCTTTTTGTGCACCCTATCATATTATACTGGACTGCCTACTGTCTTGGTTGCTCATTATTAGGAGCCTGTGACGAGTAAAGAGAGCGATGTGAGGTGTTTTTTCTAAATTATGCCATCTTGTTTTCCAAAGGTTTTTTATTCAGTTGACTTTTCAAAACTCTCTAAGAGGGGTCCTCATGCAGGCTGTGTATGTTCCATCATTACTCGTAAATCCATCCTGAGCATGTGCTTTGTTTTAAAGATTTATGGGAAATGTAGTTTAACTCTCTAATGTGTCATCTATGATGCGAGCAGAATAATTGAACACCTACAATGTACTTTCCTCCCTTTTAAACTTTCCTTTGCAGGATTACTACTGATGTATTTGTGATAGTTATACTGTGTTAATTGTCCTTACATTTAACATGATTCATGCAGTTTGACAATTGACTTCCACCTCAGCATCATTACTACTTCAATCCTGGAGGTATGGTTGTACTCACAGGTATGTTTTTTTTTCTTCTTTCTTCTCAATGTCTTATTTTAGCAAGGTGAGCTCCACTCATTTATGCGCTTGTCATTTTCATACATTTTATTTAAAAAATGTGGCATATGTCTCTTAGAAAGGCATAGAACTTGTTTGACATGAATAGAGATGTGCACTCATATGCATTCATACGTAAGGTTTTATTAATCTGATACTTAAATGCATAAGGAACTTAACGATCAATTGTAAATTAAACTGTTGTTTAGACCTGGTAGATATTAGGATACACATCCTTAATGTACATTCACATTGTTATGATATTTGCTTGGTAAATTTGCATTGGTGTTGTCAGTATTACTAGGTTATATTGTTCTTTTTGATTTGGGTGGCGGGTGTCTGGGAACTGGATTATCTCAGTGACAGGTACCTTTGATGTCCTCATTCAGGAATAGACTGGGGAGTGGGAGGGGGGGATGGGTCCTACTATGTAATGTGCTATAAGAATAGATCTTCTGGCTTCTTCTCTCTAGCTTTCTTCCTTCATCCTTATCTGTTTTCTACACTTAGCTGTCTGATTTCAATATTTTTACTACAGATTCCAACGGAAAGGTCTCATAGTGTGTATAGTACAGATACTAAAACAGGAATAAGCCCAACAATATACAAACATAGAACAACATGGGCTCCAAATATAACCAAATATGGCAAATAGTAAGACTTTTAATTTAATTACATGAAATGTGAGGGGTCTTAATCATAAACTAAAGAGGTATTCGGTGCTAAGACATTTAAAAAAAATGAATCCATCCATTGTATTTGTACAAGAATCTCATTTACATGATGAATACATTTATTTAATGAGAAGAGAATGGGTAGGCCAAGTATTCAGTGCGGGTCTTAACTCCAAGAAAGCAGGCATTTTAATTCTCATTAAAAAAGGAATTAACTTCCAAAAGGATAGTGTTATTACAGATCCTCTTGGACACTTTATTATAGTTCATGGCAAGTTAGATGAAGAGAATGTTACTCTAGTTAATGTATATGGCCCAACTAGTCTCTCACATGACATCTTTAATGTTCTTTGTTCAAAACTTATGCCTTACTTGCAGAGTACTATTTTGTTTGCAGGTGATACCAATAGTACAATTGATCCATTACTGGATAGGAGTAATATGAGATACAGAAGTAATAAAAATCATAAAGAACTTTGAAATATGATAAGTGCATTAGGCCTAATTGATGCATGGAGATTATTTCACCCTAAAGAAAAGTCTTTTACTTTTTGGTCTGAACATTGTCACTCCGGTTCAAGGCTGGATCAAATTTATGTACTGGAAATGTTTGCAAACGAGACAGTATTCAGTAGCATCTTAGAACAAGTTATCTCAGATCATTCACCTGTATTACTGTCATTTAAAGAGTGTATCCCATCACTTTTATCCAGACGCTGGAGGATTAATAATTTTCTATTAGAAGATGTGGATTTTATTAAGGGATTTAAACAGAAAATTAAGTTATTTTGGGAATGTAACAAACCAGAAGACACCTCTTGGTTGAATACCTGGGAATGTTTTAAATGCTATATAAGGGGATATATTATTAGTACTTCATCCAGACTTAAAAAAGAAAGAAAAATTAAGCAGCAGGAGATCCTTAGAAAAATAGCAGAAGTTGAAAGAGATTTATTGTCTGATATATCAAATGAGCAGTGGACGCTATAGTCTAAACTTAAAAATGAATATTTTGAACTAATGAGTGGAGAAACGGAATTTGCAATAAGAAAGTCTAGACTTAATTATATTGATTCAGGCCCCAAAGCTACTAAATTTCTGGTTATTAGATTAAAACAAAACACAGGAAGTACGAAGATATGTAGCATTAAGAAGTTAGATGATAATTCATTAATAGTTGGTCAAAATAAAATCAATATGGAATTTATGAAATAGTATAAGGAATTATATGACTCTGATGTGGTTCCTACGCCTGTAAAGACATACAAATACCCAAAGTCCCTGAGAAATATAAAAATGTCTTAAACATGTCAATAACAAATAGTGAAATAGATGCAGCTATTAAAGCACTTAAGAGTAACAAGGCTCCAGGGCCTGATGGCTACTCCTCTAATTGTTTTCATAAACTTAGGGATGAGGTTGTTCCAGTTCTAAATAATGTATATGCAGAAGCATGGCAGAAGGAATCTTTTCCAGATAACATGATGAAGGGTTTAATTACTCTTATTCTTAAGCCAGGGAAGGAATCGGATAGTTGTAAAAGTTACAGGCCTATATCACTTATTGACACAGACATAAAAATTCTGGTTAAAGTTCTTGCTGATAGATTAGAGCAGGTTATACCCTTTCTAATTGATACCAGACAAGTGGGTTTCATTAAAGGGAGAATGGCAGCGGACAATACTAGAAAGCTATTTCATATTCTAGAAGTTACAAACAAATCTAACATTGCAGCTGGCTTGCTTGCCCTAGATGCAGACAAGGCTTTTGATAGGGTATTATGGCCGCATGTATTTAACACCCTCAACCTATATGGTTTTCCATACAATTTTTCAAAATGGATCAGATTATTATACAAGAATTTGTCAGCTTCTGCTATAACAAATGGTCTAGTATCATCCGGTTTTGCTCTCTTAAGGGGAACTAGACAAGGATGCCCTCTTTCCCCATTGTTATTTAATTTAATGATAGATCCATTGGTCAGAAAATTAGGAACAGATGAGTGTATAAATGGGATTCCTATACAGGGAAAAGAATATCTTACTTCACTTCATGCAGATGATATTATTATTTCAGTACAAGATCCAACAAACTCCATCCCTAAGATTCTCCAAATAGTAGATGATTTTGGAAACTTTTCTGGTTATAAACTAAACAATAAAAGTCTGTCTTTCTACCACTTAATAGGGTTTGTGAAAGAAGGGATATTGAGAGTATGGGTATTAGGTGAGAAAAAGAGAAAATAGATTATTTGGGTATTACTCTTTATAAAACAGCAAAGAAAGCATGCACAGAAAATTAAAAAAACTCAAAATGGATGTTATGAATTCTCTAGCGAAATGGAATTGCTTGCCATTGAACTTTTAGAGTAGAATAGAAGCAATTAAGATGAATATTCTACCCAAAGTATTATTCATATTTCAAATGCTTCCTTTCTTTATACCCAAAAGATGGTTCTCGGAGTTACAAAGTACTGTTAATAGATTTCTGTGGGATAATAAAAGTTGCAGGATGGCTCATAATAAATTGTCTAGACTTAAAAGAAATGGAGAGTTGAAGTTCCCTGATTTCTACTTCTATTATTTAGCCTGTAGGATGTCCCAGACTGTGAAATGGCTTTATAATTCAAATGGTGGACAAGAGATACCAGAATGGTTATCTATGGAAAGAGATATACTAAATACACAAAATATTAATATTTCAACTTTGATTTTTGCTAAACCTTTTAAAAGTATCAAAAATAAAATAATTTTAGATAGCTTACAATAAATATCTGTGTGGAAAAATATTTTAAAAATGGACATTACATTTTCTACTGTGCAATCCTTATGGGGTAATTCAAATATTTTGGTTGATGGCACCTTAGTGCATTTTAGAGACTGGTATGAAAAGGTTATATCCAACATTAGAGACATTATTGTTCATGATGCAGTGATTCCTTTTAAATCCATGGTACAAAAATATAAGTCAGCCCCTCAAGACTATTATAAATATGTTTCTCTCACAACAAGTTTACTAGGTCACTATCACAATGACCTGAGCAAAACTAAGACAAATGAGAATACCATAGCTTTTCTTGCATGTATGCAGACACATTCATCTATTTCAGAATTTTATAAATTAATAATAGAATGTATAGGGGGCATAGATCAAGAAAATATTAGATGGTGGTCAAACATCTTAGGGAAAAATGTAGAAAATTGGGATTGGGAAACCATTTGGAACAGTTCCTTAAAATGCTTTAAGACAGTCAATATGAAACTAGTGCAATTTAAGTCCTTACATAACTTATACTACACAACATATCATTTATTTAAGATGGGCATCTGTAGCTCTTCCATCTGTAATAAATGTGGAGAAGAGAATGCTAACTTAATTCATATGTTTTGGCAATGTGACAAAATCCAAAGCTTATGGCAGAGCATTAGACTATTTGATGATATGCCAGGGCTCCAGAACAAACTAAATCTTGAAACATGTCTTATAGGACATTTTGAAAATGATTTTTTCTGGACTAAAGAACATAAATACATTGTTCAAGTCATATCAGCTTCAGTTAAAAATGTCATTCTTAGGAATTGGATACACGATAAAGCACCTTCAATTTTGGAGTGGAGGAGTGAATGCGTAGAAATCTTACATCTAGAGAAGATAGCACACTCTATAATAGGGCAGAAACATATTTTTGAATGTAAATGGGGAGCAATATATATATTTCTTACTATTAAATAGGTTTATTCACATAGCACTTTTGTAAACAATAGATTACTCTTAAACAAAAAAAAAATGGCTTCCTCACGTTCTATGTTTGTTACTGTTTCAGAGAAATATTGGATTTCAGAATAGCTCTCTGTACTTTCTCTTTTATTCATTTTCATATCTTTCTTCTTATTTTAAATCTTTCTTTTTTCCTAATAAAGAATGGATGCTACTTCTGAAAAGAACAATAGGGGAATGTAAATCAAATAATATTAAAATAGACATAGAGAATTATTATACAACTTCTAGATAATGTATGCAAGATTACATCTCCTGATTGTATAAAATGTAGAATTCCATACTCCTTTTTAATAATTACAATATCAGTAGAGTGCTTGACATTAGAATGTATAAGAAGTGGCAGTCCTTCAGTACAGCTTATTATATAATTTAGCACCTTGGATTAGGATGTAAATGATGTATTTTTTAGGTTGTTTTTCCTTATTATTTGTTCTATGTGCTGTAACATGATAACTGTTACTATCTTATTTAATGTAAGTATTGTTTGTAATTCTTTTGAAAGAAAAGTCAAATAAAAAGATATTGACAAGAAAAAATCCTCATCGGTCACCTGCTGTTGGTTGTGCTGACTTGTTGCACCCTCCATACTGCTGTCCACCTCCTTGCCCATGGGACTGTCACTGGCCTCGCTGTCATTCGGCTCCACTTCAGGATTGGGTGTTTCTGCTGATGGGGTTCTGGGAGCTGGGCTTCTGCCACTTGCTGGTGTGCCGCTTCCACCACTCACTGCTGTGGAAGTGTCCTGGGCTGTGCCTGTGGCTCCCTGGCTCTGCTGCTGCTGTCCACTGTGTCCTGCTACTGTTATCCCAGTTTCGCCAGCGGATAGTGCACCTGTTGGATGGGCAACATGTCAGTGTGTGTTGTGTGGTTCTGTCTATGATACTGCTGCTCTACTTGCATCCCTGCTACATAGTGCCACTGTGGCCTGTCACAGCCCTGTGTCCTGCTCTGCCAACAGATGCATCCTGCCCTAGGGACATCTGTGTTTTACCTGGCAGCTGTTCCCATGACATTACCCCTTCAACCCCTGGCAGCAGACAGCATGTCATTACCTCATGAGTCCCCCAGCAGCAGGCAACACATCATTAACCCAGTGCCTCCCCGGCATTGGCAGGTACATGTCCCCATGCCACACCCAGCAGCAGGCCACACAGCATTACCCAAGCCCTCCCAGCCCCCCCAGCAGCAGGCCACAAAGAGCTACCTAAGCCCCCGCAGCAGGCCACACAGCATTACCTATGCCCCCCTCAGCAGCAGGCTACATAGCATTACCCAAGCCCTCCCAGCTGCAGGTCACACAGCATTATCCAGGCCCCCCTAGCAGCAGGCCACACAGCATTACCCAAGCCCCCCCCCAACTGCAGGCCACACAGCATTATTTATTTATTTATTAGATCATCGGTTTACAAACCTTTGAGTCAAAGACTCATTTACAAAGACACCTCGTCAAGAAAGAAATACATCACAGCAAACAAAACAGTACAGTACATAATGCCTAGATTAAAAAAGCAACCAGTGTTACAGGAATTCACTGGTGGTACAAGCTTGGTAATAGGTAGATCACAGTAGTCATAATATAGGTACACGAGTACCACGTCAGGTAGCAACCAGAGATATTTTATTACATTAGTCAGCAGGTGTTGTCTGAGACCACAGGTATATACAAGAAAAGTAGACCAGGCAAACCCAGCCTAGGGGTGAGGGCAAGGGGCAAGTGGGGGATTATGTGCAGTTGCAGCAGTGAGTACATGTCAGATGGTTTCTGAGGGAGGCCTTAAAAGGACCAAGCTTAGTGGAGTCAGCTATGTTGGCTGGGAGGGAATTGAACCAGGAGGGAGCCGGATAGCAAAAGGATCTCTGGGCCATAGAGGTTCTTACCCTGGGGACAATAAGGGAGGTTTTGACAGTGCTGCAGGTGGAGACTAAGGGGGGAAGCACACTGCAGGGAGGTAGCGACCCTGGCAGGGGAGAGGCCTAGCAGGATCTTTTTTACAGGAAGGAAGATTTGGAAGCGTAGTCTTTCTTCAAGGTTGAGCAAGTTAGTGGTGGAGTACATGGGTGTGCCTAGGGGCTCCCAGCATTAGCCTGCAGACCTTATTTATAGAGAGCTGGATTCTTGCAAGTGCAGTGTTGTTGGCTGCACCATAGATGGGCAGCCCATAGTCGATTAGCGGCAGGACAGAGGAGGTGATTGCCAATCTAAGGGCCTCTTGTCATAGGCAGTCCCTATGGTGGTATCTTACAAATTACTCAAGCCCCCCTCGGTGGCATGCCACACAACGTACCCAAGCCCCCCAGCAGCAGGCCACAAGAATTACCAAAGCCCCCAAGCAGCAGGCCACACAGCATTACCCAAGTCCCCCCCAGCAGCAGGCCACACAGCATTACCCAAGCCTCCCCCAGCAGCAGGCCATACAGCATTACCCCATGCCCCCACTAGTGTCAGGGGGATGCATCTCTGTATCCCAGACCCCCCAACCCACGTTGTCAGCTGGCTACATGTCATTTCCCAATCATCCACCCCCCACATTCTACAGCAGGCAACACTGTGGTGGCCATGGCCCGATTGTCACATACATTGCTCCCTAGTGTCCCTACCTGTGCGTGTTTGACATCTGTAGGTGTCCAGGTCTGTGTCTCTGCTGATTCTCTGCTGGCTTAGGTGTGTGGCTATCCTCCTCTCCAGGCTGGTGAGTGGCTCCTGCTGGGTGGGTCCACCCCCTGTGGCCTGGGCTCTACATTTGTTCTGTGCCAGCTTTCTCTTCACTAGGCACTTCAGGTCATTGTACTTCTTTTGGAAGGCACGCACTGTTCTTTTCTGTGGTGCTGCTGCATTAATTTTGCTGGCAAACTTGTCCCATGCCTTTGTCCTTTACTCTCTCTTCTTCTTCTCCTCTCCATGACTCATGAATAGGGCATAATGTTTGTCTATCTCTGCCACCAGGATGTCTGCTTCATCATGGCTGAAGTTATTTTTCTGTCTCTGCCTCTCTGTTGCTGTTTCTGCCATGTCTCTGTTGCATTTTCCAGTGGTTTTTCTGTGGCATATCTTCTGCATGTCTTGCGTGTTGCGCCCTTCTATATTGTGTAAGTTGTGATTCACGACATGCACATGTCTGATTGGCGTATGTCTCGCATATTCTAGAATGTGGCGTATCACACATGTCGCAATTGCTTTGGCGTACTTTGCGCATTTACGTTATTTACATCTGGTATATCTGGCATTCTAGAATCGGGCCCTGTGTGCTCACATTGCCTGGCGTGTGTGAAAACTGGTTATTAACTATCACACCTAGGACCCTTTCTTCCTGTGATTCTTTTGTTTGCCTGTATAATATTTTTATTTACTATTAGTAAAATCCATATGTGTACAGCACATATACCAATATTACAATTCATACCACATTTCTCTGCCTATACACTGACATTGTTTAGATAATTTCGTATTTCATGTTTCTGCTGCTGTTGTTCTACTATCCATCCTGTTTTACTGTGTTCCATGTGTTTATACATTCAGTTTGTAAGTCCCTCATTCTTATCTGCAGTGAATATTTGGAACAAGACAGGCACCAGCACTGACCTTTGTGGAGCACAGTCACCTTGCCTATGTCTGATGTCCTACCATTACCAAAGACTCTTTTGAGTGCTGTTGGGAAGCCAGTTTTCTGTCCATTCTAATATCTTACCCTTTATTCCTATAGTTTCCAATTTTGTAACTACTGTACTGCCCATTGGTGGACCAGGTCAAAGGCACTGCTAAAATCTAACAATATGACATCCAATGTTTTTTATCATCAAGAGCCTTGCTGACCCCAGCATGGTGGCGCTGAGGGTTCAGGCGCTGGATGCCACACCTCGCACCACACCAGCGACCTGACTTCGGGAGCGAGTTTGAGCACCAGGGGACGGCTTCAGTTGGGGAGGGTTGAGGAATGAGTGCCTTTGCGGTGCTCTCCTCTCCAGGAAGAAGGAAGGGGGATGGTCCGGTGTGCCAGTGGCCCCCAATGGAGGCCGGTGGGCACTGCAGCATGCTGGGCAGTATGATCTCAGCGTGGCCGACTCAGGCAGGGTTGCCATGTGCCAGCACATTTGGTGTGCGCCACACACAGGAGGGGGACTGCAAAAACACAGGAAAAACCCGGACCCTGGGGTAGGCAATGGCACCAGCCCCCATGCCCATTGCCGAGCCAGTCCTGGCCAGCCTTTCAGTTCCTCCCACCCGGGCCTTCACCAAGCAGCTGGAAATGATGATGGTAAGTGTGGCCAAAGAGGGGTTAAGCTGGGGGGGCAGCTGCGAGGTGAGGGAAGGGAGAGAGGAGGCTTGGTCAGGTGGATTTCAGGCCAGGCAGAACCTGGTTGGATGCCCGAGAGAGGCTCCTCAGTCCATGAACCAGAGGGAAAAAGAGTTAAAAAGAAAAAAAAAAGAGCCTTGCTGATAGGTTCATAGAATGTTAATCTCCCCTTGTCTTCATCTGGCTTGCAGAGCCACTTCTCTTTCTGGGCTACCTTAAAATCCAGGGGCCCAGACATCCCCCCAAGCCCACATCATCTGCATGGTAGCAGTGCATGCTACAGCTTGACCTTTTGTGCCAGCCTGGCACCATAGATCTTTAAAAGTTCAAGTACAATTGCAATTTCACTGTCACACCAATAAGCTACTTTAGCATTTCCCCATGAGTTGCGTAAGTGTTGTAAGTAAAGGCTTATTTATAATAGCACCCTTTCCCAGAGTCCCAGGGTACCTTACAGTAAGAGTAAGGATAGACCATCAAAGCATTAATACATAGATAAATACTTAATAATAAATTCTGAATAATAAATAAATAAAACACCATTGTGATGGTAATCAACAAACAGAACCCTTAGTCCACAAATGCCTGATGAAAGAGATGCATCTTAAGGCCCCTTTAGAAGGCCCTCACCAAGAAGGCTTCTCAAATAGCTCTCAGAAGGGAGTTGTTCAGCATATGACCAACCACCTCAAAGGCCCTGTCTCCTGATGTTTTAAGTCTGACCCTTGGTACAATCAAGAGTTCAACCATGGAGTAGCAGAGAGAGCGTGAGGGCATGTAAAGAAGCATAAGATCTACCAGGTAACCAGGACCAAATCATCGTAGGGCCTTTTAAGTTAGCTACCCAACTTTGAAGGAGTTATGCCACTCAACCAGTAGTCATGCAGTGAATGCAGCACTGGAGATATATGACACATCCTCGAAAGGATGATCAGTTGTCTTGCCACTGCATTCTGCACCAGCTACAGGTGTCGTAACATACATTTGCTGACCCTGAGGTATAGACCTTTGCAACAGTTGAGCCAAGATGTCACAAATGTATGTACTAGAGTCATCAGGCCCCTGGGGAAGATAAGGGATTCAATCTGGCTGATGTTCCTTAGATGGTAAAAGCCACTGCAGACTATAGCCAACACCTGGGATTCAGGTCTCAGCCCTTCATCCAGAATGACACCAAGACTTTTCACCTTTGTGGCAGCCAAAAATGTTGAGCTGAACCAAAGCCCTGTCTCCTTCTCAGGAGCTGCCACTCTTCCCATATGAACCAGATCAACTACTAGCACTTCAGCCTTGTCAGGGTTGAGTCTTAACCAGCTTGAAAACATCCAGTCCTGGATCTCAGACAGGCACTTATTAAGCACATCCACGGCACCCGGTGTCCTCAGTGCAAAAAGACAGGTACAATGGGGTGTCATCTGTGTAGCAGTGAAATCCCAGATCATACTGTCAAATGATCCCTCCCAAGAGCAACATGTACACTGCAAATAACATGGGGAAGGGGAGGGACCAAACCCTTGGGAACACCACAAGACAGTGACACTGGGCACAAAGAGAAATTCTCAGTATCACCCTGTGTGTCCTGTTCCTGAGGTAGGACTCAAACCAGTAGATGACTTTGCTGTTGAGACCTATGTATTCCCTCTGTTGATCCAGCAACAGCCCACGGTCAACAGTGTCAAAAGCTGAGGTGAGATCAAGAAGAATGAAAACTGATTGCTCTTCTATATCCCTCACCCTGAGGAGGTCATTTTGCACCCTGACCAATGCAGTCTTAGTGCTTTGCTTAGACCGAAATCCAGACTGGAGTGGCTCATAGAGAGAGGTGAGACTTGTTTGGTTCCCATACCCAGGGTACCCAGGGATCCCACCTGACTGAGTGGACAGTTAGCCAGTGGGCTGGCTGCCTCACTCCATCCCCTTCAGGCAGTGTTATGTAATATGAGAACAAGACTGCCATTATGGCAGATTTAATTTTGGGTTCCTTGATTGATCTGGCTTGCATCACAGAGACCTGGCTGAATGACAGCACTGTTCCACTCTTGGATGCAGTGGTTCCAGCTGGATTATCCATGGTACACTGCCCGCAAAGGAATCATGGGGTGGGGGGCATCTGTTTTATATTTGGCTTAAACTTCACTAACCCAGTGGGGGAATCTTGTCATTTGAAGTGTCTGTGCATATACATCCAGGTGCAGGCTGTAGGATCCTCTTAGTTTACCAGCCTCTGGAGCACGAGGGGGATTTCCTGTGGAAAATCATGGGCTTCATCACAGGGAGGGTGTTCAAGTCATCCAGATGGCATATTCTGGGTGATTTCAGTGCCTGGATCAATAGAGAACTCTCGCATTTTGGAATGGATTTCCTCCAGTTAATGGACTCACTGGCCGTGGCACAATTTATTAATTCATCAACTCACCAACATGGATACACCTTGGACTTGGTGTTCTCCTGGGGCCTGGGGTGAGTGACTTTGAGATTGATCCAGTCAGTTGATCAGATCATTGCACAGTTCAGTTCTCCTTTGGGCTCCCCCTGTGGTCCTCCCCTGGTGGAGATGGTTTAATACAGCCCTTTAGAGGGGATTGGCCCAGAAGGACAGTTGGTGGTGCTGAACATCTTGGAGAGGGTGGCAGCTTGTGAGACAGGATTGGAGAATGCCGAATTAACTTATTATAGGGTTGTTGCCAAGGCCTTCAGTTCTGTAGCACCTTTTCATGTACAACCCTGGGTCTTACACTTAGGGTCCCCATGGTTTGATGAGGAGCTTAGGTAGTTTAAGACTAGGGATCAGACGTTGAAGCACTGTTGGAGAAGGTCTGGGGATGAGGAGGACAAACTGGCTTTGAAGATTCATTATGATGAATATCAAAGGGCAGACTCCCACAAGAAGGCAGCATTTCTGTCCAGGGAGATTCAGGTTGGGAGGAATCAACTGGTTCAGCTCTTCTGTACTGTGGACAGGTTATTAAATCCAGCCTGTCTCCAGTAAGCAAGAGCAGTTTCAGCAATTAAGTGTGAAGAGTTTGCTTGATTTTCTCAGACACAGTGTCTTCCATTCAGTCCGGGATCTCTCCAAGCAGCTATTACAACCTGGCAGAGTCAGGCATGGATCTCATGAATGTACTCAGCTATCTTGGGCAGAGTTTCAGCCAATCTCAAAGGTAGAGGTCTGTAAGGTTGAGCTATAACCCACTTATTGTGAACTAGACCACGGCCCCACACAGCTACTAGTAAGCTGTGTGGGGTCTTTGGCGTCGGTGTTCACTGGAATAGTTCAGTGCTCCTTATCAGAGTGGGATCCTTCCAGTGACACTGAAGAATTCTTGTCTTACCACCCATTTTCCTTCCTTCCCCATGCTGAGGCATGCTTGTTGACATGCGTATATGGAGGCATGCGCATGCTGTGGAATCCCAGAGCACCTCCCTACTTCTGCTGCTCCCATCCTGCACTACCACCAGGTCTCATAGAAACACAGAATTTGATGGCAGGTGAGGACAGCTTGGCCCATCCAATCTGCCCATTTTGCCCTACTTACACTATTACTGCAGACCGTACCCAATCTACAGCTCTTTCTCCATACACCCTTCCTTTCCACTATGATTCCTTTGTATTTATCCCATGCATTCTTGAACCCCACCACTGTTTTCACCCCACCACCTCTGCTGGAAGGCTGTTCCAGGAAACCACCACTCTTTCTGTGAAGAAGTACTTCCTCTCATCTCTTCTGAAGCTACCCCCTATAGCTTTATAACATGTCCCCTTGTTCTTGAGCTCCTTTTTTTCTGAAAAATACTTCCCTCCTGTACCGTATCTAGCCCTGTGAGGTATTTAAAGGTATCTATCATATCCCCCCTCTCCATTCTTTGTTCCAGGATGTACATACTGAGCTCCTTTAGTCTCTCCTCATACAGCTTTTGATGCAGACCCTGCACCATTTGAATTGCCCTCCTCTGGACTGCCTCCACTCTGTCTATGTTCTTCTGGAGATGTGGTTTCCAGAACAGGACACAGTACTCTAGGTGGGGTCTTACCAGTGATCTATACAGAGGATCTATACCTGGGGGTAATCATTCAGCAGAACATGCAGTCCCCTCGCCCCAGGAGAGAGAACAGTCCTTCAGATGCTCAAGCCTCTCCCCCTGGCTGACCCCCAACAATTCATGCTCATTTCTGAACATCGGTCTTCAGCATGGAGTGAGGTGTGGCATCCAGCACCTCATACCCTCAGTGCCACCGGGTCAGCAAGATTTTGTATTTTTGACAGCTTATTTCAATTCTTTTGTGTTATTCTTTCTAGGTATACCAGCTCCATCATATTATTTCTCTATTGTTGTATCAGTGGAGTATATACATTATTTCAGGTCCTAAGGATTTTTTTTTTTGCTGTCAATAAAGCTTTCCAAATCGGTATCCAGTAATAATAATGAATGTATATGGCTGACCGTCAAAACAGCAACCCATATTACGGCACTTTTATCATGAGTGACCTGCCAGGGTAGCGAGGACTGCAACTGCAAGGGGAGGGAAAGGTGAGCAGAAAAAGAAAATAGCGAGGGGAAGGGGAGGGATAGGGAAGAGGGTTATTACCCTGTAGTGTGCCTGCTCCACTGAGCCAGCCATTTGGTGTGGTGGGTAGGGAGGCTGGCTCCAACAGATCATGTCCTGGGTTCAGGGCTGGGGGCTGGGAAGATTTTTTTGTTCCTGCGGCTGTGGGACTTACATTTTTTGGCGGGCTGTGCCCCTCCCATTACCCCCTGGAGTTAACAATCCATAATCGGGGGATGTGGGGCACAACTCCATAATGTGTTGTGTACCCAGTCACCTGCAAATGTATACCGCCAATTGTTTTTCGTGTTATACTTGCCATAATAGCGCTCGCCATAATGAGTTAGCTGTTATGACATAGAACCTTCTAAATCTATGGTCGGTTATTTTCCTTTTGCAGTTAGTTCTTGCCCCACCAGCAGTCCCCGGAACAGACAAATGCCCCCAGCCACCCCAGTCCCAAGTTTGCACTGGGTAGTATGGTCACATGTCCTGCAGCATGCCCCAGGTGCTCACAGGGTGCTGGGCCTGCTAGCTGCGAAGAGAGCCAGCTGAACTGGGAACCACCATCTTTTTCCTGTTTTTTCCTCTTAAAGGAGCAAGCATGCTATGCTGCTTCAGATGGCTCTGTACATGCTCCCATGCACAGGATGTCAGCAGCCTCCTCTCCCCTGATACATACATAATGGTCCCTGGGTGCCTTGCCCCTAGGCATCGGCTGGGGCAAGGCTTGCATTGGGTTCCATATTCCCCTCTCCGGGAGAGGAGAGCTGTCCTCTGGATGCTCAGTCCTTTCCCCTGGCCAGCCCCCAGCAGCAACCTTGGTCTGCTCCTGAACCAGGATCATGAGCATGGCAGCAGGAGTAGTGTCCCACATCTCAAACCTCTGCATCCCTGGGCTGGCTCTGGAGATTTATTTTCAGACGGATGTCAAGTATACTGCAGCAGGTTAAAGGGTAATCTGCATTTGTGCATTATTTATTTCCACTTCCAAAAATTGTTTATTTTGCCCACCCTCTCATAGTATCACCCTTTCCCTATCTCATCCTCCAAGCCATGCCTGTTAAATCTATAACACCCTCCTCCCCTTCGCTGTTTCAGCAGCACCCAAATTCCACCTCGCCCCCAAGACTAGAGAACTGAAGGAGACAACTCACTTCACTCATCTACTCAGCACCCGATTCTCCCACCCAGCCTTGGGAAAGAAACAATGACACCCCATCGCTCTATCCATTCACCATCCTTCCCAACTTCTTGTGCTTTCATTCATTCAGATGGGGGACAGCAGAGGTGGTGACAGAAGGATCTGTGCAAGTCATCATCTTTCCCTCCAACAGATGCTGAGAGGGTGGGGGGGGTGCTGTTGCTTATTTCTCTAGGGCTGGAGGAGTGCTGGGTTTGAGTGGTGAGTGGATGAGAGAGCAGAGCTGGCTTCTTTATTTTTCTGGGTCTTGGAGGAGGAGAGTGAGATTTGGGTGCTGCTGCCAGAAGGGGTGTCGTTGATTTAATCATCTGGACTTGGAGGAAGAGGGGGATAAGGTTCAATGAGAGGGTGGGAGAAGAGAAACTTTTTTTTACTTTTTTAACTTCAAGAACACCACAGAGTGGCACTTTGTTAGCCAAGGCTGGAAGTATAACATAGACATTAGAGTGACAATCTGGGAAGGTGCTTGGTACATCCAGAAGACTTGGGTTTGATTCCTGCAACCTCCACTTTATTTATTTATTGGATTTTGGTAACCAGGTAGGCCCACTGAGGCAAATTGTCCTTTTTCAGGAGCGACGTGGAATTAATTACATAAAGCACACTGAAGGAATTATGTACAGATGATAAACAGTTCATAAGTAAATGACAAAATACAGTGCAGACAAAGGATTTATACAATAGGTCAGTAGTTAGAAACAGGACACTGATAACTCAGAGGCACTTGGTTCTATAGAATGTAAACACTGTTCATAGGCAGTGTACAGTGGGTCAGATTAGGAGCTAAGCTAGCTAAAGCAGGCACAGGAACTGTTAACAAACAGATGTTCCTCCACAACGGATCTGAAAGATGCAAATATCAGGCATTCCATGACCTTGGGGAGGGGGAAGGCTATTCAATGGCCTTCTAGCAGTGGACATAAAATGATTGCTGACCAGCAGCAGACAGTGCCCTTGGCACAGTAACAAGTCTCAGTCTAGCAGAACAGAGGACCCATTTAAGTGGTTTGAATTCCATGATGTCAGCCAGATTTTTGGGGGGAGAGTAAATGAGTTTGTGTGCCATAGAAAGCACAGGGAGATGAAGCCTCCCCTCCAAGACTCCTCTCCAGGGGTGGTTCATTTAGTGCAGAGAGTGCCTTGCAATGATGTGCTTGGCTGCAGACCACGGCAGCAACACATGCTATATGATGGTAGGCAAATTTCAGTTTGCCCCAGGTAGACTCCCAATGTCCTTTGCACTCATCCTTAGCACAATGAACACAGCAACAAAAGACCACCTAAAGGGCAACTAGTAAACACCGACAGCCTCCCTCCAATTGGTTCAGAGTCTGTGAAGGAGGCATGGTTCAGTTGAGCTCCTGATGGAGTTTAGGCAGCTCTGGGAGGCAATCAATGGAGAAGGAGAGCTTGATGGCAGGTGAACCCCCTCACAACACCTGCAGTGGTCCTGTGGTGTCTACCTCATGGTATGGTTGATTGACATCATGTTATAGACTAGGATGAACAAGAAGTACCTTGGTCCCACCTTAGTCACCCTCCCATTGGTTCAGAATCTGTGGAGGAGGCGCGGCTCAGTAGGGCTCCTGACGGAGCTTAGACAGCTCAGGGAGGTGATTAGCAGGTGAGAGGGGACTGATCAATGGCAGGTGAACCCCCTCATGACCTCTGCAGTGGTCCCGTGGAATCTGCCTCATGGCTCAGTTGCTCGGTGTCTTGTTAGAGACCAGGAAGAACAGGAAGCTCTTTTGTCCCACGTCTGCCTCAGAGTCTATGGAGGAGGCATAGCTCAGCAGAGCTCCCGATGGAGCTTAGGCAGCTCAAGGAGGTAACTGAGGGAAGGTATGGTTGATGGCAGGTGAGCCCCATCATGACCCCTGCAATGGTCCCATGGCATTGAATATTGTGTAATCATGTGCAAGTGATTTAAACTCCCCAGTGCTCCCAACTTGCACCTGAAAAATAGCATTGTACCTCATGAAACTTACCCCATTACCAAATAGAAAGGAAAAATTGCTACTTTCCAGAGTCTTCAACAGACAAATTACTTTGCAAAGTAGCCTACTGCATGTGACGTGCCACTATGCATAGTCTTCACCTGCCAAAATACCCACTTTTCTGTACAAATCACAACTTGAGGTGTTACAAGAAGCAGTGTCACTTCACACAGTGAATTATTTTAACTTTGACTGAACCTACCCTGGGCTCATTGACATCTTTATAGCACTGCGTATGGCTACTTGAGCCTGCCATTGGCTTGTTGGTAGGCAAGTCAATACAATGATGCTTAAGGCAATATGATTGTCAGTGAGCAAACCCAGACTAGCATCAGGTTCACATGCAAAATTATAAACAGGAATAGAGCTCTAAAACAACTTATATGATCTAGGTTGAGTCAGAACTGAGTTACTGGCATACCTGAACCTGGGTTGATGAACAGGACTAGGTCAGATCGGGGCTGAGTCATACATGAGTCTAGTAGCCATTTTTTAAGCATAGGCAATCTGATCTGGAGAGGGGGATTCTGAAGTGGCACAAAACAAGACATCCTATCTCCTATCCCTATTAACAAAGTTATCTCATCCCCAGTAACCAAAACTAGTGCAAAGAGGCTTAGGCTGCCATTTGTAACAGTGCCAAAACATCTACCCAACCCTACCTACAGCTGATGTTTACAAAGACAGTCAGCCAATCACTGGAAACAGGGGAGGTACCCAAAGACTGGAAGACAGCAGATGTAGTCCCCTTATACAAAAGTGGGAACAAAGAGGAAGCAGGGAACTACAGACCAGTCAGCCTCACCTTGGTAGTGGGAAAGATCATGGAAGCACTACTGAAGGAGAGATTGGTGGAACATCTGGTTGTCAATGGACTACTGGACCCAAGGCAGCATGGTTTCACCAGGGGGAGGTCATGTCAGACCAACCTCATTGAATTTTTTGACTGGGTGACTAGGGAGGTGGATCAGGGAGGCAGTGGACATGGCCTATCTGGACTTCAGCAAGGCCTTTGACACTGTGCCACATAGAAGACTATTACACAAACTGGGGAATATGGGTGTGGCAGGACAGTAGTGTGGTGGGTAGGTAACTGGCTGGGTGGCAGGACACAGAGGGTGGTGGTAAATGGCTGTCACTCCACAGAGGAAGAGTAACCAGTGGGGTACCACAGGGATCAGTGCTGGGACGGGTCCTATTCAACATCTTCATCAGTGACATTGCACAGGATCTAGAAGGCAGAATTTCACTGTTAGCTGATGACACAAAGCTCTGTAACAGAGTAGACACACCAGAGGGTGTAGACAGAATGAGAAGGGACCTGCAGAAACTTGAAGAATGGTCAAGGGTTTGGCAGTTGAAATTCAATGCAAAGAAGTGCAAGATAATGCATATGGGGCACAAAACCCTGGCACAATATATCAGTTGGGGGTGAGGATATAGCATGCACCAAGCAGGAAAGGGATCTTGGGGTTGTCATCTCTGATGACCTCAAGGTGAGGAAACAGTGTGACAAGGCATCAGGTAAAGCAGATGGGATGCTGGGATGTATAGGCAGGGGCATCACCAGCAGGAAAAGGGAGGTCATAATTCCGCTATACAAGACACTAGTGAGGCCCCACCTGGAGTACAGTGTACAGTTCTGGAGACCATATCTACGTAAGGACATAGACAGGGTACAGGAGGTTCAGAGGAGGGCAACAAAGATGGTGCATGGGTTGCATCACAAGTCCTATGAAGACAGGTTGAAGGAACTGAACATGTACTCCCTGGAGGAGAGGAGGGAGAGAGGGGATGTGATAGAGACATACAAGTATCTTACAGGGAGGAACAGGGTGCAGGAAAACACTATTTTTAAGCGAAAAAGATGTTTCAGGACTAGAGGGCATGGGATGAAGTTGGAAGGAGGACGATTCAGAGGAAACATGAGAAAGAATTTCTTCACAGAACGGTGGTGGACAAGTGGAACACCCTGCCAGAGGAAGTGGTGGGGGCTGAAACAATCACGGAGTTTAAGAATGCATGGGATAGACATAAAGGAATTCTAGAGGGTAGGGGTAAGGGGAAACAGACTTCTAGGAAAACAAACTGAACTTACAAGCTCAAACGGGCAGACTAGGTGGGCCATAGGCCCTTATCTGCCGACACTGTCTATGTATCTATGTATCTATGTAAAGACAGAATAGGGTATTACTAAATGGTTAAAGATGACATCTCACAGAACCATAGAAGTATTTGCATTTAGAAATATTAGCATTTTTTTAAAGATTTTTCTCCCTGGTGCAAAAATAGAAAAGAGAGAGAGAAGAAAGGAAAAATAAATGGCAGATTGACATATCTGGAAAAAGAGCTGTCACTCAACACGTCGTGTTTTCTATGGAAACAATGTATGTCACTCACAGTAAAAGTATTTACACTTAAACAGAAGAATAGGGGATTCTATTTCCCTGGTAATTAGGGCTGTGGTATCACTTAAAACTCTCCAACTTTCCTCTGATGTTTGGATAACCCTTACGTTTTCAAGAGCCTACTGTTGACAGGGGGACCTATCCCCGTATTTCTATTCCAAACAAAACATTTGTGGTACATCTTTAAAAGCTCCGCTCAGTCCCTGAAGAACTGAACTCTACAAGTTATGACACTTGTATATTTATCCAGCTTGGAGAAAAGAAAAGGGATCAATAACTCCTTTATGGTTCTGCTGTAGAGCAGAGGGAGTCTGAACTCTTTTGCACACACATGCTCATTCCCCCAGGGCTGGACTTACATATAAAACTATTTCTGTAGAAATGTAATTAAAGTAACAGTACATATTATGGTGAAACTTTTTACCTATACCTTGTTATTCTATTTAAGAGCACCCTTTTCCCCACAGTTTGAGTTGGCTGTAACATTTTTTGCCATTGAAAGAATTAAAATGAGCACTCCTTTTATTATGTCTATTTTCTCAGAGGTTTTCACCATTATTCTCAGCTGTTTTTGAACACCTGGACCCCCATATTCAAAAGGGGGTGGTTGCGCGGTGCATCCCAAATGCACCACCCAAATAGTTGTGCCATTGCAACTGAATTCTGTACTCAAACGTGATGCACAATCCCAATGGATTGTACATTCTGTTTGAATATGGCAACCTGGGCATGCAGAGCAAACGGGGTGGTGCCGACACTGTGCCCAGCGCATCCCAGGGATGGGCTGCATACAGGCTATGGGAGCTGCCCCGGCACATCCTAGATACACTGCACCCCCAAAGGCCATATTCAGCCAGACTATGCAAATGAGTCCATTAGGCATGCATGGAGCAAAAGGGCCCTATGCATGCTCGTTATGGATCCATTTGCATGTCTGCTCAGGCCAGGATGCCAGGACTGTGCTCCCTCCCCCCGGCATGATCCCTATCACTGTACCACATTCTGTCTAGTACACTTATCCGGTTATTAAAAGTACATAAAATAAATGAATAAAATAAATCTGGCCCACAAGGTCATAGCAGGGCACACCTGCTACCAGTGCCTATCCCAAATCGGTGCGGATGATGCCTGCACTGTACCCCTCGGTAGTCTAGTGGCCCCCCACCTCAGCCATGATCCCCAACAGTAGATAAATGGAGGAATACCTCTGTTCCATAGTGAAGATGACATCCCTCCACCCCACCCATGCCAGCGACTGGTACAGCCCACCGCTCCCATCCACGGCCAGCTGCCAACTGACAGGCACCATGGAGCTGTCATTATGTAGAATAACACTTATTGGTTGCTAGAAACACCAATGAGTGTTGTCCTATATTATGACAGCTCCCCGGTGCCTGTCAGTCAGTGGCTGGCCATGGACAGGAGTAGTGGGCTGTGCCAGTCATGAGCACAGGTGGGGGGGGTGTCATCTGCACTATGGAACAGAGGTATGCCTCCATTTATCTACTGTTATGGATCATGGCTGGGGCAGGGGACCACTAGACTACCAGGGAATGTGGTGTGTTTCTACCGGGAACTGCATTTGGGACTGGAGTATGGGGTCCACTGGACTACCAAGGACTGGGGTGTTTTTCCACTGGAACCTGCAAACAGGTCTGGGGCAGGGGGTTCACTAGACTACCAGGGTGGTACAGTGCAGGCATCTGCACTGATTCGGGATCAGGTCTGGAAGGGGGCTTGGCACTTGACTGCCAGGACTGGCAGGTTGTGGTGCACTTGTGTGCACTTCTGACACCCACCTGTGGGTGTCTGGCAGGGATAGGACAGCTTTTCATGGCCTATCTGTGGGTCATGTAGTTCTGGCCTTTGAGGGGTGCATTCTGACTGAATATGCCACAGTGCGACATATGCATGGGAATGCCCCCTCCACTTGCACAGCATACATTAGTTTGTGCACCAGTCCATTCCATTGTGGGTGGCACATCTTGCCCCTTTGAACATCGTGCTTCAGCGCATTGTTGGAGATGCACGGCACATCTTCCTTTTCTGCCAGGATGTGCCGCTCATCTCCTTTGAATATGGGGGCCCTATGGCTTAATATCACTTTTCTTGTGACTAAGGTGGACTAGGATGCAACAAACACTGCTTGCTAACTATGGTACCATGAGTGCTCAAAAACAGTGAAAAAAATGGTGAAAACCTAGGGATGGCCATGTGAAAAGGAACTCTGCTTTTATTATTTCAGATATAAAATAAGCATTTGTCATTGATGAACACTTTGCTTGCATGCCACTACAAGTGAGAACAAGAGTATCTTGAGGCTATAGATGGACCTTTCTTACCCCCTGTAGCCATTGTCTTGTAGAGTTTGGGTTCCATTGAGCTAACGGTTATAGGCCCTATATTCAGATCTAGTCGTGTGTGATGCACAGACAGGTGTGATGCGCAGCATTTAGCATATGGCTGGCTCAGGGGCAGTATTCAGACAATTAGCGCACTCCGATGGGAGCATGCTAAGTGTCTGAATATGGGGCCACATCAGTGAAACACACAGTGAAATTGCACTGCTTTGATTCAGCTCCAGACTGAATATGGGCTACAGGAACCCAATGGAGGGAGTGTATCACAACAGGGGATGGTGCCAGGGATCCTGTGGGCCATATTCATCCCTAAGAAGCTAATCAAAACTAAGCATGCATGGCATTATGGGCCATTTGTATACCCTTTATGGGTTTATAAGTATGCATGCGCCCCCATCTCAGTGACCATCCTGCAGCTGTCTTGAATATTTCTGGTGGTTTAATGGTTCTGATATCCCCAATCAGTTGTCCTATAGCTGTCCTGAATATTTCTGGGAGTGTACTTGTCCCCAACCCCTGATTGTCCATTGTGTAGCTATCATGAATATTCCTGGTGATGTAGTGTTCCCCCCATTAGAGCATGACCCCCTCCCTACTCAGTTTGTTGTTCAGGACCCACCTCCCTGCACCCACCCCTCTCTTTGGTCACCTAAGCTGAACTATGATAACAGTGATGGGAAGTGGCGCAGCTTTCTGCTCACCTCTTTGGCTGGTTGCTGTCTGAGTGTCAGTGAGCAATCATGAATACTGTAGAAATTGCTGTTTCTACAGTACTGGTAACTGCTCATTGACAGTCAAATGGTGCCCAGCTGAGGTGGTGAGCAGAGGCTGTGCCACTCGCCATCAATATTGCCATACTCCGGCTTAGGTGAACAGGATGACAAGGTTGCAGGGAGGAGGTTCCTGAGTTGGGAAGGTCAGGAGGGGGTTGGAAACCTTTACAGGAGAGAGGACCATTAGCCATATGGATCCATAACGAGCATGCATGGGGCCCGTTTGCTCCATGCATGCCTAATGGACTATTAGCCCACGAGGAATATTCAAGACAGGTACAGGACAATTAATGGAGGGTGGGAGGTCCCCTAGACCATCAGGAATATGTAAGTCAGCTACAGAATGAGCAATCAAGGTGCCACCATTTGTGGGCACAAGACCAGGGTTTTGGCAGTGTTAAACAGTGGTATGACAGAGGCTGTTTAGCACTACTGAAACCGGTGAATATACTACTGCACCCATTATGAATAGGGAATCCCTCATTTGTATTTATGCGCAGTATATTCTGTATGGTCACTCTGCCGCATCAGTGCAGCATGCTGATGGCTTTTGAGAATGGCTTCTGCCCCATCGGCCCACAGAATTTTAGATTAGTACAGCACTAACCCAGTTAGTACTGTGCTAACTGTTTGAATATGGGGGCACTAGAACTGAAAAAATGGTGAACAGGATAGCAGTATCAGCATCAACCTGATGTTTGTGCCTTTCGTCTTTTTTAATAAATTATTTTTAATCCAATGCCATTGAACTTTCTATCTTTCACAAGGTGGTGAGTGCCAATTATTTGCAAATGTAAGAATAAAGAATATGTTTATAAGGTCACTGTTTCTCCATAATTTCATAGGTTGACATATGACACCCACATTTTCAACATAGTCTTTTTATGACCCAGCGTTTTGTTTTTTTTGTTTGTTTGGTTTTTTGAATCTAGGATTAGAAGTACCTTTGAGTCAAGGCTCTTTTACAAAGTTTCCACATCAATTCCAGGATAATACAACAAAAATACAACAAAGCAATGCAGTTATAGGCAGGATAAACAGATTAACACTCAGTTACATGGAAATAAATGCATACATTTTTGATAAGACAGGTAGGGCAAATGAGGGACTACAATAGTGTTACAAGAAATGGGAAGGACTCTTGGAGGTAAGAGCTGCAGAGGCAATTGTCACAACACATAGAGAAGTGCAGGTGGTGGGGCTGGGTGGAGAGGGGGAGGAGGGGAAGGAGGGGGGAAGAGGAAGAATAAGGGAAAAAAGGCAAAGTGCTATGTGGAAGAGCTTAAGCAAGGAATGTGGGATAGTAAGGAGGGCTGGATAGGTGAGGCAGTCACAGGTGCTGGAGGCTGACAGAGGTGGAGCCTTGTTTTGAATGGACCTAGCTTGGGAATGGAGATCTCACCGTTGAGACTATTCAACGAGCTAGGGGCCCTGTAGGCAAATGAATGTTGTCTCAGAGACGTTCGGCAGTGAGGGACCAACAGGAGTTGAGATTCAGAGCCCCTAGTATGGCAGGAGTTACTACTTGGGCAGAGGAGGGCTTGGACACCCGGGGGAGGGAGGCCCATGTTTATCTTCTTCGCCATAATGCATGTTTGGTATTTTAAGCAGTTTGAGAGTTGTGGCTAGCCAATTTGTGCATAGAGGCCACATGTATGGGTAAGTCAGTGAGATCCAGTAATAAGTCGACAGGCTTTGTTGAGTGATGTTGAAATGTGTCTGAGGGCTGTTGAAGTGGCTGAGCCATATATGATGAGGCCATAGTCGATTATGGAGACAACAGAGCTTTGAAAAGTGACACTTAAGGCTGCTAGGGTTAGGTATGTCCTGTGCCTGTAGAGGAGACCAAGTCACTTGTTGGCAGCATTGGCAACGTAGTCGAAGTGGGCACCATAGGACAGGTTATTGTCAAGAGAGATCCCAAGATATTTAAAGGATTGCACCGTTTGAGGGTCATTCCAAGGTGGTTTGTGATGGTCAGAGGATGCAGCCTGTTCTTGCTCTGGGAGTTACTGAAAAGCATTGACTTTTTTTTTTATAGTTTAGAATGAGTCTCTGTTTGCTGAACCAGTCCTCAACTGAATCGAAACCAAGCTGGAGATTGTTTTGCAGGGATTGTGGATCCTTATGGGTGGTGTGAATTATGGCATCATCAGCATAGAGTATAATTTGTTCTGGGCAAGACTGAGGGAGTCTATTCAGGAAGAGACTGAATAGAAGGGGGCCCAGTACGGAACCCTGAGGAACTTCAGAGTGGACTGGCCTTGCATCGGACAGGACACCTGCAATTTTTACCCATTGTGATCTATTTTCCAGGTAGCTTTTAAACCAGGCTGTGGAGTCTGGGGAGAGCCCAGCAATTAAAAGCTGTTCCAGTAGCAGTCAATGATGGATGGTATCGAAGGCCTTAGCTAAATCAATAAAGCCAGACCCGCTAGGTGACCATTATCCAGGGAACTGTGGATGGCTCCGGTAAATTCCAAGAGGACAGAAGTGGTGCTGTGCCCTTTTCTGAAACCACACTGTTGTGTTCATAGGATATTGTGTTCGTCCAGGTAATCAGTGAGTTGGTCAACAACAAAGTGTTCAAGAGCCTTGGAGACAGGAGGCAATATGGAGATTGGTTGGTAGCTTCCATGATTGGTCTTATCTCCATTTTTATGGACTGGATTCCATCTGGCAAGGAACTGGCTGAGGCTGAGGGAGAGGCTGAAGATCTTAGTTAATGGTCTAGTCACTTCATCAAGGGTGAGAGACAGCAGTTTTAGATCAAGTGAGTCCCCACTATTTCTTGATTTGGCAATCACTTTACTAATGTATTTGTGAGCTTCATGCATCTTGAGTGCTTTGAAGTTGAAAGGAGGGTGTGCAGAAAAGGTTAGAGTGCTGGTAGGATAAGCAGAGGTGTCAAATTCATCTAAGATGTCAAGGGGAAGTACAGTATTGAGGTCCATGAAAGTGGTATTGAAAGTATTAACTATAGACGTGGGGTCCAGGGTAATAGACCCAGCAATGTCTAGCATAGTTGGGGAAGTTTTTGGCTGCTTTCCGGTTACTTCTTTGATATTGTTCCAGAACGCTCTCCCATTACCCCATGAATTGGTGAGAGCTTCTCAGTAGTAGGTGCTTTTGTTTAGTCGGATCTATTTTGTGCAGTCATTCTGCACACATTTATAGTTCTGAATGTCAGTTTGCGAGCTGGAAGCCTGAGCCAGAAACCAGAGGTGGTCCTTTGAGTTTAGCTGTGCTATTAGGTAGGTGGTGAGCCAGGGATTGCAAGGGGCTTTGACTTTATGCTTTTTGAAAGGGGCATAGGGTTGACAGGCTGCATTGAAGGTGGAAATAAAGGAATCCAGGCCCAGTTGTGTAAGGTTTACAGAGGAGATGGCATCTTTGAGGCCTCCAGAATTAACTCAGAACCAGGTGGTTGCATTTGGGTGAAGTCCAGGACAGCATTGAGGCCTTTCACTTACTCCTTAGGAGGGATGTACACTATAGCGATTGTGAGGACTTTGCTGTGGGCTCCTAGGATGATAAGAATAGGAAGGACCTGCGCAGATGAATCAGACAGAGGGGAGGTTAGGGGGTGGCCCAGGAGAGAGTCTTTGAGGCACATAGCACAACACCCTCCTCTTTTAGCTTTCTGATCCAGCCTAAAGACAATGTAGCCTGGTAGGGCAATTACCAAGTCAGGGACTTTAGGTGTTAGCCAGGTTTTGACAACTGAAATGACATCAGGTTTGTGCTGGTTTGATAAAACTTGCAGGGCATCAAGCTTTGGGATAAGGCTACAGATGTTAAGAGTCACTAGGGAGAGTGCTCCAGAGTGTTTCCCATGGTTGGTTGAGCCATTAGTTATGGGACCAGGGTTAGGGTGACTGTTGCCAGACAGCAGTAGCAGAAGGATCAGTAGCTTCAGGGTACACAAACGTAAGTCTCTGATGGAAAGTTTACGAGTCCGCTCCATGCTGATAGGTAGACAGTTCTGCTGGCGCTGGTCCCAGAGTGACGTCATGTATACCAAGAGTGGGAGATGAGATGGGAGAGCCCAAAGCCCTCGATCAGGGGTTCCTGAAAGCAGCTATTCATAATTTGCAGGGGGTGCAGGGGGAAGTGAGGCTCATAGAATAAAGTGCATGGGTGGTAGTGGATGAAGTCAAACTAGTAACTGGATAGAGGGGGTGGGTAACAGGCACCAGGGAGGTAGAAGAGGCAAAGTAATGAGAGAATAAAGAGTTGAGGAAGCATAGTGAAGTGTATTATAACCTCCAGCTGCTGAGGTTGGCAAGCAGGGTGGGGGGCAGGAGGGAAGTGCAAGATAGAAGAAAGAAAATGGGGTGGGGTACTAGAAGGAGGGGGAGAAGTAGGTAGGGTTTAGGTGGATCTAGAGGGTCAATTGGCACTGCAGAGAGAGAGAGACAGAGGGGGGCAAGGCAAGAGAGCATGTAGGCAGGGAAAGGGGAGGTCCTTACGAGAGGCCCTATGGAGTTAAGGTGAGGAGGTGACTCAGACAAGGGGGAGGAGCTACGGTCTATTTAATGAGGGTCAGAGGTGGGGGTGGGAGGCAGGTGCAAATTTTCTGTACTTTTCAATGTAATACAATGGGCGCTGAAGCTCAGGACAGCACAGAGGCAGACATAAAAAGCCAGTCCAATCAGAGGCAGAAGCGCAAAGCACAAGTTTAATCAGAGGTGGCAGCAGACAGCGCTAGCCAATGGGACCTTCTCACAGGTTTCCTAGCCGGTCTGAGATCTTACCCAGCCCCGTGAATCTCCTGAGCAGCTGCAGAAGTTGTATGGGTGGGCGGCTGACTTCACGAGCCATGCCACTCAGGCAGTAGAGGCAAGCCTGGTCAGGGGCTGGAATCTAAAGGAAGGAGAGAGGAGAAGGGTTACTAAATGGATGAGACAAAGGACATGATAGGTGCTAAATTGGGGGCGGGGAGACTGCAGTGGGTCAAGAGAGAGAAATTAGCACAGTAGGAAGAGCTGAGTGGGGGGTGGGGCGGCCAGGAACAAGAAACAGATTAACTTGCCCTGGCACCACAGGGAAGAGGTATGAGACAGGAGTGCTTAGAGAGAAGCAGAAAGAGAACAACAAAAAAAGAAAGTGTTAAATTTAGAGGCGAGGGAGAGCTAAACCAGTTGGAGGGGCTAGGGGTGTGGTGCAGAATTACCAGGTAAGGCAAATTTACCAAAGTAACACGAGCAACTCAGTAAATTAAACAGAAACAGTAAGGTTAAAACAGAGCATATCAGGCACATTTTTGGCACTTTTCAATGTAATACAATGGGTGCTGAAGCCCAGGACAGCACGGAGGCAGAGATAAAGAGCCGGTCCAATCAGAGACAAAAGCATAAAGCACAAGTCCAATCAGAGGTGGCAGCAGACAGCGGTAGCTAATGGGAGCTTCTCACAGCTTTCCCAGCTGGTCTGAGGTCTTACCCAGCTTCTTGGAGTTCCTGAGTGGCTGCAGAAGTGGTCTGGGTGGGTGGCTGGCTTCTTGAGCCATGGCCGCTCCGACAATAGAGGCAAGCCTGGTCAGGGGCATTAATCTAAGGGAGGGAGAGAGGAGAGAAGGGGTTACTAGATGGGGCAGAGAGACAAAAAAAGCAGGATGCAAGTGCTAAATCGGGGGGGGGGAGGGAGAGACTGCTGGAGGTCAGAGAGAGAGAAATTAGCACAGTATGTGTTATGATATAAACAGGCGGAATTTTCTTAAATGCCGGCTGAATGGTGATTTTGCAGAGCGACTGCAAAATCATGTTTCAGCAAGGATTTGAAAAATGACATCTGTCAAGTTCATCAGGTGGGGTAACAAAATGGCTATTTTGCAGATTTGGGGCCAAAATCTCAAAAATCACATGAGTGAATACCGAAAAAATTAATTGCTTTTACATAACTTCATTGCTTTTGACATTTTTGCCCAATTCCCAAAGCCCTTAGATTTACACAAGGTCCCTCCATCAAACATTAATGAAGCAAGTGGCATCTCATGTCAAAAATGTGCCCTGAGCTATTCTCAAAAGCAGCCTGTTTCAAACGCAGGCTGCATGCATCAAAGGGGGCTTGCACCAGTCATAGACCACAAAATGGGCTTGCGGAAGATGCAGGCTGCCATATCCCCTCATTTAGTATTCTCAAAACCCTCCCAGAGGGCAATGATTTAAGTACCATTAGACCAGCCAAGGGCTGTTCTAACAGTATTAGAAATTCTCTGGGATGGTGCACCAATGTGCCAGCCCCCCCCCAGCCCCTGTTTAAATATATAAATGATCCCTGGTAGTCTAGCAGCCCCTCGCCCAAGCCCCACTGTCCCATAATAATAATGAAAATAACCCAGGTAGTCTAGTGGACTGCCTGAGCCCTGATTCCCTGTTACATCCAATTTTTCTATACCTGGTGATCTAGTGAACCCCCCCAACCTGCAATGCCCTATCACCCCACTTCCCCTCAACCCATAACTGAACAAGTGACTGGCACAGCACACTGGTCACCACTGTGGCCATGAGCTCTGAATGAGCACTATTGTATATAGTATGTGCTCAGTGATTGAAAGCAGCTGTCAATCACTGAGCGCATACTATATAAAGTACATGCTCATTCAGAGCTCAGTCAGTGGCTGGCCACAGTGGTGAGTAGTGGGCTGTGCCAGTCGCCGGCTTGGTTATGGGTTGGGGGAGCAGGAGGGCACTGCAGGGTGGGGGATCCACTAGACCACTAGGTATATAAAAATTTGATATACCAGGGGATCGGGGATCGGGCAGTCCACTAGACCATCAGGGTTATTTTCATTATTATTATTACAGGAGATCAGGGCTGGAAGGCTGTTATACTAGCAGGGATAATTTATATATCATAACAGCAGATCAGGGCTTGAGGGGGCTGCTAGTCTACCAGGGATAATTTATATATCATAATGGGGGATCAGGGCTAGGGGGGTGCTAGACCATCAGGGATATTTTAAAGACTGTTAGAGTGGGGCTTGGGTGGGGAGTGCTAGACTGAGGGTCTGCTTATGCACATTACTGCAGGCTTGCAGAACCTGTTTGGGTGTACCCTCTGCTTGGTGCACTGCTAGGGTTGCCTCAAGCTGCAGGACTTTGCAACGAGGACACCGCCCAATAGAGAATCGGGCCCAGGGTCAGTGGCGCATGGGCGATTTAAGCTGAGTTTTGAGAACTGGGCCTTTTGACTCCAAATTTCCAGCATAATGTTTTTATGGTCCTACATTGTGATGAAGATAGGTGGAAGTTTTTTAATCCTGTCGGAAAGGTAAGTTTGTGGAGTGACTGCCAAAATGTGTTTTGGAGGGGATTTGAAAAATGACACTCATCATGTAAATGATCTCAGGTGACAAGAGGATTAAGTTGAAAATGTGGGGCCAAAAAGCACATAAATCACAAAGTTATGAGTAAAGGTTACATAGAAACATAGAATTTGATGGCAGATAAGGATCGCTTGGCCCACCTAGTCTGCCCATTTCTCTATTTGATGGATAAGCTGCAGATTCAAGTTAATCAACAGCTTACTTCCCCCTTACTAATATTGCCTTATGTCTGTCCCACGCATTCTTGAATTCTCCCACTGTTTCTGACTCCACAACCTCCTCAGGAAGGCTGTTCCATGCATCCACAACCCTCTCTGTGAAAAAATATTTTCTAACATTACCTCTGAGCCGTCCTCTATCTTCAAATTGTGCCCTCTTGTTCTTGCACATCTCTTTTTCTGAAAGATGCTACCCTCTTGTACTTTGTTAATTTCCTTGAGATACTTGAAAGTTTCTATCATGTCCCTCCTCTCCCTCCTTTCCTCAGGGGTATACATATTAAGCTGCTTTAGTCTCTCCTTGTATGTCTTCTGGTGCAGACCCTGTACCATTTTGGTTGCCTTCCTCTGAACAGCCTCCACGCTGTCTATGTCTTTGCGGAGGTGGGGTCTCCAGAAATGCATGCACTATTCCAGATGGGGTCTCACCAACTGTCTGTACAGAGGGATAACAACTTCCTGTTTTCTACTGTTGATGCAGCTACCTATGCATCCCAGTATCCCTCCAGCCCTCCTTAGTGCCTTCTCACATTGCTTGCCCACCTTTAGGTCATCTGATATAATTACTCCTAGGTCTCTTTCGATTTTTATTATCTCTACCCCCATTTCTTACTCTTCCCCTGGGTTTTTGTTTCCCAGATGCATTACCTTGCACTTCTTTGCATTGAATCTGAGCTGCCATATATGTGACCATTCATCCAACCTTGCTAAGTCCCTCTTCATCATTTCCACCCCACCTTGTGTATCAACCCTGTTGCAGATCTTTGTGTCATCTGCAAAGAGACATATTTTTTCTTACAGGTGCTCTCCAATGTCACTTATAAAGACATTAAAGAGGACCGGTTCCAGTACTGAACCCTGCGGTAGCCCACTAGTTACCTTCCTTTCTTCACTGTGGACTCCGTTTACTATTAGCCTTTGTGTCCTGTTGTCCAGCCAGTTTTTTTTTTATCCAGGCTACCACCTTGGGACCCACTCTAAGGCTGGCTAACTTGTATATTAATCTTTCATGTGAGACTGTGTCAAATGCCTTGCTAAAATCTAGGTAGGCCATATCCACAGTCCCTCCATGCCTGCTACTTTGGTCACCCAGTCAAATAAATATATTAGATTTGTCTGACATGACCTTCCTGCTGTGAACCATGTTGCCTTGGGTCCTGTGCCCCCCTGCCTTCTAGGTACTCAACAATTCTTTCCTTCAGAAGTGATTCCATCATTTTCCCTACCACTGAGTTCAAACTAACTGGTCTGTAGTTTCCTGCCTCTGCCCTGCTCCCACTTTTGTGAAGTGGAATCACATCTGCCCTCCTCCAGTCCTCAGGTACCACCCCATCCTCCCATGATTTGTTAAAGAAAGTAGTTCATGGCATTACTAGTTCTACCCTTAGTTCTTTTAGAATTCTGTAGTGAATCCCATCAGGCCCCATTGCTTTGTCCACCCTCAGTTTCAAGAGTTCTTTCAAAACCCTTTCTTCTTTAAATGGACTGGTATCGACCCCCCTATTCAGAGTGTTTCTCTTGTTTGGTTTAGGTACCTCCCTCTCTTCTACCGTTGTGAATACTGAGCAGAAATATTCATTCAGTATCTCTGCTTTTTCACTGTCACCTTCTGCCCACGTTCCCTCCCCTTTATTAAGTCTCTGTATTCCTCCCTTGGTCTTTCTTTGCGCCCTAATGTACCTTTAAAAGGCTTTATCCCCCTTCTTAACAGAGTTGGCTATCTTTTCCTTAGTTTGTGCCTTTGCTATTCTGACTGCCTTCCTTGACTCCTTGTGCTTTAACTGATAAAGTTCTCTGTCCTGCTCCTTCTGTGTTTTCTTATATTTCCTGAATGCTTTTCTTTTCTCCTTAACCATCCCTGCCACCTCTTTTGAGAACCATGGTGGTTTTTTCCTTCATTTTGCTTTATTGATTTGCTTCACACAAAGGCTTGTTGCTTTTGTGATGGCTGTTTTGATTATTCCCCATTGTTCCTCCACCCCTCCTTCTTGCCCATTTGCTAGTGCTTTTCTGAGATAGTCTCTCATTTTCCCAAAGTCAGCCTTCCTTAAGTTCAATACTCTTGTTTTTGTATGGCTTGACTCTATGGCTGTGTTTATTGTGAACCACACTGTTTGGTGGTCACTTGTTCCCAGATGGCTACCCACTTCTAAATCTGAGATCCTTTCTCCTTCTCCATTTGAGAATACCAGGTCTAAGATTGCTCCCTCCCAAGTGGGTTCCAACACTAGCTGTCTGAGGCATGCCCCCTGTAGGGCATCAAGAATAGCCCTGCTCTTGGATGTGCCTACAGCAAAGGTACTCCAGTTAACATCTAGCATATTCAGGTCCCCCATCAACAATACCTCCCCTTTTTCTGCCATTTTAAGGATGCCTTCTATCATTTCCTTGTCCATTTCCTCCCCCTGAGATGGGGGTCTGTATACAACCCCCATGCGGATTGTGGTGCCATTTCCTGTCTCCAGGGTGACCCATAGTGACTCATCAAATTCCTGTTTACTTTTTAGTTCTGTTACTTTAATCCCTTCCCTTATATGAAGAGCTACTCCCCCTCCTCTTTTCTTCATAACTTCATTGTTTTTTGACATTTTGATCTCTCATTTTCTACAGTCCTTTTTATGACCTCTCCTTATGATCAAGACAGGTGGATTTTTTTAAATCCCATCTGAAAGGTGGTTTCATGTAGCAGCTGTGAAAACATGTTTCAGGGGGATTTGAACAATGACATCTACGTTGTTCATGAGGTGGGATCCCAAAAATGCTCTTTTTAAAATTTTGGCCAAAAATGCTAAAAACAAAAAATGCCAAAGTTATAAGTAAAAGTTCAAAATGCTTTTAAAAGCCATTAACCAAACTTATTTGACTTGTTTTGTTAGTCATTTTCCCAGTTGGTACTGGAAGCAGCAGAACATGCCAGTCATCATTGGAGGAGCTGATAGATAAAAGTGAGGGTGGGTGGGTGGGGTGCTGGGTGCTACCATTTCTCCTGTGGTTGGGGGTTTATTCCACCATGTTTTTCTCCTGGGCTCACTATGCATACAATATGATGTGTGAGCACTGCATTAGCAGAGATGCCTTCCACCATCTCCATGTGGGGGTTCCTTCTCTGTGTGATCACACTGCACTACTATCTAGATTCCTCCTGGTGGCAGCATTGGATGCATTCACTCCCTCTTCCCCAAGGGAGGAGAGCTGTCCTGGGGACACTCAATCCTACCTCCCCTTGGCCAGCCCCTGAGCGACCTGAGTCCATTCTTGAACCCGGGTCACAGACATAGCTACTCATAGCTCTACTGCCATGCTGCCCAGCAGTGCAATGAACAATGTTTTTACAAAAAGCCAGTTTCAGATACAATTAAAATAAATATTAGCATGCCTATCAAATCTACTATTCTAGCTACCTCCTATGCTGTGCACCTTGATTTGTTTTTGAATTTTCTCAGTCCTAACCCTTACCTTGTCTACAACGGTATTTCTAAGTTAAATGTAGTGGGCGTCTTTGTTTCATTGAAAATAAACTAAATTAAAACATTTGTGGCTGGATTTTCAAAGGATGGCGCAAGGCTTGCTTCAATCCCTGCGCCACAACTCTTTGAATCTGGCGGTGCGCCAAAAGGCTTTTGCCACAACTGCTTCTGATTTAGTAAGTCGGATGCAATTGTTGCAGTTTACCCAATTTATGGCAGCTAGTGCTACATTTTTGGTGCAAGCACCGTAAAAATGGTCCCCGAGATTGACACAAGCTAGACCACAAAAAGCTGGTCTAACTTGCAGGAACTGCAAAAGGGGATGGAAAATCTCATTGGATTGCCACAAGTCAGGTGTGCCATATCTTTGGTGCACCCAGAGCTTGCAGCAATCTGGCCACTTTGAAAATCCAGCCACTGGAATCTTTTATGGTGAAAAAAGTTAGGATCAAAATGTGCTGCCAAATTTCATTGCATTGCTGCTTTACGATACTGACAAAGTGGCAGAAGGAGTGGAAGAGGGGTCCAGTCTGGCAATGGTAGATTTGGAGGCACCTCCATAGACTACATCTGCATACTCAAAGGTAAGACCATCTTGAGAACAATATCCTGCAGGACCAGGAGGGATAGGCAGGATTTATTGTTGTAAATGGCTCCAAGCTTAGAATGTAATTTTTTAAGGATAGTGTTGACATAGGAGGAGAAACTGAGGTGACTGTCAAGCCACATGCAGAGGTACATGAAGCTGGCGGCAGGTTCAAAGGGAGCACCATTGAGGGTTTTAAAAGCAGGGATCAAGCTGTGCCTGCTGAAACATTATTTTTAGCCAAATAACATCATGATAGTTTTTTTGGCATTCAAAGTGAGTTGTTTGGAGCAGAAGTAGCACTGGATGCTGGTAAAATCACACTGTAATGACTGTTCCAACTTCGGGACAGAAGCAAACAAGGCATAAAGGACTGTGTCATCAGCATACATTGAATGTTCACTGACCCACAAAAGGGAGGTCATTGAGGAAAATAGAGAAAAGGGTCAGCTGCAAGCTAGACCCTCAAGAGGTAAAAGGAGAGTAGAGAGATTCCAACCAGGATTAACAGTTTATGTCCAGTGAGGTATGAGTGAAACCAGCCAAGACCTGAGTCAAAGAAACATGCACACTTTAGCTGATCAAAGAGTAAGGGGTAGGCAAAAGGGTCAAAGGCCTTAGCCAAGTCATTGCAAATAACGGCCATAACTAGTCCCTACTGCATCCTCCCTGGTTAGATACCAGTGACATAGAGGAGAGAGATGACAATAGAGTAAGTTTTATGGAAGCCAAACTGAAGAGGAACAAGAAAAGAGGGTGAATCTAGAAAGCTGGAGAGCTTGGAGAATACAAGCTTCTCCTGTAGCTTTACCAAAGTAGAAGCAAGAGAGTGGTCAGTTGTTCCCAGCTGTGGAGTTCTCTTTGTAACGGGGTAGAACATTTGCGTGTTACAGCAGCTAGGAACAGAACCAAGTTGAAAGGAGAGATTAAGGATTAAAGACAGAGTAGCAGCAATAGCTGGGGCTGAGAAGTGCAGGAGAGCAGGATCAAAGCCATCAGGTCAGTGGTGTTTGGAGGGGTTGAGAGAGAGCAGTGCAGACAATACTTCAGAAGTGGATAAGAGGAAAAGAGAAGGAAGGAGAACAGGGGGAGGCTGGCAGGAGCTGAAGAATTTAGAGATAGAGAACAGGAGATGTCCCAGGTAGTGAAGTGACTGTTAAAAGCAGTAGCAACCTCAGAGGGTTTAGAATTGACAATAGTAGGGTTGTTAAGCTAGAAAGTTGAAAAGAACACCTCGTTAAGAGGATCAAAAATGGAGTGAATAACCTTCCAAAATTTACTTGGGAATTGAATATTATTTTGGAGGTCGGAGGCAAAGCAGTTGAACTTTGCTTCCCTTTGGGTCTTGGTGCTGGCATTTTGTAGCTGGCTATACTTCATTGGGAGTCAGAGGATTAGTAGGGAGACAGGCTGAGTCACAAGCCCTGAACTGAGTAATAGGTTCAGTGGTAATCCAAGGGAAGTGGGTGCCATGCACTTAAGACCTCTTCAGAGGGGCATGCTTATCACAGACAGAGAACAAATTAGTTTGAAAAAGTGAAAGTGAATCATTACTGTCAGTGCAAGTAATAAGTGGTACCGGGTGGAATATCACATTTCATCCAGAAGGGCATGGAGATTAAGTGAACCAAATGACTTGGTCCAGGTATACCACAGGAGGGTTTTAGGATGATGAATTTATTGGACACACAAGATCATACAGTGGTCACTGATGGAGTCTGCAGGGTACCCACAAAACAGATTTGGTGGTCGTGGGAGGAGAAAATCTATGAGTCAGTGGTTGGGAAAGCATGGCAGGTACCATGATGGTCAAGTCAGAGTTATAGATGGTTGTTGCAGTTCTATTTAACTTACTTTTATCTCTACACCTTAATGAGCCTGGCACCTTCAACTGCAGCTAATTTATTTGTCAAGGCCTGTTCTTTTGCACCCCCACCTGCTTTGTCTGTGGACACTGGTATTCACTTCCTGATTTCAGGAAGCTATCTATGCTTTACTGCTGAATTAGTTAAGATTTGCATATCTGACTTTTCTGTCAATCAATCAATCAATGTTTTTCATTTGACTTTTAGTCATTAAAATTAATAAAAATAATCTGAAAGACAAAACATGTAATAAGTACAATATCTAAAAAATGACAATACAACATACCATATATTTACTTAAACACTTTTAAAAGCCATGTACTGAATGGAGACCAACTATCATAAGACCTAGTTTTTCATTTAGATATGGGTAAAAAGCACAAAAGGGATTGGGCCAGATTTTCAAAGGCCATAGTATGATGTAAGGTGCTTGCATCACCGAAGTATGACACAAGAGGCATCTTGCGCCAAGGGCAGCACAAGACCTATTTTCGAAGGCAACCTACAACACCCAGCAGGCTGCCTGTGCCAAAGTGTGCTAGCGCCCGCCTTGCACCATGAAAGTGGCTATGGCATGGTGCTATGGGGGTTGCAGCAGACCCAGACTGCCACAGCCTTCAATTCCTGAATTTCAAAGACCTCCCCAGGAACTAAGTGCCAAGTACCATTAGACCAGCAAAGGGCTGGTCTAATGGTACTTAGACATCTTCTGGGAGGATCCTCCAGTATGTGCCACTGTGTGGCCTACCCCAATCCATCCCCAGTGGGTGCTCCCTGGTGATCTAGTGGTCCCCTCTCTCCACCCACGATGTGCCTGTACACCTTCTCCCTGGTGCTCTAGTTGCCTCCACCTGGCGCGTGCTGCCCTGACTGAGCACCCCATACCACAGAGATTTGGTGACCAGCACAGCCTCTGCACACCACCATGGCTGGCTGCGAATGAACTGTCAGGAAGCGTTCTGCGCACAGTACGTGCCTGACAGTTCATCTTACTGACCAGCCATGGTGGTGTGGGGGGGGGCTGTGCTGGTCGCTGGATCGGGGTATGGGAAGTGGTGGTAGTGGGGAGATGGGCACTGCCTGCTGGGTGGGGGGTGACTAAACCACCAGGGTCCCATTGTGTTTGGGTGTGAGGGTTCTGCTGGCATGGTGGTGTGGGAGGCTCTAGCCAGCACCTTACCCCTGTCTGTGGGTGCAGCAGACACTCCACAGCTGTTGTGCCATTGCAGGAGGGTGCACCATCCATTTGGCACACTGCCATTATTGCCACAAGCTCTGGGACTTAGGTGCTGGGACCCTGTGGAATGGAAAATTGGGCACAGGGTCCAGGAAGCACCCACACTCAGCACAAGCTGCCATTATCACAGCTTGCATTGGGGCTTTTAAAATCCGGCCCATTATCTTTAGCAGATTCTAGTAATTTTCCTAGAATTTAAACATGACACTGAAGGGTTTAAGAAGGTCTCATTACCTACCACTCCACCCCCCATTTTGTAGCCAATATTCACAAAATCTCAGTGAGAAAGATAACCTTCTACAGACCCAAAAAAGAAACACTTTTTAGTAACCATTTACAACCAGTGCAAGTTAGGCAGCCTGGGAATGGGCCCCAAGGAGGTAAACTGAGTTAGAAACTGGATGAGGGATACTGTAGAACACAGAGGGTGGTGGTATATGGAGTTCATTCTGAGAAAGGGAGGGTAACCAGTGGGGTGTCACATGGGTCAGTTCTGGGGCCAGTCCTATTCAATGTCTTCATAAGTGACATTGCAGAGGGTCTGGAAGGAAAGATATGCCTATTTGCAGATGATACTAAGAACTACAATAGAGTAGACACTGCGGGAGGGGTGGAAAAAATGAAGAGGGATCTAGGTAAACTTGAGGAATGGTTAAGAGTGTGGCAGCTAATACTCAATGCAAAAAAGTACAAAATCATGTGTTTGAGGCACATGAACCCAGGGCAGGCTTACATAATGAGGGGAGAGATATGGAAGGCAACCAAGCAGGAGAGGGATGTGGGGTAATCATATCAGATGATCAAAAGATGGCCAGACAATGTGCCAAGGCTGTGGGGAAAGTCAGTGGAGTACTGGGGTGCATAGGGAAAGGTATCACCAGTAGATGAAAGCAGATTATGATGCCTCTATATAAATCATTAGTGAGACCTCATCTGGAGTGTTGTATCCAGTTCTGGAGGCCGCATCTATGTAAAGACATAGACAGGGTGGAGGCAGTTCAAAGAAGGGTAACAGCAATGGTGCAGGGCCTGCACCAAAAGTCATATGAGGAGACATTGGAGGAGTAGGCTGCTGGTTAACTAGGATCTGCAGCTTATCCAGTAGGCAGGGAAATGGGCAGACTGGGTGGGCCAAGCGGTCCTTATCTGCCGTCAAATTCTATGACCTCAACTTGCACACCCTGGAGGAGAGGAAAGGAGAGAGGGGGGATATGATAGAGACCTTCAAATATCTGAAGGGCATACGTAAGGTACAAGAGGGTAGAATCTTTCAGAAAAAGAGATGTTCTAGAACAAGAGGCCATGACATGAGGCTGGAAGGGGTAGTTTAAGGGGTAATGCGAGGAAGTATTTCTTCAAAGAAAGGGTGGTGGATGCATGCAACAGCTTCCCAGTGGAAGTGGTGAGGGGAAATTTGGTAGGAAAATTCAAAAATACATGGGATTTGCATAGGGGTACCCTGGAAATAGGTACTGTAGAAGAACAAAGCCAGAGATCAAGCAGGGTCTTTGGTTTTTGCAGCAGGTAGGAAAAATTGGCAGACTAGGTGGGTCTGGTGGTTCTTATCTGCTGTCACATTAAATGTATGTATGCAACATCATATTATTAATATTGTATATATTCTTCTTATTGAACTACTACTCAACCCTAAAGTATTTTAAAGTGCAAAGCAGAAAAAAACAGTAGTGTAATATACAAAGTGTGAATCCTGGTTCATATGGTATATGAAGCCCATATTTCTTATTTATTTTTCAGATCATTACAGTGGGAAATCTTGTCTTAATTGCACAGACATAAAGAGTACCCATGTCACTACTTTTAGATATTTATAAAAGTATACCCTATATTTTGAATTGAGCCTTGCTTTTTAGGGCTGAAGTGTGCAGAGCCCTGCAGACCTCTTGCAATTGAAATAGGGAGACTTTTCCATCAGAACAATAGTGTGCCATTGCCTCACAGTCACCTCCGCATCTGTGAAGCACTTCTCAATGTCCATTAGCAGTCGCACTGGACTGTTTTAATTTAGTTAGTGGTCCAAGATGGCCACCAAACTCTACTGCACATGTGCAAGTAGTTGGGCATGTGCAGTACAGGTTGGCAGCCATCTTGGACATGGCAGACTGTGCTGCATTCTGCTGTGACCGCTGTGGATGAGACTGTCTTGTTTTGTGTGTGTTTTTTTAATACTGTATATATAGTTTTTCATCCTGCCCACTAGACCTTCCCTCTCAGCATTAACCCCCCAAACCACAACAGTGACAATGGGGGTGCCCAGTCCCTGAATGTCACAATCAGTGATCCTCATTTCTTTTAGTGCCCCCCCAATACTGCACATGTGCAGTTATTTGTGTTTTTATATATACAGCATATATATATATTTGCCTCGTGCCCACCTGACCCTTCCTCTTAGCACCCACCACCCCGAAACATAACAATGACACTGGGGGGTGCCCAATCCCTCAATGTCGTGATCAGAACTCCTTGGTCTGTGTTTTTTTTCTCCCTTAACCCTGTAAAAATAAAAACACCCATCAATGTCTTTTGTGGCTGTTTCTGCCCCCCCCACCTGATCCTCCCACTCAGCTCCCACCACTCCACACACCACCTCCCAAGCCCTTACTTACTCATCGGGGGTCCAACGCAGTTATCCTTTCTGGTCTGCAGACATGTCATCACTCTTCAAAGCCGGACCAAGAACCAAAGAAACAGGTATGTGATTCAACGTATTTCAAAGGTATTCTAAATTTGGTGGTATAACTTGGCCATTTTTGCAAATTTTGGGCTCAGATTTTCAACATGCCTTTTTTTGGAGCCCACATCATAAAGAATTGTACTGACATTTGACAAATCTGCGCGAGAGGTGATTTCATGGTCCCTGCATGAAATCCCCTCTTGGGCACAAGCTTAAAATTTTCTCTGCCCTTGTTCATGAGGTGGGGTCATAAGAAGGCCACTTTGAAAATTTGATGTAAAAATATTAAAAACAACAAAATTATGAGCTAGGTAGAATTTTGCAAATGCAGGCACATAACTTTGGTAATTTTCAGTATTTTGTTCCCCAAATTTGCAACATAGCCATATCTTTACAGCACCTTATGAATGTTACAGCTGTCATTTTTCAAATCCTGGGCATAATGTTTTTTTTACATCACAAAAGGTGATTTCACAGTCCATGCACAAAATCATGTTTCGGATAGGAGTTGAACATTTGTCTGCCCTTGTTCATGAGGCAGGGTCATAAGAAGGCTAGGTTCTAAATTTGGCATAAAAATATGTTTTAAAAAAAATTATGAGGCTATATTGAATTTTGCTAATACAGACTTATAAGTTTGGTAATATTCTATATTTTTACCCCAGATTTTCAACATAGCCATTTCTTTACCACATCTCATGAATGTGACAGCTGTCTTTTTTCGGCTCCTGTCCAAAATGTGTTTTTGCATCCCGAATGTCAATTTTGCAGTCCCTGCATAAAATCATCTTTACACCAGGAGTTGAACATTTTCTCTGTCTTTCGTCATGAGGCAGGTTCATAACAAGGGAATGTTGAAAATGTGGTGTAAAAATGTTATAAAACAACAACTTTATGAACCTACATTACATTTTGTGAACATAGGCTTATAATTTTGGTAACTTTCAAAATCTTTACTCCACATTCCTTGGTTGCAGCTCTATCGGCTCTGGCCAGAGTTTGTTCTGATTGTTATAACTTGTATCAGGACATTCGCCAGTGTTTCTAAAATATCAGGATTTTCAGAATTAAAATGACAATCCAGGATAATTTTTTTGGGGGACATACAATAATGCAAGGATTTTTCCTCATAACAAATTTGTCCTGTACCAAGCATACCAGGTGCAATGCATGACTATGTGCAACAGGTCTTCTAGCCCATTAAGCCCACAATCACAGTACTGCTTTACCCTCCCTTCCTTTTGTGTACCTTAGCTGCAAAACATTACTATTAAATGCTAAAGCTTTTCAATGTAGTCCACAATTGTTATTATGATGCTAATTTATCTATTACTGTAGTACTGTTATTATTGCATTATTGTTCTTGGTGTTCCTCATTGTCCTCCCTTCACTCTCTCTCAGGACACATCTGGAAACAAGATGCTACCAGCTTAGTATCTTGCCTAGTAAAATACTTGGAATAAATACATGCATAGCTCTATGACTACAATATGCCACAATATTTAAGTTAACTTTAAGGGAATGTTCTCTTGCCATTTTTACCAGTCAGTCAGATACCTTCAGATTTTTTTATTAACCCCAAGTCTGCCCCTTTTGCTTTTTTATGTACATTACCTGTAATATATTGTGCAGAAGAATGATGTTAGAAAATTCTCACTTCCATAAGATATTGAAAAAATATTAAATCAAATTCTTCTAATAAATGAAAAATACTTCTTTTATACACAGCTCCTTAGAACAGACTTTTCCGAGCTGCATTTTTGTCTTTCAAACATTCTACCAAAAGAGTATTTACTGGTTCACTGCAATTGGTACCAACAGGATAAGTGTGAAAAAGTGCTTTTCTACATTCTGAGACATAAAACTGACATGCCAGCACATAGACATTATCGGGGTTTGGCCCGTCATCTGTGTCATCAGAGGGCTGGCTGCAGGGGACACTGTTGAGGGTATGGTGGGCAGTAGGATACAACATTAAACAGACATGAACTAAAGCTAGAAATAAATTTAAGTAACTAAAAAAATGGCATTTAAGGCTGTTTTGCTTAATCATGAACTCTACATCATGTAGCATTACTGGGGTTAGATGAGAGTTCCGCTTTAAAAGGTCACATGACATCCAATCAATATCTTAGGTGACCAGGTCTCACTCAGATCACATGGAAAGAACAGGAAGCAGAGCCCAAGCTTTAAGCTTAGCCTCACAGATCACATAGAAAGTACAGGAAGCTCAAAGTCAGGAATAGCTATTTAAAGCAACAAAATAAACCACTCCCTTGCAGTGCAGCTGCACCCAACTAGCACTGCGTACCAGCTGCAAACTAAACCCTGCAGCATATCTATTTATGCTAATGCCTTAAAGGCAGTCATTTAAAGATACAGCATCAAATTACAACTCTACTAAACTGCTAGAAAACTAACATTACTAACCATTTTGCAAGTGGAATAAGGTGATTCTGTTTGGAGGGTTATACTATGTTAATGTATCATTTCAAGCTTGGGACTCCAACTCACCACTTGGTACATTAACACAGCATAATTCCCCCTCTGTCAGGACTTATTCCTTGCTTAATGGTGTACGTCACCCTTAGGTGGACAGTGACTATATTGGCATGACTGGCAACTATGGTACTGCGTCTGTGAATAAGGGGAACTTGAAGTTCTCAAATTGAGCACCTTTGCTTAGTTAGAAGTCCATTCTTTAGAGTTCTATAAAATACTGAAACACTTTTTCAGTTTCGATAAGGGAAATTGCTGGTTTTAAAAATGTTTTAAGTCACAACTTGGCTAAGTCTATGGAATGCGTATGTTTTATCTGAATGCATGTATTGTTCTTTGTATTTATTGGCAGCTGCACATGATACTTTCGTTGTATATTTTTTGATGTTTCTCCCATGCCGGTGTGACAGTCCTGTTGCTGATGCTGATTACAGCGCAGGCAACATGCTGCCTGGCATTACAGCACCAGGCATTATTATATCTCCCAGGAGTTACAGCACCTGGCATTATTATATATCTCGGAAGTTACAGCACCAGGCATTATTATATCTCCTGGAAGTTACAGCACCAGGCATTATTATATCTCTCGGAAGTTACAGCGCCTACGTGCCTCATGGGAAACAGTCACCTTTGTTATTAGGGAATGATCTCTTACCATTTTTATGTCAGTTAGCTACCTTCAGATTTTTTATCAACCTCAAGTCTGACTCTTTTGCTTTTTTATGTATATTACCTGTAATATATTGTGCAAAAGAATGTTTTAAGGTAATTCTTGTTTCCATAAGATACAGAAGAAATACTAAATCTGATTCCTCCAATAAATGAGAAATATGCCTTAGCCACAGATCTTTAGAGCAGACATTTCCCAGCTGCATTTTTTTTTTCATTCAAACATACTACCAAAAGAGTATCTACTGGTTCATTTGTTAATTGTAACCAGTATTTTGAAAGTCTTGCAATTGCCAGCTTTTTTGTCACACTGTGAGACAGCACAGTGATGACAATCCATCAGCAACAGGAACAGCAAGAACTGTGTCTATTACTATGACTAACTTTGTAATTAATATTTGTACTACTCATGTCTAAATCTTAATAAAATGTGAGGCTTGTGTGAAAGTAATTATTTCTTAATACTGTGGCTACCTCCCTTAGGATCCCTCAGAAAAGAAGATTTAATTTCCGATGAGAGAAAGTCCTGATGTGGAAAACGTTAAATAAATATGTACATTTTTGAGGGTTTGGGCTGTAATCTGAATCTGGGCATGACACTTGGGTAAAACTATCATTCACATCTCAGCTAAGCTGCTTCTCTGCTCTGATTATTGGAACAGAACTGATGTTTATTGGGATGTACACAGCCATTAAGCTGAAGTGCATTTTCCAACAGAGTTCCATGGACAACTTCATAAATATAATTGTTACAGCAGGTAGTTAGCATATAATTTAACAATAGTTAAAAATAAATAAGTAAATAACATTTATTTATAGTAACTAATTTTTAGCTGATTACTAGAGGGTTAGAAACATAGAAACATAGAATGTGACAGCAGATAAGGACCGCTTGGCCCACATAGTCTGCCCATTTTCCTACCTAACAGATAAGCTGCAGATACTAGTTAACCAACAGCTTACTTCCTCCTACCCCCCACTAGGACTGCCTTATGTCTGTCCCATGCATTCTTGAATTACCCCACTGTTCTTGACTCCACAACCTCCTCAGGGAGGCTGTTCTATGCATCCACAACCCTCTCTGTGAAAAAATACTTGCTCACATTACCTCTGAGCCATCCCCCATCAATCTTCAAATTGTGCCCCCTTGTTCTTGCACATTTATTTTTCTGAAAGATGCTACCCTTTTGGACTATGTTGATTCCCTTGAGATACTTGAAAGTTTTTATCATGTCCCCTCTCTCCCTTCTTTCCTCAAGGGTATACATAATAAGCTCCTTTAGTCTTTCTTCATACGTCTTCTGGTGCAGACCCTGCACCATTTTGGTTGCCTCCTCTGGACAGCCTCCACTCTGTCCATGTCTTTGCAGAGATGAGATCTCCAGAACTGCACACACTACTCCAGATGGGGTCTCACCAACTGTCTGTACAGAGGGATAACAACCTCTTGTTTTCTACTATTGATGCCTCTCCCTGTGCATCCCAGTATCCCCCCAGCCTTCCTTACTGCCTTCTCACATTGCTTGCCCAACTTTAGGTCATCTGATATAATTACCCTCAGGTCCCTTTCCATTTTTACGTTGCTTGCACGCATGTGCAAGAAACATAGTGCCATCATCCGAGTTTTCGGAGGTGTGGCACCCCATCTTCCAATTCAGTCAGTGAGTTTACAGGTGCAGCCACAGCTCTCCAATGACTGCTGCAGCTGTCTATGACAGCAGTTGAAAATGCAGTGGCATACAGTTGAAAGGGAGAGCTCCACTTCAGAGAGCAGAGCTCCCCCCCACACACACACGCAAGCACGCATATTGCATGCTGATGCGCTCCCTCCCCCCCACACACACACACTGTATGGCTGACGGGGTCCCAATCCCCCGTTGGCTCTATGCCTCCCCACCCCACAAAAGCTGTCCAGGTGCCATGCTGGGAGCCCACCCCAGCGTGGCAAAAAATGTTATAGCCAACGGGGGTGCCCAATCCCATGTTGGCTCCATGACTGCATTCACCCCAAAACCTTTCCAGGTACCATGCTGGGAGCCCACCCCAGTGTGGCAAATCTTGTTATAGTCGATGGGGATGCCCCATCCCCCATCAGCTCTGGTCACCCCAAACAGCCTTTTCTGCCATGCTGGGAGCCCACCCCAGCGTGTCAAACGTCCTGCATCCTCTGAATTAAAAAAAAAAACTGTAACCAAGAAAACGTTCCCTCGATGTCTCCCTACTCCCCCAAAACCCACACCCACCCACTGTGCACCCTGCCTCCCCACACCCCCCTCACCCCATACTTACCTCCAGAGCATGGCGTGTCGATCATCAGTGGACCGGGAACATGTCTGCACTCTTCAAAGCCTACCGTGAACTGAGGAAATGCCGGTAAGCTGTATAATGGAATAAATAGGGTTTTTTTCAACTTTGTTGTATATCTCAGGCATTTTTGGGAATTTGGGGCCCAAATTTTCAACATGGGGTTATTGGGACCCCTCCTCATGAATTCTTGCACTATCATGGTGTTAATCAGGCCCGAAGGGTGATTTCGCAGTCACTGCATGAAATCACCTTTCAGGACTGATTAACAAAATGACAGTGCTAGTGTTCATAAGGTGGTCTCTCAAAAAGCCTATGTTGAAAATTTGGTGAAAAAATTCCTAAATGACTGCTTTTGAGTGTGCGCTGCGCAGTTCCTACGCATGCTCATAAGTCTGTGAATTTTCAATATTTTCACTCCATATTTTCAACATTGCCATTTTACCACACCTCCTTATGAGCAGTACAGCTGTCATTTTTCACATCCTGCCCAAAACATGTTTCCGCACATGTAGTGTACAATGGCACAGTCGGTGTGCAAAATCAATGTATGGGACACATTAAGAAAATCACAGTGATACTGTTCATGAGCAGAGATCTTAAAATGGCTATGTTGAAAATTTGGTGAAAAAATTCCTAAAAATGACTGTTTTACAAGCATGCGTTTCGCAGTTCCTATGCACGCTCGTAAGTTTGCGAATTTTCAATATTTTCTCTCCAGATTTTCAACATTTACATTTTACCACACCTCCTTATGAGCAGTACAGCTGTCATTTTTCACATCTTGCCCAAAATGTGTTTCCGCTCATGTTGCACACAATGGCACAGTGGTGTGCAAAATCAATGTATGGGACACATTAAGAAAATCACAGTGACACTGTTCATGAGCAGAGGTCTTAAAATGGCTATGTTGAAAATTTGGTGAAAAAATTCCTAAAAATTACTGTTTTATGAGTGTGCATTGCACAATTCCTATGCACGCTCATAAGTTTGCGAATTTTGCACTCCAATGACTTCCAAATACCTAAACAGCACATACAAGCAAGCAACGTTTGGCATTGACAAATGCTTGTTACTGTTGTCAGTATCTCACCCCCCATTGTGTACTCTTCCCCTGGGTTTTTATTTCCCAGGTGCATTACCTTGCACTTCTTTGAATTGAATCTGAGCTGCCATACATCTGACCATTCCTCCAACCTTGCCAAGTCCTTTCTCATCCTTTCCACTCCATCTTGTGTATCAACCCTGTTGCAGATCTTTGTGTCATCTGCATATAGACATACTTTTCCTTCCAGTTCCTCTCCAATGTCACTTAAAAAGACATTAAAGAGGACCGGTCCTAGTACTGAACTCTGTGGTACCCCACTTGTAACCCTCCTCTCTTCACTGTGGACTCCATTTACTACCACCCTTTGTGTCCTGTTGTCTAGCCAATTTTTTATCCAGGCTACCACCTTGGGATCCACTTCAAGGTTGGCTAACTTGTATATTAATCTTTGGTGAAGGACTGTATCAAATGCCTTGCTAAAATCTAGGTAGGCCATATCCACAGCCCCTTCCTGGTCTACTACTTTGGTCATCCAGTCAAAGAAATATATTAGATTCATCTGACATGACCTTCCCATTGTGAATCCATGCTGCCTTGGGTCCTGTGCTCCATTGGCCTCTAGGTACTCAACAATTCTTTCCTTCAGAAGTGATTCCATCATTTTCCCTACCACTGAGGTCAAACTAACTGGTCTGTAGTTTCCTGCCTCTGTCCTGCTCCCACTTTTGTGAAGAGGAATCATATCTGCCCTCCTCCAGTCCTCAGGTACCACCCCATACTTCCATGATTTGTTAAAGAGAGTAGTCAGCGGTGTCACTAGTTCTACCCTTAGTTCCTTTAGAATTCTTGGGTGAATCCCATCAGGCCCCATTGCTTTGTCCATCTTCAATTTTATTAGTTCTTTCAGGAGCCTTTCTTCTGTAAATGAACTGGTATCAACCCCCATCTTCAGAGTGTTTGTCTTGTTTGGTTTAGGTACCTCCCCCTCCTCTTCCTTGGTGAATACTGAGCAGAAACATTCATTCAGTATCCCTGCTTTTTAACTGTCACCCTCTGCCCACATTCCTTCCCCTCTATTAAGCCTCACTATCCCTTCTTTGGTCTTTCTTTGCTCCCTAATGTAACTTTAAAAGGTCTTATCCCCCTTCTTAACAGAGTTGGCTGTCCTTTCCTTGGTTTGGGCCTTTGCGATTGTGACTGCCTTCCCAGCCTCTTTCTGCTTTAACTGATAAAGTTCTCTGTCCTGCTCCTTCTGTGTTTCCTTATATTTCCTGAATGCTATCCTTTTCTTCTTAACCTTCCCTGCCACCTCTTTTGAGAACCATGTCAGTTTTTTCCTTCATTGTGTTTTGTTGATTTGCTTTATACAAAGGTTTGTTGCCTCTGTGATGGCTGCTTTGATTACTCCTCACTGTTCCTCCACCCCTCCTTCTTGCCTGTTTGCTAGTGCTTTTCTGAGGCACTCTCTCATTTTCCCAAAGTCAGCCCTCCTAAAGTCCAACACTCTTGCTTTTGAATGGTTTGATTGTATGGTTGTGTTTATTGTAAACCACACTGTTTGGTGGTCGCTTGTTCCCAGATGGCTACCCACTTCTAAATCTGAGATTCTTTCTCTGTCCCCATTTGAGAGTACCAGGTCTAAGACTGCTCCCTCCTGAGTGGGTTCCAATACTACCTGTCTGAGGCATGCCCCCTGTAGGGCAACAAGAGTGACCCTGCCCTTGGATGTGCCTGCAGCAAAGGTGCTCCAGTTAACATCTGGCATATTCAGGTCCCCCATCAACAACATCTCCCCTTTTTCTGCCATTTTAAGGAAGCCTTCTATCATTTCCTTGTCCATTCCCTCCCCCTGAGATGGGGATCTGTATACAACCCCCATGCCAATTGTGGTGCCATTTCCTGTCTCCAGGGTGACCCAGAGTGCCTCATCTGCTCCCTGTTTACTCTTTAGTTCTGTTGCTTTGATCCCTTCCTTTACATAGAGAGCTTCTCCTCCTCCTCTTTTACCGTCCCTGTCCCTCCTGTAGATTGTGTATTCTGGTATGTTGACATCCCAGTCATGGTTCTCTGTGTACCATGTTTCTGTGACTGCCACAATATCCAGGCAACCTTCTTCCATCAAGGCCTCTAGTTCAGGGAGCTTGTTACACAGACTATGGGCATTGGTACTCATCACTCTCCACTTTTTGATGGCCTTACCCCTTTTATCACCATTCCTGTCCTTACTGCCTTTGCCTTTTTTTACATTTACCTCTGTCCTTCTCTCTAATGACTTCTCTACCTTGGTGTTTACCTCACTAATTAATGTATTTTGAGGGGACAGGCTGGGATTTCCCTGCTCCTTTTCATGGCCCCCCCTTGGCTAGTTTAAATGCTTGCCAGTGAAGCATTTAAACCTCTCACCTAGGATCCTGGTCCCCCCCGGACAGATGTAGACCATCACACCAGTATAGGTCTGCATCCCTCCAAGTGACTCCCCAATCCCCAATGAAGCCAGACCCTGAGCTACACACCAGTTTTTCAACCATTCATTGAATTCCCTGGTGAGGAGTACCCTAGCATCACCCTTGCCATAGACATGCAGCACCTCCGAGAAGGTTACCATATGTGCTACTTGCCTAAGGCCCCTCCTCAACTCTACAAACTCCTCTTGCACTGCTCTGATCCCATTCCTAGGCAGGTCATTTGTCCCTAGGTGGACAATGATATCCAGCTCCCTCCCTCATGCAGCTACTCCAACGATCCTGAGGATTCACTTCCTGTCCCTCGAAGCCGTGGTGCCAGGCAGGCACCTTACTTCCTTCTCCCCTTCCTCCCCCATTTCTACCCCCCTAATGACTGAGTCCCCCATCAGAAGTTGTTTACTTCCCCGGTGGGGTCCCATGCCACCCTCCTATGGGTCTCCTTTGTGAAGGTTCTCAGCATCCTCCTTGGTCTCCACTGCAGGTTCCTCCATGAGAGGAACCACTATACCTGAAGAGCAGAATGGTGAGAGAGGTACAGCTGGAGGGATGCAACTCTGTTCCACCACCATATCCCTCCTGAGCCCACCCTGGTCCAGCCTCTCCTCTTTCTTGGCAACCTCTGAGGTAGTGGCATTGGCCTTGGTGGTCCCTGGGTGGGGGAGGAGGTTTCATGAATCCTAGCCAGATCAGCCTGGAGACGGGCAACCTCCTCCCTCAGACCAGAGAGGTGCCTGCAAATAGGGCAGCATTGCAGCCTCTAGAATGTCTCCCAGAACACTGCCGCCCCACAGGCATTGCACTGCACCACTCCTATCATGTCTTATTTTGTTTCTCCTCTCCTGTTTCTCTGTATGCTTACTCTCTCCTTTGCTTACAACTCTCTCCCTTCTTGTTCTGGGTATCAACTTCCTACATTCTTCAGAAGCCTCCTTCTTCCTTGCTCAGTGTCAGACCACCACCAGCTGAGAGGGGGGTGGAATTAGCTGCTTTTTTCCTTTAGGGTTGACAAAACCAATGTTTCTCTATGATCCTTCCCTTCCTACTGCCAAACAGGAAGTTCCTGTTGACAGTCAAATCCAGTGGCTATGAAAGTAGAACTGGCTTAGGGTGGGATGGAGGACAATTAGTAAGAAAAAAGGCTAGCAACAGGAAGTTGTAATTTGAGTCACTGACTTTTATAGTATCTAAGCCAAACCCCTATTAAACTCTTTCTCCTTCTACTGGCTTAGCAAAGTAAGTTAAAACGGTACCCTTCCCAGCGCAGAACACACACTGACTTTCTTTCTTTTCTTTCTTTCTTTTTTTAACCCTAAATAAGACCCCTTCTAATTCTAATAAAGTATCTGGCTGCTTAATCTCAACAGACACTGACTCCTGCTGAGATATAAGTGTTAAATTAATAAGAAAATGTAGCTTCATTTAGTTAGCTGCTTTCTGCTCTACAAGCAAGGCTAGCAATAGGAAGTTATAATTTAAGTCACCTGCTTTTATAGTGTCTAAGCCACACCCCCAATTAAGCTGTCTCTCTTCCTACTGGTTAAGCAAAGTAAGTTGCCAGTTGCTGGTCTTAAGGCAGTGGGAAGTTTATTGCAAATTAATGGACCCTGGCCCATACAGTAAATGATTAATCCTTCTGACACAGGGAATAAGTCATTTACCATGGGAGTCCATTACAAAGTTATGCTTATTTATTGTGCTGACAGTATAGAGATAAAATTTCCCACCCAAGGAAGACATAGCAAGCAAAAGATAACGTCCGGTCTACTGTATTCCTTGGTCAATTATCGCTTGATGGTTTACATTTGTGCAGCTGGCAGTGTGCTATCGAGGGTAAGGGTGACCCTTAATAAGATTTGTCATTTTGTAATCTAATGAATTGGCTACCCCTCACTGACTGAGGACAGTTACAGCTTGGCATTTGGGCTATAAATGGTGTTATAAAAAGATGTCTGGTCAGTTCTGACTCCTCATTGGTCAGGACCCCATCACATGGTACTGCATTAACCTAGCATATACTCCTTTTCAAAAGACATGATAGGGGTGCATTAATCGAGGACACAAGTAGTCAGGGTCAAAAAGGTCAATGTGCTAATTCCTTATCCTCGGGGTCAAAAACAACACAATGCAAATCAAACAGCACAGCAACATCAAATACACATCATGCAAATGGAAACAACAAAACAAATGACCCTCCTATAGAAGCATTGCTCAAGAATTACAAACTGTAAAGGAAATCCATCTGGCTTTGAAAAACCATACAATGTTTCCTACTCACAAATACAAACACATAAAGTCTTTGTTCTGCTCACAAGAAAAAACACTTTAAACACCTAATAAAAACACAAACTATTTTTCAAAACTATGATTCTACACAACAGAAACGCGCATACATATATCACCAGACCATCAGAAAAGCTTCTGTAAACATTGCTCTGAAAGCTAGTAAAATATTTTACGTACCTGGAAACTAACATAGCCAGCTCAAACTTATTCTTAAATGCTAACTGCCCAGTAGTACACCTGAATGAGGTCACATGACAGCAAATCAATCGCTTGGGCTACCAGGTCTGATTCAGATCAGATTTTAAAGAATGGAAAGCACAGTCCAAGCTTCCAGCTTAGCCTGAGAAGATCACATGGGAAGTACAAGAAGTTAAAAATCTAAAATACATACTTACAGTTGTAGCCAGGGACATTGCCAGCTATTTCCCGAAATGTCTGTGATATTTCTGGAGAAATCTCCTGCTTTCTGCATTTCTATTCACAAAATATATGGAAATAGCTGGCAATGTCTGTGGCTACTACTGTAAATCAACAAAATAACTCAATCCCTTGCAGTATACCTGCACTCAACTAGTACTGCATACCAGCTACAACCTAATCCCTGCAGCATATCCAATTGTGCTAAAGCCCTAAAGGCAACCATCTAAAGAGCTGCTGACACTTAAAGAAAAAACAGCTTTGAAAAACATAATATTTAGGTACAATTCCACTTGCATTCCATATATATTCTGCAGATTTCTCCTCAAAAGTATTATTTGAGGCAATTTACATGAATAAATGATCTTTATACCTCAGAGTTAAATTGCCTTTATAGCTTACTCCCTACTTCAAGTCATAATCCTCTGTTGTGACATCACAGTATGTTGTCATGGGAGTAACTGTGAGGTCACAACTAGAACTTTATGACTTCAGGTAGGGAGAAAGCAACAGGAATAGATAAACTCTTCAAGAGCAAAGATCCTGTTTTTATGCAGATTTTTTTTTTTGACCGGGTAAGTGCGCTAGACAAATCCTGCCTATTTTCAGGCATGACCCAGGGGAGGGGGATACTGATGAATACCAACTGACCTTGAACCAGATTAAGCTGTTGGTATTTTCAGTGAAAGAGGGAAATTTGGCCAGGACTCCGGGGAAAATTCCCCTACTCTTTTCGATAAGTGCCATGGGATCTTTCACATCCACCTGAACTACTACCAATCCAGGCAGATAGGACCTCGGTTTAACGCCTCATCCGAAAGACAGCACCTCAGAAGTGCAGCACCCCTCTCATGTTGCAGTACAGCATCAGTACTGGGATATTAACCCAAGTGCCAGATGTGGGAACTGAACCCACAGCTCTCTGATTTCTTGGCCTCAGAGGCGAGTGTGCTAACTACTGAGCCACTGACACAGATTACCTCAGTAATAAATAATGGGGAGGAGGAGGAATACAGAAATAATGTGAAATACAAGCCAAACTATGAATGTTATTGTTTGATAAAGTTCTCCCAATGGTGTCAGCTGCTCTTTAAAGATACAGCACTAAATTACAACACTACTACACCTCTAAACAAGCAATTGTCAATGACAAATATGTGCTGCTTGTTAATTTTTTTTTTTTTATTTTGACTCCAACTTTTGAAAATACTTGTTTTAGGATTTTCCTTATAGACATGACTTGTACCATTTATAGTATAGTATAGTATATTGGCCAAATTGTAATTTCACATCAGAGGTGCAACAACACATCTCATCCTGGATTAGGAAAATGACACATCACGTTTAAGAGGTGGTGTGGATAAATGGCTTATGTGTCATAATACCTTTATTATTTGATGCATTTTGTGCTATAGGGTCTAGGACCAATGATTCTTCTATTTTTAAAAATGGCAAGTTCCATTTGGAAAATTCTTAAAAATCTATTTTTTTTCTGTTTCGCTTTCTCCCAAACTGAGGGCAAATCAGCATGTTTTGTACAAACATGTGGCTTAAAATAGAGATCTGCCCAAAAACTTTTGCAAAGTAGAGTTTTTCCTGAAAAATTGACTTCCAAGTGGTGTTTTTAAAAAAAGACATGTTCCATTTTTTACTGGTGTTTTCTGTTAAACAGAAAATCAATGGCCCTAAGATTCCTCAAGGTGTTGCCTACATGTCCAGCAGTTCCCTCCACAGTACTGTTATGAACACCCCACCCCATACTTAAAACACCAGATTTGTATGTGTTGGTCTATCATATGATGCTGCCTCTGGTCTCACCTATGTGTTCTAAACTGGCTACTGAAAAATAATAAACTTTTATTATAAAAAATATATAAATAAGTAGTGTGCTGATGCTGTCCATATATCCGATATGAGATTATGGGGTAATAAACTTTAAATATCCCAAACTAGCTGTTATTTGCTGTCAGTGTTAGGCTTCCACATAATTAGAGATGCAGGGAATTTAAATTCCACCGGCAAACGCATTGCCACTCCACTACGTGGAGTGGGCAATGCAAAATGTTAACTTCACCTTGTCATTACCAATTTGCGTTAAGGCAGAATGTTAATGTGAAGTAAGGTGAAGTCATTGTTTTAAATGGAATTTGCGTTCCTCATTATTATTAGTGATCAACTTTGTGTTCCAAATTTGGCAGCCCCCCCCCCACACATCACATGGCTTACAGTACTGTAAGTCACATGCTATTTAGCCAGGCATGAAGTAAGTGCCTTGCCAAGGAGATAGTTTCACTTTCTCCTGTGCAGACAGAGAGAGAGAGGAGTGTGTTGTGAAACAGCCTGTGCTACTTGGAGATCAGAGCGAGGAAGACATTTAAACTTTGAATTAGACCCAACAGCTTTTTTAAAAGCTACATTTTTTTGTCTTTTCTGTACTCATTTTTACTTAAGTTCTTTCTGTAAATTTATTTTTTCTTACCTTTATAACTAGTTGTTTGTCTGTGTGTGTGTGTGACAGTGTGAGTGTTTTCTGTCAAGTTGAGTAGTCGTTGCTCAGACTGAGGGAGTGCAGTAGGAAAGATGGACCAGAGTGAGGGAATGTCTGGGTTGGGGGAAGTTCAAGGAGAGCGTGGTAGGCATCGCATCATGTGCACTTGTGGGTGGCATGGCCACCAGTTTCTGTTGGACTGATCGAAAATTTTGTGTGGCCCCCTCCCTCAGAAGCAGGACCAGTACCTCCTCCTGAGGCAGTTGAACCACAACCACCACCACGTCCAACACCAGCTCCACCACCAGGTCCTCTGGAGCAGAATGTGCCTGTGCCCCTGGGCCCAGGTGTGGATCCCATTCCTATTGAGCACCATAATCAGCCAGCTGCCAGTGCATCCAGCCCTCTCCTGCCTGTGTCTGGTCCTCCCCACACCTCTGTTGTCTGGGAGTTTTTTGACAGTGTCAGGGGAGTCAGCAGTCTGGTCAGGTGCCACCTATGTTAGGTGGGCATGCGCTGTGGCCCCCGGGGAATCACCTGGGGACTGGGGGCCAGTGCACTCATATGCTGAACCACCACTAGTTGGAGTGGCAGGCTGCCACAGAACAGACCAGGCTTGCACCTGCTGGTACTTCTGTGGCAGAGGGTGCAGCTGTGCATTGCAAAGGCCCTAAGAAGAGGAGGGCCAGAGCAGCATCTACTGCTGCACCAGCACTCCCCCCACCAGCTGAGCCTGTAGAATGTGTGGACCCCAGATAACTGCCTGTAATGCAGGGTGACCTGTCAGTTCTCTGGCGTGCTGTCAAGAACAATGAGAGGGTGAGTGCTGTCCGGCAGCAGTTGGATTGCATAGAGGGATATCAGTTACAGATTATGTCCATACTGGAACTGCTGCTGGACCACCAGGGGATCCCACATTTGTTTTTTTCCCTCAAATCATGTGCCCCCCACACCTTCCCTGCTGTGTTATAAAATGCATTCCTTCACCATCCCTGACCCTGTCAGGTGTCAGCGTGGCTCAGTTGGTAGCACATCCATCTCTGGACCAGAAGGTTGTGGGTTCTTGTCCCACACCGGGATTGGATTTGCACTTAAAAATTGCTGCCATCCGAGTACAGTATTGGGGGGTGCTGTACTGCTGGGGTGTACCGTCCTTTGGATGAGACGTTAAACTGAGCTCACTTCTGCATGTCCAGGTGGAAGTAAAAGAACCCAGGGCACTCTTCACAAAAAGAGTAGGGAACATTCCTGGTGTCCTGGCCAACATTCCCTTTCCCATAAACCAGTTCATGCAATTATCCAGGCTGTGTGGGTGATGATGTGTGATATGGCCACCACCACACATTCAGTCACTTCACTACCAGTCTAGCATTGCTTGTAAAGCGCTTTGGATGTATGAAAAAGCGCTATATAAATGCAGATTCTTCTTCTTCTGTATATAATTATGCCTTTTTGTTGTCTTCTGTATGCATGACACTTTATATTCTGTCCCCACTTCCTTCTGTTAAGTGTGTGTGTGTGTGCTGTTTTGGTGCCTCATTAATGTTTACTTTCTGTCATGGAGTGTTTGTGGAAAAGTAGGACTGAGCAGTGCAAGTATACTGTGCTAAACTGCATGTGTGCAGTCAGTTTTCTTTCCTGTGTGTGTATGTACTGCAGACACTGTCCAGCTTCTTGCAAACATATATATGCTTATTGCTGTCTGACTTGTTGCTGTGTTTATGGTATAAAGAATAAAGATAAGAATATGTAACATATATTTTATTTGTCAGGAGATCATAGCAACAAAAAATCGTGCTTTTCAACAAACTGTATCCAACAGACATGAAGTATTGCTGATGTACCCAAAATATTTCAAGAGGTACAGACATTATAAAGTCAGAAAATATATAAGGTCCAGTTCACTGCCACCACATCGTGCTACCACATTCCTTATTTTCATTATTTGTTCTAGAATATGTCTTTCTAGTTTAGACTGGCAATGTCAGTTTTGCAGCAAGTTGATGTACACCATAACATGACATGGCACCAATGGTAGCACAGTATGGCGGTATTGGACTGCAGGACCTGTTATATATTCGGACTTGAAAATGTATGTACACCATAAAATATTTTGGGTGCCTCAGCAATATTTTATGTCTGTTGGGTATGGTTTATTTTAAAAGCATGATTTGTTTTGTGCTATTATCTCTGCAAAGTCATGTGTGAACTGGGTGAGTGATTGAGGTGCCCACTTGCCCAAGACCTCTGAAAACATATCATATCACTTTGTCTGCAGCTGTTGATTGTACAAATAAAACATACAATATTTATTCTTATCTTTATTCTTTATATCATAAACACTACAACAAGTCAGCAAATATATATATATATATATATATGTTTGCAAGAAGCTGGACAGTTTTTGCACTCATAGAAAAGAAGACGGACTTCACACAAGCACAGTGTAATTGCAGTGCTCAGTCTTGCTTTTTGACAAACACTTCACGATAGCAAGACAAAAAGTAAACATTACTGAGGCTCCAAAAATATTTACCAGACTCACCAGAATTCCAAATCCCAAAATGCAACTGTCTTATGTCCAGAAAATTCCCCAGTGCTGATGAAGTGAAATTGTAGAGTAACAAGAATTGCAAAGTCTCCCAGAATTAATGGTGCACTCAGTCATGAGCGCTGTACTCACAGAGCCCCCAGATTTTTTTCTGCATCCTCAAAATGCAACTGTCTTGTGTCCAGAAAATTTCCCAGTACTGACAGAGTGAAACTGTAACATAACAAGAACTGCAAAGTCTCCCAGAATTAATGGCTCACTCAGTCATGCATGCAGTGGTCACACAGAGTCCCCAGAATTTTTCTGCATCCCCAAAATGCAACTGTCTTGTGTCCAGAAAATTCACAAGTTCTGCTGCTGCTGTTGCACTTACATGTAATGCTTACTGTGATGATGATGTCATGATGCATAATGTCTTGCCAAACTGTGTGAAGGAGGGATAACATGACATGAATGACCATTCAGTGTTCCATCACAAATGATGACAGTGAGAGAACTGTTGCTTGTCCAAAGTGTGCTACAAGATGGAAGGGTGCCCTTTGTGTGTACAGTAATAGTAGCCTTGGTGAGTTTATTTTATATATATATATATATATATATATATATATATATATATATAAAAATATATATATGTGTATATATATATATATATATATATATATATATATATATATATATATACTTATATGTGTATATATATATATATATATATATATATATATGTATGTTCTAGGTGGGGTTGATATATATATATATATATATATATATATATATATATATATATATATATATACACACACACACACACACACATACATGTACTCATTGTATTGTTTTGTATCACAGGTCACATACTATTGGTGTGCACATTCACATGCTTGATGAGAAAGTTTGGTGTTGGAACTGGAAATGGAATACTCTCAAGCCAATGAAGGTAAGTATTTTTTTAGGGTGGGGGCATATTTTCAAGTAGGTCTGATTAATGGTTTATTATTTGGTTACTTCTCATATTTTATCTGCATCCTTCTCCAGTCCAGTAATGATGGTCATGATCATCATCGATTCAAACACTTCTGCTTGTTGCATGTCTGCCCCAGTCCGGGGGGGGGGGCATGATGTTGAAGAAGTTATTTGAATAAGGCAACTATGACACCACAAAGCATCTGGAAGTTTCCTAAAAAAAAAGAAATGAAGGACTTATTACAACTTAATTGCAGCAGTAAGACATTATGTTTAAGTTGTGGCTGTTCTACCACGGGTATCAAGATTAACACAGATAGAAAGCTGTCCCACTGCAATCATCAGATCACAAATTGAATACCAGGCTGTAACAAATACACTGTGCCAGTGCCCTTTGTCCCAAGTCAAGTTACATTTTAAAACCACATCTTCTCAAGTAACACAACCTGGGTCAGTCCTTTTCAACACTGTCATGGCTGTAGCTGCAAATTTCAAATTCAGTGCATGATATGTTGCAGAAAAGTTTTTGTGATGTACATGTCACCTAGTTTATGAATCATTAGTCAGATTTTTTTGCACTCATGAAAAAAAGGAACAGATGAAATAAAATTGATATACTTACCAGTATGGAATGTAAATGGATATCCCATAGGTTCCTGTTGACAGTGCTGCTGCTGTACCATTGATTCTGAACTTCAGTAAAGGACAGACCTTTGTTGTTAGCCTGTAAAAAACAAAATAAGTTGACCATATGTGTTTCACCAGTACAGCTCGGAAAAGCTACAGAAAACAAAACACACAGCTAAAGGAAGTTGAATACCCTGAAAATCATTAGTACACATACTCAGTTTATAGTATTCATAGTAAGAAGCCTTGTGTCTGTGGCTGATGGATGTGGTCTTCTGTTCGACCCTCTCTGCCTTGGCATGGTCAAGACATGTATTGGAAATCATTGTCACAATGGTGGTGGTGGGTGGTGGTGGTCATAGCTGAGGCACATGATGACATTCCCTCTTACATCTTCCTGCATCTGGTGGTGGCAGTGGCTAAAAGTGGCTTATGGTGGTGGCTCAGGAGGGCACACAAAGTCATTCCCCCTGGTGGCAGTGGCTAACAGTGGTTTCATGGTGGTCCAGGGGGGCATACAGTGACATTCCCTATGGTGGTGGCAGTGGCTAACAGCTGTCTTATGGTGGTGGTCCAGGGGGGCACACAAAATCATTCCCCTATGGCAGTGGCTAACAGTGGTTTCATGGTGGTGGTCCAGGGGGCACACGGTGACATTCTCTATAGTGGCACTGGCTAACAGCAGTCTTATGGTGGTGATACAGGGGCCAGGATATATTTGTGCTCTGTGTTACAAATCTGATGTGACATATGGAATTTGAGTCACTCTGAGTGGGACACTGATTTAACGTTATGAAAAAGAAAACATGTATCATACAACAAATGTGGCAGCCTTTTAACCACTTAAGTTAAAACCTGCCAACATTAACCTCATCATCCTCCTACTTATAAAGAAAGCTGCCTCACAGTCATCTATGTCTGAATTCTGACCACTGGGAAATTCTTTCTCCATTGTGTCATCATCTACATCAGTGGCAGGCCATTTCATGCTGCCAATGCCACCAGCATGGTCCTTTTCTATAACATCAGAAAAACCATAACTATGCTGGAGTACAAATACTGAGATTTCAGTCTGAGCAGGTATGTGCCTCTCATTCATTTTTATGAATGTCAGCAAACTTATATTTGCAGGAGAGGTTTGTACGACGATCCTGAACTATTGCATCTGCTGAGCTGAATACCTTCTCAACACTCACACTGGAGGGTGGGCATGTCAGGAACTTCAGTGCCACAGTGGTCAGCTCTGGCCATTCACTGACCTTTCCACTCCAGCATAGAAGGGGATCTTCAGTGATTGACAGATGCCTGTTTTCAGACAAATGTGACTCAATCATTCGCTGTGCTGCACTAAGTCCATTGGTTGATGCATCATCCTGTTCTCTGGAATCATTTATTCCACAAATCCCCACTTATGACAAAGCCTCCCAAAGTGGGTTAACACCAACTGCTTTTGATGACAGACCACCTGGAACTGCAGTCCCCATTCCCTTACAGGATATGCTTGATACTACTCCTCCAGGTTCACCTTCAGCCTGATTATGCTGCTGAGGTTTGCTGACCTTGGCACATGACTTCTGTGCTCCATGAATCAAGTGCACCAGTTGTTCACTGCCATTTTTTATCCATTCAGGCCCGCCTTCCAGTACTGAGGCAATTCCACATTTCTATCATGGATCCAGCATTGTTGCTATTGCAAAGTTGTCACTACGCTAAATGCTCAAGATGTGACAATTCTGGTCAAATACTGTCAGCATGTGTTTCAGCAACACACTGCTAGTGCTGTCTCCGGCAACATCAAGGCTATGTTGTACATTCACTAATATCTGCCTCAGCACCCGCAGCAGTGGAACTGATTGGCCAATGGAGGCAGACTCACCACTCACTGCATGTGTGGCATGTACAAAAGGTCTCCAAATTGTTATTACAGAGTCCATGAGGCACCACTATTCAGTTGTCATAGACATGGAGGCCCCAGAACTGTCATGGCTAGTGTGCATGACAAGATATGCTGAGATGGCTTTGTATTGTTTATACAACCTCTCTGCCATGTATAAAGTGGAGTTCCACTGGGTGACAATTTCCAGCTTCAAGTGGTGCTGTGGGAGGCTGTTTTGGATCTGCAACTGCCGAAGCTGGTCAGTGGCCTTTGCAGAGCGTGTAAAGTGAGAACAGATATGACGTGCAGCTGTCAGCATTTCCTTTATATCAGGGTGCTGCAGAAACTCCTACACCACAAGATTTAAACAGTGGGCCATGCAAGAAACCCAAACAAAGCCACCATTCATGATGTGTTTCACCACATTTGGCCCATTTTCACTTGCTATGAACCCAGCTGTCAGGGTCAGGGGGTTCAGCCACATGTCAATTTCAGTCACTACCAAGTCCAACATGTTTTCACCAGTGTGTGAACAGGTCACATTTCACATAGCAGTCGTTGCATGCTGTCGAATTCCTGGAAGATTGCTACCACGATGCTCCACCTTACTACACTGATTATTCATACTACCAACAGCACAAACAACACCCGGCACCTGTGCCCAATGTGCAGTTATACATAAATATGAACTCCCTGCTGTTTTGCCACTTGTTCACATATCCATACTTAAATGGATGAATGGAGAGGAGGAATGTTGAAGGACATGTCTTACAGAGTTGGCCACAGTACGGTACAACTTGGGGACAGCACGGGTTGAAAAGTATGTCCTGGATGGGACTTTCCATTTTGGACAGGCATGTGCAGCAAACCGCCAGAACCCAGAATTCTCTGCAAAGGAGAAGTGCAAAAGATCAATTGCTAGCATTTCAGCTACAGCATCATTAAATCCATGTGTTGCTGTATAATTGGGTGGGTACTTCAGCTTATGCACAAAAACACTCTGTAACATGGGCTGACTTAAATGTTTTACATGGGTTGTGATGACAAATGGTCCTGCTCTGCAAATGGCAGGGGGTGGAGTGTGGATGTGTGATGAAGACTGCTGCACAGGTGATGATGACAAACCCACAAATGCAGTTATTTTCCCGGATTTACCAACTGGGGTTGATGTACCACTTGTACTAGACATACTGCATTCACCACCACCACCACCACCAAAACTGCTACTCTCACCACTACTGGACAACATTTCAAAGTCATTACGCTCCTCCACCTCATCATGCCTGTAGTAATTATCTACTCTTATTTGTTCACTACTGCACACATTAAATTTACTACTTGATTTTACAGTCATCGAAAGGGATAACATGCTTTTTATAGTTGATGACGAGGGTGAACACCCCCCACTGTGGTATTATTAGCTGCCATCTTGTGCAGGGTCCACAGTGCCATGTGCCTGTTCTTAAGATAGATATGCTGTCCCCCTGTGCCCAAATGGTACCCCTTTTTTCTGTGCTTGACACGTGCATGGCAAACCTGGCAGATTGCAACTGACTCATCATTTGCATCTTGCACAAAAAAAATCACAAACAAGGGATTGTGATGCTCTAGTTTTAACATGTACCTGATGCTGCTTATTGGACTCTGTTTTTTTAAGCCATGGGGTTGGGGGTGCTACATGATTTTTCAGGCAGGACACACTTGGACTGCAAATGACCACCATGACTACCTATCATTATTACTGGGTCATCAACATTATCATCATCACCAACTGAAACTGGTAAATCAGTACTTTTTATGGGGGGGATTAATGCAAACAGACCCAGACACAGACACCTTGAATTTCTTTTTCACCGGTTCCCAACTGGGGTCACTTACATCATCATCATATTCATCAACGTCACCCACATCCACATCTTCTACTTGGATGCTGGCATGTGGACTGCATGTTGCAACCACAGCAACATCATCATCATCATCGCATTCATCATCATCAACATCACCATCACACAATATTTTTTCACCACACAGTGAATCACTGCATGGCAAATGCATGACCTGAACCACAGTGGAAGAAATGTGACATTGTGTGCTATCATTGACATGATGATCAGAATCCTCATGTTCAGTTACTGGGATGTTACTGGGGAGTATGACATCATCTACACTGTCACTCACTGGCACTGCTTCACATTCTGCTATATTTTTGGACATGGTAAGCTGGTCAAAAGTGGAACTTGAGGCAGCAATACTCATACTAACACCACCAGCTGGGACAACATCATCTCCTCCAAGTATGAGTGAAGCTACCGATTGCACTGTAAAAAACATTGAAGGAGAAATACCTTTCCTCACATCAGCAATGCACTTCTGCATACTACCATGCCTACAGACAAGCTTACCACTAGAAGCAGTGCCATGGCGAGAAACAGCATGGCTTGCATGTCTCTTTGCAGGCATTTTGGTGGATAAACAAGAATATTCTAAACAAATTTAGATTTTGGAACACTCACTCTGGGTAGGGGCCAGGGTCAGGGGGATGCTGTATGTGAAGCCAAAAAAACAACTGTGGCTTCAACAAGAGACACAGACGCAAAGTCACAAGTTCAGCAACACCTAAACTAACCAGCGGTGCTCAAGTCACAAACAATTAAATCTGGAAAAGAATACCTTTTGCCGGTGGGGGGGGGAGCAATGACTGCAGATTACGGCAGTGCAAAACCAAGAAAAGATACCACAATGGCAGTACAAAATCAAGCAGGTGCAGTGCATAGCAGGTTCACACTGCTGCACCTGCAATTACACTCTGGCACAATAAAAGATGTATTATTTTATGTCACGCACCACACAGACACACACACACACACACACACACACACACACACACAGAATGTGTCTACAAGTAATGTGTTGACAATTGAAAACTTCAGTAATATACCACATATTTTAAACAACCTGAAATTATGCACTACTGCCACCAGGTCCACACACACAATCAGCAAGAAAATGCCAACAATTACTGAAAATATTACTGTGTGTACATTAACACAGTCAGTTATACAAGAAAAATATAACCAAAAAACAAAGAACTCCCTATTTCTCCAACTTCAGTCTACCTACACCACAGATATGCCCTTCCCCCAAAGCACACGTCACTGTCTCTCAGTACACAGACTCAATGTTGTACATTAACAATTCAAAATCCACACACAAACAATAAATGCTCAATGATACAAGCACAGGAGGGTTTTCTACAATCGATGAACTGAAGTTTGAACAAAAAAGTTACTCAAAAATACTTTTTTAACAGCTTTTAGAAGGTTTGAATCACAGAGAACTCTAAGAGCAGACTGCCTCCTACAGCTTCCTACACACACTACCCCAAACTGAGGTTGTGCAGAATGATCTAGAGGCCATGTGACCTGAAATCCCATGAATCACTGCAAAATTTGCCTTTGGAGCTTAAAAACAAGGTAAAGTGAGGTGAATTACATTGTTTTGACTGTATTTCGCCTTAAAATTGGTGTAGCAGTGCTATGGGAAGGCAGAGTAATGCAAAATCATTGTTTTCAATGGACTTTGCATTATCCATTATAAAGCAAAGTACTCCGCTTCGCATTGCGGAGTACTTCATGAACTTGCCTTCACTCCATGAATCACTTCGCAGTGTGAATTGAGACCACTTCACCCACCACTACACTTAATAGCAGTGCATCAAAGGAACTGAGCCAGTCTACCCTTAATAGCCCATTGGAACCAGGTATTTCTTGATCTGTCCCAGTTTAACTAAGACGTCCCTGCTCAAAATGGTAAGAAAACCTGCTATATTGATGTATAACCTTAATTAGACAATTTAACTATGAACCAGTTATGTGATGTAGTTAATAACATAGTACTTTGTACAACAGCAGTTTACCCTGTGAGGGGGAAAGTCTCAGAACACAATAATGGGAAAAAGATTCTATGAGGGGATAAGATGTAAAATCTAAGTACTGACAGTAACTTGTTTTGTTTATATATAACAAGACAGAGATTAGGATCTTGATTAAAAAAGAGGAAAAATAAACGGTTCTTCTACCCCTTATGTGTGTCTGGAGGCAATCCAGTTCTATGCTGCATATCTATTACACATCTCTTACTTCATTTTCTATTTAAATTCAACAAATATGAAAGTTACAGTGTTTGATGTTGAATGTGCCCACAGCAGATCTAAAATTAGGAAAATTGTCAGAGAAGCTCAAAGCAAACAGGTGAATTGCCTCATTTTACAGGAAACTCATTTTTACAAAGTAGATGGAATGATGCAAGCCTATACTGGCATGATGGGCTGCATCTGTCCAGGAGGGGAATCAGGATCCTAGGTGATAGGTTTAAATGCTTCATTGGCAAGCTTTTAAACTTGCCAAGGGGGGAGGCACTGGAAAGGAGAAGGGAAATCCTAGCCCCCCCCCAAATAATCATGGTAGTAAGTGTGGCAAACACCAACATAGAGGTGTCAATAGGGAGAAGGGCAGGGGTAAATGGAGAAAGTGACAAAGGCAAGAAGGACAGGGATGGGGCAAAAGGGAGTAAGGCTATAAGGAAATGGAGTGTAATGAGTACCAATGCCCATAGTCTGGGCAGCAAGCTCCCTGAGCTGGTGGCCTTGACAGAAGAAGGATGCCTGGATATTGTAGCAATCACAGAAACATGGTACACAGAGAACCATGACTGGGATGTTAACATACCAGGGTACATAACCTACAGGAGAGACAGGCAGGGGAGAAGAGGGGGAGGAGTAGCTCTCTATGTAAAGGAAGGATAAAAGCAACTGAACAAAAAGAGTAAACAGGGAAGAGAGGAGGCACTGTGGGTCACCTTGGAGACTGGAAAGAGCACCACAATCTGCACAGGGTTGTGTACAGACCTCCATGTCAGGGGAGGAAATGGACAAGGATATGATAGAAGGCATTCTTAGAATGGCAGAGAAAGGGAGATACTGTTGATGGGAGACCTGAATATGCCAGATGTTAACTGGACATTTGCTGCAGCCACATCCAAGAGCAGGGCCATTCTTGATGCCCTACAGGTGGCAGGCCTTAGACAGCTAGTTTTGGAACCCACTGTGAGGGAGCAATCTTAGACCTCATACTCAAATGGGGCAGTAAAAGGATCTCAGATCTAGAAGTGGGTTGCCATCTGGGGACAAGTGACCATCAAACAGTGTGGTTCACGTTAAACTCAGCTACAGAGTCAAGCCATACAAAAAGTGAGGGTACTGGACTTTAGGAGGGCTGACTTTGGCAAGATGAGAGAGTGTCTCAGAAAAGCACTAGCAAACAGGCTAGAAGGAGGTGGAGCAACAATGGGAATCATCAAAACTGCCATCACAGAGGCAACAAGCCTTTGTGTGAAGCAAATAAACAAATCAAATGAAAGAAAAGCCACTATGGTTCTCAAAAGAGGTGGCTGTGAAAGTCAGGAAGAAAAGATAGCATTCCGGAAGTATAAGGAAACACAGAAGGAGCAGGACAGAGAACTGTACCAGTTAAGGCAGAAGGAAGCAGGGAGAAGTCAGAATAGCAAAGGCCCAAACTGAGGAAAAGATAGCCAACTCCAGTTAAGAACGGGATAAAACCTTTTATAGGTACATTAGCGAAATGAGAAAGACAAAAGGGAGGGATAGTGAGGCTGAATAGAATGAACGGTGGGTGGGCAGAGGGGACAGTGAAAAGCAGGGATACTGAATTAATATTTCTGCTCAGTATTCACAAAAGAGGAGGGGGAAGTGCCTAATCCAATTAACAGAAGCACTCTTGATGGGGGGGGGTCGATCTCAGTCCTTTCACAGAAGAAAGGGTTCTGCAAGAACTCCTAAAACTGAAGGTGAACAAAGCTAATGGGTCCTGATGGATTTCACCCAGAATTCTAAAAGAATTAAGGTAGGAACTAGTGAAACCACTGGCTACTCTTTTTAATAAATCATGGGAGGATGGTGTGGTACCCGAGGACTGGAGGAAGGCGGATGTGATTCCCCTTCACAAAAGTGGGACCAAGACAGAGGCAGGAAACTACAGACCTGTCAGTCTGACCTCTGTGGTAGGGAAAGTGATAGAGACACTTCTGAAGGAAAGAATAGTTGAGTACCTAGAGGCCAGCGGAGCACAGCACCCAAGGCAACATGAGTTCATATTGGGAAGGTCATGTCAGATGAATCTAATAGATTTCTTTGACTGGGTGACCAAAGTAGTAGACCAGGGAGGGGCTGTGGACATGGCCTACCTAGACTTTAGCAAGGCATTTGACACAGTCCCACACAAAAGATTAATAGTCAAATTAACCAGCCTGGGAGTGGGTCCCAGGGTGGTAGCCTGGGTAAAACATTGGCTGCACAACAGGACACAGAAGGTAATTGTAAATGGAGTCCACTCTGAAGAAAGAGGGGTTACTAGTGGGGTACCGCAGGGTTCAGTATTGGGTCCAGCCTTTTAATGTCTTCATCAATGACATTGCAGAGGGACTGGAAGGAAAAGTATGCCTTTTTGCAGATGACACAAAGATCTGCAACAGGGTTGATACACAAGGAGGCGTGGAAAGGATGAAAAGGGACTTGGCAAGGTTGGAGGAATGGTCAGAAGTATGTCAGCTAGGATTCAATGCAAAGAAGTACAAAATAATGTACCTGGGAAACAAGAACCCAGGGGAAGAATACACAATGGGTGGGGAGGTAGTAACAACAACAAAAAAGGAAAGGGACCTGGGGGTAATCATATCAGATGACCTTAAGGTTAGCAAGCAATGTGAGAAGCAGTAGGAAGGGCTGGGGTTTACTGGGATGTATGGGAGAGGCATCAGCAGAAACCAGGAAGTTGAAATCCTCTGTACAGACAGCTGGTGAGACCCCATCTGGAGTACTGTGTCCAGTTCTGAGACCCCATCTCCCAAGAGACATAGACAGGATAGAGGCAGTCCAGAGAGGGCAACTAAATGGTGCAGGGTCTGCAAGAGAAGTTGTATGAGGAGAGACTAAAGGAGCTTAATATGTATACCCTTGAGGAAAGAAGGGAGAGGGGGGACATGATAGAAACTTTTAAGTACCTCAGTGGAATCAACAAAGTCCAAGAGGGTAGCATCTTTCAGAAAAAGAGACTTGCAAGATTAAGGGGACACAATTTAAAGATTGAAGGAGGGCGGTTCAGGGGCAATGTGAGGAAGTATTATTTCACAGAGAGGGTAGTGGATGCATGGAACAGCCTTCCTGAGGAGGTTGTGGGGTCTAAAACTGTGGGAGAATTCAAGAATGCATGGGGCAGACATAAGGCAATTCTTGTGGGGGGTAGGAAGAAATAGGCTGTTGGTTAACTAGGATCTGTGGCCTATCCTGTAGGTAGGGAAATGGGCAGACTAGATGGGCCAAGCGGTCCTTATCTGCCGTGAAAGTCTATGTTTCTATGTTTCTAGATTTAAAATATGCTCCAGTTTGTTCCAGGGGATTGGAATACATTCATTCTTTTCTTCCTCAGCTAGAAGGGTCACCATCATCATCAAAAAATTCCAACAGTTAAGCATAATAGACCCATGTAGATCAAGCAGGGAGATTTGTGATTATGAAGCTGAGTAGAGAGGGAATTATTCTGACTCATACCAATGTTTATACCTCTTGTGAAGAAGACACAAACTTCCATATTGATATATTTTAAAGATGTCTCAATTTCCAGCTTCTTCCATAATTAAGGGGAGTTGACTCTAGCCCCATACAGTAATGATAGATCAAAAGGGATGAAAAGAAAAGGTAGAGCTCATTCTTTAATGAAGGGATTTATGGATTCATGTGGAGGATTCTGAGACTCTGAATGGCACGCTGGTGGGGAAGGAGCATTCCTGATCTGGGGACCTCAGAGATAGTTTATTGCATTTGCTTTTGAGATGAAGTAGCTAAAAAAGGAGTGATAAGCCAAAATTATAACACCTGTAAGATATCTTGCCTACTGTTTGTTTTTTTGTTTGCTTTGTTTGGGAAGGGTGGCCACATTTTGTCAGGAAGACAACATTATATGAGTATGGCATGTAAAATAGTATCTCTGTATTTGTACCAAAACGTTGAGTAGTTGTTATAGACCATATGGGCACACTGTGTTATTGAAACTTGCTTTTTGGAGGAGATGGGTATCGGTGAGAGGTGACAAAGTGAGTCCAAGATCAGCTGGAATCTGGGTCCCCCTTTTTTTTCATTTTCTCTGTATTCTCCATTTTCACCACCTCTTGATTTGGCTGGATTGTGGCTCTGCTGCCTAAAACAGAGCAGCCTTTATGGAGTATTATTGTTCTGGACAAACGCTAAACCACTTTGATTGTGTTTTTTTTGTTTTTGTAGCGGACTTTCTGAAGGAGACAGGGTTTGGTATGAGACAGTGAAGTGAGTTTCAAATTAGCTTAAATCCCAGTCCCCTTTTTCCATGTTTTCCATTTTGAATTTGGCTGGATTGGTGGTTTAGTTGCTTTCTGAAACCCCTCACTGTTTTTATGCTCTTCATCTTTGAAGTGAGGCCGGCAGTTTTGCTGACATGAAAGTTTTAGAAAAGAATCTAATGACTGTGAGTGAGAGATTGTGATACCAGAGAGGACTTCTTTGGTTGAAGACAAGCACTGGGGAAGCTGAAAATCAAAGATATAGCAATAATAGAGAAGTTGCTATTTGCTTTATACCCCAGAGCTATTATAGTAATTGTGTGACCACTTTGTTCTCTCCCCCCAATACATGGAGTCTAAAACGTTCCATTAATGAAGTGCAATCTGTGGACCAGTCTGGCTTAGAATGCTAACTACATCAAAAACTAGGACCAGATTGGTACCATGAAAAAATATCCCTTTCCATATGTGAGTCTGTATGCACTAAACTTGGAACCAACCAGCTCCAATAGCTCCGCAGTTACAAGATGTGCTTTGCTCAAAATGGCAATAATCCCATGCATATTTAGCTGTCTCTTGCAAAAGCATATAACAATAACTTAGGTGGCCAGATCATATAAATCTCATTCAAAGCGTTTGTGACCCCATACACATTTAAATGTCTCTTGAAGAACATATACACAATCAAAGAACGTCGGAGCCTGAGTTATTGTTGTATACTTTTGTAAGAGACAGACAAATGTGCATTGTGAGCTAAACACATGCATCTTGGTGTAATTTATTTTTTACAGATCAGTATATGACCTGAAAATTGGATTTACTAGAGCAATGATGTTTAAGGATCATTATCTGACCAGAGCATTGAGTTTGATTAGTAGTATAGTCACTGTGGTTTCTGATTAAGCGTTTTTCAGTTAAATGGATAGTCAAGCGACCTTAGCATTGTATTGTAACTGAGGAGCTAGTGGAACTGATTGGCTCATGTCAGCTATAGATCAGCATTGCTCTGATAGTATGCAGCCATAACAACTACAGACAATTGCAATTTTGTTACTGGTAGGGAATGAATAATTCAAAACAGGAACTGCTCTGGTTATCGTGGTAAAATGTAATGCCTTTTTGCTTATAACCTATGTGTATTAAAATCTAGATTTTCTGATGGAATTAAAAAAAACATTGCATACGATTTTTGTTATAATTTATTAATATCTAATGAACTTTATCAACTAATCCATGAAAATAAAGTACATCAATTTAAAAACAAATATTTAATTTTGCAGCACAATAGTGTGCATTAGAGCAAAGTCTCCTGAGAGACAAAGAGAAAGAGAGAGAGAAATCCCAACGTTCATGAAGTCTGTGGTCTGTGATCGCTGCTGTATCAGTTCTGAGACAGAAATCTTTTGAGTTGGTGCACAGGTACATTTAATTAGATTTTTCTAAATATCATGTAACAATCAATTGGAGGTGGGGGTGGTATATATAGTGTGAGGGAGTGTATTATGAGTGTATGGCACTGATTATGCACTAACTAGTTAGCAGTTTGAGGTGTTTCTTGAGGGGTTGTTGCATTCATTGAAGGTTGCAAATGTAAAATTGGAATTGCACTTTTCCCTTGATTTGGGAATCACTAAATGTCTATTCTAAAGTTAACAGGATTGTAATTATCTGAAAAACCCTGACCAGACTGCATAGAACCCAATGAACGCTGTGAAGCAGTCCTGTCACTGCCATTTGCCATCAGTATTGTACTTATCAATGTAGTGGGATCATGCCATGCCCCATTGCTGTGTTCCCAGGTATATTAGTTATTTATATAATTCTTAAAAAAGGCCCCATTACATAAGCCTGATTTCAAATGTGGTTTACTGGAGTGGTACAATTCCCTGTGTTTTGGGTGAGCAGCCCTGTAGCTTACTAGGTGACCTGCCTTTTTAATTCAAACAATATTTCTCTAAATTGTAGAAGGGATTTGAATCTCCAGAGCTTCTGTGTTAAATGGGAGGGTAATTTAAAGCTAATAGAAGGGCTATTTCGTGAAGCCTGGGTTACTGGAACTATTGGCCTTAATAAAGGGCCCTGGCTTAAAAGTCATCGTGAAGGTGCCATGGAGTCTCGAGTCCTATTGTCTGAGGACTCCTGCAGCTGAACTGGAGTAATTACAACTTGAGTGAAGCCACTTAAGGGCTAAGTAGCTTACTAGGAACAAACGAGATTGGACTAGCAAAACCAGCAGAAGATGAGACATATTGACTCCAGTTACATGGGGGGACACCTGTCTTTTCCTAACCCCCCCAGCTAGGAAATCTTTCGGTTAGACTTTTAAACTTTGAATATGGGTGCTGGTTGGCCCTTTCTCAGCATGTGATGAGGCCAGCCTATCACAACAAGGAACACCAAAGGCAGGACTTTTAAATTTACTTAAAAGAGCCTGCAGAACTTGCCAGAGATGGACATAGCCCCTCTTTCCAAGACTCTCCTGGAAGCAACAAAACAAGACGTTGGACCCCTATCTAAACTGCCACCAAACAGATGGGAGAACCTGTAACTTACTAAGAACTCTTTTTATTTCAGGTACTAGGGACTTTTCAAGGTATAACTACATTCACTAGAATTTAAACAGCATATCTTTTTTTTGTATTTTCCCAAATTTCTTTTCATATCCTGTAACCAATATTAAGAAAAGTATATAATTTTTTTTGTATGTTAGCTACAGTACTTACGTACCAATTAGTAAAGCTTACTTTAAACTAATTTTGCCAGCATCTGTTGTGTGTGTTGGTTTGGGAAAGTCTGTTCAAATTATTCTACGTTTGTCTAATGCTTAATGACCAGACACTACCAAAATTAGAATCCAAGAAGGGATTCTGTGAACAAAGGGAGGATACAAAAAAACTCTCAAAAAGGGTCTGTGGGCTTAAACCGGTCTCTGCATTTTTTCTGGGAAAAGACACATTTAGGGTATACAGGGCATCCCTGAAAGCCTATACATGACTGTGGCTTCTCTGTTTACTGTGCAGTGGCCAAGAGGGTTCTCTCCCAGGAACATAGACTTAAGACTGTATTTGCATCCTTTCACACACAGAGAAGAAGCCCAAGGACCTCCCTGGCAGACGCTCAGTTGTGAAACAGTAAGCATTCTAAAAGGACAGAAGGGGTAGTATTCCTGACCTAGGTCACAGGGGGGTTCACTCTAGCCCAGGGAATCCTGCCCCACCAGAGTAGGCTTGTGACAATCAAAACAAATCACAGAACAAATGAGAGAGAAAAACTAGTGCTGGGGCTGATGTAATGATACAGCCCTCCATAAAGCAAACAGAATATTGTCTCTCCATACCTTTGCCAGTCTGGGATTCTAATATTCTGAGCCCTTTGCAAGTTTTCCCAAGCCTCCGATTTTATTTTTAGTTGGCTGTTTTCTTTTACTAGTGCGGCATGAGCTGCCATTAAGCGAATCCTTTCCCTTGCCATCCCAGCAACACCCATGAGACTAGAATTTGTGAATTAATTTTCGATGTCCCACTCTGGCACTAGCAGGTGACTAGCTGGTTTTAGTGGACACCAGTTTAACAATCTGACTGGTGACAGTCATTAGTGTCTGCTCAGTAGCAGCACTATAGCACAACTGCAGCTTAAGTCAGCCAACAAGGCTGAGACCGAGCAAAACAAAAAATACTTTTTTCCCTGTAATTCTGTTTTAAAAATGGGTGATGCAACTAGGTTAATTTTTTGCTTGAAAATTGAAGCCCTGGCTTTGGGCATGCATTAACTAATGCGCATGCCCAGAGTTAAGGCTTAAATTTTCAAAGACAGGCTACTGGTGATAGCCGATCAACTGCTTGCTGACCGGCTTCATGCAAATCAAAGGACCTAAGCCCTCTCTACTCTGATTACAGTGGCTGTAGTACACAAAGTTTCCACCCAGTAAGCTGTGAGTGGTGTCACAATCACAGTGTATGGTCATTGGTCTAGACTGCCAAGCCACTTGCAGTTTCAACTGCAATGGGCTCAGCAGTGACCCCCCCCCAAAACCCCTTATACTTGTCACAAAATGTTTGATGCACAAGTGCAGCAAACATATAAACTAACACCACTAAACATTTTATAAGTGGAATAAGGCAGCATTTTATAAGTGCAATAAGGCAATTCCATTGGGGGATTATACTGTGTTAAGGTACCCCCTTCAGGCTCAGGACTCCAATTCACCATTCAGTACACTAACATAGTATAATCCCCTCTCTGTCCTGCTTTATTCCCTACTTAATGGCGTATGTTCCCTTTAGGTTGCCAGTGATTATATTGGCATAACTGGCAACTATTGTACTGGGTCAGTGACTAAGGGGAACTTAAGTTTTTTTTAAAAAGGACACCTTTGCTTGGTTAGAAGTCCATTCTTTATAGATCAATCAAATATTGAAACACTTTTCCACTTTTGATAAGGGAAGCATGCAAAATTGCTTGGTTTAAAAATGTTCTAAATCACAACTTGCCCGAGACTATGGAATGTGCATGTTTTATCTGAATGCATGTATTATTTGTATTTATTGGCAATTGCACCTGTACATGCTTTGTATATTTTTTGACTTGGATATATTTGCAAATGGTTATTATATGCTCAAAGACTTTCCTAACAAACAAATACAAAAAAAACACACATTTCTTAAAATAGTATGGATTCAATGGACCATGCTATTTTTCTAAGTTGCTTACAATTATTCTACACTGCAGTGCTCCCACTCACTCCATGGCTGGTGTGGCACAAGTAGATTTCCAGTTTCCTTTGCTCAGTGTCGCCATCCCCACTCCCCAAACCTTCCACAGCTGCACTGAATATGCAGCATGGAGGGCATGTGTAACTTAACAGGCACAGGACCCTTAAGTACTAGAAATATTTCATTTAGAAAATGGATTGAAAAAATCCTGAAATCCCACTGGCTGACAGTCATAAGGCATGATAGTATTGGGGGAAACACCACCCAGTAAAAAAAAGGGCCAGTATGCACCCCACACTTCCATGCTGTAACTTATTCTAACTCCAAAAGCCTTCTGCAGTGATTGCCACAGCCTCTGCTTCACTCAAAACTGCTTGCAGTTCATTACAGCCCCATTCTTCATGGTTAGACAATAGGTTGTGAGAAACAACCAAAAACTGAGGTGCTCACAGTTAACTCTATTAGTTGTGAACAGTTTGACCCGGTGCAGTTGTGGAATCAAAGGATTCAATATCAAAGTAACGCCTCAGCCACGGACGCCACGCCAAACGCACTGACCTAAATAAGTGTAATTAATTTCAATAAACACAGCTAATGTGGTCTTTCTGAATCTTTTAGACTTTATTTTCACATTGCAGACAAAACGAGGTGCAGCGACTGGCTACGGACAAGCAAATTAAACTAAAATTGCCCACATCTAGACATGTTAATATCACCGACCTGAGCAGCCAAACAGACCAGCCCGATGCGTGATGACGCACGGGAATCAGCTGACGCTCGGCAAAGCTTCTCAGAGCTGATTGGCCGTAGCATCACACTCATTATATAGTGAAGTGACATGAATATTCAAAACCCACCAACCAATGAGATGTTAACAAACATACATATTCATAAAAATAAAAATACATGTTCATAAAAACATTGCCCCCCAAGTCATAAAACTAATCATTTATAAATAACAATGAAGTAAAAGTCTTCATTTAAACCCTTTGGATATAAGTATATCTAACCTATAAATCCAAAAGGATTCTCGTTGGTTTAATTTCTTTGCCAAATGTCTCCACGATTCCCAAACTTAATTTCTCAATACCCGATGAATTTTAAATTCGCGGTGAACCATTATTAGCCACAGAGAAATGCCGATACCATTGCGTAATGACCACACCATTTCTGATTGCTGACTTGTGTTATTCACTGATCCTTTCTAAGTTGGCGTTTGGTCTGTCCAACATAATTCAAACCACACGGACATGTCAACATATAAATAACACCAGAGCTCCTACAATTAATAATCTCATTAATTTCAAATTTCTGATTTGTGTGTGGATGTAAAAAATATTTACTATTATATGTGTTGTTGCATTGTGCACAATTACCGCATTTATAATTGCCTTTTGGAAAATTAGGAATCCAAGTATTACTTCCCTTATCAGGTTTTTGTGCACTATGCAATAACAAATCTTTCAAATTGCTGCCTCTTCTATAAGTAATTTTCGGATTTTTATATATCTCATTTCTAAAGACAGCATCTCCTTGCAGCACTTTCCAATGTTTCCTAATGACATTCGAAACTTCCTCAGCTTGATTCGAAAACTCTGTAACAAAATAGATTTGACCCTGATTATTATCAGTTTGTACCCTCGGTTTTAAAAGCTCACTTCTATTCATTTTAACTGCTTTCTCAATTCTCCTTTGGATACAATCAAAATTATACCCTCGTGCCTTAAACCTCCTAGCAGTTTCCTGTGCATTTTGTTCAAAAGACTTATCACTACTACAGATACGCTTTAAACGTAGCATCTGACCACCCGGTATATTTTCTTTCAACCTTTTAGGATGATTGCTGTCAAAATGTAAAACTGTATTTCTACTTATTGGTTTTCTATATAGAGTAGTACCCAGCTTTAAACCATCCTTATATATCAATAAGTCCAAAAATGGTACTTCTGTTATGCTAGTCTGCATAGTGAAACGTAAATTCTCATCAAAAGTATTAATTAGCCTTATGAACTCATACAAACTAAAAATATCAGATGTCCAGATAAAAAAACAGTCGTCAATGTAACGTTTCCAACACCGAATAAATTTTTAAAAAGTTCACATGTGTATAAATATACCAATTCCCAACGTCCCACATACAGGCAAGCAACACTCGGGGCAAAGGTAGTTCCCATCGCTGTTCCCTTGTGCTGTTTATAAAATTGATCCTTGTAAATAAAGTAATTAGATGACAGCACCATGTCAGCCATTTCGATGATCAAATCTAAATCAGAAATAGCATCTGGATATTTCTCCGAAAATAATTTATGTTAGTAAACCTCCTTCATGGGGCACATTAGAATATAAGCTCTCGATGTCTAAAGTTACCAGCCATTCACTGGCATCAACAGCAATATTGTCCATGTGTCTAATCATATCACCACTATCCAAAACAAATGATGGAAGATATTTTACCAGTGGTTTTAAATAACAGTCAACCATTTGTGAAAACGGCTCCATCACAGACCCAATACTAGATACAATAGGACATCCTGGAGGTTTTTCAACATTTTTATGTATTTTCGGTAGCAGATAAATTGCTGGTTTAACCGGGAGCTATAACTTTTAAAAATTCTGCTTCTTGCTTGTTCAGATGTCCATTTGACTCATATTTAAATTTTACAGACAGCTCCATCTTAAATCCTTTTTTTACAAGTCAAGAACAAGGAATAAGCAGTGACCATGTTGGTGTGTCCCAATTAGATGGTAAAATAGCCACTCAACATCTAAAAAAGAAAAGTAGCTTTTGTCCTCCAACTTTAAACAATCATGCTGTTAATACATTTTCTGCGTTGGTGGATCATGATATTGCAAAAATATTTAAGAGAAAAAAAGCAAGTAAAATACAATCTAACTTATCAAGAATATTTGGCTTTGAACAAATTGAAAGATGACAATACGATTGTAATAAAACCTGCTGATAAGGGTGGTGCAATTGTGATATGGGATGCTGTGGAATATGAAAAAGAAATACTTTGCCATTTAAGCAATACTGAATTTTATGTAAAATTGTCTCAAGACCCAACAAATGACATTAAATTGAAAGCTGATGCTTTTATTAAAAATAATGAGTCAAATGGACGTCTGAACAAGCAAGAAGCAGAATTTTTAAAAGTTATAGCTCCAGTTAAACCAGCATTTCTATCTACCGAAAATACATAAAAATGTTGAAAACCTCAGGACGCCCTATTGTATCTAGTATTGGGTCTGTGATGGAGCCGTTTCACAAATGGTTGACTGTTATTTAAAACCACTGGTAAAATATCTTCCATCATTTGTTTTGGATAGTGGTGATATGATTAGACACATGGACAATATTGCTGTTGATGCCAGTGAATGGCTGGTAACTTTAGACATCGAGAGCTTATATTCTAATGTGCCCCATGAAGGAGGTTTATAAGCCATAAAATTATTTTCGGAGAAATATCCAGATGCTATTTCTGATTTAGATTTGATCATCGAAATGGCTGACATGGTGCTGTCATCTAATTACTTTATTTACAAGGATCAATTTTATAAACAGCACAAGGGAACAGCGATGGGAACTACCTTTGCCCCGAGTGTTGCTTGCCTGTATGTGGGACGTTGGGAATTGGTATATTTATACACATGTGAACTTTTAAAAATTTATTCGTGTTGGAAACGTTACATTGACGACTGTTTTTATCTGGACATCTGATATTTTAGTTTGTATGAGTTCATAAGGCTAATTAATACTTTTGATGAAATTTACGCTTCACTATGCAGACTAGCATAACAAAAGTACCATTTTTGGACTTATTGATATATAAGGATGGTTTAAAGCTGGGTACTACTCTATATAGAAAACCAATAAGTAGAAATACAGTTTTACATTTTGACAGCAATCATCCTAAAAGGTTGAAAGAAAATATACTGGTGGTCAGATGCTACGCTAAAGCGATCTGTAGTAGTGATAAGTCTTTGAACAAAATGCACAGGAAACTGCTAGGAGGTTTAAGGCACGAGGGTATAATTTTGATTGTATCCAAAGGGGAATTGAGAAAGCAGTTAAAATGAATAGAAGTGAGCTTTTAAAACCGAGGGTACAAACTGATAATAATCAGGGTCAAATCTATTTTGTTACAGAGTTTTCGAATCAAGCTGAGGAAGTTTCGAATGTCATTAGGAAACATTGGAAAGTGCTGCAAGGAGATGCTGTCTTTAGAAATGAGATATATAAAAATCAGAAAATTACTTATAGAAGAGGCAGCAATTTGAAAGATTTGTTAGTGCATAGCACAAAACCTGATAGTGAAGTAATACTTGGATTCCTAATTTTCCAAAAGGCAATTATAAATGCGGTAATTGTGCACAATGCAACAACACATATAATAGTAAATATTTTTTACATCCACACACAAATCAGAAATTTGAAATTAATGAGTTTATTAATTGTAGGAGCTCTGGTGTTATTTATATGTTGACATGTCCGTGTGGTTTGAATTATGTTGGACAGACCAAACGCCAACTTAGAGATAGGATCAGTGAACACAAGTCAGCAATCAGAAATGGTGTGGTCACGAATGCAATGGCACGGCATTTCTCTGTGGCTGGCCACGGTTCACCGGCGAATTTAAAATTCATCGGTATTGAGAAAATTAAGTTTGGGAATCGTGGAGGCGATTTGGCAAAGAAATTAAACCAACGAGAATCCTTTTGGATTTATAGGTTAGATACTTTATATCCAAAGGGTTTAAATGAAGAGCTTTTACTTCATTGTTATTTATAAATGATTAGTTTTACGACTTGGGGGGGGAATGTTTTATGAACATATATTTTTAATTTTTTATGAATATGTATGTTTGTTACACATTCTCATTGGTTGCTGGGTTTTGAATATTCATGTCACTTCACTATATAATGAGTGTGATGCTACCGGCCAATCAGCTCTGAGGAAGGCTTTGCTGAAACGTCAGCTAATTCCCATGCGTCATCACGCACGCGGGCTGGTCTGTTTGGCTGCTCCGGTCGGTGATATTAACATGCTCTAGATGTGGCGGTAATTTTAGTTTAATTTGCTTGTCCGGTACCAGTCGCTGCACCTTGTTTTGTCTGCAATGTGAAAATAAAGTGTAAAAAGATTCAGAAAAGACACGGTAAGCTGTGTTTATTGAAATTAATTACACTTATTTCGGTCAGTGCGTTTGGCGTGGCGTCCGTGGCTGACGCGTTACTTTGATAGACAATAGGTTGTGTCAGGACAGCACAGCCCTTTTTAGAACATAGTAAGACCCTTCATGCTATAGGCTGTTGGGGGATACCCACCTTTCCAGGACTGTAAGGCTCTCCCCATCTGTGGTGTCAGGCCTCATTACATCCTGAGTGGGTGAGTATTTCTCAGCAACCCTTACAGAAATAATTATTTATAATGTGTTCATGCTGCACACATGAAACTACCCAAGCGATATGCTTGCTGTAAATATGATTTAAATGTTAAACTGGAACCAATTGCATGCATATGGCATGCATGCAGCAAGCAAGTATGGAAACCATGATTTTTATGTTAAATTGAGAAAGACTGCATGCATGCTAAAAGCAAGTGGTCACTGATAATTGCACACATAAAAGTTAAGTGACTTGCTCAGAATCACACTATACACAAGTGGGAGTTGATTAGATTCAAACTCAGATCTTTATGCCTCCAAGTCTACTGATGTGCAGTTCAATGCCTTTATCCACTAAGCCATACTGTCTGCACACATATGGCTCACTTGTACTTCAATGCATACTGTATCTGACTACATCTGCATGCATGCAGCATGCTTGTAGCCACTGTTATGCTTTTCAGTTTTCTTTTTCTTCTCTTACTCATCTCAGTTTCACAGTTGAACTGTAGCACACATACAAATGGAAACATACGTGTTTTTTCCACCTACAAAACCACTTAATTACTTCTGTCTGGCCTGCACACCTACTATTTTCTTTTCATAGTTTTGAATTCTTCAATGCAAACAGACTTTAAGGTTCAAACACGAAAGTAGCAGTAACTTGACACACACCCACATGGCCAGCTCCCCCCCCCCCAGGTATGGCCATGCTGCTACAGACAAACCACCAAGTATAGATATAAGTAAAAAGTCTCTTACTTGAGTACTAGGGAACCAGAGGGAGGAGTCTTTAGGAGATGATGTCCATATGTCAGAGTGATGGGGCATACCCCCTTGAAATGAATGGAGTTATTTTTTGTTACTATTTTATATGTTATGATGGTGAGTTGGAGAATAATGAAGGCCACTGTTGTACTAACTAGGCCCCTGTTAGTTGAGCGGTGGCCTTCTTTAACTTTCAACTCTCCATCAATAACGTATAAAATAGTAATAAAAACTACCCCATTCATTTCAATGGTGCAAACCCCTGCAGTCTCCTTTGCCCTTTGTCATAATGTGCCTGAGCATGGGGATGTGGAAGTCGGCTTCACTGGGGGGGGGCATAAGCCTGACTATAGTGGGGCTCTAATAGTCTGTGCATACCATACCGCTCAAGTGTCTGGGAATATAGGGGACAGCTCTATAATGTCTGTAACATTTCTAAAAGGTACAACTTATTTGTTTTGACTGAAAAGTGATATGTAAATCAGGAAAAATTCAAATATATAAGATTCATCTGTATATATCCTGGAGCAGTGCAACAGATTTGGGCTTAAACCCACCCAGTTACTAACCAATTTTTTCCTACCTGAAGTTCTGCCCCCACCTAAAAAAAAAACTTTGTCTTGATTTACTCCCCAACTCCATTCCATTCAATACCCATCCCCTATAGGTCGTGAAGCCACCCAAAGGTAAAGAAACATGAAAAACACATCAGTAGTTCAGTCCTTCCTCCTTCCCCAATCCCTCTGCAAATTATTTACCTTTACTTACCCAGCCATGTGGCCAGAACCTGCAGCCTGGCACAGTGTGCCACCAGTCCAGTTTTCAGTCTGCTCCCCCTCTCCTTCCACCAGAAGCTGGATGCTAGAACCGACCATCACAGGTCCCCAATGTGGTCCATGACCAAGTAATCTCACCAACCGAACCCACCCAATCTGGGTTGCTTGCTTTTTGCTTGGTTGCTGATGTGACTGCTACCGCACTGCACTGATCAAGGCCTATGAAGGCCACCCACACTGCTGTCACCACTGCTGCTAAGTCTAGCTTGCTGCTGTGGGGGTCTGTGCTGTTTTTTTTTTTTGCATGGCAAGCCTAGTAGAATAAGTAGGTAACTTAGTATTGAGTTAGCTTCTAGCTCACCCTCTGCCCCTTCAGTCACCAGGGGAGATGGAGACTCACTAAGAGCAGATCAACAAAATTATGCTACCACAACACTGCTAATGAGAGTTCAGTGCTCACTGACTCCTCCAAGCTGCAGTGTGCAGTCTGTCTACTCTGTGGCAGGAAAGACAGTGTTGCATGTGCAAGACTCGTGTGCTCTTTCTTGGCTGGAACTCATCCACATCACATATGATTGTGCCACCACTAATATGTGGAGAGAGTGTACAACACAATACAGACACAGTTGAGTCTAGGGGGTACCTGCAGTGTAAGCACACACAGACAAGGTGGGCACTTATTGTGCAAAAGATTGAATACAAATTTAATGCCATTATTGCCACATTATAAGAACAATCTAGGCACAAATACTGAAGTGAGGCAACTGCCTCTGCCCTACCGACATGGCACTATTACTTAATGGAAAAATATTATTCTCAGATGCTAATGCAGTGGTTTCCATTGTGTTCTGAGGTACTGTAGCTCCATGTTTCATGATGTGTCCTGATCATCATGAGGGTTAGTGTCCTTCATTGTTCCTCATTTTGAGTGTCCATGTACCTCATTTCAGTGACAAAATGTGAGGCATGGTGCATGCTTCCAAGACTACTCAGCACAAAGAGTGCTGAGCATCGCCATAGTGTATATGTTCAGCATGGGGTCATAATGTCACAAGACATTATGCTGCATGGCAAAATTGCACTGCCAATATAGCATGATTTCTGCCATTAGGCATAAGACTTTTTTTTTGTGGGCAGCTCCACCCCCAACACCCATCCTTATGGGTGGCTGTGCCCCTGAACCTCCCCCCCCCACTTAAGATTCTCAACTTGAGGGGGTTTACTCGGGGAGCGCACAATGTTTAAAAAAAATTAAAAGTTTCTGGGACCAGGAATCAAACCCAGTCCCAGATGCAGCACCTGGGTTTCTGCTGCTGTGGTTCAGTCCAGTAAGCCATGGCAGCTACTTGGTGGAACTCACTCCCAGCAGCGGTCTTATCCTCTGCATGGGAAAGTGTAAATGGTGCAATACCACGTACAGCAGTATACGCTTTATTGCACCATTCGCTCACAGTGACAGCACTGTGCCAGTTTAGCCATAATGTCGTACGCTATTAAGCATGCAACATTATTGCCCGGTAGGTATATGCTCAATATAGAATGACAAAGTGAAAAATAAGTGAGATGAAACAGACATGGAGAAACACATTTGTAGCACTAAATATGCATAAGGAATTTGCATGGTCCAAAACAAAAAGAATAGGCTTCACAACACAGAAGCCCTTCTTCGTACGTCTGGAATGGGGGATGTTGACTGGCTTTAGTCAGCTATAGCTAGGGCAGACTGGATGTGCCGCAAGGCCAGCTGTGCCTGTTACAGTGTGTGTGTGTGAGTGTGTGTGTGTGTGTGTGTGTGCATGTGTGTTTCGTTGATACATACCGCAACATTTTTTTAAATATGTGTAATGACCAGACTGCTTTAGGTGACTGAGCAAATAATGGGAATCCATGTGAGAGATGATGCTGCTTCACTACTGTTATGACTCAGGTGTCAAGGAGGGGGTGCTGATGGGCTCCGGGAAAGTGGAGTTGTAGGTGAAGAACACATTTCCACTGGCGGTGACACTACACATATAGGATAGTGTATGGGTAATCATACACTACAAGGCTATTCTTCCACCGAGTGGCTATAATGCCAACTGATGACCCCAAGAGCGAAGGTCGAGAGGTCTCCAAGTCTGCATTGTATCTTCAAGGTGAAAGAATAGCCAAGTAGTGTATGTGTAACCATACACTGTTCTATATAGTGTATGATGACTGAAAAAAGAAAAGAAAAAAACACTAACTTTTCTGTGTTTTTAATCAGTTCTGCCAACCACCCTCGATTCACAACTGCCACTGCTCAGCACACTCCCGCGCCACCTTCATTCAGCAAGGGATGAATCACAAGGTCTGCTGCAGTCCCTTGTATTATGATGTCCTCACTAATGCAGAATGAAAAGTTGTTCTGCGTTAGTGAGGACGTCACTACTGCAACAAAACAACTTTTTTCGGTGTATGGATTTCCATACACAACCACATTCCACCATACACTATAACTTTTTTGATGCTCTGGCAAAATGGGACTGCCAAAAGGGGGACTTCGTGGTAGTGGTCAGAGATTATTTGAGGTGGAGGCCCCAAGATGGATGGCAGTGGATCCCAGCAGAGGATAAGTGGCAGTGAAAGTAATGGAGAGCCTGCTGAAGGGCAGGCTTATGAGTACCAGGAGGCAAATGAGCTGCATGACCATGGGCAGCATGGTTTCACAGGTGGGAGGTTGTGTCAAACATGTCTCATAGATTTCTTCGATTAGGTGATTAGGGTGCTGGATCAGGAAAAGACAGTGGACTGACACTATACCACACAGGAGGCTAATAAATACAATCAGCAACCCGAGTGTTGGTGAGAAGATGATGAGCTGGTTATCAAAGCAGTTACAGTATAGGGCGCAGAGGAGGTGGTAAATGCAAGTCACTTGGTTGACAGAAGAGTGTCCAATGGAAAGTCACAGGGATTGGTACTGAGTCCTGCCTTCTTTGATGTCTTCATAACTGACATTGCTGAGCAACTGGAGGGAAAGGGGTGTCTCTTTGTGCAAGAATCTAAACTCTGAGACAGGCTAGACACCCATGAAGGGGTACAGAGAATGCAGTGGGATCTTTGGAAAACTAGAGGAGTCACCAAGGTGGTGGCATCTGTGTTTCAAAGCCAAAAAGTGCATAGTCATACACCTGGGGTGGGGGAAACTGGAGCTGTGTATAAGATGGGAGGTACTTACATTCACTAAGCAAATGAGTGACATGGAGTCAGCTCCATGGCACTGAGAGATAGGAGATTGCACAGCACACTGGCAGCCCTGGTTTGCACCTGCACCTGTGAGGGCAAGAGTGGAGACTGGCAGGGAAGGTTTGGATGCTATCCTACCTGGCAAGAGGGTGCGAGCCTGCACCGCTACTGGAGTGGATCCTGATGGTCCCCTGTGGAAGCACAATTGGCAGCATGGGTGACCACACATCACCATACACCTTCCCAGGATGCCATGTGTGTTTAGCCACAACATCGGGGGGGCAGATCAAGGGAGAACATGGAAAATTGCCCGCTTGGCCAACCAGATGATGGTCACCTGGGTCCCCTCTTGCAACATATCAGCCTTCCAAGGTGGATCCCCCCACCATGCACCTGGTTCAGATTTGAATCCTATCTCACCTCTTGTGGGCCAAGGGAGCCCCCCCCCAGTGAAGGATCTGTCAGGTCAACTGGAACACGGCACAGTGGGGATGGCAGCAATGGCCATGGGGGATGCTTGGTGGGCAAGGGTTCCCTTGGTGGCCCAAAGAAGTGGCTGGTTGAGGGGGCATGAGAGAAACAAAAAAAAGTGAGGGACATTGGGTAATCATTTCTGATGATCTCAAGGTGGTAGGGCAGTGCAACAGGGCAGATGGCAAAGCTGGTGGGATGATAGGTGCACATAGAGGGGGATTAATAGCAGGAGAAGGGAGGTGGTGTTACAACTGCACTGCTCATTAATGAGACCCCCCATAGAGTACTGCATACAGTTCTGGAGGCCACATCTCTGCAAGGACGTTGACAGGGTGGAAGTGATCCAGGGGAGGGCTGCCAAAATGGTGCAGGGATTGCATGAGAAACTATTTAAGGATAGGCTATGGGATCTCAGCATGTACTCCCTGGAAGACAGAAGAGTTTGAGGGATCATGGTTGAGAACTATAAGTACCTTACTTGGGTAAATAAGATGCAGGAGGCGAGAAGAGGAGGAGCACCAGAACATGGGGCATGCAATGAAGACAGGGTGGGAGTTTAAGAGGGATGTGATGAAACATTTCTTCTCAGAAAGGAAGGTGGACACCTAGAAAAGTCTACCAGAGGAGGCTGAGGGAGAAAACACTGGGGCTTCAAGCATGTATAGGATAGGCACACGGGAATAAGAGGACAGTGAGGAGGGAGGGACTCCAGAGACCAAATAGGGTTTAAGTAGCTGTAATAAAGAGAAAATAGGGCAGACTAGATGGGCCTACCAGTCCTTTTTTTGCCAACAAATGTTAATGGTCCTAGAGTACATGAAGGAGATGAATGAGACCCTTACATTAACATACAAAATTGCCAGCAGAAAGAGGCCTTACTGGCATATCTAGTCTGCTTGAGTGTACAGATCAGTCTAATACTCTGGAGCTGTCCCCCACCATTCTTTTGAGGGATCATCCTCCCACTCCCCCTTTTCTCACACCCCCCCCAACATCCTGCCCTAATTTTCTTTTTTACCCTGTCTCACCATCCACTTGAAACTTCCCACCATTTTTGCTGATATCACCTCCTCCGGTAGCTCATTCCACCTGGACATGAGCCTTCATATGAAAAAGTGCCTCCTCAATTCTCTATAAAATTGTACTGCATATTCTGCTCCTTCTTATGAGGAAATGCATACAAAATACATGGGTCTGTCGGCAGCAGTCCACTTTTAAAATGTGGCACAACCTGATTCTGACCATCTTATCAATGGTGAGACTTACATATGAATTCAAGAGGCAGGCCAAAGCATTTAAAAAGAAGTGGGGCCCCTGTATATCATCTCTATCTCCACAGCAGGCCATGCTGATATGTATAGGGTGTTGAAAGAGAAACATTGCTGCTAATTAAATACACCAGCCTCACTGAGACAAAATGAAATAATTTTTATGTTGTCTTGCACGCGCAGTGCAGACAACATATTGTGCTTGCTTCAGTGGAGAAGTGGGTTTCAGAGGTGCGGTCTTGCTGCAGCCAATAACACCACTGCTTTTTGTGGCCAGGCTCTGTGGCAACAATGGCATAGCACGCTGTCCATGACAGCAGTTGAAAAATGTGCCACCACCTTGAAAGAAATTAGCCACTGCAATCAGGAAGCACCACGGGGTGGTCCCTGATTGCAGCAGACAATTACTGCTTGCCTCGTCTGGTGTCCCCATCAAGCAACATGGTGGCGGCTTCCACATCAGCTTCTTATGGTCCCCACAGAAACCGAGGGATAGCCACCGCCTTACACAGTCCCTCTGAAAGCCAATGGGGGTGCCCAATCCCCCTGTCGGCACGCCCCCTCCAAAGTAAAATTTGCTGATGGGGGTGCCCAATCCCCCTCGGCATACTGTATCTCCCTCTATTTCTTGTGTGCCAAGGGGGTGCCCAATCCTCCTCTTATACAACCCCCCCAACTCTGTATGGCCTGCAGGGGCCCCAAATCCCCTGTCAGCTACAGCCCCCCAAAAGAAAACTCTCAGGTGGCACGTTGGGAGCCCACCCCAGCGTGCCAAATGTCCCTGTAAAGAAAAAAAACCTCCTGCAATGTTTTTTATTTTTTTAACCTATAAAATAGAAAACGGTCCCTTGTTGAGTCCGGAGGCACCTACGAACATACGAACATACAAAATTTGCCAGCAGATAAAGGCCTAGAGGTCTATCAAGTCTGCTCGAATGTGCAGCTAGCACCCTACCACACCTCCCCAACCCACACCCACCCTCTGCACCCTGTCTCCCCACCCCCCTCACCCCATACTTACCTCTGAAGCACAGTGCAAAGATCTTCAGTGGACCGGGAACACGTCTGCACTCGTCAAAGCCGACCGTGAACTAAAGAAATGCTGGTAAGCTGTATAATGACATAAATGTGTTTTTTTTTCAACTTATGTGGCTATCTCGGTCATTTTTTTGACTTTTGCTACCAAATTTTCAACATGGGGTTTTTGGGACCCCTCTTTATGAATTCAGTCACTGACATGGCGTTATTTGGTCCCAAAAGGTGATTTTGCTGTCACTGCATGAAATCACCTTTCAGGACCAAGTAACAAAATGACAGTGTCATTGTTCATTAGGTGGCTTCCCAAAAAGCCTATGTAGCAACTTTGGTGAAAAAATTCCAAAAAATGACTGTGTTACGAGTGAGCATTGCAGTTTCCATGCTCAATCTTAACTTCGCCAATTTATAATATTTTCACTCCAGATTTTCAACATTGGCATTTTTTCACACCTCCTTATGAACAGTGTAGCTGTCATTTTTCACATCCTGGCTGAAATGTGTTTTCGCACTACCGGGGCAGAATAGCACGGTCGCTGTGGGAAATCAGTGTTCAGGACAGATTACAAAAATCACAGTGACACCATTTATGAACAGAGGTCCTAAAATGCATATGTTGAAAATTTGGTGACAGAAGTCTATAAAATGACTATGTTACAAACGTGCATTGTGCAGTTTCCATGCGCACTCGTAACCTCGACAATTTGGAATATTTTCACTCAACATTTTCAACATTGTCAATTTTGTACACATCCTTATGAACAATACAGCTGTCATTTTTCAGATCCTGCCCAAAATGTGTTTTTGCACAAGTGGCGCACTATTTATTTATTTATTATTTTAGTCTTTGGTAACTGGGTAAGGCCCACTAGGCACAAGTGCCTGTTTTCAGGGACGACCTGGGAGCACTGTTAAGTGACTTGCTCAGAGTCACACAGTATGCAAGTAGAGGTTGTGAGAATCAAACTCTGGTTTGGTTTGCTAGATGTTCCAAGCTCATTCACACCTCATTCCTCTAACCTCTAGGCTATACTGCCAGCCCAATGGCACGGTCGCTGTGGGAAATCAATGATCAGGACAGATGAAGAAAATCATAGTGATAGTGTTCATGAGCAGAGGTCCCAAAATGCCTATGTTGAAAATTTTGTGAAATAATTCCACTAAATGACTGTGTTATGAATGGGTGTTTACTCACCTGGTAAAGGTGATTGTGTTGGTTGGCATCCATGGCACTCCAGACATTACCTCATGGGTTACAGCCCACCTGATAGGCTAATGATGCACATGACCCAGATCAGATTTCCAGTATATCCAGGTCCCAGGAACCCCTGCTCTCCAGTTTGAATCTTCCATAGCTGAAAGGAATCTAGTTAGTACAATAGACAATCAAAACAACAGTGTATAGAAGATGACGCACAAGGAAGAAAAGGTCCACCACGACATGTTACAAAGGAAAGGCCCAAAGCCTGCGTTTAATTCCTATTATATACATTCTAACTCGAACCAGAGGTTCGACTTAACTTGTGGCATTGGCAATTCCCCCCTGATGCCCGGAGAGAGTAAGGACCTCCCGATTGTCCAAATGGTGACACTCCGAACACTCTGGAGGGAGGGCCTTGGAGTGCCATGGATGCCAACCAACACAATCACCTTTACCAGGTGAGTAAACACCCATTGTGATTGGTTGGCATCCATGGCACTCCAGACATTACCTCATGGGAGATAAGAAGCAGTTAGCACTCCGGGTGGGAGACGGGTGATTTGGAGTGTCCGGAAGAAGGAGCTGCTGCTAGGACCCGGGTAGCGAAGGTAGTCCTGAAGTCCCGCAGCTGTTCCAGTCTGTAGTGCCTGGCAAAGGTATGTAAAGAGCTCCATGTGGCCACCCTGCAGATATCTTTGGGGGATACCGATGCTTTCTCTGCCCAAGACGTGGCCACCACCCTGGTGGAGTGAGCCCTGATCCCCTGCGGTGGGGGCAACAGATTCGCCGAGTAGGCCTGCTGGATGAACCGTAGGAGCCACCCTGCGATCGTGGTCTTGGAGGCCGCGAGTCCCCTCCTCCGGCCCTTTGAGACGATGAATAGTCTCTCCGTCTTGCGGATAGGGCCGGTCCTGGTCAGATAGACCAAAAGAGTCGACCCGACATCCAGGGAGTCAGGGGCACCGTCCTCGCCCTGAGCACCGTCCCGGGGCAGAGTAGGCAGGTCGATGGGTTGCTCCCTGTGGAACCTGGTCGAGACCTTAGGTTGGAATGCCGGCACAGTAGTCAGCCTGACCCCCTGTGGGGTGAAGGTGGTGTAAGGTTCAGTGCACGACAGGGCGCCGAGCTCCCCGATTCTTCTGGCCGAACATATGGTCACGAGAAAAGCGGTCTTTAGGCCGACCCAGAAGAGATCTGCCTCTAGGAGCGGTTCATAGGGGGAGACCCTTAGAGAGCCCAGCACCAGGGGTAGGTCCCATGGGGCGATGGTCGGTCTGATTCTGGGGCGTAGGAGCTCTACCACTCTTAAGAAGCGTATGGCGTCTGGATGGGCCCCGGTGGGTGCCCTCTGTGAGCCCTCTGGCCGCCCCAATGGCCGCCAACTGTACCCTTAGGGAGGAGGGTGCTAACCCCTTGTCCACTCCTTGTTGCAAGAACAGGAGGATGGTAGGCAGGTCGGCCTGTTCTGGTATCGACCCCCTCAAACGGCACCACTGCGAGAAGATGGCCCATTGCCTCTTGTACGTGGATGTGGTAGAACCCCGCCTGCACTGGAGCAGCGTACTGATGACCGACTCATGATAGCCTGTTGTCATCAATCGTTCTCTCTCAGGAGCCAAGCCGTGAGCCTTAGGGTCCGAGGAGATGGATGGAGCACCGGCCCCTGCGATAGCATGTCTGGTCGGACGGGTAACCGGAAGCTGGCTAGCGACATCTCTCTGATCGCTGCAAACCAAGACCTGCACGGCCAGTAAGGTGCCACCAGAATGATGGTGACCCGTGATTCATGGATCTTGGTCAAAACTTGTGGGAGTAGAGGTAGAGGCGGGAACACGTACACGTACTCCCGTGTCCAGGCTTGTGACAGGGCGTCCGTGCCCTGAGAATGGGCGTCCCTGAATCGAGAGTAGTATGTGTCGACTTGGGCGTTGTCCCGCGATGCCATCAGATCTTGGGATACGGGTCCCCATGCTGTCTGGATTGACTGAAACAGAGCCGGGTGTAATCGTCATTCGCCCGGATGGATTAGTTGCCTGCTGAGCCAATCCGCCCTTACGTTTAGCTTTCCTGCTAAGTGTACCGCTCCCAGGTGTGATAGGTGGGTCTGCACCCAGCTCATCACCCTTGTGGTTTCTCTCGACATGGCCCTGCTCCTGGTACCCCCCTGTTTTGCGATGTAAGCCACCGTCACGTGATTGTCGGACTTGATTAGGACCGAGCAACCCCGAATGAGGTGGCTGAACGCCTGCAGGGTGTGGAAGACTGCTCTCATCTCCAGGACGTTGATGGAGAGATAAGTCTCCGCTGGGGACCACATTCCCTGAGCTGATGCGTCCCCTAGGCAGGCCCCCCAGCCGGAGAGGCTTGCGTTCATCTCTATAGGGATCGGGCGGGGAGCCTCAAGGGGAACTTCCCTGGTCAGATTCTCCAGTGTTGTCCACCAGCCCAGGGACGATCTTACAGCTACGGGCAGAGGTACAGTGCACTGGAGGTTGTTCTCGTTCGGCGCCCCGTGAGACAGGACGTAGTTTTGTAGTAGATGCATGTGCCACCTGGCCCAGGGCACGAGGTCAATGCAGGAGGCCATGCAGCCCAGGAGCTGTGCCACCTTCCCCACCGTGGTGTGGGGGTGCGATTTTAGCTCGCGTGCCAGGTTCCGTAGGTTCTGAATTTGGGCCGGTGATGGTTTTGCCCAGCCTTGGGCCGCGTTGTCGATGGCCCCGAGGTGTTCTATCTGTTGGGTGGGGCGGAGGTGGCTCTTTTCCCGATTCACCACCCAACCGTGACAGTCGAGGGCCTGTAAGGCGAGTTCCGTGTGCGCTCGCGCCTCGGAACGGGCACGGATGAGCCAATCGTCCAGATAAGGGATGATGTCCAGCCCCTGCTCCCTGAGTCTGGCCACCAGGGTTATGGATACCTTGGTGAACACCCTGGGTGCCGACGACAGGCCGAAGGGAAGCGCCTTGTACTGGAAGTGGTGTCCCAGAATGTGGAAGCGGAGGAATTGCCTGTGTCTTCTGATGATGGGGATGTGGAGGTAAGCGTCCTTCAGATCGATTGACATCATGAAGTCACCCACCCTGATGCTTTGTAAGGTGGACCGGATGGTCTCCATCTTGAACCGATGGGCGACCATGTGTCGGTTCAGCAGCTTTAGGTCCAGGATCGGTCTTAGTTCCCCTGATTTTTTGGGGACCAGAAAGAAGATGGAGTACATGCCCATTCCTTCTTCCTGGCTTGGAACAGGCTGAATGGCCCTGTTCTGGATTAGCTCCACTAGAATCTGCTGGACCTGGTGAGGGGAAGCTCTTCTTCTGGATAGTGGGGACGAGACGAACCGTTGCGGGACCGGGGACTGGGTTAATTCGATGGTGTATCCCTTGGACACCACGTCCCTGACCCACCTGTCCGAAGTGGTGGTCAACCAGCGGTGGGCGAAGAGGGCCAGCCTCTGCCCTACCAGTGGGTACATTACCTGTTCACAGTTGGTAGAAGGTTGAGAGTCACCGCTTTCCTCTGAAACCTCTACCGCGACTTCCGGATTTTTGACCCCGTGGTCTGAAGGAGGAGGGCTGGTAAGTCTGAAAGGAGTGGCCGGGGAGCTGGATGGGAAACCCCTACTCCGAAAGGAATGGTTCTGTAGAAATGATTCTTTATGGCTTTGGCCCTTGATCCCAGGCCGAAATCTCCGTCTTGTGGAGGGCAGATAGGGAGATTTCGATCTACTCTTGAGGAGGTCCCTACCTTCCTCCCTCTGTTTTAGATAGTTCTGGAGACCCTCCCCAAATACATGGTTCCCTTTCAGAGGTAAATTCTGTAGCAATGTCTTTGATTCAGAGTTGGCATCCCAGAGCTTTAGCCACAATGCTCTCCGTGCTCGATTAACGATGGCGGCCCTGGCCTGAAGGCGAGAGTCCACTGCCATGTCAGTGAGGTAGTTGGCTGCGTCTAGGAGCACTCTAGCAACTCCGCCTCCTAGACTTAGGAATAGTCTGTTCCTGGAGCTCCTCGAGCCAGCGAATCTGAGCCCAGGAAGTGTAGATGGCAGTGGTCATTGCCTTGGCCGTGATTCCCTCGATCTCGAAGGCCCTCTTGAGCATGTCCTCAACTCTCTTGTCCGTGGGGTCCTTGAGGGCTATGGTGCCACATGGTAGCACAGTCTTTTTGCTCAGGGCCGCCACTTGAGGATCAATGGTAGGTGCCTTGCACCAAATATAGGCCTTGTCGTCCTGTACCGGGTACATTTTGCTTAAGTTCCTGCGGTTTGGCATTCTCCCCGGGTCGGAGGACTGCCATTCTGTGTCAACTTCTTCTTCAATGGCCGGGCATACCGGGAATGTCTCTACGGTCGTGGGTCTTAGCTGGATCATGGGATCGAGCTTCGACTCCGGCTTACCCTCCTCTGGCTCCTCAGTGGACAGACCCAAGGTGGCCTTGATGATCTTCATGAGTCCGGGAATGGTGTCGAAGGAACATAGCTTGGAGGTCAAGGATGGGGTTGTCTGCAGGTCCATGTCCTCCGCATCCGAGTCCAATCCGGTCTCCTCCTCCTCCTCCTCTTCTTCCTCCGTGTCGTCCTTCTCCCCTTCTTCTGGTGATCCGTCGGAAGGTGCGATGGGGCGGGGATCCTCAGGATTGGGTGGTTCCTCTGGTGCACCCCTCGTCCGGTGGTGTTCCGGGCTGGTGGGTCTCATTCTGTGTTGTGTGAGAGCCTCCAGTCTCTCCATGATCTTGAGCATAAAGTTTTGCTGACTCTCCATCATGGCCACTGCCGCCTGCTGGTTCTGGATCAACAAGGAGCCTGGATCTACCCATGTCGGACTGCTGGGACCCGGGTTGGAGGGAGCTGGTGGGGTCCTCTCCATTGAAGAGAGGTCATCATCTAGAAGGCAGGCCGCACACAGGGGCCCCGGAGTTTGGGGAGAAGGTTGGTGCTGCAAGCGGAGCACTTCTTTGCCTTGACCATCTGGAAGTAGAGGAGAGAGGGTCACTTATGGGGATCCGATACTCCTTTTTTTTTTTTTTTTTTTACAATCACCGGCTCCGCTGAAGGGAACTGAGGAGGTTCCTGAGGATAGGGGTGCTGTGGGAGGACCCCTGTCGCAGGAACAGTGGGGAAGCCGTGTCTTTTTCCTTCTTTTTGGGGGAGCCGAGGCCCGCTGTGGGAGGGGGCCGGGGTCCGCCATGTGTTGGGCTCTACAGGGGTCGCTGTGGGAGGTACCCGAGTAGGCTAGGGTAAGGCTTTCCCCTTCCTTATGTCCTTTCGTACTCTCCCCTTTTTTTTTTTTAAACCATTGGCAAAAAGAACCAGAGGGCGGGGGGGGAGGAAGGAGTCAGAAGCCCAGGTAGCTGGCCCACTGGAGCGCTAGGGCCTTGAAGCATGCCCTCTGCTGTGGGGCTGTGGGGTCGACCCCGATCCTGCTATAGCTGAGGCTCCTAAATCACTGCTCTGGACTGCCTCAAGAGATCCCTAGGCCCACTCCCGTAGTGACCAGATGGGACTCCTACCAGCTGGGCCTGGGAGGGCAGGCTGCCGACCGCTGACTGAGCCCAGGGCGAGGTCCCACGCGGCAGAGCAGATCCTTTTTTTTTTTTTTTAAATATCCCCGGCCCTGTCTCGCTCCCTCTCCCCTCTGAATGGGTGCTGCCAGGGTTGAAGACAGAGGGGCGGTCCGGCGGAGGGCGAGGAGATCAGGCCAGTGAGGAGGGGTCCTGGAAGAGAGGGGCATGCCAGCTGCAGAAGAGACGCCGCTCCGCGTCCCGGATGACTCGAGGGCCAGGAAGGCGGTGGCGAGCCACGAGGTGATAGGGGAGGCTCTGGCCTCCCAAGGATTCTCCCCCCCCAAGGAATCCAGCGGAAGAGACTCCTACGCTGTAGGAGACGGGAACGTCTCTCGAGACCGGAGGGAGCCTCAAAACGCCGCCGCTTCCTGAGAGCGGTACCACGAGGAGTAGGCTGCGGCCTACTCGCGAAGACCTGAAGACGCAGGAGGTGCTGGCATGCAGGACACTGAGCCTCTCAAGGAGGCAGGAGGAGATTACTGCGCTGCACAGGAGCTGAGAGGAGCTCGGTCTGTGACGAGGCGTGCTGTAAGGCAGGGAGAAGCACAAGGGCATGGGGGTACTGCGTGGCCCAGTGGGCCAGAAGCAGGGACGCGCCGATGGGTGTGAGGGGTGGTGGTGGGCCCGGGGAGCAACCTGCACGTGGTCGGGGAGGCCGCGTGGTGTGGGAAGACGGCCTGGAGGCCGAGCGCACAGCAGGACAGCCTAAAGGGGCGATTTAAGCCTAAGTAAGGTGAAAAACAGCTCTGAGGAGCTAAACGATGAACAAGGGGGCCCGACCGCCACAGAGGAACCCCCTCAGGCCACAAACAATGCTTGTCTTCCCAGTAACAGCGGAGAAAACAAATAACCTAGCGCTTTCACTTTTTTCAGAATCTCCATGCCATACTAACAGTAAACACTTATAAACTGCAGACCACAGATGCTGGCAACGCTCAATAAAACCTTAGTTCTTTTATGGAACTAGTAAATGAATGGGCTTAAGGCCCACAGGTTCTTTATTATTGAATTAGGATCAGCCTGTAGCAACAGATTGTACAAAAAAAGGTTAAGGGTTAAAAGTTCTGGTTCCTACCTTGAAAAAAAGCAGACAGGGGTCCTGGTATGCTTCTTGCCTGTTCAGATGCACAATTCAAAACTGGAGAGCAGGGGTTCCTGGGACCTGGATATACTGGAAATCTGATCTGGGTCATGTGCATCATTAGCCTATCAGGTGGGCTGTAACCCATGAGGTAATGTCTGGAGTGCCATGGATGCCAACCAATCACAATGTGTATTGCGCAGTTTCTACGTATGCTCATAAATTCGAGCATTTTTTATATTTTCACTCAAGATTTTCAACACTGCCATCTCTTCACACCTACCTATGAATGGTACAGCTGTCATATTTTACATCCTGCCCAAATGGTGTTTTCCCACATCTGGTGCAGAATGGCATGGTCGCTGTGAGAAACCAATGTCCGGGACAGATTAACCAAATCACAGTGCCACTATTCATGAGCAGAGATCCCAAACACTTTCATGAGGTGGGGTCACAAAAATGCCGTATTGCAAATTTGTAGTGCGAATACCAACAAATGGCCAGGGCATTAGGGTTTCTAACCATAACGTCCCACCCTGTACAGACTGACAGGCATCAGGGGTGTGTCTCTGTATTGCCAGCTGCCATGCACATGCCATACCATCCCCCCCACCCTCAATACACTGACAGGTGTCAAGGTGCATCTTGGACTCTTTGGCCCCACAGTTCACCCCATTCTCATATGCTGCAACCATTTCAGTGTATGTCCTTATGAAATGGGGTGACTGTAATGCCGAACACCCCAAGGCACACCTCAGCACTTGTCCGTGTCTGCAGGATAGGGTGAGGTAAAATGCCATGAGTGTTATGGCCAAATGGGGGTGAGTGTAAGGCCCAAGTACCCCAAGGCACAACGCGATATTTGTCACACTGCAGGCCAGGGTGAGCTGAAATGCCATGAACATTACGGCTGATGCCCAAAGGCACACCTCAGTGCCTGTCAGTCTCTGTAAGGTGATGTGGGGTTTGACATCACTTTCATACTTCACTGTCATTCCTATTACACAACTGCTCAACTCCTATGCTACTGATGCCAATGTCAGCAAGACTACATTCGGCATTGACAAATGCTTTTTATTATACAGGCATGACAGTGTGATCAGGCCCCTTGAGAGGAATTCTAGGCCCCGGGGACAGTTCAGACTCTAGAGCCCCTACCAGCTCGCAATCCCTTTCCTGCAAACAGTATGCTGGGTGGCCTGGGCCCTTCTTGGCACTGGGCCTGGGAACTATCCCGTGCTCCCCCACCATCTCAAGGGCCCTGAGTGTGATGAATACTGTCATTGTTTGTTTGTGTCTGTCCTGTTGATCCACTGAGTTTGATGAACATTATAAAATGGGTATAGACAGCAATAGAACATGATTGACTTACAGCCCTTGCCTTCTGTGCTCATTTTTTTATATCATAGCACAGAAAATAAGTGCTCTTACCTGTCCCTGATTCCTGTACAGATCCCTCCGATGCCACCAGAAACACGATTTCACCATTTTTTTTTAGTTTAGTGAGCAAAATCAGAATCTGCAAAAATAAACATCAACACTCACAACACCTTATAAACTGTTGTTTCACCAGCCCGGTGGTGCTGAGGGTTGAAGTGCTGGATGCCACACCTCACCCGGGTTCAGGAACTGACTTGGGCAGTCGGGGGTCGGAAAGAAGGAGGAGGATTGAGCATCCCAATGGATGTTCTCCTCCTCCTGGGGTGGGGTCCTGGGGTGCTTTCTGGCACCCAATGCTCCTGTGCCTGTGGAAGCGTGGGCAATGGGGCACCAGCGGCTCTTGCAGAGTCAGGGAAGGAAGAACGTTGTGGGTACTTGACGATGGCATGCGTCTGCATGTCATCTGTCTGGACGTCAGTCCTGTGTGCTGACGTACATAGGGGAGGAAGGGTTACAGGAAGGACAAGGGAGAAAAATGGAAACACCCCCTCTTGATCCTAGATCAGGACCGATACATGCCTCCGATCACCCTTCCATGAGCAGACCCCGCTGTGACCACTGGACCACCAGGAATATAGGAGATTACTATATTTATACTTCTGCCCATGATCGGGCTGCGAGCGGTCTACTGGACCACCAGGGAAATAGAAGATTATTATATTTGTACTTGTGCCCGTTATCGGGCATGGGGAGTGTGCTACATGACAGAGGGTGCTGCCGGAGCTTTGGTGGCCACCCACAGCTGCCCTGCAATATGTCAGCTCACCTCTGGGTGGCCGGCTGTTGCTCCTTTATTTTGTGGAACAACTGTATGCGGCGCATCTAGGGGTTGCGCCTGTATGGGCTCTGCACATCCCGGGCTGATGATCAGGATGTGCGGGGGTATGCATGGGCACGCCTCCCCTACTTGTGCTGCATACATTACTGATGCACCCTGGAGCATCGGGATTTGTGCCATGCACTTTCCTCTTTTGAATATCGCACCGGGGCATATCAGTGGGTTGCACGTGGTGCAATTGTGTTGTGCCTGCGCAATCCTTCTGAATATCCCACCCCGTGTCTGTAACTTACATTTCATGTACTTTTCTGTTTACCCCTGTGTATACCCTGTACCCAGGTCACACCTGGAAATGAGCCTCGGCTCAGTGTGCCTTTCCCGGTCACCAATTTTAAATAAAATAAATAAACAAATAAATACAGCAGCACTCCAAACAAAATAAGTGTAATTATAACTTATACAATGGAGAAATTAATTGCAATCCCATCAGTTTATTGACGTTGAGAAA